>CM055117.1:538225095-543025095 GCA_029206835.1 Rana muscosa | reverse complement strand
ACCGGAGTACCCGGAGGAAACCCCAAGCAGGAACAGGGAATACATGCAAAACAGGTAGTGCCGTGGTTGAACCAGTGATTCTACTACTGTATTTCTTCTTAAAGCCCAACTCCAACCTCGTATTAGGCATACCAATACTTCTAAGGCTGATTTTGGTTCTCTACTTACCTTCGTTTCAATGCTGTGCAACATATTTATTCCTGTCCCATCAAGTGCCTCCACCTCATTTTTTAGGTGAATGACATGAGCCTCATTTAATTTACTGAGTGTAATGTGAACATTTATGACAATTGAGACCAGTTTTTAACATCCTCACCAGCAGCACCCACTGAAAAGACTGTTATAGGACATATATTAAACATATGACCCCCAGAAGGTGTCTATTTTTAATGTTGGATTAGGTTTATAAATGTTATCCCTGGCTGCCTAAAAATATAGGGTGCTGGGTTTTTTTCATTTTGCAAAAATTAAATGTATCTTCACTTTACTTTAATAACGTACAATATATTTAATTTCACTACCTTGTTTAAAAGCATTCTTCCAACCCAGGTTTGTGACTTGTTTCTGAATCTTTTAGAATACCTGTGATGCTTCCTTAAGTTTATATAGACAGTATATATCTATCTATATATAGATATATATCTATCTATAGATGTCTATCTATCTATATATAGATAGATAGATATATACCTGTATCTATATATACTTATAGTGGAAACTCTATAAAGACTTCTAAAAATGTCATTGTCTGTCTTAGACCAACTCATTTATGAGCATTTCAATGCTCTTGGTGTTCTAGTAGAAATGTGCTTGGTTTGACCTTGTTATGTGGGGAGGTTTAAGAGAGGATTTAAGATTTAAGAGAGGAAGCTGCATGAGGGCTCTATCATTGAACAGGAACACACATTGGGGAAGCAGTAAATGGGGGTCCCTTTTAGTGAGTCTTATGTCACTAGTTCCCTGAGATGACAAATGTCTAAAAATGGATGCTATGGTGGTGCTTTTGGATTTTCGAAATGGATAATAATAATGGCTGACTGAAGCACCTTTCACGCTGCATTGCTGCGGTTTGACCCCAGTGTGGGTGCAGCACAGTGTACCTGAATTGTTTGTGCGGATTACTAGCGGTCTCCCACAGACTTCTACTGTATTACGTGTTTTTTGTATGTTTTCAGAATGTGCATCATGCTGCATTTTTGGTTTGTTTTTAGAACATGCACCAAAAATGTGTGATCTATTAGAAAATCTGTAGGAAATTGTAGGTAGCCCACACAAAAGCAGCAAGTATACTGTGTTGCACCCGTGCTGCTGCCAATCTGCAGCCTGGCAGTGTGAAACTGCCCTTAGGTTCCATTTGCATGGACGTTCAGCCACAATCACCATAGCCAAACTGCATCCAGCCACAATCACCACTGCCAAAATGTGTCCAGCCATGATTACCACAGGTAATAACATGAGAACAGCCACAAATAACAGTCTGTCATTACAGTGTATAGGCTTAATGGCAGTAGCTATTCACTCAAAGCTAACAAACCCAGCAGAAGGAATCAGTAGATTATTACCACTGAAATTCACACCATGGATTAACACCCATGAGAATGGAGCCCAATACAACTGCATTTGTACCTTTTAGACAAATTGACTCCCCTCTAAGTGACTGTTGCAATATCACATTCTCTATACCTATCCAGGAAGGTTGTATTGACCAAGGATAGGCACTGAGAAATAGTATATATCTGTTGATGAACACCACCAAAGCAGGGACATTCAACTTTTTCAATGACACCACTAAGGAGGGACATTTTTTTTCCTTTGACACTACAGATGCAGACGCATATTTTCCTTTTAGTGGCACCACCAATGCAGGGGCATTTCTACCTTACAGTGACACCACCAGCACAGGGACATTTTTTTCGCCACAGCGATGCCAGGGCATTACTTTCTATGTCCCTTTTACCCTATATTTTACTGCGACATAGAATGATACATATGTTTCCGTGTGGCATGCTGCTTCCCACATCCTACCCCCCCTCGGCTGGTTGGAAGGAGGGTGCAGTTGGGCTCTGAAGGATCTTGTGCTGGCACTACTGCAATCCACAGTAGTTTAGCACAATAGAGATTAGTAAACCAGTGTATATCAACTAATTCTCCCTACATAGATGATCAGCTCCCCTTAAATACACTGACAAATAGGCATTATGGAAACAAAGAATTCAGGCTAACTAACTCCTGCATTTATTTTCCGGGAACAAGAACCACACACAGAAAATGTGTCTTGAACCCATAGTGGCAATGAACCTGAACCTCATGCCTATTTATCAACATCAACCTACTTACAGCTGAACTGGAGTGTCTTAGCAAAACACCCTTCCAGGATTAAGCCCAATCTGCCCGTTTAACTTGTTGATTCTTTGGAAAGGCAGTCATGGCAAGGACTCAGACAAAATAACCTATCACTTATAAAGGTACTTAAAAAAAAGTTAAACAACTGTAGTACAGCAAAGCAATCTTATAACTTACAGGCAAAAAAGGATATCTTTTGAAGAAGGCATATAACACTTTGGTCAGGTACATTAACTATTGGAAGTGGAATTAATTGCAGAGAATACACTGCTGGATGTGCATTGGGGAAGTTTCATGCTTAAAAAAACAGTAAGTTAAATGAGTTGTAAAGGCAGAAGTTTTTTTTTATCTTAATGCATTCTATGCATTGAGATAAAAAGCCTTCTGTGTACAGCAGCTGCCCCAGCACCCCCTAATACTTACCAGAGGTCCCTCTCTGTCCAGCAATGTCCATGAATGTATCAACTGTCCGAGATTCTTCTTCCTGATTGGCTGAGACACAGCAGTGGTGCCATTGACTCCTGCTGCTGTCAATTAAAGTCACCTAGCCAATCAGGGGAGAGAGGGGATGGGGCCGGAGCAGGGCATTGTGTCTGAATGGACACAGGGAGCTGTAACTTAGCTCGGGTGACCCCATAGCAAACTGCTTGCTGTGGGGGCACTGAACAGGAGGGGGGAGCCAGGAGCACTGAAGAGGGACCCGAGAAGAGGAGGATCTGGGCTGCTCTGTGCAAATCCACTGCAACAGAGCAGATAAGTATTACATGTTTGTTGTTTTTATAGGGGAAAAAAAGCCTTTACAATCACTTTAAAGAATAAGACCTAATTCATTGTTGTGTTACCTCTGGATTTGCTACAAATGCCTTGCTTCATTTTTTATTATAAATCAGTATTATTGCTTTTGTTTTGAAGAGGAGATGGTAGCATGAACCAATAAATAAAACAATCTGGCATAATAAATGTAATAAAACAGAACACTTATCTAGCAGCTAAAGTGTCTCCTGCTGGTTCAGCTAGAGGAATAAGAATTTTCCTCCCAATGAAGTTCTAGGAAGGGTCATTTCAAACATTCCCTGGTAATCCTTTAGTAGCATTTATAGAAATACAAATAACATTTGACCTGAGTTTCTGCAGCATGTGCATTCCTCCTTTTTATAGGGAAGAGAAATGCTTCTTCTCAAGGTCACAAAGGGTTCATGATCAGATATTAAAACAGGATTTATTCCTGCGCCTTTCCTCAAGCACCACATAAATACTGCTTTTCTTCCAATCTCATTGTATAAGGCTGAGGAAATAGTCATGCTCCTTTGATCTATGAGATTTTAGTGGTGGATGGAAAAGTTTTGAAGGTCATTAGTATGTGATCCCATTTATAACAGCTCTTCCAATATTCTCAGCGATAGGGACCAGTAGCCTCTCAATTTAAGTAGGAAAGGGATTGTGTTCTGAAAACACTAGTGTATCATCTAAACACACAGAGATTCAAGCTTATAGATGCACTGGAGAGTGAAGATATACAACACAGCTTGAGATTCCTCTATCTATGTGCTATCCAAAGAAAAAGTACATTTCTCACACTGAGAAGTGCACATTTAAAGGTTCCTTTCAGGGATCCCTGACAGCGTTTACGATGTGAATCACCCTATTATTAAATAGAAAGTAAATTAAATATCTGCCAGCATGACGGTGCAGGATGCTTTTAAGGAAGTGTCGGGGGGGGGGTAGAGATACACAAGTTGATAATGTGAAATTGCATTTCAACACAATAGACACTGTATTCTAATTTCTAGAGTGATAGTTGGTAATCCATTTTCATGTGCTTTGCCTAAAACAAACAGGTCATAGATATTAAAGTGGTTGTAAACTCTTACAAACCAAATTTTGCTACAGGTAAGCCTATAATAAGGCTTACCTGTAGCTAGCCTGGATATCTCCTAAACCTGCATGGTTTAGGAGATATCCCCCTTTATCTGCATGTGCCAAAGTCATTGTCACATGCGCACTGAAGCAATGGCACGTTGTGCCGTTGCTTCAGTTTGACTGTGCCGTTACTGGCGGATCCTGCGTGGGAGTGACGTCACTCGGTTCCGGCCAATCACAGAGCCGGAGTCCGCGGCACCAGAAGGAAGAGGGGCAAGAAGACGGACACAGCCTGCACAGGGGACAGCGTTGCATACTAGCCCATTATGCTTTTAATTTGCAGGGTTTTCAGTGAGCAAAAGAGGAAGTAAAACTCATCAGGGTTTACTTCCTCTTTAAGAAAGGTTCATCATTATGTTATGGTATCCCTACTAAAATATTGATTGTATGTACTGTAAATGTAATTATACATGTAGAGCCTATGTATGTTGTTAACTATTATATGCCATATTTTCCTCTGTACGGACAAAGATATAGAATTATCTGAAAAAATACTACCTTGTTGAATGTAAGATGGTAGTGACTAGAGGCTGTCACATACACTTAATGAAAAAGGTCAACTGTCATGTGGACTTGTATGTATTTAATGATGGATGTCTGTCTAGGGAGGCTTTAACTAAGACTCCTGCATGATCCTATGATCTAAGTTGGCTTGAGAGGACCACAGAGAAAACAGGCACAAGAAATACATGCCCTGGGGACAGGTATAGAAATAAATCCTGTTTTCGCTATCACTTATTACCTCTGTAATTTTTCTGTAAAATTGTCATGCATTGCATAATTTAACATTAGAGATGAGTAACCAGATCAGACTAATCAAGATTTAACCCAGAACTCATCAATTCATGCACTTGAAATTCAGAGAGAATATTAAAAGTTTCACTCATCACTTTCTGATTAAAAACGTAAAAATAAATCACAATTGAACAGTATTTAAAGAGTATTGAAACCTGAAAAACAATAAGAATTTTCCCAGCAAGTACAGAAAGTACCGCAGGAGCTTGAATGAAATGTAGTATACTTGTCACTGCATGTGAGTGGAAAAGACAGCTCAAAAATCTTTATTGAGTGAACTACTAGTTCCATCAATCCACCATGTAATGAAGATGAACAAAGGCAAACATGTTTGAAGTCTTGCCTGAGTGTAGACACAAAGGGGTTGATTTACTAAAGGGAAAAAGACTGTGCACTTTGCAAAATGCAGTTGCACTCTGCAAGTGCAGTTGCTCCAAAGCTTAGTAATTGAGCAAAAACTCTGCTGACTTCCATCATCCAATCATGTGCAAGCAAAAATGCTGTTTTTTCATTTTCCGTACACGTGATTGGGTACTCTTTGCAAAGTGAAGCCTTACCTCATTTACCAAGCTCTGGAGAAACTGCATTTGAAGAGTGCACCATCTAATTGCCTTTAGTAAATCAACCCCGAAGCATTGTTCATAGGATTACCTGGTGATAATAAAAGGAAAAAAGTCTAAAAAATAAAACTAATACACCCATTACAAGGACTGGAAAGCTCCAATATGTTGCACTTTGTTTTTGGGTTTAGATACAGTATAATGTGCATCTCTGGCCAAAGTCTTACTTTTAAACTCAATGGAAATGTAAAAAAAAAACTTGCAGTTGGGTTTCCCTGCACTGCAAGGATATATGCTTTTTTTGGCCCAGGGTATGGGTGAAAAGCACATTTACTTACCTTATCTCTTGCTCCTGCAGGATCCTCCTCCATACAACTAGTCCCCCGCTGCGTCTTCTTTTTGGCTGTCCAGCAAGCAGTTTCAACTGTGACATCTTCAGGCAAATGGACCAACAGTCCTGCATTGTAAGTGAGGACGCCAAGTGCACACCCATAAGCTTGAGTGATGAGGAGAAGAGGTGAACTTTGCTGGGTGGGGAGGGATAAGAAAGGTAAAAGTGCTTTTTTACTGATACCCTAGGCAAAGTATGGGGAAGCCACACTGCAAGGGTTGTTTTTTCCTGGAGTTCAGCTTTAATTTGGATTGAGTAGTGTCACTGTAGCAGGAATTGAGGAAAACCCTTCCATGGGACACCAAACAGCAATAGGAAGCTAACAGAGGTTCTAGCCTATCCACCTCTTCAAATAAAACATGTTTTTACTGCCACTGTGTCCCTGTTAAAGTGATTTACCTCTCTTCCTGTGCTGTTGACAAGATTGTCGCTAGGACTAAAAGTTGGTGAGCATCTTGAATGATGACACACATATAAAAAAAAAGCTAATTGAGGTTCTAGCCTTATTTTACCTCATCTAAAAATGTGTTTATACTGCTATTGTTCCCTATTAGAGAGATTTGCCCTCACTTCCTGCCCTGGGAACAATGTCTTTTGAATAGGACCACAGGCAGCAAAACATTTTAAACAGACACACTTTAACAAAGATCCCCAGATTTTCACGCTTTTGAAACAAAGGGGACACATGAGTAAGAAACTATTTATAACACATTTGTTCATCTAGTGATTTCATACAGCTCTATTTTTACCTGCTATAATATGTAACAGGTTACCTTGCAAATGACTGAACACAATTTGTATCAGATGTAAGGAGCAGATGATGAACAATAAGGCACCCTCATACCCCAAGGCATCCTTAGCCTCTGATCAAAGATCACTGGGACACAGCGTCTGGCGGATTACAGAGTTTTAACTTACTAAACTCTCTGGATACTCCATGGTCTGCTACATTAGGCAGCAGTCCAAAGATTGCTATAAAACAAACTTACAAAGAAGAGACAGAATTTCCTTGCTCCTACAGTAAAAAAACATTCCACTGACAAACCAGCCGCTATGGGTCTCAATATATCAGCCAGATCAAGGTATTGATAATACCTTCAATTACATGCAACACAGGCAATAGAGAAAGCAGGGGGTTTAAGTTGAATTGTTGCTGCGCCTTCAAAGGCCATGAAATAAAGGTCCAAAAAGTCTATTTCCCTCTGGTCATAACAGTCTAACGTATTTCAGGAACCGAGATTGTAAAAGGGGAACGTTATCTTCTACCATGAATAATTGAACACTTAATAAAGCTGCCATGGCAATGAATCCATACATGCACTAAGGCAACAAACCTGACTGTGATACAATCAAAATGCTCAGAACAGGGAGAGTTGCTTCTGCATGTTAATGCTATCACCTTGGAGTAGGCAAAAGCTATTGCTTCTCTTTAATCTAAATTATACATGCAAAAATATCAGTTTTGTGCTTATATTTCCATGCCATCTGCATTCTGATCTTTACAAAAAAAAATGTTTTCTCCCCTCCCCAATGCTTTCTAGCTGAGTTGGCAAATGCTAATAGGCTACATTGCTTTCAAGTCTTAAAATCAATTAGTGGTATATTAAGCCAGACTAGCTGGGAGCCAATTTAAGTAATAAAATTCTTTTTGTGTGTGGCTAAAAACAAGAGGCTAGGATCCGAGTTCCATGGACTCAGGGGATTGTGTTAATCTGTCGTCATTATAAAGCAAGGGCCATTGCCTGGACAGAGCCGAAACAAGGATTTGCATTACATACAATATATGACCTACAAGCCCACTCCTCTCTGACACATTGAAACATAATAACCAAGAGTTACTTAGAAAAAGATTATTCCCAATCCTTGAATAAAAGAATATGAAAGATTTAACAGAGATCGTGTGTGCCATTGTTACTTAAAACTGCTCTATTCCATAAAAGCACAAGTGTCAATAAAAAGCTTAAACAGAAAAGTCTTTAGATTGGGTTATAAAAGCTGAGACCATAGGACAAGAAAGCAACAGGATTATTTAAAATGCCAACTGTGTGTTTGTGTCGATTCATAAATCTCTTTACCCACACTTAGGATAGTATCTAAATGTATTTTCCATTTCAGAGCAATGCATAGAGTTGATTTACTAAAGGAATAGAAAATGTTCACTTTGCAATGTGAATGTTCACTGAGCTTAGCTAATAGGGTGAAGCTGCATTTATTTCAATGGACCCAATCATATGATGGTGTTTTTCAAAGCATAGACAGGTTTATCTTATTTACTAACATTAACGTTGTACACTTGAACAGCCTCTACTCCTTTAAGCTGGCTATACGGGTCTGTTTTTTTTTTTATGTTCAGACAGCATACTGTTTTCTCCATCCACACAAATTAGGTGGATTGGGGAAACCCCTTCTACTGGGACACTCCCCCACCCCAAGTCTCCCACTGCTGTAAAAAAAAAAAAAAAAAACACTGATCAGTGGCTGCAGCTTGTTAGCTGCAGTCACTTATTGACAAAGGTTTTCCAACTTGTTTGTTAAACAGAAGTTGATCAAATGATCAACGTCTGTTGAACAGGGATGGCCACACACTGATCAAAATGTGGCCAGTCCCTGCTGAATAGGGTGTAATGTTTGCTGAGCAGCAATATTGCTGGATAGCTCTCTTCTGGGTTGTTTTTGCTCTCAGGACTATAATAAATGAATTATACACATATTCCAATACTCAGAACCTTTTTCCTAATGGGAGCTACATTTGCCCTTCAGAACTTGATTTGGAGCCCCTCTCCAGATCTAATAAAAATAGTGCCAACCCAATTACACTTATCAGTAGGATGCAGACCAGGAGGTGGTCTTCAGGGTAAGCTCAGGATATTGTGAAAGGAGTTGCTGACTCTGCTTTAAAAATGTGTTGTATGTATATAAAATACATTGTTACATTTTAAGTTCATAAATACATACTATACATCCATATTTTCCAAAAATGTACTTATTTACCCCTTCCTTGCTTCCAAGAGTGTACTTCTTCACCCCTTCCTTGCTTGCCTGTGGTTTGTAATCTGTATTCTGGTAAGTTGAAAACAGTTTAAAGTGGAATTTTAGGTAAACACCATAATTTCAGAATCTTAACCCTGAAAACATGGTAATGGTTCTCATTTGATCTGATGAGTGGCCACAGTAAAAAATAGTTGCTGACATCTTGCTTTCATAGTCACATTTCCCCCCTAGCCTTTGACGGGGAAATTAATGCTCAACAGCACATTAATGAGTTTAACCCTGTGCTTTTCCTTCCTGTAGGCTTGTTTGGCTGAGAGTTGCACTGCAAAGTAATAGTAACCCTTGGAGTAATAGTAACTGTGAAGTAATAAAATCCCTTTAGTTCAGAGAGCTGAGCCTCCCTCTCCCAGTTTGAGTCCTGCTGTGTTAAGAATAATTAAAGGGTTATATAAAGACAGAATTAGACACGCATTTAAAATGTAAAAATAATTTAAAATGATCTTTAATGAATACATAACTAGATTAAATTGTGTTTTTTTAAATCTTTGCCTAAAGTTATGTTTTGAGTTTCTTTCGACAGAGGGTAGCTGGGTAAGGTCCTACCCTTAAATCTACTTTCTACTGAAAGACCATTATACAAACATGTATGTCCTCAATAAGCAAATTATTATATAGTACCTGTGACTATGATGGAATGAGAAGGAAGCACCTGAAGAGCAGAAAAACAATTTCTCAAGAGTTATCTGCCCATTTTGGCCAAGGCACGTCAGGAAAGGCAAACAGAGAATGGTATCTGCTGTCCTGTACCTTGTGTTTTACCAATGTGAAGAGGGCTGTCACGTGCGTGACACAGAAAAAGATTGCAGCATGAAATTAACAAATGTTGTAAGTGGTGGGCTCCAATAATCACAGCAGAGAGATTTGTAGCAGATTGGTGTGGTTCTCAAAGGAGAACTGCTGGATTGAAACAGATGTTTCCATGGTGGGCTTTGTTAACTGAGCATAGATAAGTTAGCACCAGACTGATCTGCCTATGGGTAGGGATGAGCTCGGTGTTCGAGTCGAACATACGTTCGACTCGAACATCGGCTGTTCGATCGGTCGACGAAGATCGAAAGTTTTGAGCCGTTCGCGCCAAATTCGAGTGACGCAAACAGCCCACAATACACTGCGCAATCGCAGTGCAATCCCGGCGCTGTGATTGGCCAAGCATGCACTGTGACCCCGCATGCTTGGCCAATCACAGCGCCGGCAGTGAGGAGAGCCATAATTGGCCACAGGCAGGATGCCTGTGGCCAGTTATATCTCAGGGGGGTTTAGTACACGCCCCACACTATAAAAGGCCGCCAGCGTGGCGGCCTTGTGTAGTGTGTTCCGGTTCAGGGAGAGAGAAGGATAGGCAGGGACAGTGTTAGTGATATTTGTTCATTTACCTTGTGTGTAGGGAGAGGGAAGGATAGGCAGGGACAGTGTCAGTGATATTCTGCTAAACCTTGTGTGCAGGGAGAGAGAAGGATAGGCAGGGACAGTGTCAGTGATATTCTGCTAAACCTTGTGTGCAGGGAGAGAGAAGGATAGGCAGGGGACAGTGTCAGTGATATTTTTGCTAAGCCTCCTGCACAGTATACACCTGAAGCTAGGCCTTATTGCTGTGTTTTCCTGTTGTGTAACACAGGCAGGCATCTGCAGCACTTACAGCGGGCGTAGTGTGCCTCCTGCACATTATACACCTGAAGCTACCCCTTATTGCTCGTAGTTTTTTTTTCTTTTATGTTACACTAACAGGCATCTGCAGCACTTACAGCGGGCATAGTGTGCTTCTTGAAAAATATACACCAGAAGCTAGCCCTTATTGCTGTGTTTTCCTGTTGTGTAACACAGGCAGGCATCTGCAGCACTTAAAGCAGGCGTAGTGTGATTCCTGAAAAATATACACCTGAAGCTAGGCCTTATTGCTGTGTTTTCCTGTTGTGTAACACAGGCAGGCATCTGCAGCACTTAAAGCAGGCGTAGTGTGATTCCTGAAAAATATACACCTGAAGCTAGGCCTTATTGCTGTGTTTTCCTGTTGTGTAACACAGGCAGGCATCTGCAGCACTTAAAGCAGGCATAGTGTGATTCCTGCAAAATATACACCTGAAGCTAGCCCTTATTGCTGTGTTTTCCTGTTGTGTAACACAGGCAGGCATCTGCAGCACTTAAAGCAGGCGTAGTGTGATTCCTGAAAAATATACACCTGAAGCTAGGCCTTATTGCTGTGTTTTCCTGTTGTGTAACACAGGCAGGCATCTGCAGCACTTACAGCGGGCGTAGTGTGCCTCCTGCACATTATACACCTGAAGCTACCCCTTATTGCTCATAGTTTTTTTTCTTTTGTGTTACACTAACAGGCATCTGCAGCACTTATAGCGGGCGTAGTGTGCTTCTTGAAAAATATACACCAGAAGCTAGCCCTTATTGCTGTGTTTTCCTGTTGTGTAACACAGGCAGGCATCTGCAGCACTTACAGCGGGCGTAGTGTGCTTCTTGCAAAATATACACCTGAAGCTACCCCTTATTGCTAGTTTTCCCATCTCCCTGCAGGTCTTTAGAATGTCTGGAAGGCAAACAAGGAGAGGCAGACAGTCAGGAGCCAATAAAAGAGGGCAAGCAGGCTCTGTGTCTAGAGACAACAGTGCTGGTCGTGGACACGGTGCATCGTCATCAGCACGTGGCCATGGGACACGCTTGTCCTTATTTTCGGCAGCTGGACGTGTTGAGCCGCATAATGCCGAAGACTTGGTAGAGTGGATGACCAAGCCCTCCTCATCCTCCTCATCCTCTCTCACCCAGGCTCAGGGTACTGGCAAAGCAGCTGCCAAAGCGTCCTCAATGTCATCATCAGTCACTCCTTCCCTAGACCCACCGTGTCCTCCTGAGGAGTCCCGCGAACTGTTTGAGCACAGTGTTGGGTACATGCTCCAGGAGGATGCCCAGCGTTTCGAAGGGTCTAAAGATGATACCCAGCTAGAGGAAGGCAGTAGTGTGAGAGCAGAGAGAGGGGATGCTCAAGAAGGACACCAATCTGGCAGTCATGTTCCAGCAGCTGCAGCATACTGCCAGATTGGTTCCAGTGATGAGGAGGGAGGGGATGATGAGGTCACTGACTCTACGTGGGTGCCTGATAGGAGAGAGGAGGAGGAGGATGAGGAGGAGGCACATCTCCAACGAGGCAGGATGCGCTCGGGGGCCAGCGTAAGGGCAGCACACCGACTGAATCACACCGCAGAGCTCTGCCTGTGCAGGGCGCTGCCTCTGCCCGTTATTCCAAAAGTTCTTTGGTGTGGGCCTTTTTTGAGTTGAGTGCATCAGATCGCACCGCTGCTGTGGCCAAAACATCAGCCGCTTGAGCACCACATGCTTGACCAGACATATGTTGACCTGCCATGCAGCTTGTTGGCAAGCCTACCTTAAAGACCCACACCAAAGAACAAAGCGGACCTCTCCTTGCTCCGCATCAGCTGGGATCTCCAACCCCACTATACCTTCAGTCCTCTCTGAAACCTGCACTGAGAGGAATGAAGGTGTAGAATTAGGTGTGTCACAGCCAAGTACTTGCGGGCACTCTGCTAGCAGTACACCGACGTCCGATTCTAGCAGGCAAATTTCCCTGCCCCAGCTGCTGGACCGTCAAAAGAAGTTCACTCCCAGCCATCCACGTGCCCAGCGGTTGAATGCTAGCTTGGCTAAATTGCTAGCACTTCAACTGCTGTCTTTTCAGTTGGCAGACTCAGCCCCCTTCCGTGAGTTTGTGCAATGTGCGGTTCCTCAGTGGCAGGTTCCCAAACGCCACTTTTTCTCACGGAAGGCGATTCCGGCTCTCTACCGGCATGTGGAAGGCAATGTCCATGCCTCGCTGGACAGGGCGGTCAGCGGTAAGGTGCATATTACCACTGACTCATGGCCCAGCAGGCATGGACAGGGACGTTCCCTTTCTTTCACGGCCCATTGGGTCACTCTTTTGGCAGCTGGGAAAAATGCAGGACAAGGTGCAGTAGTGTTGGAGGTTGTTCTGCCGCCACGCCTCCAAAATGCTACTACTGGTTGTAACACACCTCTCTCCTCCACCCCTCCTCTTCTTCTTCCTCCATGGCCTCTTCCTGTGCTTTGTCCTCGGAACCAGCGGTGCCCCATAGGCGTTCAAGGGGCTGCGCAAGTACGCAGGCAAAAAGATCCCATGCCGTGCTTGCGCTGGTGTGTTTGGGGGACAGGAGCCACACTGGGGCAGAGGTTCTGTCAGCTCTGCAGGGGCAGGCCGAGAGGTGGTTGATGCCATGCCAGCTTAAGGCAGGAATGGTGGTTTGCGACAATGGCACCAACCTCCTCTCCGCCCTCCGACAGGGACAACTGACCCATGTGCCCTGTGTGGCTCACGTCCTTAACCTGGTGGTGCAGCGGTTCTTGGGCAGGTACCCGGGCTTACAGGATGTCCTGAGGCAGGCCAGGAAAGTCTGTGTGCATTTCCGCAGATCTTATAATGCCAGTGCTCGGCTGGCTGAGCTGCAAAAGGAGTTGAACCTGCCCAAGAACCGCCTTATATGTGACATGCCCACCAGGTGGAACTCAACGTTGGCCATGCTGCAGCGGCTGCACACGCAGCAGAGGGCCATCAATGAGTACCCGTGCGACTACGGCACCAGGACAGGGTCAGGGAAGCTCAGGTTTTTTTCACCACGCCAGTGGGGCATGATCAGGAATGCATGCACTGTCCTGGCACCATTTGAGGAGGCCACGAGGATGGTGAGCAGTGACAGTGCATGCATCAGTGACACTGTACCTCTTGTCCACCTGTTGGAGCATACGCTGCGTGGAATAATGGACAGGGCACTTGAGGCAGAACAGAGGCAGGAAGAGGAGGACTTCCTTGCCTCTCAAGGCCCCCTTTACCCAGACAGTGTTCCTTCTGTCCCACCCATCCCACAGGAAGAGGACGAGGAGGAGGAGGATTGTGTCAGCATGGAGGTGGAGCCTGGCACTCAGCATCAACAGCAGCAGTCTTTTAGGGATGATTTACAGTCCCAAGAAACACATGGACTTGTACGTGGCTGGGAGGAGGTGGCTGTGGATCATGTCGTCCTTAGTGACCCAGAGGACTCTGGACCGAATGCCTCAGCTAACCTATGCTGCATGGCCTCCCTGATCCTGCAAAGTCTGCGGAAGGATCCTCGTATTCTTCGGATCAAGGAGAGGGACCATTACTGGCTGGCCACTCTCCTTGATCCACGGTACAAGGCTAAGGTTGCGGACCTTATCTCACCGTCGCAGAGGATGAGACAACTCCGGGAGGCCTTGCAGAAAGGTCTGTGCAACGCGTTCCCAGAGACTGGGAGGTTACAAACTCCTGGTTAGGGATGAGCTTCGTGTTCGAGTCGAACATACGTTCGACTCGAACATTGGCTGTTCGATCGTTCGACGAAGATCGAACGATTTGGGCCGTTCGCGCCAAATTCGAGTGACGCGAACGGCCCACAATGCACTACGCCATCGCAGTGTCATCCAGGCGCTGTGATTGGCCAAGCATGCACTGTGACCCCGCATGCTTGGCCAATCACAGCGCCGGCAGCGAGGAGAGCAATGATTGGCCACAGGCAGGATGCCTGTGGCCAATTATTGCTGAGGGTGTTTAGTACACGCCCCACACTATAAAAGGCCGCCAGCACGGCGGCCTAGTGTAGTGTGTTCCGGAGCAGGGATAGAGTAGCATAGGCAGGGACAGTGACTGTTATTTCTTTCTTGCTTAACCTGGATTCCTTTAGTTTAGGGAAAGAGAAGGATAGGTAGGGAGAGTGTCAGTGTGTTTTGTGCTTCTGCTATAGTGTGCTTAAAAAAAACATTTATTCTAGGGACAGAAAACTCTAGGTAGGGACAGTGTCAGTTTCTTTCACTCTGCGAGTCCTTGTTTCCAGGGACCTGTAAGGACAGTGAGTTAATTGTCCTTGTGCTATATTGTGCTTAAAAAAAACATTTATTCTAGGGACAGAAAACTCTAGGTAGGGACAGTGTCAGTTTCTTTCACTCTGCAAGTCCTTGTTTCCAGGGACCTGTAAGGACAGTGAGTTAATTGTCCTTGTGCTATATTGTGATTAAAAAAAACATTTATTCTAGGGACAGAAAACTCTAGGTAGGGACAGTGTCAGTTTCTTTCACTCTGCAAGTCCTTGTTTCCAGGGACCTGTAAGGACAGTGAGTTAATTTTCCTTGTGCTATATTGTGATTAAAAAAAACATTTTTTCTAGGGACAGAAAACTGTAGGTAGGGAGAGTGTTTTTTTTCTTTCACTCTGCAAGTCCTTGTTTCCAGGGACCTGTAAGGACAGTGAGTTAATTGTCCTTGTGCTATATTGTGCTTAAAAAAAACATTTATTCTAGGGACAGAAAACTCTAGGTAGGGACAGTGTCAGTTTCTTTCACTCTGCAAGTCCTTGTTTCCAGGGACCTGTAAGGACAGTGAGTTAATTGTCCTTGTGCTATATTGTGATTAAAAAAAACATTTATTCTAGGGACAGAAAACTCTAGGTAGGGACAGTGTCAGTTTCTTTCACTCTGCAAGTCCTTGTTTCCAGGGACCTGTAAGGACAGTGAGTTAATTTTCCTTGTGCTATATTGTGATTAAAAAAAACATTTTTTCTAGGGACAGAAAACTGTAGGTAGGGAGAGTGTTTTTTTTCTTTCACTCTGCAAGTCCTTGTTTCCAGGGACCTGTAAGGACAGTGAGTTAATTGTCCTTGTGCTATATTGTGCTTAAAAAAAACATTTATTCTAGGGACAGAAAACTCTAGGTAGGGACAGTGTCAGTTTCTTTCACTCTGCAAGTCCTTGTTTCCAGGGACCTGTAAGGACAGTGAGTTAATTTTCCTTGTGCTATATTGTGATTAAAAAAAACATTTATTCTAGGGACAGAAAACTCTAGGTAGGGACAGTGTCAGTTTCTTTCACTCTGCAAGTCCTTGTTTCCAGGGACCTGTAAGGA
Organism: Rana muscosa; assembly: GCA_029206835.1. Taxonomy (NCBI): domain Eukaryota; kingdom Metazoa; phylum Chordata; class Amphibia; order Anura; family Ranidae; genus Rana; species Rana muscosa. The sequence goes on along the minus strand of CM055117.1, from coordinate 543,009,087 downwards.
CAGTGAGTTAATTTTCCTTGTGCTATATTGTGATTAAAAAAAACATTTATTCTAGGGACAGAAAACTCTAGGTAGGGACAGTGTCAGTTTCTTTCACTCTGCAAGTCCTTGTTTCCAGGGACCTGTAAGGACAGTGAGTTAATTTTCCTTGTGCTATATTGTGATTAAAAAAAACATTTATTCTAGGGACAGAAAACTCTAGGTAGGGACAGTGTCAGTTTCTTTCACTCTGCAAGTCCTTGTTTCCAGGGACCTGTAAGGACAGTGAGTTAATTTTCCTTGTGCTATATTGTGATTAAAAAAAACATTTTTTCTAGGGACAGAAAACTGTAGGTAGGGAGAGTGTTTTTTTTCTTTCACTCTGCAAGTCCTTGTTTCCAGGGACCTGTAAGGACAGTGAGTTAATTTTCCTTGTGCTATATTGTGATTAAAAAAAACATTTTTTCTAGGGACAGAAAACTCTAGGTAGGGAGAGTGTTTTTTTTCTTTCACTCTGCAAGTCCTTGTTTCCAGGGACCTGTAAGGACAGTGAGTTAATTGTCCTTGTGCTATATTGTGCTTAAAAAAAACATTTTTTCTAGGGACAGAAAACTCTAGGTAGGGAGAGTGTTTTTTTTTTTTCACTCTGCAAGTCCTTGTTTCCAGGGACCTGTAAGGACAGTGAGTTAATTGTCCTTGTGCTATATTGTGCTTAAAAAAAACATTTATTCTAGGGACAGAAAACTCTAGGTAGGGACAGTGTCAGTTTCTTTCACTCTGCAAGTCCTTGTTTCCAGGGACCTGTAAGGACAGTGAGTTAATTTTCCTTGTGCTATATTGTGATTAAAAAAAACATTTATTCTAGGGACAGAAAACTCTAGGTAGGGACAGTGTCAGTTTCTTTCACTCTGCAAGTCCTTGTTTCCAGGGACCTGTAAGGACAGTGAGTTAATTTTCCTTGTGCTATATTGTGATTAAAAAAAACATTTTTTCTAGGGACAGAAAACTGTAGGTAGGGAGAGTGTTTTTTTTCTTTCACTCTGCAAGTCCTTGTTTCCAGGGACCTGTAAGGACAGTGAGTTAATTTTACTTGTGCTATATTGTGCTTAAAAAAAACATTTTTTCTAGGGACAGAAAACTGTAGGTAGGGAGAGTGTTTTTTTTCTTTCACTCTGCAAGTCCTTGTTTCCAGGGACCTGTAAGGACAGTGAGTTAATTTTCCTTGTGCTATATTGTGATTAAAAAAAACATTTATTCTAGGGACAGAAAACTCTAGGTAGGGACAGTGTCAGTTTCTTTCACTCTGCAAGTCCTTGTTTCCAGGGACCTGTAAGGACAGTGAGTTAATTTTCCTTGTGCTATATTGTGATTAAAAAAAACATTTATTCTAGGGACAGAAAACTCTAGGTAGGGACAGTGTCAGTTTCTTTCACTCTGCAAGTCCTTGTTTCCAGGGACCTGTAAGGACAGTGAGTTAATTTTCCTTGTGCTATATTGTGATTAAAAAAAACATTTATTCTAGGGACAGAAAACTCTAGGTAGGGACAGTGTCAGTTTCTTTCACTCTGCAAGTCCTTGTTTCCAGGGACCTGTAAGGACAGTGAGTTAATTTTCCTTGTGCTATATTGTGATTAAAAAAAACATTTTTTCTAGGGACAGAAAACTGTAGGTAGGGAGAGTGTTTTTTTTCTTTCACTCTGCAAGTCCTTGTTTCCAGGGACCTGTAAGGACAGTGAGTTAATTTTCCTTGTGCTATATTGTGATTAAAAAAAACATTTTTTCTAGGGACAGAAAACTCTAGGTAGGGAGAGTGTTTTTTTTCTTTCACTCTGCAAGTCCTTGTTTCCAGGGACCTGTAAGGACAGTGAGTTAATTGTCCTTGTGCTATATTGTGCTTAAAAAAAACATTTTTTCTAGGGACAGAAAACTCTAGGTAGGGAGAGTGTTTTTTTTTTTCACTCTGCAAGTCCTTGTTTCCAGGGACCTGTAAGGACAGTGAGTTAATTGTCCTTGTGCTATATTGTGCTTAAAAAAAAACATTTATTCTAGGGACAGAAAACTCTAGGTAGGGACAGTGTCAGTTTCTTTCACTCTGCAAGTCCTTGTTTCCAGGGACCTGTAAGGACAGTGAGTTAATTTTCCTTGTGCTATATTGTGATTAAAAAAAACATTTTTTCTAGGGACAGAAAACTGTAGGTAGGGAGAGTGTTTTTTTTCTTTCACTCTGCAAGTCCTTGTTTCCAGGGACCTGTAAGGACAGTGAGTTAATTTTCCTTGTGCTATATTGTGATTAAAAAAAACATTTTTTCTAGGGACAGAAAACTCTAGGTAGGGAGAGTGTTTTTTTTCTTTCACTCTGCAAGTCCTTGTTTCCAGGGACCTGTAAGGACAGTGAGTTAATTGTCCTTGTGCTATATTGTGCTTAAAAAAAACATTTTTTCTAGGGACAGAAAACTCTAGGTAGGGAGAGTGTTTTTTTTTTTCACTCTGCAAGTCCTTGTTTCCAGGGACCTGTAAGGACAGTGAGTTAATTGTCCTTGTGCTATATTGTGCTTAAAAAAAACATTTATTCTAGGGACAGAAAACTCTAGGTAGGGACAGTGTCAGTTTCTTTCACTCTGCAAGTCCTTGTTTCCAGGGACCTGTAAGGACAGTGAGTTAATTTTCCTTGTGCTATATTGTGATTAAAAAAAACATTTTTTCTAGGGACAGAAAACTGTAGGTAGGGAGAGTGTTTTTTTTTTTTCACTCTGCAAGTCCTTGTTTCCAGGGACCTGTAAGGACAGTGAGTTAATTGTCCTTGTGCTATATTGTGCTTAAAAAAAACATTTATTCTAGGGACAGAAAACTCTAGGTAGGGACAGTGTCAGTTTCTTTCACTCTGCAAGTCCTTGTTTCCAGGGACCTGGAGAGACATTGAGTGAATTGTCCTTGTGCTATATTGTGATTAAAAAAAACATTTATTCTAGGGACAGAAAACTCTAGGTAGGGACAGTGTCAGTTTCTTTCACTGTGAAAGTCCTTGTTTCAAGGGACAGAGAAGGACACCTGAAGGTAGCCCTTATTGCTTTTTTCCCATCTCCCTGCAGGCCATCTATTAGAATGTCTGGAAGGCAAACAAGGAGAGGCAGACAGTCAGGAGGCAATAAAAGAGGGCAAGCAGGCTCTGTGTCTGGGGGCAACAGTGCTGGTCGTGGACGCGGTGCATTGTCATCAGCACATGGCCATGGGACACGCTTGTCCTTCTTTTCGGCAGCTGGACATGTTGAGCCACATCATGCCGAAGACTTGGTAGAGTGGATGACCAAGCCCTCCTCCTCCTCCTCATCCTCTCTCACCCAGGCTCAGGGTACTGGAAAAGCAGCTGCCAAAGCGTCGTCTTCCCTGGTATCAATGTCAGACAAATCATCAGTCACTCCTTCCCTAGACCCACCATGTCCTCCTCCTGAGGAGTCCCCCGAACTGTTTCAGCACAGTGTTGGGTACATGCTCCAGGAGGATGCCCAGCGTTTCGAAGGGTCTGATGATGAAACCCAGCTAGAGGAAGGCAGTAGCGTGAGAGCAGACAGAGGGGATGCTCAAGAAGGACACCAATCTGGCAGTCATGTTCCAGCAGCTGCAGCATACTGCCAGATTGGCTCCAGTGATGAGGAGGGAGGGGATGATGAGGTCAATGACTCCACGTGGGTGCCTAATAGGAGAGAGGAGGAGGAGGAGGATGAGGAGGAGGCACATCTCCAACGAGGCAGGATGCCCTTTGGTGGCCAGCGTAAGGGCAGTACACCGACGGAATCACACCGCAGAGCTCCGCCTGTGCAGGGCGCTGCCTCTGCCCGTCATTCAAAAAGTTCTTTGGTGTGGGCCTTTTTTGAGGCTAGTGCATCAGATCGCACAGCTGCTGTTTGCAACATATGTCTCAAGCGTATATCGCGTGGCCAAAACATCAGCCGCTTGGGTACCACATGCCTGACCAGACATATGTTGACCTGCCATGCAGCTCGTTGGCAAGCCTACCTCAAAGACCCACACCAAAGAACCAAGCGGACCTCTCCTTGCACCGCATCAGCTGGGATCTCCAACCCCACTATAACTTCAGTCCTCTCTGAAACATGCACTGAGAGGAATGAAGGTGTAGAATTAGGTGTGTCACAGCCAAGTACTTGCGCCCACTCTGCTAGCAGTACACCGACGTCCGATTCTAGCAGGCAAATTTCCCTGCCCCAGCTGCTGGACCGTCGAAAGAAGTTCACTCCCAGCCATCCACATGCCCAGCGGTTGAATGCTAGCTTGGCTAAATTGCTAGCGCTTCAACTGCTGCCTTTTCAGTTGGTAGACTCGGCCCCCTTCCGTGAGTTTGTGCAATGTGCGGTTCCTCAGTGGCAGGTTCCCAAACGCCACTTTTTCTCACGGAAGGCTATTCCGGCTCTCTACCGGCATGTGGAAGGCAATGTCTTGGCCTCGCTGGACAGGGCGGTCAGCGGTAAGGTGCATATTACCGCTGACTCATGGTCCAGCAGGCATGGACAGGGACGTTACCTTTCTTTCACGGCCCATTGGGTCACTCTTTTGGCAGCTGGGAAGGATTCAGGACAAGGTGCAGTAGTGTTGGAGGTTGTCCCACCGCCACGCCTCCAAAATGCTACTACTGGTTGTGACACACCTCTCTCCTCCACCCCCTCCTCTTCTTCTTCCTCCATGGCCTCTTCCTGTGGTTTGTCCTATGAACCAGCGGTGCTCCGTAGCCGTTCACGGGGCTACGCAAGTACGCAGGCAAAAAGATGCCATGCCGTGCTTGCGCTGGTGTGTTTGGGGGACAGAAGCCACACTGGGGCAGAGGTCCTGTCTGCTCTGCAGGGCCAGGCCGAGAGGTGGTTGACGCCACGCCAGCTTAAGCCAGGAATGGTGGTTTGCGACAATGGCACCAACCTCCTCTCCGCCCTCCGACAGGGACAACTGACCCATGTGCCCTGTGTGGCTCACGTCCTTAACCTGGTGGTGCAGCGCTTCTTGGGCAGGTACCCGGGCTTACAGGATGTCCTGAGGCAGGCCAGGAAAGTCTGTGTGCATTTCCGCAGATCTTATAATGCCAGTGCTCGCCTGGCTGAGCTGCAAAAGGAGTTGAACCTGCCCAAGAACCGCCTTATATGTGACATGCCCACCAGGTGGAACTCAACGTTGGCCATGCTGCAGCGGCTGCACACGCAGCAGAGGGCCATCAATGAGTACCTGTGCGACTACGGCACCAGGACAGGGTCAGGGGAGCTTGGTTTTTTTTCTCCACGCCAGTGGGGCATGATCAGGGATGCATGCACTGTCCTGGCACCATTTGAGGAGGCCACGAGGATGGTGAGCAGTGACAGTGCATGCATCAGTGACACTGTACCTCTTGTCCACCTGTTGGAGCACACGCTGCGTGGAATAATGGACAGGGCACTTGAGGCAGAACAGAGGCAGGAAGAGGAGGACTTCCTTGCCTCTCAAGGCCCCCTTTACCCAGACAGTGTTCCTTCTGTCCCACCCATCGCACAGGAAGAGGAGGAGGAGGAGGAGGAGGAGGAGGAGGAGGATTGTGTCAGCATGGAGGTGGAGGCTGGCACTCAGCATCATCAGCAGCAGTCTTTTAGGGATGATTTACAGTCCCAAGAAACCAGTGGACTTGTACGTGGCTGGGAGGAGGTGGCTGCGGATCATGTCGTCCTTAGTGACCCAGAGGACTCCGGAGCGAATGCCTCAGCAAACCTACGCTGCATGGCCTCCCTGATCCTGCAAAGTCTGCGGAAGGATCCTCGTATTCTTCGGATCAAGGAGAGGGACCATTACTGGCTGGCCACTCTCCTTGATCCACGGTACAAGGGTAAGGTTGCGGACCTTATGTTACCGTCGCAGAGGGAGCAGAGGATGAGACAACTCCGGGAGGCCTTGCAGAAAGGTCTGTGCAACGCGTTCCCAGAGACTGGGAGGTTGCAAACTCCTGGTCCTGGACAACGAGTTGCTGAGGCTTCGGCCAGTCAAAGAAGGAGCGGTGGGGAAGGTGGCCGTCTGACCGATGCGTTCAGACAATTCTTTAGTCCGCAGCCCCAAAGTATGATCGGTTCCAGCAACCATCGCCAGCGTCTGATAAACATGGTGCAGGAATATCTAGGGGCAAGGTCAGACTTGGACACCTTCCCCACCGAAAATCCTCTGGCTTACTGGGTCTTGAGGATGGATCACTGGCCAGAGCTTGCACAGTATGCAATTGAGCTACTGGCCTGTCCTGCATCCAGCGTTCTTTCGGAACGCACATTCAGTGCTGCTGGAGGATTTGTCACGGATCACAGGGTGCGCCTGTCCACCGACTCGGTTGATCGACTGACTTTCATCAAGATGAACCAGTCTTGGATCACCACCAGCTACCACACACCTGATGCTGATATAACAGACTAATTGATTTTAAAATGTCACATCCCTTCAAGACTGATGCTGATGCTGAGTGCCTGTGCTGTTATGTTGACTGGCTATCCTCCTCCTCCGAGTCCTCAATGATACGATTGATGATGATAGCTTGGAAGATCATTTTTGTTTATGGGTGCCGCCACCAGTGCCTAACGCCCAATTTTTCAGCCCCTGTTTAACAGGGGCGTGTAATTACAATTTTTGAAGCAATACTTTGCAACAGGGCTCATTGCTGTGCTCCAAGTACAGTATCTGTGAGGAGTTGCAGTGTTGTGCCACCAGTGCCTAAGGCCCAATTTTTCAGCCCCTGTTTAACAGGGGCGTGTCATTACAATTTTTGAAGCAATACTTTGCAACAGGGCTCATTGCTGTGCTCCAAGTACAGTATCTGTGAAGGGTTGCAGTGTTGTGCCACCAGTGCCTAAGGCCCAATTTTTCAGCCCCTGTTCAACAGGGGCATGTAATTACAATTCTTGATCTAATAATTCACAGCAGGGCCCATTGCTGCACCCACCAAGAGTAACTGTCAGGGCTTACAGTGTTGTGGCACCAGCACCACCATCAAAGGCCCAATTTTTACTACCACTGTTCAACAATTATATGTAATTAAAATTCCTGATATAATAGTTGACAGCAGGGCGTTCCAGCACCAACCAAGAGTAACTGTGAGTGCTTACAGTGTTGTGCCAACACCAACAACTAAGGGGCCTATTTCTGCAGAGTATATACGGCAGGTCCCTACTTTCAAACATCCAACTTACAAACGACTCCTACTTGCAAACGCAAGAAGACAACAGGAAGTGAGAGGAAATCTACCACTAGGAAGGAAAATTCTCTCCTGTAAGAATAAATATGGGAGAAAGGTGTCTCCTCTGTACTGATGCTTTATCAGCAATCCTTGTTTCAAGAAAAACACCACATTTCAAAAACAGTTGTCATTAGGACGGAAAGTGAGGTGAAATGTTCTGAACAGGGGCACAGACAGCAAAACAAATGTTACAGGGGTGATAACCCTTACCTATGTTTTCCAAAAAGTTTAAAAATAGATTTTTGGTCTGGAGCTACACTTCAACAATGTACCTGTTCAAAATTACAAACAGATTCTACATAAGAACAAACCTACAGTCCCTGTCTTGTATGCACCGCCTGTATACGGCTGTTCAGAGTATATAGGGCCTTTTTTATTTTATGTGCGGGGTTCCCCTTAATATCCATACAAGACCCAAAGGGGCTGGTAATGGGCTGGGGTAGGGGGGGGGTCATGGGGTAGCTATGCCATTTTTCTTAAAGATTTTCATCCATATTACCGGGACCAGACATTACATTAAAGCCGCAAGCAGTTTTAAATGGCTTTTTTTTCCTTTAGAAGTGTCATTTTGTGCAGGGACAGTTCTAAACACGGGAAACACGTGGCACTTCACAGGCATACTTTAGACACCCCCCAGGTACGATATTTAAAGGAATATTTGACTTTTTTTTTTTCACTTTATGCATCATTAAAATGACTGCTCCCGGAAAACGACCGTTTTTAAAACTTATTTTTGCATTGATACATGTCCCCTGGTGCAGAACCCGGGTTCCCAAACCCTTTTTAGGACAATAACATGCATAATAGTTTTTATAATTAGCACTTTAGAATTCGAACGTTCGCATCCATTGTATTTAATAGGGTTCTAATGTTCGTTCGAACTTTCGGTCCGTTCGCGGGTTCTGGTGCGAACCGAACCCGGGGGTGTTCGGCTCATCACTACTCCTGGTCCGGGACAACGAGTTGCTGAGGCTTCGGTCAGTCAAAGAAGGAACCATCGCCAGCGTCTGATATACATGGTGCAGGAATACCTAGGGGCAAGGTCAGATTTGGACACCTTTCCCACCGAAAATCCTCTGGCTTACTGGGTCTTGAGGATGGATCACTGGCCAGAGCTTGCACAGTATGCAATTGAGCTACTGGCCTGTCCTGCATCCAGCGTTCTTTCGGAACGCAGATTCAGTGCTGCTGGAGGATTTGTCACGGATCGCCTGTCCACCGACTCAGTTGATCGACTGACCTTCATAAAGATGAACCAGTCTTGGATCACCACCAGCTACCAAGCACCTGAAGCTGATATAACAGAATAATTTATTTTCAAATGTCACATCCCTTCAAGACTGATGCTGATGCTGAGTGACTGTCCTGTTATGTTGACTGACTATCCTCCTCCTCCTCCTCCTCAATGATCCGATTCATGATGATCTTGGAAAAACATTTTTGTTTCTGGGTGCCGCCACCAGTGGCTAAGGCCCAATTTTTCAGCCCCTGTTTAACAGGGGCATGTAATTACAATTTTTGATGCAATACTTTGCAACAGGGCTCATTGCTGTGCTCCAAATACAGTATCTGTGAGGGGTTGCAGTGTTGTGGCACCAGTGGCTAAGGTCCAATTTTTCAGCCCCTGTTCTACAGGGGCATGTAATTACAATTCTTGATATTATAGTTGACAGCAGGGCGTTCCAGCGCCCACCAAGAGTAACTGTGAGTGCTTACAGTGTTGTGCCAACACCAACACCTAAGGGGCCAATTTCTGCAGAGTATATACGGCAGGCCCCTACTGTCAAACATCCAACTTACAAACAACTCCTACTTGCAAACGGAAGGAGACAACAGGAAGTGAGAGGAAATCTACCCCTAGGAAGGGAAATTCTCTCCTGTAAGGGTTAATATGGGAAAAAGGTGTCTCCTCTCTACTAATGCTTTATCACCAATCCTTGTTTCAATAAAAACTCCACTTTTCAAAAACAGTTGTCATTGGGACGGAAAGTGAGGTGAAATGTTCTGAACAGGGGCACAGACAGCAAAACAAATGTTACAGGGGTGATAACCCTTCCCTATGTTTTCCAAAAAACTTAAAAATAGTTTTTTTGGCTGGAGCTAAACTTAAACAATGTACGTGTTCAAAATTACAAACATATTCTACTTAAGAACAAACCTACAGTCCCTGTCTTGTTTGCACCGCCTGTATACTGCTGTTCAGAGTATATAGGGCTTTTTTTTAATTTTGGGTGCGGGGTTCCCCTTAATATCCATACAAGACCCAAAGGGGCTGGTAGTGGGGTGGGGGGTACCCATGACATTTTTCTCAAAGATTTTCATCCATATTACCGGGACCAGACATGACATTAAAGCCGCAAGCAGTTTTAAATGGCCTTTATTCCTTTAGAAATGTCATTTTGTGCAGGGACAGTTCTAAACACGGGAAACACGTGGCACTTCACAGGCATACTTTAGACACCCCCCAGGCACGATATTTAAAGGAATATTTTACTTTTTTTTTTTCACTTTATGCATCATAAAATGACTGCTGCCGAAAAACGTCCGTTTTTAAAACTTCGTTTTGCATTGATACATGTCCCTTGGGGCAGAACCCGGGTTCCCAAACCCTTTTTAGGACAATAACATGCATATTAGTCGTTATAATTAGATTTCGAACGTTCGCATCCATTGTATTTAATAGGGTTCTAACGTTCGTGCGAACTTTCGGTCCGTTCGCAGGTTCTGGTGCGAGCCGAACTCGGGGTTGTTCGGCTCATCCCTACCTATGGGGAATAACAAGGAGGTCACCAGACACACACTAAATCTGAGGGGGACATGCAAGGAAAAAAAAAACAGCATTTTAGCTTGCACATGATTGGATAATAAAATCAGCAGAGCTTCCCCTCATTTCAGATCTACCCCTCAGATTTACAGCAACTGCACTTCCAAGTGCACTTTCAGTGCAATTTCAAGTGCACTTTACACTTGTAGTTTGCACTTGTAGTGCAAAGTAGATTTGCCTTTTCGTAAATAACCCCCAAAGTGCTTTTGTTCCGTTGGATAATTAAAGCAATTCATTGGAGTCTGCTTTTTGGCAAATGTTATACAGTCATTCAATAGAACTTGTTATCGGGGCTTTAAAGCTTATTTGTCACAGCAAAAAAAGGAAACGTGCTAGAAAACTGGGAACCATTTCTGCTTTCCTTGTGATTTTCCTCTGACTATTCAAAGGAAGAGCAAGCTGTCCTGATAGTACAAGAGCATCTCTTAACAGCCTATTCACCGCACCTAGCAGGAAACCAACAGTACGCTGAGCACTGGTCTAGATGACATGATACACTGTGTATAACTTAATTGCAATCTTCTCATAGGCAAAGATCGATAAAGATATGGAGATATAAAACATTAGACTCTCCATTAGAGGTGCTAAAATAATCAAAATGATGGCTTTTTTGACGTTGAGTTATTTTTTACTGCCAGTATACAGTATGCTGAAGTTTTTAAACTGAGAATTACAATAACATACAGCCCGCTTAATATTTTCTGTACTGCTCCTCTTCTACCTAAGTTGACTGTTTAGTATTTATCACATCAACAAAATCAGACAATCAGAGCCGATACAATCAAAAACTAAAAAAAAAGAGTACTAACAACTAGTACTAACAATGCATAGACATGTGTTACTTGAGCTATGCTTGATAATATCAATGTCCAGAGGCGCCCTCACTCCATCCGTATCGTCTAGGGGTATTTTGTATGTGAGAGTAAGATGCGCTATGGCCCATGTCCTCCCCATGGCAGTGAGTGAGGTGAAGGCCAGTACCAGTTATTTTCCTCGGGCCTGTGCGTTTCAGTTAACGACCAAGTCTTGCTGTGCTGACACTTCCCTTTGCTCCCATTAACCAGAGTATCACACACCGATTAGGGTCCAACACTTGTTTTATTGTCACACTCACAATCAAACAGTTCTTTGCCAGCCAACTGGTTGAGACCCAATAACAGTTCAATACGGTGGGGTGAGCAGGTCGAGGCACTATCCTGATTGTACGCTAAACCACTGTGGTTTCACCAGCGGTTACTATAGCCTTGGCTAGAGAGAACTTGGAACTTGTGAGTCTCTACCAGCGACTCTATAGAATGCAGATAGGAGTACCTTCGCTGCGTTGTGGCCCCTGTCAGGGGGAAGATGTCCCTCCAAGGGAGTTACCGAAGGCCCATCCGTCACCGGGTTGATGCTGCTCCGGACTCTTCAGACGGGTGACCTCCCCGGCCCCCTCACCTCAGACATGGGCCCCATCCACCTCAGGGACCCTCGGACTCCTCTGCCCTTGCGGGACCCAGTCGAAGTCACTGGGCCCCAGGCCTCCGGTGTAGTACCTCACCCCAGGCTGAAGGTGCCTGGGATGGACGCCAACTCCGCTCCGGCCAGGCCTAGGGTGCCTGGACCGGAACTTCGAACCGCCTGCACCCAGGCCTAAGGTGCCTGGGTGCGAGATGCAGGAAGCAGACCTCGTGGTGAGGGAGTCTCTCCCCTTTATCTCCTCCCATGACGTCACGGCGGGTTCCCTGCCCTCGCCGTACCATCGCCGGGAGGGGACAAAAAGGCCAGCACTGTGGCAGTGAATCTACCTTAGACCTGTGGGAACCCCGCCACCCACAGGCCAAGGAGAACAGTACACCACCAAGTCCTCCACGAATTAACAATGGTCTAAATCCTTTCATGATTTATACACACCTGGGTCATACTACCACCCAGGTGTATCCCCCTAAATTTAAACCCCCGCTACACAGTGTTTGTACATGTTTACTTTGCATATCAGTTTTGCTGCTGGCGGCTGGATTTGGACATTTATATTTCAATATCATTTGTATTTCTTTCTTTAAGCATGAAGATTGGGTTTTGTAGACTAAACCATTTCAAATCCAATGACAATGTATTGGCTAAGTTTTCAAGTTATACTGTTCCAGAGTAGGGAGACTAAATACATGGCCCTCTAGCTCAATTCCAATTACAATGCATTGGCTTTGCTGTCAAAGTATTCTAGGTATACTGATTTAGAGTAGGCAGACTAAATATGTGACCCTCCATTTCAATTCCAATAACAATGTATAGTCTTTGGCAAAGTATTCAAGGTATACTGTCCCAGAGTAGGCAGAATACATGCATGAAAATATAGTGAAGTTCCCACATACATGCATGGCCTTCCATTTCAATTCTAATATCAATGCATAGGCTTTGCTGGCAATATATTCTAGGTATACTGTCCCAGATCAGACAGACTAGATACATGGCCTTCAATTTCAATTCTAATAACAATACATAGGCTTTGCTGGTAAAGCACTCAATTTCACAGATCAGGGATACTAAATAGCTGTCCCTCTATTTCAATTCCAATAACAATGCATAGACTATGCAGGTGCAGCATTAATGAAGACAAGGCCATAAAATGAGACTGTGATGCCAACCTAAGCCATAACCAAGGCAGAATTCCCTATATCTACCACGCCATCTTCTGCTTTGCCTAATGCACAAACTGAATTTTATTAGTTGTGACTTCAGCAGATTTATTGTTCATCTGGCTGTCATTTTGTAGTCTATATAATCTGTTACCAGACCGTGTCTGTGAAAGTGATCTTTTTCTTTTAAATTGAATAGTCTACAGTACATTTGATTTGCTTTTAAAAACTGCCACACCTTATTCTAAGTCTCTCCCACCCACAACATGCCTAGAATGATGGACACAACCCAACTCATTTTTGTACTCTGCTCCCTTTTTTTTCATTCACTTAGTTCCTTTCAAGTGCTGAACCTACATCCAACTCTTGACAAGAGTATTAGGATAAACACTACATATAGCATAATGTTTGATTAAAAACTGTGCTCAGTGCTCAAATACACCTAAATTCACAGCAGTTAGCTGGTGACACAAACAATATATCCCAAAACTGTTGCAATGAAAATGCATTTAAGACACCTGTTCTAGATGTCACATCTTATACCACCAATGTCCACTGATTAATTATAAACAGTACTAGATAAAATGTATAAATAAAACATATACCAGATAAATCATCAAGTCCAATAAGTGAGTGCTAAGTAACACCACATGTGAAAAAATCACGATAAAATAAAGTATGATTAAAAGTCCATCCATAAATCTTTGTGTATACAATCGTGGCTCCCTTCCCCCCTGTCACATACAGCCTCTTTCTAACTGTGAAGACCGCAGATTATATGTGGTCTATGCAAACCCTAGAGGTGGGCGGGCTCGCTGTATTGGATGTTTCCACTCCTGGATCATAGATCATGTCAACAGAAGGCTGCACATCAAAGCTTCCTCTCCAATAACATACCCGGCAAAGAAACACACATAAACATAACATTAAATCTAACAGATTTATTGATTAAAAAGCTGTAAATCTACTTACATAATTCCAGACCAAAAATGCATATAAAATCCACAAACACCACTGCTAGAACTGGCTCCAGCAGTGGGTGATGTCCGCTCAAGCTCCGCCCAGATTCTACATTTCAAAAGACCATTTCAAGTGAATTGCTGCCATATTTTTAGCGCAACAGTTTTGTGATATATAGCATAATGTGGTAATAACACATAAAAACTAATTTCAAGGATGTTCAATGAAAGTCCTCTGTAGAGACCACCTCGTGATTGAAAATACTCCTTATAAAAACTTCTTCTAAAACACATTTAAAGTGATACTAAACCCAGTATTATGAAAATTTTTAATCTGCCCACCCACAGTGTCCACAGCTTATAAATCTTATTTTTACATTAGAATATTGCCACTATATTCCTTTTTGGATGATCTGTATACCATAGTCAGTGATAAACTGCACAGTTTCTCCAGTGCTAAGGGTTCAGGTAGGAGGAGATTTCCACTTCAGCCTGTATACACGACCACATTTGTGATGTCAATATCATGTGACTTGAATAGCTCTGAGAACAAGTAATTATTCTCTCCAGCATAAAAGACACAACGGAGCATGTGCAGGTAGGCTACCCTGCCTGTGTTAGCTGGCCTTCCCCAGATAGACAGTGCAGGAGGGGGGGGGATCTGTGCATACAGGATAAAACAGCCTTTTTACACAATGCAGAGAATTAATCCCTTAAGTTCCACAGTAGTATAACAAGCATGCTATGCTGCATATTAGACATGTGCATTCGTTTTCGTCCGAATGCATTTTCGTCCGAATTTCAGGTATTTTCGTTATCGTTTTAACAAACGAAAACGAAAGCACAGAATCCGAAAACTGAAAGATCCGACATAAACAAATGCTATATTTTCGTTTTCGTTGCAACAACAGTTCGATATAGATAGGAGATTCGACGTGACGCTGACAATAACAATCTGTGTCTATCGAACCTGCGGTTGAATGTGCCTAACCTTAACTCTATTAGTCCAAGATTATTCTACATAGAAAGAAAAGATTCGACATTATAGAGAGAAAAGATTCGACATAGAGAGAAAAGATTTGACATTATAGAGAGAAAAGATTCGACATAGAGAGAAAAGATTCGACATTATAGAGAGAAAAGATTTGACATTATAGAGAGAAAAGATTCGACATTATAGAGAGAAAAGATTCGACATAGAGAGAAAAGATTCGACATTATAGAGAGAAAAGATTCGACATTATAGAGAGAAAAGATTCGACATTATAGAGAGAAAAGATTCGACATAGAGAGAAAAGATCGCTGCTGGAATTGGGTGGGGGAAGTAAAATAAAAAAATTATGATGATGAATGTTATTGGCTGATTGTAACCAAAGAGGAGGAGCAGTAAAATAGCTAGAACTAACTTGACAATTCAACATGAACGACGAAGATTCGACAAAGCATCGAAAAACATACAAACGTTGAATCTGTCATTGAAGGCTTATGGTGTCTGTCGAAAGTTAGAAGATTCGACGGAGCAGCTAAACTGTACGACGCTGCAATCGTACATTTCCGGTCAAATGCATCCGCCCATAGGCTATAGAAGAATTCTAATGTTGGTTGACTAGTAATAATAATTTATAAATATAATTATTACTAGTCATACAACATTAGAATTCTACTATAGCTTGTAGGCGGAACATTCGACCGGAAATGTATGATTGCGGCGTCGTACAGTTTCGCTGCTCCGTCGAATCTTCTTTGAACATTCGACAGACACCATAAGCCTTCAATGACAGATTCGAACTTAATTAATTCAGATTTTCGGACGAATGCAATATCTAACGAAATAAATAAAAACGAATTTCGGGAGTAACTAAATAAATTTATTTTTCGGACGAAAACGAAATTCCGAAACGAAATATTTGAGTGTGCACATGTCTACTGCATATACATACAGATTTTACTGTTGTGGGTTTAGTAACACTTTAAGTATTATCTAACGCGATCACTAAACTCTTGTAAGAGCTTTAACTTAATTATTATTCATTATTTTAATGTAACATAATTTTTTAAGTTTTCTGCAAACTTTTTACATCTACAGTTTTATTATAACAATAATTGGTGATTCTGCCATGTTCTTGTTCAAGCATTCCCTGGTATAGTGTGACTACTTTCTCCTAGCTGTACTCCTTAGCTGTCACCCTTTTAGGCTGGTAGAGACTAAACGCAGCCATGCAAATGCATATTAGGCAAGCACGATCCAGAAGTCTGGTCCAAAGCAATGATGTGCAATAGTTACGGAAGCACACACATGCAGGAAGTATCTGAAAGAGGCTGGAAGAGATAGTAGTTGTTTATAATATATGTTATATAATAAATAATAAATAGTAATATAATTGTTTAAGCAAATTATATGCCATCCAGCTAGGGATTACATTTTCTTTACCCTAGGGATTAAATCTACTTTAACCTTCCTCTCGCTATTAATTGTACTTTAGGGATTCAGACAAGAGTTGACAAACAGAACTTGGACGGAGCACAAATTGACCAGCATATGTTGTCTGAAGTATGAATTTTGGGTGGCCTGGGACTTAGTTTAGCAGTATCTCTGCTAGAACAGAAGAGATGATAGAATACCATGCCTTAAAAATAAGAAGTTTATTGCGCATCAATGCATATTTACATTTTAGCACATAAACCAAAAATTCGGTTCACCAATTATATCCACTTCCAGACCACCCCACGTACATATACTGCAGCAGGACTTTCCTTTAGCGTGATATCACGTACTGGTACATCATTTCCATTTCTGGGTCTGGGGCGCGCATGAATAGACACAACGGGAGCCAATCAGCAGGTCCGGCCGACCCGATGTACACCCGCACCCAGCGATCATCCCCGAGAGAGGCAGAACTGCGGTCTGCCTATGTAAACAAGGCAGATTGCCATTCTGTCGGAGGGGAAGATGGGGATCTTGTGTTTCTACTAAGCAGGAACACAGATCTCTGTCTTCCCCCAGCCAAAGCATCCCCCACACAGTTATCAAGCACTTCCAGTTAACACATTTAAACCTTTGATTGCTCCTGATGTTAATCCTTTCCCTGCCAGTGTCATTAGTACAGTGACAGTGCAATTTTTTTTAGCACTAATCACTGTATTGGTGTCACTGGTCCCCAAAGACTGTCACTTAGTGTCAGATGTCAGATGCAATGTCGCAGTTCTACAAAAAAACGCTGATCGCCGCTAGTAAAAAATAAATAAAAAAATCCATAAATCTATCCCATAGTTTGTAGACGCTATAACTTTTGCGCAAACCAATCAATATACACTTATTGGGGTTTTTCTTTTACCAAAAACATGTAGCAGAATAGATATTGGCCTATATTAATGAAGAAATTTGATTTTTTTTTAAATTTTATTGGATATGTTTTATAGCAGAAAGAAAAAAAATATTGTTGTTTTTTTAAAAAATTGTCTGTCTTTTTTTGTTTATAGCGCAAAAAATTAAAAAAACGCACTGGTGATAAAATACCACCAAAAGAAAGCTCTATTTGTGGGGAAAAAAAGGACCTCAATTTTATTTGGGCACAACGCTGCACAACTGCATAAGTGTCAGTTAAAGTAACGCAGTGCAGTATCACAAAAAATGGCCTGGTCATGAAGGGGGGTAAACCTTCCAGAGCTGAAGTGGATATTCCATATGTGTCCACTTAATGGCTTTTTTGAAACTGTGATCTGCAGAATTTTTAAGGTCCATGATTATTATTTTAATTTGATGTTATGGCATCTACTTAATCTTCCCTACGGTTACTACATTCATAGAAATATTTCAAGACGTATGCAAAACAGAACAGAATTTCTGTCCTTCCTAATGATTTACAAGAGATGATGAGCCCTGCTCAGCTGGGTGTATATTTATATATACATTTTACCAAATCTAATATAAAGATGTCATTCTGGTGAGCATTGCCGAGATCATTAGCTGAAGGAACTCCTTGTACTGTTCTTCCAAGCAGATGCTGTGATGAGTGAAAAGGGGATGTATCATCACATTAAATTGGCTCCACACATATTGCTGCACTCTAACACAACAAGACATGCAGTGAAATACCACAGCAAACAACCTAAGCATAACAAAAAGGACAGATGTAAAGCCTGCAAAGGCAGTCTGTTAAATAGGCTGCAACGTGAACAGATTCAGAAAAAGAATCAAAAATAGATCAGTCCAATTTGGAGTAAATGAGGTCAAGAGGAAAGAATATTTTTGAAAACATTCAAGTCCAGCTGGAGTCTTGCTATATCCATGCCCACACAGCACACACTTCTTTTTTCCCTTTTTTTTTAATAATCATTACTGTCTTTGTTTTGCACAAAATGTGACTCAAAAAACCACAACAGAGAAAGTCGAATTCTGCCTACAGTAACTAGTCAAAATGTATTGGTTCATGCAATGTGGACATTGTGACACACACACAGCATTAAAACTGCATAATGTTTAATGAATTGCATTTAAAAGAAAGTAACAATAAAATTATTTACAAACTGAAATGATTATTCTAGATCTCCAAAGAATCACCAGAACCAGGTAGTAATCTATAATCAGGGCTACAACATACTCGAATGCTCTGAAATAAAAATTCTACTTACCCAATTACTATTTCATGCAACCTAACCCATTATTTTTGGAGCACCCTCCTAGTTAGGTTGCTAGGGAAATTTCGTTTTTGGCTTACTCTGTAGCCAGAGATTGTTTGCTTTAGTCTGCGGTGGCTCCATAAGCTATGGGAATGATTGTTTCCCCCTGGTCTTGTTGCAGAACTTCCAGAGCTCAGGGTGGGACTTTAAATCTACCCCCCCTATCCAATCCCTGGGAAGGTGTGCCCAGTAAGTGGGGAAAAAAGGGGTAAATTAGCTTAAGTCTGGACTGGCAAGGTCTTCAGTGCTTGTCCTCCCTGCAAGAATGGGCTGCTGATGCTCCTAAGAGCTGTTTGCCCCTGGAGCCCTCCAGGCTGGCTTATGGACAGAGCTTACCAACAAGGCCTCCCTCCCGGATCTGTGACTAGAGCCTGAACACTGTGCAGTTATCAATGGTCCCCAGCTGAGAATGTATGACACTTTCAGCTAGACCAGGCTGCCCAAATTCTCCTGTTGCCATCAGCTGCAAGAGTTAGGCTGCTCCAGTGTACTACTATTGTGCTAGACTTCACTGTTTATGGTCTTCAGCTGTGAACCTATTGACTGTGCTGCTGCTATAGAAAGAAGTGTCCTCAGCTTCATTTGGCACTCAAGCATTTTGGAGTATCCAGTTTCAATAGGTTCTCCTTTTGTTCACGTTTTATGGCAATAAACCTAAAAAAGACAACTCCTAGCCGGAATGAGTGGACTGTTTGCTGTGTGCCTAGATGCCTCTGCACTGATTGAGAGAGAACAAAGTTAAAATGTTATGCATTGACCCTCATTTGTCTTACAAGGAAGTGTATAGTATATTTAGGTCCCTGCACCATACCCCCCCCCCCCTCCTCGGGGAAAATAATTTTGTAGATCTGTCTTCCTTTTTCAATTTTTTTTTGATGGCCAAGCCCCAAACCACCCGTTTTTTAGACAAGAATGACGTGTCCCTTGCTTCTGGAATAACCTTATCACATATCCCAAGAGGCTGCAGGTGCAAGAGCTCAAAGCAGCCGCTGGGTGGAGCTGGTGCACATTAGGCTCATAATGATTGAGGAAAAACAATGCTGCCTAACAGGTAAGTGGGGGTTAAAAATAAAAAAAATGCAGGGGGAGTAAAATCACCCACCTGGCTCAGTTGGGTAGCAGGGCTGTATAAATTTAGGGACTGGATTATCAGAACTAGAAAACCTTTGGCAGGTAAAACAGCCCTAGATATGCATTTAATTTGTATGTTCAGCTGTTTGCCTGGAAATCAAATGCACCCTATCTAAAAAACAAAACAAACATTCTGGTTTAAAAACCAATGGTCAAAAAGAAATGCACCATTACCATAATGTACATTATTTAAAAGAGGCTGCACTATGGACAGTAGCACTTATGCATACAGACACAATATATGCATGCAAGCACAGTTGCATCACATCTTCACAATATATTTCTCTTAACGTGCATTTGTAACACAGTTTTGTGTTTATAACAAATGCTGATTTTCTAGTAAGCTCAAGTGTTAACAGAGCAAAGTGTGTGGCCAAGAGGATTAATTTCAGTCAACAGACAGCAAGCAGCCTATTTCACTAGCTTGTATGCTTGCAAAATAACTGGATCATGTTAATTACTGAAATTGGTAGGAAGGCATTTGCTGTCCTTGTACATTCAACAGTCCTAAAAAAAAAATGCATAAAAAAAAAAAAAAAAAGATTTTAGCACAGAGATACACACTTCCTTCATCCAGAAAGGAGGTAAAAAAAAAAGGGACAAGCTTTTGGTAGGTGCCTCCTTTACATCTGTGCTTTGAGCAACTGGCACGTGAATCACAGAATCACCGAAAATAATAACAGCAGAGTTATTCTGGAGGAACGTCAAAAATAACATTGGGGAGATAAACGGGAGACCATATGGCATGCAGAATTATTTGTATACCATGCCAAAACAAACTTTTGGGGGAGTCGAGCAGTTAAAAAAAAAAAAAGAAGAGAAACCCACACATTAGAACAACAGTCAGTGACTAATCCCAGGAGAATTTCACATTGAGACTTTCATGACTAAGTGGCTTCTCCTCATTCTTGTTAGCAGAGAGTTGGACAGTATTCTTTACATGCTGTTATTAACCTCAGTGCAATTATTGCTTTATCCAATTACATCCACTTTACCTAATAGCTTGTAACAGTTTGAAATGGCTGGATGGTAACACCTGCACCTTGTGTGCGGAAATGTGGTGACATGCAGCCAATACAACATATGAACAAACATCCATTCCTACTATTGAAATAAATACAAATACATTACAATTTAGAGCAAGAGAAATGTTGATGTTAAAGCGCGCAGAGATATTCAATGAATATTCAGACTGACTTGAGATGTTCTTAATGCCCTGCTGAGCACAGTTTCATGCATCGACTGTTTCGGAGTTCATTTAACGTATTGCAATTGCACAATGATGGCTTCTGTTTCAGATTTAGTTGGGAATTCACAGACTTATCATCTAGTTGACAGTGAGCTGAAATGTTTCACTTTGAAACAGCAGCCATCAACATACTACATCTTATGGTGGGTGATGCCATATTGGTGCATTCCATGTGCCCTCTTCTACTCTAGCTCCTTTCATTGATCTGTGCTTTCTTTGTACATTCTTGCTATCCATCTCAACCACTTGTGAACATTACAGACTCATTAATCTTTCTGATACTTTCATCAATCCCTCCAGACCAATCTACTTAAGGGCTGATTAATGAAAGATGTAGAGTAGACATATTGCCTGTAGTAACCAAATTCCATTATATTTTTTTTTAATTACATAATGAAAGTAAACATCTAATTGGTTGCATAAAGGTACCACCCACCGCTTTCTCCTCTTCAGGTTTTTAGGATTTCATCCTGCAAAATGTCACAGTTGCCTTTTTATCCCAGCCTTTTTTTGTTTGCAAATAATAGGGAGGATTTTTCTAAGGCCAGCCATACACAGAGGATCTTTCGTTGATGCAGTATTACCTCCTGCCGGGCCATAGTCTTCTCCCAGCGGGGGGCAGTTATAGCAGCTGCTACCAATAATCACGAAACAATCCTGCAAGCTTGGTACATATAGTCTGTCCATTAACAGTTCGAATTTCGACCGGTTCCTGCTGAACCAACCAAAATTCAAACCGTGTATGACCGCCCTAAAACTGGAGAGCGCTAAATCTGGTGCAGCTGTGCATGGTAGTCAATTAGTCAATTAGTCAATTAGCTAGTGGTTGTAGAGGCAGATTTTTTTATCTTTTAAGATAAAAAAAAACTTCTGTGTGCAGCAACCCCCCTCAGCCCCCTTAATACTACCTGCGCCCCATCTCGATCCAGCGATGCCCACGAGTGCCTCGGCCATCCGGGAATCTCCCTCCTGATTGGCTGAAACACAGCAGCGGTGCCATTGGCTCCCATTGCTGTCAATCAAAGCCAGTTAGCAAATACGGAGAGAGAGGGGGCGGGGCTGAACCACAGCTCTCTCAGTCTGAATGGATACACGGTGCTGCAGCTCAGCTCGGGTGCCCCCATAACAAGCTGCTTGCTGTGAGGGCACTCAACAGGAGGGAGGGGCCAGGAGTGTCAGCAAAGGACCTGAGAAGAGGAGGATCTGGGCTGCCCTGTGCAAAATCATTACACTTGCGTAGATATTATACATATTATAGTTTTTCTTTTTAGTTTTAGATACCCTCTACCCTCTGGTTAATATATATCACTCGGGATGTTTTCTTTTGTTCTGGTAACAAATGGAAATTAAAGTATAACTAAAGGCAAATGTTTTTCTTTTGTTTGTTTTTTTGGATAGGGTGGATAGGGATTAGAACACCTGCCAGTTTTTATTGCTGTTTGTGCCCCCCTTTAGGGAGATTCACTCTCTCTATTTGTCCTGTTTACCATTATCATTGAAAGTGAAAGTAACAGTAAAAGAAAATGCCAAATGTTGGGTGGTCCCCAGGAAAGTAACAGAGGGGCAATCTTCCAGTGTGGATAATAGTTCTGGTGGCCTGGGAGTACCCAAAAGATTCCCTTAACTTGCAAGGATTTCCTCTTACTTCCGGTTTTGTTATGGGACAGGAAGTGAAGGCAAATCTCCCCAATGGGGCAAACATGGGAAAAATAAACCTTACAGGGGTTATAAAACTCCCTTCATCTAGTCAAAATGAAAAAAAAAAAGTTTTGCCTATAGTTCTACTTTAAGTTTCTGTTTTTGACACTGTTGTCCACTTTGCATTATAGAGATTCCGGTTTCCGTACATCTTTGCTCATCCCAGTGGCAGGGATCATTTTAAAACTGAGTAACAGATGTTGCATCCAACACAGGTGCTACAGGGTGGTGTATAATTACAGCAATTAGCAAACATATATCACTGTTCAGCTGTGATGATAATGTTCACTCAGTTGGTTCAGGAAAACATGCAAGATGTCACCCACACAGCAAGCATCTCCATTAAAATAGTCCCAAAATATAGAACATATTGCCTACTGTTTATGGGAAACCCCAGATGTTCTTCATCAAGAGCCTCAGCCCTTCTATTAATATATATAACCTATACCCCTTCACACAGTAAATCAGTGTTCTGATTACTTTGTGTGATTAACAATACACATCATCTTTTATCATTCTTTCATGTAAGCCACACGACATTTAACAAAAAAAAAAAAGAAACATTAAAGAGATCTGCACTGTTTGAACACCACCAAAAAAGCTTGTTTGGCTTCACAGATATCTCAGTAGGAGAAAATAAAATACATTTATGAGGTTTATTTAGTGCTGTACTTAAGGTTTGTCAGCATTTATCTGCTGAAAAATCTGGCCCTTTCAGCAATGCTGTATGCTTTCAAAATACTGAAATATACACCAGTATTAGGCATTGACTTCAGAGGGCTCCCGCTGAAAGAAACAGTCTGGGTCACCCTTTGAAGTTCATCATTGTTGCTCCATGTGTATTTACACTTACTTGTCTTCTTACCAGAATGCAATGTGACAAGGATGAATCTCCCAGCAGGAAAACGCATATAACCTACAGTGCCTATACAAATTTTACTTCTGTTCTCTGTCATGTCACCATTCCTGCATTAGTACTAGGACCAGAGTCTCAGATTCCTGGCCATAGTCCTAAAGAGATAGGCATCCTTTTTAGATTTTTTGTCCACCAGTCAATGCCAGATAATCTTCAGTGAAAACTATGGTTCACCACCAACCTTACTAACACCCCTATTGCAGGGGCCAACAGGGAGATAAAAAAAGGGCTACTCAGACAGCTTGTCTGCTCCTTATATACACTATTTCCAACAGGTCGTGTTTTGAGAATTTATTTCAGTTAATATACCGTATATACTTGAGTATAAGCCGAGATTTTCAGCCCTTTTTTTTGGGCCGAAAATGCCCCCCTCGGCTTATACTCAAGTCAGTGTACCAAAAAATATTGAGAGGCTGTGGGCGTCCATTGTTTAATACTTGCGGTCTCCTCCTGGTCCCTTCCGTGATAGGCGGAACTGTGTTTGCTGAGAAACGCCTATCACGAACGTTCTCTCATCCTCACCCATCCCAGCAAACACTGTGTGCAGTGTTCCGCCAATCACAGACGCCTTTTCATCCTCGGACAAGAGGACATCCGTGATTGGCGGAACACTGAACACAGTGTCTGCTGAGAAACTGAGTCTGAGGATGAGAGAACGTTCGTGATAGGCGTTTCTCAGCAGACACAGTTCCGCCTATCACGGAAGGGACCAGGAGGAGACCGCAAGTTTTAAACAATGAATGGATACTCGCAGCCTCTCAATTTCAGGTACACTGACAACGGGCACAGTGACAATGGGCACAGTGACGATGGGCATAGTGACAATTAGCACAGTGAGGTTGGCACAGTGAGGTTACAATGGGCACAGTGAGGTTGGCACAATGAGGTTGCAATGGGCACAGTGAGGTGTGCAAATGGCCATTGTTGACCCTCTTTTCCACTTACCACTGCTGCTGCATTCTCACCCTCGGCTTATATTCGAGTCAATACGTTTTCCCAGTTTTTTTGTGGTAAAATTAGGTACCTCGGCTTATACTCGGGTCGGCTTATACTCGAGTATATACGGTACCTATCATAATTATTTCTCTGTAACTGATTAAATTACCTGCACAAAATAAAGGAATACTGTAAATTGGAATGCTGCATTAGAAAGCACTGGAGTCGAGCAGCACTATAACATGTACACTGCTGGTATGATAACCTACTATAAAATTATAAGACTAGTGTAAATTTGGCCGGAGACATACCACTTTAGTCAGACACTACAAACTGCTAAGAGACCCCACCATAAACACATAAATCCACATGCATACCCTACAGGTATATATAATGTCCTGGATCTTTATAGCAGGAGCCTGGCACATCCACCATGAGGTATACACTAGAAATATGGTAATGCTAATGGGAAACATATGCAGGTAAGGAAATACAAGAGTATGAGAGTATGTATGTTAGAGGCAAGTCTGACCCATGACAGAACCACAACTTGCCCTTTTAAAAACAAATTAGCAATGACCAATCTTATATATCCATCCTCACTGGCTCCTTCTGATGGTTACCCAAGAATATATTTAAATCATAATTGCAGGAAAATGTAATGTTAATATATAAAATTCAACTCCAGTGAATCACAAAATCCTATTGAAAATATGTCTTGGATATTACACCCAAACAACTTTTGTTTAAAACAAAAGTGAAAAAATCTTAACGATCCTTCGTGTTAATTTGCTCCTGGGAAAGCTAAGTACAAAATTTTAAAAATGATCATGCATGTGCTCTTCAGAGATTGCCTGTTTATTTTTTCACTATTTAGGAGGGAATATGCTTACTGATCACTGTTTAAAAAGCAGCACTGGGGAGCCACAAAGAGCCTATGAGTTTATGAGTTTAAAAAAAAAAGTATTCCAATTGGTTAAAGGAAGAGGACACCCAGCATCATTACACCAAGGAGCAACACCCAGGAATCGGTTTTGATGCACTAGGCATGTACCCATTTTGCTTTGTATAGCTATAAAATCTTGACAACTGACCATACTTATGATCTTGAGATATTTTTTTTATTCCCAAGGGAAACTGGCATTGAATTTGAGATTTTGCTTTTAAACAGTCCTTTTTTTCCATAAAGACTCTGACCTAAAGATTGTTAAAAGACACTTGTCAGTCATAGTCAACCTTTTGTTAAATGCTAAATTGAGTAAGAGGCTCATACAATATTCATATTGATTTAGAAGAAAGTAAACACATTTGGCATTCACATTTCAGGGAGAAAACACTTTTTGCTGACCCATATAAACTACAATCAGATCAGTGCTTGGATCAATGTTGCTATGGTGTGTAACTTGCGCAATATAACCTTGCATACCTCCAATTTATTTGTACTGTCTGTAATATTTATTTCCAGGTCTGTCATGGAGATAACAGGGACACCCTGCAGGAAGTAATTATACAGTATAAATAAAGGCACTGAATAACAAGCAAACATCAGGTGATATTGTGAGTGTACTGAAAACACTTTTAGCTAGATGCTCCTAACATGAGAGAAAATGTTTTAACAGGGGGGACATTTCAAGTGACTCCAGAAGGATGTTATATGAGTTAACTACAGTTATGTACTGTATTTCAGAGCTACACTAAGACAATGATCACAACTTAAAAAGTTCCCTTAAAACAGATAAAGACACAGATCAGGACTTTTCTGGTGTTTCATCAAGGATTCTATTTACAAAACAAAAACACAAGGCGTATTTTTCAAAAAAGTGTTCCCTGTCTGATATGTGCAGTTTTTAATTTTTTTAGTTGGATAGAGAGTTGACGAGTTAGATTTTAGGTTGTTTTAGATGTTCATTTTTTATTGCCGTCTGTGTTTCCACTAAAAATAGTCACCCTCTCAGTTAGTCCTTGTAACCAGTGTTATGAGAAAGAAAGTGGGAGACAAGTGGTGAACAAGAGGAGAGATTTCACTTTGCAAAGATTTTCTCTCACCTCCTGTTGTGTCTACAGGAGAGATATAAATGGAAATTTCTCCAGTGGGAGTTGGCAAAACTCTCTAAAAACTGACAGGGCTATGCCCTTTTTTCTCTATCCAACATTAAAAAGAGTTTTGGTTTATATATACTTTAAAGAGCACTTGTGTTAATTTTTAACATTTAAATGCATAATTATTTTTTAAAACCAGCAGTAAAACAGCATTAAAACAAATATTCACTGACCTCCGTAGCTGCATGTAATGTGGATTAATTCATCCACGAATATCACAGCAGAGATTCTGAATTCTAACAGCTTACAGCTCTTGCTGCTTGTAAACTATGGATGAGCTTTGATCCAAACACATGTTCCGAATGAACCTTGGGTCAGGCCTATTTTGTTTATTAAACTAAGAAATTTTCTCTCAGTTCAGTTCTCGGCAGTTCTCCAAGGAAAATGTTCTCCTCTGCAGCCTGTTTATGAATCTGAGAACTTCTGTTTTCCGAGGGAGAACAGGGGAGAAGTTTTTCATCTTAAAACAGCCGAGATCTGTGTAAAAGTGGGTGGGCTGCCTGTAATCTCGTGAGATAATGTGAGATTACAGTGCAGCTGAGTTTAAAAAGTGAATCCAAAATTTAAAAGAACATGTAATGACATGTACAGACACATGATAACTAACTAAATAAATATACACTGCTCAAAAAAATTTAAATTAAAGGAACACTTTTTAATCAGAGTATAGCATCAAGTCAATTAAACTCCTGGGATATTGATCTGGTCAGTTAAGTAGCAGAGGGTGTTGTTAAAAATGTCAGCTGCTCTGGTGTTAATGAAATTAACAACAGGTGCACTAGATGGGCAACAATGAGACCACCACCAAAACAGAAATGGTTTTACAGGTGGAGGACACTGACATTTTTTTCCCCATCTCATCTTTTCTGACTGTTTTTAACTAATTTTGCATTTGGCAAGGGTCAGTGTCACTACTGATAGCATGAGGCAATACCTTGACCCTATAGAGGTTGCACAGGCAGTCCAACTCCTCCAGGATGGCACATCAATACGTGCTATTGCCAGAAGGTATACTGTGTCTCCCAGCACAGTCTCAAGAGCATGTAGGAGACAGGCAGTTATTCTAGGAGAGCTGGACAGGGCTAATAGAAGGTCCTTAACCCATCAGCAGGACCGGTATCTGCTCCTTTGTGCAAGGAGGAACAAGATGAGCACTGCCAGAGCCCTAAAAAAATTACCTCCAGCAGG
Organism: Rana muscosa; assembly: GCA_029206835.1. NCBI lineage: Eukaryota > Metazoa > Chordata > Amphibia > Anura > Ranidae > Rana > Rana muscosa. Next base: position 542,981,569 of record CM055117.1, on the reverse strand, counting down.
CCACTGGTGTGAATGTTTCTAACCAAACAATCAGAAACAGACTTCATGAGGGTGTCCTGAGGGCCCGACGTCCTTTACTGGGCCCTGTGCTCACTGCCCAGCATTATGGAGCTTGATTGGCATTTGCCATTGAACACCAGAATTGGCAGGTTCGCCACTGACACACTGTGCTTTTCACAGATGAGTGCAGGTTCACCGGGAGCACATGTGACAGGGTCTGGAGAAGCTGTGGAGAACATTATGCTGCCTGTAACAGCATTCAGCATGATCGGTTTTGTGGTGGGTCATTGATGGTCTGGGGAGACATATCCATGAAGGGACGTACAGACCTCTACAGGCTAGACAATGGCACCCTGACTGCTATTAGGTATCTGGATGAAATCTTTGGACTCATTGTCAGACCCTACACTGATGCAGTGGGTCCTGGTTTCCCCCTGGTGCACGACAATGCCCGGCCTCAAGTGGCGAGAGCATGCAGTCAGTTCCTTGAGGATGAAGGAGTTGATACAATTGAATGGCCCCCATGCTCGCCTGACCTTAATTCAATAGAACACCCCTGGGACATTATGTTTAAGTCCATCCGATGCCATCAGGTTGCACCCCAGTCTGTTCAGGAGCTTAGTGATGCCCTGGTCCAGATTGGGGTGGAAATACCCCAGGACACCATCCATCGTCTCATTAGGAGCATCCCCCAACATTGTCAGGCATGCATACAAGCATGTCATACAAACTACTGAGTACCATTTTGAGTTGCTGCAATGAAATTTCAGCAAAATGGACAAGCCTGCTGTATAATTTATTCACTTTGACTTTTCAGGGTGTCTTTGAATTCAGCCCTCTGTAGGTTGATAGTTTTAATTTCCATCAAACGATGTGGCATCCTTTCATTCCTAATACAGTACATTACCAGTCCATATCAGTATAGATATCTATCATGATATTTTTCCCCGTTGAGATCTGATGTGTTTTTAAAGTGTTCCTTTAATTTTTTTGAGCAGTGTATATACAGTACCTGCCGCCAATATTGTGTCAATCTCGCCTCTGCTAGCGGCGAGATTGACACTCGCGAGCCCCGTCGCGGGAGCCAGCGCCGAGCTATGTCGCTCCTCCTGCTCGCCGCCCCCAATGAATTCCTATGGATGCGTGGCATCTCGGGTGGGCGGCGAGCGCGAGAAGCACAGCTCGCAGCGGTGATTTCCAGAGCGATATATATATACACATTGTTTATATAAATTTTCAACCCACTGGTGCTGATATATAAGAATAAATAAGTCTTCTTCCTCTAATCGCACCAGCTTCTCTCAGAGATTCTCCACTTCTGAGCTGGAGAACCTGGGGCGAGATATTTCAAAATAAGGGCTGTGAGATCTTCAGATCAATCAATTGTTTTTTTCGTTTCAATGATAGATGGGTGATGTTTATGATGATTGACACTGGATTTACAATACTGTTAATACTGTAATAAAGGACCGATCGAAAATGTGTGCTTATTACAATTTTTTTGAAAATGAGTAGGGGTAATATGTATACCTTGCTCATTCATGTAGGGGGAAACAGATATCTGAGAGCCCACTTATCTTAAAGGGGGCTTACAGATTTCACCTGCAGACACCACAACCCTGGCCCTATATTCTGGCCTACCAGACTGCATGCTTGGATTATGGGTCTCATATGACCCAAGTATCTGGGGAGCATATCAGTTTTTGGTGGTTTTTTTGCATAGAGTTCCCTTTAAAGATACAATGTCCGGTATTGATTTGTTTTTTTCTTCTACAAATATATAAAAAGTGACATACAAAAAAATGTCTGTTAATTCATATCTCTATGCAAGTTTATTTTATTTTGTAAATAGTGAATGTGTTCGACTCTTCCCTATACTTTACATTAGAAGAAGGCTACCAAATTTGTGTTGCTAAAGAATAAAAAGAGAGAGGAGTTACAATTACCTATGTGGCGAAATGTTAAGCATAATATGCTGTATCTGCATAGAGCCTGCAGCTACAGGGCCTGTTTTAAAGTTTATGTAAATAATGTCTGGGTGCAGAAGCACTTTAAGGAATTTAGGGAATTTGTAGGTAGTATAGAAGACTCAAGATAACTCTCCTTACCTCTTATCAGCAGAAAGCCTAAATGTTATGGTGGTTTCCATATATCTAGTTATAACTGAATCAAATATCTGCTTCAGTAATTAATAGCCCAGTAGCATCAGTTCTAGCAATACTGAAAATTTGTTGTGATGCGCAGTTGTTATGACCCGGCTGTTTTTTGTAGCGGAGGGGGTGAATAGGTGTCACTATATGAACCATACTACATTTGTTCCTCTCCTGCTGCTCACTAATGCTATAGCTCAACACTTTTGTGCTTACTGTATTTGCTAATATAAAAAAATCTAAGGCAGCAATTAAAGTCCATTTTTATATTAGTAAAACTGTGATACCTGTGGTGTATGAACTAAAGGTTACTGTGGTGTAGAGCATACAGCCTAGTTGAGCTAAAATATTTGGTATTAAAGGCCTATTTCATAACTCTCATACATCTAAGAATGGCTCACTAACATTTTAAGGTTATATATTATGACCATCAAAGATTACAGAGGTCACACAGGCATTAATAAAACATTGGATCCCTGTGAAAACCCCATTAAAATAATGTTTTATTTAAATGTTCTTTGTAAGCATAAATTTTGCATTCATTGCAGTATTTTTCACTCTACAGCAGCAAATTCACAAATTTAAACGGGTCATGACATTTTGCTACGCATTTACGAAAGAAAGTGCCTTCACAAGAGATTGTAATGATTTCAAGCAGAAAAAAGTTAGAGATAATTTGAAATATGTATGTCAGCCTTTAAAGATCCAAATGAAGTTAAATGAAATGTATGATAACGTCATTACCACAGGGGTACCCTGAACCATAATGTGTAATATACTGTACTAAAGCAATGACACCAATGTGGTCAAAATATTTTGAAATCTTTTACTGCATCGTGCCATGGAGCAGCACGAGAAGGTGGATATTTTGCAGATATCTGACTGTTATGGATAAGGGAATCTTCGTGGGATTTGCAGGAGGTTCATCCAACCCCAAACACCATCCCAATCTATGGAGGTGAATCTTGATAATCAATTCTGGTCATTTTCAGGGCTAACAAGCAGGGGGTTGTCAAAAAAGGGCACAGGGAGCTGGACACCTAACATCTAACAAAGCAAAACAATTTCTAAAAAATACCATACAGCAAGGAGAGTATCATCCTTTTATTTTATGAAAAAATCACCATTCCTTTCAATTACATGCATGGGAGATTCTGTTAAGCTGTATGTGGTATTACACAACAGTACAATTTTCACAGACAGTGCGGCAATACCATATTTGGGCGTTGCATATTTTGGATGCGTAATGTTTTGCGAGGAGATTTTTTTTTACATTTATATTTAGGTTGGCTTTATATGTGTCCTGTATCCTGTGTCCAAAGTCATTGCAAAATTTACAGAAATATAGACAGGTGTGTGGTACAAATTGGCTAGGGTCAGGACAATTTGGGAACACTTGAATAGGCAGTTAAAAAAGGCCAGAGGGGCCCCTTTTAATGCATCTCATAGGTGTGCGCAGCCTATTGCATTAGGGTGTGCACCCCAAAGCCCAAACACACACTCACTCACGATGTTCATTCAGAAAGGGAAGGGGCCAGTAAATTACATATTTACTGGCCCCTTCCCCACTCCTAAAACACCCCAGCAGCAAGAGCCGATAGGAGAGGAGGGAAGCTGGCAGCGTTGCGGGGGCCAGGGCAGTAGGGGGAATCTGTGCTGCACAGGGTGATTAGGGTGTGCCTGGGCACACCTGACACACCCTGTGTGCACGCCTATGATGCATCTGCTGCTGACAGTAGTGTTGTAGTCTTCATCCTCTGACTGCAGTGCATCAGCTGTGGTGAACTGTTGTAACTGTGGTTAATACATGGATGAGGAAACCCATGAATCTGCATCACAGAGCTCAGTGGGAGCAACACCTCAATGAGATGAGTTTGCAGCAGAAGGCACTCCTCACCTCCTTGTTCCTCACTTTCTGAAACCTCCCCCTCCACAACCTCCTTCTGCTGCATCCGCAACAACATCTGCAGTCCGTAGTGACAAAGGCTTAGGATTAGGATACTTTCTTCCGAATCACCGCCATGCCCAACGTCTTAATTTCAGGTTACAAAACTGCTGGCTTTGCAGCTTCTCCCATTTCTGCTTGTGGAAATGACCTCCTTCTGCGAGGTTATGACCTGACACAGTGATGGGTCCCCAGCCAACATTGATTTGTAAAGGAGGGGCATCCTTTCCCTCCAATCCCATGTTAATGTAATTTGCTGGTGTCGCTGGTCCACGCTGTCTACAGCAAGGTACAAATGATGAGCAAGGTCTTGTGGTCAGGTAAGTATTGACAAGGATGCAAGATATGCTTTACAACACACTGGGTGAAACATCTGGTGGCTGCAGAGAATGTAGGGGGAGGAACACAGCTGGAACTAGCAGTGCCACCACTTGTCTTGTCCGATGGTGAAACCTGTACCCCCTACTCTTCATTGGCATCATCCTCCTTCTGCGAGTGCTGCCAATGTGCCCTTTTCCTCCTCCTTCTTAAGGTGCAGAACATTCACCAGCCTGGAAGTGGTGATAAGGTTTCATTTTCCTACTCTCCATTCTTAAGGGCATAGAACAGTCATGTCCTGTTAGTGTGCCCTTTTGTTCTTCCTTCTTTTCTTCTGCTAATTCCATCATAGCTTCACCAACAGAACTCTGCACTGTTTTTAATAGGCCTTTTTTTTAAGTATCTGCTGCTGGAGCAGAAGAAAAAATGTCCCTCAATCACCCCCATGCTCAGTGTCTATATGTCAGCTTTGACAACATTCCTTTTTGTGAGTTTTTGGCCTGTGGCAGGTATGCAGATGCCATTATTTTGGCCAGGAGACCATTATTTTTCACAGAAATCCATATCTGCAAGTTGGAATGAAAGCAGGTAACAGGAGGCAGAGGAGAAATACGAAGAGAAGAAGGAGTGTAGCAGTAAAGAGGATGTGGTGGGCTGGATGCTGGCATTAAGGGGAAGGAGTGTTAGTGTGCTGGTGGTAAGAAGGAGGAGGACAGTGAATGTGACTTCAAGGAGGATGTTTCACCTCTCCCCAGCGCATGGGTAAAATTGGGGGTTCTACTGCCACCTTCCCAGTGGAAGCTCTAAATGTGGCACTTGGAGGATGTTCAGTGACAACCTCTTTGCGACAAAATGTATTGCAGAATTGTATGGACATTGGCTCTCTGCCCTTCCCCTTTATGAAGAAAAAAAAATAGCCAGGACTAAAGTAAGAAGTAAAGGCTCTGCATGCAGAGGTAGTAGGTTTTTGATGTTTTGTTTTTTATATGTTATATTTTTTACAGATCTACATTTTTATGGTTGTTATCTTTTTTAATTGTTCTTTTCCTTGTAAGGCTGTCCCTGCCCTTGTCAAGTAAACACAGGCAGGGATGAAAATGCAAACTACCTTATGCAAGAAGGAAGGTCCAAGCCTCCACCCCATCTTGTCCATATACAAAAAAAATAAAGGATTTCTTGCAAGATAAGTCTGCCAGCTCAGACACTCACCTTGAAAAGGTGATGGCTCTAAAGAACATCACTCTGAAGGGAAGAAGAATGTGTCTAATGGGTGAAAAAAAAGATTTTTGTACTTACCTTGATTTGAGGAACCTCGCCCCACATATAAAATGTCCCCAGTTGTGTCCCCATCATATCTTGTGTCCCATATATTAGCTCTTACTGGTGGTTCTTTGATGTTTGGGAGACACTGAGCCCAGGAAAAGATTCTAAGACACTGGATCCCTCTTATCCCTCTCTCACTCCCTCCCCTTCCCTGCCACTTGATTGGATAGTGTCCCTCAAGGGAGAAGAGAAGGGACCTGTTTCCAATACATACATGAATGTGCTGCAAGCATCTACAACTCTGGTGTCAAGGAATTGTAGAGAGTGTCTACTACACACTTTATGAATTTCAGGGATTGCCACTAGATGTGTAGCGTTGTGCCTAGGGTCAGCATATATCAGATGTGGTCCCTCTAACTAGAATCCTTGAATCCTCTCTCTCTCCAGATAGATAGATCGTTAGATAAATAGGTATTTTACAGGTTAGGTGACCAGAGCTTATTTGTGACCCCCCCCCCCAATATATTATCCAATCACATTGCTGGACAACTGGCCATATTGCAATATCTGGAATTAGAAATATTTCTACTAATATAGAAACAGGCACATTCTGTTCATATTCTTTTAAAAGCTTTTTACTGGTGTGAAAGGATAGCTGCGTTATCGATAACAACCAGATATTCTCTTTCATCTGTAACCTGCACTTTAATAATGAGAAGGAAAATGTAAACAGTCACTATGAAGTTTTATTTCAGATGTTTTGATAAATAATGCCCATCATGGTCTCTATGTGGTAATTTAGAAAGTTAACATGATAGTGATGGAGATGACAAAAATTATATTTCAACAGCACTAGATAAGCAGCATTGTTTTAAGTAAATCGACTCATACTCCTGGAATACATCTGGATGGGATTCAGAATCCACTAGGAATTCAGAGTGATTAAACAATGTCAGACAGGCAATCCTAAGAGCTGCATCATTAGTTGTTAATTTAGAACACAGTGTAATAGCACTAATTATTAATGCAAATGAGACCATTCCCAATCCATGCACATCCCCATACAAATTCTGCATAGCATTACATAGCGCTTATTACGTCTCTTGAGCACCTAAAACTAGTTGACATGTCTGAACCTGTTAATACAAGCTAATAAGATTTGTGGATAAGTTCCTTAAACTGCTTCTATAATGGTATATACACACTGTTTCCAAGACCAAAAGTGCCTTCACATTGCATGATAAACAGTAACGACTAATAAAGTTTCTACAAAACTAATAAGGACAAAACACTTCATTACATTGGAATATTGATTGACAATGCTATTTGGATAAGAGCTGCATATACATCATTAATATTCCCTTCAGAGACCTGGCTCTGTAATGAGCTTGTGGAACAAAAGGCTGCTGAAAGGCTGAGGAGGCTACTTCGTAACATTTACCAGAGAAGAATATAATATAAAAAAAAAAAAAACTTTATTACAGTATTTTATGCTGTAGGAAGGATGTAAAATGCCAAAATATCAAAAAAGTGCTATACACATCTAATACAATAATATTGTGCAACAAATATGATAATTCACAAATAATGTAAATCAAAGTCCAATCAGTACAGTATATGCAATCACCACTGTGAGACTGTGATCCAAATAAAAGAAGTGCTCCGTGTTCCACCACCATATAAATTGGCCGCTCACCTCAAAGTCATGACTGCTGCACTACCAAAAGGTCAAAGTAAGTGTTGTTCCCCTTAGGTATAAGTGATGGGCTACGACAGACTCTTGGCAAATCCTCCCAGGTGCTCAGGCACTCAGGAACACCCAATGTATATGGGAAGAAAATGGAAGCACGAGGCGCATGCGCGGCTTTCCGACATGGCGGACGTGCTCTGAGTGAGCTCCGGGTCTCCGCCGCTCTTCGTGACCTCCGTACAGCTTCATTAGCCTCCAATTGATCCGGGGGTAAGCCTGATACTCCGCTTTACTCCCTGGGCGCCCCATGGGAAAGATTGGCCAGCAGCAGCGCAACTATAAACCGCTGTTTGGGCCGCGAACAGGAACGGAGATGGAACGCTTCATTACTAGGCCGCAATCCGCGGCCTCAATTTCGCAAGCAGACCCCTTTGCCGCGATGGATCCGTTCATTGATGCAGAGGAATCGGGACTCCCTGGGCTTACGAACGCGCCGATTGTGAGTCCCGCCACACACGCACCTCAGGAGATTCTCACTCCTGACATTTTAGATAAAAAATTGGATTCCAAGCTGCAGCACCTGCTCCTACAAATCACCCGGAACATTGCGGCAGAGGTGAGCAAGATCTTAGCTGAACTGAGGGGGGAAATTACTCAAATTGGGGAACGTGCAGATGCATTGGAACACAAGTTTGATGAGATGGTGAACTATGTGAAGGCAATTGAGGAAGAAAACTACAATCTTAAACACTCTGTCTCCCAATTGCAGCTTCAACAGGAAGATTTAGAGAACAGGGAGAGGCGCCAAAATTTGCGCTTCCGTGGTATCCCTGAGTCGGTGGGGGACTCCTCCCTACGCCCATACCTCTTGGGGCTTTTTAATGTTCTAGCTCCCTCAGTAGTAGATGTGGATTGGCGTCTGGACAGGGCTCATCGCTCCCTGGGCCCAAAACCCCCGTCGGGGGCCAGACCCAGAGATGTAATTGTGAGGTTTCATTATTATGACAGCAAGGAAGCCCTGGTCCTGGCCACACGTAATAAATCTCAGCTTTCATATAAGGAGACGAAGCTACAGATCTTCAGTGATCTCTCTCCCATTACTTTGGCGAAAAGGAGAAATCTGCGTCCGATTACAACTCACCTACAGCTTCACAAAGTCCTCTACTACTGGGGCCTCCCCTTTCGCCTCATTGTGTCTAAAGATGGTGTTCAGCATAGTTTGCGTGACCTACAAGAGGGTGAAGTGTTTATAAAAAGCCTTGGTCTCCCACCTCTGCCTGAAGAGGACCCTCATCTTGCTCCTGCTCAAGCTCGTCCTTTTACACCCACTCCCAGTCGCCTCTGGACCCCTGTGAGGAGCCAATCGAGGAAACATCTTTCCACCCCTCAGCGCCCAAGATCCTCCAGACAACCTCCATGATTTCCTTGAAGGGGGTGACCGGATCCCCATTATATCGCTCTTGTTTCTCCTCGTTGAGTCCTTGGAAGGCTTTCCGCTGCAATCTGGACTTTTGGTTAACTACCTCCCCCACCTGTGTGGGGGGGGAGTTCTTGGTATCTGTCCCATGGGGCAACAAAGTTTCAAAGTTTTGTCGTTTTTTTTCTTCTCCTTTTTGGTTCAAGGTTACGCCTTTTTCAAAATTGATGCTCTTTTGAAGGATTTTCTTTTGCCTAAGAAGATGCGGCGGACACAGCCCTGTTCCGAGACTTCCATGTTGGAGGCCCCCTTGTGCACATACTGGTCCCTTGACGTTGTTCAGGGTCCCCTGAGTTGTCATAACACCTCAGGTTCTCAATTAATGTTTTTCTTTTTTTTTCTATGGAATATATACTTCCTCATCTGGTTTTGCCCTTTTAATTATATGCTCATACGTCAGTTTTGCTGGTCGAGGTCCCTTTTTTCCTGTTTTTTTCCTTTTTTTCTTTTTTTTTCTTTTGTCTATATTTTTTAGTTTACCTAAGGTATACTGGTACTTTTCAAGGCATAATACTAACATGAGACTTTGTTTTGTTTCTGTATGTACACCACTAATTTTTCCAAGTAGTGCAAGAATATGTCCTTGTAATTTTTATTTGCAAACACAGGCTATTTTGTTACAACTGTGCTTATGTCTCTGAGAATTATGTCCTTTAATGTGAAGGGCCTGAACTCTGTTCAAAAGCGCTGGATTGCTTTAAAGGAGTTCAGATCCTCAGGAGCTGATATAATCATGCTCCAGGAAACCCATTTTAAGGCTAACGGCTCTTTAAAATTTGCTACTAGGTTCTATCCCAACTCCTTTCTTGCCTCTGACTCCACTGGCAAGGCAGGAGTTGCTATTCTGATTAAGAAAACATGTCCCATCAGGGTCAAAGATTCATATTCTGACCCTCATGGTAGGTTCCTTCTCTTAGATTGTGATTATATGTCCTCCTCTTTTACCTTAGCTAACATCTATGCTCCTAATACCGGTCAGGTTGATTTTCTGACTAAGGTTTTAGATATGCCTCAGTGTCGCCCTCAACCCTTCATGATAGTGGGGGGGGACTTCAATCTCGTCATGTCCCCTACTAGAGACAGGCTAACTATTCCTCTTGATACGCGGTCTAGAAAGGTAGTCTCCACAGCTAGATCCTTTCGTAGATGTATTAGATCCCATCAATTATTTGACTCATGGAGGATTAAACACCCCTCCGCTAAACAGTATACTTTCTATTCCATGGCCCATAAAATGTTCTCTCGTTTGGATCATTTTTTTTGTTTCAGCCCCACTCATCCCCCACATTACAGACTCAGACATATCCCCCATTACGTGGTCGGACCATGCCCCTATCACTTTGGATGTCCAAATGTCTCAAACCCCCTCTAGATCTTGTCACTGGCGGTTAAATTACCAACTTCTTCAATCTGAACCTTCCCGCACGACGTTAGCATCTGCACTGAAGGAGTTTTTCCTACTTAATTTAGGGTCAGTTGCGGATTTTTCCACGCTGTGGGAGGCACACAAAGCGGTTTTCCGTGGTGTGTGCATCGCGGAGGGTACTTGCCTGAAAAGGGATAGGAACAGCCTCCTGAAATCCTTGACGGCTGCCCTTGGGTTAGCCGAGCGCAAACTTCTGTGCAAACCCACGGTGTCGAAACTCCGCACTGTTATGTCTATCAGAGAACGAATTAAATCATTACATCAAGGTAAGGCCGCTAGATCTCTCCTATGGGCTAAACTAAAGTTTTATGAATTCTCCAACAAACCTCACAGGATGTTGGTCAATAAGCTCAGGCCACGCCCATTTCATTCCTTTCCAGATTTTCTCCTCCGTGCGGATGGAACTAGGACCCACTGCCCTCTTGAGATGTCTAAGATAGTTGGTAGCTTCTATCGGAAGCTATACAGTTGTCTTACACCCGAAAATCGCTTCAATTTCACGCAAGATAAATTCAATGACTTCTTTACAGGCCTAAAACTCCCGAAAATTTCCACATCGAATCTGGCGGAACTGAATACTCCCATAACTACCGAGGAACTTCATAATGTACTTAAGGAACTCCCACTTCATAAATCTCCAGGCCCTGATGGACTCCCCTATTCATATTATAAAGCTTTTGAAGATATCTTGTCTCCTCATTTACTGTCCCTCTATGGTACCCTCCTTAAAGGACATCCTCCGCACTCTGTTTTCCCACTCCTATATCTCTGTAATACCTAAGCCGGGTAAGGACCCCTCTTCCCCTGACAACTATAGGCCTATAGCACTTTTAAATTCAGATTACAAGATTTTCACCAAAATCCTTGCGTCCAGATTATCCAAATATATCCCCAAATTGATTAATAGAGACCAGGTGGGCTTTGTCTCGGTGAGACATGCTGGCGACAATACTCGCCGCACGGTTGACTTGATTGATCTTTTGAATAGATCCTCACACCAAGCATTGGTTCTCAGCCTGGATGCGCAAAAAGCGTTTGACAGGCTGAGCTGGCCCTATATGTTCTCGACACTCCGGTTTTATGGTTTCAGGGGGCCTTTTCTAAATGCATTACACGCATTATACTCCCAAGTTACAGCACAAGTCCAGATGTCTTCTTTTCTGTCGCCCCACTTCCCCATGTCCAATGGTACTCGCCAGGGTTGCCCTCTTTCCCCATTGCTTTTTATTCTATGCTTGGAGCCCCTGGCTGAGGCCATCCGTTCCCATCAAGACATTCGTGGGGTTGTGATGCGACAGAGGGAATACAAACTTTCGCTATTTGCTGATGACATTCTGCTTACTATTACTCATCCTTTGCTTTCCCTCCCATCTCTACACAACCTCCTTAATTCCTTTGGTGCTATTTCTGGTTATAAAATAAACACTACAAAAACTGAGGCCCTTCCTATCCATATCCCTCCCACATTACTGTCCCAACTTATGACTTCTTATCGCTACAAGTGGTGTTCCATCTCCCTCAAATATTTAGGGGTTCATCTCACCCCTACGTACTCCACTCTTTATTCAGTAAATTATCCTCCCTTATTTTCGGACATCAAAAAATCATTACAAAGTTGGGCCAAATATCCTATCTCCCTTTTAGGGAGGATTAACGTATTGAAAATGTCCATTTTGCCCCGGCTATTATATTATTTTGAGACATTACCAGTCGCTATTCCTATGTCTCAACTTAAATCCCTCCACAGATCCTTTTCAAATTTCATCTGGAACGATAGGGCGCACCGCATTCCCAGTTCCGTGGTTTTCGCGTTGAAATCCAGGGGAGGCCTGGGGGCCCCAGATATTCTCAAATATTACTATGCCACTCACCTTAGGACGATAGCTTCCTGGTCTACCCTTCATGCCCCTAGCCATTGGTCTGATATAGAGAAGGGAGTGCTTTTTCCGGTTCATCCCTGATCCTTGATTTGGTCTCTTTCCCCTCATATAGATCCTGTTTATAGACGTCAATGTACAGCCCCTATGAACTTCACTCTATCAATATGGAGTAAATGCCTCAAATCATACCCCCTCATGTCCTCTTGCCCCCCCCCCCCTTCTTAATGTTTTATTCAATCCGTCCATCCCTGATAGTCTATCACTAGGTCGGATATTCCCCTGGGTCGATGCTTCTTTGTTCCAGCTCCGCAATTTAGTGCATCCGGTAACTCGTAGGCTACACCCATTTGATTTTTTCAAAGAAAAGTTCCATATTCCTTCTCGACTTTTTCATTTCTATTTACAGATCAGACATTTCCTTCACTCTAGATCTCCATCTTTGTCTTTGACCTCTTCTACCCCCTTTGAATATCTGTGTGCCCAAGGTCCCCATCAACTCCATTTGGTTTCCTCTATTCATCGTATCCTCCATGAGTCATTTATCCTCACTGAGGACACCCATATGTATATGAAAAAGTGGGCCCAACTGCTGCAAAGACCCATAAGTTCTCAAATGTGGGACAGGATATGGTCCTCCGTCTCGAAATCTTCTAGATGTGTTATTCATAGGGAGACCTCAGTGAAGATCCTCATGTTCTGGTATAGGACCCCTGAACTTATACATAAATACGATCCCTCAATCTCGAGGAATTGTTGGCGATGTAATAAGGAAATAGGGTCATTGTATCATATTTTTTGGCAATGCCCTTTGATTCAGCCCCTCTGGTTGGATGTAATGGGGCTGATCCAGAGGGTGGTGGATGTCTCCTTACCGCTTGATCCTCTACACTATTTGTTGGGTCTCCCCTTTAAGGGCATAACTAAACACGGGAACAGACTGATTTCTTATATTCTGCTAGCTGCCAAGAGACTGATCCCCCTTTGCTGGTTATCTAACTCCACCACCCCTTGGTCCAGATTCCTCCAACTAGTTGCTGGGATACGTAGGATGGAATATCTGACGGCTTCTGTAAATGACGCATTGCCCCAATTTGATAAGATCTGGGATCTATGGGATGCCTCGGAATATGGAATGCATCCTTTGGCTAATAAGTCATGATTTGCCCAATCCCTTCCCCCCTCTCCCCCTTCTAGTCTAATAAGCCCGGTAATGCCTCACTTAGACTATGATCCATGCTGTGGTGTTATCTTGACTTTCGTGTGTTGTATTTTTTTTTTTTTATCTCTAAACTGTGACCTCTATTTCCTCTAGTTTCTTTGTTATGCATATGAGCCTGTTCTCAAACTTCCTTTGCTATATGGTTCACTCTTGTGTTCTGTTTTTTTTCGACACTTCGGCTGAAGTGTTCTGCCTGTAATGAACATTCTGATTTGCTTGAATTGCTTTGTAATTACTTTGTGATTATTGTCATTTTATAAAAATTTTCAATAAAAATACAATTATAAAAAAAAGAAAATGGAAGCACACATTTGAGCACAGGATATGCGTGTATATTGTGGTTTCGCTATTTGATTTTAGTATTACAGTACATACAAAACCTCCCTCAAAAAACTCCTGTAGAAATATAGACACCAAAGCATAACAATTTCTGAAGTTTCTTGAGGTATCTTACATGGGTAAGCATTCTCAACAAGTTTCAGGGGAGTGCCCTGCTTCTTCAGAAGGTGAGGGAAGCTAAACAAATAAGATATGTAGGCAGTTGAAATTAAAATAAAAAACATAAAATACATGAATGCAATATACCAGCTATTTGATATATGTTAGTCTCACCAAGCTGGGGAGGTCCAGCACTAGACATGTGCACACTGAAATATTTTGTTTTGGAATTTTGTATTCGTCTGAAAAATAAATGTATTTAGTTACTCCCGAAATTTGTTTTTATTTATTTTGTTTCGTTAAAAAATGCATTCGTCCGAAAATCCAAATTAATTAAGGTTGAATCTGTCATTGAAGGCTTGTGGTGTCCGTCGAATGTTCTAAGAAGATTCGACGGAGCAGCTAAACTGTACGACGCCGCAATCGTACATTTCCGGTCGAATGTCTCACCTACAAGCCATAGAAGAATTCTAATGTTGTATGACTAGTAATAATTATATTTATTAATTATTATTACTAGTCAACCAACATTAGAATTCTTCTATAGCCTGTGGGCCGAGCATTTGACCAGAAATGTACGATTGTGGCGTCGTACAGTTTAGCTGCTTGTCGAATCTTCTTAAAACTTTCGACAGACACCATAAGCCTTCAATGACAGATTTGACGTTTGTATGTTTTTCGCTGCTTCGTCGAATCTTCATCGTTCATGTCCAATGGTCTACCCCAACACTGTCTCTATAATGTCGAATCTTTTCTCTCTATGTCGAATCTTTCCTCTCTATATAGAATAATCTTGGACTAATAGAGTTAAGGTTAGGCACATTCGACCACAGGTTCGATAGACACAGATCGCTTTTGTCAGCGTCATGTCGAATCTCCTATCTATATCGAACTGTTGTAGCAACGAAAACAAAAATAAAGCATTTTTTTATGTCGGCTCTTTCGGATTTTGGATATTGCGCGTTCGTTTTCGTTTGTTAAAACGATAACGAAAATACCCGAAATTCGGACGAAAATGCATTCGGACGAAAACAAATGCACATGTCTATCCAGCAACTACAGGGGAGGCACAAGTGTGGACACAAATGTAGAATATCTATATTTAACAGGCTAATTTGGAATAATTTATGTAATGTATGTATCCAATTTTAGTGCTTGATTGTTACTGCCTAATCTTGGCTCCCACACCTGTGCCCAGAGAAAGATACTCTATATTTATTGCAGCATGTTAGCCCTCCCTGTAGGTACTGGACTTCCCTGACCTCCCTGACTTGGTGAACCTATAATATATCAAATATTTTGTATTTATGAATTTTATGTTTTTTTTATTCTCAACTGTCTACACATCTTATTTGTTTAGCTCCCCTCACTCCTTAAAGAAGCAGGGTACTCCCGTGAAAACATTGAGACAACATTGAGACTGCCTAACCATGGAAGACACCTCAAGCTCAGCTGCAAACTAAGAATTTACATAGTCTTCAGAAATGTATATGTTTTGGTGTCTTTATTTCCACAGGTGGCTTTTGAGGGAGGCTTTGTATGTGTGCTGACATATACACATTTTTTTAATATATGTGTTTTTATTGTGAATTGTGTTAATAAAAAATAGAATAATTGTATATTTTTTTTGTTATAACTGGCACCTAAAAAGTCCAACTTGTCCTCTTTTTACATTTTGATATCAGGATGTTGGTGCCCTTGGCAATCCTTTTGTTCATTATTGTGTTAATGAAGGGTGGCAGCCAAGGAGTGTTAATTGGTATGTATAAAAGCCTTGAGAGTGGTATGTTATTCCCATATATAAATCTGGGGGTTTTCAAAATCAAATGTGAATTTGTGTGGTAATGCTAAACTTATGTCTATCAGAGTTTTATCTGCAATGTTTTACGCACATCAATTGCTATATATTTGTAGTTTATAATGACACTATTTACATGTAAGTTAGACATTTCAGTAAAATTTCAACAAATATGGGAATAATGTGTCTCTGGCCTGCTGACCATCTAATTAGTATGGTGAATCATCTTTGCTAAGCAACTGCATTCATGCAAAGTATTACATTCATCAAGTATATTCTCTTAATAATGCCTAGATAATGTATGGCAGAACCAGTAAATACCTATGACATCTATGAAGCTTTGAAACAAGGATTATAAAAAAAAAGTTAACATTTTGATGATTTTCAAATGAATTCCTTTCGCTCAACAGTTTTTATTCCAAATTCTGAATATTTAAATCCCAGTGCACCCATGTCCAATGAACTTGCCCATAAAAAAAAGACCAATGGCATTACAGGGAATGCCAGGGAGATACCTTCCCAGAGTTATCTGCACACCCAAAATGGCATGATTGATGGGAAGCCCCTCACAGTTTAAGATAGAGCATTGAGGATATTGAATTATACTTTCTCCTCTAGAAAGGAGACCCATCACTTGACCCATTAGAATACTGTTGGAACTTGGAAGGTAAATATTAGTAATATCAAAATTTATATTAACATTTTTAATCTCTTACCTGCATGAAACAGTGAATTGGTTAGGTTCCAAGCGACCCCTAAAACCAGCAGGGAAGATGAACCACCTGTATGCCCGCCCCCCACCCCTTTCCTTGCTGGCCCCAGGGTAATTGGTAACTGGTATCTGGTAACCAGGGAGAAGAACTACTTTTTAAAGCAATTCTGAAGAGTATGTGCATGGATATTTACATGGTAGGGGCAGTAAACCCTCCTAGCACTTTGCACTTTGTATAAACATGGTTTGAACACTATGAAGAGATTTGTTGGGCAAATTCATCTGCAGCCTGAAATCTGTTTACTAATTTTACTGTATAGGTAAATGATTGCCGTTGAATATCACAAAATGGTGAATTACAGTGAAGGATTTACTGGGTGAATTTACCAGTACCAGATTAAATGGCATTTTCTTATTTAAAATAAGATTCAAGTTTGGCTTTAAATGTCCTGCCACTATATAATATTTAAATATATGGCTATTTTTGTATGTTTTTTTTTTCGTTTTCAAAATAGCTTTTATGTTTGCATAATATGATTTTCAGAGAAATAGAATGCGGAAATGAAAATCAACCATGGAGAAATCTAGTTACATTAGTCTACCTACTCTACACTTCAGAAGGCAGATATCGTAAGTAGCTGTGACAAGTTACTGCATATTTTTGCTTTTTGCTACTGTTAATTAGGGCAATTTATATTAACTTATATTGTCTCTTCTACTGTCTATAATGCTTTTCTTAGTGCATAACCCAGAAACAAGATAGAGAGGTCTCAAAATGCTGCAGGCTGACAGCAGCTGTTGTGTTCAGTATGGCGTTGTAGCAGAGGGGCTATTATAGCAGAGGGGCTCCAGTTAGCTTATGACAAAGTATTGCATTGTACTATAGACAGTAAATATATATATATATATATATATATATAAATACAGTATACATATAGTATCTCACAAAAGTGAGTACACCCCGGCCCTCACATTTTTGTAAATATTTTATTATATCTTTACATGTGACAACACTGAAGAAATTACACTTTGCTACAATGTAAAGTAGTGAGTGTACAGCTTGTATACCAGTGTACATTTGCTGACCCCTCAAAATAACTCTACACACAACCATTACTGTCTAAATCACTGGCAACAAAAGCGAGTACACCCCCTAGTGAAAATTTCCAAATTTGGCCCATTTAGCCATTTTCCATCCCCTGTGTCGGGTGACTCATTAGTGTTACAAGGTATCAGGTGTGAATGGGGAGCAGGTGTGTTAAATTAGGTGTTATCGCTCTCACTCACTCATACTGGTCACTGGAAGTTCAACATGGCACCTCATGGCAAAGAACTCTCTGAGGATCAGAAAAAAAGAATTGCTCTACATAAAGATGGCCTAGGCTATAAGAAGATTGCCAAGACCCTGAAACTGAGCTGCAGCACGGTGGCCAAGACCATACAGTGGTTTAACAGGACAGGTTCCACTCAGAACAGGCCTCACCATAGTCGACCAAAGAAGTTGAGTGCACGTGCATCATATCCAGTGGTTGTCTTTGGGAAATAGAGGTATGAGTGCTGCCAAAATTGCTGCAGAGGTTCAAGGGGTGGGGGGTCAGCCTGTCAGTGCTCAGACCATACACACTGCATCAAATTGATCTGCATGGCTGTCATCCCAGAAGGAAGCCTCTTCTAAAGATGATGCACAAGAAAGCCCGCAGTTTGCTAAAGACAAGCACACTAAGGACATGGATTACTGAAACCATGTCCTGTGGTCTGATGAGACCAAGATAAACTTATTTGGTTCAGATGGTGTCAAGCATGCATGGCGACAACCAGGTGAGGAGTACAAAGACAGGTGTGTCTTGCCTATAGTCAAGCCTGGTGGTGGGAGTGTCATGGTATGGGGCTGCATGAGTGCTGCCGGCACTGGAGAGCTACAGTTTATTGAGGGAACCATGAATGCCAACATGTACTGTGACATACTGAAGCAGAAAATGATCCCCTCCCTTTCCAACATGATAACGACCCCAAACACACCTCCAAGACGACCACTGCCTTGCTAAAGAAGCTGAGGGTAAAGGGGTTGGCCAAGCATGTCTCCAGACCTAAACCCTATTGAGCATCTGTGGGGCATCCTCACATGGAAGGTGGAGGAGCGCAAGGTCTCTAACATTCACCAGCTCTGTGATGTTGTCATGTAGGTGTGGAAGAGGACTCCAGTGGCAACCTGTGAAGCTCTGGTGAACTCCATGCCCAAGAGGGTTAAGGCAGTGATGGAAAATAATGGTGGCCACAGAAAATATTGACACTTTGGGCCCAATTTGGACATTTTCACTTAGGGGTGTACTCACTTTTGTTGCCAGCGGTTTAGACATTAATGGCTGTGTGTTGAGTTATTTTGAGGGGACAGCAAATTTACACTGTTATACAAGCTGTACACTCAGTACTTTACATTGTAGCAAAGTGTCATTTCTTCAGTGTTGTCACATGAAAAGATATTATAAAATATTTGCAAAAGTGTGAGGGGTGTACTCACTTTTGTGAGATACTGTATGTACATATATATATACACACACACACAAATACTGTATGCGTAGGAGCACTAGGGTTGTCGGTTCATATCCCAACCATGGCACTACCTGCCTGGAGTTTGTATGTTCTCCCTGTGCCTGCGTGGGTTTCCTCCAGATACTCAGATTTCCTCCCACACTCCAAAGACATGCTGGGAGGTTAATTGCCTCATATCTAAATTGACCCTAGCCTCCCTGGTGATATGATTCTGTCAGATTTTAGGTGCTGAAAGCAGTACCATTATTTTGCATGGAAATTTGGCGTATTATATTGTAGTCCTGCAATTCTTAGAAATAACTCACTTAATCTGTCCAAACAAGAGTCTAGTAGACATCGCGGGTATGATAAAGTTCAAAAAACAAAATCATAAATTATAATATAATAAATAACTATAAAATAATTATAACAAATAATAATCTAATAATAATAAAAGTGTTTTTCAGTGTTTGATGACGAATTTCCCCACAGATCACTATCGCTCAATTCTACAAGTGATTCTAATTTATTATCGCTGTTTTCTAGCTGGTCTAAAACCACTTTTGACATAAAGTGACATTTTTTGGTTGCTATGGACAATCTCCAGTTTCCAAGCAGAAAGAACAGTTTTTATTATATAAAAGTGAATGGCAGGACACTGGGCAGACCACTAGGGACAAAGGGGATGTGTTATTATTTGATACAGTACTGTAATCTGTAAGATTACAGTATACTGTATGTATACTGCGTGTTTCACTTTTTGAA
Organism: Rana muscosa; assembly: GCA_029206835.1. NCBI lineage: Eukaryota > Metazoa > Chordata > Amphibia > Anura > Ranidae > Rana > Rana muscosa. Next base: position 542,961,959 of record CM055117.1, on the reverse strand, counting down.
TTTGGCGCTGATCTCCGCCCCCTGTGCGTCGCAAAGCTCAGGAACGGAGCTCGGCACTAGGCACTGTGAATCGAGCGAGACACGGCGGCTCGCAGATCACAGCGGGGACACATCGCAGGATCCAGGGGACAAGGTAAGTAACTCTCCCTGTATCCTGCAATGCGATCCCGAGTCTGGCTCAGTGTTACCGCTTTAGGTACTGAAATCTTTCCCCGAGCCAGACTCGGGAATACCGCTAGGTGGGTTAGTATGTATAAATTTGAGGTAGTGACTTTAGATTGGAAGCTACTTGAGAACAGGGACTGATGTGAATGTACAATATATATGTAAAGTGTCGCGTAAATTGATGGCGCTATAGAAGTACTTGTAATAAATAAATAAATAATAATAATATATATACTTACAGTACACACACACATACATATAGATATATTTTGTATCAACATTTACCTAGCTCCATTTCTCACATTTATGTTCACGTACTAAACACAGCAATAGAAAAAAACTTTCTGACAATACTTCATTTATCCACCCTACTTCATGAATCTGTTTTTGCAAACAGTAGCAGAGAATCATAGTGCATTTTCTTTTTAAGAATTATGTTCTAAATTATGATGTATTTCACAGAGAGCCGCCCACGTAAATCCAATGTTTATGAATCAGTCATAAAATATGTAATATGCCATACCCTCTGTTCTCTGTGGTTTCAGAGAAATGCAAGATGAAGGCAGCATTACAGTATGCCAGTTAATTAGACCAGCATTTAAAGACAGCTGCCATCTAGTGTTAATTGTGGTCACTTGCAGTATGCAGTATTTTTCTATCTTGTAGAGAGTGAACTATCTATCATAATAAAACATTTCTATATCCAGCTCACCCAGGTAGAGTAAGCCTGATCAAATAGCGACATTTTTACTCCAACAGAACAGTAGTCAGCTAAAAGGTGAGATTCACCTTTCACAACATTTAGTATGCCCAATTGTTTGCGTTGTGTTGGACTGGTTACGATGCATGGTTAGAAACTATTGTACTATTTAGCATTGAGACATTTCAACAACAAAAAAAAAAAGGTACATTTTATTCAACTCTATAGCCCTGTACACACGATCGGTTTTCCTATGGATTCTAATCCGATGGATTTTTCCATCGGAAATCAGATGAAGCTGACTTCCATCAGTCTTGCCTACACACCATCAGTCAAAAAACCGACCGTTCCAAACGCTGTGATGTAAAACACTCCGAAGAGCAGAGAAAAATGAAGTTCAATGCTTCTGAGCATGCGTCGACTTGATTCTGAGCACGCGTGGTTTTTTTCTCCGATGGAGTTCCTCACAGACGATCGGAATTTGCTTTCGTTTTTTTTTCCATCAGATAAATTTAAAACAGGTTCTATTTTTTCACACCGATGGAAAATAGACCGATGGGGCCCATACACGATCGGTTTGTCCGATGACAAAAGTCCATCACACTGTTTTCATCGGCAAAACCGATCGTGTGTACATGGCTTAAGAACCACAGCAATTTGTGATGCAGTATATTGCGTCACAACAGGCTTTACCAAGTTAAAATGCAACTTGTATTTCTCAATGCAGCATGAAGAAAAGGGAAATCACTGCTCCAGGTAAGTGCAGGTGAGCAATCAGTGTCTTCCCAGGAACCACGGGTGCTGGCAATGCTGTAGATGCGAAAAGGAAGGTAGGATATATGGACAGCCGCACTCCAAGAACCATTGAGGTTGCCTTTATTGGGTAAAATACATGAAACACTGCAAGTCACAGCAAAAACAAAGGTAACAGCCGACGCAATTCACACTAGGGTCTAGTGCTTAGTCATGGCTAAGCACTAGACCCTAGTGTGAAATGCGTCGGCTGTACCCCTTTGTTTTTGCTGTGACTTGCAGTGTTTCATGTATTTTACCCAATAAAGGCAACCTCAATGGTTCTTGGAGTGCGGCTGTCCATATATCCTACCTTCCTTTTCGCTTCTCAATGCAGCATGTTGGTGTGAACTGAAACAACATGACAAAAGGCAAATTGCCTTGTCTAAGTGCAAGAAGGGCATCTGTCAATGCTGCCCAATGCAACCCAATGGGGCTGGTGTGAACAAGCCATTGAAGGTGGCTGCCACGTAGTGTTCAGTGTGATCACATGCAGAATGTTGTATTTTCTATCTCGTACAGAGTGAAGCATCCATTGTAATAATGATTGTCTATGTCCAGATCACCCAGATAGATAAAATGTGAGCAATTAGCAATATTTACAGTAACGACTGCAGGTCTGCTATAGGGCAAAACCTGTGCACCAGATCACATATATATATACGTTGATCCGGCTCTTCTGGATGGGGGCGCGCATGTGCACCACCGATGTCTTGCTCCCGCTGTGATCACACACAGCAGGAGCCCAGCGGCGGGTACCGTGGACTCGATGTCCCCTGGCGCCCGCCGATGATCGAGCAGAGAGGCAGAACGGCTTTCTGCCTATGTAAACAAGGCAGATCGCCATTCTGAAAGGAGGGAAAGCATTGATCCTGTGTCTCTGCAAAGCAAAAAACAAACAAAAAGAAAACGCAGAGGTGATCAAATATCACCAAAAAAAAGCTCTATTTGTGGGAAAAAAAGGACATACATTTTATTTGGGTAAATCTTTGCATGACCAGGCAATTGTCAGTTAAAGTAACGCAGTGCAGTATCGCAAAAAATATGTCATGGTCAGAAAGGGGGTAAATCTTCTGGAGGTCAAGTGGTTAAACCCCCACAAAAAAAAAGTAAGCCAGCAGGTGAGATTCAGGGATATGCAGTCAGGGGAGGCAGATGAGGCAGAGCCATGATCATAAAAAAAAAGACAGCTCCTTTGGCTGTACTTCTCCTATGGATCCCAGGAGTGAGAGTTCGTTCTGCACTCCTGTGACCCATTTTCCGCTGACATCGGGCTGAAGCCTGCTGACGTCACAGAGCCTGTCCAGGCTGGGTCAAGATCGCGACAATGAAGTCACCAGCTCTCTGCTCAGGGAGCTGTGAGAACCAAGCGATTGGCAGTGTTAGAGCACTTGGTTCTAAAGTGTTAGAGCCTGCGGGGGAAAGATGCATCATTGGACTGATGCTGCATCCACCTAGGTACAGTTAAGCCCTGTACACACAATCGGATTTCCTATGGTTTTTAAACCGATGGATTTTTCCATCGGAAAACCGATGAAGCTGACTTCCATCAGTCTTGCCTAGGCACCATCAGTCAAAAAACCGACCGTTCCAAACGGGGTGACGTAAAACACTCCGATGAGCCGAGAAAAATGAAGTTCAATGCTTCTGAGCATGCGTCGACTTGATTCTGAGCATGCGTGTGTTTTTTAACCGATGGACTTGCCATAGACGATCGGAATTTGCTATCGGTTTTTTATCCATCGGAAAAATTTAAAACATGTTCTATTTTTTGACACCGATGGAAAAAAGGCCGATGGGGCCCATACACGATCGGTTTGCCTGATGAAAAAAATCTATCAGACTGTTTTCATCGGTAAAAACGATCATGTGTACGCGGCTTAAGTGTAAATCTGCAAAAAAAAGTCCATTATTCTTTTTTAAATTCTCACTCATCATAATATTCATTACATCCGAAGTTTTTGTACTGTAGCAGCCGTCACAACTTTTAGTCACTGTTTTTAACAATTTTTAATGGTTTTTGAAAATTGGCTGGCCAATTTGGAACAGTTCATAGGTAGCGTCAGTTTTAAGATCTATTACACACCAATGATCAAATTAGGGACTAGGAAAAAAATAAAAGTTATAGGAACAAAGTTAGGATATTAGACATGGTTTGGTGTTTCTCTGTGCAGGCTCAAAAAAGCCCTAAGCTTCTTACATTCATGGATTTTTTTTTTAACCAGCCTCAATCCACTGACAACAAATACCAACCTTTTTGTATCTATCATTCATTACACAATTTTCGGGTGCAGACAGATGCAGTGAAAAACAAAATCTTGAAGAGTCTCTAGTCAATTACAATGCAGATTCCTCTACTATTAGAAAAACAAACTTTTCTGATCTTTAACAAGGTTGTGGCGTGTATTATTATTTTTTTCAAAAAAGTTATTCGATGGCGGGATTAATCTTCCATTGCAAACTTTTCAAGTACTAGTAAAATAAAAATGGCATTTAAAACAAAAAGCAATTGTTCTGCTTGTGTTGTTGGACAAGTAATAACATATATGGTTTTGTGCACTACTATTTTTCTACTAGATTACATTCCTGTTATTGGGCAACATTCCAGAGCAATTTATGTTGAGCTCAAAATGTTCTACTCCGAACGTACTATTCTATAAGAAAAAAAGAATAATTGCAGCATGTCAGTCAAATTTACACACACAACTTTACAACAGACTTTTCTATTCCAAGTAAAAGAAAAGAAAAAATATTACTTTACTGCTATTATTGTGCAGGAAATAGCACACACTGTCGTTTTGTGCATCCCTATTTTAACAAAATGTTTCCTACACAAATTAAAAAAACCTTGAATTTCAGATACACTATATTACCAAAAGTATTGGGATTCCTGCCTTTACACACACATGAACTTTAATGGCATCCCAGTCTTAGTCCGTAGGGTTCAATATTAAGTTGGCCCACCCTTTGCAGCTATAACAGCTTCAACTCTTCTGGGAAGGCTGTCCACAAGGTTTAGGAGTGTGTCTATTTTGATTATTCTTCCAGAAGCACATTTGTGAGGTCAGGCACTGATGTTGACGAGAAGGCCTGGCTCGCAGTCTCTGCTCTAATTCATCCCAAAGGTGTTCTATCGGTAGGAGATCAGGACTCTGTGCAGGCCAGTCAAGTTCCTCCATCCTAAACACACACTTCCATGTCTTTATGGACCTTGCTTTGTACACTGGTCCAAATCATTTAGTGGAAGACGGATTATGGTGTGGGGGTGTTTTTCAGGGGTTGGGCTTGGCCCCTTAGTTTCAGTGAAGGGAAATCTTAAGGCATCAGCATACCAAAACATTTAGGACAATTTCATGCTCCCAACTTTTTGGGAACAGTTTGGGGATGGCCCCTTCCTGTTCCAACATGACTGCGCGCCAGTGCACAAAACAAGGTCCATAAAAACATGGATGAGGGAGTTTGGGTGGAGGAACTTGACTGGCCTACACAGAGTCCTGACCTCAACCTGATAGAGCACCTTTGGGATGAATTGGAGCAGAGACTGCGAGCCAGGTCTTCTCGTCCAACATTAGTGCCTGACCTCACAAATGCGCTTCTGGAAGATTGGTCAAACATTCCCATAGGCAAACTCCTAAACCTTGTAGACAACCTTCCCAGAAGAGCTGAAGCTGTTATAGCTGCAAAGGGTGGGCCAACCCAATATTGAACCCTACGGACTAAGACTGGGATGCAATTAAAATTCAAAATAGTAATATTTTTCAATAAAAAACTTTTCTATTATTAGTAAAAAAGGACCAGTGTTTTCCTGATGTTTCTGAAGAAGAAACAAGAAATACTGTCTATGGTGGTAGATTGTTCTATTTCACAGTTACTAAATTATGGTCACTAAATAAAAAATGTAATATGGTAGTGTCACATTCAGATCTACAAACTTTTAATCGAGCTGTCATCTAAATTTAAATATAAAAAAGTACAACAAAAAGTACAGTTAAAAAAAAAGACCTTTTTATTTACTGTCGGGGTGCATTCAACACCTTGAGATAATGTGGCAAATAGATACTCCCCCTAAAAAATGTTAGGGCAGCTTTGAAAGTGCCATCTGCAGCATACATATGGGCAGTAGCAGCATGAAAATGTTGCAGGTCTTAAATGTGTTACAATAAATATCAGCAGGCCAGCACGTGAAAAACAGTTCCTGTTGGTCCTTTCTGCCAAACCTCTAAAAATGTAACTATGGTAATTATTCTTCCCTGTATTGGCTGCCCAGAATAGCTGCCCAAAAAAAAAAAAAAATGTCACTGTCTATACTGAAGTAAAATATCCAAAGTGAAATTAAAATGTGATCTAAACATGTTTTTAGAGTTTTGTTAACTTAAGAGGCATAGTAACTTAAAAAAGTATATTTTGTGTCTGATTTTTCATGGAAAAAAATACAATAAAGGCCATAGTGGGAGAATTTATAACCCGCTGCAATGCCTCATAGCGGATAACGGCTGGATCACAAGAAGTGTTGGTGGAACAGATTTGAAGATGTTCACTCATCTTTAATAGAGGGGGATTGTAATGTGCTCATACACCACAACTCCCTGCTCGGTTAGCAAAGATTAAGCCTCTTCAAAATTATATGATTTTGGCAGAAAAACTAGGCATCCTAATGCCTATAAGCTATCTTGAGAAGATTCACAGCCACTTAAACTTGTACTGTTCTTTAAATCCATCTGTTTGAATGTGTAATTGTCAGAAAAGTTGCAGACCTTTTTCATTTCATCTTCCAGAATCACATGTGAAATATCATGATGAGTTAGAAAAAGTGAGAAAACATATGGAAATTATTTTATTATCTCCTAGTGCAAGGATACCTAGATCTGCTGCTTTACAATTAATAACTTGCATTTGGTGGTATGATGGTTACCAGTATTATTCTGTATGCTGATATTTGCATTACATTATAAACAGACTGATGTAAGAGACTCCATCCAGGCTCATTGTGTGTGTTGCCAGTGACCTAAGTTCTATAATTATTATAATAATAATAATAATAATATCAATAAAAAATCTTTACCTGTGAGTCAAAACTGGAAAATGTGAGGCTATTCTATCTGTAGGAAAACAATCTTCATAACAACTGGTCGTTTCCCTATGCTACTACAGTACTTGTTATTTAAATCACTCATATAGAAATCATTAGATATAGACAGAGATAATATTTACACAATAGACTGTAGAGTGAGCCCCAAAAAAATAAGCTTTTAACCAAGTCCTTTTTTTAAATACGTGTCTGCAGGCATTATGGAGTGATTCATCCTTAAAGTTCACAGTAGACGCACTGAAGTCTACTCTTAAGCCTCGTACACACGATCGGATTTTCCAACAACAAATGTGTGATGGCAGGGTTTTGTCGGATAATCGTTTGTACGCTCCATTGGACAATTGTTATCAGAATTTCCGACAACAAATGTTTTATAGCATGCTTTTAAATTTTCCGACAACAAATGTGTCTTGTCAGATTATCCGAGCATGTGTACCCACAAGTCCATTGGAAAAAAATCCCGAACCAATGCTAACCATAAGACAACATTAGCAGAAGTTGCCCAAAGGGTGGCGCTTAAGAGCTGAAAAACCACGTAGTTTCGTGTATGCCGTCTGTATGCATACCAAGTTCAGGGCCAACGCCCTTCACACAAAATCCCACAGATTTGTCCGATGGAAATCCGATCGTGTGTACGAGGCTTAACTCTAGCTTTGCTCTTACTCTACTGTCTGTCTAAAAGCTACAATACTGCTATAAATATGTAAGCGTTTGAATGCCCACAGCCTGTCCACAGTTCACCTTAAACTGTAAACCAGAATTTTTATCTTCAAGCTAAATTCGGTGCTTGTGATGCCAAGCCATGCACAACCATAAATAAGTATGTTAACCATTGTGACATGGTGGTACACATCCCACTCATTGCAAACATACACAAGGAGGGCCAATCACTGGTGCTTTTTGGGTAGGTCAAAACAGTTCAAATAGAAAGTGTGTATTAATCGTGCCACCTCATTGGTTAGGGTTGCCAGCCCTTGAAACCCCTCAGCAAATGAATGCCTTTAACAATAAATTCTCTGTCGATTCTAAAAAGCTGAAGCTATGGTGAGCAAGATGAGCTGAAAATGCTATAAGGTAACAATCGAAACAGATGAGTTCTCCAAAGTTACACAGGAAGGGATGATTTCACACAGAGGCCAACTGCTGTACTTTGTCAGACTCATATCTAACGTATTATGGAAAAGAAACGGATTTACACAATTGTTTTTAAAACTGGCACAAAATGAAATAAAACTGTCAAACTTGCTTGTCCTGACTCCTGAATATAAAATAACACAGCTCTGCGGTAGAGCGGGAAAAGGTAAAAAATATAAGCCAGTGTGGACAACATGCATATCAAATAGTCTGATGTTAAGATGTTAAAACAAAAAAAAAACATATTCAGCACAGGTAGCTGGAGATGCAGTACAAGGGTTAAGCCTAAAAAAGGCCATCTTGTTGAGCAGTTTTCTGCTTGGATCAGTGCATCCTTAAGCACTTCCACAGCCCTTTTATGTTTGATTGACAGGAGATATTTCTAATGCATATTAAAAATAAACAAACACTGGCTACTTTAGCTGTTAGCTTGTAAGATTTTGTATTGGGGTCTCATTGATAGGCAGCACTAAGCCAGTTCATTTGTTATTCATAGATGCCTTACGTGCATCTTTACAGATCTTCTTGCAGCTCTCTAATGTGCAAATTGTACATATCCACTGCATACATCCATGTTTTTTTATGCTTTAATGCATATTTAGATGCTTGCGCTCTTATTTATATGTTTGCTTGCCTAGATAACTGGTCACGTTAGCCCCATTTGAGCAGTGCTGCACTGACCAGCACAACATTCAAAAGACCTGCATTGAGTCTGTCATTGGAACTTCAATATCTTAATAACAGCTGTAGAGTCCTGTCAACAGGCAAATATGGTAATTAAAACAGCTCTGAGGAAAAGATGGCTTGCAGCACAATTAATTCGCTCAAAAATAATCACAATAATTCATTGTAATGTTCACCAGATGTCTGATACACCTGTTCGTTCTGTTATTGTTGGATGATCATTCTGAATGAAGGTGATGTCTGCTCAACCAAAAGTCTGAACACAGCCATTTGTCCTGGAATACAACTAGTAAAAAGCAACGATTGATGCTACGGTACTCCAAATGAATTGATGTGGCTTTGAAGTTGTGTAAAGAAAGTTAAAAAGCAGTCAAAATAAGCTGTAAGAAGAAGCTGAATTTGCTTGGCTTTAAACTAGTTATTAGCCTGGTAATTAAAGTGGATACACTATGTCCCCAGAGTTGATTGCTTTACTTAGGTCCCATTCATGCTGGATTTTTGTGTTTCATCCACATTTCATTCGATTTCTATCAGTTTCATCGGTTTTCATGCATTTTTTATCAGGCAGCTACTGACCTTGAATAGGAACCTGTTATAATGCAACAAATGTTAAAAGCACCATCATGAACCAGACTTTACAGGAAAACCTATATTGGACACACTAGTTGCCTGGCTGACTATGGCTTTATCGCTTTCCATTAAAGACCAATACCAAGCACTGAGAGTTAGCGAAAGCTCAGAAATACGTATCTGCATTCTAAAAACAGATCCGGTTCCCTTAACCACTTAAGCCCCGGACCATTTCGGGCCATTAGGACCAGGCCTGTTTTTGGGATTCGGCACTGCGCTGCTTTAACTGTAAATTGTGCGGACATGCAATGTTGTACCCAAATGAAATTTGCGTCCTTTTCTTCCCACAAATAGAGCTTTCTTTTAATGGTATTTGATTGCCTCTGCGATTTTTATTTTTTGCGATATAAACAGAAAAAGACCGAAAATTTTGAAAAAAAATGATATTTTCTACTTTTTGTTATAAGAAAAATCGAATAAACTCAATTTTAGTCATACATTTAGGCCAAAATGTATTCAGCCACATGTCTTTAGTAAAAAAAATGTCAATAAGCGTATATTTATTGGTTTGCGCAAAAGTTATAGCGTTTACAAACTAGGGTACATTTTCTGAAATTTACACAGCTTTAAATTTATGACTGCCTATCTCAATTCTTGAGGTGCTAAAATGGCAGGGCAGTACAAAACCCCCCAAATTACCCAATTTTGGAAAGTAGACACCCCAGGGAAATTGTTGAGAGGCATGTTGAGCCCATTGAATATTTTTTTTTTTTGTCCCAAGTGATTGAATGATGACAAAAAAAAAAAAAATTACAAAAAGTTGTCACTAAATGATATATTGCTCACACATGCCATGGTTATATGTGGAATTGCACCCCAAAATACATTCTGCTGCTTCTCCTGAGTACGGGGATACCACATGTGTGGGACTTTTTAGGAGCCTAGCCACGTACGGGACCCCGGAAACCAAGCACCGCTTTCAGGATTTCTAAGGGCGCAAATTTTTGATTTCACTCCTCACTACCTATCACAGTTTCGAAGGCCATAAAATGCCAAAATAGCACAAAACCCCCCCAAATGACCCCATTTTGGAAAGTAGACACCCCAAGCTATTTACTGAGAGGCATGTTCAGTCCATGGAATATTTTATATTTTGCCACAAGTTGCGGGAATATGACAAACTTTTTTTTTTTTGCACAAAGTTGTCACTAAATGATATATTGCTCACACATGCCATGGGCATATGTGAAATTACACCCCAAAATACATTCTGCTGCTTCTCCTGAGTACGGGGATACCACATGTGTGGGACTTTTTGGGAGCCTAGCCGCGTACGGGACCCCAAAAACCAAGCACCGCCTTCAAGGTTTCTAAGGGCATAAATTTTTGATTTCACTCCTCACTACCTATCACAGTTTTGAAGGCCATAAAATGCCGAGATGGCACAAAACCCCCCAAATGACCCCATTTTGGAAAGTAGACACCCCAAGCTATTTGCTGAGAGGCATGTTGACCCCATTGAATATTTTTTTTTTGTCCCAAATGATTGAATAATGACAAAAAGAAAAAAAAATGTACAAAAAGTTGTCACTAAATGATATATTGCTCACACATGCCATAGTTATATGTGGAATTGCACCCCAAAATACATTCTGCTGCTTTTCCTGAGTACGGGGATACCACATGTGTGGGACTTTTTGGGAGCCTAGCCGCGTACAGGGCCCCAAAAACCAAGCACTGCGAACGCTGCAGTTATGTGTGTTGTGTTTGGTAAGTGACAGTGATCGATCGATACTGCACTTGGGTGGGCTGGGCTGGGCTGGGCTGGGCGGAGGGGCTAAACGCAGGCGCTAGCAGGTATCTGGGCTGATCCCGCTAACACTGCGTTTTTGGGAACCCTAAACCGCTGGGGATGCTAGTATAGATCTGATCAGATCTGATCAGATACTATACCACTAAGGGGGGTGTATGCTTTGCGCGTGGGTGTTAGCGTTACTGTCACTAACCTAACACTGCCTGGGGCGACGCAGACCCTCTCTGGCGCTAAAACCTAATTGATCTCACCCACCGGGCGATCAGGGGGGTTAAACCTTTATTGGGTTATATACGGCGGGTGCCCTGATGCTATAAAAAGCAAACTAATCAACCAGCGTCACCCGTAACCTTTATATGGTGATCACTGGTGAAAGGGTTAACTAGGGGCAATCAGGGGGTTAAAACCTTTATTAGGTTAAATATGGGGGTACCTGACACTATATAAAAACCTGACGGGTAACCTAAATAACTAAATAACTTACTGGCTAACCAGTGACACCAGTGACGCTTATACGGCGATCACTGGTGAAAGGGTTAACTCTAGGGGCAATCAGGGGGTTAAAATAATATATGGGGGTACCTGACACTAATAAAAACCTGCGGCGAACCTAAAAAAAAATAACTGCCTATCTAAAACACCAGCGACACGAATACAGCGATCGGAAAAACAATCGCTTAGTGACGCTGAAGTTAGGGGGTGAAAGGGTTACCTGGGGGGTGATCAAGGGGTTAAACCTTTATTAGGGGGGGTTAGGGGGCTACCCTGGACCTAAAGGGGCCTAATCCTAACTGCCCTGCAACTTTTTACAATCACAGATGACACTAAATGCAGTGATCAGTAAAATAAATGATCACTGCAATCAGTGACACTGTGATTGGGGGCTTTGGGGTGACCTGGGGGGTGATCTGGGGGTGACTGGGGGGTGATTTGTGTGCCTATGTGTACCTACGTGTCAGTGGACTGTTGGTGCACTAACCTGCTTCTTCTCTGCTCGGCGCCGGGAACGAAAAGACCGCGGCGAGGGAGATGACATCACTTCCTCCTGCCTGTGTTTACATCACATGGCGGAGGAAGCATTTTCATTGGCCGGGAGCGATCGCGAGGGGGGGGCGGAATCGAGCGGCCGCCCCCTCATGCCTGATCGCTCCCGAACACTTAACGGCCGCTAACTGCAGTGAAGGGGGGTCCGGATGGACCCCCCAACTGCACAAAGGCGATCACGTAGATCTACGTGATTCTGCCTGTCGGTTCCATTCTGCCAACGTAAATCGGCGGTGGGCGGTCGTTAAGTGGTTAAAGCATGTTATACAGCACAGCGCTTGTGCTGTGTCTTTTGGCTCCCTGTAACACCTGAAATACCTGGCTGATCCTGCCTGGCTATACCCTTCCCCCTGTACGCTGACTCTGATATATCAGGGCTGCTGAGCGCTGACATCGTTGTCAGCGTACGTGCCTCTGTCATACGCTGCCCTGCTCTCCTGTGTCTCCTGTGTCCTCATCACCCCTCCCCTCCCTGTCTGCTCGTACCAGTAAGGGCAAGCGATTTATGTAACATTTATTCTGGCAAGAAGGTGTGCTTAGCTGAAAAAACCCTCCTCCCCTCCTAAAGACTTCTGGGATGTATGACATAATTTGCCCTGCCCTGGCCTGGAAACCATGAAGTAACTAAATGAATGTAGAAAAGTTTAAAACAAGTAAATATGATATACTATGATAAACACCTATTTATCTACTAATGCCAGCAGCATAAGGAAAACAAATACCATATATACTCGAGTATAAGCCGACCTGAATATAAGCCGAGGCACCTAATTTTACCACACAAATAAGGAAAAACGTATTGTCTCGAGTATAAGCCTAGGGTGAGAATGCAGCAGCTACTGTAAGTTGAAAAGTGGGTCAACAATGCCTCACTGTGCCCATTTTCCACCTCACTGTGCCCATTTTCAACCTCACTGTGCCCATTATCAGACTCACTGTGCCCCCTGCATGCCTCATTGTGCCCATTGCAAGCCTCACTGTGCCCATTGCAAGCCTCACTGTGCCCATTGCAAGCCTCACGTTGCCCGTGTACCTTATCCGCCATGTCAGTATTGATGCGGAGGGAAGCAATATTACGCCATACATTGTCCCCTCCGATTCACAGCAGGGCTGTGTGTATAGGAAGTCCATGCTGTCCACTGTAACAAAGCTCTGCCTCCTCCTTGTCACGGACGGATGAGGAGGAGGCGGGACGGCGTAGACTTCCTATACACACAACCCTGCTGTGAATCGCAGGGGACAATGTACGGCGTAATATGGCTTTCCTTCCCTCCGCATCAATACTGATAGATAACCTGACTCGAGTATAAGCCGAGAGGGGCATTTTCAGCACAAAAAAATGTGCTGAAAAACTTGGCTTATACTCGAGTATATACGGTAGTCAATGTTGATTGAGAGAGTAAAGTTACACTTTAATTTGGGTTCAATTAAATAAGCAAACAAGATGGCCAGTTTGACAGGCAGGCATTAAACTTTTTTTTCAGGTCAGCAAGTTACTGTAAAGCCCCGTACACACGATCTGTTTAACTGATGAAAACCGTCCGATGGATGGTTTTCATCAAACAAACCGATCGTGTATGGTACCCATCGGTCTTTTTTTCATCGGATGGAAAAAATAGAACTTGTTTTAAAATTTTCCGATGGATCAAGAACCGATGGTAATTTGCGATCGTCTATGGGCAAGTCCATCGGTTAAAAAACCCACGCATGCTCAGAATCAAGTCGACGCATGCTCAGAAGCATTAAACTTCATTTTTCCCGGCTCATCGGAGTGTTTTACGTCACCACGTTTGGAACGGTCGGTTTTTTGACTGATGGTGTGTGGCCAAGACTGATGAAAAACAGTTTCATCGGATTTCCGATGGTCAAATCCATCGGACGAAAATCCATAGGTTATCCGATCGTGTGTACATGGCTTAACTCAATGTTTCCATCAGGACAGGTTTTCTTTAGGGCTTTTTTGAAGAAAATTTGCACTACATGGGTTAAATGCTTGTTTTGTCTCAGGAGAAATAAATAAAGTGAAATACGTACCTTATTCCTTTGCTCCAGTAGGCCTGCTTCTTTTTTGTAATACCAGTTCTCAGAAGCCGATCCACTTCACTGCCAGGCTGGTCACAGCTTTCCGCTGTAATCACATACAATGCCACTGATCCCGCATTCTATGTGATGATGCCAAGGGCCCCCTCACAACCTGGTAGTGTTGGAGAGCCAATGAAAGTGCCAGTTGCCAGGGGACAGAGGAATAAGGTAAGACATTCACCTTGTTTATCATTTAATAGAAAAAATGAGCATTTAACTACCAGTTTAAAACTTCTTAAAGAGGAGCTCCAGGCTAATTCAGAAAAAAATAAAAGTCAGCAGCTACAAATAGTTGCTGACTTTTAATATAAGGACATAATAATAAAGAGGTACAGCACTGTAGAAATGTGATACAAATCATGTGTGTAAACCTTAATGAAAAAACATGATAGTGTGCATATATAATAATAAATGTCAATAAACAAAAAACCATGAACCTTGTAAATTAAATGCAACTGATCCAAGGAACAAATTGTGAACCATACAAGTGAATAACACTCGAAATAATGAGTGAACTAAGAAATAAGTGAATAAAGTCCCACAACATTAGAATCCTGAAAAGTGATTCACAAGGATCAGTTGCATTTAATTTCCAAGGTTCATGATTTTTTGTATAGTGACATTCATTATTACATATATATGCAAACTATCATGTTTTTTTATTAAGGTTTACACACATGATTTGTATCACATTTCTACAGCGCTATACCTCTTTATTATTTGCTATTTGAATTTTGGTATCCAATTTTTGGTTCTGGCAGCTTTTATCTCACTATCATTGTGTAGTTTTTCATTCTCACAGTTTATTTTTTAAAATTCTATCCAGCGCAGTGTTTTCCTCTTTTGTTTTTTTAAGCTTTAATATAAGGACACTTGCTTGTCCAGTGATCCCTCGATGTTCTCACCCGAGCCGATTCTTCAATCGGCTTCAGGAGCAGGCACCGGCATCTCTAGCAAGGGAAACAGGAAATGAAGCCTTGCGGCTTCACAGCTTGTTTCCTTCTGTGCATGTTCGAGCCGTGCTGCACCTTATGATTGGTTCCGTAGTCTTCTTGGACCTGTGATTAGTCTGCAGGGTAAGGAGGGGGGCTGAACTCCAGGCTCAGTTCACCACGGCGATCTGAGCTGGAAGTGGGAGTGGAGACAAAAAACAGATACCCGCTCCCCCCCAAAAAGGTGCCAAAATTGGCAGTGGAGGGGGAAGGGTACAAACAAGCGGAGCTTCCCCTTTTGGGTGGAGCTCTGCTTTAACTACCCCTATTAACTATCTGTGCACTTTTTACATAAAGCTTTCCTCTAAAAGAAAGATGTTGATCTTAGGCCTTCTTCCTTCTTGGAGGCAATAATCTGCAGGCTCAGAGCCTTTTCAATGTAGTAATACTATTCATGGCTTTCTTGCTAGGTCATGTAATTTTTGTTATAATTATCACTATAGCATGGTAAGGGTCAGGAGTGGAGCTAAACCAAAATGCATCACATTTGCTCCAATGTCATGTTAGATTCTGCACCCCATTTCCTACGGCCCATTTACAGCAGAGTATGTTGTGAATCAGGCCTGTGCCCTGCTCCCTAGGTGGATCAATGATTGACTGACAGCACACTCCACTCTGAATGTCCTGTAAAGTAGGATGTGTAATAGCTAAAGCATTGTCGTAAAACACACTGTGGCTTAGCTCTGCCCCCAATGTTGGCTGTGTTGTGGTGATAGTAGGAACAGTGAGATCCTGTGACATAGGGAGGAACAGCAAATAAGGTACAAAAAACAGGATGTTTAAAGTCCTTTGTATATGAATTTGTAGCTGGAGGGGAAGCAGGAATTTCCTAGAAAAAGATTGGGTTTCTTTAGAACCACTCTTTTTCTAGAACCAATTTTTTTCTAGAAAGGGTTTCTAAAATAGGTAGAAAGAAATTAATTCTATGCCAAGCAAAAGTGTCATTATACCAAAATGATATTCCCTAGATATTATTATGGTTAATCTAGCAGATATCCAGTGATCAGCACACCACAGTCTGACTGCAGCAGAGGACAGAAATATAACTTGATCAAGGACTATAACAAGTCTCATGCTAGCAAAACTAGTAACTTGTGGTTATGGGCAGGTTAAATCCTTAATACAAAATTTGATAGTAGCAATTCAAAACTGAAGTTCACATTTTTTTTTCATAGATAAGAATCGTCACTGGAAGGAGGTTCGTTTCTGTTTTCATGTTATGCGAACCCAACATATAGTATAAAAAAAACGCTTACCATGGCTACAGCAGCATGCACATGCTTATGAGAATACAAAGAAGCAACTTACATTTTATATATGTATATATATATATATATATATATATATGTATAAATAAATATATATATATATATATATATATATATATATATATATATATATATATATATATATCATTATAAAAAAATCCCTTCTGCTGATAGGAGGATGTGTACACCTAGATGAAAGACTCATAGATGAAAACCAGTTATGTTTTGATAAAAAAGCACACGGCTGTTGACCTATCAATGACACCTATGTAATCCTTCTCATAATTGTGTGTCATTATAATGTGCTAAAGCATGGCTCTCTTACTGCCACCTGACCTTATGCCTAAGGTTTCCATGATTTCCCCGATGAGCTGAATTGTTCTGGGAAATTGTGGTCAGCATGGTATAAAATTGTTAGGCTTGAATAATAATGAACTTTTAAATAGAAATGGTCCTCATGAACACATATCTGAATGCATTTAAAATAGGATTTATACAAAAATACAGTTATAATTTCTTAGAGGAGCTTTAAAGTGAACTTGGACTTTACTCCTGGTAAGCTACATTTTGCTACTAGCAGCTTACAGATGATTAATTCTCTCTCTCCCTGCCCCCCATGGGGGCCTGCATGCCCAAAAACCAAGAAGCAGCACTGTCACATATGAGGAAGGGGTCACATGCTCCTTTTACTCAAATGTACTAGGCATTTCTCTAACTGGCTGAATTGAGTGGTGTGGGAGTGAAGGGAAACATATTATTTACTGTATATCTGTAGAGGGCAGCTGTTAGGAAGCCCTTTTGCTTTGCACTGCAGTGACTCACTAGAACAGACTCTCTTTTTTTTCACAGAGTAAACCTAGATTTTAGTCTTTGGTGAACCTTTGCAAAAAAAACTATTTTATCTACAGCTAAGGGTACATTTTGATCAATATATTTTGGATAATAAATAAAAAGTATGGGCATACCTAGTGTGATGACACCCAGAAAGGGTCATACTTAAACCCCTCTTGTGACAACATTTAGCAATAATCATGACACTGATCAAGGAACCCCTAGTAACCATCAAAGGAAACCCATGATTCCATTGAACACTGATTGAGAAAGGCTACACTAGAAGGACCACTCCAAAGCCAGCACTTTTTGAAAACAAATAAACAAAGGTAGCTTCCATATTTCTACCCTCAAAAGAGTAGTTTTGGGCCATTGAGGTATGTTTGTAATCTTATGTATAAGCGCAATCTCCTTCAATTCCACAGGGTTTTAAAAGAATTACCTTTATTTCAAGATCACGATTGCGTTTCTAAAATACATATAAGAAATCAAAGGAGAGTAAAGTGCAGACTGAAAACTGTGGTCATTTCACAGACTAAGACTAGTGGTTAAAGAACAAAGAGGGGTTGATTTGCTAAAGGCAAATAGGCTGCTCAATTTGCATAGGAAATTGCACTTTGGAAGTGAATTTTCTCCAGAGCTTAGTAAATGTGGTGAAATTTCACTTTGCAAAGAATACCCAATCAGCCTGCAAGGAAACGTAAAAAAAATATATTTTTTTTGCGTGCACAAGATTGACTGATGGAGGTCAGCAGCGCTCCATCTCATTCACTAAGCTCTTGGGAAAATTCCTTACAAAATGAACATTCTACTTGTCTTTAGTAAATCAACATAGAAAATGTTAACAAACTACATATAGCACCTTACCACTCCTCACTTGAAACTCTAAAATGCTAAATATTATTGATTTCATACATTTTTATTGAGGTATATTTACAAAAAAGCACACAGAGGCCTTCCTGAGCCACAACATCATACAAATTTTGGAATAGCATTATAACATGACAACAAACTGACAGCAGAATACTTTTTTTCAATGCAAGTTACTTCTCTAAAATCAAAATTAAAACAGCAATAGGACCGACCTTCATAGGTAGAACGGAACCCTTGAGCACTGACTGCGTAGTCTGACACCAACCAAAGACTTAAAAGGTTCCCACTGCTCACAATCGGGGCTGGAAGATGAAAACCTGTCAACCTGGAAAATGAATAAAAGACATATTTTTATTATCAAAGTTATACTAGTACTATTTATTTATTTTTTTAGTAGAGTTTAAATCAGGTTTATTTCGCTACTCATTTTCTGTTTTATTCCTACTATAAAATATAACAAAATGGACTTAATTATATTAATATATTATATATTCTGCCTACATAGTGTGTTAGGATTTCACAGCATATTTAACAAAGGCATTTAGTTCATTTTGAAAGATCAACACCTGCACTGCTAAAACAAAAATTACACAAATTATTGCTAAAAAGGTAATTGTGCATCTGTACACAAATGTGCACACAATAACATAAAACCCTAGGAAAGATATTAAATATGTATTTGAAGTAATGGAACTGCATCTCATCTACAATGTATGATTATCTTCCAACACACAGATTTAATGGTCACAACCCTAATAAAAGCTGCTGTAGTCAGCCTCGCATCCAAACTGAAATATTTCATTACAGAAAACAAAAAAGGTCTGTAAAGGATTTTAGTATTTTATTCAGGTTTAGGCTATATGGTATATGCACAGGCCCCAAACATAAATGTCCTCCAATTTATAGACCAAGAGATACCTTTTTACAACATTATTCCCATCGCACACTTTACTGGATAAGGCTTTAGGAGTAGCGGGTGCTGTAGCAACAATCAGCTGGTACTGGAGGCATCACAGATCAAAGCACATATTTGCCAGCACACCACGGATCGTCAATACTGTCAAAATCTTTATTGGAGAATGATCACATCACAGAAGACATAGTGCAATGTTTCAGAGCTGCGCAGGACCCCTCTCTCAGGCAGATGATATGATCATTCATCAATAAAGATTTGGACGTTATTGACGATCTGTGTGTGCTGGCAAATATGTGCATTTGACCTTTTTATAACAAACATACAGTGGGTCAGAAAGTATTCAGACCCCCTTAAATTTTTCACTCTTTGTTATATTGCAGCCATTTGCTAAAATCATTTAAGTTAATTTTATTTCCTCATTAATGTACACACAGCAACCCATATTGACAGAAAAACACAGAATTGTTGACATTTTTGCAGATTTGTTAATTGTTATTATTGTTTTTCAGCTGCAGGGACAGGGCGACTGGTTGCAATTGAGGGAAAGATGAATGCAGCCAAGTACAGGGATATCCTGGACAAAAACCTTCTCCAGAGTGCTCAGGACCTCAGACTGGGCCGAAGGTTTACCTTCCAACAAGACAATGACCCTAAAATAACAAAGGAGTGGCTTCACAACAACTCCGTGACTGTTCTTGAATGGCCCAGCCAGAGCCCTGACTTAAACCCAATTGAGCATCTCTGGAGAGACCTAAAAATGGCTGTCCACCAACGTTTACCATCCAACCTGACAGAACTGGAGAGGATCTGCAAGGAGCAATGGCAGAGGATCCCCAAATCCAGGTGTGAAAAACTTGTTGCATCTTTCCCAAAAAGACTCATGGTTGTATTAGATCAAAAGGGTGCTTCTACTAAATACTGAGCAAAGGGTCTGAATACTTAGGACCATGTGATATCTCAGTTTTTCTTTTTTAATAAATCTGCAAAAATGTCAACAATTCTGTGTTTTTCTGTCAATATGGGGTGCTGTGTGTACATTAATGAGGAAAAAAATGAACTTAAATGATTTAAGCAAATTGCTGCAATATAACAAAGAGTGAAAAAGTTAAACGGGTCTGAATACTTTCCGTACCCACTGTATCTGGATTGAATTAAACTATATTAGTAAGCCTTGCCACTTTCGAGGTTCAAGAACAGGGATTGATCAACCCAAATGTTGCCAGTGGTGAAATATACTGTACTGTAAATACCTAGTCAATCCACATCATCACTTATATAATAATTTTTGGTGTTGCTTTAATGCTGAATAAATATTGATTAACCATTCAGAAAAAAAAGGAACTAATGGAATATTAACATTCACCTAACAACTACAGTATTTATTCATAAAAAATGGGCAGTTGCAATTGCAATACAAATAAAATAACTTTATATCAACTAAGTACACTGGCTGACTGGACACACTTGGCTTTGCACTTCCAGCAATAATGAGCATGCTGCAGTTCATGCCACTCCAGAGAGCTATGAACACGTACAGCATTACAGTAAATATATAGATAAAGCTACCATCACTTAGTGTAAGGCATTCATTGAGCTTTATTAAAACATTTGCTCTGAGCACAATTTTCTCCAAGGCACTGAGAGGTGAAGTGTTTCCCTCTAAAATACAGGAAGAACCTCTGTGGAGCTTAAAGTGACTCTGTCAAGAGTGATGTATGAGGGATGCCATCACATTAAATTAAGACACCCAGAGGTAAATTCACATAACTTTAGTTATTTTCATTCAATTTCAAGGTTCCTGGGATGTTCTATTAGGGTCTTGCACAAGGCAGTAATTTACAGTATATGGGCATTCAGAGTAAAATATAACTGTTGTTGTAGCACCCAGGAGCCTGTACTTTTACCCATAGGATTTATTTATTTTTTTACAGGTATTTACAGTATATAGCACTAACAATTTATGTATTGTACATTCACTCCAGTCCCTGCCCTCAGAATGTTACAATCTAAGGTACCGATATCACAAATAAACATACTAGAGCCAGTTTAGACAGGAGCCAGTTAACCTGCCAGTATGCCTTTGGAGTGTGGGAAGAATCCAAAATACCCAGAAGAACCCGACGCAAGCCAAGGGAGAAAATGCAAACTTCATGCAGATATGGCCTGGGCACTAACACGTGAGTTTCTCAGGGGGCATGTGTTAGTGTCAAAATGTGTTGGGTGAAGCTTGGTTGATGTGATCATGCACACTAAGTAACTAACCAGTAACTGTAATTTTTCTGCACGTATACTGGCCACTGAAGACCCATAGTGTTGTGTACTACTGTAATACTTGTGGGCACTGGGGTTAAGTGCACTATATAATGTGAGTGTTTCTTTCTGGAATTTGCTGTTAATAAATAATTCTAAGTATTGGAGGAGATATAAGGTACCTACTAGATAGGAAATTCAGTGGACCCCATTACAAGGAGAAACATGTGATTTATTACCTAATATAATGTTGGGCATGGACCGATGAGAACACAGCTGGTGTTAAGCACAGAGGTGAAGGAAAGTGGGTCTGATATAGATTTTAAGGGGGGAAAATGCTAAGGGATCCCCAAAAATCCATACCACAAACTCTTATTCCAAGCATGCAGCCTGGCTGGCCAGGGAAGGTGGGGGGGGGGGGGAATGAGCGTGTACCTACTTCCCCTCTTAAACCACACCAGGCCACATGTGGGGGTACCTTGCTGGGGGGACATTAACATTACCATTAGGGGGCACCCAGATACTGGCCTTCTCATGTGAATGAGTATGGGGTATGTAGTGCCCCTACACATTCACCCAAAAAAAGTTGTAACTTAGAAAAAAATAATAATACCCACATTTCCTTTATTAAAATAATAAAAATCCCCCAAAAATGTCCCTTATTGTAAATCCATCATCAATCACATACTCCGGCGATGACATCAAACATATCCTATGTGTTCACTTGCCATCACCATGCTTTTTTTTTTTTTATACTCCTTTGCTCATTAGCCCCAAAAATTGGCATTTTTGATTTGACAGAGACAGCTCACGTTTATTTCATTGGGGATTGGGTTTGGTGTTTGAACCTCTTTAAAGTGAGCTTGACGTGGGCTTGAACTCTGCTTGAAGTGAGCCCAGGACAATTTGGCTCCTCAGTATGCAATATATAAAAATGTTATTAATTATGGAGTTTAACGCATTCAGCCAATTTACTGAACTGAAATTAGTATACATTTGTTTCAGTTTTGTGTCATTGTAAGGTAGCAAAACAATTCCTTAAATTCAGTGGTATCGAAGGACCACAAAATGTGCATTTTTTTTTTAGCTCTCTTCGCATATTCACAGGCAATGTATGCAGCAGATAATAAGTGCTGTTCTCCTATTTTCTTACTCAAGTTACTAATTCTCAGAGCTGTCCCAGAGTCCGACTTAGGGAAAAATATACACCGTAAGGACCAGAGGTAAACACAACTATGAAGAAGGTCCCAAACTTGCTTGTTACTTATGGCAATCTGAAAGCCCTGAAACCATTTCACTGCCACTTGTGGGCACAGAGTAAATAGAATGAGCATATCTAACCTTACTGAAGAGTAGGGATGAGCTTCGTGTTCGAGTCGAACATACGTTCGACTCGAACATCGGCTGTTCGATCGTTCGACGAAGATCGAACGATTTGGGCCGTTCGCGCCAAATTCGAGTGACGCGAACGGCCCACAATGCACTACGCCATCGCAGTGTCATCCAGGCGCTGTGATTGGCCAAGCATGCACTGTGACCCCGCATGCTTGGCCAATCACAGCGCCGGCAGCGAGGAGAGCAATGATTGGCCACAGGCAGGATGCCTGTGGCCAATTATTGCTGAGGGTGTTTAGTACACGCCCCACACTATAAAAGGCCGCCAGCACGGCGGCCTAGTGTAGTGTGTTCCGGAGCAGGGATAGAGCAGCATAGGCAGGGACAGTGACTGTTATTTCTTTCTTGCTTAACCTGGATTCCTTTAGTTTAGGGAAAGAGAAGGATAGGTAGGGAGAGTGTCAGTGTGTTTTGTGCTTGTGCTATAGTGTGCTTAAAAAAAACATTTATTCTAGGGACAGAAAACTGTAGGTAGGGACAGTGTCAGTTTCTTTCACTCTGCAAGTCCTTGTTTCCAGGGACCTGGAAGGACAGTGAGTGAATTGTCCTTGTGCTATATTGTGCTTAAAAAAACATTTATTCTAGGGACAGAAAACTGTAGGTAGGGAGAGTGTCAGTTTCTTTCACTCTGCAAGTCCTTGTTTCCAGGGACCTGGAAGGACAGTGAGTGAATTGTCCTTGTGCTATATTGTGCTTAAAAAAAACATTTATTCTAGGGACAGAAAACTGTAGGTAGGGAGAGTGTCAGTTTATTTCACTCTGCAAGTCCTTGTTTCCAGGGACCTGGAAGGACAGTGACTGAATTGTCCTTGTGCTATATTGTGATTAAAAAAAACATTTATTCTAGGGACAGAAAACTGTAGGTAGGGAGAGTGTCAGTTTATTTCACTCTGCAAGTCCTTGTTTCCAGGGACCTGGAAGGACAGTGACTGAATTGTCCTTGTGCTATATTGTGATTAAAAAAAACATTTATTCTAGGGACAGAAAACTGTAGGTAGGGAAAGTGTCAGTTTATTTCACTCTGCAAGTCCTTGTTTCCAGGGACCTGGAAGGACAGTGACTGAATTGTCCTTGTGCTATATTGTGATTAAAAAAAACATTTATTCTAGGGACAGAAAACTGTAGGTAGGGAGAGTGTCAGTTTATTTCACTCTGCAAGTCCTTGTTTCCAGGGACCTGGAAGGACAGTGACTGAATTGTCCTTGTGCTATATTGTGATTAAAAAAAACATTTATTCTAGGGACAGAAAACTGTAGGTAGGGAGAGTGTCAGTTTATTTCACTCTGCAAGTCCTTGTTTCCAGGGACCTGGAAGGACAGTGACTGAATTGTCCTTGTGCTATATTGTGATTAAAAAAAACATTTATTCTAGGGACAGAAAACTGTAGGTAGGGAGAGTGTCAGTTTATTTCACTCTGCAAGTCCTTGTTTCCAGGGACCTGGAAGGACAGTGACTGAATTGTCCTTGTGCTATATTGTGATTAAAAAAAACATTTATTCTAGGGACAGAAAACTGTAGGTAGGGAGAGTGTCAGTTTATTTCACTCTGCAAGTCCTTGTTTCCAGGGACCTGGAAGGACAGTGACTGAATTGTCCTTGTGCTATATTGTGATTAAAAAAAACATTTATTCTAGGGACAGAAAACTGTAGGTAGGGAGAGTGTCAGTTTATTTCACTCTGCAAGTCCTTGTTTCCAGGGACCTGGAAGGACAGTGACTGAATTGTCCTTGTGCTATATTGTGATTAAAAAAAACATTTATTCTAGGGACAGAAAACTGTAGGTAGGGAGAGTGTCAGTTTATTTCACTCTGCAAGTCCTTGTTTCCAGGGACCTGGAAGGACAGTGAGTGAATTGTCCTTGTGTTATATTGTGATTAAAAAAAACATTTTTTCTAGGGACAGAAAACTGTAGGTAGGGAGAGTGTTTTTTTTCTTTCACTCTGCAAGTCCTTGTTTCCAGGGACCTGTAAGGACAGTGAGTGAATTGTCCTTGTGCTATATTGTGCTTAAAAAAAACATTTATTCTAGGGACAGAAAACTGTAGGTAGGGAGAGTGTCAGTTTATTTCACTCTGCAAGTCCTTGTTTCCAGGGACCTGGAAGGACAGTGACTGAATTGTCCTTGTGCTATATTGTGATTAAAAAAAACATTTATTCTAGGGACAGAAAACTGTAGGTAGGGAGAGTGTCAGTTTATTTCACTCTGCAAGTCCTTCTTTCCAGGGACCTGGAAGGACAGTGACTGAATTGTCCTTGTGCTATATTGTGATTAAAAAAAACATTTATTCTAGGGACAGAAAACTGTAGGTAGGGAGAGTGTCAGTTTATTTCACTCTGCAAGTCCTTGTTTCCAGGGACCTGGAAGGACAGTGACTGAATTGTCCTTGTGCTATATTGTGATTAAAAAAAACATTTATTCTAGGGACAGAAAACTGTAGGTAGGGAGAGTGTCAGTTTATTTCACTCTGCAAGTCCTTGTTTCCAGGGACCTGGAAGGACAGTGACTGAATTGTCCTTGTGCTATATTGTGATTAAAAAAAACATTTATTCTAGGGACAGAAAACTGTAGGTAGGGAGAGTGTCAGTTTATTTCACTCTGCAAGTCCTTGTTTCCAGGGACCTGGAAGGACAGTGACTGAATTGTCCTTGTGCTATATTGTGATTAAAAAAAACATTTATTCTAGGGACAGAAAACTGTAGGTAGGGAGAGTGTCAGTTTATTTCACTCTGCAAGTCCTTGTTTCCAGGGACCTGGAAGGACAGTGACTGAATTGTCCTTGTGCTATATTGTGATTAAAAAAAACATTTATTCTAGGGACAGAAAACTGTAGGTAGGGAGAGTGTCAGTTTATTTCACTCTGCAAGTCCTTGTTTCCAGGGACCTGGAAGGACAGTGACTGAATTGTCCTTGTGCTATATTGTGATTAAAAAAAACATTTATTCTAGGGACAGAAAACTGTAGGTAGGGAGAGTGTCAGTTTATTTCACTCTGCAAGTCCTTGTTTCCAGGGACCTGGAAGGACAGTGACTGAATTGTCCTTGTGCTATATTGTGATTAAAAAAACATTTATTCTAGGGACAGAAAACTGTAGGTAGGGAGAGTGTCAGTTTCTTTCACTCTGCAAGTCCTTGTTTCCAGGGACCTGGAAGGACAGTGAGTGAATTGTCCTTGTGCTATATTGTGCTTAAAAAAAACATTTATTCTAGGGACAGAAAACTGTAGGTAGGGAGAGTGTCAGTTTATTTCACTCTGCAAGTCCTTGTTTCCAGGGACCTGGAAGGACAGTGACTGAATTGTCCTTGTGCTATATTGTGATTAAAAAAAACATTTATTCTAGGGACAGAAAACTGTAGGTAGGGAGAGTGTCAGTTTATTTCACTCTGCAAGTCCTTGTTTCCAGGGACCTGGAAGGACAGTGACTGAATTGTCCTTGTGCTATATTGTGATTAAAAAAAACATTTATTCTAGGGACAGAAAACTGTAGGTAGGGAAAGTGTCAGTTTATTTCACTCTGCAAGTCCTTGTTTCCAGGGACCTGGAAGGACAGTGACTGAATTGTCCTTGTGCTATATTGTGATTAAAAAAAACATTTATTCTAGGGACAGAAAACTGTAGGTAGGGAGAGTGTCAGTTTATTTCACTCTGCAAGTCCTTGTTTCCAGGGACCTGGAAGGACAGTGACTGAATTGTCCTTGTGCTATATTGTGATTAAAAAAAACATTTATTCTAGGGACAGAAAACTGTAGGTAGGGAGAGTGTCAGTTTATTTCACTCTGCAAGTCCTTGTTTCCAGGGACCTGGAAGGACAGTGACTGAATTGTCCTTGTGCTATATTGTGATTAAAAAAAACATTTATTCTAGGGACAGAAAACTGTAGGTAGGGAGAGTGTCAGTTTATTTCACTCTGCAAGTCCTTGTTTCCAGGGACCTGGAAGGACAGTGACTGAATTGTCCTTGTGCTATATTGTGATTAAAAAAAACATTTATTCTAGGGACAGAAAACTGTAGGTAGGGAGAGTGTCAGTTTATTTCACTCTGCAAGTCCTTGTTTCCAGGGACCTGGAAGGACAGTGACTGAATTGTCCTTGTGCTATATTGTGATTAAAAAAAACATTTATTCTAGGGACAGAAAACTGTAGGTAGGGAGAGTGTCAGTTTATTTCACTCTGCAAGTCCTTGTTTCCAGGGACCTGGAAGGACAGTGACTGAATTGTCCTTGTGCTATATTGTGATTAAAAAAAACATTTATTCTAGGGACAGAAAACTGTAGGTAGGGAGAGTGTCAGTTTATTTCACTCTGCAAGTCCTTGTTTCCAGGGACCTGGAAGGACAGTGAGTGAATTGTCCTTGTGTTATATTGTGATTAAAAAAAACATTTTTTCTAGGGACAGAAAACTGTAGGTAGGGAGAGTGTTTTTTTTCTTTCACTCTGCAAGTCCTTGTTTCCAGGGACCTGTAAGGACAGTGAGTGAATTGTCCTTGTGCTATATTGTGCTTAAAAAAAACATTTATTCTAGGGACAGAAAACTGTAGGTAGGGAGAGTGTCAGTTTATTTCACTCTGCAAGTCCTTGTTTCCAGGGACCTGGAAGGACAGTGACTGAATTGTCCTTGTGCTATATTGTGATTAAAAAAAACATTTATTCTAGGGACAGAAAACTGTAGGTAGGGAGAGTGTCAGTTTATTTCACTCTGCAAGTCCTTCTTTCCAGGGACCTGGAAGGACAGTGACTGAATTGTCCTTGTGCTATATTGTGATTAAAAAAAACATTTATTCTAGGGACAGAAAACTGTAGGTAGGGAGAGTGTCAGTTTATTTCACTCTGCAAGTCCTTGTTTCCAGGGACCTGGAAGGACAGTGACTGAATTGTCCTTGTGCTATATTGTGATTAAAAAAAACATTTATTCTAGGGACAGAAAACTGTAGGTAGGGAGAGTGTCAGTTTATTTCACTCTGCAAGTCCTTGTTTCCAGGGACCTGGAAGGACAGTGACTGAATTGTCCTTGTGCTATATTGTGATTAAAAAAAACATTTATTCTAGGGACAGAAAACTGTAGGTAGGGAGAGTGTCAGTTTATTTCACTCTGCAAGTCCTTGTTTCCAGGGACCTGGAAGGACAGTGACTGAATTGTCCTTGTGCTATATTGTGATTAAAAAAAACATTTATTCTAGGGACAGAAAACTGTAGGTAGGGAGAGTGTCAGTTTATTTCACTCTGCAAGTCCTTGTTTCCAGGGACCTGGAAGGACAGTGACTGAATTGTCCTTGTGCTATATTGTGATTAAAAAAAACATTTATTCTAGGGACAGAAAACTGTAGGTAGGGAGAGTGTCAGTTTATTTCACTCTGCAAGTCCTTGTTTCCAGGGACCTGGAAGGACAGTGACTGAATTGTCCTTGTGCTATATTGTGATTAAAAAAAACATTTATTCTAGGGACAGAAAACTGTAGGTAGGGAGAGTGTCAGTTTATTTCACTCTGCAAGTCCTTGTTTCCAGGGACCTGGAAGGACAGTGACTGAATTGTCCTTGTGCTATATTGTGATTAAAAAAAAACATTTATTCTAGGGACAGAAAACTGTAGGTAGGGAGAGTGTCAGTTTATTTCACTCTGCAAGTCCTTGTTTCCAGGGACCTGGAAGGACAGTGACTGAATTGTCCTTGTGCTATATTGTGATTAAAAAAAACATTTATTCTAGGGACAGAAAACTGTAGGTAGGGAGAGTGTTTTTTTTCTTTCACTCTGCAAGTCCTTGTTTCCAGGGACCTGTAAGGACAGTGAGTGAATTGTCCTTGTGCTATATTGTGCTTAAAAAAAACATTTATTCTAGGGACAGAAAACTGTAGGTAGGGAGAGTGTCAGTTTATTTCACTCTGCAAGTCCTTGTTTCCAGGGACCTGGAAGGACAGTGACTGAATTGTCCTTGTGCTATATTGTGATTAAAAAAAACATTTATTCTAGGGACAGAAAACTGTAGGTAGGGAGAGTGTCAGTTTATTTCACTCTGCAAGTCCTTGTTTCCAGGGACCTGGAAGGACAGTGACTGAATTGTCCTTGTGCTATATTGTGATTAAAAAAAACATTTATTCTAGGGACAGAAAACTGTAGGTAGGGAGAGTGTCAGTTTATTTCACTCTGCAAGTCCTTCTTTCCAGGGACCTGGAAGGACAGTGACTGAATTGTCCTTGTGCTATATTGTGATTAAAAAAAACATTTATTCTAGGGACAGAAAACTGTAGGTAGGGAGAGTGTCAGTTTATTTCACTCTGCAAGTCCTTGTTTCCAGGGACCTGGAAGGACAGTGACTGAATTGTCCTTGTGCTATATTGTGATTAAAAAAAACATTTATTCTAGGGACAGAAAACTGTAGGTAGGGAGAGTGTCAGTTTATTTCACTCTGCAAGTCCTTGTTTCCAGGGACCTGGAAGGACAGTGACTGAATTGTCCTTGTGCTATATTGTGATTAAAAAAAACATTTATTCTAGGGACAGAAAACTGTAGGTAGGGAGAGTGTCAGTTTATTTCACTCTGCAAGTCCTTGTTTCCAGGGACCTGGAAGGACAGTGACTGAATTGTCCTTGTGCTATATTGTGATTAAAAAAAACATTTATTCTAGGGACAGAAAACTGTAGGTAGGGAGAGTGTCAGTTTATTTCACTCTGCAAGTCCTTGTTTCAAGGGACAGAGAAGGACACCTGAAGGTAGCCCTTATTGCTTTTTTCCCATCTCCCTGCAGGCCATCTATTAGAATGTCTGGAAGGCAAACAAGGAGAGGCAGACAGTCAGGAGGCAATAAAAGAGGGCAAGCAGGCTCTGTGTCTGGGGGCAACAGTGCTGGTCGTGGACGCGGTGCATTGTCATCAGCACATGGCCATGGGACACGCTTGTCCTTCTTTTCGGCAGCTGGACATGTTGAGCCACATCATGCCGAAGACTTGGTAGAGTGGATGACCAAGCCCTCCTCCTCCTCCTCATCCTCTCTCACCCAGGCTCAGGGTACTGGAAAAGCAGCTGCCAAAGCGTCGTCTTCCCTGGTATCAATGTCAGACAAATCATCAGTCACTCCTTCCCTAGACCCACCATGTCCTCCTCCTGAGGAGTCCCCCGAACTGTTTCAGCACAGTGTTGGGTACATGCTCCAGGAGGATGCCCAGCGTTTCGAAGGGTCTGATGATGAAACCCAGCTAGAGGAAGGCAGTAGCGTGAGAGCAGACAGAGGGGATGCTCAAGAAGGACACCAATCTGGCAGTCATGTTCCAGCAGCTGCAGCATACTGCCAGATTGGCTCCAGTGATGAGGAGGGAGGGGATGATGAGGTCACTGACTCCACGTGGGTGCCTAATAGGAGAGAGGAGGAGGAGGAGGATGAGGAGGAGGCACATCTCCAACGAGGCAGGATGCCCTTTGGTGGCCAGCGTAAGGGCAGTACACCGACGGAATCACACCGCAGAGCTCCGCCTGTGCAGGGCGCTGCCTCTGCCCGTCATTCAAAAAGTTCTTTGGTGTGGGCCTTTTTTGAGGCTAGTGCATCAGATCGCACAGCTGCTGTTTGCAACATATGTCTCAAGCGTATATCGCGTGGCCAAAACATCAGCCGCTTGGGTACCACATGCCTGACCAGACATATGTTGACCTGCCATGCAGCTCGTTGGCAAGCCTACCTCAAAGACCCACACCAAAGAACAAAGCGGACCTCTCCTTGCACCGCATCAGCTGGGATCTCCAACCCCACTATAACTTCAGTCCTCTCTGAAACATGCACTGAGAGGAATGAAGGTGTAGAATTAGGTGTGTCACAGCCAAGTACTTGCGCCCACTCTGCTAGCAGTACACCGACGTCCGATTCTAGCAGGCAAATTTCCCTGCCCCAGCTGCTGGACCGTCGAAAGAAGTTCACTCCCAGCCATCCACATGCCCAGCGGTTGAATGCTAGCTTGGCTAAATTGCTAGCGCTTCAACTGCTGCCTTTTCAGTTGGTAGACTCGGCCCCCTTCCGTGAGTTTGTGCAATGTGCAGTTCCTCAGTGGCAGGTTCCCAAACGCCACTTTTTCTCACGGAAGGCTATTCCGGCTCTCTACCGGCATGTGGAAGGCAATGTCTTGGCCTCGCTGGACAGGGCGGTCAGCGGTAAGGTGCATATTACCGCTGACTCATGGTCCAGCAGGCATGGACAGGGACGTTACCTTTCTTTCACGGCCCATTGGGTCACTCTTTTGGCAGCTGGGAAGGATTCAGGACAAGGTGCAGTAGTGTTGGAGGTTGTCCCACCGCCACGCCTCCAAAATGCTACTACTGGTTGTGACACACCTCTCTCCTCCACCCCCTCCTCTTCTTCTTCCTCCATGGCCTCTTCCTGTGGTTTGTCCTATGAACCAGCGGTGCTCCGTAGCCGTTCACGGGGCTACGCAAGTACGCAGGCAAAAAGATGCCATGCCGTGCTTGCGCTGGTGTGTTTGGGGGACAGAAGCCACACTGGGGCAGAGGTCCTGTCTGCTCTGCAGGGCCAGGCCGAGAGGTGGTTGACGCCACGCCAGCTTAAGCCAGGAATGGTGGTTTGCGACAATGGCACCAACCTCCTCTCCGCCCTCCGACAGGGACAACTGACCCATGTGCCCTGTGTGGCTCACGTCCTTAACCTGGTGGTGCAGCGCTTCTTGGGCAGGTACCCGGGCTTACAGGATGTCCTGAGGCAGGCCAGGAAAGTCTGTGTGCATTTCCGCAGATCTTATAATGCCAGTGCTCGCCTGGCTGAGCTGCAAAAGGAGTTGAACCTGCCCAAGAACCGCCTTATATGTGACATGCCCACCAGGTGGAACTCAACGTTGGCCATGCTGCAGCGGCTGCACACGCAGCAGAGGGCCATCAATGAGTACCTGTGCGACTACGGCACCAGGACAGGGTCAGGGGAGCTTGGTTTTTTTTCTCCACGCCAGTGGGGCATGATCAGGGATGCATGCACTGTCCTGGCACCATTTGAGGAGGCCACGAGGATGGTGAGCAGTGACAGTGCATGCATCAGTGACACTGTACCTCTTGTCCACCTGTTGGAGCACACGCTGCGTGGAATAATGGACAGGGCACTTGAGACAGAACAGAGGCAGGAAGAGGAGGACTTCCTTGCCTCTCAAGGCCCCCTTTACCCAGACAGTGTTCCTTCTGTCCCACCCATCGCACAGGAAGAGGAGGAGGAGGAGGAGGAGGAGGAGGAGGAGGAGGATTGTGTCAGCATGGAGGTGGAGGCTGGCACTCAGCATCATCAGCAGCAGTCTTTTAGGGATGATTTACAGTCCCAAGAAAACAGTGGACTTGTACGTGGCTGGGAGGAGGTGGCTGCGGATCATGTCGTCCTTAGTGACCCAGAGGACTCCGGAGCGAATGCCTCAGCAAACCTACGCTGCATGGCCTCCCTGATCCTGCAAAGTCTGCGGAAGGATCCTCGTATTCTTCGGATCAAGGAGAGGGACCATTACTGGCTGGCCACTCTCCTTGATCCACGGTACAAGGGTAAGGTTGCGGACCTTATGTTACCGTCGCAGAGGGAGCAGAGGATGAGACAACTCCGGGAGGCCTTGCAGAAAGGTCTGTGCAACGCGTTCCCAGAGACTGGGAGGTTGCAAACTCCTGGTCCTGGACAACGAGTTGCTGAGGCTTCGGCCAGTCAAAGAAGGAGCGGTGGGGAAGGTGGCCGTCTGACCGATGCGTTCAGACAATTCTTTAGTCCGCAGCCCCAAAGTATGATCGGTTCCAGCAACCATCGCCAGCGTCTGATAAACATGGTGCAGGAATATCTAGGGGCAAGGTCAGACTTGGACACCTTCCCCACCGAAAATCCTCTGGCTTACTGGGTCTTGAGGATGGATCACTGGCCAGAGCTTGCACAGTATGCAATTGAGCTACTGGCCTGTCCTGCATCCAGCGTTCTTTCGGAACGCACATTCAGTGCTGCTGGAGGATTTGTCATGGATCACAGGGTGCGCCTGTCCACCGACTCGGTTGATCGACTGACTTTCATCAAGATGAACCAGTCTTGGATCACCACCAGCTACCACACACCTGATGCTGATATAACAGACTAATTGATTTTAACATGTCACATCCCTTCAAGACTGATGCTGATGCTGAGTGCCTGTGCTGTTATGTTGACTGGCTATCCTCCTCCTCCGAGTCCTCAATGATACGATTGATGATGATAGCTTGTAAGATCATTTTTGTTTATGGGTGCCGCCACCAGTGCCTAACGCCCAATTTTTCAGCCCCTGTTTAACAGGGGCGTGTAATTACAATTTTTGAAGCAATACTTTGCAACAGGGCTCATTGCTGTGCTCCAAGTACAGTATCTGTGAGGAGTTGCAGTGTTGTGCCACCAGTGCCTAACGCCCAATTTTTCAGCCCCTGTTTAACAGGGGCGTGTAATTACAATTTTTGAAGCAATACTTTGCAACAGGGCTCATTGCTGTGCTCCAAGTACAGTATCTGTGAGGAGTTGCAGTGTTGTGCCACCAGTGCCTAAGGCCCAATTTTTCAGCCCCTGTTTAACAGGGGCGTGTCATTACAATTTTTGAAGCAATACTTTGCAACAGGGCTCATTGGTGTGCTCCAAGTACAGTATCTGTGAGGAGTTGCAGTGTTGTGCCACCAGTGCCTAAGGCCCAATTTTTCAGCCCCTGTTTAACAGGGGCGTGTCATTACAATTTTTGAAGCAATACTTTGCAACAGGGCTCATTGCTGTGCTCCAAGTACAGTTGCTGTGAGGGGTTGCAGTGTTGTGCCACCAGTGCCTAAGGCCCAATTTTTCAGCCCCTGTTCAACAGGGGCATGTAATTACAATTCTTGATCTAATAATTCACAGCAGGGCCCATTGCTGCACCCACCAAGAGTAACTGTCAGGGCTTACAGTGTTGTGGCACCAGCACCACCATCAAAGGCCCAATTTTTACTACCACTGTTCAACAATTATATGTAATTAAAATTCCTGATATAATAGTTGACAGCAGGGCGTTCCAGCACCAACCAAGAGTAACTGTGAGTGCTTACAGTGTTGTGCCAACACCAACAACTAAGGGGCCTATTTCTGCAGAGTATATACGGCAGGTCCCTACTTTCAAACATCCAACTTACAAACGACTCCTACTTGCAAACGCAAGAAGACAACAGGAAGTGAGAGGAAATCTACCACTAGGAAGGAAAATTCTCTCCTGTAAGAATAAATATGGGAGAAAGGTGTCTCCTCTGTACTGATGCTTTATCAGCAATCCTTGTTTCAAGAAAAACACCACATTTCAAAAACAGTTGTCATTGGGACGGAAAGTGAGGTGAAATGTTCTGAACAGGGGCACAGACAGCAAAACAAATGTTACAGGGGTGATAACCCTTACCTATGTTTTCCAAAAAGTTTAAAAATAGATTTTTGGGCTGGAGCTACACTTCAACAATGTACCTGTTCAAAATTACAAACAGACTCTACATAAGAACAAACCTACAGTCCCTGTCTTGTATGCACCGCCTGTATAGGGCTGTTCAGAGTATATAGGGCCTTTTTTATTTTATGTGCGGGGTTCCCCTTAATATCCATACAAGACCCAAAGGGGCTGGTAATGGGCTGGGGTAGGGGGGGGGTCATGGGGTAGCTATGCCATTTTTCTTAAAGAATTTCATCCATATTACCGGGACCAGACATTACATTAAAGCCGCAAGCAGTTTTAAATGGCTTTTTTTTCCTTTAGAAGTGTCATTTTGTGCAGGGACAGTTCTAAACACGGGAAACACGTGGCACTTCACAGGCATACTTTAGACACCCCCCAGGTACGATATTTAAAGGAATATTTGACTTTTTTTTTTTCACTTTATGCATCATTAAAATGACTGCTCCCGAAAAACGACCGTTTTTAAAACTTCTTTTTGCATTGATACATGTCCCCTGGTGCAGAACCCGGGTTCCCAAACCCTTTTTAGGACAATAACATGCATAATAGTTGTTATAATTAGCACTTTAGAATTCGAACGTTCGCATCCATTGTATTTAATAGGGTTCTAATGTTCGTTCGAACTTTCGGTCCGTTCGCGGGTTCTGGTGCGAACCGAACCCGGGGGTGTTCGGCTCATCACTACTGAAGAGGTATATCATATTTTCCTAAACTACAGTCTACATTGGCATGATTACACTAAATGAAATGTACAAATATGTTGCAGAATGTTTGTTTTTGCAGCTACTGAATTCTTCCTCAGTATGCAAATAAGTTGTCCTTGCAAACCCAAAATGATTATTTTTTGACATAGGGGTTATGAT
This sequence comes from Rana muscosa, assembly GCA_029206835.1. Taxonomy (NCBI): domain Eukaryota; kingdom Metazoa; phylum Chordata; class Amphibia; order Anura; family Ranidae; genus Rana; species Rana muscosa. The sequence goes on along the minus strand of CM055117.1, from coordinate 542,927,077 downwards.
TTTTCCCATAGAAAAAGGAGCTATAGAAATGGAGTTGGTAATTACCAATAATACAGCATCTTTGGTAAAAGGTTTTTTATATTTGTATTGCAGATCATATACTTGCTATATGCACAGCGCCATCTAATGGCAGAATAGGATAATAAGTTGCAGATACAAAGGTGGAGGTAGGAGCATAATAATGCAAGGCATTTAAATTTGTTTGAATCTCAAGAACTGACAGGTTTATGCAAACCCCAAAAACATTAAAGGACAAGTTAACCTATTATATTGTCCAATCAGCCTTGAGTGGCACTGGAACTGTGGGGTTGATTTACTAAAACTGGGAGGGCAACTGGTGCAACTGGTGCCTGGTAGGCAATCTGCTTGTAACTTCAGATTGTTCAATGAAGCTTTGACAAAAAAAAACTGGAAGCTGGTTTCTATGCAGAGCTGCACCAGATTTTGCACTCTCCCGTTTTAGTAAATTAACCCCCATGGCACTGGAACTCAGAGTCAGTCTATTTCCTCTGTGCTTTAGTCCCTCCCTATTAGTTTCTAATCTAACATGCAACCTTATGTAGCGGGTAGTTACATTAAGGGGAGGCATCTGAGTGGTAATTAGGCTCAGATGCACTAATTGTTAGGTTTCATGGACCATTTTTACCCCTGGGAGATGGTACTGGTGAGTAGTTCCCTGGGGCCTATAGGTGGCGCTGTTGCCGTGGGCCCGGGTTGAACCGCAGTACAAGGTTGTGCCTTTTTTGTCCCCTCTTGGCAGCAGTACGGCGGGGCGGGGAACCTGCTGTGCCTGTCGGAAGAAGATATAAGAGGGGGCGGCCATCTTCCAGAGGGGTCGGTTCCGCGCTCAGGCACCTTAGGCCTGGGTGGGTGTGTGTCGCCTCCGGGTGCCCTAGGCCCGGAGGCCTGGTCGTGTTGTCTCCGGGTGCCCTAGGCCCGGAGACGGAGCTGCTGTTCCATCCCGGACAACTTCAGTCTGGGGTGAGGTACTTTGGAGAAAGGCCTAGAGCCCAGCAGCCTTCGGCTGGGATCCGCCAGGGACCGAGGCTCCCAGGGATCTGCCTTGCGAGGAGACTCATATCCAGGATTGAGGAAGCCAGGGAGGTGACCCTTTCTGAAGACCCAGCGCAGAGTCATGGTGACAGAGGGGGCCTCTGGTAACTCTCCGGAGGGATGTTCTTGTCCTAAAAAGGGGCCAAGTTACTAAAGGAAGGAAGTGTGTGTTCTGTATGTCACAGTGGCAGTGACACTACGCACACAAGGTCAGTGGCAGTGGCTTTCATCTTTTTCACCCGGTCAGTGGCAGTGACCAACCTCATGGTCTGTGGCAGGGACTGTGCGCCAAGCCTGTTCCTGCTAATCAGGACAGGAGAAAACCCAATTCGAGTTTGTGCCTGGACCTCCTCTCACCTTATCTGACCTGTGTCTTGTCCCAACCTGTCTGCTCTCAAAGAGACTGTTTATTGTGCTGAGAAAAATAAATAAGAGTTGGACTTTTCAGTTGGTGTGGACAGTTGCTTACTGGGGAGAACTAAAGGCTTGTTTCTGACTACCACAGAAACTAGGTCAGCACTGGAGGTTTTTAAACACTGGCTGCAAGCAGGCCCGAGAAACTAACACCGCTCAATCTCCCCATTCAGGAGGGTACAGGCTTGTGGTGCGGTGTGCCTTATTCTTTCCTGCGGAGGAGCCAAGCAGAAGAAAAGCAGGTAAAATCTGGGGTTGGTGCGCTACACTTAGCTCTAGCTAAAAATCATGAAGTGGCCATGGAATGCCTAACCTGGCTCTAGCCTATGTTATTAAACCCTGTTCTAGTTAACTAGACTAACAGGAGCTGCATATAAACTATATTGCAATAAACAGGTTAACCTACCAATATACTAAAAGGTGATCACTACACATTAAGTAACACAAACTTAGCAATCTGGCACTGTGCAGTGATATAATAACAGCAGGACAGGAGATGCACACTAACGAGGATTTAGATATACACTCAACAGCTGCAGTTTAACTATTAGATCACATGAATACTTGCATAATAGTCCCTTCTGGCTTGGGGTTTAGCAACATGAACAGGACATGTGGCTGAGCCTTTCTCTCTCTCTCCTCTTCCTCCTTACAGGCTTTCAAAGCCAACAACCCAAGTACAGGAAGTGCATACATAATGTATTTACAGGAATTTACAAATTCAGACAATAGAGGGCAGCAAATCTCTACAGGTACCTAATATCAATTTAACTGTTATGATTATAAACTCATTGGTGCATATATAACAGAGTCACCCACAAAATTAGTTCAAATGAATCCAAGTCACAACTGAAAAAGGCTAAATTCTATTTTATCTAACAAAGACATTTTTATTTATTCTTTTTTTTTTATTATTCTTTTTTTAGACATTTTTATTTTATGTATTTTGTATTTTTCCAAAAAGTAGCACAAAACTCATTAGTATACATTTATAGAAAACATATGAGTGGTTTATACTGTAAAGACAAAAACATTGTACGTTTATCTGTAATAGACTGTATATGTACAGGTATTTGTTAAAGTAACATATTTTAGGCTAAGTTCACACTGCTGCGATGCAGGAACTCTGCGAATCCACTGCTTCCCGCATCGCAGTCTTTCCGGCGGCAGTTCACACTGCTCTATGCGAACTGCTGGGAGTGTCAATTAAAAGTTAATGACACCCCCAAATCAGTTTGCATATCGCAGTGCTATCTGCAAACTCGGACAGGAATCGGATCACATGGGTATGAACACTCATGCGATCCGATTCTGCTGCGGACAAAAAAAAGGGTCCTGTGCGAGTTTGATGCAAATTCAGCCATACGATTTGTATGGCTGAAATCGTACCACACAGAGATCGCATGTGATGTGCACTTGCAGTGCGGTGCGGATCACATGCAAACTCTGACATCGCAGCAGTGTGAACCTAGCCTAAAGCAGAAGCAATTATATTAATAGTAATAAGATTATTTATATAAACTACTTGTCAAATAATTAAAGCCACAAAAAAAGTTTTTTTTTTTTTTTAACAGTAATAAAGACTACTATTTCTAAATATAGCTAATATAATAAATATTTTTTTTTGTGGAATTCCACTTTCAGCAAGACACAGAGACAGACAAACAGATTAATTATGCTTGTCATACACAATCAAGTTGTTATGGGAGAATAAGACCAAGAGAGATTTGATTCTGTATACACATTTCACAGTACAGCAGACAGAAGATGTAATGAGCATTAGGACAGGCATCAATTTAACATTTTGAGGACTAGGGATGAGCTTCGAGTTCGAGTAAAACTCATGTTCGACTCGAACATTGCCTGTTCGCCCGTTCGCCGAACAACGAACAATTTGGGGTGTTCACGGCATGGGAGAAATCTAAAGTGCTAATTATAAAGGCTTATATGCAAGTTATTGTCCTAAAAAGTGTTTGGGGACCCGGGTCCTGCCCCAGGGGACATGTATCAATGCAAAAAAAAGTTTTAAAAACTGCCAAACTGCCGTTTTTTTAGGAGCAGTGATTTTAATAATTCTTAAAATGAAAAAATAAAAGTGAAATATTCCTTTAAATTTCGTACCTGGGGGGTGTGTATGATATGCATGTAAAGTGGCGCATGTTTCCCGTGCTTAGAACTGTGCCTGCACAAAGTGTAATTTTTTAAAGAAAAAAAGTCATTTAAAACTCACTCGCGGCTATTAATGAATTGTCGGCTTTTATCAATACATAGAAAAGTAATTGATAAAAAAAAAAAAAGGTGGGGGTTCCCCCAAATTCAATTACCAGGCCCTTTAGGTCTGGAATGAATATTAAGGGGAACCCCAAAGCAAATTTAAAAAAAAATGGCGTGGGGTTCCCCCTAAATATCCATACCAGGCCCTTGAGATCTGGCATGGATTTTAAGGGGAACTCCACCCCAAATGAAAAAAAAATGGCGTGGAGTCCCCCCAAAAATCCATACTATACCAGCAGGGGAAGAGGGGGGATGAGAGAGCGGCCCCCCCTCCTTCCTGAACCGTACCAGGCCACATGCCCTCAACATGGGGAGGATGTCCCCATGTTGATGGGGACAAGGGCCTCATCCCCACAACCCTTGCCCGGTGGTTGTGGGGGTCTGCGGGCGGGGGGCTTATCGGAATCTGGAAGACCCCTTTAACAAAGGGGACCCCCAGATCCCGGCCCCCCTATGTGAATTGGTAAGGGGTACATTGTACCCCTACCATTTCACGAAGAAAGTGTCAAAAAATGTAAAAAAAAAAAAAACACACACACCTTGGAAAAGTCCTTTATTAAAAAAATATATATAATAAAAAAAAAAAAACATTCCAGCGGTGAAATCCAGTGTCCCGCGGCGATCCCGATGTCCAGCGCTGTCCGTCATTGGTTGTGCCTGTGCGGACCTGATGGGGAACTTCCTCGCTGTGTTTTAAATGTATAGACCTGCCCCTTCTAAAGTTCCCCATCAGGTCCGCTCAGCGGACCAGATGCGGAACATGAGAAGGGGCGGGTCTATATATGTATTACACAGCGAATAAAGTTCCCCATCAGGTCCGCCCCCTCGGTATGTCCGACCCCGCCTACATCATTGGCCTGAGCGGGGAACTTCCTTCACTGTGTAATTTAAATTTACACAGTGAAGGAAGTTTCCCGCTCAGGCCAATGACGTAGGCGGGTCCGACATACCGAGGGGGAGGACCTGATGGGGAACTTCTCTCACTTTGTAATACATGTATAGACCCGCCCCTTCTCATGTTCAGCATCTGGTCCGCTGAGCGGATCTGATGGGGAACGAGAGAAGGGGCGGGTCTATTCATGTATTACACAGCGAACGAAGTTCCCCATCAGGTCCGCCCCCTCGGTATGTCGGACCCCGCCTACGTCATTGGCCTAAGCGGGAAACTTCCTTCACTGTGTAAATTAATTTTTTTTTTTTTATCAATGACTTTTCTATGTATTGTTAAAAGCCGACAATTCATTAATAGCCGCGAGTGAGTTTTAAATGACTTTTTTTCCTTCAAAAATGACACTTTATGCAGGGACAGTTCTAAGCACGGGAAACATGCGCCACTTTACATGCATATCATACACACCCCCCAGGTACGAAATTTAAAGGAATATTTCACTTTTATTTTTTCATTTTAAGCATTATTAAAATCACCGCTCCCGTAAAAACGTCTATTTTTTAAACCTTTTTTTGCATTGATACATGCCCCCTGGGGCAGGACCCGGGTCCCCAAACACTTTTTAGGACAATAAATTGCATATTAGCCTTTATAATTAGCACTTTAGATTTCGAACGTTCGAGTCCATTGTATTTAATAGGGTTCTAAAGTTCACCCGAACATTCTGTCTGTTCGCAGGTTCTGGTGCGAACCGAACAGGGGGGTGTTCGGCTCATCCCTGTTGAGGACATATAAGAGTAAATCTGGTTTATGAACTGATATAAAGTTATACATGTCTTCCATTCTATACATTTTTGGACATAAAGTAAATGTAAACCCAATCACCAGAGGCATTGCTAGGGGGGTGCGGTCACCATCCCGACTCTCCCGAGGGTGAGGAAAGCCCTGGTATTTTTTTTTTTTACAGCTGACCACGGTCACCCCGCTAAAACAACACCTCCAGCGCCGCAGCCGCGCCTGGTGTTTGTGCTTCTCCTTCTTCCTCCTCCCTACTGAGCCAGTGAGCCTGTCACATCTCACACTGCAGACATGATGATGTCACTATCTATCTCCGCTCGGGCGGTGCGGCTGCATGCTGTAACGCTGTCCTCGTCTACTCTCCAGACTCCCGGCCGCAATAGGTGTGAGTACAGTACAGGCGGGAGGGAAGTGAACTAGTGGAGGGTGACACTCAGCTTGCGAGGGGGTGTCCTGGTGTCCATCGCCGGCCTGAGCCCAAGGTGAGGTGTGTGATAGGTGGGGGGGATGCCATGGTACCGGCAGGCCACCCGAGAGCTGGTGTGGGAGGACTCTCATACAGTGTCTGGCGCCCTGTGCTGTGCTAGTCTGATAACGAAGGGGAAGGGGGTGCAAGGTGGTCTGCTAGACACAGCTATATATAATATAGCTGTGTCCAGCAGCCCCCCTCCCCCCACCAGACCAGCTCACTCAGCTACTGTGCCTATTATATCTAATATAACACCCCAGCCTGCCCTGTACCACCCCAGCCTGCCCCATACCAGCCCAGCCTGCAGTATACCACCCCAGCCTGCCCTGTGCCACGCCAGCCTGCCCTGTACCACCCCAGCCTTCCCCATACCACCCTAGCCTGCTGTTTACCACCCCAGCCTGCCCTGTGCCATGTCAGCCTGCCCTGTACCACCGCACCCTGCCCTGTGCCACGCCAGCCTGCCCTGTACAACCCCAGCCTGCCCTATACCACCCCAGCCTGGGGCGTTCGGCATCAGGCGTTTTGGAGTGGAGATGTGAACCATCTCCATAGAGAATAATGGATTTTTTCCCCTCTAGCGTTTTGTAGCTTCAGGCTTCAGGCTACAAAACGCTCAGGTGTGAATGCAGCCTTAGAGCCCCTCAATGACCTCCCAACTGCATAATTTAAAAACAAATTGAGCATAATATTATACACTGTTATGTGAAAGGAAAGCATTCAAATTATTTATTTATTTTATTTGAAGACTGTAAAGTGACAAAGTCACCCAAATTAGTACCTGTTTATATCTACATTGATTTACAGCCCCCCCCCCTGCTTTGTCTAAATGATTGCCTGTTCTTACTAGTCAAACTTTAACCACTTGCCTACCGCAGATGTACTGCGACAGGTTGCCTCTATTGTGCCGATTGGACAGAGGGGGAGCCAATCAACAGGTCCGGTGGACCCGATGTCTGCCGTCCACACGTGATTCCCCAGAGAGCCAGAACAGCAATCTGCCTATGTAAACAAGGCAGATCGCCGTTCTGACATAGAAGAAGATGGAGATCTTGTGTTCCTGCTAAGCAGGAACACCGATATCTGTCTTTATCCATTCATACCAGCCCCCACACAGTTAACAAGCACCCCCTAGGCACACATTTAACCCTTTGATCGCCCCCAGTGTTAACCCCTTCCCTGCCAGTGTCATTAGTACAGTAACGGTGCATATTTTTAGCACTGATTACTGTAATAATGTCACTGGTTCCCAAAAAAGTGTCAAAAGCGTCAGTTAGGTTTGTCTGCCGTAATGTTGCAGTCCCACTATAAAAATGTCATAAATATATCCCATAGTTTGTAGACACGCAAAACAATCAATATACTTTTATTGAAAAAAAATTACCAAAAATATGTAGCAGAATACATACGGGCCTAAATTGATGAAAAAATTAAATTAGTTTTTTATAGCAGAAATAAAAAAAAATATATATATATATATATATATATATATATATATATATATATATGTATGTTTTACTGAAGTTTTGAGTTTACTAGACTTTTGCGCTAATATTGTGTAACATAAAAAATTGGAACTACCACCATTTTATTCTCCAGTGTGTCTGATTTCAGAAAATATATATGTGGGAGATTTTATGCAATCTTCAGGGCTAAAATTATTTTTTAAATGATTTTTTTTAAAACAAAATGTGCAAAAATGTCTCTTGCAGCAAAAGGGTTAACATTGGCTGATCATGTCAAAGCTTGCCTGTGCTTTCCACCACTTACACATTATGGGTAGCCAGTGAGGCAGCCCATGGTAGCTATGGATAGATAGGAATGCCTGAGGCTCTAATTGGCTTCAAAAAGGGTAAGTATGGGGTGGAAAGCATGGCGCCCGTAGTCCACCCAGTTGTGGGACATTAGCAAAATAATATTCGCTAATGACTTTTTTTACTTTTTTTCTGCCGGCCAATCAGGCAGCGGGTCCTGAGACCCGATTATCCTGGAGTCCTAAGACCCGATTGGCCATGAGTCCTAAGTCCTGATTGGCCGGGAGGAGAAGAGATGGCCAGGACTCGGGAGGAGATGCAGGGTGAAGCCACCAAGGCCACGACCTGGATGGGGTAGGTGCAGGGCCGATCCACCCTATACGCGGACTACGCAAGCTGCGTAGGGCCCCGAGTAATACTCGGGGCCCCGCCTCCGCCGCTCGAGGTCCGCGGCCGGCGGAGATAATGTCTCCGCCGGCCGCCATTTTCCTAAAGACCAGAAATAGAAGAGAGCCTGCGTGAGGTGCCCACCGTCCGCCCGCGTGAGGTGCCCGCCTGCCTGTGTGGTTTCGTTTCTTCCGCCGCAGGGAGGGGGGCTTTTGCCCGCTGAGGTGAGAGAGAAGGCAGAGGCAGCGCAGCGTTGAGAGACTGTGTGTACCGCCCCGCTCCCGCCTCCGGAGATCGAGAGAATGTAGAGAGGCGGGGCGGACACTGAAAAACACCAATTGAGTGAAGGCGTGGGAGGAGCTCTCCCCTCTGCGTCTGCTTCGAGTACCTGTCCCGTCTAAGTACCCATGAGGCAAGGCATTCCTGGAGGAGGCACAGACACGGAGTTCTGAGGGGGAATCGAATGATTGCTGGTAAGTCCTGTCAAGTGACATTTTGCACTGCAATCGACCCCATCCCCCCACCACCGCAGGTCTCATCCCTAACCCCCCATCATCACCTCTGTTGTAGTGGGGGGGGGGTAGGGATGAAATCAGTGGTGGTGGTGGTGGTGGGGGTTATGGGATCAGTAAGAGGTGGGGGTGGGAGAGGATGGCACCACCACTTCCACCCCCCCTCGTGCATCACCGCTACCACCACCGCTGCCCCTCACAACACTACTGCTGCCACACCTCCTCAACACCACCGCTGCCATCCACAACACTACCGCTGCCACCCCCTCAACACCACCGCTGCCACTCCCCTAAACACCACCGCTGCCATCCACAACACCACCGCTGCCATCCACAACACTACCGCTGCAACCCCTCAACACCACCGCTGCCACCCCCCCTCAACACCACCGCTGCCATCCACAACACTACCGCTGCAACCCCCTCAACACCACCGCTGCAACCCCCTCAACACCACCGCTGCCACCCCCCTCAACACCACCGCTACCACCCCCCTCAACACCACCGCTGCCATCCACAACACTACCGCTGCCACCCCCCTCAATACCACCGCTGCCATCCCCCCTCAACACCACCGCTGCCATCCACAACACTACCGCTGCAACCCCCTCAACACCACCGCTGCCACCCCCTTCAATACCACGGCTGCTATCCCCCCTCAACACCACCGCTGCCATCCCCCCTCAACACCACCGCTGCCACCCCCCTCAACACCACCGCTGCCATCCACAACACCACCGCTGCCATCCACAACACTACCGCTGCAACGCCCTCAACACCACCGCTGCCACCCCCCCTCAACACCACCGCTGCCATCCACAACACTACCGCTGCAACCCCCTCAACACCACCGCTGCAACCCCCTCAACACCACCGCTGCAACCCCCTCAACACCACCGCTGCCACCCCCCTCAACACCACCGCTGCCACCCCCCTCAACACCATCGCTGCCACCCCCCTCAACACCACCGCTGCCATCCACAACACTACCGCTGCCATCCCCCCTCAATACCACCGCTGCCATCCCCCCTCAACATCACCGCTGCCATCCACAACACTACCGCTGCAGCCCCCTCAACACCACCGCTGCCACCCCCTCAATACCACCGCTGCCATCCCCCCTCAACACCACCGCTGCCATCCACAACACTACCGCTGCAACCCCCTCAACACCACCGCTGCCACCCCCCTCAACACCACCGCTGCCATCCACAACACCACCGCTGCCATCCACAACACTACCGCTGCAACCCCCTCAACACCACCGCTGCCACCCCCTCAACACCACCGCTGCCATCCACAACACTACCGCTGCAACCCCCTCAACACCACCGCTGCAACCCCCTCAACACCACCGCTGCCACCCCCCTCAACACCACCGCTGCCACCCCCCTCAACACCACCGCTGCCATCCACAACACTACCGCTGCCACCCCCCTCAATACCACCGCTGCCATCCCCCCTCAACACCACCGCTGCCATCCACAACACTACCGCTGCAACCCCCTCAACACCACCGCTGCCACCCCCTCAATACCACCGCTGCCATCCCCACTCAACACCACCGCTGCCACCCCCCTCAACACCACCGCTGCCATCCACAACACCACCGCTGCCATCCACAACACTACCGCTTCAACCCCCTCAACACCAGCACTGCCACCCCCCTCAACACCACCGCTGCCATCCACAACACTACCGCTGCAACCCCCTCAACACCACCGCTGCAACCCCCTCAACACCACCGCTGCCACCCCCCTCAACACCACCGCTGCCACCCCCCTCAACACCACCGCTGCCATCCACAACACTACCGCTGCCATCCCCCCTCAATACCACCGCTGCCATCCCCCCTCAACATCACCGCTGCCATCCACAACACTACCGCTGCAGCCCCCTCAACACCACCGCTGCCACCCCCTCAATACCACCGCTGCCATCCCCCCTCAACACCACCGCTGCCACCCCCTCAATACCACCGCTGCCATCCCCCTCAACACCACCGCTGCCATCCACAACACTACCGCTGCAACCCCCTCAACACCACCGCTGCCACCCCCCTCAACACCACCGCTGCCATCCACAACACCACAGCTGCCATCCACAACACTACCGCTGCAACCCCCTCAACACCACCGCTGCCACCCCCCTCAACACCACCGCTGCCATCCACAACACTACCGCTGCAACCCCCTCAACACCACCGCTGCAACCCCCTCAACACCACCGCTGCCACCCCCCTCAACACCACCGCTGCCACCCCTCTCAACACCACCGCTGCCATCCAAAACACTACCGATGCCACCCCCCTCAATACCACCGCTGCCATCCCCCCTCAACACCACCGCTGCCGTCCACAACACTACCGCTGCAACCCCCTCAACACCACCGCTGCCACCCCCTCAATACCACCGCTGCCATCCCCACTCAACACCACCGCTGCCACCCCCTCAACACCACCGCTGCCATCCACAACACCACCGCTGCCACCCACAACACTACCGCTGCAACCCCCTCAACACCACCGCTGCCACCCCCCCTCAACACCACCGCTGCCATCCACAACACTACCGCTGCAACCCCCTCAACACCACCGCTGCCACCCCCTCAACACCACCGCTGCCACCCCCTCAACACCACCGCTGCCACCCCCCTCAACACCACCGCTGCCATCCACAACACTACCGCTGCCATCCCCCCTCAATATCACCGCTGCCATCCCCCCTCAACATCACCGCTGCCATCCACAACACTACCGCTGCAGCCCCCTCAACACCACCGCTGCCACCCCCTCAATACCACCGCTGCCATCCCCCCTCAACACCACCGCTGCCATCCACAACACTACCGCTGCAACCCCCTCAACACCACCGCTGCCACCCTCCTCAATACCACCGCTGCCATCCCCCCTCAACACCACCGCTGCCATCCACAACACTACCGCTGCAACCCCCTCAACACCACCGCTGCCACCCCCCTCAATACCACCGCTGCCATCCCCCTCAACACCACCGCTGCCATCCCCCCTCAACACCACCGCTGCCACCCCCCCTCAACACCACCGCTGCCATCCCCTCAACACCACCGCTGCCACCCCCCTCAATACCACCGCTGCCATCCCCCCTCAACACCACCGCTGTCATCCACAACACTACCGCTGCAACCCCCTCAACACCACCGCTGCCATCCCCCCTCAACACCACCGTTGCCACCCCCCCTCAACACCACCGTTGCCACCCCCCTCAACACCACCGCTGCCACTAATGGGGGGCCCTTCATGATTTCTTGCACCGGGGCCCTGAAGTTTCTAGTTACGCCTCTGGACACCTGAGATGTAAGGAGGCACTCCGCTGGGGACACCTGAGATGTAAGGAAGCACTCCGCTGGGGACACCTGAGATGTAAGGAAACACTCCGCTGGGGACACCTGAGATGTGAGGCACTCCGCTGGGGACACCTGAGATGTAAGGAGGCACTCCACTGGGGACACCTGAGATGTAAGGAGGCACTCCGCTGGCTGGGGACACCTGAGATGTAAGGAGGCACTCCGCTGGCTGGGGACACCTGAGATGTAAGGAAGCACTCCACTAGGGACACCTGAGATGTAAGGAAGCACTCCGCTGGGGACACCTGAGATGTAAGGAGGCACTCCGCTGGCTGGGGACACCTGAGATGTAAGGAGGCACTCCGCTGGCTGGGGACACCTGAGATGTAAGGAAGCACTCCGCTGGGGACACCTGAGATGTAAGGAAACACTCCGTGGGGACACCTGAGATGTAAGGAAACACTCCGCTGGGGACACCTGAGATGTGAGGCCCTCCACTGGGGACACCTGAGATGTAAGGAGGCACTCCACTGGGGACACCTGAGATGTAAGGAGGCACTCCGCTGGCTGAGGACACCTGAGATGTAAGGAGGCACTCCGCTGGTTGGGGACACCTGAGATGTAAGGAAGCACTCCGCTGGCTGGGGACACCTGAGATGTAAGGAGGCACTCCGCTGGGGACACCTGAGATGTAAGGAGGCACTCCGCTGTGGACACCTGAGATGTAAGGAGGCACTCCGCTGGGGACACCTGAGATGTAAGGAGGCACTTCGCTGGGGACACCTGAGATGTAAGGAGGCACTCCGCTGGGGACACCTGAGATGTAAGGAGGCACTCCGCTGGGGACACCTGAGATGTAAGGAGGCACTCCGCTGGCTGGGGACACCTGAGATGTAAGGAGGCACTCCACTGGGGACACCTGAGATGTAAGGAGGCACTCCACTGGGGACACCTGAGATGTAAGGAGGCACTCCACTGGGGACACCTGAGATGTAAGGAGGCACTCCACTGGGGATACCTGAGATGTAAGGAGGCACTCCACTGGCTGGGGACACCTGAGATGTAAGGAGGCACTCCACTGGCTGGGGACACCTGAGATGTAAGGAGGCACTCCACTGGCTGGGGACACCTGAGATGTAAGGGGGCACTCCACTGGCTGGGGACACCTGAGATGTAAGGAAACACTCCGCTGGCTGGGGACACCTGAGATGTAAGGAAGCACTCCGCTGGCTGGGGACACCTGAGATGTAAGGAAGCACTCCGCTGGCTGGGGACACCTGAGATGTAACGAAGCACTCCGCTGGCTGGGGACACTTGAGATGTAAGGAGGCACTCCGCTGGGGACACCTGAGATGTAAGGAGGCACTCCGCTGGGGACACCTGAGATGTAAGGAGGCACTCCGCTGGGGACACCTGAGATGTAAGGAGGCACTCCGCTGGGGACACCTGAGATGTAAGGAGGCACTCCGCTGGGGACACCTGAGATGTAAGGAGGCACTCCGCTGGGGACACCTGAGATGTAAGGAGGCACTCCGCTGGCTGGGGACACCTGAGATGTAAGGAGGCACTCCGCTGGGGACACCTGAGATGTAAGGAGGCACTCCGCTGGCTGGGGACACCTGAGATGTAAGGAGGCACTCCACTGGGGACACCTGAGATGTAAGGAGGCACTCCGCTGGCTGGGGACAGTGACATCAGAGCTCCCACTGATTCTGAATTATGGTGCGTTGAATGATTTCATTTTATATTACAATGTAATAATAGAAATAATATGCTTCAATCACCCTGACACCATAACAACCATGGAGCCGGGATGATTGAATTGCTAACACCAGGTGTCTTTATCTGCTGATTGTTAAACTTTCTGGAATACACACATTTCTATTGTGGTGTAGGATCTGGGCCTGCTGTCCCTCCATCCCTCTTTTTTTTACTTCCTCTCTCTCTCTCTCTCTCTCTCTCCCTTTCTTCCTTTGTTTCTCCCTTCATCCCTCGTTCATCTCAGACTCTAACCACACCCCTTTGAGTCATGCCCCTTTAAGCCACGCCCAATATTACGCTTAAACCACACCCATTATTCACGGGTCAGGTAGAGGGCCCCTTAGCAGAATTTTGCTTAGGGCCCCAGGGAGGTCAGGATTGGCACTGGGTAGGTGCGAGGCTGGCGGGGGGCCTGGCGGGTGAGAAATGCGGCGATAGAGCGACAGGGGGGAGCGGCGATCCATCAAGTGAGTGCCGGGGGGTGGGCGTTTTTGGCTGACTGACTGGCTGGCTAGGGAGGCCGCAGGCCACCCCCCAAGAAAATCGAGCACCAGCCACCAAACCAAATATCTTGTACAGAGGATAAAAAGGGTTGACAACAAGTTATAAAATGGTAGGATAATTGGGCCAGACTTGGGAAGGAAATAGAGTGCAACATTTCTCTACAGTAAATTTCAATTAACTTGCTACACTGTTGATAGTTGCAAATTTGGTTGCTGACAATCAGGCTACATTTACACCTGTGTTTTGGCCCAACAGGGTGTACCTTTGAGAACCCCAGTAAGGGCTCTTGGCAATTAGTTGAGCAAGGTAATCCCATTGAACACAATGGGAGGCAGCCGGCTTCTGCAGCTAATTGCGGACGCTCTCTTATATTTGCTATGCGACGATCACAAGTGATCAACCCTGGACATAGACAGTCTGCATCCAGGCCTGATCACTCGTTTTCAATGGGCCTGCTGTCCTCAGGCTAATTGCTGGAACCCCCCTTCCCCCCCACTGGGGTTCTCGCGTTTATTCGTAGTCGGGCCAAAATGCAGGGGTGAATGTGACCTCACACTTAACTCAAGTAAATGACCACAATCAATTCTTATTTATGTGTGTATTGATAGGGTCACTTTCTGCACAGTATTGCCTGCCATCTCGGTATTTCTTACACAGATTTATTTTGTTGTCCTTTATCTGCACCCGCTGATACAAAGAGGTAGACATTAAATATTTCATATACTGATACAGATTTGGACCTTATCTGTCTTTCTTAATATATAATTACTTCAGCCTGATAATAGGTGATAAAGTCCCAAGGCATACCATTAGCACTTACTGGTCCAGTACTTTGCTATCTGTACAGAAGAGATCTAGAGATGTTTCATAAATCTTGTCAGCAGAAGGAAAAAAAACACATATATATATATATATATATATATATATATATATATATATATACACAGTATATTCCATAATCATTATATCTACACATGAATATTGTTATTGTGCATTGTCAAAGTGAATCAAAAATATTGTGGATGCTGCGATATGCATTTTTATTTTCAGAATAAGATTACGGTACTTAACCTTACCAATAATTACAGAAAGGATTAGAAGGTAGGAGAAACAAATCCTTGGGGATGCAAAAGACTGTCTGAAATAGCTCTGATTGAATTATGTACGGCACGTTTAAAATCTGCATTCACAATCTGTCATCTGCAAGGGTTCTGTGATCCAAGGAGAGCTGGAAGTTTCTTGATATTGGTGTCTGACAGTGCCAGCTATCAATGTGACAGCGCTGGATAATGCATTGTAATGCTAATTTTTTTTCCTTCAAGGTTGTGAAACTTTAAGTCACCAGAATGTTTTCATTCAAATGTGTGTGGTGCATGCTCAGATCTGCACAATGTGTGAAATAAAGGAGTTCACAGACAGCCCAGTGAAGATTTTCTCTAAGCTTATCATACTGACACATGTAGTTCAAAGCTTAGCTTTGTTCAGAAAATTCTCTAAATTATTATTCTAAAAATTTTAAGGGGCTATTCAAAACAAATAAAAACATTTTTTATTCCTCAGGGACATGAGTTATCTACATTCTGCCTCAGAATTTAGATAGTGACTAAATTCTTATAGCTCCAAAAAAAAATCCATAACAAGAAAAATGTTGATTAGGACAAATGGGTGCTGTTTGAACTGGCTGGGGGATGGAGTTTACCCCAAAAATGGGTAATGGGGTATGTGGAATATATTTAAGGTGCAGGGATGTTAAACATACAATAGCAAGATGAAAAATATTTGAAAAGATATGTCCTATGTTTTATAAAACCATGGTTCTCCTTTCAGATCCACCTGTCTCCAACAGTTTCTTAATTTTTTGGGGTTGGTAGTGATTGGTTTGACAAACCAGACTACCTAATCTGCCTACAAGTGGATTTGGCCACTGGTAAACAAAAAAAGCTATTGGACAAACAGGTATAACCCCTTCCGCTCCCATCATGCTTCAGTTTTAAAGAAAATAAGTATTAGGAGTAGATCATGAGTTTTCTTTATCATTCAGTAATGGGCACAGCATCATAAGTAAATTAGAGACAATTTGGACATCAAAAAGCAGACTAAAGCCCTGTACACACGATCGGATTTCCTATGGATTCTAATCCGATAGATTTTTCCATCGGAAATCCAATGATGCTGACTTCCATCAGTCTTGCCTACACACCATCAGTCAAAAATCCGACCGTCCCAAACGCCGTGACGTAAAACACTCCGACAAGCCGAGAAAAATGAAGTTCAATGCTTCTGAGCATGTGTCGACTTGATTCTGAGCATGCGTGGGTTTTTTGTCCGATGGAGTTCCACACAGACGATCGGAATTTGCTATAGTTTTTTTTTCCCATCAGATACATTTAAAACATGTTCTATTTTTTCTCACCGATGGAAAAAAGACCGATGGGGCCCATACACGTTCGGTTTGTTTGATGAGAAAAGTCCATCGGACTGTTTTCATTGGTAAAACCGATCGTGTGTACACGGCATAACTGTAGGGTGGGCAACATAGCAAACAAAGACATGCTCACCGAATAACAGGATAAAAACTGATGACAGTCACAGATCAACAAGCTGCCTATAGTACCTATGAGAACATATGAGCATTAGACTACATAGGAGCATTGCAAATGAGAGAAACAGATGCCTAATCTTGAAGAGCCCAAGAAGCATTTGCTGATCTGGTAGAGTGTCCCTTGACAGGAAAAGATCGAACTTTAAGCCTATAGGCTTGTATGATGATCTGTCTGAGCTAGGGAAGGGGAAACAAGAAGAAGGTTGTCCCTTAGGATTGATAAAAATAAAGTTGGTCTTTCTTAATGAAGATGTATCTGCTGTACGATAAACAGGAACAGCTCTCACCATATCCAAACAATAATGAAAGATCTAATTTGCATTGACTGGGGTCTAACAGAAGGACATATGCACAATGTTCTCATTAAGGTGAAGGAAAGAAACAAACTTTAAGAGAAACGTGGCTCTGGGCCTGAAGACAATCTTGTCATTGTGTAGAAAAGGAAAAGGTTCTTAACAAAATAAAGGCCTCTAACTAAGAAACACACCTTGTAAAGGTGGTGGTAATTAGGAAGGCAACCTTGTGGATGACAATCAGGGGAATATCCCTAAAAGATTCAAACGGTATTATTAGACACATTGGTAACATCTTGTATAAGGGTGGAAACGCTCCTCCAGAATGAAACAATGAAGGGATATTCCCACCAGATGTGAAACAAGTGACGGTCCTTAGAACAGTTCCTCCAACATTTCCGGGATTAAGTTGGAAAAATGTGAGCTAGCTTTACAGGGGTGTACTACCAAGAGTAAAACATTTTCATTTGTGTTTCCCAGTGGGAGATGTTCTTGGAGAACATAGATGAAGTACGAATCGCTCGATGACAGAAAAGAGGAGGAATCTGCATTTGTAGGGTGTTTTCCCATTGAGCTATAGCTGGGGATTTCTCATCTTGTTGGGGCTTCGGGAGTAAGCCATAGACATGGGATATTCCACGGACCTTGTTGGAGGTTAAATTTAAAAAGGACAGTATAACGTTAGTTAGGGTATTGGAGGTAATTGATATGTTTGAGAGGATGTGGTGAATTTTTGACCGTGTGTATGCTCCATCAAGCCCTGTACACGCGATCGGATTTCCTATGGTTTTTTAACCGATGAAGCTGACTTCCATCAGTCTTGCCTACACACCATCAGTCTAAAAACTGACCGTTCCAAACGCGGTGACGTAAAACACTCCGATGACCCGAGAAAAATGAAGTTCAATGCTTCTGAGCATGCGTCGACTTGATTCTGAGCATGCGTGGGTTTTTTATCCGATGGAGTTCCCCACAGACGATAGTAATTTGCTATCGGTTTTTTAACCATCGGATAAATTTAAAACATGTTCTATTTTTAAACACTTATGGAAAAAAGACCGATAGGGCCCATACACGATCGGTTTGTCCGATGAAAAAAGTCCATCGGACTATTTTCATCAGAAAAACCTATTGTGTGTACAGGGCTTCAGACTTTTGCTGTCGGAATTTCCGTCAGCAAAAGATTGAGAGCAGGTTCTCAATTTTTCCAACGGAAAAAATTCCAATGGGAAATTCAGATCGTCTGTAGCAATTTCAACGTGCAAAATTCCAACGCATGCTCAGAAACAATTTGACGCATGTTCAGAAGCATTGAACTTCATTTTCTCAGCTCGTCGTAGTGTTGTACATCACCGCGTTCTTAACGGTCGAAAGTTCAGAGAACTTGTGTGACCGTGTGTATGCAAGCCAAGCTTGAGCGGAATTCCGTCAGAAAAAACATCCAAGGAAAATTCCGCTCGTGTGTACGGGGCATCAGATAAATGAAAAAGTCATTTTTAGGGATGCCATAATGGTCTGAAAGTTATTGAAAAGAGTGGAGCTGTAGCTGGTCATATAGGAGCCCATCTGATAGCCAATGTTGTAAAGGAAGGTCTGGAAATAAGAGCTTTAATGCCTGGAGTGGGAGTTGGATTAATGCCTGAGTGTGAAGTCCCAAGGAAGTTTGGTGTAGAGCTTTCCATGTTGATATTGTTGCATTGACAGTATGGAGAAAGGAGTGAGGAGGGTGGTATCCCAACCAGGTAGCTGTTAGAGTTGAGGAGGGGTGTTGCGTGAGAGCCCGAAGCTTCAATTTGGATTTAGGATGATGTGGGAGCCGAGGACCACCATATTTTAATTTGGTTTAAGATTGTTGCTTTATAGTATCATTTGAGATTAGGGACTCCAAGTCCAGCATATGCTTTTAGCACCATTTAGATTTTTTGAGTCCAATGTTTATAATTTGTTTGTTATTGCTTTTTGTTTGGATTACAGTTACCTTTAAGCATGGAGTGGGGTTACTAATAGTATAAGATAAATGTCTCTGATTCACTCCTATGCCCCTTAATGAATGTTAAAGAAATAGACGGTATATACTGTTTATACTTGAAAGCTTGGAATGTTAAAAATATAAAAAATTCTAATCTAAACTCAGTTTGAGTAGAAAGCAGTAAAAAAAATTGTAGCTCCAAAAGTAACATCATCCTTAAACAAGCTGACATTCCAGCCTCCCTAACATAAATTCATAGAGACTACAAGTATGGATGGAATGCTCCACAAATGCCCCAGCCTTGTGCTGCTCCTGCTAGTTTATTGAGTGCTCTGTGTACCCTTTGAGACCTTTCCCTGCCCACTCCCTGGACTGATTGTCCATCTATAAAACCTAGCTTACCCCTGCTGGATTTTGATCATCTAGCCACAGAAAGGTGGTTGCTAAAGTTGAAAAATGGTGGACAAGTGTCTATCAATCATTTTCCAGTGTCTATAAATTACAACCATTATGACTTTTAATAAGAAACAGAATAAAGGACCGCCTGCCTGCTAAAGTCTTCATTATGTCACATACCTTCAACATTAGTATTCAAGTATAACATTTATCATATCGAAACCATCCATAACTACACATATTATGCATCTTTCTCCGAAAGTTTCCTGTTGTGCTTATAAACTGTATATACAGCTCTGTCACTATTGTATAAATATACTCATGCAGCTTCTAACTTGTTGATTTTCCCACACTCCCCATTCAAATGACAGTCATGTAGATTTCTCTGTGGTGATGCTGTCAATTGTCAGATGGGATGCTGCAATGTTATGATTAAGAAGGACCACTCAGACTCAATGGGGAACAGTTGAAGTTAATGCTCCTTATGCGGTAGATGAGAATAATGAGTAAGACACAGTCAACGGAAACCCAAGGAAGATGATCACTACCATTATGTAAAATGATTTTAACATTACATAATTTTCTTTGGATGTTTTCATAACATCTTCAGGCTTGAACTGAAAGAGTGGGGGATATATTTAACAAATTTTAAGTATTTGTCGGAGATGCTACTTTGTCTGTCTAATAAGGTTTTCAAGCTTGTCTAGTCTCATTACATAATCAGCTAGAAATCCTTACAACATATGGCCGAGCCATGTTATTTACAAAGCACAGAAGATTAGAAAATCATTCTTACTTTATTTTGCAAGGCTTTTAGTAATCAAGAGCCATGCAGATGCTGACAGAGCCTTTCCATTTCTCAAAGCAAACACTGGAACAGCATTGAATGTAATCTCAACAAATGGGGTACCAGGTTAAATCCAAAATGTAGTCAAGTAAAATACAGAAGGCACAGAAAGGTTGTATACCGCATGCTATCAGCGATACACTGTTTCTCTACAGAGTATCTATGAGCAAGCTTCCTCTCTCAATTCATTAAAGTCCTGACCCCTGAGCATTGACAGTGGGACTTTGAAGTGATAGGAGTGGACATATTTCAATAAAGAAAGATACACAGGCTGTCACACATAGCATGGTACTGTATATATCGGATACTGACAATAAGAAGATAGATTACACTATATTTCTTTTTATCTCATCCCTGTGACACACAGTCCCTGCAAACATTGCTTTATAAAAGCCTGAAGTACATAAAAATAGTGTTTTT
Organism: Rana muscosa; assembly: GCA_029206835.1. Taxonomy (NCBI): domain Eukaryota; kingdom Metazoa; phylum Chordata; class Amphibia; order Anura; family Ranidae; genus Rana; species Rana muscosa. The sequence goes on along the minus strand of CM055117.1, from coordinate 542,906,411 downwards.
CTTCCATTCCCGACAGGTCCTCTATGAGTCCTGGAACATATAATTGAAGGCCTTTTCTTTGTTGCTTTTTTTTTTTTTGTTCTAGTTGCGTCCCTGAATGTCATTAGACAGTGTCAATCGGGGAAGGTCCTGCGTCAGCATATCTCTCACCCTTTTAAAGCCAAGTTCTATCTATCCTGGGATGATAAATAATCTGTATCTCAGAGTGTGGGATCATATGGGGAGTGCTGAGTATACTGCCTATAAATCGAAGAAGAAAACAGCCAAAACCGGAACGAAAACATACAGATGCTTCCCTATATAAGAAAAAGAAAGCACAAATGCCAGAATCTAAAGATGGATGCTGGAGAAGGGGCTTTGCTGGCAGGCAAGAAATGTCACTCTAATGATGTCCAGAGCAAATATGCTTCATAATGTTTTGAATGTGACTCTCCTGAAGAGCTTTCCTAATTAATATACAACCATTGACCTTTATTGGCTGCGGTGTTCATGCTGAATACAGTATAATTTTCTAGCAATCTAAAGTCATGTCAGTTATATGCATAATAATAAACACTAGCATGGGTGTGCCCAGGGCCGGCCCTACCATGGGACCCGATGGTACCCCGGTCCCAGGCGGCACTTTAAGGGGGGCGGCAAATTGCCGCCCGTCAGCCAGCGACATTCCGTGTCTCCTACTGATTTTCCTTTCCTGTGTCCCCGATTTTCCAGCCGCCATGTTTAGTGTCCGGCGCCCTGTGATTGGACGAATGGGGGTCATGTGCGGCGTGGGGCTGGCCTGTCAGCGATCGCTCTAGAAGTCCCGCCTCCGCACATGACCGCCATACGCCCAATCACAGTGCGCCGGGAAACACGAACATGGTGGCGGGAGACAAGCACTGGAAGTGTGAGCTGTCTTCGCCTCCGCCTGTCCCTCTGCTTTGTTACGGCGCGGTGGAGATGGGATCATGGAGGTGCAGGCGTGCAGCGTCTGACACCATGGAGCGGGCTGCGGGTGGATGGCGCTGGGGGGAAGTTGGGACGCCAAAGCAGTTCTGCACATCCAGTGCTGAGGTCCGGAGGAGAGTCCTGGTGAAGAGCAGACAAAGGTAAGGAGGACTCAAAGGATGGATTTGCACCGAGCTGTGGGGAGGGGGTCGGGTGTGAGTACTGCAGGAAGTAGGACTCCTACTGTAGGAGTCAGGTGGGTCTGTGTAGTAGGTCAGTGTAGGTGTAAGGTCGGTGGGTCAGTGTATGTGTCAGTCAGTGTAATAGTCAGTGTTGCTGTCAGGTCAGTGTAATGTGAGTAGTGCAGGATGTAGGAGTGAGGTAGGTGTCAGGTAGGTCAGTGTAGGTGTCAGGTAGGTCAGTGTAGGGGTCAGTGTAATGGTCATGTAGGTCAGGTGGGTCAGTGTAATGTGAGTAGTTCAGGAAGTAGGGGTCAGTGTAGGGGTCAGGGTAGGGGTCAGTGTAGGGGTCAGGGTAATGGTCATGTGGGTCAGTGTAATGTGAGTAGTGCAGGAAGTAGGAGTCAGGTGGGTCAGTGTAATGTGAGTAGTTCAGGAAGTAGGGGTCAGTGTAGGGGTCAGTGTAGGGGTCAGGGTAGGGGTCAGTGTAGGGGTCAGGGTAATGGTCATGTGGGTCAGTGTAATGTGAGTAGTGCAGGAAGTAGGAGTCAGGTGGGTCAGTGTAATGTGAGTAGGGTAGGGGTCAGGGTAGGGGTCAGGGTAGGGGTCAGTGTAGGGGTCAGTGTAGGGGTCAGAGTAATGGTCATGTAGGTCAGGTGGGTCAGTGTAATGTGAGTAGTGCAGGAAGTAGGGGTCAGTGTAGGGGTCAGGGTAGGGGTCAGTGTAGGGGTCAGGGTAATGGTCATGTGGGTCAGTGTAATGTGAGTAGTGCAGGAAGTAGGAGTCAGGTGGGTCAGTGTAATGTGAGTAGGGTAGGGGTCAGGGTAGGGGTCAGGGTAGGGGTCAGGGTAATGGTCATGTAGGTCAGGTGGGTCAGTGTAATGTGAGTAGTGCAGGAAGTAGGAGTCAGGTGGATCAGTGCATGTGTCACGTAGGTGTGTCAGGGGGTCAGTGTAGGGGTCAGATAGGTCACATGTGTTCAAAAAATGTGCAGCGCTATGTGGTTAAAACCATGTGTGAAATAAATGTTAAACCTTGAAATGTGAAAAATTAATATATGAAAAATTAATTAAAAAGAAAACTAATGCAGAGTCCAAAAAGAACACAACATAGTCCGTGAAGAGTTAATTCCAAAAGCAAATCCATGAAGGGTTAAGGGCTGTAGCCAATAAAGAGACTAGGGTCTAGTGGAGCATAATAAAATAAAAATAAACATTTCTTGATCAGTTTAGGTCGATATGTATTCTTCTACATATGTTTGGTAAAAAAAATGCAATGTGTATATTGATTAGTTCGCGCAAAAGTTATACCGTCTACAAAATAGAGGATAGATTTATGGCATTTTTATTATTATTATTTTTTTTTTACTAGTGTAGCGGGGTCTGGTGATCTGCGATTTTTAGCTAGACTGTGACATTGCGGTGGACAGATTAGACACTTTTGACACTTTTTTGGGACCAGTGACATTTATACAGCGATCTGTGCTATAAAAATGCACTGATTAATGTGTAAATGTCACTGGCAGGAAAGGGGTTAAATGTGTTCCCTGGGAGGTGTTTCTAACTGGGGGGGATGGGACTGACTGTAGGAGGAGAGAGATCTCTGTTCCTAATCACTAGGAAGAGCAGATCTGTCTCTCCTCCCCTGTCAGAATAGGGATCTGTCTGTTTACATTAACAGACCCCCGTTCTGGCTCTCTGGAGCGATCGCGGCCACCAGCCACGCACAGGTCCTTTTATACTCCTTTACATGTATAGAGCCATGACAGGTCCACTTTAGTTATCATGATATAAAATAATGAATGTGGGGTATTTGGTGGGCGTGATTTTTTTTTGGGGGGGGGCAGCATTTAATTCTTGGTACCAGGCAGCACAATGTCTTGGGCCGGCACTGGGTGTGCCCAATTATAGATGCAGCAAAACAGTCAACTGAAAAAATACCAAGCCACCTGACTCTCTTGTCTGCAGCATTGCTGCTCTTCTTATTGGTCCCTCAGACCCAGCTCTCTGGCTCTCTTGGCTCACTCAGCCTTATTTACAGCACCTAACTGTGTGGGCCCACTCCTGGTCTCTAGATAGGGATCTTCTGGTGCCTCAGTTCCCTCACTCTTCCAAGACTTCCCTCCAGTCCTCAGCTGTCATTCATATATCCATTTTCACAGTGGTGGGGCCTCAAAATTATGCTTTTTCTCTCCCTCTCCAAATATATATTATTCATAGTGTCTATTATGAGACACATTGGGGTTGATTTACTAAAACTGGAGAGTGAAAAATATGGTAAAGCTCTGCATGGTAGCCAATCAGCTTCTTAGGCCCCTTTTACACCAGCGGACTAATTGTGTCCGCCTGTCCGTTTTTCAGGCGGACCCCATCAGACCACCCATTGTCCTCTATGGGGCTGCAAAAGTCAGCGGACATGTCTGCTGATACCCGCCAGGCATCCAATCTGACAAAATCCACTGAAAACAGACGTATGGCGATACTTTTGCCATCCTTCCAGTGGGTCGGATCAAATGACAATTGGATGAAAACTGACATGCAGTCCGTTTCCATCCGACCGCCCCATAGAGGAGAGCAGGCTCTGTCCTTGTCCGCTCTGCATAAAGGAGCACACACGAACCTGTCATCCGCCTGCTCAGTGGGGACCAGTGGGATCAGTGGGGACCACTGAGCAGGCGGATTCCGCTCGGACGAATCTGCCCTATGTGAAAGGGGCCTAAATTTAGCTTGTTCAATAAAGCTTTGCCAAAAAAAATCTGGAAGCTGAGTGGTTTCTATGCAGACCTGCACCAGCTTTTGCACCCTCCAGTTTTAGTAAATAACCTCAGTGTCTGCAAAATCTGCAGCTGTGCATATCATATGGAGGAAGATATCAGGAACCTATTATATATAATCAATAACACAGGAACATGACACAGGGACATGACCTCAAACCAGTAGGAGGAAAGTTCAAAATTACTTAGAAAGTATTATTATACCGAAAGAGTAGTTGATGCTTGGGATAGTCTTCCAGCAGAGATAGTGAGTCAGTCAACAGTAGGTGGATTAAGTGGATTGAGGCTGGGTTCACACTAGTTCAAATTGGATTCCAGTTTCCCCACGTCCACTTTGCACAGCAGGAGATTGTGAGCGTCTCTCTATGGAGCTGGTTCACATATCTCAGCAGCGGCTCCGGTGTGATTTGCACAGGAGCCATGTGCGTCTTTTGGTCCATTTCAGATCCGAATTCAGCCAAAAATTGGAGTCGGAAATGGTGAACGAGGACGCACCGGACTCCTGCTGTGAGCCGCTGCATGCTCATATGTGAACCCAGGATTTTTAGAGGATAAGTTGGCAGATGATGGACTTTATACGCATAACATAAAAATATAAGTTTATTACAAAAAACATACAAAACAGATTACAAAATTAATTAACTATTTATAAATAAACCTCAGAACCAAAATAACACACCACCTACAAAACAGGTATAGTATAGTATACTTAGAGACGAGGACCCATGGGTCACTTCTAGTGTTGAGCGAACCCGAACTGTAAAGTTCGGGTCCGTACCGAACTTTAGCTTTTTCCCGAACCCGAACCTGGACTTTGAGCAAAAGTCCGGGTTCGGGTTCGGCAATCTAATTACGCAGTTAGAAATGCTTCAGGGGCCAGCCAATCACCTTTTGATTAGCTGGTGTGCCCTTAGAAGCCATCATAGCCATGCCTACTAATGGCATGGCTGTGATTGGTCATTGCAACATGTGACCCAGCTTCTATATAAGCTAGAGGCACACAGCACACACGTCACTCTGCTTCAGAATAGATATGGAGAGGATCTTGGCTGCTGCTGCTGCTGCTTTTAGGGAGAGATAGAAAAATACATGAGTTAGTCCTGATTCTGGAATCTGAGGGAAAAGATAGAGAGACAGTGTAGTCTAGGGCCAGGTTCCTGTTTTTTGCTTTTAGGGAGAGAGATATATTATATAGGAATAGGAGTCCAGATTCAGAGATATAACTCAGCGATCTGCATAGGTTTACCTGTTTGTGTTGCAGTGCAGTCTTTTTACACTGCTATGAGCCCAGTGTCAGAGAAAATCTACCTTTTATCTGCAAGCTCAGTGCACCAGCACTGCATATATTACCTTGAGAGATACACCGTTTCCATACTGTGGGTGTATTCTGCTCTTGGAAAAAGATCCATTTAGGACAAAAAAAAGGCACTTTATTGTGCTCTTTTCCAAAAGACCCATTAAGGGCAAAAAAAATTAAAAATTTCCATTTTATTTTGCTCGTGCAAAAAAAGACCCGTTTAGGGCAAAAAAAAGAAAAAAAAATTTGCACTTTAATGTACGCTTGCAAAAAGACCCATTTAGGGCCACAAAAAATATTTTGCAGTGTGTTATACATGTGGAGGCGTGTGAAATAAACAATTTCTATATAGTTTTCTTCTACTGTGCTATACTAAAAAAACAACATTTTTTTTTTAATAGCATTTTCTGCAGTTCTGTAGCTGTGCGATTCAGCGGTTACGTACTGTGGGTGTGTTGTGGTCTTCCAAAAAATGCCATTTAGGGCCACAAAAAATATTTTGCAGTGTGTTATACATATGTGGAGGTGTGTGAAATAAACAATTTATATATAGTTTTCTTCTACTGTGCTATACTAAAAAAAAAACATTTTTTTTAATAGCATTTTCTGCAGTTCTGTAGCTGTGCGATTCAGCGGTTACGTACTGTGGATGTGTTGTGGTCTTCCAAAAAACGCCATTTAGGGCAACAAAAAATATTTTGCAGTGTGTTATACATATGTGGAGGTGTGTGAAATAAACAATTTCTAAATAGTTTTCTTCTACTGTGCTATACTAAAAAAACAATTTTTTTTTTGAATAGCATTTTCTGCAGTTCTGTAGCTGTGCGATTCAGCGGTTACGTACTGTGGGTGTGTTCTGCTCTTCCAAAAACACCCATTTAGGGCAAGATCCTAAATTTGGAAAATATGAGGAGAAGGTCAAAGGGACGTGGTGGCCCCGGTCGTGGTGCTGCTGGTGGAGCTCCTGTTGCAGGGAGAGGACATGGTGGATCTGTGCCAGATAAATGCAGAAGTGAAACACCTTCCTCAGGTGCGAGTAGGCGACCGAGCCTGCGGCGGTATTTTGTCGCGCCTAATGGGGCTGTACGAATGTTTAGGCCAGGACAAGTACAGGCGATAGTAGATTGGGTTGCTGACAGTGCCTCGGGTTCCTTCACATTGTCTCCCACCCACTCTTCTGATGAAAGATCAGAGTTGGCACCTGAAACCCATGTCCATCAGTCTTTCACCTCACCCCCTTGCAAATCAGCCAAGCAGTCTGAGCCCCAAATCATGCAGCAGTCTCTTCTGCTTTTCGATGACTCTGTTTCCCAGGGCCATCCACCTAGCCCTGCCCCAGAAGTGGAAGAGATTGAGTGCACCGATGCCCAACCACTTATGTTTCATGATGAGTACATGGGAGGACCATCGCAGCACGTCTCGGATGATGACGAAACACAGGTGCAAACTGCTGCTGCTTTCACAATTGTGCAGACAGACAAGGAGGGCAGGAGTGAAGACTGGGTGGAAGATGATGTGGAGGACGATGAGGTCCTCGACCCCACATGGAATCAACGTTATGCAGGTGACCAGTGTAGTTTGGAGGAAGAGGCGGTGGTCGCACAGAGCCACCAGCACAGCAGAAGAGGGAGCAGGGTGCAAAAGCGGAGCGTATGTCCCCTAGACAGTATGTCTGCTACTGCCCAACGCAGCAAGGGACCGAGCACACCAAAGCCAGGTCCAAGGAGTTCCCTAGCATGGCAGTTCTTCATACAATGTGCTGATGACAAGACACGAGTGGTTTGCACGCTGTGCAATCAGAGCCTGAAGCGAGGCATAAACGTTCTCAACCTGAGCACAACCTGCATGATCAGGCATCTAAGTGCAAAGCACGAGCTGCAGTGGAGTAGACACCTCAAAAACCAAGAAAGGTCTCTGGCTCCTCCTGCTTCCTCTTCTGCTGCAGTCTCGGCCTCTTCATCCAACTCTGTAGTGACAGTGGCACCTGCCACCCCGCTAGTGATGAGCCGAACACCCCCGGGTTCGGTTCGCACCAGAACCCGCGAACGGACCGAAAGTTCGTACGAACATTAGAACCCTATTAAATACAATGGATGCGAACTTTCGAATTCTAAAGTGCTAATTATAACAACTATTATGCATGTTATTGTCCTAAAAAGGGTTTGGGAACCCGGGTTCTGCACCAGGGGACATGTATCAATGCAAAAAGAAGTTTTAAAAACGGTCGTTTTTCGGGAGCAGTCATTTTAATGATGCATAAAGTGAAAAAAAAAAAGTCAAATATTCCTTTAAATATCATACCTGGGGGGTGTCTAAAGTATGCCTGTGAAGTGCCACGTGTTTCCCGTGTTTAGAACTGTCCCTGCACAAAATGACACTTCTAAAGGAAAAAAAAGCCATTTAAAACTGCTTGCGGCTTTAATGTAATGTCTGGTCCCGGTAATATGGATGAAATTCTTTAAGAAAAATGGCATAGCTACCCCATGACCCCCATCCCCTACCCCAGCCCATTACCAGCCCCTTTGGGTCTTGTATGGATATTAAGGGGAACCCCGCACATAAAATAAAAAAGGCCCTATATACTCTGAACAGCCGTATACAGGCGGTGCATACAAGACAGGGACTGTAGGTTTGTTCTTATGTAGAATCTGTTTGTAATTTTGAACAGGTACATTGTTGAAGTGTAGCTCCAGCCCAAAATCTATTTTTAAACTTTTTGGAAAACATAGGTAAGGGTTATCACCCCTGTAACATTTGTTTTGCTGTCTGTGCCCCTGTTCAGAACATTTCACCTCACTTTCCGTCCCAATGACAACTGTTTTTGAAATGTGGTGTTTTTCTTGAAACAAGGATTGCTGATAAAGCATCAGTACAGAGGAGACACCTTTCTCCCATATTTATTCTTACAGGAGAGAATTTTCCTTCCTAGTGGTAGATTTCCTCTCACTTCCTGTTGTCTTCTTGCGTTTGCAAGTAGGAGTCGTTTGTAAGTTGGATGTTTGAAAGTAGGGACCTGCCGTATATACTCTGCAGAAATAGGCCCCTTAGTTGTTGGTGTTGGCACAACACTGTAAGCACTCACAGTTACTCTTGGTTGGTGCTGGAACGCCCTGCTGTCAACTATTATATCAGGAATTTTAATTACATATAATTGTTGAACAGTGGTAGTAAAAATTGGGCCTTTGATGGTGGTGCTGGTGCCACAACACTGTAAGCCCTGACAGTTACTCTTGGTGGGTGCAGCAATGGGCCCTGCTGTGAATTATTAGATCAAGAATTGTAATTACATGCCCCTTTTGAACAGGGGCTGAAAAATTGGGCCTTTCGTGGTGGTGGTGGTGGTGGCGTTGCCACAACACTGTAAGCCCTCAGAGTTACTCTTGGTGGGTGCAGCAATGGGCCCTGCTGTGAATTATTAGATCAAGAATTGTAATTACATGCCCCTTTTGAACAGGGGCTGAAAAATTGGGCCTTTCGTGGTGGTGGTGGTGGTGGTGGTGTTGCCACAACACTGTAAGCCCTCAGAGTTACTCTTGGTGGGTGCAGCAATGGGCCCTGCTGTGAATTATTAGATCAAGAATTGTAATTACATGCCCCTTTTGAACAGGGGCTGAAAAATTGGGCCTTTCGTGGTGGTGGTGGCATTGCCACAACACTGTAAGCCCTCAGAGTTACTCTTGGTGGGTGCAGGAATGGGCCCTGCTGTGAATTATTAGATCAAGAATTGTAATTACATGCCCCTTTTGAACAGGGGCTGAAAAATTGGGCCTTTCGTGGTGGTGGTGGTGGTGGCGTTGCCACAACACTGTAAGCCCTCAGAGTTACTCTTGGTGGGTGCAGCAATGGGCCCTGCTGTGAATTATTAGATCAAGAATTGTAATTGCATGCCCCTGTTGAACAGGGGCTGAAAAATTGGGCCTTAGGCACTGGTGGCACAACACTACAACCCCTCACAGATACTGTACTTGGAGCACAGCAATGAGCCCTGTTGCAAAGTATTGCTTCAAAAATTGTAATGACACGCCCCTGTTAAACAGGGGCTGAAAAATTGGGCCTTAGGCACTGGTGGCACAACACTACAACCCCTCACAGATACTGTACTTGGAGCACAGCAATGAGCCCTGTTGCAAAGTATTGCTTCAAAAATTGTAATGACACGCCCCTGTTAAACAGGGGCTGAAAAATTGGGCCTTAGGCACTGGTGCCACAACACTCCAACCCCTCACAGATACTGTACTTGGAGCACAGCAATGAGCCCTATGGCAAATTATTGCTAAAAAAATTGTAATTACACGCCCCTGTAAAACAGGGGCTGAAAAATTGGGCCTTAGCCACTGGTGGCGGCACCCATAAACAAAAATGATCTTCCAAGCTATCATCATCAATCGTATCATTGAGGACTCGGAGGAGGAGGATAGCCAGTCAACATAACAGCACAGGCACTCAGCATCAGCATCAGTCTTGAAGGGATGTGACATGTTAAAATCAATTAGTCTGTTATATCAGCATCAGGTGTGTGGTAGCTGGTGGTGATCCAAGACTGGTTCATCTTGATGAAAGTCAGTCGATCAACCGAGTCGGTGGACAGGCGCACCCTGTGATCCGTGACAAATCCTCCAGCAGCACTGAATGTGCGTTCCGAAAGAACGCTGGATGCAGGACAGGCCAGTAGCTCAATTGCATACTGTGCAAGCTCTGGCCAGTGATCCATCCTCAAGACCCAGTAAGCCAGAGGATTTTCGGTGAGGAAGGTGTCCAAGTCTGACCTTGCCCCTAGATATTCCTGCACCATGTTTATCAGACGCTGGCGATGGTTGCTGGAACCGATCATACTTTGGGGCTGCGGACTAAAGAATTGTCTGAACGCATCGGTCAGATGGCCACCTTCCCCACCGCTCCTTCTTTGACTGGCCGAAGCCTCAGCAACTCGTTGTCCAGGACCAGGAGTTTGTAACCTCCCAGTCTCTGGGAACGCGTTGCACAGACCTTTCTGCAAGGCCTCCCGGAGTTGTCTCATCCTCTGCTCCCTCTGCGACGGTAACATAAGGTCCGCAACCTTACCCTTGTACCGTGGATCAAGGAGAGTGGCCAGCCAGTAATGGTCCCTCTCCTTGATCCGAAGAATACGAGGATCCTTCTGCAGACTTTGCAGGATCAGGGAGGCCATGCAGCGTAGGATTGCTGAGGCATTCGCTCCGGAGTCCTCTGGGTCACTAAGGACGACATGATCCGCAGCCACCTCCTCCCAGCCACGTACAAGTCCACTGGTTTCTTGGGACTGTAAATCATCCCTAAAAGACTGCTGCTGATGATGCTGAGTGCCAGCCTCCACCTCCATGCTGACACAATCCTCCTCCTCCTCCTCCTCCTCCTCTTCCTGTGCGATGGGTGGGACAGAAGGAACACTGTCTGGGTAAAGGGGGCCTTGAGAGGCAAGGAAGTCCTCCTCTTCCTGCCTCTGTTCTGCCTCAAGTGCCCTGTCCATTATTCCACGCAGCGTGTGCTCCAACAGGTGGACAAGAGGTACAGTGTCACTGATGCATGCACAGTCACTGCTCACCATCCTCGTGGCCTCCTCAAATGGTGCCAGGACAGTGCATGCATCCCTGATCATGCCCCACTGGCGTGGAGAAAAAAAACCAAGCTCCCCTGACCCTGTCCTGGTGCCGTAGTCGCACAGGTACTCATTGATGGCCCTCTGCTGCATGTGCAGCCGCTGCAGCATGGCCAACGTTGAGTTCTACCTGGTGGGCATGTCACATATAAGGCGGTTCTTGGGCAGGTTCAACTCCTTTTGCAGCTCAGCCAGGCGAGCACTGGCATTATAAGATCTGCGGAAATGCACACAGACTTTCCTGGCCTGCCTCAGGACATCCTGTAAGCCCGGGTACCTGCCCAAGAACCGCTGCACCACCAGGTTAAGGACGTGAGCCACACAGGGCACATGGGTCAGTTGTCCCTGTCGGAGGGCGGAGAGGAGGTTGGTGCCATTGTCGCAAACCACCATTCCTGGCTTAAGCTGGCGTGGCGTCAACCACCTCTCGGCCTGGCCCTGCAGAGCAGACAGGACCTCTGCCCCAGTGTGGCTTCTGTCCCCCAAACACACCAGCGCAAGCACGGCATGGCATCTTTTTGCCTGCGTACTTGCGTAGCCTCGTGAACGGCTACGGAGCACCGCTGGTTCATAGGACAAACCACAGGAAGAGGCCATGGAGGAAGAAGAAGAGGAGGGGGTGGAGGAGAGAGGTGTGTCACAACCAGTAGTAGCATTTTGGAGGCGTGGCGGTGGAACAACCTCCAACACTACTGCACCTTGTCCTGCATCCTTCCCAGCTGCCAAAAGAGTGACCCAATGGGCCGTGAAAGAAAGGTAACGTCCCTGTCCATGCCTGCTGGACCATGAGTCAGCAGTAATATGCACCTTACCGCTGACCGCCCTGTCCAGCGAGGCCAAGACATTGCCTTCCACATGCCGGTAGAGAGCCGGAATAGCCTTCCGTGAGAAAAAGTGGCGTTTGGGAACCTGCCACTGAGGAACCGCACATTGCACAAACTCACGGAAGGGGGCCGAGTCTACCAACTGAAAAGGCAGCAGTTGAAGCGCTAGCAATTTAGCCAAGCTAGCATTCAACCGCTGGGCATGTGGATGGCTGGGAGTGAACTTCTTTCGACGGTCCAGCAGCTGGGGCAGGGAAATTTGCCTGCTAGAATCGGACGTCGGTGTACTGCTAGCAGAGTGGCCGCAAGTACTTGGCTGTGACACACCTAATTCTACACCTTCATTCCTCTCAGTGCATGTTTCAGAGAGGACTGAAGTTATAGTGGGGTTGGAGATCCCAGCTGATGCGGTGCAAGGAGAGGTCCGCTTTGTTCTTTGGTGTGGGTCTTTGAGGTAGGCTTGCCAACGAGCTGCATGGCAGGTCAACATATGTCTGGTCAGGCATGTGGTACCCAAGCGGCTGATGTTTTGGCCACGCGATATACGCTTGAGACATATGTTGCAAACAGCAGCTGTGCGATCTGATGCACTAGCCTCAAAAAAGGCCCACACCAAGGAACTTTTTGAATGACGGGCAGAGGCAGCGCCCTGCACAGGCGGAGCTCTGCGGTGTGATTCAGTCGGTGTACTGCCCTTACGCTGGCCACCAAAGGGCATCCTGCCTCGTTGGAGATGTGCCTCCTCCTCATCCTCCTCCTCCTCCTCTCTCCTATTAGGCACCCACGTGGAGTCAGTGACCTCATCATCCCCTCCCTCCTCATCACTGGAGCCAATCTGGCAGTATGCTGCAGCTGCTGGAACATGACTGCCAGATTGGTGTCCTTCTTGAGCATCCCCTCTGTCTGCTCTCACGCTACTGCCTTCCTGTAGCTGGGTTTCATCATCAGACCCTTCGAAACGCTGGGCATCCTCCTGGAGCATGTACCCAACACTGTGCTCAAACAGTTCGGGGGACTCCTCAGGAGGAGGACATGGTGGGTCTAGGGAAGGAGTGACTGATGATGAGTCTGACATTGATACCAGGGAAGAGGACGCTTTGGCAGCTGCTTTGCCAGTACCCTGAGCCTGGGTGAGAGAGGATGAGGAGGAGGAGGAGGGCTTGGTCATCCACTCTACCAAGTCTTCGGCATGATGTGGCTCAACATGTCCAGCTGCCGAAAAGAAGGACAAGCGTGTCCCATGGCCATGTGCTGATGACAATGCACCGCGTCCACGACCAGCACTGTTGCCCCCAGACACAGAGCCTGCTTGCCCTCTTTTATTGCCTCCTGACTGTCTGCCTCTCCTTGTTTGCCTTCCAGACATTCTAATAGATGGCCTGCAGGGAGATGGGAAAAAAGCAATAAGGGCTACCTTCAGGTGTCCTTCTCTGTCCCTTTACTTAAGGATTTCTAAATATGGTTGAGGATGATTGCTTTTGCACAGAATAGCACAACGACAATTTCCCTGACTGTCCAAAAAACAAGGATTTCAAAGATGGTTGATGAGGAATGCTTTAGCACACTATAGCACAAGGAGAATTTCCCTCACTGTCCTTCCCTGTCCCTAGAAACAAGGATTCGCACAGTAAAAGACACTGACACTCTCCCTACCTAGAGTTTTCTGTCCCTAGAAAAAATGTTTTTTTAAAGCACACTATAGCACAAGGAGAATTCACTCACTGTCCTTCCCTTTCCCTAGAAACAAGGATTCGCACAGTAAAAGACACTGACACTCTCCCTACCTAGAGTTTTCTGTCCCTAGAAAAAATGTTTTTTTAAAGCACACTATAGCACAAGGAGAATTCCCCTCACTTTCCTTCTTTGTCCCTAGAAACAAGGATTATCACAGTGAAAGAAACTGACACTCTCCCTACCTAGAGTTTTCTGTCCCTAGAAAAAATGTTTTTTTAAAGCACACTATAGCACAAGGAGAATTCCCTCACTGTCCTTCCCTGTCCCTAGAAACAAGGATTTGCACAGTAAAAGACACTGACACTCTCCCTACCTAGAGTTTTCTGTCCCTAGAAAAAATGTTTTTTTAAAGCACACTATAGCACAAGGAGAATTCCCCTCACTTTCCTTCTTTGTCCCTAGAAACAAGGATTATCACAGTGAAAGAAACTGACACTCTCCCTACCTAGAGTTTTCTGTCCCTAGAAAAAATGTTTTTTTAAAGCACACTATAGCACAAGGAGAATTCACTCACTGTCCTTCCCTGTCCCTAGAAACAAGGATTCGCACAGTAAAAGACACTGACACTCTCCCTACCTAGAGTTTTCTGTCCCTAGAAAAAATGTTTTTTTAAAGCACACTATAGCACAAGGAGAATTCCCCTCACTTTCCTTCTTTGTCCCTAGAAACAAGGATTATCACAGTGAAAGAAACTGACACTCTCCCTACCTAGAGTTTTCTGTCCCTAGAAAAAATGTTTTTTTAAAGCACACTATAGCACAAGGAGAATTCACTCACTGTCCTTCCCTGTCCCTAGAAACAAGGATTCGCACAGTAAAAGACACTGACACTCTCCCTACCTAGAGTTTTCTGTCCCTAGAAAAAATGTTTTTTTAAAGCACACTATAGCACAAGGAGAATTCCCCTCACTTTCCTTCTTTGTCCCTAGAAACAAGGATTATCACAGTGAAAGAAACTGACACTCTCCCTACCTAGAGTTTTCTGTCCCTAGAAAAAATGTTTTTTTAAAGCACACTATAGCACAAGGAGAATTCCCCTCACTTTCCTTCTTTGTCCCTAGAAACAAGGATTATCACAGTGAAAGAAACTGACACTCTCCCTACCTAGAGTTTTCTGTCCCTAGAAAAAATGTTTTTTTAAAGCACACTATAGCACAAGGAGAATTCCCTCACTGTCCTTCCCTGTCCCTAGAAACAAGGATTTGCACAGTAAAAGACACTGACACTCTCCCTACCTAGAGTTTTCTGTCCCTAGAAAAAATGTTTTTTTAAAGCACACTATAGCACAAGGAGAATTCCCCTCACTTTCCTTCTTTGTCCCTAGAAACAAGGATTATCACAGTGAAAGAAACTGACACTCTCCCTACCTAGAGTTTTCTGTCCCTAGAAAAAATGTTTTTTTAAAGCACACTATAGCACAAGGAGAATTCCCTCACTGTCCTTCCCTGTCCCTAGAAACAAGGATTTGCACAGTAAAAGACACTGACACTCTCCCTACCTAGAGTTTTCTGTCCCTAGAAAAAATGTTTTTTTAAAGCACACTATAGCACAAGGAGAATTCCCCTCACTTTCCTTCTTTGTCCCTAGAAACAAGGATTATCACAGTGAAAGAAACTGACACTCTCCCTACCTAGAGTTTTCTGTCCCTAGAAAAAATGTTTTTTTAAAGCACACTATAGCACAAGGAGAATTCACTCACTGTCCTTCCCTGTCCCTAGAAACAAGGATTCGCACAGTAAAAGACACTGACACTCTCCCTACCTAGAGTTTTCTGTCCCTAGAAAAAATGTTTTTTTAAAGCACACTATAGCACAAGGAGAATTCCCCTCACTTTCCTTCTTTGTCCCTAGAAACAAGGATTATCACAGTGAAAGAAACTGACACTCTCCCTACCTAGAGTTTTCTGTCCCTAGAAAAAATGTTTTTTTAAAGCACACTATAGCACAAGGAGAATTCCCCTCACTTTCCTTCTTTGTCCCTAGAAACAAGGATTATCACAGTGAAAGAAACTGACACTCTCCCTACCTAGAGTTTTCTGTCCCTAGAAAAAATGTTTTTTTAAAGCACACTATAGCACAAGGAGAATTCACTCACTGTCCTTCCCTGTCCCTAGAAACAAGGATTCGCACAGTAAAAGACACTGACACTCTCCCTACCTAGAGTTTTCTGTCCCTAGAAAAAATGTTTTTTTAAAGCACACTATAGCACAAGGAGAATTCCCCTCACTTTCCTTCTTTGTCCCTAGAAACAAGGATTATCACAGTGAAAGAAACTGACACTCTCCCTACCTAGAGTTTTCTGTCCCTAGAAAAAATGTTTTTTTAAAGCACACTATAGCACAAGGAGAATTCCCTCACTGTCCTTCCCTGTCAGGATTTGCACAGTAAAAGACACTGACACTCTCCCTACCTAGAGTTTTCTGTCCCTAGAAAAAATGTTTTTTTAAAGCACACTATAGCACAAGGAGAATTCCCTCACTGTCCTTCCCTGTCCCTAGAAACAAGGATTTGCACAGTAAAAGACACTGACACTCTCCCTACCTAGAGTTTTCTGTCCCTAGAAAAGATGTTTTTTTAAAGCACACTATAGCACAAGGAGAATTCCCCTCACTTTCCTTCTTTGTCCCTAGAAACAAGGATTATCACAGTGAAAGAAACTGACACTCTCCCTACCTAGAGTTTTCTGTCCCTAGAAAAAATGTTTTTTTAAAGCACACTATAGCACAAGGAGAATTCCCCTCACTTTCCTTCTTTGTCCCTAGAAACAAGGATTATCACAGTGAAAGAAACTGACACTCTCCCTACCTAGAGTTTTCTGTCCCTAGAAAAAATGTTTTTTTAAAGCACACTATAGCACAAGGAGAATTCCCTCACTGTCCTTCCCTGTCCCTAGAAACAAGGATTCGCACAGTAAAAGACACTGACACTCTCCCTACCTAGAGTTTTCTGTCCCTAGAAAAAATGTTTTTTAAAGCACACTATAGCACAAGGAGAATTCCCCTCACTTTCCTTCTTTGTCCCTAGAAACAAGGATTATCACAGTGAAAGAAACTGACACTCTCCCTACCTAGAGTTTTCTGTCCCTAGAAAAAATGTTTTTTTAAAGCACACTATAGCACAAGGAGAATTCACTCACTGTCCTTCCCTGTCCCTAGAAACAAGGATTCGCACAGTAAAAGACACTGACACTCTCCCTACCTAGAGTTTTCTGTCCCTAGAAAAAATGTTTTTTTAAAGCACACTATAGCACAAGGAGAATTCCCCTCACTTTCCTTCTTTGTCCCTAGAAACAAGGATTATCACAGTGAAAGAAACTGACACTCTCCCTACCTAGAGTTTTCTGTCCCTAGAAAAAATGTTTTTTTAAAGCACACTATAGCACAAGGAGAATTCACTCACTGTCCTTCCCTGTCCCTAGAAACAAGGATTCGCACAGTAAAAGACACTGACACTCTCCCTACCTAGAGTTTTCTGTCCCTAGAAAAAATGTTTTTTTAAAGCACACTATAGCACAAGGAGAATTCCCCTCACTTTCCTTCTTTGTCCCTAGAAACAAGGATTATCACAGTGAAAGAAACTGACACTCTCCCTACCTAGAGTTTTCTGTCCCTAGAAAAAATGTTTTTTTAAAGCACACTATAGCATAAGGAGAATTCCCTCACTGTCCTTCCCTGTCCCTAGAAACAAGGATTCGCACAGTAAAACACACTGACACTCTCCCTACCTATCCTTCTCTTTCCCTAAACTAAAGGAATCCAGGTTAAGCAAGAAAGAAATAAATGTCACTGTCCCTGCCTATGCTTCTCTTTCCCTGCTCCGGAACACACTACACTAGGCCGCCGTGCTGGCGGCCTTTTATAGTGTGGGGCGTGTACTAAACACCCTCAGCAATAATTGGCCACAGGCATCCTGCCTGTGGCCAATCATTGCTCTCCTCGCTGCCGGCGCTGTGATTGGCCAAGCATGCGGGGTCACAGTGCATGCTTGGCCAATCACAGCGCCTGGATGACACTGCGATGGCTTAGTGCATTGTGGGCCATTCGCGTCACTCGAATTTGGCGCGAACGGCCCAAATCGTTCGATCTTCGTCGAACGATCGAACAGCCGATGTTCGAGTCGAACGTATGTTCGACTCGAACACGAAGCTCATCCCTACACCCCGCAAACAGAGGATCTGCCAGCAACACTACCACCTGGGTCACCAACCATCTCCACAATGTCCCATGGAAGTGTTCAGCTCTCTATCTCCAAAACATTGGAGCGGAAGAGGAAGTACCAGCATTTCAAAACTCCTGGCTTTGAAATGCTGTCATTCCGTCTGGTGGAGACGCAGAGTTTTAAAAGCCTGATGGCATTGGCTGTCCCACAGTACGTTGTGCCCAGCCTCCACTACTTTTCCAGGCGAGCCATCCCTTCCCTGCACTACCAAGTGGGGGACAAAATCAGGTGTGCACTGCGCAACGCCATCTGTGGCAAGGTCCACCTAACTACGGATGCATGGACCAGTAAGCACGGTCAGGGACGTTATATCTCCCTAACAGCACACTGGGTAAATGCAGTGGCGGCTGGGCCTGAGGCAGATAGCAGTTTGGCGCATGTCCTTCCACCACCGAGGATTGCAGGGCGCTTCAGTTTGCCTCCTGTTGCTAACTCCGCCTACTCCGCTTCCTCATCCTCTACCGCCTCCTCATCCGGTCAGCGTAACACCTTCACCACCAACTTCAGCACAGCCAGGGGTAAACGACAGCAGGCAGTTTTAAAACTTTCCTGTTTTGGGGAAAAACCCTACACCACGCAGGAGTTGTGGAGGGACATGGAACAACAGACCAATGAGTGGTTGCTGTCAGTGAGCCTCAAGCCCGGCCTGGTGGTGTGCGATAATGGGCGAAATCTCGTAGCAGCTCTGGGCCTAGCCGGTTTGACGCACATCCCTTGCCTGGCGCATGTGCTGAACTTGGTGGTCCAGAGGTTCCTTAAAAATTACCCCAATATGCCAGAGCTGCTGCAGAAAGTGCGGGCTGTGTGTGCGCACTTTCGGCGTTCTCACCCTGCTGCTGCTCGCCTGTCAGCGCTGCAGCGTAACTTCGGCCTTCCCGCTCACCGCCTCATATGTGACGTGCCCACAAGGTGGAACTCCACCTTGCACATGCTGGCCAGACTGTGCGAGCAGCAGCAGGCGATAGTGGAGTTTCAGCTGCAGCAATCACGCGTGAGTCGCTCTGCGGAACAGCACCACTTCACCACCAATAACTGGGCCTCCATGCGAGACCTGTGTGCCTTGTTGCGCTGTTTCGAGTACTCCACCAACATGTCCAGTGCCAATGACGCCGTTCTCAGCGTTACTATCCCAGTTCTATGCCTCCTTGAAAAAACGCTTTGGGCGATGATGGAAGAGGATGTGGCACAGGAGGATGAGGAGGAGGAGGAGGAAGCGGGATCATTTCAAAGGCTTTCAGGGCAGTCTTTCACAAGTGGCTACGAGGGTGGGTTCCTGCACCAACAAAAGCCAGGTACACAATTGTCCGGCAGAAAGGGCACAGTTCTGGAGGATGACGAGGTGGAGGAGGAGATGGAGGAGGAGGAGGAGCCATTTTCACAGCTGGGTGGCACCCAGACCAGCTCTTGGCCATCACTGGTGCGTGGCTGGGGGGATACAGAGGACACAGACGATACACCTCCCACAACGGACAGCTTTTCTTTGCCTCTGGGCAGCCTGGCACACATGAGCGATTACATGCTGCAGTGTTTCCGCAATGACCGCCGAGTTGCCCACATTTTAACTGGTGCTGATTACTGGGTGGCCACCCTGCTGGATCCCCATTACAAGGACAACGTTCCGTCCTTAATTCCCTCACTGGAGCGGGATCGTAAGATGCGCGAGTACAAGCGCACGCTGGTAGACGCGCTGCTGGTGGCATTCCCACCTGACAGCGGGCATACGGTGGAAGCACAAGGCAAAGGCAGAGGAGGAGGAAGAGGTCGCCAACGCAGCCGGGGCACCGGCAGCACCTCAGAAGGCAGGGTTAGCATGGCTGAAATGTGGAAAAGCTTTGTCAGCACGCCACAACAACCAGCACCACCAGCTGAGATGGAACGTCTTAGCAGGAGGCAGCATTTCACCAACATGGTTGAGCAGTATGTGTCCACAGGCCTACACGTACTGGATGACGGGTCTGCCCCCTTTAACTTCTGGGTCTCCAAATTGGGCACATGGCCTGAGCTTGCCCTTTATGCCTTGGAGGTGCTGGCCTGCCCTGCAGCCAGTGTATTATCTGAACGTGTATTTAGCACGGCAGGGGGCGTTATCACAGACAAGCGCAGCCGCCTGTCCAGAGCCAATGTGGACAAGCTCACGTTCATTAAAATGAACCAGGCATGGATCCCACAGGACTTGTCCGTACCTTCTGCAGAATAGACATGTATACCGGTGTTGTGACAAAAACTGTCCGGCCATCGGATTGTGTCCGGCCCGTACTGCGAAGGCGCAGCGCTTGCGCAGTACAGAGGACAAGGAGATTCACAAAATCTCAGAAGATGAACGGCGCCTGCGCCGTGAGTGCAGGTTCAAGCCCCAACATCCAAGTGGACATACGGTAGCACATAGTAACAGGGCCCCTCACGGGCTCGCTTCGATCGCCACTCTTCGGGCACGGCCTCACTTGGCTCGGCTTGAACCACGGATGGTGTGGCCTTCACCTGAACTCACCACGCAGGCGCCGTTCATCTTGGGAGATTTTCGAAATCCTCTTGTCCTACATACTGAGCAAGCGCAGTACAGGGTGGACACTATTCAACGGGGGACAGAATTCGACACATCACTGGCCTTACCCAGCCATTGTTGTATTTTTGAACCAGTGTTGGCTACCTCGTCCTCCTCCACCGCCGCTTCCACCTACACAGCCACATCCACCGCCACCTCAACCTCCTACTCCATATGGACCTCGTCCTCCTAGGTCAAGATTATAATTTTTATTTTATTTTTTGTAGCGCACAGATCCTTTCCCCCTTACCTGCCTTTATGTTGTTGGCTCCTCGCAGGAGGGAGAAAGGCACACCGCACTACCAGCCCGTACCCTCCTATATAAAGAGGTTGAGCGGTGTACTTGACGGGCCGTGTCCACAGCCGGAGTCAAAACTCCTCCAGAGGATGATTCTCACCTCTACTGTAGGTAGAGGCAAGTCCTTTAATTCCCAGTAAAGTCAATGTCCACACCAGCTGAAATTACAACTCTTATTCTCTCATGGCAAAATAAACTCTACTCGGATAGAAAAGGTTAGAGCAAAGAAACAGGACAGCTTAAGGTGTGGAGGAGGTCCAGGCACAAACGTAGCACATTCACTTCACTGCTTAGGTTTCTCAAACAGTTTTAGGTGCACGGTCTCTGCCACAGACCTTGAGGTTGGTCTCTGCCACAGACCGGGTGTACAAGGCCCCTGCCACGGACCTGGAGAACTTTGGTCTCTGCCACAGACCAGGGTGTATAAGGCCCCTGCCACGGGCCGGGTGAATAAGGCTTCTGATACAGTCAAGATGACCTTGAGCTTCTCCTTCTACGAACCTAGCCCATATCAAGGGGAAGACATCTCTCCAGGGAGTCAACAGACCCTTCCTTCACCGTGACTCCCGCATCGGTCCATCAGAATGATCCTCCCTTCCCTGGAACATGGTCCCCTACATGAGGCGGCACCCTAAGACTTCTCGACCCTTAGCGGACTCCAGACGAAGGCTCTGGACTCCAGGCTTTACTCCCGCACCTAGGCCTCCATACCCATGGCAGTAGGAACTCCAGGATAGTACCTCACCCCGGGCTAAAGGTACCCGAGATGGAACAGGAACACATGCACCCAGGCCAAAGGCACCTGGGCGTGGACCCCACTGGACATCAGCCCCCAGGCCAAAGGTCTGCCCCTTTTATATGCTCTCCCGGCATGCACACCAGGTTCCCCGCCCCGCTGTACTACTGCCAAGAGGGGACACAAAAGGCACAGCACTGTATCGGCGGTTCAACCCTAGCCTACCATGGCAGCGCCACCTGTAGGCCGCAGGGAACTGCACACCAATACTGTCCCCCGAGGACAAAATGGTCCATGAATCCTACAGAATTAGGGTGTTTGAGCCTATTTACCACTCAAACACTTCCCTTAAATTTAGCACCCCGCTACATTTTTATTTCAAAGTATTTTATTTTCCCACTAGCTTATCCATTAAATTGAATAATTTATTCCAGAAAGGGCGTATTCTGGGGCATTTCCACCATATGTGTGGCATTGTGCCGTTGAGTTTCTGAGGTTCTTAACCACTTCAATACAGGGCTTTTTGTACCTATTCAATACCGGGCCTATTTTGGCACTTCTCTCCTACATGTACAAATCATCATTCTTTTGCTAGAAAATTACTCAGAACCCCCAAACATTATATATGTTTTTTTAGCAGACACCCTAGGGAATAAAATGACGGTCATTGCAACATTTTTTCTTGCACAATATTTGCGCAATAATTTTTCAAACGCCTTTTTAAAAAAAAAAAATGGTTTCATGAATTAAAAAATAACAAAACAGTAAAGTTAGCCCAATTTTTTGGGAACATATGAAAGATAATGTTACGCCGAGTAAATAGATACCTAACATGTCACGCTTTAAAATTGCGCACACTCATGGAATGGCGCCAAACTTCGGTACTTAAAAATCTCCATAGGCGACGCTTTAATTTTTTTTACAGGTTACCAGGTTAGAATTACAGAAGAGGTCTAGTGCTAGAATTGTTGCACGCGCTCTAACGCACGCGGCGATACCTCACATGCGTGGTTTGAACGGCGTTTACATATGTGGGCGACTTACGTGTGCATTCGCTTCTGATCGCGAGCTACCGGGGACAGGGGCGTTTTAATATTTTTTTATTATTATTTATTTATTTATTTTACTTATTTATTTATTTTTTTACAATGATTTTACTTTTTTTTTTTTTGATCACTTTTATTCCTATTACAAGGAATGTAAACATCCCTTGTAATAGGAATGTGTGTGACAGGTTCTCTTTATTGAGAGATGCGGGGTCAATAAGACCCCACATGTCTCCTCCAGGCTGGAAAGCATGAGATCAGTGAAAAATTTTTCACTGATTTCATACTTACAGCCGCAATGGCGGCTTTGTTTACATTTGAGACCCGGGCGTGACGTCATCACATCGCGCCCGGGCCTCCGACGATCATAGAGATGACTGATGACCATCTGGCCACCAGTCATCTCTATGCTCATCACGTGACTCCACCAACGATGCCGGAAGATTCGCTCCGGGTCCCCGATTGCACGGGGGAGCCCGGAGGAGCACCGGATGGCGGCGGGAGGGGGGGTGTCCCCTCCCGCCGCCTATAAGAACGATCAAGCGCCGCTATGATCGTTCTTATGGTGCACAGAATTGCCGGCACTTCAAAAGGATATCTGAATGATGCCTCTAGCTGCAGGCATCATTCAGATATCCCCCTACAAAGCCGAGGACGTCATATGACGTCCACCCAGGATGGGAGATCCCATCTGTGGACGTCATTTGTCTATGACTGGGTAGGGAAGTGGTTAATGACTTCCCGTACCTCTTCTGCTGAAAAGGGGGCCTCCAGCATATTTTTTATTTTTTTATTTTTTTTATGTTATTTTAAGTTATTTCCCTATCCACATTTGTTTGCAGAGCACTTGCCATGCTCTTAACAACATTTTGCTGCCATTTGCAGCCCTCTAGCCCTTTCCATTACTTTTTTAGAGCCTTTTTAGTCCTTAGAAGTCCGGGTCCCCATTGACTTCAATGGGGTTCGGGTTCGGGTTCGGGTTAAAGTTCGGTCCCGAACCCAAACTTTTTTCCGAAGTTCGGCCGAACCCTTCGAACCCAAACATCCAGGTGTCCGCTCAACTCTAGTCACTTCCTACAGGTTGGTATACTAGCATAAAAGATAAAAGAGGCGGTGTAACATAATACAGCTCAGTCCGACATGTTGCGCGTATTCAAAGGGCACTTCTTCAGGAGCTTATGGCATATTCTATTCTAATTCTATTATTAACTCAATACAGAATTTCTTTGCCTTAATATTGTTGATACTGCTGCACAGCTTTATCTTCTATGCTAGCATGCCAACCTGTAGGAAGTGACCCTTGGGTCCTCGTCTCTAAGTATACTATACTATACCTGTTTTGCCAATAGTTAGTGCATTTTATAATCTGCTTTGTATGTTTTTGTAATAAACTTATATTTTTATATACATCTGTGTTATGCCTATAAAGTCCATTATCTGCCAACTTATCCTCTAAAAATCCAATTTATCGGGAAGTGGCATTTTTTATCTAGTTTTCATATCCACAGTCCCACTCTGTGGTGATATGACTTTCAATTATCTACATATGTGAACCCAGCCTCAAACATGCTTGGGACAAACATAGATCTGTACTCAGACAAAAAAAAACACAAAAAAGTTTTTAAAAAAAATCATATTTTAGTAAAAAAAAGAAAAAAGGAGCAGACTCAATGAACCTCTGCCATCCGTTTTCTGTGTTTCTATGAATACACAGAAAAATGGTGGACCCCAAATGAGTATTATTTTCCCTAAACTTCCAACACACACCTGTACATTTACCTTTGCATCTAACCTGAAACATAAAACACAAAATGATTACCATATAATTAAAAAAAAAAAAAAAATCTGTTTGCCACTCGGAATTTGTGGAGAAAATTACTGAATATGTGGGGGACAAACATTTGGCAACAACAATAATGGTTCATGTTGAAAGGAATTCATTTGAAAAGCCTATGCCCTCTTGTTTTTGAGTGCAAGGTACACAAGGTAAATGCTTATGCAAATGTAGCCCTTGGCGAGAAAAAACAGCTATTCAACCCACTTTGCCTACAGTTGAACACACACCTCAATAGGACAGGCTGTGCCCCAAAAAAATGCAGCGCAATGCAAAGCAGAACAAACTGCCATGTGTTCTAGCTAATTAAAGTCAATGAGATTTTGATGACCTGCATTAGACATGTTTCAAAAACAATATCCTCAGATATGGGTCCTAAAGCCCTGTACACACGATCAGATATCCTATGGATTTTCATCTGATGGATTTGTCCATCAGAAATCCGATGAAACTGTTTTCCATCAGTCTTGCCTACACACCATCAGTCTAAAAACCGACCGTTCCAAACGTGGTGACGTAAAACACTCCGATGAGCTGAGAAAAATGAAATTCAATGCTACTGAGCATGTGTCGACTTGATTCTGAGCATGCTTGGGTTTTTTATCTGATGGATTTCCCCACAGATGATCGGAAATTGCCATCGGTTTTTTATCCATCAGATAATTTTAAAACATGTTCTATTTTTTAAAACCGATGGAAAAAAGACTGATGGGTCCCATACACGATCAGTTTGTCTGATGAAAACAATCCATCGGACGGTTTTCATCAGTCAAACTGATCGTGTGTACAGGGCTTTAGCCTCCTCTCCTCCCATAGTTTAAATAAGCTGAAGTTTAAAGGTAAAACAAAAATAAAAATGTATATTTAGGTTTTCTAAATATAAAATTATTGAAAAAAAGACAATTGTTTTTGATTTTTTTTTGTTCTTTTAGAAAAATACCAGCCCATGTTCTTTTTTTTCCCAGAGGGTAAGGAAGAATTTTTTTTTTCATATTTTGACACGTCATGTTTGAAATTCTTTTCAGGTTTCTATGTTTTTTTTGTGACCTCATTGAGGAGATTCTTCCTAAATGCCTGTCCCTGACACAGTCATGACCGGGACAAAAAGGCACAGATAGCAAATAATTTTTAGATGATTTAATCCTTCCCCACTCTACTAAAATGTTGATTATGTCTGTTTCCCTGTCGAGAGGTGGCAGATAATCCAGCACTGTAAAATATGTGATGAAAAACTTGCTTATTATGTTATGGCCCATGCAGGACCCTTTAATCAGGGTTACAGTCAACCTCAAATATTGGATTTCTTTTGTGGTTTTAGTGAAGAAGCTATTCAATACATTTTCTGAAGTACTGACATTAAAATACCTCTGTTACCATGTACTGTACCTAATTGGATCCTAGGCGCTAGTGGTATATGTGAGGGATGGACTCTGTAGCATACCTGTTCAAGAGATTTTCTAATTTTCTGTCCTGATAAGAAGTTAAGCCCTGTACACACGATCAGTTTTACTGATGAAAACCGTCCGATGGATTGTTTTCATCAGACAAACCGATCGTGTATGGGACCCATCAGTCTTTTTTCCATCGGTTTTAAAAAATAGAACATGTTTTAAAATTATCTGATGGATAAAAAACCGATGGCAATTTCCGATCGTCTGTGGGGAAATCCATCAGATGAAAAACCCAAGCATGCTCAGAATCAAGTCGACACATGCTCAGTAGCATTGAATTTAATTTTTCTCAGCTCATCGCAGTGTTTTACGTCACCACGTTTGGAACGGTCGGTTTTTTGACTGATGGTGTGTAGGCAAGACTGATGGAAAACAGTTTCATCGGATTTCTGATGGACAAATCCATCAGACGAAAATCCATAGGATATCTGATCGTGTGTACAGGGCTTAGGGGGAATTATTTCCAGCGGGAATAAGCTCTACACTTCACTACTCTATCTGTAACATAACAACATATTTTGGTGGGAGTTGGTTTTGAAAAGGACTTGCGGTCTTGGAAGCTGGAATTGTTTTCAGAGAGCTTCTACTTACAAAAAAACCTTCACACAGGAACAGAAAATTCGATATTCAGATGCCCTCATTACTTACTTACTTATTTACTTACTTCAGTTAGGTGTATATCACTAGGGATCATCAGAATTGGATAATTACTGATTATTTTCCTCTAGTGTGCTCATTATCTTGTACCCTGACATCCTACAAGGAGGGTGTTCTAAGTGGCAAGAATTTACACCAGTGTGTAGGTCCACTTTTTCCCAAACTACACATAGAAATCCAAAAATAAATGATTCTGGGAAATATGGACGGAAAAATATGTAACTCCATAACGATACTAAGGATATTCAAATTTCTAACCTTCAATTGTATATACATTAATACTGTGCTTTTACGATATGCATGTAATCACAACTGTGTGTGTGTTATCCTTTTTACTGTTTGTCTACAATTGAAAACAATAAAAAACGATTGAAACAAAAAAAAATTTTAATACATGATTCAATATGTAAAAATACGCTTAGTACAGAAAACATTATATGGAGAACTGGTGTCAAATCTCTGACATTTTTGACAGAAGACAGACAGTAAACAACAGCTTACCACAGAAGACATCACAGTTTACTATGATTCAGTGATGATAGCATATAGCAATGATTGGTACCAATCGCTCACTGTGTTCATTCAGGAAAGGAAGGGGTCAGTAAATTACATATTTACTGGCCCCATCCCCTGCTCTCCATCACAGCAGGGCTGTGGGGGAAAGGAGCACACATGAGGCCCGGACGGCAGATGGAAGGGGCGCATGTGCTAGAACCAATATGCCTGCAGTGCAGCCAGAGGGGGAACAAAGAGGGGAAGCTGGCAGTGTTGCAGGGGGAGACAGAAGAGGTTTGGTGTCTTCCATAAGACAGTACAGCTGCACCTCCTGCTCAACAGGTGTCTGGGACCCCCTTTTGAACTGATGGGGCCCTGGCCTAGTACAGGAGGGCTGGCTGTACTGCCTTATCAGTGGCCCTGGGTGTTGGCATGAGTGTACTTGACATCATAAATGTGAGAGGGTATTAAATAAACTCAACACAATTGTACCATTTGCTAATAAAAACCTGTTGTAGTTGTCAACAGGCTGGAGATATATCCTCACTGGTGACATACTAGACATATTAGACATATTAGAATACCTTGTGCTTTGCCCAAAATGTATCTTATTAAATATGAAATAGAGGAATGATCTTTGCACAGTGGCATTTGCACATTAATGTTTTCACAAATGACCCTTACAACATTTTCCCATTTACACAAACTAGCTGGGGCCATTTTATGTTTACATTTTAATGGATATCAGTAAGATAAGAAGTAGATCTAAAAAGCCTTCCAGCATCATTAATTGCGGATCAATAATCCTAACTTAATGTAGATATAACTGTAGAAATGGTGTATTTCAAAGACCATGCTGGAAATCCAATTAGACAATGGAGCAGACTAGTCCAGCTGAGCAACATCAAGAGCTGAAGTAATGAATATATTTACTGTATATATTCCAGGCTACAGAGAACATCAATGAAGATAACGTTCAAGGAGATTGAGCATGTGCCACCAATTAGCAGAACCATTCCTTGAAGGCTTAAATGAAGTTTAAGAGTGACAGGTGATTGCTTTTTTATAGAAAATGCTATGAGAAACCAATTATTTTTATTGTTGTACACAATAATGAGTTACAAACACATACAGTTTTATATCCAAAAATTTGAGTATAAAATTGCATTTAATTTATGAAATTTTAAAATGTATAGACTATATTATTACACATAAACCTAAAAGCATAAGTTGACCTAGTAGTATCTGTTTTCAAGACGACACAAAGAAAATTCTGTGAAGCCAACATTTTAAGGCCTAGACCATAGGTGCTCAACCTGTGGCCCTCCAGCTGTTGCTGGAGGGCCCATGAGGCATTGCAAGGTTGACAGTTACAGGCATGACACCCAAAGGCAGAGGCATGATGGGACTTGTAGTTGAGCAACCAACTCTTTGGTGCTAGAAAGAAAAGTCACAACCAGTGAAACCACTAAATAACTACGGAACCAGGAAAATTTTATAAAAATGAGGTTTAAAGGGAACCCCAGAATACACAGACACCACAAGAAGTGAGAAGAAATCTATCCACAATTTGGAAAAATACCCCTAAGGCAACTGTGACCAGAACAGGTGTCCCATTGGAAGACCTATCCTCACATTTTGTTCCACTGACAACTGTGATTTCCCATAACTTCTGTCTCAGCAACAATGGACAAACAGAGAGGGTGAATCACCCCGGTGGAGACACATACGGCAAAAAAAGACTGACAGAGATGGTCCCATTTACATCTTTGCAGCCTGTTGTGTTAAAAAGCAGCATGCACTATTTTTTTTTAAATGCACACATAAATGAACAGTAGTTACAATGCTTTGCAGAACACTGCAAAGAAGGTGCATTAAGGTGCCATTCAGAATGTATGGAATCACAGCCCAAAAACGCACATAATAATACGATTTTAAAGTAAAAAAGGTAGGCCATCTTATTCTGGATTCTTGTAATGGGCATGCATGATGGATCTTGAATGTCAGCTTTCACTTACTACATTATTATTGTTTGATTTACTTATGTTTAAAAAAATATGAACATAAGTACCGAAATGTCTTCTGTAACATATAGCATATGTAGTGTTACTTTGTAATAATTATATGCAAGTCTGTAGCAATTATTATACTGTATGTGGCCATTTATAAGACACACTAAAAGTTATCCAGATGGGTACTCAACTGAAATTCTTACGGCCACCCATAAAGTGTAAATAAATCTGTTCACAGGCTTTTCTCTGTATTTAGTATCTGTAAGAAAAGGAGAAATTCTTTCAATTTCAATAAAAAAAAAATTCTGACCGCTAATTGGGCTGTAAGGTTTCCAAAAACTATAAAAGGATGATTTACCGAATTTATACCTAAAACCAGCCTGCTTACAGTCTCTGTAAATGTCAGTGTTTACAGCCTGCTACGTTGTTTTTTTATTTTATTTATTGTTTATTGGGGGATTAAATAGGGAATTACAACACACACCCACATTGGTGTATATATGAAAAAAAAAACTTAGTACAAAAATATACATACATGTTTCCTATCTTCCCCCTTTACCCATTTCTCACCCCCCCCCATCCTTCCCGCCGCCCACACGCCCTTACCCTCTCTCCCCTCCCCCTCCCTCTCCCAGATCTGTCCATCTGTCCCTTTCTTTTCTTATTAGTTTTAATTGCTAATCTTTTTCCATCATTCCCTGAGCATATTTATCTGACGTTTTAAATATTCTCCATTTTTCCCATTTTGCTTTGTGGTTTTCCCCCTTTCCCTGTTCGCCCTGGCACAGATATTCCATTTCCGAGATGTGCTCTACCGGCTGTATCCATTCCTTTATGCCTGTTTTTTTTTTTATTGCTTTCCAGTTTTTTGGGATTAACCCCTTTGCCGCATTAAGCAGAGGTGGAACTAAAGTTTTCTGATATTGCTTTTTTGTTTTGTTTGTGCCGTGAAATAAACATGTCCAGGCGTTTTGTAAAAAATTTTCCCCAGTTATGACTTCAATATAATCCAGGATCTCTGCCCAATACTCCTTTATTATTGGGCATTCCCACCACATGTGCATTGTTGTTCCCAGTTGCTTACAACCTCTCCCACATAATGGGGAATTGTTAGGGTGGATTTTATTCATTCTCTCTGGTGTCAGGTGCCAGCGTACCATGTTCTTATAGTTCACTTCTATTGTGGTAGAGTCAGAGGCAAAGCTATATACTGCTTCTATAATTAGTCTTTCCTCAATTTCTTTGCCCATATCTTGCCCCCATTTTTCTATAAAGGGTAATGGTCCTTTTGTTTCCAGTTCTGTTATCATTTTATATACCTGCGATATACCATGTCTCAGGGGCTTTCCTTTAGCCCACGTTCACACTGGGGCTGCGGGAGTGAAGCCTGCGAGTTTAGCTGAACTCGCACGATTTCACTCCCGCTGGCAGTCCCGATTTCAGCCACGATTTCAAAGACATCTGAAACAGATGTCAATGTAAGTCGCGGCTGAAATCGCAAAAAGTAGTACAGAAACTACTTTTTGTAATCGGTGCAGCGCCGCAGATGCGGCGTTGCACCGATTAGGACGGTGCCATTGGCCGCAATTTGCGGCAAATTTCGCAGATTTGACATGCGATTTGACATGTCAAATCGCATGTCAAATCGCACCAGTGTGAACCAGGGCTTATCACATATTTTTTCCATTGGGGTTAGTGCTTTTTCGTTTCTTATTAATTGTGGGATAGTGCTCACACAGTGCTTTAATTGAAGATATTCCCAATCACTAATTTGATTCCACCCGTACTCAATGATTAAATCTTGTTTTGTTCTTATTTTACCTAGTGTATTTATATCTTTTAATTGTGTAGTTCCCAGTGTCTTTCCTAGTGGTGTCCCATTTCCTGGTGTAAAAAATGCTGTGCCTGCTAACGGAATTAATGGGGAGTTATATTTCCATTTTTCGTGCCGGTGCAATGTGTCCCATGTTTTAAATACCTTTCTTGTTATATTATGTGTATCTATACCTAGTGTCCTAAATTTCGGTGGGAGCCATATGCTTTTTTTGTAAAAGCGTCCTACTTAATATATCCTCCATTTGTGCCCATTTTTTTTTTTGTGTGTGGGTTTGCCCATTCTGCTAGTCTGGCTAAAATTATCGCCTTATGGTATCTTTTTATGTCTGGTAAGGACATGCCCCCATTTTTTTTATTTCGGGTTAATAGTGTGTACTTTAATCTGCCCTTTTTACCCTGCCATATATATTTCAAGATCATTGTTTTCATTGTCTTAAAAAACGGTTGGGGTATATCTATTGGGAGCATCTGCAGCCTATATGTCACTTTTGGAAGGATCACCATTTTTAATATGTTAATTCTTCCTGTCCATGAGATGGGTTTCTTAGAAATGTTTTTTAATTCTACCATCACTTCATTTAATAAGGGGATAAAATTAGCAGGATACAGTTCTTCTAATGTTGTTGTTATTTTGATTCCTAAATATGTTAATTATTTTGTCTCCCAAATAAACGGGAATTCTTTCTGTAGTAATCTTTCTTCACTTTTATCTATTCCTAAGTTCAAAATTACAGTTTTGTTGGATTAATCTTAAAGTTTGAAAGGTCCCCATATTTTTTTATTTCCATTACTACATTGGGCAACGACAATCTTGGTTTTGTTAGGTATAGGAGTATGTCATCTGCATATGCCGCCACTTTATGTTCCTCGTAGCCCATTTTCACCCCCCCTATATCTCGATTCTTCCGGATGTTTGTCAACAGTGGTTCTAACGCTAACACATACAGGAGGGGTGAGAGCGGACACCCCTGTCTCGTTCCGTTGTGCATTTCAAACACCGACGACACACTCCCATTGACCTTTACGTTAGCTGTCGGATGGGTATAAAGGTTTTTGACCCATTTCATGTACTTTTTCCCAGACCGATATATCAAAGTGTTTCCATCATAAACCCCCAGTCGACTCGGTCGAATGCTTTTTCCGCATCTATCAACATGAGTACGACTGGGGGTTTTCTATCCTTCTTTTTCCGGATTATTAATAGGGTTCTTATGCTGTTATCTCTACCTTCTCTCCCTGCTACAGAGCCCGCCTGATCTGCATTAACTAATTCTGGCATTACGTTTTTTAATCTCGTTGCCAATATTTTTGCGTATAACTTAATATCTGTATTCAATAGGGCTATTGGTCGATAGTTGGAGCATATTGTTCCATCTTTTCCTGTTTTTGGTATTACAGCTATATTGGCAAGGAGAGTTTATTTTCTTATTTCTAAATCCTCCCCCAATCTGTTAAAGTAGTTGCACATTTCCGGAACTAGCTGGTCTTTAAATTTTTTATAATATTTAATCTGAAACCCATCTGGTCCTGGACTTTTCCCCCCTGTTGTTTCTTGGAGAGCCTTATTTATTTCATCCTGTGTAATTGGGTCATCTAAAAACTCTGCGTTTTCCTCTGTTATCTTTGGTAAATTAGTTTGCTCAAGGTATTCCTGTATTCTTACCTTCCTCGCTTCCTCTTCTTGACGTGTCTCTTTTACTCTGCAATTTCAGATGTTTTATATTTCATCTCTCCTATCTTGTTCTTTATTTTTTCTATATAATTTCGTTTTTTTTTCTCTTTTGCTACTCTTGCGAGGTACTTCCCGGGTTTGTTCCCCCATTTATACCTTTCCTTTACTACATTCTTAAATACTTTTCTGGTTTCTTGTTCCATGACGTCTCTAAGTTGTCCCCTCTTAATTATTATTTTTTGATGTATTTCTCTATCTTGTTGTTTTTTATCTTTTTGTTCCAGATCTTGTAACTCCTTCAACAGACTTTTCCTCTTTTGGTCCCTTTCCTTCTTTTTTCCCGCCCCTATGGAGATCAATTTCCCCCTTATACATGCCTTGTGGGCTTCCCAGATTGTTGCAACGCTTACTTCTGGTGTATTATTTATTTTAAAGTATTCTCCGATTTCACCTGCTATTATCTCTCCTACTTCTTTTGTGTCAAGAAGATCTACATTTAATCTCCACGTAGCCTTTCTTTGTTCTATGTCATTAAATCAGATTTTTACCATTACTGGTGCGTGGTCTGAGATTGATTTTACCCCTATTGAGGTATCTACTACTTTTTCCAGCAGCCCATAGTCCACTAGCATGTAATCTAATCTTGAATACGTGTCGTGCACCGATGAATGGTACGTATAATCTTTTTCATTTGGATGTGTCACTCTCCAAGGATCTATTAATTGGTGATTATGTATTTATTTTTTTTTAACCAATTTTAGTTGTTTACAGTCTCGTATCGGTGCACCAGACGTATTATCTAATCTGTGGTCCATTGAGAAATTGAAATCTCCAGCTAAGATTACATTTCCTTGCTTAAAGTCCATCAAAGTGTTCAAGATTCCGTGGAAATATTTTTTAGGGTGGCTATTTGGACAGTAAACGTTTGCTAACATATATTTTTTCCCCTGTAAATTTCCTTTTAGGAACAAGTACCGGCCCTCTGGGTCGACTCTTCTATCTTCTACTGCAAAGTTTAAGTTCTTCCCTATACCTATAGCAACTCCCAGCCTGCTACGTTGTAATTGGACTGCAAAGTTTTATCTAAATACAATTTATTTATTTTTTTTAACATGTATTTTTAACATTTGATTTCCAAGCATCAAAAATAATCGTATAAACTGCTAAAAATAGTCTGCAAAATATTTTGTTGGTTTTGAAAGGGAACAATTTGTGAAAAAAAAAAGTATGTGCAATTGCCCGATTTAACACAGTGGGAGCCAGGCTTCTGTGTTTAAAGTGGTTGTAAACCCACTTAGACAACTTGCACCTACAGGTAAGCCTAGATTAAGGCTTACCTGTAGGTGCAAGAAATATCTCCTTAACCTACATGGTTAAGGAGATATTTACTATAAAGCGATGCGCCGATGACGTCACGCGCATGCGCACTAGCGGGCCGGCTTCATTGCCGGTTTTCTGAATGGGCTCTTGCCGGCCCGAGCGCGCATGCATGTGACGTCATCACCGCTCCGGCCAATCACAGCGCCGGAGCGGCGATACATTGACATCCATGACGGGACATTGAGGCAAGATGGCGGCGGAGGTGACCGATGACCGCTGCGGGGGCTTCGATCTCAGGTAAGTCATTCATAATGAGCTAGTATGCTATGCATACTAGCTCATTATGGCTTTCTTTTCCAGGGTTTACTTCCTCTTTAAGTGAAAGTGTGCAGCTGCCTGTGGGTGCAGGGCTAATGGAGGCTGAAAAAACCCTGAGGGAGAGGAATAGACAGCGGATCCTGACCATCTGCAACTCTGTCCTGGCCAGCAACGTATGAATGCCGGTGTCGTGTCACTGGTTCTTTTGCTATGCACTGGTTTGACAGAGGGGAGGGTCTGGGTAGCAGTCCCGCCCCTACCCGACATCACACTCTTGTTTTGACAGGTCAAGTCTCTCACTGGGGCAGCACAGTGCACATCCAGCTGACTTGCTAGCCAATCCCTAGCTGTACTGGATGCGCACACTGCTGCAGGTCCTATAGAGAGAAAAATCTTATTTTGCGCTCCATAAGACGCACCTAGGTTTTAGAGGAGGAAAATATGAAAAAAAATCTGAACCAAATGGTGGACTAAAATATTTAATAAAATATAACCAAATAATTTTTCTACACTGACAACCAATGTAAGGGGGCACCCTACACTGATCCCCAATGTAACTGGGACATTTACACTGACCCCAACACAACAGGAATTTACATCAACCACCAATGTAATTGAGACATTTACACTGACTAGCCATATAAACAGGTGTATTTACAGTAACCCCCAATCTCACTACTAATCTCTGCATTCTTATCTCCCTCTTAGTACCACTCTGCCCCTCTAACTCATCATCTGCTAACCTCTATCCCCCAAACCTCTACTCTGCTAACCTCTGCAATCCAAACCTTTCTTTCCCATTCAACTCTGCACCTCTGTACACCACCTCTGCTCTCCTGACTGCACACCTCCTCTGCTCACCTTTGCACTTCAAGCCCCTCTTTTTGATTACCTCTACATGCCCCCTATGCTCACCTGTATGCTTTTTACATCCTGTAGGTGGGCGGCATGCAGAGGATGGGGCGTGATTTGCATATGAATCGCGGCGGCCGACCTCATTTGCATAACAATGCCCACGCGATTTACATGTGAATCCCGATGTTAATTGAAGAACAATGCCTTTTGTTTCTCTCCCTATAGCAGCTGAAGGCAGGGGAGATGCAGATGGCATTGTTCTGTCACCGAAACAATCCCCCTAATAGCTGCTCTGCTGGTCAGCATTTGCTCCATAAGACGCACAGACATTTCCCCCCGGTTTTTTGGGGGGGGGGGAAAGTGAGTCTT
The DNA here is from genome assembly GCA_029206835.1 of Rana muscosa. NCBI lineage: Eukaryota > Metazoa > Chordata > Amphibia > Anura > Ranidae > Rana > Rana muscosa. The sequence continues at coordinate 542,871,406 of CM055117.1, read as the reverse complement.
ATGGAACGAAAAATACGGTAGCTTGTAGTCAATAGCATTATGCGGGACAAATCACCTGTATGGCGGCATAGCGGGACAAAGGTGTCAAAGCGGGAAAGTCCCGCCCAACCTGGGACTGTTGGGAGGTATGCATGTGGGAAAAACTTTTTGTCCATCAAAGAAAATGCTATGTCTGGCACAAACTAAACACATCAAATAACCCAAAGAACACCATCTCCACAGTGAAACATGGTGGTGGCAGCATCATGCTGTGGGATGTTTTTCAGCAGTCGGGACTGGGAAACTGGTCAGAGTTGAGGGAAAGATGGATGGTGCTAAATACAGGGAAATTCTTGAGTAAAACCTGTACCACTCTGTGTGTGATTTGAGGCTAGGAGAGAGGTTCACCTTCCAGCAGGACAATGACCCCAAACACACTGCTAAAGCAACACTTGAGTGGTTTAAGGGGAAACATGTAAATGTGTTGGATTGGCTAGTCAAAGCCCAGACCTCAATCCAATAGAAAATCTGTGGTCAGACTTAAAGATTGCTGTTCACAAGCGCAAACCATCCAACTTGAAGGAGCTGGAGCAGTTTTTCAAGGAGGAATGGGCAAAAATTCCAGTGGTAAGATGTGACAAGCTCATAGACACTTATCTAAAGCGACTTGGAGCTGTGATAGCCGCAAAAGGGGGCTCTACAAAGTATTGACTTTAGGGGAGTGAATAGTTATGCACATTGACTTTTTCTGTTATTTTGTCCTATTTGTTAATTGCTTCACAATAAAAAAAAAAAAACATCTTCAAAGTTGTGGGCATGTTCTGTAAATTAAATTATGCAAATCCTCAAATAAGGTTGTGAGGCAGCAAAACACGAAAAATGCCAAGGGGGTGAAGACTTTTTTCATGTACTGCATGGTGGAATCAGAGTTTTTATTTTTATTTTAACGTGACACTTCTGTCCAAAAAAGCAATATTCTTGTAACAAAACTTGGTTTACCCTAAAGACCTTATATAATGACTAAATCTGTGTCACATTCAAACCTTAATACCATAAATAATAACCTAAAAAAGGTGCACATAAACTATAGGGGCCCACAAGTGCACTTCTCGGCGCCAAGGGGAACGGTTTACCAATTAACTTATTCTGAGATCAGAATGATAATAGAGTGAAAAGATATCGTACAGATATATATATATATAAAATAAGATATAACCAATATCACATTAATGATAAAAGGTGTTCTTATAAGAAATAGCAGCAGCTGTTTAAAATTATAGATGAAAGAAACTGACACCCATAAAACAGTAAATATATAAAATGTATCAAAAAATTAAGAACAAAGTCTATTTGATAAAACAGCGCTTAATATTGGATAATGTCCAACTTCAAAAATTGTATGCGGTATGGTGGATAAGAAATAAAATCACAAAGGATGCAGTAAAGTCACAGTTCTTAGTGTGGTAGGTGTTTCTAAAAGATGGATGAATCGTGCACCCTACACCAGCTCCCAATCTTCACCACAGATGTGAATACAATCAACAAAGTATCCACTTTTTGGATTTGAATATTTTTCGGACTGGTAATAAATTGGGAACAAAAGTCTACTTTAAGCCAACTGACTCTAACAGCTACCTCCCAACACAAAGTGGACACCACCCGATGTGGCTTAAGAACATACCGAAAGGTCAACTAATGCGAGTTCGTCGAAATTGCACTAACGATGAAGATTACAAGTCCCAAGCATTGACCCTAAAAGGAAAATTCATAGAAAAGGGCTACAAAGAAATATGCATTGATACAACTATAAGTGACCTCCTAAAAATACCTAGAAGAGTTTGTCTAACGGATACCGCACCTCTGCATAACAAAAATATACATGAGTGGAGCTTCATTTCTGGATATCACTCACAATATAAAGAAGTTGAAAAGATCTTTTCCTCTCACTGGCACATCCTTTTACTTGATAAAATACTCAGGAATGTTATTCCACTGAAACCAGGTTTTATCTACAGAAAAGCTCCAAATTATGGAGACAGAATAGTTAAAAAGGTATTAGACCCCCCAAAAAAACCTCCATCTTTCTGGGATAGAGATGGGTTCTTCTCTTGTCGGAAATGTCGCCCATGTAGAGAAGTTGAAAGACCTCTAAGAGCTATTGAGACCTTTGTCTCTACCTCTAATAATTCTGAGTTCCAAATAAATGATTTTATTACATGTAACACAACCTATGTGGTCTACATCCTGGAATGCCCATGCAAACTTATGTATGTAGGTCGCACTAAAAGAGCACTCAAAATAAGGATAGCTGAACACGTAGCAAATATCAAACTAGGTTATAAAGACCATAACGTGTCCTTACACTTCAAGCTCTTTCATGATCAAAATCCAGCAGGCCTAAAATTTTGGGGGGTTGATCACCTTAAACCTCCATGGAGGGGGGCAAACCTTGTAAGAGAACTTTCCAAACTAGAAACTCAATGGATATTTTCAGTTGATACATTGGCACCGAGGGGGTTAAACGTTGATTTAGATATCAACTGCTTTATCATTGATTATTAAAGCATTTGTGCCCCCTCTTATATTATCAACTGTTATCCACGAATATACAAATATCTATTATTATTTTATTTCATTTTTAAAGTGATGTAATTTTTTAGATATTTGAGGTTCTCCGTTTTCATTTTTTGTATTTTTATTAAGGATTTTAATTTTGGCATATCACCTATGAACGATTTTATCAAAATCCAGTCTTATATATACGGTTCATTTTACTCCAAGCCTTGTCTATTTTATTTTAATTTATGCTTTTTTATTCTCCATTACTTTTCATACATGTAATGCTTATTGAGATATAACATTGTATGTATTTTATCTGCTATATCTATATAGTAGCAGATCCTCCAGTTTTGATTATATTCCCATTGTTGTTTTATGTATTAATTCTACTGTCAGTGATTAGTGGGTTAAACACTGGGGATATGGACATATATAAAAAACTTGGGTGTCCATTCCTCATTGACCCACTGAAATCACGGATACCTAATTGGCCCTCTGTGACCGGCAGTCAGACATTCATTTTAATGATCATTAAGGCACACTTTTTAATATATTACACATATGGGGCTGTGGCATCGCAGCCGCCCTGTTTGTAATAGAGTGATTAGTAGTGTTCGAAATGTGGCACATTTATTATATTGAAAATATACTGTTAGGTGAAAACCAAATATTTTTCATAGTTTAAACAAACCGCATTTCACCGGTTATTATTATTTTTTGAAAAAGTGCAGTCTTTATGTCACAGAGCTTGTTTATGCATTCATGCATTCCCTGTGACTCAACACGGCCGACGTCCGTCTCGTCTTCCGCTCGGGCTCTGTACCAATAGGAGCGGACGAGTAGGGCTGTCCTATCCAATGGCCGTGGAGGAGGGATAATATAAGGTCCGTGTTTACGCCGAGTAGCCACGCCCTCTGTTGAAGTCGGAAGTGACGAAATGCGTCAGGGCGTGGCTACAACGGCGTATCCAGGAAGTGAGGAGTGTGCGTTCCACCGCTAACCAGAACGTAACCAGGAAGCGTCTGTAGTTTTGCGCTTGCAGCACGAGTGCGGCCCCTGTGTTCTGAGGAGAGCGGTGATTATGTTTCATTCCTATATGTCATTTACAAGTTGAACTATTGTACGTGTATTGGAAGCGGGGATATGTTTTATATGGGTTAATTTAAAATAAAGCAGGATTACACTATGTCAGTGAATTTGTGTTTTATATGTACCTCGAATGGAGTTTTAACCCATACCGATTCCTGAGGTGGTGATGGAAGTTTGAATTAGGAGGAATATATCTTGCAAGGCTCATTTGATTTACTGTTCTGGTGAGTTTGAACCCCAGCGGGGGACCTTATATCACATCTGTGGTGAAGATTGGGAGCTGGTGTAGGGTGCACGATTCATCCATCTTTTAGAAACACCTACCACACTAAGAACTGTGACTTTACTGCATCCTTTGTGATTTTATTTCTTTTCCACCATACCGCATACAATTTTTGAAGTTGGACATTATCCAATATTAAGCGCTGTTTTATCAAATAGACTTTGTTCTTAATTTTTTGATACATTTTATATAAATAATAACCTATTTGATTTTTAATTCCAGGAGTATATAATGAGTTTGGAAATTGTAGCAAAATGCCTAAATAATGCATTACAGTGTAACTAAACCCATTCGATTTTAGTCGACTAAAATGTATGGGAAATTTTAGTCGACTAAAATGTACTGGAGATTTAGTCAGATAAATACGACTAAAACAAAAACACTTGCAGAAGACTAAAATGGGACTAAAACGAAAATGATATTTTAGTACTAAGACATAGGCCTCGTACACACGGCTGTTTTTCTCAAGAAACGACAAGAAAACTGCTGGGAGAGCTTTCTTGCCGGGAAAACCGGCCGTGTGTACGAGGCTTTCAGGTTTCTCGTCAAGAAAATTGCCCAGAATCTCGATGAGAAAAATAGAGAACCTGCTCTTTATTTTCTCGTCGGGATTCTTGTCGGCCTGTTTCCCGACGAGAAACCCGAGCGTATGTATACTTACCTGTCGCCGTGGAAACCCCTCACATGCTCGAAATTACGCATTTGCGGTAGCTTCCAAGGCATAGGTAGGGTGAAGCAAGATGGTGGCGATGGCATAGAATATGACAAGCTCATGCTCGTCGTAGTCAATGACGTCACCGCGTTCGTGCCATTCAAAAGAACGGCGGTTCTTTTGAATCGTACGTGTGTACACTCGGTCGGGACAAGATTCTTGTTAAGAATCTCATCAGGAAAAACAACAGGTTTTTTCCTGACGAGATTCTTGGCCGTGTGTACTAGGCATAAAACTAAATTGAAAATTTGCTGCCAAAATTAACACTGATTACAACATAAAATATGCTAATATATGCTTCCTCTCATCATTAGTCTCTAAATCATAGTACTAAACAAGCTCTTTTGTCAAGTAAAATTAAACCATGAAAAAATATAATGCTAATAAAATGTCTAAATCCTTAACTACCGGTACTTAGTCTTCCTTTCCAGTATTGACTTTATTACAACTATTAAATATATATGTAGCACAATTTACCGTAGGTAGGTGCTAGCATAGGATTTCTGGAAGGGAAACTTCCAGTGCAGGTAAATTTAGGCAGGGCTATGCTTCAGGCTAGGCCTGCTTGTTTTGATCTGAGGGCAGGGAGTGGTTAGTGTAGCAGTGGGTGTGACCACCTGTGCTCTAGTTCTGAGGTGCCTCCCCTGCTTCCAGGTAAATTGTTCTGGAAGAGGGGCAGGGCCTAGGACTGGAGTGGCAGGCAGCTCATATGAGGAGCCCTGACCAATCCCCACTTGGTATTGGCAGGGGGCAGGCCTCCCATATAAGCTGAGGTCACATGCCACTGGGGGAGTTGTCGGCTGGGAGAAGTGAAGAATAGAGTACTAGACAGTGGCAGGAGGAGCCCGGGAGAGCTGTGAGGGAGCTTCATCCTTACACGGTCATGGATGAAGTCCTCATCTTTACACGGTCATTGATGAGGAGTTCCTGGAGCAGAGGGGCTGGGGAGAGGCTGTCAGAACGTATGTCCAGATAAAGTTCTCCATCATGGACTCAGGGCAGGAGAAGGTCAGTGAGTGTACCACAGTGGAGTGCTGGGTGCAGAGGCATGCCAGGAAGTCTGGGAGGGAACTTCATCCTTACACGGTCATAGATGAAGTCCTCATCTTTACACAGTCATTGATAAGGAGTCCCGGAACAGAGGAGAGACTGTGGAGTCCCGGAACAGAGGAGAGACTGTGGGGAAGTGTGTCAAATTGATGCGGCCTGATGGCGCAGGATTTTCCAGTCGGGCTAGCTGGGATCAGTAGTCCACCAACCAACATGTGCTTCTAAATTACTAGGCCGCCGGGGAGAGGTACTGCAGACCTCTGGCCTAGTAACAGCACCTAAATACAGCCATCAAGTTGGAGTTTTTCAGAGTGATTCCTTTTTGTCACATTGAAGATGATGGGACGGGATCTAATAGCTTTACAGTGATATAGTAGTTCTACCGTGATATAGTAGTTTTTTTTTTTTTTTATATATAGTAGTTTTACAGTGGAAGTCTGTGCAGGAGGAGGGAAGTCCTGGGAGCAACAGTCTGCAGGAGTTAATGCAGAGGAAGTGGAGCAATAGTCTGCATGGAAATATGCAGGGGAAGAGACTGTAAATGTTAGTAGTACATCAGTTCTTCAAGGCTAAACCAATTAATCAATGTTCACTAAATATGATGGCAAAGCAACATGTTCTATGGGCATCCCATATCCCCCCTTCCCCCAACCAAGTTATATCCTCCAATAAACAAAAACAAAACAATGCAAATGACTGTTCATTGTCTCTGAGGTGATAGATGGAGGTCTGGCAGCAGGGTGATATGGTGGATGTTAGTTACTAGTAGCAACCAATCGCTACATATATAATTAAATAAAGACTTTATTACAAAGAAAAACATATATATTTACTGATACTGACTTCATTAGCAAACTCTCAACTCCCCCCTAAATAATAAAGCATTGAAATGGAATCCATCCTTACTGTACAAAGGTGCCCACAGATACAGTTTGTACAGAGTAATGCATCTCTTTACTAAACCTTTTCACTGAATGTGACTGCAAACCAATTACATTTCAAAAACCAGAGAGCAGCAAAATGCAGCCTCTTTAAAAACTATCTAATTTATCTTTGAAATGCATGTTAGCTTGATGCTAGGCGTCTAGGCAATTTAGAGGTACGTGTTTTCCAGAAAGGAATGCGGCCAGCAATTTTAACTAGAATGAATAAAAAAACATCTGTGTTTTGTAGAATAAAAATGATACTGCACTTCTGTTAAAAAAACAGCTCCCTGATGTTGATGTTATCGAATATAATGGCCCATTCCCAACACACAGAGCCTGTTATTGTGTGCATAACATGTGCATTGTGATTGTGTGCTGCTGTGTGTTGTTAAACCACATTGCAGTGCTGTTTTTTTATTGTATGTGATTCTTTTCTTTTTCCAATAGAAATTTTATTGAAATAAAGAGGTTTAACAATAATGTACGTAGTACAATTTTGCAAACAATAAAAGGAAAATGGTCAAGAACAATAATTGCCACTGCGCAACATGTGACAAAGGCATGATCTAAACATCGTGAGCATGTATACTGCTTTACATTATAAACAAAGAACAGTAATAGGTAAAAGTTGAGATCTAAGAAATGAGAAATCAATTATAAAAAACATTTAGTTATAGATATTAAGTAGAATTTAGTTATAGTCTGTCTGAACATTAACATATACTGACAGAAATGAACATAACAGATATCCTTAGACCAGGGCCGTTCAATCGTTCTGTAATCGTAAGAGTCGGTCGTATCTGATTTTTTTGGCCTTCAAATGCATCAGAATACACCTGGCAAATGCAACATGGATTTTTTTTTTTAGCTCGCTGCCTTGGGGTGAACTAAAGCCAAAGGACATAAGGCAAATCGTCTGTTCTTGCATTGGGCAACACAGTCATGTTGCCAGTAAAACACAGTTGGATATTCTAAGATGCAATAATAAGCAGCTTAGGGGTGAGATTTCTTATCTAAAAACTTCCACAGGTTCAAGATAAACACGATTCTAGAAACTTTTTTTTTTCTGTCTACTACAGATCACTATTTAGGAAAGGTACATTTTTCCAGAGACTGTGACCCTAATTTAAAAAAAAATAAATAGAAAATGTCAACGTTTTCCATATCGAATACTTAGATGCTTCCCTTACTTCTGTAACATGCACTAGAAAGGTTACAGTCACAATATAATTGTTTTTTCAGCTATCCTGGGGCCACACTGGCGATTACATCTCTGCAACTGAGAGATTTACCTTCTCGTGGCTGTCATCTCATTTGCAACAGGCCAAAATCAATAGGATTCCAATGGCATAAGGGCACACAGCCTTACATTAGGGAATATGGCTGTACAGGGTAAAATATGACTGTTGTTGTGGTTCTCAGGAGCCACAGCTGCAGCATAATTTTGTCCATTGTTTAGGGATGCCCTACACAGGTTTAGGAGAGGTTGTATTTTATACTTTGCCATGGGCACAGGACCCAACACAACAAATAGCACTTTCGAGGGTAAGCCCTACACGTGTAATTGTGCCTACTAGAATTTGTTTTTTCCTGAGTTCAGCTTTACTTAATAGTGATGCCAGACATGCTCTTTTTTAACATCTCTATGGTTAAAATGTACATGCACATTTCCTCATATTTTATCCCTTTAAAAACTCTGCAAGTACAGATAATACCAAATTATTTCATAGAAATCCAGTGAGATTCCAACACTGATAACACCTCTGCCTCTGCTGCACTGAAATCTCAAGCACTGTTATAAGCCATGCCCACTTCTCCCTTGATGGACTGCAGAACACACCCCCTGTCTTTATCCCATAACATAGGAGTGTTTTATAGTCAATCAAGGGAGAACTGGACAGGACTGATAACACCACTTGGCATTTCAGTGAAGCAAAGGCAAAGTTGTCAGCTCACTAAGGGAAGTTAGGAGTGGGGATGCACTGGGTTCGGTCCAAATCGTGGTCATATTAGGTCAATTATGTTACACGCATCCTAACCCCTTTATACAAACCCACTCACAACTCTGCCCCAAGTTACATCACTAATCTTGTTATAAAATATGACCCAAACCATCCTTTCTGCTCCTCCCAAGACCTCTTGCTCTCCAGCTCCCTTGTTTCCTCCTCTCATGCTTGCATCCAGGACTTCTCCAGAACCTCCCATATCCTCTGGAACTGTCTACTCAAATCTATCTGGCTATCTCTAATGCCACGTACACACGATCGGTTTTTCTGATGAAAAAAGACCAATGGACTTTTTTCATCGGACAAACCGATCGTCTGTGGGCCCCATCGGTCTTTTTTCCCATCGGTATAAAAAAATAGAACCTGTTTTAATTTTACCAATGGAAAAAAAAAAAAACGATAGCAAATTACGATCGTCTGTGTGGAACTCCATCGGTCAAAAAACCCACGCATGCTCAGAATCAAGTCGACGCATGCTCAGAAGCATTGAACTTAATTTTTCTTGACTTGTCGGAGTGTTTTACGTCACAGCGTTTTGGACGGTCGGAATTTTGACTGATGGTGTGTAGGCAAGACTGATGAAAGTCAGCTTCATTGGATTTCCGATGGAAAAATCCATCGGATTTTATTCCATCGGAAATCCGATCGTGTGTACAGGGCATTAGTCTGTCCACCTTTAGGTGATAACTGAAAACTCATCTCTTCAGGAAAGCTTATCTTGCCTCTGCATAACAATTGAACTTTTCTCTCTTCATCAACTCATCCGTCACTCGCTACTACCTTATGTATTACTTGCCTATCCCTATTAGATTGGGAGCCCTCACAAGCAGGGCCCTTCTTACTTTATAGTGTATAGCACTCTGCAAGTTGACGTTAAATACATCCTGAATAATAATAATCTTAATGTAGCTATGATCCCAAAGAGGCTGCTGGAAATATATTGCGTCTCCCTTACTTGTTCATGGGGGCCGTTTCCACTCCCAGAAGCACAACAACAAATTTAGGTGCAGTCTAGGGATGTCTTTACTTTTTATTGCAGGTCTTGAACTGCAGGGGAGAGAACTTAGGGTGTAGGATGCAAGCAGTCACAATCCTTAAGCAGCAACTTCTGGCATCACATTCTCAAGGAGGTACCCACCTCTCCAGTTGAGCTTCCATGTGCCAGTATCCTTTAGGCAAGTTTCCTTAAAGCCCACAGCACATAACACTTGCTGAGGCCTAGTAGTAGTAGCTTCTCTGGGGCACACACACATGTCCCCTCCCAAGGGTAATGCCACGTACACACGGTTGGAATTTCCAATGGAAAAAGTCTATTGGGAGCTTTTCATCGGATTTTCCGACCGTTTATATGCCCCATCTGACTTTTCCCGTCGGAATTTCCGACGGACTTAGAGAGCAGGTTCTCTATTTTTCCGTCAGAAATTCCGATGGAGTTTTGCCCAGTCAAAAGTCTGGCCGTGTGTACGGGGCATTAGGCCCCACAGGAGAGAGAGACTGAGAGAGAAAGATCTTCCCAAATATATATCGTCTCCTCAGCCACAATTTTGGGTCAGCCTCCCAGGGATTGGCTAGGGTCAGATAACTATTCATAACCCCAGTGAATGACCCTCCCACACTATTTCTGGACCATTCTTCCAGCAGAAGACTTTAATAATCAACCTTCCGGTTTAGGGAAAGCCTGAATAAGCCTAAAAAAATGAATTGCAACTCAGATGACTACAGCAGAGCTATATACTAAATTTAGCCAGCCAACTACAATAACTTTAGGATAGAGTCATGCTAAGAAGAGAGCAAACTCAATTTATACACATGGGGGGTTATTTACTAAAGGTACATCCACTTTGCACTACAAGTGCACTGCAATTGCACTTGAAAGTGCACTGAAAGTGCACTTGGAAGTGCAGTCACTGTAGATCTGAGGGGGACATGCAAGGAAAATAAAAAACAGCATTTTTTCTTGCACATGATTCAATGATAAAATCAGCAGAGCTTCCCCTCATTTCAGATCTTCCCCTCAGATTTACAGCAAGTGCACTTCCAAGTGCACTTGCAGTGCACTTGTAGTGCAAAGTGGATTTGCCTTTCGTAAATAACCCCTCATCATGGTGTTTGATTTACTTACTGAATAGAACACTTTAAAACTTGTACAGTAATTGTTCACTTAGCTTACTGAATAAGGTTAAGCTACCTTCAGTTCAATCATCCAATCAAGAGCAGGACAATACAGTATACTTCCTAACAGTGGCGGCTGGTGCTCCGAATTGTTGGGGGGGCCCAAACAAACTGAAAAAAAAAAAACATAAATTGCAGCCACTGTGCCATCAAACGCAGCCACTGTGCCATCAAATGCAGCCATTGTGCCCATCAAAGGCAGCCATTGTGCCCATGAAACGCAGCCACTGTGCCATCAAACGCAGCCACTGTGCCATCAAACGCAGCCACTGTGCCATCAAACGCAGCCATTGTGCCCATCAAACGCAGCCATTGTGCCCATCAAACGCAGCCACTGTGCCATCAAACGCAGCCACTGTGCCATCAAACGCAGCCACTGTGCCATCAAACGCAGCCACTGTGCCATAAAACGCAGCCACTGTGCCATAAAACGCAGCCACTGTGCCCATCAATCACAGCCACTGTGCCCATCAATTGCCACCACTGTGCCATCAAACGCAGCTACTGTGCCCATCAATTGCGAAGGAGGGGTAGAGGTGACTGAGTTGACACCATCTTAAAAATGCAGCAGATAAATGTATAAAAATCAAAAAAATTACTGCGCTAAAGGTCATCTGAACAAATTAGCAGCTAGCATTAACAACCCAACAGAAAATTGGGCAATGTGCAATAAGTAAATTCGGAAGAAAAAACCTTCTATAAGAAAGTATGTATGTGTATATAGGATAGCCACCTTGCGGTGGAGCAGTTCAGATATAGATGGAAAGCAAAGTTTGTTCAAAGAAGCAATTCATGTCTACTTAAGGAGTCACCGTAACACATGCATCCACCACCCAGGAGACTCTCCTGGGTGCTGGATGCACATGTTACGGTGACTCCTTATGTGCCATCAAATGCCACCACTGTGCGCCATCAAATGCAGCCTCACTGTGCAAGTCAATTACAGCCTCACTGTGCCCGTCAAATGCAGTCTCACTGTGTCCGTCAAATGCAGCCTCACTGTGCCCATCATATGCAGACCCACAATGCCCCAGCCATGTTCATTGCACGGACCTGCAGGGAAGTTGTGGTGCACCCTATTCATGGTGAAATGCCACTTAATTTTTACCATTGAACAGCACTGAGTGGCTGCATCTCTTTTCAGGTGGGGTGGTCAGGGGTGGTAAAATTTCAGCTCAACCGCCTGCTTGTACTGCCCCTCCCAGCTGTGTGAATGAGCCCCTAAGGTCTTCTTTACAAGTGTGGTCTCAGATCTGGGCATTCCTCTCTAAGGGTCCACATATTGACTGTCTTCCTGACACCCTCCATCTCAGATTACTTTATTTTTCTTTTACCTGTTCAGCAGCGCAGTACATTCTATATATAGAATATACTGAGCTGCTGAACAGGTAAAAGAGATATAAAGTAATCTGGGATAGAAAGAGTGTGTCAGGCAGTGATTGGAATGGTCAGATCTGACACCGGAGGATACAGGGTGTGTGTGAGCAGTGAAGATATATGTAAGGGGAGAGCAAACAGCAGAAACTGAAGAAGGGGGAGAGGGGGGAGGATCGGTGTGACATGGAAGATCTACAGACTTGCAGTACATGGAGAGAGGGGGAGAGGGGGAGTAAAGTTGGAGGTGAAAGATGTTGAGGTAGCAGGAGTCAGGAGGATAGTGATAATAGCATAGCAGGTGCTCCCCCCTCCCCCAGCCCTGGCCCTGCATGTACTGTACCTTCTCTGTATGTTTTCAGTGATCGCTCTGTGTGCACTGCTGGCTGCCTGTCACATGGAGATGGATGGAGGCATTGGAGGACATAAACTGCTGCACGGACCTGAGCCTGCTTCTTCTCCAGCTGATTCCCTCAGCACTTACTTGCAGAGCCTGCAGTGTGAGCCGAGTCAGGCAAATGCGGCCAGTGTAAATCCACATGATAGGAGCCGAAATAGGAAAAAATAGTCCCTCCAGCTACAGTCTTCCCGGCTCTCTCCCCACTGGAACAGAAAGTGAAAGTGACACGGCTGCCCGGGGAAAGCACCGCCCAAGTCTTACGGTGTGCTAATGGTCAGATAGCTAGACAGACAGAAGACTGACCCAATGAGGGTGCTGGGGCTATTACCTTTGCGCCTCAAACCAACACAAAACCCTGAAAATGTAGCGTCTCGCCTGCAATCACGGGATTGCATTGGCATGATGCTCCCATAGTGCACTGGGACCGGCGCCCGAGCCCAGTGAACTTAAAGAACTTAAGGGCCCTTTTTTTTTTTTTTTTTACTTTTTTTTTGCCAATAGCTTTGGGGGGGGGGCGGCGCCCGTGCGCCCCCTATGGACGGGCCCCCACTGCTTCCTAATTTATCTGTGATTGGGTATTCAAAGTGAAAAACTTTACTTATTTCACTAAGATAAGTAATTATTCATGTTGGGAATGTACTTACTTATTTAATATCTACTTATGTAGTAAATTAGTCTCACAGTCTACTTGAGGTTGAATGACAGCCAAAAAAATTATAATAAAAAAAATACTGATAATATACAGCAAATAAAGCAATGTATATTTTGCCCATTTAAAAGTAGTACATTGCACGCCCAAAAAAACGACATGATAGATTTAATATAATGGTTTTGAACAGTAGTTCTGTTATCTTATTCCCTGAGTCACAAAGAGGTAGAAATGTGAGTGATACTTATTGCCCATGCAGAGTAATGGCAGCCATTACATACCAAGGCTCACATATCATTCAAAATGCATTAAGTGAGAGATTCTTGCAGCGACACAGCTGTATATAAAATGTGCAATAAATTCAGGAGGAATAATATTTGACACTGTAAAGCATAGGATGCTGCGCTAACTGGTTTATGTGTTGTGCAAAAAAATAGAAAAGACATACCTGGGGACATTCTTCAGTGCTTAAAGCTGAAATGAATGTGTTTATATGTTTGTCACATATACCATATGCTTTAGAAAATTGATAACGTGTGTGACTGCTGTTAGCGCAGGCACGTGTCATACTGTATATGTAGTTATATTTATTTCTGATACCTAGATTAACTGTTGCTATGTTAGTACCTTTGTATAATATCATTTATGAGAAAGGGCATGCAAGATTCTAAAAGCAAGAAGGATAGAGCAATGATGTGCTCTAAATCAGTGGCGGCTGGTGCTCAAAATTTTTGGGGGGGTGCAAACAAACCATAAAACACAGCCACTGTTCCAAACGCAGCCACTGCACCATCAAACCCAGCCACTGTGCCCTCCAAATGCATCCACTGTGCCCATTAAACGCAGCCACTGTGTCATCAAACACAGCCACTGTGCCATCAAACGCAGCCACTGTGCCCATCAAACGCAGCCACTGTGCTAAACGCTGCCACTATGCTGCCCCAAATGCTGCCACTGTGCCCATCAATAGCTGCCACTGTGCCCCAAATGCTGGCTATGTGCCCATTAAACGCTGTCACTGTTCCCCAAATGCTGCCACTGTGCCCACTAAATGCTGCCACTGTGCCCCAAATGCTGCCACTGTGCCAATCAAATGCTGCCACTGTGCCCCCTGCCTGCCCGCCCTGTCTTCTTGGGGCAGCGGGTGACGGCGGCGAGCAGTGTCCGGTGTCCTCCATGCTCCTCCTCGATGTCTCCTCCCGCCCCTCCTCTCCTATAATTGGACGCCTGATAGGCAATGTAATGCATGAATCTATCTATTGGTGATAGAGGGGATGGATGTAGAGAGGGGGAGGCGTCCATGCGCCCTTATGGACGCACCGCCACTGCGTCTAAATAATGGATAGGTGATTCAGCTAACAAACGGAAGACATAGAATTTCCGATTGGTTGCTGCTGTTTCTTTAGGGTTGCTTTACTAAAGGAGTAGAGACTGTTGACTTAGCAAAGTGTATGTTTGCATATCCTAGTGAATATGTTGAAGTTGTGTTTACTTTGAATACCAAATCATCTGAAATTGAAAATAGAAAAAATAAAGGGATTTTTGTTTGAACATGATTGGATGCATGAATTGAACACAGCTTTATTTTATCCACCAAGCTAGGCGAACATTCATTTTGCTAAGTGAACAGGCTCTACCCCTTAAGAAAATCAATCTCTTTAAATGAAGCACACTAGGTTGTTGATAATAGCTACACAATCTGCACACACATCTCCATTAAAGTTTAAAAAAAAGTGATTTTTTTTTTAAGAAACTGCATAGCAGATCTGTCATGAATTTTTAAGAGGATGTTATCTCCCGTGCTTGCTAACAATTAACAAGCTGTATTGTCAAAGAGTGTCAAATATGCTCACAATCTTCAAGACTAAAGAGATCATTATTAAAAACAGCAGAAGTTAAATATCACTTTAAAAGGAGAAATACGTAGTCTGTGGCTTCTGACCTTCTCCTGACAATGCTCATTGTCTCGCTTCTACTAACCTTCCTGAAACACTGGAATTGAGCAAACACGCAAAACAGTAGGGTCAGAATAAGTCTGAGCTCTTCATGGGCTAATTTAAAAAGCAGTGGTATAGTTCTACAGCAAAAATTTGCCCAATCATACTGTGCATTACATATGTGATCTGTGCTCTGTCAGGACCATAAAACTAGAAGAGTCCAGTCAAATGTACTGACCTGTCAAAGTCACATGACCAGCTCCCCTCCAATCATGGAGCTCTCTCTGATTGGTTAAAGTGGAGCTCCACCCAAAAGGGGATGCTCCACTTGTCTGCTTCCTCTCTCCTTCCATTACCACATTTGGTACCTTTTGGGAAGAAGCGGGTACCTGGTTTTGGCCATTGCAAACTCAGCCCAAAGTTCTGCCCCCCTCCTCCTTCCCCCGCAGCCGGCCCGTGCACAGAGCGCAGCACGGTTTGTGCATGCGCAGTAGGGAACTGGCTGTGAAGCAGCAAGGCTTCTCTTCTGGATTTCCTTAGTAGAGATGGTGGCGGCAGCACCCGATAGCCGGTGGAAAAATTGGCTCAGGTGAAGACACCACTGGATTGCTGGATAGGTAAGTGTCCTAATATTAAAAGTCAGCAGCTACAGTATTTGCAGCCTGGAGCTCCTCTTTAAGTACACCTGCTACACACTGCATCACAGACTTTTATGAATGGGAGCGCAGCTGTACACAATGAAGAGGAATAAGCAATATATACGTTCTCTGTATAAATTAATCCCTTTAATCGACATACTTGTTCTGAGTGAATAATTTAGAAAGGAAAACCTTGAGCAGAAGAGCTGTGAGCATAGACAGGGGGCCTGCATGACTGGGACTTTAGAGCATAGGCTGGGCACAGAGGGTGAAGCAGATTGTGGTTTGTGTGGGGCAGATACTTACCTGATTATGATATGGTCATGTGATGTCCTAGCAGTGAGGTGGGGTCTAGGTTGGTCTGTGAAGCTGAAAAAATTACCGGGGGTGTCCATCTCAAGTATGGTATACCTTTTTTTATTTTGTTAACATTTTCTATTGTTTTGTTTTTTTTCTCTTATGGATACATACTATGGTATGATACAGATACAGAGTATGGTAAACAGATATATGATAAACCACATTAAAGAAAAAAAAGTGCTAACAGGTAAATATACTATGCTGGAAACATGGAAAGACTCATTATTTATGGCAGATAAGTCAAGTTTGTATTAAGCAGTAGGGATGAGCTTCGTGTTCGAGTCGAACATACGTTCGACTCGAACATCGGCTGTTCGATCGTTCGACGAAGATCGAACGATTTGGGCCGTTCGCGCCAAATTCGAGTGACGCGAACGGCCCACAATGCACTACGCCATCGCAGTGTCATCCAGGCGCTGTGATTGGCCAAGCATGCACTGTGACCCCGCATGCTTGGCCAATCACATCGCCGGCAGCGAGGAGAGCAATGATTGGCCACAGGCAGGATGCCTGTGGCCAATTATTGCTGAGGGTGTTTAGTACACGCCCCACACTATAAAAGGCCGCCAGCACGGCGGCCTAGTGTAGTGTGTTCCGGAGCAGGGAAAGAGCAGCATAGGCAGGGACAGTGACTTTTATTTCTTTCTTGCTTAACCTGGATTCCTTTAGTTTAGGGAAAGAGAAGGATAGGTAGGGAGAGTGTCAGTGTGTTTTGTGCTTGTGCTATAGTGTGCTTAAAAAAAACATTTTTTCTAGGGACAGAAAACTGTAGGTAGGGAGAGTGTCAGTTTCTTTCACTGTGCAAGTCCTTGTTTCTAGGGACTGGGAAGGACAGTGAGTGAATTCTCCTTGTGCTATAGTGTGCTTAAAAAAAACATTTTTTCTAGGGACAGAAAACTGTAGGTAGGGAGAGTGTCAGTTTCTTTCACTGTGCAAGTCCTTGTTTCTAGGGACTGGGAAGGACAGTGAGTGAATTCTCCTTGTGCTATAGTGTGCTTAAAAAAAACATTTTTTCTAGGGACAGAAAACTGTAGGTAGGGAGAGTGTCAGTTTCTTTCACTGTGCAAGTCCTTGTTTCTAGGGACTGGGAAGGACAGTGAGTGAATTCTCCTTGTGCTATAGTGTGCTTAAAAAAAACATTTTTTCTAGGGACAGAAAACTGTAGGTAGGGAGAGTGTCAGTTTCTTTCACTGTGCAAGTCCTTGTTTCTAGGGACTGGGAAGGACAGTGAGTGAATTCTCCTTGTGCTATAGTGTGCTTAAAAAAAACATTTTTTCTAGGGACAGAAAACTCTAGGTAGGGAGAGTGTCAGTTTCTTTCACTGTGCAAGTCCTTGTTTCTAGGGACTGGGAAGGACAGTGAGTGAATTCTCCTTGTGCTATAGTGTGCTTAAAAAAAACATTTTTTCTAGGGACAGAAAACTCTAGGTAGGGAGAGTGTCAGTTTCTTTCACTGTGCAAGTCCTTGTTTCTAGGGACTGGGAAGGACAGTGAGTGAATTCTCCTTGTGCTATAGTGTGCTTAAAAAAAACATTTTTTCTAGGGACAGAAAACTGTAGGTAGGGAGAGTGTCAGTTTCTTTCACTGTGCAAGTCCTTGTTTCTAGGGACTGGGAAGGACAGTGAGTGAATTCTCCTTGTGCTATAGTGTGCTTAAAAAAAACATTTTTTCTAGGGACAGAAAACTGTAGGTAGGGAGAGTGTCAGTTTCTTTCACTGTGCAAGTCCTTGTTTCTAGGGACTGGGAAGGACAGTGAGTGAATTCTCCTTGTGCTATAGTGTGCTTAAAAAAAACATTTTTTCTAGGGACAGAAAACTGTAGGTAGGGAGAGTGTCAGTTTCTTTCACTGTGCAAGTCCTTGTTTCTAGGGACTGGGAAGGACAGTGAGTGAATTCTCCTTGTGCTATAGTGTGCTTAAAAAAAACATTTTTTCTAGGGACAGAAAACTCTAGGTAGGGAGAGTGTCAGTTTCTTTCACTGTGCAAGTCCTTGTTTCTAGGGACTGGGAAGGACAGTGAGTGAATTCTCCTTGTGCTATAGTGTGCTTAAAAAAAACATTTTTTCTAGGGACAGAAAACTCTAGGTAGGGAGAGTGTCAGTTTCTTTCACTGTGCAAGTCCTTGTTTCTAGGGACTGGGAAGGACAGTGAGTGAATTCTCCTTGTGCTATAGTGTGCTTAAAAAAAACATTTTTTCTAGGGACAGAAAACTGTAGGTAGGGAGAGTGTCAGTTTCTTTCACTGTGCAAGTCCTTGTTTCTAGGGACTGGGAAGGACAGTGAGTGAATTCTCCTTGTGCTATAGTGTGCTTAAAAAAAACATTTTTTCTAGGGACAGAAAACTCTAGGTAGGGAGAGTGTCAGTTTCTTTCACTGTGCAAGTCCTTGTTTCTAGGGACTGGGAAGGACAGTGAGTGAATTCTCCTTGTGCTATAGTGTGCTTAAAAAAAAACATTTTTTCTAGGGACAGAAAACTGTAGGTAGGGAGAGTGTCAGTTTCTTTCACTGTGCAAGTCCTTGTTTCTAGGGACTGGGAAGGACAGTGAGTGAATTCTCCTTGTGCTATAGTGTGCTTAAAAAAAAAAAATTTTCTAGGGACAGAAAACTCTAGGTAGGGAGAGTGTCAGTTTCTTTCACTGTGCAAGTCCTTGTTTCTAGGGACTGGGAAGGACAGTGAGTGAATTCTCCTTGTGCTATAGTGTGCTTAAAAAAAACATTTTTTCTAGGGACAGAAAACTGTAGGTAGGGAGAGTGTCAGTTTCTTTCACTGTGCAAGTCCTTGTTTCTAGGGACTGGGAAGGACAGTGAGTGAATTCTCCTTGTGCTATAGTGTGCTAAAGCATTCCTCATCAACCATCTTTGAAATCCTTGTTTTTTGGACAGTCAGGGAAATTGTCGTTGTGCTATTCTGTGCAAAAGCAATCATCCTGAACCATATTTAGAAATCCTTAAGTAAAGGGACAGAGAAGGACACCTGAAGGTAGCCCTTATTGCTTTTTTCCCATCTCCCTGCAGGCCATCTATTAGAATGTCTGGAAGGCAAACAAGGAGAGGCAGACAGTCAGGAGGCAATAAAAGAGGGCAAGCAGGCTCTGTGTCTGGGGGCAACAGTGCTGGTCGTGGACGCGGTGCATTGTCATCAGCACATGGCCATGGGACACGCTTGTCCTTCTTTTCGGCAGCTGGACATGTTGAGCCACATCATGCCGAAGACTTGGTAGAGTGGATGACCAAGCCCTCCTCCTCCTCCTCATCCTCTCTCACCCAGGCTCAGGGTACTGGCAAAGCAGCTGCCAAAGCGTCCTCTTCCCTGGTATCAATGTCAGACTCATCATCAGTCACTCCTTCCCTAGACCCACCATGTCCTCCTCCTGAGGAGTCCCCCGAACTGTTTGAGCACAGTGTTGGGTACATGCTCCAGGAGGATGCCCAGCGTTTCGAAGGGTCTGATGATGAAACCCAGCTACAGGAAGGCAGTAGCGTGAGAGCAGACAGAGGGGATGCTCAAGAAGGACACCAATCTGGCAGTCATGTTCCAGCAGCTGCAGCATACTGCCAGATTGGCTCCAGTGATGAGGAGGGAGGGGATGATGAGGTCACTGACTCCACATGGGTGCCTAATAGGAGAGAGGAGGAGGAGGAGGATGAGGAGGAGGCACATCTCCAACGAGGCAGGATGCCCTTTGGTGGCCAGCGTAAGGGCAGTACACCGACGGAATCACACCGCAGAGCTCCGCCTGTGCAGGGCGCTGCCTCTGCCCGTCATTCAGAAAGTTCCTTGGTGTGGGCCTTTTTTGAGGCTAGTGCATCAGATCGCACAGCTGCTGTTTGCAACATATGTCTCAAGCGTATATCGCGTGGCCAAAACATCAGCCGCTTGGGTACCACATGCCTGACCAGACATATGTTGACCTGCCATGCAGCTCGTTGGCAAGCCTACCTCAAAGACCCACACCAAAGAACAAAGCGGACCTCTCCTTGCACCGCATCAGCTGGGATCTCCAACCCCACTATAACTTCAGTCCTCTCTGAAACATGCACTGAGAGGAATGAAGGTGTAGAATTAGGTGTGTCACAGCCAAGTACTTGCGGCCACTCTGCTAGCAGTACACCGACGTCCGATTCTAGCAGGCAAATTTCCCTGCCCCAGCTGCTGGACCGTCGAAAGAAGTTCACTCCCAGCCATCCACATGCCCAGCGGTTGAATGCTAGCTTGGCTAAATTGCTAGCGCTTCAACTGCTGCCTTTTCAGTTGGTAGACTCGGCCCCCTTCCGTGAGTTTGTGCAATGTGCGGTTCCTCAGTGGCAGGTTCCCAAACGCCACTTTTTCTCACGGAAGGCTATTCCGGCTCTCTACCGGCATGTGGAAGGCAATGTCTTGGCCTCGCTGGACAGGGCGGTCAGCGGTAAGGTGCATATTACCGCTGACTCATGGTCCAGCAGGCATGGACAGGGACGTTACCTTTCTTTCACGGCCCATTGGGTCACTCTTTTGGCAGCTGGGAAGGATGCAGGACAAGGTGCAGTAGTGTTGGAGGTTGTCCCACCGCCACGCCTCCAAAATGCTACTACTGGTTGTGACACACCTCTCTCCTCCACCCCCTCCTCTTCTTCTTCCTCCATGGCCTCTTCCTGTGGTTTGTCCTATGAACCAGCGGTGCTCCGTAGCCGTTCACGGGGCTACGCAAGTACGCAGGCAAAAAGATGCCATGCCGTGCTTGCGCTGGTGTGTTTGGGGGACAGAAGCCACACTGGGGCAGAGGTCCTGTCTGCTCTGCAGGGCCAGGCCGAGAGGTGGTTGACGCCACGCCAGCTTAAGCCAGGAATGGTGGTTTGCGACAATGGCACCAACCTCCTCTCCGCCCTTCGACAGGGACAACTGACCCATGTGCCCTGTGTGGCTCACGTCCTTAACCTGGTGGTGCAGCGTTTCTTGGGCAGGTACCCGGGCTTACAGGATGTCCTGAGGCAGGCCAGGAAAGTCTGTGTGCATTTCCGCAGATCTTATAATGCCAGTGCTCACCTGGCTGAGCTGCAAAAGGAGTTGAACCTGCCCAAGAACCGCCTTATATGTGACATGCCCACCAGGTGGAACTCAACGTTGGCCATGCTGCAGCGGCTGCACATGCAGCAGAGGGCCATCAATGAGTACCTGTGCGACTACGGCACCAGGACAGGGTCAGGGGAGCTTGGTTTTTTTTCTCCACGCCAGTGGGGCATGATCAGGGATGCATGCACTGTCCTGGCACCATTTGAGGAGGCCACGAGGATGGTGAGCAGTGACAGTGCATGCATCAGTGACACTGTACCTCTTGTCCACCTGTTGGAGCACACGCTGCGTGGAATAATGGACAGGGCACTTGAGGCAGAACAGAGGCAGGAAGAGGAGGACTTCCTTGCCTCTCAAGGCCCCCTTTACCCAGACAGTGTTCCTTCTGTCCCACCCATCGCACAGGAAGAGGAGGAGGAGGAGGAGGAGGATTGTGTCAGCATGGAGGTGGAGGCTGGCACTCAGCATCATCAGCAGCAGTCTTTTAGGGATGATTTACAGTCCCAAGAAACCAGTGGACTTGTACGTGGCTGGGAGGAGGTGACTGCGGATCATGTCGTCCTTAGTGACCCAGAGGACTCCGGAGCGAATGCCTCAGCAAACCTACGCTGCATGGCCTCCCTGATCCTGCAAAGTCTGCGGAAGGATCCTCGTATTCTTCGGATCAAGGAGAGGGACCATTACTGGCTGGCCACTCTCCTTGATCCACGGTACAAGGGTAAGGTTGCGGACCTTATGTTACCGTCGCAGAGGGAGCAGAGGATGAGACAACTCCGGGAGGCCTTGCAGAAAGGTCTGTGCAACGCGTTCCCAGAGACTGGGAGGTTACAAACTCCTGGTCCTGGACAACGAGTTGCTGAGGCTTCGGCCAGTCAAAGAAGGAGCGGTGGGGAAGGTGGCCGTCTGACCGATGCGTTCAGACAATTCTTTAGTCCGCAGCCCCAAAGTATGATCGGTTCCAGCAACCATCGCCAGCGTCTGATAAACATGGTGCAGGAATATCTAGGGGCAAGGTCAGACTTGGACACCTTCCCCACCAAAAATCCTCTGGCTTACTGGGTCTTGAGGATGGATCACTGGCCAGAGCTTGCACAGTATGCAATTGAGCTACTGGCCTGTCCTGCATCCAGCGTCCTTTCGGAACGCACATTCAGTGCTGCTGGAGGATTTGTCACGGATCACAGGGTGCGCCTGTCCACCGACTCGGTTGATCGACTGACTTTCATCAAGATGAACCAGTCTTGGATCACCACCAGCTACCACACACCTGATGCTGATATAACAGACTAATTGATTTTAACATGTCACATCCCTTCAAGACTGATGCTGATGCTGAGTGCCTGTGCTGTTATGTTGACTGGCTATCCTCCTCCTCCGAGTCCTCAATGATACGATTGATGATGATAGCTTGGAAGATCATTTTTGTTTATGGGTGCCGCCACCAGTGGCTAAGGCCCAATTTTTCAGCCCCTGTTTAACAGGGGCGTGTAATTACAATTTTTGAAGCAATACTTTGCAACAGGGCTCATTGCTGTGCTCCAAGTACAGTATGTGTGAGGGGTTGGAGTGTTGTGCCACCAGTGCCTAAGGCCCAATTTTTCAGCCCCTGTTTAACAGGGGCGTGTCATTACAATTTTTGAAGCAATACTTTGCAACAGGGCTCATTGCTGTGCTCCAAGTACAGTATCTGTGAGGGGTTGCAGTGTTGTGCCACCAGTGCCTAAGGCCCAATTTTTCAGCCCCTGTTCAACAGGGGCATGTAATTACAATTATTGATCTAATAATTCACAGCAGGGCCCATTCCTGCACCCACCAAGCAAGAGTAACTCTGAGGGCTTACAGTGTTGTGGCAACACCACCACCACCACCACCACCACGAAAGGCCCAATTTTTCAGCCCCTGTTCAACAGGGGCATGCAATTACAATTCTTGATCTAATAATTCACAGCAGGGCCCATTGCTGCACCCACCAAGAGTAACTGTCAGGGCTTACAGTGTTGTGGCACCAGCACCACCATCAAAGGCCCAATTTTTACTACCACTGTTCAACAATTATATGTAATTACAATTCCTGATATAATAGTTGACAGCAGGGCGTTCCAGCACCAACCAAGAGTAACTGTGAGTGCTTACAGTGTTGTGCCAACACCAACTAAGGGGCCTATTTCTGCAGATTATATACGGCAGGTCCCTACTTTCAAACATCCAACTTACAAACGACTCCTACTTGCAAACGCAAGAAGACAACAGGAAGTGAGAGGAAATCTACCCCTAGGAAGGAAAATTCTCTCCTGTAAGAATTAATATGGGAGAAAGGTGTCTCCTCTGTACTGATGCTTTATCAGCAATCCTTGTTTCAAGAAAAACACCACATTTCAAAAACAGTTGTCATTGGGACGCAAAGTGAGGTGAAATGTTCTGAACAGGGGCACAGACAGCAAAACAAATGTTACAGGGGTGATAACCCTTACCTATGTTTTCCAAAAAGTTTAAAAATAGATTTTTGGGCTGGAGCTACACTTAAACAATGTACCTGTTCAAAATTACAAACACATTCTACATAAGAACAAACATACAGTCCCTGTCTTGTATGCACCGCCTGTATACGGCTGTTCAGAGTATATAGGGCCTTTTTTATTTTATGTGCGGGGTTCCCCTTAATATCCATACAAGACCCAAAGGGGCTGGTAATGGGCTGGGGTAGGGGGGGGGGGGTCATGGGGTAGCTATGCCATTTTTCTTAAAGATTTTCATCCATATTACCGGGACCAGACATTACATTAAAGCCGCAAGCAGTTTTAAATGGCTTTTTTTTCCTTTTGTGCAGGGACAGTTCTAAACACGGGAAACACGTGGCACTTCACAGGCATACTTTAGACACCCCCCAGGTACGATATTTAAAGGAATATTTGACTTTTTTTTTTTCACTTTATGCATCATTAAAATGACTGCTCCCGAAAAACGACCGTTTTTAAAACTTCTTTTTGCATTGATACATGTCCCCTGGTGCAGAACCCGGGTTCCCAAACCCTTTTTAGGACAATAACATGCATAATAGTTGTTATAATTAGCACTTTAGAATTCGAACGTTCGCATCCATTGTATTTAATAGGGTTCTAATGTTCGTACGAACTTTCGGTCCGTTCGCGGGTTCTGGTGCGAACCGAACCCGGGGGTGTTCGGCTCATCACTATTAAGCAGTATATATAGGCGGTATCTCCCTTAAAGTGGTCATGAATTGTCCCCATGAAGCTGTGGTGCAGCTGAGGGCCTGTCGGGGTTTGCACATACAAATACCTTGGTCTCACTAATGTGCCTTTAAAGACCTATATCAGGGATATGCAATTAGCGGACCTCCAGCTGTTGCAAAACTACAAGTCCCATCATGCCTCTGCCTCTGGCTGTCATGCTTGCGGCTGTCAGAGTCTTGCAATGCCTAATGGGAATTGTAGTTCTGCAACAGCTGGAGGTCCGCTAATTGCATATCCCTGACCTATATGGAGGTTTTATTGGACTATTGTTTAAAGGTGTTGTAAAGTCAGAAGGTTTTTTATCTTAATGCATTCTATGCATTAAGATAAAAAGCCTTCTGTGTGCAGCAGCCCCCCTCAGCCCCCGTAATATTTACTTGCGGTCCATCTCTGTCCAGCGATGTCCACGAGTGTCTCGGCCGTCCGAGACTCTCCCTCCTGATTGGCTGAAACAGCGGTGCCATTGGCTCCCTCTGCTATTAATCAAAGTTAGTCAGCCAATCAGGAGAGAGAATGGACACAGTGAGCTGTGACTCAGCTTGAGTGGCCAATAGTAAGCTGCTTGCTGTGGGGGCACTCAACAGGAGGGAGGGGCCAGGAGCACAGACCCAAGAAAAAGCACTTGAAGAAGGACCCCCCCCCCCCCAGGATGTAAACAGAAGTGAAGAAGACTTGGGCCATCTGTGTCACATGACTGCGATGTCATGTAAATTAAAAAGGACACTAAGGAGGGGGTGGAAAGGAGAGGTGGTAGGGTGGCATTTCTATCCCATAGAGGGGCTTTATATCAAGGAAGTCTTGCATTCCTTCAGATTTGTTGACAGACCTTAAAGAATTTTTGTCCACCTTCCATGAGCCTCAACTTTAAGTACCTTTTTAATCATGGATATATCTTTAGAGTGTCCTATATTCTTTGAAAAAAAGATGAGCCCTGATAACAATGCTAGTTAATTAACATCAATGAAATGGGAAGAGCTTAGTCATGAAAGCAGCAATATAAATTTCACTGCTTGCCAGCTCTGAATCTACAACATAAATGTCATTGTAAGTGAACTCCATCTACTATCTGCATCTAAAAGCATTTGCAGGCCACTCCAAAGTCAGTCTGTCTCTATTCTTTTACTGTTGAGCTGGAATTTATGAATCATTTTTAATGCCGGTGGCTAAATAAGTTCTGATGACATGCAAGCAATGATTTCTTTGTTCAAGGTCCATTTGTTAAGCGAGACAGAAATTACTTTAACTTCACGCTTTGCGAGTACTTCCAAAACATTTTGGGCTTTTTTTCTAATAATCTGACCTTCTGCATGTAGAAGCAAGCAGAGAAGTCCTTGCAAGAATTCACCGAATTCATGCTTGAGTAATTTGGCATTAGATTTTGGGGTAGTATGATTTTAAAGTGCACAGCCATGGTTCTTTTTACTTGTTTCACAACTTAAATGGAGGGAAGTAAAATTAAAAGGGTCAGGCCTTTGATTTCTAAAGTGTTGCATATTTAGAAAAGGTTATACATTATAGTGCCACATTATATAAATTATCAGCACCATAAAATTAAAAAAAATAATAATGTGGTGTGAACGTACCCTCAGTGAATCTCAGCTCATATTAAAACTCCATTAACATGTCTGCATAAGCAAATGATGCATAAACAAGGAAACAAACAAACAACTAAAGGAAACCTGTACCGATAGATGTGTAGGTTACAATTAACGACCATTTTTTGAAATATGTGTAGCGCCACCCCTCACTCCCCTCTTTCTCTCGTCTCGTCTTTCTCTTGTCTAGGGGTATTTTAAAGGGGAGGGAGCGGGGACACCACGCCTGGCTTCCACCACATGTGTCAGTGCGGTGTAAGCAACGTTCTTGTATTACCTTCGGGTCAGTGCTGTGCACCTGGATCCTCCCTCCAAGAGTCACCTTGAACAATGTCTGTTAGGAAATGAGCCCCACACCATTAAAGTTCAACACTCCTTTATTCTTCTCGAATGAACACAAACAGTTGAACTCCCTTGGTAGAAACAGAACAGAAAAGGAGGTGTGGATGCGAATAGGCCCAGACACAATGTAGTTCTCCACTTTCCTTCCTGAAAGTGGGTTATGGTCTCCGCACGAGGGGGAATTTCCTTCCAGGCGGTCTCCGATGAGAGGCTCACCTGTCACCGGCAATATGCTGCACCGGGTCTTCAAGTGAGGAGCTCCCCCCGGTCCATTGCGCCTTCCAGATTCTGGTACCCACTCCTGGGGTTCCTTAGGATCTCCTTCCCTTGCGGAACTCAGTGTTGGGCACTGAGCTCCGGACCTCCATCCGAGTACCTCACCCCAGGCTAAAGGTGCCTGGGATGGAACACGACCTCCGATTGTCCTCTAGGCCTAGGCCACCCGGAGGACTGACGCGAACCACCGTCCACAAGCTGAAGGTGCTTGGGACTCCGACCCCGTGACAAAGATGGCCGGCCCCTTTATACCCTCTCCCAGCAAGCACGGCGGGTTCCCCGCCCCACCATACCACTGCCGAGGGAGGACAAAAAGGAAGCACAACACACAGCATTGATTCAACCCCAGCCCAGGGCGACAGAACCACCCACTGGGCTGCAGGGAATTACACATCACCAATGCCTCTGTCAAGTTCAAATTTACACCCGGGAAAGTACATACCCGCTACACTCTCCCCTCTGTCCTTTGACACTGGTCCCCAGTGTCTGGAGTAAATCATGCCCTCAACGGCTGACATAATCCAATCCAGAAACCGACTAACAATTGTACAAAATTTAAAACTTTAGAAAAAAACGATCCAACTGAAACATTGTGTCTGAGCCCTGTAAAGAAAAGGGAATAAAGACAAGAGAAAACAACAGCACTGGTGCATAACTTTGAATCACATATTCACATTTCCCCCCCCCCATCCTGACTAAGACCCACCCCATACTCAGTGGACTTGATGGGATGTTCTCCTGCAGAGGGAAAAGAAAGGATTAACACATATAACCCTGACACCTGTATTCGTGTAATGGAAAATAAACTTCTCCGGAAAGAAATCCCTTTTCTCCAAGGAGTGAGTGCATGAAAAGTGTTTTAACATTGCGTAACACTGCCACCTGGTGACAGCACCACGGTAACTGCACTCGTGGAACTTTCCTCTTTTCCTTTGGCCCTATCTACCCCAGAGTCCATAATCTCTTGCAGGAAAAGTGAAGAACAAACCAGGAACAGTTCTTCATTCCTCTGGGCACAAAAGCAACGGGCCCCAGAAAGTTCAGCAGTATGATAAGAACGGAGTCTCTTCTCTCCTACATGTAAAAGCGGGGATGCGGCAGAACAAGTGGTTTCAAGTGCTGATCCATAGTTTCCAGATGATACTCCACATCTTCTCCTTCTTTGCGCCGGATCAACACTTTATCTGCATGGATGTGTCGTCCCAACATCCATTCTGCCTTGCAGTCTTTAAAACGTTGGGAGGCCTTTGGAGAGCATGCCAGGTACCTGCGGGCGTGGGGAACCTGAGGGTGGGTCCACACAAAGTCATTGTACCAGCGCTCCCGGCACACTTCCACCTCATACAGCAGTTCCTTCAACAAGTATGGATACTTCTATCCATAGTCTGCAGCAACCTTCTGGCCAAATAGCCATTGCAATCTCGCCAAAGGAGGCATGGTAGCTTTGTCCCCTTCACCAGGCAAAACTATTGAATCCGGGTGGCGAGGGACATTGATCACATCTGATCTGGGCATAGGCGCCCGCAGCAACAGTCTCTTTTCCCCGGCCTTCGGTACAGATGGCACCGGGGATGCAGAAGCAGGCTGGGGACAGGACCTCTCTTCAGGCGCTGGTGCCTCCACCCGGGGTGTACTTTCCCCTGTTGACATGGGTGGATCTCTGATCCTCCGAGATGAAGAGAGAGGTACTTTGTCCCAGCCCTTCTCGGCAAACAAATCGTCTATAGCAACGTCGTCTCCCATGTCCGAGAGCGACTCCAGGTCAGAGGTGTCACACTGCTCCGCGGGTATGTAGCCGGTTGTAGAAACGGAGCCACCACCTCCCGCGGATTCGCTAGGCCATGACTTCCCGACACCTCCGCCCACACACCAAATCTCTCCGCCTGGCTTACCTCGGCCTTTACTTGAAGCGGGACGTCCGGAACTCTCGTCGATGGATCCATCCTGGCCGGGCGTAAGCGGGCGAGACGGTCCACCACAACCGCTGGTCGGGGCTACCATGCCGGTCTTTCTCTTCGGTGGTGGACGCTGCGAGATCCTGGCGACCGAGTCAGCATCCTCGGATTTCTCCCGTTGGAGTTTTACGACCTCCTCCGCGGTCGCTGCAGTGTGCGTAGGGATGGCTCTCACAGCAGTGATTCCTCCTCTCTGAGTGGTATTGTCCGCAGCACGGCCGGGGTATATGGTTCTCGGCCTCTCAACCGCCGGATCCACTTCGAACAGGAACTCCCCACAGGTCTCACATCGCCCGAATGGCTTCAGCTGGCACACCAGTCCCGAACAGCCGGGACAAATCACACCCAGGGCTTCAACGTCCATGCACAAGTACAGGGCGAATCGACCCCTTGGCTTTAGCCGGATCCGCGTATCTGTTACCGGAGCAGCAGCAGTCAATGTCGTGGTGGAAGGTTGAATTGGAATCCACGATGTATGTCCGAACATGGCGACCTGTTGCTGATCCATCGCACACTGCAAAGTTTTTGCGCCAATGTCCCACATGTAGTCCTTCACACGTATTGGACTTCCAGGCGGTCTCCGACGAGAGGCTCACCTGTCACCGGCAATATGCTGCACCGGGTCTTCAAGTAAGGAGCTCCCCCCGGTCCATTGCGCCTTCCGGATTCGGGTACCCACTCCCGGGGTTCCCTAGGATCTCCTTCCCTCGCGGAACTCAGTGTTGGGCACTGAGCTCCGGACCTCCATCTGAGCACCTCAACCCATGCTAAAGGTGCCTGGGATGGAACACGACCTCCGATTGTCCTCTAGGCCTAGGCCACCCGGAGGACCGGCGCAAACCACCGTCCACAAGCTGAAGGTGCTTGGGACTGCGACCCCGTGACAAAGATGGCCGGCCCCTTTATACCCTCTCCCAGCAAGCACGGCGGGTTACCCGCCCCACCATACCACTGCCGAGGGAGGACAAAAAGGAAGCACAACACACAGCAATGATTCAACCCCAGCCCAGTGTGACAGCGCCACCCACTGGGCTGCAGGGAATTACACATCACCAATGTCTCTGTCAAGTTCAAATTTACACCCGGGAAAGTACATACCTGCTACATATGTATTTACTTGGTAGCGTTTGTAGCTTCTCTACATTTTATCCAAAGACCTGTAAACCTATAAATATAAAGTGAGTGAAGTCAAAACTCCTGATATACATACTTGTTACCAGGGCTTTTTTTCTCAAACAATAGGTGCTAGAACTCAAGCATGACCCTCCAAAACCCCTCCCCCTACACACGCCCTCCAAATCACATCAAAAAGTGGGTGTGGTCAGTCAAATTTCATGAACAGTAGGAGGGTCTTAAAGGGGCATTAAATACCAGGATTGCATTACATACAGAGTTCAGAGTTCAGGGGGGATACACAGAGAGTGCAGAGCTGTCACTTGTAAACACAGAAGCCTGACTTCTGTGTGATTGTGGTGAGCAGACACCAAAGGGTCTGAGCCAGAGGTGGTAGAACTGAGTTCCACCAAGTTCCACCTGATAAAAAGCCCTGCTTGTTATACACAACAGTCAACAAATTTGTTCTTTCAAGAGGGTTCTGCAATGACAGCCTCAATATTTTTTTTCAATATAGGTGTAGCCCAGTCTTTGGCTTTGACAGGAAAAGGATTCTGTGTCTGTGCAGCAGAGGAGACTTTTACACAGGCAGTTACAGACAGAGACTCTTATTGTAGAGCTTTGTGTACAGCCAGTGTTAAGTCCGCCCTCTACCCAATAGAAAGGCACACACAATGTGGACTGCAAGGATTGTGGGAGGTGTAGGACTGGCAGACTGAGCTTGCTTGGCGAGCATGAAGGAGGGGACTGCATATCCCACAAGGCTCTGGAGCAAAGAGGAGAAGTGGTTCCCTGCTGTTTTCCTGGGCTGAGGAGTAGTGTGGAAGTTGTTTCTGAGAGCACTGAGTGCACTGGGTGCACATGGGGCTGCTAACAGACCGCACACCCCTGCACCTGAGGGGGAGAGAGGCACAGCGACAGACATTCTAGAACATTGGAGAGAGCCATAGATGCTGATAGAGCTTGCTGCCTGATCAAGTGGGAAGAATGCTGAGTCTTGGGCTTTTAGTCTCCCCACAGATGACCCAGCCAGTGGGTCAGTTGTACCTTTTTTCAAGGTCTTAGGTTTTCTGTATGATGAACCTGACTGTGCCTATTCAGCTGAAGCTAACCTTAGGTTATTGCGCCATGACAAACGCACTGCTGAACAATATTGTTCTGATTTCCACCGCTGGGCACCTGACTCAGTGTGGTATGACCCAGCTCTTAAAAGGCAGTTCGGGTTAGGCACAGACCCTTCTCAGTCTTAGGTGTTGATAACTCTCCCTTGTCCATGGGCCTGGTCACCTTGTGCACTGTACCAATTACCCTGGCCATTGGGTAATTTCATAGGGAGACAATCATCTTCTACTTGATCTCATCTCCTGCTTATCCCCTTATCTTAGGGCAGGGGAGGACTGACCATTTGGGCACTCGGGCACTGCTCGAGGGCCCCAGGCCACTAGGGGGCCCCATCAGAGTGGCCAGCCTCAGTAAAACTAGGGACAGTATGTAAAAATCTGTGCTTTTTTTACATCTGTCCCTGAAATGACCGACACCGACATGCTTTTGATGTGAAAATCCCAAGGCTATATCTGCTCTGCCTCTGCACTGACCCCTCAGCCAATCGAAACACACTGTACACACCCCCTTCCACAGCGCAGCTTTTTTGACACAGGAGCAGGAGATGCCGACTGCTGGAGGAAAGAAGAGGGAGGAGTTGACAGCCTGCAGCGTGGGACGGACTGCTGACTGATAAGGTAAGCTGTCTGAGCTTTACAAAATGGATTCTAGTCAGTGGATTACCCTGGTAATCAGAGACAGAGGGGGAGGATGTGTTTCCTCTAGCAGGGCTCCTCCTGTCTTTGATCGATTTTGTGTGTGAGAAGTGCAATGCTCCTGGAGGAATGTCTCCCCCAATCTCTACTACACCTCCTTACTCAATACCTGCCCACCAATTCACAAGCACAGTCCCCTCCTCTCCTGTATTACCACCTAATGTGTCTGTGAGCTACTGGGGCACTACAAGTAACAGCATGCCAGGAGATGGATGCAACAGTGTGTTCAATCAGGCTGATTTTTGGGTGAAAAGTGTTGGTGTGTGTGTATGTGTACTGTATGTATACTGTATGTGAGTGTATACTGTATGTATACTGTATGTATAGTGTGTGTACATACTGTATGTATACTGTATGTGTGTATGTATACTGTATGTTTGTGTGTATACTGTCTGTATGTGAAATAAAGAAAATGGGGTATTGGCGCCAGTCTAGCACAAAAATAAATCTATCAAATGCTGCACCTAAAATTAGTGAATACTAATAAGCAAGTGAAATAGAGAATAAAGGTCGCAAATGAAATGTATGTGATATTCAAACTAGTGTGAAGTATACGCTATACCAATGTGCGACTTAGCATAAGCGTGCCATCACATAAATTATATAAAAAACACAATTCATATATTAAAAAACATAAAGTCCATATATGTGCAATATAGTAGACAAAAACTTCTTCTGTAATATCCAATCACTGTGACTTTCTAAAGTGCAAAAAGGGCTTCAATAAGGTGCTTCTCCCAAAGTGATAATTCTAAACGCTCACCAGATAGCTTTGGCCACCAGGGGACCCACAGGCATATAATATGAGATGTCTTTAGGACCTACAGGAGTCACACAGCAAGCCGCATCAATTAGTATCCACTCCAAACGGTATCAGCATATGTTAAAGGTATTTGCTCATATCCCCATCATCTGCAAGTGTTGGCTCCTCCAAACAGAGCCACAGAAGGCATATATAGTGTAATGTACAGCTTGGGGGAGAGCAGAGGACTCGTATACTGTGTGTCGAGCCTCGATTTCAATGCAATTCATTGATGACGGACTGGCCTCTGCTCTCCCCCAAGCTGTACATGATAACTTGCTCTATCCTACATTGAATGATACATGTAAGTACTGTATTTAAATCAATTAAAAGACGTTGCTACACTATATATGCCTTCTGTGGCTCTGTTTGGAGGAGCCAACACTTGCAGATGATGGGGATATGAGCAAATACCTTTAACATATGCTGATACCGATTGGAGTGGATACTAATTGATACTGTTAAAGGGAGGCCCAGAGTCAAAAGGAAAAAAGCCTAGACGGAGGGTCAACATGACTGGGTTAGAAGAGGTTTGAGCATAGGAGCAGTTACACTCACCAGATTGGTGGAAAGATGGGAGCAGGAGGGGCTTCAAGAGTTGGTACGTTGGAAGGGTTTGGGAGGAGTTTAGTCGTAAGAGAGCGTGGACGGGACAACTTCCCAACCTCCCTCCGTAATGTTTTTTTTTTTTATTGTGGTTGTTTTGGTCTGTTCTGTTTTTTCTTGCAGGTCACGGAGCTGGGGAATTTTCTGTCATAGCGGCTGGCTGGGGAAAGAGGTCCTTGTATGTGTTATAATTAGGAGCAAAAAGGTACATTTGTAGGGACCTTTGTGAGGTACGGCTCCCATTATTATGGCTGGTGGTACCAGCGATGTTGGTTTGTCTTTGAGTTGGTGCTTTCTGCGTCTGGAGGCCTAAAAATGGTGGTTATGCAGGTACTTGGAGTGCATGCCCACAAGGACCTTGGGGCCCCTGGAATACTGTCTGATGTTCATATGTTAATATGTTTAATATGTTATTTATATATTTGGCTAATAAAAGGCTGCTATGGCCATTAAACTCCAGTCTGTGTCATGTCTGGTCAATTTTATTATAAGTGGTCGGTGGAGTGGTCATCAGGCACTTTGGGTCAAGGCTTCTTTGGTACCCTAGTCATGAAAATGGAATTTCCCACTAAAAATATCCTGTCAGAATAGCTTTCTTTAGTTACAGTATGTCTAGAGCTTCCATCCAGCATTAGGGACTACTCTTGGACAACATAAAGAGGAGGTGCTTAATGGAGCATGTAGGTCACTATGTTCCATGCTGTGTATGACTAATGTGTTTCGGAACTCTCACTGTTTCAGAAAACTGAGCAATAGCAGTCTGAACACCTAAAAAAATTAGCCTTGGCTGTGACAGTTAGTCCACCTTGACAGACTCCGTTTTAAACATATACTGGAACACATTTGTAAAACAAGTATTGATCAAAGTGGACTGATCATTTGTTATAGCAAATCTTTTTTTTTTATTAATGCTCTATTGTAAAGCTGCATAAAAGATAGCTGCTATGTGTTACATAAATTCTGGTGCAGTCTTGTCTTCATGAAATGTTATTTCAGTTGATACACACGCAGCAGTATGTAACTCTTGAGAACAGTCTCTATAAGTCCCTTGTTGATACTTGGACTGTGATCAGTAGAAGAAGCTGCAAAACTATTGAATGTAATATCGTTTTTTCCATATCACATTACCCTGGACAGCTTTAACATCATCTTGTACGCCCAGCCAGTTACTAATTAAGCTGTTTTTAATAAGCACATCAATACAATGAGTGCACACAATATGGAGCTTGCCAGATATTATGCGCACAAATGTTGCACTAAAAGGTCACTAGAAGAATTGCTTCGTTACTTCACTGGCTTGTGTTAATGGCCATGAAAATTAACTACGCTGCTGCCAGCAAGCTTTCCACCATTGACATTAGAGAGCTTGTGTTTGTAACAAGAAGCAATGGGAATATAGAGTGACGCAATGATGTTTAATGACTCTCTTAATTATACAAGGTTCTGCAATGTCAGTTGTTTCTTTGGACTTCTGATGGATGTTGGTTCTCAGCAAACTTAGCATTGCATTTGCAATTGATTCTAAAAAGAAAGAACATTGTGCATAAAACACATATGCAAGTGTGTAAATATGGAACTTTGTCTGTGTTGTAAAAGCAATTTTTTGCCTACCTTCATTTACCTTCATTTATTAAAGCCAAAAATATAATATGACCCTCCACCTATCCCCCCTTTTACTGGTCGTTGCCATGAAGAAAAAATAAATGCCCTTTTTACTTACCGATAGCCTCAGTCACGTGGAACTCCAGTCCCAAGTCTTCTTTCCTGTACTGTTTACATGAGGTTGGGTCCTTTTTCAGGTGTCCAGATCATTGTCTGCATGATGTAGATATGTACTAATGGCTATCGAGTGGCAGAGAAGAGGACTGATGTCAGAGTGAGGGGATTGGTGGGATCTGCCCAGTGTGGTCACATCTGCAAGGGGGGGATTAGCAGGCTCTGCATTCAGAAATGGCACCAGCAAGAGATTCAGCCAAAGGACTTAGGTAAGTATACCTTGCTTTACAAGGTAAGAAAAAAAAATGCATTCAGTGGGGGTGGGGGTGGTAAGAGGTTCATGTTTTGCCTGAAGGTGGAATTAAAATGAATTATAAACATAAAAGCTGATTTATTTTTTAACAATTCTTGCTGAGAGAAATATCAAATGGGGCACAAGTAATTTTAAGTGGGCTGTGAAGGCATTGATGTGTAGGGTGGCTATTATAGCAGTGATCCCTATCAGTTCATGTACCATGTCTCCAGTCTATGACTGCCTGCTGAAACATGTCCCCTGTCTCCAACAACTGCGATAACATGTTTGTAGTCCCTTACCATTCCCTGTTGCATGTTTGCAGTCTCTGACCATCTTTTGTGGCATGCCTGTAGTCTTTGATCATATTCTGTTGCACGCCTCTGACAGATTTCTGTAGCATTACATTTACTAAATATTATATGTGGCCATTTGGTAATGTAATAAACCACACTTGAGGCCCCCTTATTCAAGAAAGCTGACCATCACTTTTTACAAGCTTACTTTGTGTTTTTCTGTAGGCTCCTTACATTATAAATAAGGGTGTTTCTGCAATCAGTGAAAGCAATCCACACAGATAGACCAATATTTTATAATTTTTCATATTAATACTCTTGCTGGTGTGTGGTGTCTTACAGAAACATACTGTCAGGAAAATTGTATGCAGTCGTGCATGAAGACGTATGCGAAGATGTGCATATGCTCATTATAATGCTTGAGTGACAGCTAGAGGTTCCCTAACTTGCACGCATGCTCATAATAACTCTTGAGTGAAAACTAGATGTGACCTCTTGTGCTCGTGTCCGCTCACATGTACATGCGCATTAGTATGAGTGTGCGTGAATACTTGGTGCTCACTTTCCTATTTAAAGTGGCTTCAGAGACGAGAGGATTGCTGAGTGGTCGTCAACTTCTACTGCCTGTGACCTGATCCTGTGTTTGTTCCTGTGTGTGTTTACCTGCACTGTTTGACTCTGCTCATTCCTGATACCTTGTTGCTGACACAGCTTGTGACCTGACTCTGCCTTTTGCCTACTGTTCTGGTGCCTTCTATGCTCACCTGATACCAACCCTGGCCTAGCCCTGACACTGCTCTGGATCTGAATCTGTACCTCTGCTGCTTGGCTGACCTGCATCCTGCATCCACCTGCTCACTAGCTTGGTTGCTGTCTGCTGTTCTGCACCTGTTGCCGTTTACTCACACCTGCCAGTCCACCACTCTGCCTGCTGTCCTGCACCTGCTGCTGTGTATCTGCATTGGCCAGTCTACCAGTCAGCCTGCTGATTGCCACCTGCTGCAAGTACCTTCTGTCCAGGATCTCCAACCAGGCACTCATGCCACTTCGTACCCTGTTATATCCTGTCACCATCTTCCGGAAAAACAGGAAAGGGGGTGTAAGGGAAAGCCCTCCCATCAGTTCAGCCTCAACCAGGTACGTGACACATACACATCGAATTTAAAAAAATAAAACCTCTGAAACTTTAATGGCTGTGACAATGCCATTACAGTAATTTATGCTGTTACATTTTGCATTTAAACAATGTAAGAATCCCAAATTGTTCTAGAATGAAACATCAAAATGTCCACTGACAAACTGACAAACTATGAATATTGTATCAAGTCTCATTGTGTTTCCCATGTTTACATATAATGATACCATTTTATTATATCGGTAAAAATTAAACATCTCAAACTACAGAAAAAGACATTTAAACAGTTTGACTTGCAATTTCTCACTTTTTTTGTTAAAGAAAATAAAAAACAGCAATTGCAGCACTGATAAATTATTATTGATTTTATGTGCAATTTGTACTGGCAGTCCTATTGTCTCTTCTGTTCACGTTGGTGACCATGTATCTATCTAACAATTTCAAAGCTTGCACACTTCTCAATGCATTCTGAAGGCCATTAAATTCTTTGTGCTTGTTCATTGTATTATTTTACTCATTCTGTAAAGTTACCTTGTCTAGCTAAGAAAATTTTAAATAAATATTGTTCTTGCGGCTCATTTGCTTCTTGTTTTATTTTCAGTGAAAGGGCACAGTTACACATGTGGTTTTCGGAATCGTATTGTGAAAGCAAAAACTACCCCAAAGCAATCACCGATCAGCTAGTAGTATTACCGTAAGAGTCGTATCTTATGGGAACCAACAATGGAGATTAGGGGACTACACAGTATAACATATCTGTGATAAATCATTCATGACTGCAGCACTAAAAGATCATACATGATTCATCTCTTGTAGGGACTACTGTTTGTAGGTATCACAGGTGAATAATGTTACAAGGATAGCTGCAGATAACAAGCAATTTCATGATTTATTGTGAGTCATTTGTAGTTTTAATGTGTATGTATGGACAAAACTATTTTTTTTTTGTTTTAAAAGTAGGGAAGGGTTTAAACCTATGTCAGTTTATTTTCTTCCTATGTCACTTTGGGGAGTTTTACCTTCCTTTTCTGTCCCTGAGATGCAACAGGAAATCAGACTACAGGAAGTGAAACTACAAAGTTAGAGGAATCCCCATCTTAGACAGTTGTCAGTAAAAAAAAAAAAAAAAAAGATGTACCGTATTTATCAGCGTATAACACACACTTTTTTCCCCTTAAAATCAGGGGAAAATCGTGGGTGTGTGTTATATGCCGATCCCCCGCTGAAACGAGCGAGCGGAGCCGAGATACACAAAGCCAAAATACACTCGGCTTTACTCGGCTCCTCACGCAGTCCCGCCCATCTCCACTGATTGCGCCGCTGACAGACAGAAAGCCGAGTGTACTTCGGCTAGTCTTGGCTCCTCTCGCAGTCCCGCCCCTGACTGTGAGCAGAGCCGAGTCTAGCCGAAGTACACTCGGCTTTCTTTATGTCAGCGGCACAATCAGTGGAGATGGGCGGGACTGCAAGAGGAGCCAAGTCTAGCCAAAGTACACTCGGCCCCGCTTGCTCCTCTCCTCAGCGGAAATCGGCGCAAATTTTAAATACCGGTGGTAATACAAAGAGAATGGCAAGGCTGCAAAGGCACTGGGAAATGCTGCAAATGCACTGGGCAAGGCTGCAAATGCACTGGACAAGGCTGAAAAGGCACTGGGCAAGGCTGCAAAGGCACTGGGCAAGGCTGCAAAGGCACTGGGCAAGGCTGCAGATGGACACTGGGCAAGGCTGCAATGATGGACAAGGCGGCATTTAAATGTAATTTTTTTTCCTTAAACTTCCCTCCTGAAAGTTTTTTTCCTTAAAATTCCCTCCTAAACTTGGGGTGCGTGTTATACGCCGGTGCGTGTTATACGCCGATAAAAACGGTAAGCTTTTTCTGTTGACGACTGCAAAGTTTTTGAATTTCAATCAATTTATCTTAGTGACAGTGCTCACAAGAATAATTAGAGAGGGCACATATACCAGGTAGGGGCTCAGACAGCAATAAATACTTGACAAAACTTATCACAAGAAAATAAGGTGGCTGCTATACATCTCCAAAAATGCTACTTGCCTTGCTATTACTCTGACCCACGGACTTCAAAAGCTAAGCAACTGATTCAGAAGAAGCAAGCAGTTTTGGAAAGCATTAGAAAAGTCAGTAGCTCAAAGGATGCAAGCAAGAGGGTCAGCATGGCAGACAAGAAAATAACATTTTTTAAAAGGATTAATAAAATAAGGCTCCATTTTTTCTATTTTATTTTATTACATTTTTTGCTTTGGATATATTTGAGCAGAGTAAATATTTAGACCACATTTTTAGTTTTCTGTGACCACATTACAGATATTTCACCTGTAGCACCCACTACCTTTTGGTAGGTGATAGAATGAGGTTTTCTATGTTTCAGGTATCAGAACAGGCAAATTTAGGCAGGCCTGTGCTCTAAGCTAGGCCTGTTTGTTTTGATCTGGGACTGGGAGTGATCAGTGTAGCAGTGGGTGTGACCAATTCTGCTCAGGCTCAGAGACGCCTCCCCTCCTTTAAGTCAGTATGTTCTGGAAAAAGGTTGGGTCTCATGTTGGAGTGGCAGGTAGCTCATGTGAGGAGGTTCTGCCAATCCCCATTCGCTATTGGCAGGGGGCAGGCCTCCTATATAAGCTGAGGTCACATGCTGCTGGGCAGGAGTTGTCAGCGAGAGGAAGATGGAGCACTGCTATTTGCTGTAAGGTGGTCCCCAGCCTGGGGCCTGCCATGTGCTGAGGGGGGGGGAGTCACAGGGAAGACTTATCCTTCACATGCACCGCAGAGGAGGAATTTAAGAGAGGAGAGAAAGGATTAGAGGAACCGCTGGACTGTGCAGCTGAACTGTGTTTCCCTCCATGGAACGGGGGCATGGAGAAGGTCAGGGTGTACACCACAGCAAGTAATGGAACCGTAGGAAGCTATTGAGGATAGTGTAGACTGTTGTGGCCAGGGAACGCAGCAGTTCAGGAGAAGACTTTAAGCATAGTGCAGATTGCTGTGCCCGGGGAACTCAGCATCTGCAAGATTGGACTATCTGGGCCTAGTAGTCCATCGGTCGCAATGTGCTGCTAAAGTACTGGGCCGTCGGGGGGAGGTGTGGCTGCACCTCTGGCTCAGTGCCAGGATTTGAGTGACTTTGAGCAAGCTGAGGAGTTATTCAGAGTGACTTCTCATAGTGACAGTGAAATATAAAACTAACAGTTTTGCAGCAAAGGATTTACAGAGGAGAAGTGATACTCTGCAGGAGTCAGTGCATAAGAGGAGGGGCAATAGTTTGCAGTGAAGGAAAGCAGAGAAATATACTGTGAACGTAAGCTGTGCCTCATTATCTGGACTGAATCTTTCAATTAAAGTTCTACCAATGAGCTAAATGTTATGGGCATCTCATATCATCCCTATCCTATCCAAGTTGTGTCCAAAAAATGTTATATTCACTTGGATAATAATACATATATACCCATACCATCCCCCCTTTTTCTTATAAAGGCTGGGTTTGAAAAGGGCCAGGCTGCATCTGTTTTTTTTTTCCTTTTTTGACTGTGCGCAATACACCTGGGCTGGGCCCTCCACTCTCCGAGGATCCACCCATCTGACGTGTCTCCTCTGCTTTTTGCCCATGTATGCAAAATATTCTATGGGATGTAAGTATCATGCACGTTATTAACTATGTAACACACCTCAACAAGTTCCTTGGTTCGAGTGTCATTGATTGATATGTAAATCACATTTTTTATGAGAGATTTAAAGAAACAAATATTGCTTTTTATTTTTATTTTTTATATTGATACTGTGCTCTTTTTCTTTTTCATTAGAAAAACCAATTATACTATTTGCCCTAACATAAACCCTGAAGAAGGAACTACACATATTAGCTTTGAATAAACCCAGCCATTGTGTCTCCAAAACATGTCGGGTATTGTTCACCCTCTTATGTATTGACCCACCAGTCATCATTTGGGTCTGCTATTTATGTATTTTGGCATTTCCAACTGCATGTCAGTTCTTTGTTTTTAATTAACCCTTTCTTTACAAATTCTGTACATTGTCATTATTTGTATGCCTACTATATTTAATAAATATTTTCTATTTTTGATATATGCTTGTCTGTCAATTTCATACCATTTTCCTAATCCGTACCATCCCAGGGGCATTTCCTTCCAAATTTCTAGATTTAATCGGGATGTGATTAGGTGCTCTGGAATTGCATAAACCACTGGTCAGCTTCATCTCATTTTTCCTTTGTTTATTGTCCCACAAATAAAATACAGCAAAGCAACGCAAATGACTGTTCATTGTCTCAAGATGGATGAATGGGGGTCTGGCAGCAGGGTGATGTGTGGATCTTTTGAAACTCGGGGCAGTGCACACCTAACTTCCAGTATTAATATCCTGACTGGAGTTCTAACCTTCCTCCATTTTACTGTTTTGTTGGAGTCTCCCTACAAGAAAGAATTCTTATCGCTCCCTGTCCTGAAGAAGTCAGTGGAACTCTCACCAATGGTTAACATACCACAGTAAAAATCTAGTATTCTCTCTTTCCCACTCAATCCAACACAAAATAAAACATTTTGGTTGGGCCAATAGGTTTAAGTATTTGAGTAACCATCCCCTGTGAAGATGTGGACATAATGTAGCATATTCCAATGAGACATGTAATAATAGGAGGGTTATTCAAGTATTTGAATGAATGTAACGTTCCAAAGTTCAAAAAAATTTAAATACGGCAATTTTTATGAATACATTTATATCAGGTTGTATGTGTTTTCATTGAGTTCAGCTATATAGAAAAAAAGTGGTGAACTTGTTAGGGCAGCACAGTGGTGTAGTGGTTAGCACTTTCACCTAGCAGCAAAAGGGTCGCTGGTTCAAATTCCGTACCACAACACCATCTGCCTGGAGTATGCATGTTCTCCCTGTGCCTGCGTGGGTTTCCTCCAGGTACTCCAGTTTTCTCCCACACTCTAAAGACATGCTGGTAAGTTAATTGGCTCCCGTCCAAATTGGCCCTAGTCAAGCGCGTCGGGACCCTTCGGGGTAAGACCGTGCTATATCAAGATACCTCTCAACTCAACTTGTTAAGACCTCCTCCATTTTTTGCCACAATGCTTCTGGTTATCAGAGAGGGACAGATACCACAGTTTTTTGTGTCTGCACCCATCTCACTAGGGTGGAGCACTTGTTTGCAGTCCCTACTGATTTGCCAGGTTATGGGGCATGATAATTCTCCAGATCCTTCTCAGCAGTATGAGGGCAAATTTGCTGATGTTATACTATCTGCCTTGGTTCCTCTTTCGGCTACAGATGTAACATACTGTATTAGTTGCATTTATGATGGAGTGGTTCAAAAGAAAATAGGGTGTGGTTTAAAGGACATCACTCCTGTATGGGATACAGTAAAAATCCTTAACAATTCGTAAAGCAGACTGATTATGGAAGGGTGCCTTAGACATAACCCTTAACACTAACCTCTGTGTGTAACAGTGCCCAGGTATTTCAGCAG
The DNA here is from genome assembly GCA_029206835.1 of Rana muscosa. Taxonomy (NCBI): domain Eukaryota; kingdom Metazoa; phylum Chordata; class Amphibia; order Anura; family Ranidae; genus Rana; species Rana muscosa. The sequence continues at coordinate 542,829,526 of CM055117.1, read as the reverse complement.
TACAAGTAAGCCTGAGGTTTGCTTTGCTTCAGGCACTAGACAGCTGTATTAAGATTGTTGTTCGACAATAGGATTTGTATTTTATTCTATGTGGCCTGTTCACATTTTAGCAATGTGCTGCACCTTGTCACACCTAGGTACAAGAAATACAGGTGCTTTTTTGGGGCAACATTGGACCCATATACTTTAAGGAGAGTGCCTGAAAAAAACTCAAGTAATATGTGTTCCTTAAATCTCTTCCTCCTAGTATTCTGTTTCTATTTGCCCAAAAAAACACTTAAGTCTGAAAATGTGTCTAAACATAAAAAAAAACACATCAAAAATGCTTTTGCTCAAGTGTGATCCTAGCCTTAAACTGTTACTAAATCCAGGAGCCTGCATTCACTATATTTGGTCTCCCACAATACACAAAACATGGAAATGCAATTATTTTAGTAAATATAAACTGTTTAATACCTTTTGACTTCTATCAGTGCCCGCTTAAAGCTTGTAGGAGGAGTTTTCATACTGCACTGGTTGTCCTATCAGGATACAGGACCTCTGACCCTCTGTCTGGACAGTGCTCATTGGCCCTGTGCTGATCACATGCACTCTCCCAAGAAAAAAAAAAAAGCAATAAAAACCTAACTGAGCATGTGCAGCTTGACTCCAAAGGCTCTGCCTTATCCAGACATGTTTTGGAGTCAGTGGAAGAAGAGGAGGAGATCTGTGCATACAGGATCAAACAGCCTTATTAAACAATGTAGAGAATTAACCCCTTAGGTTCCACAGTGAGTATAACAAGCATGCTTTACTGAATATACAGACTGATTTTACTGTTGTGAGTTTAGTAACACTTTAAGAAATCAAGAAATATCCTCCACTTATAACAGCACTTTTGATGTTTTATGTCCTTTTTAAAAAATGCATCTACAATTGTTTAGCCATTGCAAGCTTTAGCTCCATTTATAAACTTCCAAATACCACTTTTTTTTAAAAATATATTTATTAACACCCACACAGGTGGCAACTATTGGTCTTGTTCCCCTAAACAGTACTAAAGACTATTGAAAGAATCATTAGTAACTTTGGCTACTAAATACATAATGAGATCTGAAAACAGAAGAAGCCATTTAAAAATCCCAGCACAGCAGTAAACAGCTGTTTTTGACATATCAGATGATGCCTTAAAAGGCGCCAATTTCACTACCGCTTAGCAACTTCAAGCTGTTTTTTGCACAATGTAGTATGCAAGTCGTTCCAAAAGGCATAAAACATCCCTGTGTCTTTTGTACATATTGCCCAAAAGAATAATTCCAGCCTGGAGTAACATTTCAGGAAATAAAAGCAGTATCATCAGAGTATCATTGTTGCATATAAGCTGCAAAGATATTTTGGTGATGCTGCATTTATATACTTTTAATTGTGTTTCTGATATAATTCCCTTGCCCTCCTCTGTCTAATAAAAATGTTTATCAAGAAAGACCGCTGTCTTGGCATTCAGAACAAACTGGTTCACCTGAATACCAACAATTTCTCTCTTTAACGTGTGAATTGTGTAGCAAGATGTGATACTACGTGTGTTGGCCAATGCGTGGCATTGCATGACAAGAGGATCACTATTGTTTGCTATTGGGGCCTGTTCACACCTGCGCATTTTTCTTTGGTGTGACTTTGTATTGGTGAGACAGTGGATGCTTTTGACCCCATCAGTGGTTGCACAGAAAAAATGCATGAAAAGCGCATGAAATATGAATAAAAAATGTGTTTAAAAAATGCACAAAAATGCATGAAAATACAGACGCATTCTAAACAATGATGCAAGATGGGACTTGAAACCTTAACAAGACATATAAACAACTGCTTGACAAACCATTTATAATTAAATGCTATTTAAAATGACCTTTAGATTTCAAACTTCAGCCAGCTAGGATTTTTCTAAAACTGCAGAAACTTAAATTCCTTGTGTCCATGGCAATTGTCGGCATTCTTTATACCGTTTATGTACAGAGTGTTCCCAGAAATGTAATTTTCTGCTCATGAGGATCACTGCTTTTTCTAAACTTTTTTTTTGTAGTTACATAACAGGTATTGATCATTTTATGACATGCAGACTCTCCTACTAAGAACTCTGAAAGGAGAAAGTGATTCAGAATGTATGCATCACAGAATAGGTATGAGTCTGAAATGAACCTTGCTCGAATCACAGCAATATAATTGTATAATTGTCTCAGAAAGGATTTGTTTGTCTTAAAGTGGTTGTAAACATCTGAAATGGAAAAGGAACAAAGCATATCCTTCCATAGTGAATACTTGCCTCAGACTATAGTACTTAATGTGGATCCTGTCTCCTCTCTCCTTCCTCTGTTATATGCTTGGGTCAATTCTGACAGTTTTTCAATACACCAGGCAATCCTGGGAGATGCCCCCCAGGACACAACAGATGACTGACAGTCTCAGGTGTGCATGTTTCCCAGTGAGACTGTGTAGAGGGAGTGAGCCCATTCTCTCCACTCAGATATCAGGTTACACTCAGCACTGTGCTCTGAGCTTTGCAGTGTATGATATCAGATCCTTGACCCCTGTCTCTTGAAAGTTTAGAAATACCATCTTATTTGTTTACTTTGGAAGACTGTAGAGGGAAGAAGGCTGAATATAATCAGGTACAGCTTATGTAGGAAAATGTATTTCTTTACTATGTATCACCTGCGACTGCTCACTTCAGTGGGCTTATGTAAGAATTTATTTTCGATTTAAGAAAAGCTTTAAAGCAGAGGTAGAGAAAGAAGAAAAGGATTAGAGCCTCTTCCAGGTTTGTATTGCTGTCTGTATCACTTTTGTTAAGAGTCATCTTCTAAAAGGGAAGAAAAATCACAAAAATATTGACTTATCACCAGGACGGGTAAAGAAGGGAATTTTTCCAGTGGGGATATTTGTTACAGTACAATAGTAAGAAAGGGTATATGTGGAGAGATTTTCTTTCACTTCCTATTGTGTTTACTGTACAGGAAGTGAAGGGAAATATCCTCCATAGAACACAGACAGCAACAAATAGCTAGCTTGGTTTTAACACTTCCCTACTATAAAACTAGTAAGTAGCTATAAATACACCTTAAATATTGTATTAAAAGGCAAACACAGGGGTTTGGGAGGGCTTCCTTATGCTATTCTGCTTTTTCTTGGTGGGTTGCAATGTTTAGGCTAATGAGGTTAAACCAAGTGCATGCAAAGGAGATTCCTGCCATCAATCAATAGCATTTAAAAAAAGGAGAAGGGGCCAGATTACAGAAATGAGCAGTAAAGAAGGCGAGGTCCATGAAATAAAAGTTAGCAAATGATGAATGCACACAACAAACAAAACAGGAATAGTAAATACTATATATTATAGACTAATTACTAAATAGTAAAAACAGTACAGACACAAAATATGAAAAAGGTGAATTGGGGCTTTAAACTAGCTTTTGTGAGCAGTGCAGGGAGTATCATGAGCCTTTTTTGCTCTATTTTTTATTTTTTTCTTGAAAAAAAGTAAGCAGCTATGCTTCTAACATGGATTGTACTTGAGAGGTAAAATCGTAAAGCTTTGTAGCCATTTAAAGCCATGATTCTGAATCCTCCAAAGCGTCTTCTGAGCTGTTGTTATTTAAAGACTGTATTATCTGCAGCCAGGCAGGCTCCTGCTTTAAAGGAAGCCAGTACCTCTCAGTTCTTCGGAAGCATGTTGGTCAAACTGGCTGATCAAACATCTCATATAACAAATGCATTGTGTGAGATGAAAAAGAGCATGCAGAGAGATACAGGTCAGCATTGTGCCAGTATCTACCTTCTCACATTGAGAGCGTTGTAAAAAAAAATAAAAAAAAATGGAAGAGTAGCCTGGGGATGGAGAGAGCGCATTTCCAAGCTGGAGTGGGAATGAGGTGGTGGAAACAAATCCCTTGCATAATGCTTTTTTCATTCCCTAAGCTTGCACTCTATGGGAATAATAAGCCTTTTATATGAAGCTGTACCAAAGAATAGAAACGCTGAAGCTGTGTTAAGGTTTATATTATAAAAGGGTAGACATTTCAGTAAAAATGCATAGATATTCGAGAGGGCATGATTTCCATCTAAACAGCTAAGCAAACCAAAGTCCTTCTTTACTGTGGAAGAGGAACATATTTTTAAAGAGCTGCTATGACAACAATAAATCAGAATTTATTTCCTACACATTCTGGACCATTAAGCTTTGTGCAACCATGTAGATTTATAAGGATTCATAAAAATTTTTTTTTTTTTTTGCCATTTTATGTAATATTTTAAACCTGTGCTTCAGTGGAGCAGAGGCATGATTGAGGAGTTGATTCATAACAATCCAGAATAATGAAAGTCTACTATGCACCAGTTCTATCTTGCTAAAGGACCGGTGTGGTAATACTGGCTTTAGTAGACAAGAATTAAAGTGGATATAAAGCTGAGGATTGACATTAAATTCACCTGTTACCTTTGTGGCTGTTGTTACAAGTAGGGTTACACCAGAGGATAAAGATGAGTGATGAGCCCTAAGTCTGTTGCTACTCCTTTCAAGTCCAATCACAAGCTGGGGGCAGGGAAAGTGACCAAGCGGGTCTGCAGTTTTGTAAACTTCAGAACTCGATAAACAAATATTACTTTGCAGCTCCCATATATGTATTTCAACTGTTTATTTAGCTGTTTGCCTGGGGGTCAGATTAGAATTCTGCATAGCTGAAATCTTGCTTCGTGTAAGGGCTGCTCAAGGTGAATAAAGTAGCTTAAAGCATAAAATGAGAAGGAAGTAGAATAAAAGAGTGACTCTACCACTGGAGATGGGACGCTGGCTCACTAAAAAAAGGAATAAGTTAGGTGGGATAACCAATTTTATAATTTACAGAATTGTGGATCTTCTTCTCTCTTTCCATAGGCAGCAAGTCTTAAAACATCTTATAAAAGTCCCAGTGTGCCGTTTGCATATCAGTATTAATATTCTCCCTCCACTGAAACATCAAATAGGAACAGGGGAAAGGTCTCTGGAAATGTTCAGAAAATTGTTGCAACGTAATCACAGGTCCAAAATCATAAGTGTAATAAAAGAGCTGGAGCATTTCACAGTGTAACTTCTCTGGGCAGCGGAGAGGAAAGCTTCATTTTCTATTAGTAGGGCAAAATAAATGGTATACTGGAAATGCAAGCGGAATACTGAGAGGAGCTGAAGGAAATTTAAATCACTGTGATGGCAGAGTAGTGGAGAAAGATTAGTCATGCACCAGTGTTTCTACTTTATATGCGCAATGTCAAGAAGTTAATCACAACTCTATTGGTCACTGTATATACTGTAAGTAAGAGATTGTATAATTTTCCCAATCTTTTCTGCAGTCATCTAGGAGCTTTCTATATATTTACACTTTTTTGATCATTTTATACAGGTTAGAAGAAAATAATCAAGAACCATAATAGAAAATTATGTGGATAAATAAATACATTAGAATATAATACAATTTTATATAAATAAAAAGAGAAACATAGATCAATAAACTGCGGTTAAAAGTTCTATTAGTGTCCATTTATTACAAAAAGTGTAAAAATGTGCAAATCTCCACTCTCAGTGGTATAAAAGTGCCAGTGCTTCACAACCTCCACACATGCACCCCCGTGACTTTAAATAATTTATTTGACCTCTTATTAAAGAAGGTAAAAAATTATTAATAACAATGTCCTTGTGCTGATTTTATTTTTAAATTTAAGCTAGCCATACATGAACTAAGATTTGTCCGGTTCAGCAGGGACCCTATCGAATTTCAGTCTATGTATTGGCAGGCTGGTTGCACACAAGTTGATCTATCAATAGACTTGTGTACAATCAACCTGTTGGAAATTTTTCTCTCGATCAGTTTAGCTATCTATAGCTGGCAGTGCTGATGGGTGTATTCTGATGGCAGGGAAATCTTTGAAGCCGGGAATGGCTTAGCAGGAGGGATTCATTCCCCCATACACAACAAGTGTGCAGATAAGGGAATCAAGTAATTTTCTTTTGTTAACCTGCTGGTTGAATGGAAAAAAAATATATACTTGTGGATGACCAGCCTCAGGATTTAATTTCTCCTCATGGTCCCATTCAGAAAAGCACAGAGGGAAGAAGTTCATAAAACAACAATGTATGTTTTATAAAACAGAGTAAAAACAAATTGTACTTACAGGGCAAGTGCCTAACTCAGCACTCAAAAATTACAGCATACAATTTGCATTAAGCTCCACACCACTGCAAAAAAAAACTCACATGTATGTAGTAGTGCCATAGAATCATGTCCTGCCCAACATGTTTCAATAGGAGCAGATTGATTGAGAGAAGCTAAAGGAAGGACATAATCAGGATTGAACTGGATACTCCTGATGTTGTCCAGCGTGATGAAACACACTGGGCTGAACAAGGTACTGTGATGCTGCTACACACCTGTGAGCCACCCAGGGCCAGTGCAAGGATTTTTGTCTACACAGGCGAAGGTGCATATCCATACCTCCCCCTCCCCCATCACTGTGCTTCCATCATTGTGTCCCCCATCATTTTGCTTTTGCTGCCACTGTGCCCTGCATCACTGTGTTCCCCATCTATGTGTCTCCATTACTGTGTCCTCCATCACTGTGCTCCTTCTGCTACGGAGTCCCCCATCACTTTGTCTCCAATCACTTTGTCCTCATCACTATGTCTCCATCACTGTGTCCCCAATCACTGTGTCCCCTTCACTGTGCTCCTCTTGCCACTGTGTACCCCATCACTGTGTCCACAATCACTTTGTCCTCATCATTGTGTCTCCATCACTGTGCTCCTCCTGCCACTGTATCCCCCTTTCATTTTTATCCACGTCCTCCATCACTAACCAGGAGCCAGGAGCCAGGAGCCAGAGTGGGGGCATGGAGTTGATAGGCAGAGCAGCTCTGCACAGTGGTGTTTCCTCTTGCTGTGCCAGGAAGCTAAATCTGGATTTGAAAGGGGAGGGGAGTTGATAGGTGGTGTTTCCTCTTGCTGTGTGTGCCTACAAAGCGTGTCATCAGTTGATTAGGACATTGGAGGTCCTAGCAACCAATGAACCCAATGGAAGACAGGTGTTTTAGAAATCTGAATCGCCAGCAAGTGGCTGGGGTTTCGATTTTACTGCCCCCCATCCCCATCCCCATCTCCGCTCTCTAAGTTGGCTGCCTTATATTGGTGCCAGCCTTGGCCATCCACATGCACTAAATTGTTTGCAGTGTTGTGGTGTTCTCAATACAAAACTTGTATGCTCTAATTCCTGAGTGCTAGGCTCAGCACTTGTCTTGAGAGTATTATTTATTTTTGCTCTGATGTTTTAATAGAGATACACTGTTGTTCTATGAGCCTCTCCCAACTGTGCTTTCTGTAGTGGGATCATAAGAAAATATTCCCGTCTATCTGGCATCATTATGTAGCACTTTTTGACCTTTTTAAAAGAGATCAAATAAATCTGATGAGTGATAAGGTATCACCGGTGTGCACATGTGGAGAACTAGAACTTTTATACTACTGAGAGTGGACATTTGCAACTTTTTTCACTTTGTGTATTAAATGGCCAGTAGTGTGGTTTATGGGCTTTTAACAGTGTATTGATGTAAGTATTCTATGATTTTCAGTATATGAAACTGTATTATATACTAATTTATGTATTCATTCACATGATTTCATATTACTGTTCTTGATTATTTTGTTTGATATTCATTTGTGGAGAGGGGCTTTATGTAATTATTTATGTCACTCATTTAGGTAAGCACTGTATTTGTATGATATGTAGTGTTACTATCCTGTTAGGATATTTATACAGCTGCTATTGGCTAGGGGGTTTAAAAAAAATAGGAGCATAAAATGTTCAAGTATTTTATCTATTGGCAGTAGGATGCACAGTAGAAAAGCTGCATCATGCAAAAAAAATAAATAAAAATATTGGTGTGGTGGTTAAGCTGAAGTATTCAATATGGCAATTAGCCTAAAAATTCCAGATGCCAAATATTAAATTAAAATATGAGTCATGGTGTTTTTGTGTGTTACATCTAATCTTTAACCTTTTTGTTTACTCATGCCAGCAGTGCGAATGAGTACCAAAAGCTGCAGATTTCATTTAATTGCAGTAGCACAGACTAGTTATGATACCTCTGCAAAAGAGGTAAGCTCTGTCACCATACTATGTACAAAAAATTAAATAAAAATTAAATATGTTAAATACATAAGGGCAGCATGTACATGTCGCTAATACAATGGCAATTAGGCATTTGAATGAGTAGATGAGACTGCATGTTTGCATGTGGGGCTAGTAAAAAATAATTTTAGTGAATTGTGGTGAAGTATGGAACTACAGCAGATACAAAAGACAAATGAATATAGCTTTGTATACATAAATGTATTTTTAATTGCAGGAAGTGCAAAGCTGTCCATAGATGGTTTGAATCTTGGTTGGTGCCTGCTGAACCAGCCAAGATTCAGAACCTGTGATCAATCGATCAACTTAGGCACAACCAATCTGTTGGATTTTACATGTGATTATTTCTAGCGGCTATTATAGCGACTAGCAGTGATCACTGTTTTCTCACAGGGGGAGAACACAAAGTTAGTTGGTAGAACACAATGGCCCCGCAGGTAGTGGTGGGGGGGGGACCCCCATCAACAATGACTGTGATTGCAGGAAAGAAAATTGCTCTGTCTATGGCTGGCTTAAGTACCTAAATTAGATTTACTTTTCAGCTTTCTGCAGTGCCCTTTAAAACAGAGCTCAGTCTTGGAAAAGGAAAATGAGCATGTGGAGTCAATCAGTTATACTGCAGTGCAAGGAGCATACTGATAGGAGCATGGAGCAAGAGAGATAAGCTCATCAGGGGCATATTTTAAAATAAAGAATCTGACATTCAGCAAGCATTTTCTGCAGGTGGCCCTTCCAGGTACATGCCTCTTAAAAAGCTGTAAATGATTCTCCACCAGAATGTGTGGTGAAAGTAAATGCTTTAGAAACCCCATAGTGTTTATATAGTTTGGGTAAATACAAGTGGTACTGTTGTCCCCAGGAATGATATTGTAGTGACCACAGGACAGGATACAGTCAATATCTGATTGGTTGACTGATACTGTTTTGTACATTGCTAAGAGCACTCCCTCTTGGTAGCTTTAAATATAGTTGGGGCACATCACCTTATACACAACTACAATATCAATTTGCCTGCTAACGACCACAGATCATTGATTCACAGGTATTTTTGAGTCTGGAGGAGGCATTTGTACCTGATGTGTGGGCAGAAGGTGGTTCAAGTTGAATGTGTTTATCATCTGTTGAGCAGTGAGCAGAAGGTGTGGGTGACCATGAGTTTGGGGGGTACAGGTTGTGAGTCATCAGACGTAGATTGATGGATGAGTGGGTTCAGGTAAGCAATATCCAGAAGGAATTGATGGCTTCATGTCCAGGGAGAGGGAATGTGGGTGTTAAAACCTTAGCTTTGGGGTGAACATTACTTCATCCCGATAGCAGTGTGCACCTTCATATTATATCGTACCTTTCTTTACTGCAGTGTTAAAATCTTCACAGGTAGTAGTTTATTACTTTATTAGTACCATTGACTCGCATGTGTTTGTAAGTCTGAAGGAGTTGTGTGTGTTTGTTGGTGGGCATGCAGTGATTCAAGTGGAGCGTGTTCACCAGCTATTGGGTAATGAATTGATGGGGTGGGTGACCATGATTTTGGGGGGTACAGGTTGTGAGTCCTCAGACAAAGAATAATGGTTGAGTGGGTTCAGGTGGCCAAAAGTCCAGGGGGGATTGATGGCTTCATATTTGGGGTGGAGGGAGTGTGGGTGCCAAAACTGTAGCTTTGGGAGGAACATTACTTCATCCCAATAGCAGTGCTATTTGACCAGACAACAAATAGGGGGTGCCGCTCAAAGCTCCATCCAGGTCCTCTCCTGTAGTAGTACTGCTGGAAGTGCTGGCAAGGACAGGGCTCATTCCAGCTCCAATGATACAACAGACAAAAAAGTTCCTATGTGCTGCACATCAATGCAATCCCCTGTGGATATGTGAAATGACAGTCTCATCCTGAGCTCCAGCAAAGCCATGCCCCAAATAAGCTCCAGGGGGTGCATTGGAGTGCATTAGGGCCATGGCTTGACTTGAGCCTGCGCTGAGACTGTCATTTCACATATCCACATGGTCTTGCAGTGATATGCGGCGTATAAGACCCTTTATGTCTAGTGTGCACCTTTATATTATATTGTACCTTTATTTACTGCAGCATTATAATCTTCACATGTATTGATTTTATTACTCCATTGGTACCTTTGATTGACATGTATTTCGGAGTCTGGAGGAGTTGTGTGTGCCTGTTAGTGGGCAGGCGGTGTTTAAGGTTGAGCATACACTGTTGGTTAGTGAATAGATGGTGTGGATGACCATGAGTTTCAGAGGTGCAGGTTGTGAGTCACTAAATGCAGAGTGATGGATAAGTGCGTTTAGGTGGCCAGACGTATTGATGGTTTCATGTCTAGGGTGGAGGTAAAGTGGGTGCCAAAACTGTAACTTTAGGATGAACATTAATATATTCCAATAGCAGTGCCCACCTTTATATTATATTGCACCTTTGTTTACCACAACACTCTGAATTTCAAATGTATTAACTTTATTACTTCATTATCAGACAAGGTAATATAATACATTTTACGATCATTCCACACAAATATAAATATAATGAAGTCGAGAAAACAACCAGGTTGTGTTCTCTCAGCACAGCTGCCACATATATCAACAGTCTGCACTATTAATCTTCTAGCTCACATGAAAAGAAAAGCCCTTTCTAGCTAGAGAACATTGCATAGGACTAGAAGCTGTATAGTAGCCAAGTCATTACTTTCCTATATTGTTGATTTTTTAAATGATTGTATATAGAAGATTCCAATTTCAAGTGAATAGGAGAAAAAGGGGGGAAAATCACCTAGAAAATCATGTTGGCAGAGATGCCCTGAAGCAAACAGTATTCCCGTTTGACATTATTGATTACCAGTCTGTGGATATTCTCCTGGCGAAATAGAAACATAATTAAACATTCTGTCATAGAACCAGCTGTCCCAGGGACATCTCAAATTGATATTTAGTTGCCTCGTAGAGCAGCAGAGAAAAAAAGCACATCATGTGATCTTTTTTCTACCTAATTATATTGCAGCAACAATGTCATAGGTACTGCTGCAAGAACACTGCATGAGAGTGCGCCACTTAGCTGGACAAAAAAAAACAAAATGAAAAAGGTTATATCATATTTTCAGGTGTTTTTTCTCTATATATAAAAGGATATTGGAAATGTAAATTATTTTGAATTTGGGGGACGTGGTCTGCCAGCGCTGGTGATGGCTGCTTAGACTCTGTGCTCGTCAGCTAAGGGAGAGAAACGGAGCGTCTAAGGCCCAAATCCACAGACAATCCGCGGCCATCCTGCCTCCTAATACATCGGGCAACACAGCCAGCCATGTCTAGGAAGAGGATGATGGAGCAACAACCGAGAAAACTGACAGCCTTCTTCTCCAAGCCTGCCAGCAAGGTTAGTCGGTCCCAAAATGGCGCCGGCGCGGCCGCGATCCCGGAGGCCTACACGGATCTACCCGACGAAATTCCAGGTGATCAGGACCTCCCTTGCCCTCCTCTATCCCCTACCCTCAGAGCAGGAGATAACCCTATCACAGGCAGCCCAGCGAAAGCGCGGATGCGGATGGAAGCACCGCCGCTGCCGCGGCCCTCTCAAATTGAGGCCCTGGCTTTCAACCACTTCCAGGCTAACCAGGCACTACAATCCTCCATGGCCTCATTCCCCACAATGGGCCAACCAGTGATGGACACTACATTAAAGGACATGCTGCTATCTCTCCAGACCTCACTTATGACTGACCTGTCATCCCTGTTCACTAAAATGTCAGCTGACATGCATGTTATGGATGACAGGGTGACACACTTAGAAAGCAGCATGGAGGAATGCACTGAAACGGTGAATGACCTGATTGATTCCTATGCTGACATAAGGGATGAGCAATCCTGGGTAAGGGCCAAGCTGGCAGATTTAGAGGACAGGTCCAGAAGAAATAATGTAAAAATCAGAGGGGTCCCCTGAAACCATCCTGCCTCTAGACCTCCCTAAATACGCCAAAGAACTTATGCATTTGATTATGCCAGACGCATCACCCAGAGACTTGATTGTTGATCGAATCCATAGGATTGCTAAGCCCTCCCATCTAGCAGCATCAACCCCTAGAGATGTCCTAATGAGAGTGCATTTCTTCCCTGTCAAAGAGCGGCTGCTCATGACACTGAGAAACAACCCTTCGCTGCCTGAACCGTACGTTGGAGTGCAACTATTTCCAGACCTCTCAAAGTACATGCTGCAATTGAGGAGACAGCTCAACCCGATCACCAAGGGCCTCCACAACCACAAGATCCAATTCAAATGGAGATACCCTGCAACCTTGCTCATTACAAGGAATGGCGAATCACATGTGATCCACACCCTCCAAAAGGGAATGCAACTACTCCACTCATGGGGAATCATCCCTGACACACCGCAGGATTCTAATCCACCGATGGAGCAACGCAACAACCGCACGTCACGTCGCTCCTTAACTACTTCCCACCCGGCCACTGTACATATACGGCCGGGTGGGTGCTCTCTCCTTCTGAGTGGACGTTCCTGAACGTCCTTCAGAAGGAGGGGAATCACGCGCGCGCGCCGCGTTACCAAGGACCCGGTGCGCGTGCCCGGTGGCCGCGATTGCCGCCGGGCACCCGCGATTGCCCGGGAACCAAGCAGGAAAGTGGATCTGTGTGTGTAAACACACAGATCCACGTCCTGTGAGGGAGAGGAGGCTGATGGTGTGTCTCTTGTACATAGGGACAACCATCGGTCACCTCCCCCAGTCAGTCCCCTCCCCCCCAGTTAGAACACATTGAGGGAACATATTTAACCCCTTCCCGCCCCCTAGTGGTTAACCCCTTCCCTGCCAGTCACATTTATACAGTAATCAATGCATTTTTATAGCAGGGATCGCTGTATAAATGTAAATGGTACCAAAAATGTGTCAAAAGTGTCCGATGTGTCCGCCACAATATCGCAGTCACAATAAAAATCGCAGATCGCCGCCATTACTAATAAAAAAATAAAAAAATATAAAAAATGCTATAAAACTATCCCCTATTTTGTAGACGCTATAACTTTTGCGCAAACCAATCAATACGCGCTTATTGCGATTTTTTTTTATACCAAAAATATGTAGAAGAATACGTATCGGCCTAAACTGAGGAAAATTTTAATTGAAAAAAATAAATGGGTATTTATTATAGCAAAAAGTAAAAAATATTGTGTTTTTTTTCCAAACTGGACGCTCTTCTTTTGTTTATAGCGCAAAAAATAAAAACCGCAGAGGTGATTAAATACCACCAAAAGAAAGCTCTATTTGTGGGAAAAAAAGGACGCAAATTTTGTTTGGGAGCCACGTCGCACGACCGCTCAATTGTCATTCAAAGTGTGACTGCGCTGAAGGCTGAAAAATGGCTTGGGCAGGAAGGGGGTTTTAGTGCCCAGTAGGGAGGTGGTTAAATGGTCATGGCACTTGACCGAGTCAGTTTATTATTTATTTATTTTTTCTTTTCCTCCAACCTGCATTTGGGCCTATGTACATCTACAAGTTTGATGCTCTCCCTGGCTTCCAGCCTTCCAATTTGTTATACAGTTGAACATCGACGTTTGTTACCCCCCTTTAGTGGTTTAGCTGAATACCTACATTCTCTACTCCACCTAACGTTCTATCTGGTGGTCATTCCACCGAATGAGACTGCACTACAAGTTCCAGTTTTTATCTTGTTTAGTTTTTTTGGTTGACTTTCTTGTTTTACAGCCGCCTCTCTGCGCGTACCGTAAGTACGTCAACTTCAGAGGGTCTATCAGAACATATCCTTACAGACAGGTCTGGCCTCTGAATCCAGGGATCCAATAAGTCCTTGACGAACTGTAAGTGTATCCGTCCTATCTTTTTTTTTTTTTCTCTGTGCCTATACATAACACCTACAATGCCGATCACGGTATTATCCATCAATGCGAATGGACTCAACCATCCAGCAAAGAGACACTCGCTATGGAAAACAGCCCTAGACCTTAAGTGTGACGTCCTGTGTGTCCAGGAAACACATTTTCTTTCCACAGCTGCGCCTATTTGTACGAACAGACACTTTTCCCAGATTTTTACCGCCCCCTTCACCTCCAAAAAAAGAGGGGTGATGATAGCGGTACGTAACTCGGTTACATTCCAATTTTAAAATGTTACCCTCGATCCAGGTCGTTACATTATTTTTGTATGTACCATAAATAAATAATACTACGTATACTTTGGTGAATATTTACGCTCCAAATGTCAAACAAGTTCACTTCCTCCTACAAAATTATGCGTATCGTACATCCTCTGAAACAAGGACATATAATCATATGTGGGGATTTTAACCTAGTACCTGAAATCAACCTTGACATCCGCTTCAAAACGCAGGGAATCTCCCCTGAAAAACCTCATTGTTTCACATGACTTGTTTGACGTTTGGAGATGCTTGAATGGGGAGGAGAGAGATTATACATATTTCTCTCCTCTCCATAAAACGTACTCTCGCATTGACAATTTTCTCACTGACAAATGGCTACTCCAAAACATCAGCGCAGCTGTAATCCAAACCATGTCTTGGTCGGACCATGCCCCTGTCACCATTACTGTATCTGACTCTTCGCAACGAACCAATACTTTCATATGGAGAGCGAACAATTATATCTTGCAACATCCAACTTACTCTCCAGAAATAATAGACCAATTAACCGAATACTTTGAAATAAATTCAGGCTCTGTGTCCAACCCGGGCGTGTTGTGGAATGCGCACAAAGCGTTTATCAGAGGTATATTAATCAAACTTAGCTCCCGCCACAAAAAGAATAGATCACTGAAGATAGATGCGCTTCTGTCCCAAATAGCAAGTCTAGACCAACAAAATAAATCCAAACCCAATCCAACATGTTCAGCACAAATCCTAACACTTAGACGAGAACTAAGAATCCACCTCCTCCAATCGTACGAACAAATGCAGAGAAAATTAAAAGCCACATCATATTCCACGTCCAATAAAGCAGGTAAAGCCCTTGCCCAGCGTATTAAAGGGAGGCGTATAAAAAACAAAATAGATCACTTATTCCATCCCCACACAAATGAAACACTCAGGAACCCACAAGCAATAGCGGATGCCTTCAGCGCATACTACAGTGATCTATACAATCTACAGCGAGACCCCGACACGCACCAACCCACCCCAGATGACACCACTGACTTTCTCTCACGTATTAGACTCCCATCGTTAACGATGGAACAAATCTCCTGTCTCAATGACCCTTTCACAGTACAAGAAATAATAGAGGCTATCCACACTCTCCCCTCAGGGAAATCACCAGGCCCCGACGGTCTCACAGGGGAATACTTTAAACAATTTGCGCATCACCTAGCTCCACATCTTGCGACCCTGTACAACAACGCGGCCTCCTCCGCTAAATTTCCACGTGAATCCCTTCAAGCGCTAATAATCACTCTACCTAAACCAGGGAAAGACCCCGTAGCGCCTCAGAACTTCCGTCCAATATCACTCCTAAATCTAGACTTGAAAATATATGCCAAAATGATTGCCACACGATTGACTCATATCATGCCCAATCTGATCCACAGGGATCAATCAGGTTTCACATCCGGTAGACAAGCGTCAGACGCCACGAGGAGACTAATAAATGTCATCCATTATGCTGAGACTAGTGGAACGCCTTCTCTGCTCCTCTCATTGGATGCAGAGAAGGCGTTCGACAGAATACACTGGAAATACTTGCATCAAGTTCTCCAGAAGTTTGGTTTCAAAGGTCAAATACTAAATGCTATCTTAGCACTATACACTTTCCCTTCGGCCCGGGTATTTTCTGCAGATATGCTCTCCCAACCATTTACCATTACCAATGGCACTAGGCAAGGTTGTCCGCTGTCACCACTGATCTTCAACCTACTCATGGAACCCCTAGCTGAGCACATTAGACAGAACTCCAAAATTTCTGGATTTGTGATAGGACACCAAACACACAAGATCAGTCTGTTCGCAGACGATGTCATCCTTATGATTACAAACCCGACATCCTCCCTGGCAGAAATACAAAATACCCTTCAGTGGTTCAGTAAAATTTCTTATTATAAGGTGAACGCTACAAAGTCATACATACTAGATTTAGGACTAGATGCAACTTCCAGGAACCTACTCCAATCCCAATATCCCTTCACATGGGCGAAACACGACATATCATACTTGGGGATTCAATTGCCGAGATCGGCAAAAAATCTTTTTAGTTGCAACTTTCTACCATTTCTTACCAAGCTTCAAAATGAGGCCCACAAATTGGCTAAACAGGAATTATCGTGGTCGGGGAGACTCACCGCATTCAAAATGTTACTTCTACCACAATTGCTGTACTTGTACAGAACCATCACTATCCCTATCCCGACGTCTTATTTTAAGTCTCTCCAAACAACTCTTAACAAATTATTATGGAAAGGAAAAACACCTAGATGCGCAAAACATACACTTATCAAACATAAACTTGCAGGGGGTGCAGGATCAATTGAGTTTGAAGATTACTACTGGGCGTCAATACTGACACAACTACAAGACTGGTTCCACAACCCTACTCGTACTCTCTGGGGCCATATAGAAGCAGCACTGATTAAACACCATACACTACAAAGCTGGTTGCTGGGTACCCCCCATGGAATCCCCATCTCCAATGCCCTTCCCCCCACAATAAGAGCCTCTGCCCAGGCTTGGAAAAAACTGGTAAACCTAAGTCCAACAATGGCGTATTCATTCTCTCCTCCGCTACCGTTAGACATACTCTGTCAATGCACTAGAGACCTTTATTTGTCACACTGGATATCTAAAGGTATTAAACACATACAAGATATATTCCAGGGGAACACCATAATGACGTTCCAAACACTACAGCAGAAGTTTGACCTTCCCAATACGGATCTATTTACCTACATATGTGTCAAACATTGCTTATCTCACTTAGCTCATCCATTCTACACACTCCCCCCTAAGGTGTGGTCATTTTTTATAAACACCTCAAAGCTGAAAGGAATTTCCCTCTTCTATAATATTTTACATCAGAAAAAGGAACTTACCAAAACTAAACCTCACTTTCACTGGGACACAGATCTTGGACAAACCTTTACTGAAACACAATGGCAAACAGCACTGCACTCCATATACAAGGCAACCCTAAATTCCACATTCTGGGAACTCACACAAAAAATTTCTCTACGGTGGTATCTTACACCAACAAAACTGGCATCATTTAACAGCACCACCTCAGACGTTTGCTGGAGATGCAACTCAGGGAAAGGTGACCTGCTTCACATCCTCTGGGCATGCTCTTCAATACAACCGTATTGGACAACCATTTTTCTCATACTGTCGGATATCACACAGGAGCAAATTCCACCCTCTCCGGCACTGGCGTTACTCAATCTGATGATTGAGTCCATCCCAGGGCCACTGAGAATGGTTACAACCAACGTCCTTCTTGCTGCTCGTCTGAGCTTGACCAGGCTTTGGAAAAACACCCAACCACCCACGACAGAAAATACTCTTGAACTTGTTAACTTACACTACAACTATGAGATTACACTGGCCTCCAGTAGGGGTCAACTCAAAAAAGCACAAAGTGAATGGTACCCCTGGACTAGGTGGGCTAGAGCAGAACTGTTCATATAATCCAGGAACTCTGATAGTACTCCCTGATCTTGATACTTTTGTCCTCTGTCTTAAAACTAAGCTGGTTACACTGTTATGTTAATATGTATAAACACTATACCTCTGAGATGTATGAGTATGCTTCTACCGTGCTGTATTGTATGTTATATCCTGAAACAAAGATTGGAACACAACTTGTATACACTTTTATGTAATCCACTTGAAAAACTAATAAAAACCTATTGTTAAAAAAAGAAATGTAAATAATTTTAAACATCTTTTTAAAGGTTTAAGAAAAATAAAATGCTGTATATATGCACCTAAAAGAGGACTAAAGGAAATCTAGGGTCACAGCATACACTTTCATTTTATAAAATCAGAATTGTAATAGAGGATTTTTGTTGGCAGAGTAGGTACATTTAGGTAGGCCTAGCTGGTTGCTAGGTCTGTTTGTTTTCATTCTGGGCTAGGAGTAGCTCAGGGTAGCAGCTGATGACTCACAGGCCGCATCACTTCACTGTCATCTCCCTCTTCCTTCTAGAAAGTGCTAGAAGGAGAGGTGTGGTAGACAGGTGGGGTTGCCTGGGGTATCTTAAAGAGCCTTGACCATTCCCCAACTTGGATTGGCAGGGGGCAGGCCTCCTTAAATATCTGGGGTCAGCTCAGATGGGAGGGGGGGTCGGGTGGAAGAACTGGACTGAGAGAGCATGGAGGCTGTCGGGGCCCACAGGGAGCTCCCCAGTCTGGGGGGCTCGGGTGCATCCGGGAGTGACAAGATCCTGGAAGGAGAGGCACATGAGAGAGCAAGTAAAGGACAGCGGTGAAGAACACTTCTGAGAGTCTCCAGGGAGGACTACTGGTCGTAGCCAGGAGGGCTGGTGAGTGAGCACAGTCGGGAGGACAGGGGAGGCATGCCTGAGAGAACAGGGAGATTTTGGTTTGAGATTGGAGCAGAATCAGGAGTAAGGACTGTGGAAAGGGCAGTGGAAAGAGGTCATTGCAGCCAGGCTGGCTGGCAGGACCTGAAGAGAGCTATCTGGGAGTGGTAGTTGAATGGAAGATAGCTAGCACCTGAACTATTTCTACACCACAGGGGCCTGAGGTCCCTGCCCACAAAAGGCAATTCATTGATGCTTGGCTGAAGCAGTGTCAGGCCTACCCATGTGGTGATAGCTAGTCTGGAGGAGTAACAGTCTGCAGCAAGTGAAGTGCTGTTGGAGGAACTTTGTGCAGCAAGTGTTTGTGCTGGAGAGAAGGTTTAAGTGTACAGTCATGGCCGAAATTGTTGGCACCCCAGAAATTTTTCCAGAAAATCAAGTATTTCTCACGGAAATGTATTGCAGTAACACATGTTTTGCTATACACATGTTTATTCCCTTTGTGTGTATTGGAACAAAAAAAAGGGAGGAAAAAAAGCAAATTGGACATAATGTCACACAAAACTCCAAAAATGGGCTGGTCAAAATTCTTGGTACCCTTTCAAAATTGTGGATAAATAAGATTGTTTCAAGCATGTAGGGCAAGTAACAGGTGTGGGCAATATAAAAATCACACCTGAAAGCAGATAAAAAGGAGAGAAGTTCACTTAGTCTTTGCATTGTGTCTGTGTGTGCCACACTAAGCATGGACAACAGAAAGAGGAGAAGAGAACTGAGGACTTGAGAACCAAAATTGTGGAAAAATATCAACATTCTCAAGGTTACAAGTCCATCTCCAGAGATCTAGATTTGCCTTTGTCCACAGTGCGCAACATTATCAAGAAGTTTGAAACCCATGACACTGTAGCTAATCTCTGACCCATGACTGTATATACTGAAGTGTATATAGAAGTCCCAAGCAAGTTTCCACTGCATATTCTGGGGCATCCCAGAATTTCCCATTTTCCATCCAAGTTTAATCCCCTCAAATAAAAAAACCAGGGGCGTGGTCCAGACATGGCTGAGTGAAGACACGCTGTTTGGAGCTCCCGGACCTCCATCCCTGCCTCGACTAGTAGCGGCTAACTGATAGCTAACTGATAGCTTATAGCACGGCATGAATACAGGCGGTAAATATAGGACAAGATCCGCACTGAAGAAAGCCCCTACCGGCATCCCCCAAGGCGATATCCAGCAATACTTTACCTTACAGACGCAAGCTCCGGCTAGGACAACACCACGCAGCACAGGAAACACCGCAGCCGTGAGACCAACCCCTCTCTCGATCACTTCCGGATCAGATAGCGGAGCAGGGAGTGCGATACAGGGGATGGCCATGCTGAGAGCTGCTCCCCAGAGGGAGGGGGACATAGAGAATATCGAAGGAGATATACGAGCTCTGTTGAAAGCACTCCCTACACGCCAGGACATAGAGGCACTCCCTACACGTCAGGATATTGAGGCTTTGGTTATGCGAGTGGAGGAGGCACATCGCAAGGAGATGGATGCGGTAAGGACAGACATTAAAGTCTTGACAGAGAGGGTTGATGAGAGAGAGGGAGCGGTGGTATCCCTGGAGCAACGGGTCGGGGCTATAGAAAAAAAACTGTTGGTGCAGACAGATACAATGGTGGACTTTCAACTTCATATAGAAGTTTTAGAAGATAGAAGCCGCCAGAATAATTTACGGCTCAGGGGCCTCTTGGAAACATCAGATACGGACATAGAGGATCTTGGGAAACTGGTGGAATTAATATTCCGGAAGGTTATGAAGCTCCCCCAGATGATAGTGGAGCTAGATAGAGTACATAGAGCTTTGGGCCCCAGATCTAAAAATCCGGCGAGACCTAGGGATGTAGTATGCCGCTTACACAATTACCAGCAAAAGGAGCAGATATTAAGAGCAGCATGGGAGATGGGCGATATTGAGTATGAGGGAACTCATATCAAAATATTATCAGACTTATCTAGAGCTACCCTACAGCGTAGAGCCTGGTTGCGCCCGATCCTGAACTTAGCAAGAGATAAGGGGTATTCATATAGGTGGGGATACCCTTTAGCGGTTACGTTCCTTAAAGCATCAGCTTCATTTACATTACGCACACCAGTTGACTTGCCGGAACTTTTTGCTTTCTTGAATGAACCACCTATTAAAATTCAAAATTGGCTATCGCCCATTACATATATAGGGGGCCATTTAGGAACCTCATCCACACAAGGACAAAGGAGGAATTCTCAAGTAGTCCAACAGCAACCTCCTAGACAGAGATCCCAGCCCCTAGAGGGAGATCTAAGCCAACAGAGGGGATCTAGCTTTGGAAACAAAGACAAGACAGCTGATATTGGCACCGGAATGGATACTATCAGTATACCATGAGCAACCTCAGGGATTTTGAAACCCGATAAGACTGTATTTTACTTTACTAGTCCAAGGAGCTCCCATACTAAGATACTAAGATACATACTAAGATACACAGTTGTGGACACTGGAGAGGAAGCCGTTGGGCTACAGTGTATTGATTTTGTAGGTAGTATGGCATTTTGGAAGTAAAGGTGGGATAAGTATGGGAGACATGTAAAGTAACTAGTTCGGAGGGGTTTGAGAAAATGCAGCCTTTAGTAAAAGGGTTTGGGGAATGTGGGGGTTGATATATTGAATTTTATTAGGTTCTTGGATCCTTTTTTCTTTTTTTGAGGAGATGAACTCTCTCATTCCCCCCCCCCCATACACCTCTGAAATAAGAAAGAAAGAGACGCTAGGGGAGTATTTATTAGCCTGGAATACAGGATTGCTAAGTCCCCCTTAAGGGAGGCGACTTGGGAGCTTGGAATTGGATGGCTGAGCCCCATTATTGGGGAAAAAATATATATATTTTTTTCTTTTCCTTCTTGGTTTGGCACGTTATAATATGCACGGTCTACACATTTATAGGGGTTCCCTTCTTATTTTTTTTTTGGAACCCCCCTAGATCGACTGTTAAGAAAAAAAATGTTGTTTTTTTTTTGTTGTCTTGTTTGGTTTGGTCCTAGATATTATGGACATGGCACATTGAAAGCACCTTCATGTAAAGAAGGGGCCTGTGTTTCTTTTGGGGAGGAATAAGATAGTACACTGATTTTTTAAGGAAAGGGAAAGGAGAAAAGGGAAATTCTTTCTTCTAGGAGGAGAATGGAAAGATCACAATTTTAAGCACCTTCTTTTCTCACCTTTTGTTTTTTTTTTTTTTTTCACAGCTAACACTAAATAAAGAAATGAATATAAGAGGTGATGGGTATACACTACCAATTCCCTTTTTTTTTTCCCAGAAGGGGTCCCCCCACCCCTCCCCCAGCCTCCTTCTGGGGAGGAGGGAGGAGGGAGGGGAAAGAGTGGAGGCTTGGACATGAGTAATATTAATAAGCATTCCAAATCGGGGGAAGATTGGAGGAGGGAGGGGAAAGGGAAAGTTGGAGGGGTTCCTTTATTATGATTTATTTGGTATCCCCATGAAGAGGGGAAGGAGCAGAGAGGAGAGGACGGAGGGGAGGGAGGGAGAATTTGTAGGCCGTGTAGCAGACTGGAGGTTGGGGTGGAGGGGGGGAGGGTGGAGGAGAGAGAGAGGAAATTAGCAGAGGGAAGAGGGAATTTTCCCTCACAGTAGAGGGACTCTATTGAGGGATGTTTTCTACAAGGCAGGGATTTTCAGGAGGTCCCATATAAGGATTGTAAACATTATAGGGTTTTTATCCCTATTTAATACTATTAAGTAACCATATAAAAGTCAGAAATGGAATTATGAATATAGTTAATAATGAAGTTACTGACGGCATTCGCCTCTCTCTCTTCTTCGTACCCCCCCTCCTTTTCCCCTCCTAGGTATTGAGGGCTTGGGGAGGGGTGGGGATTTGTGGAGAGCTCTAATTCTGTTCATGTTTGACCTATATCTCCAAATAGATTGACGCTCAAATACTGTTTATCCGGTGAGCGTCTTGTTTTATAGTGATAAACAACTATTAACTTTAGGTACAGGGGGGCTAATTTTATTTATTTTTTCCTCTTCTTTTTCTCTTTTTTTTGTGTTTTTTGTCCCCATCCCCTTTTTTTTTGTCATTTGTAGGATATGGAGACCCTAAATGTGCTTTCACTTAATGCCAAAGGGCTAAATACGCCGGAGAAAAGACGGGTACTTTTACATGATTTACAGCGTCTGAAAACGGACGTTGCATTTATACAAGAGACACATTTCAGAGAGGATAAAATACCAATTTTAAAAAGTCATCTATTTCCAATGGTCTACCATTCTACTAATCAAATGGCTAAGTCTAAGGGGGTTTCTATTTTGGTCTCAGGGAGAATACCCTGGTCCTGTATAGATGTAGTTAGGGACACGGCAGGTCGTTTTCTGTTTGTGAAAGGTAAGGTGGGAGAGGTAGGGGTAACGTTAGCAACATTATATGCTCCTAATGAGCGTCAGGAGACTTTCCTAGGTAAGGTGCTTAAGCGACTGATGGAGTTTACTGAAGGACATCTGATTTTAGGGGGAGATTTTAATATACCATTAGTCCCAACAGAAGATACCACCCTGGGGTCATCATCAATCTCCTTTAGTAGGCGTAATCATATTTCTCAAATTCTCCATAGAAACCAACTGGTGGATATTTGGTGGCTGCTCCATCCCACTGAAAGAGATTACACTTTCTATTCTAATCCCCACAAATCATATTCACGAATAGACTACTTCCTTGTTCCACACGCCCAATTGCACTCAATACAGAAGGCTGTCATAGGTTTAATCACTTGGTCAGACCATGCACCCATACTTATGACATATGTTCTGGGGGACCCCATGATGACTCGGTCTAAACAGTGGAGATTGAACGAAAGCCTTTTACAGGATCAAAGCATCTTGGAGGATGTTACTAAAGAATTAGGATTTTATTTTGCCACAAACGATACCTCAGACTGTGACCCAGGTATTATTTGGGAAGCTCATAAGGCGGTCATTCGCGGGGTATTAATTAAACAGGGGGCCAGGATTAAGAGAAAACGTACAGAACAGCTAAAGCTACTTCTTGAAGAATTAGCCACACTGGAGGCTCGACATAAACGGACACGATCCCCCTCTCTAGAGAGGGATCTTGGTAACAAACGGACACAAATTTCAGAACTCATTTTTTTTAAAGCTAAAGCGACAATACAGGTCTGTAAAAGATTCTCATATGAGTCTGGAGATAAATGTGGGAAATTACTGGCTAGGACCCTACGGGAGCAGAAATTAAAGAATTATATCCCATGTCTTATTTCATCTAGCCAAGGTAGGGCTACGAAACCAAAAGAAATAGCACAGAAATTTCAGGAATTTTACGAGTCCCTTTACAATATACAGACAAAGCCCCCCACACAGGAGCAGATAGATTCGTATCTTGTATCATCAGCCATGCCCCATCTAACAGAGGAAGATAGGGATGATCTTGAAAAACCCATAACTATGGAAGAATTACAAAGAGTAGTAAACTCCACTAAACTGGGTAAAGCACCAGGGCCGGACGGCCTAACGGCCCAATACTATAAAACACTTTTTACATCCCTAGCTCAATATATGCTTAAGCTATTTAATGCACTAGAGTCATCAGCAACATTGGCCAAAGAATTACAGGAATTTTACGAGTCCCTTTACAATATACAGACAAAGCCCCCCACACAGGAGCAGATAGATTCGTATCTTGTATCATCAGCCATGCCCCATCTAACAGAGGAAGATAGGGATGATCTTGAAAAACCCATAACTATGGAAGAATTACAAAGAGTAGTAAACTCCACTAAACTGGGTAAAGCACCAGGGCCGGACGGCCTAACGGCCCAATACTATAAAACACTTTTTACATCCCTAGCTCAATATATGCTTAAGCTATTTAATGCACTAGGGTCATCAGCAACATTGGCCAAAGATACCCTGCTAGCTCATATTTCGGTCATCTTAAAAGAGGGAAAAGATCCAACTTCTTGCGGAAGCTATAGACCAATCTCTTTGCTTAATCTCGACCTTAAGCTTTTCACTAAAATTTTAGCAAATAGGATTCAAAAGTGTATCCCTAATTTGATACATCTTGATCAGGTGGGATTTGTGCCCACACGAGAAGCACGTGATAACACTACAAAAGTTATCAACCTACTACAGATAGTAAATGCAACGCAGTTACAATGTGTCTTCCTAAACACGGACGCGGAGAAGGCCTTTGACAGGGTAAACTGGAGTTTTATGTTAGCGGTTTTACGACATGGAGGCTTCGGAAGTAGGATGCTACAATGGGTTTCCTCCATCTATTCGTGCCCGAGGGCCCAGGTGCGGGCTAATGGCATACTATCGGAGACCTTTCTAATTTCAAACGGGACACGACAAGGGTGTCCCCTGTCGCCACTTCTATTTGCCCTGTCATTGGAACCGCTTCTGTGTACAGTACATTCAAATCAGGACGTTGCAGGAGTACATATAAAGAATATTGAAAGTAAAATCTCGGCGTATGCTGATGATATACTATTTTCGCTGACGAATCCTTTGATTATGATCCCCAATTTAATGAGGGAATTTGAGAAATATGGTCGGCTTTCCAACCTTCGCATTAATTTTGATAAATCAGAGGCAATGGGGGTTAATTTACCACAAACGCTGGCTACGCAACTGGAACAAAACTTTAAGTTTAAGTGGACTAATAAAGCACTAACATATTTGGGCACTTTTATGCCGCCGAACATAGCTAAGATTTTTGAGCTAAACTTTCCCCCATTGTTGCAAAAAATTAAGATATTATTAAATAAGTGGAATGCTGGTCTATACACATGGTTGGGACGCTGTAACATCATTAAGATGAGCATTCTTCCTAAATTTTTATATTTATTTCAAGCCCTACCGGTGTATATCCCGCCTATCTACTTTAAACAGAGCCAAAAATTAATTTTTGACTTTATTTGGGCAAGCAAACATCCCCGGGTGCAACGGAAGCAATTAATGCTCCCTAAAAGAAATGGGGGATTGGCGGTACCAGATATAAGGAGATACTATCAAGCAATACATTTGAGCAGAGTCATTGATTGGAATAGACATAGAGATTTTAAGCTATGAGCTCAGATTGAGCAGGGCCAAATATCAATACCCTTAGGCAGAACTCCATGGTGTTTCCCCTTTTTACCTAGAGAGGTGACCAAACACCCCTTAATAGGAAACACGGCGAAACTTTGCTCTAAGATTCTCCCTATGGTTGGCATAACTCCTACCACGTCCCCCCTGTATCCAATACTGGGGAATCCTCTTTTCACACCAGGTTATGAGGATGTGGCATTTAGACACTTGGTGAATAAGGGATGTATACAAGCATCCAATTATATTAAGGGAGGAGTTTGGTTGACAATTGGAGAATTAATTGAACAAAGAAATGACTTTAGACTAAAGTTCTGGAATGCTGTACAGATTACCCACTTCTTTAGCACCCTCCTATCTCCGGGACAATTTGATAGACCATTTAACAGATTTGAGAAATTATGTGCAGAGGAGGGGAAAATGTCACATACTCTATCGGCTAGCTATGAAATACTGACGATACTGCCTGAAATTCAGTCTCTGAAATGTGTTCAGGACTGGGAAAGGGAATTGGGAGAATCTTTCAGCTCGGAACAGCTACAGCACATTTTTGGGTTCACACATGAATCCTCAATATGTGTTAAAATACAACAAACTAATTTTAAGATCCTTACCAGATGGTATAGAACGCCAGTGAGTTTAAAGAAAATCTACCCTGACACTTCAGACTTGTGCTGGAGATGTCAGGTGGAGAAAGGTACTATGTAACATATTTTTTGGAGCTGCCCCAAATTGAGAAAATTTTGGATGGAGGTTAGACGAATTCTCCAAATTTGTTCAGACCAAAGGATACCGGAGGATCCGGCGTTTTTTCTTTTACACGCGAACCAGATAACAGGGAAAGAATACAGAGAATCTTGCATAGGCCACTTGTTAGATGCCGCTAAAGCGTGCATCCCTCTGAAATGGAAATCAGTAATACCGCCGACGATAGGAATGTGGATACGTAAAGTTAAAGAAATAAGCCAATTAGAAGACCTAGTGCTTTCTGCACGCCACCAGCAGGAATGCTATTCCAGGACCTGGTCTTCTTGGAACGCCTTCCTAGCCTCAGAAGAGGGAAGAACCCTCCTTGATACAAACTAGGATAATCAAGGGGGAGGCATGGAAGTACTTGTCTAACCAGCCGGATGGCATTGAGGGAAGTACATGGGGGTCTCCCGATGGGAATTCTTCCCATACTAGGTCCTACATTTTCCCCCTTTTTTTTGTTTTGTTTTGTTTGTTGTCTCTATTTTTGTCTCGCTGAATTAATAGATCATAAATATAACTAAGAGATGGATTTGGTTATAGATGAGATTGTAGATAAGGGGGTAAGGAGAGGAGATGTTTGATTATATATTCATGGTCGATAGGAGTATCGTTCCTTTTTCTCTTCTTTTTTTGTGGGCTTCAAAATCAAGAAGGTTAATTAGGGGGGATTGAATACCCCCCCTTGGTATTGATATATATATGCTTTGGTTTACCCCCCTAGCTTATTTGGATTATCTATTTGTTTATGTAATGTCAGATTTGTGATATGTCTATATGTTTGAATAAATTTATAAATTTGAAAAAGAAAAAAAAAGTACAATTTACAAATAAAAAAATGAAAACAAAGCTTATGGACTGTTCTTTGTCTCTGAGGGACTAAGAGATGGATGTCTGGCTGGCAGGGGAAAGGTGAACCACTACATTCAGAAACCCCTATGGGGCATCACTACAATAGCAATACAAACAATAGTAATTTTTGACAATACAATATAAGCTTATTTATTCTTCTGTTCTCATATTGTGAGTTATGCCCATCTGTTGGACATCTCTTTCCACAACTCCCTGGATTATGGACATGATTTGCAGCTGTTCGTCTGCTGTTTACTTTTAATTTCTAAGTACTATATATCCCATGGTACCTTGCTGCTTGCAAGCGTGGATTTCTATACTGACTCCACCTCGTGAAACTCCTCTAGGACCTTTTTAGGCCAGAAAGGCAGGCTCTGTGAAATGTGTGACACAACAGTGCCTACTCACAGGGCGTAGTGAATATTTGGCACAGAATTTATGAAAGATGATGTGTGGGTTTACAAACTTCAAGATCATTTATATTATTAGGACTAGGCTAGAAATATTTGAAATACAGTGTGGAAACAGATATATGATTTTACATTTTGACAATATATACAATTTATCATAAGTAAGAGTGGGTAATGTCAAAAAAGGTACTTATTTCCCAAAAATAAAAAAGCTGCAATTAAATTAGAGGTTGGGGTGGGGGAGAGAGAATTCAAATTTTGGTTTCAGGTGAAGGTCTCCTTTAAAGCGGAAGTAAACCCATCTATAAAACAGTTTGATTGCCGGCACGTGCTGGAAATGTAACACTCCAATTGGTTGTGCTCTCAACCAAACTGTCAAACCATCCAATGGCTGATGTCTAAACTGATCACATGTGCAGCATCATGGCAGTTGTAGATTAAACAGAGGCAAAGATGGCAGCTTCCTTGGCTGAAAACGATAGGGGACTTTACTTACACTTTAAGTATAACCTATACTAATCAGGCTGAACAGTAAGACAGAAAAGATTAAGGTCGCTGCAGCAGTTGGCAGTGCTGGTTGTATCATAAAACAGAATCACAAATTTTGGGCAGGACAAACAGTCAACATACATGCATTGAAGGTAGATACTTAGTTGTATGCCTGAGATTTAACTTTAATCATTAATACTTATACATTTAATTATTTTTTTCTCCCCAAATATTTTCTTTCAAATAGAAAAGTAGAAAAATGCGTCACTCTTTAGTGAAAGTTTACGACATCAGTGCTACAACTAGGAAATGTTTGCATAATATACATTAGAAGCCTTTGCACATTGCTATCATTGATGTCCACTTATTGTTCATTATTTTATAGAGTCAGCAGCAAGTGGTTTACAGCTATCCTGTCCTGTGAGAACCCAGGCTGAAGTCACTATACAAAGCCTGGGAACACACAGGAGCGGCGGACATAATCACATGTGATTCCGATAGGAATCGCTCCACATTCCTGTTCAAATCACATGTGATTCTTTGCAGTGTGATTTGAGCCTATTAATTTTGTATGGGTTCAAATCTCACCACAAATGTATCGGTTTCAGGTATCGGAGCATTTTCACGGGTATGAGTACTCGTACAAATGAATGTTGTTCAAAGTAGTTGTGTTCCAGTTTCATGATGGATTTCTTGTTGGGTAAAATTCATCCAATTTACCAAAACGTTGTAGAGGTCAGAAAAGGCAACTAGGTACAGGGTTGGTAAGCTGCAGTACATTAAAAGGATAATTTCACCTTAACATAAAAAATAATAAATGCACATATTTTTGCAGGTAAAAAATGTAGCATTTATTTTTAAACAGAAGCCTGCAAAGTATTGCTGTTCGCGGTTGCAAAGTCAGGTCCCTACACATACTGCCTACAATTCTATTGCCCGTACCTCTATATGAGTGGTCATTGCAGAGTTGTAGGCAGTTTGAAAAAACTTACAACAGGTGCATGGAGAGGAACTCCCGCCCGTTGTCACACTGGGGATGGGGGGATGGGGGGATGGGGGGAGAGGGGCCAGAGGTGGAATATATAACATGTTCTATTCCAAATATGGGTAGAACATGTAACATGTTCCAACGGTTAACTTATCCTTTTTCGTTGTGGGTAGGGATGAGCTTTGCGTTCGCGTCGAACACACGTTCGACTCGAACATCGGCCGTTCGATCGTTCGGCGAAGAACGAACTTTACGGTCCGTTCGCGTTAAATTCGTGTTGCGCGACACGGCCTATAATTCACTGCATCGCAGTGCATTTCTGGCTGATGATTGGTCAAGCATGCACTATGACCCGCATGCTTGGCCAATCACAGCGTGGAAAAACGGAGAGCCGTAATTGGCCAAAGCCAGGGTGGCTTTGGCCAATTATGGCTCAGGGGGTTTAGTACATGCCCCACACTATATAAGGCCGCCTGGAAGTCGGCCTTGTGTAGTGTGTTGGCATTTGTGAAAGAGGCAGTTTCAGAGAGATAGACAGTGTCATTTATTTTGAGTTAGATAGAGCAGGCAGGCGAGTCAGTTAGCTGCTGTTACAGTGTGTAGAGGATATATATGCATCCTAGGTGTTGTATATATATTTATACACTGTATTGAGTTTAGATAGATCCGTTCCTGTTAGTCTCTATACTGTGACAGGCAGGCAGGTGATTGTGCTAGCTGCAGACAGTCAGGCCTCTTTCACACTGGGGCGGTTTGCAGGCGCTATTGTGCTAAAAATTGCGCCTGCAAACCGAGCCTAAACAGCGGCTGCTGTCTCTCCAATGTGAAAGCCAGAGGGCTTTCACACTGGAGCGGTGCGCTAACAGGACGTGAAAAAAAGTCCTGCTAGCCGCATCTTTGGAGCGGTGAGAGGAGTGGTGTGTTTACTGCTCCTACACCGCTCCTTCCCATTGAAAGCAATGGGAAACCGTGTTAATACCACCGGCAATGCGCCTCTACAGAGGCGCATTGCCGGCGGTATTAACCCTTTTTTGTCCGCTAGCGGCCGAATACCTCCGCAATTCCGACGGTATAGTGCCGCTAAAAATAGCGGCGCTATACCGCCACCGCACCCACCGCCCCAGTGTGAAACCAGTCTCACTGAGGCTGGTTTCACACTGGGGCGGTGGGTGCGGTGGTGGTATAGCGCCGCTATTTTTAGCGGCGCTATACCATCGGAATTGCGGAGGTATTCGGCCGCTAGCAGGGTGGTTTTAACCCCCGCTAGCGGCCAAAAAAGGGTTAATACCGCCCGCAATGCGCCTCTGTAGAGGCGCATTGCCGGCGGTATTACCGTGGTTTCCCATTGCTTTCAATGGGAAGGAGCGGTGTAGGAGCGGTAAACACACCGCTCCTCTCACCACTCCAAAGATGCGGCTAGCAGGACTTTTTTTCACGTCCTGTTAGCGCACCACTCCAGTGTGAAAGCTAACAGGACGTGCCTGCAAACCGCCCCAGTGTGAAAGGGGCCTTAGTGTACTACTGTGTCCTTTGCATAGCGATCACCTAAAGCTCACCTGGATACAGTTATTCTCTATACTGTGACAGGCAGGCCGGTGATTGTGCTAGCTGCAGGCAGTCAGTGTTTCACTTAGTGTACTACTGTGTGCTTTGCATAGCATTCACCTAAAGCCTAAATTTTTGATGCAATACTTTGCAACAGGGCTCATTGCTGCGCTCTAAGTACACTATCTGTGAGGAGTTGCAGTGTTGTGGCACCAGCACCAGTGCCTAAGGCCCAATTTTTCAGCCATGCCATTTTTCTCAATGATTTTCATCCATATTGCCAGGACAAGACATTACATTAAAGCCGCACGCAGTTTTAAATGGCTTTTTTTCCTTTAGAAATGTAATTTTGTGCAGGGACAGTTCTAAACACGAGAAACACGTGCCACTTCACCGGCATACTTTAGACACCCCACAGGTACGATATTTAAAGGAATATTTCACTTTTTTTTCACTTTATGCATCATTAAAATCACTACTCCCGAAAAAACTACAGTTTTAAAAGATTATTTTTACATTGATACATGTCCCCTCGGGCAGAACCCGGGTCCCCAAACCCTTTTTTAGGACAATAACATGCACATTAGGCGTTATAATTAGCACTTTAGATTTCCAACGTTCGCGTCCATTGTATTTAATAGGGTTCTAACGTTCAGTCCGTTCGAAGGTTCTGGTGCGAACTGAACGGGGGGGTGTTCGGCTCATCCCTAGTTGTGGGTTTAGATATGTTTTAAGGATTGCATGTTTGCTGTTTAAAACGCTATACTGCATACAGCTCTCTAAACGCCAATATTCTTTTGCATAAAGAAAGCCATGCCAAGGCGGAAAGTTCACCCTAATGAGCATTTTTCACTGACTTTCATGTTGAAGACATTTTTATTGTACAAGTGATATATGAAAAGGAGCGACACAACAATGGATAAATCATGAAAGGGCTCTTTCATCCCCCCCTTCCCCTTACTGTCACAGAGGGCTCTCTGTCCTAATTCTTTTTCACACAGGCAAAAAGATTATACGGTATAAGAAACATATTGACACTGTTGACTACCTAATCATATGTTACAGCAATGCTAGCAGGTCTGATTCGTGGTCCATCTATCACAAGTGACTATGATTAAAATGGATAAGAGGGTTGTCTTGGGCTATGGGCTTATGTTTTTTATGCATGCTGTAGAAAGGCATGCAGTAATACTAAATTTGACAGCAATCTTTTTGCCCACATGTCAACTATATCCATCCTGATGTAGATTGTTTTTAGTGGTATTTAACTGAGGGGAGATTGTTAACATTTACAATTACACAAATTTAATTTTAGCGCATTAACAAAAATTGAAATAGGCATTATATACTGTATTTATCGGCGTATAACACGCACAGGCGTATAACACGCACCCTAACTTTAAGAGGGAAGTTTCAGGAAAAAAACGTTCCACAGCCCCCTGCGTATAACACGCAGACACAGTTTACCCTCTATTTTCATGGCAAAAAAGTGAGTGTTATACGCCAATAAATACAGTAAATGTGACCTAATTTATTTTTATTATGTCTTCAAGGCCAGTCATGCATGGGGAGATCTCACACAATGATGAGAAAGGATACATCTGCTCATTATTTATACCAGCGATGCCTAACTCTGGTTCTCACAAGGTCCACTAACAGTACATCTTAATCCCTGGAGAGCTGCTAGACTTTCTAGGAAAAAGTAAAAGGGTGTTCCGCCAAATGCAGTGAAAAAACCTTTATACTTAGAATCAGAAGCCTGGCAGTGGCAAGATCAGACTAGAGAAAGACTACCCTTGTTGTAACCTACTGCTCAAAAATGTATATATCAGCATAAAAAATGAAAAAAATGCAACACACCGATAGCACAGTGGCTAAGTGGTTAGCTCTTTTGCTTGGCAGCACTAGGGTTGTTGGTTTGAGTTCCAACCATGGCACGACCTGTCAACGCTGTATCCTGGCCTAGGCCAACAAGGCCCAGGCCTAGGGGAGCACTTTGCAGGGGGGCAGCACGGAAAGAGTCCCCATCGGCTTGTGGTACACTGTTAGTGTAACGCAAGCTGCTTCTAATTTTGACTGTCCTATCATCCTGGACCACAAACCTTCCTAACAGTGCTATATGTTTTCTGCTGTACCATTGGCATGGTAATATCTTCCTAGTCCTCTCCAAAAAATTATCAGAAATTTGTGCTTAAAGTAGAACTATAGGCAACACTTTTTTTTTCATTTTGGATAGAGTAAGGGAGGGTTATAGCCCCTGTCAGTTTATTTTTTACCATTCCTGTCCCATTGCAGAGATTTCCCTTCTCTTCCTGCCCCATAGCCAAACAGGAAGTGAGAGGAAATCTATGAAAATTAAGGGAATCCATTGCCCCCACCCCCAGGCCCTAAGAACTAGTGTCCCCACTTGAAAATTTCAGGGTGGGTCTTAAACAGAAAGGGGTGTGGCTTTGACAGGAAGGGGGGGGGGTCATATTTAAATTAGGGGGTGCATGAGTTTAGTCAGGCCTAGGGCAGCACTAAACCTAAATACACTACAGCGACCTGTATGGAATTTGCATGTTCTCTCTGCCTGCATGGGTTTTCTCTGGGTACTCCCACACTCCAGACATTCTGGTAGATTAATTGGCCCTAGTATGAATGATAGTTAGAGGCAATAGACCAGGGGTCAGCAATCTATGGCCCACGGGCCGCGCCCACCGCCGCTAAATGTCTGGCCCGTCAGTGTACGTGATTAATTTACATGCTACCAGCGCAGGACATTTTAACCCCTTCACGCCAACCATACGCAAATATGCAGCCTTGGCTTGAAGGGGTTGTACCGGGGTGATGCCTGCAGCTGCAGGCATCACCCCGGTACCGTTTTTTAGAGCTTGCGGTTGGCTTTCTTGGAATAACAACTGACGTGGCAAATAAGCCACTTGGCTGTTATTACAAGCAGCGGGAGGGGACGTCCCCTCCTCCCGCCCCCTTCTGCGGCCCGACCGGGCTCTCCCGTCCCACCGGGAGGCCTGAGCGACCATCCAGACCGCAGATCCCTCCATAAAGAGTAACTGTCACTGACTATTACTGTCACAAGGGATATTTACATTACTTCTGACAGCAATAAAAGTGATCAGAATTTTTTTTTTTCAAAGGGACAGTGAAAAAAAATATCAAATCAAATAAATAATAAATAAATAAATAAATTTAAAGCGCCCCATCCCTCTGGCGCAGAAGCGAACACATACATAAGTCGCGACTGCAAATGTAAACAGTGTTCAAACCACACACGTGAGGTATATC
Organism: Rana muscosa; assembly: GCA_029206835.1. NCBI lineage: Eukaryota > Metazoa > Chordata > Amphibia > Anura > Ranidae > Rana > Rana muscosa. The sequence continues at coordinate 542,795,365 of CM055117.1, read as the reverse complement.
TTCAAAGTACGGGAAAGCCTCTAGTAGACAGTTGTCACTGCAACGATTGCCTTTTAAAAAATCCCTCTATTCTTGTTGCAGTAACAACTCAAGACGACAATATAAAAGACAGAGATTCAAACCCTTCTCTACTATAAAAAACAAACAAAAAACTTTAGATACTCTTCATAGTGGATACTATATTACAGTTGTGCATCATGTCATTTGGTGAATAGGAATGCACATTAAGGAATATCAGATTGTCATGCTTGCATGCACAGCGCTGTCTTGAGGCCTGCCCCAATATCCACTGAATAGCCTGCCTAATTTTAATGTCAGATTCATGGCGACTGCTGATATTATCGCTTGTGCTACACTTCATTTGAAATGATAGCTAGGTGTATAATGCTGTAGCATCCGCTGGGCCACCAATGATATGGATGGCTGCTGCACCCCTTGATTATACAGAAGTGCTGTCTGAAAAATATAGATGGGGACATGTACGCATTATTCTCAGCCTGTATGAAACAGTTGCATTATCATTTTTTCTTCAAGTCTGTGATAAGAACTAAAAAAACAGCACCTATGGGCTGATGTAACACTTGTGATCCCATCACAGGTAACAGTTTACCAGTAACACAATTCTTATGAAGGCCAGGGCAGGGCAGAGAAATATGCACCCGTCTGAACAGGTTGCCCCCCCCCCCCCCTCTGGCTGGATGAGCAAGGCGTTACTTGCTTTCAAATGACATTCAGAAATGTTCAAGTTGGCAAGGTAGTGGCAAGTTACTCACCCAGACAGCATCCTATGGAAACAGGAAGAATTTTCTCAGCACTATTTTTAGCAATGTTGTTGCTGGTAAGTTGACATTATTCTAAAGCTGGCCATGAATTACAATCTAAATGTACAATTTCTGTACAATCTCCTTTAGGTTTACAAAAAACTATATACCAAAGTGACAATCCTAAACAGTTCTTCGTATATTTGTAATCTTATAATCAGACAGTCCCTCATATGACATAGATCTAAAGATTGTACCATTAGATTGTATAGTGCGCCCTTACGGTGCCCTTTATACCATTGCATTAAAATGCATTGCACTAAAGAAACCTATTTATTATGATTGATATGCCAACACACCAAAAAAATTAAGCATGCCCTTTTTTTTCAGAATGCAGTGCAGCATGTATGTTTGTGATGCACTACTGTGCATTTACATTGGCCAGTACATGGTGTGGGGGTGCCATTCACAATGTTTTAAGTTTTAAAGATCGGATTTCCTATGGATTTTAAACCGATGGATTTTTCCATCGGAAATCCAATGAAGCTGACTTCCATCAGTCTTGCCTACACACCATCAGTCTAAAAAACGATCGTCCCAAACGCTGTGATGTAAAACACTCTGATGATTCAAGAAAAATTAAGTTCTATGCTTCTGAGCATGCGTCGACTTGATTCTGAGCATGCGTAGGTTTTTTATCCGATGGAGTTCCCCACAGACGATAGTTATTTGCTATCGTTTTTTTTTTTCCATCGGATAAATTTAAAACATGTTCTATTTTTTAACACCGATGGAAAAAAGACCGATGGGGCCCATACACGATCGGTTTGTCCGATGAAAAAAGTCCATCGGACTGTTTTCATCGGTAAAACCGATCGTGTGCACAGGGCTTTGGGGAGCATTGATGAATAGAGTCAAGCCCCACTGTCTAAGATTTATTCACCACAATCCTAAACCTGGACAAATACTTCCTTTCTTGACTATGGTTACTTAGAAAACAAAAACTCTGTATTAAGGTACTGAATTATCAAGGTAGCAGTGAAGACGGTACAGCCTCCCTCCTTAGAAACATAAAAAGAATTTCAGATTTTCTAGTATTTGTTTTATGGTTACTTATATGAACCTGTTTCAAGCTGTCATTTTCTAGTGTAACTTGGAAATGGAAAGGCTTAATGTTTAAAGCGGAGGTCCGTCTAAACAAAAAATATTAAAAGCCAGCAGCTACAAATACTGCAGCTGCTGACTTTTAATAAATGGACACTTACCTGTCCAGGGTGCCTGCGATGTCGGCAGCCGAAGCCGATCAATCGCTTGGCTCTCGGCTGCCCCCGCCGCCATCCTCGGTGAGGGAATCAGGAAGTAAATCGTTGCGGCTTCACTTCACGGTTCCCTACTGCGCATGCGCGAGTCGTGCTGCAGCGTCCTAACTGGTCCGCACTATCTTCTGGGACCTGTGTGTTTCCCAGAAGACAGCGGGGGGATGGGAAGGGGCGTGACTCCCGCAGGAGTCTATGCCTGGAAGTGGGTGCAAATACCTGTATTATACAGGAATCTGCACCCCCCTCCCCCCTGAAAGGTGGCAAATATGACACCGGAGGGGGGGGGAGGGTTCCGAAAAGTGGAGGTTCCATTTTTGTGTGGACCTCCGCTTTAACTCTTTTAATATGACCAGAAACAACAATTACATTTTAAATATAACCTCTTATACTTGCCTTCCCTTTCTTTGGGCTTAGAGAGCTATCATTATAAGCCAAGACAGAAATTTCTTGATGACCAAATTTCTAGTAGATGTGCATTCTGCTATCAAAAATGATCTGGAATCACATGGGATGGACTTAGTTAAACCTATGCAGAGACTATCTATTTCCAGTAGCTTGTGATTTGTTTCTTTAGTGATGTATGCTGACAAGGCAATAGCAAAATAAGCATTTATAGCTCCTGGCTGAAAGCAGAACTATAGCCAAAAATAACAAGCTAAAAATAAATAATCCATTAGAATATAAAATAAAAAAAATGCTTTTGCTAAAATCTTCAGTTTCAGTACGCTAGATCCACAATCCTATTCACATTGAATCCGCCAGATGTCTTTAGTCTAATATCCAGCAGCATTCAAACCACTTTCTTTGAGCCCAGGTCATCCTGGACCTGCCACATTCTGTGACTGGACAGTGAAAGGAAAAGAATCACAGTGATGAGCTCATCTCTCTGTCACTCTGCTTTCTCTTCCTAGCAACATGCTTCTTGTCAGCACATGAACTGACTGGCACCTTGTACTGCTTCTTCCTCTTGCACTCCAGCCCTGCAGTACAGGGACTGTCAGAGGCTGATACTAGGCCAAAAGCAGGTACTTACACTGTTTATTGATGTATTAATCAATACAGAGCTGCAATCATTTGTATCTGCCTAGAATTCAGCTTTAAGAAATTGAATCATGTAGGTTTCAGCTGTGGATGCCCTATTGAATGTTCTCAGTTGTAATCTATGAACATGATGCTCTACACCAGGGGTCTTCAAACTACGGCCCTCCAGGTGTTCAGGAACTACATTTCCCATCATGCCTAGTCATGTCTGTGAATGTCAGAGTTTTACAATGCCTCATGGGATTTGTAGTTCCGCAACAGCTGGAGGGCCATAGTTTGAGGATCCCTGCTCTACACACTATACAGTGCAGACTGCAGACAAGCCCAAAAAAAAAAAAAACGAAGCAATTCTTATACTAGCCTGTGCCTATGATAACAGCCTGGGAATGACAACAAAAAAAGTCAGAATAAAAGGTTATATCTTTCTAGGCTATATTAGGTTAATATTTGGCTACATGCTAATATTTTCTCCTCACCGGTCCCCCCCCCCCCCCCTCATGACTTCACCATTGAGATCAATAGCACAATTATTGCTGTTTTGACACATGTCATGTTGCTACATATAATCATAGACATTGACCTCTCCCTTGGACCCCACATCCAATCGCTGGCTATAGCTTGCCGCCTTAACCTCTGCCACATTTCTAGAATTCTTCCCATTTTAACTAAAGACACCACAAAACACACTGCCTGGTTATTATCTCCCGACTGGACTACTGCAACTTCTTCCTCACTGGCCTACCAATAGGCCACAGGCTATCCTCCATTCAGGCTAGCATGAAGGCTGATGCTAGACATATACACCTTACTAAACAATCCATGGCTGCTGCCCCTCTCTGACAATCCCTTTACTAGTTTCCACTAGCTCAATGTGTAAAATTCTAAATACTAATCACAACATACAAAGCCATCCACAACCCTGCTCCCAGCTACATCACCAACCCCATCTGCAAATATCGTCCACATTGCCCACTCCATTCCTTCCAAAACCTCTTGCTCTCTAACTCCCTTGTTACCTCCTCCCATGCTCACCTCCAGGACTTCTCCAGAATCTCTCCCATCCTACCCCAGTATGTCAGGTTAGTTACCCAGTCCGCCTTTAGGCAATCTTTAAAAACTCATTGATTTAGGGAATCCTATCCCACCTCCACCTAAAATTGTACTTCAGCCACTTCCATCAGATCATCTTCCATAGCTATTACCTTTCTGTACCACCTCTCTCTCCCTTTAGTTTGTAAGCTGCATAAGCAAATTCCTTCTGTATTGGCCTGTATTGTTATCATACTGTCTCCCTTTATATTGTAAAGCCCTGTGCAAACTGTTGGCACTATATAAATCCTGTATAATAATATTAAAAATAAATATCCACAAAGTTGCTTGGTGTCCCTAGATACCACAGCCAAGCTTATTTTCATCAAAATGAGACTCCTAGTTCACATGCTTCAGAAGGATTAGTGTAAGTGAACACCATATTTATAAATAATACATTTAGGTCATGAGATATTCTGATTTCAAAACACAGAAACCCACTGCGTATCATTAAGCAAGGGGTCAAACAAGCAATATAGTACAACAGAAAAAAAAAAAGATATCTGCTTTAATAAAAATGTCCCCTCTATTTAAAATAGTATAGAAACATTTATATGAACATGAGGTGGTAAAAAGAGCTTTGCAAAACAAAATGTATTCAATTAAAATAGAAATACGGGCATTTTTTTACATTTTGGATAGCAGAAGGGAGACTTATGCCTCGTACACACGACTGGTTTTCCCGGCAGGAAAACTGCCATGAGAGCTTTTGGCCAGGAATCCCGGCCGTGTGTATGCTTCATCGCAGCTTTTCCGTCAGGAAAACCGCCGGGATTCAAAAATGAGAACATGTTTTTCCCGCCAGGATTCCCGGCGGTTTTTAAGCCGGCAGTTTACCTATGGGAAACACTGCGGTGGAGCATACACACGGCCGGGTTTCCCGACCAAAGCACTCATGGCAGTTTTCCTGCCGGGAAACCCGGCCGTGTGTAGGGGAAAAAAGCTACCGAGCAGGTTCTCGGTTTTCCCGGCGGACTTTTTACCGCCGGGAAAACCGATCGTGTGTACTAGGCGTTAAAGTACTTGTCATTTTTTTTTTTTTTACATATTACATATCTCATTGGGGAGATTTCACCTTACTTCATGGCCTTTAACCAAAACAGGAAGTGAGAGGAAATCTTTTCAAAACTAAGGGATCACCAGAACTGGTGTTCTCATTGGAAGACTTCTGTATTCTTGTTGAGGTGACAACCCAAAATTTTGGAATTTCCTTTTTGGTGATAATCGTAATTCAACCCATTCAGATAAAAAGTAAAAACTCAATTTACTCCATCTCTTTCCATCTTTAAACAACATTTAGTATTTGCCAGCACAGAATATGTGATTTTTACTATAAGAAAGTTACAAAGGTTTTTTTAATAAATGTTTTAAAAATGTTGGTCTGTTATATTACAGTATATAAATAGATTTTGCCATTAATAAAAAAAGTTTAAATTTACAAATAATTAGCTGCTTCTGCTTCTTTCAGAAACACAGTGTATGCCTGTCATAACTCCTCACCACCAAAGCCTAGGAACTTCCCAAGAATTATACATAGTTAACAAGGTTTTGTCATCTTGTAGTTTGTAGGACTATAAACTACAAGATGGCAAGCATTAATAGGTCACCTAATAACAAAGAACAGTGAAACATACAGGAAGTCATAGCAACCATGCTTCATAGCTAGATCAATACAACGTGAAATCAGTTTGGTGGGTAAGGGTTACTGCTCTTTGCACTTCCTTAATAAATAAATCGGTAACAAGCATATTCCACAAGACAACAGAGTAATGTAGTGTAATTTTGAAAAACTATTTAACTTTCAGTATTCTGGCAGCTGTGCAAAAAAAAATGTTTCTTGGGGTACATTAAGGTACACAGAGTAAAGAAATTCTTGTACATTGGGTTATGCTGCTGTTGTCAGGAGTATGGACACTGGTAAATAAAGCTGTGAGACAGCCCAGTAAAACCTCTCTCACTCCCACCATGCTCCAGTTTGGTTGTACAGCAATAGTAGGAGTTTGGTACAGCAATAACAGGACAACTTGAACATTCACCTAGTAATACCTGAAGGGACATGTAAACAGAAGACTTGCAGCCTTGCAAATCTGAAAAATAGATTCCTGATGCTAAAAAAGCCTGTGACGTACTGACTAATCTAGTGGAGTGTACTTTGACAGGAAAAGGTGGAACCTTGTTGTGAAGTCTATAGGCCTAAATATCAAGCTGGCAAATTCACCTGAACATGCAACAATAAGCAGGCTATCCCCTACAGGGACCTTTAGGAATGACCCCCAAAAAATCAGATTTTTCAAAGGATGCTATAGCTGAGAGATAGAACTTGACCACATAAAGACAGTGGAGGGAAATATCTTTGGGATGTTGTGGAACAGGACATAAGGATCACAGAACAATCTCCTGATTAAAGTAAAAGGAAGAAACCACCCTGAGAAGAAATTATGCCTTTGGCCTCAAGACAACGTTATCTCTGTGCAGCACAAGAAAAGAACATGGCTGTAAGCTCAGAATACACTTACATAGGTGATATCAATGAGGAAGGCAACCTTGTGAGTGAGAGTAGACAGATGTATATTCCTGATAGGTTAAAATGGTTGTTTCTAAAGAACTCACAAAACCAGGTTTGAGATCCCTCTGTGTCCTGGGGAACAAGGGAATAGAGAGTTAGAATGGAGTTAGAAGCAAGTGGTCTTTGAAAAAGAGATTTGATCCTTCATGGTACCTAAAGAGGAGCTTCAGGCTCCCCCCAAAAATTTCAAAGTCAGCAGCTACAAATATGTAGCTGCTGACTTTTAATATAAGGACACTTACCTGTCCAGGGATCTAGTGATGTCCTCACCCGAGCCGATTCTTCAGTTGGCGCTGGCATCTTAGGTAAGGGAAACTGCCAGTAAAACCTTCCGGCTTTACAGACAGTTTCTTACTGCACATCCATGAGCGGCGCTGTGCTCTGTCAATGGCCCCACAGTCTTCTGGGACCTGTGTAAGTCCCAGAAAGCTATGGGGGAAAGAGAAGGGAACAGAACATCCTCACAGATTGCCACGTGATCTGACTTAGAAGTGGGAGCAGGTACAGTACCTGTCAAAACCAGTTACCTGCTCCCCCCAAAAAAGTGTTAAATGTGGAAGTGGAGGGGGGAGTATGCAAACAAGTGGAACTTCCCCTTTTGGGTGAATTTCCACTTCAAGGTCAAATATTGATTTAGACCAGACTGGGAAAAATAAAGTATTCCTTCCAAGGAGTTTTTTCTGGGATGGAATTGCTCTGCCTCGCACCATGAGAAATATTGTTTCTGTTGTGAGGGTAGACTTTGTTAGAAGTTGATTTCCTAGCTTTCAAAAGCATTAGAACAACCAAATCAGGTAGGCCTTTATCCTTCGGGATTTGGGGTTCAGCAGTCAGGCCACTAAAGCCAGTGATCAAGAAGCAGGATAAATTGATCCTTGGGGGAGAAGATCTGGATGATCTGGGAGTCTTCCAGGAGTCTGATGAGGTCCAAGTACTACGTCTGCCAAAGCCAGTACTGTGCAATGAGATTCACCTGACTGCCTTCCCTCACAATGCTGTAGAGCAGGTGGGGGAAGAAGTTTTAGAGTGAAAAAAACTGTACATCAGTTGAACTAAACCAGTAACCACAGCAAAGATTAGAGGATCCCTGTACCTGGAGAAAACGTTGATTGGTTTTCTTGTTGATCCTGGAAGCCAGGAGCTCCATGTCTAGCATCCTCCACACGCGACAGAGGTCTTGAAACACCTCAGGGTAAGTCCAGATATTTCATGGCTAGGATGTGCAGGACAGGCAAGACTGGAATATGATTAGCCATCATTAACTCCAGAATCCTCATGCAAAAATGGAATGTTGATTGGCTCCTGAACTATAGTGTATGAACATGGGAGTTGAAAGTTTGGAGCTTTTCCTGTGCAAGGAAGACCCTGGAAAAGGATTTATCCAGGGGGAAACTTAGATACTCCAAGTGAGGATTCAGTTCCAGTGCTAACTTCTGCAGGTTCAGGAACCATCTGAGCCATTGCAGAGTTTGAACAGTATGTCGGACATTGATTGACAGAGTCTGTGCCAATAGTTTCCTCTGTAGGAAGCCATCCATGTATCTTACTATAAGAATTCCCCAAGAGCAAAGCAGAGCAAATACAGGTGCAGTGTATAGACCAAATAGAGAAAAGGTCAACAGACTGGTTGGGTACCCACCTCAAAATGCAGGAAGCATTGATGTGGCGGAAAGATAGGGCAAAGCAAGTAGGTATCTAGTATGGGGGAAATGCCCCCTTTCACTTTGGAAACTGTAAACAGGTTGTAGTTGAAACGCTTGAGTATTTTCTCTTCTGGAGCAAGGACTTTGACCCATTGGGTGAGGAGCTATGCCTGGGCAGTGTGAAGATCCACTAGCTTTGGTGGGGACATGGGTGGGTTTGACAACATAAAGCGGAGTGGAGGCAGAGATTAAAATTCTAGCTGGCAGCCCTGGTTACCATGTTCTAGGCCCAAGTGTTTGTAGGATTTATGTGTCCAGGATTTACAGCAGAACCAGGCTTGACATTTATCTTGAGGGCCTGGTATAAACAATAAAACTCTTCTTAGCCTCCAAGGTTGAGGGTTTTCCAAATTGACGTTTGGCCTTCTTCTGCTGGGGCAAAAGGGTACTCTTCCTCTCAGTGAAATCTTTGATAAAGTTGTCCAGAGATTTGCCATATAGGTGTTACCCATTGAAGGACATATGTAATAAGAGTTTCTTGCACTGATTTTCCGTCGACCAACATTTGAGCCAAAGAGAACTGAAAGGAAACTCATACTGGATATAAGGCAAATAGTTCCCACTAACCCATCAGCATATATTCCAGCCTACCTCCAGTTCCCTCAGTCCATGTCCGTTTCTGATTTAACTTGCAAGTATGAGTGACCAATTTTTACTATTTCTATTTTTCTATAGTCTTTATTACATTTTTACATGACCACTCATCATATCTACTTTTAAACATCCTTAGACAATATCTCTGCATCTGCTCCTGAAGAGTAGCGCTACAGCTATGAAACGTGTCAAGCTAATAGATGCCTTCCCTGCTGTTCTTTTTATTCAAGATACCATGATTACGGTTCACTGGAATATACCTATATATTACTTACTGTGGGAATTCGTTGCAACTAGTCTGGTGTGTCATCATTATGTCATTACTGTGGCTCTAGGCCAATATGCTATCAGTGTGTCATTATGTTATTATGTTAATTTATTACTATGTATCATGTCATTGAATAAAAGTTTTTTACTTTACTATGATGGTTACTACATGTCTATGCATTTACTATATGGCACTATAGATGGCTCCACCACCAGACAGCATTATAGTATCATGCAATGTTATTTTCCTGGCTGCACGCTTCAATTTAAAGTCCCAAAATTTAGTTCTTCTATATCAACCTATCGGGGATGGAGGTACATCTAGCTGGCCTCACGTAAAAGTCCCAACCTCTTAGTTTCAATTCAATAAACCCATCAGCATAGTAGGGCCACAGGCATGACCTCCAGTTGTTGTAGGACAGAAGGATCCATGAGAATAGATCCAGAATCTAGGGACATTTAATTGGACCACACACCCCAGGTCTGGCAGAGAAACGTGGCTTCAAAAGCAGGTTGCAGGGCAGGGTTATTAAACACTGGGGTGCCTTCTACAGGGTCTTGTTAAGTCTGGAAATAGCCAGATCTACTATGGGAATTGATCCACTTTTTAAAGGGGCCTCTTTTCTCACTGGAAGAAGAAAGGCTTTATCTGGATCAGGCCAATCACTACACAAACCAGGTTGCAATAGTGAATGTATAGAAAAAGTTTAAACAGCCTGGGAGCTTCTAAGGGAACCCAAGGTAGTAACCCTAAGTATGGCCAATGCATGGTATTCCAGGTCCAGTTACTAAAGTACTAAAATGGTATCCCTAAAGTTACACTAAATAATATTTTTATTCTCTAAAAAATTGTAAAGCTTCATTAAAAAATAAACATTTGTAATATTATTATTGGGAACTCACAGTCGTTCGCCAAAAACCGTTGTAGAATGGTCATTTTTGAAATAAACAATACATCTAAACACAAAATGCAGATTGGCAGAGCTACCTATAGATAATTATAATAATAAAGTCTGTGTCTTACTGGTAGTTTTACCTTACTATTGCCTTAAAGCAAGCAATGGAGGATGTGGAACTTTTAGGGCACAGTTGAATTGTAGAATAGAAGGCTTGTAATCACTTGAGTGGTCTGCAGTAAAGCATTGGCCCCCTCTGTTCTTATAGTTGTTGGGGAATTCCAAGACTGCACATTTAAGTCATACCAAAAACCTGTTCATTCACAGCTGGAAGGCCAAATATTGTCAGCACAGTTCCTTAGCACCCAGACCCCATTTGCATTTGCTGTCGATCTCAGCCTCGAGTACTTCTTGAGTAGGTTCTTGACTTGTAAAGATGTTCAGAAATGATTTTATATCTGCTATGGTGCTGTTTACCTTTTTTAGCATTTAAGGCACATGAAGGAGAAACCGTTGATAGATTGTAGCATTTACACTGCAGAAAAAAAAGCTAAATACATCTTGTACTAAATCGTATTTAACCAGTTAGAATATGCTTCATTCATCTGATCTGAATAAATGTCTTCTGCTATTTAATTTCCTGTATATTTGATTAGAATTAAAGAGAATGCATGCTGTTTAAGCCTGGAAGATGAAAACAAAAATTTATTTGGGCAGTACTGTAATCAGTCAAATGCTGCATTGTGCTGTCAGTGAGCAGCTATTTTCCATTATTTTACTTTGTGTTTAGTAAGCATTTTTAGACAAGTCATCATGTTTTCAAGTTGTCAGATATGATTTCTAGCGTTAACTAGTTCATAAATGCAATAAAAAATATAGACCCTCCTACGCTAAATTACAACTACCGTATGTATTTTGGTCTTGGTCGTTTGATGCCAGTTTGGATTCTCATGTTGTATTGCGGCATTTGTACCCTTTTTGCCATTTTCTTGTATGCTGTCATGTGACAATTACTTGGATATGTATGTTTTTCTTTTCTTTACTGAATAAAAAACTATTATGGAAAAAAAAATATATAGACCCTGACTTTTCAAGGTGCAATAACACTTCAGGCTCACAGAACAATACTTAAAGCGTTACTAAACCCAGGATTCGGCACTCACTATATCTGGTCTCCCACAGTACACAGAACATGGGAATACAATTATTTTAGTAAATATAAACTGCTAAATCCCTTTTCTTATCAGCAGTATATAACAGTCTTATGCATTCTATCAGTGTCTAGTTAAAGCTTGTAGAAGGAGTTTTCATTCTATTTTTACTGTCACCTGACTATTGGCCTTGTGCTAATCACAAAGAGGTAAAAGCAAGCAGCACCAAACTAAATGCAGCATTAGATAAAAGGGATCACGTTTTATAAAAGATACACTCACAGGATAAAAGAAGTGTTAGGGCCATCTTGGTCACATCCACTGCTGCATTCTATCTTCCTGGTGACACTCGGCTCGCGCTCCCGCCCACTGCCCTGGAGCCCCGCGGATACCACCGGCGCAGACGGCAACGTGAGACACTGTGGACTGCAGCCTTCCACCTGGAAATAATCTACACAGCATGGCTGATCTATATATGCCCTAACACTTCTTTTATTCTGTGTGTGTATCTTTTATTAAATGTGATCCCTTTTATCTAATGTTACACTTAGATTGGCGCTGCTTTTTTTTTCCTCTCTGGGATTAGCACAAGGCCAATCCAGACAGAGGGTCGGGAGTCATGCAGCCTCATAGGATAGTCAGAGTAGAATGAAAACTCCTCCTACAAGCTTTAACCAGACACTGATAGAAGTCATACGACTGCTATATACTGCTGATGAGAAAAGGTACTTCTTTTATTCTGTGAGTGAATCTTTTAATAAACCTGATCCCTTTTATCTAATGCTGCACTTAGATTGGTGCTGCTTGCTTTTACCTCTCTAAAGCCACAGAGATACTTCTTACTCTTACAGCTGGCTTCCTATCTACCACAGTGCTCCATACCGAGACCAACATTACATATGGACTTTTATCCTTGGAATTACCAATTTATGTACATATACCATTCATGTTTTTTATAGCAAAGTAACAGCCCCTTTGACATATAACCTTGTGCTACCTACCTGCAGTTTATCCTTTTTTTACTTATTTAATTTTATCCTTCTAGTGTACTGCATCTATACTATTGCTGCTATTTTTCTGCCATTGCTGTAGCCTTGTGCTACCTACCTGCAGTTTATCCTCTACAGCGCTCAACATACCCATTTCCTGTGCTAATCACATGCACCCTTTCAGAAAAAAAAACCTCTCTAGCAATGCACACCAAACTGAGCATGTGCAGAGTGATTCCAAAGGCTCTAACTTATTGGGACATGGATTGGAGACTATGGAAGAAGGGGAGGAAGAGAAAAGACAAGATCAAACAGCTTTTTTACACAATGTGAAGGATTACCTCCTTAGGTTCCACAGTGAGTATAACAAGCACAGTTTACTGCATATACAGACAGATTTTAATGTTGTGGGTTTAGTAACACTTTAACCACTTAAGACCCGGACCATTATGCAGCTTAAAGACCTGGCCACTTTTTGCGATTCGGCACTGCGTCGCTTTAACTGACAATTACGCGGTCGTACAACATGGCTCCCAAACAAAATTGGAGTCCTTTTTTCCCACAATTAGAGCTTTCTTTTGGTGGTATTTGATAACCTTTGCGGTTTTTAGTTTTTGCACTATAAACAAAAATAGAGCGACACTTTTGAAAAAAATTCAATATTTTTGACTTTTTGCTATAATTAATATCCCCAAAAAATATATAATTTTTTTTTTCCTCAGTTTAGGCCGATACGTATTCTTCTGCATATTTTTGTTCAATTTTTTTTGCAATAAGCGTTTATTGATTGGTTTGCGCAAAATTTATAGCGTCTACCAAATAGGGGATAGTTTTATTGCATTTTTATTAATAATTTTTTTTTCTAGTAATGGCGGCGATCAGCGATTTTTATCATGACTGCGACATTATGGCGGACACATTGGACACTTTTGACACTATTTTGGGACCATTGTCATTTTTAGAGCAAACAGTGCTATAAAAATGCACTGGTTACTGTAAAAATGACATTGGCAGTGAAGGGGTTAACCAGGAGGAGGCGCTGTAGGGGTTAAGTGTGCCCTGAATTGTGTTTCTTACTGTGGGGGGCGTGGCTTAGCGTGTCACGTCACTGATCGTCGTTCCCTATGACAGGGAACAGATGATCAGTGACAGGCACACTAGGAAGCGCGGGGAGAGGTTTGTTTACACTTACCTCTCCCCGTTCTTCCTCTCTGTGACCCGATCGCGGGACACCAGCAGCGATAGGGTCGGCTGTTCCCGCGGGGACGGTACCGGAGAAGAGGACCGGGTTGTGAATACACCGCCGGCGCGGCGCTCGTAACCCACGGCTGGGCTCTTAAAGGGGACGTACCTGTACGCCCTTGTGCCCAGCCGTGCCATTCTGCCAACGTACATCGGCGTGCGGTGGTCCTTAAGTGGTTAAGGCATGCAAAAATGATGAGATGATAGAGGCCACTTTATCATTCGCTGAACACTCTTTCGGGGACTTTAAGTGCTATCGTAAGTATTCAAAGCTCTGAAATGCTAATAAGTAGCAAAATGGAATAAACTTATGTATACACACACATTATACCACCTTCCTGGCCTGCCTTTACTTTAGAGGTAAATAAATGTGTTTTTTTTGTTGTTGTCTGTTAAAATAACACACAACAACTAATATTTTATTTTTACAGTTTATCCCCCCCCCCCCCCAAATAACAGAGCTCATACCTGCAATATGTTAATGCATGGTTAAAAACATGAACAAGCATTCAACCAATTGTCAATAATATTAGAAAAACATATTTCTCTCTTTTTCCTTCTAGTCCACCCAGGTAAACAGGTAATTAAAATGCATAAGGGGTATGAACAAGGTCTATGTACAAGTCCCCCCTGCTGATCTTGGGCAGCGTTTGAAACCAAGTTAATTTGAACTCTGGTTGGTCTGTTGAGCACACAGTAGATCAATAAAAAAATAAATCATTAAGGTCCAGCATTCTCTTCTCCCCTTTAAGGCAGCACAACATATCTGCTCTGCTCTTAGCATTCTGTGTCTGTTTTCAGTAGCAGTATTAGAACACAGTCTGCGTCTTCATTCAACAAACCTCAGTCAACAAGTTTATAGCGCTGACAACCACAATTTTCCTCACTTCCTTTCTCAAAGAGTACAAGATATTTCCACTAAGTAATCCATACTGTATGGATTATGTACTAAAAATATTGATGTTTGTGTCTATAAAATTACCAAGTACTACATCAGAATTCACAAGGCATCCTCTTGAAAAACAGTCTATGTTGCCTTCATAGAGGTAACAGTAATTACATGGCTACTTTATAGAAGTTATGTAACAGTGACAACAAAAAATATCTGTTCCACGTGAATGTTGTCGTTAGTATTTTTTAGGTGGGGAGGATCAATTCCTTACCTATTTCATATTGAGCAGTGGTTACCTTTAATATAGCAAAGTCAGCAATCACAATAATAAACACAGTTAACTATGAGCTGTAGCTTTTATTTAGAAGGGTTCCTGTAGTGCTTTTTTAATGCAAAATTTTTGGCATATGTAGGCACATTTTTTGGCATTAATAGGTTAATGTGCAAGAGATATTTAGAAGGAAAACAATATTGATGTTAAGAATATGGCACTGGTAAGGTACAAAATATTGGCTGAGGGTTAGGATGAGAGGTAAGGGTTTTAGAAAGAACTAGAGTTTGCATTGACAGTTAGTGGCAGGGGTAATTTTGAGAGTTAGTGCTAGGATTAAGGTTAATTTTAGTGTTGCGGCATAGATTAAAGAAAAAAGCCTAAATTAAAGATTTGCATAGAGCTTTTAGTTTTTGGATATTATTTAAGTGTTGAAACATTATATGCACTATATGAGCACCTAAGCAAAATACATATTAGTGGAAAAATGGCTTAACCACTTAACAACCACCTGCCGACAAATAACGTCGACAAGGTGGTTGCTTAACTCTGGGAGGACGTTATATAACGTCCTCCCAGAATCGCGCTCCCGCGCGCCCCCTGGGGCGCGCACACGGGAAACTCCGTGACCGCCGGGTCCAGAGGACCCGGCGGATCACGAATCGCGGTAAATCGCCGCTGATAGCGGCCGTTTACCACGTGATCGCTCCGTCAAATGACGGAGCAATCACTTGTAAACAGACCGGCGTCATTTGATGACGCCGGTTCCTCCCTCCCCTCTCTGTACCGATCGGTACAGTGTGAGAGGGGAGGGGGAGGGAGCGGATGGCAGCAGCAGCACTGTGGGCTGGATCTGTGACAATTGCAGTCACAGATCCAGCCATCCATCCATCCCTGCTCAGCCATCCCTGTGCTATACCCTGCCAATACTCTGCAATACACCCTGCCAATACTCTGCAAAATACCCTGCCAATACTCTGCAAAATACCCTGGTGCAATACTCTGCAATACCCTGGTGCAATACTCTGCAATACCCTGGTGCAATACTCTGCAATACCCTGCGAAATACTCTGCAATACCCTGCGAAATACTCTGCAATACCCTGGTGCAATACTCTGCAATACCCTGGTGCAATACTCTGCAATACCCTGGTGCAATACTCTGCAATACCCTGGTGCAATACTCTGCAATACCCTGGTGCAATACTCTGCAATACCCTGCACAATACTCTGCAATACCCTGCACAATACTCTGCAATACCCTGCAAAATACTCTGCAATACCCTGCAAAATACTCTGCAATACCCTGCGCAATACTCTGCAAAATACTCTGCAATACCCTGCACAATACTCTGCAATACCCTGCACAATACTCTGCAATACCCTGCACAATACTCTGCAATACCCTCCACAATACTCTGCAATACCCTCCACAATACTCTGCAATACCCTCCACAATACTCTGCAATACCCTCCACAATACCCTGTGCAATACCCTCCACAATACCCTGTGCAATACCCGTGCAATACCCTGCCATACACCGCAATACCCTGCCATACACCGCAATACCCTGCCATAGTCCGCAATACTCCGCAATGCCCGGCAATACTCCGCAATGCCTGGCAATACTCCGCAATGCCCGGCAATACTCCGCAATGCCCGGCAATACTCCGCAATAACCACTTCCCGCCCTCCGGCCGTCATATGACGTCCTTGACTTTGTGCGGGGATATCTGAATGATGGGAGCAGCTACAGGAATCATTCAGATATTAGCTTTTTCAGCCGGCGATTCCCTACACCATAAGAACAATCATAGCGGCTGTTCCGCCGCTTGATCATTCTTACGGGAGGCGAGAGGGGATGTCCCCCCCCCGCCGCCCTCCGGTGCTTCTACCGACTCACCGCTACGATCAAAGCCAGGATTGTTGTTTTTTTTTTTTTGTCTTTTTTTCAGGCTTCCCAGCCTAGAGGTGAGATGTGGGGTCTTATTGACACCCCCCCCCATATCTCACTGTAAAGAGGACCTGTCATGCCATATTCCTATTACAAGGGATGTTTACGTTCCTTGTAATAGGTATAAAAGTGATCAAAAAAATTTTTAGGGCGGAAAAACATGTCAAACTAAAATAAATAAAGTAAAATGAACAATAAAAAAAATATATTTTTTTTAAAGCGCCCCTGTCCCCGTGAGCTCGCATACAGAAGCGAACGCATACGTAAGTCCCGCCCACATATGAAAACGGTTTTCAAACCACACATGTGAGGTATCTCTACGAACGTTAGAGCGAGAGCAATCATTTTGGCCCTAGACCTCCTCTGTAACTCAAAACATGTAACCAGTAAAAATATTTAAAGCGTCGCCTATGGGGATTTTTTAAGTAGCGAAGTTTGGCGCCATTCCACGAGTGTGTGCAATTTTTAAGGGCGACATGTTAGGTATCTATTTACTCGGCGTAACTTCATCTTTCACATTATGCAAAAACATTGGGCTAACTTTACTGTTTTTTTTTTTTTTTAAGCACAAAACATTTTTTTTCCGTAAAAAACGCGTTAAAAAAATTGCTGCGCAAATATCGTGCGAGATAAAAAGTTGCAACAACCACCATTATATTCTCTAAGGTCTTTGCTAAAAAAACATATATAATGTTTTGGGGTTCTATGTAATTTTCTAGCAAATAAATGATGATTTTTACATGTAGGAGAGAAATGTCAGAATTGGCCTTGGTGCTCCAGAACGCCTGAAGGTGCTCCCTGCATGTTGGGCCTCTGTATGTGGCCACGCTGTGTAAAAGTCTCACACATGTGGTATCGCCATACTCGGGAGTAATAGCAGAATGTGTTTTGGGGTGTAATTTGTGGAATGCATATGCTGTGTGTGAGAAATAACCTGCTAATATGACAATTTTGTGAAAAAAAAAAAAGAGAAAAAAAAAATCTTGATTTTGCAAAGAATTGTGGGAAAAAATGACAACTTCAAAAAACTCACAATGCCTCTTTCTGAATACCTTGGAATGTCTTCTTTCCAAAAAGGGGTCATTTGGGGGGTATTTGTACTTTTCTGGCATGTTAGGGTCTCAAGAATTGAGATAGGCCATCAGTACTTCAGGTGTGATCAATTTTCAGATATTGGCACCATAGCTTGTGGACTCTATAACTTTCACAAAGACCAAATAATATACACCAATTTGTACTTATTTTTACCAAAGATATGTAGCAGTATAAATTTTGGCCAAAATTTATGAAGAAAAAATAGTAATTTGCAAAATTTTATAACAGAAACGAAAAAAAAATCATTTTTTTACAAAATTTTCAGTCTTTTTTCTCTTATAGCGCAAAAAATAAAAAACCCAACAGTGATTAAATACCACCAAAAGAAATCTCTATTTGTGTGAAAAAAAGGACAAAAATTTCATATGGGTACAGTGTTGTATGACTGAGTAATTGTCATTCAAAATGTGAGAGCACCGAAAGCTGAAAATTGGTCTGGTTATTAAGGGGGTTTAAGTGCCCAGTGGTCAAGTGGTTAAACAATATAACGCAACCTAGTTGCATATGGTATCATTTGTGTTGATGTTTCTGTGCCATAAAAAAAACCTGAACCAATTTTCAAAATCAGGTTATTGTTTTTCTGTGCCATCAGTAGTGCCAACTAACAGATACAAGGGGCTCCTTTTACAAAAATGATGGATTTACACTTTAAGACATCCCATAAGACACATTATGCTGTAATGAAGCCTACAGCACTGTGTTTCTACTGAGCAGTCCACAACTGAAGTTTTACAAAGTCCTTTTAGAGAGTTAAGGATTGACTATGCTTTAGGAATGCTTCACGGTTTACTTGCTGTTTTCAAAGGACTAACAAAGATTTTTCTTACCACTTTTCACTTTCTGACTACTTGAATTTAGAAGGCTACTGTAAGGCACAGCATGAAGTGAAGAGTATAAAGATTTAACACTTCCTCCAAGAATCACCCTGCAGGTTTCTTTCAGGTGCCTGTGTGTGATAAGCTAGTGAAAAAAAAAATGCTAAGCTATGCAAAGACAATAATGTTTGTATAGTTCATAGAGGAATGTGATTTGGCCAAAATTTACATTTTGATGGAAACATTGTATTTCTGGAAAGGTCCAGATATTTTACAAATAGCCCATAGAGTCCCCATCCACTTATATTTTATTTAATGCTGGATAAATCAACTCATGGTTTCGTATAACTTAAGGGGTAAACTCTCAGTTATTTACTTCTTATTGTTGCACACCTGCCTTGGATTCTCCAAAAGCAAGGTCTTTCAGTTATAATATTATATACAGAAAAAAGTTGCTGTGGCTCTAAACCGTGAATGGGTAAAAAATCGTGATCATAAATTGTCAAGATTTAACCAAAGATAGAATTGACCAAAAAATTGAATTGAAAAAAATTAAATTAAATCACACAAAGTGTAAAAAACTGAATGTGAAAACCAACATGTGCAGCGAATGTGACAAACACACCTAAAATGAACTTGCCTATATTATCACATGTGAAGTGTAATAGGAAATATGGTACACCATATAAAACAACATATGAAATGAAAAACTAAATGTGTAACCAATGGATTGGTGAACAAAGTTCTGTGTCTTCTCACTGTGATAATAGTGTTTTAAACCAAATGATTGGAATCAGAACTGAGTCTGGTGCAACTGCATAAGAGAAGTGAATTAGTCCCAATACATATCAGCACACACAGCTTGAAGGATCTTCCTAATTGTTGGCGCTGGTAACTAGTAATCCAAGTATATGCGGCTCAAATATATCAATCTTGACACAGGGAGTAAATATAGCCAGATGGCCCCTTACCGAAAAAGGTGGACTCCTATAACGGGAGTCAAACACGCATTGTAAGCCCCAACGGGATCAGCTGTTCCGCCTGCGGCCTGTTTTTAAATGACTTTTTTTCCTTCAGAAATGACACTTTGTGCAGGGACAGTTCTAAGCACGGAAACAAGAGCTTCTTTACAGGCATACTATACACACCCCCTAGGTATGAAATGTAAAGGAATATTTCACTTTTATTGTTTCACTTTAAGCATTATTAAAATCACTGCTCCTGAAAAAACTGCAGTTTTTAAAACTTTTTTTGCATTGATACATGTCCCCTGGGACAGGACCCGGGTCCCCAAACACTTTTTATGACAATAACTTGCATATAAGCCTTTAAAATTAGCACTTTAGATTTTTCATGTTTGAGTCCCATAGACTTTAACGGTGTTCGGATGTTCGAACTAATTTATTGCCTGTTCGCATGTTCTGATGCAAACCGAACTGGGGGTTGTTCGGCTCATCCCTAGACAGGAGGGAGGGGCCAGGAACAGCGAAGAGGGACCCGAGAAGAGGAGGATCCAGGCTGTCCTGTGCAAATCCACTGTACAGAGCAGGTAAGTATAACATGTTTGTTATTTTTTTTTATTTTTTTAAACAAGACTTTACAATCACTTTAAGGTTAAACCGCTTCTGTATGTATGTATTGTACTTGCTATCAAAAGTATTGCTGCACATTTCATTAAGCGATAGATAAGTATTTCTATGCTACAATAGATGGGGCATATTACATTACACTTGGCAGGAGATATTGCTTTTCTTACAGTATTTTATTCACCACTTAAAAGGGCTCTTTATATTATAATTATCATTGAGCATGGTTCTGTATTTTAGACTAGGCACTTAAAATGGCTCTATGGGGCTGATTTACTAATAACAGTGCGCTGCGCTGGTTCTAACCTTAATTGGTGCGCCAGATAACTCCTTCACTTGGCGCAGGAACCAGCGGCACACTGTTATAGTAAATACAAATGTCAGCGGCGCTCTATTGAAAATGAATGGTTCCCTATGGGAGCCCATTGATTTGAATTTGAGGTCGCCCGGGAAGTCGGATGAAGCGTATCCGACTCGCGGGGCGACTCGTGTGCCGGCTGACACAGGGACAGCGCGACTTTGCCAGGCAACTTGGACACGACCTGAGCGCGTGAAGCAGCCGCTCAAGTCGTGTCCTAGAGGTGACTAGCTGGCCGAGAATGTCTCCAGCGCGATGTCATTGCGCTGGTCCTCGGCAGCCTCACTGTCCCGTGTTTGGTATGAATCATGAAGGGGAACTACACGCCGAATTTTAATGAAAAAAACGGCGTGGGGGTTCCCCTCCAGGAGCATACCAGGCCCTTAGGTCTGGTATGGATTTTAAGGGGAACCCTCTAAGCCGAAAAAACGGCATGGGGTCCCCCCAAAATCCATACCAGACCCTTATCTGAGCACGCAACCTGGCAGGCCGCATGGGAAGAGGGGGGGACGAGAGCGGCCCTCCTCCCTCCTGAACCGTACCAGGCCGCATGCCCTCAACATGGGGGGTTTGGTGCTTTGGGGCAGGGGGGCGACCTGCAGCCCCCCCACCCCAAAGCACCCTGCCCCCATGTTGATGGGGACAAGGGCCTCTTCCCGACAACCCTGGCCATTGGTTGTCGGGGTCTGCGGGCGGCGGGCTTTTCGGAATCTGAGAGCCCCCTTTAATAAGGGGGCCCCCAGATCCCGGCCCCCCACCCTATGTGAATGAGTATGGGGTACATCGTACCCCTACCCATTCACCTGGTGGCAAAAAAAGGTAATAAAAAACACAACACAGGTTTTTAAAGTAATTTATTAGGCAGCTCCGGGGGTCTTCCTGCCGGGCGCCCCGCTATCTTCTTCCAGCTCTTTTGCTAGCAGGGTCCCGGGCTTCCTCGTCGTCTTCGGGGGTCTTCCTGCCGAGCGCCCCGCTATCTTCTTCCAGCTCTTTTGCTAGCGGGCACCCGGGCTTCGTCGTCGCCTTCTTCCGACTTCGGGGGTCTCTTGTTCTGTTCTCCGGTTCTTCTCCCGCTCTCCGGTGCCTTCTCCATGATCTCCGGTTCTTCTCCCGCTCTCCGGTGCCTTCTCCACGATCTCCGGTTCTTCTCCCGCTCTCCGGTGTCTTCTCCACGATCTCCGGTTCTTTCTGCCTTCTGCCGGGCGCCCCGCTATCTTCTGCCAGCTCTTTTGCTAGTGGGGGCCGGTCTTCTTTGTCGCCTTCTTCCCTCTTCTCTTCGCCCGATGTTGCCTCGTCGCTGTCCACCGCTGCAATGATCTGTCCGAGCAGCGGTGCCACTTTTATTGGCATGGGGCGTGGTCACCGGCTGATGCCACCGCTGACCCCGCCCCCGTATGATGTCACAGTCCCGGGGGCGGGGTCAAACAATAATATATCATTCATGACTTTATAGAGAACGTATCATTTTGTGGGGAGGCTGCGTTAGACCAGCCAGTCCAGATGGAAACTTAGGAAAATATAAAAAAAAAACACACAATTTACATATGCATTCATTAAAATAGAAGTAATTTTGAATTCAATTTAGCATACATACCTGAACTGGATATGAGCTTACTATATTGCCCTGTACAGCAGCACAAGTAGGCATGAGGGGCACCACTCTAAGTCAATTAGGGTTCTGTTGCATTACAGGGTGCCAGTCTGCCTAACACTATACTTGCTAATGGAGGAAATTAGGTCACGGGTAGCCTCATAAATCAACTTTTTTTCTACAGCCACCCATTAGTACTTAGGTGGAAGAGTATCATACTGATTTCAGAAATGAAAAGTATTGAACCATGCACAGGTGAGCTGGGCTTAGTATGCTTATATCTGTAGATCATATATAAAAGAGAATTTGGGTGATGCCAGGAGAATATGATTTTGGCCTGGTGTTCCACTTCAAGGTCAATCAGAGCTCTCAGGAACTGCTGCATGTAAAAATAAACTTTAACTCAAACAGCTTTAAAAAAAAAAAGCAAACATCCTGGATTGGGCTAGGTGTTTTCATGCACAATAAACTTTGGAGTAATTAATTAACAGGAAGCACTGCTACAGGCACTATACATATCATGTACCCAAACAGATCACATGTTCAAACAAAAGAATATAAAATACCTTTGTTGCAGTGAACAGATGCACAGCAAAACCAAATAGAATAGGTACGTGTTTATATTTCTATAGTGACAGGGTCTGGGTGACATGGATGGGAGGTATTTGTCATGGGCTCCAGGGAAGCCTAGTTAGTATCAGTCTCCCTTTAAGATTCATCTGTTGGGCTTGGAGTTTGGGCTGTAGAAGACTTTGGACGGGAGTCCAGCCTGAGGCCCCTGGTCCATGAATACACCTGCCAGGATGCCTGGCTCAATAAAAGGAATGGAAATCTCTAACAGGAATAGGACGTGTTACATGTTTGAAAATCTAACAAAGGAGAAAGGAGCAGTGCATGCTATTTTGCTGGTCTGTTGTGTGAGAATTACTCAACCACTTCACTACAGGGCTTTTTATACCACTTCCATACCGGGCCTTCTCTCCTACATGTAAAAATCATCATTCTTTTGCTAAAAAATTACTCAGAACCCCCAAACATTATATATGGTTTTTTTAGCAGACACCCTAGGGAATAAAATGACGGTTGTTGCAACTTTTTATCTTGCACGGTATTTGAGCAATAATTTTTCAAACGCCTTTTTTTGGGAAAAAAATTGTTTCATGAATTAAAAAATAACAAAACAGTAAAGTTAGCCCAATTTTTTTGTAAAATATGAAAGATTATGTTACGCCGAGTAAATAGATACCTAACATGTCACGCTTTAAAATTTCGCACACTCATGGAATGGTGCCAAACTTCGGAACTTAAAAATTTCCATAGGCGACGCTTTGAAAATTTTTACAGGTTACCAGGTTAGAGTTGCAGAGGAGGTCTAGTGCTAGAATTATTGCAAGCACTCTAACGCACGTGGCGATACCTCACATATGTGGTTTGACCGGCGTTTACATATGTGGGCGGGACTTAAGTGTGCGTTCGCTTCTGAGCGCGAGCTATTGGGGACAGGGGCGTTTTAATTTTTTTTTTATTATTTATTAATTTTTTTTACTTAATTTTTTTTATTTTTACACTTTAAAAAATAAATAAAAAAATAGCAATGGTGTGTGACAGGTCCTCTTTATGGAGATATGCGGGGTCAATAAGACCCCACATCTCTCCTCCAGGCTGGAAAGCATGAAATCGGGAAAAATAAATCACCGATCTCATGCTTTCAGCCGCAATCGCGGCTTTGTTTACCTTTGGGAACCCGGGCGTGACGTTATCACATCGTGCCCGGGCCTCCGACAGTCATAGAGATGACTGGTGACCATCTGGTCACCAGTCATCTCTATGCTCATCATGTGACCACCGGCGCCGGACAATTCTTTCTCCGGGCCCCCGATGGCACGGTAGAGCCCGGAGAAGCACCGGATGGTGGCGGAAGGGGGGGATGTCCCCTTCCGCCGCCTATAAGAACAATCAACGGCCGCTATGATCGTTCTTATGGTGCGCAGAATCACCGGCAGAAGAGAAAGATATCTGAATGATGCCTCTAGCTGCAGGCACTTTTTAGTTTTATTTATTGTTGACATGAAGTAAGTAAGTAAGTACTCCCTTAAAGATACTGCATTGTATCATGCCTTACTGCCACAGAGCTGCCACTTGAGCAAGTGCTTTGTCTATATATACAGTATATACACTATATATATATATATATATATATATATATATATATATATATATATATATATATTTATTTTTTAAAAATCAATTAACACAATGGAAAGTAAATGAACAGAAGAGAAATCCAAATCACCCTGACCACCCTTTGCCTTTAAAATAGCATCAATTTTTCTAGGTACACTTGCACATAGTTTTTGAAGGAACTCGGCAGGTAGTTTGTTCTAAACATCTTGGAGAACTAAACACAGATCTTCTTTAAAATTATGACTGAAAACAAGGGGTGTCCATCATACACATACAGTACATTACATACCCTCTCATATGTATATGATGGACACCCCTTGTTTTCAGTCATCATTTTAGATCCTTGTCCATATATACACATTTTTTAGATTGATCTATCATCTATTAATCATTTATTTTTAATTTCCCAGAATAGCATATTTTTATTAACCATACATTTTATTTCCAATATAGATACATTTTGGATACACACAATTTTTATATATATTTTTTATATTTATTTTATACAGTCAAACATATGCACACATATGTTTTCAGTGGATCCATCATGATTATTGATTTTAAGTGCTTATGGATAACAATAACCTCTTATATTGTTTCACCTGCTTTTAATATTGTTATTTCCATATAATGTCTTTACGAGTATTATCTTTGTATTATCTATATGCTCCCTCTTAGCCTTATTACATATTTTAGAAAGTATTCTTTATCTGCCCCATGCATACTTTGCCAATACTAGTGTAAGCCTCCTCTATTGCATGGAGTGTGCTTACATCTAGCCCCACTAGGTGGCGATGCCACCCTGGAATATAAAAAAGGCTGTGTACAGACAATACAAGTCATCTTGAAAATGGTGAGCGCAGTGATTCTCATCTTCTCACTGCGCATGCACCGAAACGCGTTGCATCACGGTCCGTGGCGTCATCATGCCTCACGCCGCTCTCCAGCACCCAGCACAGACTCGCAGCTTGCGCTCCAGGCCTCGCTCTGGTTGCCGCCCAAGATCCGGAAATCATCCACTGGACAGAATACCGGCTCCCCTGCACACGGAGACTGCTTCTGGACATCGCTGGCACAAGCGGAGGTGGACATCTCACTGGACTCCTATATGCCATCATAAAGAAGATACTTCAGAGTGAATGTTTTGATGCTATTGTAAATTAAAATTACACAGTTTTACTCAAGCGGCGCCTGTCTTTGTCTTTTGTCTCTTTACATGCTCTGGAGTTCAGCTTCAGCTCCCCTTGCAAGGCAGCCCAGGGTACATAAGAATGTTACCTCACCACAAAGCAACAGCTCAAAGGACTTCTTTGTACAAGTGTCCTATATTATATTTCAGTGTGCGCCACTATTTTTTTTTTTTCTTATGGGCACAGTGAGGCTGTTTATGGGCACAGTGAGGCTGCTTATGGGCACAGTGAGGCTGCTTATGGTCATCCGTGAGGCTGCAAATGGGCATTGTTGACCCTCTTTTCCACTTACAGTAGCTGCGGCATTCTCACCCTAGGCTTATACTCGAGTCAATACGTCCCAGTTTTTTGTGGTAAAATTAGGTGCCTCGGCTTATATTCAGGTCGGCTTATACTCGAGTATATACGGTATATACGATATATATATATATATATATATATATATATATATATACACACACACACACACACACAGTATATTTGGTATTGCTCTTTCAAACAATGGAGCCTTGCTTGGTTGTCTGATATGAGTCACATGGTATACAGTAAGGATAACTGTGTTCCTTGTTGACCCTGATAAAGTTAATTTCCTTTTTTTCTTAAATAGGGCCAATTAAGTGTTTCAGAAGAGGAAGACAGAGAAATCAGTGAGAAGTTCACTCAAGGCTAGCAGCATCATGATGTTTTCATTTGATTTACTTGGATAATCAGAACTTTCAAGACCTGCAAACAAACATAAATTGGTCACAGTTGATTGTGATATCTCACGTGTAATAATGTATCTATTTGTATGTATAGATTAGTCGGATAAAGATATCTCAACATTAATCACACTATTGCTAGAGAGTCATTATACTGATAAGAGTTTGCAAGGGCAGCAAGGCATGACATTGTATATTAAAACAGCAATAACATGAAAGTATTCAGCCATATTAAAGCTTCTCAGTCGCCTTTAATGCCCTATAATTAAAGATATGTTTTAGAGCTTGGTAGGTTTAAGCCTGAAGGCCAAACTCTGGCAATGAGGCGTATTACAATGAAATACCGCTGCTGCTTTCCATTCTGCTGAGGGACACTTGGGATGCACAAGGAGAAAATAATAAGAACCAGTCTAATGTTATGTATAAATAGGAGAACTAGATCTTGAGTTCTCACAAAAATCAACCACTTACAGGTTACCCTAGTCAAATCGGAAAAAGAATCCTTAAAAGCATAGGCTATATGCTTTCTAGTTCAGTTTTTCATGCAAGTCTTTCCATAGCCCACCCAATCCCCCATTTCATTTTGTTAGCAAATATTTAGTAAACTATTGATCTGAGTATGCTATTTGGAAAAAGGGGTTATTTTTAAATTTCCATTAAGTCAAACCTATTACAAATTATCTGTGTATATATATATATATATATATATATATATATATATATATATATATATGTATACACTGTGTATATATAGATATATATATATATATATATATATATATATATACTGTATTTTGTACCCCAACTATTTACATATACACTGCAATGCAATGGTTTGATTATGACTATGCATGAAAATTGCTAGAGTGATAAATTTGCATTAAGATACCTTATGTACCAACTGTATGTACCCAACATTTATTTTGTTTGCCCTGTACAAAAGGTCAAACATACATACATACTGTAACTGTTCTTGAACCTGGCTCGATCCAATGTCAACACAGCCCCCTGCAGACATTCCTACTTAATTATTCAGTCATGTCAATGACTATATGGCCAAGAAACAAGATGCACTGATTGACAGCAAGAGAGTTAAATATACAGATGGTAACCTATTATACAGGTCTTACAGAAATATATATCTACTGTTAGTATTCAAAGAAAACTAGAATGGCTTAGGGACTGTTTTAGCTGTTTAATTTTATAGCTTTTTAAGTCTAACTGTTGTTTTGTATCTTTATTACAATATATATATATATATATATATATATATATATATATATATATATATATATATATATATATTTATATGTACAGTATATATTTGTATATGTACAGTATATATTTGTATAAAACATTTATGTTTTATGCTTTCAAACAGAATTTGTCTGACTAATACTTTGGACTGACCCATCTAATAAGGATTTAGGTACTGGGATGATTCAATTACTTGTGTTTGCAAATTTTAGCTTGGAAAACAGAGTGTAAAGCTACACCTGCCCTGCTGGCTCAGAAGATGAATGCATCAGTCTAAAAAAATATATTGATAGAGTATACAGTGTATAAATATATATATATATATATATATATATATATATAGTCCAGTCAATACTGTATTTATTGGCGTATAACACTCACTTTTTTACCCTGAAAATAGAGGGTAAACTGTGCCTGCGTGTTATACGCAGGGGGCTGTGGAAAGGTTTTTTCCTGAAACTTTCCTCAGAAAGTTAGGGTGCGTGCTATACGCCTGTGCGTGTTATACGCCGATAAATACGGTAATTAATAGCAAAATAAATTATGTATGTAAAATACTATACATTCCCTTTAACCATTAGCATTTGTTTCCCATATTTTTACTGTTAGCCTGTACAGTACACAGCCCTTTAACCACTTCCCTACCGCCCATAGTCATATGACGTCCACAGATGGGATCTCCCATCCTGGGTGGGCGTCATATGACGTCCTCGGGTTTGTGGGGGGATATCTGAATGATGCCCTGCAGCTAGAGGCATCATTCAGATATCCTTTTCTTGTGCCGGAGATTCTGCGCACCATAAGAACGATCATAGCGGCGGTTCCGCTGCTTGATCATTCTTATAGGCGGCGGGAGGGGACATCCCCCCCCCCTCTCGCCACCATCCGGTGCTTCTCCGGGCTCTCCCTTGCCATCGGGGACCCGTAGAGAATCGTCCGGCGCCGGTGGTGGGTCACGTGACAAGCATATAGATGACCAGTCATCTCTATGCTCGTCAGAGGCCCGGGCGCGATGTGATGATGTCACGCCCGGGTCCTCAGATGTAAACAATGCCGCCATTGCGGCTAGTAAGTATGAGATCAGTGAAAAAATTCACGATCTCATGCTTTCCAGCCTGGAGGAGAGATGTGGGGTCTTATTGACCCCGTATCTCTCAATAAAGAGGACCTGTCACACACATTCCTATTACAAGAGATGTTTACATTCCTTGTAATAGGAATAAAAGTGATCAAAAAAAAAAAGTTCAATAAGTGTAAAAAAATAAATAAATAAGTAAAATAAAAAAATAAATAATAATAAAAAAAAAATTAAACGCCCCTGTCCCCGGTAGCTCGCGATCAGAAGCGAACGCACATGTAAGTCCCACCCACATATGTAAACGCAGTTCAAACCACATATGTGAGGTATCGCGGCGTGCGTTAGAGCGCATGCAACAATTCTAGCACTGGACCTCCTCTGTAACTCTAACCTGGTAACCTGTAAAAAAAAAATTTAAAGCCTCGCCTATGGAGATTTTTAAGTACCGAAGTTTGGCGCCATTCTATGAGTGTGCGCAATTTTAAAGCGTGACATGTTAGGTATCTATTTACTCGGCGTAACATCATCTTTCATATTTTCCCCAAAAATTGGGCTAACTTTACTGT
This sequence comes from Rana muscosa, assembly GCA_029206835.1. Classification (NCBI taxonomy): domain Eukaryota; kingdom Metazoa; phylum Chordata; class Amphibia; order Anura; family Ranidae; genus Rana; species Rana muscosa. Next base: position 542,766,209 of record CM055117.1, on the reverse strand, counting down.
TTTGTTATTTTTTAATTAATGAAACCAAAAAAATTATTGCGCAAATACCATGCAAGAAAAAAAGTTGCAATGACCGTCATTTTATTCCCTAGGGTGTCTGCTAAAAAAACATATATAATGTTTGGGGGTTCTGAGTAATTTTCTAGCAAAAGAATGATGACTTGTACATGTAGGAGAGAAGTGCCAGAATAGGCCCGTTATTGATGTAGTAAAAAAAGCCCGGTGTTGAAGTGGTTAAATACTAAGCTTTATTTTCTTGGCTTTAAGTATATTTTTCTAATAATGTTCTTTACATACAGTATCTCCCCTGCTGTTATACTGTTCGCTGTTAGGCATGTATCAACAAGCATCATATGTGATTTGGCAATTACGGGTGCACATTTTTGGATCTATTTTGACAAGATTGTGCCAAATAACATTGCGTCAAAAGGTATAATACGGGCTACACACACACATGAGCCTCTAATATATCTAAATAATCTTCCTATTCTCTGTCCAGCATTATGGGGAAAAAATTAACCAGATTAACATGTTTCTTGACAATGCTGGAGAAAAGCAGCTTTTATTGTTCGCCAGGAGAACATTTTGCAGGCAGTTGATACACACACAGTCTCCCATGAGTGCAATAGATTTCAATAGGTTTTATCCTAGTAACAAATAAGAAATAAATAAAATAAGGGCTTACACTTTGGTCTGCAGTCTTCAGCTGTAAAGGGAATGATGGATATATGCTGCTCAGTAAGACTCTATACCATAAATGGTAGGCACAAAATGAATTTTGGTGGAAAAAAGTAATTGAAAAAGGATTGATATTTTGGGAGTATAAATCTTAACTTTAGAGAATAAAATCTAAATATCTTCTCCTCTAGTTGTTGGATAGGTTCCAGATTTCTAGAAGGTCCTCCTTTTGGCTTTCATCAATAACCATTTTGGCATAATATGTTATTGGATGAAAATACCTTTCAGCAGCACATCCAGAAAATCTGTGGTCGGAACAAATGTGTCAGTAAGTTAGAAATGACAACCTCAAATTGAATTTGGCTGTCAAAGCTGCACTAGAGAACAAAAATTATTTGAATGAAGTCTACATTTTTATAAATAACTACGAGCAACAAAAAACTTATTTTCTCCTCCAAACCAATCTTTTAATTACTGGAAAACATTGGCTCAATTTCTTCTTTAATTTACAAGGAACACTGCAAATTAAGCACTTACATATTTACATGAGACAGTCAAGATCTGCCTTTCATCAATATAATCATAACCACTAAACATAACTTTCCATAACAAAAAATATGTCAGATTTTAGATACTGGTTGTGTTTTTGAAACATCTTTTTACAAAAGAAACTGTTTGCTGTCAGTTTTTCTGAAATATGATATATAGCTATTACAGCTAAATAACATGTGGGTTTAGACTTCTGGCAATGGTTGTGAAGCTACATGACCCAATGGCTTTTGAGTTGTCAGCCCCTGACTGATGTTTTTATACTTTGATGTAGAATACTTTAAACAACCTGGAATTCACAGGTCCATTCGTGAATGGAAGCTGACCCCAAGGCAGCAGAGCAGTGCAGCTGGATGCAGATTTTCATGCAGAAACATACTTTTATGTAAAAGCACCAACAAAAATATTGTTTCTGTAGTGCTGTGGAATATCGAGTGACTTTGAAAAACTTTAGAGGGGTAGCATTTTTGAAAAAAAAAAAGCGTTAGTTTTCTTTTGAGTAGGTCACAACTTTGTTCAGTGTTTGTCTTAAGGCACATCCATGAAAACAGATGTTATCAAGTACAATTCTTAGCTGCCATGTTAGGGTGTTTGTCATTTAATCCACAGCATTGTTGTGTTTTGATTTTTTTAGGGTGTGCAGTCCTTGTAAAGGGGTGTCAGTCACAATTTTTTTTAGTTTTTAAGATAAATTCATGATTCCTGGACAGATGAAGACAACCAAATACTTTTTTTCAGTTCTATGCTATTTTTTCAGCTGTGGTTCTGCACATATTTCAGCCCTGCTGGCTGAATGTGTATTCATGTTTTCAAATGTACTAATAAAACAAAAGATCATATACCTCAAAATTTCCCAACATTCAACCCATCCATATGATTTCTGAAAGCATGGATCCAAGAGAATTATTATATATTATCTATGTTTTGTCTAAAGACTCATTTACACTATACGCATAGACTTGTGTTTTTATGCACATGAAAAATGTCTTCACAAGGGCACGTAAAAATGTTTTCTTTCGGGGCACATGCGCGGCTCGTGAAGATGGTGGACGTGTAGGACCAGAGCTCCGGCCTCATCCCATCCCTAAACGACTCCCGCTCCGCTACATCCGCGCCATTCGCCCCGGGAGCAGTCTCAATAGCTCCGGGAACTACTCAGCCATCGAGTGATCCCGTTTATGGGTAAGATCGGAGATCAGCGACGCTTCTACAAGACGACCGCGCCACAGGCCGCACCCCATCTTTCCCTCATGGATCGCTTCGCATATAGGCCTCAATCCCCGGCCTCAGGTAATATGACGACCGTGGAGGAAATTCCGGACGCAACTCCATTGGGTGAGCTTTCTCCTACCCTGCCCGTGCAGCAACATCCGCAGATCTCATCACAGCCTCCGATGACAGCCCTGGTGACTGTGGAAGTACTAGATCTCCGGCTCCAGGCCCTGCTCCAAGGCCTCACGGACAACATTACTAAGGCGGTAAGCAAACTAGCCCACGAGCTCAGAGGGGAGATAGATCACCTAGGGGAACGTACAAACACCCTAGAGACTAAGTTTGATGATATGATCAATTATGTTCATGTCATAGAAGACGAGAATGCTTCCCTGAAAAATACAGTGGCGCAGTTACAATTGCAACAAGAAGATCTCGAGAACAGGGAAAGGAGACAGAACCTGAGAATACGTGGGGTCCCAGAAGCAGTTACTGACAAAGACATTCGTTCATATTTGCTGGCCCTATTCATCCATCTAGCCCCTGACATACCAGAGATAGACTGGAGGCTTGACAGGGCACACAGGTCTCTGGCTCCAAAACCCCCCCAAGGAGCGAACCCTAGAGATATAATAGTGCGCTTCCATTTTTATGAAAGTAAAGAAGCTCTGACCGTAGCCACCCGCAACAGATCAAGAATTGATTTTAAGGGAGCGAAGATTCAGCTGTTTAGTGATTTGTCCCCCATCACTCTGGCTAAACGCCGTGCTTTGAAACCTGTCACAGCTCATCTACAAAATCACCAGGTTCCCTATCGCTGGGGTTTCCCATTCCGTCTCACTGTTACTATGGATGGCTCACAACACTCTCTGAGAGATTTGCAGGAATGTGACCCTTTCATCAGAAGCCTGGGTCTTCCCCCTATTCCTGAAGAGAATTTGCTACCGCAATCAACACTATCCAGACCCCTTTCCACCCCCGGAAAGATATGGACCCCTGCACGCCGGAGACCCCGCAATACTACTTTCACCCCCCAGAGAGCTCCTTCACTGAAAGGTCCATTCTGATCTTACCCACGCTGAAATGTAATTGTATATTCTCTTGAAAAGAGATTTCGATCCATACCTGGATTGTCCTTTCCTGTCATCACTTCCATATTTTCAGTTTTTTTTTTACTACCTGCGGCCTAAGGCTTGAACGTTTGATTGCGTCTTCTTCCACTAAGTTGACAGTCCCTGTACTGTCCTACGATGACGAACTCCCGTTTAGTTCCCTTTAATGCTGACAATGATGTCTGAGGGGGATTGGGGCTGGTGGGATGGTCCCTGCGGGCTGCTGTGCCCTCACCTACTTTTCATGGTCCTTGACTGTGATCATAACCCCCAGGGGGACTCTCCCCCTTCGGGCACTATGCCTTTATGGTTCTTTTTTTTTTGTTGTTGCTGGTTTTTTGTTTTCTTTTTTCTGTGCTTCCATTTTCTCCTGGTCCAATTTTTACATGGACACCACGTGAGCTCTATATTTTTTGTCCATTTTTTTTTGGACTCTAACTACCTCCTTCATTGTTGTTGGATCCTATCTGTACTGTTTAAATTTAACTGTTTATGTTCCTGGTATTATCTAACTGTCTATAGGTCCATTTTTGACCTATCCAAGAAACACAGATGTGTTTCCACCTCATTTCATTTTTTTCTAAAATACGAAAGTACTGACCCAGATTCTAGTACCACTGCATCATGGTTAGTGCTCTCGACATGGTATTTAACGATGACATATGCTTTCCTGTTCATACCTCTGAATGGCCATAAATGTATTATCTTACAATGTTAAGGGCCTGGGCTCCATTTCCAAACGCTGGATGGCATTGAAGGAGTTTAGATCTTCAGATGCGGATGTGGTCATGGTCCAGGAGACCCATTTTAAGGCTGATGGCTCATTTAAATTCGCATCTAAGCACTTCCCCACTACTTTTGTGGCCTCTGACCCCTCTGGTAAAGCAGGGGTGGCCATCCTGTTTAGGAAGACTTCGGCCATTCGGGTCAAGTCTTCATTTTTGGATCCACATGGTCGTTTTATTCTCCTGGACTGTGACCACATGAACACATCCTTCACACTTGCAAACATATATGCTCCCAACTCGAAACAGATTGGGTTCCTTGAAGTTTTTTTTGAGAAGCTCCAGACTTTCTCCCAACCCTTCATGATAATAGGTGGAGACTTTAATTTGTTTATGTCCCCAACCAAAGATAGGCTCTCCCTGCTTAAACATCCACCCTCGACACGGGTACAAAAATCCTCTACGGCATTTCGTAGATTACTTAGAACCCACAAGTTGCTAGACTCTTGGAGAGTGAAACATCCGATAGCTAAGCAATTCACTTTTTTCTCACCTCCACACAGGTTATACACGAGATTGGATCATTTCTTTATTTCACCACCGTTGGTGAGACATCTGGTTGACTCTAATATTCACCCGATCACATGGTCTGATCATGCACCTATTACCCTAAATCTCATACTGTCCACACCCACACCTAGGACCTGCCACTGGCGTCTTAACGAATCTCTCCTGAGTATCCCAGAAACCCACTCACACCTGGAACGCAGCCTGATCGAATTTTTCCAACTCAATGCTGGTTCAGTTTCAAAGACCTCCACCCTTTGGGAGGCTCACAAGGCGGTCTTCAGGGGTGAATGTATAGCCTCTGGATCCCGCCTTAAGAGGGATCGTGCTCTACAGCGCTCGACCCTCTTAGCCGACCTGGTGAGGGCTGAAAAAGACCTTCTTGTACATCCCACAGTGGGGAACCTTCGTAAAGTGGTATCTTTGAGAAACCGTATCAAATCTTTGGATAAGAGTGCAACCACTAAATCAATGCTTTGGTCAAAGCAAAAATATTATGAGTTTGCTAATAAACCCCACAGTATCCTGGTCAATCGCCTAAAACCTCGTCCCAACAATTCCATACCGGATTTTATAATTCAGCCAGACGGGAAACCTACTTACTGCCCTAGAACCATGACCAGGGTCTTTGAGTCATATTATAGGAAACTTTATAATTGTATCTCCTCAGAATCTGGATCCCAGTTCGCCCATGAGAAATATGATTCCTTTGTTGAATCCCTAAATTTACCTAAATTATCCCAGGCAGACCGTGAAGGACTTAATTCACCTATCACAGCTGAAGAGATCTCCCAGATAATTAAGCACCTCCCAACACACAAAGCCCCAGGCCCAGATGGTCTCCCTTACTCCTACTACAAGAAGTTTCTCCCAATTTTACTCCCCCATATGCTGACCCTTTTTGAATCTCTGATGGCCGGAACAGTCCCCCACCCCCAATTTCTACATGCCTACATTACGGTTATCCCGAAGCCGGGTAAGGACCCCTCTCTACCAGATAACTATCGCCCAATAGCCCTTTTAAATTCCGATTATAAAACATTCACTAAGGTATTGGCAAATAGGTTATCCCTTCTCCTCCCTACTTTAATACACAAGGATCAGGTGGGATTTGTTCCTTCTAGACATGCTGGGGATAATACCAGACGAACTATAGATCTCATTGACCTGTTAACCAAGACTGGTAAGCCAGCTCTGATATTGAGCTTAGATGCTCAAAAAGCATTCGATCGTTTAAATTGGTCCTTCATGTTTGCTACTCTGTCAACATATGGTTTTTCGGGTCCATTTATCCAAGCCCTTACTGCATTATACTCTACCCCCACTTCCCAGGTCCAGCTGTCTTCTTCTGTCTCTTCGCCATTCCCCCTTAGTAATGGGACTAGACAGGGTTGCCCCTTATCCCCTTTATTGTTTATCCTTAGCCTGGAACCTTTAGCTACTGCCATCAGACTCCATCCCGATATAGGGGGGGTGGCGTTGAGACACAGGGAGTACAAGCTGTCCCTCTTTGCAGATGATATTCTGTTAACCATCACACGCCTACACATATCTTTACCCTCTCTCCACAAACTCCTTGACCTATTTGGCAACCTCTCGGGTTTTAAAGTAAATCCATCCAAAACAGAAGCCTTGCCAATAAATATCCTACCTGATACACTTACTCACCTACAAAACACCTTTAGATACCGTTGGTGCACTCAATCCCTTAAATACTTAGGTATACACATATCTCCCTCCTACTCTACCTTATACCAGGTGAATTTCCCCTCATTGTTCTCAGAAATACATAGATTATTAAAGTCCTGGACAAAACTACCCCTGTCTCTGCTTGGAAGGATAAACGTTCTCAAAATGTCCATACTCCCTAAATTACTATATTTCTTTGAGACTCTCCCCATCCCGATCCCGATGACACAGCTGAAAACCATCCATAGATATTTTCTCAATTTTATTTGGAATGATGCCTCCCACAGGATAGCTAGCACAGTCCTTTTGGCTCCACGCTCTCGTGGCGGTCTGGGAGCTCCAGATGTCATAAAGTACTATTATGCCACTCATCTGAGAGCTGTAACCTCATGGACATCTAGAAAAGCTCTGAATAGGTGGTCGGAGATTGAGATGGGAATTACTGTCCCTGCTCACCCATGCTCCATGTTATGGCCTTCCTCTGATAAATATACTCCTCAACTGCGCAAAATATGTTTGAACCCTATGCTTTTTACCCTCTCCATTTGGAAGAGGTGTTCCAGTAGGTATTCCCTGTCTTCTCCATGCCCCCCCTTACAAATGTGCTTTTTAATCCAGACATTCCTGATAGCCTCTCATATGAATCTATGCTGCCATGGACCCAGGCAGGTATTTTTCAAATCCGCCATCTTGTACACCCGGTAACACGTAAGCTTCTCTCATTTTCTGATATACAGTCCAAACACCAAGTCCCGAAATCCCTTTTTTTCTCATTTCTCCAAATCAGACATTTTTTTGCTTCCAAGGCCCCCAACCTGACATTGGAACCCCCCACTGCATTTGAAAGGCTGTGTTCCCAGGGACCGTATGAGCCACATCAAATATCTACTATTTACCGAATCATACACTCAGCCCCCCCGCTCACCGGACAGCTACATTCATATATGAAAAAATGGTCCGACATTTTGGCCAGGCCTATATCACTATTAGATTGGGGGAAAATATGGGTCGTGGCATCTAAGGTCTCCAGATGTGTGGCCCACAAAGAAACCACGTATAAGATACTTATGTTTTGGTATAGGACCCCAGAGTTCCTTGCAGCCCGGAAGTTGACCCCCCACAGCCAGTGTTGAAGGTGTGGTTCCGAAACAGGCACGCATATCCACATTTTTTGGGAATGTTCGATATTAATCCCCTTTTGGACGCAAGTCCATGTTTGTCTGGAAAAGGTTCTTGGGGTCTCTGTCCCTTTCCAACCCCTGCATATGTTATTAGGTCTTCCCCTCCCGAGATTGCCCAAATGTCATCATAAGTTGATGGCCTTTCTCTTGTTAGCTGCCAAGCGAGTTATCCCCCAACGTTGGTGAGATACTGCCCCTCCCACGTTTGCACACTTTCTAGTAGCTGTGGCTGACATTAGGAGGATGGAACGCCTCACCGCTGTGGTCGCTGACAGCCTCCCCAAGTTCGAATGCATTTGGGACAGCTGGGACTCCTTGACATACAGTGCTGATCCGGATCCAAACCCTTGCTGATTCCAGGATATTATTCCTGGGTTCCCTATGATTATACGACAGGGAAGGTTTTATACCTTCCCTCTGACCCGTCCCATGTTTGTTCACTTTCAACAAATATACCTATGATTCACTAGTCACATTAGACCTCCGATTCGCTACTTGTGCCTTTGGAGTATGTTCTGATTATACCACTTCCTGTCCTATACCTGGAGATGTATATCCAAGATCTTTGTTGCATTGTTTTTTATGCCTTTTTATGTTTACCATGTCTGACTGTATGCTGGAGTCTGGATTACAGGCTTATTATGTATACTTTGGAAAACTATAAATAAACAATTTAAAAAAAAAAAAAATGTTTTCTTTGTTCTCTGTTCAGGTTTGAGCTCTCCTAAAGTCTCAGTTCGTCCATACATTTCTGTGCACTGCAGCAGGCTTTGTATCATTTCAGTAAAGTAAAAAAAAGGTAAACTGCTTTGTGTCAAAAAATAAATAAAATGCAAGGCACTGTCCCTGTTGCCCATACAGAATGGGCACTAGCCCACACAGGAAAACAGCGTCTTTTTCTGTGCAGGCTAGTGTAAATGAGCTTTATGTCCCAATGACCTACTTTAGAATCTTGTGAAGTGTGAAGGCTGTTTATGCCACAAAATGGGGCCTGGGACTTCATAATGATGCCCATGGTTTTGGAATCAAATGTTACATAGTTTGTAAGGTTGAAAGAAGACACAGGTCCATCCAGTTCAACCTATGTGTGTGTAAGTGTGTAGTTTTTATTTTCTAACTATTCCTATAGCTCTGTATAATTTGCTTCTTGAGGAAGACATCTAAAAGTTGTTAAAGATGTTAAAGTTCTCAGCTAGCGCCACTTCTAAGGGGAGGGAGATATACATTTTTTAATGCGCTAACGGTAAAAAAGCCTTTCCGCAATATTAGGTTGAACCTCTTTTCTTCTAATGTGGCCATGTGTCCTCTAAGACCTTGGATTAAACAAGTTATTACAGTTACTGAAGTCACCATTGATATATTTGTACATTGTAATCATACCCCCTTAAGCACCTCTTTTACAGACTGTATAACTGTAATCTATGCAATCTGTCCTCATAGCTGAGGTCCTCCATCACCCTTATTAATTTTGTTGCCCTTCGCTGAACTCTTTCTAATTCAACAATGTCTTTTGTGAGAATTTGTAGGCAAACTGAACTGCATATTCAGGATGTAGCTGGACCAGTGTTTTGTAAAGTAGTAGAATTATTGATTTATGTCTGGAATTTATGCCCTTTTTAATGCAATATTTTGCTAGCCTTGTTAGCTGTGGCTTGGCATTGCGTGCTATTGCTAGTTTCCACATGATTCTCCTAGGGCAGGGGTCTCCAAACTTTTCAAAGGGCCAGTTTATTGTCCTTAGGACTTTAGGAGGGCCGGATTGTGGCCAGCGGGAGCAGAAAATGTCTTGGTCCCAGCATCAGTGAGATGAAATATTGCCTCAAGGTTGGTGGTCAGTAGGAGGAGGAGTAGTGCTCCTATCAGTAGGAGGAATAGTATCCTGAAATTGGTATCAGTGGAAGAAATAGTGCCCCCTTGATGGTGTCAGTGGGAGGAATAGTGCCCCAAGAGCCAGATAAAGGCTAGTAAAGGGCCACATCTGGCCCTCGGGCCGCAGTTTGGAGACCCCTGTCCTAGGATCCTGTGTATTTTTGGCACCAAAGTGCATCATTTTACATTCCTCAGCATTGAACCTACTTTGCCATGTAGCTACCCAACCCTCTATTTTGTCAAGGTCTTTCTGTACTGATGCTACATTCTGTGCCAAAGTTATTTTCTTGCAGAATTTGGTATCATCAGCAAACATTGAAATCAAGCTCTTTATTCCAACCTCTATATCATGAATAAAAAAATTGACCAAGACAGAACCCTGGGGCACACCACTCACACTTTAAGACAAGCTCATATGGTTGTGATTGTTTGGTTCTACACAATATTGGCGAATAGGTTAAGTAAAATCCAAAAAGAGAACATATATAAAGATCTGTATTAAAAAAATCATATTCCATCAAGGTACATACAAAAAGTGGAGCTAATCAGGTGCAGTACTTCACTTAACATTGAAAGATCTGGCATTCGACAAAGTACAATTTTACTGTGGATTTGCTCTGCTGTATCTAAAGATTGAATTCACTTGGACAGAAGAAAGTTATTGTAATTCTCATTTTCATGTGCAGTCTATATTTTTATTTTACTTCACTTGCAAACATGTAGCTACCTTCTTAAATATATTGGCACCATAACTGGAATTTATGGAAGAAAAAATGTATGAGATTCTTACTGTCTTCCATGTTGGAAACAGCCCTGCCTGACATTTAGAAATGAGCAGTGACCCAAATATAACTGGATTAAGTTAAGTCACCACAAGCATTATATGTTCAGTGTTATCACCCAACCTAGAGGGAATATTTATAAAATTATGAATGTGCCATTTCCTGCACATTCACAACCAAATCATTCTTTTTATTTATAATACCCATTCATCAGCACATTCACTGCATCCTGCGACATCACCAGCATTCACATAACTAACTGTATTAGACACAAGGAGATATCGGAAACAAAATAATTCAAATATACAAATTGATTTAGACAACAGATAAAACAAAACATGATATCAATTTTTAAATAATGTTATATACTCTGGAAAGTAAATTATTTTGGATACATATTTCTAGTGAGCAATGTACACAAATTAGTTATACTGTATATAGATGAAGGGAAAGAAGACCATTTCCAAGGATACACAATTTGATTTTGTACAAAGCCAAAACAGTCTACATCCAGTGTAGTAGAGAGGTTAATTTCATTAACTTAACTAACATAACAACATTCCTGTGAAGTAATTGATCAAATTTGGTAATGTCCATATTTAGTCAATGATGTCAACCCAAGGAGACCCCACCCCTTTATTTATATTGAGTGGCAATGACTAGGAGCTGTCATTAGGAGAGAATCATTAGTGGGCTTCTTATTTCTGCAGGCATCATTCACCATAATCACCGTGGCTCTGCATCGCTGAACAATAGATTTTTTTTTATAAAGGGCTTGTCAAAAACTGTGTGTATTTACTGTTTACATTATTTTGTGATTGAGTAGGGATACCTACTTTGAATGTAAGATCACTACAACCACTGGTTTAGAGTTGGGAGAGGCTCCTGTCCTCATCAACATGAGGGCAGGGTGCTTTGCCAGGCATGCCCCCCCCCTCCCAGAAAGGTACCCTCCCGATGTTGAGGACATGTGACTTGGTATGTTTCAAGGAGAATGCACACTCACCCTCCCTCTTTCATGGTCTGCCAGGCTGTTGTCTCAGATAATAGGTCTACAATGAATTATATGGAGGACCCTTTGCCCCTTTTGTGATATGGATTCCCCATTAAAATCCATACCAGACCTGAAGATATTTTTTCTTTTATCTTTTTTTTACACTATCCCTGCCCCCAAACAGCCAGGCAGGACTACGTCACTGGTTGTTGGGACATTGTTGGCTACCTAACAACCAGGAGCCCTGAGCAGGAAACTGTCACATTTAAATTAAATTACAGTAAATGTTTTATTTACCACTGCAGCCTGAGGTTGAATGTCCAAAATTTGGTCCAAATCAGGATTTGGACCAAACCATCAGCTAAGTTCTAATCCTGTGATATTTATAAAGATTCACTGAACATTGACTGAACACTGCAGACTTACCCAGAAATTTTGCTACTGTACACTGAACATTCACTGAACTGGTTTCACCAGTTTGAACATTTACTGACATCAAATTTACTACATAATAAAATGCAGTAAATATCATTCATATATTATGGACAGAGTAGTTCTCTCATCCCAAATACAACATCCATACTCTGGAGTCTGGATAATTAAAAGTGCATCTATTGCTAACACTTGATTTAAAGTTTTGGATAAAGTAGGGAGGGATTAGAACTTTTGTCAGGTGGAAGCTGGGTTAGAGATATTTCCCTTCACTCCCTGACCTGGGATCAACCTTCTTATAAAACAGGAAGTTAAGGAAGCTCTCCAACAGCAGCACAGGCATGAATTCCTAGATTGTAAGCTCTAACGAGCAGGGCCCTCTGATTCTTTCTGTATTGAATTGTATTGTAATTGTACTGTCTGCCCTACTGTTGTATAGTGCTGCACAAACTGTTGGCGCTATATAAATCCTGTATAATATTAATAATAATGTATTGTTCCCACCCCCCCCCCTTTTTCTATAATAAGCAACAAAATTTTTTTTATTTGGGGGGGATGTCTTATTTTGCGTAGTGAAGTCCACAGAAATATGCCACCACCCCTACCTGAATCCTCTTGGAATACCCATGCCATGGTACCCAAGAGGCTAGGGGACTGTATAGTGCCAACTACAAATGTGCAGTGAGTGTCATTAAGAGGCCAGCTGCTAGGATCCAGAAGAGACAACTGGCCTCCTGATAGCACCACAAAGAAGATGGAGGCACGGGACTTGGAATGCAGCGGCTTTTGAAAGATCACAGCAGGACAGCGCTGGATTCACTGGGTGGGTAAGTATGCTTTTTCAGCCCAACCCACCATACCAGGTAAAAAAAGGTTAATATTAAAATTAACCCTGGGATAAAGTTCCTTTTTAAATAGGAGAATGCTAGAACATCTGTCCACTTTTTTATTGTCTGTTTAATGCTACAGATTTTCCCTTACTTCCTGTCTGGTAAAAGGCTGTTGACAGAACAGGAAGTGAGGAGAAAGCTAATGGTGCCTCAGATAGTAATACAACCTGACTGGGGTTCTTTCCCCATTCTATTTGACACTATATAAAAAAAAAATTGAGTACAGGCACACTTTAATCAAATATGCCACTAAAAAGAGCCCTGCTTACCAAACTCAAAAAAAAAAATGTAAGCAAAGATGTTTAGAACTATTTATTTGGTGGTGAATATGCAGTGAATGTTAGGGAAGCCAAGCAGAAAATGTACCTGAATGCACCGCACTTTTATAATCATGGTTCCTAGGTTTTTCTTTTAGCTCTGGCTAAAGCTAATGTATCCTTTTATCCCAAATAATTATTTAGTTCAACAAGTTAAGTGTGTTCTAGTTATGAATATTCTACCCACTACAACATTCTGAATTCCCGCTATGCTACTCCCTCTGGTGCTGTGAATTTACTGGCTAGATAAGGTATATCATCATTTAAGTACAGGAAACCTGATAAACTAATGTGGGCATCCAAGCATAGAAAGCACAATATCTATGTAGAGGGTGGTAAATGGGGCTGCATGCAGAGAAGGCGTTACAGGCAAAGTGAAAAGCTCCAAAAAAATACACATTTTAACCGCTGCATTATATTGCATAGATAAAAATGTCTGCTAATTGATATTTTACACCCCTATCATAAACCACCATTACCATATTCTGTTGCTTGAAAATGTACAAAACGCACTCACGTCAACACAGTAAATTTAGTTTGTAATGCCCGAAGCTTTCCTAATTATCAAGTATGGAGTATAATACAAATAAATCTATTTCTCATTTAGAAATTAGCACAGTGTTTAACTCCATTTCAGTTTCAGATAATAAGGTTGCTAAATTAGATTATCCATACTAAATAATCCACATCCAGTTAATATACAGTTCTCTATGAGTCAGTTAGATGCTGCCTAAACCTAGTCTGCATTCCCACAAATCCACAGTTCAGGAACTAAAAGTCAGAGAATCTTTGATCATGCTTTTCTGAACAAAACACAAAAAAGCTGAATGTACAATATGCAGATTTCACACAGATTTCGCTACCTACAAATTTTATACATTTTGCAATAATAAAACACAGTTGAGGGAATTTATAAAGAGTGGTATAGAGACTCTGTAGATGGTCTCCTCCTCACTGCAGATCTTGTCTTCAGGTCTCTGACACCAAGATGAACACTGCATCATGATCATCCTTAGGAGTCCCTGCAACTGGACTTTGCTATTACATTTATCTGGAAGTATCCTTATTATTAATTATATACAGTACATAACCGGAGATTTGTTCATAATTCCACCAGGACTCTTATTGGGACATTTGCTGATAATACCTGTTTGTATCAATACAAAAAATACTGTCACTGCCCCCACCTATGACAGGTCTTCACAGCAAGGAGCACTGGATGGGCGGACGCATGTAGACAAAAAACACAAAATATCCAAGCTCAACTTACCAACCAATCAGCAACCAAACGAATTCACCTGTCTAACAGTGCGTTTAAAAGTTGAGCTTGGATATTTTGTGTTTTTTGTCTACAATACCTGTTTGTACTTTGGATGTACTGTATGTACTATGAATAATATTTTCTTTTATAAAACTTGTATTATTTCCACACTGGTGTGCATCTATATACTTATTGTTATATGCTGGTTGCAGTAGTTCCTCTGTTATAAGTTACTTTTATTAGATTACTGGTTAATTTCCCAAGAATGGAATCCTGTTTGCTCACAGAAGACATGTGCTGGGGGGGGGTCTTTATTATCAAACTCACTCTTTCAATGGGCAAAGGTTCTGGTTCTCCTATTTACCTGCAGACTTACAGTGCAATATGCTGTTTGGGGAGAGCCAATTGTCATACCCCCCCCCTTCAAGGGCTACACCTTATTAAATCTGTTGAAGCAACACTGTCAGATAAAAAAAAAACACTATTATGGTGTACTTGAATTCGGTGCATGCATCGGTGTCTTCTACTCTAAATGACTTTTATTAGATTACTGGTAAATTTCCAAAGAAGGGACCCCTTTGTTCACAGAAGACCTGCCGCTGGGGGGCACTGCCAACTTTATTATCAAACCTACTCTTCTAATTGGCAAAGGTTCTGGTTCTCTTATTTACCTACAGATTTAGTGCATTAAGCTGTTTGGGGAGAGCCATTTGTTGTAAAAACCCCCTTCAAGGGCTACACCTTATTGAATCTGTAGCAGCAATACCGGCAGAAAAAAAAAAAAAATCCCTATTATGGTGTACTTGAATTTGGTGCATGCATCTGTGTTTTTAATGAAAATATTACCCTTAATGAATTTGATGCACGGCTTTCAAGAGCATCCACACAGCCAGTGATGTGTCAGAAATGCCTTACTAAACCACCCTGATGAGCTTTATTGTATTCATGCAGGGCTATATTTTAATAATTTGCTGAAATGTGCACCCTATGTATAAAGTAGTCCCTATTGCAGCTTTTAGTACCCCAGTGAATGTACAAATCACAACACCAGGGATCCTGGGTGACTTCATTGACCAAAAATGGTCATGACCATATTTGAACAATTACGTTATTAGGGTTTCCCAGACAGTTTGTTGACATATAGCAGCTGGCGGGGAACTGTCATTTGCAATGGGAGTAACAGTAGCAGAAGAAAATCATAACAATGGGTTGTAGGGCATTACTCATTATGATTGATGATGGATCTACATTGCTGGACAATGTGGGACTGCTTTTTTTACAAACATAATGAACCTGGTGGGACACTGTAATTTAGGGGCAGTAGATTTATTTTTAAAGGAGTGCATAGTACTGGTGTACTTCATGTGCAATTTGAGGCATCCCCAAACATGATATTTAAAGAATTTATGTATTTTGAATGTTGCACTGGCTGAACTGTATTTAATTTTTTTTGTTTTACTTGATACATGCCCTTCATGGCAGTGCCCAGCTACCTATGTCCTTTAAAACAATAGCTTGCAAACTGGCCTTGAAAAATTCTAAGAATTAGTTCTCCTAGACTCTGGGGTTCACTGTTATGTTTGGGTTTACTTGATTTTTTTTCAGGTGCTTGGCGAACATTCAGTGAACTGAACTTTGATGATTTTCTCTTCAGTACTGAGGAGAAAATCAGATTCAGCCAGGTAGAGTACTGTGATCTCTGTTAGATAAATACCCATACGTTTTACAATCACACATTAGTTAGCATGAATGCAATTAAAGTTTCTCTTGAAAGACTGTGAGAGGTAAGTTAATTACACTTACCTCTATGCTGTCTTTTTCAAGGGGTAGCGCTCTAAAAACCCTGTACTCGCATACAGCTATATTATTAGCCAAATATTTCTGGTCCATGTATCTTAGAATACTGATTTGTATGAAATATTTTTCATCTCAGTCCCAGCTAGAAAGGACAAATTCAGTGTTTTTGGAATACACCTAGCTGTTCTGTAAATACAGTGTCAATAGATAGGCCATGTTTCACCTCACCAGTTCCTACTGACCAGTTGCTATGATGGGAGGTTTTGCTGATCTTGATGCTGTAGGAAAGTGTCAGGGGTTTGCCCACGAGAAGCTAGAGAATATATATGATGATAGCTGTAGGCACATTACGTGCAAATTGGGGTGGGGGTAGGGGGAGAGACAGCACAACCACTGTTGTGTATTAGGTTTCAAATTATTTTTATTTTAATTGATTAAGTATACACTCGCACAAGTGAATGAAAGGACACCGTGGCTTTTAGTTGTAGGCACATTTTTTACCATTCAAAAAATTGGTAGGCGTATGTTAAATAAATGTTCCCAGTTTATGAAGGCTGAAATCAAGGATAAATAAAGAATAAAAGTCTGGTAATTGTTTTTTGTCTGATAATGACACATTTACTACATGGAGCGCCATCAAAATTCACTTTACTGCCTTGTCTTAATATAACAGTAAATAGGAAGAACAGTGGGGGTTATATATTTTGGAAGAGCAGGACCTGCCACTGATTCTGGAAAGATCCTGTGCTCGGTTCTCTGGTATTAGTACCTGTAGAGGGAACACAGGCAGCTAAAAGTTCTCCTCAGCTAATCCCAGGAGAGCAGTTGGGAGGCTGCAAGTAAGCTGTTAGTTGTTGTTATGAGGTGAACTAAGCAACAGGGTCTCCTCAGTTCTGTTTCTGTGAAAGCTGTTTAAAACATCACAGTGTGAAAGCCTTTCATTGTTAGCTGCCCACCTCAGTTTAATTGCTACCTGAGGGAGTGCCATGTGCTTTGGTTGGTGCTCACTGCAAGCAAAATTGTTGCATACTGGTTTACTTCAGTAAAAGTTGGAGGCTGAAAATGAGAACTCCTACATATGACTTCTTTCTTTCCTAAACTCTTTGCCATCAAAAATTGTGTTTTCAAAGCCAAAATGGCTATTGTTAAAGTCCACTAGAAGAGTGAGAGGCCCTGAACTCACTGTTGGAAGGCCAAGAGCAGTAAAAGAGAAAAAACATGCTCTAGTATCTCAGTATTCAGGAATCAGCCTTTGTAAAACTGTGCATGCGCTAAACTAGCATTGTATTACAAAATGCACCAGGTCTGGTAGCTACTATTATTGTTTAACAATGCATACAAACCATTGCATAACTGGTATTTTTTGGAAAGGGCTTCACAATTTCAGTCTAACAATTTGCAACAAGGAGGCATGAGAAAATTTTAATACGATCAGTCCTCTTGTAAATCTGCCTGCTTGCTGATCAGATACCAGTAATTCTCTGTTTAGTTTCATTACAAATTATAAATGCTCTGATTATAGGATTCTACAGGGTGAAAATTATGTTTCTTTCTCGTACATCACGGGACACAGAGCGACATAGTCATTACTAATGGGTTATATAGATACCTTCAGGTGCTGGCACTGGCAACTTCCAAAACCGGAAGTACCCTCCCCTATATAAGCCCCTCCCATCCGGGAGCACCTCAGTTTTTTGCCAGTGTCTAAGGTGTTGGCCAAGAAGAAACATGTGTTTTTCACTGAGCTTGCGTACAGGTTCTTTTGGGCCTCAGTAAGCTATTCCGGATCCGACCAAAAAAGCTTCATAGCTAAACGGTCGGTACCCGGGCCTTGCAGAGAAGAGCAAGGTTTTGCCTGTAATGCTTCTCTTAGGAGAGCTGGACCCTGGGATCCAGAGCTCTGGTCATACCCATGACCAAGATGTTTTCTGTGCAGGGTGCTATACAGGTCCAGGGGAGTGGAATCCTTGGGAACCCGGTCCCTGAAGGTTTAATTACAATGCCTGCCGTGATAGGTGAAGTTTGGGCTTCTGTGGACCAAACAAAGTCCTGCGGCGGGGAACAGGTAAGTGGGGGCCCCCCAGGAACTTGGTTCTATTGGGGGACCCCCAAGCCTAATTTGTCTTTCTGTCTGTTACCTAACGGTATTCCCGCTAATATCTGTGCATGCCTGTAACTACTAAAAAATTTAATAATTTTAATAGTGGTCAAGAAAAAAAAAAAATATATATATATATATATATTTAATATATTAGACTGCGGTACCTGTGTTAATCCACTAGAGGCCGCTTTGGAACGTTTCTTGTCATGTGGACTAGTTTCTTTTTATCAGAGCAAGTCCAGGCAGATGGTGAGTTCTCTTGTGGGAAACTGCTTCCTCTGCCATGTTGCAATGCTCGTCCATCCCCCGGCCTGCGGCAAAAGGGGCCCTGGCTCTTGTCCCTGGTTTCCTTTTCAAAATTAGCGCCGAAGGCGCACGTGGCCGCGCGCGTGCGCGTGCACGCGCCTCTATATATAGAGGTGAGCCGGGAAAGGGGGCGGAGCTTGGGGGATGGCGCTCTGTGCGCGCCGCAGCGCTTCTGCGCATGTGCGGGCGTCCCAGCATGTTAAAAACCACAATTATGTGTTGTGAGCTGACTATGGAGTGCAGAGACAGAGCTGGCAACATTTAAAAAAGGCATACAGCAAGCGGTTGATGCAGGCATCCCCATAGAAAGGCACATTAGTAGACACCAACTGGTTTTATAGCAGCATTTGTGCTAGACTATTGTCAGTAAGTGGTGTATTTCGGCTGGAATACCTCAGATTTGGGCTTAGGAATAATGCCGTCAAAAAACTCCGGGACTAAAAATTCCAGGAAGCATAGGGGGTCTCCATCGGGCTCTGAGGATCTTGGGCATGCTTCGGCTGCACCAGTCTCCCCTGAAGAATCAGAGGTTAGTGACCGTAGAGCACCCTCAGGAGTACCTGGTACTGTGGCTGTCCTCAGTTCACCTGCTCCTGTGTATGTAACAGAGGAGGTTTTTTCCTCAGCTCTGGGAGGGCTGGAAGAGAGATTGTCAGCATTGATCGCTGCTTCCCTGTCACAGGAAAAAAACGCTCGATCTCCGTCTCCTCCCTCAGAGTGCCTGTTAGCAGAGCAACAGTCCCATACAGGGATCGACCTGCCTGAAGGGAATCAGGATGAGGTTGATTCTGTTGTAGAGGAATCAACAGTGGAAGAGCCATTCTCAGCATCACATGCTGAAAGGTTATGGATTCAGTCCCTGACTAATATGGTCCGATCAGCATTTAAAATGCCCCTTGCGGAGCCATCATCCACTTCTGTCTCCTCGTTGGGGTCGCTAAAAGCTCCCCAGACTGTTTGTTCCTTTCCGATCCATCCTTTACTGGAAGGGCTCATTTACCAGGATTGGGAGCATCCTGATAAAATATTTACTCCTCCCAAGAGATTTCAAGTGGTCTATCCCATGGAGGATAAGTTCATAAAAAAATGGAGGGTCCCTACAGTGGACGCAGCCATCTCTTGTGTGAATAAATCACTGACATGTCCAGTGGATAATGTCCAAATGTTCAAGGACCCAATAGATAAAAAATTAGAGTCCTTATTAAAATCTGCTTTTTCTACAGCAGGATTGGTGACACAACCAGCAGTGGCAGCTATTGGGGTCTGCCAAGCAGTGAAGGATCAGTTGAAACAGGTCTTAAGGGACTTGCCAGATCAGCAGGCTCTTGCCCTAGCTGATCTACCTAGAGCCTTATGCTTTGCGGTGGACGCTATAAAGGATTCAATCCATCAGGCCTCCCGCCTTACGCTGTCTGTAGTACATATGCGCAGGCTTTTATGGCTCAAAAACTGGTCTGCTGAAGCTCCCTGTAAAAAATTGCTGGTCAGCTTCCCATTTCATGGTGAACGCTTATTCGGGGAAGACCTGGACAAATATATCCAGAGAATTTCCAGCGGTAAAAGTACACTTTTGCCGGTTAAAAACAGAGTTAGAGGTCCCTCTTTTAAGAGGCCTGCTTCTCCAGTCCCTAGGACATCGGCTGTGAAACAGTTCCGACGGCCTCCTCGGTCAAATCCCGGAGGTAAAAATCAGGGACAATTGCAGGGTAACAAGAAGCCCTGGAGCAGGAGAGGTACAAAACCTCCCCCAAAGTCAAATGCATGAAGGGTTGCCCCCACTCAATCGGGTGGGGGGAAGACTTCAGTTGTTCGCAGATGGGTGCTCTCCGCAGTAAATCTGGGATACAAATTGGAGTTAAAAGACTCCCCTCCTTCCCACTTTATAAGGTCAAACGTGCCAAGGGATCCCCAGAAGAGAGGATCCCTCCTGTTGGCACTAGAACAATTATTGCTCCAAGCAGTAATTATAGAGGTTCCCCTGGAAGAATGGGGGTTCGGGTTTTACTCAAACCTCTTTACAGTCCCGAAGCCAAACGGGGACGTGAGGCCCATATTAAATCTAAAAGGGCTAAACAAATTCCTACATATCAGGACTTTCCGGATGGAGTCGATCCGGTCGGTGGCCACTGCCCTACAAGGGGAGGAATGGTTAGCCTCGATCGACATCAAAGATGCTTATTTGCACATTCCCATCTTTCCAGCCCACCAAAAATTTCTACGCTTTGCGGTAGAAGGGCGCCATTTTCAGTTCAGAGCCTTACCCTTCGGTCTGGCCACAGCACCACGAGTGTTCACAAAAATTCTGGCCCCATTATTGGCCAATCTAAGAACACGAGGTGTAACGATAATGGCATATCTAGACGACTTGTTGCTGATAGACCACTCAGTGGAAAAACTAGAAGTGGTTGTTCACGAGACAATCAAGTATCTGGAATATCACGGTTGGATTATCAACCGAGACAAGTCAGCCCTAAAACCAGTCAAAAGTCTGGAATACTTGGGGCTAAGGCTGGATTCAGACCAGAGAAAAATTTTCTTGCCTCAAGAAAAGGGGTCATCTTTGAGAGATTTGATCCACTTAGTGGGTTCAAAAAGACAGCCATCCATACGCCTGTGCATGAGGCTGCTGGGAAAAATGGTGGCATCATTCGAAGCAGTACCCTACGGTCAATTCCAGTCAAGGAATTTGCAAAGGGCCATACTGTCAGCCTGGAACAAAAAAGTTCAGGCTCTGGACTTACCAATGTCCTTGTCCCCTTCCGTTCGCAAGAGCCTCCGCTGGTGGTTGGTTCCCCAGAATCTGGAAAGAGGGAAATCCTTCAGTCCGATTTCTTGGAAGGTGGTCACTACAGATGCCAGCCTTATAGGCTGGGGAGCAGTACTGGAGCAATGGTCTCTCCAGGGCAGATGGTCGGATGCGGAAAAGGCCCTGCCCATCAATCTCTTAGAGATACGAGCAGCCCGGTATGCCCTAGTAGCATGGACATCCAAACTCCAAGGGTCCCCTGTCAGAATTCAATCAGACAATGCCACAGCAGTGGCATATATCAATCATCAGGGGGCACCAGGAGTCGTGAAGCCCAGAGGGAAGTAAATTACATCCTGAGATGGGCAGAAAGATATGTCCCAGCCATATCTGCGGTATTCATTCCAGGAGTGGAGAATTGGAAGGCGGACTTTCTAAGTCGCCAACAATTATGCCCAGGGGAATGGTCCCTTCATCCTGAGGTTTTCCGGACAATATGTCAGCGGTGGGGAACACCGGATGTAGATCTGCTAGCATCCAGATTCAACGCAAAAGTGGACAGGTTTGTCTCTTGGACAAGGGTTCCCCTAGCTTGCGGCTCGAATGCCCTAGTGTTCCCTTGGGATCAGTTCAAGCTGATATATGCATTCCCACCGCCACAATTGTTACCTCGATTACTCCACAGAATCAGGGTAGAAAAGAAACCAGTGATTCTGGTGGCTCCAGCGTGGCCCCGAAGAGCATGGTACGCGGAGATTGTAAAGATGTCTGTGGGGAGTCCTTGGACCCTCCCACATCGTCCGGACCTGCTTTCGCAAGGACCGATATACCACCCTTCCTTACCAGCCCTAGGTTTGACGGCCTGGCTATTGAAGCCCACATTCTAAAAAAGAGAGGGCTCTCTAATGCTGTGGTATCTACCATGATCAATGCCAGGAAGCCGGTATCCAGGCAGATCTACTATAGAATCTGGAAGGCGTACATCGCCTGGTGTGAGGCCAAGAAATGGCATCCACGTAAATACGTAATAGGTAGGATTCTGGACTTCCTACAATGGGCTGTAGATAGGAAGCTTGCCTTGAGTACTATCAAGGGTCAGATTTCGGCCTTGTCAATATTTTTTCAAAGGCCCTTGGCTTCGCATTCACTAGTCAAAGCCTTTATACAAGGAGTGATGCGTATTAGTCCTCCGGTTAATATTCCCATATGTCCATGGGATCTAAACTTGGTTCTGTCGGTTCTACAGAAACAACCATTTGAACCATTACAGCATATTTCCCTGGTTCTTCTCACCAGGAAATTGATTTTTCTAGTAGCCATTTGTTCGGCTAAAAGAGTGTCGGAATTAGCAGCTATGTCCTGTAGGGAGCCATATCTGGTTATCCATAAGGACAGAGTAGTGTTACGTCCTCATCCAGCCTTTCTTCCTAAGGTGGTATCGAGGTTTCATTTGAACCAAGATGTGGTTCTTCCTTCTTTTTTCCCCAAACCTACTTCGGTAGAGGAAAAGTTATTGCATTCTTTGGATGTAGTAAGAGCAGTTAAAGCTTATCTAAAAGCCACTGCTCAGATTCGCAGAACGGATACTTTGTTTATTCTGCCGGAAGGCCCCAGAAGGGGTCAGGCAGCGTCAAAATCTACTTTAGCCAAGTGGATTCGACAGGACATAATGCAAGCCTATGGCTTGAGAAGGAGACCGCCTCCGTTCAAAGTTAGGGCGCACTCCACGAGAGCAGTTGGAACTTCATGGGCAGTGCATCACCAGGCCTCCCTGGCTCAAATCTGTAAGGCCGCAACATGGTCTTCAGTACACACGTTTACTAGGTTCTACCAGGTGGACGTTAGAAGTCAGGAGGATGTCGCCTTTGGGCGCAGTGTGTTGCAGGCCGCAAAAGATCCTCATGTCTGATAGCGCTCAGCTTATATATGGTGTATCCCCCCCTCGTTGGGCATTGCTTTAGGACATCCCATTAGTAATGACTATGTCGCTCTGTGTCCCGTGATGTACGAGAAAGAAAATAGGATTTTTATAACAGCTTACCTGTAAAATCCTTTTCTTGGAGTACATCACGGGACACAGAGCTCCCACCCCTCTTTGGGGACACTTATTGCTTTGCTACAAAACTGAGGTGCTCCCGGATGGGAGGGGCTTATATAGGGGAGGGTACTTCCGGTTTTGGAAGTTGCCAGTGCCAGCACCTGAAGGTATCTATATAACCCATTAGTAATGACTATGTCGCTCTGTGTCCCGTGATGTACTCCAAGAAAAGGATTTTACAGGTAAGCTGTTATAAAAATCCTATTTTTATCTATACAAGCGTCCAGCGCCCACCCACATACAGTACATCCTTTTGTACTGAGAAAATCTTGAAAAGCTGTTTACTTTAGGATTAAAGATGCAAATTAAGAATATGGGCTTGAGCTACCATCAAAAGTGGAACTTTTGCTAATAGCAGCTATACTGTACCATGACTGATTACTAATATAGAGTAGAATGATAAAAATCAGACTTGTAGTGCTTTTGTGGATGAACAATCAGTAAGCTGACCCTGAATCTGTCACTATTGTCCTCTTAAATAGGTTGGATGTGAATGCAAGATCCGACTGCCCTTGGGTACCACATCACCTACCACTGTTACAAACAAAAGTTTACCAAGCCGACCTATGTGGCAAGAGAAGGGTAAGGGTAAGAGATGAATAGTGTTGGCATTACAAAGAGCAAGAAAAGAGATCTGTACACATTTTCTAGCATGCCTAGATCAACTGCTTCTACCCACGACATTTAGCCAGTGGTCATTTTCAGGGTCTGCAAATATGAGACCGTTGACCGATCCATGTAAAACCTTACCGATTTAATGGATATCATTTTATATTTATGGGTAGCCAAACTGTTTTGTAACTGTTCCATACACTGATCCTGTCCATGTTTGTGTTATATTAGCCAAGTAACAGAACTGTAAACACGTTAGCACTTGGAACCACCAACTGGAAAAGCATTGGCAAAAAAATAAAAAATAAAAAATAGAATGGGTCTGAAATCACAACTATGTCTGATTGGCTATGGAAATCAGTGTGAATGGAAACAGTATTTGCTAGAAGGGCTTGCAAGGCAGCATAGACGAGTCCTCCAACATCAGCAGGAAGTGAAAATGGCAACATTTTGAGGTGGGTGGGTCAAATATTTACTGATATCTGGGTTTGGCATTTACATTTACTATATTTAACAAATGTTTATGGGTTATATTGTATGGGCTAGTTTCCACTAGCAATAGCCCTCCTAACCTCCTGTTGTATTGCCTAAAATCTGACACAACCACACTGCAACCACATGCATTCCATCTGGTTGTGTGATAGTTGAATGGGTTGTGTTCAGTGGGTGTTACTGCCATCTGAACATGATAGGGGGTCAATTCTTGCCACAAAGCAAAACACTCTGGCTGTGGTATGTATACACCCCTGTCCCCTGCCTTTACAGCTTAAGGGGGAGTGATTAGGGGATGTTAAAATGTAGCCCAACTGTGCATTTTTACCATCCCGCAATTGAAAGTTTAAACAAACCCTATCTGTGTCAGAGCACTGGAGTTATTTATGAAGAGTAGAACTGATATTAATGGACAGGTCTGTACAGCTTAGCCTATCTGTGCTTCCTTCCTTTTGTCCTATGCAGTGGAATTTAACTTACCCTATTCAGCTGTCAAACCAGTTCATACAATAAGATAAAGAGCAGAATGTAATAACACACAGCATCCATTGCTCATTGTACACAATTTTTTGCAAAAAGAAGACAAGGTCATATTCTAATCGTCAAGCTAATATATTATTCTATTCTATAATTGACATGCAAATAAACGAACAGGCTTATCAAATAAGGCAAACAGCAATTAATAAAGTACAGTAGCCCACAAACTCCTCACCTTCCCCAACATTGTTGTTGAGTGTTTACTTACATAAATACATGGCCCTATGTGGAACTTTGTCTCTCCCAGTAGAGCCAGTACTATAGTTCAAACCGTGTGACAGTTCCAGCTTCTTTCAGCACAAGGTACTACTAGGCCCAAGCCCCCTAGCTAACACAGAGCCTGTGCTGCCTGTACTCCCACCCATTGGCAGCCCTGCTCATCACTATCACCCCCTTGCTACCACTCTACCCACATTTATTCCTCCCATCAATCCTACCAGCCTCATTTATTACCCCAACATCATTCCAGCCATACCCATCACTACCACTCCATCACCAATGTACCCATCCCTACCACCCTCACTATTCCCTTCTGCCAGCTTCCATGTATATCTTCTTAACCCTCACTTGGAACCGATCACCCTGTCCAGCGTTGTCTGTCCCATGACTCTGTCTCTGTCCTCTCTCGCTATGATCTGTATACTGACAATATCCTGATGATCCCTGAACCTCCAGGGTCTTCTGTCATGATGTGCCTGGCATGTTAGAGTCCCTTTCCTCTGGTGTACTCACTCATAGTCTGAGATCTGCTAGTTTGTTGATCTGGTGATGGCCCCAATGGAATCTGAAGAGAAATCCCCTGGCAAATATAAGAAGCCACTAAGTTGAGGCAGGTCTTTGGAGAAGTCCATAAGAATGTGGGTCTGTAGATGATCAGGAGTCAACACCAACAATAGCTGTCATTGAGGGCTTATCAGGGAAATCCTGTTGACTGCTTGGATTGTACAAGCTGCAGTAAGTCTATACCATCATGTCATAGAGCTGGACTCCTCATTCCATTTCTATAAAAATTATATCCCCCACCCAAAAATAGCTCACTGCAATCATATTGCAGCACAAATGTAAAATTAGTTCCAAGTACAATGAGGCAGCAGATAAAAAAAGAAGTAGATACTTTTAAGGCGATTTACCATAGTGAAAAGGAATAATCAAGGCCTATGGGAGCTTCTCTCCATCCTTCTTCATTTTTCTAGCTCCTTGAGGTACCTACAGTATGCTACTGTAGACAGTTGTAACTAAAGTGTCCCTACGCTTACTCAGTACAGCAGATTCTTTGTCCAGAAAAATAATTTTGACATCAGTGGTAGACATAGGCACGTTAAAGTGATTGTAAACAATCATCTTGTAAAACACCCCATTCAGTTCAAAATTTAAATAAAATACAAAACATTTGTGTATAGATATACAGTAAAAAATATATAAATACCTTTTTATCCCTTTTTTATATGTGATCACATTCCCTCTGTTCTCAGCTGCATAACAGATGGGGAGCAAAAGCAACAGTACACTGAACTTTCCAGTGAATGGCTGTGCAGGGGAGGCATGTCAGGACACCTCTGATCATTAGAGGAGAGTACACTGAGTCTAGCTAGAGAACTGACCAAACTGTGCTCTCCTGCTTAGTTTGGTCAGTTTTTAATAGGGAAGCAGAGGGACTGGCAGGAACACCAGGGATTTCACACAAAGAAAGCAATACAAAGAAAACAGGACACTGTTTCATACAAGTACATAATAAAGCAGTCACATGTCAAAAAATGAAATACTGGGGTAACAAACACTTTAAAACTGTGCCCAAAAAATCTGAAGATGAATCTTACTTTGTGACAATATTAAAAAGATGTTTCCACACAGACACAACACGAAAAAATTAACAATTTTTAGGCACCAGCTGAAGACCTTATAGACAAGGCTCTTGCTCTAATGTCTAAGTAAAATAATGGATGTGTAGTGCTCACCCCCAGAGGGGCTGCCAGGGCCAGACTCCAGTACAAGTACACCAACAAACTAGTTTGATCTAGCTACAGAGCTCTGTGGTGCTGGAAAACTTGGTCATCTGGTAGTAGGCTGACAGTTATTGAAGGGTTGGGCATGTCCACTAGAGGGGTGCCTTGTGTTGTATTCCTACAGTAACGTCACAGGCAACAATTAACTCCAAGGACATTTCTGGAGACTTTTTTTCTAGGGACAAACCTCCGAAACAGGGACTGCCCCTGGCAAACAGAGACAGATGACAATCAAAAAAGTTAGAATAGCTAACCATCACTAAAGAGTATAAACAAATATCACATGGCATGACCAGCTGTAGCTTTCAGTCAAACTAACAGTGACACCTTTATTTGGTGCTTTCATAAGTGGCTACAGTCAACGACTAGGCAGTTATAGCATACATATGCCATACCACATGAAAATGCTGGCTCTGCTCTGCTTATGCATTAATAATAAGTTAGGCATGTATGCCATCTGTCACCTCCTGAGTATTAAACATGTCAGAGGCATGTGTTACAGAATTCTCATCTACCATAAAATGTTATGGCATAAAAAAACAATGAAATGACACACACATACAAACACGCGCAAAAAACATTCTCTCTTGAATGCATAATTAAAAAGATTACATTACAAACCTCATAAAAAATTAGAAGCAGAGAAATCTTACTAGCAAGGATGCTTTCGTCCACAAAGAAATTATTTTCCATATGCTTTAGGATGCTACTGAAATATTCTTTATAATCTATTTTTTTTCCCTGTACTTAGCCTCTGTAAAACAGGAACCCTGCTGTAAATTCACTGCTTCCTCACTTTGTGCTATCAGCGTCGATCGACGTAGGGTTGAACACTGGTAATTGTTTATACCCTCTTTATCCCATCTTTCCTTATTTACCTCTTAAGAGGTGACTTAGCTTTCATAGACGGAATTCTCTGATTTCAAATTAATATTCCTCTCACATTCTATCCCCTGCACTGGTAAGCAATATAAAGAACATTTTGTTTCACTGAATGGGACAGAAGGGTGGGGGGACCCATGGCTTGCTCTGTTGCTTCTGTAATAGCTGGAGTGGAAAACAAGACAGATTTCATATTACTGTAATTAAAAGGCTAAAGATTGGCAAAAAACAATTATACGCCATCTGTAAATAGATCATTACTTTGGATAAATCAATAGCTGGAGCTGAGGCCCAGCTTACTGAGTAATTACAAAAGTGTTTTCTTTGCAGTCTCACAGTAACAAGGGATGTTTGGGAGAAAAGTGTATTCTCCCACTACACTGTGTGAGTAATGGCACCAAGTAGCATTTTCTAGCATTTAACAGCCAATAAAGCAGACTAGTGTGGCATTACAGAAAATCAGCTTGTTCTACCCACTCTGCCCTGCCACTGTTGGGTTTGAACTACAGACCCTATTTATTCTTTGACCTTCTTTTGTATGCAAGCTGTCATGATGGATTGCCCGTTCTGCTTTCCAAAAGTGTGTAATGCCTACTAGATGGTGTAAGTGGTCAAGAATGTGACACTGCTAAATACTGAAAACCAACAGGGAGACAGCTTGGAGTTTCTCAGACTGTTTAAGTATCCAAGATATATTTACAATTAACAAGTTGTGATCAGCTGCACTAAATAAAAAAAAAATGCAAGATTTCTAAAAATTGCAAGATAATGAACCTTGCATCTGAACTACCGTAATTAGTGTATGTGTAACTATGCTCTACATTCTACTTAAAATCTTAATTATTTATAGTGACTGAATTTGGTTAGAAAGAAGAGAAGCTGTGCACTCTGTGTTGGCCAGTATGAATGTCTTCAATATAGAAATGAGGGCAGCAACCAAAGAAGTATAAAAAGTAATGCATGAAGTTAAGAAATGCAATTAAGGCACCACAGTTTTCCTAAAGACTCCCTAACAGTGTTGTGAGCTATCCTGTCTTCTAAAGGGATGGGCTAATATCAAGAGGTGTAGGAGGCAAGAAGTATTGACATTGCTAGGATGTGTTGAGAATTCCATTACATTGTAATCTGGGATTAAGCACACCAAGGTTATTTGAAAAACTTGATATGACATACTTGAGACATGCAATGACACCTGGGACCATTTTATGTACTTTTTCACAGTGGTAAGTGTAATTTAAATGAATTTTATTTCAAAAATGCAATGCATTTAAAGCCAAAATTAAAGGACCTGATAAAAATTTGAAACATTAAAAGTTAGAATTCTATCTAAGTTCCTAATATTATCTTTTTTGATCAGAAAAGCTTCTTCTCTCTGATGTCTTAATTTTTTTTTCCCAAAATTGTGTTTCCATGTCTTAAAAATGAATAAAACAAAACAATTCACATTGGTCCAAAATGTTTATCTATTCCCCTGGTGCCCAACCTGCAGCCTGAGGCCTTTTGTATATGATGTGCAGCCTGCAAACCTCAACAGTGTGTAGTAGGAACATTGATTAGGATAATAGTGTTGAGCACTACTAGCCTCATTTAACATCCCCAGTTTCATATTGTTTTCTGCAGCATATCCACATCCAAAAATATAGCATGTCCACACTCTCTGACCCTCATTTTTTTTAGTAGGTCTGCAGTTTCTGACCGTCCTTTCAAGCGTTACATACTGTATATTGAACATTATGTGCAGACCTTTGGTTGGGTCAGGGGCCGCATTTGAGGCCCCATTTAGCTCATAAATTGACAACCACTGATCTATTCAAACTCAGATATGAAAAGTAATGATGGGTTCTCTTTACAGGTTTACATTTGAGGTAGCTTACCAGCTGTGCAGGAATTCATCTTTTTTAATGATTGGCACAAAGATCTGATGGGGGTGGAGTCTGGTTGTGGATTTTTGACTAAGCACAGAGATCACTTGACTGTCTGATACAGAGTAATAGTTGGCTTATTGTCTGTGCTGGCTCTGATTGAAAACAGAAAAAAGTATGGAGAAAAGCAGGCAGGCTGAAGGGCATCAAGATGAAGCAGGGACTGTCTGTCATGGCAGTTCACTCGATGGCCAGTTGGTGAAACCTTGCAAGATAATAGGTGCATCTGGGATTTCCCTGGGCTTTGCTATGCATCAGAAGGTGTAAGTGACATTAGCTACCTTTGTGCATGTTGGCTACAGGAGATGATCCCTGGTGTCCAAAGCATGGAGGTAGAATGTGGCATAAGATGTGCAATGATCCATTTGTTTATATGAGGCAATGAGGCAGTTGTCTTGAAGATACTCTATAGATATCCTGAATTAATTTAAGTTAATAGAAAATGCCAAGTCTTGTAGGTGCTATCTATTGACCCTTCCAGCATATGTAATACATACTGTCAGTGAGACCTTGTAAAATGTTCATAGCCCTATCAGAGAAGTGCAATTTGGAAGAAGTTTCATCATAAACTGCAAACTTTGGAGGCTTGCCTTATTTTCTCTCATTGCTACTCCAAATAAGATACTATTACTGAGGGATTATTACAAAGCTACAAGCACACCATTTCTATTATTTTTCCAATTTCTCAGGTTGAAATTGTAGTAAAAGTTTTCCAGGTCAGGTGCCCTTCTAAAAGGCACTTACTGGTAGGGTTTCAGTGGTCAGATGAGCCAATAGCAATATTCTAAGATGGGAATTAGTGGTAGGCTCCAAAATTACCTGAAAATTTTAAAGCTTTGCACCCCCACCCTTGCATTGCTAGGTAAGGTTCTACAATTGCCATTTTTCTATGTGAGTATGACTCAGAGTTTGTACAAATGCAGGCATGGTTACCAGTTGGTTTAATAATCCCCCTCCCCCTGAGCCCATGGCAGCCTCACACACACATGACATAGCTTATCCAACTGCCAAATGCTCACAGTAGATGTACTGCAAACAGGCGGCAGCTACAGGCACGATCATGTACATGTACATGATTGGCCTTCTTCCAAGTTTGGGGTGCGCACCCCCTGCCTACCTGTCCTGTGATTGGACACAGCACATATTTGGCAGCAGATTCAACCAATGATTTCAACTAAAATCAACTGATCAGCTGTGTGCAATCACACACAGAGTTCTATGTTTACAAAAAGACAGAACTCTGTGTAATGTAATCAGCGATCTCGCTGTTTCTTCTCCCTGAAAAGCAGGGAGAAAAAATAGCCAGATAGTAAAGTAAAAGCAGGTAAATTACTAACCTTATTCTTTGGTCCCTGCTTCATTTTCACCATACAACCACTCCCCCTACGCCTCTTTTCTTTGCTGCTTGACCAGTTGCAGGCTCTACAACCTCATCATGTACAGTGCAGGACAAGCAGTTATTTTTTGGACAGCTTTGACAATTCATTGATTGATTTTACCTGTTTACTGTAGTTGTTCTTTAAGTTTTATATATTCCAGAAGACAGTCATGCATTTATCATGGAATTTAAAATGAAATTATACACTGATGGGCTCCTCCTGCATATTAAACCTCTGTTGACATTTGACAAAAACATTTGTGCAGAAAAAAAATTGTTTAATATACAGTACTTATAATACCATTCTGATGAGGACCCAGGCTTTACTGAGTATCCAAAACCAGTACAATGCAGTTGCGAATACTTTTTTAACTAGGGTGCCACGGCACTCTGGGGCTCTGTCTGGGCTCTTTAGGGGTGTCGTGGCAAAGGTGGATGAAGCCTAATTTTTTTTATTTTACATAGATTAAGAGGTTGTTCCTCTGCAGCATTTTAGGCACGGATGCTGTGTGGGATCACCCTTCTTCATCTTGCCAACTGATGATGTCATTGGTTATTAGGGAGCACATAGGGCGCCCTAACATTGTTCTTGGTTGCCCCTCTCCTTCCTCTCTCTGTTAGTACTGGGATCAAGCTAGCTGCATGAGAGTGAGAAACTAAGGGCTAAGGGCTTGAAACAGTTTGCCTGTGCTGAGCTCTTCTGAACTCTGCAAATCTTCATTGAACCTAGTCATAAACGTAAGTATGATTGTGAGCCTCTGTCTGATTGTTAATTCAGAAGAATTGAATTCTGTATAGGTATAAAGCAATGTTTGAAGCTTACCTGTTAAGTTAGAATTGTCTGATTTGCTATATCAGATGATAGTCCCCATACTGTATGTTGTGTTATTTATGTACTGTATAATATCTTTTATACAACAGCATTTCTGTGTTTCCTACTACTGACCCCTGAACTCTGTGTTACGTACTACTGACCTCTGCACACTGTCAATTGCTACTAATCTCTGAACTTTGTGTTACAAACTACTGACTTCCGCACTCTGCATTACTCCTGACCTCTGCACTTTGTGTTACTTATTACTAAACTCTGGACTGTGCATTACTTATTACTGACCACTGAACCCTGGTGCCTCAAAATTGTACATGATTTTAAAGGGTGACTTGCCTGAAAGAAGGTTGAGAAACACTGCAGTAGTGCATTCTTACGAGATTCAAGGTACCCGGCAATGCTTGGGATATCACCAGAAAGATAGTGACATTACTTCCACCTACACACTGCAAGCAAAACCTGGGGTAAAGAATGTATATTAACATTTCCTCTAAAAGTTTTTTTTTTTTTTCCATTTTTTTACAGTGTTTTGGCATGCAGGACATCCTATTGGGAAAAAAACTATCTTTAATTTTTGGTTCGCTTTAGGGACTTTATCTGACCTAAGAAACCAAGAAACTTTTTTTTATCTGTTGCACATGTTTCAGCAATGGCTAACAGACAAAAGTACGTCATATGCCCACATTTATCCATGAAAAAATTGAAAGCATGGCTGTAAGGTCACAGCTGTAATTCACATGCAGTCATTCAAGCTTAAACGATGGCAGACACAATGTGACACGTGTTTGCTGAGGACTGAGAGGGACAAGTAACTGCTTTCTGATGTCAGTCACAAAGAGATGCTGCACTGTAAAATATTAAATTTTTCTAGATAAGTCCTTGTTCAGCATGTTTTAAAGATGGAAAACAGAGATAAGATTTATTTGATGTACAATCATTTGTGCACCAAATACTGGGGATTTACATCATCTTTAACTGTAGCTTTTATTCTGGATGAATCTGATTTCAAAGGTTGTAAGTAGAACATGTACATAGGATATGATAATTTATTATACATTTATATTAAGGCAAGCTTATGTCTTCTACCAGATATGTATCTATGTATATGTGCCATGCTTTCTGATCAATGACATTAGAGGAAGAAGGGTGATAATTCTCTGCTAAAGTATGTGACACCTCTGGAAACTTATACAATGCTTTTAGACATCAAAATAAATGGTCTGCCAATGCACCAAAATGCAACACTTTTGGAAGTGCATTGCACATCAGTGAGTTACCACTCATTGCACTGCACTGCAATGCATATTTGTCAGAAAGGTCCATTGGGGTGCCATTTTGAATGAATGAGACCACATCACATCAACACATGTAATGTGCATTGCTCCATGTTACCTCAAAGCAATACTGTAAATAGGCTAAGGTCTCATTCACGTGGCTTCATTTAACTAAAATAAAACAAGATCTTGTTGGCCGAAACTGGCAACAAGATTCTACATTTATAGCTGTCTGTTCACTGTACCCATGTAACGCTTGTGTAAGGTTTACATATGTCTAGTGTACATGGGCCCTATTGGCCACTGCTGTTTGTCAATATCAATGATGTGTAGCCAGCGGCACCTGGGCCACTGATTAAACACTATTGATAGGCCCCTGCTGTCTAGTGTCCTTAGTGGCTAGAATGCAGGTGATCCTGCCATCTAGCACCCAAGGTCACTAGCACTAGGTAACAGGTGGTCTCTGCTGCCTAGCATCTTTGGTTGCTAGAACACAGACAGCACCTGTGGCCTAGCGTCTAGGTTTGTTAGGATGTATTCTGCCCCTGTGGCTTAGCATCCTTGGTCTTCTCCTGTCACCTAATATTCCAGAGTGCTAGGATTCAGGCAACTCTTTTCACCTGGCCTCCATGTTTGCTAGGGTGCAGATGGCTCATTTTGGCCAGTGCTCTTGATTGCTAGGATTCAGTTGGCTCCTGCTGCCTAGCATTCAAGGTTTTGAAAATGCAGTTGGCCAGTGGTGGCCAATAGGCTACATTAATGCTGTAATCTTGTACGTAGTTTTCTGAACACAGCACAACATTACAGCCCCAGACACAGCTGTGTGAATGCTGCGTACAGATGCGTACAAAGATATTCGATGTATACATATGAACGCAGTGAATGTGAATGAGCCGTAAAAGTAAAATTGTCATTTTGGGGCATGCATTTTAGGACAAACATAATCTGCAGCAGAGATAGGAAAAGGACTACCTTATTTTTTTAAAGATTCATCTCATACTTTATTATTCAGCACAGCCAAATACAATTCACTGACATTTAGGATGCTCTGGGAAACTGAAAATGGTCTTAAAACCTTTTAAACAACCCTCAGAATATGTGTCCCTATTAATAACAAGGCATGTGAAATATTTGACAATACACACATGGCATTTGAGGTCCAGAATTCAACAAAAATAACAGTTTTGATCTTAGATTTAGCTACACTTAAAATCAAATCCTTTTTTATGTAATATAATATAGTAACATCCCTGTAGTCTGGTGACTGAAGGTGCAGTACTGTAATATAAGCACAGGCCATTGTCTGGTATTCCATTCCTACTCATCGCACCTTCATACTGAAGCCAAAGAGAAGGTTAGGGCTACTATGAAAGCTGCCAGAGGAAGGCATGTATAACATTTAGGACAGACACCAAAGTGCTGGGCTTTTGTCTACAATCTTCATGTCATTAAATAAAATCGTGATAGTTTATTGAAGTTACCAGCAATAACTGAGCTTTCAAGAAAACTGTCTGAGAGACAAAGCATCTGATACAGTAAAAGGGCATGCTAGAAGCTTGCTACCCAATAGACAGGCACCCCCCCCCTTTCATTTGTGCTTACTCTTTAGATTGATACCTCCTGCCATTGGCTGTATTTGACAGCTCAGGATGTCAATTACATACTTTGACCTACCCAGTTCCTTGAAATCCCACTGGCAGCTGAGGACATCAGCATACTATGTGGAAGAAGCCCACCTGCATGCCTACAGCTGTACATAATGTTTCTTAAGGCACAGGGTTTGAAGATAATCTGAAGTCTGGAGTTTATGCATTGGTGCTGAGGATGCATATTATGCACTAGAGCTTATCTGTGGTCTGATGTTTATGCACTGGAGGTCTTTGGATATTAGGCAGCACACACTCTACATATTGAACTTATAAAATATAACATATAGCAATGGATTCAAATGGCCGTGGTCCTTTATTATAGGTATGAATAAATTATACAGTATTTAACAACATCTAATCTAATACTGATATTAAAGTATACCAGCAACAACACATTTTAGCTCAGCTATTAAAGCTCAAGCTAATAAACATTACAACTTAAATTCCCCTTTCTAAAGAAAGGGACAAGACCTCATAATGTGAGCCACGACATGGCAGGGAGGGAGGGATGTGCTTCCTTCTTCAAATCCCCGCCGACTGCACTACTAATGACACATCTAATACTTTTATTAAAGTATACTAACAACAACACATTTTAGCACAGCTATTAAAGTTTGAGCTAATAAACACTACAACTTAAAATCCCATACGCCATGCTTATGTATCATAAGTATGGCACACCAACACATGAAGGGCAATTCCACACTGTAAATCCATATTAAAGATGTCCAGTGCAATATCAGATAAGTGAATTTGGTCAGGGCGATAAAAAAACGAGAATACCTCCATCCAAATCCACGTGTCTTTTTTCAAAATGCTTCCATTCAGGGCTAAGCCAAAGTAAACGAGGCATGATCTCCGAGAAAAAACAGGATGCAGTTTGGAAGGATAGAATGAAGGCACAGCAAATCCGATTTAATAAGAGAAATTACGTCCAAAGTTCTGCGGAGACCAATGACATTACCAGCCAAATGGAAAACAATTATATGTGGAACAGGCCACTGTAAGTATAACAAAGATAAAGCTTTACGTAACCCAGTCCATTTCATGCCACACTCACCGTACCAATAGACATCAAAACAAGATGCAGGTAAACCTAAGATCGGACCATAACATCTAAATTTAGCTCTCTTATGAGCCCAAAAAACATAGGAATGTCCGATGATCCAAACAACGTATGAAGAATATGAAATTCAAAGGCAAACATTAGGACGTACATAAGAACTGTAGCATTTGGACTTCCACCCACCAATACTTTTAATAACAGATTCAGAAAAACCCAAATTTGCTGTCTCAGTAGCAGCGCCAATATGGAACGAGTGAGAGGATTTTGGAAGATGGTCAATCTTCAAATATTTTAGAATTTTTTTCAAAACAGCATGAAATTGATAAATTGTCAAAGGATAACTATTAGCATGGACAAGGAAATGCTTATCCGAAGGTGGCTGAAACCCTTAATATTGCTGGGCCAAAGATACTGCACAAATAGAAAGATCTAAGTGCTTGCGGAGAGTAATCCAACGACCATGGCCAAATTGATCTTAAGCCTCATACACGCGGTCGGACTTCAAACAAACTTTTCCGTGGATTTTTGTTCACAGGGCGTTGGCTGTGAACTTGGTATGCATACACAGGGCAGGACTTTTTCAGCCAACTTTCCCCAAATCACATGTTTTTTTTCTGCTCTTTACCGCCACCCTTTGGTCAACTTCTGCTATTGTTGGTTGATTTTAACATTGGTTCTGAGCATGCGTGTTTGTACTTTGGACTAAAGTCCGATGGACTTCTGTACACACGATAGGATTTTGCACCATAGGAATTTTGTTGCCAAAAAGTTTGTCCGTTTGCAGAGCGAACATTTGTCCAATGAAAACCGAAAAAGTTTGTCCGATACACACGGTCTGATTTTTTTTAAAACCTGGGAATTTAGATGTTTGTTGTCAAAAAGTCCGACCGTGTGTATGGGGCTTTACTTTTGAGCAACAGTAGGCGAAGAATCCCTGAATGGAGAACCACTGAAGAAAACAGTAGGCCAGAACCCGCTGTTCTATTAGGCGGAAGGAGCTCTGAGATCTGAAAAGCACTATAAAAACAAAGGCAGAAGGAAAGTTTAAACAATAACGATTCAAATAGCGAAAAACAGACTGCCGTAGTTGCAGAGCATATCTTAACCAAGAGATCTGCTGAAATTGGCAGTCTTTTATCAGCTACAATGTGTGCTTTGTGATAACCCTTTAGGGCTTGTTTCACTGAAAAAAAAACAATGCAGGAAGCGGACACTCCCTATAATGTTTTAAAAAAATGGGAAGAAGAGTACGTGCAATCCATTAAATAATTAAAAAATCACAGTACCAGATCTTCGGAAAAGCAATTACTCGTCACCCCACGTTGTTTTAAAAATGAACACCATAGCCTCCACACAGCTTCGTAACATACCCACATGGAAGGAGCTAAGGAATTCAGAATAGCAAGCATCACTGGAATCATATTAGCTTCCAAAAATGGGGTGGACACAACAGGTCAATAGGATCTGCATCTGGAACCAACATCCGAAACCATAAAATTCGGAAAAGGAGGAGTATCAAAGGGGCCGGCAATTCTCCCTTCTTCAAGTTCTTTAGTAATCTTATTCCAAACTATGTTTTCATGTAATCTAACTGAAGACAAATTATCAAAAACCACACAACCTATACCAGAAAATGAAGGCAAATGAAAACCATATCTAAAACCGTTAATTAGCATGTCCATTTTCTTGTGATCTGGATAAAGATGAAGCCATGGTAACATGCTTACCAAGCTCACCGGCGTTACTGCTTTTAAGAAAAAGATCCTTAGATATAGGAGTGGCATTCTGATCCATTTTTTTAAAGCAACATGCAACTGGGTGTGGCCCGGCACAATGAGCACATACATGCTTGTATTTGCAATTGTTAGGCCATTTACACTGACCCTCATTAAAGTTAAAACATAATCCCCTATGATAAGTGGTGGAATGGAAAGACACAGTCGCATCCGTTCTTCATCGTTAGCTGCGCCAGCCCGCTCCATCACTCATCGCAACAAAGACTCCATGGTACAGCCGTAGATGTGCTTCCTTCTTCAAATCCCCGCCGACTGCACTACTAATCCCGCATTTTTCCTCTTTTATAGTTGACTGCTCGTGCCAGGACCGTTGATGACATCACAGGTAAGTACAAAAAACTGACAAAGACTGGTTTAACAGTTTTTTTGTCTGCCACTACCCCCATATGTGGAGGGACATTTTATGCCCCACCCTCCACTACCAAGGTCTGAAGTGCATGCATTAGGGCTGATCTAAGGCCTGAAGTGTATGCAATGGGGCTTAACAATTTTTGAGCCTCTAGTTGTATGATAATGGCAAATTAAACTATATAAAAATGTATAATAATAATAACAATGCCATTAGCAGTACAAGTATGAGTGCAAAAAATAGAAAACAATCTAAGGCTACAACTTGCTTATGTTTATTGGAAGCTGGTTGTCTAATGCTTATCAACATGACACCTAATATGGAAAAAGTTGCTGACAATTGGTTTTCCTGAAAATGTTTATTGAATCACAGGCGAATGCTTAATTTCACTGGAAAAATCTGTACTCGATCAGTGCCATGTTATTGCTAGTCACCAACAAAGCCAATGCAAAACCATGGCAAGCATTATTCACTGTAATATTCTGGATTTCTTTCAGTTGTGGGCATACTTGCTCAGTTTCATAGAGTATACTGTGAGCTTTATATGGTATACTGTCATGGTATTAAGAATAACAATTACATTTACTTTGTTTTGGTGTTTTCTTTTGTATGATATAATTAAAACCAATTTTAAAACAGAAAATGGGCATAGAAATGTTGTCTGCCCTGGGGCTGGCTCCTAGCGCTCTTGTTCACGTTTTATTATAAAGCTCATGTTGCCCATTAATTCTTCCCTGAAAAACCTCCATGATGAATCAAATTGTATTTTGGACTATTGTTGCTTGTTAAAACAAAACACATTCCTCCTTCAATGACTTGTCAGATGAACAACAAAGTTTAGACAGCGCTACTTAATGAGTTGAATCTGCAGGATATAGACTGATATTGTCACTAACTTCTGCACCAGTTAAATAATTTGTGAAGTATAGGCTAGTCAAGCAGAGAATGTTCTTAGAGGGATAATATAGCATACAAAAGTGCTGTAATAAAGGGTGTGACTCTGCATTAAGCCAGTGCTAATGAGTTAAGTGTCGATTGGAAATTGTCAACACTGTACGAAAACTACAGGAGACCCATAGACTGCAGGTCCTGTGCTCCCAATTCTGAACCAAGAACAAACTGAAAATGATACCAGGGGATTTATAGCCTATAGTTAATGTTGTCATCAAAATAGAGGACAGGGACCTATGTGGAAAATACCGTTATTTTTAGGCTAACGTATTCAAAAGGGCAGAAAGGCAATATTTTTAATTTAAGAGACATGCTTTGTCAACTCTGTATTAAAGCTACTTATCTGCCT
Source organism: Rana muscosa (assembly GCA_029206835.1). Lineage (NCBI taxonomy): Eukaryota > Metazoa > Chordata > Amphibia > Anura > Ranidae > Rana > Rana muscosa. Next base: position 542,726,814 of record CM055117.1, on the reverse strand, counting down.
GTCCGCCTTGTTGTATTAACTCTGCCTTGTGCTGAAAGGGGTTAATAGTTTCTGCTTAGCCAGTTCTTCCCTGGGGTATGTGTCATTTCCTCTGCGTGAAGGCATATATACCAGGGAAGACAGTCTCAGGGAAAGTTGGGGCATGGAATGATTCTAAAAGTGTTGTGATGTGAGCTGTTCTGTCAAAGATCTACCCTTCTGCAGGACCTGATCCCAGCTTCGATGTTTATGGGCTGACAATTGAATAGGACTGTGTATAAAGTCAGGTATGGGCAGTTCTACAGCACGGGAGCAGGCAAAGCCAAATGCATTGCACAGCCAGGAGGGACTTTATAAATGCTTGGAATTGTCCTGTTATGTAACGTAAGCTACCTCAACATTTTAAGTGATGTTAAACAGTAAAGATAAATCTGGAGAATGAAGAATTGCCTGGTTTGAATTTCTTATGTAGGGATTGAATCAGGTGTATTAATACTGGGTGTATTCATTGTGTATTCATAAGAACTGGAACTGGAATTTGGATGCAAGACATGTTTAAACCTCTGGGATAAGAAGAAGAGTAAGTATGCAGTAACAAGTTTTGCCAAGATAACCTTTGCGGTTATGAGCCACTGTATGTGTAGCTAGAATCAGGAGTAGCAGCCAGCTGACAGTGAAAACGGTGAGGATGGAAGGTGACTGGTGTCCTAGTAATAATTTATGTTTCCCACTTAGTGGGTGGGTCTCAATACTAGAGCCCACTGTGGTACAGAGCCTGCCTAGGAACTGAACCTAGGATCATGGAATGCAAGTGAAAATTCCTAGGCTTCCCTGTGTGCCTGCAGGCAGAACATATACAAAATGGGCAGAGTACAGGTGTGAGAGAATCTGGTGGAGTGGAGTGCATACTCAGTATTACTTTCTCAAAATGTTATGGTGCCTATTGTTATGGCAGATAGGAACAGACCTAGCCACTGGCTGTGAAAGAGACGTTGTTCTTCTGCAAGTGTTTGGGGCCCTCAGTGTAACGTGGCCTCCAGCCTGAAAGCATTAATGCCCACATGAAGTAAGAGACTTAGGTGTACAATTTATTTGGCTTGCACCTCCCCAGTGACCCCCCCATCCCACACACACACAGACAGAACATGCATGTCTTCTTAATAATTCCCGGGGGGTGTGGTTTTTCAGATTTGCCGTCCTCAGGAAATCGATGTATGTTGTATCAATCCCACAGCTGGCTGTTATGAAGAGCCAAAAAACAGTTAGCTGCAGAGATGGACTGATGATGTGAGCACATTATAAAATTAAGAAAAAATATTTTACAGGCATACCTCACTTTAAATACACTCACTTTACATACACTTGCGAATACGGACATACCCGCGAGTGTATGTAAAGTGGCTCTGAAGCTAAAGCTGCAGCTGAGTAATCTGTGCACAGATAGTTCAGATTCCCCACTACTTGGAAACACACTCCCTGACCTCCCCCTCTACAGCCCCTGACCCCCCTCTACAGCCCCTGACACCCCAGAAGTGAAAGAAGGTATTGCTTCACTTTAAGTACATTTTCATTTTACATACATGCTCTGGTCCCATTGTGAATAATGCTCCTTTTTATTACCTAATGTAATAAATGTGACTATTGTACTCTTTTAAAGCAACAATGTGTCAAATTAGCAGTGGTTAATGCAAAAATTCAATAGGACCTATGGGGAAATCACTGGTGAGTAGTCAAAGCTACATTGAGCATCAACAGAAAAGAGTTTGGTATGTATAGTTGTTATGTTCAGTGACTACTCTTCTCAAAGGTATCTGAGGATCTTACTTCAACAATGGTCTTTTATCAAAAGCAAGCATACATACAGTATGAGAGGTTGACAAGATAACAGAAATATCACATGAAAAAGAAGTTTAACTATAAAGGATCTAAATCACAATCACAAACAGCTGTAATAGTGAGTCATTTCAGGTTGATTGCCTATTAGCAGTAAGCGTTGGCTATAAGCATGGTGCGCATTGGCACTTTGTTAGGTTAGTTTTCAAATCAATGTGATGCAACCAATAGAGTTATCTTGAAATCAAACAGTCCTTACAGAAAAAATATTTAATGACAAGGTTTAAAAATAAGCCCAACATTTTTTATTTAAAATGTAAAAATGTAAACAGCATGAAAATCAAGCTGACTTGGCAGAGAGGTACAGTGGCAGCGATTAGAATTTCTCAAAGGTGAAAGTTGAATGATTAAACCCTATTTATCATAGAAAGCAGATATTGCTATCAATTGATAGGGATGAGATTCAAGTTTGGGGTAACACAGGGTTCACCCGAATTCTTGCTGTTTGTGGACTGGGCAAACTAAATGGCCAGACTTGACCATATTTGCCTGCCTGAATCTCCTCCCGCAATAGGAACCTCCTGCATCAGAAAGTCATTGATTTAGTGAAGGTATTACTACCACTACTAAATGACAACTTGCTGCTGTGCAGGCCACAAGAGTCAATCTTTGCTAGGATACCATATTTGGTCAATGATATCACACAGTATTACCCACCAGCTTATTGACATTTAGCAGAAGGGAATTTGAAGAGGATTGTTGTAGTTGGGTTGTCCTGTTTGTGTCAGCAGGATGATCATTCAACATGACTGGAGATGGTTCTACATCAATGGATGACATGAATGATGATAAATTTATACTGTAGGACATTTGTTAAAAAAAAGGACTCTATCATGGATGCATGTGTGTTTATTTATTATTTCATTTTTTTGTGAATGAGTAACCATGGATACTATGTACACCTTACACATTCAATTAGAGGGGTGAATGTCTGGGGGTCCACCTTCTTCAAAAGAGGCATCAGATTCCAATAAGCCCCTCTACAAACCCTCACAACCACTGGACCACGAATGTGGGAAAGAGACATGGCATGGGGACATGGTGACTTGCTGGGAGAGCTCCAGGCAGAGCGTCCCCTCATTTTGATGGCATGTGGCCTGGAATAGTTAAGGAAGGAGGGGTATGTTTACTGCACCTCCAATTTCCAGCCAAGCTGCATGCACGGATAAGAGATTAAAATAGATTTTTAGGGTGTCCCCATGCCATTTTTTTTGTGGACAGTATGGGGGTTTGCATGGCATTTCCCTTTAAACCCATACCAGACCCTCATCGAAGACAAGGGTCTGGCACAGACGTTTAGGGAGAATCCTACTCTTTTTTTTTTCTTTTTTTACTGCATACCCCAAAAATGTTAGTTAAAGGAATTATGCATTTAATGTTTCACTTTAACACTTATTTAAAAAATCCTGCTCCGCAATGAATGCTATTTAAAAAAAAAAATTCAATTGGTAATTGTCCCCTGGAAGAGCTAGGCTCCCCATGCCCTTTGTTTGATAATGCCTTGCCTATTAGGTTTGTAGTGTGTATAGATCATAAAGTATCCCAGACTTTGAACTGCATTTGTATCCAATAAACATAGTCTTTTGAACGTTCAAAAGATTTTTTATTTAGGTTTCATAAAGAGAACAAACAAAGTTGACATAACCATATCAGCCAATGACAGATAAGGAACTAACATCTGGGACATGACTGTCACGTACCTGGTCGGAGTCTGAAGTGACGAGGTCAGCCTCTCTTGTATCTCCGGCCCTGGTCCCGCTGAGAGTGGAGACAGGAGAAACCAAGGGACAGGAGGAACACGAGTGCCTGGAGAAGTAGCCCTGGAAGCCTTAGCAGATGATGCGACTCTTGGAGGGCAGGAAGTTGCAGCAAGTCGCAGGAGCGAAGTCGCAGATACCCCGGTAGCAGAGAAGAGCCGAACAGGAGACAGGAGCATTGTCACATGGATAGCCGGGTTCAGCAGCAGGTGGGCAGTAAAATACAGAGACATCAGGCAGGAGCAGGGTCAAACAGGAAGCCGGGATCAGGAACTGATAATCAGAAGTATAGGGAAGTCCAGCAACAAGGTCAGGGTAAGCCAAGGTTCATCAACGGGTGTCAGGCAGGTAAACAGCAGGGTACAGGTACAGAAACAGCTGAAGATCAGTCAGCATCTAACTGGGGTCAGTGCGCCCCTTAAATAGGCCGTCTGGCACCAGAGGACTCCCGCGGACGTGCACGCTTCTTGGCGCACGCTTCTTGGCGCGTCTGCGATCTACTGAGTTCCTAGTGCGTGCGCGCGTGCACGGGTGCGCCCGGAGTGTAACGACAGTTCTCTTACATTGCCCCCTCCTTAAGGGCAGACTCCGGGTTGCCCCTCAGGGGTTTCTTTTACAGATGGCGCTGAAAAAAGGCACAGACTTTTTGTGGTGCATGCACATTAGAAGCTGGCTCCTAAGAATTCTCTTCTGGGCCAAACCCTTTCCATTTGATTAAGCATTGTGTTTGGCCCCTCTTGGTTTTACAATCCAGCACAGCTTCCACTTCGTATTCCTCATTGCCTTCGATGAGTAGAGGAGGAGGGTTTTCTGGATCTCGGTTGGGAAAAGGGTTAGGTACCGTTGATTTTAGTAGGGAGATGTGGAACACAGGATGAATTTTCAGATTCTTAGGTAGTATTAATTCAAAAGCCACAGTGTTGATTTTCCTTTTAACTGGAAAAGGCCCCAAGTATTTTGGGCCGAGTTTCTTGGATGGACATTTAAGTTTTAAATTTGTAGTAGATAACCAGACCTTGTCTCCTGGTTCTAGATTCAAGTTACCCCATTTTCTTCTTGTCAAAAAATTTTTTGTTGCGTGCCTGGGCTTTAGAGTTGGTATCCTGGAGTAACTTGTTGTTAGAGTTGAAAAAGTTCAGCCTGTCTTGTACAGCAGGTACAGAGGACTCTATAGGCTACTCAGGCAAGAAGGAAGGGTGATACCCATAGTTGGCAAAAAAGGGTGACTGCTTGGTAGCGGAGTGAATGGAGTTGTTATAAGCAAACTCCGCCAGTGGGAGAAGAGACGACCAGTCAACTTGGGAAGAAGAGGTGAAGCACCGCAAATATTGCTCCAAGATCTGGTTAGTCCTCTCCATCTGTCTATTGGTCTGGGGGTGATAGGCAGTGGACAGACGGAGTTTGATGTTTAATGCTTCACAGAGAGACCTCCAAAATCTGGAGGTGAACTGTACCCCTTGGTCGGAAACAATGTTGTCGGGGATTCCATGCAGTTTTACAATTTCTTTTATAAATGTGGACGTCGTCTCAGCAGCAGAAGGGATGCCTTGTAGGGGTACAAAATGTGCCATTTTGGTCAAACGATCCACCACAACAAATATAGAAGTGAAGTTCTCAGACGGGGGAAGTTCCACAATGAAATCCATAGATATTATGCTCCAGGCTTTCTTTGGCACAGGAAGTCTTTCTACAAGGCCCCAAGACTTGGCTTGATTGGTTTTACAGCGTAGGCATGTCATACAGGATCTTATATAGTTTTTACAGTCCTGTGTCAGGTCAGGCCACCAGAAAGAATGGGAAATCAAGTCTATAGTCTTATGGATACCGAAATGGCCCGCCAGGGGGTGATCATGACACTGTCTGAGAACAGAGACCCTGAACTATTCTGGGACAAAGATCTGTTCATTGTGATAGTAGAGCCCATCCTTAAACTGAAGGTATAAATCTTGAGAAGGGGGGTGCTCTGTCACATCTGCCTTTATTTGGGACATCAGGTCTGATTGAAGAAGGAAGAAATTCTTGGCTGACAGGATAGTGTCTGGCTCTGAGGGTTGGACTGGATCATGAAACATGCTTGACAGCGCATCTGGTTTGCCATTTTTAGAACCAGGACGGAAGGTAATATGGAATATGAAGCGGGAGAAGAACAATGCCCATTTTGCCTGCCGGGGTCTTAGTCTCTTGGCTGTTCTCAAGTACTCCAAGTTTTTGTGGTCGATGAAGATGAGGATAGGGTGAACGGCGCCCTCCAGCAAGTAACGCCATTCCTCAAGTGCAGCTTTAATGGCTAATAATTCCCGGTCTCCAACATCGTAGTTCCTCTCAGAAGGATTCAGTTTCTTGGAGAAGAAGGCTACAGGATGCAGTAAATATTTAGGACCTTGTTGAGATAAAATAGCCCCTATGGTGCTTTCGGAGGCGTCTACCTCCAACACATAGGCCAGAGACGGGTCAGGATGCTTCAGAATGGGAGCCGAAGTGAACAGGGTCTTTAATTGTTCAAAGGATACTTGTGCTTCAGAGATCCATCGGAAAGGAACATGCTGTTTCGTTAGTTGGGTAATAGGAGAGATGATGCCAGAAAAGTCTTTAATAAATTTCCTATAAAAATTAGCAAATCCCACAAACCTTTGTACCGCTTTCCTGTCTGTAGGAGCCGGCCATTCCAGGACTGCAGCGACCTTCTGGGGGTCCATGGAAATACCATCAGTGGAAATGACAAGTCCAAGAAACGGTATGGTCTACTTTTCGAAGTCACACTTCTCAGCTTTGGCTTAGAGGTGATGTTCACGAAGTCTACTCAAGACCTTCTTCACATGGGTGCGATGTAATTCAACCTTATCAGAGAATATAAGGATATCATCAAGATAAACTATAATAAATAGATCAAGAAAGTCCCGAAAAACATCATTAACAAGGTGCTGGAAGGTGGCAGGGGCATTGCAGAGGCCGAAGGGCATAATTAAATATTCAAAATGCCCAAAGCGTATTCTAAAGGCAGTCTTCCATTCATGTCCCTCCTTGATCCGGACTAAATTGTAAGCACCTCTCAGATCAAGTTTGGAAAATATCCGTGCTCCCCGCAACCTCTGGAACAATTCAGGGATCAGCAGAAGCGGGTATCGGTTCTTGACAGTTAACTTATTAAGATCCCGATAGTAAATACAGGGTCTAAGAGAGTGATCTTTCTTCTCTACGAAAAAAATACCAGCCCCTGCTGGTGAGGAGGAATTGCCGAATAAACCCTTTTTCCAGATTCTCATCTATATATTTGCGCAGGACTTCTAAATCAGGTTCTGAGAGTGGATGGATTTGACTGAAAGGGATCTCGGATCCTGGTAAAAGTTCGATAGGACAGTCGTAAGTCCTGTGTGGAGGCAGGGTATCTGCACTTTTCTTGTTGAACACATCAAGGAATTCATGGTAGACAACGGGCACCAGTTTCAAAGTTTCGGGGTCCGAGTAGATACTGAGAAGAGAAGCAGGGTTACAAGTCCTTTCTGGTAAACAATGTACCTGGCAATAGTTGGATGAGAAGGAGATACTCCCAATAAACCAGTCTATATGGGGGCTATGGGCTTTTAGCCATGGTAGCCCCAGGATGATGGGAAACATGGGTGAGGCGATCACATCCAGACGAAGAAGTTCCTGGTGCGCTGAGGAAGTTTGGCAGGGAATGGGTACAGTCTCTTGAGTTACCGGCCTGGACTTGAGGCCGGAGCCGTCCGCCAGATGAACGGCAAACCCTTGCCTCTTGGTGTATAGGGGTAGTTGATGTAAGGTAGCAAATGCAGAATCCACAAAACAACTGCAAGCTCCTATGCAGTCTATAATAGCGGATACAAGAATATTCTTTCCTGATAACTGGAGCTGGAGCGGAAGAGAAAGGTGGGACTGGCCCCTTCCAGGGAGATGCATCATGTAGGGCAACAGTGAAGCGGATTTGAAAGGTTTCACAGGGCAAGTCTGTATGAAGTGGCCAGTTTTTCCGCAGTAAAAGCAAAGTCTGTTATGTTGTCGCCAGAGGTGTTCAGAAGAAGACAGAGGTGGTCTTGGGAAGCTTCCACAGGGGGAATCATGCCACTCCTTATTCTTAGTGAGTACTTTCTGTGACTTGGCAGAAACTGCTGAAATAGAAGAAATAGTACTTGAAAATGCAGGTAGCTTGGTATTGGTCCTCTCCAATCGCCTTTCTCGCAGCCGTCGGTCGATCTGAATAACAAGGTTGATCAAATCTTCCAGGGATGTGGGTATCCCCACACGAGCAAGTTCGTCTTTTAATGTATCAGAAAGTCCAATATGAAATTGATGGTGGAGAGCGGCCCTATTCCACTGGGTATCCATACTCAGAACACGAAAGTCCGACATGTAGTCTTTAACAGACCTCGGGCCTTGTTGTAGTCTGCTGAGCGTGGATTCCGCAGTCTGCTGGAGAAAAGGATCAGCATACAGCTGGGACATAGCAGAGAAGAAAGAGTCAGTGGTAGACAAGACCGGATCATGTTGTTCCCGAAGATGATGAGCCCAGGAAAGAGGTTCTTTAAGTAATAAGGTAATAATGAACCCCACTTTGGTGTCTTCAGAAGAGAAAGTTTGGGGTAATAAGGAAAAATGCAGTTCATAGGTATTTTGAAAAGTGCGAAAATGTTTGTGATTCCTTAAAAATCGCTCAGGCAATGGTACTCTGGGTTCAGAAGGAGTGGTGGTCACGCAGAGCAGACTAAAGTCCGTTTGTACAGAAGAGCTCACAACAGCAGGAGAGGTGGAAGCAGGTGAGACGTCAAGTTGGTTCAAAAGCTGGCCTTCCATCTGGCTCAGATTGGTTTGAAGACTCTGTACTGTACGGGATACTGCAGAGATAGATTGGCGCATGTCCTCCAAAGATGAGGCCTCCCTTTCAGACTCCATCGTTGGCTGACTGATACTGTCACATACCTGGTCGGAGTCTGAAGTGACGAGGTCAGCCTCTCTTGTATCTCCGGCCCTGGTCCCGCTGAGAGTGGAGACAGGAGAGACCAAGGGACAGGAGGAACACGAGTGCCTGGAGAAGTAGTGTTGGAAGCCTGAAGCAGATGATGCGACTCTTGGAGGGCAGGAAGTCGCAGCAAGTCGCAGGAGCGAAGTCGCAGATACCCGGGTAGCAGAGAAGAGCCGAACAGGAGAAAGGAGCATTGTCACATGGCTAGCCGGGTTCAGCAGCAGACGGGCAGTAAAGTACAGAGACACCAGGCAGGAGCAGGGTCAAACAGGAAGCCGGGATCAGGAACCCATAATCAGAAGTATAGGGAAGTCCAGGAACAAGGTCAGGGTAAGCCAAGGTTCATCAACGGGTGTCAGGCAGGTAAACAGCAGGGTACAGGTACAGAAACAGCTGAAGATCAGTCAGCATCTAACTGGGGTCAGTGCGCCCCTTAAATAGGCCGTCTGGCGCCAGAGGAAGGTGTGGACGCGCTCCAGCGGATGTGCACGCTTCTTGGCGCACACGCATTGGTGCGTCTGTGATCTACTGAGTTTCTAATGCGCGGGTGCGCCCAGAGTGTAATGACAGTTCTCTTACAATGACAATAAAAATAAAAATAAATACTTATCAGAGTCAGATCCGAGGCGAAGTGTAGCACAACCAAATCTCCAAAATCAGAATAAATAAATTAATACAACAAATATAAGTTATGGCATAGAAATTACATAAATGATAACGAGAACATGAAATAGAGCAAAAGGATGTAGATCACCACCTTAAAGGCACCTTTGGACTTCCATGTTGCAAACACCACTACATGTCAATGCGTACATAATGGCTGAAGTAACACCATAACCACATAATATTAAAGAGGTGATAAAAAAGAGAAAAAGGGAGAGAAGAGGATAGAGGGAAATAAAAAAAAAAGAAAGGAAGCGGAGACCACCTATGGAACAAGAAAAGGAGTCTAGGTTACTGGAAGAGGAGGAGATGATGAGGAGCTCAGTGGCCGATGAGAACCCAGGGTTGGTGATGGAGGCACATGGATATATGATGCCCATGGTTCGCAAGTTTGTTAAAACACAGACTGTCAGTCATTAAAAATACTAGCAACCTTCTCATGAATCATAAGCCATGTGATTTTTTTTGTTTCAGTCCTCTAAAGGACACTGACGGGGTTTTCTATGCTCCTGCAATGGTGATTTTTGCTGCCAAACAATATGAAATATATCAACCTTTTAGATGGGCGTGACCACCCAGGCGGCAGATTATTAAGCAACGCAAGGTGGGGTTGTTGAGCAATGGAGAACCCAGTCAGTTTACGTAACATGGAAAACACTTTATTCCAAAAGCGTTGAATGTTGGGGTATTCCTACCAGATGTATAGCATAGAGCCCGGTAACTTACAATCCCTAAAGCATTTATCAGAAGATGTCTGGTACATTCTGGCCAGGCTCTCTCTCCCAGGCCGGAATGTAAGGATGTTTCTAGGTCAGGGTGAGCAACGACTCGCAAACCATTGAAATGCCCCCTATGTAACCCTGATCCTTGGTGCACCAGAGCTCATACGCTGTTAGAGAGGGAAGATCCCCTGAAGGACAAATAGTACGTAAAAAGTGAGCTATTTGAAAACAGCAAAACTTTTTGGACAATGGCATCTCTAGAACCGAACAGCAATGTAAAAGGGTGAAGGGCCCTCGATGAGTAAAAAAATGACCAATAAGTTATAGACCTTTATCCGTCCACAACTTGAATTCCCTAATTTCCATACCTGGAGGAAATTTAGAATTGTGGAATAAGTGCGGTAAAGGGGTGAAAGCGGAGATTAGGGAGGAGTGAGAGCCCAAACGACCACATAAGGTAAACGAGTAAGATAGCGCGGGGGCCTGAATCCAAGGTCTTTCCATAACAAAAAATCTATTGTGAAAGATGGGATAGCCTGTCCAGTCTCTTGTGGTGGGAATAAACTACCGAAAGTTGCAATAATTGTGCTGCCTTGTAGTAAGCAGAAAAATCTGGTACACCAAGCCCATCCTTGTATCTAGGTGTAAACAAGAGGACACAGGTTAATCTTTCCCCTATAGGGCCCCAGATAAATTGCAGCACCTTGGATTGAAAATGTAAAAGGTCTGATTTAGGGACTCATATTGGCAAAGAATGAAAGAAATATAACATTTTCGGTAAGAGAGTCATCTTGACCGCATGAATTCTACCCAGGCACAAGATCATGGTCACCCTTGTCGGGTTTCCTGTTTAATAACAGTGTTAACCCATCAATTTAACCCTGGATTGTGGATGAGAGTACAAAGTCCCCAGGATGCGTAAGAAAGAAGGGCAGAAGCCCCAGGTCTCCAAGACCTTAAACATGTAACTACAAGACACCAAATCAAAGGCCTTCTGCAAATCTATAGACAGGAGAAGATCCTCTTGAGGGGGGCCCCCCATCCCAACCCGACCTTAAGAGGGAGATAACATCTACCGCTCTTCTAATCTGGCCTCACCCCTGGCACCCTGGAATGAAGCCCACCTGATCCCTGTGTACATAAGAATTGATAAAGGAGGATAATCTATTGGCAAATAATTTTGTGAACAGTTTAAGGTCATTATCAATTAGAGACATGGACCCTCCTCGGGTCCTTATTGGGCTTTGGTGCCACAGAAATGTATGTCAATTAAGAAGTGGGATCTAGGGGGGCTTCGTCCAGAAGAGCATTAAAATATCGGACCAAGTGAGGGACCAACTGGTCCTGAAATTTATGGTAGTATAGTGCCGAAAAACCATCAGGCTACAATCTCCTGTGTGGTGAAAAGAACCTCCATACACTTTCTATGGGGGGCAGATAGTCCAGGAAGGGAGATACCTTCCAAATACTGAACACACAAATGGGGTCCTCCCCAATTGGTGACTTATACAGAGATGTGTAAAAATTACTGAAAGCCTCCAGTACTTTACAGGGATTCTGAGAATATAAGCCATCCACACAATGCACCCTGGGAACTGCAAAATCTCACATGCGAGGGTTAAGCTTATGAGCCAGTAGAGATCCAATTCTGTCTTTGTGCATATAAAATTTGGTGGAAGCCCAACAAATACTCTTTTGCGCTTTTGTCGTCAATGCAAGATTTATTTCCACCCAAATCGTATTAATTCTCTGAAGCAGAGAACCTGGAGAGTGTTTGTGACGCTTAAGCAACAGTTGTAATTCGTCTTCTAACACTTGAATGTGTTCCTTGCAAGCTCGATGAAGCTGGGAAGACAACTGGATCATCTTCTCATGGACAACAGGTTTATGACAATAAAGTTATGGAATTTTCAATGAAATACTGTTAGAACATTATCTTTTTTATATACATTTGAAGTGCATTAACATTCTATTGTATACAATATTAACCTACTGATTCATTTTTTTTAGTTCTCCGCATTTTCTAACATACAAGAAAATACCCAAGGTTCCCAAGTGTTTATTGGATACCATCAAGATCTGAATCTACACCAAGGTCCACCTTCTGTCTACAATGTGTATATACACTGCATCTATAGTTGATAGATAACACTAAGTGACAGTTAATGGAAACTTCTCTTAAAAGAAACATGGAGACTGCCATTGACATTTTGTACATATTAGTTACCTGATTTTTATAGTTAGTGACCCTTTGGAATCAATACTCTGAGTCACTTACCCAGAACAAGTATGCAGATAAGGGCTTCTAAATTAACCTTGACTTTTCTTTTTTATTATTACAAACCTTTTTATTTGGAGAAAAACAGTACAAAATAAACATTATAGTGGTGGTATGTGTCGGAATGCAACCCAAACAAATAGGCATTAGATGTAGTCATATTGGTACCATTTTGGCATATACATTTTTCCATACATCTTAGCTAGAAATTGGCGCCATATAGTGATGTGGCACGTTACCACTTATCAATAAAGAAAAGCAAAACATGTGAACCTAACTAGACAAACATAAAAGAGATGGACATAGGGAGATGGCAGAGATGTGAGGAGCTAGTAGTTGAGGTTGTATTAAATTGAAAATGTCAGGATTACCCCCGAATCACTAGATCCCGTCCCGACGGCCCTTCTTGTGCCTGGTATAGACAACACTCAAATCTGGAGGGGATAAAGGCTGGAGCCAGTACATATGACTCTGGTTCGTTAGGAACCGCCATATGCAGTCCAACCTGACCATTTTCTGTGGAAAGCCTGCAAAGTATCTAGTATCGTATGGTGGATTCGCTCCATTAATTTGATGGTTTCCATTCTTTGGAGGACTTGGGTCCAAGGGACCGTGGGAGAGCACCAGTTTAAGGCTACAGCCCATAGGATAGCACCAAATAGGGTGTTAATTAATTTTTGGCTTGTGGGGGGATATTCGGGATAAGGGTGAAGAGTAGGCACATTGGAGCTGTCAGCGTGATAATAGACCTCGATAATTGTGCTACCTTACAGGCTGCCTGATCTCATAAAGGTTTCAGTTGGGGACAGCTCCAAAAAGTATGAAGCAATGTGCACGTGGACTGGCACCCCCTAAAGCAAGTGTCAGGGACCACAGGATAAAATTTGTGAACTTTGTCAGGGGTGAGGTACCACCTTGTGTGCAGTTTCACCACTGTTTCCTTGAGAGACATAGAGCGTGAACATTTATGCATATTTAGCAGCATGTCTGACCATTCCTCTGAGGAAAATTCTGGGCTTATGTCTGATTCCCAATGGGTCATAGCATTAGATTTTTCTGGAAACTGCATGTTATTGAGGTATCTATACAACAAGGAGATGACCCCTTTCTCTCTAGGTTATGAAAAACTGTTTCATATTAAAAAAGTCTGGGGTCAACGTCCAAAGAGCCCAGAGATTCAAAAAATGCCTTATTTGGAGGTATTTATAAAACTCGGACCTCGGGAGCTCATGTTGTTCCTGAAGGAATGCAAAAGTGGCAAATTGTGTACCTTGCGATAGAGCCTTCAATGTGGTGAGACTCTTTGTCTCCCACCAGAGAAATTTCTCTGGGGTGTCAAATGCAGGGGGGAATTTCGAAACACCCAGAAAAGAGGTGAGGGTGGGGGGTTGGAAGAACTCAGTTTAAATTTCAGTTTATATAGATTCCATAGGTGTATGGTCTGGCTGACAATACTGTTTAGAGCGCTCAGTTCCATGGGTCTCGCTCCAGCCCTCCACAGCAGACCCGGAACATAGAATGGGCAAGCAGAGATAGTCTCGAACAGGACCCATGGAATCCGCTCTGGGGGCATGCCATTGGACAGTTTGGGCCAATCTGGCCGCTAAATAATAGAGCCATAAATTAGGAAGGCCCAGCCCACCCTGCGATAAGGATCTATGAGTAATCAGTTTGCCGTATCTGGGAGTCTTGTTTTTCCAAATGAATTTATTAACAGCCTTTTGGGTCAACTCTATGGTTTGTCGAGATACATAGATGGGCAAGGCTCTAAAAAAGTACAAGAGTTTTGGTAGAATGAACATTTTAATGGCCATAACCCTACCCATCAAGGAGATAGGAAAGGACGACCATGAGTGTAACCACTGTTTAACTTTGGAGAAGGCTTGTGGGCAGTTGGCATTGCACATAGCTTGGAGGGAAGGGGCCAAGCTTTATGTATGTCTAATCCCAGGATTAGGACTTTGCGGGAGGACAGGTCAGCGTCTTGGATTATATTTGCTGCTAGACGGATGTTGTCCGTAATCAGTCTCGTAGGGATAAAGACAGTCTGTTCTGGGCCTATTAAAGAAGATATAATAGGCGCTAATCTATATGCCAACACACGCCCTAATATTTTAAGATCATTAATGAGGACCAATATTGGTCTATAATTTTGTAGGAGGGAGTGGTCCTTATTGGGTTTGGGGATAAGTGTCATGTTAGCAAAAAGCATGTCCTCTGGCAGTTTGTTGCTTTGTAGGATGTAATTAATCAATTTAGTAAGTCTAGGGGCTAGAGACCCTGCAAATTTTTTATTATACAGTGAGGTGAAACCGTCAGGGTCGGGGGAAGTCAAAGTTTTGATAATTGTGATAATCTCCTGCTCTGTTTAGGGGGCATTCAGTTTACCTAATTGTTCTTCTGACAAAGTTGGGAGGGACAAAGAGCCCAGCCATGAGTCCAAGTCATTAGGGGGGAGGGGGAGTCTTAACCTTTACTTTTCTACTCTGCATCCTTGTCAGTGACTCAAAGAGTACTAAAGCCACATGGTCATAGCATAGCATATGGGCAAATAGCTTTATTCACAAAGTGGTCAGCAATGGCAGCTCATATATTTCTCTTAGCCTCTTTTTTCATGTGGCATTTCTATTAGTTTATCCAGTTCCAGATTACCAAATAGGCAGAGTAAGCACTAGCCTATGGGCCCTATGCTGTTTAGGGGTGACAACAGATCAAAAAAATATTGATTTGATCTTAAAAA
This sequence comes from Rana muscosa, assembly GCA_029206835.1. NCBI lineage: Eukaryota > Metazoa > Chordata > Amphibia > Anura > Ranidae > Rana > Rana muscosa. Next base: position 542,711,804 of record CM055117.1, on the reverse strand, counting down.
GAAAAGTACAATGAAGCTTTCTTAAATTGTTTAAAAAACATATAAAACATGAATCATCTTAAAGAAATAACAACTTTACTTTAAAGACTCATAGTTACATAGTTACATAGTTAGTCAGGTTGAAAAAAGACACAAGTCCATCCAGTTCAACCATATACCCAATTCTATACCCACAGTTGATCCAGAGGAAGGCAAAAAAACACAGCAGAGCATGATCCAATTTGCTACAGCAGGGGAAAAAAATCCTTCCTGATCCCCCGAGAGGCAATCGAATATTCCCCGGATCAACTTTACCTATAAATGTTGGTGCAACTACTTTATTAATGTAGTGTACCCAATAACAACTTAAAGCACATAAACCATAGACATCAGCTTCACATTACAGTTTGTCTTTTAAAAGCTCAACTTTGAGGCAGCCTACATACGTGTAATGTACAGTAGTGATGGTCATCTCCATCTAGCAGCCAACTTGCACACTACTTAGTTCAATGTTATCCCACTTGAGTGTGTCCACAAAAAACCTCCAGAAAACTACAAAGGGGGTCCCAAGGTTTTGACTGCCTAGGGGCCTCCACAGAGTTTAATCTGCCACTGGATTATCCTCCTTCTGTTGGATATTTCCTGTTAAGGACTATGAGTTTTTTCAATGCGCTATAAAATAGTTGCAATGTGATTGCACTCTAGTTACGAACAATCACATGTACATTGCAGCTATTGTGTGTGTTGCTTTCCATTCCCTAGAAAGGCTATAAGACCCTGTAAAAGGTTTGAAAGTTATATTTGGTCCAGAAAAAATAGAGCCAGCTATTAAAACCAGATGAGAAGATTTACAGTACGCAAGAAAAGCAATTCTTATTTATGGTTTTATTTTCAGTTTTACAAGTCTTGGAAGTGTTTGTGATCCTGTGATGCAGTTATAAAGAAACTGTTCAAGACATGGTGCAATATATCAAACCAGTGAATGAAGTACTGTGAAATGGGCAATCGGAAACACGAACAAGTAATCAATTTGATATTTTGGTGAACACAGAGAAATTCAATTTTTACCACTTGCTGGAAATATAATGACGTTTTCTATATTAATATTACATTATAAAAACATAAATATTGCATTAAAGATACTAGCTAGCAGTTGTGATAAAACTGTAGCAACCAATCAGGATTCATCTTTCATGAGAAAACTAAAACTGAATCTAACTGGTTAATGTGGCCAGCTGCTCCAATTTTAACCATATCTCCTATTTGTTATATATCATACCGAATGTATTGTATCGTAGTTCAAATGGAGGTAAAAAAAAAACCTTCTTACAGGGCTAGTTAACTGCTCCATCGTGTAACTATCTTCAACAGACTTCTTACAGTCCTTGCTATTGATTGTCTATCTCTGGCTGTAGCGAGCAGGTGCAGGAAATTAATACAATGCATTCCTATTTGTAGAAAACTTTAGGTACTGCGCTAGCAGCAATATCACAACCCAATTATACGGGGCTTTTTTTCAGCGGGAACACGGGGGAACGCAGTTCCGGCACCTCCAGCAATAAATGTATGTAATAGCAAGGAGTGCTGGGGTGTGCTGGGGGGTCTATTGATGCTTGCTGCTGGGGGATCTATTGTCACTGGTGGGGATCTATTTTTGCGTGGAGGTCTTGTGTTGCTGGGTAGATCTATTATTGCTGGTGGGGGGCTTATGTTTCTAGGGGGGAGCAATTGTTGCTGGGAGGGATCTACTGTTGAGGGAGAGGTCTATTGTTGCTGCCTCCTGGAGGGTCTATTGATGCAGTCTGTTGGGACATCTGTTGTTGCTGCTGGGGATCTATTGTTGCTGGGGTGGTATTTTGTTGTGTGGGGGCTCTATTTTTGCTTGGGTGAGGTCTATCATTGCTGGGGGGGGTGTCTACTGTTGCTGGGGTAGGGTCTATTGTTGCTCACTGCAGGGGATCTATTTTACTATCTTTCTTTGTTATCATTAACAAATTCTGTGCAAAATCACTTAGTAGCAAAAATGATACTTGGTTCTGTAATCTCTAAAATGGGCGGTACTGGGAGGTCGGTAGGAGGTGGAACCAAGGAACGGTGCTCAGGGGCTGGTAGGGAGCAGTAAAGAAGGGTGAAGGTCGGTGTTCCTGCACCCATTCTCTGAGAAAAAAATCCCTGCAAATATATCACAATGGTTGCTTTACACAATACTGCCAATTCAACCAATCTATGGCTCAAGACCAAACTGTTAAGTGAAACTTTACTTTGCCTATAATAGAAAGGTAACAGGTTTGCTACAAAGCCAGACACTATAAGGCAACTAAACTTCCCAGCTTGTCTGCTGGAGCACCAAGCAAGGGCTAATATTTTTAGGTATGGAGAAACATATGACACTCCTCGTCTTCCCAAAAAAGCCCTGTGTGGGTGTAGACATTTAAAATGTCAACAATACTTACTGAGCCTAACTCTAAAGCCGCGTACACACGATCAGTCCGCTGGATTTTTTTTATTGGACAAACTGATCGTGTATGGGCCCCATCGGTCTGTTTTCCATCGGTGTCAAAAAATAGAACATGTTTTAAATTTTTCCGATGGATAAAAAACCGATAGCAAATTCCGATCGTCTATGGACAAGTCCATCGGTTAAAAAACCCATGCATGCTCAGAATCAAGTCGACGCATGCTCAAAGCATTGAACTTAATTTTTCTCGGCTCCTCTGAGTGTTTTACGTCACAGCGCTTGGAACAGTTGGTTTTTTGACTGATGGTGTGTAGGCAAGACTGATGGAAGTCAGCTTCATCGGTTTTCCGATGGAAAAATCCATTGGTTTAAAAACCATAGGAAATTCGATCGCGTGTACAGGGCTTTAGTTAGAATTAGAGGTCACCAGAAGTCAAAAAGTTTTTGCCCTCTCAGTTGCCCCACTGCACACAGCTCCTAAAACTGCATCACAAAATAAAATAACATTAGTTAAAAAAAAAAATAACTACAGTTTCTGAATTTGTTGAACCCCTGCATAAGCCTAGTAGCAACATATTCTTTTAAATTAGCATTTTTTACATGCCTCATCATCTTTAATATATTATAGTGATTGTAAGGGCTCGGCTATATTGTTCTATTTTCTAAAAATAACAAACATGGTATACTTACCTGCTCTCTGCTCATGGGCTCATTTCGGAGTGAGGAGGGGGCTGAGAGGCTGAGCCACCTGCCGATCAGGCATCTGGGTGGATCCTGACATTACAGTCAGGATCCCTGTAGATTCTCAATCTGGACCAGCTGAGCGACATCAGCCAACAGCGACCTTTAACCTGCTGTCGGCTGAATACAGGTCACAGGAGTGCAGAACAAAATGCACTCCTGTGACCTACAGGAGAAGTAGGACCAAAGTCCTTACCATCTCAAAGACCTTTTTATTTCCTGATAAAAGTCAACTGCAAATGCAGGGTTCAATTCCTTTTGTACATGCTTTTAAGACTTTACAGAATGCATGTGCTGTATAAACATGATGATTTTAAGGTATTGGTTCAACAAAATATGGAGATAGTAAAGCAACAACTTTTATTTTTATCTCAAAGGTGCATTTTTTCTTTTAACAGCATTTAACAGAAAGCCAAAACACTGTACGTATTGTCATTATCACCTAGCTCTGCAGACATCTGCAATTGTTTTACAAGCCAGAGGGTAATGTAATTATTTGTGATAAAAATAACATAATTACCGCCTAAAAAAGACTAACAGTTATTACTGAGAATGGAATAACAAAGAGATATTCCAAGATAAAATCTGATGACCATATAAATAGCATTAGTGTTCCTGATCTGACAATTTTTAGCAAAAATCAGGTGATAAATGTCTATGACCACCTTCAGACACCACTGTCCAAGGGATCTTAGTGGAAATAATGACTGCAATCCTGCTGCTTTGTACTGTCTCCCCCAAAAAGAATCCTGAAATAAAAGTGTCTATCTATACAGTCATCCGTTTTCCTCCTCTATTCAGCTAAATGTGCACACTGGACAAGCAGGGATTAACTGCCCTTACTTTGCTTTAAAATGTATTTATAATATGTTACTATGTGATTTATGCATTGTAAAACAAATATGTAATATGCCCCTTACTAAAGGACTTTGAGAACTCCCTATGGTATCCTAAATGAAAAAAAAACAGAGATATACTGTATATATAATATATATATACAGTGGGTACAGAAAGTATTCAGACCCCCTTACATTTCAATTTTTTTTTTTATAAATCTGCAAAAATGTCAACAATTCTGTGTTTTTCTGTCAATATGGGGTGCTGTGTGTACATTAATGAGGAAAAAAAAATGAACTTAAATAATTTTAGCAAATGGCTGCAATATAACAAAGAGTGAAAAATTTAAGGGGGTCTGAATACTTTCCATACCCACTATATATATATATATATATATATATATATATATATATATTCATCGTTGGAGCCCTTCAACCGAAATAGACGTGAAACCACATAAAGATGCCACAAGCCTCACAACATAACATAGACCTGAGGTGTGCCCTGGTTAGCTGGTCGGTACGCCAAAAAGGGGGCATACCCAAGATAAAAAAATGCTTGAATGTAAAAGAGGTATGTGAAGGAAGTGCCCTGTAAAGGGGATGGGAGGGAGGGTATCGCGCACAGGAACCGACAAGGAACACGGGTGAGTGGGCTGCTTTAATACCCTCCCGGGCTCCTCCCATAAATTCAGGCCACCATACTGGCCTTCTAATTTATGGTCAGAGCACTCCAACTGAGATAGAAGTGAAACCGCATAAAGACTTACAACAAAACATAGACCTGAGGTGTGCCCTGGTCAGCTGGTTGGTACGCCAAAAAGGGGGTAAAAATACCAGGATAGGGAAAGCTGTTTTATTGGTATACATGACATTTATTGGGCAAGCTTGGTGAAGGCTTGCGACATCTCAACCTGGGGATTTGAAATGTGCTAGGTAAAGCAGGTGGATTTCCATCTGCCTAAACTTTTGATGACATGACCCGGCACCCCATGCCGGGAGGCAGTCAAGGCCGCTCCGACCTGGAAGGAGTGCCTAGAAAACTGGTTAGGGTTGAGGCCTAAATTAGCCAGAAGGATGCAAACATATCTGATGAACTGGCTAGCTGTTAGTGGGCTGGTAGTAAAAGGCAACAATGGGATAGGAGCTAGACTGGCTCGGCAGGTGTGATAACAACTGGTCCAGAACCACTACTGGACACCATTCATTGTGGTTCTGGAAGAATTTGATGTTAGGCAAAATGGTCTTGAAGGCAGGCCAGATGGCACCTGCGTAGCACCTGGCAACCAGGGCCATTGTAAGTGAACTCACCGGGCCGTAGGAAGCTGTAGAAGGTCAAGTAGATAGCTGCTTGGATGACCAGGCTGGGCAGCAACCCAAAAGAGGACTGTGACAGGATGACTGACATGTCCCGGGAACAAGCAACTTGATATGGGCAAGCGTTTGCTACTGGCTACGGGCTGATGTTTCTGGATGCCACACAGCAAGGCTTTGACTGCATGGGTCAGGAACAACAAGGGTTTCCCAGGGGCTTGTAAGGAGAGGAAATGCTGGATGCCAGCTAGGTACAGTCGGACAGTGTTGTGGGACAGGCTCAGATGAGTGTGGCAGTAATACACGAAGAACAAGGGAACACACTTGTAATCGAACGCACAGACTGAAGAACATGAGGTGAGCTGGGGAGAGTCGGCCTAGTGATGTGTAGGAACCGACTAGGAATACAGGTAAGTGGGCTGCTTAAATACCCCCCAGGACTCCTCCCATAAATTACTGACCTATACTGACCTACATATCAATATATCAATATATCTATATATATAGATATCTATATATATAATATATGTGTGTGTGTGTAATTTAAAACCTATTTGAATCATAGATAAGCTCTCAAACACACAATAAAATAACAACTTTCATTTCCTTAAGCCGGGTAAACACGGGCCGAATGTTGGGAGACATTTGCAAGTTAAAAATAAAAATAAAACAGCCGACATTCAGCCTGTGTGTATATCTGTCTGTCCGACAGAAGTTAGGCCAGCTTCTGTCAGACCAACCGACTCCCAATCAGCGCTCTCAGCCAATGCCAGAGAGCGCTGATCGGAGTGTTCTGTATGGGGGGCTGGGGCGTAATTCTCAAATAACTCAAATTCATTAAATTCATCCTTGTACGGTCATGTATCTTGAACCAGGTATGTTCCACATACTGACACCTTGCTGCATTGAGCAACATTTAAATATACCCGCTTGCCTATTTATTTTTAGTTATACCGTTTATTTTTCTTTATTTCAGCTCATCTCTCTATACATTAACTTACCAACAAATTGGGTATGTTTTAATGTAGAATTCCATTGATTTAACATGACAGGCATACTTTACGCATGATATATTAGTGATTTACCATCTTCGTCCTTATGCCCCGTACACACGATTGTTTTTAATGTCATTTTTTAAACCAACGTTTTTCTCCTCGTTTTTTTTCATGTTTCCTCTCAAGCCTGCCTTGCGTACACACCATCATTAAAAAAAACGATCAAGCAAAGCGCAGTGACGTTCAACACGTACGACGGCACTATAAAGGGGAAGTTCCGTTCGAATGGCGCCACCCTTCATGTTAGTAAAGTTTGTTGAGCGACGATTCGCGCTTTTCAGTCCGTTACTGTGTAATGAATGTGCTATCTCCATTACGAACGCTAGTTTTACCAGAACGAGCGCTCCCGTCTCATACTTGATTCTGAGCATGCGCGTTTTTTTTCACGTCGTGAAAGCATACACACTATCGTTTTTAACGTCGTTAAAAAAAACGACATGAAAAACGACGTGAAAAAAGAGAGCATGTCCGGAATTTTTAATGGCCGTTTTTCACGTCGTTAAAAATGCTCTGGAGCCTACACACGATCATTTTTAATGGCCATTTTTTAAAATGGCATTTTTAACGGCATGAAAAACGATCGTGTGTACGGGGCATTAGGCATAGCCATACATGGCGGAACTCACTCTGGTTGTCTCTTTACCTGATGACCACTGATCCCTTGTGGTTGTTCAGCCCATCTTAAAGCCGGGACCCAAATAGGACATGCTACAGCTGCTTTTGTTGGTCCCTATACCTGGTCTTATTCATTTTTGAAAGTCCAATATGTTTACATAAATGATGTATGGATATTGTTACTATTTGTAATTTAGTAAAATCTATACACTCTTTGCCATATTTTTCTCTATGCATATAGGATTTATCCCACCATATTGTAACCTGAAGAAGACTAGGCATAGTTAAAACGCATTGGGAGATTCTGGCAGATATGCAATTTTTACAATAAGTGTTTGATAATCTCTGTTTCCTTTGAGGTCAGCATGAGATGATAACTAATACTAGCTAGTCAAGATTACAGAACAAGCCCAGTTGAATGTGGATAACTTCAAATAACTATACCACGACTTGGCTAAAAGAGAACCCTCATAGACATACTGTAGTATCTCAGCTATTGTGCTGAACCACAAGCTTTGAATATTTTATTGATCTGGAACACATTTGCAGAACAGAAAAATCAGAGAAAAGTCAGATGTCCTTAACTGCATACCTGTTCCAGGTTAACAAACTTTATACACTTTCCTGGACAATAACTCCGGAAATGAAACCAGATGATCTGTGTTATTACAGCCTCCATGTTGATCTTATGACAGGTTTTCTTTTACAATAACAGTGTTATAATTTTTAACACATTTTATTTCTCAATATGTTTTTGACTTATAGACTAACCTCAACTAAAGAATAAAAAAAAAAAATTCAAAGTACATATGATATTTACATTTTTCAAAGCAACTTTTATATAATTTCATGCCTTGGTATATTGACCCTAAAGAAATACAATTTAATACATGAAATTACAGCATTTGATACAATCCTAAAACTGGCTCATCAAGCAAGATTCAAACATCCACAATTGCAATGAATAATCCTTCACATGTTCTTTCTTATTACATATAAGGTGCAGATCAGTATTCGGCTTCCATGTATAACCTGGATGCCGTATGCAATGCTGCATCTGTACGAAATCATTTATTCAAAGATCCCCTCCCCAACATAGTAAATTACATTTTATTTACTGTTGCTAAATCCTTCATGTGGTCTCATGTCTCATATCTGTGGGTTATTCTGTGTAAAAATCTCCTGTCTCTATAATGGTTCTTAGAATACGTTGTCTGTTGCCTCCCACATACTGTTATCTAACTACGTTAATTAATAGCTTTTTTAAACATAGTCAATATACAGGAAGCACTTCTGTGCATGATGTAACAATAAGTATAATACAGTACAGAAAACACTTTATTCTTAGCTATATGTTTATGGTTCAGAAATGGGTATGTGATGGATTTGCTTTAAATGCACAACCCATCAAATGTATTGCTAAAGCTCTACAGTTATATACAACTATACATATTACTGGGAAAAAAAATATGACCTTCAAAAAGTGAATTGTAACTTTCTCACTGATGTTAAAGACTGTGTTTAGCTGATGATGACTCATGATAAATAAGAAGAGTGTTTTCTCTAACAGATTATTCCCCCACTCACTCCTTACACCTATTTTTGGAGGCTTAGCCTTGATAAATGATGCTCTAGTGCAGCTCTTCTAGCCAAGTTAGATTATTGATGAGGTGCATTTTGAAAATAGTACAATACACAATAGCAGATAGGAGAGCAGATTAATAGTAAGAAATATCAGGATTGACATTCCATGGGGGAGTTATTCTTCAAAAGATGTACTGATATTTATTGGAGAGTACCCAGTATGTGGCATTAAAGTGAAATAACTTTTTCTTCTTTATTGTTATTAAATTTTCAGGCAATCTAGATAGTGATTTTTTTTTCTAAAATTTCCATACTACATCTGCCCCCTTTACACATGTAAATGCATAAATGGCAGGAGGATATGTTAGATAGCAGTACTACCTATGAATTTAGATCTAAGAACATTTACCGAAAAGTGAGTGTTCATGTCTAACTTGTAAAATAAGAACCCATTCTTTACAGCTAAATTGGTCCATAATTTTTTTTTTTTTTTAGTAACACACATGATAACTGGACTTCGAGATACTGTGAGGACAAGCCTTGCACAAGTGCCATTTTGCAATCTTTATTTTTTAATGACTACATTGGTCTTCTGTAAAGAGGGCTGAATGTATTTTTAATGGATTAGGTTAAAGATGGATTGGTTCTACCAGTACATGGTTTTATACAGTATGACTTTCATAATATATCAAAATTTTGTTTTGTATGACATATGGGGTAAAAGATGCTTTCTTTTGTTACAATGTATAAAGGACACCAAGATATTTAGGGCTCTTTCGCACGGAGATCCGTGAGCAGATCCCCTGATAAATCAAGGCCAAACAGGACGGATGTCAGTTTTTTGACATACACACCCATTCAGTTTGTGTCCAGCAGACCCAAGATAGCTCCATGGGTTACTAGGTTTAAACAGACTCTGGCGTCCGTTTACATCACCTACCTCCGATTTCTCATATTTAGGTCAGGAAAAACAGGAAAGGATGCAGTCCTTTTTTCTTTTTCCTTCCAGACCTGGACGGACTAAGAGATAGGTAGGTGTAATTGGTCACAAGTCCGTTTACATCCACCTGTCCATGGAGCTGCATGGAGCTTCCAATCAGGTCCGCCTGAAAAACTGATAGGCAAACCTGATCAGAAAACAAAAAAACAGCGCTCTATGGGTAAAAGACAGAGTTGTGTAAATATATATGTATATAGAAATATATACTCCTTGGATTGGATGAAACCCGATCAGAAAGCCCTTCTGAAAGGGGCCCTAAAGTGGAGCTCTAGGCATACATCTAAATGCACAAATGAATTACATATAAGGGAGCTGTTTTACCTGCCAGGGAATTTGAATTTCTGTCTATCCTGTTTTGAGTTTTACAAAGCTCTGCCATAGACTTCAGATATCTCAATAAAAAGACCTGCCACAGCCCATGCTATCACAATGGATGTTGTTCATCCTTTGTGATGGCAATAAAGTTCAATGAGAAAAAATATATAATAAAGGCACAGAGTAAAAAAAAAATGTAATTGAAAATAATATAAATGATAAAATAAGGAAAAAAATAAAAGCACCCCCATCCCCCGTATTCACACAGACAAACAAACAAGCGCATCACACATCAGGTATCATTGAAAACATCAGAGTGAGAGCCATCCTGTGCAACTCTAAACTCGTAACCTGTAAAGGCTTTTACAGCATTGCCTATGGAGATTTTTAGGTACCATAGTCTGTTGTCATTTCAAGGGCATAAACAATTTTAAAGCCTGATATGTTAGGTATCTATTTACTCAGCATAACATTGTCTTTTAAATCCTACCAAACAATTTGGTATTATATTGTATTTGTGTGAACTAAAATGTATTAAACTGTACTGTCAACATTTTTCATATGATAAATTGCTGCACAAATATCATGCAAAATAAAGAATTGCAGCACCCACCATTTTATTTTTCAGGGGCTTTGCTTTCAGAAAATATATGTTGTTTGGGGGTTCTAAGTAATTTACTAGCAAAAAGAAAAAAAGATTTTACATGTATGTGAGAAATGTCAGATAACAAGTGGTTAACAAAACATTGAAAGAACAGAGATAATATGCTGCTTGCATATTTCTGTTTATTCCAATCATATATCTATTCTAATTGGGTGCGTTGGGTAACTTTCTTTTTTTTTATTATTATTATTAAATAAGCCCAGTAGTGTTTTGCAAAGGAGAATTAAGTATGTTGAATTAAGTGTAACATTTGAAATGATTAGAATCTGCATTTTATATTGATTGACAACCAATCTTAAACAGAAAATAGCAGCTATAAGCATTTTGAGCAATCTATTTTCTTGCAACTTATACCCCAGGACAGGTTTACCATTTACAAATGATTTTACCTTGCAGCAATAGACAATTAATGGCAGTAGGTAATTCACCAAATTATTCTTATCACAAATTGCACTGAGCTGTAAATTGTTATGCCATGGGTCAATAAATCCTAGTCAAATAATTCCAAGAGAAAAGTTTGACAACCTTCCTGCAGATTTCATCAGTTTTTTTAAAACAGCCACATGATGTGATTAAAATCATAAAGTGATAAACAAAATTCATTACTGGAGGCAGCACAGTATTTATGTTATATACAAATCTATCAAAGTCCACTAGGAAGTAAATGCGCAATACTTAAAGGAGAAGTAGGGCAAAAGCTTTTTTGGCTGTACTTCTCCTGGGAATCACAGGAGAGCACTTAGTTCTGCACTTCTGCACTCCAGACATCACAGAGCTAGTCTGGGCTCTGCAGTGATCCCAGCAATAATGTCAGGATTCGCCCAGGTTCCTTACCAGCAGTTGGCTCAGCCTCTCAGTGCACCACTGAAAGCAGCCTAAGCCAGCCCCCCCCCCCCCGTCCAATGTCCAATGTCCAGAACTTCAATGAGCACTCAAGGGGCAAAGCAGTCTTTGGTCGCTCAGTTCTAGGTGTAGAGCTGGCAGGGGACAGCTGCAGAATCGGATCGATGCTGCAGCCATCTAGGTGAGTATGTATGTTTTATTAGAAACCCACACTTCTCTTTAAAGCTCCTTTAAGTAGCTTGCAGCTTACTTAAAGCCTAACTCCAGGTTTCATTTCACTTTAAAAAGTTAATTTGGGCCAAGTTGGCCAAACAAACTATTTCTATTACGAATACGTTCTTCTGCTGTCAGAGCTGTAAACTGCATGCAGTATCAGCTAAATACAGTATACAGCGCTGGGCTCTCTCTCTATATATATACGGTATATACACATATCAGCCTTTTACAGAAAACTGCATACAGAATGTTCAAAATGCTTACAATTAGAAGGATGTGGGGCAATCAGGGCTGGATTTACATATAAGTTACCTATATTCTCAGAATATTTGGAGTCCTAAGCCCCTGTTTTTGTGTGTGTGTGTGTGGGGGGGGGGGTAAAACAAGATTTTCTTTTGGCAATATTAGCTTCAGACAGTATTTTGTTTTCTGTGTAATCTATATAACAAAATGTCATTTCTTGGGGACGAGGGGGATTCAGACTAGGATGGAAGTGTTGATATCTAAGCTTCCCTTTCCTCTTGGTTATATACCATATTGCTTTCATTAGCTCTTAGAGCATGGGACACCCCTTCCAGCTGGGTACCATCTTTTGTTATTTTTTTCTTTTTATCCTTTTTTTTTAAAGGCCTGGTCCACTGGTGCTTTGTATGTGCAACGTTTTCTTATATTAATCTTTACTGCCATGGTTGCTCATCTGAGCACATTTTCTTTCCTTACAAAGCTGTTGTGCTTGTTTAACTTATTTCTGAAAACTATGAAAATTAAAAAATAATGGAAAACACAATTAAATCTTTTTGCAAATGGCACCAGTGTTATTTTCAAAACAACTGTTATTGTACATAAAAAAGTACAAACTTTACCCTATAATTTGTCCATTTATAATGGCACTAAAATTACAGTGTATGTGTCTGGTGCAAAGCACAGCATAGCTATTTACTAATGAAATAAAGGCTTTTTTAAAAAAAAAAAACATGTTTTATTCAAGCAAGAAAAGACAAATTACATTTAAGGATCAGTAGTCAAAAAATTACAATAAAGAGGTGGAAAATAATAGCTAAGGAGAGATCGGAGGAAGAAGTTAACTGGCACTGGTAAAGTTAATTAGGGTTTACTTTTTACACTTGCCAGATTGTTTTACATGCCATCATAGGCAACTTACTTTATCACATAAAATACACATAATATAACTAAGTAAATGCATACCAAGTAAAAAGTATATTGTCAAATGCAGGGGTAGGCAACCCTTGAAAGATAGAGATATGCATTAAGAACTTGGAAAATATCAAGGATCAAAAGATCACATGGTGCAGCATGCTTTTTTTTAAATAGTGCCACATTAAAAAGTAAGGACAGTTCAAAGAAAACCTAGAAAAATATATTAATACTAATGTCACTTTAAAAACATAAAATTATTCTACTATTTTAGCTCCAGTAAGACACGTGGTATTTAATGTCATTCCCATTTTTGCTCCTGCTTGGAAAGTTGTTTTGTCACCCCAAGTCTAATGCAAGGGTTATATACAGAGTGCAGGAATCAAGAGTGTGTTATGTGCAGAGTGAGGGGGTCAGGAGTGTGTTATGTCTAGAGTGCAGGGGTCATATACTGCACACCGGAGTCAAATTTGTGTAACACACATTGTGCAGGGGTTTAGTGTGCATGAACAGAGTTCAGGGGTCAGGAATATGGGCAAGATGTTGTCCAGGGTACAAGTGCATGGGTCAGGAGTATGTAGGGTACATAGTGCAGGGTTCAAGAGACAAAAAAGCCTAGTGCACAGAACCCCTATAATTCATTCCACCTCCTCTTTCCATAGCACAGCAGAGGCATTTTCACAACACTCCCATGTACACACATGCCCACACACTCTCACACACACATATAATCACCCACACACTCACTTATTTTTCTCTCTTATGTGACTCGGCTGGCATAGCTGGCCGTCCCTCCAGCTTCTTTTGAGGAAAGCAAGCAGGAGATGGTCCTGAGGAAAAGCAGCTTAACATTCCCTGTCCCCTTTTTAGGGCTGCCCTCCTAGTGTGTTTACAGAATTAAGGCTTCTCCAGAAGCAGCATGTCAAGCAGCCACAGCACCAGAGAGCATGGGCAGCAGAGTCTGCACCAGGGGCACCAGACAATAGATGTGAAACATGTGTCCCAGGTGCCTGACACTAACGACTCCCATGGCAGCGGGATAGCAGTCTAGCCAACAAATGGCCATGATCAACAAGTAGATTGTCAACAACCTGTTGCTGACCCCGGTTATAATGTATTTTTAAGCAAAGCTTGCAAACATTGCTTATTTGCTGGGTTTGTTTAAACATACAGAAGCCTCTTTCAGTGCTTCTGCAAAACAGATTGTTAACCAGCATGTCCCAAAAATTAACCTTGTCAGCCTTTGGTTCAATAAAGGTACTGTTTAGGGTCTTCCTTGGTCTTGGCTTTATAGCAACTGCTCAAAAAACAATTCATCTATACTTCTAGAAGTATTGTAAATGAAGGCATTAGAAAAATCATCAGTATGCTCAAAAACACGTCTACAATAAATAATAAAAAAAAATACTTACATTATAGGTCTCTATGCTCAGGTTTAAGCTTTCACAAAATAAATTAGCATGTGTTTAAGTAGTAAAAATAGCAAAACACTTGCATAGGTAAACTTAGAACAAACATTATCAACAGTATGCAGTAATAAGAATAGGCAGCCAATAAGCCAAGAGGAGGAGTGAAGACAGACTGTACCGCAGAATTCCAAGAGAGCCTCTGAATCAATTTCCGCACATCAGCTCCAATTTTGTGTCATTTGGAATTTGTAATAATAGAATAAAATAATTAGCTCTTTTAATCTGATGTGGGTGGGCCATTATGTTGAATTATTCACAGTAATTATTAAGAAAAAATACCCCTGTACTTAGTAGAATGTGTCTTTTTTCATTAATTAAGCACCAAACATTTTTGATATGTATAGTTTTAGAATTACAATTCAATGGGAAATGTAAGAGAAAGAATAGACTCATGTTAAGAAGTCTTTCAATCTTGTAACTTTCAATTTAGCAGTTTTGGCTTTTTTGGATGTGATGGTAACCCAGTAATTAAAGCATGCTTTACAGAACTTGGAATTGGAAAGAGATCCTCTATTACACAGTTCTATTTTCACAGATACAAAATAAGAACTAACAACCCAGCTTTACGGATTTTTCTGACTAAGCACTAGAATCATAAAGAAAGGTGTTTAACTTATAACATGCCGCACTTAACTGGTCTGTTCTCAGGGACAAGGGCATGCACTATAGAATTAGGAACGCTGGTGATACTAGATAGAGAAGCAAGCCAACAGCCTTGCATATCACCTCTGGTTCCATTACAGACGAATTAAAGGCTTTTTGCACCATTTTACTGCATTGCTTGAAACACATTCCAAGAGAAATTACAAATCCATTTAGATAAAGGGGTTATAATAATAATCAGGTGATTACCTTAGCATATCAACATGCAAGAAATAAGGATAGGAAAGAGTTGATGGGGGATAAGAAAAGGCAGAACAAGTTTCAACAACAATTGTTTTGTTTTGTTTTCAGCAGGATACAGTTAAGAATTTAAGGAAGGAGAAGTGATGGCAACTGACTATTGACAAAAGATATGTATAGATATAGTAGTCTAAAATGTACATGTTGCGGTTTTGTTGGACACCCTCAGGAGATCAAACCCACCTACACAGACACAATACAAATACACCATAAGACACATATTGAATTGTAACATTGGGCTCATGGTGTATGTGATTACTTGTGATGTTTGCGGGATACAATATGTAGGCTGCACAAAAAGGAGGTTGTGTGATACACTAAGGGATCACCTGCAAGATATAAAACAGATAAAATAATTAATTTGGCCAAACATTTGGATTACGTGTATGGTACAGATACTAAATCTTTGAAAATACAAGGAATTAAATGTGTAGATAGACCCATTAGGGGGGGGGGGTGATATATTTTCTACCTTATATCAACAAAAGGTGTTCTGGATATTTGCTTTGAATACATGTACACCTTACGAGTTATCTACTATTATAGATACAACAAACAAAGGGTAAGTGGTAGGCGCAGAGGCTATAAGTGTTAGAGTCCAAAAAAGTCACTTGATAGTCCACATACTAGGGCAGCTTATCCAAGAGTGTAGCTCACTCTGTAGTAAAAGCAAAAAACAGGAAAGCGCCACTAAGTGTAGTAGATTGTAAAATGTTTTTTTCCCCCCATAATGGGCTACTCACAAGACTTCCTCCTCTGGCTCCTGGCACCAGCAGGCTTTCTCCCTGCCGATGCAGCGTCCTAGATGGATGACAGACACAGCACACAGCACCACCGCAAATTAGATGAGCTTGTTTTATCTTGTGAGTCCATTATGGGTGCAAATAAACATTTTAAGATCTCCTACACTTAGTGGTGTTTTTCCCTTTTTCTTGCTATTATAGATAGCTTGTGATACATCTTGTCCTTCCTTTTCACTTCTCCCTTCCCCTTGCCAACATTTTCCCTTTTCCTTCTTTTCCCTTAGTCTTCCTCTCACCTTCTTTTCCACTTCCCTTCTTCTCCTCTTTTTTCTTCTCTTTTCACCCTTTCATTTCCACCCCCTCATTCCCTTCTTTTCACCTTTCCTCCTTTCTTTCTTTCTTTCTTTCTTTCTTTCTTTCTTTTCTCTTCCCCTTTTTCTCTTCTCCTCTCCCTTTCCTACTTTCTTCTCTTCTCCCCTCTCCCATAATGGTGGATATGTTAATTCTAGTGATGTCATTATGTACTTTGAAATATTTGAGATTGTAACTACAATTATAAAATTATCTTCACTATTTGGTTACTTAATATTTTCTTAATATTGTATATATAATGATTTTAGATGTTTGTTAATAATTACTTTAATAAAAGTTAATGATCTTAGGGCTGTAATGGGATGTTTCCTATAATTATAGATGGCCTGTGACACCTCTTGTCTTTCCTTTTCCCTTTTCTTTAAAACAGGATATATATATATATATATATATATATATATATATATATATATATATATATACACAAAAATATATATATTTGTGAGTATAAATTGGTGCATGATCCAATAATTGCATTTACACAGAGATAAGTAAAATTACTTTTTTAGATGTGTAGTTTTGTTGATGGGCATTGAATGCTAGAACTGTACAAATTTGTTTATGATCTGATGCACTTTGGCTACATTATACTAGGGATATAGGGTTAGCCGTGTAATCAATCAATGTGTATACTCTTTTGCAGTATGTGCATTGACCAGCATTTCTCCACATCACATACAGTAAATGCAGAAACAATTGTTTTCTTTGTGCCCAATTAAAAATGATTAAGAACAGGTCACGGCCTCCTCTTGGAGAGGATCTTCTGGAATCCCCGATCTTACTGAACACAGAGAGAGATCTCAGCAGACGTTTAGTTTTTGATGACATCCTTGATAAATTTGCTAAATCTTCCTTTATTCTACAAGTTTGTTTCTTTAAAGCTGAATACAAAAAAACTGATAATCATCCCAGTCCTGTAAGATGTCAGCAAATAGTAAATGGAGGGGTTACACAGACAGAAACAATTATATCTTAAAGATATTACAAAGAGGTTTGAAGTTGACATTTTAAATACAAATATTGTGGGTACAGTTAAAGTGCACAGTAACTCCACATAACTAATGACATCATCTTGAGGACTGGGTAATGCAATGGTTTCAGCTCTTTATCACTCTCATCATACTTAGCAACAATTGCCTGACAACATCCTTGATAAATCTTCCCATTCTCCTTCACTCTCACTAGAGGGATATTGGTATAGTCTACAGAAATAATGTCAACATCTTTAAGAGTGGGTTATAGAATACTTTCAGCTCTGTACACTCATCATCCTCATCATATTTAACAACACTTGCTTAATCAATTACTGGTCATCCTGATTATATTTAGAGACAACTGCTTGATCAATTACTGTGTAGGTAGTTTTCCAGTCATCTGTTTCTTTGTTGTTATATACATCTTAGATGTTGTTCACCAAGCACAGCACAAATATGTAGTAATTATTTTTCTGAATATATTTGTATGATTGTGATATAAATACAACGCAAAGTATAATTTTTTTGTGTTACATTGTGGTATCTGACAAAAAAATGCAATGTTGTAGTGTAGTGTTGTTAACTGCAGTGGTTGTGTTGAAACAGGTCAACAATAAGATAGGACTGCATACCTATCTTTCACTAGTGGTTTCCAGAGTATCAGTCCGCCCTTGATTACAGCACACATCATTTTCTCTTTATGAATATTTTCCCTCTACCAGTCTGAGCTCCACTGCATAGAGGATTGCAAGAGGCAGATATCACGTCAAATTCAGCTACCTAAGCCACTGCATTTATTTGTGTCTTTAACATTTGGCTAGAGTTAAGCTTTAACTTATCTTTTTATCAGTACATAATTCTATGTCTTCTGTCCTATACTTGCAGATATAAACTATTGTCTAAAAAACCTTTATATGCACAGTTTTCAAGTTTCCTATTATGCTTCATCCAATTGTGATGTTAGCAGAATTTAGATGTTGTGATCTGGTGACCTCCCAATGTTAACAAATTCCACTTCCTGATTGCATTGTATAGCAATATATACCATAAGCGCTGTGTAAACTGTTGGCACTATATAAATCCTGTATAATAATAATAGTAATAATAATACCACCATGTTCTCTCTTTTTAATACTTAAATCATATATTTAAATACTTAAACATAAAGCAGTTGATTCTTATAGGCTAATATGTTAAGCATAGAATTTCACTAAGGGTATGAGGGAGATTTACTCAAACTGGTGCACTCAGTATCTGGTGCAGCTGTGCATGGTAGCCAATCAGCTTCTTACTTCAGCTTGTTCAATTAAGCTTTGACAATAAAACCTTGAAGCTGATTAGTTACTTATTAGTTGTGCACTCTCCAGTTTTAGTAAATTAGTGTCTACCAAAATTATTATTCAGTTTCAAAAAGGTGGTGAAAAGACTAAAAATGCAAATAATTTCCCAGCACTTTTTCTGAACTACTGTGCTTTAGTTTTCTCAGTTTTTAGAAGGAAAACCCCTGCTTCAATAATATTGATATACAGGTCCTTCTCAAAAAATTAGCATATTGTGATAAAGTTCATTATTTTCTGTAATGTACTGATAAACATTAGACTTTCATATATTTTAGATTCATTACACACAACTGAAGTAGTTCAAGCCTTTTCTTGTTTTAATATTGATGATTTTGGCATACAGCTCATGACAACCCAAAATTCCTATCTCAAAAAATTAGCATATTTCATCCGACCAATAAAAGAAAAGTGTTTTTAATACAAAAAAAGTCAACCTTCAAATAATTATGTTCAGTTATGCACTCAATACTTGGTCGGGAATCCTTTTGCAGAAATGACTGCTTCAATGCGGCGTGGCATGGAGGCAACCAGCCTGTGGCACTGCTGAGGTGTTATGGAGGCCCAGGATGCTTCGATAGCGGCCTTAAGCTCATCCAGAGTGTTGGGTCTTGCGTCTCTCAACTTTCTCTTCCCAATATCCCACAGATTCTCTATGGGGTTCAGGTCAGGAGAGTTGGCAGGCCAATTGAGCACAGTAATACCATGGTCAGTAAACCATTTACCAGTGGTTTTGGCACTGTGAGCAGGTGCCAGGTCGTGCTGAAAAATTAAATCTTCATCTCCATAAAGCTTTTCAGCAGATGGAAGCATGAAGTGCTCCAAAATCTCCTGATAGCTAGCTGCATTGACCCTGCCCTTGATAAAACACAGTGGACCAACACCAGCAGCTGACATGGCACCCCAGACCATGACTGACTGTGGGTACTTGACACTGGACTTCAGGCATTTTGGCATTTCCCTCTCCCCAGTCTTCCTCCAGACTCTGGCACCTTGATTTCCGAATGACATGCAAAATTTGCTTTCATCCGAAAAAAGTACTTTGGACCACTGAGCAACAGTCCAGTGCTGCTTCTCTGTAGCCCAGGTCAGGCGCTTCTGCCGCTGTTTCTGGTTCAAAAGTGGCTTGACCTGGGGAATGCGGCACCTGTAGCCCATTTCCTGCACACGCCTGTTCACGGTGGCTCTGGATGTTTCTACTCCAGACTCAGTCCACTGCTTCCGCAGGTCCTCCAAGGTCTGGAATCGGTCCTTCTCCACAATCTTCTTCAGGGTCCGGTCACCTCTTCTCGTTGTGCAGCATTTTCTGCCACACTTTTTCCTTCCCACAGACTTCCCACTGAGGTGCCTTGATACAGCACTCTGGGAACAGCCTATTCGTTCAGAAATTTCTTTCTGTGTCTTACCCTCTTGCTTGAGGGTGTCAATGATGGCCTTCTGGACAGCAGTCAGGTCGGCAGTCTTACCCATGATTGCGGTTTTGAGTAATGAACCAGGCTGGGAGTTTTTAAAAGCCTCAGGAATCTTTTGCAGGTGTTTAGAGTTAATTAGTTGATTCAGATGATTAGGTTAATAGCTCGTTTAGAGAACCTTTTCATGATATGCAAATTTTTTGAGATAGGAATTTTGGGTTGTCATGAGCTGTATGCCAAAATCATCAATATTAAAACAAGAAAAGGCTTGAACTACTTCAGTTGTGTGTAATGAATCTAAAATATATGAAAGTCTAATGTTTATCAGTACATTACAGAAAATAATGAACTTTATCACAATATGCTAATTTTTTGAGAAGGACCTGTAAATTGCTTTTAAATAAGCAGTTTCATAATTGAATGTCTAAATCCAATGTCCATAAATGTTGACAACGACCAAAAAACTTTTTACCTTGGCAACTGTGTTTTTTTTTTGTTTAAATATGTCACATCTCCTAGAAACTACTGTAAATTCCCTTACTCATGTAACTGGCTTACCGCCTCTACCAGAAATGTGAACAGAGTTTGGTCAGCACTATCTCTTATTACAACATTGGGACCCATCATGGGATAATATAAAAGCTGGACCTCCCACTCAGCAATCAGCAAGTGAGCTGTAATGTCTATTTTATTATCTACACAATAATGTACAATAATATTTGTTAAAATCTTTGCAATGCAGATAGTCAACTTATGCCTTGTACACACAATCGGATTTTCCGTCGGGATAAACTCTGACTGATTTTTCCGCCGGAATTCCATTCAAGCTGTCTTGCATACACACTGTCACACCAAATTCCGACCGTCCAAAATGCAGTGACGTACAACTCTACGACAAGCTGAGAAAAATTAAGTTCAATGCTTCCGAGAATGCGTCGACTTGATTCTGAGCATGCATGTTTTTTTTCTCCGTCGGAGTTCCACACAGGCGAACGGAATTCCCGATAGGAATTTTTTTCATTGGAAAAAAAGAGAACATGTTCTCTTTCTAAATTCCGATGGAAAAAAGTCCGATGGGGCACACACACGGTCGGAATATCCGATGAAAAAATTCCATCTGACTTTTTCCATCGGAAATTCCGATTGTGTGTACAAGGCATTAGACCATGTTTCCTTCAGCTGAATCAGGTAAATAATTTAAACAATGCTTGCACTTTCATTATTTCCTTTTCAGTCCTTTTTGTAGCTATTTTTATTTTGATCATAAATTTGGAAGGCCAGACTGACAATGAATCTGTGGAAGGAAAAAAAAAACAAAAAAACAAACAAACAGATGCTGCTTTAGTTTTCTGCTTTCTAGAGCCTATAATGTAAAAAGAATGAAGCTATCACAAAGAAAACTGCAGCAAGTTGTATTTTTTATCTAGTGCATTAAAAAAAAGTATAAAAGGAATAAAAAATCCATTGTAGCATAGCCTTGCATTTATAATCACAGGTCTCAAAAAACTGTGAACCACAAGCTGATCATAGACAGGGATGAGCCGAACACCCCCCTGTTCGGTTCGCACCAGAACCTGCGAACAGACAAAATGTTCGTGTGAACTTTAGAACCCTATTAAATACAATGGACTCGAACGTTCGAAATCTAAAGTGCTAATTATAAAGGCTTATATGCAAGTTATTGTCCTAAAAAGTGTTTGGGGACCCGGGTCCTGCCCCAGGGGACATGTATCAATGCAAAAAGAAGTTTTAAAAACGGCCGTTTTTTCTGGAGCAGTGATTTTAATAATGCTTAAAGTGAAAAAATAAAAGTGAATTATTCCTTTAAATTTAGTACCTGGGGGGTGTGTATGATATGCATGTAAAGTGGTGCATGTTTCCCGTGCTCAGAACTGTCCCTGCAAAAAATGTAATTTTTGAAGGAAAAAAAATTAATTAAAACTCACTCGCGGCTATAATGAATTGTCGGCTCCCGGCAATACATACAAAAGTCATTGATAAAAAAAAAAAAAAAAAGCGTGGGGGTCCCTCATAATTCAATTACCAGGCCCTTCAGGTCTGGAATGGATATCAAGGGGAACCCCGCCGAATTTTTTTTAAAAAAATGGCGTGGGGTTCCCCCAAATATCCATACCAGGCCCTTCAGATCTGGCATGGATTTTAAGGGGAACTCCACCCCAAATGTAAAAAAAATTGTGTGGAGTCCCCCCAAAAATCCATACCAGACCCTTATCCGAGCAAGTAACCTGGCCGGCCGCAGGGGAAGAGGGGGGATGAGAGAGTGGCCCCCCTCCCTCCTGAACCATACCAGGGCACATGCCCTCAACATGGGGAGGATGTCCCCATGTTGATGGGGACAAGGGCCTCATCCCCACAACCCTTGCCTGGTGGTTGTGGGGGTCTGCGGGCGGGGGGCTTATCGGAATCTGGAAGACCCCTTTAACAAAGGGGACCCCCAGATCCCGGCCCCCCCTATGTGAATTGGTAAGGGGTACATTGTACCCCTACCATTTCACGAAGAAAGCGTAAAAAATTGTAAAAAAAACCACACAAACACCTTGAAAAAGTCCTTTATTTAAAAAAAAAAAAAAAAACATTCCAGCGATGAAATCCAGTGTCCTGCGGCGATCCCGATGTCCAGTGCCGTCCGTCATTGGTTTTGCCTGAGCGGACCTGATGGGGAACATAAGAAGGGGCGGGTCTATACATGTATTACCAAAGTGAGAGAAGTTCCCCATCAGGTCCGCCCCCTCGGTATGTCGGACCAGCCTACGTCATTGGCTTGAGCGGGGAACTTCCTTCACTGTGTAATTTAAAGTCTATAGCAGTGAAGGGGTCTATAGACTCTATACATGTATTACGCAGTGAAGGAAGTTCCCCATCAGGTCCGCCCCCTCGGTATGTCGGACCCCGCCTACGTCATTGGCCTGAGCGGGAAACTTCCTTCACTGTGTAAATTTAAATTACACAGTGAAGGAAGTTCCCCACTCAAGCCAATGACGTAGGTGGGTCCGACATACCGAGGGGGCGGACCTGATGGGGAACTTCTCTCACTTTGGTAATACATGTATAGACCCGCCCCTTCTTATGTTCCGCATCTGGTCCGCTGAGCGGACCTGATGGGGAACTTTAGAAGGGGCGGGTCTATACATTTAAAACACTGAGGAGGAAGTTCCCCATCAGGTCCGCTCAGGCAAAACCAATGATGGACGGCACTGGACATCGGGATCGCCGCGAGACACTGGATTTCATCACTGGAATGTTTTTTGTTTTTTTTTTAAATAAAGGACTTTTTCAAGGTGTTTGTGTGGTTTTTTTTACAATTTTTTATGCTTTCTTCGTGAAATGGTAGGGGTACAATGTACCCCTTACCAATTCACATAGGGGGGGCCGGGATCTGGGGGTCCCTTTTGTTAAAGGGGTCTTCCAGATTCCGATAAGCCCCCCGCCCGCAGACCCCCACAACCACCGGGCAAAGGTTGTGGGGATGAGGCCCTTGTCCCCATCAACATGGGGACATCCTCCCCATGTTGATGGGCATGTGGCCTGGTACGGCTCAGGAGGGAGGGGGGCCGCTCTCTCATCCCCCCCTCTTCCCCTGCGGCCGGCCAGGTTGCGTGCTCGGATAAGGGTCTGGTATGGATTTTTGGGGGGACTCCACGCATTTTTTTTTAAAATTTGGGGTGGAGTTCCCCTTAAAATCCATGCCAGATCTGAAGGGCCTGGTATGGATATTTGGGGGAACCCCACGCCATTTTTTTTTAATTTGTGGCGGGGTTCCCCTTAATATCCATTCCAGACCTGAAGGGCCTGGTAATTGAATTCTGGGGGACCCCCACGCTTTTTTTTTTTTTTTATCAATGACTTTTGTATGTATTGCCGGGAGCCGACAATTCATTAATAGCCGCGAGTGAGTTTTAAATGACTTTTTTTCCTTCAAAAATGACACTTTTTGCAGGGACAGTTCTAAGCACGGGAAACATGCGCCACTTTACATGCATATCATACACACCCCCTAGGTACGAAATTTAAAGGAATATTTCACTTTTATGGTTTCACTTTAAGCATTATTAAAATCACTGCTCCCGAAAAAACGGCCATTTTTAAAAAAAATAATTGCATTGATACATGTCCCCTGGGGCAGGACCCGGGTCCCCAAACACTTTTTAGGACAATAACTTGCATATTAGGCTTTATAATTAGCACTTTAGATTTCTCCCATAGACTTTTCGAATTTGCCGCGAACACCCCAATTTGTTTGCTGTTCGGCGAACAGGCAATGTTCGAGTCGAACATGAGTTCGACTCGAACTCGAAGCTCATCCCTAATCATAGACAGTAGAGGATGGTTGGATATGCAGATACAGTCCAAACAGTATTTTTTGTCTAAGCATGTTTTGCCTCTGGAGCAAGAAACATACTGCAGACACCTCCAAAATTAAAATTTCAGAGGTAAAAGAGTCTCTTTGGCTACTTCAAATACATTAGATTGAAAATGGCCAGACGAAACTACTGAAGTAAAATATAATGTCTATGTTAACTTATAGAACATTTCTGATCAATCAAACTAATTTACAGCTAAAAAAAAACATCCTCATAATCAACCAATTATGATTTTATTGTAATTCAGATGTAAATAAAAAACTAAATCTTATAGTTAGAGAAAATAAGATAGAAAAAGATAAATTAAATAGAATGATATTTAGGATTCTGAGACCTTCGATACTAATTCATATCCTTAACCGCTAATCTAATCATTACCATTGATTTCAATTCTACATAAATAAGAATGTAAAAACACAGAATAATGCTAACTAGGAAACACAGGGTGTTATTGTTACATCATTATTATGATTATGATTAATAATTTCTCTTTATTGTCATTTCTCAACAAAGACCAGAGTTTAGGTGTGCAAAACTAGGATCTAGTTTCCAAGGTAAGCAGATTAGGTTTTACTGTAAATGTGCTATGAACCCAGTAATCATAGATAGCTTAGGTGTCTCCACACAGGGATCTGCCGAGTCATTGATCCATGACACCTGTAGTATATTGAGGTGTATGTAAAGATTACTCAAAACAGAATATAAGCTAAAGAAACCATAGAAGTTAGAAACAGTTATTCAAAAAACTTTTGAAAAATATGGAGAAGTGGTCTTCATTCCCATCTTCCTTGAAGATTCCCTTCTATTATGATGAATGTTCAGAGATTTTAGGGTTGATTCACTAAAAGGAAACAGGATGTTCACATTGCAAGAGAAGCTGCACTTTGCAAAGGGGTTTGCCCCAGAGCTTTCTGAATGTCGTACAATTGCCAATCACGTGCAAGGAAAAAATAAAACTGCAATTTTGCTTGTACATGATTGGATGAAGGAAGTCAGTTGAGCTTTGACTCATTCACAAAGTTCTGGAGCAAATTCCCTGGCAAAGTGCAACTTTCCTAGAAGAGTGAAAAGTTGATTTGCCTTTAGTAAATCAACCCTCTTTTATTTATTTAGAATGTTTCCAATAGAAATCCAGAGATCTGACCTTCTCTATTTCTAAAAGAGATTGTTAAAATTAATTTGAGTTGACAGACAGCCTAGGGTTCATAAGCATAGATTGTATACCCCTAAAAAACAAAGAATTAGGAATGCTGGAACCCATACAATATTTTCATGCAACACAGTTCACCAACAAATAATATTCCACTCTTGAAACCCACATGGACCACAATCAGATCACAATCGGCTAGCCCCAAGCCAATTGAGCACCCAAGTGAGGATGGTATATGGTTTCATTCAGATTATCCTCCTTTATACCTGATGCTTCACCTATATATATGGTGGTCTTGCCAAAAAGTCAAGCGATTCTGAATTAGGATATATGATTTCATATATTCTATCACTCAAATAAAATATTAGCAAGTCTTAGCAAGTCCCCATTCAAGGCATTGCTAAACAGGTTTAGTGGGGAGATTCTTGGACCATTCAGGAGGCTAATATCCATCATTTTATAGCGGCTACAAATTTCATAGCCAGATCATGGAAGACATCGCCTATCCCTTTGATTTGGTAAGAGCTAAACTCTCCTGGATAATAATCAATGCAAAATGATCTTAAATACTAAATAACAGAATGGGGTTCTTCAGAAGAGTCTAGGGCCCATGAATTCAATACTTAAAGGGACATGATAAGAAAAGTGAGCAGTCGACTCTGCAAGACAGAAACCACCTTTCTGACCATATACTATTTAATTATTTATTTTTTAGCCCTGTCTTTTGTATTATCCCTAGTGGGTTGAATACTTTACAATTCCCTTTGTTTTTCTTACATTAATTTTACCATAAGTGCAGCGGTTTTATGTAACTCTGTGAGGTTGATTTACTAAAACTGGAGAGTGCAAAATCTGCTGCAAATGTGCATGGTAGCCAATCAGCTTCTAATTCCAGCTTGTTCAATTAAGCTTTGACAAAAGATTTTGCACGCTTTTGTAGACCATTGATGATCGAGTGACTTACTTATATATAACGACTGTGAAGACACACAGACTATGCTAAATTCTTATAAACAGATTTCCATTGCCTTATTTTACTAATTAAAAAGTCAGATAAAAAAGAGGGATTAAGGCGCTCCAAAAGGTATAATGTTCTTAATTAAAAAATTATGGATAGCTCTAATAGCAATTATAAGCAATTCAATGCTGGTAAGTGGTATTTCAGAATAAAGAAGGCAGCCATCCTCACAGGGTGTCCATTACCTCTGTAGACAAGTCAATAGCAGAGAAAGGGGGGGGGGAGGCTCCAACTGGATGTTAACCACCCTGGCGGTATGATTGTTTTCTATAGAAATTTGGCATTTTATATTGTAGGCCTGCAATTCTTAGTAATAACACACTAAAATCTGTCCAAACAAGAGTCTAGTAGACATCCCGGGTATGATAAAGTTGGAAACACAAAATCATAAATTATAATATAATAAATAACTATAAATAATTATAAAAAATAATAATATAATAATTATAATAAAACAAATTTCCCCACTATTCACTATCGCTCAATTCTGCAAGTGTTCTTATTTACTATCGCTGTTTTCTAGCTGGTCTAAAACCACTTTTGACATAAAGGGACACTTTTTGGTTGCTCTGTAAAATCTCAAGTTTCCAGGCAGAAAGAACAATATTTATAATATAAAACTGCATGCAGGGCACTGGACAAAACACTAGGAACAAAAGGGATATGAAATAATTTCATACAGTAATGTAATCTGTAAGATTACAGCATACTGTATGTATTATGAATTTTGTCATTTTTGAATTTGCCGTCAGGGAACAGAGCCTGGCACACAGAGCTTCGGGCGGAGGACACAGCTCGCAGACACAGCGGGGGGACATCGCAGGATCCTGTGGACAAGGTGAGTATACTGCACCAGGATCCTGCAATGCAATCCCGAGTGTGGCTCGGGGGTTACCGCTAATGGTACTGAAATTTAACCCCGAGCCACACTCGGGAAAACCGTCAGGGAGGTTAAAAGTTCAGAACTTCTGAACTTTTAACATCCAGTTGGCGCCCCCCCCCCCTTATTTTCCTAATAATAGTGGGAATGTTGAATAATGTAACCACACTGGTTTTCTATATCGGCAATCTTAATTTATCTTGGGAAAACTTCATAAGAATTATCCAAAAGAAACAGTTTAGAAACAGTCACTCATTAATTTTATAAGGAAAATTATACTCATACATAATATTTTTGCAACTTACCTTGTCCGCAGGTTCTCAGCTACTGGCTCTCCATCATATACAGACAAAACATCAAAGTCTTCTTCTAAGGCAAATGAATGGAACCACAATTGTATTCGATTTTTAGCATCTGTACTAATTATCCACGTGCAGTTGGCATAATTTGGATATCCATATGGGAATCCCGGACTTTCTACTGTTCCATTGGGCTCATGTAGATTGAAACTACAGTTCTGACCTGAGGAAAGAATAAAAAGAAAATAATGTATATACAAATAATGTATTATTAGACACATTATGATATATAATGTTACAAACACAAAGCAGTCATTGCAGTGTGTAAAATCTGACGAAATCAGACAGAGCCGCATCTAGGTGTACATATTCCTCACTGCTAGCCATGAATAATTCCTTACATCAAGTTACACATTTTCTCAACCGGTGATGCATAGTTCTTTAAAAAAAAAAAAAAAAACCTAAACAACAGATTGTCTGACATAAAGCTATGTATGCATGCAAAACATTCCAAAATCACCATCTGAGTATTTCATATTATTAGCTTAGAGCAATACACTGTTACGTCAGTCATCTCAGGCTTACATGGGGCAGAGATGAGTCCCCAGCAGTGTTCTTAATGGACAGAAGAAGGATTTGTATAAGAACATATCATCCCCCATATCCACAAATTAATCTCAGAATACCTTCAGGTATGACAGGCCTCTGAAAATGCCTTATGAAGTTTAACTTCAATATGGTTGTGTTTTGTATCTTAGGCTTAGTGTTATTTTAGCTGTGATCCATTTATCCATCAGCTTTGTTGCTACTATGTTGAATATATATATATATACATATATATATATATATATATATATATATATATATATATATATATATATATAGTGGCAGGGCGAGGCTGTGCCAATGGCTAATATGACAGTCTGGGACAGGTTTTCTAAAAAAAACAGGCACACTAATGATGCATGTGTGTGCTGGCTTCTGGCTTCTTGTGTGTTGGAAGCAGAGAGAGGTGCACATCTGCACCATGCTGTCCAAGACAAGACAGACAGAGGCACAAGCCTGTGAGGGACATACAGTAGCAGCCCGGAGCTGCAGGGTAAGAAACCAGCTGATAGTGGTACAGTGTTTGGTGTACGCACACTGGGATGTGTTTGATGGTCAGGAGGACCAAAAGTATTAAGTGTAAGTAGTAAAGCTGCAAAGAGAGCCAAGAGGCTGGATACTCTAGTTTTTTGATGGTATAAACACCTGCATGGGCAACTGATATTACACTGGGCAAAATTATAAACGTAATACTTTTGTGTTTGCCCCTATTTATTATGATCTGAACTGAAAGATCTACAACTTTTTCTATGTACACAAAAGGCCTATTTCTCTGAAATATTGTTCACAAATCTGTCTAAATCTGTATTAGTGAGCACTTCTCCATTGCCAAGATAATCCATCCACCTCACAGTGTGGCATATAAAGATGCTGATTAGACAGCATGATTATTCTACAGATGTTGCAAGTTTTGAGGGAGCATGCAATTGGCATGCTGACTGCAGGAATGTCCACCAGAGCTGTTGCCCTTGAATTGAATATTCATTTCTCTACCATAAGCCGTCTCCAAAGGCATTTCAGAGAATTTGGCAGTACATCCTCATAACCACAGACCACATGTAACCACACCAGCCCAGGACCTCCACATCCAGCATCTTCACCTCCAAGATCGTCTGAGACCAGCAACCCGGACCTCTGCTGCAACAATCAGTTCGCATAACCAAAGAATTTCTGCACAAATTGTCAGAAAACATCTCAGGGAAGCTCATCTGCATGCTCTTCATCCTCATTGGGGTCTCAAACTGACTGCAGTTCGTCATCGTAACCGACTTGAGTGGGCAAATGCTCACATTCAATGGCGTCTGGCACTTTGAAGAGGTGTTCTCTTCATGGATGAATCCGGTTTTCACTGTACAGGGCAGATGGCAGACAGCGTGTATGGCATTGTGTGGGTGAGTGGTTTGCTGATGTCAACGTTGTGGATCGAGTGGCCCATGGTGGCGGTGGGGTTATGATATGGGCAGGCGTATGCTATGGACAACGAACACAGGTGCATTTTATTGATAGCACAGAGATACCGTGACGAGATCCTGAGGCCCATTGTTGTGCCATTCATCCACGACCATCACCTTATGTTGCAGCATGATAATGCATGGCCCCATGTTGCA
This sequence comes from Rana muscosa, assembly GCA_029206835.1. NCBI lineage: Eukaryota > Metazoa > Chordata > Amphibia > Anura > Ranidae > Rana > Rana muscosa. The sequence goes on along the minus strand of CM055117.1, from coordinate 542,681,877 downwards.
AGGATATGTACACAATTCCTGGAAGCAGAAAACATCCCAGTTCTTGGATGGATTATCTTGGCAAAGGAGAAGTGCTCACTAACCCAGATTTAGACAGATTTGTGAACAATATCTGAGAGAAATAGTCCTTTTGTATACATAGAAAAAGTAATAGATCTTTAAGTTCAGCTCATGATAAATAGAGGCAAACACAAAAGTGTTGTGTTTATAATTTTGCTCAGTATATGTTTGTGGAACTTTTTCTTTGCCGTTTTAAAGAAAAGTGGGCAGAAAAAGCCCCGAAAGGCATTGCGGCAACTCACTGTTTTGCACTACCAATGAACTACAAAACCCCCAACTTGTCACAATATAGAACTACCATTATCTTTAGTTTTACAGCAAAAAACACATTGTGCTTCAGATAAGATGTGTAACAAAACGTCCCACACTCCGCTTGAGTGCTTTCGTCATATACCACTTCCTTCCAGTCTGGTAATAGATATCAGATATTTCAACCGCTATCAACATCAAACAAGACGATACTTGCTGATTGCTGAACATGAACTGTTTATTAGAACTAGAATACAAGTCTTATATACAGTGAAAGAGGAGGTAACCAGAAAATAAATTAACATGAGCTAATTAACTAATCCCTGAAAGCAGCCTGGTCATTGTTATGATAAATCAGGATTTCACTACAGGTCAGACTTGTTGTCACCGAGCTTCACAAAGTAGATTATACATTATCATAAGTACAACACAGAACACCTTCTCACAATAGCAGGATCAATCAGCACAAGCGACAATGGGTGACAGAGAAGCCACACTAGACTCATTTACATTATAGAAGACAACAGACAGACAGGTGGCTGGCAGGGGCGGATCCAGAGTCTAGTCTCGGGAGGGGCACTTCCAGAAAATATTTTTTTTTTTGGCAATTTTTCGGAGAAATGGCTGGTGTTGGAGCTTCAATCATCCCGGCACCATGGTTGTTATGGTGTCAGAATAATTGAAACGCATTTTTTCTATTATTACATTGTTATATAAAATGAAATGGTTCAACTCACCATAATGCAGAATCAGTGGGAGCCCCGAGTGTGTTACTTGCCACCGCCGCCTGCCACGCATTGCCATTTGCCACGTCGCCTGACACATTGCGGATTGTCACTTGCCACATCAACTGCCACATGTTTGTCACTTGCCTGTCTGTCACACGTTGCGGATTGTCACTGCTCCAATTGTCCCATGCTATGTCCCAGAGTTAGGCAGCAGAGAGATAATGTAGTCTTTCTGCTGCCCGCGGCTGCCTACACATTGAGGGCAGAAGTTCAGGGTGGGCGGTGAGAGATGATGTCATCTCTCTGCTCCCCCACTTGCTCACACTCACCAAGCCGCCTGGCCCGCATGCTCTCTCTCCCGCCAGCGGAGCTGCCCGCGTTTTTAGTTCCCCGGGTGCCGAGCTGCACGCTCTCTCACCCGTTTGCTCCCTTACCAGCCTGCCGAGCTGCTCGGCCCACTCGCTCTCATTCTCACCCGCGGAGCTATCGGATCCGCGCTTCAATCCAGGCAGCTGCTGTCACTAGTCACCGTCACATTACAGGAGATGGTCAGAGACTGCGGACATACTACAGGAGATGGTCAGAGACTGCGGACATACTACAGGAGATGTTCAGAGACTGCGGACATACTACAGGAGATGGTCAGGTACTGCAGACACAGTACAGGAGATGGTCAGAGACTGCGGACACGCTACAGGAGATGGTCAGAGACTGCGGACACACTACAGGAGATGGTCAGAGACTGCGGACACGCTACAGGAGATGGTCAGAGACTGCGGACATGCTACAGGAGATGGTCAGAGACTGCGGACATACTACAGGAGATGGTCAGAGACTGCGGACATACTACAGGAGATGGTCAGAGACTGCAGACATACTACAGGAGATGGTCAGAGACTGCGGACATACTACAGGAGATGATCAGAGACTGCGGACATACTACAGGAGATGGTCAGAGACTGCGGACATACTACAAGAGATGATCAGAGACTGCGGACACACTACAGGAGATGATCAGAGACTGCGGACATACTACAAGAGATGATCAGAGACTGCGGACATACTACAGGAGATGTTTAGAGACTGCGGACATACTACAAGAGATGATCAGAGACTGCGGACACACTACAGGAGATGGTCAGAGACTGCGGACATACTACAAGAGATGATCAGAGACTGCGGACATACTACAAGAGATGATCAGAGACTGCGGACACACTACAAGAGATGATCAGAGACTGCGGACATACTACAGGAGATGGTCAGAGACTGCGGACATGCTACAGGAGATGGTCAGAGACTGTGGACACACTACAGGAGATGGTCAGAGACTGTGGACACACTACAGGAGATGGTCAGAGACTGTGGACACACTACAGGAGATGGTCAGAGACTGTGGACACACTACAGGAGATGGTCAGAGACTGCGGACACACTACAGGAGATGGTCAGGTACTGGGGACATACTACAGGAAATGGTCAGAGACTGCGTTTATGGCTGAACCCAGTGTAACAGTATATAGTATTGCAGGGTTGCTCCACTCCATTTAAACCAGCTCTGCAAAGATCAAGTTGGTAATCTTCCTTTGAAAGTACACCCATGTGACAGAAGACAGAAGACAACAGCACATCCCAATTTCCAAAATACAAATTGTTATACAGTGATCTGCTCAGGATTAGTGGAGGGCAGTAAACAGTTAATTGGTCTGTGAAGTTCTAGCCTGAACTAGCAGTTAATCCTTCCAAAAAACATCACACAAACCATGCAGCACACACACAGACAGAGCTCTGGCTAAATGACTGAAATAGTTAACAGCCAGCCATGTGTCACAAGGTCACTGGACACAGAATGTGAGCAGGACCTTATCAGTGTGCAGGATAAGCAGCTATATAAAAAAAAAAAAAGTAGGAGTGAGGGGACTGACCTGCACACTGCCTAGATTTCTGGAAGACACTGCAGCCAGTGTACATGTGAGATCATGATGTGACATGAGTCCTGATGATCTGTGTGCTGCAGATCTAGCTATCCTGTAGCTGTGGTCATACCTTCTTGTGTCTGTCTGCATTGTATTTCTCCTTCCTAGCTCCCCCATTCAGCCCCGCTCCAGCACCCGGGCAGTCAAATGTGGCGGGCTGGAGAGGGGGAGGTTTACACTGGCTGCTGACTGGCTGTGGATGTGTGGGAGGAGCAGAGCAAGTCCTCGCTTATACACAGGACTGTCAGCGGAGCGCAGAGACTCAAGGCTCAGGGCTGTCACTGAAAATCAGCCCACTGAGGGATCCATCCCTGACGACGAGTCTCGCTCTCGGCGCCGCTGATCGGCTGATGTGAGAGAGAGACTCAGAGAGGCAGCCGCAGATAATGCAGTTTAAAAAAATCTTAAAAAATAAATAAAAAATCTTAAAAAAAAAAAAAACAGAGCTAGCGAGCGAATGTGACATGATTGTCTCGGGGGGGGGGGCAATTGCCCTGTTGCCCCCCCCCCTGGATCCACCATTGGTGGCTGGAGGTGATGACATTAGCATCTCCTTACAGTATATGTCCCAACAGTATGAATCAGTCACTCTTTCTAATATGGCATATACAGGGGTCCCAGAGTCTGTGTGTCTTGGGGGGACATGGACCTGAATCTAAAGTAACACCACCTCAGGGGTCCCCGGGCATATAGCTCACAAAGAGCACCATTCCCCCAAATGCCAGGGCCCATGATCGCAAGGCAAGAGGCTAGCATTCAGTCCTTTCCAAAAGCCTCTGTCCCAGCGGAGTCTGTCACAAGATGCTTAGATAAGATTCTTACATGAGAATGAACAAAACAATTTGAATGTTCCCTGGATGAGTTTTTCATGGTATCTGGGAATGTAGCCAATTCCTTAAAGAGACTCTGTCACTAACGTTTAATACATTTTAAGCAAAAGCACATAGAATAAAGTATTTCACATACTTACCCATGGTGTTTTTCCATTCCATTAATTGTTTTTATTTACTTGTAATGTGCCTCTGAATTTGCTCAGCTTCCTCCCTCCCTGCAGTTCAGAGCCTTCTCATCATGTGACAGTGTCTAATTACTGTCTGTGATGGCCCTACTTCTCCAGCCCTTTCTTCCCCTTGTTACATAACCTTTCATTTATCTTGGGGGGGAAGGAAGTGTGATATACAGTAAATTGTTGTTTGAGTGACAGCTCTGAGGCTGTTGATATAACATCCAACATGGCGGTGCCCAGCAGAAGTTTCAGGGCCTTTAAATGTCTACCCAAGGGAGACTTTTACAGGTAAAAAATACATAATATACAATAAATGCATAAATAATTTCAAGGAAAGATTTTTGTTTACGGGTCTATTGACAGAGTCAATTTAAACCAGTTTCTTTATCCAGAAAAAACTGTGGTAAGGTTTATTGCATCAAGAAGAGAAATAAAATGGCTTCATGATTAATAAAAGGAAGATAAAAAGGTTTAAAATAATTCAAATACTGACTGGTAGGCTTGGTCAGCGGGCCCTAAAATATTTGATGTCTGGGGAAAGGGAATGGCATGTAGGGAGCGACACTGACAGAATTATTTATCTTAGTTAAAGCGGAGTTCCTCCCATTTAAAAGTTAGCAGCTACAAAAAGTGTAGCTGCTGACTTTTAATAATCAGACACTCACCTGTCCCACGGTCCAGCGATGCGGGTGCAGGAAGCCCCACTCCTCTCCCCTTCCTCTCCGAGATGCTGGCATTCTAACTGTGGGCCCCCGACTGAGGCTTCACAGCCAAACGCGCACTGCGCATGCCTGCACCGCGCTGTGTGCTGTGAATGGCCAGGCAATCTTCTGAGACCTGTGAGGTGTCCCAGAAGATTGCAGGGAGGGAGGGGGGAGAGGTGAACTTCCTTCCGGTGCCGTGGAGCCAGGGAGGAAGTGGGAGCTGGGTGCCCGGAAAAACAGGGTACCCGCTCCTCCCCCAAAAAAATTGCATGCCAAATGTGGCATGTCAGGGAGGCACCTGCACTCAAAGCGTAAGTTCCATTTTTGGGTGTAACTCTGCTTTAATTCACATATTGCATAGTGTTAGTCTACCCAAAACAGAAAGCATTATTAATCATTGTAAACTACTCTAAATATTGCCATGGACACAATGATCTGTATATCTGTGGGTACCTGCAAATGCTGCAAGCCAGCTGCCATTAGGGTAGGGTGACCAGACATCCCCAGTTTCCGGGGACAGTCCCCGGATTGAGGACACTGTCCCTGGACCAAGTCTGACCCCGGTTTTGTCCCCGGATTGGATTTGAACAGGTGCTGGGGCAATTTCAAAGACAGTCAGTGCAGAATAAAAAAAAAAAATCTGAATTACACACCCCGCTCCACCGCACCTACTAGCCTAGGGGGGTGTATTTTTTTTCCATTATCTGTGCCCCTTCTGATGATCATGTGCTGGTTGGAGGGAATATTTCTTCAGTTTCAGGTGCATGCCCATCCAGCTCCGCTCGCATGTTCTTCTGCCTTGGCTCAAGTCCCGGCCAGCCGCCTGCCTGCTTATCTCCTTGCCTTCCCTGGTGGAGTGATCTTCCTCCGCTCCCCACCCAGAAGTAGCCGGGGCCCGGAGAGTGAGACTTGACAGGCTGTGAGGCGGGCAGCGACGGGCAGAGAGTCGCTGATTGTCACAATTACTAGTGTAGCGGGTATCAACTTTAGTGGGGTGCATCTGGGCACTAGATGGCCCAGATACATTGATTTTTTTTAGGGATTTATGGACACTTTGGAGTGTGGGAGGTATGAATAGTGTCATGTTCCCTGCGGTCCCTGGGTGGCGCTGTGACCTGGGACCGGGGTTGAACTGCCATTCTAGAGCCGTGCCCTTTGTGTCCTCTCGCAGCAGTAGTACGGCGGGGCAGGTAACCCGCTGTGCCTGCTGGGAGAGGATATAAAATGGGGCGGACATCTTGCGCATGAGATCCATTCCCCAGGTACCTTCAGCCTGGTGGCTGCTGCGGTTCATCTGTGCCCAGGCGCCCTTGGCCTGGGCGCATGGAGTCAAGTTCCATACCAGGCACCTTCAGCCTGGGGTGAGCTACTTTACAAGGAGGCCTTGGGCTCAGTACCTTCATGGGTATGGACATGGGTCCCGCGAGGGCGAAGCATTCCTAAGGTGCCCCCGGTATTGGGTGCCTGAATCCAGGGCGTAAGGGACCGGAGACGTGACCTCCCCGAAGAGCCAGCGCAGCATTTGCTGGTGACGGTGGAGGCCTCTGGTGACCGTCCGGATGGATGTCTTCCTCTGACAGGGGTCGTTTGTTCTAAAGGAGGTACTTCATGTTCCCATGGTCTGTGGCAGGGACCCATCTTTCTCAGGTCAGTGGCAGGCCTCATCCAAGGCCTGTGTCAGAGGCCTCAACGTTCACCCAGGTCAGTGGCAGGGACCAAATTCACGGTCGGTGGCAGCGACTGTGCGCCAAGCCTGTTTGCACTAAACTGAACAGGAGAAACTCTATTCATTGTGTTGTGCCTGGACCTACTCCTTCCCACACCCTGTCTGTTCTTTTAAAGTTCAACCAGCCTACCTATTGATCAAAGCAATAAAACAGAGTTGGGCTTTTTATTGGTGTGGAACTCGTGTTACTGGAAGCTAAGTGTCCCCGTCAGTGACAGTGACAATCATCCTCCATGGAGAAGCTGAGGCTCTGGCCTAAAACGCAGACCCGAAGGTAGACGGTTTAGCTCATATCTCTGCTTACTACATCAGAGAGCCGAGCTGGTGGTGTGCATCTTTTCCCCTTCTCCCAGATACCCCTAGATGAGTAAAACCAGCCATAAAGAGAGGGGAGAAGGTGGGGGAAGACCGCTACATGAGTATAAAAAAAAATATGTCCCCGGATTTCATTTTAAAAATCTGGTCACCTTACATTAGGGGCAATTGGCGCATACAGCATCTTCTTCGTGTGAATGTCAACTTAAATTGAAGAAAGAAAGGAAGATCTTCTGGACGCAGCACTCCGGTTAAAAAGCCTTTATTCCAAAAAAAGGTTCAGGAAACCAAAAACACTCTGCACAACACAACAAACTGATCTAGTTTGGCTGACGCGTTTCACACTATTTAAAGTGCTTATTCATATGAATAAGCACTTTAAATAGTGTGAAACGCGTCAGCCAAACTAGATCAGTTTGTTGTGTTGTGCAGAGTGTTTTTGGTTTCCTGAACCTTTTTTTGGAATAAAGGCTTTTTAACCGGAGTGCTGCGTCCAGAAGATCTTCCTTTCTTTCTTCAATTGCACTTGCATTTGCCTGCACCCTTGGTTGCTGGGAGGAGGTAATTCCAGGGACTTCCACACCTGAGCGGCTCCCTTCCTCCTGAATGTCAACTTAGCGAGTTTTTGTATAGCGTAGCCTGAGGACAGTCAAATGACGCATCCATGACCATTTGCTAAAGTCTATGGTAGCGTTAGCACGGAAACAATCTGTCAATTATCTGCCATTTTTCTCACATGTTGGGTTTCTTGTTGCACACATTTATAACAATGGATGTTTTAACCTTCAGTTTTTATTGACATTATTATTGTTAATATTATTGCTATCAATTACCATTGCACAAACATATACAAATTTTTGTATACTGCATTGCACTGCATGCAATATAATATGCATTTTACCAAACCTTATCAAAACACATAGGGATTGATTTACTAAAACCGTAGAGTGCAAAATCTGGTACAACTGTACATAGAAACCAATCAGCTTCTAGTTTTTTTTTTGACAAAGCTTAAATGAACAAGCTGATGTTAGTAGCTGATTAGCTACAATGCACAGCTGCACCAGATTTTGCACTCTAGTCTCCAGTTTTACTAAATCCACCTCACTGTATTTGAAGCCAGCCATACCTATTTATTGCAAAGAAGAACATATCTATAAACAACTCTTACTACTGCTTAAAGTGGAAGAAAAGCCTAACATAACTTAATCAAAAATATTCCCTCCCTTCTCCTTCTATGCCCTGTGCAAAAAAGATATGCATGCCTACCTATTTTTAACCGCTTTGCCGACTGCCGCACAAACTTATACGTCGTCAGAATGGCACGGCTGCGCAAATGGGCGTATAAATACGTCCCCTTTTAATTTGCCGCCATGTGGTCGCGCGCACGATTTTTTCAAAATTGTCGCTGTATTTTTGTTTATAGCGCAAAAAAAATAAACACTGCAGAGGTGATCAAATACCACCAAAAGAAAGGTCTATTTGTGGGAAAAAAAGGACGTCAATTTTGTTTGAGAGCCACGTCGCACGACCGTGCAATTGTAAGTTAAAGTGACGCAGTGCCGAATCGCAAAAAGTGGCCTGGTCTTTGGCCAGCCAAATGGTCCGGGGCTTAAGAGGTTAACCTGCTCTAGTCTAGTCATGTGATCTTGCAGCTGCAGCTTCCCTGTGTCAGTGAGCGGCTGCTGCAGGAGAGAGGATTTAGTGGCATCAATGGCTAGGCCGAAGGAGCCTATGGGTGACATCATGGCTCCCAGAATTAACAGCCATTGTCGAGTATTCCCTTACACAGGGGAGCTAGGGCTGCAGGATCCCTTGACAGGACTGGATTAAAAAAGTAAGTACACAAATCTTTTTTACACAAGGTATGCAGGATAGGTCAGAAGAGGGGAAGTGAACATTTTTAAGTTAGCTTTACTACCACTTTAGAGAAACTAGCCAATATGTCCAGTGACCATTTTGGCGGTTATAAGACAGTCTTAATGTGTATAGGGAGAATTAAAAAAATAATGTGTATTCTGGGGAGCATTTAAAAAAAAAAACTCTGCAGCACATCCCCCTGTTTATACCTTTAAAATCATGTAAATAATGAAACTGCAGAGGTTCAGAATCAGATCAAATATCAAACAGACCTTACTGATACTGTATATCCGCTTGCCAAAATACTTAGGACCCCCAAACATTATATATATATAAGCCAAAACCCTAGAGAATTAAATGGTGGGTGTTGCAATTTTTTATACCTAACATGTCACGCTTTAAAATTGGGTTTGATGCATCGGCACCAAACTACAGGGTGGTGGGGAGGCAGGGGCAATTTAAAACCGTTGTGCAAAACCATTGCACAGAGCACTTTTTTACAACTTTAACTCAGTAAAGATATCCCTTTTTATGTCTTATTTTGTGTAAATACTAACATTTCCTTGAAGATTGTTGTACAACTCAAGACAAATATTTAACCAAAGCAAAACAATAAAGTCTCAGGGCCCTTACATACCAAACGCAGTTGGATGCAGTTGGATGCATTTTAAACTGCACTCAACTGCATAGACAGCCCAAAATCAGGGTAATCCTATGAGCATAGTTCACATCATTGATGTGCAGTTTAGCGCAGTTAAAACAAGTAGTGCATGCTGCATTCTTCTGCACCACAAATGCATGTAATGCGCTACAAACAAGTTACGAACAAGCTTCAAATGCACTGCACCGCACCCCTTTAAGCCAGGAAAGCCAAGCCCAAAAATGCATAGAAAAATGCACTTCAAACGCAGTGTTAAACGCAGCACAAAATGCATGCAAGACGCATTCAAGTGCACCAAGCGCACATCAAGTGCGCGTCAAGCGCGCTTTAAATGCATGTAAACTTATGTGCAGTTTCTGGTGTGAATGGGTTCTTGTACCTTGCACCTGTGAACTCGAGAGAGGGCAGAGGTGCATGTCACCATTGTTCTTATATTCCATTGTTCTTATATATAATAGTGTGCTCCTAACTTCCTGCACTGAGCTGACAACACAGCGCTTCTTGTGGACTGAATTCCAAAATAAGACTTCCCTGCCCTGTCCATATTTCATCTATACCTCTGGTGTAACTTTTAAGGCCTTATGCACACTGGGTGTTTTCTTCAAGGAAGTTTGTCATTTCTCTATTTTCCTGCCTCTAAATGCCCCTGTGTGTTAACCTATGTGTCCGTGCGAGAGGAGTTTAGAGGCAGGGGCGTTTAGAGGCTGAAAAAAAAGACCACTGCCAGCACGTCCAGGAGCAGCAGCGTTTTGGCAGGAAAAAGTTTAACATGTGGTAACATGTCTAAACGCATTTAAACGCACGTTAACACTAGGCACATTTAGTACTTGAGCGTCAATTCATTTCATTGGCCAGAATAAATTAGTATTTCAGCCAATGAAATTAATTAACATTCTAATGCGCTTACAAGCATCAAGCATTTTTTCTGCCAAAATGCCGTCGCCAGGAGGCAAGGCTTCTAGGAGAGATAGATAAACATCCAGTGTGCATGAGGCCCTAAATGGTCATAAATTTACTGTACCTAGACCACCTCTGCAAAGGGTGTCAGAGAGACCCTATGGCCCTCCTGGACCAGGTGCCATTTAGAGTGGTGACTTCCAAAACCCCTTTTCTAAGCTGGTGCATTAATGTACTACAGGAAATGATTTCAGTATTGCTGCATGGCATTACACTTTTTTCTTCAGCCTGATCTAATAAATGTCCACCAATATGCTAGAATGAAGTTGTGAAAGAAATTTTCAAGCGTTAACTATAAAGTAAATGACTCTTGCATGAATACTTATTTACGTAATTAGCTTTGATTTACATAATCCATCTTTAGCCACTGTCTTGCCCAGGTCTCTACCAGTAGATTAAATAGGTCATTATTCAGTGTGTGGGCTGAAATGTTTTATCCATTTACATCTCTCGTTTACACATACTAAATATGTCTCAGCCACCATTTTGAAACAAATCATCTTTGATATAAATAACTTTCCATCTAGATTAGTGATACAATTTGAATTAGGTCCTTAGTCATATAAGCAAAATAACATACATGAGAAAAATATGCGCCAATTCCCATGTCTCATCCATCTCATTCTAATCACTGTGCCTAATTTTACAATGCATGCAGAGAACTGCTGCTTAATGCTGTGCTGATAGATAGAAAGAATCTATCTGCTTGAGTTGGGTTTCCATTGGGCGGAGGTGGAATACACATGGGAACCGCAAGTTCTTTCATCTATCTAACTCTTGTTAGAAAACAAGCGGGGGAGGTCTCTGATGGCCTGCATAACTCTTCTGTTTTGTACTGCCTGGTAATATAACTATGTTGTCAATAGTCATTAACCCATTAGAAAACAGTCATTTATACAAAGCAATGAGTTTCTATGGTGTGGGTGTATGACACATGAATATATGGCACCACATCCCTTTAATAGTAATTCAAGCACAAGAATATGTAGATGGGATTTTTTAGGGTGCTAAAATTCATAAATATAATATCTGAACACAACAGGTTAAAAAATCCAATATTTTATTGGTTACAATATTAAAAGCCATTCAGATTAAAATATAAACACATTTTTTACATGATCGTTAATATGCTTATATTTGCAGCAATGTAACAGTGTACGCTCCCAACATGTTTAACATTGAGCAAAACCCATTGGGCGAAACATGTTGGGAGCTTCAACTGTTACATCGCCACAAATATAAGTTTATCAATGACAATGTAAACAATGTGTTTGTATTTTAATCCGAATGGCTTTTAATATTGTAACCAATAAAATGTTGTATTTTTAAACTGTTGTGTTCAGATAATATATTTATGAATTATAGTACCCTAAAAATCCCATCTACATAGTCTTCTACTTGAAATAGTAATTTATACTAGCAAACAGAAGCATAGTCCCATGCAATGGAAGCTCCCTTGGTCAACTAAAACATTAACCTGCCTGTTTAGTAGACAAATAAATATATTTGTATTTTTGTTTAACATTTTGGACCACTTTGTTTTTGTAGGAATGCTATGTGCTGACTCCCAGCCACTTGTAGGTATAAAAAAAAAGCCTGGGGAAAGATCAAGATTCTCAGTGTTTTATCAAGGGGACCCTGTCAACAATTTAAAAACCGCAGGTAAAAGTACAGAAAAATTAAATAAATATTTTACTTGCAGTGTTTCTATGCCATAGATGATTTTTTTTTCTACACTTGCAACAGGCCTTTAGGTCGCATGCACATGAAGATTTAGAGGCTGCAAAGTCCTCTAGCATAAAATCTCTAGGACTTTCCCATGCTAGGGAAGCCACAGGTACCATGTGCAGATACCGACACAAGTAAATGGTTGTAATGGCTTGTGTATATTAGGAAAAAAACTGTGCTGTTTCAAAACTACCACTAATGCTACAACTCAAAGTGAAATACACACAAACATAATAAATAAACATAAGGAGCTTTGCTCTCAAAACCATATATCTAAATTGAAAAATAAATATAATAGCATATAGAAACTAAAAAGTCCCAGTAAATGAATCATGTGACAAATTAAAATTATCCAGAAAATGAACGATCCTAGAAAGTCCTCCAATGGAAGAGTGGGTAACTAAATGGAACAACACAATATGGTGACTGTCTCCTGTGATTTCAAAACAGACAATGTGAATCCACCACCACCACACAGAGTGCAAACCTTCTAGCTGCACAAGCTTTTGAGCTTGTGGCTAACACCCAGCCAGGGCCTTGAATCCTCCAAAAGCCTCTGATGGCCGATCAGATCAAATAATGCTAGGGACTGTAGGTTATATCCGCGGTCAGGAGCCCAACATTCGAATCCACACTTGATGTAGATGATAAGATAATGGCTTGTGCACCAGTGTTTACCCATGAATGCGCGTACAATGTATTTCCCTAAACACGAAAGTCGTGCGTTCAGGGAAATGTGTGGTATGCCATTGCACTAACCTTCAGTGTTTACACAAGAACAGCCGCTTACAGCTATTTGTATGGCCAGCTGTACGCAGCACTTGCAGATCCCTGGATGCAGGAGGGTGCTGGTGATTTTACACTGGAATATTAAAGAGGAAGAAAAAAAAACACAGAGGTGATCTAATACCACCAAAAGAAAGCTAAATTTGTGGGGAAAAAAGGACATACCGTATATACTCGAGTATAAGCCGACTTGAGTATAAGCCGAGGTACCTAATGTTGCCAAAAAAACTGTGAAACCTTACTGACTCGAGTATAAGCCGATGCCCCACTGTTCCCTAGCTCGCTGTTCCCTATTTTACATTGTAAATATTACCTGTAAAGAAGTTGCGGCTGCGGCGTCCATCGTTCAAATTCCGCGGCGTCCATCGTTCAAATTCCGCGGTCTCTTCCTGTTCCTTCCTTGATAGGCGAGTCTCAGCAGACACTCTCCGCCTATCACGATCATTCTCTCATCCTCAGTTTTCCCAGCAGACACTGTGTTGGGTGTTCCGCCAATCACAGACGTCTGCTGGAAAACTGAGGATGAGAGAATGTTCGTGATAGGCGGAGAGTGTCTGCTGGAGACTCGCCTATCAAGGAAGGAACAGGAAGAGACCGCGGAATTTGAACGATGGACGCCGCGGAATTTGAACGATGGACGCTGCAGCCGCAACTTCTTTACAGGTAATATTTACAATGTAAAAATTTTGATGACTCGAGTATAAGCCGAGGGGGGGGACTTTCAGCCCCAAAAAAAGGGCTGAAAATCTCGGCTTATACTCGAGTATATACGGTACATTTTATTACCCATTTTATTTGGGTAAAGTGTCACATGACCACGCAATTGTCAGTTAAAGTAACACAGTGCATATTGCAAAAAGGTATCACTTGAGTGGCAGCTCCAAGTGTGCTGGGGCTGCTGATATTGCACTCACCAGCATTGTCAGGCTTTCACTATCTAAGAAAATACTCACACTGAGCATGGTTGATCAGAATCCTGCCCGCATACAACTGTCCCTCCTCACTCTTCCACTAGCCTGTGCACATAGTGTGCTTTAAGGAAGTGTTCCCGGGCATGCCTGCATCATCAACTCTGCCAGCCAGACCACAATGATTCTCACTTCCATGCTCAGTGGATGCTCAGTGATATATGAGAGTTCTGTGCTTGGGTATGGTTTGCACAAACACTGAAGCACACGTAAAGCGTACTGTGCCCCAGACTCCCTCTTCTAAGTGGTCCCAAGGTACAGTTCAGAGCACCATGCCCAGACACAGTTAAAACACGTAGTGTGAGTACACCCTATCATGCATTAACCACTTGCCAGCTCTCCTGCTTACTAGGTACGTGATCCGGAACTTCCGGGTAGGGGGGCGCACACGTGTGGAGTCACCTACTCACCTGTGCTGTGATTATACACAGCAGATGCTGATCAGTTGATACCGGCCAATGGATGACCGCCAACACCTGCCGATCATTGGGAAGGCACACAGGACAGAGCCCTGCCTATGTAAACAAGGCAGAACTCTATCCTGTCGGTGGGAAAGTGGGAAGTCATGGATTTTCTTTCCCTGCAAAGAAGAAAATCCATGACTTCCCTTAGTAAAAACACCACACACAGTACACCAAAACACTTCCTAGGCACACATTTAACCCTTTGATCACCCTAGATTTTTAACCCCTTCCCAGCCAGTGTCATTAGTACAGTGACAGCACATATTTTTAGCACTGATCACAAAGTGTCAAACGTGTCAGTTAATGTCTGATTGTCCACCTCAATATTGCAGTCCCGCTATAAGTCACCAATCACTGCCATTACTAGAAAAACAAATTCCAGTATATATCCCATAGTTTGTAGATGCTATAGCTCTTGCACAAACCAATCAATATACGCTTAATGGGATTATTTTATCAAAATAGTGTAACAGAATACACATTGGCCTAAATTGACGAATATTTTTTTTTTTTTTTATTGGAATTGTTTTATAGCAGAAAGTAATAACAAAGTATATTTTTTCATAATTGTAAGTCTTTTTTTGTTTGTAGCGCATACAATAAAAAATGCAGTGGTGATCAAATATCACAAAAAGAAAGCTCTATTTGTGGGAAAAAAGGACATACATTTTATTTGTATACAGCATTGCATGACCGAGCAATTGTCAGTTAAAATAAAGCAGTGCCGTATCACAAAAAAGCGGCCTTGTCATGAAGGGGTGTAAAGTGGTTAAAAAGGAAGTAAACGTATTTAAAAAAAAAAAAAAAACTGCAAAAGAAAGGCATTATGAGCTAGTATGCATAGCATACTAGCTCATTATGAATGACTTACCTGAGATCGAAGCCCCCGCGGCGGTCCTCGGTCACCTCCGCCGCCATCTTGCCTCGATGTCCCGTCACTGCCGTCAGTGTATCGCCGCTCCGGCGCTGTGATCGTCCGGAGCGGCGATGACGTCACACGCATGCACGTTTGGGCCGGCAAGATCCCATTCAGAAAACCGGCAATGATGCCGGCCCGCTAGTGTGACGTCATCGGCGCTGTGTTTACAGCAAATATCTCCTTAACCGTGTAGGTTAAGGAGATATTTCTTGCACCTACAGGTAAGCCTTAATCTAGACTTATCTGTAGGTGAAAGTTGTCTAAGTGGGTTTACAACCACTTTAATTAAGTGAACCAGATAGTTAGCATGGGTAACAGGTACCTTTTCCATTTTCATCAGTTTTTTCCATAGACTTATTTGAAAAAAAAAAATGGGTTGTGCTGTACTGTATGTAGCAACTAGTCTTTTAAATGCATGAATTCTGCCGCTGCATAGTTGTGCTTAGCTATGAGAATTTCTATGCTGCTGTATAGTTTGCTCGATAAGGCACCACTGGTTTTGACTTTCATAGCTGTTTTTTGTTTTTGCAGAACATGTAAAGTGTCTAAAAAATGACTGGTGTAGTTTAGTCTTTAAGCTGATTAACTTCAGAAATGTGGATTAAACAAACACAGACTATGGACCTCATTTATCAGTGTCTGAAAAGAAACTGTTATTCAGTAGCAACAAATCGCTTCCAACTGGCATGTTTCCAGGGCAGGTTTGAAGTGAAGGGAAACATCTGAGAAGAAATGTCACACAGAATTCCACAACACACTTTTTTCAGTAATAGTTCAAGTGGGAAACAGACTCGTTTTTTTATTTTATATCAAACTATCCCAAAGTTCAATCATAATACTAAGCTAGTAAACCTGAAATAACACGAAAAATAATAAAATGACCTACACATGTATTTAGTTAGGATTTCTGACAGTGGATATGTTAACCTCCCTGGCGGTATGATTCTTTCTGGAATTATGTACCAAAAGCGGTACAATTATTTTGCATGGAAATTTGGTGTTATGTATTATAGGCCTGCAATTCTTAGTAATTACTTACTTAAACCTGAGCAAACCAGAGTCTAGTAGACATCCCGGGTATGATAAAGTTTGAAACACAAAATTATAAATTATAATATAATAAATAACTATAAATAATTATAAAAAATAGTAATCTAATTATAATAAAAATTATTCAATAATGTAATCAAATCAAAAACACTGAAATTTGCTCAGTTGCAGAATTGTCGCTGTCATTAGATTTAGTGTTTGATGACGAATTTCCCCACAAATCGCTATCGCTCAATTCTGCGAGTGATTCTAATTTATTATCGCTGTTTTCTAGTTGGTCTAAAACCACTTTTGACATAAAGGGATACTTTTTGGTTGCTATGGACAATCTCCAGTTTCCAGGCAGAAAGAATAGTTTTTATGATATAAAACTGCATGCAAGACACTGGGCAGACCACTAGGGACAAAGGGGATGTGTAATTATTACATACAGTACTGTAATCAGTAAGATTTCAGTTTACCTTTTTGAATTTGCCACCCAGTTCTGCTCCCATGCGCCGCTGCGGCTCGCAGGGAATGGAACTAGGAAGTCAGATGGGGTCGAAAGTGCCGACACTCGCCGGAGATCTCGCTGGCGATCACAGCAGAGGACATCATCGCTGGATCGCCAGGAGAAGGTAAGGAAACTCCGCTGCGGGCTCTGCAATGTCTACCCCGAGCGTGACTCGGGGTTACCGATCCTAGCATAAAAAAACAACCCCGAGTCATGCTCGGGATTACCGCTAGGGAGGTTAATGATTGCTGGGCAGCTTTCTCACCGGACTCAGAACTGCTGTAATGCCCTTTACACACGAGCGGAATTTCCACCAGCAAAAGTCTGATGTGAGCTTTTCATCGGAAATTCCGACCGTCCATCAGACTTTTGCTGGCGGAAGTTTGAGAGCAGGTTCTCAATTTTTCCGATGGAAAAAATTCCTTTCGGAAAATCCATTTGTCTGTATGCAATTCTGACAGGAAAAAAAACATGCATGCTCGGAAACAATTTGATGCATGCTCAGAAGCATTGAACCTATTTTTCTCGCCTCGTCGTAGTGTTGTACTGTACGTCACTGCGTTCTTAACGCTCGAAAGTTCAGAGAACTTTTGTGTGACCTTGTGTATGCAAGCCAAGCTTGAGCGGAATTCCCTCGAAAAAACCATCCAACTTTTTTCCAACGGAAATTCTGCTCGTGTGTACAGGGCATTAGTATTCTGGTCCTCATATCCAGCTCAAAGAGGCCTCACATACTTTACAATATTTCCATAGAGTCTCTATGGATGGCCTCTAACTCTTGGTGAGGCCAAGTTCCCACTAAAAGCAGGAGTGGAGGAATGATGGAATATAACTGTGGTAGGCAACCACTTATACAGTATTTTACAAAAGATGTGGAAAGAAAATAAAGATCTTAACATTTTAAAACAGACATCAGATTGAGAAAGACAGTAAATACCCCCCAACATACAGGGCGCAGGGGTGCGACCCCCCCTCCTAATCCATGCGCCCAGCCCCTAATCTACATGCAATGGTTTTTTTTTTCAAAGCACATGATTAGAGCCCACCCAGTTGTGTGACAATTGTGAATTGATATTCGCTGTTGTCCTCTTGATTCTCCTCCTGGCCAATCAGACCAGATTGGCTGAAAGAAGAAGCGACCATATTGGCTGGCAAGGAGGAAGTCTAGGAGGAGGAGACACAGGGGAAGCCGCCGAGGAGGTGGAGACGCAGGAAGGATCCGAAGCTGCCCGTAACCTAGACGGGGTAAGCGCAGGGCTGATGGGGGGACGAGCGAACAACGGGGGGTGGGAGGATCGATCGACTGACCGACAGTGGGGGGGCGGTGGGTGGTTTGTTTGTCCCCCCCCCAAATGGAGCACCAGCCGCCACTGTCTTTGAGTATGTAGGCAGCTTACAAGATAACCCACTTGGTGACTGGGGACAAAGAAAGGACAAATCTAATAAATTCATTTTTCAGCTCTGCGTATATGAAGTCAATGGGTGAAGTTCAAGTCCAAAATGGGGGTAGTACTGCCACAGCATCACATAAACCACAATGATTTAAAGCTGATATGGTCCAGAAACAGACAAAATAAAGGTGAATAAAACACCTGTACAGATGTCTTTTAAATGTTAAGCTCCTTTGCTTCAAAGCCTTTGTTTATCATTTTCAGAGACTCTTTTATGACTGGCTTGGTATAAATGGACTGGTGCAAGACCCATGTGAAGCCTATATTTAACCACCTCGCGCTCGCCGTACGACTATATACGACTATATACGACTATATACGGCCTCCGCTAATTTGGCCACTGGGGGGCGCACGTACCCGGCGCGTCACTGCAATGCCGATGCGCGTGCCTGGCGGCCGCGATGTCCGCCAGGCATCCGCGATCGGCGGTTACACAGACAAGGACATGGATCTGTGTGTGTAAACACACAGATCCATGTCCTGTCAGGGAGAGGGGACCGATGCTGTGTCCCTTGTACATAGGGACACAGATCGGTCACCTCCCTCAGTCAGTCCCCTCCCCCACACAGTAGTAATCACTAATAGGGCACACATTTAACCCCTTCCTTGCCCCCTAGTGTTAACCCCTTCCCTGCCAGTCACATTTATACAGTAATCAGTGCATTTTTATAGCACTAATCGCTGTATAAAT
This sequence comes from Rana muscosa, assembly GCA_029206835.1. Classification (NCBI taxonomy): domain Eukaryota; kingdom Metazoa; phylum Chordata; class Amphibia; order Anura; family Ranidae; genus Rana; species Rana muscosa. Next base: position 542,663,085 of record CM055117.1, on the reverse strand, counting down.
GTGAATGGTCCCAAAATAGTGTCAAAAGTGTCCGATGTGTCCGCCATAATGTCGCAGTCACGTAAAAAATCACTGATCGCCGCCATTACTAGTAAAAAAAAAATATATATAAAAATGTTATAAAACGACCCCCTATTTTGTAAACGCTATAACTTTTGCGCAAACCAATCAATAAACGCTGCTTGCGATTTTTTTTTACCAAAAATATGTAGAAGAATACGTATCGGCCTCAACTGAGGAAAAAAAAAAATCCCAAAAAATTGGGATATTTATTATAGCAAAAATCAAAAAAAATTGCATTTTTTTCAAAATTGTCGCTCTATCTTTGTTTATAGCGCAAAAAATAAAAACCGGCGAGGTGATCAAATACCACCAAAAGAAAGCTCTATTTGTGCGAAAAAAAGGAAGTCAATTTTGTTTGGGAGCCACGTCGCACGACCGCGCAATTGTCATTCAAAGCGTGACAGTGCTGAAAGCTGAAATTTCGCCTGGGCAGGAAGGGGGTATATGTGCCCAGTAAGGAAGTAGTTAAAGACAAACTTCATGTTTATTTTCACTTTAACCCCTTAGCACCAGTTGCAGGCAAATATGTGGCCTCTCAGAGGGTGGACCTTGGCACCGAGTGGTCGCATATTTGCGTGCATTAGTGTAAATACAGCTGTGCTAAGAGCTTGCGCCCTGCGTGCTCCAGGTACAGTTACCGACGGTTAATGGAAAGCTCCTGATCACTACTTGCCATCGGAAGCTTTCCGATTATGTGACCGCTGTGACAGCCAATCATGGCGGTCACATGATCCTAAACCCCACCCTGCCTCCCATCATCCTAAACCCCTTAAAGGGTCGGGAGGCACCGGCTCAAGGGGGTTAATAGCTTTTTTGGGGCAAGCTGACACTATAGATGTTCACATTGTTAGTGCTGTATAAACTGAATGTAGCATCAGCTATATACAGTATACATCATTGTGTGCTGGCAGCAGTACAGAGACTTCCCTTCCCTTTCTTGGAATAAAATAGAATCGGGTTGAGTGCTGCTCAGCCATTCACAGGAAGCTTATCCTTTAAATATCTTATCCTTTAAAAAAATTGTTTTGGCAAAGATGGCCCAAATAAAAAAATTCCTTTACTAATAAATTCACCCATTGGCAATGCTGTATAAACTGTATGTATAAACTATAAAAAAGTATACAGCACTGTGTTTTAGTCTGATTAAAGGAAATAGTTTGTTTGGGCCATCTTGGCCCAAACAAATTACTTTAAAGGATAAGTTCATCTTTGGTAACGTGAAAACAATCCCCTGTGCTAAAGACACAAATTAGTGATTAGGCCTGCCGCTGTTGTACATGACATAAGTCAAAACATGTCAGCGCTGTGGTACTCATACCCTTTTTTCCATCTTTGGTAACATGTTACATGTTACACTCATATTTAGGGTGTAACTTATAACATGTTACCAAAAAGCACCTGTCTACACCTCTCCAATCCCCAGCTGTGACAGCAGGCGGGGGATCTTCTCCCTGCACCTGCTGGAAAAAGTTAAAAAGAGCACGGACATGGATAAGTTCACCTTTGGTTACACGCTACACCCTTATTTAGGGTGTAATTTGTAACACGTTACCGAAGAGCACCTGTCTGCATGCCTCCAATCCCCCGCTGTGACAGAATGAACTAGAACTGCCACCTGCCACAGTGGCAGACAGCTTTTGGTTCTCAATGAACTATAAGGGCACTGGTGAGTGCTCTCATAGTTCAATGATCTTCCTGCTCTCTAGTAACTGTCTGCCCATCCAGGAGGGATGGGCAGACAGCTACAATGCGGTTCTGCAGGAGTGTGACATTGCACCCATGATCTGCTGAAAAAATATGTAAATTATAAAAAAAAAAACAAACAAGCATGGAGTTAGGCTTTAATAAGGGGTCAAATATTTTCTTAGTAACTTCTATAGTCAGAAGATATTTAGGATCTTGATAAAGGACAACATAGAAAATAAATGCTTATTATAGGGCATTTCTTAGGAAAGAAACCTAAAAAAAAAACACACAAATAACACATAAAGGGAGGGGGCAGAGTCAGTCACCACTGACCACTCCAAGAGGACCATGAGATGAGCGATCAGCAGTCATGTGATCACTAAGTTCTCAGGCTTAGAGCTAGCAGAGGACAGCTGTAGCATCAAACCAATGCTGCAGCATTATTGGGTCAAGTGTGGATGATGGTTTTTTATGTACTCCATACTCCTTTTCTGCCTGGGTAAAAATAAAAAAAGTCAGCAGATACAAATACTGCAGCTACTGACTTTTAAAATGGGGACACTTACCTGTCATGGGACCCCGCAATGTCAGCACCCAAAGCTGACCCATCTCTTGGCTCCGGGTGCAGGCACTGGCATCATTACTAAGGGAAACAGGAAGTGAAGCCATATGGCTTCACAGCCTGTTTCCTACTTTACATGCGCGAGTCGTGCAGCGCTGCGCTTTCTGAATGGTCCCTGCTGTCTTCTGGGACCTGTGTGTCCCCAGAAGGCAGCAGGGGGGGAGGAGTAGCTGTACATTACGTAGTACGCCGCACAATGTGCGGCGATCTTTCTCCAGAAGTTGGAGCAAATACCTGGATTTTGACAGGTATCTGCTCCCCCCTCCCCCTTAAAGGGTGCCAAATGTGGCACCAGAGGGGGAGGAACCGGATAAGCGGAGGTTCCATTTAAGGGTGGAACTCTGCTTTAAGTGTTTCAAAACCCAAGAATATAAAAGTAATATATTGCATTTTGCCGGTCTTTAAATGCGGTAGATGATGTGGTAGCTGCATTCATTTAATCTTTCAGACGTGTTTTCCTTTGTTTTTACCTTGTTATCCCACCAGTAACACATTTCCTGTCTTAGGGTGAAAAGGCTGATACACCGTACTGTACGTATAGATGAACAGAATTTCCTCCCTAAGCTTCTTTCCTGATTTAAACTACAAAACATTTCCCCTTCTCATAACATTGCTGGGCCTTCACTGCTGCACAAGCAGATAGTACAGGAAGTGATGAGCCTCACAAGATTTTCAAGAAGATCAATCCTTTTTTTTTTACGTAAACAGTCATAACAAATGTATATATTTGCCAAAAGGGAGAAAATAAAAGAAGTACATTGTAAATGCTTGCATGTACTTTAAAAAGGGTAAAAGGTTACAGTAAATACCTTTTCCAATTAAAGAATATATATTACTGTTAGGCAAATACTAATTGGCTTGAATCTTCACATCAAAAGTTTGGGTACATTTTGGATAAATGTCAGTCAAATAGTCCAGCGATTCTTTGATTAAAAATGCTTTATTATTGCTGGACATTTTGAAACATTGCTAGAACAGATGAACCCCTCTATTACAGTAACACAGAAACCCTAGTCAGGTACATCTGAACAAGTGAACCACATTAGATGTGCCAAGTATGCCAGTAATATTAACAATGCAGTACTATTGCGGGTTCTGAATTTAGTGTTTTGCCCTCCTTCAAATCTGAGTATATAAACTAGAGAACCAATAGAATTTTTAACAAAACATTTTTTTTAGCTATGGTCAACAATGCTGACAGGGTAGCGTTAACAGGATTACAGCTGCTCATCCATGGCATATCTATGGTTACGGCTATGGCTAGCTGCTCTAGAAGTGCAATGCAATTTATAAAACTCCTTATACATTTCAGTTGTCAGATAACACACAAAACTGATAAGAAATCAAAACAGCTTACAAGTGTTGTCGCACTGAGAATTTTTAGCTTTGTATATTTTACATTTTCTTGTTTTGATAGCATTTCAAATGCAAAAAAAAAAGCAATAAAACAAGGCTGCAATATTTTACAGTTGCTTTTAAGATCCATTATCTTTGTATTATGTTATTTTTTTAAAGGTCTTTTTGTTCTCTCAGTACATATTAGGAACTATCCAAGACCACCTGATCTGATCTAAGATCTGATGTTGCTGTGTTATGTATTAATCTTACATTAATCCCAAAATATAATTTGTATACATTCATAGTGCCTGCTTACCACGAATGTATATAAATTTGTAAGCAAATCATTCAGAAGCGATAGCTCTGTATCCAGCCACCATATATTTCTAATGACAGATTTCTTAAAGTGGAGTTCCACCCAAAAAAACAACTACCGGTATATCGCGGCACATGCAGAACACTATCAACAAGTTAAATAGCCACATCTAATTTTTTTTAATAGTGTAAATACCGTAGATTACCTTTTTTAGCTGCCACTTCCGGGCTTTCCCTCCCGCGGGAGTAGGCATTCCTACTCCTTTCCCTGGCGCCGCAATGTCACCTGGGAGCTTGCCGCAATGTCTCCTGGGAGCACAGTGTCATGTTTCCCAGGAGACAATGTGGAACGCCGTCCTGCGAAATATCTCGAGATGCCTCGAGACGCCGTCCGTTGTGATGGCAACCATGAAGTTTACTGCGCTACTCGCCGTAAACACTGCACATGCGTGAGAAAGAGCAGTGAATGCTGGGAGATGAGCATTCACCGCTACCCGGAAATCAGTGCTTGTGGGCTTCACAATGCTCACAAGCAAAATGTCGTTTTTTTAAAGTTCTTCTTTTGCAAGAAAAAGGACAGGCGATATTTCAGGGCACCAAACAAGTGAGTTTTAATTTGTTATGTAAAAACACATTGAATGCTCAAAAAAAAAAAAAAATTGGCTGCGGAACCTCGGTTTTAGGTCTAATCTGGCCCCCTGTTAAAATTGACATTGCACCTTTACCACTATTCTCTAATGAAAGGTATGGTACTCATTATTATTAGGCAACTTACATTGGTTATCACTCAACCATGCTGTGTACGTCATCCTGCCCGTTATCAGTACTGGTGGCTCCATGGTGCATAGCAGGTCCTTGGGAGGTGGCATCTTCTATTATGCTCAAACGGGTCCAAAGGAAGTAAATCTAATAGCTGCATAATGCCGCTCATGAGGATCACTGCCACATATGCAAATGTATCACCATGTAGGCATACGTCATCTGATATTTCATGGATGAAATTTGTGCTCTGAACTGCCTCTATTTATTAAAAGCACTTGGAAACAGTGCAAGTATTAATTTATGAAAAGGTCACACAAACTCCAGGCAAAGAGGTAAATACACAGTTTCAGTATATACAATATATAGTAGCAGCCCTGCCAGAAAGCTTTGTCACCTAGACTTTCCCTACTAACATTAAGCAATACAATTTAATCACCTTCCTGACCCTAACCTGTGACTGAAAAATGAAGGAGCAGCAGCAGACTTGTAAGATGAGCTCTTTCTTCTCTCCTTTGGTCAGGTTGTTACTTGTCAACACTTATGCCGCGTACACACAATTGGAAATTCCGACAAGAAAAGTCCAATGTGAGCTTTTGGTCGGAAATTCCGACCGTGTGTATGCTCCATCGGACTTTTGCTGTCAGAATTTCCTCCAACAAAAGATTGAGAGCAGGTTCTCTATTTTTCCGACGGAAAAAGTTCTTGTCGGAAATTCTGATTGTCTCTATGCAATTCCGACGCGCAAAAAAAACCACGCATGCTCAGAATCAAGCAGAAGAGCCAAACTGCCTATTGAACTTCATTGATCTCGGCTCTTCGTACGTCTTGTATGTCACAGCGTTCTTGACAGCGGGAATTTCCGACAAGATTTGTGTGACCGTGTGTATGCAACACAAGTTTGAGCCAACATTCCGTCAGAAAAAATCCACGGTTTTCTTGTCGGAATATCCGATCGTGTGTACACGGCATTAGAGGAAAACCCCCTCCCTCTCATAGTCTACATTCTACTGTATGCCAGATTACAAGAGGCTTATATGAAGGCAGGTTTGGGTACTTTTATGGGTTATATATTGAATAATTTTAATTATTGCAAATATATAACTGCATTTAAAGTCCAATTAAATGTTAAAATGTTTTTTTAACTTACTGCATTTCATGTACCCCTTACAAATTCACATAGTGGGGTGGGATCTGGGGGTCCCCTTGTTAAAGAGGGCTTCCAGATTCTGATAAGCCCCCAGCCCGCAGACCCCCACAACCACTGGGCAAGGATAGTGGGGATGAGGCCCTTGTCCCCATCAACATGGGGACCAGGTGTTTTGGGGGGCAACTCCAAAGCGCCCTCCCCATGTTGAGGGCATGTGGCCTGGTATGGTTCAGGAGGGGGGCAGCACTCTCTCGTCCCCCCTCTTTTCCTGCAGCCTGTCAGGTTGCATGCTCGAATAAGGGTCTGGTATGGATTTTGGGGGGACCCGTATGCCATTTTTTTTTTTTGGTTCAGGGTTCCCCTTAATATTCATACCAGACCCAAATGGCCTGGTAATGGACTGGGGGGACCCATGCAATTTTTTTTTTACTGAGTTTCATCTATATTGCCGAGAACTGACAATTCATTACAGCAGCGATAAGTTTTAAATTACTTTTCTTCCTTTAGAAATGTAATTTTGCTGCAGGACTGTTCTAAACACGGGAAAAATGCCCCACTTTGCAGGCATACTATAGACACCCCCCCATATTTAAAGGAATATTTCATTTATATTGCATTATTAAAATCACTGCTCCTGAAAAAACATCAGTTTTTAAAACTTTTTTTTTGCATTGACCCATGTCCCCAAACACTTTTTATGACAATACCATGCATATAAGCCTTTAAAATTAGCACTTTTGATTTTTCATGTGCGTGTCCCATAGACTTTAACGGTGTTCGGGTGTTCGAACAAATTTTTTGCCTGTTCGCAAGTTCTGGTGCGAACCGAACCTGGGGGGGTTCGGCTCATCCTAACTCCTCATCTCAGCCTTCCCTTATACTTACCTGAGCCTGATCTTGATCCAGTGATGTGCACAAGAGCCAAGGCTCTAAGCTCTTTTACTCCTCATTGGCTCAGAGGAGTTACCGCTGCTGTCAATCAGAGCCAATGACAAGGGAGTGAAGGGCAGGGCTGAACCCCACTCTGTGTGTCTTATGGACACACAGAGCAAGGCTCAGGAGCGAGCATTCATGAGTGCCCCTATAGTAAGTGACTTGCTATGGGGGCACTCAGTGGGGGGAGGAGCCAGGAACACCTGTGGGGAACCCAAGAAGAGGAGGATCGGGGCTGTTCTGTGTAAAGCTATTGCACAGAGCAAATATGGTATATTTACAAACAGAAAAATCAGCACAAAGGAAATAACTTACAGTAGGATGTGTCCCTTGTTCTCCTCCATGCCATGTCCATGCCCTTCACCTGCTGCCATAATTCTCCGGAGCTCTGGGGGCTAATACAACTAAGGGGCTATCACAGTTTCCCATCAAGAGAGCCCTACTATGCCTGTGGGCATAGTTGGCTCTTTTGAGGTGATCTCCTCATGAAAGCTCCTTAGTTCAATTAACCCCCCAAACACCATAAGGTTGTGGCAGCAGGGGTGGGGAGGGGGCGGGGGTGAACAGAGGATGCATCAGCACAAGGGATACATCCTATGAAAGTTATGTCCCCTGTGATGATTTTTCTGTTTTGTTTTAGCTGAACTTAGGCTTTGACTTTACAGCAACTAAATGCATTCTAGGTGAATCAAAGCCAAAGATTCACTACCACAGTTTATTTTCTTTCTTAAGCAGCCATAGCCTAAATAGAAAAGCCTGCCAGCAAATGCAGAGTGGGACCCTCTTTGTCGAGAAGCAGTGATTTCTTTGCAGAGCTCTGACATGCCTCCTGCTGAGTTGGAGCAAGATTTCCTCAATTAGCAGGGAGCATGAGCTTTGCAGATTGTTGAGCTATAGATTTGACTCAGTAGAGGGTGTCTCAAATTTAAAACTGAAGGTTCATTTATGATTTAATTATGTTTTGTCTGCATTGAGCTCAGCCAAAAAAAAGAGAAAAAATGTAACTAGCTAGAAGACTGTAGGTGGCTTAAAGTGGACCTGTACCGTGGAAGCTGTACCGAAAAACAGCAAGCAGATGTCAAAGGACTAATATCTGCTGATCTTTTTTCCATTACTGACTTGCCATGCCTTGTTCCACACTATCTCTGTGTGGGGGAAGCCATATTGTTAGAGGAGCAGGACCCTCTAATAACTAGAGATCTGATGACTGTTTGGCTAATCACCAAGAAGCAGCAGAATAGGTAGAGGAAACACTTATCCACACACTGATATACACAATGAAAACAGAACAATTCTTCCATTGCCAGTTTTAGGTTCATCTTCCTGTCTAGCAAGGAGCAGAACAGTAATGACGTTTCCAAATCTCTCTCGAAATCTTGTGAGACAAACAGTCAGAAGCAAAAGTGTCTTATAAGATCTTACATTGCAGAAAAACAGCTAGACACTATAGAACATCAGTGGGGCACAGTCACATCAGGACTACTATTTTTCAGTAGGGATGAGCCGAACACCCCACGGTTCAGTTCACAGCAGAACATGCGAACAGGCAAAAAAATTTGTTCAAACACGCAAATACCGTTAAAGTCTATGGGACACGAACATGAAAAATAAAAAGTGCTCATTTTAAAGGTTAATATGCAAGTTATTGTCATAAAAAGTGTTTGGGGACCTGGGTCCTGCCCCAGGGGACATGTATCAATGCAAAAAAAGTTTTAAAAATGGCAATTTTTTCGGGAGCAGTGATCTTAATAATGCTTAAAGTGAAACAATAAAAGTGAAATATTCCTTTACATTTCGTACCAGGGGCCTGTTTATAGTATGCCTGTAAAGTAGAGAATGTTTCCCGTGTTTAGTCCCTGCACAAAATGAAATTTCTAAAGGAAAAAAAGTAATTTAAAACTACTCGCGGCTATAATGAATTGTCGGGTCCTGGCAATACAGATAAAAGTCATTGAAAAAATAATAAAAAATTGCGTGGGGGACCCCCGAAATTCCATACCAGGCCCTTCAGGTCTGGTATGGATATTAAGGACAACCCTGCGCCAATTTTTTTTAAAAATGGCGTAGGGGCCCCCCTCAAAATCCATACCAGACCCTTCAGGTCTGGTATGGATTTTAAGGGGAACCCCGCGCCAAAATAAAATAAAAAGGCGTGGGGTTCCCCCCACAAATCCATACCAGACCCTTATCCGAGCACGCAACCTGGCAGGCCGCAGGAGAGAGTGCCCTCTCCTCCTGAACCGTACCAGGCCACATGTCCTCAACATGGGGAGGATGTCCTCATGTTGATGGGGACAAGGGCCTCATCCCCACAACCCTTGCACTTTAACCACTTGTCCACCGCCCACTGTCAATTGACGGCGGGCGGAGGACACTCTCGTTCTGGGAGGACGTGATATGACGTCCTCCCTTTAAAACGAGCTAGAAGGCGCGCGCGCGTGCCCGCCGCGTTCACAAGGCCCCGGTGCGGGTGCCCGGCGGCTGCGATTGCCGCCGGGCACCCGCGATTGCCCGGGAAACGAGCAGGAAAGTGGGTCTCTGTGTGTAAACACAGAGATCCACGTCCTGTGAGGGAGAGGAGGCTGATGGTGTGTCCCTTGTACATAGGGACAACCATCAGTCACCTCCCCCAGTCAGTCCCCTCCCCCCACAGTAAGAAAACATTGAGGGAACATATTTAACCCCTTCCCGCCCCCTAGTGGTTAACCCCTTCCCTGCCAATCACATTTATACAGTAATCAATGCATTTTTATAGCAGGGATCGCTGTATAAACGTGAATGGTCCCAAAAATGTGTCAAAAGTGTCCGATGTGTCCGCCGCAATATCGAAGTCACAATAAAAAATCGCAGATCGCCGCCATTACTAATAATAAAAAAAAAAAAAATGCTATAAATCTATCCCCTATTTTGTACACGCTATAACTTTTGCGCAAACCAATCAATACGCGCTTATTGCGATTTTTTTTTTTACCAAAAATATGTAGAAGAATACGTATCGGCCTAAACTGAGGAAAATTTTATTTAAAAAAAAAATGGGTATTTATTATAGCAAAAAGTAAAAAATTGTGTTTTTTTTCCAAACTGGACGCTCTTCTTTTGTTTATAGCGCAAAAAATAAAAACCGCAGAGGTGATCAAATACCACCAAAAGAAAGCTCTATTTGTGGGAAAAAAAGGACACAAATTTTGTTTGGGAGTCACGTCGCACGACCGCGCAATTGTCATTCAAAGTGTGACAGCGCTGAAAGCTGAAAAATGGCTTGGGCAGGAAGGGGGTTTTCGTGCACAGTAGGGAGGTGGTTAAGCATTTTTAAAATCACTGCTCCCGAAAAAACGACCGTTTTTAAAACTTTTTTTTGCATTGATACATGTCCCCTGGGGCAGAACCCAGGTCCCCAAACACTTTTTATGACAATAACTTGCTATTAACCTTTAAAATTAGCATTTTTGATTTCTCCCATAGACTTTAAAAGGGTGTTCCGCAGCTTTCGAATTTGCCGCGAACACCCCAAATTGTTCCCTATTCGGCGAATGGGCGAACAGCCAATGTTCGAGTCGAACTCATGTTCGACCCAAACATAAAGCTCATCCATATTTTTCAGAAGGAATTCTTAACCTAAATTACATTTTGCAGGAAAGTGCTAGAGCACAATTAACTTTTCTAGATGTTTTCTATAATATAACAAATCTTAACTTTTTGATTTCAGGTCAATTTTAATGGATTATATAAGCTAATATCTGACCCTGTCTTTACTATTTTTTCATCGATAATACTGGAAAGCAAGAGGATCATGATCGGGCTATATAAAGTTAGGACTGGGGGATTGTTTAAGCATTAATTTGAACATTTCAAAAGGATGCCAAGTAAAACCACTCCCGAGTATTTTTCAGCAGTTTCTATCACATCTGTTCATATGATGATGGTTGTGACGTTTGCTGCATTACATTTTGAGCACATATATAAAATGGAATGTCCCAAGTTTGGCCTTTACACTTCTACACAGTAAACAACCATCAGTGAAAAATAAAATGAGAAGCAGCAAATTCAACAGACTGTGTGAAATTATAGACAGGTAAAACCTAGATTTGATTGTCTCCATGGCTACCTCCGCTTCACATCTAAAGAAAGGAGAAGATGGTTAAGGGGTTTGCAGATGTCATCTTATTATTATGAAATGAGATGAGCAAATATTATACGTGACTCATAAGTTATAAGGCATGTGTCTGAACAAGATGTTATTCTGTGTTGTAACAAAAGAGTCATGTTTCAGGCAAACATCTAAGCATGTCCTATTTGTTTAAAGAGCAAATAAGGAAAAATTTTGAAATCATGGCGTTCTTGTATAGGCATTGCTAGTTAAATCATGAAGGGGATATAATACAACTCGACTGTATAGCTGGCTGAACAATACTACTCTCCCACCTCCATCCACTGATTGATCCAGGCTTTTATATGCTTTGATTTTGTTTATACAGCTAGATGTTATTATCCCAGATATGGTCAATGGGTTGTAAACACTTTCCATTAACTTAGGGCAAGGGTTACTGTAATCAATGCAAATGAATAAAATAGGTGTCTTCCCTGATATTTCTAGGAATCCATACACGTTTCTCATGGGATTATAATTTATTTAAATACATTTTCTAATGCAAAGTTCCTGTTGTCCTGGAGGACCACGTTTACCATAGGCACAAGTGCCAATCTTTTATGAGGATCCACTCGATTTTCCCACTTATTTATAATATAAGCCACCATTGTTCCTCTTAATTGCAGCAGCATTTATTTTCCCTATCGACCCTTCGCTTTCAGCGATAGCAGTAAAATGTTACATAAGAAGCTGCATAGCATGGTTTTAACATCTTCAGTTTAACGTCTTAAAAACAAAACTTTAGTAAACCTTGATTCAATTTCTGCCTTACCCACCTTCATCATTTTAGACATACTAAAACCATGTAACGCAAGACAAGACTGTTGTACAAGCACATCATTCTGAGACAGTTATTAAAAACAACATGTCTGTTCAGCCAAAAACATAATTGCACATACATTTTCCAAAACAAAATAGCAGCAGTTGTGATAGTTGTATAAAAAATGTAATTAAGCAGATATCCCTTTTTTGTACATAGTAAAACAATATAATTGTGCAACTTTAGGTGCAAATCATTGGCTCCTAAATATATAAATACATTATACCAAAATCAGTTTTGGTATAAGACTAGGGAGAAGCATATACTTAATATTAAATTGTGCATTTGCATTATTTATATCACCCTAAAAATATTATATTTGCATCAATGTTCATGTTACACAGTCATATTATTTGAGATGAGAGAAAGAGCCTTCATCCTCATGAATTGAACTACTCTTCTTGATAACCAACAACCAGAGCCCAACTTTCAATTGAAGGCTTATGCCGCGTACACACGGCCGTTTTTCTCGTCGAGAAAAACTAAATTTTTTCCTTTCCATGAGAAAAACGATCATCTGTGGGCTTTCTGCCGTTTTTTTCAACGAGAAAAACGGCATTAAAAACGACGATAAACATTAGAACATGTTCTTATTTTTTCTCGTCGTTTTTTTCGACATGTTTTCCGCGGCAGTGTTTCCCATAGGGAAACACTGCAGCGGAGCCCACACACGGTCGTTTTTTTTTACCAAAAAAAAAATTACATTTAAAACGGCCGTGTGTGGGGGGAACAAGCTGTTCCTCGTTTTTAACGTCGATTTTCTCGACGGTGTTTTCACCGTCGAAAAAATTGATCGTGTGTACGCGGCATTACACCTTATGTAATTTTTTAATGCTACTGTATATGTTACTATTTGTGACAGATTGTTGATGGTGAGTAGGGATGAGTTTTATGTTCGGGTCGAACATGAGTTTGACTTGAACATTGGCTGTTCGCCCATTCACCGAATTGCAAAGAATTTGGGGTGTTCGCGGCAAATTAGAAAGCCGCGGAACACCCTTTAAAAGTCTCTGGGAGGAATAAAAAGTGCTAATTTTAAAGGTTAATATGCAAGTTATTGTCATAAAAAGTGTTTGGGGACCTGGGTCCTACCCCAGGGGGCATGTATCAATGCAAAAAAAAGTTTTAAAATCAGACGTTTTTTTCGGGAGCAGTTTTAATAATGCTTAAAGTGAAACAATAAAAGTTAAATATTCCTTTACATTTCGTAACTGAGAGGTGTCTATAGTATGCCTGTAAAGTAGCGCATGTTTCCCGTGTTTATAACAGTCCCTGCACAAAATGACATTTCTAAAGGTCAAAAAGTGATTTAAAACTACTCCCGGCTATAATGAATTGTCGGGTCCCGGCAATACAGATAAAAGTCATTGAAAAAAATGGCATAGGCCCCCCCCCCAGTCCATTACCAGGCCCTTTGGGTCTGGTATGAATATTAAGGGAAACCCCGAACCAAAATTTTTTAAAAAATGCGTGGGGGTCCCCCAAATTCCATATCAGGCCCTTTAGGTCTGGTATGGATATTAAGGAGAACCCTGCGCCAAATAAAAAAAAATGGCGTAAGGGTCCCCCTCAAAATCCATACCAGACCCTTCAGGTCTGCCAGGTTGCGTGCTCGGATAAGGGTCTGGTATGGATTTTTGGGGGTAACCCCATGCAATTTTTTTATTATGGCGCGGAATACCCCTTAAAATCCATACCAGACCTGCAGGGCCTGATATGGAATTTGGGGGGACCCTATGCATTTAAAAAAAAAAATTGGTTTGGGGTTTCCATTAATATTCATGCCAGACCCAAAGGGCCTGGTAATGGACTGGGGGGGGCATGATGTTTTTTTCAATGACTCTTATCTGTATTTTTTTCTTTTAGAAATGTAATTTTGTGCAGGGACTGTTATAAACACGAGAAACATGCACTACTTTACAGGCATACTATAGACACCCCCCAGGTACGAAATTTAAAGGAATATTTCACTTTTATAGTTTCACTTTAAGCATTATTAAAATCACTGCTCCCTAAAAAAAGGACCATTTTTAAAACTTTTTTTGCATTGATACATGTTCCCTGGGGCAGGACCCAGGTCCCCAAACACTTTTTTATGACAATAACTTGCATAATAACCTTTAAAATTAGCACTTTTTATTTTTCATGTCCCATAGACTTTAACGGTGTTTGCGTGTTTGAACAAATGTTTTGCCTGTTGGCATGTTCTGCTGCGAACCGAACCGGGGGGGGGTGTTCGGATCATCCCTAATGCAGAGTGTCGTTAAATACTTTACTTCTCAGTGAAATATCTTCTGCTTGCCCTCCTATTTTAGTACTCTACATTGATATGGCCAAACCTTTCTGTCAGGGAAGACGTCTGCAGAGTACAGCTGCTGTACCCTGGCGCACGCCTGTGCGCAGTCGCCAACCAAGGACGCTCAGAACGGCCGCGGGTGATTCTGCAGATGCGCATGCCAGTCGGCCTATTTAAACAGATTTGTGACAATGACTTATTGCTGCTTGGTCTACAGCAATTACCTGAAATCTTGATACCTGTGTGACTCCTAATACCTTCCTGGCTTACTCCCTGACTACGCTCCTGCCTGCTATTCTGTACCTGATCTGCCTGTCTGTTGAAAACAACCTGCCTGTGACCCGACTACGCTCCTGCCTGCTGTTCTGTACCTGATCTGCCTGTTTGTTGCCAAAAGCCTGCCTGTGACTTGACTTCGTTCCTGCCTGCTGTTATACCTGATCCACCTGTTTGTTGTCTACCCAGCTCGTCTGACCCTGCTTCCTGCTGTGCATCCCAGCCGGCCATCTGTCAAATCTGTCGGCCTATCTGCAATCTCACCCGCCTGCTACCAGCCAAGTCCGGCTTCCTGCCCGTGAGTTCCTTGATACTACCTGCACAGACTTCAGGACTGATCCTAGGCACTCTTACCCCACCGTGCTCCAGCGCCAGCTGTCTCACAATCAGCGGGCCTCGAGCCGGAGCTGTACGAGAGGCCTTCCTTCACACGTCAGGCTCACCCTCCAGGTACGTGACACCTTCATTACAATTTTCTTTGCACAGCCTTTTATTGTAGAGGAAGAGGGGAGCATATTAGACCAGTCCGGTGCTGGTCACTAAGAGCACTGGGTCTAAAGCTGGCCATGCACTAGTAGTTCGTATGAACATTTGTACAAAATCCAGACTAAAGTTCTCAGTACATTCAACAACTTGACAATGTTGTTCAAAAGTATTTCAAAATGTAATTTGGCTTTAACAATTGATTTTAGAATGAATGGACTTCCCAACAAATTCCAGATACGTTGTTAGAAATATGTAAGTTTGAGAAACATTTTCAATCCCAATCCTTTGAATTTTATTGTCACTAGGGATGAGCTCGGTGTTCGAGTCGAACATACGTTCGACTCGAACATCGGCTGTTCGAACGTTCGCCGAACAACGAACGATTTGGGCCGTTCGCGCCTAATTCGCGGCCCACAATGCACTACGCCATCGCAGTGTCATCCAGGCGCTGTGATTGGCCAAGCATGCACTGTGACCCCGCATGCTTGGCCAATCACAGCGCCGACAGCGAGGAGAGCAATGATTGGCCACAGGCAGGATGCCTGTGGCCAATTATTGCTGAGGGTGTTTAGTACACGCCCCACACTATAAAAGGCCGCCAGCACGGCGGCCTAGTGTAGTGTGTTCCGGAGCAGGGAAAGAGAAGCATAGGCAGGGACAGTGACATTTTTTTTTCTTGCTTAACCTGGATTCCTTTAGTTTAGGGAAAGAGAAGGATAGGTAGGGAGAGTGTCAGTGTGTTTTACTGTGCTAATCCTTGTTTGTAGGGACAGGGAAGGACAGTGAGGGAAATTCTCATTGTGCTATACTGTGCTAAAGCATTCATCATCAACCATCTTTAAAAAAACATTTTTTATAGGGACAGAAAACTATAGGTAGGGAGAGTGTCAGTGTGTTTTACTGTGCTAATCCTTGTTTGTAGGGACAGGGAAGGACAGTGAGGGAAATTCTCATTGTGCTATACTGTGCTAAAGCATTCATCATCAACCATCTTTAAAAAAACATTTTTTATAGGGACAGAAAACTATAGGTAGGGAGAGTGTCAGTGTGTTTTACTGTGCTAATCCTTGTTTGTAGGGACAGGGAAGGACAGTGAGGGAAATTCTCATTGTGCTATACTGTGCTAAAGCATTCATCATCAACCATCTTTAAAAAAACATTTTTTATAGGGACAGAAAACTATAGGTAGGGAGAGTGTCAGTGTGTTTTACTGTGCTAATCCTTGTTTGTAGGGACAGGGAAGGACAGTGAGGGAAATTCTCATTGTGCTATACTGTGCTAAAGCATTCATCATCAACCATCTTTAAAAAAAAATTTTTATAGGGACAGAAAACTATAGGTAGGGAGAGTGTCAGTGTGTTTTACTGTGCTAATCCTTGTTTGTAGGGACAGGGAAGGACAGTGAGGGAAATTCTCATTGTGCTATACTGTGCTAAAGCATTCATCATCAACCATCTTTAAAAAAACATTTTTTATAGGGACAGAAAACTATAGGTAGGGAGAGTGTCAGTGTGTTTTACTGTGCTAATCCTTGTTTGTAGGGACAGGGAAGGACAGTGAGGGAAATTCTCATTGTGCTAAACTGTGCTAAAGCATTCATCATCAACCATCTTTAAAAAAACATTTTTTATAGGGACAGAAAACTATAGGTAGGGAGAGTGTCAGTGTGTTTTACTGTGCTAATCCTTGTTTGTAGGGACAGGGAAGGACAGTGAGGGAAATTCTCATTGTGCTATACTGTGCTAAAGCATTCATCATCAACCATCTTTAAAAAAACATT
The DNA here is from genome assembly GCA_029206835.1 of Rana muscosa. NCBI lineage: Eukaryota > Metazoa > Chordata > Amphibia > Anura > Ranidae > Rana > Rana muscosa. The sequence continues at coordinate 542,646,414 of CM055117.1, read as the reverse complement.
TTTTATAGGGACAGAAAACTATAGGTAGGGAGAGTGTCAGTGTGTTTTACTGTGCTAATCCTTGTTTGTAGGGACAGGGAAGGACAGTGAGGGAAATTCTCATTGTGCTATACTGTGCTAAAGCATTCATCATCAACCATCTTTAAAAAAACATTTTTTATAGGGACAGAAAACTATAGGTAGGGAGAGTGTCAGTGTGTTTTACTGTGCTAATCCTTGTTTGTAGGGACAGGGAAGGACAGTGAGGGAAATTCTCATTGTGCTATACTGTGCTAAAGCATTCATCATCAACCATCTTTAAAAAAACATTTTTTATAGGGACAGAAAACTATAGGTAGGGAGAGTGTCAGTGTGTTTTACTGTGCTAATCCTTGTTTGTAGGGACAGGGAAGGACAGTGAGGGAAATTCTCATTGTGCTATACTGTGCTAAAGCATTCATCATCAACCATCTTTAAAAAAACATTTTTTATAGGGACAGAAAACTATAGGTAGGGAGAGTGTCAGTGTGTTTTACTGTGCTAATCCTTGTTTGTAGGGACAGGGAAGGACAGTGAGGGAAATTCTCATTGTGCTATACTGTGCTAAAGCATTCATCATCAACCATCTTTAAAAAAACATTTTTTATAGGGACAGAAAACTATAGGTAGGGAGAGTGTCAGTGTGTTTTACTGTGCTAATCCTTGTTTGTAGGGACAGGGAAGGACAGTGAGGGAAATTCTCATTGTGCTATACTGTGCTAAAGCATTCATCATCAACCATCTTTAAAAAAACATTTTTTATAGGGACAGAAAACTATAGGTAGGGAGAGTGTCAGTGTGTTTTACTGTGCTAATCCTTGTTTGTAGGGACAGGGAAGGACAGTGAGGGAAATTCTCATTGTGCTATACTGTGCTAAAGCATTCATCATCAACCATCTTTAAAAAAACATTTTTTATAGGGACAGAAAACTATAGGTAGGGAGAGTGTCAGTGTGTTTTACTGTGCTAATCCTTGTTTGTAGGGACAGGGAAGGACAGTGAGGGAAATTCTCATTGTGCTATACTGTGCTAAAGCATTCATCATCAACCATCTTTAAAAAAACATTTTTTATAGGGACAGAAAACTATAGGTAGGGAGAGTGTCAGTGTGTTTTACTGTGCTAATCCTTGTTTGTAGGGACAGGGAAGGACAGTGAGGGAAATTCTCATTGTGCTATACTGTGCTAAAGCATTCATCATCAACCATCTTTAAAAAAACATTTTTTATAGGGACAGAAAACTATAGGTAGGGAGAGTGTCAGTGTGTTTTACTGTGCTAATCCTTGTTTGTAGGGACAGGGAAGGACAGTGAGGGAAATTCTCATTGTGCTATACTGTGCTAAAGCATTCATCATCAACCATCTTTAAAAAAACATTTTTTATAGGGACAGAAAACTATAGGTAGGGAGAGTGTCAGTGTGTTTTACTGTGCTAATCCTTGTTTGTAGGGACAGGGAAGGACAGTGAGGGAAATTCTCATTGTGCTATACTGTGCTAAAGCATTCATCATTAGACTTGTGCACAACGGAAAAATTCGTTCCGTTTCGGTTCGTTTCTTTCCGGTCCTGTTGATTCGTAATCATTCGTAATTTTGCTAGACGGGATTTTTCGTGTTCGGACTCATTCGTATTTTTGCAAGCGACATTTTTCGTTGAATTTTTTGTTGCTTTATAATTCGTACTTTCGGTAGAGTACATTGTTTTTCGTTGATTCTGGACACAACTCCTACTTTCGTAACTTTTTTTGGGTTCGTACTTTCGGTAGAGTACGTTGTTTTTCGTTGATTCTGGACACAACTCCTACTTTCGTAACTTTTTTTGGGTTCGTTGATTCGTAATTTTCCGTGTCTCTCTCACAATGACGCTGCCTATTATGCCTAATGTGCTTCGAATGGATTTGTACTATTCTAAATACATTGCGGTTATTTGTAACGATTCGAAATCTCGTATTTTACTTTAGTTTTTAACATGCGGCTATAGGCTCCGCCCCTGTACACCATTTTGAGAGGGTTCATCACGGTGAGGGAGAAGCAGAGAGCAGAGCAGAGTGAGTGTTATTGTGCTTCGAATGGATTCGAAATCTCGTATTTTACTTTCGTTTTTTACATGCGGCTATAACCTCCGCCCCTGTACACCATTTTGAGAGGGAGTTCAGCACGGTGTGGGAGAAGCAGAGAGCAGAGCAGAGTGAGTGTTATTGTGCTTCGTATGGATTCGTACATTCGTAACTTTTTCATAACGAATTATGCCGAAGACATTCGGGCATTCGCTATTTGCGGTATAATTTATTTCGGATTCGGTCTTATTCGTAATTGCTTTGTTCGGAAATTCGAATGCTTCCGAATGTCCGAAAGTTGCTAAATTCGGACGAATTTCAATTCGTTATGAAACGAATTGCACAAGCCTATTCATCATCAACCATCTTTAAAAAAACATTTTTTATAGGGACAGAAAACTATAGGTAGGGAGAGTGTCAGTGTGTTTTACTGTGCTAATCCTTGTTTGTAGGGACAGGGAAGGACAGTGAGGGAAATTCTCATTGTGCTATACTGTGCTAAAGCATTCATCATCAACCATCTTTAAAAAAAAAAAATTATAGGGACAGAAAACTATAGGTAGGGAGAGTGTCAGTGTGTTTTACTGTGCTAATCCTTGTTTGTAGGGACAGGGAAGGACAGTGAGGGAAATTCTCATTGTGCTATACTGTGCTAAAGCATTCATCATCAACCATCTTTAAAAAAACATTTTTTATAGGGACAGAAAACTATAGGTAGGGAGAGTGTCAGTGTGTTTTACTGTGCTAATCCTTGTTTGTAGGGACAGGGAAGGACAGTGAGGGAAATTCTCATTGTGCTATACTGTGCTAAAGCATTCATCATCAACCATCTTTAAAAAAACATTTTTTATAGGGACAGAAAACTATAGGTAGGGAGAGTGTCAGTGTGTTTTACTGTGCTAATCCTTGTTTGTAGGGACAGGGAAGGACAGTGAGGGAAATTCTCATTGTGCTATACTGTGCTAAAGCATTCATCATCAACCATCTTTAAAAAAACATTTTTTATAGGGACAGAAAACTATAGGTAGGGAGAGTGTCAGTGTGTTTTACTGTGCTAATCCTTGTTTGTAGGGACAGGGAAGGACAGTGAGGGAAATTCTCATTGTGCTATACTGTGCTAAAGCATTCATCATCAACCATCTTTAAAAAAACATTTTTTATAGGGACAGAAAACTATAGGTAGGGAGAGTGTCAGTGTGTTTTACTGTACTAATCCTTGTTTGTAGGGACAGGGAAGGACAGTGAGGGAAATTCTCATTGTGCTATACTGTGCTAAAGCATTCATCATCAACCATCTTTAAAAAAACATTTTTTATAGGGACAGAAAACTATAGGTAGGGAGAGTGTCAGTGTGTTTTACTGTGCTAATCCTTGTTTGTAGGGACAGGGAAGGACAGTGAGGGAAATTCTCATTGTGCTATACTGTGCTAAAGCATTCATCATCAACCATCTTTAAAAAAACATTTTTTATAGGGACAGAAAACTATAGGTAGGGAGAGTGTCAGTGTGTTTTACTGTGCTAATCCTTGTTTGTAGGGACAGGGAAGGACAGTGAGGGAAATTCTCATTGTGCTATACTGTGCTAAAGCATTCATCATCAACCATCTTTAAAAAAACATTTTTTATAGGGACAGAAAACTATAGGTAGGGAGAGTGTCAGTGTGTTTTACTGTGCTAATCCTTGTTTGTAGGGACAGGGAAGGACAGTGAGGGAAATTCTCATTGTGCTATACCGTGCTAAAGCATTCATCATCAACCATCTTTAAAAAAAACATTTTTTATAGGGACAGAAAACTATAGGTAGGGAGAGTGTCAGTGTGTTTTACTGTGCTAATCCTTGTTTGTAGGGACAGGGAAGGACAGTGAGGGAAATTCTCATTGTGCTATACTGTGCTAAAGCATTCATCATCAACCATCTTTAAAAAAACATTTTTTATAGGGACAGAAAACTATAGGTAGGGAGAGTGTCAGTGTGTTTTACTGTGCTAATCCTTGTTTGTAGGGACAGGGAAGGACAGTGAGGGAAATTCTCATTGTGCTATACTGTGCTAAAGCATTCCTCATCAACCATCTTTGAAATCCTTGTTTTTTGGACAGTCAGGGAAATTGTCATTGTGCTATTCTGTGCGAAAGCAATCATCCTCAACCATATTTAGAAATCCTTAAGTAAAGGGACAGAGAAGGACACCTGAAGGTAGCCCTTATTGCTCTTTTCCCATCTCCCTGCAGGCCATCCATTAGAATGTCTGGAAGGCAAACAAGGAGAGGCAGACAGTCAGGAGGCAATAAAAGAGGGCAAGCAGGCTTTGTGTCTGGGGGCAACAGTGCTGGTCGTGGACGCGGTGCATTGTCATCAGCACATGGCCATGGGACACGCTTGTCCTTCTTTTCGGCAGCTGGACATGTTGAGCCACATCATGCCGAAGACTTGGTAGAGTGGATGACCAAGCCCTCCTCCTCCTCCTCATCCTCTCTCACCCAGGCTCAGGGTACTGGCAAAGCAGCTGCCAAAGCGTCCTCTTCCCTGGTATCAATGTCAGACTCATCATCAGTCACTCCTTCCCTAGACCCACCATGTCCTCCTCCTGAGGAGTCCCCCGAACTGTTTGAGCACAGTGTTGGGTACATGCTCCAGGAGGATGCCCAGCGTTTCGAAGGGTCTGATGATGAAACCCAGCTAGAGGAAGGCAGTAGCGTGAGAGCAGACAGAGGGGATGCTCAAGAAGGACACCAATCTGGCAGTCATGTTCCAGCAGCTGCAGCATACTGCCAGATTGGCTCCAGTGATGAGGAGGGAGGGGATGATGAGGTCACTGACTCCACGTGGGTGCCTAATAGGAGAGAGGAGGAGGAGGAGGAGGATGAGGAGGAGGCACATCTCCAACGAGGCAGGATGCCCTTTGGTGGCCAGCGTAAGGGCAGTACACCGACGGAATCACACCGCAGAGCTCCGCCTGTGCAGGGCGCTGCCTCTGCCCGTCATTCAAAAAGTTCTTTGGTGTGGGCCTTTTTTGAGGCTAGTGCATCAGATCGCACAGCTGCTGTTTGCAACATATGTCTCAAGCGTATATCGCATGGCCAAAACATCAGCCGCTTGGGTACCACATGCCTGACCAGACATATGTTGACCTGCCATGCAGCTCGTTGGCAAGCCTACCTCAAAGACCCACACCAAAGAACAAAGCGGACCTCTCCTTGCACCGCATCAGCTGGGATCTCCAACCCCACTATAACTTCAGTCCTCTCTGAAACATGCACTGAGAGGAATGAAGGTGTAGAATTAGGTGTGTCACAGCCAAGTACTTGCGGCCACTCTGCTAGCAGTACACCGACGTCCGATTCTAGCAGGCAAATTTCCCTGCCCCAGCTGCTGGACCATCGAAAGAAGTTCACTCCCAGCCATCCACATGCCCAGCGGTTGAATGCTAGCTTGGCTAAATTGCTAGCGCTTCAACTGCTGCCTTTTCAGTTGGTAGACTCGGCCCCCTTCCGTGAGTTTGTGCAATGTGCGGTTCCTCAGTGGCAAGTTCACAAACGCCACTTTTTCTCACGGAAGGCTATTCCGGCTCTCTACCGGCATGTGGAAGGCAATGTCTTGGCCTCGCTGGACAGGGCGGTCAGCGGTAAGGTGCATATTACCGCTGACTCATGGTCCAGCAGGCATGGACAGGGACGTTACCTTTCTTTCACGGCCCATTGGGTCACTCTTTTGGCAGCTGGGAAGGATGCAGGACAAGGTGCAGTAGTGTTGGAGGTTGTTCCACCGCCACGCCTCCAAAATGCTACTACTGGTTGTGACACACCTCTCTCCTCCACCCCCTCCTCTTCTTCTTCCTCCATGGCCTCTTCCTGTGCTTTGTCCTCTGAACCAGCGGTGCTCCGTAGCCGTTCAAGGGGCTACACAAGTATGCAGGCAAAAAGATGCCATGCCGTGCTTGCGCTGGTGTGTTTGGGGGACAGAAGCCACACTGGGGCAGAGGTCCTGTCTGCTCTGCAGGGCCAGGCCGAGAGGTGGTTGACGCCACGCCAGCTTAAGCCAGGAATGGTGGTTTGCGACAATGGCACCAACCTCCTCTCCGCCCTCCGACAGGGACAACTGACCCATGTGCCCTGTGTGGCTCACGTCCTTAACCTGGTGGTGCAGCGGTTCTTGGGCAGGTACCCGGGCTTACAGGATGTCCTGAGGCAGCACAGGAAAGTCTGTGTGCATTTCCGCAGATCTTATAATGCCAGTGCTCGCCTGGCTGAGCTGCAAAAGGAGTTGAACCTGCCCAAGAACCGCCTTATATGTGACATGCCCACCAGGTGGAACTCAACGTTGGCCATGCTGCAGCGGCTGCACACGCAGCAGAGGGCCATTAATGAGTACCTGTGCGACTACGGCACCAGGACAGGGTCAGGGGAGCTTGGTTTTTTTTCTCCACGCCAGTGGGGCATGATCAGGGATGCATGCACTGTCCTGGCACCATTTGAGGAGGCCACGAGGATGGTGAGCAGTGACAGTGCATGCATCAGTGACACTGTACCTCTTGTCCACCTGTTGGAGCACACGCTGCGTTGAATAATGGACAGGGCACTTGAGGCAGAACAGAGGCAGGAAGAGGAGGACTTCCTTGCCTCTCAAGGCCCCTTTACCCAGACAGTGTTCCTTCTGTCCCACCCATCGCACAGGAAGAGGAGGAGGAGGAGGAGGAGGAGGAGGATTGTGTCAGCATGGAGTTGGAGGCTGGCACTCAGCATCATCAGCAGCAGTCTTTTAGGGATGATTTACAGTCCCAAGAAACCAGTGGACTTGTACGTGGCTGGGAGGAGGTGGCTGCGGATCATGTCGTCCTTAGTGACCCAGAGGACTCCGGACCGAATGCCTCAGCTAACCTACGCTGCATGGCCTCCCTGATCCTGCAAAGTCTGCGGAAGGATCCTCGTATTCTTCGGATCAAGGAGAGGGACCATTACTGGCTGGCCACTCTCCTTGATCCACGGTACAAGGGTAAGGTTGCGGACCTTATGTTACCGTCGCAGAGGGAGCAGAGGATGAGACAACTCCGGGAGGCCTTGCAGAAAGGTCTGTGCAACGCGTTCCCAGAGACTGGGAGGTTACAAACTCCTGGTCCTGGACAACGAGTTGCTGAGGCTTCGGCCAGTCAAAGAAGGAGCGGTGGGCAAGGTGGCCGTCTGACCGATGCGTTCAGACAATTCTTTAGTCCGCAGCCCCAAAGTATGATCGGTTCCAGCAACCATCGCCAGCGTCTGATAAACATGGTGCAGGAATATCTAGGGGCAAGGTCAGACTTGGACACCTTCCCCACCGAAAATCCTCTGGCTTACTGGGTCTTGAGGATGGATCACTGGCCAGAGCTTGCACAGTATGCAATTGAGCTACTGGCCTGTCCTGCATCCAGCGTTCTTTCGGAACGCACATTCAGTGCTGCTGGAGGATTTGTCATGGATCACAGGGTGCGCCTGTCCACCGACTCGGTTGATCGACTGACTTTCATCAAGATGAACCAGTCTTGGATCACCACCAGCTACCACACACCTGATGCTGATATAACAGACTAATTGATTTTAACATGTCACATCCCTTCAAGACTGATGCTGATGCTGAGTGCCTGTGCTGTTATGTTGACTGGCTATCCTCCTCCTCCGAGTCCTCAATGATACGATTGATGATGATAGCTTGGAAGATCATTTTTGTTTATGGGTGCCGCCACCAGTGGCTAAGGCCCAATTTTTCAGCCCCTGTTTAACAGGGGCGTGTAATTACAATTGTTGAAGCAATACTTTGCAACAGGGCTCATTGCTGTGCTCCAAGTACAGTATCTGTGAGGGGTTGGAGTGTTGTGCCACCAGTGCCTAAGGCCCAATTTTTCAGCCCCTGTTTAACAGGGGCGTGTCATTACAATTTTTGAAGCAATACTTTGCAACAGGGCTCATTGCTGTGCTCCAAGTACAGTATCTGTGAGGGGTTGCAGTGTTGTGCCACCAGTGCCTAAGGCCCAATTTTTCAGCCCCTGTTCAACAGGGGCATGTAATTACAATTCTTGATCTAATAATTCACAGCAGGGCCCATTGCTGCACCCACCAAGAGTAACTCTGAGGGCTTACAGTGTTGTGGCAACGCCACCACCACCACCACCACGAAAGGCCCAATTTTTCAGCCCCTGTTCAAAAGGGGCATGTAATTACAATTCTTGATCTAATAATTCACAGCAGGGCCCATTCCTGCACCCACCAAGAGTAACTCTGAGGGCTTACAGTGTTGTGGCAACACCACCACCACCACCACCACCACCACGAAAGGCCCAATTTTTCAGCCCCTGTTCAACAGGGGCATGCAATTAAAATTCTTGATCTAATAATTCACAGCAGGGCCCATTGCTGCACCCACCAAGAGTAACTGTCAGGGCTTACAGTGTTGTGGCACCAGCACCAACATCAAAGGCCCAATTTTTACTACCACTGTTCAATCAACAATTATATGTAATTACAATTCCTGATATAATAGTTGACAGCAGGGCGTTCCAGCACCAACCAAGAGTAACTGTGAGTGCTTACAGTGTTGTGCCAACACCAACAACTAAGGGGCCTATTTCTGCAGAGTATATACGGCAGGTCCCTACTTTCAAACATCCAACTTACAAACGACTCCTACTTGCAAACGCAAGAAGACAACAGGAAGTGAGAGGAAATCTACCCCTAGGAAGGAAAATTCTCTCCTGTAAGAATTAATATGGGAGAAAGGTGTCTCCTCTGTACTGATGCTTTATCACCAATCCTTGTTTCAAGAAAAACACCACATTTCAAAAACAGTTGTCATTGGGACGGAAAGTGAGGTGAAATGTTCTGAACAGGGGCACAGACAGCAAAACAAATGTTACAGGGGTGATAACCCTTACCTATGTTTTCCAAAAAGTTTAAAAATAGATTTTTGGGCTGGAGCTACACTTAAACAATGTACCTGTTCAAAATTACAAACACATTCTACATAAGAACAAACCTACAGTCCCTGTCTTGTATGCACCGCCTGTATACGGCTGTTCAGAGTATATAGGGCCTTTTTTATTTTGTGTGCGGTGTTCCCCTTAATATCCATACAATACCCAAAGGGGCTGGTAATGGGCTGGGGTAGGGGGGGGGGGGGGGGGGGTCATGGGGTAGCTATGCCATTTTTCTTAAAGATTTTCATCCATATTACCGGGACCAGACATTACATTAAAGCGGCAAGCAGTTTTAAATGGATTTTTTTTCCTTTAGAAGTGTCATTTTGTGCAGGGACAGTTCTAAACACGGGAAACACGTGGCACTTCACAGGCATACTTTAGACACCCCCCAGGTACGATATTTAAAGGAATATTTGACTTTTTTTTTTTTCACTTTATGCATCATTAAAATGACTGCTTCCGAAAAACGACCGTTTTTAAAACTTCTTTTTGCATTGATACATGTCCCCTGGTGCAGAACCCGGGTTCCCAAACCCTTTTTAGGACAATAACATGCATAATAGTCGTTTTAATTAGCACTTTAGAATTCGAACGTTCGCATCCATTGTATTTAATAGGGTTCTAATGTTCGTACAAACTTTCGGTCCGTTCGCGGGTTCTGGTGCGAACCGAACCCGGGGGTGTTCGGCTCATCACTAATTGTCACTGTAGTTGAAAATAAATATTGATTTGAACTTACTAATGATTAGGAAATTGAATAAATGATCTTAAACACAAAATTGTGTATAGCCAGTGCCTATTGGACTGCACAGTCATATTTAGACACACTGTACAACTGATTTAACAGAAAAGAGAAAATATTAAAATTGGGGTTGTCAGTACAATGTCCATCTTACTCAATGTCTGTTTCAACAAGGCTGAACATCTGCTAACATAGGTAGATTAGGTGTGTATCTGTTACACCATCACCATGTGGCATAATAACCCCTTGGTGCCGGCTGCACACAAATATGCGGCATCTTGGTGAGTGGGCCTTGGCCCAGAGCGGCCACATATTTGCATGGATTAGTGTGAATACAGCTGTTCCTGAGAGCGTGTGCTAGGGCACACGCTCCCAGCACATTTACCAGTAGCTAACAGAAAGCGCTACTTGCAATCGGTAACTTTCCATTCATGTGACCGCCGTGACAGCTAATCATGGCGGTCACATGATCATTAACCCCCGCCGCACCTCCCAGCATCTTAAGCACCTTAAAGGGTCTGGGAGGCACTGGCTCCAAGGGGTTAAATGACAATATAAAATGTAAGCGACAATGATCATTCCGTAAAGGTGTCCATATAGGAATAAATGTGATGAAATTGTTGAAAACATGTCCAAAGATGATTGTCAACCATACACCCAAGTGCACCTTCCACCGGGATAGTACAAGATGTGCCCTTACCGGATATCTAGACTCCACATTATAGGAGCCTAGTCTGACATGGATTCACACATCATAAAGGATCCATCCACTGGTTATGAAGGAGGATAATGTCACGGCCGACGGTGCTGGTTTTCCACTCTCTCACAGGCAGGTTATGCAAAAAAGGCAGAAAGTCGCCACATAGTGTAAAACCGTGGTGGTTTTATAGAAAAAATGCCATTAAAAGTGACCACAGGTCCAATACAGTGTATCACATGAATAAAAAGTTCCTACATAAAAATCTACATAAAAATCTGTTGTCATGTGATGTCAGAGGGGGGTGGGGTCACCCGTTTATGTCACCGGGTGGCCCGCCCTTGCCTATATAACAGCTGTCACAGCCAAGAGACAGCAGCCTGCGGGACGCCTCCCATCGAGGAGGAGGTTTTTTTTCTTCTATTTTTTGGGTTCGGGCGCCGTGATTGAAGGTGGATGGACATCGTGGATCACTTTATTTTTTATAAAGGAATTGTCCAAAACTATCTCCTGTCGTTTTTACTTTTTTGACACTTTTTTGGTGAATAGGTAGGGGTACAATGTAACCCTATATTACCGGGAGCCGACAATTACAGAATATTGTAGTTATGGCAGCAGCTAGCTGCCATAACCCTGGTGTCCTCTTCTTCAGCGGGCGGTCTGATTTCAGATAAAAGTGGTCTCAGTGGTGGATTCCCCACGAGAACACTTTTATCGGGGCGGGAGAGGGGCCCCCCTCCCGCCGCACTCCGGTGCCCTCCGCCTCTGTGGTATGGAGCTGAGTGAGGGGAAGATGGCCCCCACCCGGCTCCATACCATTGCAGGGCGGAAGCAATGTCAAAACGTCACTTCCGTCCATAGCTCTTAAAGGGACATTTTTTATTTTATTTTTCAAATGAAATTTTTTTTTTTGTGTAAATATGAGATCTGAGGTCTTTTTGAAGCCAGATATCATATTTAAGAGGTCCTGTCATGCTTTTTTTCTATTACAAGAGATGCTTACATTCCTTGTAATAGGAATAAAAGTGACACAACTTTTTTTTTAAAAGAACAGTGTAAAAATAAAAATAAAGAGTAAAATAAATACGTTTTTAATGAGCCCCAGCTCACGTGCAGAAGCAAATGCATACGTGAGTAGCGCCCACATATGAAAACGGTGTTCAAACAACACATATGGGATATCACCACGTTAATTACAGCTAGAGCAAAAATTCTAGCCAAAGACCTCCTCTGTAACTCAAAACATGCAACCTGTAGAATTTTTTAAACGTCGCATATGGAGATTTTTAAGGATAAAAGTGTGTTGCTATTCCACGAGCGGGCGCAATTTTGAAGGGTAACATGTTGGGTATCAATTTACTTGGCGTAACATCATCTTTCACAATATAAAAAAAATTGGGCTAACTTTACTGTTGTCTTATTTTTTAATTCAAAAAAGTGTATTTTTTCCCAAGAAAGTGCGCTTTACTGCTGCGCAAATACGGTGTGACATAAAGTATTGCAACAACCGCCATTTTATTCTCTAGGGTGTTAGAAAAAATATATATAATGTTTGGGGGTTCTAAGTAATTTTCTAGCAAAAAAAATATTTTAACTTGTAAACAACAAGTTTGGAAAATAGGCCCAGTCTTAAAGTGGTTAAATTACCTTTTTTCCTTTAGAAATAAAATTTTGCTGCGGGACTGTAAAATACAGAAAGATGCGCTACTTTACAGGTACGATATTTAAAGGAATATTTCATTTTTATTGTTTCACTTTAAGCATTCTTAAAATCACTGCTCCTGAAAAAACTGTCCTTTTTAAAACTTTTGTTTTCATTGATACATGTCCCCTGGGGCAGTACCCAGGTCCCCATACACTTTTTCTGGCAATAACTTTCATATAAGCCTTTAAAAATAGCACTTTTGATTTTTCACTTTCCCGTCCCATAGACTTTAACGGTGTTCGCATGTTCGCACAAATCTTTTGCCTGTTCGCATGTTCTGGTGCGAACCAAACCGGGGGGGGGGGGGGGGTTGTAAAATGATGGGATACACAGTACTTTTTTCTCCCATGGTAATATGAGCTCTTAATTTGTTTAGAGGAAGCCTTTTCAGGAAAAAGTTGTTTTGATATGGTGAGTAATTACATTCATTTTAGGTACTGGGCTCCTGCTAAGATTACAAGCCTCTTCCCACATTTTTGCCCCAACCATCCATCCCATAGTATTAGTTCTAAGTACAGCAGTCAAAATTCATGATGTAAAAAAGCATATCGTCCTCTAGGATAATAATAGCAATTCTCTAATGCAGTATTGCTTGGGCTTCATATCTGAATAGAGGGCACAATATACATGATTGATGCATCACAACTGTATATTTAATATCTACCAGAACCAAGATGATTCTAGTTACAGCCCTAACCAACAAAAAACTCACTTGCTATGATGCCACTTAATGTCCACATCAGTAGGCTATATTTCTCTTCTTTTAAACAAGCAAGGGCAAAAAAAAAATGTGGAAACATACTGTACACTGCAAGTTATACTATAACCAGTAATTTCCCTTGGGATTAATAAAGTATTTTGAATCTTAACCTCAATCACTATATATATTTATAAAGCAAAACATATAGGTGGTAACATTACTTGACCAAATGTTATAATCTGTGTTCTGCTGTTTTATGGTACCATTACACTGGCGGCTTTGGAATCTGTTTATATCCCTGGTGCCTAACATTCCACTTTCACATTTTGTGTTTCACCATTTTAGGCTGTAGTCTATGGGATCGTATAGCCTAGCTTGACAAGCATGTTTTTGAGGTCTTTGCTATATAAATTAAGCTTGCTCCTGTAGAGAAGATAATGGTCTTGTAGTCCAGTTGTACTATATAGGATGCGTTTAATGCTTATGTGTCCATTTATTTCTGAACAGGGTTGGTGAAACAACCTGTTGCTTGTCACAGCCAAAGTAGAATGCAATTGCTGACTCTTGGGCAGTTAAACCAGTGACCCTATGTCATCAATAGGTGTAATGAAACATGATAATATATGGATCTTCTTCACTTTGCCTTGCCTTAGGGAAAAAAAAATCTTAATTATACCTTTACATATCTTTTATACCTTTACAACACGCTTTATGTTTTTATTTTATATCTCTACATGTGATCTTCTGTCTTATGCTCCATGACCCTTATGCCCTGTGTGGGAATTTGTTATCTGGTTTCTCCTTTTTTTTCCCGTTATGTCAATAAAAACATTGTACCAGAAAACAGAGGGCCAGTTAAATAATCTTCATTGGTGGCATAGGAAAGTTACACCTATTTGATTTTCAAAAATACTAACCCGTTTGAGAATGATAGGAAAAGGGGGAGACGGTCTGAATTCCCCCTCTTCCTCATTGGACAACGGCAGGAAGGGCAGTTTTAAGTCTCCCATGTGAGCTCCTGGCTCTCAGTGGAGACTTCTAGAGGGTCACATGGTTTGGCATGGGTAAAACAGGTGACCTCTGCCAAATGATGTGATTTTTTTAAAGTTAGAAAGTTCTAGAACCCCCAAAGGTAGCTATATAAAGCGGGTTCTGTCAAGGCAGGCTCAGTCGTCTCAGAAGACAGAGCTGTGGTGCTCCCCTCACCCCCTCCCCTTATGTTGCGGCTGTTAGTGGTGTCACCTTTGTCAAAAAAAGAAAAGAGGCAATGGGGGACTTATATATGAAGTTGTTTGTATATTTATTAAACTGAATGATATTGGTGAAGTGTTGAATTTATTGTATGGGAAGTTATTGATTCTGGAATATATTTTATACAGCCTGAGTCGTGTAGTGGCTAGGTTGTGTTAAAATTTATATATTTGAGTTATATTTGTGATGAATTACTCTATTGTTTTTTTAAAAACCAATAATAAACGGCCACGGCCTTATTAATTCAAACACTTGTCTGCGTTTTATTTTCAAAGTTAAGATTTGTTATTTATATAAGGGTTTCCTGCCTGCTGTCCCATAATTCCAATTACTTGAATTACAGCATCTTGTGCGAGATTGTATTGATAAAAAGGTGTCAGAAAACATTTTTTCAATTATTCAGTTAGCCATCAGAACATATTCTGAGCTCTGTACATTTCTCAACTTCCATGTGTCATTTGTATATGTCTTTTATTCTTTCTCATGGATTTCTGAACAAAAACCTCACACTGCCTTTGAAAAAGCTAGGGAGGTCAGGAAAAAGTGTGTAGTGTGGTTGTTGGGAAAAAACCCCATAGAAATAGATAATCTCTTTAAGCCTATTTAAAGTGTCCTCCCTTTGTTTTTCTAATTTTGGACACAGTGGGGAAAGATTAGAAAACTCTGTCAGGTTTTACTACCATCGGGGGTTCTAATGGCGATATTTACCATGACTTCCTGTCCTGGTGTTTTGGAATAAGGGTCAGGGACTGTTTCAGTGCATTTAATGCATGTACAGAAGCCCATTCAAATGAATGGGCTGCTGTGCCCACCTAAACGTGGCAGGCAGGACCTGTAATAATGTGAACCTAGCCTTAAGGGATGGACCTTGCATTTTTTAAGTCTCTGATCTGGAAGATCAGGGAGTATTGCTCTATTAGTGGATCCTGTGCTCCCTGTCCATACCAAGGAATTGGTGATCACAGAAGAAAATCTGGCACTATGAGAAGAGATTGTAGTTTTGGTAATAAGTAATTTCACAAAAATTATGTTGTGATGCTAATTTTAAGGAGAAACAGTGGAACAGTCACATTTTATACATATATGATATTATTTTGGTACACATACAGTACTTTCAAGCTTTCAAACTCAGTTATAACTTTTATAAACCTCCAGTCATATTGGTAGGTCAAATCTTACTCCAATATGTCTTCAACCTACTGTGGTGGTCGTAGAACTCCAAATCTGAATACGCTATAGTAGAGGTTATTTTAAAGTATTGAATCACTTGCTTTCTTGGTAGTCTACAAGTTTCAGCCAAGGGATAGATGAATATACAAAGGACAAATTGGGTTAACCTTTTAAACTGACAGGTTTTCAGACTGCTTCATGTGAGAGATGACTGCAATGTTATCTGGATCTAACTCAAGGCTTTGTAATGAGAAAATGTAGCCAAAATACTTGAGCTCACTTGTTCATGGTATAGAGTTTTTTTTTAACTGAACTGAACTTCTCCAAAGCATCGCCTATCCTCTGGAGCTCCTTACCCCAATCTGTCTGACTATCTCCTACTCTATCTTCCTTAGGTGATTCCTGAAAACCCATGTCTTTAAGGGGGCCTATCCTGCCTCTAACTAATAAACTGTACTTTTACTTTCCTCATCAGCTCATCCCTAACAGTTATTACCTTTTGTTTCACTTGACCCTTTCATTTTAGATTGTAAGCACTTCTTTTTAGATTGTAATTGTGTATAATAATAACTAAATTTTTCTGGATCTTTCAAATTTATATTTTATTCTTCAATAGTTTAATAGTGCTTATTCATATAAAAACATAATGACAAGCTACTCCATTTGGATTTTATATATATATATATATATACACAGTAAAACCTTGAATTGAGAGTAACTTGGTCTGAGAGTGTTTTGCAAGACACGCTAATTTTTTTTAATAAATTTTGACTTGATAAACGAGCGATGTCTTGATATACAAGTAGCATCATGTCACAACTGAGTATAAAAGAGAAGAGAGGCGCCTCTAAATGTAGCAATATGGTTACATTTACTGAAGTACAACATTTAGCAAGTCACATGGTTGATGATTAAAGCAGGCACAGCCACATAGACCATCCTCCGCACCTCCATCAACTTCATCCCGTCCATTTTGCGCTCCATCAGCGCTTCAAGCCTCGCTTTCAGAACGCCCTACTGCAGAGTAGTTGTCCCGGTCACGATTGCAGACTGACAACTGTGAGAGTGGTCTATGTGGACAGCTTTACCCCTGACGCCTGCATACTTAAATGTGCCTCTTTTAATCATCAACCATGTGAGTTGATAAATGTACCTTCATTAAATGTAACCATATTGATACACTTAGAGTCGCCTCTCTTCTCTTTTATACTCTGTGGCTCCGGCTGGATTTTGCTTCTAATCCCCTCATGCCATTTGTGGTTACACAACCTATCACATTGGTATAATCTTTTTTATATGAACTATAAATTGAAGGACCTATGAATAAATGGTTGTGGAACAAATCACCTGAGTTTCCATTATTTCTTTTTTGGAAATTTGCTTTGATATACGAGTGCTTTGCATTACAAGCATGTTTCCGGAACAAATTATGTTGTGGTTTTGACAAAGCACAAATCCTGTGTGGCATGGGAGTTCAGCCAGTTTTAGTGTATACAGTATATACACTAAGGCCCCATGCACACTAGACGCTGTTAAACGCGTGTTCAGAGGCAGTTGGACACTTTTTTCAACTGCTCCTGAACACATTCAATGTTATCCTAAGTGTCCATGCACACAGTCTCGTTTATTGCCGTTTTAAGGTAATTGCGTTTAACCTCGTTTTTCCAGAAGCAAAAAAATGGGTTCAGGCGCAAAAGTTTTCCACGTTTCAGACGCAAAACGCGGCTACATTAGAAATCTCAAAAATGATGGCAAATGATGAAAAACCATTAAAAAAATATAAAAAAAACTGTAATTGCTTGCATTGCACTGTAGACAATCCACAACTTGTGGCAGGTGACGTGGCAAGTGGACAATCCACAACTTGTGAAAGGTAACGTGGCAAGTGGACAATCCACAACTTGTGGCAGGTGATGTTGCCAGGTGACGTGGGAGGTGGAAATCCACAAATTGTGGCAGGTGAAGTGGCCAGGTGACGTGGCAAGTGGACAATCCACAACTTGTGGCAGGTAACGTGGCCAGGTGACGTGGCCAGGTGATGTGGCATGTGATGTGGCAGGTGGACAATCCACAAATTGTGGCAGGTGACGTGGCCAGGTGATGTGGCAGGTGACGTGGTAAGTGGACAATCCACAACTTGTGGCAGGTGACGTGGCCAGGTGATGTGGCAGGTGGACAATCCACAAAACGTGGCCAGGTGATGTGGCCAGGTGACGTGGCAGGTGGACAATCCACAAATTGTGGCAGGTGACGTGGCCAGGTGACGTGGCAGGTGATGTGGTAGGTGACGTGGCAAGTGGACAATCCACAACTTGTGGCAGGTGACATGGCCAGGTGACGTGGCAGGTGATGTGGCAGGTGGACAATCCACAAATTGTGGCAGGTGATGTGGCCAGGTGATGTGGCCAGGTGACCTGGTAGGTGGACAATCTACAACTTGTGGCAAGTAACGTGGCCAGGTGACGTGGCCAGGTGACGTGGCAGGTGACGTGGCAAGTGGACAATCCACAAATTGTGGCATGTGACGTGGCCAGGTGACGTGGCAGGTGACGTGGCAAGTGGACAATCCACAACTTGTGGCAGTTGACATGGCCAGGTGACGTGGCAGTTGGATAATCCACAAATTGTGGCAGGTGACGTGGCCAGGTGATGTGACACGTGACGTGGCAAGTGGACAATCCACAACTTATGGCAGGTGACGTGGCCAGGTGACGTGGCCAGGTGACGTGGCAGGTGACGTGGCAAGTGGACAATTCACAACTTGTGGCAGGTGACATGGCCAGGTGACGTATCAGGTGACGTGGCAAGTGGACAATCCACAGCTAGTAGCAGATGATGTGGCAAGTGATACGCTAAATACAAGTACACTGCTGCCAAAATGGCTGAAATGGTTAAATAATACTGTTTTTTGAGCTTAGGGAGGGTCTTATGATGTTTCTTAACTAAACGCAAACGCGGTAAAACACGGTAAAACGCCGCTAAAATTGTGGCAAAACTGGCGTTTTTAAATACCGTTTTTAGCCTTTAAAAACGTGTGTTCAGCAGAGTTTGCACTGGCGTCTCGTGTGCATGGGGCCTAAAACCTTGGATTGCGAGCATAATTCGCTCCGATTGAAAGAAAACCGCCATTCCTAGGTGAGTCACACAGACCATAATCTTCAGAGAATGCTGCAAAACGTGGAATGCATGCCCTGCCACTAGTTTTCTGCTGGCAGTGGCAGGGCACGCATTCCACGTTTTGCAGCATTCTCTGAAGATTATGGTCTGTGTGACTCACCTAGGAATTGCGGTTTTCTTTCAATCGGAGTGAATTATGCTCGCAATCCAAGGTTTTAGTGTATATACTGTATATACAGTATATCTTCTACTTTTATTTAGAACAATTCCTGTGCAGATTAAACACCATGGGGTAGCTATGTTAAGAAGTGTTCCTTATGGTTAGCTTAATATTGCAAACAGGAAATTGTCATTGACTAGCCCCATCTGCCAATATCTCAGCTGGCATTCATAACACTAAAGACCAGCCAGCTTGCTAGTTATATTTTTCAGCAAGGCTTTTGATCGGTCTTTTAAGCCTTATTTAGGTCTCAGACAATCAGCAGGTCACTTGGGTATGATCTTTCAAATACGCCTAGTGAACAGTTTTAGGTCTGTAACAAACTATTCATTTGTACACTTACACTTTTGCACTCTGTTACAGAATTTGTATCTTGAAGAAAACTGGGTTTGAAAGGTTTACTATGTCCCAGTTCTCTAATAGCTGTATGCCAGCAAAATTCCTTTTCTGTTAGTGAAATTGAAATTCCACTGAATGGACTTTTGAAAAATAAATAAACAAAAAGCACTGCGGGTCTTCTAGATAAAAGTGGATTTTATAGGCTAGCGTTGTGAATATAAATTGACAACTTAAAAACCTTGTGGCAAATGTTACAATTCCTATATTTTATGAGTGTAATGAATATTAGAGAAACAACCATAAAACATGAAAAAATATGTGGTAGGCAAATTATAAGTCAGTGTATATATAGCTAATCATGGGTGCATTGGACAACCCCCTATTAAAAATACTCCTTCGTCATTTTTTGTTTTTAGCACCTATAAGAGCTGTTTTTCTGTAAATGTTAGTGTTACTTTGCAGTGCTGTGCAGTAAAGAGCACTCTCAGTACACAAACCAGTTAGCAGGGGTTGGTGCCCATTTTAGGAAAACACCTTCCCTGGGTGGGTACTTTGAGGGGGCTAGTCTATCCCTTTATAATATGTGGCCAGAAGAACTATAGGGCAGAGGATGATGGCAAGAGAGCCTACAGGTTATAGTCCTACTGTAGTCTCTGTCAGAGAACCCATATCAGGGCACCTACATTTGGGGAAAATGAAAGTGGTGGTCAGCATCCCCATGGTAAAAATTTATGCGGATTGTACAGTAATGCTATTGTCCAGTTGAAGGTGGCAGAGGTGTACCAAAATATTGGGACAAACTGTGCACTCTGTTCATATTACAGAAAAACTTTAAAAAAAGGTTATACATGTAGACATTTCTTTATTTCTGGAGATGGTCCTCTGGCCAGGAACATGCAAGTAAACAATATCGTAGAATCCCTGTATTCTACAGATGTTTGATTTCCCATCTCATTCCTGTTGCATGAGATAGATGGGAGGCTCCCTGGGCTGGCATGACCATTGCTGGTGGTGAATCAGGGACCTGCTAACAACCCCATGCACAATTTATATTTAGGCCCTAGCTTACTAAGACCACAGGTAAATTTGCAGCAGGTACTACTGAGGTTTCACACAACATCACCATCAATTTAGGACGCATTCAGACTACCCATACTAATGAGTGTTTTAGCGTGCAGGTTGATGTATTTTTGGCGTGCCATACTGTTTAACTTTTTTTTAACAAATGTATAGAATCACGGCAAAATGCGGATTGGTAAAATGCATGAAGCTTATCGCCCAAGAAGGAGCAGGAGCTTCTTTTGAGTGACAAATGATCATAGGGCAGCATAGGGCAGCCCATTCGCTTGATTGCAGGAGTGATTGTTCCCACTATGTGTAGTGTGAACGGAGCCCTACAGTGCTCATCTACATACAGTTCACTTTGATTTTTTACATATTAAGTGTTTCATTGTCACTTTTTACAATCGCCATGCGCATTTGGTTTAGTTTCATTTCTACATGGTATGCACATTTAGAAATGCTAACAGCAATTAGAACCCCCCAACCAAAAAAAAAAAAAGAAGAGACAATCACATTAGGCACACCAAGGCTTAATTGGCATACATTCAGAGGCCAAAGTGTATATTCTTTAGCAAACCACACTAGTTAGTAAAACCTGTAAATATAAGTGGTAGTCTATGCTCACAGTTTTGGTAAATAGGAAAATTCTATTTTATGACTATATACGATTTATTGTTCCTGCATTGGCTTTTATTAAACCAGACCCCATGATTGCTATTGTATTCATCATGTATGGATAGAGTAACCATTTTTTGTTCCACTGTATATTTATTCTGTAGTATTCATGTGACCATTATTGAAACATGTACAGTATATTAAAGCACTATTAAACCCCAAAACAAAATCAAAAAATATATATATATATATATATATATATATATATATATATATATTTCAGTTTATATATTCTTTGTGCTGGTAAATCATTTTCTCTCTCTTTTTTTTTTTTTTTCACCTGGTTATCCAGCCAGTAAGTCTGTTTATTTTTTCAACCTTCTTTAACAGATCAAGATGTCCAGTCAAGGTAGCAGTTGAGGATTGAGACAAACCATTTAACACTGACAGCTTATTGCTGCTGTAACTGCTTAAAAAGTGTTATTTGGAGTTCGGCTTTAATTTTTTAATAAAGTCCATCTAAATCTGCTAGCACATCTAAATCTATCCTCTCCCCAGATTAACAATGCTGGTGTTCAAAGGGTGAATCTGTTGCTCCACCATCCAGAATGCAGACACTCAACGCCTAAAAAAAAGAAAGGAATGCAATCACATTTAAGGACTGGGAAGCTGCAATACATTAATTTTTTTTTGGTGGGGGGTTTAACATCACTTTAATTTCAGTGAACTTTTAATCACATATGTCTGTTTCTTCCTGTAATTCACCTAGTTTTAGACATCATTTTAGTCCAAGGTTGTTGATACAAGTCCTTGTTCTGAATGAAGCTGCAGCCTGAATGTAGTTTATTGTTTAGTATGACTATTCAGCTGCGGCATTCTAAGGTCATACCCATTAGCATGCAGATCTAGAACAAAAAGTCCTCAGCTTCACATTTATCCTTGCTACACCCAAACATCTGTTTTAACTTTTTTATATTTTATCTGACTGTGGTGTCTATCAAGGACACACTCCTAGTACAGTATTAATAAGAGGGAAAGATGTTGATGCATTTTTGTGTATTTTATCTGATACCTGTATATATGCAGGCAGATGATAGTTACCTTTCATAAACTGAATAAAGATATGACACTTGCATATATATAGATTTGAAATTACGAATATTGAAGCAAAGAAAACTGAAACAAAACTGGAGATGTCAACCCAGGTATCTAATTAAGAATAATCCTTTATATGAAGATAAATATAAAATAAATAAGGTTGTGTGTATCTGCTTAAAAAGGCCACTTCACTAGTATGGATAGAGAAAGAAATCTCCCCCCAGAAAAAATTGGACTTTTTAGGCTCAAGGAATGTGCAAAGGTCAGGAATAATAGTATTAAATATATTGTATTTATAAGTATCAAAAAAAGTATTTAAAAGAAATTAACAGTATAAAAAATACATACAAAAGACATGAAAAATGTGGTCTTTGGCCACAAGGCAAAAAAAACAAAACACTAAATGTGAGTAGAAAATGTTGTATGTAAACAAATCCCTAACTTGTTTCAGAGTCCTTAAAGCTCCTTCTTCAGGGGTGGTTTTAACAATCGTAGTACATATGGTAATGCCTTGATGAAAATTGTCAACACACAGCCAGCAATAGGATAAAAACTGTGGAAGCTGTGGAAGTCAGTCAATGAAAGGTGGTGAGTATGTAAAGCAAAGGAAAAAGACAGAAAGGCCTCCCCAGCCTTCAGGGTGAATCAAGGAGGTTGTGGTGGGATCACCTATTAAAGATGAAAAAACCCTCAGCCTAAGGGATAGCCTTTAGATCTATTAAAGAGATCCTTATGGAACATCAATCCTATATAGCCATGCTAAAAATGCATATTTAAAATGGACTAGAAAAGCCTGAGCAGTATGATTGCAGGATAGTCATGTACCGGTGTCTCTCCAGATCCAACTGCTAAGATGATCCACACAGCTTGTAACGCCTGTGTCAGGACCTGGGCTAGAACCTGGGACCTCTTCTGTGTCCAGCGTTGACTTTTCCCACTGAGCTATTTGGGATGCTGGACAGCTCCCTGCTTGCTGTTGAACCTTGAACTCCTTGCTCCTCCCATGAACTTCCTATATAAGCCTTGTCTCAGCACTTCCTCTTTGCCAGGTTATTGTGCCTTCGCAGCCAGTGCCTTGCTCTTGTCTTCATTGCTCTTGTCTGTATTTTGCTACCAATCATGATCGACCCTTGGCTTGTTCCTTGACTACTCTACTGCCTGATCCCAACCTGCAACTACTCGTTACCAAACTTTTGGCTTGTTTATTGACCACGCTGCCGTTTGATCCTTATTTGCTCATCCGCTACTGAAACCTGACTTGCTCACATCCTTGTGGGGCAAACCTGAGGACCGCAACCTGGTACTAGCATGCAGCTAAATCCATCTCCACCATTAGGAGCTCTGGTGAACACTGGCTAGTACTTAGACTTCGCACCTCAGGTGAGCCTGTGTCATCTGCCAGGGTGACTGCCTGTGCACGTATCCTGCTGGTCGGTGGTAGTCCTGCAACTGCTATAGCAACTGGTCTTGAAGCCTGACGCCCAATCGTGACAGCCTGCCTCTTTTTGCTATTTATGCAGCTAAGCTCATTTCCTCCTTGCCCTTGCAGGGTCTATGATCTCCATATGCATTCCTTCCTGTGTTCCTGTGTATAACTTGGCCTAGCTGTCTTCCCTTCCGATTCCTGTTCCTGATTTTTGCTCCTGACTACGGTGACTTCTGGTTTCCTGATCAAGGCCAGTCTGATTACCTGCTCGGGCATCCAATCCCTGGCTTCTGTTTTTTGACTATGTTCTTGAACTGTGTTATTTTTGCTATTTCATTAACCACTTGCCTACAGGGCACTTTCACCCCCTTCCTGCCCAAGCCATTTTTCAGCTTTCAGCGCTGTCACACTTTGATTGACAATTGAGTGGTCATGCAACACTGTACCCAAATGATTTTTTTCCCCACAAATAGAGCTTTCTTTTGGTGGTATTTGATCACCTCTGCAGTTTTTATTTTTTATATAAACAAAAATAGAGCGACAATTTTGAAAAAAATGCAATATCTTTTACTTTTTGCTATAATAAATATCCCCCAAAAATTTATAAAAAAACAAAATGTTTTCACAGTTTAGGCCGATACATATTCTTCTACATATTTTTGGTAAAAAAAATCGCAATAAGCGTATATTGATTGTTTGCGCAAATGTTATAGCAGCTACAAAAAAGGGGATAGATTTATAGCATTTTTATAATTTTTTTTTTTTTTACTAGTAATGGCAGCGATCAGCAATTTTTATCATGACTGATATTGCGGCGGACACATTGGACACTTTTGACATATTTTTGGGACCATTCACATTTATACAGCGATCCCTGCTATAAAAATGCATTGATTACTGTATAAATATGACTGGCAGGGAAGGGGTTAACACTAGGAGGCGATCAAGGGGTTAAATGTGTTCCCTAGATTGTGATTCTTACTGTGGGGGGAAGGGAATTGACTGGGGCAGAGCTGCTGTTTGGATGTAAATTGCCTCCCACCCTCATAGATCTTTTGCTTGAGGAGGCTCCAAAGGTTCTCAATAGGATTGAGGTCAGGGGAGGATGGAGGCCACACCATGACTTTCTCTCCTTTTATCCCCAAAGCAGCCATTGATGCAGAGGTATTCTTTGCAGCATGAGATGGTGCATTGTCATACATGAAAATGATTTAATTACGGAAAGCATAGTTCTTCCTTCTGTACCAGGAAAGGAAGTGGTCAGTCAGGAACTCCACATACTTTACAGAGGTCATCTTTACACCTTTGGGGACCCTAAAGGGGCCGACCAGCTCTATTTCCATGATTCCGGCCCAAAACATGACTCCACCACCGCCTTGCTGACGTCGCAGCCTTGTTGGACCAGGGTGGCCGTCTACAAACCATCCACTACTCCATCCATCTGGACCATCCAGGGTTGCATGGCACTCATCAGTGAACAGGACTGTTTGAAAACTAGTCTTCATGTATTTTTCTGCCCAATGCAGCCGTCGCTGCTTGTGAGCATTGGTTAGTGGTGGCCGAATAGAAGGTTTATGCACAGTTGCAAGACTCTGGAGGACTCTACACCTTGATGTCCGTGGGACTCCAGAGGCACCAGCAGCTTCAAATATCTGTTTGCTGCTATGTAATGGTGTTTTAGCAGCTGCTCTCTTGATCCGATGCATGAATCAGGCAGAAATCTTCCTCAATGTACCTTTATTTGCACGAAACCCATCTGTGCTCTGAATCAGCCAAAAATCTCTTAATAGTGCGATGATCACGCTTAAGTTTTCATGAAATACCTAGTGTTTTCATACCTCGTCCAAGGCATTAAACTATTTCACTCTTTTCGGCAGTAGAGAGATCATTTTTCTTCCCCATATTGCTTGAAAATGGTGCTCTGCTTAATAATGTGGAACTTTAGTAGTTTTTCCTTTAATTGGGCTCACCTGGCAATCTAATTATCACAGTGTCCGAGATTGTTTTCAGTGATCAAAAGAGCCCTGAGACACAATACCATCCATGAGTTAAACTGAAAAACTAAATATTTAATCTTTGTGACACTGAAATAGAATTTGCATAATAATTTGGAACAGGGTGTATAACTAGATTGAGTGACTAAGGGAATCAAGCTAAAACTTTTTCATGTTTTAGAAAGAGTGGAAGATTCTTCGACCCTCTATTCATTTTTTTTGTGTGTTTCTCCATAGGAGATATTTCTTATTACTTACTGTTCATATGGCCATGTATAAATGTAAAAAATACTTGAAAAAACAATTGCATTTCAAAAATTGTTTTGCTTACAGATTAGGATTCCCTACTCAAATTCATAATAGAAATAACAGATGAAAGTGGGGCCTACTAATGTGATAAATTGCCCTTGGCTCACTCATAGTTTAGACCCTTTTCACACTGAGGCTGTTTTCAGGCATTTTAGGGCTGGAAAAGCTTCTGAAAACTGCCTCCCATTCATTACAATGGGTGCTTTCACACCTGGGCGGTGTGCTTGCGGGACATTCGGAAAAGTCCTGCAAGCAGGATCTTTGGGCGCGCCTGAAAAGCACTTCGGAAGCACTGCAACACAGGAGTTTTTAACCCCTTTTTTTGGGGTTAAAAGCACCCCGCTAGTGGCCAAAAAGAGGAGCAAAAGCGCCGCTTAAACAGCGGTAAAGCGCAGCTAAAACAAGCAGCGCTTTACCCCTAATTGCCAGCACTTTCAATGTGAAAGCAGCCTTAAAGTAGTGCTGTTTTATCTAACTAACCCCCAAGCTTGGTCCCACCAGCTTGGGAATTATTTGGTCCTGTCTAAGTATGGCAGATTATGCACAAGCCGAGTGGTGAATGTACAGGTGTCTCCTAGAAATAGTGGCACATGCTGCATAAACAGAGGACTTCACTATTTCAGTCACTCAACAAACACTATTTTGTATGCCTTTATTCTCAGAAGTACTTGGTGTTGCTTTTAATCAACTTAATTTTTTATGGGATAAAACAAAATGGCATGTCCATTATCCCATTTTACGGCATGTCAGAGTGTTTTCCTTGGAAATTGTGTGATAAAGGTGCATTGTGATTTGACTGAGCTCTTGCCAAGCTGATTCTGATTAAACTCATAATAGATATGCAAATCTTTCCCCAGCATTCGGACTGATGTATTATGTGATTGTCTGCGGGGAATTTCCAGGCAAGATTTAAGTTTGTTTTTTTTTTTTTGTTTTTTTTTTTAACAGAAGAATCATAAAAGGCACAGTTTGATTCATTCTGTGGAGCTATTTATGTTCTGCTTTGTTTGTTTACATGGGAAAGGATAGAATATATGTTGCAATATACACATTGTGCGGATGAAAACAAGTGCGCTCTTCTAGGATGAATTCCTGATTTGAGTGCTGATGAACCGGAATGGCTGTTTTATTTCCTAACTGGTATAAGAATTGCATCTTGATTTAGTTGTTAAATGTAGCCAGTACTTTTTGCTATCTCTGCTTTTTTTTTTAGCATATTTAAGATATGTTGTCTTAAA
Organism: Rana muscosa; assembly: GCA_029206835.1. Taxonomy (NCBI): domain Eukaryota; kingdom Metazoa; phylum Chordata; class Amphibia; order Anura; family Ranidae; genus Rana; species Rana muscosa. Next base: position 542,619,714 of record CM055117.1, on the reverse strand, counting down.
AAATATATATATATTTTTTTTCACAATAAAGTTTTTATTGAAAAAACAAGAGAATAATAGTTGTACAAAAAACGCTTGTAACATAAGCATGTCAGTGAGTATATAAATTCACATGAGTATGCATTGTAAAATACGGTAATAAATATAGTAAAAATTTGGCTTGTCAATCAAAAAACATTTCTTTAACCTAGTAGGTATCCTTAACCATTATGACCGGTCTCCCGAAGTAGTTTTAAAGTTTCACTATATGTATTTATTACACAATGTTATGAAACCGTTATACAATCAAAACGTATGTAGCCTATCGAGGTAAAGAAAGGTGAAGAAAATAAATAAAGGAGATTGAAGTCCAAAAATTACCAAGGACCAATTTAATTCTTAGGTGTTTGTTAGAGATTTAAATTCTTCTGAATATTTGAAAACGTAAGATAACCGATATTAAATGTGGCCAATTCAAACACCCTAATAGCAGATCATTACCATTTTATTTTTTAGAAAATCAGTCTTGATCCATCCCTTCCAACCTCATTTGCTTTCCAATTAGTTGGTAAGCCTGTCCATCATTATGGCAACCAATAGGATACAGGAAAAAGTGGCCCCAGCTCATTTTTAACAATAAATAGTGAGATGTACCTATAAACTCAGCTACGTATAGAGTTCATGATCCTTCCTGTAATTTTTCAGTGTGAACTGATACTCTTTTTGCTATAAATATTATTTTGACTTGCATGGGAGTTTATTTTAAACTATACAATTGCAGGCAAAATGCAGACGTGTTTATTCAGTAAAGAGGAATCTAATGGGCAGAGTAAACCATAATAAAGACACATTGATTATTTACCACATTAACTATACTAAACTGAGGAGATCTGGTTGGCGCTCCATTTTCAAACACATTGGCCAATACCTTCTGTTATTAAAGAGGAACTATCAGAAAAATGGGCATGAATACATTTCTTATAGGTCACAATATATACAGAAGCAACTGTCCCTAATGCTATCCTCAAACGGTTGCTCCACTTCTGTGGAAACAAAAATCGGAAATAATAATAATATAGCATACATATTACAAAATGCCCCAGTAATGGCATTTCCTGCTCAGGCTCACTGATTTTCCCAGAAGTCTGCACTAAGATAAAACTCAGATTTTAGGCACCCTGTGTAATAAGAATGTAAGTTTGGCTAGATACTCCATAAGGGTTAAATACTTTTAAAGGAATCCCGATGCTGCAACTTTTCTCATCAGAACACGGAGAGTGCACCAAGTGATTATAACAAACCAGATCCTCCCTTTCAGAATCGGTTTGCTGAAAAATCGACTATTTCTACAAAGCAACAAAAAGTAGGAATCTGCTACTTGTTAATTGTCAGAATCCTGTCAATGTACATTGATCACCCAGAGGAGTGTGTGAAGTGGAGTTACACTTTATCTACAAGACAGCCAGACACAGTGTTTCAAGGTTCTGAAGAAAGAGGCGGATCCCTGAAAAGTCTCAGCCAGTACTGTGTCTTGCCATGTTGCGGCAAATGTGTGCTGTTTCTCCCTCTCCCAGTCTGGGCTCGGATGAAAAGGGGTTGCAAGAGGATGATACCAAGTTAAATTCAGTTACTTACACTGTTTGCATTTAAAGTAGAACTACTGTAACACCCTTATGCTTTATAGCCAAGGAGGCTGCCATCTTAGTTTGTTCCTTTTGATGTGTGATATTCTTGATTGATGTGTAGTTGCCATGCTGCTGTACATGTGGTCAGTTATGACATCAGCCATTTATTGGCTTGACAGTTTGGTTTAAAGCATAAGCAAATGTGACAACTTTAAGTCACGGCATGCTTTAAAGCAGAACTAAACCCATCAATTTAACTGTTTCCCAAAACAGTTACAATAAAGACATGCCATGAATGATAATGCTCACATTTGCTTTTGCCTCAACCGAACTGTCAAGCCACAAAATATATCTGGTGTCATCGTGTCCCAGAGGATTAAATGTTCAGCTCCATGGCAACTGCAGATCAAAGGTTAAAATGGCAATTTGATTGGCTTTAAATTAAAGCAGGGTTTAGTTCCACTTTAAATGTAACTGTTTTGGGAGGTTTCCCATTAAAGCAGAGCTAAACCCTCCTCTCTGTTACAGCCAAGGAAGCTGCCATTTTGGCCTCTGTTTGATCTGCAGCTGCCATAGTGCTGCACATGTGATCAGTCATGACACCAGCCATTTGATGGCTTGATGGTTTGATTGAGAGCACAAGAACTTGTAACAGTTATCATTCAAGACAAGCCTTGAATGTAACTGTTTTGGGAGGTTTCCTAGTAAAGCAGAACTAAACCCTCCTCTCTGTTACAGCCAATGAAGCTGCCATTTTGGCCTCTGTTTGATCTGCAGCTGCCATAGTGCTGCACATGTGATCAGCCATGACACCAGCCATTTGATGGCTTGATGGTTTGATTGAGAGCACAAGAACTTGTAACAGTTATCATTCAAGACAAGCCTTGAATTTAACTGTTTTGATAAACAGGTAAATCAATAGGTTTAGTTCCACTTTAAATTTAGTGACTATTGAAAACTTACCTGCATTCATTCATGTCTTTTACATCTGCCTTGAGTTAACCTTTATGTATTAAGCATTAAGTCCAGGGTAACATCCAGGGAAGTAGCATTTTTTTTTTTAAAAAGGGTCAGCAAAAGCAGCCCCCATATTTCTTTTAGAAAAGGTTTACTTGAATTAACTGAGGCATCAGTCTCTGGCTACCATGAACGAAATAAATGCTCTAAGCACCTTGCAAACTCAAATCAAGGTTTCATGTCTGTAACTAACAGTGATTAAATCCAACACATTGTTTCTGCCTTAGGTGTCACAGTTTGTTAAACCAGTGCCAATGACTTTCTACTGCCTGTTAATTATTTAATTTAATCTACATTTGGCTGCTATAGAGTGAGATTAACAGGAGAAGACCTACAATCTAGGTGGAAAGGATCTGTCAGTGCCCGAGGCTTCTAACAGGTGGAAAAATAATGCTGTACAGTCCTTATCAGAGATCACACTGTTTGTGTGTCTGTGAGCACATTGTGTAATCACAAATCCTGTCACTCCATGTATTGATATTCCAGTTTGTAAGACAAATCACACAGATAGGAGAAAAATGTACCTGGGAAAATGTTAGTTATTATTGGCAAATAAGAAATACAAGGACTCTGTGGGTGGTTAGTGGCTTACAACATGACACATGTTGGATAAGGAGCAAAGAAAAAAACAACATTGATATGCTACACAGTGAGAGTTGTGACATCTCTTATCTGGACATTACATGAGATCACATATAAGGTTTTTGTATGTCAGGCAGAAATGTTGACAATCTATTTAAGATGTGTGCTTTCCTTTTAATTACAGAAGCCAAGCTGCTTTGAAGAACCATAAATGGAGACACTTCTATTGTCATCATAACTGTACTGTATTGGTCGATTTGTCCACCAGGTCTACATGGCAACTAACAAAAAAATGTCCCCTGGTGTTGGGGACATCTTGCCTATGAACTCCCCTACTTTTAAGGCAGTTGACCTACCACACTGCCAGGATGCAGGATATAATGCATATAGAAGTTGGACAAAGCCAGAGAACATGCACCAAGCCACAGTGGCACATCAAAGTAACACAATCTCAAAAAACATTTTGAATAGTAATGCAAATAAATAAGCTTGCACAAGCAAGGTCCTCCTAACCCTCTTGTCTTGAATTGTATTGTAATTGTACTGTCTTCCTTTATGCACAAATAGTTGGCACTAAAAAAATCCTATATGATAATAATATTAATAAGAATAAAATTTGTAAAACAACAAAAACTGTATAAATATAAGGCATCCAACAAAAATGTGCAAAAGCGCTACAGAAAGGGAGCTAAGTATGAAAAAATGGAGAGGGAAGTGTACCTGCAGAGGTGGGGGGCTAATAGCAAAGTTACCAGGACATGAAAATAAGGAAAATGGCTTGAAATAGCTCTAAGCAATACATGGCCAAACCCTACTTCATCAGGAGCTGGGTGTGAAGAAAGGTAAGGAGTTTAAAATACCATGCAAGTAGTAAGGTCCCACTTTCGGTTAGCGTGGAAGTAATAGACTTGGACCCGTTAGCCACTGATTAGTTACCTTGACCAGTTTTAAACCCTTTGCCTTGTTACAGAAAACAAATCAATTTCCTGAATTTTGAAAACATGTAGATACCTACAAATATAGCATTTTTACCAAAATGCACACTTGCACTAACTCAGACCTATGGCAAAGGGCAGCATTTGAAAACATATCTATTACTGACCCACATGAGAAAGGGGTAATATCCCAGTTATAGAAAACTTTGCTAGGTAATTCAACATCTACCCCTCCACCTATATTGCTAGGTAGATGGCTGATTTAGGCTTCACCCTGGAGGCAGAGGGCTGGTCTGCAATAGGGATGAGCCAAACACCCCCGGGTTCGGTTTGCACCAGAACCTTCGAACGGACCGAAAGTTTGCGCGAATTTTCGAACCCTATTCGTTATAATGGACGCGAACGTTCGAAATCAAAATTGCTAATTACAACGGCCAATATGCATGTTAATGTCATAAAACAGGTTTGGGGACCCGGGTCCTGCCCCAGGGGACATATATCAATGCAAAAAGAAATTTTAAAAACTAACGTTTTTTCGGGAGCAGTCATTTTAATGATGCATAAAGTGAAAAAAAAAAGTGAAATTTTCCTTTAAATATGGTACCTGGGGGGTGTCTAAAGTATGCCTGTGAAGTGGCATGTGTTTCCCGTGTTTAGAACTGTCCTTGCACAAAATGACATTTGTAAAGGAAAACCACTTGCGGCTTTAATGTCATGTCTTGTCATGTCTTGTCCTGGCCGCCATATGGCTGAAAATCCTTGAGAAAAATGGCATGGCTACCCCATCACCCCCCCCCCCCCCGCCCCAGCCCCTTTGGGTCTTGTATGGATATTAAGGGGGACCCCGCACCCAAAATAAAACCCTATACCTACAACCCTATATACTCTGAACAGCAGTATATAGGTGGTGCAAACAAGACACGGACTGTAGGTTTGTTCTTAAGTAGAATCTGAACAGGTACATTATGAAGTGTAGCTCCATCCCAAAAAAATCTATTTTTAAGCTTTTTGGAGAACATAGGGAGGGGTTATCACCCCTGTAACATTTGCTGTCTTTGCACATCTGTTCAGAACATGTCACCTCACTTTCCGTCCCAATGACAAATGTTTTTGGAAAAGTGGGGTTTTAATTGAAACAAGGATTGGTGATAAAGCATCAGTAGAGAGGAGATACCCTTTTCCCAAATTAAATCTAACAGGATAGAATTTCCCTTCCTAGGGGTAGATTTCCTCTCACTTCCTGTTTTCTCTTGCCGTTTGCAAGTAGGAGTCGTTTGTAAGTTGGATGTTTGAAAGTAGGGGCCTGCCGTATATACTCTGCAGAAATTTGCCCTATTAGATGTTGGTGTAGCCACAAGACTGGTGGGCACAGGAATGGGCCCTGCTGTGAGTTAATAGATCAAGATTTGTACTTGCATGCACCTGTTGAACCGGGCAGAAAAATTGGGCCTTTGGTGGTGGTGGTGGTGGTGGTGGACGGTGTTGCCACAAGACTGTAAGCCCTCACAGTTACTCTTGGTGGGTGCAGGAATGGCCCCTGCTGTGAGTTATTAGATCAAGATTTGTAATTGCATGCACCTGTTGAACAGGGCAGAAAAATTGGGCCTTTGGTGGTGGTGGTGGTGGTGGTGGTGGACGGTGTTGCCACAAGACTGTAAGCCCTCACAGTTACTCTTGGTGGGTGCAGGAATGGGCCCTGCTGTGAGTTATTAGATCAAGATTTGTAATTGCATGCACCTGTTGAACAGGGCAGAAAAATTGGGCCTTTGGTGGTGGTGGTGGTGGTGGACGGTGTTGCCACAAGACTGTAGGCCCTCATAGTTACTCTTGGTGGGCGCAGGAATGGGCCCTGCTGTGAACTATTAGATCAAGATTTGTAATTACACGCCCCTGTTAAACAGGGGCTGAAAAATTGTGCCTTAGGCATTGGTGCTGGTGCCACAACACTGCAACCCCTCACAGATACTGTACTTGGAGCACAGCAGTCACACCTGTTGCGAAGCTTCTTTTTAAAAAATTGTAATTACACACCCCTGTTATACAGGGGCTGAAAAATTGTGCCTTAGGCACTGGTGCTGGTGCCACAACACTGCAACCCCTCACAGATACTGTACTCTGAGCACAGCAATGAGACCTGTTGCAAAGCATTGCCTAAAAATTGTAATTACACGCCCCAACAGGGGCTGAAAAATTGTGCCTTAGGCACTGGTGCTGGTGCCACAACACTGCAACCCCTCACAGATACTGTACTTGGAGCACAGCAGTCACACCTGTTGCGAAGCATCTTTTTAAAAAATTGTAATTACACGCCCCTGTTATACAGGGGCTGAAAAATTGTGCCTTAGGCACTGGTGTGGTGGCATGGATCATTGAGGAGGAGGAAGAGGATAGTCAGTGAACATAACAGGACAGTCACTCAGCATCAGCATAGGCAGTCTTGAAGGGATGTGACATTATAAATTATTCCGTTATATCCGCTTCAGGTGTCTGGTAGCTGGTGGTGATCCAAGACTGATTCATTTTTATGAAGGTCAGTCGATCAACCGAGTCGGTGGACAGGCGCACCCTATGATCGGTGACAAATCCTCCAGCAGCACTGAATGTGCGTTCGGAAAGAACGCTGGATGCAGGACAGGCCAGTAGCTCAATTGCATACTGTGCAAGCTCTGGCCAGTGATCCATCCTCAGGACCCAGTAAGCCAGAGGATTTTCGGTGGGAAAGGTGTCCAAGTCTGACCTTGCCCCTAGGTATTCCTGCACCATGTATATCAGACGCTGGCGATGGTTGCTGGAACCGATCATACCTTGGGGCTGCGGACTAAAAAATTGTCTGAACGCATCGGTCAGACGTCCATCTTCCCCACCGCTCCTTCTGCTACTGACCGAAGCCTCAGCAACTCGTCGTCCAGGACCAGGAGTTTGTAACCTCCCAGTTTCTGGGAACGCGTTGCACAGACCTTTCTGCAAGGCCTCCCTGAGATGTCTCATTCTCTGCTCCCTCTGCGACGGCAAGATAAGGTCCGCAACCTTACCCTTGTACCGTGGATCAAGGAGAGTGGCCAGCCAGTAATGGTCCCTCTCCTTGATCCGAAGAACACGAGGATCCTTCCGCAGGCTTTGCAGGATCAGGGAGGCCATGCAGCGTAGGTTAGCTGAGGCATTCGGTCCGGAGTCTTCTGGGTCACTGAGGATGACATGATCGCCAGCCACCTCCTCCCAGCCACGTACAAGTCCACTGGTTTGTTGGGACTGTACATCATCCCTAAAAGACTGCTGCTGCTGATGCTGAGTGCCAGGCTCCACCTCCATGCTCACACAATCCTCCTCCTCCTCCTCCTCCTCATCCTCATCCTCTTCCTGTGTGATGGGTGGGACAAAAGGAACACTGTCTGGATAAAGGGGGCCTTGAGAGGCAAGGAAGTCCTCCTCTTCCTGCCTCTGTTCTGCCTCAAGTGCCCTGTCCATTATCCCACGCAGCGTATGCTCCAACAGGTGGACAAGAGGTACAGTGTCACTGATGCATGCACTGTCACTGCTCACCATCCTCGTGGCCTCCTCAGATGGTGAGAGGACAGTGCATGCATCCCTGATCATGCTCCACTGGCGTGGGGAAAAAAAGCCAAGCTCCCCTGACCCTGTCCTGGTGCCGTAGTCGCAAAGGTACTCATTGATGGTCCTCTGCTGCGTGTGCAGTCGCTGCAGCATGGCCAACGTTGAGTTCCACCTGGTGGGCATGTCACATATTAGGCGGTTCTTGGGCAGGTTCAGCTCCTTTTGCAGCTCAGTCAGCCGAGCACTGGCATTATAAGATCGGCGGAAATGCACACAGACTTTCCTGGCCTGCCTCAGGACATCCTGTAAGCCTGGGAACCTGCCCAAGAACCGCTGCACCACCAGGTTGAGGACGTGAGCCATACAGGGCACATGGGTGAGCTGCCCCTGTCGCAGGGCGGAGAGGAGGTTGGTGCCATTGTCAGAAACGACCATTCCTGGCTTAAGCTGGTGTGGCGTCAACCACCTCTCGGCCTGCCCCTGCAGAGCTGCCAGAACCTCTGGCCCAGTGTGGCTCCTGTCCCCCAAACACACCAGCGCAAGCACGGCATGGCATCTTTTTGCCTGCGTACTCGCGTAGCCCCTTGTACGCCTACGGAGCACCGCTGGTTCCGAGGACAGAGCACTCGAAGAGGACATGGAGGAAGAAGAAGAGGAGGGGGTGGAGGAGAGAGGTGTGTCACAACCAGTAGTAGCATTTTGGAGGCGTGGTGGCGGAACAACCTCCAACACTACTGCACCTTGTCCTGCATCCCTCCCAGCTGCCAATAGAGTGACCCAATGGGCCGTGAAAGAAAGATAACGTCCCTGTCCATGCCTGCTGGACCATGAGTCAGCGGTAATATGCACCTTACGTTGCCTTCCACATGCCGGTAGAGAGACGGAATCGCCTTCCGTGAGAAAAAGTGGCGTTTGGGAACCTGCCACTGAGGAACCGCACATTGAACAAACTCACGGAAGGGGGCCGAGTCTACCAACTGAAAAGGCAGCAGTTGAAGTGCTAGCAATTTAGCCAAGCTAGCATTCAACCGCTGGGCATGTGGATGGCTGGGAGTATACTTCTTTCGACGGTCCAGCAGCTGGGGCAGGGAAATTTGCCTGCTACAATCGGACGTCGGTGTACTGCAAGTACTTGGTTGTGACACACCTAATTCTACACCTTCAGTCCTCTCAGAGCAGCTTTCAGAGAGGACTGAAGATATAGTGGGGATGGAGATCCCAGCTGATGAGGAGCAAGGAGAGGTCTGCTTTGTTCTTTGGTGTGGGTCTTTTATGTGTGCTTGCCAATGAGCTGCATGGCAGGTCGACATATGTCTGCTCATGCTTGTGGTGCCCAAGCGGCTGATGTTTTGGCCACACGAGATACGCTTGAGACAAATATTGCAAATAGCAGTGGTGCGATCTGATGCACTCGTCTCAAAAAAGGCCCACACCAAAGAACTTTTGTGATAACGTGCAGAGGCAGCGCCCTGCACAGGCGGAGCTCTGCGGTGTGGTACAGTTGCTGTGCTGGCCTCTAGCTGGCCTCCAGGGGGCATCCTGCCTCGTTGGACATGTGACGCCGCATCCTCCTCCTCCTCCTCCTCCTCTCTCCCTTCAGGCACCCACGTGGAGTCAGTGACCTCATCATCCCCTCCCTCTTCAACACTAGAGCAAACCTGGCAGTAAGCTGCAGCTGGTGGAACAGTACTGCCAGATTGCTGTCCTTCAGCATCCCCTCTCTCTGCGCGCACACTACTGACTTCCTCAAGCTGGGTATCATCATCCGAGCCTTCAAATCGTTGGGCATCCTCCTGGAGCATGTACCCAACACTGTGCTCAAACAGTTCGGGGGACTCCTCAGGAGGACATGGTGGGTCTAGGGAAGGGGTGGCTGATGATGCCATTGAGTACGCGTTGGCAGCTGCTCTGCCAGTACCCTGAGCCTGGGTGAGAGAGGATGAGGAGGATGAGGAGGGCTTGGTCATCCATTCTACCAAGCCTTCGGCATGATGCGGCTCCACATGTCCAGCTGCCGAAAACAAAGACAAGCGTGTCCCATGGCCACGTGCTGATGACGATGCACGACCACGTCCACGGCCAGCACTGTTGTCTCTAGAAACAGAGCCTGCCTGCCCTGTGTTCTTGCCTCGACACGCTCTGCCTCTCCTTGGCGGTCTTCCAGCCATTGTAGTCGGTAGTGTATATAGTATAAAAAATAGAGCTCCTATGTGTGCTCACAACACACTGTAGGTCCTATGGGTGCTGACACTAACACACTATAGGTACTATGTGTGCTGCTGACAAGAAAATATAGGAGCTCTGTTTGCTGCCACTAACACACTAGAAGTCCTATGGGTGCTGCTGAGAAGAAAATATAGGAGCTCTGTGTGATGCCACTAACACACTAGAAGTCCTATGGGTGCTGCTGAGAAGAAAATATAGGAGCTCTGTGTGATGCCACTAACACACTAGAAGTCCTATTGGTGCTTCTGAGATGAAAATATAGGAGCTCTGTGTGATGCCACTAACACACTAGAAGTCCTATGGGTGCTGCTGAGAAGAAAATATAGGAGCTCTGTGTGATGCCACTAACACACTAGAAGTCCTATTGGTGCTTCTGAGATGAAAATATAGGAGCTCTGTGTGATGCCACTAACACACTAGAAGTCCTATGGGTGTTGCTGAGAAGAAAATATAGGAGCTCTGTGTGATGCCACTAACACACTAGAAGTCCTATGGGTGCTTCTGAGAAGAAAATATAGGAGCTCTGTGTGATGCCACTAACACACTAGAAGTCCTATGGGTGCTGCTGAGAAGAAAATATAGGAGCTCTGTGTGATGCCACTAACACACTAGAAGTCCTATGGGTGCTTCTGAGATGAAAATATAGGAGCTCTGTGTGATGCCACTAACACACTATAAGTCCTATGGGTGCTGCTGAGAAGAAAATATAGGAGCTCTGTTTGCTGCCACTAACACACTAGAAGTCCTATGGGTGCTGCTGAGAAGAAAATATAGGAGCTCTGTGTGATGCCACTAACACACTAGAAGTCCTATGGGTGCTTCTGAGATGAAAATATAGGAGCTCTGTGTGATGCCACTAACACACTATAAGTCCTATGGGTGCTGCTGAGAAGAAAATATAGGAGCTCTGTTTGCTGCCACTAACACACTAGAAGTCCTATGGGTGCTGCTGAGAAGAAAATATAGGAGCTCTGTGTGATGCCACTAACACACTAGAAGTCCTATGGGTGCTTCTGAGATGAAAATATAGGAGCTCTGTGTGATGCCACTAGCACACTAGAAGTCCTATGGGTGCTTCTGAGAAGAAAATATAGGAGCTCTGTGTAATGCCACTAACACACTAGAAGTCCTATGGGTGCTGCTGAGAAGAAAATATAGGAGCTCTGTGTGATGCCACTAACACACTAGAAGTCCTATTGGTGCTTCTGAGATGAAAATATAGGAGCTCTGTGTGATGCCACTAACACACTAGAAGTCCTATGGGTGCTTCTGAGAAGAAAATATAGGAGCTCTGTGTGATGCCACTAACACACTAGAAGTCCTATGGGTGCTGCTGAGAAGAAAATATAGGAGCTCTGTGTGATGCCACTAACACACTAGAAGTCCTATGGGTGCTTCTGAGATGAAAATATAGGAGCTCTGTGTGATGCCACTAACACACTAGAAGTCCTATGGGTGCTGCTGAGAAGAAAATATAGGAGCTCTGTTTGCTGCCACTAACACACTAGAAGTCCTATGGGTGCTGCTGAGAAGAAAATATAGGAGCTCTGTGTGATGCCACTAACACACTAGAAGTCCTATGGGTGCTTCTGAGATGAAAATATAGGAGCTCTGTTTGCTGCCACTAACACACTAGAAATCCTATGGGTGCTGCTGAGAAGAAAATATAGGAGCTCTGTGTGATGCCACTAACACACTAGAAGTCCTATGGGTGCTTCTGAGATGAAAATATAGGAGCTCTGTGTGATGCCACTAACACACTAGAAGTCCTATGGGTGCTTCTGAGAAGAAAATATAGGAGCTCTGTGTAATGCCACTAACACACTAGAAGTCCTATGGGTGCTGCTGAGAAGAAAATATAGGAGCTCTGTGTGATGCCACTAACACACTAGAAGTCCTATTGGTGCTTCTGAGATGAACATATAGGAGCTCTGTGTGATGCCACTAACACACTAGAAGTCCTATGGGTGCTTCTGAGAAGAAAATATAGGAGCTCTGTGTGATGCCACTAACACACTAGAAGTCCTATTGGTGCTTCTGAGATGAAAATATAGGAGCTCTGTGTGATGCCACTAACACACTAGAAGTCCTATGGGTGCTTCTGAGAAGAAAATATAGGAGCTCTGTGTGATGCCACTAACACACTAGAAGTCCTATGGGTGCTGCTGAGAAGAAAATATAGGAGCTCTGTGTGATGCCACTAACACACTAGAAGTCCTATGGGTGCTTCTGAGATGAAAATATAGGAGCTCTGTGTGATGCCACTAACACACTAGAAGTCCTATGGGTGCTGCTGAGAAGAAAATATAGGAGCTCTGTTTGCTGCCACTAACACACTAGAAGTCCTATGGGTGCTGCTGAGAAGAAAATATAGGAGCTCTGTGTGATGCCACTAACACACTAGAAGTCCTATGGGTGCTTCTGAGATGAAAATATAGGAGCTCTGTTTGCTGCCACTAACACACTAGAAGTCCTATGGGTGCTGCTGAGAAGAAAATATAGGAGCTCTGTTTGCTGCCACTAACACACTAGAAGTCCTATGGGTGCTGCTGAGAAGAAAATATAGGAGCTCTGTGTGATGCCACTAACACACTAGAAGTCCTATGGGTGCTTCTGAGATGAAAATATAGGAGCTCTGTGTGATGCCACTAACACACTAGAAGTCCTATGGGTGCTTCTGAGAAGAAAATATAGGAGCTCTGTGTAATGCCACTAACACACTAGAAGTCCTATGGGTGCTGCTGAGAAGAAAATATAGGAGCTCTGTGTGATGCCACTAACACACTAGAAGTCCTATGGGTGCTTCTGAGAAGAAAATATAGGAGCTCTGTGTGATGCCACTAACACACTAGAAGTCCTATGGGTGCTGCTGAGAAGAAAATATAGCTCTGTGTGATGCCACTAACACACTAGAAGTCCTATGGGTGCTTCTGAGATGAAAATATAGGAGCTCTGTGTGATGCCACTAACACACTAGAAGTCCTATGGGTGCTGCTGAGAAGAAAATATAGGAGCTCTGTTTGCTGCCACTAACACACTAGAAGTCCTATGGGTGCTGCTGAGAAGAAAATATAGGAGCTCTGTGTGATGCCACTAACACACTAGAAGTCCTATGGGTGCTTCTGAGATGAAAATATAGGAGCTCTGTGTGATGCCACTAACACACTAGAAGTCCTATGGGTGCTTCTGAGATGAAAATATAGGAGCTCTGTTTGCTGCCACTAACACACTAGAAGTCCTATGGGTGCTGCTGAGAAGAAAATATAGGAGCTCTGTTTGCTGCCACTAACACACTAGAAGTCCTATGGGTGCTGCTGAGAAGAAAATATAGGAGCTCTGTGTGATGCCACTAACACACTAGAAGTCCTATGGGTGCTGCTGAGAAGAAAATATAGGAGCTCTGTTTGCTGCCACTAACACACTAGAAGTCCTATTGGTGCTGCTGAGAAGAAAATATAGGAGCTCTGTTTGCTGCCACTAACACACTAGAAGTCCTATGGGTGCTGTTGGGGTGCAATGCTGTGCTAACAGCACTGCGGTTGGTACTACTGCAATACTGTACTAACAGTAAGCACGCACCAGACTAATCCCCAGCAGCAGCTAATAACACACTAACTGTGCAATCAGCAGCAATGAACGATCAATGACTTAGGTAGCAATGGTTTAGCAAAGAAATAGCCAATGGTTTAGCAAAGAAGAGCAAATCTTTCAGTATCAAGCAAAGACAGAATCAGCAGACTGATCTCTCCTAAAGCCGGAACTCATGTGACCGGGGCCGACGGCGTGGCGGCCTTTTAAATGGTGGGGCATGTACTAAAGCCCCTGAGCTGTAATTGGCTACAGGCGTCCTGCCTGTAGCCAATTATTGCTCTCCGAGTTTCGGGCGCTGTGATTGGCCAAGCATGCGGGGTCACAGTGCATGCTTGGCCAATCATCAGCCAGCAATGCACTGCGCCGGCCGCGCCGGCCGCAATGCATTGTGGGGCCGCTCGCATCACACGAATGTAATGCGAACGGCCCAAATAGTTCTGGGCTCGCCGAGCGAGCGAACGCCCGGTGCTCGATTCGAACGTGGGTTCGAATCGAGCACCGGGCCCATCCCTAGTCTGCAATTTGGCTGGCCACATACAGAGCATCATTGACTTATAAGGTGTTATCCAGATGGTACCTGGTACTTGCGAGAATAATAAAATATGTCCCAAGCTACAAACTCACATATTTTTGCGGTTGTAACGAGCTGGGTACAAATGTACATATCTGGCGGTCCTGTCCATTAGTAGGAGCCTTTGGGTCAGAAATATTTTGTTATTTGACTCCACCTACCAGACCCTCATCTAGCGCTTTTAAATCATAACGCACCAGACTTGACTGGAAACCAATTTCAACTTTTGTTATACTGTATGTAACCACATCTACCAAGCAAACTATAGCCAGGTTTTGGAAAACTTCAAGCCTTTGTATTTTGGCAACCAAACACAAGATCACACAGGCGATTGTCAATGCCAAAATCGAGGCAATCCTACAGGTTAGAATACGCAACTACCAGAAAGTCTGGCAGTCATGGATCAACAACTTCCTACCTCCTGACTTTGACACAACATTATCGGAAACCTTGGGTCCCAAAGACCACTAAATTTCACTCTATGATCCATTGAGGATGCTACTACACTCCAGGGAACCCACCCTACCCTATCCTTTTTCCACTCCCATTTTTTTTCTCAAATCTCTGTTACCCTAGGAAGCTTTTTGTCCCACCAGAATCCCGAGCTATGGCTGGGAAGAGGCATTCGGTTCTCCCACTTTGGACAGTTGAGTCACATCTGTTAAACTGTTTTGTTTATCTTTTGCAAATGTTGTCTCATCTACAGTATGTGTCCAATTTGCCTCATTGATTGCTGAGAGGAGACAGATCTTATTAGCAACATTTTTGTATGCTGCTTCTATGTCGTTGTTCAACTGATAAATAAAAACTAAAACTCTTTGAATAAAAAAAAAGGCAAGGAGGCAATAAATAGCCATACTTACCCACAGCGTTACAGGAAATCATTTGATTTGTTTTTCTGTGGCCACCAAACTCTCATTCTCCGTTTGATATTTCCTAGTGTAGGCTTGAAACTATTTGGTGGTTGTAGAGATTCAATAAAAAATATACTGTAAATAACATTGCCTAAACCCGATATGCATAACAGATTTGGATTCTGTTGTTTGCACTGTGCTTTTATACAGCGCATTTACTCTAACTATATTACTTTGTAATAAGCATCAGACCAGTACAGGCTCTATTGTTTTAATGAAAAGCCCCTATTGCCTTAATGAAAAGCCCTATCAGCACAGCTTGTTCTTGGTATTTGGCATTTTGCTTTGGTAAGATTCATTTATGCTAAGTACTGTATATTATTAAACCATAAACTTTAGTTAAGTACAGACTCTATACTTGTAATAAAACGAGTCCATGTGCTCTGTTGCAGGCTTACTAGTGGAGTCTTGGTAACAGATGTCACATAGAGCATGCTTTATGCTAACACTACAGCAAGCCGCAGCTCTCTAAAGAAGATCGGATTGTTCTGTGTTTCTTGGATACTACAGTAGATACTTACCAGCTCAGCAAACCAGTCGATTGCGCTAATTCTGAACAAATATGTTCTCCTTTCCCTGGTCTCTTAACCTTCTTCCAAAATATATAGGAATGCAAAGAACAAATAATTCTGATGAAACAATCTATACAAGGTGGCTTGACGGGTATTATGTCAGCCTCAGATAATGGATATTTTGCAAGGGATCATCGTGTGTCAGCTGAGTCTCTGCAAACCCATAAAACAAAGTAACAGGCCTGCCCGAACACTGCATTTTATGAGGTCATTTATCAAGGGCAGGGATAGTAGAGTGATACAGTTGAAGTAATATTCGCTTTTCATGTATTTATGATGCTTATCTGCATGCAACGGAAGCCGTGACTCAATTCCTTCAGGCACACAATTCTCAGTTGAATTTTCAATGAAGATTTCAGCCTTATTTCATTACAAAGAAGAGGACCTCTGTTCGCTGAACAGCAATGAATTTATAAGAATTCCCACTATGTGATGAGTGTTTCTAGATGCAATAGCTATATGTCAGCACTAACTACATTACTGGGGTGCTTGGTCACTAAGGCATTTGGTAGCAATAAACACCTTAACAAAACACATTTTTGGCAATAATACAGCAAACACGCAACAGGAAATATTTACTACTGCACTCTGTATAGGCAATTCCAGCCGACAGTTACCCATGAGTTACATATGCTATAAAGTAAGCACTTCAATTGTGTTGAAATCAGAAAGTTTACTCAGTACATCTTTATTTTTGGTCTCTGTATCCCGCTGCAACAACATTTTAGCAGTTGGATTGTACTTCCTGGATCTTTTAACCTATGTTCTCCTTTTTAGCTATTTGTGCACAAATCATAAATTGTATGGACTGTGCCTTCTACAAAGGAACAGACCTAAATAGCCCAGCAAACCAATTGAGACATTCTTTTGTTACTTCCAGACCAAGCCTTTTCTGGCACTTATTGTTTACATTATTTTTGCTAGAAAATTACTTAGAACCCCCAAACATTTAAAAAAAAAAAAAAAAAAAAGCAGAGGCCCTTGAGAATAAACTGGAGGGTGTTGCACATTTTTATGTCACGCAGTATTTGCGCAGCGGTTTTTCAAACATATTTTTTTTTGTGTAAAAATACACTTTGAATTTTAATGCAAAAAAAAAACACAATGCATAACCCAAATTTTTGTAAACTATAAAAGAGGATGTTACGCTGTGTAAATAGATACAAAACATGTCACATTTTAAAATTACGAACGCCCGTGCAATGGCAACAAATGAGGTACATTTTACTTTCTATAGGCGATGCTTTAAAAGCCTTTACAGGTTACAACTTTAGATTTACAGAGGAGGTCTGGTGCAAGAATTACTCCCATGATTTGATGTTTACAGCGATTCCTCACATGTGCGGGACGATCGCTGTTTGCGTGCGTGTACATTTGCCTTTTCGTGCGAGCACTGGGTAATGAGGGGCGCTTAAATTTTTTTAAATTATTAATTTATTTAATTTTTGTATTTTTACACTGTTGCTTAAAAAAAAATTCAGCACTTTTATTGCTGTCACAAGGAATGTAAACATCCTTGTCACAAGCAATAGGCATATGACAGGTATTCTTTATGGAAAAATATGGGGTCTATAAGACCCAAATCCCTCCTCTGCCCTTAAAAGCATTCAAAACATCAAGTTTGGTGTTTTAGAATGCTTTTGATTTTTTTAAATGGCGCCGTTGACATCCGGGGTAAACTGGAAGTGATGTCAGGTCATCGCTTTTAAGTTACCATAGTGGAAAGCCGATCAAAGCCAATCAGGTCTTTGTTTGGCTTTCTGACCAGCTAACGGATGCGCCAGGTGGTAGCTCTGGTCTCCCAGTAGGACAGAAGAGCCCAAGAAAGCTGCATAAGGCAGCTGGCATCCCCTCCAGCTGCTTGTAAAAGCAATTCAGCTAGTTAGCCACTAGGATTGCCTTTACTAGCGAGCCAACTAACAGCTCAAAAAACAGTACTGGGATAAAGCCTGTAGCTGGGCATCATCCTGTTCTAACCACCAAAAGTCCATTGGCGTACGGGTATGTTGCTGGCCTGGAAGTGGTTACTATAATTTGCTTTGGGGAAGCCTCCTACCAATCCCAGCTAAAGGAGTCCCTTCTTGAATGATACAAGTACAGGTTTTAAATGTAATTTTTTCCTTGCCTTAGAGAGCTGGCACAACCTTCTCCTTAATTACCCAGCTCCGATCCAAGTGGTTTTCCTCTTCTCTTGCTTCTGTCAAGATCCCAGGTTCTGTCACTGCCTTCAATTAGGAAACAAACTCCCACAAACTTAACTTGTGTATAAAAAGCATCCACAATTATGGACTCTGGCAGTCATTTTGTGAGAATTGTCATGTAATCTAGCCATAGTACTCTCCTTGTGTGGTATGGCTAGCAAGTTGGGATTGCCTGAAGGTTGCCATGCCTGGCTAGGTTTGGTCACTTCTTTACCAAATAAATGTGTCTGTATATAATCTGTGTATGCTTGGTATATTATTATGTGTGTGGAATGTAGGAGGCTCTTGGCCTCCTCCAAATCCTTTTTTTGCTGCTGTGATTGGACTTCCTGTTAGAGAGTGGCTACGTTCATTCTCCTTGTTCCCAGTGTATGTAGGTATGTTTCTTGCTTGCTCCTGAGATGGACTAGGGACTATAGACTATAGTGATGAGCCCAACACCCACGGGTTCGGTTCGCACCAGAACCCGCGAACGGACCGAAAGTTCGCACGAACTTTAGAACCCTATTAAATACAATGGGTGCGAACGTTCGAAATCTAAAGTGCTAATTATAACGAGTATTATGCATGTTATTGTCCTAAAAAGGGTTTGGGAACCCGGGTTCTGCACCAGGGGACATGTATCAATCCAAAAAAAAGTTTTAAAAACGGCCGTTTTTCGGGAGCAGTCATTTTAATGATGCATAAAGTGAAAAAAAAAAAAGTCAAATATTCCTTTAAATATCGTACCTGGGGGGTGTCTAAAGTATGCCTGTGAAGTGCCACGTGTTTCCCGTGTTTAGAACTGTCCCTGCACAAAATTACATTTCTAAAGGAAAAAAAGCCATTTAAAACTGCTTGCGGCTTTAATGTAATGTCTGGTCCCGGTAATATGGATGAAAATCTTTAAGAAAAATGGCATAGCTACCCCATCACACCCCCCCCCCCCTACCCCAGCCCATTACCAGCCCCTTTGGGCCTTGTATGGATATTAAGGGGAACCCCGCACACAAAATAAAAAAGGCCCTATATACTCTGAACAGCCGTATACAGGCGGTGCATACAAGACAGGGACTGTAGGTTTGTTCTTATGTAGAATCTGTTTGTAATTTTGAACAGGTACATTGTTTAAGTGTAGCTCCAGCCAAAAAATCTATTTTTAAGCTTTTTGGAAAACATAGGGAAGGGTTATCACCCCTGTAACATTTGTTTTGCTGTCTGTGCAGTGTGCACCTGTTCAGAACAGTTCACCTCACTTTCCGTCCTAATGACAAATGTTTTTTGAAAATTTGGGGTTTTTATTGAAACAAGAATTGGCGATAAAGCATCAGTGGAGAGGAGACACTTTTTTCCCCATATTAACTCTTACAGGAGAGAATTTGCCTTCCTAGGGGTAGATTTCCTCTCACTTCCTGTTGTATCCTTCCGTTTGCAAGGAGGAGTCGTTTGTAAGTTGGATGTTTGAAAGTAGGGGCCTGCCGTATATACTCAGCTGAAATTTGCCCCTTACATGTTGGTGTTGCCACAACACTGTGAGCCCTCACAGTTACTCTTGGTGGGCGCATGAATGGGCCCTGCTGTGAATTATTAGATCAAGAATTGTAATTGCATGCCCCTGTTGAACAGGGGCTGAAAAATTGGGCCTTTGGTGGTGGTGGTGGTGGTGTTGATACAACACTGTAAGGCCTCACAGTTACTCTTGGTGGGTGCAGGAATGGGCCCTGCTGTGAATTATTAGATCAAGAATTGTAATTACATGCCCCTGTTAAACAGGGGCAGAAAAATTGAGCCTTAGGCACTGGTGCCACAACACTGCAACCCCTCACAGATACTGTACTTGGAGCACAGCAATGAGCCCTGTTGCAAATTATTGCATCAAAAATTGTAATTACACTCCCCTGTTAAACAGGGGCAGAAAAATTGGGCCTTAGGCACTGGTGCCACAACACTGCAACCCCTCACAGATACTGTACTTGGAGCACAGCAATGAGCCCTGTTGAAAAGTATTGCATCAAAAATTGTAATTACACGCCCCTGTTAAACAGGGGCAGAAAAATTGGGCCTTAGCCACTGGTGCTGGTGCCACGACACTGCAACCTCTCCCAGATACTCTAGTTGGAGTGCAGGAATGAGCTCTGCTGCAAAGCATTGCATAAAAAATTGTATATTCATGCCCCTGTTAAACAGGGGCTGAAAAATTGGGCCTTAGCCACTGGTGGCGGCACCCAGAAACAAAAATGTTCTTCCAAGCTATCATCATCAGTTGGATCATTGAGGAGGAGGAGGATAGTCAGTCAACATAACAGGATAGTCTCTCAGCATCAGCATCAGTCTTGAAGGGATGTGACATTTGAAAATAAATTAGTCTGTTATATCAGCTTCAGGTGTTTGGTAGCTGGTGGTGATCCAAGACTGGTTCATCTTTATGAAGGTCAGTCGATCAACTGAGTCGGTGGACAGGCGCACCCTGTGATCCGTGACAAATCCTCCAGCAGCACTAAATGTGCGTTCTGAAAGAACGCTGGATGCAGGACAAGCCAGTAGCTCAATTCCATACTGTGCAAGCTCTGGCCAGTGATCCATCCTCAAAACCCAGTAAGCCAGAGGATTTTCGGTGGGGAAGGTGTCCAAGTCTTACCTTGCCCCTAGGTATTCCTGCACCATGTATATCAGACGCTGGCGATGGTTGCTGGAACCGATCATACCTTGGGGCTGCGGACTAAAGAATTGTCTGAACGCATCGGTCAGACGGTCACCTTCCCCACCGCTCCTTCTTTGACTGACCGAAGCCTCAGCAACTCGTTGTCCAGGACCAGGAGTTTGTAACCTCCCAGTCTCTGGGAACGCGTTGCACAGACCTTTCTGCAAGGCCTCCCGGAGTTGTCTCATCCTCTGCTCCCTTTGCGATGGTAAGATAAGGTCCGCAACCTTACCCTTGTACCATGGATCAAGGAGAGTGGCCAGCCAGTAATGGTCCCTCTCCTTGATTCGAAAAATACGAGGATTCTTCCGCAGACTTTGCAGGATCAGGGAGGCCATGCAGCGTAGGTTAGCTGAGGCATTCGGTCCAGGGTCCTCTGGGTCACTAAGGACGACATGATCCGCAGCCACCTCCTCCCAGCCACGTACAAGTCCACTGGTTTCTTGGGACTGTAAATAATCCCTAAAAGACTGCTGCTGATGGTGCTGAGTGCCAGGCTCCACCTCCATGCTGACACAATCCTCCTCCTCCTCCTCTTCCTGTGCGATGGGTGGGACAGAAGGAACACTGTCTGGGTAAAGGGGGCCTTGAGAGGCAAGGAAGTCCTCCTCTTCCTGCCTCTGTTCTGCCCTGTCCATTATTCTATGCAGCGTATGTTCCAACAGGTGGACAAGAGGTACAGTGTCACTGATGCATGCACTGTCACTGCTCGTGGCCTCCTCAAATGGTGCCAGGACAGTGCATGCATCCCTGATCATGCCCCACTGGCGTGGTGAAAAAAAACCAAGCTCCCCTGACTCTGTCCTGGTGCCGTAGTCGCACAGGTACTCATTGATGGCCCTCTACTGTGTGTGCAGCCGCTGCAGCATGGTCAACGTTGAGTTCCACCTGGTGGGCATGTCACATATAAGGCTGTTCTTGGGCAGGTTCAACTCCTTTTGCAGCTCAGCCAGGCGAGCACTGGCATTATAAGATCTGCAGAAATGCACACAGACTTTCCTGGCCTGCCTCAGGACATCCTGTAAGCCCGGGTACCTGCCCAAGAACCGCTGCACCACCAGGTTAAGGACGTGAGCCACACAGGGCACATGGGTCAGTTGTCCCTGTCGGAGGGCGGAGAGGAGGTTGGTGCCATTGTCGCAAACCACCATTCCTGGCTTAAGCTGGCATGGCGTCAACCACCTCTCGGCCTGCCCCTGCAGAGCAGTCAGAACCTCTGCCCCAGTGTGGCTCCTGTCCCCCAAACACTTGCGTAGCCCCTTGAACGCCTACGGAGCACCGCTGGTTCCGAGGACAAAGCACAGGAAGAGGCCATGGAGGAAGAAGAAGAGGAGGGGGTGGAGGAGAGAGGTGTGTCACAACCAGTAGTAGCATTTTGGAGGTGTGGCAGCGGAACAACCTCCAACACTACTGCACCTTGTCCTGCATCCTTCCCAGCTGCCTAAAGAGCGACCCAATGGGCCGTGAAAGAAAGGTAACGTCCCTGTCCATGGCTGCTGGACCATGAGTCAGCGGTAATATGCACCTTACCGCTGACCGCCCTGTCCAGCGAGGCCAAGACATTGCCTTCCACATGCCGGTAGAGAGCCGGAATCGCCTTCCGTGAGAAAAAGTGGCGTTTGGGAACCTGCCACTGAGGAACCGCACATTGCACAAACTCACGGAAGGGGGCCGAGTCTACCAACTGAAAAGGCAGCAGTTGAAGCGCTAGCAATTTAGCCAAGCTAGCATTCAACCGCTGGGCATGTGGATGGCTGGGAGTGAACTTCTTTTGACGGTCCAGCAGCTGGGGCAGGGAAATTTGCCTGCTAGAATCGGACGTCGGTGTACTGCTAGCAGAGTGCCCGCAAGTACTTGGCTGTGACACACCTAATTCTACACCTTCATTCCTCTCAGTGCAGGTTTCAGAGAGGACTGAAGGTATAGTGGGGTTGGAGATCCCAGCTGATGCGGTGCAAGGAGAGGTCCGCTTTGTTCTTTGGTGTGGGTCTGTAAGGTAGGCTTGCCAACGAGCTGCCTGGCAGGTCAACATATGTCTGGTCAAGCATGTGGTGCCCAAGCGGGTGATGTTTTGGCCACGCGATATACGCTTGAGACATATGTTGCAAACAGCAGCTGTGCGATCTGATGCACTCGACTCAAAAAAGGCCCACACCAAAGAACTTTTTGAATAACGGGCAGAGGCAGCGCCCTGCACAGGCGGAGCTCTGCGGTGTGATTCCGTCGGTGTGCTGCCCTTACGCTGGCCCCCCGAGGGCATCCTGCCTCGTTGGAGATGTGCCTCCTCCTCATCCTCCTCCTCCTCCTCTCTCCTATTAGGCACCCACGTGGAGTCAGTGACCTCATCATCCCCTCCCTCCTCATCACTGGAGCCAATCTGGCAGTATGCTGCAGCTGCTGGAACATGACTGCCAGATTGGTGTCCTTCTTGAGCATCCCCTCTCTCTGCTCTCACGCTACTGCCTTCCTCTAGCTGGGTATCATCATCAGACCCTTTGAAACGCTGGGCATCCTCCTGGAGCATGTACCCAACACTGTGCTCAAACAGTTTGGGGGACTCCTCAGGAGGACATGGTTGGTCTAGGGAAGGAGTGACTGATGATGACATTGATACCAGGGAAGAGGACGCTTTGGCAGCTGCTTTGCCAGTACCCTGAGCCTGGGTGAGAGAGGATGAGGAGGATGAGGAGGGCTTGGTCATCCACTCTACCAAGTCTTCGGCATGATGCGGCTCAACACGTCCAGCTGCCGAAAAGAAGGACAAGCGTGTCCCATGGCCACGTGCTGATGGCGATGCACCGCGTCCACGACCAGCACTGTTGTCTCTAGACACAGAGCCTGCTTGCCCTCTTTTATTGGCTCCTGACTGTCTGCCTCTCCTTGTTTGCCTTCCAGACATTCTAATGGCCTGCAGGGAAATGGGAAAACCAGCAATAAGACCTAGCTTCAGGAGTATATTTTGCAGGAATCACACTACGCCTGCTGTAGGTGCTGCAAATGCCTGTTGGTGTAACACACCAGGAAAACGCAGCAATACAGGCTAACTTCAGGTGTAATATGATCAGGAGGCACACTCCGCCCGCTGTAAGTGCTGCAAATGCCTGTTGGTGTAACACACCAGGAAAAAGCAGCAATACAGGCTAACTTCAGGTGTAATATGATCAGGAGGCACACTCCGCCCGCTGTAAGTGCTGCAAATGCCTGTTGTTGTAACACACCAGGAAAAAGCAGCAATACAGGCTAACTTCAGGTGTAATATGATCAGGAGGCACACTCCGCCCGCTGTAAGTGCTGCAAATGCCTGTTGGTGTAACACACCAGGAAAAAGCAGCAATACAGGCTAACTTCAGGTGTAATATGATCAGGAGGCACACTCTGCCCACTGTAAGTGCTGCAAATGCCTGTTGGTGTAACACACCAGGAAAAAGCAGCAATACAGGCTAACTTCAGGTGTATAATGTGCAGGAGGCTTAGCAACAATGACACTGACACTGTCCACTGCCTATCCTTCTCTCTCCCTGCACACAAGGTTTATCAAAGTATATGACACTGACACTCTCCCTGCCTATCCTTCTCTCTCCCTGCACACAAGGTTTAGCAAAGAATGTGACACTGACACTGTCCCCTGCCTATCCTTCTCTCTCCCTGCACACAAGGTTTATCAAAGTATATGACACTGACACTCTCCCTGCCTATCCTTCTCTCTCCCTGCACACAAGGTTTAGCAAAGAATGTGACACTGACACTGTCCCCTGCCTATCCTTCTCTCTCCCTGCACACAAGGTTTAGCAAAGAATATGACACTGACACTCTCCCTGCCTATCCTTCTCTCTCCCTACACACAAGTTTGAGGTACAAATAGCTCTGACACTGTCCCTGCCTATGTAACTCTTTCCCTGCGCCGGAACACACTACACAAGGCCGCCGCGCTGGCGGCCTTTTATAGTGTGGGGCGTGTGCTAAACCCCCTGAGCTATAATTGGCCACAGGCAACCTGCCTGTGGCCAATTATGGCTCTCCTAGCTGCCGGCGCTGTGATTGGCCAAGCATGCGGGGTCACAGTGCATGCTTGGACAATCACAGCGCTGGGATTGCACTGCGATGGCACAGTGTATTGTGTGCCGTTCATGTCACTCGAATTTGGCGCGAACGGCCCAAATCGTTCGATGTTCGCTGAACGGTCGAACAGCCGATGTTCGAGTCGAACGTATGTTCGACTCGAACACCAAGCTCATCCCTAATAGACTATAGCATTTTTAGTGTTTAACAAGTATGCAACTAATGTGCACTGCTCTTTCCAAACAAAAGTGAGAGGTTTGAGAAGGGTATTACAAGGAGGTAGAAAAACAAAGCAAGAAATTATTTCATTAGGTAGGGGATGTGCATGGATTATTTTTGGAGAATAATGATATCGTTTAGAGTCACTTTAATTCTCCTACACTCTTCCTATATTTTAATTTCTTCTCCAACCCTACTGACTTACTGTACACACCCTAATTCTGTTCTCCCTAATCTGCCAACCCCAGTGTGTGCCATTAAACTGTTTACCAAAAAAACTCAAAAAAACATTAGTCTGCTGGTAGTATAGCTGCAGTAGCGAGAGAAATACAACACCCACTACCGAGTATCACTGTTACAAACCATGTAATTTTTTTGCTTAGAGTCTCTTCATTTTGATCCATTCTGTCTCTGCAACACACTAAAAATCTCAATCAGATCCAATGCTTTAATATGAGGGCCTGCAAAACTACATTGACTGCTGTAAAGGGTGGAAATCCCCAATAAAGGCTTGATAGGCAAGACTTTACAGGGACCCACTAACCCCAATCTGTTGTAAATCCTAATTTAGACAAATCGGTTTATGGATCAATAGCAATGCTTTTATGATGTTAAAGCAGAGCTCCACGCTATTTTATATCAGTAGCTTAATCACATTACAGCAATGTAGTCTTTTAAAAACTGAAATTTTTTATTTTTTTCCCTACAGTACCTTTGTTTGCCAGGTGTTCCTCTGTGTTTCCGGTCTTAGTATTCTACGGATATGGGCGGGTATTCTGCGGGTATTTCGTCATTTCCACAGTGCCGCAATGTCTCCTGGGAGCTTGTGTCATCGTTTCCAGGAGTCATTGCGGAGGCCTGCCGTGAGTTATCGAGGGATTTAGAAAGCGGAAGTGATGCGATTTTTTTTATTTCAGTTTGATTGCCATCACAACGGGGCGGGAACTTGCGACGTCGCCGCCCGTTGTGATGGAAGCCCTGTAATTTACGGTGCTGCTCGCCGTAATCTACAGAGCATGCGTGGAAACGAGCAGTGAATGCTGGGAGTTCATCATTCACTGCATCCCGGAAAACAATGCTTGTGGGCATCACATGCCCACAAGCAAGATGGAAACGGCCGGGAGATGATTTTATAAATTCATCTTCCATACGAAAACGGACAGCAGCTGATTAAAAACACATCAATTGTGAGTATTATGTTAGGACAAGGAAAGTGTCTGAATGACTGTGAAAAATAAATAAATTATTTGTCGCTGGAGCTCCGCTTTAAGCCATAGGTAAAAGCTTACATGTAGGCACAGTGATCCTCGAAGTATATATGCTCTTAATCTAGTACTGGTTTAACCACTAGTCCCCCGCCCACTGTCAATTGACGGTGGGCGGAGGACACTCTCGTTCTGGGAGGACGTCATATGACGTCCTCCCTTTAAAATGAGCTAGGAGGCGCGCGCGCCGCGTTCCCAAGGCCCCAATGCGCGTGCCCGGCGGCCGCGATTGCCGCCGGGCACCCGCGATTGCCCGGGAAACGAGCAGGAAAGTGGATCTCTGTGTGTAAACACAGAGATCCACGTCCTGTGAGGGAGAGGGGACCGATGGTGTGTCCCTTGTACATAGGGACAACCATCGGTCACCTCCCCCAGTCAGTCACCTCCCCCCACAGTAAGAACACATTAAGGGAACATATTTAACCCCTTCCTGCCCCCTGGTGGTTAACCCCTTCCCTGCCAATCACATTTATACAGTAATCAATGCATTTTTATAGCAGGGATCGCTGTATAAATGTGAATGGTCCCAAAAATGTGTCAAAAGTGTCCGATGTGTCCGCCGCAATATCGCAGTCACAATAAAAATTGCAGATCGCCGCCATTACTAATAAAAAAATAAAAAAAATAAAAATGCTATAAATCTATCCCCTATTTTGTAGACGCTATAACTTTTGCGCAAACCAATCAATACGCGCTTATTGCGATTTTTTTTTTTACCAAAAATATGTAGAAGAATACGTATCAGCCTAAACTGAGGAAAATGTTATAAAAAAAAAAAATGGGTATTTATTATAGCAAAAAGTAAAAAATAGTGTTTTTTTTCCAAACTGGACGCTCTTCTTTTGTTTATAGCACAAAAAATAAAAACCGCAGAGATTATCAAATACCACCAAAAGAAAGCTCTATTTGTGGGAAAAAAAGGACGCAAATTTCGTTTGGGAGTCACGTCGCACGACCGCGCAATTGTCATTCAAAATGTGACAGCGCTGAAAGCTGAAAAATGGCTTGGGCAGGAAGGGGGTTTTTGTGCACAGTAGAGAAGTGGTTAATCTAGTTTGAAGAAATAAATAACCAAACCTTATCTAATATATGATATTGACTTGATCTATGATTTTTTTTTTTTTATTAGGTAAATAAAACCACATTTTCTTTACCGTAATGTTCTATATGCCAAGGATAATATTATGTATATAAACTAATTCCTAGTTGTAATGACACTACTGGCTTCCCACATTAGCAAAAGATTTATAGCTTTATACATGGAAGTCACTAATTGACAATGTTCATCTGAAGATTATTAGCACCATGTGTTTGTAGTCACTATACACAGGTCATATATTTATATGAAAAACAAGTGCTTGTATTTGGAATAACTATCTGGATTCTGACTCCCCCTCCCTTCCTCTGAAGTCTGCCCCTCCAACCTCTGTATAAAACTTTGGTTTATGAATACTATCAATCTACTAGTACCTAGCTTTGGAATCTACTAATTCCCTTACTGAAACAAATGCATTAAATGCACAAAGAGCTGTGCTATTTGGTTAAGTAACATTTATTGCAAAATGAAAGAAAAATGTAATTGGTGCCATAAAATGAAAAGGTTTATGCAAAGATTATGCATATAGTATTCTAACAACATTATTTTTCCAGGTACGGTATAAAAACATTGTGTTTATCAGCATTTTATTACCAATTAATTGATGGTAAAATCACCAATGCACAGAAATGCTTAAAAAAGGAAAATGTAAAAAGTAGATGCTTCTCCTTTTGCCTTTTCATCACATGCTTGTG
This sequence comes from Rana muscosa, assembly GCA_029206835.1. Taxonomy (NCBI): domain Eukaryota; kingdom Metazoa; phylum Chordata; class Amphibia; order Anura; family Ranidae; genus Rana; species Rana muscosa. Next base: position 542,591,935 of record CM055117.1, on the reverse strand, counting down.
CAAATACATATCCTTTTTCTAACCGGCATAAATATACATATTCTTTAGGTGACAGTGTATGAATGGATTTACCAAATATTTGTAGTTCCATTATGTAACTTTTGTAATTCATACTCCCACTGCATACTCAGGTAGGATGTACGCATTTCTTTATTATAATACTTTGCCCCTAGCTTGCTAATTGGACAATGGGTGTGATTTACTAAAACTGGAGAGTGCAACATCTGGTGCAGCTCTGCACAGAACCCAATCAGCTTCCAGTTTTTATTGTCAAAGCTTAACTGAACAAGTTGACGTTAGAAGCTGATTGGCTACAATGCACAGCTGTACCAGATTTTGCACTCTCCAATTTTTGTAAATCAACCCCAATGAATAAGAAATGGCACATTGATGAGGTCAACTTTGTAGAGTTGATTTACTAAAACTGGAGAGTGCAAAATTTGGTGCAGTTGTACATGTTGGCCAATCAAGCTTATAACTTTAGCTTGTTCAATTAAGCTCTGACAAACAAAAATCTGATGGTTTCTATGAAAAGCTGCACCAGATTTTGCACTCTCCAGTTTTAGTAAATCAACCCTTGTGTCCTCCCCTCCTGTAAGAATGTACTCTGTATTAGACTGACAGCACTTTATAGTAGGGTGGAGCCTAATTTGCTGTTACTGCTAGCCCTGCTAATTTGCTCATAGCCCCTTCTCATTTAATCTTAAAAAGATCCAGGGAGCATCAAAACTCAGAGTGCTTTATTTAGAAAACTTTCTATTAGGACTTTGGCAAATAGTGCTTTGTGCACAATTCTGCACACGTACAATAGCATCATGATGGTACCCTACCTAACAATTTTCAACCTGCTTTCTTTTGTCATAAAATTGTCCTCCAGCATTTGTGTGCACAAAGTCCAGAGCAAGCAGAGTTTTTGTGGCTCACCATTTACCAGCAAAACATTCAGTGGGTTTAACTGTAGATATTGTTGTTTTGCATGAGAAAAATAATAATGGAGAAAAAAGTAAACGTGGACTACGTATGAAATTGCACAAAATTCTTAATGTAATATGCATAGATACAGTACCTAGTTTTATAATCAAGAAGATATTAAATTTGAGATGCAATTAAAGAAAACAAAATGGGCAAGCAAAACTGCTCTTTATTTTAATTAAATATCTGGTATGAGCTTTGATGATTCCTTTTACAACTTGCCAGTTTAGAGATACATTATAAGTGTCAGAATATAGACAACAGACTATGAGTAATGCTATTTATTAACTGATGTTCTTCTTTTAGTATATCTGAATTCTGCATGAGTAAACCACATCTGTCAGCCTTGTTGTAATCACCCAATATCAGCAACATGAGCAAATATTGTTTTTTGTCTGTCCTTGTTTTAACAAAATGATCTTTCTATGGTTAATTTGGCAGGTTAAAGCGGTGTTCGCCTGGGGGGAATTTTTTTTAACTCAGCAGCTACAAATACTGTAGCTTCTGACTTTTAATATATGGACACTTACATGTCCAGGGAGCCCCCCTAAAAGGTGCCAAATGTGGCACTGGAGAGGAAGAGGAAGCAGATGAGTGGAGGTTCCACTTTTGGGTGAAACTCCGCTTTAAGAAGACAATTTCTTTTATCAATCTTTATAATGATTATTAAGGAAAAAGCTGGTCTTTAACTATAATCCCTGCTATTGTAGAGATGTTTCATATTCAATGTAGCAGTCTGCCTGTAATTATAAATTAGGCTCTGTGTAGACTCCCTTTGGTGAGCTTGTTACACAATCAGAATGAAGTGGAGTCTAAGAAATCCGGACTACAAAATGCAAGAAACATCTCTTTTTGTGGCAGATAGATGTTGGGAGGTGGAGGGGTTAAACCACTGTGAAGGCTGCTAGGAAAAAAACTGTGATGAAAAATTGGTTACTACAGGACATACCTCTCAACCAGGGTTCCCTCAGAGATATCGCTATGGGACCCCTGAAGAATGTGCAGTTTTTGCATCTCAAATAAATCACCACTTACAACAATGATCTTTTCATCTTTCTGTGTATGTAGGGGGGGGGGGGCATTTTCCCCACTGTTTACCAATGTAAAGAGTATTCTTTCTACTGATCACTGATGTAAGGACATTCTTCTCAGTGACTAGCAGATTAATGGGTCTTTCCTGGTTAACAAGCATTATAAGGAGTTCCTGTAATGAAGCACTTTAATCACCACCAATGTAAGATGACCGTACACTGAAAAAGTTTGCATTTCTTTTCTGCTCATTAGTATTGTCTGTTTCATTTAATTTCTGCTTAAAAGAAATTTGTTGCATAGAGCGGCAATAGCTTCAAATATCCTAAGTGCAAAATATGCTATGCCATTTAAATTATTATTTTATTTAATATTATAACTACTATTCACACTAGCATTCCATGAGCTGTACATATAACAGTTATTAGCAGGAGTGTCCTTATACCCAATAAAGTTAATTTAAGGGGTTCTCCATGAGAAAAAGTTTGAGAAAGACTGCTATGGAGTTGACAGAAAGCATTTCCCATACAGAGCCTTTGTAGTTGGGTTTCTTAAAGGCTCCTAAATGAGCTTAGGAAAAATAAAAGTTGGTCAGACACTGGCTTGAAGAACAAAGAATGTTAGAAGCCTTTAGGTAAGGAAGTAGAACTTGCAAAATAAAGAGTAGATAATTACTGTAACAGAAACTAAAAATATCAGGGCTGAATAAAACATGAAGACCTCATATTTTTCTCCTTTGGATTTGCCAAAAAGAGGACAAGCAGAACTGCAGTTAGTTGTCTCATGACCAGATATATGACAGAAGTTACTAGGGACTGTAGATTTGTAAACGAAATGAGTATCATTATGTATATTGTGGAAGGAAAACATATCACCAAATACCAATACACAGGGCAGCAAAGGAAGTGCTGATACCAGGGGAAATTATTGTTTGAGTGAGAAAAATCCTCATGAAAAGGACAAGGTGGTTCCTGGAGACTGTTAATAGCAACAGATAATGAATTATTTATTTATTTTTTGTTCTCCTGTGGTCATTAAAGGGAAAGAAAGAATGGTGAAAGAAAAAGGGGAACAGGTAGGATAAGGCTTTTTGTAGTCACCATGGTGGGTGGATCCGGGATCTCCTTTAGGCCCGAATGTCAGGAGACAAAGGGCGGCTTAAAAAAAAAAAAAGTCAACATTCGGTCCATGCGTATGTCAGTCTGTCCGACAGAAGTCAGCCGTTTGGCCGGCTTCTGTCGGATGTGCATGCTGTAAAACGAGCATCCAACCGACTCCCTATCAGCACTCTCAGCCACTGGCAAAGAGCACTGATTTGAGTGTTCTGGTGGGGGGGGGGGATACCACAGCTCAGTGGGAGAGATCGCTGAACTAACCTCACATGGTAATACAGCAGCTCTGACCGGAGCTGACAGTTTTTATTCGTTCCGCAGGGTTGAACAAAAAAAAATAATAATAGTGCGTACCCAGCTTTGGAGTACCCAAGAGATAGTGCTGGTAGGCTTAATCATCCACCTGCTTCATATGAGAAAACAATTTATTTATACCAAGTGCATTTGACAGGTATATAGGTACTAAAATAGAATTCAGTATAAAGAAAACTGGGTTTAATTTACTAAAAAGCTGATTGTCTAATATGCAGAACTGCACCATATTTTGCACTCTCCAGTTTTAGTAAATCAACCCTACAAAGTTGACCTCATCATTGTGCTGTTTCTTATTCACTGGGGTTGATTTACTAAAATTAGAGAGTGTAAAATCTGGTGCAGCTGTGCGCGGCAGCCAATCAGCTTCTAACGTCAGCTTGTTCAATTAATCTTTGACAAAATACCTGGAAGCTGATGCAGAGTTGCGACAGATTTTGCACTCTCCAGTATTAGTAAATCAACCCCACTTTTTGTTTTGGTTTAGGTCATTGTTCCTTAAAAAAACTGCTTTATCTCATTCCCAGACTTCCTTGCCATCCAGTAAAACATATACAAGACCATCTAGTCTCTTTGGATACACCTTCCTGAATATTTGTGTCATTTCAACCAGTGAGTCATATAACTTATCAGGTATTAGAGATGTTAATAATAGGCTTCTTTGAAGCTCGGCTGCACAAAAATGGCCTGATTTTCGTATCTCTTTTATCAAGCTATAAATTATCCCACTAGGACACTTCAATAAAATACTGACGGTTTATTGAATAAAAAATAATAATTGTAAAACTTTTAGCAAAAAGGAAAATGCATGCGTATATACTCAGGGTCACGTCCTCCTTTGAAGTGCAAACTGCCACAAAGGAGCCCTATTGTGTTTGCGCATAATCAACATCACAAATGTCTATTTTCTGAGCATGTCTCAAAAAAAAGCAGCTTTAGCCTAGGAATAAGTGTATCATAAATGGGTCACTTACTTTTCATTTGGCTGCTGTAAAAATCTAAGAGGGATCATGTTAAAGTTGATGTTTTGATGTGCTTTTCGGATATTGAGTGATGTCCCCTAGAGGGGAGTGAAACTGGTAGACAGGGAGGTTTAGAGAGGTTTCTGTAAAATGCTCTTAAGAAACCTTTCATTCCCAAGAAAGCAAAACTTATTTTCACTGTGATCATCTAATAAACCATCACAGACCTTTCCCACTTGTCACACAGACTGAGATGGTGCTACTCAACCTGTATGTTGTAGACTATTACAGTGAGTGATCCATAGCTTGAGGTAGAAAAAGAGAGGGAGACAAATGGAATGCACGGTAGATTTGAGTCTAGAGCAGATTTTACCAAACTCTAGTGAAAGGAAAATAAAACAACTGAAGAATGTTATTTTACTGTCAGGTATATGGATACCCAGGGAAATCCAGTCACGGTAAAAAGTGTGGAACAGCAGTGGAGGGAAAGAGGAGAAGTAGAACGTGATCACCACAGAAAAAAAGATTGTCTGCTCAATTAAACCCTCTAATTTTATTATTATACAGGCTGCATAATTAATAACAAATATGTCTCTTTTTTACTTTCTTATCGGATAGGTAATTAACCCTGTGCTGGAGAAGCTCTAGTAGTGTCAGACCATGGCTCTTACACAAAAGTACATGGTTTGTGTGGGATTAAAAATCATACCAAAAATACTTTTTTATGAACTGTTTATATTAACTCTGAACGCCCATTTAAACACTGGTGTTCAGGTGTGTTGCATTCCATTCATTAACATGCATCGCTTTAAGGCAGTCCATTCAATTGAACTGGTAACGCACCAAAATATCTCCAAAAGAAAGGACATGTTCACCATTTTTTTGCAATACAGTACACCACAGTACACTGCATATGTGTATATATAATATAATTGATGGAACTGATGCATGTAAGGTACCATTAATGTATGCTGTGGTAACGCCCACACTACCACAAAATATGTGAATTGGCCCTGAGATAGAGAGAGATATTGCTAAGTTGCCTAACAGTGGCGGAATTATCAGGGTCGCAACAGTCGCAGTTGCGACCGGGCCCTGTAGTTCCGCCAAGTCCGGGGGGCCTGCCCGCCGCCCATGTGAGGGGCCCGCCCACCGCCAGCCAGTTTAAGGAGCCGTTCCACCGTGGGGAATGGTTGCTTTCGCCCGATGAGGGACAGAGAAGGCAGAGGCAGGGCCGGATTCCTGACAAGGCAGTGGATGCAGAGGCGGCACCGCGGCAACCCCCCCAAGACCCGGCATCTCCCCCTGCACCTCTGGCTGGCCGTTTAGAGTGCAGTGGGGAGATGTGGTAGGAGGTGGAAGGTGGCGATCGGCAGCTCTATGGTGCCTGTGTGAATAGAGAGAAGAGGTGGAGCGGTGATAACACCCCATATTGTTCGCTGTTCAGCAAACAGGCGAACAGGCAATGTTCAAGTCGAACATGAGTTTGACTCGAACTCGAAGCTCATCCCTGCTATAAAGAATTGCAGCTGCTCAGAACTGGACCTGGAAGAGTGCTGCTAGCACTGTAGTAGCGGCAACCACTACAGTGATCTGCAGATTCCAAAGGGATCACTCAGGTATGAGATATGCTTAGTTGCGTTGCTCCAAGCTGGACCAATGTAACTATACAATAAAATTCATATTTAAACTTCAGCTTCAGGTAATTCCTGGTTTAAATTGCCACTGCCAGAAAGGCAGGACTAATGGGCATGCTGAGTAAATTTGAACTGCGCAGTTTTGCAGGGATAAAAAAAAAAATTGAAGGTGGTTACTCTCCATATAGCAACTTTACCATCAGACTGAAAAGTTATCTGACAGCATCCTGCTCAGGGAAGAGGGGCCTTCACCACAAATCTATTAGGGGAGGCTAACAAATTAGTGCTTGGACAGGCTGAAGTTTACTAGCTATAAAAAGTATCTTTTCACCTAAACTGTCAGTGCCCAGATTAATGTTCCAATACTGAATAATTGTCTGCGGTGTAGCGGTGTCAAAAGCTTCAACTCTATGTAGCCTCGAAGCAGCTTCCTGCAAAGATGTCAGAGATTTTTAAAACAAGCACCAAAACTGCTAATTTCCCCTGTTGATCACTTGGCAATGGAAGCACAAATTAAAAAGTAGAAGCAATTTCTGCATTGTCTAAGCCTACTCAATAACACCATAAACACGCTTCATGTGTGACAGACTCATTGTAAATGTTGAACTGTTCTTTAATAAAAGGATAGAAAAGGCACTTTACAAGTGTTAAACAAAAACACACGGAAGATAATCATACTTATAGAGGACGGTCCATTCGGTTTGTAAAATAAGCCTAGCCTTCAGCAGTCTATAGCTGTAAATCACAGCAAATGGACTCCAAAGTCAAAAAAGCGGTGTTCTCTGTTACTTCAGTTGTAAAATAAGGAATCCATAATCAGTATATTACACCCCTAGGACAAGTGCATATTGATAGATATATGAATATAAACACATTAGCCTTCATACCTCAAGATCTCATATCAAATATTTCAGCATTTTTTTTAAAGGGTCTCTGTATTTCAACCATTGTTCTTTATATCTGCATTTTATGTTTGTATCATTATATGAATACTTTTGTTATACTTTGAATACATTATGCCAAATCAAGCTTACTTTGAAAAATTATTAGCTAAACACTACTACAGAAGTACATTGATAAATACAAATATATATTCAAGGACATACCACTGCTGTTCTCTAGTCTGTCCACTTAATACTTAATACTTAGCAACTACATAGTGTATATGGATGCATTACGGATGCATCCTACATTGATGCCCATGGTGTTCTGTTACAGGTGCCGGCTGTCCGTCCGTGCGCGCCCCCCTCTCGGGTCTCTCCCTCTCCAATATGACTCCTTGCAGGTCGCACACGCCTTGGTGGCGCCCTACCTTTGGGTGTCAAATGTCCGGGAGGCTGCTGATTTCCCTTGAGATGCTAGTGATGGAACTCCGGTTAGAAACCATGGTTCTAACACACAGTTGACTGGTAAGCATATACTCTATATATTTTTTACTATTGGGCATGCACCCATGTAGAGAATTGAAATGTAATACATATATTTCCCACAGCAAACCACCCATCCTCTGAAGAGATTCATTGGGATCGAAACGCATCAGCTTTCATACAGATGCATGTGAAATGTAAAACTGTAGGGCAATGTTGTGTCTTAATTCTGTGTGGTTATTTATACATGTTTTTACCGGAGTATATATGTGTTGAGACTGTACTTAATGTGAATACACAATACATTTTTAATATGCATTATTGTAAATTACTTTCGGAATTTTGCTGTCAAAAGCCCCTTGGGGAAACTTTCTATTCTTCTGTAAATTTTCGGGGTGCGCAGCGCCTTTCACTCCCAGTATACGTGTCCTTCCCATTTTTTCACTTTGAAAAACTATGACCTGAGCTGAGATTTGATATACATTGCTGATATTTCTTTTTTCAGTATGCACTAAAATGCATTAAAATAACAAAAATAAATAAATAATGTATATGAAGAAAAATGTACTGGCTCTTGCTTACATTTGGAGGGAGTGGCTGTTAAGAACTACAACTGAACTCCAGGCAGAGAAAAAAAATCACCTGTGATAGCAATTATATATTTATTTTAAAAATGACATTATATTTTAAAAACAACTACTGTATTTATTGGCGTATAACACTCACTTTTTTACCCTGAAAATAGAGGGTAAACTGTGCTTGCGTGTTATACGCAGGGGGCTGTGGAAAGTTTTTTTCCTGAAACTTCCCTCTTAAAGTTAGGGTGCGTGTTATACGCCTGTGCGTGTTATACGCTGATAAATACAGTAATAAATACCTTGCTAAATATTTTGCTTGATTTTAGCCTTTTGTAATACTCTGTACAGCAGAACTCTGAGGCCAGTCAGGTGTCTGCATGCAAACATACTGACATGGATCATGCCAGCAGGAGTAGCAAGCACAGAATTTATCTCAATAGTCTGTTGCTGCTTTTTTAGGGGTTTTAGGTTAATTCTGGGGCAGTCTAAAGGGTCCTATGGGCATGTTTAGAAGTATAGGGTCTAATTATAAATGATTTCACCCAAGATTTTTCTAATGGGATTCAATTTTAAATTGTGAATTCGGTAGAAAATGTGTGTGAATCCTATGTGCATGTATTAACAGTTCCTTATTGTTTAATATATAGGTGTGGTATAAACTAATTTATGAGGAGAGCAAAACTTATTGCCATTCATTGTGTTTGAATTGTTGTATTGAGACCATTTATGCCCTTACCGGAGATGTTTGTTTCTACTACCCTTTTCTTTTTCTTCACTCAACTGTGTTTTATATTTTTGTATTGAAAATGCTAAAATTCAATAAAAATTGTCAATTATACATATCACAGACATTCAATCACTTTTATTAAATGAAATCCCTCACCCCCTTTAATAAACTGCCTAACAGAAAATAAATAAGTATAGAAAACACATAAATATGATTACCGTATATACTCGAGTATAAGCCGACACAAATATAAGCCGAGGCACCTAATTTTACCACAAAAAAATGGGAAAACGTATTGACTCGAGTATAAGCCTAGGGTGTCCATCTGCATGCCTCACTTTGCCTCACTGTATCCATGTGCATGCCTTACTGTGCCCATGTCTCACTGTGCCCATGCCTCACTGTGTCCATGACTAGACTGACGCTTAACATGGGAGTCTATGGAAGGAGTTACCGGGATTTTAAAAATCGGTGTTCCCCGGCCGTAGGTCCCCCAGACAACAAACTTTGCACACTTGTATAGTGGGGCTACATGTGTGCCAAGTGTACCGGGTCCCCAAAGTCCAGGAGATCAGGCGCAAAAAGGTGACTCGAGTATAAGCCGAGGAGGTCATTTTCAGCACAAAAAATGTGCTGAAAAACTCGGCTTATACTCGAGTATATACAGTAGTGCCACTTACCTCAGAGTTCCATTACTCTATTCACCCCATGCCATAATTTGAAAAATTGGCATAATTTATGGTCAGCTTCTACTTACAAGTTTTCTGGGCTGGCCCACCATTGATATCCAAATACTCTGCAGAAAAAAAAGTACTTTCCTGAGATCTCAAAAGATCCCGGGAAACATTACATTCCTTTTTTTTCATAAGAACTCGCAGATGAACTATGCGATTTTCCTGGAGGGGGTACTACAGAGGCTATGTCCCCCTCCCTCGGCATTACTCTTGTTGTTGCTTGTCCGAAGAAAGTGCTCACATTCAAAACAGGTTGCAGCTATTAATCAGCCGTCTCCTTCATAGGTGTTGTTGGATCAACCACTGCAGTACAATTAAGTGGAGGTCGGACCTCATAACTAGGGTTAGAAAGCACCTAGCAACATGGGACAAAATACTACATGTACATATCCCAAAGCACTACTACATGTACTTCGTCCCATAGGGGGTAGAATTGCAAAAAAAAAATTATACTGATAGATCTTTCTTATTTTATTATTTTTTTCGGTGGTGGGGGGTCCACTTTAAGCAGAAAATGTTCCTATAAAGTGAACCTTTCCCTCCCAAAGAAGCTAGACAAAGTGGTACCTTCAAATCCCACTCTATTAGTTGTTTCAAAGACAGGTTGCTGACATATGCAGAAACCTGGGAAGTGCCAAGAATCTTGAGCCTGTTGACTTTTAGCATCAGTAATTTTAGAAGAACATTCTTTTTTTTTTTTGGGGGGGGGGGGTGAAAGAGTAATCAATCAGTTATTAACACTAGTATTTTCAGGTGTGATAATAGTACAGTACTCAAATTTCCCCTTTTCACATGTAGTAGGTGTTACAGCAGGTGGATGTTTCACTTATTTTGAAAAAAATAAAATGCATTTTTTAAATTTGATTGACTATGGTTTTAAAAAAATCTGTATATACAGTGTCTTACAAAAGTTAGTACACCCTCACATTTTTGTAAATATTTTATTATATGTTTTCATGTGACAACACTGAAGAAATTACACTTTGCATCAATGTAAAGTAGTGAGTGTACAACTTGTATAACAGTGTAAATTTGCTGTCCTCTCAAAATAACTCAACACACAACCATTAAATCGCTGGCAACAAAAGTGAGTACACCCCTAAATGAAGATGTCCAAAGTGTCAATATTTTGTGTGGCCACCATTATTTTCCAGCACTGCCTTAACCCACTTGGGCATGAAGTTCACCAGAACTTCACAGGTTGCCACTGGAGTCCTCTTCTACTCCTCTATGACGACATCATGGAGCTGGTGGATGTTTGAGACCTTGCTCTCATCCACCTTCTGTTTGAGGATGCCCCACAGATGCTCAATAGGGTTTAGGTCTGGAGACATGCTTTACCAGTCTATCACCTTTACCCTCACCCAGGCAGTGGTGGTCTTGGAGGTGTGTTTGGGGTCGTTATTATGTTGAAATACTGCCCTGTGGCCCAGTCTCCAAAGGGAGGGGATCATGCTCTGCTTCAGTATGTCACAGTACATGTTGGCATTCATGGTTCCCTGAATGAACTGTAGCTCCTCAGTGTTGGCAGCACTCATGCAGCCCCAGACCATGACACTCCCACCACCATGCTTGACTGTAGGCAAGACACACTTGTCTTTGTACTCCTCGCCTGGTTGCAGCCACACTTGCTTGACACCATCTGAACCAAATATGTTTTTTATTGGTCTCATCAGACCACAGAACATGGTTCCAGTAATCCATGTTCTTAGTCTGCTTGTCTTCAGCAAATTGTTTGCAGGCTTTCTTGTGCATCATCTTTAGAAAAGGCTTCCTTCTGGGACGACAGCCATGCAGACCAATTTGATGCAGTGTGTGGTGTATGGTCTGAGCACTGACAGGCTGACCCCCCACCCCTTCAACCTCTGCAGCAATGCTGGCAGCACTCATACTTCTGTACCTCCCCCCAAATATTTGGGGGCGCTATGTGTCTATTTAGAGGTAATCTGAGCCAGTAATTGGACTCAGACCAATTGATTGTTCTGGATTGCTTCTGCTCTGGATATGATACTGCCTGGCAGTAGTGTTCCCTGTTGCCTGTAGGTGGCAATGTCACCACCGGCATAGGTGAACCAAGAGGGGTATCACAGCACCTTGGGTGTTCTCTCTCAGCAGCCATGGAGTGGGCGTGGTCAGCCCTCTGTGCATGCTGGGAGAGGGTACATAAGGGGCAGACACCATTGGGGGGGTGCGTTCCAGGGGACCTTTGGTCCTGTAGGTGTGCCTCGTGGATAGTATGGCACGAGGTTCGCGAGTGTGTTTGGGCCTTGGGCACCTTCAGCCCGAGGCTGCGTTGTTGCATGGTAGGCCCAGCTCTGCTGGCAGGGGCCTACACCTCAAAGAAGGATCCCAGGCTGCCCATCTGTAGGGAGCCCACCTTTAGGAAAGGAGACCAGGGGAGGATCAGTCCCAGAGGAGATTAGCGACAGTACTGCTGTCTCGGGAAGAGGCCAGGAAACTCGCCTAAAGAGGGATTCACTGTCTTTATTATCCGTGCTCCATCCCGGCTACTAGGACCGCTCTCATAGGGACTATCCAGGTGAGCAATACCTACTCAGGCTTGAGTGGCGACGAAAGATTAACACTGTGCTCTAGGTGTTGCTTGCCTGAACCTTTTTCCCCTTTCTTCTCTCATCTTCTTACTCCCTATTCAAGTTCACTGCAAAGATAAAAGAATAAAACCTTTCTGCTTGGGTTTTACTCCTGTGTGGACATTGGCCTTATTCTGAGGAACTTCTACCTAGACAACGGAAAGAGAGGATCCACTCAAGAGAGGTAATTGCTGCAAGACCCAAACAATAACACCGCTCACTCTTCTCTATACACAGGGAGGGGATACCGGGCAAGTAGCAGGTGTGCCCCGCTGCAGGTGGAGGACGGCAGGAGAAAAAGGGGTTTGTGTGCTACACTTCTATTTTCCAAAGACAACCTCTGGACATGCACATGCACTCAGCTCCTTTGATCGGCCATGGTGAGGCCTGTTCTGAGTGGAACCTGTCCTGTTAAACCACTGTATGGTCTTGGCCACCATGCTGCATCTCAGTTTCAGGGTCTTGGCAATCTTCTTATAGCCTAGGCCATCTTCATGTAGAGCAACAATTCTTTTTTTCTGATCCTCAGAGAGTTCTTTGCCATGAGATGCCATGTTGAACTTCCAGTGACCAGTATGAGAGAGTGAGAGCGATAACACCAAATTTAACACACCTGCTCCCAATTCACACCTGAGACCTTGTAACACTAATGAGTCACATGACACCGGGGAGGGAAAATGGCTAATTGGGCCCAATATGGACATTTTCACTTAGGGGTGTACTTACTTGTGTTGCCATTTAGACATCAATGGCTCTGTGTTGGGTTATTTTGAGGGACAGCAAATTTACACTGTTATACAAGCTGTACACTCACTACTTTACATTGTAGCAAAGTGTCATTTCTTCAGTGTTGTCCATAACAACAGTTTTGGGCTATAGTAGTTTATGCTCTTCCTCAGGTAGGAACATACAAGGAAGGGTGTGAACTACTATAGCCCGAAACTGTTGTTATGGAACACCCTGGTATTTGTATATATTTTTTCTTGAAATTTTCAATAATTTTGAAGTGCAGCAGTCCCGGACTTATCTTTCTATATGTGGCCTGTGGGGTGGCCTGATTTCATGCACCAGGAAGACATCTGAGTGCTGTTCACCTCACCTGTATGTGTATATATATATATATATATATATATATATATATATATATACAGTGGGTACGGAAAGTATTCAGACCCCATTAAAAAAAATTCACTCTTTGTTATATTGCAGCCATTTGCTAAAATCATTTAAAATCATTTTTTTCCTCATTAATGTACACACAGCACCCCATATTGACAGAAAAACACAGAATTGTTGAAATTTTTGCAGATTTATTAAAAAAGAAAAACTGAAATATCACATGGTCCTAAATAATCAGACCCTTTGCTGTGACACTCATATATTTAACTCAGGTGCTGTCCATTTCTTCTGATCATCCTTGAGATGGTTCTACACCTTCATTTGAGTCCAGCTGTGTTTGATTATACTGATTGGACTTGATTAGGAAAGACACACACCTGTCTATATAAGACCTTACAGCTCACAGTGCATGTCAGAGCAAATGAGAATCATGAGGTCAAAGGAACTGCCTGAAGAGCTCAGAGACAGAATTGTGGCAAGGCACAGATCTGGCCAAGGTTACAAAAAAATTATATACACTGAATATAGTAAATGCTATAGACAGCATACAAGCAATATTATTTCCTAATTGCCTTGGAGCACATAATAAATCAAAGGGTGCCCATAAACCCTAAAGCATTATTGACAAGGTGACAACTATGTCATTGTGGCATGAATAAGGCAGACTGAGCACCAAACACCAAACTGCCATTAAATTATCATTCTAATATGTGTGAACGCACCAGGTTTCTCAGCGTTGCTAGGCAGTGTTGTCAAGAGGAAGCCCACCGTGAAAGCTGAAATACAATTGTGTAAAATAGTTCTTTATGTATGGTGGGGGTGGACACAGTCTGCAAAGAAAACTTTATTTTTCTATACGTTATACAAACTGTTCTGAGCTGGTGTAAAAGGCAAATAATAGCGGTCAGGGTCATATAATGTTATAATGTACCATAACAACATTTTTCCTTGTATTCTTCTTTTGCTGCCACGTTTATTTGAAAAAAAAAAATTAAAAGCATAAATTCTCTTGCATACCACAGATCATCGGAACCACATCCTGTTCTTTCTTTTGCATTAAGAAAGAACCACATGCATAGTAAATCATAAATTTTTGACTTCCATCTCCACTTCTCTATGACTTCAGCCAAGTGCATATACAGTACGGTATACAGTATGTGCTTAAAAATATCTCTCCAAGTTGAGTGTGAAAATGTAAGATACACAGAATATGCTGGTGATAGCAGTGATGAACTAAATTTGGCAGATCACTGTGGAAAAGTATATAATCAACTACATCCACCATTCCCTTTACTTGAAATGTACCCGCCTTGTAAAACTAAACTCTAGCAGATATAAAAGACACAAATTAAGGCAGATTTTTAATAATCAACTGCTTTTAGACCGCCCACTGCACATTTACTGCGGCAGGGCAGCCCGGCTGCACGAAACAACGTAAAGTGGAACCTCGGATTGCGAGTAACGCGGTTAACGAGCGTTTCACAATACGGCAATTAAAAAAAAAAAATATCCTGACTTGGTTTGCGAGTGTTGTCTCGTAAACCAAGCAAGATTCAAGACTCTGCAGTGTGCAGTAACTCATTTGGCCAGAGGTGCGGGGGCACCGTTGGCCCTCGGAGCCGCATGGAAATACTCGGAAATACTCAGTTCCCGAGTGTTTCCGAGCCTTTCCAGGGGTTTCCGAGTGCATCCGAGCTGTCTTTGAGCATTTCCGAGTCTCTCCACCTCTGGCCACATGCAGTATTGCATGCAATAGAAGTCAATGTGGAACTAATTGTCTTCGTTTGCATTGACTTCTATGAGGAAACTGGCTTTAATCTGCGAGTGCTTTGGATTACAAGCATTCTCCTGGAACGGATTATGCTCTTAATGCAAGGTTCCACTGTACCTGTACGTTGTTTCCTTCTCTGGGTCTGGGACACAAGCTAGGGGTGTGCATCTTCACTGGTTTTACGATTTGATTCTATTACGATTATCATGTCTGCTACTTAATGTCGTTTTGTAGTTCAGCAATTGTGATTCAAAACTGATTTGACTGTATTTCCTGCATTTTCCTCCCTTTTCTATTTTTTTTCTTCTTTTTTTTTTGCCCCCAGGTTTTTGTCTTTCCATTTTTATGAACCCAAGCAACAAGATTGAATACATATATATATACATATACCGTTTGTATTTATGTCAAATAAACCATTTTGATTGAATGATATGTATGCTGTGAGACCGATGTGGACACCCATCATGGGGGCCATGCAGACCTCACAGCATTAGTATATTAATAAATGTACACTGAATTATGTCAGTAATGTTATGGCGTGTCTCTGAACATGCATTTCTTTAATGGATACCTATATGAGGCATCCACCTCTGTTCTGCGGTGCAATACATTCAGGCAATCAGACCGACCTGCGGACCTTCACTGTTTGGCCCAACCAGTGGGTTAATATGTGGCCACCCAAGCCAGTGAATGCTGGCGATTGGGTCCATCCCATACCCCTCCTTGGGGTGGATTCAGTTATGCCGTCATGTCGCTGGCACACGTAGAGACGCTGTTCCGTCTAGCGTCTCCAGTAGTGTTTCCACCCACAGTGCCTGGCTTCACGGCCAGGGCACGTATGTGCCGTCGTACGCACATGCGGGACACTTCCAATTGGCCGACCCGCGTGACGTCAGACGTCCTCTGGCATGCACGCAAGGGGGGTGTACATCTACAGCGAGACTGGGACTGCATTCCCTAGATGCTAGTGGGGAGAGGAGCCACCAGTACCATCTTGCGGCTACGGTAGGAATCAGAATCAGTTGGGGACACCTCTACGGACGCAGACAACATCATGTTGGTTACCCCAGGCATTATGTCTAAACATTTAAATTACATTTTTATTTATTTAGTGACCCGCAGGGATATGCAATTAGCGGACCTTCAGCTGTTGCAGAACTACAATTCCCATGAGGCATTGCAGGACTCTGACAGCCACAAGCATGACACCCAGAGGCAGAGGCATGATGGAACTTGTAGTTTTGCAACAGCTGGAGGTCCGCTAATTGCATATCCCTGCGCTTGACGATCAGGCTGGTAGCCCGGCATCTCGTCCCCGCTGATTCCCCTCTTACTTTTTACTGCCCCTTTTAAACGTAAGTATGGATATAAATTCTTTATGTTATATATAGGCTACCCCCTAACATAAAGTTTTCTAGTAATTCACTCTATATTATCCCTCTTTTTCTTAGCTACCCGGTACACCTACATATTTTCCCATCTGGTATTTGGGCTACTCAACTGAGGTCGGTGATATTGGTCATCTACCCCTAAAAATCCACCAATAGGGTGGGGTCTGGCCTGTTGATTGTGCCTGCGGTTAGGGTGGCTGCCCCAAGGTATCCCTTTTATTGGCACCAAGTATTTGGTGAGCATTTCACATGTTTAAATGTTTTTTTTACATTTTACAACCATGTAATAATTTGAATAATGATGCATTTCACCAATTAATTGAGGTTACATTTCTTCACACTGTATAGAAGCTCCTGATGTTTATATCGCGAAACATGTCGAGCTAAATATTTTAACCCAATCCAAGGATTTCGTGGATCTATACCCAGGAGATACTCTTGAACAAGCGTGGGCATCTATTCTATAGACACCATCGCAACAAGTCTTCACACATTGAGCAATTCTCCTTGGGATTAACCACGTGATCTTTTTGTCTTTTAATATTTGTCCCTACCTGTGTATTCTATCATTAGATGCAATTGTTAAAATTAATATGTCACATCATGTGAAATAAAATTATGGTATTTTTTACATACGAGCCAACAAAGTCCATCCTTTTTCACGTTCTTCTTATATCATGTCAACGAATCGATTTGATTCCGCAATGCATTGCGATGCATCACGGTTACAACCCAAGTGCCCATGGTTTTCAACTTTTAATCCAAAAATTCAAGCAGTCAGAAATTAAAGAACTATATTTATTTTCATCTGATCTTTTAAAAAAAAAAAAACTTCCCTGCATATAGCAAAGTCTGAACAGTAAACACAGCAGACAACAGTATTTATTTAGAACAGTAACTACTATGACATCAAACTGTTGTATAGTGCAGTTTACTTCTTCATAAAATAAAATATTAAAATGTGAAATATAACCTGTAAAGTTTACAGTGTAAACAACACCTACATCTACAAAACAGTGCACTTCCTGACAGGCAAACATCACAGTGAACCTGTGGCCCTCAGGACCCGCCAATCATTTGCTAGAAAGGCAGAATGGCGGTCTGTAAACAAGGCAGACCGCCGTTCTGTCAGTGAGGAAGAGAGAGATCTTGTGTTTATGCTAATCAGGAACACAGATGTCTCTCTTTCTCCAGTTAAACCATCCACCACTCAGTTAGAAATCACTCCCTAGGAGCACACTTAACCTTTTAATCGCCCCTGGTGTTAACCCCTTTCATGCCAGTGTCATTAATGCAGTGAAAGTGCATTTTTTTTTAGCACTGATCACTGTATTAGTGTCCTTGGTCCCCAAAAAGTCTCACTTAGTGTCCAATTTGTCCGCCGCAATGTCACAGCCCTGCTAAAAATAGCTGATCGCCGCCATTACTATTAAAAAAAAAGAATAAAAATATGCTATAGTTTTTAGACGCAATAAATTTTGCGCAAATTAATCAATATACACTTATTGGGATTTCTTTTACCAAAAATACTTAGACGAATACATATTGGCCTAAATTGATGAAGAAATTAGATTTTTTTTTTTTTACATTTTATTGGGTATGTTTTATAGCAGAAAGTACTTTTCTTTTTTTTTTTTTTTTTTTCAAAATTGACGGACTTTTTTGTTGTAAGCGCCAAAAAAAAAAAAAAAAAAACGCAGAGGTGATCAAATACCACCAAAAGAAAGCTCTATTTAAGGGGAAAAAAGGACATACACTTTGTTTGGGTACCACATCGCACGATGCAATTGTTAGTTAAAGCAACGCAGTGCTGTATCGCAAAAAAATGTCTGGTCAAGAAGGGGGTGAAACCTTTCTGGGCTAAAGCCTAAACTCTTTCAATTATAATGAACTATTTTATTCCCTCTGCTGCTTGCATTAGTCATTAGGCACTAGGCATTTTTTTTTACATTTCTTCAGTTGCTTTCTGGTTTCTTGCATAGGGCTAAATGATGTCATAAATCGCAGGAGTCTTCATAGGTATTTTTTCTTTCATATGGAGAAGGGGTTTTCCCAGCTAAGCACCCCCTCCTCCCTGCATGCCCAAGCTAAGGGCAGATGGATTCCAGTAAGTAATTGTTACATGAATCATCTGCCCTCACTCAAGATGTTTTTCAAAGTGATTTCTCGATAAAAAACAAACAAACATGGATACATGGATGGATTAGTAAATTTGCTTTGAATGTTAAAAATGAATCAAATAGTGCTTTCAGTTTATGGTGCTCAAAAACTGTTTAGTTCCGATTTAAGTGCATGCAGTGTAGGTATATGAATTTGACACGGACTCAGCTTCTTGCAGTCCCTATACAGCAGGCCTTGCTGGAATGCTAGAGTAAAAAGCAGTACAAGGCAATAATAAGTCGACATAAAGTATGCTAAAAGGAAAAGCAAGCAGACTGACAGAGAGATGAGGTCATCGCTCTACTGGGCTCTCCTTCCACTGTCCAGTCACAGGTTGCTGGAGGGTCCAGAATGACCTGGGCTCAGGAGAAGAGGATTGATTAATACCAGCCATCAGACTAAGGTTATCTAGTGGCAGGAACAATATTGTGGGGAAAATCTCTGGATTAAAGATTACAGCAAAAGCTGGCTTTGTTATTTTATTTTTTAATGAGCGATTCTTTTTATCTTATTATTTTTAGCTGGAATTCTGTTTTAAGTGGGTTAGTAACCCTGCTGCACCTTTCCGGCACTGTTTTTTTTAACTATGCCCATTGTACTCACCCTGACCTTTGAAGAAGTTATTAAGAAACGTTATCTGCCTTCTATTGAATCTCCAAAGTTGAAGTATGGTCAAATCTATTCTTGTATATTAGCGCAGTAAAACAAGTTATAGAGTTCTATACAGTATAGTAAAGTTAGTAAAGTTATATACTGTATGTAAATATATATAAAAAGGCTATACTTCAGCTTTATTTATTATCTTTCTGAAATGGTCTGCACACAGTGAATATTGTTTTCAGTAGAGAATTTTCCAAGTGCCACATCTAAATATAAAGGAGAAAGGAGGTCCAGATAAACAAAAAATACTGAGCCGGGCCCCTAAATACAGACTTTATAGGCACACCACAAGACCATCATTGGTATAAAATGTCATACTTTATTACAATACAATTAAAATATCCACACTGCATAAAAAAATGGAGTAAAGAAACAAATGTATAAAATCGAATACCCTCTACTGGATCAGTATTAGTAATCCTGAACCTAGTTAGTGCATAAGCATAGCAGTATTACAATATATAGTATAACCAGGCTGTTCCATAAACAAATTGCAAATAAAGTATGAATTTTTATACCAATGATGGTCTTGTAGTGTGGCTATAAAGTCTGTACTTAGGGGTCCGGCTAGGGATTTTCTTTTCTTATTTGGACTTCCTTTCTCCTTATTGTTTTTCTGTGGCACATGCTGTTACAGACAGCATATTATAATCTCCATCTGTAACAGCCTGAGTCCTTCGGCTGCATGCTTCCTCACACTGTACCCTGGGAATTATTTTATGCTTACATTACAATTGAAAATGTAATAATGAAATTATTCAGTTCATTGTGGTACAGTGAAAACAATCGAAAGTCTTGACTGTCACTGGGAAATTGTGTAATTTAAATATCACAAAATGTGTGGCTTACGCATCAGTCCATGCCCTGTAAAACGACTGTATATACAATAAACAACCTATGTAGCTACTGACACTTTAACCCAGCATTTCCCAACTGGGGTTTCTCCAGGGATTGCCATGAGTTCCTTAAATAGTGACACCAATGATCTTTTCAGCTAAGGAGAATTGTTCCCAAGGACCATTTGTGTAAGAGAGGTCTTTTCCCACTGACTACAAATATACTTAATACGAGGCTACTCTCTTAGCAGCCTTAAAAAATCTTTTAAAAGGGCTACTCTTAAATCTAGGGACCAACTTCTGACAAAAAAACAACCGAGTATTAAACCTGATAATCCTGACTCCAATATTGTACGCATCATTACCAAATTCAACAGACAAAGTGAACAGGTCAGAAAAATTGTCTTCAGATACTGGCACCTTTTGCAGATCGATCCATCATTAGCCCCATTTGTATCGGCTCAACCGCTAATCACCTATCGGAAGGCCAAGTCAATCAAGGACAACTTGATACAGAGCGAATACACGGGTGAATTTCGTGTTGACCCGTGTAGGCGACCAGGTACATATCGATGTGGAGGCTGCAATCTGTGCCAGTACATGAACATTGACCCTACAGCATTATTACCTAATGGTAAAATCTTTAAACCTACTCACTTTGCGAATTGCAAAACAGAAGGAGTTGTTTATCTACTCACGTGCCAATGTGGATCATACTACATTGGCAAAACCAAACAGCCATTCTTTAAACGAGCGGCTAGACATATCAATTGCATGAAAAAGTGTGATCCTGATCTTCCCCTTGGACGACATATAAAAGATGTCCACAATGGTAGAATTCCTAGAATAAAATTTCTAATCTTGGATAGGATACACCCCAGTAACAGGGGAGGAGATTGGAATAGAACTCTCTTACAGAGAGAGACTCGATGGATTTTTTCCCTGAATGCCACCATGCCTCCAGGATTGAACGACCTCATAAGTTATCGTCCATTCCTGGAGGGCTTCTCTTCAGGTGGTTGGGAAGAGTGAACACACAGGGGACACGATATACCTTCTATCATGTATAGATATTGTCCATTTATGTATAGTATGTAATCAGAAATTTGTATATGGAATTTTATAGAATGTGTTTTTTCTTCCCCCCCCTTTCCCCCCCTTTCCCCCCCCCCCCCCATTTGATGCACTAACGACCTGCATGCACGTGCATTTTGGAGCTCCCCTTTGGGTCCTTTTTGCCTCACACGGCGCACATAGGGAGTGAGCCATATCGCCCGGCTTTGTGCCGGGGCGGTCTGGTTATTTTTCTCCCTTTTACATGCATTCATTTGCATTTGTGCGTCGGCGTGCATCATGTGCCGGCTGTTGTCACTTGGGGCGGTGGCTGGCGGGTGTCGCATGGGGGGTCCCCGAGTGGTGACTAAAAAGTTTTGGATTCAAGTTTTTCTTGTCTATCTGCCACAATATAATATAAATAAAAAAAACCCTCCCCCCTTTCTTCTTTTGTATACTTATAATACTCACTACATTAGAGGGAGGATTATCTTTTATTCTATTATTCTTTCTTTAAAATGTGCGACTATTTTCTATACACATCCTCTGTTTTAGATGTTCGTCTGGAGCGTCATGGAGATGCGACGGACGACGTGATGATGTCATTGCTTTGACGTCCGTCGTGACGCTTTTTTGACGCATGCGCAGATGGTCTATATAGGCCCTCTAGCTATGTGTCTGTTTAGAAACAGTATGGAGGTGCAGCGGAGGACGTAATGACGTCACCGCGACGGCGCCGTTCATGGCGTCTTTTGACGCATGCGCAGATGCCCTTTGAACGCCATTTAAAGCCTCCATGGTCTTACCACAGTCCACATGAGGCATCATACGCAGCGATCTCAGCAGCTCTCAGTATCCATACAGGTAATCTCTTCATAGGACACAATCTTTGGCAATCTTATATTCAAACTATTTGCCCTGGACTAATGTATGGCCATCTTTTTTCCATCTATGTTTTACTTCTTAGAATTTAAACTGGAAGATTGAAACCACACATAGATTTGCTTCACGGCCACAATTAATGTATATTCAATGCAAATGGTGTGTTGAGGACACCCTCTATGTTTGAAGCAGTTCCTTATGCCTACCTGATACTTTTTTGATTTGGAATATCTCTCCATACTGGTAGGTTGTCTTTGGATACATACACATATATATGATGGGTTAACTTATACTTGTATATACGGGATTTTAGTTTGAGTATAAAAATGGGGGGTATTACTATACAATAGGGTTTCATTAATATGATTTCCCCCTTTCTACCTCCCACTATCTATATACATTTTCTTGTGTTTGTCTTTAGAGAGCTGCCCTGTGGGATTCTTTTGAGCTTCTCCTGATTTCCCTGCATGTCTCCACCTGGGGACCCTCGTTTGAGGTCAATTGGATCCCTTTCATCTTGGAGCTCCCCACATAGGTGGGGTGCGACTTTGTGCCTCACCTTGTGTTCTTTGCCGTGCGTGTGGTTCCCTGGTGCACTGAATGTTGATCCTCTTTTGGACAAATTACTGTAAGCACATTTCTATTTTTTATTATTATTTTTATCTATGTGCATATATGCATTGTGAAATTTGTAATTTATATTATATTATATATTCAACAGAATGTGTTTGTCTATAAATCTGACAACCTTTTGTCTACAATTCCCCCGAAGAAGGGTATAACCGAAACAGCTGTCGGGTTTGACAAAAAAATATATGTTTAAACTTCTCCTTTTTGTATCAATGTTAATTTCCAGTTTGGATTTGTATATAATCCATGTGATTTACATCAAATTTGTCTTTTTGTAACTATTTATTAAAATCTATATATTTTCAATATACTCTGATGTGTGTTTTTCAGTCACTCTCAAAGTCCCACCTCCAAGGGGGGTTGTTTGTTTTATTTACAAATATAAGGGGGGTCTTCTCCCACTGCCCGCCAATGTAAGAGGGACCTTCTCCCACTGACCACCAGTGTAAATGTACACTTAGTTGACCATCAATGTAAGGAGGCACAAGGCTGCTGCACAAACCATATAACACTTCTAACTTCAAGTCATGATGAAGGAGATGTATTGTGGCCCCTGAAATGCATTGGATCTTTGAGAAAGTCTAATATACCTATTTGGATTAAATTTATATATGGACGATCTACTTCAGGTGCCAATTCACCAATGTAAGTTGGTGCTTTCTCACTGACTTGGCCACCAATGTGAGGATGCACTGCAAATGTCATGGTCTACATTTCTTTTCTGGACTATTATTATTATTATTATTATTTGTATCATTTGCTTAGTATTACTATTCCTATTGAAGTATTATTACTACTGTTGAAAATAAAGTTTTCGTATAGGGCAGCCATGGTGTCAAATGCTTTATTATTCCTTATTATTTTATTTATTCTTATATTCACAGCTTTTAGTTTACACTATTATCCTGTGAAGAAAGAGAAACGGAAAAATGCGGGACTTTGAATGAAGCGCGCAGTCAATAGTGAGGGGTCAAAATTTTTTATATTTGATATATAACATGATAAAAAATTCATAAAAATTAATAAATTTAATCACAGTGTAATTCATCTATATACATGTAGGAACATGATAATATATGACAGTGAAGCGGGATTAGGACTACACCACCTGTGAAACTTTCTATTGCACAGTAGATTATTGATAATCATAGTAATATACAAACATTCATATGAATAGAATTGAATACATGATCAGTTTACACATTGCATGTACAGAGGCTCGACGGGTTTCGTGGAGTATTTATATCCACTCTTCAGGAGCAACAATGTGTGTATCTGAAATAAAACATATGAGTTTCTAGGTCAGTGCCTTTATAAGGAAATAATGTCCTAATATCCTGTGAGCTCTAGATATAATAATTAAAGCAGAGCACCATATAGCTCTACTTGTCTGCCTCCCCCCACCTCTGCTGCCACATTTGGCACCTTTTGGGGGGGGGGAGTGGGTACCTGGTTTTGACAGGTAATCGCTTCCACTTTTGGCTCAGTCGCTGCGGCAAACTGAGACAGAAGTTCAGCCCCCCTCCTTCCCCCACAGTCTTCTGGAACACTTAAAAGGTCCCAGAAGACTGCAGCCCATTCACAAAGCCCCACGCGCTTCGCACAATTACAGTAGGAAACCGACTGTGAAGCAGCACGGCATCACTGCTGGTTTCCCTTAGTCAAGATGGTGGCACCAGCACCAGATAGCCAATTGAAGAATTGGCTCAGGTAAGGACACCCCTAGATGCTTGGATGGGTAAGTGGGTTTATATTAAAAATCAGCATCTATAGTATTTGTAGCTGCTGGCTTTTAATTTTTTTTTCGGAAGCCTGGAGCTCCTATTTAACAGGGATGCCCTGACACCTGAAAAGTATTTTAGGGATTCCTCTATGTTAAAAAGATTGACAAAGGCTGCTGTAACCCAATTGGTCCTAATAACAGCCTAGGCTACAATGGAGGGAAGGGGTAGAGGGATATTGGTATTTGCAAACTTGTTCCAGGGATTCAGAAAGTGCTGAAATCAATGGATAAGTGAAGTCGTTCTAAGTTAAAGTTAGTTAAAGTATTCTTAAAGGAGGTTAGCAGCACCCTAACATATTTAGCACCCCCCGTAAAAATTTACTATTTGAAAATCAATCAGTGTACATGGTTATACACGCATCATAGGGGTTGTACTAAAGGCAAATAGGCTGTTCACTTTACAAGGACATTTCCTTTTAGCTTAGTAAATGCATGGAAACTGTGCTGACTTCCATCATTCAATCACGTGCAGGCAAAAATACAGTTTGTTTCCTTGCAATGTGAGTTTCTAATATGGCACCAATTGTGATGGTGGAAATTCTGCCTGGAACTTTTGGTTATGTTTCTCTTATTCAGACATCATACATGGAAATGCAATGAAAAAAACATTTTAGAACATTTTTGTCTGGTGTAACCTGCTGTTCCACATGCCAGGTCCCATGCCACCATCTTCTCTTCCTACTTTGCTTGGGTTCTTGCCACCAGCCACCTGATGACATGCTGCTGCACATGAGTGGTGTATCTGAAATTGCCAAGTGCATGCGCATGTGCAGAAGATTACACTAAAGCCTTTTGGGACGGGTGTTTCCCTAGCCAGAAATGTGGGGACAGGTCCAGCAGAAAAGGTATTTAGGATTCTTTTTTAACATTTCTGATAACATAATAGAAAAATTAGGAGGTGGTCTTTAGTGCTTAAAGTCTTTAGTGCTTAAAGAGGGTAAAGGTCTACTTTAACCACTTAAGCCCCGGACCAATACGCAGCATAAAGACCAGGCCCCTTTTTGCGATTCGGCACTGCGTCGCTTTAACTGACAATTGCGCGATCGTGCGACGTGGCTCTCAAACAAAATTGACGTCCTTTTTTTCCCACAAATAGAGCTTTCTTTTGGTGGTATTTGATCACCTCTGCGGTTTTTATTTTTTGCGCTATAAACAAAAATAGGGCGACAATTTTGAAAAAAATTCAATATTTTTTACTTTTTGCTATAATAGATATCCCCAAAAAATATATAAAAAAAAAAGTTTTTTTCCTCAGTTTAGGCCGATACGTATTCTTCTACATATTTTTGGTAAAAAAAAATCGCAATCGCCATTTATTGATTGGTTTGCGCAAAAGTTATAGCGTTTACAAAATAGGTGGTAGTTTTATCGCATTTTTATTATTATTATTTTTTTTACTAGTAATGGCGGCGATCAGCGATTTTTTTCATAACCGCGACACTATGGCGGACACATCGGACGCTTTTGACACATTTTTGGGACCATTGTAATTTTTACAGCGATCAGTGCAATAAAAATGCACTGGTTACTGTAAAAATGACACTGACAGTGAAGGGGTTAACCAGTAGGGGCACTGAAGGGGTTAAGTGTGCCTAAGGGAGTGATTCTCACTGTTAGGGGGCGTGGCTACGAGTGACACGTCACCGATTTCCGCTCTGATTACACAGAGCGGAGATTGGTGACAGTGTTAGTATGCGAGCGGGGGAGATGTTGTGTTTACACTAACATCTCCCCGCTCCATCCCTCCGTGAGACGATCGCGGGATCCCCGCGGCGATCGAGTTGGCGGGACCCGCGGTCCAACTCACGGGGATGACTGCAGGGTCGCGAGCGTGTCGCCGGCAGCGCGAGTGCGACCACGCGGCAGGCAGTTAAAGGGCCACATACAGGTACGTGATTGTGCCTGTACGAGCCATTCTGCCGACGTATATATGCCGTGAGCGGTCGTTAAGGGGTTAAGGTGCTCAGTTACAGATAAGGCCATTTTCAATGTAATCTGCCTTTAACTCTCTGTCCATGGTATTCAGTACAAATCTACATCAGAAATAGATGTGAGTGAAAAATCTGTGTTGATTAAATGCTCACTAATTGTTTATGTATCCTTGTTCATTTTGAAACTGTCACTCTCAAAATTAGCTAATGTGCAAAGTATGATTTTTTATATTTGCTAATTGCTAGATGCACACATACAATATTTTATTATCTGTTAATGGGTAGCATATCACAGCTTCTCAAAATTCTCTGATTGCAAAAGGCACATATGACAACAAAATTGATTTTGTGCTGAGGTACCAGATTTTGAAATGTGTTTGGAGACAGTTAATACACTATTACTATTTTCTAGATTAAAACAAACAATACTAACAGCCAATCTATGTTAAATAAAGCAGCTGGGATGGAAAATGTAGTTGTCAAATTACAGATGACCATAATATACAACACATGTGGTCATTGGATTAGCTGTTGTGTTTGAATTTAACAAGAAATATCTTGATATTTCAGATGTAGCCAAAAGTATGTATATGCTTAAATCTATTCCATTATTCTGATTTCCAAATAATTGGGTCTTCTTGTGTATGGACACCATAGTGACCCTAAGTGAAAATGTCCAAATTGGGCCCAGTTAGCCATTTTCCCTCCCCGGTGTCATATGACTCGTTAGTGTTACAAGCTGAAATCAACATTTGCATTATATAGTTTTTGGTGTTATAGGAAAAAGAACATAAGTATCTTCATCCTGCTGGTAGATGGCATTCTTTAAGTTTGATAGATTTAAACTGCTAGCGCAGCCCAGTTTGCTCAGCAGATATTTATAGGACACATGCAGACAAGCTTTTAATTTGCCTCAAATTAAAATGTCTTGTGAGCTTAGACAAAACATGTGGGAGCAGCAAAATATTGAATTTGCAGTTAACGGGGCTCTCAACACTGATCTTCAATTGGTTTATCACAGTATTAGTGAAAACTGGTGAGCATTGTTCCCAAGGGTCTTTCTTCAGTATTCAGAAGTGAGTGATGTCTTTTTTTTTATACCCACTGCACATGACCACAGGTTGTCATAATTTGATTGCTATTGCTTTCAAATGTTAAAAAGCTAGCTAGTCTAAAATAAATATGTGGACCAAAATATAATCAGCTGTAAGCTAGAGTATCTATTCATTTATAACTGTGGTATTTGGTAGCCAGGACCACCATTGGAAAACATATAGCCTACTTAACAGAGCCCCCACTTCCTCCCTTAGACACCCAGATGCCTAGCTAAAAAAAGACACCTGCAAACAGGAGGGGTGGGGGCAGTAAATCAGGGACAGCCCAAATAAAAAAGAAAGGCACATTTTAAAGGAAACAGACATTGCATGTGATGTAAGTCTGGACTTTCTCCACTAAAATATAAAAACAATCAGCTCTTTTCTTCCCCACACCACCATCACATTCCACACACTCAATGCCACATATTCCACCTTTCCATGATCCTTATTTACATTCTCATTCCTAATGTATTCACATACCAACACTTATTATATTTTTTTCTATTTCTTTTTTTAGTCACTGCCTCCCATTCATATCTCACATCCCCACATCCACAATGGCCGGATGCTTGTCCGCCCTGGGCGTGCCATTTGTGGGTTGCTTGTTTTGCCCCGTCTCAGCCCCCGGGGGGGAATTGTTGTCTGTTAATGGAGGCGTTGGTGGCCCGGATCCCAGGCCAGAAACGCACAGATACCCTGTAAGTACCAGCTGGGACTCAGACCTTGTGCTCACAGTCCCCCAATGTGTGAATGCCCTGGACTAATTTGTAAATTCGCATTTTGTCATTGCAGAGATACAATACACCTTTTTCTCCTGATGAGTGACTTAAAGTTGCGAAACGCGTAGAGCCAACAGATATCGTGTCAACTATGTGTCATAACCAGCATCTATATAATGCATTAATAAAATATTTTTTTGTCTTTATATTGCTGTTCATCTGTGTCCATTACTGTGTGGACCTTGTGCGCCATACATTCATTTTTATCTTTATATAATTAAAGTGGATCATTTTAATCCTTCTTATTTTTCTATCCTTATTATGGAGTAGTCTATTAACATTTAACCTAGTAGGTACTTATTGTTATGTATATTCATGTATCTGTCTGAACAATAGAATATGTCAGCCAGTTAAAAAATCATGTAAAAATTAAAATATATAGCCTATAACAAATATGTTCATTACTAAAAACAACTAGACCCTTTTCCCACACAAGCTTCATTTAAAGTCCCGCCCTTTCTGTTCTCTCTTAATTTATATTTAAATAGGGATGGAGGTAAGCGACTTCGTCTTTACCTCATTTAAAGTCCCACCTTATGTTCTTTAATGAATAAAAACAATTGGGTTTAGCGTCAATTTAAAGTCAGCTGTAGCATGCACTCTAGTTGACATGAAATTTCTAAAACAAGGCCTTTCTGCAGCTGCTTATAGTATGGATCATGCATATACTTATTAATAATATGGCCTATTACATATTCCTTAAAGGGGAATTCAAGTCTAGAATTAACTAAGCTTAAAACTTCTACCCCCTTTCTAAGATAGATATACTTACCTATTCTCTGGACCTTTTGGTCTGGTCACACGGTCCTCCTAGCAACTGGCTTCATGAGAGATGAAAGAGCACTGACAATGGATGGAATGCCTGGGCAGTGATATCACCAATAGGCTTACTATGGGGTATGCATTTCCAGCTGTTCCTCTTCTCCCACAAAGCTGAGAACTGATCTTACAACAGGCTCAAAGGACCCTGAGAATATGCATATTTCTTTATTAGGGTAGTTAGTATAGGTGTTAAATCGTTTTGGGAGCAGTTTTAGGCGTAGTTAGTTTAGACTTGAACTACACTTTAAGCCTATGAGAATATCTCTTTAGCTTTAAAGTAAGCTTCAGCATGCACTTTATTTAGAAGGGCTTTAAAATTAGGCATCTCTGCTTATCTGCAAATGTATGCTGTATTCATGTGATGTGTATAGTAATGTATAGCTGCCCGCAGACAGTGCTGCCTTTAAAAAGGAAAAGGGGACAACTGGACAACGCCTACCACCTGTCACAGTCAGTATCAAGCACCAGCAGCAACTGTAACCTGCTAATTCTTTTCCTGTATCACTACATGAAGGGACAGCCTTAGCCCTGTATGCCAGAACTTTCAACTAATTCTCGGTAGCTGCAGCATCCAAAAGAGAGAGAAAAGTCCCAACTATGCTACCCGGTGAACTGATGGGGCCCTGCAAACTTTATATTACCCCTCTGTTGAGCTGAGTAGTAGGGCATGCTTTACCCCAACATCGGCATCCCTGTGGGTGACTTTTGGTGGTGGTGATTAGCGCTTGTCTGCCTCTGGAAATTATGAAAAAAAATGCGTACCTGCTGGATGGGACAAGGACCGACCAGCCACTAATTAGCTCAAGAAAACAAATTATATATGGGGAAAAAGCTAAGGGAATGTAGAAAGACTACTTTCAAGAAGGTAGTGAAATAAGGAAAGAAATCATGATCAGCAGAAAGAAAGCATTGGGTTTCACCAACCCCTTTTAATCAAACCTCTCAACTTTAAATCAAATAAATTATAGTCTAAGCCTGCTAATAAACACCGTTCCACCCAAATAATTCACGTATTTAGAAATGTTGATGCCGAGAATATTAATGTTGATGACAGCTCTTAATTATACATTGTCCAATCAAATTTTGGGGCTTGTTCACACATGCAGCTGCGTTATACCACAACTACCGGTGTGCGTCGTAAAGGGAGCTGTGCCGATGCATCACAATTTACACATTGCACTGTTTTGTTTTGTTTTTTCAGCATTATTAAAAGGTCACAAAGTGAAAATGAATTTATGTTTATTCACCACAGTATTCTTCGATGTGGTGTACTGCATCACAACATGCCACACTGAAAGAATGTAGTGTGTGTCCTATTTTGTATTCAGCCCAATGCATTAAGTGTGTATAAGCTCTTACATTTAAAAACATATTAGTTTGTACATTCTATGCTTTAATAATAGTCTGTTTGGTCACTGCAGAAATATCTGTCAGGAGTTTACATTTATGTATATGTTCGGGTATGTGATAGGCTTACTGCAGCCATGCAGATATTAAAAAGTTTTGCCCTGGAAAAATCAAGCAGATTGAACTGGGGCCAGATACCATCCAACCAGCGAGTTGTCATTTCAATAATTTGTGTAAGCATCAATTGAAATTTTGAATGTGGTATGCCAAATCTTTCTCCAGACCTCTATTTTTAAAATGTTATCTGGTCCTTTTCCATTTAGTAGTATATTGTGTGGCATAAATGTGTGTGAACAGGTCAGTCTCCCTTCTCCACCTCCACTAACACACTAACCAGGTGCTGGCCCCGTCTGTCACGGAATCCAAAAGGCCAAAAAAATATCTGGTTGGCCGCACATCCATTAAAATCACCTTTATTTTAGCAAGTCCATAAAAAAAATTCCAAAAACACAAATAGAGGGGAACAGCATCACCAACTAACGCGTTTCATGCTCACTTAGCACTTAGTCATAGCTCCATATTGTGTAGCACTTCTTGATTCATGACCATAACCCTCAGCAATATATGGTGGCATGTAATATAAGTATCTAATGCTGGTCTATTGGTTTATTGGTGAATAAAATTATTGTAGTGTTTAACATTTTTTAATTTCAATGTGATCTTCCTATTGTTCCATGCTTGTGATGCCAAGTTTGCGTTCCTATATAAATTAATTTGTAAATAGATCACAGATATGTCACTGCAAGCCATCAGCCTTCTTGGTTTTCAACTGTGGAGAAAAGATTGAAACTATATGGTTGTGGGGACCATGGTTTTCAGTGCATCAGCAGACCTATACACTTGGATAGCGAGAAGAAGCAGAAAAATAGAATTATTAATTGGAAATGAGGAAGTAGGGCGGGGATGTATACACAAACATGATTATTTATAGCAAGCTCATCTTTTTTTTTTTTAATACACACTGTATATAAAAACAATAAAAATTATATATAGTCAATTTTAAAGAGAAGAATATCTCGTAGGAGGATGTTTGGATTAATCTCCCTGTTCCCAGTTAGACTAAAAGATTTCTTCTATGTGAGTGATCAAATGAGATCAGATATAACACAAAGCTTGAAGTGTTGTCACAGTGGCGCATTACATGCAAACCGTGCTAAACGTCTACTTTATCACAGCATGGCACAAAAGAAAATGCCCAGGCGTAGAATATTAGCAGCTGCACAATAGATTTACATATGGCCAGTGTGAGTAATGAACTTTGGTCATTTTCACCCCTTGTTTGTTTATTTATCTGTCATCATTTGAGCTACATGGCTGGAAGAATAAACTTATTAAATTGGGCATGTTAATTTAAAATCTGCTACACACAATGCAGCTGTACGAGACACATTATAAAATAATCGCATACAAACTAATGAGGAAGAATTACTTTTCAACCATTTCTGGATTTTAAGCTTACAGTGTTTAATGACTTATGAGAAAAACCTTCTAAAATAGGTTAGAAATTGGTACAAACTATCAGATACATTTTGCATATGACAAAAGATGAAGTAATATAAGAACTAGTACTAGTACTATAAAAAATATATAAAAAATAAACTTTGTACAATTATTATCTGTTTAAAGTGTAAGGATTCTATGGTGGGTGGCCTCTGATGGGGTAGACTATCAGATTTCTGCGTTGGCATTCGGTGGGGGGGGGGGGGGGGTCCTATCACGCTACCTCTGCTTGCAGCTGTGAAATACATTTCTCAGATTTATAACATTTCATGTGCTTTATAGGAATTTACATGGAAAATGCAGCGCAAGCTAGACGATGCTACAGTGTTCGAACAAAGCATCTAATAGATGCAAATTTAGCACAAAGCAAAGTTTTTACAGAGATGCTCTCCCCATTCAGGGCCCAAAGTAAATGTTTTGTTAAAGTTGCAATTGCATATGTGACATATGTCAATTTATTTATTTATTTTTGCAGTGTGTATTTATTTTTATTTTAATTCTGGTCCCGGCCCCACCGTCAATCTGGCCTGGTCAGAATGGCTTGTCTCTGGTTCTGCAGCCTCCTGGTAGGTAGGAGTGTGCACAGGGTATGCCAGGTGTGCCCAGGCACACCCTAATCACTCTGTGCAGCACAGATTCTCCCTACTGCCCTGGCTCCCATCTTTTCCCCCGCAGCGCTGCCAGCTTCCATCCTCTCCTATCGGCTGTTGCTGTTGGCATGTTTGAGGAGTGGGGAAGGGGCCAGTAAATATGTAATTTACCGGCCCCTTCCCTTTCTGAATGAACATTGTGAGTTATCGGTAGTGTGTGTTTGGGCTTTGGGGTGCACACCCTAATGCAATAGGCTGCGCCCACCTATGTACTCAAGTCACACCAATCAGGAGGCTGCAGGACCAGGGACGCAAAGTGGTCATAGGCTGGGCCCAACTCATCATCGGGAGCTGGCTGTCTGGATCCATAGGAGGCAAACAGCTGAAAGGGTCTAAGATGGGGGAACAGAACCTGGGCTATGCCACAGTGGATCGCAGCAGAACAACAATAGATTTTCGGGTGAGTTTGTGTTTGAAAAATAAACTGACAATACAAGTAAAACCTGGGTGGGTGAATAGGGGGTTGAAAATGAATTCCAGGTATGGTATATTTTTACATAGTTAAATGAACATGGCTGATGCTCCTGGAAGCTGGAAATCGTTGAACTAGACACCGCTATCCAGTGATCTTCACTTTCTTTGGATTCCCACGCTGAGTGGTTAGACTTCCGCATTGTGAGCACAGGAAGTCATCTGCTTAGTGTGCAGGTGGAGATGTAGGGCGGTGGAGGCCTGATCCAGAGCCCCTATGCAGCTATGTAGCA
This sequence comes from Rana muscosa, assembly GCA_029206835.1. Classification (NCBI taxonomy): domain Eukaryota; kingdom Metazoa; phylum Chordata; class Amphibia; order Anura; family Ranidae; genus Rana; species Rana muscosa. The sequence continues at coordinate 542,558,739 of CM055117.1, read as the reverse complement.
ACATATCACTTCCAAATACTTTAGCGGTAATCGAGTGTGCAGGAAGACACTGGACAGAGATGCCACAATGCCCAAGCATATGTACTGCTTTTATGTCACTTCAATTCCTATGTTATATGAGTATATGGGATTGTACGATATTTTTTTTTTTTTTTTATGGTTGAACTGGATGGACTTTGTCTTTTTCCAACCTGACTAACTATGTAACTAACTATATGTAACTATGTAAATAATATGTATAAACATTAATAGGAATTAATAAAAAGCTTCTGAGCCTCAACCTGTGTCATTGCCAATAGCAACTAATCAGATTTTATATTTATTTTTTATCACAGCTTAGAAAATTTACTTTTTAAAGTTGATTACCTATGCTTCAGTTGAGACAAAGTTTATTTCAGACACTTATTATTTTCCACTATTGTGGTTACATTGATCTGTTGCATGCGCTCCTGTGAAGCTTTGTGTAGAAAGTTCAGAATCCCAGGAGCTGAGCGTTTTAGCTCCTGAGCTTAGTGCTGGATGCTGGTTTTCAGTGACTAGCCTGTTATAGCCTGCACTCTATTTGTGACCTGAGAGAGCTGCTGATTCTCAGTGCCATTTTAAAATAGAACTGGAACAAGTAGCTGGTGTCACTGTGCCATTTCAAAATGGCACAGGGAACTCAAGAGGTTAAATAGTACATTTTTTGTAAAGGTCTATGCATCACTGCAAGAATTGGGACAACTGATGAGGAAAGAGACAAGGCATTTAGGCAGGCCATAAATGATTGAGTTTTTTTTTTTTTTCAACCAGCAGGTTGAACAAAACAAAAATGAATCATTTCCCAATCCACACATTTGATGTGGATGGGCGAATCACTCCAGCTGAGCTATTGTATTCTACCGAAGGGGAGCCTTCCCCAGTGTTGCTTGCTATAACCAGTGGCACTGATTGTTCAGGAAAAACCCAACAGGCTGGTTGTACACATGTACAACAAGCTAGCCCATACATGGATCAAAATCCTCCTGGTTCCCGTTGAACTAGCCAAATGTTTTGGCAGCTTAAAGGGCAACTGCAGTCTGCTCACATAATTTGTAATACATTTATTTTTGCCATTCTGAAGCATCCCTCCAACCACTTTGCCTATTACTTACATATACTGAGATTCTGTACTTGCGAAACATGCTGCAGAAATCTCCCTCCATTAAGTCTGGCTGCAGCCATTTTAAATGTGAGCAGCTGAAGCTTCTGCCTTTCAATTCCTGGATTTGCACAGACACACAGAGGCACACCTCCAGCTCTGCATCTCTCATTGGCCCTCTTATGACTCACCCCCCTCCCTCCTTTCCTGGCAAACTTTCACAAGAGTGAGAGAGAGAGCTGTGCATGATGTCATAAGCCTAGGCTTTTTACCAGACGAGAAACAAGAAGTGGGCTGTATATTTACTGGCAGAAAAAAAAAAATACTATCAAAAGTTAAAACAAGAAGGGTGGAAGATTTAATAGATGGAAAGATGAAAAAATTACTGAAGTTCTGCTTTAAGTTCCAAAAGAACAGTCTCTCCAAATGGGGGACAGTTGGGAACAATGACTATTCATACACGCATACTATAACAAAAACTTTACAATAGTAAAATTTCATTTTCATTTAAACAATATTTTAAGGAATTATACATAAACATATATGTACTTATTCTATAGTTACCTCAATAGTTAACAAAGACAGCACTTTCTGTTTAAAAGTGACATTATTCCTAGAGGTGGAACTCTGATAACGATATACATTTTATAGATTTAATTATAGTATTTAGTAAATGGAGTTGGGCTAAACTAAATAGAAATAGAGACAAAAAATTAAATAAAATAAAAATGCTCAAGTCCATAGGCAATGTTATCATGTATCCCAACCCCTGTCACTGCCACTTTTGCTGGACAGCTTAGTCTGCATTTGAATTTGGAGAAAAATAATCGAAGAGGCTTGTGAAATAAAAAAAGCAAAAAATAAAATAAATAAATAAATATATACTGAACCTTCTCATTACACACATTAACTCTACGTAACAAGTTACCAGAATACAATATTTTTAACAATAGTGGTCATTTGACTGCTTCTTCCTTTCCTCTCCCTATTTTTGCCCATTTTCTTTTCTTTTTTTCTTACTTCCTCCTTTTGCCCTTTTTCTTTCCTCCCCCTACTCCTTTTTTCCTTTCAACCTTTCACTTTTTTGTCTTCCTTCCATCGTTACTTTTTAATGCATCATATTAATAAAAAAATCAAGAATTCCGATCTTTCGAAAAGACAACTTGGGTAGGCTAATTTTCATAGTAGCTATATATTGTTTTACAATAAAGCCCTGTACACACGATCGGATTTCCTATGGATTTTAAACCGATGGATTTTTCCATCGGAAATCAGATGAAGCTGACTTCCATCAGTCTTGCCTACACACCATCAGTCAAAAAAACGATCGTCCCAAACGCCGTGACGTAAAACACTCAGACGAGCCGAGAAAAATGAAGTTCTATGCTTCTGAGCATGCGTCGACTTGATTCTGAGCATGCATGGGTTTTTTGTCCAATGGAGTTCCACACAGATGATAGTAATTTTCTATCGTTTTTTTTCCATTGGATAAATTTAAAACATGTTCTATTTTTTAACACCGATGGAAAAAAGACCGATGGGGCCCATACACGATCGGTTTGTCCGATGAAAAAAGTCCATCGAACTGTTTTCATTGGTAAAACCGATCGTGTGTACAGGGCTTAAGAGTTGAAACTAATGAATGTTTTTCCCTTTTTATGAAACTGTAACTTTCACTGCCAATGGGTATTGAATGGTACTGATTTATGAACATTATTATTGTTAGTAGTATGCTATAAATATTCTATTCACAGTGGAATAGGAGAGGAGGTCTGATTAATGGTAATGAATAATGTAAAAACTGGTTACAATGAAACAGAAAAGGGATCTAATCAGAAAATTACTTACTGTATATACTCGAGTATAAGCCGAGTTTTTAAGCACAATTTTTTGTGCTGAAAATGCCCCCTCGGCTTATACTCGAGTCACCTTTTTGCGCCTGATCTCCCGGACTTTGGGGAGCCGGTACCGGCCGGCCGTAGGTCCCCTGGACCCCAAACTTACCACACATGTAGCCATACTCTTCCTCTATAAGTGTGCAAAGTTTCTTGTCCAGGGGACCTACGGCCGGGGAGCACCGATTTTTCAAACCCGGGCACCCCTTCCATAGACTCCCATGTTAAACGGTAATTTCTCTGGTGATTTTGGGGACCCGGTACCGGCCGGTCGTAGGTCCTCTGGACCCCAAACTTGGCACACATGCAGCCCCACTCTTTCTCTACAGGTTTGCAAAGTTTCTTGTCCAGGGGATCTACGGCCGGGGAGTACCGATTTTTCAAAGCCGGGCACCCCTTCCATAGACTCCCATGTTAAACGTCAGTCTAGTCATGGACACAGTGAGGCATGGACACAGTGAGGCAAAGTGAGGCACACCCTAGGCTTATACTCGAGTCAATAAGTTTTCCCAGTTTTTGTGGTAAAATTAGGTGCTTCGGCTTATATTCGGGTCGGCTTATACTTGAGTATATACAGTAGTTTTAAATCAACACATATAAAAGAAAAATACTATATCCAAATAGACACACAAATATTCAATGAAATGCTGAGATGAGACCACCAAATGTGTAACATAAACAAAGTAAACATTAGCAAACCTTTGAAAAAATACATTTTATGGTCCTGTGCATTAGAGATCTGTGTGTATCTAATTCTTGTCACTTTTACTAAGAGCAGAAGACAATTGTGATTTCTACATCTGTACTGTATGATTTCAGAAAGCACACTAGGTCAACCAAACTAGATTTTGCCACCAATGAAAGTGAATTTTCCCAGTGGCAAAAGAGATATATGTACAGTATAAGATGTGCATGGCCAATAAATATAAGCATGTATTACTGTATGTAGGATCTAAATAAAAATGTAATTTGGAAGTTGAGTCCTGGAGATATGTCTGACAGCCTAAAAAAAGTCAGTGGATAGCTTTATGCAAACAATGTATGTGTAATCATGGTCAGTGCTATGAAGTCTATAGGAACTGAGAAACACATTTTGAAATAATACCTTACAAGGACTGCTGAAATAAACAAATAAAAAAATGTGCTATAAGTGAGGCTACTTAAAGCCTAAAAACCTTCTATAACTTCTGAATAATTATAGTGCCATATTGGCAGACTGTGTAATTGTGCTTTACAAGCTAAACAACATCCATCGAAAATAACGGTTGATAGACAGAATATTTCCCTCGTGAAGGCAAATTCTATACCTACTGTATATATATATATATATATATATATATATATATATATATAGGCAAATAGGTACAACCACTTGTAAGCTGAGAGATTTAAAAGTACTATATATTTAGGCCATGAGGAGCTGGGAAAGATCCCACACTAGATTAAGAAATATTTAAGAAAAAAAAAGAAAAAAAATTCAAATCTGTCAAACACAAGGCCGATTCTGGCACGCCAAGCTATTTCATGTGGACCTTGCACCTCTCCTGCAACTGCGATACCCCCCTCGTCTCCACCCCCATCTTGTCTCAGCAGTCAGCAGCAGAGAGGAGGATAGAACTCCACTACAGATCCTGTGCCTCTCTGTGTAGCTACAGCACCCCCCTCGTCCCCACCTCCCCTGGTCTCAGTGTTCAGCAGACTCTGGCAGTTGACTGCATCCCTCCTCTGGTCCCCCTCCAGACCTTGCACTTTCTGCCTCCCAGCTCTGGCCCTAGCATCTTCCCAGAAGCAGAAGCACATGAGGTGCACTATGATGTAAGGGAGGTGGGGGACCCTTCACTTCTGTCGGTGGGGTGCTCTTGACATCTGACAGAAGGAAGCGTGGGGTGCTCTGGACATCTAGTCTTACAGGTAAAAACGGCCCTTTGAGCACAACCATAATACTGATGCGGCCTGCAATGAAATACATTTTGACTCCCCTAAAGAATTAAGAGATTTTTCCTATAAACATTATCATGACAGACTATACAGTATGGTTTTGAAAAGAATCAGCAGAAAAAAAAGGCAGCTACTTGCAAGACTGCAGTTCTGGTTGTGACGAAGATAGACATGCCATCCATTGTAGATTGTATACAAAGAAAAAGAGCCGCTGCTCCAGGTTTATGATGATAACCTGAGGTGGAATGTCTCGTAGAGTGCCAGCCCGGCCCGCCTCCGTGGGAAACTTGTAAGAAAAGAAATGGCTGCACATCCAGGAATTCCGATTGCCTTTTATTGTTCAAAGTGATAACACCAAAGACACCAACACGAGGTCACGTAGACGCGTTTCACACAAACATCTTGTGCTTAATCATTACCAGTAATGATTAAGCACAAGATGTTTGTGAGAAACGTGTCTACGTGACCTCGTGTTGGTGTCTTTGGTGTTATCACTTTAAACAATAAAAGGCAATCGGAATTCCTGGATGTGCAGCCATTTCTTTTATTACACATTGTAGATTGTAGATCCCATTCCAGGTTGCCAACAGATCTTGATTATGTAAATGAGGGCATACTTAAAATGTGGAAGGCGAGAAAGGGCTATTAGTCTCAATTTGTTTAAAAGTATAGCTACTCTTTAATAAAATATCCGCCACAATTCAGAATCTGTTCTCTTGCTAGGCAATTGTGTTTTTAATTATCGAGAACCCAGCATGTTTTTATAGCATATGAGGTCAAACAATCTACAATACTGGGTATGAAAAAATTTGCGTTTAGAGTATGGGAAAATGCATTCATGGAAGTTTGGGCAATGAATATTAATGCAGGCAAGACATCCTGCACTTCTTGCACAGCACAGCAAAGTATTTTTTTTTTATAATGCCATTTAAGCCAAAGGATCATATTCCATAATTAAACCCTTTAGCATGAACTATATCATTTACTCTCTTCTTAAACCAGCATTATTGATTGGATTTAAACATTATTATCTATGCTCCTTGTATAGCAGTTTCAAGTGCTTCTTGTGTAGATAATGAATGTACACCTGCTTAAGAAGAAAATGGTAATGATACTTTTCCATGGCGATACTTAGAGGACAACTATGACTAAAACTGATGTATTCATTTTGCTTGCTTGCTGCCATGTTGTTCTACATCATGACTTCATATATGTTTCAGGAACACCAGTAATGAGACAATTACACCAGTAAATGAATAATTGGGAATGGCAGCTGAGATAAAGCAACACCTTTGTTATGTTTTTGCAGAAAAGACATTGTAAGATTTCCAATTCCTTAAATATGCTTATTACTTGTATAAAATCAGTTTTTAACAAACATTTAATACAAGTATCTGTTGCGACAGTTTATTTGCCCAGCTTTTTTTATGTACAATAAGCACTGACACTCACTTTTTGACTGCTTAGTACAGAGGTCTCCAAATTTTCTAAACAAAAGGCCAGTTTAGTTACACCGCATATTTATTTCTGTAGGGTTGCTCCAAACTACTCCACACTCTTCTCCTGTTTCATTCTCTTTACTCCCTTTCTATTATTTTTTCACTACTCCTCAGATTTTTACTAGGGCTATAATTGTAATTTGTTTGACTCACAGCTACTGAACTTACCTCTACTTGGGGCAGGCATTTATGTTTTTGAAAGGTTTCTAATTATCCACTTGCCAACCGCCTCCTGTACATTTACGTCGGCAGAATGGCACGGACAGGCACATCAACGTACCTGTACGTCCCCTTTAAGTGCCTGTCCGTGTGGTTGCGCGCGCGCCGCCGCCGGCGCGCTTGTGACCCTGCCGCCATTCCCGGGAGTCGGACCGCGGGTCCCGCGGACTCGATCACCGCGGGTGTCCCCGCGATCGTCTCACGGAGGTATAGAGCAGGGAGATGCTTGTGTAAACAAGCATCTCCTGGCTCTGCCTAGTGACAATGACACGGATCTCGGCTCCGTGTACTCGGAGCGGAGATCAGTGTCATGTGACACATAGTCCACCCCCCTACAGTCCCCCTACACTATGCAGGGAACACTTAACCCCTTAACCCCTACAGCGCCACCTAGTGGTTAACCCCTTCACTGCCAGTGTCATTTTCACAGTAATCAGTGCATTTTTATAGCACTGATCGCTGTGAAAATGACAATGGTCGTCAAAAGTGTCCGATGTGTCTGCCATAATGTTGCAGTCACAAAAAAAATCACTGATCACCGCCATTACTAGTAAAAAATGTTTTTTTATTAAAATGCCATTATACTATCCCCTATTTTGTAAACGCTATAACTTTTGCGCAAACCAATCAATAAACTCTGATTGTGATTTTTTTTTACCAAAAATATGTAGAAGAATACGTTTCGGCCTAAACTGTGGAAAAATTTTTTTTTTATACTTTTGGGGGAAATTTATTATAGCAAAAAGTCAAAAATATTGAATTTTTTTCAAAATTGTCACTCTATTTTTGTTTATAGCGCAAAAAATAAAAACCGCAGAGGTGATCAAATACCACCAAGAGAAAGCTCTATTTGTGGGAAAAAAAGGACGTCAATTTTGTTTGGTAACCACGTCTCACGACCGCGCAATTGTCAGTTAAAGCGTGACAGTGCCGAATCGCAAAAAGTGGCCTGGTCTTTAACCAGCCAAAATGGTCCGGGGCTTAAGTGGTTAAAGTGGATGTAAACTCTCACATTTACCCAGTGAAGTGAACAGCCTCAGATGATACACAGAGATGAAACAAATCTCCCTACATATGTTTTACAATTATATCTGCTGTCTTCATCTGTATATATCCTTTTGAAAGTGCTCTCTTCATGTTCAAGTTTTCTTCTTCCAAGTTAGAACTGGGAGTGGATTATTGGCATACAGCCAAGACAGTTGATTGGAGGAAAGGCACACACCCCCTCTCCTCATAGGCAAAGGAAGAAAGGAATGTGCAGAGCTCTGCAATCAGATGGCAAGCTGACTACTAATCTATTTATAGTAACCTCCCCTGACACACACTTCAATCTCCTGTCTCGGAGAAGGTGTGAGAAGTTATCAGGCTGATAACAGAGCTACAGAGCAAGAGACAGCTACGGGACTTAGTGCTTTGAAGAGAGTTAAAAAAAAAACACTGCAGATATATGTGCCCAGCTCAAATTTCATAAATCAGGTTTACATCCAATTTAAGCTTTATTATCTGGAATGTGTGATATATATTGGAACCTAATATTTGGATTCTCAGCGTGACTTTTTTCATAGCGTTTTTTTATTTGTTTTGTTAAGCTTTACGGCTTGTACATGCTGTGTTCGTTTTACTTGTGCGACTTCAAATAAAAATATATTCAACCATAAAAAAGGGTCAGTTTACTGTACTTAAGACTATAGGGGGGCTAGAGTGGGAATTATATAGAGCCTGTGGTCAGCCAATGGAGGAATACCATATCATTGGTATTAGTGGTAGGTATAATACCCCATTGGTGTCATTGGGAGTATCAGTGCCCCATCTTTGGTGTCAGTGGGAGGAATAGTGCTTCATAATTCATGTCACTGGAGGAATAAAGCCCCATCATTGGCATCAGTTATAGGAATAGTGTCTCATATCAGTGGGTGGAACCTTCCCCCAAGGGCCAGTTAGGAGTAAGCAAATGGCTGCATTCAGCCCATGGGCCACAGTTTGGAGACCATTGGCTTAGTATATAAAAAGCACTAAGGTTCTGTGTCAGGTAGCTGTATGGGGAGTGTGTCCCTACTCTGGACAATATAGCTATGTGTGTTGTGATGTAATCAAGTTAAAGGCTATTCATGGCATATAGATAATAAACAGCTTAAGTTGACCTACCTGATAACTGGAAGTTGGAAATATTAGACATTTACAGTAGGTGCCGCCGATATTGTGTCAATCTCGCCACTTCTAGCGGCGAGATTGACACCCTATGAGCTCCGTCGCGAGAGCCAGCGCCGAGCTGTCTCGTCATTGAGAAAGGAAAAATGTTCACAATGAGCGACACGCATTGCCGATAGACGGGGATCCGACGTGGATTCCCGCCAATACCAGGCACTGCGTTTGGTATGAATCCTGAGCGGGAACTCCACGCCAATTTTTTTTAAAAAAAACGGTGTGGGTCCCCCCTCCAGGAGCAAACCAGGCCCTTGGGTCTGGTCTGGATTTGAAGGGGAACCCTACGCCGAAAAAAACGGCGTGGGGGTCCCCCTCAAAATCCAAACCAGACCCTTATCCGAGCACGCAACCTGGCAGGCCGCAGGGGAAGAGGGAGGACGAGAGAGCGCCCCCCCTCCCTCCTGAACGGTACCAGGCCGCATGCCCTAAACATGGGGGGTTTGGTGCTCTGGGGCAGGGGGGTGACCTGCGGCCCCCCCACCCCAGAGCACCCTGCCCCCATGTTGATGAGGACAGGGCCTCTTCCCGACAACCCTGGCCGTTGGTTGTCGGGGTCTGCGGGCGGGGGGCTTATCGGAATCTGGGAGCCCCCTTTAATAAAGGGGCCCCCGGATCCCAGCCCCCCCACCCTATGTGAATGAGTATGAGGTACATCGTACCCCTATCCATTCACCTGGTGGAAAAAAATTGCAATAAAAAAACACACAGCTTTTTAAAGTATTTTATTGCACAGCTCCGGGGGTCTTCTTCCGACTTCGGGGGTCTCCGGTGTCGTCGCCGCGCTCTCCGTTTTTTTCTTCTGCCGGGCCACCGCTATCTTCTTCCAACTCTTTTGCTAGCGGGGCCCGGTCTTCTCCGTCGACTTCTCCCCTCTTCTCCGGTTCTTTCTTTCTTCCGCCGGGCCTCCGCTAACTTCTTTTAGCTCTTTTGCTAGCGGAGGCCCGGTCTTCTCCATCGCCTTCTTCCCTCTTCTTCTCTCCGATTCTTTCTTTCTTCTGCCGGGCCTTCGCTAACTTCTTTTAGCTCTTTCGCTAGCGGGGGCCCGGTCTTCCCCGTCGTCTCGTCCGGCTCTCCGTTGTCCTTCTGCCGGCCCCTCCACTAACTTCTTGTAGCTCTTTTGCTAGTGGAGGGGCCGGTCTTCCCGTCGCCGTCTGCGTCTTCTTCCCTCTTCTCCTTCTCGATGTTGACTCGTCGCTTCCTCTCGCAGTAATGCTAAATCTTCGGTCCGCAGAGATTAATATAGGCTTCTCATGACGTCACAGTCACATGTTCCCATGACGTCACAGTCACATGCTCCGGGGCCATGTGCCCCGGAGCATGTGACTGTGACGTCATGAGAAGCCTATATTAATCTCTGCGGACCGAAGATTTAGCATTACTGCGAGAGGAAGCAACGAGTCAACATCGAGAAGGAGAAGAGGGAAGAAGACGCAGACGGCGACGGGAAGACCGGCCCCTCCACTAGCAAAAGAGCTACAAGAAGTTAGTGGAGGGGCCGGCAGAAGGACAACGGAGAGCCGGACGAGACGACGGGGAAGACCGGGCCTCCGCTAGCGAAAGAGCTAAAAGAAGTTAGCGAAGGCCCGGCAGAAGAAAGAAAGAACCGGAGAGAAGAAGAGGGAAGAAGGCTATGGAGAAGACCGGGCCTCCGCTAGCAAAAGAGCTAAAAGAAGTTAGCGGAGGCCAGGCGGAAGAAAGAAAGAACCGGAGAAGAGGGGAGAAGGCGACGGAGAAGACCGGGCCCCGCTAGCAAAAGAGTTGGAAGAAGATAGCGGTGGCCCGGCAGAAGAAAGAACCGGAGAGCGCGGCGACGACACCGGAGACCCCCGAAGTCGGAAGAAGACCCCCGGAGCTGTGCAATAAAATACTTTAAAAAGTTGTGTGTTTTTTTAATTGCAATTTTTTTCCACCAGGTGAATGGGTAGGGGTACGATGTACCACATACTCATTCACATAGGGTGGGGGGCCGGGATCCGGGGGCCCCTTTATTAAAGGGGGCTCCCGGATTCCGATAAGCCCCCCGCCCGCAGACCCCGACAACCAACGGCCAGGGTTGTCGGGAAGAGGCCCTGTCCTCATCAACATGGGGGCAGGGTGCTCTGGGGTGGGGGGGCCGCAGGTCGCCCCCCTGCCCCAGAGCACCAAACCCCCCATGTTGAGGGCATGCGGCCTGGTACGGTTCAGGAGGGAGGGGGGGGCGCTCTCTCGTCCCCCCTCTTCCCCTGCGGCCTGCCAGGTTGCGTGCTTGGATAAGGGTCTGGTTTGGATTATGAGGGGGACCCCCACGCCGTTTTTTCGGCGTAGGGTTCCCCTTCAAATCCAGACCAGACCCAAGGGCCTGGTATGCTCCTGGAGGGGGAACCCACGCCGTTTTTTTTTCTTTAAAAATTGGCGTGGAGTTCCCGCACAGGATTCATACCAAACGCAGTGCCTGGTATTGGCGGAAATCCACGTCGGATCCCTGCTCAATACAGTGTCGCGTCTCCCTCTCGCTATTGCAGCGAGCGCGGGATGTCGGCACCCTGTTGCCGAGATCTCGGCACTCCTGTCGCCGAGAATCTCGGCGATGGGAGCGCGATAGATATACAATATCGGCGGCACCTACTGTATACGCAAATTTTTACATAGCAGCTTGGGACAGAACCACAGTTGGAGACCAGGCATCCGATACAACTGGGAGTTTTGGAGACCATTGGAAACCATTACTCTGCAAAAGAATTTGAAGCCACAGTACAGGTAAGTGTATTTCAACTTTTACAGGTTGACATCATTTATTTTTATTTTTTTACAGTAACAGGGTTGTTTTTAGGACTTCTCAGATGCTGTACCAGTGTCCAACAAGATCTTGCATTAAACAGACACTTTAACAGTCTAAACAAAGGCAATTCCTCTTCAAAATGTATAAAGCAGACAAAAAAAAAAGAAATGTGAAGCAAAAAAAAAAACATCTGTTTGATTTTGCAACAACCCTAAACCAGCTGGCAATGGGATTGAATTACTAAAAAAGTTGAGTGTTTTCAGATAGCATGGTGAATGTTCACCTGCCTTAGTGAAATAGTGAAGCTGTGTACACTTCAAGCATCCATTTATATGAAAGGCAAAATTCTGTGTTTTTTTATTTTTTATTATTCCATTGCACATGGGTGGGTATTCAAAACACATCTTTACTTTATTCACTAAGCTAAGTGATAATTCTCCACTTTCATGAACTATTCCCATAGTGCATAGCAACTCAAATTCAAATAGTGATCACTTTGAAAAACCAGACAAACTATAATTTCATTTATTACAATAAATTTCTTTATGAGGATCTCAGTTATTGTGAGCTAACCAGATTCTTGGATGGCATGCGCTTGTTCGGCATCATAAAAACTATATTTGCATATTTAATTCAAACCACATGCAAAATAATCAGCATAAAGATAGAAAATATAGTGCATTCAATGATGCTGGCTGCTTGTAATTGCAATTTGGGGATTGATAACACTGGAGGACCTGACTGTACTAGGCCAAATTAAAGCTCAATTGTACTTAGAAAAAAAAATGGGACCAGCAGTCATGCAGTCAGACTGTACCTAAAGCTGGCCATACACTAGTAGAATTTAATTTCACTCCTTTATAAAGCTAAGAGGGCAATTCAGACAGAAAGGAAACAGAATTATGAATATGGTAACAAATGTGGGAAACAACTTGCGAACTCCTTGAGGGAGCACCAAGCTAAGACGTATGTCCCAATGATTACGAGTGCGGAAGGTGGGAAAATGACATTACCGAGGGAGATAGCACAAAGGTTTGGAGATTATTATGCATCCCTGTACAACCTACAGCCAAAACCCCAGAATCAGACTGTTATAGAGGAATACTTAGTAGACTCAGGAATGCCCAGTTTGTCATCACCTATAAGGCAGGAATTGGAAAGACCGATTACACTAGAAGAAATTCAGGAAACAGTAAAAGAGACAAAAAGAGGAAAGACGCCGGGCCCGGATGGTTTCTCTATTCAATATTATAAGCTTTTCTTCCCAATCTTAGGTCCGTATCTTGTAAAAATGTTTAATGGATTAGGAGATACAAGCTCCTTCCATGTAGAAACACTGAAAGCCTTAATTACGATCTTACCTAAGATGGGGAAGGACCCATCACAGTGCGGGAGTTATAGACCAATATCCCTTTTAAATGTGGATCTGCAGCTCTCTTCTAAAATCATAGCGACACAGCTCCAACGGCAGATACACTCTCTGGTCCATCAGGACCAGGTAGTGTTTGTGAAGATGCGGGAAGCACAGGATAATACGATCAAGACTCTAAATTTGATCCATGTAGCTAATATATCTCGAACGACCTGCGTATTTTTGGGGACAGATGCGGAAAAGGCGTTCGACCGTATTCGACCGTATTAATTGGCAATTTATGTTCGCGGTCCTACGACATTTAGGGTTGGGGAAAAATATGATTCAGTGCATCTCAAGCATTTACACTCAACCGACCGTGCAAGTCAAGGTGAATGGAATTGTGTCCCCCCTTTTTAGAGTAGCCAATGGGACTAGACAGGGATGTCCTTTATCCCCAATCCTTTTTGCTCTGTCGGTTGAACCGTTACTATGCAAGATCCGAGCAAACTCAGATATAGGAGGTCTGAAAATTGGAGGAATAGAATATAAAATCTCTGCTTATGCAGATGATATGTTGTATTCACTGACCAACCCGTTAGTATCTCTCCCCAATCTAATTCAGGAAATGGAGAAGTATGGCTCGCTATCAAATTTTAAGATTAATTTCTCAAAATCAGAGGCGATGGGAGTAGCAACACCTAAAGATGTATTGGGAACATTGAAGTCCAATTATAAATTTAAATTGACAGACCAAGCTTTGAAATACCTAGGAACTCTTATTCCAGCAGACTTGGCACAGACATATAGACTGAACTTCCCCCCACTACTATCTAGGGTGTGAGTTATGCTAGAGGGATGGCAGAGGGGGTTTCATTCCTGGTTTGGGAGGTGTAACATTATTAAAATGAATATCTTACCAAAGTTTTTATACCTCTTCCAAACATTGCCAATTAACATACCCAGAGAATTTTTCAAACAAGTACACTCTCTCATCATTAGGTTCATTTTGGCAAATAAACACCCAAGAATCAAGAGATCAGTGATGTCCCTACCTAAACGATAGGGAGGATTGGGGGTCCCTGATATATATTAATACTACCAAGCTGCCCTGCTGAGCCGCTTGGTTGATTGGAGCAGACATAAGGAGTGGAAAATTTGGCCCGGTTTAGAACAGGCTCAGAGCAATGTGCTTCTACAACGAGCTGCTTGGTGTTTTAGGGATCTAAAGAACAGCATAAAGACACACCCTTTGATAGGCCCCACCCTCCGAATAGGATATGAGTTTTTCTGTAAAGGTAATTTATCAACAATAGACTCACCTCTTTTCCCCATCTTAGGAAACCCGCAGTTTAGCCCAGGACTCAGAGATGGACCGCTTGGAAAATTGATAGACCAGGGGCTCTTTCAAGCCGCTCATTTTATGAGATCAGGAACCTGGCCTACAATACAGGAAATGATAGCAGGTGTTAAACCTTATCAACTGGATTTCTGGAGGGCAGTGCAGTTGAGACATTTCCTGGAGAGCTTGACCCCACTAAGTAGCTATGAGAGGAAGTTAAAAAGGTTTGAGGAATACTGTACGGGGAGCGGGATGATGAACCAAACTCTAGCCAAAGTGATAACATTAGTGGTGGCACCGGCCGAGGATTTCCGGTTGCCATTTTTTAGAAGATGGGAGGCAGAGATAGAACAGGTATTCACGGAGGAACAACAGAACAAGATACTACAAAACACGTTTGAATCTGCAACTTGCATAAGAATGCAAGAGACAAATTTTAAGATCCTTGCACAATGGTACCGTACCCCGGCTATGATACATAAATGTTATCCTGGTATACCAGATAACTGTTGGCGATGTGGGGGGAGAGGAGGGACGATGGGTCATATCTTCTGGTCCTGCCCTAGAATAAAAAGTTTTTGGAAAGAGGTTCGGAGGATTGCACAAAAATTCAGCGACAGGGAGATCCTGGAGGACCCAACCTTTTTCTTATTGCAAAATACCGAAATGCCGGTTAAACAATATAAGAAATCGGTTCTGTGCCACCTCCTGAACGCAGCAAGAGCATGCATCCCAGGTAAATGGAAACAGACACAACCACCTTCGGTCGGAATGTGGCTCAAACGAGTAGAACAAATTAATATTATGGAAGACCTGATGTGGACAAACCGGCAAAAAAGGTGGATTTATTTAGAAACATGGTCCATGTGGAATCATTTTAAATATACAGAAGAGGGCAGATCCCTTATAGATGTGAACTGAGTAAATGCTATTCAGGAAGGGAAGGGGACAAGACATGGGGGGAGGGTTTTTTTTTTTTTTGTTTGAGAAGCTTTTTCTGGGAAGCCTCCCCCTGGACGCCATGAGGAAGGCGGCAGGGGGAATAATGATGGTAAAGATATAACAAAGAGAAAAGAATGATATAATGGTTTGCAATTAATATCTAGAGACGGGTGATATGTTATGTTATGTATGATATGTTATGTATGATATTTACGGAATGTACGTCTCCGTGTTTTGTTTCAGAATAAAATAAAAAAGGTGAAATTTAAAAAGAAAAAAAAAAAGAAAAGAATTTCATTTCCAATTTTTTGTTCAATTTTCTATTTGTTGGAGGGGTCAAATCGATGCTTGTTTTTGACTATAGTAATGAGCAAACCTGAAGGAGCAGGATGGATTTTTTTTTTCTTGAACAAACTAATTTCTAAACAGTGAATGTAGTTTTCATGTAGGAAAATTCTGAAATCAGATCTTAAAAGTAAATGTTTTTTTTTTTTAAGTACTTTTGAAGGACATTTCTCAGGTCATCAAATGTACTGATGAGAATTTTCATTCGCATGTTCATACAAATATTCCTATGAACACTTGTTTGAAAATCTACTAGTATATGACCAGCTTTATTGTTAGTATGGGGGAGGGGGCGGGGGTGAGAGATGGCGCACACCATTAGTTCAACAGGTGAAAAGAAATGTGAGCGGCCCCAGCCTTGAGCTCCTCCTGAGCCCCGTCCCTGATGCATGTCACCCCACCCATCGGGACTTAATCATAGATAATCTATCTCTATGACTATGATTAAGCCCTGATGGGAGGGAAGAAATGCATCAGAGACGGGGCTCAGGAGGAGCTCAAGGCTAAGGCCATTCACATTTCTTTTCACTTGTTGAGCTAGTGGTGTGCGCCGTCCCGTCTCTCGTCCCCTCATACTTCCCTGCTTTCTGGATTAAGCATAAGACAGCTTGCACCCTTATATTTCTGTGAGACACCGGATCTACCAGAACACTTATAAGTGGTATTGGGTATAGTTAGCTTTATTGTTTTTTTTGTTTCCATGGCTTCCCCAGCCCTAGCAGAAAACATATGCCTGCTGGATGCTGCCATTAAGGACTGGTTCACACCTATGCAGGTTGCAGTTTGCATATTACAGGTGCATTTTGCATTTTTCAATACATGTTTTTGATCTATTGAAGTCTATGGAACCAAAAACCAGAAAAAAATCCCTGGCCCTTTCCATAAAATGCACAGATGTGAACATGACCCATAGGAAATCATGTTAAATGGACTGTAGTGTGTTTCTACAAAACTAAAATTGCACTACAAAATACATAGGTGTGAACCAGGCCTTAAGCTGGATTCACACCCTTGCATTTTTAGTGCTTTTTTGCATTTTGCAGATTTGCACTGCAGTCCATTTAACATGGTTTCCTATAGAACACGTTCTGTAGAGCAAATCTGCAAAATGCAGAAAGCACTAAAAATGCATAGGTGTGAATCCAGCCTTAATACTAATCTGGTTTATGTGAGAGCAGCGTTCTCTCTACAGTAGTCTGAGATGTCCCCCTGTCTTGTCAGAAAAGCAGCAGGGTAGCTGTGACATGCAAGGGGGACATGTCAGACCACTGTGCAAAGGCTGCTGTCCTCACACAGAGTGCAGAACGTCTTTAGCTGTAGCTTCCAGTAACATAGATTGCTGGGGTGGGGTGAGGGGGCTTTGGATAAAAAAAAAACCTTAACGTGCTAGTCACATGCAAGTGCTGTCAACACACCAGAATGGACAAAAAATTTAATATGCACTATTTCTTTTGATGCAGTGCACCAAAATGCATGGTAGTTCACTACCATTCACTGTGGTGTACTGCAATACACTGCAGCTTAAAGATGTGAATGGACCCTTAGGCCTTATTTTACATGGGCAGAAATGGGTGTTAAAAACTGTTGGTTGAGCCATGGTTTTACAGCCCTCTAAAAGATAACATGCAGTTGGAGGGGGTCTTACACATTACAAAGCCGTCAAGTCAAGTTTGACATCCACTACTGCCTTTCCAATTTGATCACTGAAAGGGGTTGTAAAGGAAGAAGGTTTTTTATCTAAATGCATTGTATGCATTAAGATAAAAAGCCTTCTGTGTGCAGCAGCCCCCCCCAATACTTGCCTGAGCCCCATCTCTATCCAGTTATGTCCTTCGGCCTTCCGGAACTCTCCCTCCTGCTTGGCTGAGACACAGCAGAGGCGGCTCCCACTGCTGTCAATCAAAGTCAGTTAGCCAATCAAAAAGGAAAGGGGGCAGGGCCGAACCACAGCTCTGTGTCTGAATAGACACACAGAGCTGCAGCTCAGCTTGGGTGCCTCCATAGCAAGCTGCTTGCTGTGGGGGCACTCGAAAGGAGGGGGGGGGCAGGAGCACCAAAGAGGGACCCGAGAAGAGGAGGTTTGGGGCTTCTCTGTGCAAATCCACTGCACAGAGCAGGTAAATATAACATGTTTGTTATTTAAAAAAACAAACAAAAAAAAACTAGACTTTACAATCACTACAATCACTTAAGTTAATTGTATTGTGCCGCAAACGCTTGGTTCGCAGTTGCAGTCTGATAATTCAGTACAAAAATCCAGGTTGGGCTGAAAAAAAAAACAGGTCTTTTTGCTATATCTGTTTTACAAGTTAAAAAATACCTTGTGAGCTGATAGCTGCTTGTTTATACATCAATCATACCATTTTTGTTTCTAGACATCACTGGTGCAAAATGTTGATATAGTAGATAAACCATGATTTGTTTTACAGAAGATATGTAAAAATTCAAACAGAACAAAACGGTGTTCAAACAGGTTATAGGAAAGCAGTGCACATGGCAACCATTGATTTTGCTTTTGTGATAGATACCATTTACTACAGTGAAGACCTTCTCTGATAACTCACAAGACTGAGAGTAGAAGGAGTGACTCAGACTTCATCCAGATTGATGGCAAGTAAACCGGGAAGCTGCAAGCTAAGTTAATTTATTATTTATAGAATCCATTTGTATCCTTCGTAAATCAAATGTATGCAAAACCATACAGTAAAATCCTTTTAGAGCATAAGGGCAGAATGGTAAATCTCATTAAACAGATTAAAAAAATTAAAAATAATATTTATGTACTAGATATATACCAACATAGTAACATACGTTTTACAGGTGAGCTGTGTACTAAATGTCAGTATTGTTGTAGCGGGGTGTTCCCCTTTAATGCAGAGAGACTACATTACCCAGAACCCTGTTCGGCAATGTTTCCACCGCAGAGACTCATGGGAGGGGTTATAAGAGGAGGAGGCGAGGCTGGGCTCGGCCTCTTTGGGACACGAGACTTCAGAGACTGATCCTCCTGTGCGGATGTGTCGGAGTGCAAGGCCTGAAGCCTGAGGCCTTGCGCAGCACCAAAGAGCATTCCACCCCTCTGCGAGCCTGGGTGGCATCTGACTTTGCTCGACTACAGCCTTGTTGGATCGGGGACCCGATCGCTGAAGAGATGGAGTGTGTGTGTGAGACACAGTTGGTGGAAGTTCCCGGACTGGGACCGTAGTCCGGGCGGGTGAGAGGGCATATGCCCAACCGATATACTGTTACTGCATATAGGCCTATAGACTGCCATGGCCTATGAGTTGTTCTTAGTGCTCTTATTGAAGACCCTTGTTAGAGCTGAACCTACCGTTCGTATAGCCAAGTTTCTACTCCATCTTTACCTACCCCATTGGATTACAAAGTTTGTACTCTGTTAATGTGCACCACCGTTAAAGATCTGCCGGTGAAGAAAAAGGACTAAGTTGTAGATATCAGAACCAGGCCTGGTGGGGTTTCTAAGGTGGTTTGGTTACTGTGCCACAGGGCACTTAGCTAACGGTCGCCCGCGTGGCGCACTTGTTATGTGTTAACCCTATAGTGTGTTAGTGTGGCTGGGCTCTGCATTACAAATGATTATTCTGTAAACTGTTATTGATGTTACCCTTTTCTTTACCAAGAGCTTAAGTAAAATCTTACATTTATTTCAATTTAGTATTGTCTCAATGCTCAGTTATTCATACAGTATAAGATATACAATTTACTGTCAGTACTAGCTGTGCCAGTAGGGGGTAGAGCATATTGCCGGGGGTTGGCGGAGCTGTCTTCAGGGCCCAAACTAAATCTGCGGCCTTCTTAGAGGGAGGTATCGCTACATTGTTACAGATTTAAAATGGCTGATCCTTTAACAATGGAAAAAATAATACAAATTTAATTCACAAAGCTTTACACCAGGGTAACACTCTTTATTTTGAATTATAACTATAACCGTCACTTTTTTGTCACTGTATGACTTGCTACAAAATCTTTTTCACTGTGGTAGTAAAACTTTCTCCTTCGTGCAGCAGACCGATGACATCATTACAGCCTAGGCAAAGTCACGTGACTGGTGAGAAAGCACTGCATTTTAATGATACAAGATATGTTTTTTATTTTATTTTTTTATATTGCTGCTTTATATTGTGGCTATAGATAAAAGTGTTATACTTGAACACATTTCACATACAGTTGACATGGTGTATTCATTCATATAATCAAAAGTGAACAAAATGCAGATTTCTCAGATCAAAAAATGTGCACCTCTAGATTCACCACCACTTCAAATCCATGAAATTTGAATCTAGAGTTCCAGATTAGGCACTGATGATTAAATATAAATAGGGTATATGCTGGTTGAACCTGTATTCTTTAATCCTTAGATATCTAGGCTCTGGTGTTTTCTTTGCTAATGACAAGCGTGGGGTTATAATGTCAATATCTAAATAACTTTAAGAGGTTGGGGAAGCCTATGGATATGGACAGGGATTTACAAAGACCAATTAAAATCAATCACTCCACTGTAACAAAAATAATCTACAATTGGTGTGGATTTCGAATGACCAGAACTGGCAAACTCAGCAAAATATTAAAAACACCTACTGTACAAGTAATTTTTGGTAAAGATGACATTTCTAGCATCTGAAGCCTCGTACACACGCCGAGAATCTCGTCAAGAAAAAACACGTTGTTTTTCTTGATGAGATTCTTGGACAAGAAACTTGTCCCGGCTGAATGTACACACGCTCCTTTCAAAGAACCTGCGGTTCTTTGAATGGAGCGAACGCGGTGACGTAATCGACTACGATGAGCGTGCGCTTGTCACATTCGATGCCGTCGCTGCCATCTTGCTACACCCTACCTATGCCTAGGAAGCTACCGCGCATGCGTCAAAGTCATTTCGAGCATGTGCGGGCTTCCCGGAGGACAGGTAAGTGTACACACACACAATTTTCTCGTTGAGAAACATGCTGACAAGAATCTCGACGAGAAAATAGAGAGCAGGTTCTCTATTTTTCTCGTCGAGATTCTTGTCGGTTTTCTTGACGAGAAACCTGATAGCTGTGTACACACGACCGATTTACTCTGCAAGAAAGCTCTGCCAGCAAGTTTCTTGTCGTTTTTCAACGAGAAACTCAGTCGTGTGTACGAGGCTTGAGGCCAAGGGTGTACTTACTTTTTACATTGTATGCCTTTACACCTACTGATATTTATTTTGTGCATTAATATTTTGCAAAATCTACTTGTGTTTTTATTCTAATGTTTAAAATATGTTTTAAAAGGTCAACAATTTCTATGGGGTGCACTTGTATTGTCATATGACTGCATCTAGAGGGAGAAGAATTCAGACCAGGAGCACACCTCCTTCTAGTAAAGCATGTACATCATCTGGGACTCAGCACATTGACATCATCATTCTGCTTATGCTTTGCTTATGAACAGATGGAATTTTTACATGGTTTTTTTTTCTGCACAGAAGCTGATTTAGACAACTGTTTGGTTTCTGTGGGAGCCTGAGGACATCAGCCGGAATCCAAACACTTGCTTTACATGTGTAATGGTGCAGTTCAAATGTTGGCCCCATCCAATAGCTGTGGGGGATGAAGGGGTTGTAGTTTAAGAAAAAAAAGAGTTTGAGTTTTGCTTTAGTGGAACTCCACACGATAAATGAAATAGCTCCTGATGTTTTACTGGACAGCCCAGCAGCAAGACAGCAAGGAGCTTTGTAGAACCGTATACAGTGGAACCTCGGATTGCGAGTAACACGGTTAACGAGCGTTTCGCAATACAAGCACTGTATTTAAAAAAAAACTGACTCGGTTTGCGAGTGTTGTCTCGCAAAACAAGCAGGATTCAAGCCAAAACGGTGTGCAATATCGCGTTTTGCCTGAGGTGGGGGGGCGCTGGACCAGAGCAGAGCTTTTCCGAGGTTTTCCGAGTTTAGCCGAGGTGTCCTCGGCCCTTTCCGAGTGTTTACGAGGCTCTCCGGTGCCCACCCTTGCCACTAGCCGCATGCAGTATTGCATGCCATTGAAGTCAATGCCGAACTAATTATTTTTGTTTTCATTGACTTCAATGGGGAAACTCGCTTTGATATGCGAGTACTTTGGATTACGAGCATTCTCCTGGAACGGATTATGCTCGTAATCCAAGGTTCCACTGTATCTGCTAAACGAAAAGGCTGAACAGGAAGATTCAGCATATCCATACATAAGGCTGAATATGCTGAAATGCATCAGTGCCTTTAGTTAACCACTTTGCGCCTGGGCCATTCTCAAAAGACGGCCGCATTGTGGCGCTCAATTGCCGGGAGGACGTCCATGGACGTCCTCCTGTTTACTTTCACGATGCGCGCCGCCGCGGGCGCGCATCGGGGAAAAAAGTTGTCCCCGCTGTGTCACGCGGGTGCCGATGCGCGTGCCTGGCGGCCGCAATGTCCGCCAGGTACACGCGATCGGCTGTCACAGAGCAGGGACATGGATCTCTGTGTGTAAACACAGAGATCCACGTCCTGTCAGGGAGAGAGGAGACCGATGCTGTGTCCCTTGTACATAGGGACACAGATCGGTCTCCTCCCCCAGTCAGTCCCCTCCCCCCACAGTAACAATCACCTAGCAGGGTACACATTTAACCCCTTCCCGCCCCCTAGTGTTAACCCCTTCCCTGCCAGTCACATTTGTACAGTAATCAATGCATATTTATAGCACTGTTCGCTGTATAAATGTGAATGGTCCCAAAAATGTGTCAAAAGTGTCCGATGTGTCCACCATAATGTCGCAGTCACAATAAAAATCGCAGATCGCCGCCATTACTAGTAAAAAAAAAATAATACTATCCCCTATTTTGTAGGCGCTATAACTTTTGCTCAAACCAATCACTATACGCTTATTGAGATTTTTTTTTACCTAAAATACGTAGAAGAACACATATCGGCCTAAACTGAGAAAAAATATATTTTTTTAAATAAAAATTGGGATATTTATTATAGCAAAAAGTAAAAAAGTTTGTGTTTTTTTTTCAAAATTGTCGCTCTTTTTTTGTTTATAGCGCAAAAAATAAAAATTGCAGAAATGATCAAATACCACCAAAAGAAAGCTCTATTTGTGGGAAAAAAAGGACGTCAATTTTGTTTGGGAGCCACGTCGCATGACCGCGCAATTGTCATTCAAAGCGTGACAGTGCCGAAAGCTGAAATTTGGCCTGGGCAGGAAGGGGGTTATGTGCCCAGTAAGCAAGTGGTTAAATGAGGGCAGGGATAACAGCTTGGTCTTTATCCGCTTACTGGAGCTTGAAGCAGCTTCAACAATAATAGTTCACCAGCTTGATGTGACTATTAGTGGACACTAGGGATGAGCTTCGAGTTCGAGTCGAACTCATGTTCGACTCGAACATTGCCTGTTCGCCCGTTCGCCGAACAGCGAACAAATTGGGGTGTTCGCGGCAAATTCGAAAAATCTATGGGAGAAATCTAAAGTGCTAATTATAAAGGCTTATATGCAAGTTATTGTCCTAAAAAGTGTTTGGGGACCTGGGTCCTGCCCCAGGGGACATGTATCAATGCAAAAAGAAGTTTTAAAAACGGCCGTTTTTTCGGGAGCAGTGATTTTAATAATGCTTAAAATGAAAAAATAAAAGTGAAATATTCCTTTAAATTTCGTACCTGGGGGGTGTGTATGATATGCATGTAAAGTGGCGCATGTTTCCCGTGCTTAGAACTGTCCCTGCAAAAAGTGTCATTTTTGAAAGAAAAAAATGCATTTAAAACTGACTCGCGGCTATTAATGAATTGTCGGCTCCCGGCAATACATACAAAAGTCATTGATAAAAAAAAAAAAAAAAGCGTGGGGGTTCCCCAGAATTCAATTACCAGGCCCTTCAGGTCTGGAATGGATATTAAGGGGAACCCCGCCGCAAATAAAAAAAAATTGACGTGGGGTTCCCCCAAATATCCATTCCAGGCCCTTCAGATCTGGCATGGATTTTAAGGGGAACTCCACCCCAAATTAAAAAAAAAATGGCGTGGAGTCCCCCTAAAAATCCATACCAGACCCCTTATCCGAGCACGCAACCTGGCCGGCCGCAGGGGAAAAGGGGGGGACGAGAGAGCGGCCCCCCTCCCTCCTGAACCGTACCAAGCCACATGCCCTCAACATGGGGAGGATGTCCCCATGTTGATGGGGACAAGGGCCTCATCCCCACAACCCTTGCCCGGTGGTTGTGGGGGTCTGCGGGCGGGGGGCTTATCGGAATCTGGAAGACCCCTTTAACAAAGAGGACCCCCAGATCCCGGCCCCCCCCCATGTGAATTGGTAAGGGGTACATTGTACCCCTACCATTTCACGAAGAAAGCGTAAAAAAATGTTTAAAAAAACACACAAACACCTTGAAAAAGTCCTTTATTTAAAAAAAAAAAAAAAAAACATTCCAGCGGTGAAATCCAGTGTCCCGCGGCGATCCCGATGTCCAGCGCTGTCCGTCATTGGTTGTGCCTGAGCGGACCTGATGGGGAACTCCCTCTCAGTATTTTAAATGTATAGACCCGCCCCTTCTAAAGTTCCCCATCAGGTCCGCTCAGCGGACCAGATGCGGAACATGAGAAGGGGCGGGTCTATACATGTATTACCAAAGTGAGAGCAGTTCCCCATCAGGTCCGCCTCCTCGGTATGTCAGACCCGCCTACGTCATTGGCTTGAGCGGGGAACTTCCTTCACTGTGTAATTTAAATTTACATAGTGAAGGAAGTTCCCCGCTCAAGCCAATGACGTAGGCGGGTCCGACATACCGAGGGGGCGGACCTGATGGGGAACTGCTCTCACTTTGGTAATACATGTATAGACCCGCCCCTTCTCATGTTCCGCATCTCGTCCGCTGAGCGGACCTGATGGGGAACTTTAGAAGGGGCGGGTCTATACATTTAAAATACTGAGAGGGAGTTCCCCATCAGGTCCGCTCAGGCACAACCAATGAAGGACAGCGCTGGACATCGGGATCGCCGCGGGACACTGGATTTCACCGCTGGAATGTTTATTTATTTATTTTTTTAAATAAAAGACTTTTTCAAGGTGTTTGTGTGTTTTTTTAAACATTTTTTTTACGCTTTCTTCGTGAAATGGTAGGGGTACAATGTACCCGTTACCAATTCACATAGGGGGGGGGCGGGATCTGGGGGTCCCCTTTGTTAAAGGGGTCTTCCAGATTCCGATAAGCCCCCCGCCCGCAGACCCCCACAACCACCGGGCAAGGGTTGTGGGGATGAGGCCCTTGTCCCCATCAACATGGGGACATCCTCCCCATGTTGAGGGCATGTGGCTTGGTACGGTTCAGGAGGGAGGGGGGGCCACTCTCTCGTCCCCCCCTTTTCCCCTGCGGCCGGCCAGGTTGCGTGCTCGGATAAGGGGTCTGGTATGGATTTTTAGGGGGACTCCACGCCATTTTTTTTTTAAACTTGGGGTGGAGTTCCCCTTAAAATCCATGCCAGATCTGAAGGGCCTGGTAATTGAATTCTGGGGAACCCCCACGCTTTTTTTTTTTTTTTTTCTCAATGACTTTTGTATGTATTGCCGGGAGCCGACAATTCATTAATAGCCGCGAGTCAGTTTTAAATGCATTTTTTTTCTTTCAAAAATGACATTTTTTGCAGGGACAGTTCTAAGCATGGGAAACATGCGCCACTTTACATGCATATCATACACACCCCCCAGGTACGAAATTTAAAGGAATATTTCACTTTTATTTTTTCATTTTAAGCATTATTAAAATCACTGCTCCCGAAAAAACGGCCGTTTTTAAAACTTCTTTTTGCATTGATACATGTCCCCTGGGGCAGGACCCAGGTCCCCAAACACTTTTTAGGACAATAACTTGCATATTAGCCTTTATAATTAACACTTTAGATTTCGAACGTTCGAGTCCATTGTATTTAATAGGGTTCTAAAGTTTACACGAACATTTTGTCTGTTCGCAGGTTCTGGTGCGAACCGAACAGGGGGGTGTTCGGCTCATCCCTGGTGGACACCCCCACATATCTTAATAAGACTTGTTCATAAATTTTTTTGTAATAGAATCAAAATCTACTGTTGTATAATGCTATAACTAATTCACCTGAAGAAGAAGCAGCAGACAAACAGACATGTGGATGGTGATTAGGAACATCACTGATACTGATGATAATAATAAAGATTAATAATGGTGATGATGGTAAAAGGAATTATGGCAAATGACGACACTAGTGCCTGAACGATATTGATTAATGATGATCATCTTTGTGATTAATGATTATGAGCATGGTAACAGAAATAATGAACCTTAATTTTATTCTTCACAAACATACACATAAACGAAAGAGCTCACAGAGGCATCTCCAGTAGCTGGATGCTAACATTGCACTAGTTTAGATATGAGTAAACTCAAAATACTGTAAGCAAACCCATTTGCTTAAAAGTAGATATTAAATCATAATGAAACAAGTCCAAATCCTCAGCAGAGCTAGCTTGGCCTAAACAGACAGATATAGCAGCACTACAATACAGAATAACACCATATGCATTTCTTTGACGTTTTGCAATTACTACCATGAAAATTCAAATTTTCCAAGCTTTACCTTCATAATAAAAATCAAAAAACACACTTCTTGTACCCAACATTTTCATCCCCAGCAGGTTTAACAGTGCTATTATTGGTATGCAAATTTTGACTTTTTTCAATTTTTAGTAGCCAACCCTCATCTCTTTCACTAACCACGTCCCTGGGTTCTGATGAAGCCTACTACCTACAGAGAGTAGGCACATGACTGTCAACTTAATTATTTTAACATGTTAACCGCGACTGACAAGTTAACTTCACAATTTCTATCCTTTGCAAGAGACAAGATGGCAGTACCAAGATTGCAGTGTCAAACAGGGGAATAACTGGGTCTCAAGGGAGCTTTTATTGTGCTGAAGTGTGTACCCTGTGACCCAGCCATTCCCCTGTTGGACACTGCAATCTTGGTACTGCCATCCTGTCTAGGGTTTCCACTTTTTCTTTAAGCCAATCTGAACACTTTAGCGGTGCACAGTACATTTTTTTATACACTATAGGATTGTAACAGACCTGGGACACCTTTGGGTACTCCAAAGAGAAAAGTAATGCAGCACACATAGTTCCCCCCCTCTCCCTCCTGTCAAGCCTTGTTCCAAGCCACATTGCTGTCTGAATAATGTGTCCGGGTTTCAGGTGGTTCAAAACCCAGACAGGTGGCAAACATAATCCTGTCTCTTGCATTACATAGAAATTGTGACGTCTCCGCACTGTTCACACTTAAAAGCAGCCTTCAGATGAGCTACAGTACGGAAATCGGCCAAATTTTTACAGCATTTTTAGATCCTGTATAGAGTTGAGCGGGTAGCTGGATATTCGGGTCCGGCGGGTTCGGCCGAACTTCGGAAAAAAGTTCGGATTCGGGACCGAACTTTAACCCGAACCCGGACCCGGACCCCATTGAAGTCAATGGGGACCCGGACTTCTGACGACTAAAAAGGCTCTAAAAAAGTAATGGAAAGGGCTAGAGGGCTGCAAATGGCAGCAACATGTTGTTAAGAACATGGCAAGTGCTCTGCAAACAAATGTGGATAGGAAATAACTTAAAAGAACATAAAAAAAATTAAAAAATTAAAAAATATGCTGGAGGCCCCCTTTTCAGCAGAAGAGGTACAGGAAGTCATTAAGAACCTCAGAAACTCAACGGCACGATGCCACACATATGGTGGGAATGCCCCAGAATACGCCCTTTCTGGAATAAATTATTTAATTTAATGGATAAGCTAGTGGGAAAATAAAATACTTTGAAATAAAAATGTAGCGGGGTGCTAAATTTAAGGAAAGTGTTTGAGTGGTAAATAGGCTCAAATACCCTAATTCTGTAGGATTCATGGACCATTTTGTCCTCGGGGGACAGTATTGGTGTGCAGTTCCCTGCGGCCTACAGGTGGCGCCTTTTGTGTCCCCTCTTGGCAGTAGTACAGCGGGGCGGGGAACCTGCTGTGCATGCCGGGAGAGCATATAAAAGGGGCAGACCTTTGGCCTGGGGGCTGATGTCCAGTGGGGTCCGCGCCCAGGTGCCTTCGGCCTGGGTGCATGTGTTCCTGTTCCATCTCGGGCACCTTTAGCCCGGGGTGAGGTACTATCCTGGAGTTCTTGCTGCCCTGGGTATGGAGGCCTAGGGGCGGGAGTAAAGCCTGGAGTCCAGAGCCGCCTTGTGTAGGGGACCCTGTTCCAGGGAAGGGAGGATCATTCTGATGGACCGATGCGGGAGTCACGGTGAAGGAATGGTCTGTTGACTCCCTGGAGAGATGTCTTCCCCTTGATATGGGCTAGGTTCGTAGAAGGAGAAGCTCAAGGTCCCCTTGACTGTATCAGAGGCCTTATTCAACCGGCCCGTGGCTGAGACCAAAGTTCTCCAGGCCCGTGGCAGGGGCCTTGTACACCCGGTCTGTGGCAGAGACCAACCTCAATGTCTGTGGCAGAGACCGTGCGCCAAAAACTGTTTGAGAAACCTAAGCAGTGAAGTGAATGTGCTACGTTTGTGCCTGGACCTCCTCCACACCTTAAGCTGTCCTGTTTCTTTGCTCTAACCTTTTCTATCTGAGTACAGTTTATTTTGCCATGAGAGAATAAGAGTTGGAGTTTCAGCTGGTGTGGACATTGACTTTACTGGCAATTAAAGGACTTGCCTCTACCTACAGTAGAGGTGAGAATCATCCTCTGGAGGAGTTTTGACTCCGGCTGTGGACACGGCCCGTCAAGTACACCGCTCAACCTCTTTATATAGGAGGATACGGGCTGGTAGTGCGGTGTGCCTTTCTCCCTCCTGCGAAGAGCCAACATCATAAAGGCAGGTAAGGGGGAAAGGATCTGTGCGCTACAAAAAATAAAATAAACATTTTAATCTTGGCCTAGCAGGACGAGGTCCATATGGAGTAGGAGGTTGAGGTGGCGGTGGATGTGGCTGTGTAGGTGGAAGCGGCGGTGGAGGAGGACGAGGTGGCCAACACTGGTTCAAAAATACAACAATGGCTGGGTAAGGCCGGTGATGTGTCGAATTCTGTCCCCTGTCGAATAGTGTCCGCCCTGTACTGCGCTTGCTGAGTATGTAGGACAAGGGGATTTCAAAAATCTCCCAAGACTAACGGCGCCTGCGTGTTGAGTTCAGGTGAAGGCCACACCATCCGTGGTTCAAGCCGAGCCAAGCAAGGCCGCGATCGAAGCGAGCCCGTGAGGGGCCCTGTTACTATGTGCTACCGTATGTCCTCTTGGATGGTGGGGCTTGAACCTGCACTCACAGCGCAGGCGGCGTTCATCTTCGGAGATTTTGTGAATCTCCTTGTCCTCTGTACTGCGCAAGCGCTGCGCCTGCGCAGTACGTGCCGGGCTCAATCCGATGGCCGGACAGTTTTTGTCACAACACCGGTATACATGTCTATTCTGCACAAGGTACGGACAAGTCCTGTGGGATCCATGCCTGGTTCATTTTAATGAACGTGAGCTTGTCCACATTGGCTCTGGACAGGCGGCTGCGCTTGTCTGTGATAACGCCCCCTGCCGTGCTAAATACACGTTCAGATAATACACTGGTTGCAGGGCAGGCCAGCACCTCCAAGGCATAAACGGCAAGCTCAGGCCATGTGCCCAATTTGGAGACCCAGAAGTTAAAGGGGGCAGACCCGTCATCCAGTACGTGTAGGCCTGTGGACACATACTGCTCAACCATGTTGGTGAAATGCTGCCTCCTGCTAAGACGTTCCATCTCAGCTGGTGGTGCTGGTTGTTGTGGCGTGCTGACAAAGCTTTTCCACATTTCGGCCATGCTAACCCTGCCTTCTGAGGTGCTGCCGGTGCCCCGGCTGCGTTGGCGACCTCTTCCTCCTCCTCTACCTTCGCCTTGTGCTTCCACCGTACGCCCGCTGTCAGGTGGGAATGCCACCAGCAGCGCGTCTACCAGCGTGCGCTTGTACTCGCGCATCTTACGATCCTGCTCCAGTGAGGGAATTAAGGACGGTACGTTGTCCTTGTAACGGGGATCCAGCAGGGTGGCCACCCAGTAATCAGCACCAGTTAAAATGTTGGCAACTCGGCTGTCGTTGCGGAAACACTGCAGCATGTAATCGCTCATGTGTGCCAGGCTGCCCAGAGGCAAAGAAAAGCTGTCCTCTGTGGGAGGTGTATCGTCTGTGTCCTCTGTATCCCCCCAGCCACGCACCAGTAATGGCCATGAGCTGGTCTGAGTGCCACCCTGCTGTGAACATGGCTCCTCCTCCTCCTCCTCCTCCTCCTCCTCCATCTCCTCCTCCACCTCGTCATCCTCCAGAACTGTGCCCTTTCTGCCGGACAATTGTGTACCTGGCGTTTGTTGGTGCAGGAACCCACCCTCGTAGCCACTTGTGAAAGACTGCCCTGAAAGCCTTTGAAATGATCCCGCTTCCTCCTCCTCCTCCTCATCCTCCTGTGCCACATCCTCTTCCATCATCGCACAAAGCGTTTTTTCAAGGAGGCATAGAACTGGGATAGTAACGCTGAGAACGGCGTCATTGGCACTGGCCATGTTGGTGGAGTACTCGAAACAGCGCAACAAGGCACACAGGTCTCGCATGGAGGCCCAGTTATTGGTGGTGAAGTGGTGCTGTTCCGCAGAGCGACTCACGCGTGATTGCTGCAGCTGAAACTCCACTATTGCCTGCTGCTGCTCGCACAGTCTGGCCAGCATGTGCAAGGTGGAGTTCCACCTTGTGGGCACGTCACATATGAGGCGGTGAGCGGGAAGGCCGAAGTTACGCTGCAGCGCTGACAGGCGAGCAGCAGCAGGGTGAGAACGCCGAAAGTGTGCACAGACAGCCCGCACTTTCTGCAGCAGCTCTGGCATATTGGGGTAATTTTTAAGGAACCTCTGGACCACCAAGTTCAGCACATGCGCCAGGCAAGGGATGTGCGTCAAACCGGCTAGACCCAGAGCTGCTACGAGATTTCGCCCATTATCGCACACCACCAGGCCGGGCTTGAGGCTCACTGACAGCAACCACTCATCGGTCTGTTGTTCCATGTCCCTCCACAACTCCTGCGCGGTGTGGGGATTTTCCCCCAAACAGGAAAGTTTTAAAACTGCCTGCTGTCGTTTACCCCTGGCTGTGCTGAAGTTGGTGGTGAAGGTGTTACGCTGAATGGATGAGGAGGCGGTAGAGGATGAGGAAGCGGAGAAGGAGGAGTTAGCAACAGGAGGCAAACTGAAGCGCCCTGCAATCCTCGGTGGTGGAAGGACATGCGCCAAACCGCTATCTGCCTCAGGCCCAGCCGCCACTGCATTTACCCAGTGTGCTGTTAGGGAGATATAACGTCCCTGACCGTGCTTACTGGTCCACGCATCCGTAGTTAGGTGGACCTTGCCACAGATGGCGTTGCGCAGTGCACACCTGATTTTGTCCCCCACCTGGTTGTGCAGGGAAGGGATGGCTCGCCTGGAAAAGTAGTGGCGGCTGAGCACGACGTACTGCGGGACAGCCAATGCCATCAGGCTTTTAAAACTCTGCGTCTCCACCAGACGGAATGACAGCATTTCAAAGGCCAGGAATTTTGAAATGCTGGCATTCAGGGCCAGGGATCGCGGGTGGCTAGGGGGGTACTTCCTCTTCCGCTCCAATGTTTGGGAGATAGAGAGCTGAACGCTTCCATGGGACATTGTGGAGATGGTTGGTGACCCAGGTGGTAGTGTTGCTGGCAGATCCTCTGTTTGCGGGGTGACAGGTGCCACTGTCACTACAGAGGTGGATGAAGAGGCCGAGACTGCAGCAGAAGAGGAAGCAGGAGGAGCCAGAGACCTTTCTTGGTTTTTGAGGTGTCTACTCCACTGCAGCTCGTGCTTTGCACTTAGATGCCTGGTCATGCAGCTTGTGCTCAGGTTGAGAACGTTTATGCCTCGCTTCAGGCTCTGATTGCACAGCGTGCAAACCACTCGTGTCTTGTCATCAACACACTGTGTGAAGAACTGCCACGCTAGGGAAGTCCTTGGACCTGGCTTTGGTGTGCTCGGTCCCTTGCTGCGTTGGGCAGTAGCAGATGTACTGTCTAGGGGACGAATGCTCCGTTTTTGCACCCTGCTCCCTCTTCTGCTGTGCTGGTGGCTCTGTGCGACCACCGCCTCTTCCTCCGAACTACACTGGTCACCTGCATAACGTTGATTCCATGTGGGGTCGAGGACCTCATCGTCCTCCACATCATCTTCCACCCAGTCTTCACCCCTGCCCTCCATGTCTGTCTGCACAATTGCGAAAGCAGCAGCAGTTGGCACCTGTGTTTCGTCATCATCCGAGACGTGCTGCGATGGTCCTCCCATGTACCCATCATGAAACATAAGTGGTTGGGCATCGGTGCACTCAATCTCTTCCACTTCTGGGGCAGGGCTAGGTGGATGGCCCTGGGAAACCCTGCTAACAGAGTCATCGAAAAGCAGAAGAGACTGCTGCATGATTTGGGGCTCAGCCTGCTTGGCTGATTTGCAAGGGGGTGAGGTGAAAGACTGATGGACATGGGCTTCAGGTGCCAACTCTGATCTTTCATCAGAAGAGTGGGTGGGAGACAATGTGAAGGAACCCGAGGCACTGTCAGCAACCCAATCTACTATCGCCTGTACTTGTCCTGGCCTAAACATTGGTACAGCCTCATTAGGCGCGACAAAATACCGCCGCAGGCTCGGTCGCCTACTCGCACCTGAGGAAGGTGTTTCACTTGTGCGTGTAGCTGGCACAGATCCACCACGTCCTCTCCCTGCAACAGGAGCTCCACCAGCAGCACCACGACCGGGGCCACCACGTTCCTTTGACCTTCCCCTCATATTTTCCAAATTTAGGATCTTGCCCTAAATGGCGTTTTTTGGAAGACCACAACACACCCACAGTACGTAATGGCTGAAACGCACAGCTACAGAACTGCAGAAAATGCTATTCAAAAAAAAAAAGGTTGTTTTTTTTAGTATAGCACAGTACAAGGAAAATATATAGAAATTGTTTATTTCACACACCTCCAGATGTGTATTTCACACTGCAAAATATTTTCTGTGGCCCTAAATGGCGTTTTTTGGAAGAGCACAACACAACCACAGTATTTAACCACTGAATCGCACAGCTATAGAAGTGCAGAGAATGCTATTCAAAAAAAATGTTTTTTTTTTTAGTATAGCACTGTACAATATATAGAAATTGTTTATTTTACACACCTCCACATGTGTATTTCACACTGCAATTTATTTTCTGTGGCCATAAATGGCGTTTTTTGGAAGAGCACAACAACTCCAACAGTATATAACCGCTGAAACGCACAGCTGCAGAGGCCAGAGAATGCTATTCAAAAATAATGTTGTTTTTTCACACACCTCCAGATGTGTATTTCACACTGCAAAATATTTTCTGTGGCCCTAAATGGCGTTTTTTGCAAGAGCACAACAACCCCAACAGTATATAACCGCTGAATCGCACAGCTGCAGAGGCCAGAGAATGCTTTTTAAAAATAATGTTGTTTTTTCACACACCTCCAGATGTGTATTTCACACTGCAAAATATTTTCTGTGGCCCTAAATGGCGTTTTTTGGAAGAGCACAACACAACCACAGTATTTAACCACTGAATCGCACAGCTATAGAAGTGCAGAGAATGCTCTTCAAAAAAAATGTTGTTTTTTTTAGTATAGCACTGTACAATATATAGAAATTGTTTATTTTACACACCTCCACATGTGTATTTCACACTGCAATTTATTTTCTGTGGCCATAAATGGCGTTTTTTGGAAGAGCACAACAACTCCAACAGTATATAACCGCTGAATCGCACAGCTGCAGAGGCCAGAGAATGCTATTCAAAAATAATGTTGTTTTTTCACACACCTCCAGATGTGTATTTCACACTGCAAAATATTTTCTGTGGCTATAAATGGCGTTTTTTGCAAGAGCACAACAACCCCAACAGTATATAACCGCTGAATCGCACAGCTGCAGAGGCCAGAGAATGCTTTTTAAAAATAATGTTGTTTTTTCACACACCTCCAGATGTGTATTTCACGCTGCAAAATATTTTCTGTGGCCCTAAATGGCGTTTTTTGGAAGAGCACAACACAACCACAGTATTTAACCACTGAATCACACAGCTATAGAAGTGCAGAGAATGCTATTCAAAAAAAATGTTGTTTTTTTTAGTATAGCACTGTACAATATATAGAAATTGTTTATTTTACACACCTCCACATGTGTATTTCACACTGCAATTTATTTTCTGTGGCCATAAATGGCGTTTTTTGGAAGAGCACAACAACTCCAACAGTATATAACCGCTGAATCGCACAGCTGCAGAGGCCAGAGAATGCTATTCAAAAATAATGTTGTTTTTTCACACACCTCCAGATGTGTATTTCACACTGCAAAATATTTTCTGTGGCCCAAAATGGCGTTTTTTGCAAGAGCACAACAACCCCAACAGTATATAACCGCTGAATCGCACAGCTGCAGAGGCCAGAGAATGCTTTTTAAAAATAATGTTGTTTTTTCACACACCTCCAGATGTGTATTTCACACTGCAAAATATTTTCTGTGGCCCTAAATGGCGTTTTTTGGAAGAGCACAACACAACCACAGTATTTAACCACTGAATCGCACAGCTATAGAAGTGCAGAGAATGCTATTCAAAAAAAATGTTTTTTTTTTTAGTATAGCACTGTACAATATATAGAAATTGTTTATTTTACACACCTCCACATGTGTATTTCACACTGCAATTTATTTTCTGTGGCCATAAATGGCGTTTTTTGGAAGCGCACAACAACTCCAACAGTATATAACCGCTGAATCGCACAGCTGCAGAGGCCAGAGAATGCTATTCAAAAATAATGTTGTTTTTTCACACACCTCCAGATGTGTATTTCACACTGCAAAATATTTTCTGTGGCCCTAAATGGCGTTTTTTGCAAGAGCACAACAACCCCAACAGTATATAACTGCTGAATCGCACAGCTGCAGAGAATGCTATTCAAAAAAAAGTTTTTTTTTTTTTTTTAGTATAGCATAGTACAAGAAAAATATATAGAAATTGGTTATTTCACACAACTAGAGATATACACTGCAAAATATTTTTTTTGCCCAAAAATAGGTCTTTTTTGCGCACAACAAAGTGCCTTTTCTTTTTTTTTGCAACAGCACAATAAAGTGCCCTTTTTTTTTTTTTGGGGCCCAAAAATGGGTCTTTTTAGCAAAAGCACAATAAAGTGCCTTTTTTTTTTTTCTGCCCGAAATGGGTCTTTTAGCAAGAGCACAATACAGCCACAGTATGGAATAGGTGTATCACTCAACGTAATGCAGTGCTGGTGCACTGAGCTTGCAACACAAACAGATAAACCTATGCAGATCGCTGAGCTATTATATCTCTCAATCTGGACTCCTATCTAAATCTCTCTCCCTGAAAGCACAAACAGGATCCTGCCCCTACACTACACTACACTGTCTCTCTATCTTTTCTATCAGTAGATTGCAGAATCAGGACTAACTCCTATCATATAATTCTCTCCCTCACAGCAACAGCAGCCAGGATCCTTTCCCTACACTGTCTAGAAGCAGAGTGACGATCTGTGCTGTGTGCCTCTTGCTTATATAGAAGCTGGTCACATGCTGGGTCACATGTTGCACTGACCAATCACAGCCATGCCATTAGTAGGCATGGCTATGATGGCTTCTAAGGGCACACCAGCTAATCAAATGGTGATTGGCTGGCCCCTGAAGCATTTCTAACTGCGCCATTAAATTCCCGAATCCGGACCCGAACCCGGACTTTAGCGCAAAATCCGGGTCCGGGTCCGGGGTCGGGAAAACGCCAAAATTCGGTACGGACCCGAACTTTACAGTTCGGGTCCGCTCAACACTAATCCTGTACACTTACTGCAGCTACATGGTGCATAGAAAACATTGAAATGTCACACTGTGACATCTCATTAAAGTAAAAAACAAACAAACAGGGCTCTGCACCTTAAAAGCTGTCCAGAACCGACACTTAGTGCATGGTAAAACAAGGCAGTTTACCGTGCAGGAAGTGTGAACCAGCCTTTGCTGATTATACATTAAAGAGTTGTCTGTAATCTGAATACTTTGTATTTGGAAAGGGTCTCTGTAAACAAACGAAAAGGTAATGGTTGCTTTACTACTTGAAGACCACAATACGTATATATACATTGCGGTTTTGAAGCAGTTTTCCAGGGCCATGGCTGCAGCTGTCAGCCATAACCACAGTATTAAAATTTTCACCTGGCAATTCTCTTTTCACTAAAAGTGTTAAAAGTGGCTGATTAGCCATTGGATTGCTTTAAGAAACAGCGAGGGGGGTTCAACCCCCCCCTCCACCTCCTCTTGCCTCTCGCCGCTCGCCACTGTTTCTCAGGCTTACCCGTCTCATCGTAAAACCCTGAATCCGATCTGGTGGTTCACGTGGCTTGCCATAGAGGTGAAGAGAGACCAGATTATTTCTGTTCACCTCTTTGATCTGGGAGGAATGCAGCGACGTCATGGCATCATTTCTAGTTTAGAGCAGATGTAAAAAAAAAAATATTGGAAAGCATGAGATCAATGTTTTTTTTTTTGATCCAATGCTTTCAAGGGTAGAGGAGAGATCTGGGGTCTTATAGAGGACCTGTCATGCCTTATTGTTATCACAAGGGATGTTTACATTTCTCGTGATAGCAATAAAATTGATAAAAAAATGTAAAGGGACAGTGTATTTTTTTTTTAAAATAACATAAATAATTAAAATAAGTTTTTAAGTGTTACGTCCCTCAGTGCTTGTACAGTAGGCCACGCATGCATATGTAAACAGTGTTTGTACTACACATGTGAGGTATTGCTGTGAATATTATAGTGAGAGCAATAAAATATAGCTCTAGACCGCCTTTTAACTCTAAACTGGTAACTTGAAAAAAAATTAAAGCAGCACCTATGCAGATTTTTAGGTATTGTAGTTTGTAGCCATTCCACGAGTGTGCACAATTTTAAAGTGAGACATGTTAGGTATTTTTTTACTCGGCATAACATCATCTTTTATACATTACCAAAAAATTGGGTTATATATAGTTTTTTGCATTAAAATTCATTAAAGCGTATTCTTTCCCCAAAAAAAATGATTTGGAAAACTGTGGTGCGAATACCGCGTGACATAAAAAATTGCAATGATCGCCAAGTAAGCTACTCAAAATCAGAAGTGATGGGAGTGAGCTTAGAGGCAATAGCAAAACATCATATTGGCTCTCAATTCAACTTTAAATGGATGGATTCACATATCCATTACTTAGGTACGAATATTCCAAATAATTTGCGTAAAGTCTTTGAACTTAATTTTTCCCCATTGACCCGTACATTTAAACTAAATCTTCAGAAATGGGACAAGAAATTGTTTACCTGGTTTGGGCAGTCGAATGTTATTAAAATGAATATCATGCCCATTTACTTGTTATAGTCCCTACCAATTAAACTACCCCAGGATTTTCTAACGGACTTGCATGCAAGGTTTTTGAAGTTCATATGGGAAGGTAAACCAGTAAGAGTGCAGAGATCTATTCTGAGAATACTTGATTGGTGCGCCCAACAAGAAATAAAAAAACAATGGGTACATTTAGAATGGGTAACAGTGGGCATACCGTTAGTGGGACTTCCTTGGATTCAAAGAGATGTCACGTCGATAGAGGCCAATAAACATCCTTTGGCTGGAGCCACCCTTAAAGTTGCAAGGTCTGTTTTTAAACATACAGACCTTTCATCTTCCCCGAGCCCCCTAATTCCAATTTTGGGTAACCCATCCTTTTGATATACTTATTTGTCGGGGGTTCCTCCCGTTTGTTGCATTTTGTTCAAGAAAATCGGCCGATGACAAGCAATGAAATAGTAAGCAATTTCTCTGACATTTTGTATTTCCTTCACTGTGCTCAGCTGGGTGCCTATCTCCGTAATATATCAGAGAAACTTTCTGAGATAAGAGACCTGACCACGTTTGAACAGACCTGCCTTGAAGGAAAGTCAATGAGACATTCATTATCTCATTCGTACTCCTTTTAACTCTAGCTAATGTCCCACGGGACCTTCCTTTCCTTCAACAATGGGAAATGGATTTACAAACCAACTTCACTTAAACTCAAAAAGATAGAATTTTATTATTTGCACATAAGTCCTCTGTGGCGAGCAAATATCAAGAAGGGGGATACAAACTCCTTACAAGATGGTATCAAACTCCATCAGTTTTACAGCATAAGTTTCCTCAGATCTCAGATGTCTGTTGGCGCTGTCGGGAATTGGAGGGCACCCTATTTCAAATTTTTGGGGAATGCCCGAAGTTAAATGACTTCTGGGATATGGTTGAATATACAGTTAAAGAGAAAACAGGTGTGTCTCTTGAGAGGAAGCGGTAGCACATTTACTCTATGATACACCGTTATCTAATAAGAAATATAAAAACTCATTGTTAAACCATCTTTTAATGGGTGCCAAAGCATGTATCCCTGCACTTTGGAAGAGCTCAGTTGCGCTGACTAAAGCTCAATGGATAGCTAGAATTGGGGAAATACAGGAAATGGAAAACCATATGATGACAGAAAGAACAGGGAGAGAAATATGGGAGGATTTGAGCTCCATACATATCATGTAAAGATCGATCCCCTTTAAAATAGAAAGTAATACTTAGGAGGGTAGGTGATATACAGGACCGGAGAGGGATGCAAGGGGAGGTGGGAGTGGCCCTTTTTTCTTTTTTTTAAAAGGAAAAGAGAAAAAATGGAAAATGGAATAATAAGCATACATTTATATCTTAATAGGGTTAGATAATTTAAGATAAATCAGTTGAGCAGAATATTAGTTAGACATTATAGTAGAGAGCCATATGCTGCAATTGCTAATATTTAGATAAGCTGGACTTAAATTTGTAAAGTGTATACAGTTCTCTTTGGGGTTTTTTTGTGGGCTGTCTGGTAATACTCTGGATGTATAGTAATGTTGTCATTTTATATTATTGAATATAAATAAAGAATAATAAGAATAAAAAAGGGAATTATACCTTAAGGCCTGGTTCACACCTATGCATTTTTTAGTGCATTTTCAGTTTTGCAGAAAAACACTACAGTCCATTTAACATGGGTCACGTTCACATCTGCACATTTTATGGAAAGAGCCAGTGACCAGCAGTGTTGTGTTTTTGGTTCCATAGACTTCAATGGATCAAAAACGTGTATTGAAAAATGTAACATGCACCTTGACTATGCAAACTGCAACCTGCATAGGTGTGCACCGGGCCTTAAAGTCATTGTCACTGGATAAAAAGTGTAAAAAATTATGAGCTGCAAATATAGAGTGCTTATAATTCCCCTGGCCCATTTCCTCTGATCTTGGCTCTGTTCCAGAGCTATGGCCACCTAAAAAGGGTTCACACTTGACATCTCTGGCAGTGTCAGATGCATGCACCCCCCACATCATGGCTAGGTTCCTTACACTGACCCCTATGACACTGCTGTGCCCTATAGGGATGTATGATCAGGTGGGAAGAGGCATTGTTTGCAGTGGGGGGACAGGCATCTGAAACACCAGGAGATACTGAGTTTCAAGATTCCTCAGACAACCATATCTCTAGCCAAGATCAGAAAAAGGAGTCACAGGATGGGTGAATATACTGTAAACCTTGTTTTTTTGCAAGCGAGTAACAAAGTCTCTTAAAGGGCCCATTTACACCGGCATTAGCTGCATACGCATGAAGGGACGTTGTGTCCTGTGTTTCCTTAGGGTAGCCCATTAATTTGAATAGGCTGCCCACACATTTTTTTTTATCAACATTTTTCAGGATGAGTTTGAGTTCAGTCTAAATCCTGAAAGAAGCTGTCATTGATGGCCCAATCAGCTGTAGGAGGAGCATTCCCCTTCCCACAGTTCCACATACACAAAGGGGATGCCCATGGCATCGATGACCTAATATGGCCGCTTGGCCTTATTGAGTCAATGACATTGGCCATATTAGGTCAATGTCATCGACTTAATAGGTCCATGTGGCCTTAGTGGGTTATTGATATTGGCCACATTAAGCCATATTAGGACATACGTGACCTGATTCGGCCACATGGCCATTTTGGGTGGATGACATTGGCTATATTAGGCCATATTACGGCATCATTGACCTTATATGGCCACATTGTCCAATTAAATCAATGACACATGACTGATTAGGTCAGTCTCATCGACCTAACTGGGTCATGTAGCCTTAGTAAGTTAATGACATTGGCCATATTAGGCCATAAGTGAGCTGATTGGGCCATATGGCCATATTGGGTCAATGACATTGGCCATATAAAATCAATGTCATCGACCTAACAGGGCCATGTAGCCCTAATAGGTCAAATACATTGGCCATATTAGGGTATAATTGACCTGACTGGACCACTTTCCACATTAAGTCAATGACATTGGTCATTTTAGACCATATTATGACATCATTGACCTAGTATAGTCACATTGTCATATTGGATCATTGACACCGTCCACATAAGTTCAATGTCATTGACCTAACAGGGTCATGTGGCCTTGGTAGGTTAATGACATTGGCACTATTAGGTCATATTAGACAAAAAACATCATCCAGCAGCATGTCTGGACGTCGGAGTGTGTCCCCACACGTTCATTTACAAGTGGCCATTGGCTTTTCAAATATACTACATCTAATTCAGATTTACCAACAATGATTACCCTATGCTGAAGGGCCTGTACATGCTCGGCTTCAGAATTGCTAGGTGACAATTTTCCCAGATGTATTAGGCCACCACCAGTGATTAGTTGTAGACTACCACAGACCAGCATATCCAGGACACAGCTCTGTTAGTTTTTACTTGTTTTTAAAATGCTATGGAATGTCATGCATAAATTAGTTTTTCTAAATATACACATGACTGATTTTTCTGCATACCCCTGAAGACGGAGATTCGATTCTCCGAAACACTGAGTGATCTACCGAAAAATTGTGTCAATTTTTGTGGTTATTGTTCGATAGAAACTCACATGCAGCACTGTGTACATTCCATTTATGCGCTATTTTTATCTTTAATCATTATGTATGCACTTTATTAATTATTAAATAATACTTTTTCAATATATGCTTACATTTGAGTGCCTTAAAAGTCCAGTCAGGGGATACATCTTTCTTCTTATTAGGCCATATTAGGACATATTTGACCTGGCTGGGCCACATGGTCATATGAAAGTGGATGTAAACCCACCACTCACCCAGTATAAACTACATGCAATCCCTACTTTGCAACAAAAAAAAGGAAAAAAAAGAAAAAAAGAAAAGGCCTGGTCTTAAAGTGGTTAAATATTCTTGATAAACCAAGATATTATTTTCATGACTCTATTGGTTAAACTGACAGATATTTAACAGTGCTATATAGTACATATGGGCATTATCCGTCTATGTTTCATTTACACGTGTTATAACGCTATATATTCCGATGAACATTAGTCATCGCTGACTAATATTTCAAAGCTGTGTACGATAATTTATGTGGGCATCGCACTTATAAAGTGTTTTACTCTATATCTAGAAACATTGACAAAATGATTCACGGAATTCTATTAGGCTTGCCTGCCTACCTTTTTCACACTGGAACCAAGCTTATAAAAATATACAAACTTTGGAAATCATTTCTTTACGTTGAACAATCTAGTCTGCAAACACAACATTTGACTGACATTGCTGGCATTTTAGTCCAAATTCCTCAAGCTAAACTTCGGGAAAAAAATATGTTTGGACATTTTCTATGTAAACATAAATTACCTCTATAGATGGGTGTGCTATGAGTGGATGGTGCTGCAGGTAAAACTCTGAAGCCCTGTACACACGATCGGAAATCCGATGAAGCTGACTTCCATCAGTCTTGCCTACACACCATCAGACAAAATTCTGACCGTCCCAAACGCCATGATGTACAACACGTACGACGGCACTATAAATTGGAAGTTCAAATCCAATGGCGCCACCCTTTGGTCAGCTTTTGCTGATTTCGTGTTACCGCGTGTTAGTAAAAGATTGGTGAGAGCCGATTCGCGCTTTTCAGTCTCCGTGCTTTTCAGTCCGTTACAGCATGACTAATGTGCTATCTCCATTACCAACGCTAGTTTTACCAGAACGAGCGCTCTCGTCTCCTAATTCAGTCTGAGCATGCGTGGGTTTTTTGTCCAATGGAGTTCCACACAGACAATCGGAATTTCCTATCGTTTTTTTTTCCATCGGAAAAATTTAAAACATGTTCTATTTTTTTTCACCGATGGAAATAAGTTTGATGGGGCCCACACACGATCGGTTTGTCCGATGAAAACAGTCCATCGGACTGTTTTCATCAGTAAAACCGATCGTGTGTACAGGGCTTTACTTTTATTAATTTTGCCCACTTCTGTGAGCACCGAACCTCTTTTGCTGAAATATACAGTTCCACTGTGGTATGGGGTTCTGCACTCCACAGCATACTGTATGCCCCGGAATGCAGAGTGTCAATGCACATGCCCATGCTATTGCCAATGTGAATATCTCCTCATTTAGGAGATATTCATTGTACCTACATGCAAGCCTAATTGTAAGCTTACCTGTAGGTACAAGTTCAGAAAGAAACTTTACTACTGCTTTAAATATATAAGGGGTGGGAGTGGGGGCTACAACAATGAGTTAATGTAATTGTTTCCGTTCGAACGAAAACAGTGACCATGAGTGGCCAGGTGTGTGGGAGGCACAATGGCTTTTTCAATGTCTCAGATAGGACATGTGGCTTTAATGCAGAACTAAAGTTATTATGTTTTGTGAGTAGGCAGGCTTTTTATTGCAGAAGAGACATGCAATGTATCTTGTACAATGAACTACTCCTACCTGCTTACTCGCAGAGATCTCCGCAATATAAACTGAGGTGCGCAGCTCAGCTTAGAGCAGCCAGGCCGATCCCTGTGTGCCAGAATGACTAGCCCCTGCGTATGCACGGAAGTGCCATCATCCTGCATCAGCAAATGAAGATGACCGAATTGTGGCCAACAGGAGAAGATGGAAACACTGGCAAGGGTCTGTCAGACAGGTGACTGTTAATACCTTTAGACCTGCTTTAAGGAAAAAGTCTGCTGGTTTACAGAGTCATGTTTAAGTCATTACCTGTGCTTGTGAAAATAAACAGACTGATTCTTAAGAAAAACAGATCTCTATTTCTGTTATTATTGCTTGTTTGATCCACCATTCCTTTGAAGCACGATCTGTGGGCCTTCCTATTGTGCAGCTCAATTACTACCACCCCCTCTGCTGTGAGCTAGGCATTCTGAGTATGTGTTCCACTATGTAGAGAAAAAGACTTGAGCTAACATGCTCTCTTCCCCCTATAAGAATAGTTTTAGTGCTGGTGCCAGAGACAAGCAATGTCAATCAACATTAATTAGTTATTTGCTGCATGGTCGGACAGCAGTGAGGGGCGGGCATTTTGCCAACCACACTAGCTTTGGATCCAAGGCACCAATTAAACAGTGTAAAAGTGGTCAAAACCTAGTATTCTGGGGAACATGATAAAGAAAATATGGGTACGGGTAGGTATTCTTGTTTAAACAGTAGCCGTAAAAGCAGCTTTCCATTTGTACATGACTGTAGACTGCAGCAGGGGCCACTTTGGAGAAACCTGCATCTCACTATGACTGTGCTTTTCTTTCATCACCACTAGAGCTGCACGATTCTGGATAAAATGAGAATCACAATTTTTTTGCT
The DNA here is from genome assembly GCA_029206835.1 of Rana muscosa. NCBI lineage: Eukaryota > Metazoa > Chordata > Amphibia > Anura > Ranidae > Rana > Rana muscosa. The sequence continues at coordinate 542,515,328 of CM055117.1, read as the reverse complement.
TAGAATAAAGATCACGATTTTCGCGGCATAACATCATCTTTCCCACCATACAAAAAAAAAAAATTGGGCTAACTTTACTGTTTAATTTGTTATTTTAATTAATCGAAGTGTATTTTGTTCCAAAAAATTGTGTTTGAAAGACTGCTGCGCAAATACAGTGTGACATAAACTATTGCAATAACCGCCATTTTATTCTCTATGGTCTCTGCTAAAAATATATATATAAATAATGTTTGGGGGTTCTAAGTAATTTTTCAGCAAAAAATACTGATTTTATCTTGTAAGCAACAAGTGTTAGAAAAAGGCTTTAAGTGGTTAAACTGACCTAATTTGCAGACTGAAGTTCATCCCTTTGATCTAAAAGAACCAAATGATACAATGTGTATATTTATCTCTCAGAGCTGAGTAATGTTGTGCTAAACTTTGCCTCTTTTTTTTTTTGATAGCTCTGAGCAGAGAACCGCTCTGCACTTGTTACATGAATCGTGGAAATGGTGGATTAAGATCGTGAGGAGGGTTCAATCGAGATCACGATTTATTAACGAATAATCCTGCAGCTCTAATCACCACTAAAGTAAATAAATCTATATTTAACTGGTATGGGGTCCAAGGTTCAGATAATTTATTCCTCCTTTGAAGGCCCCTGTGTCATATGGGCTTAGACCCCTTTCACCCTGAGACACTTCCAGGAGTTTTAGCGCTAAAAATAGCGTCTCTCATGCCTCCCCAGTGTGAAAGCCCAAGTGATTTCACACTGGGGCGGTGCGCTTGTATTTTTGGGGCGGTTTTGGAGCAGTGTTCACCGCTCTCAAAACACTCTGCCCATTGAAATGAATGGGCAGTGCTGCCAAAGCGCCTGCAAAGTGCTTCAACAACGCAACAACACGGGCTCTTTTAACCCTTTCTTCGGCCGCTAGCGGGGGGTTAAAACGCCCCGCTAGCGGTGCTTTACCACTAACGCCGGACGCTTTCAGTGTGAGAGTAGCCTTAGAGTTAAAACAAAATCAAGTAGTTCAACTTTTAACATCACTCTTTCACCATTTTAAAAACAGACGTCAAAGACATATGTTGGAGTTTCGGATGCCTGGTTACCATCTGCACACTGTGACTTCCCTACATCACTACACATTACTGACTAATGGACCCGGAGGTATGCACTACAGAGCGCAGTGATGAACCAGACAAAAGATACTCCTAAAAGTAGGTGAAATGGTGAAATGGTATGAAAATGTTTCAATGGTGATTGTAAACTCTCACCTTGTAAAATAAACCATTTTAAAATAGAAATTAAAGGCAAAACATTTGTATATATATATTTTTTTTTTTTAAATAAGTGATCACATACCCTCTGTTCCCTCAGTTCTCAGCTGCATAAGAGCTGTGTGGGGGGAGGGGGGGTGGAGAAGCAACAGTACACTGATCTTCCCAGTAAAAGGCTAAGCAGGGGAGGAGGCGTGTCAGGATGAGTCTGATCATTGGAGGAAAGGGTGCTGGAGAATTGACCACGGTGTGCTCTCCTGCCTAGTGCGGTCAGTTTTTGATAGGAAAGCAGAGGGACTAGCAAGTATCACCAGGGATTTCACACAAAGGAAACAATACATAAGACTTTTTCATACCAGTACATGGTACAGCAGACACATATCAGGAAGAGGGAATGTTGGGGCAACAAACACTTTAACTGTAAACCAAATAGTCAAGTAACACTTTTGAGTGTACTAATGTTTTAATAGCTATCGTTTTACAGTTGTCACCCTAATCAGTTTATCTCCACACTGCAAAAAATAACTAAATTAAGGAAAATACTTAAGTTTTAAAACTAGATTCAAGAAAGTAGAACAAAAAGATTAATTATAATGTGGTTAAGCCATTTAAATCAGCAAAGTGAAAAGGAAAAGTCATTTTTAAATATTGCAGCCGTCTTAAATCATATAGCTCCAAACAAGTAAACAATACTACAGACACTACCATCTATAATTAACAATATTCAAAATGTTCAAAGACAAAGATTACAAGGCATTAAACATTTGGTGAGCGCTGTTGTTATAATTATGAGTTTTGAGAATTACACAGACAAATAAAACCCAGCAATGGAATTCATATTAAGCATTTGAAAGCTCAGCCTGGACAGTTTGTGTAACATTAAAGCGGAACTTCAGTAATTTTTTAAACTTTCCATCTATTAAATGTTCTGCCCTTGTTTTAACTTTGGATAGTAAAACATTTTTTTTCTGCCAGTAAATACCTTATACAGCCCACTTCCTGTTTCTTGTCTGGTAAAAAGTCTAGGCTTATGACATCATGCACAGCTCTCTCTCACTCTCCTGAGAGTTTTCCAGGAAGGGGGAGTCACACGAGGGCCAATGAGAGCTGCAGAGCTGCCTATGTGTGTTTGTGTAACTCCAGGAAGTGAACAGGCAGCAGATTCAGCTGCCCACAGTTAAAATGATTGCAGCTAGACTTAGTGGAGGGAGATTTCTGCAGCATATTTGGCAAGTACGGAATCACAGTATATATAAAATAATATGAAAAGTGGTTGGAGGGAAGCTTTAGAATGGCAAAGATGTTTTTATTACAAATTATGTGAGCAGACTGCAGTTCTTTTTAAGTAAGACGATGAAAATTACTGTTGGACTGTAAAGGGTAAGTTCCCATTTGTAATATAATAGAAGAGAAAAAGTTGCGCTATGAGTCTATAATTCTATCTGGATAGTGAAAAAGTCCAAATGGGAATGCTTAAAGGACTAGTGTCAGATTGAAACACTAAACGTGGATCCTATGAACTGGTAAAGGTGTATGCTTACAAGAAGGTAAGCCAAATTGAACGGATGGCTATAACCCAGCCTAGGCCTTTAGATGCACTTCAAATAAATTTCTCCAATAGTGTTGAGTCACGACAATAGAAGGGTACTCCGCAGTATGGGGTAAATGTTCCAAAAATTGCATGTATTGAAAAAAAAAAGAAAGCAAAACAACATAGTGTAATCCTGCCACAAAGAATCTCCCTATCAGGGACTATTGATATAGGGTAGGGGAGACAATACACCACCAGTGAGTGATTCCTATATTAGTGAACCCTCGCCGCACACATAGTCTCCTTACCAGAGATACAAAAAAGGAGAGAGAGAGGAGATTTTGTAGAGTGTAGAAATGTTGTACAAATCCACCCGGAAGTGCACCACCACCCAATATGATGTCTGCTTACCAGATTGCAAACAATGATATGCAACACAAATCAGCGTAGGTCAGAATTCCTCGCTACCACCGTGATCTTGGTATGGTCCAAGTGGTGTATCAAACTAAGGAGAAAAAGTAGGAACTGGATAGTGTGATATCGTCTCAGCAATTTATTATAAAAAGTAAAAGTTGCACTTACATCAGCGAACAAATAAAAGGACATATGTAAAAGCCGGCCGGCTAGAAAGCAAACTCCCGTCCTATGAGCGTGGTGACGTCAGCACGTACCCCCTTACTAAGGGGGTACTAAGGGGGTATGTGCTGACGTGTTTCAATCCGACACTAGTCCTTTAAGCATTCCCATTTGGACTTTTTCACTATCCAGATAATAGAATTTTGGACTCATAGCGCAACTTTTTCTCTTCTATTACTTTTTGTGTTTATCTCATTATTGTTGCTGCTGGCAAGGGTCTATTTTTTAGTTATATTCTCGTTAATTGATTATATATTGTTCTCTTTGAATTTACATACAATAAGCACGGTTTTGTTTTTTAATTTGTAACATAATGTACTAAAAAAAATCACTGTGTAGCATTACAATTTGGAATTAAATTTAGGTGTCATACCTGCAGGCCCATTGCAGCTTATCCACAGCCTGGCTGAAAAAAAAATACTAATGGAAGACACCTACACAATCCTGTCTGTGAGCTGGGACCTCCAATATGTTGGGCGAGCGCCCAGCATAACTGTAATGAGATTTTTCTTTCTTTCAAGCATCATGCATGTGCAGTGCGTAGGTTTTTCAAGAGGGAAAGCGCTCATTACAGTGATGTTGGGATTGCACCCAACTACAGGGCTTCCTATATCACAAGCAGGATGGTATAGATCTCTAGATCTCTTCCATTAGTAGTTTTTCAGCCAGACTATTGTTGATAAGCCACAATAGGTCTACAGCTATGGCATTTAAACTGAATTCCAAATTGTAAAGCTACACATTTTTTTTTAAATGTACTGGGTTTCATGAAACACATACCTTCTTTACTTACTGTCCTACTTCCATGCACTTTCCCTTATCTAAGTTCAATTTGCGGGTGCTTCAATTGTTGAGAAGTGGTAGTGCTCAGTCTTCATTGCTCTGTGTAGTGTGGTGTGTGGAAGCATCCTCACTGCAGTGCACACTGTTCTTGTCTGAGCTCTGCTGTGGATGTGCCTGGAAAGGTTAAGCTGAACCCCCCCTCTACATTCCTGGTGACAATGCCTGTCTCGGGTAAATGCATGGTGCCAAAGACAAGATCCATGGGTCAAGGTCCAATTGTTATTCGTCTCCTTGCCAGCTATGCAATCACACAGCAGCAGCCAAGGGTCAACATTTATTTACTGGCGTGGGATGCTGGATCGGAGATTACATAATTTTGTAAATCTTGGTGCCTGCACAATTTCTGGCTGCCTGGCTGCATTTACAAACATCTAACATGGATCAGCCCCTACTGCAGCCTCTTACTTTATGACTTCCTATCAGGGTTTTTTTTCTCAGAGAATAGGTGCAGGTACTCCCCCCTTCCGAGTCACCCCTTGTTTCCACCCCCTATCCACCTTTGAGCATGTCCCTTGGTACCACCCCCAGCCACCTTCCAGTACTGCCCCTTTTAGAGAATACAGAACCAAGTATCATTTTGTTTTTTGGTGCAAAGTAATTTGTATGGAATTTGTTAATTAGAACAAGAAAAGCAGTAAAATAGATACCTCCAGAAATTACTGACCCCGCCACAAACCATAGATCCCTCAGGAACAATATATGCCATCACCAAAACAATAAATCCACTTCAGCAACAATAGACCCCTCGCTCAACAGAAGATCCCCCAGCCACAATAGACCCCTCCCTCAATAATAGACCCCCCAGCAACAGAAGATCCCCCCGAAAATACTAGACCCCCCCACCAGCAAAACAGACCCTGCCAACTATAGACCCCTTCTAGTGACAATAGATCCTCCAGCATATCCCTGTACCCCTTGTCATTACAAACATGCATAGCTAGAGTTTCCAGAACTGCATTCCCTTGTGTTACAACAGAAAAAAAGTCCTGCTACCTGCTTCCTATAAAGTTATAATGCGTCAGTCAGATCACTGATGGAGAGGGGACTGAGAAAATAATTACTTCTGTCTGCAGCAGACTGATGACATCATCTCAGCCTAGACAAAGTCATCTACCTGGAGCTTAATTACTGCTTTTTAGTGATAAATGAAAAGGCTATTTTAAATATTTACTATCTCTATATAAGAACAGTATCGTGACATTTCAGGAATTTATTCATGCAGCCATATTTATTAAAAGGCCCACTTTAAAGACTAAGTGCATTTTCAAATGATCTTAACGCCTTTAATCTATCAATGGCAATCATGCATATTTGCAAATGTAACTTTTCCCCTGCTTACCTTTTTCCTGCTGTCCTAAGATCATCAAGGATTCGTCTAGTTCAAGTTGCATTCTATTTCTTGATTCTGTAAATATGGTGCTATACCTGTATATCAAAACAACTATCCACGCAATTTCTTTCAATTTTACATGTCTCCTTGGGTAGCTCATATTAGCTGGAAGGGATCATCACAGAAATAAGGAATGCTGGAATGCCTGCTTAAATTTAACACTACAGTATATATTAAAAAAAAAATCCTCATGAGTATCACCTTTTGTACTTTCAAAGAAGACCTGTGCTGTATATCAATAATGAATTTGGAGGCTGTTGATATTGAATTGACAAGTTATGAGGTACAACTTAACGGAAACATTTTAGCTTTATGAAAATTGTGCATTAGCATTCCAGCTATAAAAGAGGATGGATTATAATAGGCGAGTTATTGAATACCAAGCACTAAGTTCTTTTTTATTTTTCAATGTTAGCACTTCTTTAGTGCTTTTAAAAATGTTCATCTAAAAATGTATGACTTATTTGTACTTTTCCATAATTTATTTTGTTCATTTATGTATTACTTTCTTATAAGGGACTTTAGGAATTTTGGATGCCTTAAATGTAAAAAAGTTGCCTGTTCTCTTGTGCTTGGACAACCTAGTGTGACCAACACTGGTAAGAAAAATAAAATCACAAAACTGTCTGGCAGTTCGGAAAATGATACAATTTCTTACAATTTTTTGCTGTTGTTTTACTCTATCCTGTCTTTTACACAGTTTTGCTATCACACAGCCCTGCCTGAAAATGGAGGAGACATGATTTCTCTCTGCTGCGGATCAGGAGCATTTACAGGTTTCCTCCCCAACCTGTAAAAGTAAAGCAGAGGGCTGGGGAGCTAACCTTGCTGTCATTCTCCTCTATCCTCCTTTTGCTTCTTGCACTGCAGCATACTTGTTGCCTACTTACTCCATGTCAGTGACTTAGTAACCATTAAATCCATTAGATTAGCTTGAGAGATAGGCATTTTTTTATGTCAGCTATGGCAACCTTCATAATGTTTTCAGATCATTTCTTTCTAACCTCTTGTTGACCACGTAATGCATATGTGCAACAGCAAGGAGGGTGGGCTTTAATGTCGACATGCTGCACATGCAGTATGCGTCCATGGTGGCAGAGGTTTCTGTGCTTTGAGTGCTCTCACTGCCTGCTTTAAGCACAGTGACTGAGCTGTTACAGACAGCTCCCGGTCTCTGGTTATGATTTGTAGCTAGCGGGACAGGCTCCTGACCATGTGACCACTGTGACAGCCAATCACAGTGATCACATGACCAGGAAGTTTGTCCCATACTCTCCTCCTGGTGAAAAGACCCAGTTTAAAGCAGAGTTCCCCCAAAAAGTGGAAGCTCCGCTTATCTGACTCCTCCCCCTCTACGGTGCCACATTTGGCACCTTTCGGGGGGAGCAGTACCTGTTTTTGCGATCGGGCCGTGGCTCAATCACTCAGAAGTTTGGCCCCCTCCTCCTTCCCCCACTGCTCAGTCATTCAGAAAGCGCAGCGTGCTTCACGCATGAGCAGTAGAGAACCGGCTATGAAGCCGCAAAGCTTCACTGCCGATTTCCCTTACAGACAATGGTGGAGGCAGCACCCGAGAGCCGATGAAAACATTGGCTGGGGTGCCGGCATCGCTGAATTCCAGGACAGGTAAGTGCCCTAATATAAAAATTTAGCAGCTACAGTAGGTGTAGCTGCTGACTTTTAATTTCTTGCTGTGTGGGGGGGGAGGGGGGGGGCGGAACTCCGCTTTAGGCTGGGTTCACACTTGTCCGACAAACGCTCCGACATTGGGAGCTCATGTCGCATGACGTGTGAAAATCAATGTTTCCCTATGAGAGCTGTCTTAACTGGTCCGACACAAGTCGGTCCGACTTTGAAAATGCTCCCTGCACTACTTTGGTCCGACTTTGATCCTACTTCAGCCCATTGAATATCATTGAAGTCGGATCAAAGTAGGAGCCTTGTCCTAACCATCCGACTTTTGACATCTGACATGGTGATTACAGCAGCAGTAAAAGGAATTTATCTCACCCTGGGATTGTTTTGATTGGTCAAAGGACAAGTCAGACTATCACAAAGTCGGATCAAAGTAGTATCCTGTTCATGAAAGTCAGATGGATGTCGGACCAATGTAGGACTGATGTCGCAGGGCAAAGTAGGATGAAAGTTGTATGACTGTTGTGTCGTATCAGTGTGAACACAGCCTCAAGAGCTGCTGAAAGGGGATGGTAAGGGATTAAGTTCAGTATGTAATCATAAGAAAACACATTGACCTAGAGTGATTTTTAATGTAGGGTCGAGTCAGATATGAACTTTTGATCACATTTGCTTCTTAGGATTTTTTGTTTAATTTTAACAGTTGACTTTTGAAAGGTGAATGATTGAACAGATCGTGTCAGAACTTTGAAAATGTTTGTAATGATAAACTGTAGCAAGTATTTAAGTTCTAAGCATTGTTGCAATTTTGCATAGTCTTTTCAGATGCTGCACCTATCTGACAGCCAAAAAGAGAGTATATTGTACACGACTAATGCTGTAAAAAAAGCACAAAAAGCATATTAAGTGCTGTATTAGAAGGGTAAAATGCAACCACTCTCAAAAGACTCCCAAAATCGACTGGAGGATTTATAATTACACATTAATTGAAGACAGTTTGTGCTTATTAAGGCACAAGAGCGATCAATCATAGTACTAACTCTTCACACAATAGAAACTGCTGTGGAAAAGCCCCATTGTAGAACAGATTTATTGCTGATTCTGTCACTACAGATAGCCAATAAAATATACTGGTATATACATATATATAAAAAGCAGATCTTAGTGAGTTACCCCTGTATTGTACATGTCCTGGCAACATACTCACATGTGTGAACTTTAGAAATGTTTGACTTCCTCCCTGCACTCTTTACTACAGGGGTAGGCAACCTCTGGCCTCCAGCTGTGGTGAAACTACAAGTCCCATAAGACATTGCAAGACTCTGACAATCACAGGCATGACTCCTAGAGGCAGAGGCATGATGGGATTTGTAGTTTCACCACAGCTTTAGTGTCGAGGTTGCCTACCCCTGCTTTACTAGGTATGCCCATGGCACCACATTGTAGCTATGCTCTTTGACATGTCTGGAATGTTGGGGGACTCCTCATCCATGTGGTAAACCAGCAGCCTTCAAAAATATCTCAGGTTCTTACCATATTGTTACTGATACCACTCTAACAAAGACATTTGGGGTTCATTCATATGGCCTATTTGGGCCATAGGCCTCCAAGAATCAACATCTCTCTGCAGTGGGCAAGCACAGATGATTACTCCCTCTACTGACATCCACCAGGCATTTTCACAGTTGTCATCCCCGTGTGCAGCCTTGAACGCCGCCGCTAATATCCATACTTTAAGCTGGCTGGCTCCCTGTCATCCTCGGTCTCTGTTTGCTCAGTGATACCTACAGCCTCACACTGATTACAGCTGCTTGGTCTCAGGTGTTCCCCATCCATGCTGTTTCATGCTAACTTTAATGTAAGTGTGCTGCTTATTTTAGGTGTTTTTAATTTGATACTGACCGCAGTGCCCTGCTATTTGTTTTCTTCTAGATAGTGAGCCAGGCCAACATTGTCAGGCTGGTTGAAATTTTAGGGGAAACCCAATGATGTTTTTATTTAAGCGTACGGTTTAATGAAAAAAAATAAAAAATAGCGTAGAATTGCCCTTAAAATGTGAAAGAGGCACTTATCCAGGCTTGCAGCCATGGTGACCAGAAAAGGGAGGGCAGTGAGTGTGCACCCCCATCCTTTTGACTGAACCACAACAGGCCACATGGTACCTTGCAAGGTGGCAATGCCTTCCCAATCCTTGCAAGGCACCTTGTCCCAATGCTGAGGAGCAATGGCCTCTTCCCCACTACTGTATATGCTGTATACAGAAAGAGCTCATAAAAAAAATCTACCAGTTGTTTAGTAGATTCGTTTTTTTTCTTTGTGCCAACTGGTAGTCGCCCTGCACTGTTCTGATAAAAGGTGAAATCTGATGGGTTGTTGCAGGTTAATGTCCCTTCTTTTGCCTCAATAAATAAGCCTGTATATCATTACAAATCAGTTTGTGCTTCAGTAGTGGCTGATTAAGGAGAGAGCTCTTCACTCTAACAAAAACATTTTTTAAATCGAATTCCACTTTAACCACTTCGCGCCCGGGCTATAAGCAAAAGACGTCCGCACGTCAATTGCTGATAGGACGTCTATAGACGTCCTCTTATTTACTTTCGCGATGCGCGCCACCGCGGGCACGCGTCGGGGAAAAACTGTGCCCGCCGTGTCAGGCGAGTGCCGATGCGCGTGCCTGGCGGCCGCGATGTCCACCAGGTACGAGCGATCGGCTGTCACAGAGCCAGGGACGTGGATCTCTGTGTGTAAACACAGAGATCCACGTCCTGTCGGGGAGAGGAGACGGATGGTGTGTCCCTTGTACATAGGGACAACCATCGGTCTCCTCCCCCAGTCAGTCCCCTCCCCTCCACAGTAAGAACATCTAGCAGGGAACATATTAAACCCTTGATCGCCCCCTAGTGGTTAACCCCTTCCCTGCCAGTCACATTTATACAGTAATCAGTGCATATTTTTAGCACTGTTCGCTGTATAAATGTGAATGGTCCCAAAAATGTGTCAAAAGTGTCCGATGTGTCCGCCGTAATGTCACAGTCACAAAAAAAATCGCAGATCGACGCCATTACTAGTAAAAAAATAAAAAATAAAATAATAAAAAAAAAATCATAATTCAATTCCCTACTTGGTAGGCGCTATAACTTTTGCGCAAACCAATCACTATATGCTTATTGCGATTATTTTTTTTACCTAAAATATGTAGAATACGTATCGGCCTAAACTGAGGAAAAAAATAGTTAAAAAAAAAAAAATGGGATATTAGTTATAGCAAAAATTAAAAAATATTGTGTTTTTTTCAAAATTGTCGCTCTATTTTTGTTTATAGCGCAAAAAATAAAAACCGCAGAAATGATCAAAGACCACCAAAAGAAAGCTCTATTTGTGGGAAAAAAAGGACGTCAATTTTGTTTGGGAGCCACGTCGCACGACCGCGCAATTGTCATTCAAAGCGTGATGGCGCTGAAACCTGAAATTTCGCCTGGGCAGGAAGGGGGTTATGTGCCCAGTTGTCAAGTGGTTAAAAGAAAAAATACTGCAAGAAGATAATAAAAAAAGGAAAATTGCCACCATTATTAATACGTTTCCAAATGGAAAAATTATAACAAACTAACATCCACTAGCATAGAAGTAATAATGGCAGAAGAACAAAAAATAACATAGGAAAGGTTTGTTAAAGAGGATCTTGTGTTACGATCATTTTGACAATTTTTATACATATCAATTACTTTACAAAGCTACATTGACAATACTATGGTTAAAATCTAGTTTATCTTCATGCAAGTTACGCTTTAAAGCAAGCTTGTGTAAAGAAAAAACGAATAAACGAACACATGTAGCACACAGCTAATAGCATAAGCTACCATTTCACACATTTAGTGTGGTCATCGATTTTTCCTGCCCAAAGTAGAATTTCCTGAGTGAGTCGAACAGGTATCCCGCCTCCTCCCCATGGCAATCCACATCGCTACATCTGCTGTCATAGTAACCTATCAACAGGCCTGACTATAGCTACTATATGAGGCGGTGCACCTATGGTTATTCAAATTATATCTCAATGGCTCTAGGCAGCACTGACAGGCCATAGATCCTAATATGTTATCACAGCTTTGCTACATATGTTTTTTTTTACTTATTTCTTTGCACATGTTCAGTTTGATAGATGTCATCAGCTATAGCATTTTAAATGTTTTTGTTTGTTTTTTAAACTGAAGCTTACTTTCCACTATATGGGTGACCTGAGCTGCTAACAACTGGTCACTAGGGATTATAAGAAATGATATTAGATCATCACCTGTTTCAGCATGGTCTCAGAATGTTGCATTATGTTCAGCATACATTTATACACAAATGATCAACAATTTAGCATATTGTGTATATTATAGCTGACAAAGTGCTTGCCAGACGCCATATGTTTTGAGCAGGAGGCATAGAGTGTAAAATTAGCAAAGCAGGTGTACACTGCGCTTGTCAACAGGTAGGTGTTGCAGATATGAAACTATGCACCTGTAAAAGTACTGAAGACATATCCTCAAGCTATTTTTCATGGACAACTGTTATTTCTGTATTCATAAAACTTTTTACAGCGCATGAAATTATTGGATTTGTCAGTATAATTCTCTTGTTTACTTTCCCTGTTTTATAGCTTTTACTTCTCCCTTGGGTAAATTTTACATTGTTAACACATACATATACAGTACATTTGCAAGGATGCATTATGTAAGAAGGGGAATGCTGAAGAAACCTACAGAGCCATATTTAACAAGGAATTAGATGGTCAGTTCACTGTTTTTTTTTGGAATCTAAAGCAGATGTGAGCATCATAATAAAATGTAGCTTCCTAAAGCACTGTTTCCCATAAACAATTAACTTTTTTTAAATATTAGAATAATTGTCACCTTTTTCCATCCTCCTCAGCACATCTCAATACTGGCAAAAAATAGCTAAATTAGTATGATGTTATTTAAGTGATTTACATAAATACGTGCAAAGTAGGCCTTTTCCTGTTTCTCTCCAGTCTGCCATATTTTATCCAAATTTTGTTTTAAATGCACACTTTTTCCCCAAGATTTAATAGCCGCTTCTCAAATTCTGCAGCCCATAGATTGCCACTATATAGATATTTATGGAAATGGCTAGCTATCACTTTTCAGGACAAAAAAATTGATCAGATTTGTAGTACATTACATAGCAGTAGTGTGAACCTAGGCTAAGACCCAATTAGCTCTAGAGTCTTTACAGAAGTTGTAAAGACAGATGTTTTTTTATCTTAATGCATTATATGCATTAAGATAAAAAGCCTTCTGTGTGCTGCAACCCCTCTCAGCCCCCCTAACATTTACCTGAGGTCCCGTTATGTCCAGTGATGTCTAAGAGTGTCTCAGCCCTCCGAGATTTTCCTTCCTGATTGGCTAAGAAACAGCAGCGGCGCCATTGGCTCCCACTGCTGTCAATAAAAGTTAGCTAGCCAATCAGGAAAGAAAAATCTCAAGTTGAGAATTGTTTTTCAAGTACATATACCATTATCGGTATACGAACAGCAAAAGTTGATTGCATTCAGATGCTCTTATCCTGATTTGAACATGTATCTTAACATGTTTGTGGACAGGAAAGAGGAGGGAGTAATATGAGTCACTGCTGTGACTCATTCACTTCCAGTTTGTAAATATCAGTTTGAGCCACTGAACTCTGTAACAATTCTCCTCAATTAGTTTTGGAGGGGAGAGCAGGTACCCTGTTTTTACAGGCTCCCAGCTCCCACTTCCTCCCCTGGCGTCGCAGCACCAAAAGGAAGATCACCTCTCCCCCTCCCTCCCTGCAAACTTCTGGGACATGTCATAGGTCCCAGAAGATTGCCCGGCCATTCACAGCGCGCAGCGCGGCTCGCGCATGTCCAGTGCACACCCAGCTGTAAAGCCACAGCCCGGCACCCACAGTTAGAATTCCGGCGCCGCAGAGAGGAGGGGGAAAGGAGCTTCCTGCACCCACATCGCTGGACCGTGGGACAGGTGAGTGTCTGATTATTAAAAGTCAGTAGCTACCCTTTTTGTAGCTGCTGACTATTAAATGGGTGGAACTCCGCTTTAAGGTGAAAAAAAAATTGAGGCATAAGTATTGTCCCCCTCCTTCTTTTACTTACCTGAGCCCTCATTCAATCCAGAGTTGTTCCCAGTTTGCAGCAATTTTTTTCCCTCACTTACTGGTCTTGCCAGCTGCTGTCAATCAAAGCCAATGATGAGGTAGCAGGGGAAGGCGCCAATTCCAGCTGTCTGTGTCTGTAGATGCAGACAGTGAGGCTCAGGAGCGAGCCCACATAAGTGCACTCATAGAAAGTGGCTTTCTATGTTGGCACTTACTGGAGAGGAGGAGCCAGGAGTGCTGGTGTGGGGCCCAAGAAGAAGAGGTTTGGGATTACTCTATGCAATTCTATTTGACAGAGCAGGTAACTATAAACCCGTTTGTTATTTTTTTTTTTTTAAATGCATTTACAATCACTTTAAGCAAAGCAGATAAGATTTTCAGAGAAAACATGTGAAAGGGACCGTAGCTCCAACTGTTGACTGGAAATGCAAACACTTATGATTTAAATGCAGTATTTTATATATCCTTAACTAAAACACAAATGTACAGAAATCATAATTAATAAAGAACAAAAAATATACAAGCCATTGTATAATCCCTTATAATTACCTAAATATGCATACGGTATGTACATACAAAATCAAACTTCTAAATCCTGTTCACAAATTAGAATTTTAGTTTTCTCTGTAATGTGGTAATGATATAGTGAATTCTATCTAGCTTCACTTGAAAACTGCAATTTGCTTAATCAAAGCCCATGTCTTTTTAATGTATACCTCCCTCTCCACCCCTTTTCTCAAAAGTTCCAATTTTCTATGAATACTTAGGTTCTTGCAGAACTAACAGTTATTTAAACAGTCAGCACGCTCAAAACATACATCATTAGCACTCATGAGCGCAACTTTAACTGGCTTTTGGAGGACTTTTCCAGCATGCTTCCTAAACTACAATACAGAATAACATCCAAAACACTGATAATTATGGGCTCATCCTTCCTTTTTTGAAAAAAAGTAGCATAAAAACATAAGAACTGAGCTGTCTATCCAGTGGGGCTTTCTTATGCTTGTGGCCTGAGGGAGCAACCTCACAAATTTTCTGTCCTTACAATATTTCTGTATACCGTATATACTCGAGTATAAGCCGAGTTCCTCAGCACATTTTTTTGTGCTGAAAATGCCCGCCTCGGCTTATACTCGAGTCTGTGTCCATCTTCAAATTTGTGCGCCTGATCCTGGCCAGCCATAGATCCCCTGGATCACAATCTTGGCACACATGTAGCCCCACTTTTCCTCTACATGTGTGCAAAGTTTTTTGTCCGGGGGACCTACAGCCGGGGAGCACCGATTTTTCAAACCAGGCACCCCTTCCATAGACTCCAATGTTAAATGGTAATTTCTCTGGTGAATTTGGGGACCCGGTACCGGCCGGCCCTAGGTTCCTTGGACCCCAAACTTGGCACACATGTAGCCCCACTCTTCATCTACAAGTGTGCAAAGTTTGATGTACAGAAAACCTACGGCTGGGGAGCACCGATTTTTCAATCCCGGGCAACCCTTCTATAGACTCCCATGTTAAACGGCAGTCTAGTCACACAGCGCCGGAGATCAGGTAGGGAGATTGGGCACAGTGAAGCATGGGCACAGTGAGGCATGGACACAGTGAGGCATGGCCACAGTAAGGCACAGTGAGGCAGGCAGATGGACACCCTAGGCTTATACTCCAGTCAATAAGTTTTCCCAGTTTTTTGTGGTAAAATTAGGTGCCTCGGCTTATATTCGGGACGCTTATACTCGAGACTATACGGTATGTTAGTACTAAGCCTGCACAATATCAGCATATATCCTATTACTATGACCAAAGACATTAGTGAAGTGGTAGCTGTAGATGTAGAGAATTTTAGTAAACTGATGCAAGGTGACTGTTAGAGCTACTGACTGGCTGGCTCCATTTAAACATTAGTACTCTATGCCTCTTAGCTGATCAGTGCCTCACCCACCATCAATGACGTGACTGTGGAATTACCCTAGGTACTGTCTAACAAGTAATACAGTATTCTTCTGATAAAATTCAAGAAAAATCTTAAAATGAGTTTAATTTTTTCAGTATAGGTCATCTGGTGATCTGGGTATTACACAGAAAAATCAAGAAAAAATATTTTGTCGGGTACTTATGACTTTAGACAATTGGTTGTCCATGTTTCACAGAAACAGGAAATCAGCACACTTTGTTAGAGGGTTGTTCTGTATGGATATGTGGATGGTCATATGTTTATGTTTTAGGCAAATTGATAGATTACCAGCTCTGGTATCCTTTGGTGCAGGAAGGGTTGGTTTTGGTGCGAAGGATACAGACATTAAAGAGGTAAGTATGCAAAGAAGAAGTTTTGTTTGCATTGGCGTGGTTATTGTGAGGGTTGGGGTTACAGGAATGTTAGTGTTAGGGTTACAGGAAGAGTTAGTGTAAGGCATGCCGTGATGGCTCTGAAAACTAGCAGCCCTCTGGCGCTTAAAGGTAATACTAAACGCTAATGTATTGGTATTATGTATCAAATACATAACATGTGTATCTTACACGTACAAAAGATCACTCAGTACAAGACAGATCATTTTATTTCATGAGGAAAAAGTCAATGAACCATGATTCACTGCTCTTACAATTAACAGCTAATACTCTTTAATTTATAATTTTATCAGAAATGACATAGCCAATTACTTTCCATGACCTTTACTATTATTACAGCATGTAATTTGTGAGAGAGTGGTCAGCTACGGTCTACAGAAGCAGGTACAGCTGACATAAAAAGAAATATATGCAGTGGATGTCCTCTTTTCAAAGGTCTCGCCTTTCAATGTTATCTTAACCACGGAATAACTTACAGAATGAATCACATGATTGGTGAGAACACTGTAATAAAATAATATCTATGGACAGTAATTGACTGAGTAGCAAGTAATTGCTAGACATGTGCACACTGAAATATTTCGTTTCGGAATTTCGTTTTCGTCCGAAAAATAAATTTATTAAGTTACTCCCGAAATTCGTTTTTATTTATTTAGTTTTTCGTTAAAAATTGCATTCGTCCGAAAATCTGAATTAATTAAGGTCGAATCTGTCATTGAAGGCTTATGGTGTCTGTCGAATGTTCAAAGAAGATTTGACGGAGCAGCGAAACTGTACGACTCTGCAATCATACATTTCCGGTCGAATGTTCCGCCCACAAGCAGTGATCTTTTCTCTCTATGTCGAATCTTTTCTCTCTATAATAACAAATCTTTTCTCTCTATAATGTCGAATCTTTTCTCTCCTATGTGGAATCTTTTCTCTCTATAATGTCAAATCTTTTCTCTCCTATGTCGAATCTTTTCTCTCTATAATGTCAAATCTTTTCTCTCTATAATGTCGAATCTTTTCTCTCCTATGTCGAATCTTTTCTCTCTATAATGTCAAATCTTTTCTCTCTATAATGTTAAATCTTTTCTCTCCTATGTCGAATCTTTTCTCTCTATAATGTCAAATCTTTTCTCTCCTATGTCGAATCTTTTCTCTCTATAATGTCAAATCTTTTCTCTCCTATGTCGAATCTTTCCTCTCCTATGTCGAATCTTTTCTCTCCTATGTCGAATCTTTTCTCTCCTATGTCGAATCTTTCTCTCCTATGTCGAATCTTTTCTCTCTATAATGTCGAATCTTTTCTCTCCTATGTAGAATAATCTTGGACTAATAGAGTTAAGGTTAGGCACATTCGACCACAGGTTCGATAGACACAGATTATTATTGTCAGCGTCACGTCGAATCTCCTATCTATATCGAACTGTTGTAGCAACGAAAACGAAAATAAAGCATTTGTTTATGTCGGATCTTTCGGTTTTCGGATTCTGTGCTTTCGTTTTCGTTTGTTAAAACGATAACGAAAATAGCTGAAATTCGGACGAAAATGCATTCGGACGAAAACGAATGCACATGTCTAGTAATTGCTGCTTACATAGATCTCAACCACAGATCAAACCCGGAGGTAACAAGCCATTGGTATAAGGCTGTTACCTGGCTCAGTCACCGGACCCAGTGATACAGGCTGTCATTTCTTATAAGCTTTGCTAGCTTTCCTATTCATGGTGTTGCAGAGGTGCACTCTAACCTGGAACCGCCTTACTGCACTTACTTCCATCACAGCATGGAAGCCACCAAATGAGAAAAACAACAGCTGTCCTAACACTCATACTCCTAACACTAACACTGTCCTCTCATTCAAAAATATGTGTGTCAGAATTACAAGTTTATCAGCACTTTCATTTATTTTCCTCTGCAAAGTCCCACAAAGACCTATTGAGGCTGCCAGTTAAGTTTTCTTAAAGTGGAAGTAAACCCATCGATTTAACAGTTTCAAAAAGCAGTTACATTCCCGGCATGCCGGGAATGCCAACTGTCACATTGGTGGTGCTCTCAACCAAACTGTCAAACCATCCAATGGCTGGTGTCATAACTGATCACATGTGCAGCATCATGGCAGTTGAAGATTAAACTGAGGCCAAGATGGCAGCTCCCTTGTCTGAAAATTATAGGAGGGTTTACTTCCACTTTAACGCTTCCTGTGATAGTGTGGCAAAAATGCTGCCCTGCTCTCGAATTCAGAGCAGAGTTTCCACTCTAATGTAGGCTGTGCCCGCTTGCACTACAGTGGAATGAAAAATTTTTGTGTGTGTGGCTCTAGGCATTGTTATTGCCTGGTCTGTCATACAGGAGCCTTTAGTTGTACTTTTAACAGTTATGCCGCGTACACACGATCGATTTTTTCGACGGTGAAAACACCGTCGAGAAAATCGACGTGAAAAACGAGGAACAGCTTGTTCCCCCCACACACGGCCGTTTTAAATGTCATTTTTTTTTTTGGTCGAAAAAACGACCGTGTGTGGGCTCCGCGGCAGTGTTTCCCTATGGGAATCACTGCCGCGGAAAACATGTCGAAATAAACGACGAGAAAAATTAGAACATGTTCTAATTTTTCTCGTCGTTTTTAATGCCGTTTTTCTCGTCGAAAAAAACGGCAGAAAGCCCACAGACGATCGTTTTTCTCGTCGAAAGGAAAAAATGTTGTTTTTCTCGACGAGTAAACTGGCCATGTGTACGCGGCATAATATGTGGTTTTGTGCCCTAAAAACTGGGCCTAGTAGAGTTAATTAGTGAAAACTAGAAAAAATACAATTGCAACTTTTGCCAACATATACATCTGATGTTTAATTTGGCCAGTGCAATATATTAAATGAAAATCTAATTGTTTGGTAATGGCAATAGCCTTTTTTTTTCTCGCAGCTTTAATAATTCAGTTCCTTTTGCCCTGACATGGTATCACTGCTTGGTGGGAAAAAAAATGAGTGGTGATATATTGCTTTACAACCAAGGCAAATGACAAGCACTTGTCAATATGATAGGCATTTCTGTTTCTGGCACCGAACAGCTGAAGCAAGTTATATATTATGCTATAGGATAGTGGTCTTCAAATATGAATGAAAATGTTAAATTACAATTCATATATTATAAGCAATTGGAATATTTTCCAATTTAATGGGTCAGTCCATGAAAAAATTATATTTAATTTAGAGATGAAGCTTGGTGTTCTGCGTAACCCATTGGCTTCGGGATTCTTACTGCTATACCTCAGCTTTGCTGCTGCTTAGGGTGGTCTCACTTCTCCTCCTTCTTAAACATTTTATTGATCCATTTGCTGATCTCCCCTGTGAGGTCTGAGCAAACCCCCGTGTCTCTGGCCAAGGAAGTAGCTGATCGAGTTCAGTCTGTTCTTCAGCAGAGTGCAGGGGTACCAGTAGGAGTCTAATACATCTCTGATATCTCTTTCTAGAGGACCTGTCGCGTCCACTATACTACCGATTAGAGAGCGTTTGGCTCCTTGTTATATCAATAAAATTCTGTAAAGGAAAAACAGTGTAAAAAAAAAATAAAGTATTTAAAAAAAAAAATAAAAAATTGTTTAAAATCCACTTGCCCCAACATGCACGCTCATACAAACACAGGTGCCTAGTGTTCACATATATGAAAACAACAACTGAGTAACACAGTGCATGCCAGCGTGGGAGAAATAATTTTAGAGCCATTATTTATGGTTAAATCTAAATGTATGATCTGTAAAAGCTTTGCCTTTGACAAACTTGATTACTGTGCTTTTTGCAGTTTTACAGGTGCATTTAATGTTTGAGGCTTAACATATTTGGCATCTATTTACTCATACTTTGTGTTATTGTTTTATTTAATTTAAAAACAGTAATGCAAATTTTGTGTGACACAAAAAATTTGCAACTGCCATAGTCTTATTCTGCAGGGCCTTTCCTTTCAGGAAATGTACAATGTTTTGGGATTTTACGTAAATTTTTATGTAAACAAATGTGCATTTTTGGATGTGTGGGCATAATTAGAAAATGGACCTGGCAGTGAATAGAGTAAGAAATTTACATTGAATGAGATCCCGGTTGCTATCTAGTTGATAAAATGTACACTTGCTTATATAACCTACATACTTCAGAAGGTTAAAAAATGTTTCTTTCTCTAGGATAAAAAATGTTAATATAATATAAATGCATTTATGTACTCTTTGTAGTCCTAGTGGGTAAATTGCTATTGTTTTAGGTTTTAAATATTGTTTTAAATGTAAAATATATATATAGATATATATATATAGATATATATATATATATCTATATATATATATATATATATATATATATATATATATATATATATATATGTAGTGACCTCACCCTCTCTCTAGCTTTATCGGTTATACGGCTGTTGTCTAGGGGTACACGGGAGAGAGGGATGAGATACACCACAGCCCATGTCCTCCATAGTGAAGAGGTGAAGGCCAGAAAGATCGGGCTTTGTGTAGGTGTCCTAGATTCAAATCCTTTCCTCCGTCCTTGACTCCCTCTTTGCTCCTAGTAACCAGAGTTCCACACACTGAATAGGTCCAACACAGTTTTATTCTTCTCAGCGAATAAACATACAGCACAGTCAAGTTGGGACCTTTGCAACAGTTCAGTATTAATGAGAGTAGGTCGATGCACAATCCTTTAACCACTTCCTGCCCAGTCAATAGGAGATTGACGTCCGGGAAGTGGTTGTGTTATCCACACTGGACGTCTATTAACGTCCTGCAGGATAACAGCTGCCGCGCGCCCGGGGGGGCGCGCATCGCGGCGATCGGTGGAGTGGTGTGTCAGTCTCCGGCAGAGGCTTTTTACCACGTGATCAGCCGTGTCCAATCACGGCTGATCACGATGTAAACAGGAACAGCCGTTGATCGGCTCTTCCTCACTCGCGCCTGACAGACGCGAGTAGAGGAGAGCCGATCGGTGGCTCTCCTGACAGGGGGGGTTCACGCTGATTGTTTATCAGCGCCCCCCCCTCGGATACCCACACTAGACCACCAGGATGCCACCAGGACCACCAGGAAAGCCCCAAGCATGTGGATGGCCAGGTAAGTCCCCCATGGCCATCCACATGTACAAATACATAAAAAACATATGCCAATCAGTGCCCACAAATGGGCACTGACTGGCACCATCATGGCACGACCACAATGTGTGATGCCCAGCAATGCCAGCCACCAGTGTCATCAGTGCCACCTATCAGTGCCCATCCATGCCCATAAGTGCCCACCTATCAGTGCCCGTCCATGCCACCTATCAGTGCCACCCATAAGTGCCCATCAGTGCCGCCTATGAGTGCCCATCAGTGGCGCCTATGAGTGCCCATCAGTGCCGCATACTAGTGCCACATATCAGTGCCCATCAGTGCCGCCTATCAGTGCCCATCAGTGCCGCCTATCAGTGCCCATCATCAGTGCCCATCAGTGCCACCTCATCAGTGCCACCTCATTGGTGCCACCTCATCGGTGCCCATCAGTGTCGCCTTATCAGTGCCCGTCAGTGCCGCCTTATCAGTGCCCGTCATTGAAGTAGAAAAGGTACTTATTTACAAAAAAAATAACAGAAACAAAGAAAAACATATTTTTTTTTCCAAATTTTCGCTCTTTTTTAATTTGTTGTGCAAAAAATAAAAATCGCAGAGGCGATCAAATACCACCGAAAGAAAGCTATATTTGTGGGAACAAAATGATGAAAAATTTGTTTGGGTACAGTGTAGCATGACCGCACAATTGTCATTCAAATTGCGACAGCGCTGAAAGCTCAAAATTGGCTTGGGCAGGAAGGTGTATAAGTGCCTGGTATTGAAGTGGTTAAAGTATCGCTAATCACTGTGGTGTCACCAATGGTGAAAAGTCACTGCCACTGACTATATGAGGTAGAACATGAATTACCTTCGCTAGCACAGCCCCTGTCAGGGGAATGATATCCGCCCAAGGGAGTCACCGGAGGCCTCTCTGTCACCAGCAATGCTGCGCCGGACTCTCCAGAGAAGTTCCGCTCACCAGTCTCCTCGACCTCAAACACGGGCACCCAAGGCGTTAAGGCCCCCTCGGATTCCTCCACCCTCGCAGAACTCAGTCAAAGGTACTGAGCCCCAGGCATCCGCCATAGTACCTCACCCCAGGCTAAAGGTGCCTGAGATGGACTCCATCTCCCGCTCCGGCCAGGTCAAGGGCACCTGGGCCCGGAACACTGGAACGCCAGCACCCAGGCTGAGGGTGCCTGAGTGCGGCCGTGTCCCCCGACTCCGAACTCTGAACCCCGTGGTAAGGGCGTCCGCCCATTTTATCCCCTCTCCCTTTGCGTCACAGCGGGTTCCCCGCCCCGCCGTACCAGCGCCAGGGGAGGACAAAAAGGCACAGTCTTGCGGTGTGGGCTCAACTCCGGCCAGGGCGACAATGCCACCTGCAGGCCGCAGGGAACCTCACACCACCAGAGTCCTCCAAGAACCATAAAAGGGTCTCGGATTCCCTAGCAATCAGTGCATCTGGGTTACACTAACACCCAGATGCTTCCCTTAAATTCAAATACCCGCTACATATATATATATATATATATATATATATATGTAGCGGGTATTTGAATATATATATATATATAAATATATATATATATTCATATATATATATATATATATATATATATATATATATGAATATGAATATATATGTATATATATATATATATATACAGTATCTCACAAAAGTGAGTACACCCCTCACATTTTTGTAAATATTTTATTACATGTGACAACACCGAAGAAAAGACACTTTGCTACAATGTAAAGTAGTGAGTGTACAGCCTGTATAACAGTGTAAATTTGCTGTCACCTTAAAATAACTCAACACACCGCCATTAATGTCTAAACCGCTGGCAACAAAAGTGAGTACACCCCTAAGAGAAAATGCCCAAATTGGGCCCATAGTGTCAATATTTTTTGTGGTCACCATTATTTTCCAGCACTACCTTAACCCTCTTGGTAATGGGGTTCACCAGAGCTTCACAGGTTGCCACTGGAGTCCTCTTCCACTCTTCTATGACGACATCACAGAGCTGGTGGATGTTAGAGACCTTGCGCTCCTCCACCTTCCATTTGAGAATGCCCCACAGATGCTCAATAGGGTTTAGGTCTGGAGATATGCTTGGCCAGTCCATCACCTTTACCCTCAGCTTTTTTAGCAAGGCAGTGGTCGTCTTGGAGGTGTTTTTGGGATGTTTTTTTATGTTGGAATACTACCCTGCGGCCCAGTCTCCGAAGGGAAGGGATCATGCTCTGCTTCAGTATGTCACAGTACATGTTGGCATTCATGGTTCCCTCAATGAACTGTAGCTCTCCAGTGCCGGCAGCACTCATGCAATCCCAGACCATGACACTCCCACCACCATGCTTGACTGTAGGCAAGACACACTTGTCTTTGTACTCCTTACCTGGTTGCCGCCACACACGCTTAACACCATCTGAACCAAATAAGTTTATCTTGGTCTCATCAGACCACAGGACACGGTTCCAGTAATCCATGTCCTTAGTCTGCTTGTCTTCAGCAAACTGGATCTTGAGGGGGTTTTAGGAGTGCGGCTACAGTGGAATCCTTATGCTGTATCTATCATCACACAATGTGAGTTTGACCATTGTAGTGTTTTTAACTTTACAATATTAAAGCCGAGTTAGACTAGGGTAGCTTTGCGCTCACTTCTTTTGTGTTTTGCAAAAAAATGGAGCAGGGGTTGTAACCCTCCCTTGCTCTATATAAAATGAAAAAAAAAATGTTTTACTATAGTTCTACTTTAAACTAAAACTGAACATGGGGAACAGGTCAACCTCACAATGGCAATGACAGGTGTGCCCGATTGAGTATTAAAAGGCAGAGAATTTATCATGGGAGTACCCAAAAGATATAAGGAAAATTATAGTTGGAATCAGTTGGGTCAGTTTGACACTTTACTTTCACACAGTTATTCATTCAAGACCGACTGATCCTAAATCTGTCCTTAAGGGCCACTAAGGGTTCATACACATGACTGCTTTATCTGCAGTATGATAACTGTGTTGTTCTCACTCTCGACAAGCACAGCAAAAGCCAGGTCATTTCACTTTGGTGCACCGCTTTTGCCTCAGGTTTTCTGGCAATGCTTACGTGAAACACTGTACATAAGTGCCCAAGATTTTAATGCTTGACATTTTCAACTCCATATTATTGTAACTACTAGTATTGCCATGATAGCATTTATCGCTGTTACAAAATATATTTCACCACAGGTGTAAGGTTAGTGTTAGGTTCACAGTAAAAGTTAAAGTATATCTGAACCCAAAAACAAAAATATTATATATTGTAGTTAACCAGTCCCTAGATGTGATGGCTGCACACTTTTTCATTTTTTTTTTAGGTTAAGAAAATAATCAGCAAGTACAGAAACTATTTTGTTTTTTATTTTGCCAGAAATGCTAAGTCCTTCTCACTTTGACATGTTTAAAGTCATAGATAGATGAAGGTGTAAATGTAGCTAGGGCTAAAAAGTGTATTGTTTTCAGGATTACCAGGAAAACTTAAAGGGGAAAAAAAAAATGAATGCACCGATTAATTATAAAGACTAATACGCTAACATATACATATATATCTATGAAATTGGGGTGATTAAACTCAAGCAGTAGGTAGATTTTCAATGCATTGCGTCAGTCCAAAACTGTATTTTACGGCGTGGCAGCCCACTTTTATTGTTCACATGTACAACAGTTGTCCACGCAGAGGTTTCTTCCACACAATGTACACAAACAAAAATACCGAGCTATCTTGTTGGCTCACTTGTTGGCAGCACTGCTGCTTCTCTTACCAGTCCCTTTGACTGTGTTGTCCAGCTCTCCTGGAACACTTGACTCTTTAGCTTTTGGTCACAGCGCCCTGCTGCAAGGCCCACCTCTGGCCTATGGATTGTGGTTCTCATGACACCCCGATAGGACCTGACCTGACTCCTGGAACTGAGACCTCTGTCTTATGGCTTCTGGCTAGGGTCCCCTGACCCTGGATGAGACCTTCTATCTCCCACACTGGGCGCATTCTCCAAACTTGAAGCTGTCCCCAAACAGGGAGCCCCGCACACCTGTGTACTCACACAGATTGAAGGCACCTAGTAAAATCTGGACACAGAATCTGGAGAAATGATAGTTCCGAACCTTGCAGTAACCCTTTAACAGGAATCCTGTGTCACATTTACATATATTCTCCCAGTGACAGAGCCTCCCTCTATCACACTATATATAGATGTATATATATCTATATATATTAATATGTAGATATATATACGCTAAATGAACAATTTTTGTTTTTATGTTTAAATAAGCTTTAAGTTTCGTTTGAGGTTAAGCGGTAGAGATTTATGTAACAGGTTTAGACTAAGGTATAGGTATGTACGTTTGTATGTGCCATGCCTGTGGGATCTGTGTGGATGCTGGAAATCACTGTATTAGGCACCTCTACTATAGAGTTCTCCACTAGCTTTCAGGTACTGCACTGAGCATCTGCCCTGCTGCATTGTGAACACAGGAAGTTGCTTACTCTGCATTGGTGCCATTCAGAGAACACGTTGCATTTTCCCAATCAATTCAAAGAATGCTCTGCTGGAATGAGGTCAAAACGCGAGGTGGTGATGTCACAATCTCTACCTTGTCCAATCAGATGACATTTTGCATTCATTGAGAATGTAGCAAGGTCCCAGGCCTCCTTTGATCTAATGAGGACCTCCAGGGCCAGGGATAGCTGACATCCTTCTGTATGTAGTGGGTTGTGAGGCATGGTGGGTGCAGAGTGGTTAAAGGTATTGTGCACCAGACACTTCTTGAATGCAGTAGAAAGTTTATTTCTCTTAACAAACGTTTTGGGGGAGAGAGGTTTAGGGCCAGGACACCCTTAGGTAGTTGCAAGATTAATTGGCAGACTCTGAGACTTCAATAGGAGGACAGCCATGCAGGGAAAGGCATCCAGTAAGACGCCACATCTGCATGTGCAAGAATGCTGTCTCCTATGGCAACAGTCTATAGCAGTTCCTAACACAAACGTAACAGTTCTTTCACTTTCACTACAATCGCTAGTTGTAATTATTCAGCCCACTGAGCTCCCAGTCTCTCACTAGACCCACTGATTCACTGCCACTGAATCCCTTGAGTTCCTTCAATCTTCACGTTGGTATCTTCCTCAAGTGTCACCCCCGTTTCTCTGCTTGGTCTCTAGCTTGGCACTCTAAATACCTCTCAATCTTCACCCCCGCTGGTCTGCTCGGTCCCTGGCTTGACACACAAGGCTGCTCTGCAAGCATCACGTCCGCTGGCTGGGTCCCAGGCTTGATACCCACTGAAGTTTCCAGGTTCTTCACCATCCCCGGTTGGTGAGAATACTGCTCCGGTACTTGCTTCAGTTACTCACTGTGGTCCCTGGTAATTAGGAGGATAGTGCCTTACTGGCGACAGCTTCCCCTCTACCTCCGACCACGACAGGTTCTCTGGCCGGCAGAACCATCACTTTTGGTTGGACTGCAAGCCGCAGTCCCAGCCCTCTGGTACTTGCTTCAGTTACTCACTGTGGTCCCTGGTAATTAGGAGGATAGTCCCTTACTGGCGACAGCTTCCCCTCTACCTCCGACCACAACAGGCTCTCCGGCCGGCAGAACCATCACTTTTGGTTGGACTGCAAGCCGCAGTCCCAGCCCTGCACTGCTATCTTACTTCTGGATAGACCCTCAGACAGCCTAGCAGCCAGATATGCCCGGGATAGGCCTCAGACTCTGGCCTAGCAGCCTGGGCAGTACAACATATGTCCACCCAGACAGCCGTCGGGGTGGCGCAGAACATAGATCACCTGACTCCATCCGAATATATAGGCTCTCACAGCAGGCAAAGGGATTCAAGAAAACCCCTGTCTATTGGCTAAGATACCCCATATACCCATAATCTGACATTGTGTTGTTCTTCTCATATCTAGTAACCCCAAGTACCCGGCCATCCAGTGGTAGAAGAGAAAAGTGCAACAAGGCCAAACTTAGGGAGAAATAAATAGATCTCTATCAACCAACCAGGATAATTATTCCTGGCAAGTAAATTTGTGAGGAGCAACCCTGCCTAAACTCCAGGGTACTACAAGAAAATTAAAAGTGTTCTCTAAATCAGTGGTTCTCAACCCTGTCCTCAAGTACAGGCCATGTTTGCAGGTTTTTCTTTATTTTGCACAGGTGCTTTAAATCAGAGTCAATGGTTTGGTATTTTGGACAGCTATTTTATCTAAGAGAAATTCCCAAAACATGGCCTGTTGGGGGTACTTGAGAACATGGTTCAAAATCACTGCTCTGAATGATGCCCATGCTGAGGGAGCAACTTCCTGTGTTCGGTAAGTAGCAAGGCAGTCACTCGACATGGGACCCAGAAGCTAATGTAGATCACTGTAGTAGCGGTGCCTACTATGGCGATTTCCAGCTTCCACAGAAATCCTGTTTGTATGGTACATACTGTACATAGTTATGTTGGTCAAAACTGGACTAATGTAACCATGTAAAAATTTCCATACCTAAACCTCAGCTTTAATCTTCCAATGATGAGCAAGTAATCTATTTTTTTTTTTTCTTGTTTACATGACTGGGTATGTACACTGATCAAAGCTTCATGCTATTCATGAGGCTAAGCTTACATTCACTTTGCTCAGTGAATATTCTCTACTCTCTTAGAAAGCAGTCTCCAAAATCTCAGTTTTATAACAACACTGACACATTACAGTCTATTTATTTACTATTCCTATCCAGCTTCCTTCTGTGTCCTTCATAGCACATTCCCTTCTGCTACCTTTATAAAGGTATGCACAATTTGTGTTCAACGGCCCACTCATCTATTTGTTCATTGGTTTCCCTATATTTTGAGTTGCGTTAGCTGAGACTAAAACTTATCTGACAGATTATGTCACACTTTTATAAACAGGTGTTGTGATGTAACTTATCTTAGGTATAAAAATCAGAGCTTGTCAGAGATCAGTCAGTTATCAGCTGTTTGTAAGCTAGAATATAATGGATATAGTCAGAGCTTTTATGTGTCTCATAGATTAAACATCACACAATCTAAAGACAATGGTGGATGGGTATTTCCTTGCAGAAAAGCAGAGTAACATCTATACCCCCAGTAACTTGCATCAGCTCAGCTCAGCTCAACATAAGAGTGAATGGGGCTCGGTCTATATCTGTCACATGTCATTAAGAGAAAGGGAAAATGTACTCCAACCTGACATCACCCCAAGGCAAGAATATTAGGAACCTGTAAAATATGTTCTGTAGTTAAATAAACAAATATATCTATCTATCTATATATATATATATATATATATATATATATATATGAATTATAGAAAAATAAATGAAATATAGTATTTGGAATGAAAAGGTAAGTCCAGACAGTTAAAAATAATGCAGTAATGGATGTGTTCTTGGATTTCAATAGTTTTTTTTTTTTTTTCGAAGCACATGATTAGAGCCCAAGGTTCTAATTGGCCTTGAAAAGGGTGGGCTTGGGGCACAGAGCACTGCGCCCTGAGCCCACCCAGTTGTGTGACAATAGCAAATTAATATTCGCTATTGTCTTCCTAAATCTCCTCCCTGCCAATCAGGAAGCGAGTCCTGAGACCCGTCACCCGACTGGCCAAGAAGAGAAGTGATCCTACTGGCCGCCTGGGAGGAGGGGGGAGGAGACGCAGGGGGAGCCGCCACCCACTGCCCAGAGGAAGCGCTGCCCATGACCTATATGTGGTAAGAGCAGGGCTGGTGACCACCCCCCCTAAAAAAATATAACATCAGCTGCCACTGGCGTTCACATGTATTGACAGAAAGACTGAGCAGAGTTTACCAGGCTGATGTTTTCTATGACTTTTTAAATACAAGCTGGGAGCAGGAAGGTGATCAAGCTTCATTTCATAATTCCTGATTTGAGAAGTCAAGCCACCAATCTGGCTTTATGTCTAGCAGGGCTGTATAAATCATAGTACTGGATGGATATACAAGTCCTTTGGCAGATAAAACAACTCCCATATATGCATGTTACCTGTATATTCAGCTGTTTGCCTGGAGTACAATTTAAGAATTTAAAAGACGCATGGCATATGTTATATATGGAAACTGTGGTTTCCAAAGCACAAAGTTCTATCAATGCATTTCTGTTACTCAAACCAATAGGTTGTTATGACAACAGGATACATAAAAGCAAATATATCCTAACATACGACACTTGTAGAGAATCAATTATTTAGGCATGGTGTCTTATAGCATCTGTAAACCATGTGGATGGTTAAATGTTACACGTTTCCAAAAATGTAGTGTAGCAATACCCTCGAAGGAGCTGCTGGATTAATTTTGGGTCCTGCCGTTACCCCACATTTCACCGTCCCAGAACTTAAGAGTCTATGTGATAATTATAATGGACATGATTGACGGTCACGTCGGTCTTTTTCTCAATTGCTTTATTAAACAAGTTCAGGTAGAAGGATACAGGGTTAGGGGAAGTTCAGATTGGTTCTGCAGATCACTAATGCGGTTCGTTCTTGAGTCCAGATGACCACAGCTTTCGGTCTCTGGTTCTTGCGACAACCGGATAGGCCTCTTACACCGACCTAGCAGCTGGTATAAAGCACGGACAAAGTCTCTGCCACAGACTTGAGTGAAAAATTGGAAAACTCCTGGATAATCCGCTGCCACAGGATTGTTTAGCCAGCAGTCAGTTAGTTAGGTCAGCTGCACAGTACCTGAACCTTTAAGCCATCCAGCAGTACTGTGAGGCAGGTTACTTGGGTGCATCCTCCAAACGAGTCACCAGGCCCTTCCTGAGATACCAACCATCAGTATGGTCCCCCCCTGGAATATTCTCTGCTTGAGTGGCTTCTTCCCGCAGGACAGACAGCACAGGATTACCTTTCGTTAAGTAGGCCCCAGACAGGCTTCTGGGCCTACTTGCAGAAAACACAGCAGCATAGCCTCCGGCCTGGAGGGCCATGAGGCGAGACGAGAACCCGGAGCACATGGCACTGCCCCTTAAATATCCTTCCCCCACCATGCCCAGCTCTAAAGAAGCTCCTGATTGGGCTGTTTTCTGGGAGAAAGAATATCCAATACACTTCAGCTGGCTGTATTTCTCGCACTGGCCTGTGACAACAGTGACACCTACTGGCAACAGTGGGAAATGCGTACAAACTGCCAAAGCTGCAACAAAAACCAACAATTTACATAATCACTCTGAGCTATTTACAGCTCAGATACCCCTAAATTTACAGAATAGCACCTGTTCAAAAGTAGCAGGGTGCTACAGTAGTTAAAGCTGATCTTCAACTAAAAAGTAAAAGTGCCTCCTGCCCACCCCTCTTCTGCTCCACTAGATGTAGAGCGGCTTTTTTTTTTACCTTTTTTTTACAAAAGGGGTTTAGACCCGCCCCCATACACGTCATTCACCTAGGCAAATGATGTGAACTGTGCCCGCTCTGCCTCCTGGAATATCTACGTCTCATATCCTAGGAGGCCTTATTGTGTCATTCACAGAGGAGGAGAAGGAGGAGGCAGGCCTAGTTTGTGTATCATAGGGAGGCCCGCCCACTGAACTCTGAAGAGGCACCAGGCCTCTCGATGACGTCAAATATAACATGGCAGCGTGGGACCGAGCGGTGGTAGGGGATGAGAGGATCTCAGCCAGACAACATTGGATCTGCTAGATGGGTGAATATCTAAAATGTGAGAAATGGGGGTAAATAAAAAAAACAGGGAGGGGGGCTGCTTTAAAGTAAATTACAAAAAATATACTTCAGTTATTTTAGGTTCACCAGTTAGCTTAGTAACATACAGGATTTAATTTTATTTAAATAAATGATTTACTGTGGCTTTGCTTCTACCTCACAGGTACAAGATGCCTAGGAAGAGACAGACAGATGCACCCTGAGGGAAGTTTATATCTACAGCTTTATGACAATCTTTATCCAAAGGAACATCCACCCATGACAGGTGACAATAGGATTTCAGCTGTTTTTATTTTTCCAGCAGTTAGAAAATATGAACATCCTCTCTCTGATACATTTCTTGTAGTTAAGGTATTTTCGGCACACAGGTTATTATTTTGCCCTGTAAAGCTCATACTCTGAAGGTTAATGCAATTTTAATGATGCGGCAATTCTTCATTTTGTTAGTAACAACAAATACATATAAAACTAGTTATAGCATAATATAGTAATTACTCATAATGACATAAGATTAATGAAGAACATGTGTATATACCAAGCTATTTATTGTGAAATATTACTGGAACGCTAAAAAATGCCACATGCCTTTGACTGTGCCCTGTCGTTTGCTACCTGCGATAGAACTACAAACTCCAGCAAAACTGCACAAAAAAACTCATGAATCACTATCTGTAACCTCAGAAGAAACTGCTACATGAAGACAACTGTGTTTCTGTGATGTATATGCTCTGCCAGACAGCCAAGCATCCACCCTGCAGTCTAAAACAGAATTCCAGCCAAAAAATAACAAGACAGAAATTAATAACCCATTAAAAGATAAAATTTAAAAAAACGCTTTTTCTGCAAAAATTATTTTATTATTTTCTAAATAGCTTTAAGCTAGTGCATTGTTGGTTCACTTAACATTTAGAAGGGAAATCGAAGGAAAATGTTTTTTTCTTTGTCTGAATTTCTCACTTCCTGTTTCTCCTCACTAAACTTGCCACCATCATCCGAGTGGTGTTTAGTCAGCCAGAACAGCTTACTGAACAGCTTACTGAGGAGGAACAGGAAGTGAGAAATTCAGACAAAGAAAACAAAGAAAAAAAACATTTAGAAGGGAAATGAAAGGAAAAGGTAAGTGAACCAACAATGCACTAGCTTAAAGGAACCTATTTAAAAAATAAAAAAACAAACCTTTACAACCCCTTTAAATCCAAAGCTCTCTTTTTCAGTATTTGCTTTCTGTCACTTGATGTCCTCATTCTGATGTCCACCATTATTGAACCCACTTCCTCTGAGCCCAGATGGTCTTGGACTCATTCCAGCCTGTTATTGGACAGTGAAAATTAGAAGAATAGTGATGAGCTCATCTCTGTCATGCTGCTTACTTTTCCCTTTCAGCATCCTTTTTATCAGCACATAGACTGATTGGCTTCTTGTACTAATTTTTCCTCTCACACTCTATCCCGGCGGAACAGGGACTGCCAGAGGCTGATACCAAGTCAAATCAAGGTACTTACACTGTTTGTATGTAACATTTAATGAGTTATTGATTGATACAGACCTGCATTACTGTGTGTCTTTTTTATCAGCCTAGAGTTCATCTTCAGACTTTGTATATGCGTAGATCCCAGGAAAGATGCTAATGCCCAGGCAAGATGATATATGGATATGATAAGTGAATATTCTGAAATTTACATGACTTGTAAAAAAATACATGTTTAATATGGACTTAATATACACTGTATTGTCAAAAGTATTGGGACGTCTGCCTTTACACACACATGAACTTTAATGGCACCCCAGTCTTAGTCCGTAGGGATCAATATTAAGTTGGCCCATCCTTTGCAGCTATAACAGCTTCAACTCTTCTGGGAAGACTGTCCACAAGGTTTAGGAGTGTGTCTATGGGAATGTTTGACCATTCTTCCAGAAGCGCATTTCTGAGGTCAGGCACTGATGTGGACGACAAGGCCTTGCTCTCAGTCCCCGCTCAAATTCATCCCAAAGGTGTTCTATCGGGCTAAGATCAGGACTCTGTGCAGGCCAATCAAGTTTCTTCACCCCAAACTCGCTCATCCATGTTTTTATGGACCTTGCTTAGTCATGTAGCTGTTATAGCTGCAAATTGCTTCAGAAATCCACAGATCACCTAAAGCCTAGTACACACGGGTGGGCAACATCGGTCGGTTCAATAAAAAATGGCCGACATTTGGCCCGTGTGTATGACAGCCAGTCCCACAGAAGCCAGCCATTCGGCCAGCTTCTGTTGGACACGCATGCTGGAAAACCAGCAGCCGACTGGCTCCCAATCAGCTCTCTCAGCCAATGGCAGAGAGCGCTAATTGGAGTGTTCTGACAGGGGGGCCACCCTCCTGTCAGAACACAATAACATAGCAGGGGAGATTGTTGTACTAACATCAGATTTTGAGTACAGGGACTCCAATCTGAGCTGTGAGGTGTTTTTTTATTCAACCCGCTGGGTTGAACGAAAAAAGAAACTAGTGGTGAGTACCAGGCTTAACGGCGTAACTGGCAGTGACGGCCGCTCATTAAGGGTGCAGGGGTGCCGCCCCCTAAACCATGTGCCCGGCCCCTAATCTACATGCAGGGCGCCGGACGCATGGATTCCGAAGGGATTTTTTTTTTAAAGCACATGATTAGAGCCAGAAGCCCTAATTGGCTTTAAAAAAGGGTGGGCTCGGGGCGCAGAGCACTGTGCCCTGGGCCCACCCTGTTGTGTGACATTAGCAAATTAATATTCGCTAATGTCTTACTGTTTCTCCTCCCGACCAATTAGGAAGCGGGTCCTGAGACCCCATTGGCCAGGAGTCCAAAGACCCCATTGGCTGGGATTATCAGCAACGGCCTGGACACCGAGGAGACAAAGGGGGGAAGCCGCCGCCGCAGCAGTGACATGCTTGAGGTAAGTGCAGGGCTGACGGTGACCTGGAGGGCCAAAGGGAGAGCGAGCAAGTTGGCGCCTAGGGGGGATGTGTGGTTATTGTGTGCGGTGGCGGGCTCCAGCGATGGGGGGGTTAGTGTGGGGTGGCAGGCTGGAGCGACGGGGGTGGGGGGAATGTCTGTGGTCAGGTCTGTCTGCCCCCCCCCTGACCGATGGAGCACAGCCGCCACTGGTCACTGAGAGTGTTTTCCCTGAAGCCTGCGTAGATATTGCTGTGCATGGGTGTAGGTTTACCTTTCCTGAACATTTTTGCTATGAACAGCATGGGCATTCCTGTGGTTTTTAAGAATCCAGTTGACCAAGAGCATTGGTGCATAAAAAAAACATTAAATGCAAGCCTGTCGCCCCAGCACATAATATTGGGGGGTTTACGCGTTAACTACACAAGCAGAGGTAACTATCATCAGTACATGTTTCTAGCACTAATCTGACATCTAAGCACATGTGCTTAAACAGTTAGTGATAAATCATCACCCTGAAACCATAAAATTAAACTGTCACAGCCAAATTATTTGAATAACACAAATACATTAATGAGTTTGCACTTCGTCACTTGAGAACTAGTATATGATAGTTTTGTGAGCAGACCATGCTTAAAGGTTTAATCAATAACAGACAAGCGATGCAAATCTTCTGCAGTTGACTGCAGAAGCTGCTATTGCTAAGGTCAACATTTCAAACATGTTTTATAATTTCAATAGTTTTATATGAATATATGACTGTATAATCAGCTAAATCTAAATTTTAAACCCCTTGACTGTTTATCACGTATCTGGCCTTATTAAAGGCTTACAAGATAATCAGCTAGACAGGATGATTGACGAGTCTGGAAATGTCTTGAGAAAGATTATTTCCTGGATCTTAAATGAAAATACATTACATGAGCATATTGGTATTAAAGTAAACCTGTGGCTGCTCTGGTCACAGGCAACCGCTGACTGCATAACCCTGAAGGCACCTCCCAATGTCTGTATGCACATGTCGTTTTTTATGTAGTACCATGCTTACTTTAAAAATCAAGACGAAAGAGCAAACAGACCTTTTAAACTCCACTTTATAAAGTGGTAGTAAAGACGTTGTTTTATTTTATTTATACCTACAGGTAAGCCTATATTAAGGCTTACTTGTAAGCATGGTAAATATCTCCTAAACAAGCACTGTTTAGGAGATATTTACTTTATCAGCGCTGGTGATTTCAGCGGTACATGCAATGGGTGGCATGCCATTCCTTCCGAGCTTCATGCCACGGCCATGACTCCAGCGCGCATGCACGGCAGTGACATCATCGGGGCTCTGCCAATCAAACGGCCACAGCCCATGAACCTGGAAGAAAGACCGGGTTAAGATGGAAGCCCTTTCAGTGGTAATAGTGCGCCGCTGGAGTGCTTTGTTTTCAGGTAAGTCTTTTATAATTTGCTAGTATGCAATGCATTTATTTACAGGGAGAAGATTTTTTTTTTATTGTGGTTTACTACCACTTTAACTTGTACCTACAGGTAGGCCTATGACAAGGCTTACCTGTAGGTACAATGAATGTTTCCTAAACTTACCGTGTTTAGGATGTATTCATACTTGAAGTAGCCGATGATGCCCCCAGCGCACATGCACTGCGCTCTGAATTGACGGCACACTGAGTGTGCCATCAATTCAGAGCACTGTGCCGCAGCCATGAATCACACATGCACATATGCGGGAGCGACGTCATCGAGGCCCGGACATTCAAATAGCGGGAGAACAAAAACCTGAAAGGAAGATTGGAAGAAGATGGAAGTGCCAACAGCAGTGACAGCACACCACTGAAGGGCTTCATTTTAAAATAAGTCTATCATAATGTGCTAGCATGTGATGCATACTATCACATTATTGCTTAAACCGCCCATCAAGTGCTTGGGTGTAAATTAATTTCATTGGCCAAAATAATAGTTTTTTTTCTGGCCAGTGAAATGAATTAATGTTCAAGCAATAAGCACGCCTAGCATTTACACGTGTTTAGGCGAGTCCAGCAATTTTTCTAAGGCCCCTTTCACACTGGGGTGCGGGCGGCGGTAAAACAACGCTATTCTTAGCGGCGCTTTACCGTCATTTTTGCCAAGGAATTTGGTCACTAACGGGGAGCTTTTGACCCCCGCTAGCAGCCAAAAAAGGGTTAAAAGCACCCGCTGAAGCGGCGCTTTGCCGGCGGTATGGCCGCGCTGCCTATTCATTTCAATGGGCAGGAGCGGTGGAGGAGCGGTATACACACCGCTCCTTCACCGCTCCAAAGATGCTGCTTGCAGGACATTTTTTAACATCCTGCCAGCGCACTCAGGCTTTCACACTGGAGTGAATGGAGTCGCTCTTATAGGGCGCTTTGCAGGCGCTATTTTTAGCATTATAGCACCTGCAAAGCGCCTTAGAGTGAAAGGGGTCTAACAAAACACCGCTGCTCATGAACACACTGGCTGTTTTTTTTTCTGCTTCCAAACACTCCTGCCTCTAAACTCCTCTAAATGCCTATGTGTGCATAAATACATAGGCTAGCATGCAGAGGCATTTAGAGACACCCCTAGGAGCAGTAGAGAAAATGTCCAGTGGGCATGAGGCCTTATGGTTGCTGTAAAGTCCTTGCCTTTTCTGTTCTCTTGCTGCCTACAGAATGTGATAGGCATCCTTGCTTGTCATTAAAGGGTACTTACAGTGTCTTCACGTTGGTCCACTCCTGCCAATAAAGTGTAACTAAACCCAAAAACAAAATGTTCATACTGTATACTGCAGCTTACCAGTTATTGGATGTGGTGGATGCATTAATTTTCTTTTTTTAGTCTCTTATTCCTTTATTTACAGTGGGGCAAAAAAGTATTTAGTCAGCCACCAATTGTGTAAGTTCTCCCACTTAAAAAGATGAGAGATTCCTGTAATTATGAAAGGTGTGTACCGCTCCAAGCTGTGAAGCTCCAAGCAATGCTCCCACCCTGATACTGCAACAGGTGCTGGCTTTGCACTAATGGGAAAGAAAAGAGCCCTCAGCTATGAGTAAGCATCTATCTTTGATGTGAAACGTGTCAGCTATCTACCCCTGCATGTCAGTTTTCTGTTTTTGTCTGTTTTTGGACTTTTGAATCTATGGATTAACTTTGGATTTTAATTTTGGAATTTTGAAAATAAATCGTTTATAGAGAGTGCGGCAGTCCAGGGCTCTTTTCAGATTCCTGTAATTGTCATCATAGGTATACCTCAACTATGAGAGACAAAATGTGGAAACAAATCCAAACAATCACATTGTCTGATTTGGAAATATTATTTTTTTTGCAAATTATGGTGGAAAAATAAGTATTTGGTCAATATCAAAAGTTCATCTCTATACTTTGTTATATATCCTATGTTGGCAATGACAGAGGTCAAGCGTTTTCTGTAAGTCTTCACAAGGTTGTCACACACTATTGCTGGTATGTTGGCCCATTCCTCCATGCAGATCTCCTCTAGAGCAGTGATGTTTTGGGGCTGTCGCTGGGCAACACGGACTTTCAACTCCCTCCAAAGGTTTTCTATGGGGTTGAGATCTGGAGACTGGCTAGGCCACTCCAGGACCTTGAAATGCTTCTTACGAAGCCACTCCTTCGTTGCCCGGGCGGTGTGTTTGGGATCATTGTCATGCTGAAATAAACAGCCACGTTTCATCTTCAATGCCCTTGCTGATGGGAGGAGGTTTGCACTCTCACGATCAAATCTCACGATACATGGCCCCATTCATTCTTTCATGCACACGGATCAGTCATCCTGTTCCCTTTGCAGAGAAACAGCCCCAAAGCATGATGTTGCCACCCCCATGCTTCACAGTAGGTATGGTGTTCTTTGGTTGCAACTTAGCATTCTCTCTCCTCCAAACATGACGAGTTGTGTTTCTACCAAACAGTTCTACTTTGGTTTCATCTGACTATATGAAATTCTCCCAATCCTCTTCTGGATCATCCAAATGCTCTCTAGCAAACCTCAGACGGCCTGGACATGTACTGGCTTAAGCAGGGGAACACGTCTGGCACTGCAGGATCTGAGTACCTGGCGGCGTAGTGTGTTACTGATGGTAGCCTTTGTTACGTTGGTCCCAGCTCTCTGCAGGTCATTCACCAAGTCCCCCGTGTGGTTCTGGGATTTTTGCTCCCGTTCTTGTGATCATTTTGACCCCACGCCACGGGGTGAGATCTTGCGTGGAGCCCCAAATCGAGGGAGATTATCAGTGGTCTTGTATGTCTTCCATTTTCTAATTATTGCTCCCACACTTGATTTCTTCACACCAAGCTGCTTGCCTATTGCAGATTCAGTCTTCCCAGCCTAGTGCAGGTCTACAATTTTGTTTCTGGTGTCTTTCGACGGCTCTTTGGTCTTCACCATAGTGGAGTTTGGAGTGTGACTGTTTGAGGTTGTGGACAGGTGTTTTTTATACTGATAACAAGTTCAAACAGGTGCCATTGATAGAGGTAATGCGTGGAGGACAGAGGAGCCTCTTAAAGAAGAAGATACAGGTCTGTGAGAGCCAGAAATCTTGCTTGTTTGTAGGTGACCAAATACTTATTTTCCACCATAATTTGCAAATAAATTCTTTCCAAATCAGACAATGTGATTGTCTGGATTTGTTTCCACATTTTGTCTCTCATAGTTGAGGTATACCTATGATGACAGTTACAGGTCTCTCTCATCTTTTTAAGTGGGAGAACTTGCACAATTGGTGGCTGACTAAATACTTTTTTGCCCCACTGTACATCTAGCAATTGGCCAGTTATACACCTCCTGTGTTAGTGGCTACATTCATTTCTCTGCTGTATTTATGGAGGAACAACATAGCTACCCTAGGACAGCAGCACTGTCAATCAGTGGAGAGGGTAGTGTTAGATGCACTAGTAGAATGAGCTTTACATTAGTTACTAATGCCGCATACACACGATCGGAAATTCCGACAACAAAACCGTGGATTTTTTTCCGACGGAATGTTGGCTCAAACTTGTGTTGCATACACACGGTCCCACAAATCTTGTCGGAAATTCTGAACTTCAAGAACGCGGTGACGTACAAGATGTACGATGAGCCGAGATCAATGAAGTTCATTAGGCAGTTCTTCTGCTTGATTCAGAGAAAGCATGTTTTTTTTGTGTGTCGGAATTGCATACAGACGATCGGAATTTCCGACAAGAACTTTTCTTGTCGGAAAATTTGAGAACCAGCTCTCAAATTTTTGTGGTCGGAAATTCCAACAGCAAATGTCCGATGGAGCCTACACACGGTCGGAATTTCCAACAAAAAGCTCACTTAGGACATTTGCTGTCGGAATTTCCGATCGTGTGTATGCGGCATTACAATGTAAAGCTGAACTCCAGCTAACCCTTTTTTGGCCGTTATAGCCAAAGCTTTTTTTTTTTCTTTTGGGATAAAGGTATTACATACAACATTGTAAATAAACAAAAACTGGCATTGTAAGCACCCCTGTCACGGCTAAATGGTTTGTCTCAACATTTAAAAAAAAATATTTGATTGACAGCTTGGCCTTTTGGAAAAAAATTGAAAGATGACTTCAAACTTTTTTGACCTACTGGCTGTATCACCAGATAATAAACTATGGGATATTTAGAAAACAAAAATGTCTGTGTTAGCGCTACCGCCAGACTGTATTATATATATATATATATTTTTTTATTTTGTCCATAGTTATACTTGTTCTATTAAAACACACTAACAAAACTACAGCTCAAATATGTGATCATGCTACAAACAAAAAATGAGGCTGCTGCTAAGCTACTGGTTGAATCCCTTGCATGTTGCAAAAAGAGAAAGGTGGAAAAAATGGACCAAGAGGACGTAATACCTGCAGTCTGAAGCATACACCAAAGATGATCACTGCGGACTATGTTTTACACAGATCTGGCTTGGCCTGATCCTGATTAGATTTGAACTTGAGTGTATAAACCAATGATCTTTTATTGATAGTAATATTATAATATTTTGCAGAAGTTAAGAAAAATTCAACTTATTTTTCTATTATAGTGCAATATTCAGCCATGATGTTTCTAGCTAGGGACTTCATTAGTAGGTTTAGCTTGCATATATTAATCAAATGTGTTCTGCTGCCTGTATTATTGAAATTATAATTCTATTGTTTTACATTTGCAGGCTCCATCCTACAACCCAGGCACCAAATAGTACATGCTATCACAAGAAAATGTTAGAGCCAAGAGGGGAGGGTCTGGGTAGACCACCTGATATCAGCATGTGACAGCATCAATAACCCAAGACACAACCAGGAGCAGACGCACTCCCCCCCCTCCCACCTCCTGTTACAGGTCAAACATAGAAATGTTGCTAAGCCAGGTTACTATGCAGCAGCCTGGGCCTGGGACACCATTATTAAAGATGGTAGAAGAAAACAAGGACACATTCTTTTAATTGGACATAAAACCAGGGATACTTTTTTCCTAGGCAAAGCCCCCTAAAATTCGGGACATCCAGGACATCTAGTCACTCTAATTGCAGGTGTTTTGTTTCTGCAATTCAGTATATGCCAGCATCATTGGATAGATTAGGCTTAAATTCCATTTACATAAATCTACAACTGCTTTAAAAATACTTTGAAATCTATGATAGATGAAGAGGCATATGGTGATTTCAAATATTGACCATTGGCATCCATAACTGCACTGGTGAACCTTTGACAACCAAAACCCTTCTAATATATCGTTGTACCTGACTTGCTACTCTATATAATTTTTCCTTAAAGTAGGCCTTCCCCTCTTAATAAACTGCCCACTCTAATGCCACGTACAGACGATCGGACATTCTGACAACAAAAGCGTGAATTTATTTCCGAAGGATGTTGACTCAAACTTGTCTTGCATACACACGGTCACACAAATGTTGTCGGAAATTCCCAACGTCAAGAACGCGGTGACGTACAACACGTACGACGAGCCAAGAAAAATGACGTTCAATGGCCAGAGGTCAGAGCATGCATGGAATTTTGTGCGTCAGAAATGTGTACACGCGGTCGGAATTTCCGACAACAAGTCTTGTTGTCGGAAAATTTGAGAACCAGCTCTCAAATTTTTGTTGTCGGAAATTCCGACAGCAAATGTCTGATGGAGCCTACACATGATTGGAATTTCCGACAACAAGCTCCCATCGAACGTTTGTTGTCGGAAATTCAGAGCGTGTGTACGCGGCATTACAATATGTATTTAGGCAAACCAACTTACTGAAAATAGCATGCATCTTTATTAATTCCCCCTTTCCCACAGGTCCTATACATTTAGTGATGATACATTTAACAAAACCAGGAAACAGAAAAATGCAACATGGATTTTTGGATTTGGGGGGGGGTAAAAGTCCGGTTTTGAGAATTCTTTTGTTATTTTTAAACCACCAAAGCAAAAAAAATGTCATAAGAATGCATTTAAAAGGTTAAAAAGATATAGAAAAAGTAGGCGAGAGCAGAAGGTAAAATCAACAGAAATTGGTGACCTTGACAACTGAAACAAGGTAGAAGGCCTACTAGTAAATTTTCTGAACTTAAGAGTATGCCATGCCTTTAAGGATGAGCCATTTAAATGTAGGACTTCTCAGTATTTCTTCAAACATTTAAAAATGATATGTAGTACTGATGCCGCATACACACGACCATTTTTCTCATCGAGAAAAATGTAATTTTTTCTCTTTGACGAGAAAAACGACCGTGTGTGGGCTTTCCATCATTTTTCCCGATGAGAAAAACGGCAAGAATCACGACGAGAAAAATAAGAACATGCTCTTTTTTTCTGCGGCAGTTTTCCCATAGGGAAACACTGCCAGGGAGCCTACACACGATCGGTTTTCTCGACCAAGAGAAAAAATGTCATGAAAACCGGCCGTGTGTAGGGGACCAAGCCGGTCCTCGTTTTTAATGTCGGCCGTGAAACTCGATCGTGTGTACACGGCATGAGAGTTTGCATTACAGGGGTCTATGATCTTTATTGTCTGCCCTATTGTAAGCCCTCACACCAGCTTTTATAAATAGACTCAATAATGTTTGGCCGAACGTAATGTCTTTAGTTATATTGGCTACTTTTTTAGTTGGTTAAATGTCACATAGATGATGGTGAAAACAATAACAGCATTTCACAGTTGCAGTAAATAGGAATACACATGAAAAAGTAACCTTAAACTTTTATGAATATTATGAATATTATTTATAATATAATATATTGAAAAAATCTATATATTTTACTCCGATAAATCTACATTGAACATACTAAAGTTGACGTTTGCATTCTATAATTGCAAGCTTCTAAGTGACATATGACAGAAATCTGTAAAGGTTAAATGGATTTAAACCACTTTAGATATCCGATTGACCTTTAACATGGAATTGTGTATACCTTCAATTCAATTCAGCCTCAGTGTCCCAAAAGCATTATAACTTTTTTTTTCTTGTTAGCTGTGTTTTTTTTTCTTTTTCTCTACAATTCAATGGTGCATTCTTCAAAAATATAATTTTTTTCAGTTTTTTTTTCTTTTTTAATTGCAGCCCCATACACAAGAATACTTAAAAAAAAAAACGTATGTATATAGGGAAATATTGAGATTTCTGCATGATAGTCTGATTCCTTTAATAAAAGGGATACATCACTATACCTATCAAAGTGCATATGTGCTGCACATGCATGACAACCTACTGTATGTTCATTAGCAAGGTAATATGGAGTTGTCATGCATGCACCAAGCATGTCAAAGCACCATCTAAATCCTGAAAGATGCTGTGATTCAGTCCTTTGCATACACTTGAGGGGCCATGGCCTTTTTAAATCTCAAATACTATGTATTTATATTATAAAACAGTCTGTTAATACTGTATAAATCATTCAAATATACTAAAATCTGTTAGGGTTTATGCACACTGCTGCTCCTAAATGGACTTATTTGGGGCTTAGGGTGTTTTTTCCTAAACCCTTGAACTCCCCTCAATTGATTTACTAAAGACAAAATAAACT
The DNA here is from genome assembly GCA_029206835.1 of Rana muscosa. Lineage (NCBI taxonomy): Eukaryota > Metazoa > Chordata > Amphibia > Anura > Ranidae > Rana > Rana muscosa. Next base: position 542,472,848 of record CM055117.1, on the reverse strand, counting down.
GTGCACAACAAGTGCAGTTGCTCCAGAATAGGGATGAGCTTCGAGTTCGAGTCGAACTCATGTTCGACTCGAACATTGCCTGTTCGCCCGTTCGCCGAACAGCGAACAAATTGGGGTGTTCGCGGCAAATTCGAAAAATCTATGGGAGAAATCTAAAGTGTTAATTATAAAGGCTAATATGCAAGTTATTGTCCTAAAAAGTGTTTGGGGACCGGGGTCCTGCCCCAGGGGACATGTATCAATGCAAAAAGAAGTTTTAAAAACGGCCGTTTTTTCGGGAGCAGTGATTTTAATAATGCTTAAAATGAAAAAACAAACACCTTGAAAAAGTCCTTTATTAAAAAAAAAAAAAAAAAAAAACATTCCAGCAGCGAAATCCAGTGTCTCGCGGCGATCCCGATGTCCAGCGCTGTCCTTCATTGGTTGTGCCTGAGCGGACCTGATGGGGAACTCCCTCTCAGTATTTTAAATGTATAGACCCGCCCCTTCTAAAGTTCCCCATCAGGTCCGCTCCCTCGGTATGTCGGACCCGCCTACGTCATTGGCTTGAGCGGGGAACTTCCTTCACTGTGTAATTTAAATTTACATAGTGAAGGAAGTTCCCCGCTCAAGCCAATGACGTAGGCGGGTCTGACATACCAAGGGGGCGGACCTGATGGGGGACTGCTCTCACTTTGGTAATACATGTATAGACCCGCCCCTTCTCATGTTCCGCATCTGGTCCGCTGAGCGGACCTGATGGGGAACTTTAGAAGGGGCGGGTCTATACATTTAAAATACTGAGAGGGAGTTCCCCATCAGGTCCGCTCAGGCACAACCAATGAAGGACAGCGCTGGACATCGGGATCGCCGCGGGACACTGGATTTCACCGCTGGAATGTTTTTTTTTTTTTTTTAAATAAAGGACTTTTTCAAGGTGTTTGTGTGTTTTTTTAAACATTTTTTTACGCTTTCTTCGTGAAATGGTAGGGGTACAATGTACCCCTTACCAATTCACATAGGGGGGGCCGGGATCTGGGGGTCCCCTTTGTTAAAGGGGTCTTCCAGATTCCGATAAGCCCCCCGCCTGCAGACCCCCACAACCACCGGGCAAGGGTTGTGGGGATGAGGCCCTTGTCCCCATCAACATGGGGACATCCTCCCCATGTTTAGGGCATGTGGCCTGGTACGGTTCAGGAGGGAGGGGGGGGCGCTCTCTCGTCCCCCCCTTTTCCCCTGCGGCCGGCCAGGTTGCGTGCTCGGATAAGGGGTCTGGTATGGATTTTTAGGGGGACTCCACGCCATTTTTTTTTTAAATTTGGGGTGGAGTTCCCCTTAAAATCCATGCCAGATCTGAAGGGCCTGGAATGGATATTTGGGGGAACCCCACGTCAATTTTTTTTTTAACCCTGCGGCAGGGTTCCCCTTAATATCCATTACAGACCTGAAGGGCCTGGTAATTGAATTCTGGGGAACACCCATGCTTTTTTTTTTTTTTTTATCAATGACTTTTGTATGTATTGCCGGGAGCCGACAATTCATTAATAGCCGCGAGTCAGTTTTAAATGCATTTTTTTCTTTCAAAAATGAATTTTTTTGCAGGGACAGTTCTAAGCACGGGAAACATGCGCCACTTCACATGCATATCATACACACCCCCCAGGTACGAAATTTAAAGGAATATTTCACTTTTATTTTTTCATTTTAAGCATTATTAAAATCACTGCTCCCAAAAAAACAGCCATTTTTAAAACTTCTTTTTGCATTGATACATGTCCCCTGGGGCAGGACCCGGGTCCCCAAACACTTTTTAGGACAATAACTTGCATATTAGCCTTTATAATTAACACTTTAGATTTCGAACGTTCGAGTCCATTGTATTTAATAGGGTTCTAAAGTTTACACGAACATTTTGTCTGTTCGCAGGTTCTGGTGCGAACCGAACAGGGGGGTGTTCGGCTCATCCCTGCTCCAGAACTTCGTAAATGAGGTAAAGCTTCTCTTCGCAAAGAATAGCTAATCACATACAGAGAAAATAAATTTAAAAAAATGCATTTTTGCTTGCACATGATTGGGTGATGGAAATCTGCAGAGCTTCACCTTATTCACTAAGCTCTGGAGAAATTGCCCTTGCAGAGTGCAACTGCACTTTGCAAAGTGCACAGTCTATTTGCCTTTAGTAAATGAACTCCTATGTGTCCATGCACACATAGGCGTTTAGAGGAGTTTAGGAGCAGCAGCGTTTAAAGGCAGTCAATGCGCCTTCTCCTGATTGCAGAAGAATTGTTTTCTGGAGAGAGCTTTTGGGCATAAAAAATGGCAAATGCGCCTAGACATACCTAACTGCTTTAGCACTTGAGCATTTATCCATTTCTATGGTCAGAATAAATTACAATTCTGGCGCATGAAATAAATTATTGCCCAAATGCCAATAATGCCTTTTTACTATAATTATCCCCACCAGGTCCAAGAACTTACATGTAGAGGTTGCAGAAATGGGAATATTGGTTACCCTACTGTATATTACAGTTCCGCTTCTAAGTGCCCAAATCCTGGGCCATACGGCCACCACAGTGAACCTGCAACATATTTTGAGTGACAGGAGCAAACATCTGTTTTTCATGCTACTAGTGGTGACTGATCCACTTCTCTTGGATGAAGAGATGTCCTGGACAGTCTTAAAGAAACCCCCTCTCTACAGCAGGTGTGATCCAGTACACTGCAACTAGACAGTATCTTGATCAGCAGACAATGATTCAACAGCACTTTAACCACCTCAATACCGGGCACTTTCACCCCCTTCCTGCCCAAGCCATTTTCCAGCTTTCAGCACTGTCACATTTTGAATGACAATTGCTCGATCATGCAACACTGTACCCAAATGAAATTTTTATAATTTTCTCCCCACAAATAGAGATTTCTTTTGGTGGTATTTGATCACCTCTGCGGTTTTTATTTTTTGCGCTATAAACAAAAGAAAAGCGACAATTTTGAAAAAAAAGCAATATTTTTTTCCTCAGTTTTGGCCGATATGTATTCTTCTACATATTTTTGGTAAATAAAATTGCAATAAGCGTATATTGATTGGTTTGCGCAAAAGTTATAGCGGCTACAAAATAGGGGATAGATTTATAGCATTTTTTTATTTTATTTTTGTTTTTTACTAGTAATGGCGGCGATCTGCGATTTTTATCATGACTGCGATATTGCGGCGGACACATTGTACACTTTTGACAAATTTTTTACATTTACACAGCGATCCGTGCTATATAAATGCATTAATTACTGTATAAATATGACTGGCAGGGAAGGGGTTAACACTAGGGGGCGATCAAGGGGTTAAATGTGTTCCCTAGGGAGTGATTCTAATTGTGGGGGGAGGGGACTGACTTGGGGAGGTGACCGATCGGTGTCCCTATGTACAAGGGACACACCATCGGTCTCCTCTCCCTGACAGGACGTAGATCTGTGTGTTTAAACACACAGATCCACGGTCCTGCTCAGTTACTGGGCAATCGCGGGTGCCCGGCGGACATCGCGGACGCCGGGCACGCACATCGGGTCCTCAGTGACGTGGCGGCGCGCACACGCGCCCCCTAGTGGCTCAGGAAGGCGAAGACGTCCGGCCAGATTGAGAGCCTCATCTTCCCGCCGTCATATGATGGCAGGCAGTAGGCTAGTGGTTAAAGGGAAGCTATCATGTTTTATTTAGACTTTATATGGTAAATTTATAACAAGGACCCAAAGATCACCACCTTAAAGTGGATGTAAACCCACTCTCATCCTTTCTAAACTACTGCCATAGTGCTGATCTATACGGATATACATACCTCCTGCATGTATCCTTATCTGTCAAATGTCTCCCCTCTGTCTGTTATAAGAACTGAAAAACTGCAGATTCTGTGGGTGGATCTGTTGTCTGGAGCTCGGTGGGTGGAGTCGTGATGTCAGTAGACTCCCCGCCCACCTCTACACTCCCCTTGTCAACATGCATTTTGTCCTGTGAATTCCTTCTGCAAGGTCACTAACATCCAGTCAAAATCCAGAAAAGTAACCACATGACTTCAGAAAGCGAGTGGGAGTGGGAATTAAAAAAAATAATGTCTAAAGCTAGTGCACGAGATATGTAAATAACCTGTCACTCAAAGCAAGGGGGCGGAACGGACAAAGGTAACTCTGTTTGTCCGTTTTATCTCACTGAACAATAAAAGAGGATTGCTCAGAGCTGGATTAACTCTTTGTGGCAAGACCAGGCACAAATGATAGGAAATCTTATACTCTACATTGTGACAGCAAAAAAAAAAAAAAAAATTGGGTTTACATCCACTTTAAGCCTAGCATAAGGGATAGCCAAACATGGTGTCAATATGGAACACCCTACAAAGAGGTCAGATATCTGCCATCTGAGTTTCCCACACCAATATCTGGCTAATAATACATTAGCTGTCCACATAGACCCCTATGGGCCCTGCACCACCTGCACCACCTAAATGTGCCCAAATAGGGTGATAAAAAAAAGGGTCATTACTCATTATACATACAGTAAACATTTTTGAAAAAACACTCTTCCTTTCTTTTGCTGATGTCAACCAACCAATGCCTGGAACCTATCCCGCACCAGAAGGGGCTTGCTCTTGTCATGTTACACTAACCTCTCCTGCTAATATTTGCATAAGTGATTCGGCAAAATTCTGTGTTTTCTGATTTATTTTTAAAGCTTAATACATGATGAAATTCTATTGTGACTTAGATCTCCACCTACAATTTACGCCTTTGTTCTCTCCAGAATAATATCAGTTTAGTGCAGCAACAAAATAGTCTCATTTTAAATTTAGATTATTTTGTATATTTGGAATTCAACAATGATTTTTTTTTTTAAGAAGTAGGGAAAGCACTGCTCCCAATCCCAAGACGGAAGACACCCTCTGAAGAGTGCGGGTGCTAAAAGCCAGCTCATCCTACAACCCACAGACTGAAAAAAAAAAGCTGCATTACATGAAGACTAAAATGCTGGTACCATAGAGGTCACCTTTACACTTAAAGTGATTGTAAAGGCAGAAGTTTTTTTTTTATATTAATGCATTCTATGCATTAGGATAAAAAGCCTTCTGTGTGCAGCAGCCCCCCTAATACTTACCTGAGGTCCCAAAACCAGAAATATAATATATTGCAGCTTCAAGTGATTGTAAAGTCCTGTTTTTTATTTATATAAAAATAATAAACGTGTTATACTTACCTGCTCTGTGTAGTGGTTTTGCACAGAGCAGCCTGGATCCTCCTCTTCTCAGGTCCCTTTTCTGTGATCCTGGCCCCTCCTGTCGAGTGCCCCCACAGCAAGCAGCTTTCTATTGGGGCACCCAAGCCGAGCTGCAGCTCCGTGTGTCTATGCAGACACGGAGCTGCAGTTCGGACCCCTCCTCTCTCTCCTGATTGGCTACCTCACTTTGATTGACAACAGCAGGAGCCAATGGCTCCGCTGCTGTGTCTCAGCTAATGAGGAAGGAGAGTCCCGGACGGCCGTGACACTTGTGAACATCGCTGGACATAGATAAGGCTCAGGTAAGTCATGGGGGGGCTGAGGGGGCTGCTGCACACACAAGGCTTTTTATATTAATGCATAGAATGCATTAGGGATAAAAAAACCTTCTGACTTTTCAACTCTTTTAACAATCATTAGATGTGGTGTTTGCATTCGTTTTCCTTTTTTAAGGCTTTTTCCCTCAGTTTTCACCTGATGATCTGACCAGTAACACACCTCCTGTATTAGAGTGCCCCCACTCTGGGTGAATGAGCAGTAGTGTCAATCTGGGGGTGGAGGAGTGTGAGATGTACTAGCAGATTGAAATACACTAACAAATTGAAGCCAAACCGCAGCTAATACTTTATAATCAGTTACAGCAACCGTTTTTTTTCTTTTTGGATAAAGGTTTTACATATACACTATAAAAGCTGATCATTGTAAGCACCCCTGCCAGTGTAAAAATTGATAGTCTCATCTCTGTAACTGATTCGACTAGAGAGCTTGTTCTTTTGAAAAACAACAGACTTACTGTCTGGATCACCAGATGAAAATAGACGAAAGAAAGCCTAAAAAGAAAATAAATGCTGACATCACATCTAAGAATTGGTAAGCTGCAATATAATAAATGTTTGCTTTTAGGTTTAATACTGCTTTAATACACAGCTGTCTTACCAGCCAAAATTGCTTGTAATTCTATTTAGCCACTCATATTCTAGGTTTCCACGTCAGGCAGCATGGCTAGGCAGGTGACCTTTCACCTTTGCAGTTAGGTCACCAACCTGATGACATCACTTTGAGAATCAGTAATACACTTGTTTGGTCGTGTCTCTGCTCCCCCATCTTGTAAACATGTTCAGAAAAATAAAATGGCAGCACTGCATTAAGAAATAGAGCCCTAACTGGCTTAGAGTGCTGCCTTTCCCTTTCCCAGTTGGCGGTCTAGTATGCCAATTAAATGAAAAAAGATTATTGGGTTTTTATGAATTAGTACTGGCTCAAAGGAAACTTCTCCCGAGAGAATTATGGGAACTGCCAAACAGGATCTGTGATACTAATCTGAAAGAAGCATGCAGCAAGTGAAGGCAAAATTTCTGATATACCATCCAGAACTCCCAGATCAGTATTTCAAAAGAGTTCAGAAAGTACTAACACCAATGGATCATTGGCCAATCAACACATCGTTTTTAAAGGAATTATATTATATTATATTATATTACATTTATTTTTTTACTGGGTTTATTAAAATTGCTCTTTTTTTATCTGCCTACAGTTACACTTTAAGCAGTTAAGCAGTTTCTGCCTTGTGAACATCCAATTCTATGCAGACATTTTATCAAGGAACAAATAAGACATTTTTTTAATGAACATCCATTAGCTTACTACATATGAGTGATATTTTTCTTGTCAGATTATATACATAGATGCACAAATATAATTTGTATATTTACAGTCTGAGACCAATGAGAGCACTGTAATGTCTACATTTATCCAATATAGATTAGAAGGCCTTAGTCTGTTTGCAGGCTCATGACAGTACTACAAGATTGCTCAAGTAATTTATGAATGTTTTGTGTCTTACATTCCAGCCTATGGCACATACCAACACAGTATCGATCTGCTACAGAATAATGGTGTTACAACTCCATCTTTACTGCTTTAACTCAACCAAAAGAATTCTATACAATTGCTGGTAGCTTAAAATGGCCAAAAAAAACTATGTAAATTTAGTGGGTCATCTGAATTGTACATAGTTCAGAATGTAATGTTTATGGCTAAATTAGCCTCTGTTACAGCTTTGGCTGTGTTGGGAGCATTTCCCACTGTTGCCAGTAGGTGTCATTGTCACCACCGGCCAGTGTTGGAAATACAACAGGCTGAAGTATATTGGGTGTCCCTTCCCCAGAAACAGCCCAGAGGGAGTGTTTTACCGCTGTGCATTCTGAGAGAGGATACTTAAGGGGCAGATGCCATTTTTCTGTCTCTCTGATCTCATGGCCCGCCTGGCCTAAGGTATGTGACAACTCCTTTTCTGCCTCTGGGCCTGCTGGTCCGAGGCTACGTTACTGCAAGTTGGCCCGGAAGTTGTCTGGGGCCTACTGGTCCGGGGATGGTCCTGTGCTGTCTTGCCTGTGGGAAGAAGCTGAGCAATTGGAAGATCCAGGGGAGGACTCTTCTTGGAGAGGACCGAGCAGAAGGCTGGTGTCTCAAGAAGAGCCGGGTGACTCATTTGGAGGATGCATCCTAACCAATCTACCTCACAGTACTGCCAGATGGCTTAAAGGACTCTGGTACTGTGTAGCTGTGTTCACTTTGTCAAATACCAATTACCAAATCCTGTGGCAGAGGATTGTTCAACAGTTTATTACTATCATCAAGTCTGTGGCAGAGACTTTTGTCCGTGCATCCATTCCGGCTGCTAGGCCGGTGAGAGAGGCCTATCCGGGTGAGGAAGATCCGTTGACAGCAAGTGTACTTGCCTCCAGGATCTCAAGTTCCTCAGTGATCTGCACAAGGATTCTGAATTCCCCTAACCCTCCATCCCTCTACTGCTGCAAGTTGTGTTTAATAAAAAAGCATTGGAAAAAGACTAAGTGACTGGTGCATGCATCTGTGGGCACATTGCCCAAATTAGACTCAAAGTTCTGGGACGGTCAACTGTGGGGTAACGGCAGGACCAAAAATAACCAGCAGCTCCTACGGGGGTAGTGCTACACATATATTTATTAAATCCCTCAGTTCTGTTTGTGTCTAAAAAAAGAGCCATGCAAGGCACAATGCAGATTTCCATTTTCTTATTTAATGCAAATAAAAAATAATCCTACAAATATTAGCATTTGTGTTTAAAAATCGAAATAAACAGCATTTCTATCAATGTATTTCTGTTCATTTTCTAATAAACATCGTAACCAAGCATTGTCACTGTGTCGCACACCATTTATGAATGTTTAGAATGCTGAGACTACTCCCACGGTTGGTATTGACAAGCCTCATAGTTCTACAATCTGTTCCTCCACTGACATACATATAAGTATATAAATAAAAACAATGTATGCCTCCACCTCTACCAGTGTAATAGTTAGTAGACCCCCTTCAATTTTTATTTATTTCATTCATATTTATTTGCTATTATTAACATCTTAGAGCGAGAATACATTTTATAAAAAACCTTTTAAAATGCATATCATGAAAGGTATGCTGCAGTTTTTTTTTTTTTTATCAAAAATTCTAACTTGATATCATTTTGCTGCCTACACCAATCTCAACTGCTGCCTACACCATGGATTGCCTAATGGCTGAGAAAACTGCCAGAAGTGACACATGCAGATAGAAGAGGAAAAAGAGAACAGCCAGGACCCACACTATGGATGCTATGGATAGATGTAGGTACAAATTTTCTGAAGATCTGCTTTGTTAATCTTTTACGTCAAAGGTTTACAACCACTTTATGAAAATCTATATTAGGTTCACACTAGCCTCAAATAAAAATATAAAATAATACCTCGAAAATAACCGTTATCCCCTGAATTCCAGCACATTACCCTTAGCAAAGATGATGTCACTAGATATTTTTCCAGAATCTTTAGAAAGTGGAGGATCCCAAATATTGTAAGAATTTGTTCCTTCTCAGGAGATTTGAGATCCTTAGCATAATTATGAGACAAGGCCTAGTGATATCACCAGAAAAGCCAAGACCGAAGGTAAGTGGTTTTTATTTTTTGTTTGAGTTTTATTTTTATCTGGCTGTTGGAATCTGTCTAAAAATTGGACCTAGAATATTCATAAAAGATCTGCTTTAAATGCTACCTCACAGAATATAATGAATAAAGATATGAAGATCAACCATTTAGATCAAAATTTACCTAATGGTTACCTTGTTTTTATGGATTTTTTTGAATTCATGTTAAAATAAAGAGTTCCCTCATTTCTAGTTTTTACCTTTACAAGAAAATTCATGACTCGCTTACTAATAATGACATACCTGTACATGCACAGAGAGCATAAAAAAAAAACTAAAACTAAAACCTTTTAAAGTTATTTCTTACATTATTTGTGAAAATACAATTCAAAAAGTATTAAAATTAGCTTTGCTAATAGACATTAGAATTGTCAAAAATTAAATGGAATACTGAACTGAACACGCAACACTGCTTGCATTAAAAAAGGATTTTTTGTTTTCCAGATCTTTACTACATGCTGCAGTTGTGTGTGATAACACAGACTAAGGAATGTTAATTTTATTGTTTGTCAATTAAATGTAATTCCCTAATTTATGATGACTGCTGTAGTTCATTAAATAATGATCTTCTGCAGGATACTCCCAATACGTTTAAGTGATAGCTTTGAGATAGAACCATTGTCAGAGTCCACACAACCTAATAAGCTTAGCCAGTGATCTATAGTGTATTAATGCTTTAACCTTCTACTGCATTAAAAGGATATTTAATGTTCTCAAAACCACAAAGTCAATTTCTTTGTAGTACCCCAATAATAATAAGCCATAGAAAAGCACATTAGAAAGATACCAGCATAGGAGATTGTATAACACTCTTAAGCCTGGTACATACTAGTATATTTTTTTTTCTTCAACCCAGTGGGCTGAATGAAAAAAAACCTGAAGAGCTTGGGAAGAGCTGATGTACTAAAAATCCGGAGTTAGTAAAGCGATCTCCCCTGCTGAGCTATTGTGTTCTGACAGGGGGACGGCCCCATTGGCTGATCAGGTGCCAATCAGCAGAACTTTTTTGGTCTTGCCCAATCAACACAAGCCAGATGTTTGGCTTCTGTCGGACCAGCTGCTATACACACTGGACGAATGTTGGCCAGTTTCTATTGAACCGGCTGATGCCGTCCAATGTTCAGCCCGTGTGTACGGTCCTATAGATTTGTAGCAGCTGGTAAGAGGCTACGGAAAGTCAGGCACTACACCTACACTGGGGCCTAAAGCACAATAGGGAACTTTTACGACATACCTATACGATTTCCATATAACCAGCCGAAACCAGCCGTATGTCCCGGGCTTAAGTCTCACTGTTGGCCAGTACAGCTGTCCATCATTGTAATTGCAGATGGAAAATAGCAGGCCAGGTTCCAGAACCAGTTGACCCAAGAAGTAAGTGTATTTGGAGCATTGGGTCATTTGTCATGTTCAACTCCTTAAACAAATATAATACTAAAGGATACTTACAAATGTATGGGTTTGTTTAGTATTTTGCCTTCAATAATAGTAGTATTGGCACTTAGGACTGGTTCTAAAATTTGTTATGCTTACCCAATTCAATACTTTCCACTCACAGCAGGAATCTCGGATAACGGCAAGGCAGCTCCTTTCTAGTGAAAGCTCCCTGAGTATACAGAATGACCCAATGCTCCAATTACACTTACTTCTTGGGTTAACTGATTCTGGAACCTGGCCTGGCCCGCCATTTTCCATCTTCAAGTACAATGATGGACAGCTGTACAGTGAAACTTAAGCCTTGTACATATGGCTGGTATTGGCTGGTTCAACAGAAACAGGCTGACATTCGGTGGTGTGTACAGCAGCCTTTCTGATAGAAACCGGTGGAACGTCTGGCTTCTGTTAAACATGCAGTCTGGAAAAACAAAATGTGATCAGCATCCAATCCACTCTCAAAGCCAATGGCGCCTTCTGGGGGGGGGAGGGGGCAGGGGAAGATCGCTGTAGTAACATTGCATAGTTAGTACAGCGAGCTCCTCTCAAGCTCCTCATTTTTTTTCATTCAGCTCACTGCGTTGAATGAAAAAAAAAAACTGCCTGTGTGTATCGGGCTTTAGAGAATGGGAAGGGACAAGACTAGGTTTAAGGGTTTCTTCTGCCTGCTAGAAGTCATGGATTAGGTAGGTATAACACACATACCACTAACCCAAGAATGTAAGGTAATGGGGCTCAGGTACAACAAATATTTATTTTTATTATCTTACAATGTACCCATTTTTTATTTGTAATTATATAATGTGAGTTTCTAAGACTCCTTGCATATAGTAAAAGCTAATGTTGATGTTGAGGGAAACTTTCAGGCATCATTTCACTGGTGCTAGAAAATTCTCTAAGATAGTGGGCCAGATCCCTAAAGAGAACAACTGGTGTGTGATTCCTTCTCTGGTCTCTCTTAATAAGAGAAACACTGTAAGAAGAAGTTGTGATGACCTAAAATAGGCCAAAGTTTACAGAGATGGCCATCTGAGGACAAGCTGAGTAGTTGCCAATCTTGAGATCTAATCTGCAGAGACTATTTTGTTCCTAGAAACAGAGCTATAATTTCTTCAATATTCAAGCACTTTTAACCACTCACAACTAACTTTTACGTCAAAAATAGTCTATTGGAGGAATGCAATCAACATCATGCAATAATTCAAAGTATTGGTATGTGGTCTTGATGGGTTTAGTAATCATTGTGATTCAAAGTTGGTTGAAATTCTGTGTGTGGTAAGCAACAAGAGTTGAACAACATGCTGTGGATAAGCTACAGCTGAGGGGGTTTGCTGCAGCTTTCTGCAATGTAAAACTATATATGAAATGTACCAGAATATATCAGTATGCTACCCACTGTTGTGTCTTTTCTGCCTGTCTCTTGGTGAGTTTTACATGAGTAGGGCCATTCCACCAGTCCAAAAAGCCTGTTTGGCCAAGGACTGGATCATCACATTTCAATAGGTTGCAACACATACTGTGCTATAAGGTTAAAAAATGAATGCAACTCTGCTTTAGAGTAATGAACAGTAAAGATGAGGCAATTTTTAGCCCCAGAGCAGAGCCAAGCACATTAATATTCTTTTTTCATATTTTGCATCAAATAAAATATAATTCCAGTTTATTTCACATCTCTTTTCTGATTCTGTTCTCTGTTGTCTAATCATTTCCTTTGTAACGGTATATTAGGCTAAAGAAAAAAACCCAAGGCTGCAAATCTCAAGGAGGGACTGCTGTATTATTATAATATCAAGTCCTTCTTCGGAATGTGTCCCAGGGCTCTGTAGCATTTAGATTGTTATAAATCGCACCCAACGTTAAATGAATATTTGAAATATACAATAGTTTCATGCTTACAATAATAGGACTATGGTTGGCCAGTGTAATAAAAACATAATTTTCTAACTTTTAAATATACAGTATTAAAAAGCTGATATTTCAATTCGGTAGATGATGGAAAGCCAAAGGCATTATTTATTTCATTCAGGGACTCCAGTGTTGAGATCCCTTGAACTCCCAGATCTCCACTCTTGCTTTGTCAGTTCCAACTCCTTCTGTTAGATTTTTTAAAATTATGGAGAGCATAGCAGTAAAGGCTCTTTCACATGGGCGGATCCCGTGATGATCCGCCCGTGAACATCTGCTTGCTCAGCGGGGATCGCTCCGTTGATCCCCGCTGAGCCGGCGGATGACTTGTCCGTCTCTGCACACTGTGCAGAAACGGACCGGTCAGATCGCCGCTTTCCTCTATGGGGGGATCGGATGAAAACGGACTGTCTGTCCTCGTTCATCCGATCCGGTCCGCAGACGGATGGAAAAATAGGATTTTCCTCCGTCATGCTAAACGGACCATAGTGGAGACTGATGTCATCGGATCATCCGCTATCCCATAGGGATACATGTATGTCCATTTTTCATCCAAAAACAGATGGATGAAAAACGGACATACGGTCCGCACGTGTGAAAGGGGCCTTATAGTAACACACCAAGTTGGTTGGGAACATTCTAAATCCCAAGATAGGCAGGAACAAAGATTGGGCCCAGGACAGGGAATGTCCCACCAACATTATAGTCCAGAAGAGGTCTCATGCACACTTGGTGTCAAACCGCCGCTTTGGAGGATGTTTTACTTTTTCTTTATGCCTTCAAACCCCAGTTTATGTTAGCCTATGTGTCCATGCACACATAGACATTTACAGGCATTTAGAGGTAGAAGCGTTTAGCAGCAGAAAAAAAAAAAAACATCACTTGCACATTCATCCTCTCCTGAATGTGCAAGTGATTTTTTTTTTTTTCTGCTGCTAAACACTTCTACCTCTAAATGCCTGTAAATGTCTCAGCAGAAAAAAATGTCCAATGAATAGTCTGGCCAATGTAATGAATGAATAAATGCTCAAACACTAAACAGCATTTGCAATGGCATGTTTTTTATGCTGATTTTCTCCTGCCAGTAGAAAAGGATTCAGAAGAGCTGGGCAACCGCCGAGTGTGCATGGGGCTTAATAAGCCAGGGTGTGATGCAAAAGGACCTTAATACAATTTCCCTTAACACCAGACCTTTACAGTTGGATGTCACTGATCCTACATGACATGGACTACCAAATCAGCTCAGACGAAACCGTTTTGAGATTGTGCTGCCCAACCAAATTGTTTTAGGGATAAGTACATTTAATTTCCTTCTTTTAATACCTACAAGGGAGACTGAATCAATTGTATTGACTGTAAAAGTATCATGTCACGTGGTGGGATATGTAGTCCACAACAAGAATGTGTACTGAAAATGCCATTACTAACCATTTCTGACCGAACAATAAAGGGAACATATTTAAATGTGTGAAATTTGTATCTGCCCTAACCTGCTTATTACTGCTATAAAACACTAATCCTCTAAATATGTCCATATAAAAGATCTTTCTTGGTTTGCAAGTCTGCTATCTGTATTTCCGACCTCATACCCTATATTACATTATGTCTAGGAATGTAACAAGGTTTCTTTGCACCTGCTCAGAGGATTAACACTAGCGGGAGAGCTGTATATTGCTATTTTTATATTAAACTCCATAAAATTGCTATTCTCTGTACTATGGAACATTTTAAGCTTATTGTGCTAAAGAACATTAAGCAGAAAACGATATTAAAGAGGAACTCTCACGGGCTTTAAAAAATTAAATACAGGTCCATACATTTATGTCAAAATTCCCTGTATTAGCCTATACAATAAACTGCAATTGAAATGTGAAGAAAATCCCTTCTTTATTTCTCCTCCCTTGATAGAGGCCTAATTTGTAGGCACTACTTATGTTGAGCTCAGTTGCCACTGTTCCCTGTTCAGTAAGTGTGCCTGTCAGGCGTGCCTTTAAGGGGCTCTTTGAGTTCCCCTGTTACACCCGCTCTTTATTTTTCAGTGATTCAGCATCATTGGTTGCTAGAACGAAGGTGGCCTTGCCGCACAGCTTCATTGGTTGCTAGGACGCAAGTGATCGTGCCACACATCACCATTGGTGGTCCAGCCGCCCAAACCATAGAATCCATAATGCTATGTGGTGTGGCTGCCTGCACCCTAGCAATCAATGACCCTGTGTGGCCTAGCCACCTGCATCCTAGCAATAAATTTGAATTACTGGGTGGTGGAATCAGCAGAGCCTATCACTGCTTGCAAAGGCAAAGAGGGAGAGACAGCGGAACTAACACATCCCCCTCCCCCTGCATACCTTGTGACTGCACCTGGTACCTGAGACAAAGTCTGTTAATCAAAGATAAATAAATATATGTCTCCTTGGTAGATGCGTGGCATGACAATGGTCGGGAGGGAGCATTGTCATCCATGCATCTCAGGAACCACACCACCTAGAAAGATGGGGTAAAGTGCCACATGCACTTTCTCATCTGGGGGGCAGTGGCAACAAATAAAATGTTTAGTGAGACTTCATCTAAGTATTTCTAAAGCCAACAATTTTTTTCACTTTTGGATAGGGTGGTGAGGGATTAGAACCAACGCAAGATTTTTAATGTTATCCGTGGCCCCAATGGGAAGATTATTTGTTCTGGTGGCCACTAACTACAGGGCTGAAAGTGAGGACAATTCCAAAATTTGGGAAACACAAGGAAAAACTTTCAATAGGGACACTTGTTTCAGTGGCCACCATTTAAGAGGGAATTTTCTTCAATTTATAGAGATTGCCTTTCATTTCCTGTTGTATCTACAGCACAGGAAGTAAAAGAGGAACCCCCAAATGGGAAAAAGTTGACAAAAAAAAAATCTTTTAGGGTTTTAAATCATTCCCTACCCTATAAAAACTGAAAGAAAAAAAATAATACTTTGACTTTAGAGATACCGTAATTAAAAGGTGGGATGCAGAATATTACTTAGTATCAATAATTATCTATTGCAATAAGCAGGAAGACTATCATGCGACTATCATGCTTGTTTTCATTATCAGGTGGCTTGGCTATGCACACCTTTCCAGAGATCTAAAAGATTCAGACATTTTGAGTTGAACTGTGCAGAAATCAATACACGTACTTATAGGATAAGCACATACACTAGCAGATGAAGCAATTGTATATCAACATCCAGACTGCTCATTAACCAGTCATTGCCAGTCATTAGCTGATCAGCAGTGGGAATCATTTTGAATAATGTCAGCGACTCCAGTATTAAAATTAAAGAATATAGGTTCAATGTCAAGACAAAAAAATACTAAAATCCATTTTTTTCTATACTTGGGGTAAAGATAGTCAACACACCTAGTGGCATTTTTAATAAGCTGAAATCTGGTCTTATTTTCAGTCTTTCATATTTGTACAAGCTCTCCCAAAACTGAAAATGCTTTCTCTGATTTCACTGCAAATGGTGAGCTTCTTACAGTGTGCATTAAAAGATGCAGCAAGTCAGACAGGGCTTGTCTCATTTCCTGGCTGGAGGATGTCCAGCATCATCTAGCTCTTTCCTTCCCAACCTGACTGTCCCTGGCCCGCCCATTCATTCATTGGATTTCATATCTTTCAATCATGGAGGCTCAGCAACACATGTGGGCATATAGGCGTGAGCACAGGGTGTGTCAAGTGTGCCCAGGCACACCCTAATCACTCTGTACAGCACAGATTCCCCCTACTGCCCTGGGCCCCCCTCTCCCCCCTCTTACCCCCCACAGTGCTGCCGGCTTCCCTCCTCTCCTCTCCCACTGGCTGCTGCTGCGGGCACCCAAAGGGGGATGTTTTAGGATAAGTGGGGAAGGGGCTGGCAAATATGTGATTTACTGGCCCCTTCCCTTTCTGAGTGAACACAGTGAGTAATCGGTGCGTGTGTTTGAGCTTTGGGGTACACACCCTAATCCAATAGGCTGCGCACACTTATGTGTGGGCATTACCTAGGGTGGTCTGCATGGAAATACAGCTTGTCTAGGAATGCCCACTTTTCCATACCTACATCCAACCATCAAGACCGTTTGGTATTTGTATAACTTCACTTAAGAGCCACCCCACTGCTTCCATCAGGGCTAAGGGTTATTGAGAGGGGTACTGAGACAAGGTGCTGTGATGTTTAGGAAGAAATGTACAGCACCCCACTTGCCCCTCCCTCCTGTCATGATCCAGTCTGTGTTGCATTGAGAAGCACAGAGATCTAGTGATGACATCACTGGATCTAAAATAAGGTATTTCATGAAAATAGAAAGGATTAATATAAAAATAAAAAATGCATTAGCATGACGATGGGGTGGGAGGACCGTTTAAGGCAAAGATTAAACATCAGCTTTACTCTAGTAAGAGAAGTGCTTACTAGAGGTAAAAAGATATAACGTCAATTGGAAAGGCAGGCATGCATTATATTTCATAATACTTCCTTCTTGAAGCCTAATAAAATTAAACAATTAGATGTCCATTAGCCACCTTTGTCTTGATTTGACAGGAATATTGAGACTGGGACAATAATCAGTCCAATTTATCAATTCTCTAGGGTAATTTCTGTGGCTCTCTTTAGTAATCTAAGGCTCAAGGGATTCCTGGAAAAGGTTCACATGTTAAAAGAATGTCAAAGCAATGAAGAGAATGTCACATTTGTACTTGGTTATTACAATATTCCCCTATTATGGTCATGAAGCAATATAGCTAGCATGAGAGGTCATTGCTAAAGACAGATGTCACCAGTCCAAAAGAATTAGCAATATGCTAATTGGTAATATAAAACAGAAAATGAATGGATTATCCTTTACACAAGAGTGAACTTGTGAGGACTCCTGTAGTAAAGGCAACATAAATTTAACAAGACATTCTAAATTCAAATGAGTGTGGTTTCAAGGAGGGAGAGGGCAGGCTTTGAAAAGGTATCTCATATACATTCACGTGACTTCTTACGCAAAAGCGCTAACACTTTCAGAATTTCCTTTTCGAAATCAAAAAGTGCAATTCGCATGTATATACAGGTGAAGAGCTACAGAATCAGAAGGAGTGAAGCTAGATTGCTTTGGGAGTTGAATCATTTATGACTAATGATACCCTATCATAATCAATGAAACGCGACGCACAGGTTTTGTGCTGTACAATCTTTACAGGGATGAAGGCAGCAACCTTTTCCAAGGGCTTGCTCATGTCATGGAATTCTGCAATTGATGGAAAGTGCCTCAGCATAAACCCATAGAAAAAAAAAAAAAGGCAAATGCAAGCTGTAAGCAAGGATGCAGATTTCTATAATACAATCAATAACTATATGTGCAGCTGACAACCTCCTTTACATAAAAGCAGGTTATACTGTATATAGCACATATTAATAATGTTCAACATCATGCTACGCATAAGTTTGACTCACTAAAGCAGCCATTCTCAACCAGGGTTTCGTGGAACCCTGGGGTTCCTCCAGAGGTTGCTAGGGGTTCCTTGAGCTGTGGCTGATGGACCACCTATTTGATGATTTCTACAGAGTTCAAGGTTCAGCTGTCTTTAAGGGTGGCATTCTGAACACCACTTTAAAGGGGACCTTCTTCCTATTGATCACCAATATAAGGAGCATTGTTCCTATTGAGCCCTGCTGATTTGGTTTTAGTAAGGGTTCCTCGACACATGAAAATTATTTTTGGGGTTCCTCTATGGTTAAAATGTTGAGAAAGCCTTCTCTAAAGTATATAGTGCTGCACAAAATAGAATCTAATTATGAATTGGATTTACTGATACACATGCATGATGTGTACTGTATTTATAAATGTCTTTGCCTCCTTACCTCTATATATAAAGATATATCAATATATTTTTTATATTATATTGCTTAGCCTATCAGTATCTATCTGCCTACACATCCATCTCTAGACCTGCTATGTGTGCTTTTTTTGCTGTTGCCACAAGAAATGTTAATGCCACCTAGGACTATTCTATGATATATAATATTTTTTATCAATATTGTGACAATATGTTTTTATTTATTTTTTATTTTTTATTATTCAATAATCCAATCCATAGTATTTACCAGCACAGAAAGTGGTATTAGTACACAAAAGAAGATAATGAGACCTTCTCCATAACATGACATACATTGTGTCACCAAACTGATAGTTTCATGCAATTATAGGATTAGATGCGTTTAATTGCTACATAAAAGCCCTTTTTTTTTTTTCTGAATCAGTGGCCGTGGGGCCTTGAGTCATCATATGCAACACTTCACATGAAAAAATATCCTTGTGGTCTGGGGTAACAGAAAAAAAAAAAAAAAAAAGAAAGAAAGAAATGACTCCCTATATACAGCATTGATGAGTAGCTTAAAATATTTAATTGATTATACAGCATTGATGGGTACCTTAAAATATTTAATTGATTATACAGCATTGATGGGTAGCTTAAAATATTTAATTGATTGCCCTTTAGAAATATCTATGCAATTTAAAAAAAAAAAAACGATCAAAGGACAATGATTTTCTTTCAGGGTTTAGAGTTTTAACTCAATGTGCTTGGGATGGTGACGGATGTACTTCTTTTCTTTTCAGAAGGTGTCAGGGTCAAAGTAGAACATGTTTGGCTAAAGGCAAGAGGGTCAGTTTTGAAATCAATTAATAAGAAGAGCTGCCTGAAAAAAATAAAAAAAAATAAGGGAATTGCAAATGACAAGGTAGCCAAGTGCTACATTGAAATCCCATGATAGTAGCCTGAGGAATGGAAATTTCCACTAGCATAGCAGGATTAAAAAAAAAAAAAGAAAAAAGGCAGTTGATAGCATTTGACAGTAAGACCTGTATATCATGGTAAAATAGCCGTATGGCACTATGAGCTCGGTTGACTTTCCCTGCCTAATAGTGCTTTCTCCATTGCTGCCTGGGAATGGGTACAGGATGTTCTATGCAGAGCAGGCAGCAGGCAAACTTTGCTGGATCTGGATGTGGTCTTTAACAGTCGCTGGTAATAAAGGTAAGGTGATTTATGCCTGCAGCAGATCTCAGATCCAAGCTTTTGCATTGTGCGATGGCCACAGTTGATCAGACACAAGCTGCTCCTATTGCATTTCATTAGTAGGGGGGAAAAAAAGGGGGGGGGGGGTTGCAGATTCCTACAGGTTTAAATTCTTCACCCCTAGACAGTCACCACCTAAAATCCAAAATGCCTATTCCTGCCATAGACATGATCGCAGATGACACACCAGCGCCTGTCAATGCTGAATCCGCATCCCTATGTCTATGCATAAATGAAGTGTTGAACACAGCATCGCAGACAGGTTGGAGAATGAGCAGCATGCCCGCATCTCCCATCCTCAGCACCAAGATCATGATGATGATGATGATGATGATGGTGATGATGGTGCTGCTGCTGTCCATGGACAAGTCAAAGAGGTCTATCTGCAAGGACTCACCCGTTGCCGATGCAGCCAGGAGTCCAAGGCTGATGAAGGCGAGCCTGCTCCAACTTTGCACTTCCAGAAGCCCCCAAACCCACCATGCCCCCCATATCCTCCTGGACGTGCAGCTGCACCCTGTCCTGTCCCCCCACTTCAGCCATCCAAACAGGCTTCTCATGGCAGATTCTGCTGGGGATCTCTGCACACACACACACACCAGCACCAAAAAAAAAAAAGGAGGTCAGGTATTCTTGCAAAAAAAAAAAAAGAAGAAGAAAATCCCACTACATTGAACAAGCTCTTTGCTTCTGCAGCCGGAATAAACCAAGTCTCTCCCTGCACTGGGGAGATGAGATCAGGAATCCTGCTTCTCCTCTTCACTCCCAAATCTTCCAAATGGCGATGTGGACGCCAGCTTCTTCCTTCCAGGGGATATCCAGACAGGGCTTGTGCACTCGGAGCTCCGGTATTAATCACCTCCTCATAATATTGCTTCCCCTTTCAGAGAATGATCCACAAGAGGGAATAGGATTTTCTCCCTTCCTCCCCTCCATACAACAATGCTGCAAATTACATCTTGAATTTGTCTCCCCTCCCTCCTCCTCCTTCTCCTCCTCTCACACAGGTCCCCACTCAGAGGAGACTTGTCACATATTTCTGATTAGAAGGACCCCCCCAAAAAAATAACAATATCATAGAACACAGGGGGGGGTGCATGGAAAAACATAGGGGTGGGGGAGAGAGGATTTTCTTCTGATATGTGGTACTGGTTAATTCAAGATGTTCACTTGTTTGATGAATGCAGGACTTTTAGGTGATGAGCAGAGCCTGGTAACCCCAGATCCAGAAGGGCTAGGATTGTTATCCTTCCATACACTGCTGGAATTGTCCCTAGTTAAAGGGACATTATTGTGTCTATTTTTTCCATTTCTTGCTCATTCATCTAAAATAATAAAAATAATATATATATATATATATATATATATATATATATACATACGTGTATATATATATATATATATATATATATATACATGTAGATATATATATATATATACATGTATATATATATACATGTATATATATATATACATGTAGATATATATATATATACATGTATATATATATATATATATATATATATATATATATATATATATATTACCATATCACATGAAACATTGTGAGGTCTGTGCCTCCACTCTCTACAGCCCAAGAAGGGTTAAGACTGTTACCATACAGAGCTGGCATTGTAGTCAGTTAATGGGACATCACCCCGCTTTCCCTTTCTTGCTCACTGAATAAATAAATAAATACATATAGCTGGAATGGATGACTATATATGTGTATATCATATGTGTATATGTGTGTGTGTGTTGCAACCCCCAGGTTTTTGATTCTTGCTACATATTGTGGTAGGGCTCTAGTTGTGTGCATCAGTAGGTGCTGTTTACCCATCATTGCACATATAAACAAAGTTTATCCAGGGGAGGGTCTACTGTTGCTGGCTGCTGCAGCAGCCAGCAACAGTAGACCCTCCAGCAGCTGGAAACTGTAGATTCTGCAGCAACTGCAACAGTAGACTCTCCAGCAACTGCAACAGTAAAGTCTCCAGCAGAAAGCAACAGTAGACTTTCCAGCAGCCAGCAACAGCAGCCAGAAACAGTAGATCCTCCAGCAGCCGGAAACAGTAAACTCTCCAGCAGCAGCAACCGTAGACTCTCCAGCAACCAGCAACAGAAGACTCTACAGCAGCCAGCGACAGTAGACTCTCCAGCAGCCAGAAACAGTAGACTTTCCAGCAGACAGCAACAGCAGCCAGAAACAGTAGACCCTCCAGCAGCCGGAAACAGTAAACTCTCCAGCAGCAGCAACAGTAGACTCTGCAGCAACCAGCAACAGTAGACTCTACAGTAGGGATGAGCTTTGTGTTCGAGTCGAACATACGTTTGACTCGAACATCGGCTGTTCGATCGTTCGACGAAGAACGAACGATTTGGGCCGTTCGCGCCAAATTCGAGTGATGCGAACAGCCCACAATGCACTACGCCATTGCAGTGTCATCCAGGCGCTGTGATTGGCCAAGCATGCACTGTGACCCCGCATGCTTGGCCAATCACAGCGCCGGCAGCGAGGAGAGCCATGATTGGCCACAGGCAGGATGCCTGTGGCCAATTATTGCTGAGGGAGTTTAGTACACGCCCCACACTATAAAAGGCCGCCAGCGCGGCGGCCTTGTGTAGTGTGTTCCGGAGCAGGGAAAGAGAAGCATAGGCAGGGACAGTGTCATTTTTTTTCCTTTACTAATCCTGGATTCCTTGTGTTTAGGGACAAATAAGGATAGGTAGGGAGAGTGTCAGTGTGTTATTCTGTGCTAAACCTTGTTTGTAGGGACAGAGAAGGACAGTGAGGGAAAGTGTCAGTGTGCTATTCTGTTCTAAACCAATCTTGCTGAACCATATTTGAAATCCTTGAGTTTAGGGACAGAGAGGTACAGTGAGGGAAAGTGTCAGGGTGCTATTCTGTTCTAAACCAATCTTGCTGAACCATATTTGAAATCCTTGAGTTTAGGGACAGAGAGGCACAGTGAGGGAAAGTGTCAGTGTGCTATTCTGTTCTAAACCAATCTTGCTGAACCATATTTGAAATCCTTGAGTTTAGGGACAGAGAGGTACAGTGAGGGAAAGTGTCAGTGTGCTATTCTGTGCTAAACCAATCTTGCTGAACCATATTTGAAATCCTTGAGTTTAGGAACAGAGAAGGACACTCGTGGAAACTATCAGTGTGCTATTCTGTGCTAAATCTTGTTTGTAGGGACAGAGAAGGACAGTGAGGGAAACTGTCAGTGTGCTATTCTGTTCTAAACCAATCTTGCTGAACCATATTTGAAATCCTTGAGTTTAGGGACAGAGAAGGACACTCGTGGAAACTATCAGTGTGCTATTCTGTGCTAAATCTTGTTTGTAGGGACAGAGAAGGACAGTGAGGGAAACTGTCAGTGTGCTATTCTGTTCTAAACCAATCTTGCTGAACCATATTTAAAATCCTTGAGTTTAGGGACAGATAGGTACAGTGAGGGAAAGTGTCAGTGTGCTATTCTTTCTAAACCAATCTTGCTGAACCATATTTGAAATCCTTGAGTTTAGGGACAGAGAAGGACACTCGTGGAAACTATCAGTGTGCTATTCTGTGCTAAATCTTGTTTGTAGGGACAGAGAAGGACAGTGAGGGAAACTGTCAGTGTGCTATTCTGTTCTAAACCAATCTTGCTGAACCATATTTGAAATCCTTGAGTTTAGGGACAGAGAGGTACAGTGAGGGAAAGTGTCAGTGTGCTATTCTGTTCTAAACCAATCTTGCTGAACCATATTTGAAATCCTTGAGTTTAGGGACAGAGAAGGACACTCGTGGAAACTATCAGTGTGCTATTCTGTGCTAAATCTTGTTTGTAGGGACAGAGAAGGACAGTGAGGGAAACTGTCAGTGTGCTATTCTGTGCTAAACCAATCTTGCTGAACCATATTTGAAATCCTTGAGTTTAGGGACAGAGAAGGACACTCGTGGAAACTATCAGTGTGCTATTCTGTGATAAATCTTGTTTGTAGGGACAGAGAAGGACAGTGAGGGAAACTGTCAGTGTGCTATTCTGTGCTAAACCAATCTTGCTGAACCATATTTGAAATCCTTGAGTTTAGGGACAGAGAAGGACACTCGTGGAAACTATCAGTGTGCTATTCTGTGCTAAATCTTGTTTGTAGGGACAGAGAAGGACAGTGAGGGAAACTGTCAGTGTGCTATTCTGTTCTAAACCAATCTTGCTGAACCATATTTGAAATCCTTGAGTTTAGGGACAGAGAAGGCCACTCGTGGAAACTATCAGTGTGCTATTCTGTGCTAAATCTTGTTTGTAGGGACAGAGAAGGACAGTGAGGGAAACTGTCAGTGTGCTATTCTGTTCTAAACCAATCTTGCTGAACCATATTTGAAATCCTTGAGTTTAGGGACAGAGAGGTACAGTGAGGGAAAGTGTCAGTGTGCTATTCTGTTCTAAACCAATCTTGCTGAACCATATTTGAAATCCTTGAGTTTAGGGACAGAGAAGGACACTCGTGGAAACTATCAGTGTGCTATTCTGTGCTAAATCTTGTTTGTAGGGACAGAGAAGGACAGTGAGGGAAACTGTCAGTGTGCTATTCTGTTCTAAACCAATCTTGCTGAACCATATTTGAAATCCTTGAGTTTAGGGACAGAGAAGGACACTCGTGGAAACTATCAGTGTGCTATTCTGTGCTAAATCTTGTTTGTAGGGACAGAGAAGGACAGTGAGGGAAACTGTCAGTGTGCTATTCTGTGCTAAACCAATCTTGCTGAAGCATATTGCAAATCCTTGTGTTTAGGGACAGAGAAGGATAGGCAGGGGACAGTGTCAGTGTCATTGTTGCTAAGCCTCCTGCACAGTATACACCTGAAGGTAGCCCTTATTGCTGTTTTTCCCATCTCCCTGCAGGCCATCCATTAAAATGTCTGGAAGGCAAACAAGGAGAGGCAGACAGTCAGGAAGCAAAAAAAGAGGGCAAGCAAGCTCTGTGTCTGGGGGCAACAGTGCTGGTCGTGGACGCGGTGCATTGTCATCAGCACATGGCCATGGGACACGCTTGTCCTTCTTTTCGGCAGCTGGACATGTTGAGCCACATCATGCCGAAGACTTGGTAGAGTGGATGACCAAGCCTACCTCATCCTCCTCATCCTCTCTCACCCAGGCTCAGGGTACTGGCAAAGCAGCTGCCAAAGCGTCCTCTTCTCTGGTATCATTATCTTCATTAGTCAATCCTTCCCTAGACCCACCATGTCCTCCTCCTGAGGAGTCCCCCGAACTGTTTGAGCACAGTGTTGGGTACATGCTCCAGGAGGATGCCCAGCGTTTCGAAGGATCTGATGATGATACCCAGATAGAGGAAGGCAGTAGCGTGAGAGCAGAGAGAGGGGATACTCAAGAAGGACACCAATCTGGCAGTCATGCTCCAGCAGCTGCAGCATACTGCCAGATTGGCTCCAGTGATGAGGAGGGAGGGGATGATGAGGTCACTGACTCCACGTGGGTGCCTAATAGGAGAGAGGAGGAGGAGGAGGATGAGGAGGAGGCACATCTCCAATGAGGCAGGATGCCCTTGGGTGGCCAGCGTATGGGCAGCACACCGACGGAATCACACCGCAGAGCTCCGCCTGTGCAGGGCGCTGCCTCTGCCCGTCATTCAAAAAGTTCTTTGGTGTGGGCCTTTTTTGAGGCGAGTGCATCAGATCGCACAGCTGCTGTTTGCAACATATGTCTCAAGCGTATATCGCGTGGCCAAAACATCAGCCGCTTGGGCACCACATGCTTGATCAGACATATGTTGACCTGCCATGCAGCTCGTTGGCAAGCCTACCTTAAAGACCCACACCAAAGAACAAAGCGGACCTCTCCTTGCACCGCATCAGCTGGGATCTCCAACCCCACTATACCTTCAGTCCTCTCTGAAACCTGCACTGAGAGGAATGAAGGTGTAGAATTAGGTGTGTCACAGCCAAGTACTTGCGGCCACTCTGCTAGCAGTACACCGACGTCCGATTCTAGCAGGCAAATTTCCCTGCCCCAGCTGCTGGACCGTCGAAAGAAGTTCACTCCCAGCCATCCACATGCCCAGCGGTTGAATGCTAGCTTGGCTAAATTGCTAGCGCTTCAACTGCTGCCTTTTCAGTTGGTAGACTCGGCCCCCTTCCGTGAGTTTGTGCAATGTGCGGTTCCTCAGTGGCAGGTTCCCAAACGCCACTTTTTCTCACGGAAGGCGATTCCGGCTCTCTACTGGCATGTGGAAGGCAATGTCTTGGCCTCGCTGGACAGGGCGGTCAGCGGTAAGGTGCATATTACCGCTGACTCATGGTCCAGCAGGCATGGACAGGGACGTTACCTTTCTTTCACGGCCCATTGGGTCACTCTTTTGGCAGCTGGGAAGGATGCAGGACAAGGTGCAGTAGTGTTGGAGGTTGTTCTACCTCCACGCCTCCAAAATGCTACTACTGGTTGTGACACACCTCTCTCCTCCACCCCTCCTCTTCTTCTTCCTCCATGGCCTCTTCCTGTGCTTTGTCCTCAGAACCAGCGGTGCTCCGTAGGCGTTCAAGGGGCTACGCAAGTACGCAGGCAAAAAGATGCCATGCCGTGCTTGCGCTGGTGTGTTTGGGGGACAGGAGCCACACTGGGGCAGAGGTCCTGTCTGCTCTGCAGGGGCAGGCCGAGAGGTGGTTGACGCCACGCCAGCTTAAGCCAGGAATGGTGGTTTGCGACAATGGCACCAACCTCCTCTCCGCCCTCCGACAGGGACAACTGACCCATGTGCCCTGTGTGGCTCACGTCCTTAACCTGGTGGTGCAGCGGTTCTTGGGCAGGTACCCGGGCTTACAGGATGTCCTGAGGCAGGCCAGGAAAGTCTGTGTGCATTTCCGCAGATCTTATAATGCCAGTGCTCGCCTGGCTGAGCTGCAAAAGGAGTTGAACCTGCCCAAGAACCGCCTTATATGTGACATGCCCACCAGGTGGAACTCAACGTTGGCCATGCTGCAGCGGCTGCACACGCAGCAGAGGGCCATCAATGAGTACCTGTGCGACTACGGCACCAGGACAGGGTCAGGGGAGCTCGGGTTTTTTTCACCACGCCAGTGGGGCATGATCAGGGATGCATGCACTGTCCTGGCACCATTTGAGGAGGCCACGAGGATGGTGAGCAGTGACAGTGCATGCATCAGTGACACTGTACCTCTTGTCCACCTGTTGGAGCACACGCTGCGTGGAATAATGGACAGGGCACTTGAGGCAGAACAGAGGCAGGAAGAGGAGGACTTCCTTGCCTCTCAAGGCCCCCTTTACCCAGACAGTGTTCCTTCTGTCCCACCCATCGCACAGGAAGAGGAGGAGGAGGAGGAGGAGGAGGATTGTGTCAGCATGGAGGTGGAGGCTGGCACTCAGCATCATCAGCAGCAGTCTTTTAGGGATGATTTACAGTCCCAAGAAACCAGTGGACTTGTACGTGGCTGGGAGGAGGTGGCTGCGGATCATGTCGTCCTTAGTGACCCAGAGGACTCCGGACTGAATGCCTCAGCTAACCTACGCTGCATGGCCTCCCTGATCCTGCAAAGTCTGCGGAAGGATCCTCGTATTCTTCAGATCAAGGAGAGGGACCATTACTGGCTGGCCACTCTCCTTGATCCACGGTACAAGGGTAAGGTTGTGGACCTTATCTTACCGTCGCAGAGGGAGCAGAGGATGAGACAACTCCGGGAGGCCTTGCAGAAAGGTCTGTGCAACGCGTTCCCAGAGACTGGGAGGTTACAAACTCCTGGTCCTGGACAACGAGTTGCTGAGGCTTCGGGCAGTCAAAGAAGGAGCGGTGGGGAAGGTGGCCGTCTGACCGATGCGTTCAGACAATTCTTTAGTCCGCAGCCCCAAGGTATGATTGGTTCCAGCAACCATCGCCAGCGTCTGATATACATGGTGCAGGAATACCTAGGGGCAAGGTCAGACTTGGACACCTTCCCCACCGAAAATCCTCTGGCTTACTGGGTCTTGAGGATGGATCACTGGCCAGAGCTTGCACAGTATGCAATTGAGCTACTGGCCTGTCCTGCATCCAGCGTTCTTTCAGAACGCACATTCAGTGCTGCTGGAGGATTTGTCACGGATCACAGGGTGCGCCTGTCCACTGACTCGGTTGATCGACTGACTTTCATCAAGATGAACCAGTCTTGGATCACCACCAGCTACCACACACCTGATGCTGATATAACAGACTAATTGATTTTAAAATGTCACATCCCTTCAAGACTGATGCTGATGCTGAGTGCCTGTGCTGTTATGTTGACTGGCTATCCTCCTCCTCCTCCTCAATGATCCGATTAATGATGATAGCTTGGAAGATCATTTTGGTTTATGGGTGCCGCCACCAGTGGCTAAGGCCCAATTTTTCAGCCCCTGTTTAACAGGGGCGTGTAATTACAATTTTTGATGCAATACTTTGCAACAGGCCTCATTGCTGTGCTCCAAGTACAGTATCTGTGAGGGGTTGCAGTGTTGTGCCACCAGTGCCTAAGGCCCAATTTTTCAGCCCCTGTTCAACAGGGGCATGCAATTATAATTATTGATCTAATAATTCACAGCAGGGCCCATTGCTGCACCCACCAAGAGTAACTGTCAGGCCTTACAGTGTTGTGTCAACACCACCACCACCACCACCAAAGGCCCAATTTTTCAGCCCCTGTTCAACAGGGGCATGCAATTATAATTATTGATCTAATAATTCACAGCAGGGCCCATTGCTGCGCCCACCAAGAGTAACTGTCAGGCCTTACAGTGTTGTGGCACCAGCACCACCATCAAAGGCCCAATTTTTACTACCACTGTTCAACAATTATATGTTATTACAATTCCTGATATAATAGTTGACAGCAGGGCGTTCCAGCACCCACCAAGAGTAACTGTGAGTGCTTACAGTGTTTTGCCAACACCAACACCTAAGGGGCCAATTTCTGCAGAGTATATACGGCAGGTCCCTACTTTCAAACATCCAACTTACAAACGACTACTACTTGCAAACGGAAGAAGACAACAGGAAGTGAGAGGAAATCTACCCCTTGGAAGGAAAATTCTCTCCTGTAAGAATTAATATGGGAGAAAGGTGTCTCCTCTCTACTGATGCTTTATCACCAATCCTTGTTTCAATAAAAACACCACATTTCAAAAACAGTTGTCATTGGGACGCAAAGTGAGGTGAAATGTTCTGAACAGGGGCACAGACAGCAAAACAAATGTTACAGGGGTGATAACCCTTCCCTATGTTTTCCAAAAAGCTTAAAAATAGGTATTTGGGCTGGAGCTACACTTAAACAATGTAGCTGTTCAAAATTACAAACAGATTCTACATAAGAACAAACCTACAGTCCCTGTCTTGTATGCACCGCCTGTATACGGCTGTTCAGAGTATATAGGGCCTTTTTTATTTTGTGTGCGGGGTTCCCCTTAATATCCATACAAGACCCAAAGGGGCTGGTAATGGGCTGGGGTAGGGGGGGGGGGGGTTGATGGGGTAGCTATGCCATTTTTCTTAAAGATTTTCATCCATATTACCGGGACCAGACATTACATTAAAGCCGCAAGCAGTTTTAAATGGCTTTTTTTTCCTTTAGAAATGTTATTTTGTGCAGGGACAGTTCTAAACACGGGAAACACGTGGCACTTCACAGGCATACTTTAGACACCCCCCAGGTACAATATTTAAAGGAATATTTGACTTTTTTTTTTCACTTTATGCATCATTAAAATGACTGCTCCCGGAAAACGTCAGTTTTTAAAACTTCTTTTTGCATTGATACTTGTCCCCTGGTGCAGAACCTGGGTTCCCAAACTCTGTTTAGGACAATAACATGGATAATAGTCGTTATAATTAGCACTTTAGAATCCGAACGTTCGCATCCATTGTATTTAATAGGGTTCTAATGTTCGTGCAAACTTTCGGTCCGTTCGCGGGTTCTGGTGCGAACCGAACCCGGGGGTGTTCGGCTCATCACTACTCTACAGCAGCCAGCGAGAGTAGACTCTCCAGCAGCCAGCAACAGTAGACTTTCCAGCAGCCAGCAACAGCAGCCAGAAACAGTAGACCCTCCAGCAACTGAAAACAGTAGACTCTCCAGCAACTGCAACAGTAGACTCTCCAGCAGCCAGCAGCAGTGGACTCTCAAGCAGTCAACAACAGTAAACTCTCCAGAACCCCCCAGTTTTTGATTCCTGCTACATATTGTGGTAGGGCTCTAGTTGTGTGCATCAGTAGGTGCTGTTTACCCATCATTGCACATATAAACAAAGTTTATCCATGGGAGGGTCTACTTTTGCTGGCTGCTGCAACAGTAGACCCTCCAGCAGCTGGAAACTGTAGATTCTCCAGCAACTGCAACAGTAGACTCTCCAGCAACTGCAACAGTAAAGTCTCCAGCAGAAAGCAACAGTAGACTTTCCAGCAGCCAGCAACAGCAGCCAGAAACAGTAGACCCTCCAGCAGCCGGAAACAGTAATCTCTCCAGCAGCAGCAACAGTAGACTCTCCAGCAACCAGCA
Organism: Rana muscosa; assembly: GCA_029206835.1. Classification (NCBI taxonomy): domain Eukaryota; kingdom Metazoa; phylum Chordata; class Amphibia; order Anura; family Ranidae; genus Rana; species Rana muscosa. The sequence goes on along the minus strand of CM055117.1, from coordinate 542,442,686 downwards.
ACAGTAGACTCTACAGCAGCCAGCGACAGTAGACTCTCCAGCAGCCAGCAACAGTAGACTTTCCAGCAGCCAGCAACAGCAGCCAGAAACAGTAGACCCTCCAGCAACTGAAAACAGTAGACTCTCCAGCAACTGCAACAGTAGACTCTCCAGCAGCCAGCAACAGTGGACTCTCAAGCAGTCAACAACAGTAAACTCTCCAGAACCCCCCAGTTTTTGATTCCTGCTACATATTGTGGTAGGACTCTAGTTGTGTGCATCAGTAGGTAATGTTTACCCATTTTTGCACATATAAGCAACGTTTATCCAGGGGAGGGTTTACTGTTGCTGGCTGCAGCAAGCAGCAACAGCTGCCAGCAACAGTAGACCCTCCAGCAGCCAGCAACAGTACCCTCTTCAGCAGTCGGAAACAGTAGACTCTCCAGCAACTGCAACAGTACACTCACCAGCAGCCAGCAACAGTGGACTCTCCAGCAGCCAGCAACAGTAAACTGTCCAGCACCCCCCAGTTTTTGATTCTTGCTACATATTCTGTTAGGGCTCTAGTTGTGCGCAGCAGTAGGTGCTGTTTACCCATCTTTGCACTTATAAGCAAGGTTTATCCAGGGGAGTGTCTACTGTTGCTGGCTTCAGCAGCCAGCAACAGCAGCAAGCAACAGTAGACCCCCCTGCACCCGGCAACAGTAAACTCCCCAGCAGCAGCAACAGTAGACTCTCCAGCAGCTGGAAACAGTAAACTCTCCAGTAACTGCAACAGTAGACTCTCCAGCAGCCAGCAACAGTGGACTCTCCAGGAGCTGGCAACAGTAAACTCTCCAGCAGCGGCAACAGTAGACTCTCCAGCAACCAGAAACAGTAGACTCTCCAGCAGCTGGAAACAGTAGACTCTCCAGCAACTGCAACAGTAGATTCTCCAGCAGTCAGCCACAGTGGACTTTCCAGCAGCCAACAATAGTAAACTTTGCAGCACCCCCAGTTTTTTATTCTTGCTACATATTGTGATAGGGCTCTAGTTGTGTGCATCAGTAGGTCCTGTTTACCCATCTTTTCACATATAAGTAATATGTTTATCCAGGGGAGGCTCTACTTTTGTTGGCTGCAGCATCCAAAAACAGTAGACCCTCCAGCAGCTGGCAACAGTAAACTCTCCAGCAGCAGCAACAGTAGACTCTCCAGCAGCCAGCAACAGTAGACACTCCAGCAGCCGGAAAAAGTAAACTCTCCAGCAGTGGCAACAGTAGACTCTCCAGCAGCCAGCAAAAGTAGACTCTCCAGCAGCTGGAAACAGTAAACTCTCCAGCAGCGGCAACAGTAGACACTCCAGCAGCCAGCAACAGTAAACCCTCCAGCAACTGGAAACAGTAGACTCTCCAGCAACTGCAACAGCATACTCTCCAGCAGCCGGCAACAGTAGATCCTCCAGCAGTGGCAACAGTAGACTCTCCAGCAGCAGCAACAGTAGACTCTCCAGCAACCAGCAACATTAGACTCTACAGCAGCCAGCGACAGTAGACTCTCCAGCAGCCAGCAACAGTAGACTTTCCAGCAGCCAGCAACAGCAGCCAGAAACAGTAGACCCTCCAGCAACTGAAAACAGTAGACTCTCCAGCAACTGCAACAGCAGACTCTCCAGCAGCCAGCAACAGTGGACTCTCAAGCAGTCAACAACAGTGAACTCTCCAGAACCCCCCAGTTTTTGATTCCTGCTACATATTGTGGTAGGGCTCTAGTTGTGTGCATCAGTAGGTAATGTTTACCCATTTTTGCACATATAAGCAACGTTTATCCAGGAGAGGGTCTACTGTTGCTGGCTGCAGCAACCAGCAACAGCTGCCAGCAACAGTAGACCCTCCTGCAGCCAGCAACAGTACCCTCTTCAGCAGTCGGAAACAGTAGACTCTCCAGCAACTGCAACAGTACACTCACCAACAGCCAGCAACAGTGGACTCTCCAGCAGCCAGCAACAGTAAACTCTCCAGCACCCCCAGTTTTTGATTCTTGCTACATATTCTGGTAGGGCTCTAGTTGTGCGCAGCAGTAGGTGCTGTTTACCCATCTTTGCACAAATAAGCAAGGTTTATCCAGGGGAGTGTCTACTGTTGCTGGCTTCAGCAGCCAGCAACAGCAGCAAGCAACAGTAAACTCCCCAGCAGCAGCAACAGTAGACTCTCCAGCAGCTGGAAACAGTAAACTCTCCAGTAGCTGCAACAGTAGACTCTCCAGCAGCCAGCAACAGTGGACTCTCCAGGAGCTGGCAACAGTAAACTCTCCAGCAGCGGCAACAGTAGACTCTCCAGCAACCAGAAACAGTAGACTCTCCAGCAGCTGGAAACAGTAGACTCTCCAGCAACTGCAACAGTACATTCTCCAGCAGTCAGCCACAGTGGACTTTCCAGCAGCCAACAATAGTAAACTCTGCAGCACCCCCAGTTTTTTATTCTTGCTACATATTGTGATAGGGCTATAGTTGTGTGCATCAGTATGTCCTGTTTACCCATCTTTTCACATATAAGTAATGTTTATCCAGGGGAGGCTCTACTTTTGCTGGCTGCAGCATCCAAAAACAGTAGACCCTCCAGCAGCTGGCAACAGTAAACTCTCCAGCAGCAGCAACAGTAGACTCTCCAGCAGCCAGCAACAGTAGACACTCCAGCAGCCGGAAAAAGTAGACTCTCCAGCAGCGGCAACAGTAGACTCTCCAGCAGCCAGCAAAAGTAGACTCTCCAGCAGCTGGAAACAGTAAACTCTCCAGCAGCGGCAACAGTAGACTCTCCAGCAGCCAGCAACAGTAAACCCTCCAGTAGCTGGAAACAGTAGACTCTCCAGCAACTGCAACAGAATACTCTCCAGCAGCCGGCAACAGTAAATCCTCCAGCAGTGGCAACAGTAGACTCTCCAGTAGCCGACAACAGTAGACTCTCCAGCAGCCAACAATAGTAGACTCTCCAGTAGCTGGAAACAGTAGACTCTCCAGCAACTGCAACAGTAGACTCTCTAGTAGAGTTGAGCGGACACCTGGATTTTCGGGTTCGAAGGGTTCGAAGGGTTTGAAGGGTTCGGCCGAACTTCGCAAAAAAGTTCGAGTTCGGGACCCGAACTTGACCCGAACTTGACCCCGAACCCGAACTTTTGAGGACTAAAATGGCTCTAAAAAGGTAATGGAAAGGGCTAGAGGGCTGCAAATGGCAGCAAAATTGTGTTAAGAGCATGGCAAATGCTCTGCAAGCAAATGTGGATAGGGAAATAACATAAAATACATAAAAATAAAAAATAATAATCTTGACCTAGGAGGACGAGGTCCATATGGAGAAGGAGGTTGAGGTGGCGTGGATATGGTGGTGTAGGTGGAAGCGGCGGTGAAGGAGGACGAGGTAGCCAACACTGGTTTTTGTTTTTAATTTAATTCTTTTTAAATTAGGGTACACCCCAAAAGAGTGAGGAAGATCAAAAATACAACAATGGCTGGGTAAGGCCGGTATACATGTCTATTCTGCACAAGGTACGGACAAGTCCTGTGGGATCCATGCCTGGTTCATTTTAATGAACGTGAGCTTGTCCACATTGGCTCTGGACAAGCGGCTGCGCTTGTCTATGATAACGCTCCTGCCGTGCTAAATACAGTAGGTGCCGCCGATATTGTGTTTCTATCGCGCTCCCATCGCCGAGATTCTTGGCGACAGGAGTGCCGAGATGTCGGCAGCAGGGTGGCGACACGTGTCGCGCTCGCTGCAATGGCGAGGAGACGCGACACTGTATTGAGCGGGGATCCGACGCGGATTCCCGCCAATACCAGCACTGCGTTTGGTATGAATCCTGAGCGGGAACTCCACGCCAATTTTTAAAGAAAAAACTGGTGTGGGTTCCCCCTCCAGGGGCATACCAGGCCCTTGGGTCTGGTCTGGATTTGAAGGGGAACCCTACGCCGAAAAAACGGCGAGGGGGTCCCCTCAAGATCGAAACCAGACCCTTATCCGAGCACGCAACCTGGCAGGCCGCAGGGGAAGAGGGGGGGGACGAGAGCGGCCCCCCCTCCCTCCTGAACCGTACCAGGCCACATGCCCTCAACATGGGGGGTTTGGTGCTCTGGGGCAGGGGGCGACCTGCGGCCCCCCCACCCCAGAGCACCCTGCCCCCATGTTGATGAGGACAGGGCCTCTTCCCGACAACCCTGGCCGTTGGTTGTCGGGGTCTGCAGGCGGGGGGCTTATCGGAATCCGGGAGCCCCCTTTAATAAGGGGGCCCCCAGATACCGCCCCCCCACCCTATGTGAATGAGTATGGGGTACATCGTACCCCTACCCATTCACCTGGTGGAAAATAAATGGAAATAAAAACACAACACAGTTTTTAAAAGTATTTTATTGCACAGCTCCAGAGGTCTTCTTCCGACTTCGGGGGTCTCCGGTGTCGTCGCCGCGTTCTCCGGTTCTTTCTTCTGCTGGGCCTCCGCTAACTTCTTTTTAGCTCTTTTGCTAACGGAGGCCCGGTCTTCTCCGTCGCCTTCTTCTTCTTCTCCCGCTCTCCGGTTCTTCTCCCGCTCTCTGGTGTCGTCACCGCGTTCTCCGGTTCTTTCTTCCGCCGGGCCTCCGCTAACTTCTTTTTAGCTCTTTTGCTAGCAGAGGCACAGTCTTCTCTGTCGTCGCCGGTGTCTTCTTCCCTCTTCTCCTCCTCGATGTTGACTCGTCGCTTCCTCTCGCAGTAATGGTAAATCTTCGGTCCGCAGAGATTAATCTATTCTTCACATGACGTCACAGTCACATGCTTCGGGGCACATGTGCACATGACGTCACAGTCACATGCTCCAGGGCACATGTGCACATGACATCACAGTCACATGCTCCAGGGCACATGTGCCCCGGAGCATGTGACTGTGACGTCATGTGAAGAATAGATTAATCTCTGCGGACCGAAGATTTACCATTACTGCGAGAGGAAGCGACGAGTCAACATCGAGGAAGAGAAGAGAGAAGAAGACGCCGACGGCGACGATGGAGAAGACCGGGCCTCTGCTAGCAAAAGAGCTAAAAATAAGTTAGCGGAGGCCCGGCGGAAGAAAGAACCGGAGAACGCGGCGACGACACCGGAGAGCGGGAGAAGAACCGGAGAGCGGGAGAAGAAGAAGAAGACGACGGAGAAGACCGGGCCTCCGTTAGCAAAAGAGCTAAAAAGAAGTTAGCGGAGGCCCGGCAGAAGAAAGAACCGGAGAACGCGGCGACGACACCGGAGACCCCCGAAGTCGGAAGAAGACCTCCGGAGCGGTGCAATAAAATACTTTTAAAAACTGTGTTGTGTTTTTATTTCCATTTATTTTCCACCAGGTGAATGGGTAGGGGTACGATGTAACCCATACTCATTCACATAGGGTGGGGGGGTTGGTATCTGGGGGCCCCCTTATTAAAGGGGGCTCCCGGATTCCGATAAGTCTCCCGCCCGCAGACCCCGACAACCAACGGCCAGGGTTGTCGGGAAGAGGCCCTGTCCTCATCAACATGGGGGCAGGGTGCTCTGGGGTGGGGGGGCCGCAGGTCGCCCCCCCTGCCCCAGAGCACCAAACCCCCCATGTTGAGGGCATGTGGCCTGGAACGGTTCAGGAGGGAGGGGGGCCGCTCTCGTCCCCCCCTCTTCCCCTGCGGCCTGCCAGGTTGCGTGCTCGGATAAGGGTCTGGTTTGGATCTTGAGGGGGACCCCCACGCTGTTTTTTCGGCGTAGGGTTCCCCTTTAAATCCAGACCAGACCCAAGGGCCTGGTATGCCAATGGAGGGGGAACCCACGCCGGTTTTTTCTTTAAAAATTGGCGTGGAGTTCCCGCTCAGGATTCATACCAAACGCAGTGCCCGCCTATCGGCAATGCGTGTCGCTCATCGTGAAAGGAACATTTTTTCCTTTCCCGATGACGAGACAGCTCGGCGCTGGCTCTCGCGACGGAGCTCATAGGGTGTCAATATCGCCCCTGGAAGCGGCGATATTAACACAATATCGGCAGCACCTACTGTACACGTTCAGATAATACACTGGCTGCAGGGCAGGCCAGCACCTCCAAGGTGTAAAGGGCAAGCTCAGGCCATGTGCCCAATTTGGAGACCCAGAAGTTGAAGGGGGCAGACCCGTCATTCAGTACGTGTAGGCGTGTGCACTTCTGGGTCAGGGCTAGGTGGATGGCCCTGGGAAACCCTGCTAACAGAGTCATCAAAAAGCAGAAGAGACTGCTGCATGACTTGGGGCTCAGACTGCTTGGCTGATTTGAAAGGGGGTGAGGTGAAAGACTGATGGACATCGGCTGCAGGTGCCAACTCTGATCTTTCAGCAGGAGACTGGGTGGGAGACAATGTGAAGGAACTGGAGGCACTGTCAGCAACCCAATCTACTATCGCCTGTACTTGTCCTGGCCTCAACATTCGTAGAGCCGCATTAGGCCCGACCAAATACCGCTGCAGACTCTGTCGCCTACTCGCACCTGAGGAAGGTGTTTCACTTGTGCGTGTAGCTGGCACAGATCGACCACGTCCTCTCCCTGCAACAGGAGCTCCACCAGCAGCACCACGACCGGGGCAACGTCCCTTATTTGACGTTCTCCTCATATTTCTCAAATTTAGGATCTTGCCCTAAAAGGGTGTTTTTTGAATAGCAGAATAGAACAACAGTATCTAAAGGGTGTATCTCACAAGTACAGATATGCAGCAAACGCTGCAATTTTTTTATTTTTTTGCCCTAAATGGGTGTTTTTAGAATAGCAGAATAGAACAACAGTATCTAAAGGGTGTATCTCACATGTACAGATACAGACTAGGCCGCAATTTAAGATTTTTCACCTAAATTATTATTTTTGAATAGCAGAATAGAGTAACAGTATCTAAAGGGTGTATCTCACAGGTACAGATATGCAGAAAACGCACCCAAAAACATTTTTTTGCATTAAATTATCATTTTTTGGAATAGCAGAATAGAAGCACAGTATCTAAAGTGTGTATCTCACACGTACTTTGCCCAAAAAATTTTTTTGCCCTAAATAATTTTTTTTGAATAGCAGAATAAAACAACAGTATCTAAAGTGTGTATCTCACACGTACAGATATGCAAGAAACACTGCAAAATATATTTTTGTTGCCCTAAATGTGTTTTTTTTTTAATGCCAGAATAGAGCAACAGTATCTAAAGGGTGTACCTCACACGTACAGATACAGATTAGGTCGCAATTTAAGATTTTTCCCCTAAATGTGTTTTTTTTTTAATAGCAGAATAGAGCAACAGTATCGAAAGGGTGTATCTCACAGGTACAGATATGCAGAAAAGGCGGGAATTTTTTATTTTTTTTGCCCTAAATTATTATTTTTGGAATAGCACAATAAAACAACAGTATCTAAAGTGTGTATCTCACACGTACAGATATGCAGGAAACACTGCAAATTGATTTTTTTGCCCTAAATGGGTGTTTTTAGAATAGCAGAATAGAGCAACAGTATCTAAAGGGTGTATCTCACATGTACAGATATGCAGGAAACACTGCAATTTTTTTTTGCCCTAAATGGGTGTTTTTAGAATAGCAGAATAGAGCAACAGTATCTAAAGGGTGTATCTCACACGTACAGATATGCAGAAAACGCACCAATTTTTTTTTTTTTTTTTGCCCTAAATTTTTTTTTTGAATAGCAGAATAAAACAACAGTATCTAAAGTGTGTATCTCACTAAATACAGATATGCAGGAAACACAGCAAAATATATTTTTTTTTTGCCATAAATGGGTGTTTTTAGAATAGCAGAATAGACCAACAGTATCTAAAGGGTGTATCTCACAGTAACATATGCAGTGCTGGTGCACTGAGCTTGCATAAAATGCCCGCCGACGCCAACCTAACTAACAGATGGATAAAAGTTATCTTTTCTCTGGCACTGGGCTCAGGGCAGGGTAAAAAGATTGTGCACTGCACCCACACAACAAAATCAAGGTAGATCGCTGAGTAATTTGATTTCTGAATCAGGACTCCTATCTAATTCTCTCCCTCAAAGCAGCAGCAGCAACCTTTCCCTACACTATCTAAAGCAGAGTGACGTGCTGTGCTATGTGCCTCTAGCTTATATAGAGGCTGGGTCACATGCTGCACTGGCCAATCACAGCCATGCCATTAGTAGGCATGGCTGTGATGGCTTCTAAGGGCACAGGAGTTAAACAAATGTTAATTGGCTGCCCTGAAGCTTTTTAAAATGCGCCATTACATTGCCGAACACCAAACTCGAACCCAAACATACAGTAAATTGTTCAGGTTCGGGTCCGGGTACCAAAAACCCAAAAGTCCGTTACGAACCCGAACTTTACAGTTCGGGTTCGCTCAACCCTACTCTCTAGCAGTAGGGATGAGCCGAACATCCCCCTGTTCGGTTCGCACCATAACCTGCGAACGGACCGAAAGTTCGCGCAAACTTTAGAGCCCTATTTAAGTCTATAGGACTCGAACGTTCAAAATCAAAAGTGCTAATTTTAAGGGCTAATATGCAAGTTATTGTCCTAAAAAGGGTTTGGGGACCCGGGTCCTGCCCCAGGGGACATGTATCAATGCAAAAATAAGTTTTAAAAACTGCAGTTTTTTTAGGGAGCAGTGATTTTAATGATGCATAAAGTGAAAAAAAAGTGAAATATTCCTTTAAATATCGTACCTGGGGGGTGTCTATAGTATGCCTGTGAAGTAGCATGTGTTTCCCGTGTTTAGAACTGTCCCTGCACAAAATGACATTTCTAAAGGAAAAAAAGTAATTCAAAATTGCTTGCGGCTTTAATGTAATGTCTGGTCCCGGCAATATTGATGAAAATCATTGAGAAAAATGGCATGGGTACCCCCCCCCTCCCACAGCCCACTACCAGCCCCTTTGGGTCTTGTATGGATATTAAGGGGAATCCCGCACCCAAATTAAAAAAAGGAAAGGCGTGGGGTCCCCAGGCCCTATATACTCTGATCAGCAGTATACAGGCGGTGCAAACAAGACAGGAACTGTACAGTAGGTTTGTTGTTACATAGAATCTGTTTGTAATTTTGAACTGGTACATTTTTAAAGTGTAGCTCCAGCCAAAAAATCTGTTTTAAGCTTTTTGGAAAACATAGGGAAGGGTTATCACCCCTGTAACATTTGTTTTGCTGTCTGTGCACCTGTTCAGAACATTTCACCTCACTTTCCGTCCCAATGACAAATGTTTTTTGAAAATTTGGGGTTTTTAGTGAAACAAGGATTGGTGATAAAGCATCAGTGGAGAGGAGACACCTCTTTCCCATATTAACTTTTACAGGAGAGAATTTCCCTTCCTAGGGGTAGATTTCCTCTCACTTCCTGTTGTCTCCTTCCGTTTGCAAGTAGGAGTCGTTTGTAAGTTGGATGTTTGAAAGTAGGGGTCTGCCGTATATACTCTGAAGAAATTTGGCCCTTAGGTGTTGGTGTTGCCACAACACTGTAAGCCCTCACAGTTACTCTTGGTGGGCGCTGGAACACCCTGCTGTGAACTATTATATCAAGAATTGTAATTACATGCCATTGTTGAACAGCGGTAGGAAAAATTGGGCCTTTGGTGGTGGTGGTGCTGATGCCACAACACTGTAAGTCCTCACAGTTACACTTGGTGGGCGCAGGGATGGGCCCTGCTGTGAAATATTAGACCAATAATTGTAATTACATGCCCCTGTTGAACAGGGGCATAAAAATTGGGCCTTAGGCACTGGTGCCACAACACTGCAACCCCTCACAGATACTCTAGTTAGAGCTGCTGCAAAGTATTGCTTCAAAAATTGTAATTACACACCCCTGTTAAACAGGGGCTGAAAAATTGGGCCTTAGGCACTGGTGCTGGTGCCACAACACTGCAACCCCTCACAGATACTCTAGTTGGAGCGCAGGAATGAGCCCTGCTGCAAAGTATTGCATAAAAAATTGTATTTACATGCCCCTGTTAAACAGGGGCTGAAAAATTGGGCCTTAGGCACTGGTGCTGGTGCCACAACACTGCAACCCCTCACAGATACTCTAGTTGGAGCGCAGGAATGAGCCCTGCTGCAAAGTATTGCATCAAAATTTTTAATTACACGCCCCTGTTAAACAGGGGCTGAAAAATTTGGCCTTAGTCACTCGTGGTGGTGCCACAACCCTGAAACCCCTCACAGATACTCTAGTTGGAGCGCAGGAATGAGCCCTGCTGCAAAGTATTGCATCAAAATTTTTATTTACACGCCCCCGTTTAACAGGGGCTGAAAAACTGGGCCCTAGGCACTGGTGCTGGTGCCACAACACTGCAACCCCTGTGCCCAGAACCAAAAATGTTCTTACAAGCTATCAGCATGATCATTGAGTTGGAAGAGGATAGTCACTCAGCATAACAGGATAGTCACTCAGCATCAGCATAGGCAGTCTTGAAGGGATCTGACATTTCAAAAAAAAATATTCGGTTACATCAGCATCAGTTGCTTGGCAGCTGGTGGTGATGCAAGACTGATTCATTTTTATGAAGGTCAGTTGATCGACCGAGTTGGTGGACAGGCGCACCCTGTGATCGGTTACAAAGCCTCCAGCAGCACTGAATGTGCGTTCCGAAAGAACGCTGGATGCAGGACAGGCCAGTAGCTCAATTGCATACTGTGCAAGCTCTGGCCAGTGATCCATCCTCAAGACCCAGTAACACAGAGGATTTTCGGTGGGAAAGGTGTCCAAGTCTGATCTTGCCCCTAGGTATTCCTGCACCATGTAAATCAGACGCTGGCGATGGTTGCTGGAACCGATCATACCTTGGGGCTGCGGACTAAAAAATTGTCTGAACGCATCGGTCAGACGGCCACCTTCACCTTCTCCACCGCTCCTTCTTTGACTGACCGAAGCCTCAGCAACACGTTGTCCAGGACCAGGAATTTGTAACCTCCCAGTCTCTGGGAACGCGTTGCACAGACCTTTCTGCAAGGCCTCCCGAAGAGATTTCATCCTCTGCTCCCTGTACGACGGCAAGATAAGGTCCGCAACCTTACCCTTGTAACGTGGATCAAGGGGGGTTGCCAGCCAGTAATGATCCCTCTCCTTGATAGCACGAATACGAGGATCCTTCCGCAGGCTTTGCAGGATCAGGGAGGCTATGCAGCGTAGGTTTGCTGAGGCATTTGGTCCAGAGTCCTCTGGGTCACTCAGGACGACATGATCCACAGCCACCTCTTCCCAGCCACGTACAAGTCCATGGGTGTCTTGGGATTGTAATTAATTCCTTGAAGACTGCTGTTAATGCTGAGTGCTAGGCTCCACCTCCATGCTGACACAATCCTCCTCCTCCTCCTCGTCCTCTTCCTGTGTGACAGGCGGGCCAGCAGGAACACTGTCTGGATAAAGGGGGCCTTGAGAGTTAAGGAAGTCCTCCTCTTCCTCCCTCTGTTCTACCTGAAGTGCCCTGTCCATTATTCCACGCAGCGTGTGCTCCAACAGGTGGACAAGAGGGACAGTGTCACTGATGCATGCACTGTCACTGCTCACCATCCTCGTGGCCTCCTCAAATGGTGCCAGGACAGTTCATGCATCCCTGATCATGACCCACTGGCGTGGCAAAAAAAAACAAGCTCCCCTGACCCTGTCCTGATGCCATATTGGCACAGATACTTATTGATGGCCCTCTGCTGTGTGTGCAGCCGCTGCAGCATGGCCAACGTTGAGTTCCACCTGGTGGGCATGTCACAGATTGGGCAGTCCTTGGGCAGGTTAAATTCTTTTTGCAGGTCAGCCAGCCGAGCCCTGGCATTATATGACCGGCATAAATGCCCACAGACTTTCCTGGCCTGCCTCAGGACATCCTGTAAGCCCGGGTACCTGCCCAAGAACCGCTGCACCACCAAGTTAAGGATGTGAGCCAAACAGGGCACATGGGTCAGGTGTCCCTATCGGAGGGTCGGAGAGGAGGTTGGTGCCATTGTCGGAAACCACCATTCCTGGCTTAAGCTGGCGTGGCGTCAACCACCTCTGAGCCTGCCCCTGCAGAGCTGACAGAATCTCTGCCCCGTGTGGTTCCTGTCCCCCAAGCACACCAGCTCAAGCACTGCATGGCATCTCTTTGCCTGCGTACTTGCATAGCCCCTTGAACGCCTACGGAGCATCGCTGGTTCCGAGGACAAAGCACAGGAAGGCCATGGAGGAAGAAGAAGAGGAGGGGTGGAGGAGAGAGGTGTGTCAGAATCACCAGTAGTAGCATTTTGGAGGCGTGGTGGCGGAACAACCTCCAACACTACTGCACCTTGTCCTGCATCCTTCCCAGCTGCCAGCAGAGTCACCCAATGCACCGTGAAAGATAGGTAACATCCCTGTCCATGCCTGATGGACCATGAGTCACCGGTAATATGCACCTTACCGCTGACCGCCCTGTCCAGCAAAGCCAAGACATTGCCTTCCACATGCCGGTAGAGAGCCGGAATCGCATTCCGTGAGAAAAAGTGGCGTTTGGGAACCTGCCACTGAGGAACCGCACATTCCACAAACTCACTGAAGGGGGCAGAGTCTACCAGCTGAAAAGGCAGCAGTTGAAGTGCTAGTAATTTAGCCAAGCTAGCATTCAACCGCTGGGCATGTGGATGGCTGGGAGCGAACTTCTTTCGGCGGTGCATCAGCTGGGGCGGGGAAATTTGCCTGGTACAATCTGAAGTTGGTGTACCGATAGCAGATTGCCCACAAGTACTTGGCTGTGACACTCCTAATTCTACACCTTCATTCCTCTCAGTGCAGGTTTCAGAGAGGACTGAAGGTATAGTGGGGTTGGAGATCCCAGCTGATGAGGAGCCAGGAGAGGTCCGCTTTGATCTTTGGTGTGGGCCTTTTAGGTGTGCTTGCCAACGAACTGCATGGCAGGTCAACATATATCTGATCAAGCATGTGGTGCCCAAGCGGGTGATGTTTTGGCCACGCAAGATACGCCTGAGACATATGTTGCAAATAGCAGCGCTGCGATCTGATGCACTCGTCTCAAAAAAGGCCCACACCAAAGAACTTTTGGAATAACGAGCAGAGACAGCAGCAGCCTGCACATGCGGAGCTCTGCGGTGTGATGCTGTCGGTGTGCTGCCCTTAAGCTGGCCCCTGGAGGGCATCCTGCCTTGTTGGAGATGTGTCGCCTCCTCCTCCTCCTCCTCCTCTCTCCTATCAGGCACCCACGTAGAGTCCGTGAGCTCATCATCCCCTCCCTCCTCATCACTGTAGCAAACCTGGCAGTATGCTGCAGCTGGGGGAACATGACTGCCAGATTGCTGTCCTTCTTGGGCAATCACAGCGCCGTAAGTACAGAAAGCGTTACTGCCTTCCTCTAGCTGGGTACCATCATCAGAGCCTTCAAAACGCTGGGCATCCTCCTGGAGCATGTACCCAACACTGTGGTCAAACAGTTCGGAGGACTCCTCAGGAGGACATGGTGGGGCTAGGGAAGGAGTGACTGATGCCATTGAGCAGAGGAAAGAGGCCGCTTTGGTAGCTGCTTTGCCAGACAAAGTACCCTGAGCCTGGGTGAGAGAGGATGAGGAGGATGAGGGCGGCTTGGTCATCCACTCTACCAAGTCTTCGGCATGTTGCGGCTCAACATGGCCAGCTGCCGAAAAAAAGGACAAGCGTGTCCCACGGCCACGTGCTGATGAGGATGCCCCGTGTCCACGACCAGCACTGTTGCCTCTAGACACAGAGCCTGCTTGCCCTCTTTTATTGGCTCGTGACTGTCTGCCTCTCCTTGTTTGCCTTCCAGACATACTAATGGCCTGCAGTGAGATGTAGCTGCACAAAGGTGGGATGTATATATATCTATATCTATACTGATTATACTGTAGCTAGCAGAATCAACTGCCTGCTGTGGTATTAGTATGAGAACACCAGCAATTGTCTTCAGTTAGTCTTAGGTTCACACTGTGCAGAGGACAAAGTACACTAACTGAAAATACTTGCAGCTCCCTGCCTGTGGTATTTGTATGAGAACAACAGCAATTGTATTGAGGTAAGCTTTAGGTGCACACTGTGCAAAGGACACTAAAGCAAAATACTTCAGCTCCCTGCCTGTATTTGTATCAGAACACCAGCAATTGTATTCAGGTAAGCTTTAGGTGCACACTGTGCAAAGGACACTAAAGCAAAATACTGCAGCTCCCTGCCTGTATTTGTATCAGAACACCAGCAATTGTATTCAGGTAAGCTTTAGGTGCACACTGTGCAAAGGACACTAAAGCAAAATACTGCAGCTCCCTGCCTGTATTTGTATCAGAACACCAGCAATTGTATTCAGGTAAGCTTTTGGTGCACACTGTGCAAAGGACACTAAAGCAAAATACTGCAGCTCCCTGCCTGTATTTGTATCAGAACACCAGCAATTGTATTCAGGTAAGCTTTAGGTGCACACTGTGCAAAGGACACTAAAGCAAAATACTGCAGCTCCCTGCCTGTATTTGTATCAGAACACCAGCAATTGTATTCAGGTAAGCTTTTGGTGCACACTGTGCAAAGGACACTAAAGCAAAATACTTCAGCTCCCTGCCTGTATTTGTATCAGAACACCAGCAATTGTATTGGGGTAAGCTTTAGGTGCACACTGTGCAAAGGACACTAATGCAAAATACTGCAGCTCCCTGCCTGTATTTGTATTAGAACACCAGCAATTGTATTGAGGTAAGCTTTAGGTGCACACTGTGCAAAGGACACTAAAGCAAAATACTGCAGCTCCCTGCCTGTATTTGTATCAGAACACCAGCAATTGTATTCAGGTAAGCTTTAGGTGCACACTGTGCAAAGGACACTAAAGCAAAATACTGCAGCTCCCTGCCTGTATTTGTATCAGAACACCAGCAATTGTATTCAGGTAAGCTTTTGGTGCACACTGTGCAAAGGACACAGTACACTAAGTGAAACACTGCAGCTAGCACAATCACCTGCCTGCCTGTAAATATAGAGAATAACAGAACAGATCTAGCTTAACTGAATACATTGTGTAAATATATATACAACACCTAGGATGCATATATATACTCTACTCACTGTAACTGCAGCTAACTGACTTGCCTGCCTGCTCTATCTAACTCAAATCAAATTACACTGTCTCTCTCTGTCTCTTTCCTTTAACCAATGCCAATACACTACACAAGGCCACCAAGCCGGTGGCCTTATATAGTGTGAGGCATGTACCTACTCCTGTGAGCAATGATTGGCCAAATTTGGCGCGAACAGCCCATAATGTTCGAAATTCGGTGAACAGCCGAACAGGCGATGTTCGAGACGAACATGGGTTTGACTCGAACTCGAAGCTCATCCCTATCTAGCAGCCGGAAACAGTAGACTCTCCAGCAGCCGGAAACAGTAGATCCTCCAGCAGTGGCAACAGTAGACTCTGCAGCAACAGTAAACTCTCCAGTAGCTGGAAACAGTATACTCTCCAGCAGCCGACAACAGTAGACTCTTCAGCAGCGGCAACAGTAGACTCTCCAGCAGCCAGCAACAGTAGACGCTTCAGCAGCTAACAGCAGTAGACTCTTCAGCAGCCAACATCAGAAAACTCTCCAGTGGCCAACAACAGTAGACTCTCCAGCAGCCGGCAACAGTAGACTCTCCAGAAGCCAACAACAGTAAACTGTGCAGCAGTGACAACAGTAGACTTTCCAGCAGCCACCATCCGTAGACTCTTCAGCAGCCGTCAACAGTAGTAGAATCAACAGCAGCTGGCAACAGTAAACTCTCCAGCAGCCGGCAACAGTAAACTCTCCAGCAGCTGGCAACAGTAGACTCTCCGGCAGCCACCAACCGTAGGCTCTCCAGCAGCCTGTGCATAGAGTTAGTGCTGGAGGTGCCAGAACTGCTTACCACTATGTTCCCACTAAAACTGCATGTAGCACCCTGAAGTTTAAGCAGGGTTTCTATCAAATTTAGTTGCCAGGCAATAGTGCCTTGGCCAATTGTTAGGAGATCAAGTGATTTCCCCCTAATTCTGGAATTGCTGCACTTCCCTCTACTGTCACTAGGTGGTATGATAGCTGGTGACATTGGATATGACAAGGGCAAAGCAAGGACAAATTATAAATGAATGGGATGTCTCAGCCAGTTGGCAGGGGTTTATTTAAGTCCCTTGGCCTGCTGGGAGAGCCTATTTATTAGGGTGGAGTCAGGTGATCGGGGTTCTATGCCACCTGGACGGCTGTCTGGGTGGACGTGTGTTGTACTGCCCCGGGCTGCTAGGCCGAGAATCTGAGGCTTATCCCGAGAGCATCTGGCTGCTAGGCTGTCTGAGGGCCTATCCAGAAGTATCGGTTCAGCCGGACGGGGAACCAGCTGTAGGTAGGAGGGGAAGCTGTTGCCATTAAGGGACCATTCACCTTGTTACTGGAGACCACTGTGAGTAGGCTGAAGACAGTAGCAGAGCAGACTTCTCATCAGCCAGGGACGGTGATTAAGTGGGAAGACCTCAGCAAGTGCCAAGTCAGGGGCCCAGCCGGACAGTGGAGGTGATGCTTGTGGAGCATCAGTGAGTTCCAAGCCAGGGACCTAGCGACCTAGATCTCTCCGTTGATCTCCGCAAAGCCGGCGGATGACAGGTCTCTCTCTGCTCACTGAGCGGGGACGGGCTTGTCGAGCGCCGCTACTTGTCTATGGAGAGATTGGACGAAAACGGACAGCATGTCTGTTTTTATCAGATCTCACTCGATCCGATCGGCCAGGACGGATGGCGACGTATCGCCATACATCTGATTATAGCGGACATGGTCACCGCTGACATCCGACGCTCCATAGACTTGTATGGAGCACCCATTCAGGTCCGCCTAAAAAATGGACAGACGGATCTGAAAGGTCCGCCCGTGTGAAAGGGACCTTAGCAGGGGAGACACTTGAAGAGTATCTGTGAATGCCAAGCCAGGGACCCAGCAGGGAAGCTGGGGAGACGCTTGAGGAAGATACTGAGTGCTAAAAGTGAAAAAGCTCAGGGGATCCAGTGGCTATTGGATCCGAATTCTAGTGAAAGACTGGAAGTTCATTGAGAGAAGATCCACAGTGAGTGATTGCGGAGTAAGCAGAGATCTGTTTGTGTTGCAGACAGTTGAATATAATTGTCCTTCCTGCAAATAAGTACCTTGTCCGCATAAATGTGCCGACCCAACATCCAGGCAGCCTTACAGTCTTTGTATCTCTGGGTAGCTGCAGGTGAACATGAAAAGTATCTTCGGGCCTGGGGTACTTTAATGTGTGTCCATATGAAGTCCGCGTACCACCGGTGTAGTAACAACTACAAGTTTGTTGCTATAGGAGACAGCGGTCCTACCTATACAGAAGTGGGGTCCAGCTGGAAGGCTTCACCTTTCTATAGAAGTCTCAGAGTCTACTAATTATCATTGCATCTACTTAAGGGTGTCCTGTCTCTAACCCTCTCTCTCCCTGTTCTGTTCAAGAGACAATAAATCTCCTTGCATTCTAAAAGTGTCTGGCGACCACCATTTCAACTTGCATTAGACCCACCATGCCTTGCAACCCACTCTACACAGAAGGATGTCAGCTGTCCCTAACTCTGCAGGTTACCATTAGGCCTCAGAGGTGCCCCAGGGGACATGTATCAATGCAAAAAAAAGTTTTAAAAACTGACGTTTTTTCGGGAGCAGTGATTTTAATAATGCTTAACCACTTAAGCCCCGGACCATTTGGTAGCTAAAGGACCAGAGGTGAATTCAGAATTTTGCACTGCGCTGCTTTAACTGTAAATTGTGCGGACATGCAATGTTGTACCCAAACGAAATTTGCGTCCTTTTCTTCCCACAAATAGAGCTTTCTTTTAATTGTATTTGATTGCCTCTGCGATTTTTATTTTTTGCGATATAAATGGAAAAAGACCAAAAATTTTGAAAAAAAATGATATTTTCTACTTTTTGTTATAAGAAAAATCGAATAAACTCAATTTTAGTCATACATTTAGGCCAAAATATATTCAGCCACATGTCTTTAGTAAAAAAAATGTCAATAAGTGTATATTTATTGGTTTGCGCAAAAGTTATAGCGTTTACAAACTAGGGTACATTTTCTGGAATTTATACAGCTTTAAATTTATGACTGCCTATCTCATTTCTTGAGGTGCTAAAATGGCAGGGCAGTACAAACCCCCCCCCCAAATGACCCCATTTTAGAAAGTAGACACCCCAAGGAAATTGCTGAGAGGCATGTTGAGCCCATTGAATATTTTTTTTTTTTTGTCCCAAGTGATTGAATAATGACAAAAAAAAAATAAAAATTACAAAAAGTTGTCACTAAATGATATATTGCTCACACATGCCATGGTTATATGTGGAATTGCACCCCAAAATACATTCTGCTGCTTCTCCTGAGTACGGGGGTAACACATGTGTGGGACTTTTTAGGAGCCTAGCCGCGTACGGGCCCCCGAAAACCAAGCACCGCCTTCAGGATTTCTAAGGGCGCAAATTTTTGATTTCACTCCTCACTACCTATCACAGTTTTGAAGGCCATAAAATGCCAAAATAGCACAAAACCCCCCTAAATGACCCCATTTTAGAAAGTAGACACCCCAAGGAAATTGCTGAGAGGCCTGTTGAGCCCATTGAATATTTTTTTTTTGCCCCAAGTGATTGAATAATGACAAAAAAAAAAAAAAATATATAAAAAGTTGTCACTAAATGATATATTGCTCACACATGCCATGGTTATATGTGGAATTGCACCCCAAAATACATTCTGCTGCTTCTCCTGAGTACGGGGATACCACATGTGTGGGACTTTTTAGGAGCCTAGCCACGTACGGGACCCCGGAAACCAAGCACCGCCTTCAGGATTTCTAAGGGCGCAAATTTTTGATTTCACTCCTCACTACCTATCACGGTTTTGAAGGCCATAAAATGCCAAAATAGCACAAAACCCCCCCAAATGACCCCATTTTGGAAAGCAGACACCCCAAGCTGTTTGCTGAGAGGCATGGTGAGTATTTTACAGCTCTCATTTGTTTTTGAAAATGAAGAAAGAACATTTTTTTTTTTTTTTTTTTTGAATTTTCAAAACTTTGTGACAAAAAGCGAGATCTGCAAAATACTCACAATACCTCTCAGCAAATAGCTTGGGGTGTCTACTTTCCAAAATGGGGTAATTTGGGGGGGTTTGTGCCATCTGGGCATTCCATGGCCTCCGAAACTGTGATAGGCAGTGAGAAGTGAAATCAAAAATTGACACCCTTAGAAAGCCTGAAGGCGGTGATTGGTTTTTGGGGTCCCGTACGCGGCTAGGCTCCCAAAAAGTCTCACACATGTGGTATCCCCGTACTCAGGAGAAGCAAGAGAATGTATTTTGGGGTGTAATTCCACATATGCCCATGGCATGTTTGAGCAATATATCATTTAGTGACAACTTTGTGCAAAAAAAAAAAAAGTTGTATTTTTTCCGCAACTTGTGTCAACATATAAAATATTCCATGGACTCGACATGCCTCTCAGTATATAGCTTGGGGTGTCTACTTTCCAAAATGGGGTCATTTGGGGGGGTTTTGAACTGTTCTGGCATTTTATACACAACATTAGGAAGCTTACATCCACTCTTCTAACCACTTGAAGGCAAAGCCCTTTTTGACACTTTTTGTTTACATGAAAACATTTTTTTTTTTGCAAGAAAATTATGTTGAACCCCCAAACATTATATATATTTTTAAAGCAAAGGCCCTACAGAATAAAATGGTGGGTGTTGCATTTTTTTTCTACACAGTATTTGCGCAGCGATTTTTCAAACGCATTTTTTGGGGAAAAAATACACTTTTTAAATTTTAATGCACTAAAACACACTATATTGCCCAAATGTTTGATGAAATAAAAAAGATGATCTTAGGCCGAGTACATAAATACCAAACACGACATGCTTTAAAATTTCGCACAAACGCGCATTGGCGACAAACTACATACATTTTTAAAAGCCTTTAAAAGCCTTTACAGGTTACCCTGTTAGATTTACAGAGGAGGTCTACTGCTAAAATTACTGCCCTCGATCTGACCTTCGCGGTGATACCTCACATGCATAGTGCAATTGCTGTTTACATATGACGCCAGACCGACGCTTGCGTTCGCCATTGGGCAAGAGCAGGGCAGGACAGGGGTGCTTTTTTTTTTTTATTATTAATTTTGCTTTTTTATTTTATTTTTAAACTGTTGCTTCCATATTTTTATTTTTTTATCATTTTTATTGTTATCTCAGGGAATGTAAATATCCCCTATGATAGCAATAGGTAATGACAGATACTCTTTTTTGAAAAAACTGGGGTCTATTGGACCCTAGATCTTTCCTCTGCCCTCAAAGCATCTGACCACACCAAGATCGGTGTGATAAAATGCTTTCCCAATTTCCCAATGGTGCTTTTTATATCCGGGGGGGGGGACATTCCCTCCCACTGCTTGTAAAAGCAGTCCAGAGGCTAATTAGCCACTAGGATTGCTTTTACATGAAAGCAGGACGCTGGCTGAAAAGAATGATACCAAGATGATACCTAAACCCGCAGGCATCATTCTGGTATAAACATTCAAAGTCCAGCAACATACCAGTACGTTGCTGGTCCTTGTTGGACATGTATTGTAATCTTTTTTTTCATGCAGCCTGTTGGCTGAACGAAAAAAAAAGATTGATCGGTGGGTATGCCCACCATTAGAATACCGCCCTTCATCCACCCACTTCTAATGATGGGCATACATGCACCATTTATATATGCCGAAGCATGGGGGCATCTTCTCGCAAAAGTTATGCCGCGTACACATGGTCAGACTTTTCCACGGGCAAGTCTCCGTCGGAATTTCGACTGTATGTACGCGGCATTAGGAGCAAAATCGCTCCTCCGCCCCTGCTGCCCCAATGCTTCGGCATATATGCTTTTTTTTTTAACTGTGGTGGTGAAATCACCTCCTACAGCACTGGAGTCGCAGGGATCAGGCCTGTCTCTGCGAACGCTGCAGTTATGTGTGTTGTGTTTTGCAAGTGACAGTGATCGATCGATACTGCACTTGGGTGGCCTGGGCTGGACGGAGGGGCAAAACGCAGGTGCTAGCAGGTATCTGGGCTGATCCCGCTAACACTGCGTTTTTGGGAACACTAAACTGCTGGGGACGCTAGTATAGATCTGATCAGATCAGATATTGAGCTGATCAGATACTATACCACTAAGGGGGGTGTATGCTTCACGCGTGGGTGTTAGCACTACTGGCACTAACCTGACGCTGCCTGGGGTGTGACACAGACCCTCTCTGACGCTAAAACCTAATTGATATCACCCGCCGGGCGATCTGGGGGTTAAACCTTTATTGGGTTATATACGGCGGGTGCCCTGACACTATAAAAAGCAAACTAACTAACCAGCGTCACCCGTAACACTTATATGATGATCACTGGTGAAAGGGTTAACTAGGGGCAATTAGGGGGTTAAAACCTTTATTAGGTAATATATGGGGGTACCTGACGCTATATAAAAACCTGACGGCGAACCTAAAAAAAAATTACTGGCTACCTATCGGCATCACCGACACTAAGACAACGATCATAAAAACGATCGCTTAGCGACAGTGGTGATAGGGGGTGAAAGGGTTACCTGGGGGGCGATCAGGGGGTTAAACCTTTATTAGATAATATATGGGGGTACCTGACGCTATAAAAACCTGCGGCGAACCTAAAAAAAATTACTGGCTACCGATCTGCATCACCGACGCTAAGACAGCGATCAGAAAAATGATCGCTTAGCGACAGTGGTGATAGGGGGTGAAAGGGTTACCTGGGGGGCGATTAAGGGGGTTAAACCTTTATTAGATAATATATTGGGGTACCTGACGCTATAAAAACCTGCGGCGAACCTAAAAAAAATTACTGGCTACCGATCTGCATCACCGACGCTAAGACAGCGATCAGAAAAATTATCGCTTAGTGACAGTGGTGATAGGGGGTGAAAGGGTTACCTGGGGGGCGATCAAGGGGGTTAAACCTTTATTAGGTAATATATGGGGGTACCCGACGCTATAAAAACCTGCGGCGAACCTAAAAAAAATTACTGGCTACCGATCAGCATCACCGACGCTAAGACATCGATCAGAAAAATGATCGCATAGCGACGGCGGTGCTAGGGGGTGAAAGAGTTACCTGGGGGGTGATCAAGGGGGTTAAACCTTTATTAGGTAATATATGGGGGGTACCCGACGCTATAAAAACATGCGGCAAACCTAAAAAAAATTACTGGTTACCGATCAGCATCGCCGACGCTAAGACATCGATCAGAAAAATTATCGCTTAGTGACAGTGGTGATAGGGGGTGAAAGGGTTACCTGGGGGGCGATCAAGGGGGTTAAACCTTTATTAGGTAATATATGGGGGTACCCGACGCTATAAAAACCTGCGGCAAACCTAAAAAAAATTACTGGCTACCGATCAGCATCACCGACGCTAAGACATCGATCAGAAAAATGATTGCTTAGCGACGGCGGTGCTAGGGGGTGAAAGGGTTATCTGGGGGGTGATCAGGGGGTTAAACCTTTATTAGGGGGGGTTAGGGGGCTACACTGGACCTAAAACTAAATGTAGTGACACTTTTACAGTCACAAATGTCACTGATTGCAGTGATCACTAAATAAATGGTCACTGCAATCAGTGACACTGTGACTGGGGGCTGGGGGGTGATCTGGGGGGTGATCTGGGGGTGTCTGGGGGGCCTGGGGGGGCGATTTATGTGCCTATGTGTCCTGGTGTCAGTGTAGTGTTGTGTGTACTAACCTGCATCTTCTCCTGTACGGCGCTCGGTATATGTGAGCGCCGCAGGAGAGATGACATCACTTCCTCCTGCCTGGCAGGCAGGGGAAGCTCTCTCATTCGCCGGGAGCGATCGAGAGGGGGTGGCCGGAATCGAACGGCCGTCCCCTCATGCCGGATCGCTCCCGAACAACTAACGACTGCTCACTGTATAGAAGGGGGGTCCGATCTGACCCACCAACTATACAAAGGCAATCACGTATATGTACGTGATTCTGCCTGTCGGTGCCATTCTGCCGACGTATATTTACAGTGGGCGGTCGTTAAGTGGTTAAAGTGAAACAATAAAAGTGAAATATTCCTTTAAATTTCGTACCTAGGGAGTGTGTATAGTATGCATACCAGACCTAAAGGGCCTGGTAATTGAATTTGGGGGGACCCCCGCATTTTTTTTTTGTTATCAATGACTTTTCTATGTATTGCCGGGAGCCGACAATTCATTTTTCCTTCAGAAATGACACTTTGTGCAGGGACAGTTCTAAGCACGGGAAACAAGCGCGACTATACATGCATACTATACACACACCCTAGGTACAAAATTTTAAGGAATAGTTCACTTTTATTGTTTCACTTTAAGCATTATTAAAATCACTGCTCCCGAAAAAATGGCCATTTTTAAAACTTTATTTTGCATTGATACATGTCCCCTGGGGCAGGACACGAGTCCCCAAACACTTTTTATGACAATAACTTGCATATAAGCCTTTAAAATTAGCACTTTAGATTTCTCCCATAGACTTTTTGAATTTGCCGCGAACGCCCCAAATTGTTCGCTGTTCGGCGTACGGGCAAACAGGCAATGTTCGAGTCGAACATGAGTTCGACTCAAACTCGAAGCTCATCTCTACTGGGGACACCTTTTCTCACACAGTATACACACAAAGCAAAGGACACATTAGTGCCACTACTCTGCTTACATGGACCACAAAAACCTATCAAATCAGATCAAAAAGATGGACAACTGAGGCTGCACCAGAGACAAAGGGATTTGGTCTCAAAAGAGGAACAGTCCTTCGAAATGAGAGAAAGTTGGAAGCTATGATTTAGTGTTCAAATTGCATGAGACATTGTGTGATCTGTGCATATTCAAGAACGATTAATTTCTTTACAACTATACAGTTTTAAATATGATTTTCATAGCTCAGAGCACACTAAAAGAGCAAAGTTTAGGGCCATGTCCATTGAACTGCATTGATCTGCAGAGATCAATGCAGGCTCAACTCAAGGGCATATAGAAAATAGAAAGCGGTTGATTGCTATGTGCCATGTTCATTTATAATGCTGCATACAGGTACGGTGCAATGCCAAGCACTGAGTGTTACTGCAAAAAGCATTGCACCACCCCTCACTGCCCCTACACAAACCACATGCCAGCGTTCACAAGTTCTAGTGCGTAGGTTGACCTAAAGCATCATCATAATACAGCTCTCTATCCTTTCTTCCCCAATGCCAGATTTCCTCAACCAGGCTTTTATGGAACTTTAGGGTTCCTTGAGGGGTTGCCGGGTTCCTTAAACAAAAAGTAGCTTCTGTATCTCAGAGGAGTAACCTTTGAAACCAATATTTTTTTTTCCAGATACCTGGAGTCTTCCAGCTAACCCCAAATGTAAAGAGAATGCATCCCATTGAAGATTATGGTAATGTACTATGGAAATGATAATCAGTAGTTGGGATCTCTGAGACCCGAATGGTATTCCAAGGATTAAACTCAGTATGTTAAATAAGTTGAGAAAAGCTACCCTATGCTTTTCCAATGCTTTATCTTTTTGGGATAAAACTAATATGAATAAAAAAACACCTTAAAACACCAATGGCCTCGCAGTACACCGCCAGAATTCTTCCTCAGTCCACATACAAGGGGGAGGGTTCTGAGCTGTGCCAAATCTCCAACACAATTGGGGGGTTCTGTGTGTGGTGTCAGCGGGGTTATTCTTTTCCTTGTCACTGCCTCTTTAGCTGTGAACCACTGTTACTGGCAGGGTTGAGTTCAGAGAGATAGGAAATGAAGAAAAATCATCTTATTGCTTATTGCACCAAACATATTGAAGTGAGAACACAATTAGTTGAAATTAAAAAAAATAACTTAAAATGTAAGGGATGAAGGCCAAAGTAATACATGATGAAATCTTGAATAGGTCATGTTTGGCGTCAGTACTGCCTGCCGGACAGAACAAAATATTACAGCGCACACATACAAAAATGACATTTAACTCCTGCAAGGCTATTTAAAACACCTGAACATTTTCAAAATGATGGGGATTTAGTCGCACCATATGGCTACTCCATTATCAGTGGGCATAGGCGTGCGCACAGGGTGTGCCGAGTGTGCCTGGGCACACCCTAATCACCCCATGCGCATTAGCATTATCACTCTGTGTGCCGCCGGGAAGATAGGAAAGACCTCCATTTTTCCTGGCCCGGCTAAAAGATAAGTGCTTACGCACCTCTTTCCCTTTGCTGGCAGGGAGATCAATGTGCCAAGGCCATAGATATGTAGACACACACACACGTGTTTAAACTTTAGGGTGCACACCCTAATGCAATAGGCTGCGCACACTTATGTCAGTGGGTCCTGCGCTATTTATAGAATGAAAGATCCTGATTCTCTGAACCATGGGAGAAATACACTCCTCTATATGGGAGAACTAAAGGACTCCTATATCACAGGTGGACACTAATAAGAGGTAATGGTTGGGGGATGGAATGCTCCTTGATAAATAATGGGGTACTTTGACGCAGTAAGTGGGCTTAAGCACCATATAGCCATATGGTGTGACTAAATCCCCATATTTGTTGAAAATGTTCAGGTGTTTTAAATAACCTTTCGGGAGTTAACCACTTAAGCCCCGGACCATTTGGTAGCTAAAGGACCAGAGGTGAATTCAGAATTTTGCACTGCGCTGCTTTAACTGTAAATTGTGCGGACATGCAATGTTGTACTGAAACGAAATTTGCGTCCTTTTCTTCCCACAAATAGAGCTTTTTTTTAATGGTATTTGATTGCCTCTGCAATTTTTATTTTTTGCGATATAAACGGAAAAAGACCGAAAATTTTGAAAAAAAATTATATTTTCTACGTTTTGTTATAAGAAAAATCGAATAAACTCAATTGTAGTCATACATTCAGGCCAAAATGTATTCAGCCACATGTCTTTAGTAAAAAAAATGTCAATAAGCGTATATTTATTGGTTTGCGCAAAAGTTATAGCGTCTACAAACTAGGGTACATTTTCTGGAATTTACACAGCTTTTAATTTATGACTGCCTATCTCATTTCTTGAGGTGCTAAAATGGCAGGGCAGTACAAACCCCCCCCAAATGACCCCATTTTGGAAAGTAGACACCCCAGGGAAATTGCTGAGAGGCATGTTGAGCCCATTGAATATTTTTTTTTTTGTCCCAAGTGATTGAATAATGACAAAAAAAAATACAAAAAGTTGTCACTAAATGATATATTGCTCACACATGCCATGATTATATGTGGAATTGCACCCCAAAATACATTCTGCTGCTTCTCCTGAGTACGGGGATACCACATGTGTGGGACTTTTTAGGAGCCTAGCCACGTACGGGACCCCGGAAACCAAGCACCGCCTTCAGGATTTCTAAGGGCGCAAATTTTTGATTTCACTCCTCACTACCTATCACAGTTTCGAAGGCCATAAAATGCCAAAATAGCACAAAACCCCCCCAAATGACCCCATTTTGGAAAGTAGACACCCCAAGCTATTTACTGAGAGGCATGATTAGTCCATGGAATATTTTATATTTTGCCACAAGTTGCGGGAATATGACAAACTTTATTTTTTTTGCACAAAGTTGTCACTAAATGATATATTGGTCACACATGCCATGGGCATATGTGAAATTACACCCCAAAATACATTCTGCTGCTTCTCCTGAGTATGGTGATACCACATGTGTGGACTTTTTGGGAGCCTAGCCGCGTACGGGACCCCAAAAACCAAGCACCGCCTTCAAGATTTCTAAGGGCATAAATTTTTGATTTCACTCCTCACTACCTATCACTACCTATCACAGCTTTGAAGGCCATAAAATGCCAAGATGGCACAAAACCCCCCCAAATGACCCCATTTTGGAAAGTAGACACCCCAAGCTATTTGCTGAGAGGCATGTTGAGCCCATTGAATATTTTTTTTTTTGTCCCAAATGATTGAATAATGACAAAAAGAAAAAAAAAAGAAAAAATGTACAAAAAGTTGTCACTAAATGATATATTGCTCACACATGCCATGGTTATATGTGGAATTGCACCCCAAAATACATTCTGCTGCTTCTCCTGAGTACGGGGATACCACATGTTTGGGACTTTTTGGGAGCCTAGCCGGGTACGGGGCCCCAAAAACCAAGCACCGCCTTCAGGCTTTCTAAGGGCGTAAATTTTTGATTTCACTCCTCACTACCTATCACAGTTTCGAAGGCTATAAAATGCCAAAATAGCACAAAATCCCCCCAAATGACCCCATTTTGGAAAGTAGACACCCCAAGCTATTTACTGAGAGGCATGTTCAGTCCATGGAATATTTTATATTTTGCCAAAAGTTGCGGGAATATGACAAACTTTGTTTTTTTTTGCACAAAGTTGTCACTAAATGATATATTGCTCACACATGCCATGGGCATATGTGAAATTACACCCCAAAATACATTCTGCTGCTTCTCCTGAGTACGGGGATACCACATGTGTGGGACTTTTTGGGAGCCTAGCCGCGTACGGGACCCCAAAAACCAAGCACAGCCTTCAAGGTTTCTAAGGGCATAAATTTTTGATTTCACTCCTCACTACCTATCACAGTTTTGAAGGCCATAAAATGCCAAGATAGCACAAAACCCCCCAAAATGACACCATTTTGGAAAGTAGACACCCCAAGGAAATTGCTGAGAGGCATGTTGAGCCCATTGAATATTTTTTTTTTGTCCCAAGTGATTGAATAATGACAAAAAGAAAAAAAAAATGTACAACAAGTTGTCACGAAATGATATATTGCTCAAACATGCCATGGTTATATGCGGAATTGCACCCCAAAATACATTTGGTTGCTTCTCCTGAGTACGGGGATACCACATGTGTGGGACTTTTTGAGAGCCTAGCCGCGTACGGGCCCCCGAAAACCAAGCACCGCCTTCAGGATTTCTAAGGGCACAAATTTTTGATTTCACTCCTCACTACCTATCACAGTTTTGAAGGCCATAAAATGCCAAGATAGCCCAAAACCCCCACAAATGACCCCATTTTGGAAAGTAGACACCCCAAGCTATTTGCCGAGAGGCATGTTGAGTATTTTACAGCCCTCATTTGTTTTTTAAAATGAAGAAAGACTTTTTTTTTTTTTTTTTTTTCAATTTTTAAAACTTTGTGACAAAAAGCGAGATCTGCAAAATACTCAACATACCTCTCAGCAAATAGCTTGGGGTGTCTACTTTCCAAAATGGGGTCATTTGGGGGGGGGTTTGTGCCATCTGGGCATTCCATGGCCTCCGAAACTGTGATAGGCAGTGAGGAGTGAAATCAAAAATTTACACCCATAGAAATCCTGAAGGCGGTGCTTGGTTTTCGGGGTCCTGTACGCGGCTAGGCTCCCAAAATGTCTCACACATGTGGTATCCCCGTACTCAGGAGAAGCAACAGAATGTATTTTGGGGTGCAATTCCACATATAACCATGGCATGTTTGAGCAATATATAATTTAGTGACAACTTTTTGTAATTTTTTTTCTTTTTTTTCTTTTTGTCATTATTCAATCACTTGGGACAAAAAAAAAAAAATATTCAATGGGCTCAACATGCCTCTCAGCAAATAGCTTGAGGTGTCTACTTTCCAAAATGGGGTCATTTGGGGGGGTTTTGAACTGTCCTGGCATTTTATGCACAACATTAGGAAGCTTATGTCACACATCATCCACTCTTCTAACCACTTGAAGACAAAGCCCTTTCTGACACTTTTTGTTTACATGAAAACATTTTTTTTTTTGTAAGAAAATTATGTTGAACCCCCAAACATTATATATATTTTTAAAGCAAAGGCCCTACAGATTAAAATAGTGGGTGTTGCATTTTTTTTTCCACACAGTATTTGCGCAGCGATTTTTCAAACGCATTTTTGGGGGGAAAAACACACTTTTTTTATTTTTAATGCGCTAAAAAACACTATATTGCCCAAATGTTTGATGAAATAAAAAAGATGATCTTAGGCCGAGTACATGGATACCAAACACGACATGCTTTAAAATTGCGCACAAACGCGCAGCGGCGAGAAACTACATTCATTTTTAAAAGCATTTAAAAGCCTTTACAGGTTACCACGTTAGATTTGCAGAGGAGGTCTACTGCTAAAATTACTGCCCTCGATCTGACCTTCGCGGTGATACCTCACATGCATGATGCAATTGCTATTTACATATGATGCTAGACCGACGCTTGCGTTCGCCTTTGCGCAAGAGCAGGGGGGGACAGCGGTGCTTTTTTTTTTTTATTTTTTTTTTTTATTATTTATTTTGCTTTTTTATTTTATTTTGAAATTGTTCCTTCCATATTTTTTTTTTTTATCATTTTTATTGTTATCTCAGGGAATGTAAATATCCCCTATGATAGCAATAAGTAGTGACAGGTACTCTTTTTTTGAAAAAAAATGGGGGGTTAGAACCTAGATCTTTCCTCTGCCCTCAAAGCATCTGACCACACCAAGATCGGTGTGATAAAATGCTTTCCCAATTTCCCAATGGCGCTGTTTATATCCGGGGGGGGGTATTCCCTCCCACTGCTTGTAAAAGCAGTCCAGAGGCTAATTAGCCACTAGGATTGCTTTTACATGAAAGCCGGCCGCTGGCTGAAAAGAATGATACCCGCAGGCATCAATCTGGTATAACCATTCAAAGTCCAGCAACATACCAGTACGTTGCTGGTCCTTGTTGGACATGTATTGTAATCTTTTTTTTCATGCAGCCTGTTGGCTGAACGAAAAAAAGAGATTGATCGGTGGGTATGCCCACCATTAGAATACCTCCCTTCATCCACCCTCTTCTAATGATGGGCATATATGCCGAAGCATGGGGGCATCCTCCCGCAAAAAAGTTATGCCGCGTACACACGGTCAGACTTTTCCACGGGCAAGCCTTCGTCGGAATTTCGACCGTATGTACGCGGCATAAAAGGTTATGCCGCGTACACACGGTCAAACTTTTCCATGGGCAAGCCTCCGTCGGAATTTCGACCGTATATACGCGGCATTAGGAGCAAAATCGCTCCTCCGCCCCTGCTGCCCCCATGCTTCGGCATATATGCTCTTTTTTTAACTGTGGTGGTGAAATCACCTCCTACAGCGTTGGAGTCACGGCTTTATGTATCGTGGGAGCAAACGCTGTTGCTGTCAAGATAAATAAATCCGCGATGCAACTGAATGGCGTACCTGCTAAGCAAATGATGGTTAACATTAAAACAAAGTAACATTACAGTACAACAGTAAGACCTTACCATACCATACCTGCAAAGCAAATACCAAAACAAAACCTAGTAAAAAATAAAACATTTTTTTAACGCAACCTGTGCCTAAAATATATATATGCCGAAGCATGGGGGCATCCTCCCGCAAAAAAGTTATGCCGCGTACACACGGTCGGACTTTTCCACGGGCAAGCCTTTGTCGAAATTTCGACCGTATGTACGCGGCATAAAAGGTTATGCCACGTACACACAGTCGGACTTTTCCACGGGCAAGCCTCCGTCGGAATTTCGACCGTATATACGCGGCATTAGGAGCAAAATCGCTCCTCCGTCCCTGTTGCCCCCATGCTTCGGCATATATGCTCTTTTTTTTAACTGTGGTGGTGAAATCACCTCCTACAGCGTTGGAGTCACGGCTTTATGTATCGTGGGAGCAAACGCTGTTGCTGTCAAGATAAATAAATCCGCGATGCAACTGAATGGCGTACCTGCTAAGCAAATGATGGTTAACATTAAAACAAAGTAACATTACAGTACAACAGTAAGACCATACCATACCTGCAAAGCAAATACCAAAACAAAACTTAGTAAAAAATAAAACATTTTTTTTAACGCAACCTGTGCCTAAAATATATATATGCCGAAGCATGGGGGCATCCTCCCGCAAAAAAGTTATGCCGCGTACACACGGTCGGACTTTTCCACGGGCAAGCCTCCCTCGGAATTTCGACCGTATATACGCGGCATTAGGAGCAA
This sequence comes from Rana muscosa, assembly GCA_029206835.1. Lineage (NCBI taxonomy): Eukaryota > Metazoa > Chordata > Amphibia > Anura > Ranidae > Rana > Rana muscosa. The sequence goes on along the minus strand of CM055117.1, from coordinate 542,411,702 downwards.
AATCGCTCCTCCGCCCCTGCTGCCCCCATGCTTCGGCATATATGCTCTTTTTTTAAACTGTGGTGGTGAAATCACCTCCTACAGCGTTGGAGTCACGGCTTTATGTATCGTGGGAGCAAACTCTGTTGCTGTCAAGATAAATAGATCCGCGCTGCAACTGAATGGCATACCTGAAAACAAAAAATTACATACCTGAAAAAAAAGCATGATAAAACATTGCAGAATAGAATACAGTAAAAAAGAGCAGAACAATAGAGAGAAAATAGAGAGAGAGAGAGAACAATAAAACGACAACTATTTTTGGTTTTTTTCTTTTATATTTTTTTTGTGTTTTGTTTTTTACTTTTTTTTTTTTCTTTTTTACACTTTTTTTTGTAACTTTAACAACTGTAATGGTTCGGGTCTCTCAAAATGTAATGACATCTTGGGAGACCCTGTGTAAGTGTGTCCTAGTCTGTGAAATGCTGTACCCTACGCTAAAACTTCACTTTTGAGTGGTAGCGATCAAAACATTCACCAAGGCAAAGACCAGGTTTGTCAGGACAGAGTGGACAAAAAACACGGGTGTCACGCCTAAATCCGCGCTTGCTACAGACACAACATCTTTTTTGGGGGGTTCGTTGGGTAGGGGTACTCGGGAGGGCATACGGATAATGCCTCTCATGCAGCCGGCTTACTGCATTTGGTAGGGGATGGTGAGGTGCAGAACCGCCTGGATACAGGAGTTCTGTGACTATCTCATTCTGAAATAAGAGATAACGTCCCGCCTGAAGCTCTGTATAGCACATGAGCATTCAGCAAAGCCAATTGGAATAAGGATAGAGACACTTTTTTGTACCAGCGTCTCGCCTTACAATCAATTAGATACGGCGCCATCAACTGGTCGTTGAGGTCCACCCCTCCCATATTTTTGTTATATTCGTGGACACAGAGGGGTTTCTCCACAACACCAGTCGCCGTACGAATTTGGACTGTCGTGTCTGCATGAAGGGAGGTAAGAAGGAAAACATTCTTATTGTCCCTCCACTTCATAGCGAGCAACTTATTACACTTCACGCAGGCTCTCTCCCCCAGCCTAAGACGGGCATCTACAAGCCACTGGGGAAAGCCCCGGCGATTAGGTCGCACGGTGCCACATGCTCCAATCTGATGATCAAACAAGTGACTAAACAGTGGCACGCTCATGTAATAATTGTCCACATATAAGTGGTACCCCTTTCCGAATAAGGGTGACACCAATTTCCACACTATCTTGCCAGCGCTCCCTATGTAATCCGGGCAGTTGACCGGCTCAACCTGACTATCTTTTCCCTCATAAACCATAAAGCTCCATACATAGCCTGTTGCCCTGTCACAGCACTTATAGAGCTTGACCCCGTATCTGGCACGCTTGCTGGGAAGGTACTGCTTAAAAGCCAAGCTGCCAGAAAATTTAATCAGGGACTCATCAACGCAGACAACTTGATCGGGAATAAACAAGGCTGCAAAACGTTCGTTGAAGTGGTTTATGAGGGGCCGAATTTTATAGAGCCGGTCGTACTCAGGGTCCCCACGTGGACGACAAAGTTCATTGTCGTTGAAGTGCATGAACCGCAAAATCTGCTCGTATCGTGTCCTGGGCATGGAGGCAGAGAACACAGGCATGTGGTCAATTGGGTGCGTGGACCAATAAGCACGCAATGACGGGAATTTATGTGTGCCCATGTTGAGGGAAAGGCCCAGAAAGGTCTTAAATTCGGAAACCGTAATTGGTTTCCAATCTTTGGCAATTTTAGGCAACTGGGGGTTAGCGGCGATGAATTGACCAGCATATAAATTACTCTGGTCCACAATAGATCTATAGAGATCTTCCGTGAAAAACAGCGAATAATAATCGATTGGCATAAAATCAGCTGTTTCCACCTGAATACCGGGTTGGGCAGTGAATGGGGGAAGTACGGGTTCTGCAGAAGTGGTGGGGACCCAATCAGGATAGGCAAATTCTGCAGGAAGGGCACTATGGGCACGACGGGCCTGCCTTTGTCTTCTTAGTGGCAGCGGGACACTACTTGTGCTTGCCACCTCGCCAGCTTGAACTGCACTTATGGGACTCGCCACGTCACCACGTGATACTGCAGTGCTGGATGTACGCCCAGGCTGTACTAGGCCGCTGGTGCTTGCCAATTCACCAGAAGGAATAGCGGCGCTTGTACTACTCTGCTCCATGATACGAGAGCCCTGCGGTTCTTGCTCCTCAACAACCTCAGAAGATCGGGATCGGGTACACCTGACCTTAGCAGGGACCTCAACTTCGTCGTCAGAGCTATCTGACGTGGGGCCGCTGACGTCACTGTCTTCTACGGGAAGATATTCTGAGCCTGAATCTGACAGATACGTGACCTCCTCTTCACTATCTGTCATGCTCAGAATCTCGTAGGCCTCTTTACTAGTGTACCTTCGACTTGCCATTTTGGGCTCTAAATTTAGGGGTACACTAGTAAGATTCACAGGTAAAAAAAGCACCTGACTGTCACCAAATGTATCAAACGCTACCAAAAAAACTGTTAGCGATCGCAGGGATCAGGACTGTCTCTGCGAACGCTGCAGTTATGTGTGTTGTGTTTGGTAAGTGACAGTGATCGATCGATACTGCACTTGGGTGGGCTGGGCTGGGCTGGGCGGAGGGGCTAAACGCAGGTACTAGCAGGTATCTGGGCTGATCCCGCTAACACTGCGTTTTTGGGAACCCTAAACCGCTGGGGACGCTAGTATAGATCTGATCAGATACTATACCACTAAGGGAGGTGTATGCTTTGCGCGTGGGTGTTAGCGTTACTGGCACTAACCTAAAGCTGCCTGGGGCGACGCAGACCCTCTCTGGCGCTAAAACCTAATTGATATCACCCGCCGGGCGATCAGGGGGTTAAACCTTTATTGGGTTATATACGGCGGGTGCCCTGATGCTATAAAAAGCAAACTAACCAACCAGTGTCACCCGTAACCTTTATATGGTGATCACTGGTGAAAGGGTTAACTAGGGGCAATCAGGGGGTTAAAACCTTTATTAGGTTAAATATGGGGGTACCCGACGCTATATAAAAACCTGACGGGTTACCTAAATAACGAAATAACTCACTGGGTAACCAGTGTCACCAGTTACGCTTATACGGTGATCACTGGTGAAAGGGTTAACTCTAGGGGCAATCAGGGGGTTAAAATAATATATGGGGGTACCTGACGCTAATAAAAACCTGCGGCGAACCTAAAAATAATTAACTGGCTATCTAGGACACCAGCGACAAGAAAAAAGCGATTGGAAAAACGATTGCTTAGTGACGCTGGCGTTAGGGGGTGAAAGGGTTACCTGGGGGGCGATCAAGGGGTTAAACCTTTATTAGGGGGGGTTAGGGGGCTACCTTGGACCTAAAGGGGCCTAATCCTAACTGCCCTGCAACTTTTTACAGTCACAAATGACACTGATTGCAGTGATCAGTAAAAAAAATGATCACTGCAAACGGTGCACTGTGACTGGGGGTACTGGGGGTGATCTGGGGGGTGATCTGGGGGTGACTGGGGGGTGATTTGTGTGCCTACGTGTACTGGTGTCAGTGGGCTGTTGGTGCACTTACTATGTGATGTCTTCTCTCCTCGCGCCGGATCGAAAAGACCGACACGAGGAGAGATGACATCACTTCCTCCTGCCTGTGTTTACATTACAGGCAGGGGAAGCTCTCTCATTCGCCGGGAGCGATCGAGAGGGGGTGGCCGGAATCGAACTGCCGTCCCCTCATGCCGGATCGCTCCCGAACACTTAACCACCGCTCACTGTACAGAAGGGGGGTCCGATCGGACCCCCCAACTATACAAAGGCGATCACGTACATATACGTGATTCTGCCTGTCGGTGCCATTCTGCCGACGTATAATTACAGTGGGCGGTCGTTAAGTGGTTAAATGTAATTTTTGTATGTGTGCACTGTAATATTTTGTTCTGTTTCGGCAGGCAGTACTGACGCAAAACATGACATATTTTGTTCTGTTTTGTTCTGTTTGTATGGTCTTATGGCTGCACCATCTTTAATGCATTTTTTAGGGTGTGCCCCCAAAGTATTTGTTTGTTTTGAGTACTGCCTGCCGAACGCAACAGGGGTGATCATTTTTACCATGGGGGGAGGGGGGGGCAAAGGAAAACATAACAACCAGGACGTGTGGACACCCCCTTCTGCTGCCTTTGCAGTTGTAGGGGGTGGCTGCGCTAAACCACAAGTCAAAATGAGCCCTTATGCCGTGTATACACGATCGGAAATTCCGACAAGAAAAGTCTGATGTGTGATTTTTGTCGAAAATTCTGACCGTGTGTAGGCTCCATCTGACTTTTTCTGTCGGAATTTCCGCCAACAAAAGATTGAGAGCAGGTTCTCTATTTTTCCGACGGAAAAAGTTTCTATCGGAAAATCCGCTCGTCTGTATGCAATTCCAACGCGCAAAAAAACACGTATGCTCAGAATCAAGCAGAAGAGCCAAACTGCCTATTGAACTTCATTTATCTCGGCTCGCCGTACGTCTTGTACTGTCTTGATGGTCGGAATTTCGGACAAGATTTGTGTGATCGTGTGTATGCAACACAAATTTGAGCCAACATACCGTCAGAACAAATTCACGGTTTTCTTGTCGAAATTTCCGATCGTGTGTACGCGGCATCACAGTAATCACCCTTGTTCCAAACAATAAAAAAAAAACATTTTAAATGAACACTACTTTTATAAACACCCACCTGCAATAAATAGATGTAAATATATAGTATAATGAATATATATTGCTGCATGTTACACCTGCCCACATGGTTCACATTCTAGTGTGAAGCATCAGATAATATTGTTATAATATACCTTACATGTTCCTAGCTACATGATGTATTCTGCAGCGCCTTACATTTCCAAGCAGCCACCTCCTTTTCCCCTAAAATAACCCCTGTTACAGTACCCCACAACTCACCACCCACTCCTGCAACTGTTAAAAAATCTGATTTCTTTTGACAGCACTTTTTTTTCCATCCCTTCCATCTTTCTTTCTCCTCATCTCCCTTCTGTTTCCCTCTGATTGCTACAGTGGCAGAGAGCATCATTTCATTTCTCCAGGGCAGGAAATCCCCTTTCTCTTCCCATAGCCCCCTACTTTCTTCCTCTGCTTGCTGCAGAAAAAGCCCTCTTTCTCTTTACCTTGCCTCTAATGCCGCGTACCGAGTCTGACGGAATTTTTTCCGCGGAAATTCCGACCGTGTGTATGCCCCATCAGACTTTTCCATCGGAAATTCCGACAGAGTTAGAAAGAGAACATTCCGTTCGTCTGTATGGAACTCCGACCGAAAAAAAACCCACGCATGCTCAGAATCAAGTCGACGCATGCTCGCAAGCATTGAACTTAATTTGTCTCGGCTCATCATAGTGTTGTACGTCACTGCGTTCTTGACAGTCGGAATTTGGTGTGACAGTGTGTATGCAAAACAGCTTGAACGGAATTCCGTCAGAAAAACCCGTCAGAGTTTATTCCGACTGAAAATCTGACCGTGTGTACAAGGCATTAGATGTCTCCCTCTGCTTGCTGCAATGCCAGACAGCCCCCCTTTCCTTTCCCTCTATCCCTAGATGTCTCACTATGCTCACTGCAGGTGCCAGACCATTCCTTTTCTTTACCCTTTTCTCCCTAGATGTCCCACTTTGCTTGCTGCAGTAAGTGAAAGCCCCCTTTCTCTTCCCATAGCCTCATGCTCTCTCTCTGCTTGCTGCTATGCCAGATAGCCCCTTTTCTCGTTCTCTCATCCCCTAGATATCCCACTCTGCTTGCTGCAGTACAAAATGTTACTACACACTATTATGGGGTTCATGATTTTTTTAAACTGTTGGAGCAAAATAAATGTAACCTTTTCCCCTCCAGGCATTTGTGTAAGACATTATTCATTTTTTAAATATAAAGTTATACTTACTACATTCCTTAGCCCTGTGGCAGCTGTCACTACAGTCTTTAATCTCACTTTGTAATTTTGGCTGGCCCTTGACTTTTTCATGCACAATGCAGGGCCATTGATAGCCACTGATTCTGCAGTATACATGATAAAAGGAGACAATTTTCTGAAAGGGTCATCACAAGCATAACCATTGTAAATGAGTCTGCTGATCCATGGTGTAGGTAGGCATTCCTGTCTAGATGAAAGCCATAGTGTAGAGTACTTCTATTGTATTGTGCATATGTGGAATAAAGATAGGGTGGGCACTCCAAAGATTTTGTTCATTTAGCTTGAGTAAATATGGGCTGTTCTCATGTTATATACACATAAACCTCCGTTTAAAAGAGAAATATGGTCAAAGCTTTTTTTGGTTATACTTCTTATCTGGGTCACAGGAGCGCACTTACTTTAGAACTTCTGTGACCCAGAATCAGCTGACAGCGGGCTAAAGCTCACATTCAGCTGATGGCTCAGAGCAGCTCCAGGCTCTGGAAGGATCCCAGACATACTTTTGGGATACACTCAGCTGTCTGAGTGACAGCTGACTCCAGCTCTCAGCAAAATGCTGGAAATCCAGCAGCGCCCACCCCCTCTCCAGCCTGGCACTCCAGTGAGCTCTGGGGGGGCAGATTAGAGAGCGGTGACTGACAGTCACCGCTCTCTGCTCCCAGAAGACAAAGAACTGAGCAATCAGTGGTGATGTGATTGCTCAGTTCTCAATATAAGTGCTGATGTGGGACAGCTAGCATAGAGCAGAGTATGAATGTAGTTTTTTTTTTATAACCCCAAACTTCTGCTTTAACTACTTTGAGAAGTTAAATACTAAATGCCCATGAGTTAACATTTATATCAGGGCACCACCTTACCCAATGCAACTCTTTCTAGGCATCAGTTTATCTGTTCCTGTATTGGCGTCAACCTGTCACCAAAGGATCACTTACAAAAACAGCCTGGTTCTTTAAAAGCAGAGGCTCCATACTTACCTTTTGGGTGGCCGATGTTTAGAAACTCTGCCATTTCACTAGTCCACAGTCACTGCAGGCATTCCATACTTACTGATTTTTGAATAGGGGATCCTACCACCGCATGCAGTATTTTTTAGCACTCTCATTTATTTCCAAACACTGGCTTATATAAGATGTATGAATCACTGACAAGAAACAGTCCAAATATTGGTCCAATCAGAAGGGTCAAAGAAGATGAGCAGTGGATAGGAGATAATTGGAGCCACTATGTTTAAGACATGACTTAGCATTAGGGTAAATATAAAGATTTTTCTTTTACAGGGCTATATGTTTTTGTAGTTGAATCTGTAGAGGCATTGTTAAAAAAGATATAGCTGGCTGTATTGCCAGCATGCCTGTCTAAAGTTGTATGAAGGAGGACAATCACATGAATGCAATACAAAGCATTTCAATGAACTTCAAAGCATAATGTGTTATTGTGCAGCCATTAAAAACTAAAAAGATGGATGAGCGTATATGCTCTGGATTTACTTTACTAAGTGCATGTATCATTCACCTTCCCAAGTGAGTTGTTCTTTGATGCACATTTTTTGTTTATATGACATTAGTCTGGTTAGCTTCATAATTGAATAATAATGGCGGGAACAAAAAGGCACATTTAACCTTTTTTTGTAAAAATTTACAAAATATGCAGGGAAAAACAAAAAAAAGACAATACACAAATTTATTTAGAACGAGGTTCTGTTACTGTATTGAAGATTGCATTTGTTTTTCGTTATTCACTCCCTTATAAAGTTTTCCACACTTTTTTGCACAATTACTACTTGTATTGAAATGTGTACATCCATTTTATTATGTTTTGATTGTAGTTGTTTGCAATGCATTTCTCTAATTGTTTTATCTAATAAAAGATTAATATTTTCTAATGTTTTTTTTACATCATCAAGATTATTTACTGAAAAGTGAAATAGATGTATATAATCCTTGAACTACTATCATCCATCACTCTTCCAAACTCTACAATGTCCCTCCCTGTTCACACCTACAATGCATCACCAATGATCTTGCATGGTAGAGACTGCAGCCATAGAAATGGCAAACATAAGTGGCTTCAGGGACTGGTCATGCAGCCAGAAGTAAAGAATAAGGTAAGCATTCATAATTATTCCTATTTTTCTAGACAGAACAAGCACAAATCAAGCACTTAGCCCTTCCAGGGTTAGGAAGCCCATAGTTGGGCTTTACATTTTTGAAAATGTTGAAATTAACTGTCACATTAATTGACCGATACTTTATTTAGATTTCCTAAATATAAACATATAGTACAATGTACAGTAGTAGTACAATGTCATGGGCCATTGACATTCTGATGTACAGAAGAAAGCATTCTGCAAAGAGGACTAAGGTATATCACTTTTAGTTGCATGGTCCCTTACAATTCGGAGTGGGAGGGCCAGTGGTGTACCTAAGGGGGTGCAAGGGTGCAGCCCACCCCGGGTGCCACAGCTCTAAGGGTGCCACTTCTGATCAAGTATAATGCTGCTGCAGCAACTGGACCCTGGACTAGAAAAATGAAAAAACTGCGCTAAAACCTGAGAACACTTAAGCCGCCAGCACTCAAACAAACAATGTAATAAAGCATAAATGAACAAATGGTGCAGCGCTAAAATATTGGTTTTGCTGTCAGTGAGCAGCAAAGCAAGACAGGAATATTATATTATTAAGAGTGAGTATTACCAAATAATAATGACTCCTAAATTTAAATACCCACTATGTGCTAGTGTGTAAACATAAACAAAAAACAGTCCATATGTGAATTAACTCAGATGGACGGCCGTGACCGTAAAGCTGCTCACTGACAGCAACACCAATATTTCAGCGCTGCACTATTCGTTCATTTGGACCCTGGACTAGTTGGGGGGGTACCTGGAGTTCCCAAGCTAGGGGAGGGGGTGCCTGAGGGCTCTCGACTAAGAGAAGGGGTGCCTGGAGGCCTTGGATTAGGAAAGAGGGTGTCTGAAGGACCTGCCAGATTTAGGGAGAAAGAGTCTGGACCTAAAGTCTGGACTGAGGGAGAGCCTGCCTGAGCCCTGGAGGGCGAGCATGGAGTCGGTGAGTTCACACCATTCATGGGAATATTTATCAATTGTCGCAAGTAATGCCAAACAGTATCAGAAAGATAGGTTGTGTGAGAGATTTATTAAATAGCTGATTTCTCAGTTTTCCTGCTTTCTGACCCACATGCGAATTAGGCTTCATTCACACGGGATGTATGCACCCGTGTCTCGTGTTCTGTGCATCCCTGCGTGGGCAGTGCCATTAAAGTCAATTGGGATGCAGCGGCTGTATGGACATAGTCGCATGTCAAAATTTGACATGCAGGCAGGAATAGGTGCACAGATGCTAACTCATAATGTCTGCATTCATATGTGTGCACCCACTTCTATAGGCTGCCAGCGTGCAGCTCTGAGGTGGATGCAGATACAGCAAATAGGGGCTCAGCACGGATGACGTGTCTTAGCGTCCGTCTGAATGAGCCCTTAGGGAAAATTATCAAAAATGGAGCAGCCAGAATCTGGAGCAGCTGTTCATGGCAACCAATTAGCTTATAGCTTTGATTTTGAAGGCTGAAGATAGAAGCTGATTGCTTGCCATGCACAGCTGCTCCAGATTCTGGCTACTCCATTCTTGATGAATTCCCCCAACTGTGTTTTACAATTCATACTCCTGACTACTGCACTCTAAGTACATCACATTGTTTGTTAAAGTTGACTGTGTGTAGAAAAGCATATGTAACCAGTTTTATTTTATTATGAGTGCACTGAGGTTTGTACATGTCTGTTACACGCTCACTTGTGGCACATCCAATAAAACATATGCCCCTTTAAGCCCCTCCCACTTTTGACACAATTTGACCACACCCACAATTTGGCATTATAAAACCTCATACCAGTTTTTTTTTTTTACCAGTCCCAGGTACCAGATGTGTTGGGTACGCAACTGGGGAGAGCAACCATTTTTTTTTTTTTAACACTGAGGTAAGCTTTATTATCCCCTTCCCCAAGTAAATCTTGCCACATCAAATTCTTAAATGTGTCCCCATGGATCCCTATGGCAACATTGTTTCCTATGTTTTTCTGAAAACTGACTTACACAAAAATGTTTTAAATCCTTGCTTTGTTTTAAAAAATGTACAATATTTACTGTCAGCCCTGACTGAGATTAACCTATGCTTTACCACAGGATCATCTCTATGCACATTTTCATAACTTATTCTTTATTACATTTTAAAGAGTACTTTTTCAAGACAACATGTATTTTTTTAATTTTTATTTTTTTATTAAAAACAACAGAAAGACTCTATTGAATAACTAACTTACTTAATTGTTAAATTTAAAAGCAATTCTTGTAGGCACGGAAGAATTTTTTATAGTACATTTAAAAATATATATATACAAATGTATAATTTTAATTTTAAAAAATGCTTTGACAAAAGTAAAAACAAATAAAGTTATAACTTTGTAACTATAGAATTTTGTTTCATGTGCAGAGAGCATAGACAAGTGCAAGATTGTTGCCAAAATTTGAAAAACAGACAGAGAAAACAACTGTCGGTACAAAGCATAGAAAGCCAAGAAGTACCAAATCCATAATGCTGGACACTCTTTGTCAGAGACAGAAAACATGGTTTGACAAAGATTTATTAAATAAAAATCACTGTGTCTTTAGATTTTGTGATTAACTGTATGACAAATATTTTAGATGTAAGCAAAATGCCCTTGAACTTGTTCAGTTTGAAAGTAATTTATCTTTTTTGGTTTTATTTTGCAGAAAACTGCAATATTTTGTACTTTGACCCGGAGAGTCAAACTGCCCATCTTTGGACGATGCTATGGGATTTCTCCTCACTTGTTCAATGACGTCTAGCCTATTAGGTTGCCAATCATAACTGAGAGCAAGACCGTTTATTTTCATAATGGGTGAATTTTCTGAATCCACAAAGCCCTGTAAGTGTTAACATAGACTCATTTTTTTTAGAAAATTTGAGCCAGAATAAAGAATACCAGCAGACAGAAGAAGATTGATAATTGGCATTTTTCCAATAAGCCCTTAATGTTAGATTCAGAGCACGCTCTGCTGACTAGAGACAAATCCATTGTACATGGTTCTTGCATCCCTTCAAGTTCAAAGAGCACCTGTACTGTATGTTTAGTTTCCTCTTGTTGTAAAACTCCTGCTACTAGCTTTTACGTATGTCTCCTGTCCATGTCACTATGTAGTACCTGTTGGCTTGTAGCAGGGCCAAGCCTTAGAGCAGAGGAGCTTTGCATTTTGTATTGAATAACTACTGTCTCTTGCCGCGTACACACGATCGGATTTTCCGAAAAGAAAAGTCCGATGTGAGCTTTTGGACGGAAATTTCGACCGTGTGTAGGCTCCATCGGACTTTTCCTGACGGACTTTCCGCCAACAAAAATTTGACAGCTGGTTCTCAAATTTTCAGACGGAAAAATTCAGATCGGAAACTCTGATCGTCTGTAGCAATTCCGACGCGCAAAATTCCGACGCATGCTCGGAAACAATTCAACGCATGCTTGGAAGCATTGAACTTCATTTTCTCGGCTCGTCGTAGTGTTGTATGTACCGCATTCTTGACGGTCGAACATACAGAGGACTTTTGTGTGACCGTGTGTATGCAAGCCAAGCTTGAGCGGAATTCCGTCGGAAAAACCATCCAAAGTTTTTCCGACTGAAAATCCGATCGTGTGTACGCGGCATTTGTATTGGTTGACAAAAAAATCCCATGTACCAAATTATCTTTCAAATTCAGACAGTTTATGGTGTTTTCCTGGAAAATAATAGGTGGATGTTCCCACAGTTCTCACATTCCATTTTTCTTTTAGTTTCTGTGGTATTCAAAACCAGTAGAAAACCACTTTTGGAGATGCTTGCATAGGTTTACACTTTTGACTCTACCTCTAGCATGTCTATACTCAGATGTTGCTGTTATGCCAAGGAAGTTTCTCCATATGATTCTGGGTAAAGAATCTCTTCTTCTGGGTACATGGAAAGGTGCTGTGAGGTTGTTGCAATTGCTGGACTTACTGTACCAAATGAAGAGGTTGGCTGCTTGCTGCATATGTGATATCCTACTCGTTTTTGAGATTCTAAAATATTTGGTAATGCCCAACTCCAGGATATTAGAAACTCCCCTAACAGCCTCCCCCCACACACCCCACCCCAACAGCCGGTGAAAACACAGTCGAGAAAATCGACGGGAAAAACGAGGAACGGCTTGTTTCCCTACACACGACCGTTTTCCCCGTCATTTTTTTTCTTGGTCGAGAAAAACGACCGTGTGTAGGCTCCCCGGCAGTGTTTCCCTATGGGAAAACTGCAGCGAAAAAAAATGCCATGAATCACGACGAGAAAAATTAGAGCATGTTCTAATTTTTCTCGTCGTGATTAATGCCGTTTTTCTTGTCGGGAAAAGTGACCAAAAGCCCACACACGGTCGTTTTTCTCGTCAAAGGAAAAAAATGAAATTTTTCCCGACGAGAAAAATGGCCGTGTGTACGCGGCATAAAAATAAAAAAAATATCCAATTACCCATTTTACTTAAAGTGGATCTAAAGCTGTAAAAATAAAAATAAGAAACAGGCAAGCTCTTTATTGGAGGGAAGAAGATTCCAGGGAGAAGATGCCGGCTCTGTAAAGGACCTCCTAGTGTCAGACCTTTGTAACAGAGGTACAGTGCCTTTAAAAAGTATTCATACCCCTTTAAATTCTCCACCTTTTGTCATGTTACAACCAAAAACGTAAATGTATTTTATTGGAATTTTATGTGATAGACCAACACAAAGTGGCACCAAATTGTAAAGTGGAAGGTAAATGATAAATGATTTTCAAATAAAAAAAATATATATATATGTGAAAAGTGTGGCGTGCATTTGTATTCAGCCCCCTTTACACTGATACCCCAAACTAAAGTCACTAATTAATAAATAGAGTCCACCTGTGTGTAATTTAATCTCAGTATAAATACAGCTGTTTTGTGAAGCCCTCAGAGGTTTGTTAGAGAACCTTAGTGAACAAACAGCATCACGAAGGCCAAGGAACACACCAGACAAGTCATGGATAAAGTTGTGGAGACATTTAAAGCAGGGTTAGGTTATAAAAAAATACCCCAGGCTTTGAACATCTCAAGGAGCACTGTTCAATCCATCATCTGAAAATGGAAAGAATATGGTACAACTGCACACCTACCAAGACATGGACATCCATCTAAACTGACAGGCTGGGCAAGGAGAGCATTAATCAGAGAAGCAGCCAAGAGGCCCATGGTAACTCTGGAGGAGCTGCAGAGATCCACAGCTCAGGTGGGAGAATCTGTTCACAGGACAACTATTAGTCGTGCACTCCACAAATCTGGCCTTTATGGAAGAGTGGCAGGAAGAAAGCCATTGTTGAAAGAAAGCCATAAGAAGTCCAGTTTGCAGTTTGTGAGAGGTCATGTAAGGGACACAGAAAACATGTGGAAGAAGGTGCTCTGGTCAGAATAGACCAAAATTGAACTTTTTGGCCTAAAAGCAAAACACTATGGGGGTTATTTACTAAAGGCAAATCCACTTTGCACTACAGGTGAAAACTACAAGTGCAAAGTGCACTAGAAATTGCACTGAAAGTGCACTTGGAAGTTCAGTCGCTGTAGATCCAAGGGGGACATGCAAGGAAAATAAAAAACAGCATTTTAGCTTGCACCTGATTGGATAATAAAATCAGTAAAGCTCCCCCTCATTTCAGATCTACCCCCCAGATTTACAGCGACTGCACTTCCAAGTGCACTTTGCACTTGTAGTTTGCGCTTGTAGTGCAAAGTGGAGTTGCCTTTAGTAAATAACCCCCTATGTGTGGCGGAAAACACTGCACATAACCATGAACACACCATTCCCACCATAAAACATGGTGGTGGCAGCATCATGTTGTGGGGATGCTTTTCTTCAGCAGAAACAGGGAAGCTGGTCAGAGTTGATGGGAGAATGGATGGAGACACATACAGGGCAATCTTAGAAGAAAACTCCTGCAAAAGACTTGAGACTGGGGCAAAGGTTCACCTTCAAGCAGGACGATGACCCTAAACATACAGCCAGAGCTACAATGAAATGATTTAGATCAAAGCATATTCATGTGTTAAGAATGGTCCAGTCAAAGTCCAGACCTAATTCCAATTGAAAATTTGTGGCAAGACTTGAAATTTGCTGTTCACAGACACTCTTCATCCAATCTGACAGAGCTTGAGCTATTTTGCAAAGAAGAATGGGCAAATGCATGCAACACTTTTCACATATTTATTTGTAAACATTTTTAAAAACCATTTATCATTTTCCTTCCACTTCACAATTATGTGCCACTTTGTGTTGGTCTATCACATAAAATCCCTATAAAATACATAAATGTTTTTGATTGTAACATGACATGAAGTGGAAAATTTCAAGGGTTATGAATACTTTTTCAAGGCACTGTAAATAGGCACTGCCTTTAGTTCCACTTGAAGTCACATGATGATCTTTCTTTCGTCTTTTTTTTTATCATTCAAAATTTTTATTTTCATCAAAAAAGAGAGTCATTACAGGATAGGAAACATTCAGAAATTATTACAACAAACTTCCTGTAGAATTCAGAGACAATTACAATAGACTCAAATATGTAGTAGCACTTTAACAAGATCATAACTGTCCAGTTGACAAAAATATATATTATATGGCTTTGTTATAGACAATTATTTTAAATTATATAACTTATGAAATAATCCACATAAAGGGATCTTTCTTTCTTCTACTGTTTACTTGAAGGGGTCCTTCTTTGGGTGCCCACATCGCTGCCTGCTTGATGTGCACACCTCCTATTGGTGGAGGCAACACTTCCAGTGGCCAAGTCCTTTCTCACTTGAGCTCAAGGAGACAGTGAGAGGACCAGTGCCCAAGAAGATAATGCACATGGAAAAATGCCCGGTGCCCGGGGGAAGGATATTAGCTTTTCTAGGAAACTGATCCATTGCACTGCAGAATGATTTAGGAGGCGGAATCAAGGCTGAGGAGTAACATAATTGATACACAACGCACAATGTACATTTCCTTTTTTTACTGGAGTTGGGATATAATAACTCCGACATCTGAATACTGGTGTAGCCAAGCTGCATCAACAATTTACCTCTTAATTCTTTATGCTAAACATGAAGGACATATTCCTCATCCTTCTTTACCCATCTAGACATGCAACCATGGACAAAGCATTTAGGTATCCAAAGTATAAATAACCATACTCACTTTTTATCTGTATACTTGTTTATTGATATAATTAATGATAAAATTAAATTCAACAATATAATGTATAGCACATTGATTCACACACTAGTAATGTTATTGTGCTCATAAATGTACCACTGTGATTATCTGACCTATTACACCCAGAACATGCACATGGGTGTGTAAAAGGTAAAACAATAAAAAACATGTTTTTTTCACAAAAAGCATTTAACGGATTTAAAATTTGTTTAAGAAAATAATTAAATAACAATACAAGAATTAAACATTTTACAGGAGACTCATAACTCATCTCAGTTATGTTCTTACAGATAAAATAAGGCAATTTTTTTTTCATCAATAAACAAGAATCAGCATGTGTACAACAAAATAGGAGTGTTATGCCTTGTACACACGATCAGAATTTCCGATGGAATAAAATCTGATGGAATTTTCCATAGGAATTCCGTTAAAGCTGTCTTGCATACGCACCATGTCATACCAAATTCCGATCATCCAAAACGTGGTGACGTAAAACACTACGATGAGCCGAGAAAAATTAAGTTCAATGCTTCCGAGCATGCGTCAACTTGATTCTGAGCATGCGTGTTTTTTTCTCCGTCGGAGTTCCACACAGACGATCGGACATGTTCTATTTCTAAACTCCTACGGAAAAAAGTCTGATGGGGCCCACACACGGTCGGAATATCTGATGAAAAAAATCCGTCAGACTTTTTTCATAGGAAATTCTGATTGTGTGTACAAGGCATTACAGTTTTTGTCAAGGGCCCACTGTGGCCCGCTGACTTTGTCTATATGGTTATGAATAAGGTGAAATACTAGCTAGTTACTACTAACTCATGCAGGCTTCCTCGGTGCTGAATGACAGTTACCATGATGCTGCTTGTCTACTGTATGCCACTTCTCTGGATGCATGCTCTCCAACATCATAGCCTACAATGCAGGAGCAGCAGTCCTCCACATGAGGTTCTGCCCAAATTCTGGCATGTTAAAGAGCATAGAAGAACACTGACTAGCGGTGGAGAGAAGAACATGGTAAGAATACATCAAGTATCATGAGAACTTCTCAGAATAGCTACATTTTACAACAGCTTGGAGTTGGGCATTAACTTTTATTTTAAAGGTAAATAGATGGGTTCATTGATAATAAACAATAATTCAATTATTTAAAATGTACCTTGAATTGTGCAATTGTAAGTTTATATACCAAAATGCATGACGTGATCAAACTCAAAAGGTATGAAAAACTTTCATTTTATTTTATTCTACAAACAGCTATATTTGATCGCTTATATTCGAGTTAAAATTTTGTGTTCTGTTTTATTATTCATCTTATTGTAAAACAAATTGGCATAAAACACTGCACATTTAATATACTAAACATTGTCTTAATGAATATTGTACCAGTTAATCAGACCATCTGTCAATAATGTCCTTTGCATATTGCTATAATACCCTTTTTAATTCTTTCCTGCACATAATGCCCAACAGCATACTGTCAACTCTCCTCTCCTGTATATATTGCCCTCTGTCATACCTTTTAAAAACCTCTCCTGCACATACTGGTCCCTGTAATAATCTCCACAATCCTACCTTCCGCATAATGCCACATGTCATACCTTCACATTCATCTTGTGTTCATATTCCCCTTTGTCAAACCATCAACACTCCCCTCCTGAACATATTACCTATCTTCATAGCCTCTATAATCATTTTTTGTACATACTGCCCACCATCATACCCTTCACTACACCTCTCCTGCAGGTAATGCCTGCTGTCCTCATCTCCACAGAAGCTATCATCTAGAACATGCGGAAAATACCAGCTGTCAAACTTTCCCTACACCTGCCAAGAGGAATGGCAGCTGGGGCATTAAGGGGTGAGGTAAGTAAAATAAGATTTGTGACTTACCAGTAAAATCCATTTCTTGGAGTACAGTATGTACACAAGCAGCTAATATGTAGGTAACTTCAGGGGACTGGACACTGGCAAAAAGAGAAAGTTGGAGGGACAGGACCCTATATATAACCCCCTCATCTCCTCTTCCTCCTTAATGCTTCACTATTGCTAAGGGGCTCAGTCAAGTTATGATTAGAGCCTATAGTTTTAAGAATAGGGTTCCTATTAAAGCATACTTTTCCAGATCTGTTAGTGCTTCATGGGCTTTTTATAATCAGACATCTGTTTCTATTGCAACACTAGATTTTTTATCCAGTGGTAATAGGCCTGACTTGACAGGTAGAATTAGCAGAAACAACAGATCTAAAAGCTATAAGAAAGCTTACTCCTACAAAAATCAAGCTACAGCGCAAAACTTTGTATAAATTGGTAACACTGTTTAATAGTATAGTTTGTTGTAACCATACTGCATTGTCTTATATGTTTAATAAAATGTCAAAAGTGAGTGCACAAAAACTCTTCAAAGCCACACACCCACATTCCCTGAACCCCCTTCTTGTATGACCAATTATTCCCCTAAAAATCAAATATAGACTTCAGGTATGTGTTTGGTAGAAATTGGATAGCGTCATGTTTCTATTTGCTGCTCACTCAAGTGCTCAAGAGCACTTGAGTGAGCAGCAAATAGAAACAGCTCTTCTATGTGAGCCTTTTTAAATGTATCTGCTGCCAATAGCACCATTGAAGTCTTCAGCCTCTGTCTGCAACATATCAGTCATGGTAAAAGTACCAGTCATTTGGGTATCACATACATGAGGAAACATCTGACTATGCACCAGAGAGCTTGGTGGGAGCAGTGCTGTAATGAGACATGGGGGCTGATTTAAGAAAATGTTGGCGCATTTGCGCGGGCAGGAATAATTATTGCGACATGGCGCATGCAGTTGACTTGCGACAGTTCCGCAGAATCATTGCGCGCACGGGCGCAGACACATTCTTAAATATGAAACAGACATTGGACTTGTGCTCATTGTAATGCATGTTAATGAGCTTTTCCTTATCACATGGAGAATATTGCTTCCACTTTTATTCCTTTCATTCATTTCTTTTTGAAACAACTCAATATTCATTCTAGAGATCTTCCTCCTATCAACAACTTTGCAGATGTTTACTGGACTTGTAATTGTGCATTTTATGGTGATCGTCTATAATCATTGGTGGAGCCAAAACTTCCATGAAAGCATCTTCTCAACACAAGTCTGTGTATTGTGCATTCTGGACAATTCTTTCCCCATACACTGTCCAATCTGATTGGATGACATTTACATCTAGTCAGCAATCTGACCAGGTTCCACACCATATGGCCAGTGTTACTTTGGTACAGTTTAGCTCAGTAAATATTAATTTTGTCATTACGACAATGTTTAGAAATCTGATTAACCTGATTTTAGGTTTCTTGGTTTTGCTTTGGGGGGGGGGGGGATATAAACATGCAAGGAAAGAATAAGTAACGATAGATAGATAGATTTGAAGGACAGAGATACTCAACAGATAGAGGGGTCCTTTTGGAAGTACATACGCAGGAATACATGGAATGTAAGGCCCCTTTCACACTGAGGCGTTGAAAAAAACGCAAAAAAATTATGAGATTTTTTCCCATGATTTTACCGTGTTTTTACCGCGTTCGTGGTAAAAATAGCGCTAACGCCTATGCGTTTTACCGCATTTTTACCGTGTTACTCATTCATTTCAATGGGGATAGGCGTTTTTACAGCGTGATTTTTAGTGCCCTAAAGATGCTCCAAAAAAGCTGTTTGCAGGATTTTTTTCCAACGCACAGCCAGCAAAATGCCCTCAGGGCTTTCACATTGAGAATGATAGGGCAGGATTATTTCAGGCATTTTTACCGCAAAAACGCGGTAAAAACGCCTCAGTGTGAAAGGGGCCTAATCTACTGACACTAAAGAGTAGAGGTGGGATATGTGTATAAAAAATGGGATTAATGAAAGTGATGGGACGAGAAATGTACCATGTATAGATATGGAATGGAAGATGTGTAATGTATCAGTTGTATCTCCTTTGAAATATAAATAAAAAATATTTTCAAAAAATTAAAAAAATCTGATGAACCAATGTTCCAGCCCACAATAAATAATTAAGATGTGACCACGCCTCACTGATCAGTACAATGAAATTGTATTTATTAATTTTAGCAGAATTGAGAAGACAGGGAACGCACATGTTTAGAAAGTATGGGGGGGACTCCAATATCCGTGGCAGACTCTTGATGGAGAGAAATGACTATGCTGCACCCCCACCAGCTTCATAGAGGACAGGGATGGTGAGGTTGTTGGGATCCTTCCACACCACCTCTGCCATTCCAGGGTGTTTATGCAGATCCTTGATGCCAGTTCTTGCCTTGTGCCACAACGTATCCACTTTCCAGAAATGCATCCAAGAGGAGGACCTGAAGATGGATTTCTCCCAGCTGGAACCACAAGCAGTACTACACCTGGTAAATGGACAGAAAAGATTAAAGGGGTTGTAAAGGATATTTTAGATTTTAAATAACAAACATGCTATACTTACCTCCACTGTGCAGCTCGTTTTGCACAGAGTGGCCCTGATCCTGGTCTTCTGGGGTCCCTCGGCGGCTGTCTCGGCTCCTCCCCGCAAGAACTTTCCACCTTCATGGGAAGCTCTCTCTTGAGGGGGTTGGTTCTTGCGGGTGCGCTCCCGTGATACAGCCGGCGGCTAGAGTCGCTCACTGTATCACTTGGCCCCACCCACCAGCGCGCCGCGTCATTGGATGTGATTGACAGCAGCGCGAGCCAATGGCTGCGCTGCTATCAATCATCCAATGAATGAGCAGAGAAGCCAGCGCGTTCACAGCGTAGGACTTTCGAGGGGTCAGGTAAGTAAATGGGGGGAGGGGGGCTGGAGGGGGCCGTCATTGCCAGTTTTTTTTCACCTTAATGCATAGGATGCATTAAGGTGGAAAAAAACAAAACTTTAAACCCCTTTAAGTTGAAAGGTGAAGCTCTGCTTGTTTGCTTGCCTCCCCCCCCCCTCTGATGCCACATTTGCCACCTTGCGAGAATCTCATTTGGATGTTCTGCCCCTCCTCCTTCTCCTGCCACCAGCCCATTCACAAAGTGCTCTGTGCATGCGCAGTAGGTAACTGGCTGTGCAGCTGAAAGGCTTCACTGCTGGTTTACCGTAGCCAAGATGGTGAAGCCAGCATCCAAGAGCCAATAGAAGAATTGAAAAATTGGCTTGGGTGAGGACATCTCTGGAACCCTGGACAGGTAAGTGCCCTAATATTAAAAGTCAGCAGCTGCAGTATTTGTAGCTGCTGACTTTTAATTTGCGGACACTTACCTGTCCCAGGGTGCCCGCGATGCGGGGGAATGAAGCCCCGCTCGTCTCCCCCTCTTCTCCGAGGCAACAGCATTGTCACTGTGGGCGCCTGGCTGTGGCTTCACAGCTGGGCCCGCACTGCGCATGCGCGAGCCGCGCTGCACACAGTGATAGGCGAAGCAATCATCTGGGACGTGTCCAAGATTATTGCGAAGAGGGAGGGGGGAGGGGTGACTTACTTCTGGTTGCCGAGGCAACCTAGGGAGGAAGTGGGAGCTGGAACCCTCTAAAAAAGAGTGTTTCTGCTCCCCCCCCCCCAGAAAATGACATGCCAAATGTGAGGGGGTCACCTTTCTTTAGGCTGAGTTCACCATTGTGCGGTGCGAATTCCAGCTGTTATCTCTGCAAAGAGATAACAGAGCTGTTCAGCATTTCATGTGCGGTGTAGCTGCAGACTTGCTGACCTGGGGGGGGGAGAGGGTAGAGGGGGGAGAGAGAGGGGGAGGTGTAGTGAGCAAGGAGAGAAATCCTGTTGAGAACTGAAGACATCTGCGAATCAGATACGTGCCCATAGAAGATAATGGGCCTGAATTTGCACCTGAGCCACATCGCAATGCCTAGAAAACGCACACTTTTTTTGGGCAATGCGCAGTGCGAATGCATCGCAGATATGTGAAGGAACCAGCCTCATTACAATCAATGTATTTTATAATGTTATGCCAATTGGATGCGGTGTAAGCCACAACCAATTCGCATAGCTGTGATCAGGGCCTTAAAGTGGAAGTTCCATTTTTGGGTGGAAATCCACTTTAAAACTGAATATCTGATCTGTTTGCAAATAAATGAACACATGCTATAGGGATTGATATCTGAGTTCACCTTTATCATGAAAAAAGACCCAATCACAGAAGAAGCACTGCAAAGCATTTTACAACTTTATTTGAAAACACAGTAAAAGTTCACCAAAAAAAAAAAAAGATAAAATAAAGGCAAATAAAGAGCACTGTGAAAGTGATTACTCAGCGGTTAGAAAAATCATGTGAAGGTTTCCTATGCACAGAAACATTCCACATAGAAAAGAGCGAACACTCAGGACAGACAAGTCTTTAGCACATAGATAACAAAATCAAGACAATTGCATAGACTTTCATACAGCTAAGTGAGTAAAAAATAAAAATAAAAAAAGGCAAGTCATTATACACACATCCCTCCAACTACATCCATGTACTACATCCATAGACCTCCCTGTCTTGTGTGGATCACACTACACTTTATAAGAAATTAAAGGTCAACATAGGTAACAGCTGAAAACATTTTAGTAAACAATTATTAGTGAAGTAACTGTGATTCGCAGATATTTAGAATAGTTAGGCTGGTTTCACACTGGGGCGGTGGGGGCGGTGGCGGTATAGCGCCGCTATTTTTAGCGGCGCTATACCGTCGGGATTGTTGAGCTATTCGGCCGCTAGCGGTGCGGTTTTAACCCCCGCTAGCGGCCAATAAAGGGTTAATACCACCCGCAAACCGCGGCTACAGCCGTGGTTTGCGGGCGGTATTACCGCGGTATCCCATGCATTTCAATGGGAAGGAGCGGTGGAGGAGCGGTAAACACATCGCTCCTCTCACCGCTCCAAAGATGCGGCTAGCAGGACTTTTTTTACCGTCCTGCTAGCGCACCGCTCCAGTGTGAAAGCCCTCAGGGCTTTCACATTGGAGAGAAAGGAGCCGCTGTTTAGGCTCGGTTTGCAGGAGCTATTTTTAGCAAAATAGCGCCTGCAAACCGCCCCAGTGTGAAAGGGGCCTTACTAAAACAAATCTAAACTCTAAGCAATAATAAAACCGATGCCTGGCTAACAAAGTATACACACAACAAGGTGGCCTCACTTTAGGCTAATTAACACAAACCACATGCCCCCTTATATAACATAGGAGATGGGTTTTGGCGCGAATACGCGCACCTGAGCAATGAACGTTCTCAAGTGCTGCTTATTAATGCGCACATGCGCAATACAATATTCATCCCTTAGTTTATCTAACTTCATTTAGGAAATTTAGCTGCTCAGATAGCTGATTAAAAACGTCATCCAATCAGATTGCACAGTGTATGGGGAAAGAATTGTCCAGAATGCACAATACACAGACATGTGTTGAGAAGATGTTTTCATGGAAGTTTTGGCTCCACCAATGATTATAGACTATCACCATAAAATGCACAATTACAAGTCCAGTAAACATCGGCACAGTTGTTGATAGGAGGAAGATCTCTAGAATGATTATTGAGTTGTTTCAAAAAGAAATGAATGAAAGGAATAAAAGTGGAAGCAAAATTCTCCATGTGATAAGGAAAAGCTCATTAACATGATCAGCATTACAATGAGCACAAGCTCAATGTATAAGCAGTTGTGCACTCTGGAGAACGCAGATGCGCCCGTGTGCAACACACATATTTAACAAGCTAAAGCGTGTGTGCCATGTCAGGCGAGCAAAAAATGGTGTGCTTTGTCAATGCACATGTGCAGTTGAGTAGCTGAAAGAAGGGTGTAAAAAGTTGTAAGACAGATCTACAAGTTCTGGACAGAATTTGTGCACTTAAACAATATTATATACAAACTTTTTAGCCTGGTAACAGAAGATGGTAAACTAGTAAAGTTATCTACAGTATTTAGGCAAAAATGTTGAAGATTACATTGGCTGCGCTTGCTAATCGTAGGCGCAAAGGATTGCGCAAGTGCGCAATAGCGCTTCCTATGTAAATATGGTTTGGTGTATATAAGTGCACCAGAATTTTTGATAAATGTTTTGAGTCCCGTTTTTTGTGCAATTGCTCCAATTTCTCCACTGCACCACAGGCGCAGGTCTTTAGTAAATCACCCTCATGGTGTCGGCAGCAAACGGCATGCACTCTTCCTCCTCAAGGGCAGATAGCATCCACATGTAGGGATCCGCTGCCTTCTACTATCTGTAATTGTAAGAACTTGTGATTCTAATTACCACCTCCAAAAGATGGCTACACACGTTATTTAGAGTGCTTCTGAAGAACCTGTTTCCTCAAGGGAACATAACAGCCATTTTTGTTGGGCCTGCTAATGCACCCGTTTCCTCTTCCTCCTTCTCAAGGGCACATAGAAGACATTTTTTATTTTGTCCAAATACATTGCAGTGCGACCCCTCCGATATAATCTAGCATACAATTACTGGTCATTTTTATCCTCCATCTCAAGGGTGCAAGGGGTCATTTAATTTGGGCCTGCTAATGCAACTTTCTTCTCTTTTACCTTCAAGGACACAAAGCACCCACTTGCTTTTCTATTGCTGCTCCTACACTCTTCATTCTCCCCTCTCCTAATTTCAATATATCTCCGCCAACTGGCTACGGGAGGTCGGGGATTTTTTTTTATGGCTGCTGTTCCCAGGGCTGATCCATAGAACTCTGCAGTACTGCTGCAGAGGCAGCTATGGAATGATCTTTCTATGGCTCTGCATCAGTAACCAAGATATTCTATTGAAACTAAATTAATTTCTAGATCTAAAGAGGATTGATGTGGATGCTGAAGCAAAAGGTCTTCACCCGCTGACCTGCATTCTCTGCTCTGCATCCTGCACCTGCTGACCTGCATCCGCTGCTTCCGGAACCAGCCGTTCCAGTCTCCACTCGGCTCCACCACTCCAAGCAGTGAGGATCAGACAGGCATCCTTACCTCACCGTGCTCTTACCACCACTGTCCCCACTCCAGTGGTCTCCGACCTGGGGTTGTACAGGAGGTCCCTCTCCGCATGTCAGGCTCACACCTAAGGTACGTTACGCAGTGGTTCTCAACTTCAGTCCTCAAATACCCCCAACAGGCCATGTTTGCAGGTTTTCCTTGATCTTGGACAGGTGCTTGAAATCAGAGTCAATGGCTTGGTGCTTTGGACATTTTATGTAAGAAAAATTCCCAAAACATGGCCTGTTGGGGGTATTTGAGGACTGAGGTTGAGAACCACTGCTATAGACAATTTGAAATATGATAACAACAGCCATATAACTCAAACAATAACTCTTGCCCAGACTGTATGTAAAATTGGTGATTGCAATTATGTAATTGAGAACTGGGTGGCCTCACAAACAATCAACATCTGCCTTGATACAGTAGGCCACCACCTTGTGGCTTCAATTAATGAAAATGAAATGTTCATATTTAATGTATAAAAAAATACACATAAAGATGACTGGAATAATTATTTAAAAATAATGTAAACAACTGCTTATTTTCTTTAGGATTCTGCTTTTGTCCCTTTCAAGGTTTTATTCGATTTTCAAATATGTCAAAGCTGAACATCAGCAAATGTGGCAGTGTGGGTTGGGGGATATAATGGGGAGGGTAGTGATGTACTCTATGATGTGTGGAGAGCAAAGAGAGCTGAATTGAGAATTGACAGATAAAGTATATACAGACAGGAAAGGGAGTTTGTGTATTGCTGGAGGCTCAGAACAATAGAAAATGTGCAAAGTCAGGAATGTATGTAAAAAAGCAAGGAACTTCTACAAAGATCAAGCAGGAAAAGGAGATAAAAGCTGAAATATAGTATTTCAATGTGCTGTGTTTTGTACAGATATGCATGTTTCTCAGTTTGTTTATATATATATATGTTTAGTATATACTTAAAGTGAATATATACTGTATATACATATATATATATATATATATATATATATATATATATATATATATATATATATACATACACACTTTATATTACACCCCTCTGTGAAGTGCTCATAGAATTCTCTGTTTATACAGTAGGAAACCAGGAAGTCGGACTAAATAGTCCATACCTACTATGGTCGAAATCCGCCTAGTTTCAGTGATCATTTGCCTCAAAGTGACCAGAGCTTCTAGAGATGTACATATAACTTCTCAAGTCACCGACAGAGTGTAAAACTGTATAAGGCTGCATTTTCACCTGAGCATGTTTTTGTGCACATTTCTGAAACACATGGAAAACAAAATATTTTCAGGCATTTTTCCTTTATTTCAACCTAGTGATCCACATTCCAATGGAAGAGCAACAGAGACATCTGTGGACAGCAACATGGTCGTGTTAGATTAGTCGGTTTAGATGGACTAACAAATTAAAGCTGAGCGCCAGCTAACATTTTTTAAACAGATACAATGTTTTTTTTCTTTTGGGATAAACATTTTATATACATAAAAGCTGTCTATTGTAAGCAAACCTGTTCGCGTTGAAGCTGAACTAAAGTTGGCAAAAGAAATGCAATCAGGCAGGCTCTTTATTTCATAAGAGACATGCAATGTTTCTTCTGCAGTAAAGTACACCTACCTGCCTATTCACAATGCTCAAGTAGAGTATACAGCTGTGCATGTGCGGCTTAGTTTGAATTCCATTACAGTGCCTGTGTGCTAGAATGACTGCAATACTGTGCATGTGCAGTCAAGACGACTGAAGACTGGCACATGGGACCTTGCAGGAGTTGGACCTTTGGAACAGACATATTTTGATATTTTGACTTTTGTTTTGCTTTAAATTGTTTGTCTCAACACTCTAAATGTCACTTTTGCTGGACAGCTTGGACTGTAATATGTATGTGTAGCAGCAAGGGGGGGGGGGGGGGGGGGGTTCCTATACATGCACTTGCCACAATAATGCATCAATGAAGAATGAGGTTTCTGTTTGTTAGCTGAAGTGCCCAACACAGTCTGGATCCCTAATCTGCATTGGTCTTTTCAAAAATGCATTCATTATTTTATCTTATGATTATTGAAATAGATATTTAAATAAACATTTAACCAGTGTAAGCCTGTATTTCCAATGACTTGGCATTGTTAAAATTAAGTTCACCTGCTGGTGGCACTATCCTGTTCTGGGCTATTTGCTGCAGCTCCAGTGTCCACCAGCAGGTGTCTCCCAGGAGCTAGCAGGCTGGGCAAATCAGGCAAATTATTGTTCAGCTGATAGGGGTCTACTTAAGGCTTCTCCTCCCTTCCCCTGGCGCATCACGATTCTGGTGTCTTCCTTGCTGCCTGTTATTCATGCTTAGCTTGATCCAGCCTGCTCCCCTCTGCCTTGTTCCTGTCTTTCTCCCTGCTCTTGTACCCAGTTGTGATTCCCTTCCCTGTATCCCTGCATTCCCTATACATTGTACATAGTTATAATTAGTCTTTAGTTTAGTTCTTTAGTATATAGACAGTAGTCAGGTTATTTTGTTTGCTGTAGTGGTTTATGTTCTCACTGGTTGCTGTGTATGTGTATTAGTGTGTTTCACTGTAAATAAATAAGACTTTAATGATATAACCTTTGTTTGGTCTCAGTTCTCTTGTGTAGCTACGTGTCTGGTCTCCTTAGCTGCTGATCCCTGACAGGTATTTTATCATGTGACTTATTCTTACACCTATAATGACTCAATTTTCTGCTCTCCACAACAGATACTCTATAGAACCTCACACTTCCAATTATAGCAAAGCAATATTTGTGCATAGGCATCATTGGGGGGCTGTCTCTTCCTGTTCTGTTGGGATTTGTTGCTCCGTTTCTGCTCACCCAGTTTTGTGCAACCATCTTCTTCCATGACGTCAGCAGAAGTCATATGTCTCTTTAGAAGAAGAACTAGCCAGCTCCTAATGACATTAGAGAAGAAGATGGTTGTCTGGGACCAGGTGAGCAGCAGATCCCTACAGAACACCACTTGATTGTTTGGGTGTATTTTTTTGTGGATAAACTAGCAAAAAAGGCAAGAGCACCGGTTTGGGAAGGAGTGAAGTTCCTTTTGTAGGTTCGCCTCATAATTCCTCAGTGAAATGGAATATCCCTATAATTTACAGCAGGAGGTACTTTAATTTATTAAGGAGAAAAAAGCTGTTCAAACCTGCCTGGCCCTCTGTGAAAAAGTAATTGCCCCCTCCCATGCTGAATCATGAATTATCTGTGATTAACCACAAATTTTGAGAAAGTTGAGTTAAATTTCACTTGCCACACCCAGGCCTGATTACTGATTACTGTTTGAATCAAGAAACACATAAATAGAAGCTGTCTGACAAAGTGAAGCACGCTAACAGATCACAAAAGTCACACATCATGCCACAATCTAAAAAAAAATCAAGAACAGATTAGAAATAAACATGTATCAGTCTAGGAAGGGTTTCAAAGCCATTTCTTATGCCACGTACACACGACCGTTTTTAATGATGAGAAAAATTTAATTTTTTAAAATGGTCATTAAAAATTATCGTGTGTGGGCTTCAGAGCATTTTTCACGATGTGAAAAATGGGCATGAAAAAATTGGAACATGCTCTAATTTTTCTCGTCGTTTTTCACATCGTCGTTTTTCTCATCATGAAAAACGCCCGTGTGTGGGCTTTAACGACGTGAAAAAAAATGCACATGCTCAGAATCAAGTATGAGACGGGAGTGCTCGTTCTGGTAAAACTAGCGTTCGTAATGGAGATAGCACATTCGTCACGCTGTAACGGACTGAAAAGCACGAGGCTGAAAAGCGCGAATCATCGCTCAACAAACTTTACTAACATGAAGGGTGGCACCATCCAAATGGAACTTCCCCTTTATAGTGCCGTCGTACGTGTTGTACGTCACCACGCTTTACTCAAGCATTTTTTTCAACGATAGTGTGTAGGCAAGGCAGGCTTGAGAAGAATCACGTCGAGAAAAATGCTGTTTTTTTCAATGACATTAAAAACGGTCGTGTGTACGCGGCATAAGTCTTTAGAACTCCAGTGAACCATGGGGAGAGCCATTATCCACAAATAGAGATAACTTGGAACAGTGGTGAACCTTCCCAGAAGAGGCCGGTGTACAAAAATTGACAACGACTCATCCAGGAGGTCATAAAAGAACCCAGAACAACATCTAAAGAACTGCAGGCCTCACTTGCCTCAGGTAAGATCAGTGTTCATGATTCAACAATAAGAAAGAGACAGGGCAAAAATGGCATCCATGGGAGAGTTCCAAGGCCAAAGCCACTGCTGACCAAAAAGAACACAAATGCCGCACACACACGATCGGAAATTCCGACAACAAAACCGTGGATTTTTTTGCTCAAACTGGTGTTGCATACACACGGTCACACAAATGTTGTCGGAAATTCCAAACGTCAAGAACGCGGTGACGTACAAGACGTACGACGAGCCGAGTTCAATAGGCAGCTTGGCTCTTCTGCTTGATTCTGAGCATGCTTGTTTTTTTGTGCGTCGGAGTTGCATACAGACGATCTGAATTTCCGACAAGAACTTTTGTTGTCGGAAAATTTGAGAACCAGCTCTCAAATTTTTGTTGTCGGAAATTCCCACAGCAAATGTCCGATGGAGCCTACACACGGTCGGAATTTTCGACAAAAAGCTCACATCGAACATTTGTTGTTGGAATTTCTGATCGTGTGTACGTGGCAAAAGGCTCATCTCACATTTACCAAAAAACATCTTGATTATCCCCAAGACTTTTAAGCAAATATTGTGTGGACTGATGAGATTTTTTTTTTAACTTTTTGGAAGGTGTGTGTCCCGTTACATCTGGCATAAAATGAATACAGCATTTCATAACAAGAACATCATACCAACAGTCAGACATGGTGGTGGTAGCGTGATGGTCTGGGGCTGCTTTGCAGCTTCAGGACCTGGACGACTTACCATAATTGATGAAACCATGAATTCTGAGCTCTACCAGAAAATCCTAAAGGAGAATGTTCAGCCATCAGTTTGCGACCTCAAGCTCAAGTGCACTTGGGTTATGCAGCAGGACAATGATCGGAAACACAACAGCAAGTCCACCTCCAAATGGTTGAAACAAAGCAAAATTTCGGTTTTGAAGTTGCCTAGTCAAAGACCGGACTTAAATCCAATAGAGATGCTGTATCATGACCTTACACAGGCCGTTCATATGGGCTCTGATGGCCAACTTTCCCCCTCTGCTGGGGTTTCTGCCGCAGACCCTCCGCTTGATTTCAGGAGTGATATTCAGTTGCACAACTTTTTACGACGGTGCCTACGGACTTCGCGTGCAACCCGCCAGCTCACGGAACTGGAATACAATTGTCGTTGGGGGACCCAGTCTCAATAATATATGCCGCCCTGACTCAGCCAGGGAAAGGCTATGTACCACCCTTCCTGTCCAAATGGGAGTCAGATCTAGGCACCCAGTTCACCGACTCTCAGAGAGAGAAGATCCTCCACTTTGCCCAAAAGTCCTATATAGCTACCAGGATCCAGGAGACGGGTTACAAGATCTTGACTAGATGGTACAGAGTCCCTACCACTTTGCATTGTTTCTTCCCTCAGGTTCCCAGTGTATGCTGGCAATGTGAAAGCGCTGAGGGAACATAGCTCTATATCTTTTGGAACTGTCCTAAATGTAGGCCCTTTTGGCGTGAGGTGACCTACACAAGCAAAAACCTGATAAATGTTGATCTGGAAAGGAGCCCTGCGGCCTGTCTACTTCAACTCTCAGAGAGGCCGATTAAAAAGTAAAGGCCTCCCTTACAATCCTGCTGCCGAATGTGGCCAAGGCGTGCATCCCCCTCTGTTGGAGATCCGAGAACCTGCCATCAAAATCTCTGTGGTTCTCCAAAGTGAACGAATTGAGAGATATGGAGCACCTCACCGCTACCTGGTACAGCCGGGAGGAGCCTTTCTGAGAGACCTGGCATCCTTGGAACGATTTTGTGTATACTGAGCCTATCTTCAAGAGGTGGCATAACCGCTCTGACCTCTTGGACTCAACTCCACTCCCCGGGCGAGAGGCCCTCTCTGCATTCCCTCTTACTCTCCCCTCTTTACTTCTTACTTTTTACCCGCTTTGTGAATATTCAATCCCATAATCCCCTCGTCCTCTGGCTGCTTTCCATCCTCCATCTTCCTGACTCAGTAATGGGTTCTGTTGTTCGATTAGGATGTATATCCCTGTCTACATTTCACCTTCTATGTTGTTCCATTACTGGGCAAGACAGGCCCTAGGGAAGCATTACCTCCGGTTATGTTAAAAAGATTCTAACCCAAGTTACCCCACTCTGTGGTATCTGTAGCATTTCAATATGTAGGTTCTGGGTCTGCCATAGAATTGTGTGTTTGGCTCCCCACTGCGATGCACTGTCCACTATTCATACAACCGTAATAGCTTTTTATGACCACCTATAATGTGCTATACTGGGATTGATGTTCCATCCCTCTGCTGATGTGACCCTATATGTGTTTTCTGACTGTGATATTCATTGTTACTGCATACTTTGACTGTTGACTGTAACTTTCTTGGGTAATAAAGGATTTAAAAAAAAAATGCATTTTGTATTTACTCAGTTTATCTTTGTGTAATAATAAAATTTGTTTGATGATCGGAGTCATTTAAATTTGACAAATATGCAAAAAATAATAATCAGTAAGGGGGCAAATACTTTTTCACAGCATTGTATTTATCCTCTCTGAATATAACCCACAGCTGATCTGTCGATCCCCCCTTTTTCTTTCCCTCCCTTTCTTCTGTTTAAAATAAAGAATTGTTCCTCTGTTGATGCTGACTCAGCAGACTAGGCATATGGACCGATACCCTCATAACAAGAGGGCCCTAACTCTGCCTCTGCATTCTAAGTTAGTTCCAGTTTGTGTGCCCTTAAAGTTCCACTTCAAACCTCTGTAATATTTTCATTGCTGTTTGTCTGCCCTTTTATGATGTCCACATATGTTGACATCTTCTGCTGGTCTTCTTCTGAGTCTGGTGTCTTGTGAACCTGTCATTGGGCAGTTGTTGATGATATAACCCCTGCACATGCATGTGGGAGTTATATTGTCCCAGCAACCGGGTACATTCTCTGCATCTTTAAACCTGATTGATTGTTATGGCTTGCTGCACTGTGTACATCATCACTGATGTGATCTTTGTACTGCATTATTGAATAAACCATTATGGTATGCAATATTAAGATGATGGAACAACTTAAGCTCAGGAATCTGTTAAAAGTTTGTTGCTTTCTTGTGTTCTCTGTTACATCCTTCAGACAAACAGAATACACATTTCCAAAAATCCTGTCTATTTCATAATGAGGTGCTAAAAACATGATGCTTTGCCGTACAGTACACATATGAGTGTTGCAGAATTATTCATAAATAATTTTAGGAGATTTACTTGAAGTCTGAAAGTGTTTCCTATGACAGCTATTCCGATTACATATTTCCTTGCCAAGTGTAGGTTACAACATGAAAACTAAAATCTTGCAGAATTTTATACAGGTTTGAATGAGCTAATGGAAATAGTGCCATAAAACCGTAATTATATTAGCCATATACAGAAAGAAAAAGAATAGCTTGCATTTCCGATCAGTTCAAGAATGACTGGTAATTGTTTCATATAGCAGCTGAGTAAACAAAATATATGTCAAGCTGCTGGGTTGTATGAATATATGAATCAAGGCGTTGATTAATACTGTATCAGGGAGAAATACTCATAATAGACACATATGATATGTAATGCTGTTTAAAATACATAAAATATTTAAAGGTTGTGGCATCTGTATGTATAAAGTTGAGATTCTGTTTATATATGTATTTATTCAGTTAAGATGGTATTCTACATGAGCATCACTTGTGATGCTATACAACAAAGTACTTTACAAGGGTATGATTACTACAATCTACATGCAGTAGTGTTTTCTATTTGATTTCAGGCACATTAATACCACTGGTCTACTGTCTATGTATACAAGATTGACTCTGGTTGTATAACTACGATTCCACATGGATGTTTGCCTTGTGTTAAGCTTTACATACTGGGATTTCTTATTGAAATGGCCATCATTAGACAACCAGTGTTGCCTGTACTTACCAGCCAATAGTATTATTTTTCTTCCTATACAGATACTCCTCGTTTAACAACTTACCCGTTTAACGACCACTCGGACTTACGACCAGCTCTCCCCACCCGAACGACACGCTATACATCATTGTATTGTACAGTACAGTACAGAATTTTCGTTTGTGTTCTGTACTTATGCAAATTAAAACAACGTTATTGAGCTGGAGTTTTGTGTTTAGACCTTTTTTTCACAATACACTACAGTACAGTAGTTAGGAATGCTTAAAATATCGATTACTTGTGACTCCTCGTTTAATGAACAATTTGTTTAATGACCTGGTCGTTGGAACGGAACCTGGTCGTTAAGTGAGGAGTACCTGTATATATCCAGTAACGTACTGCTCTCTTTTTCCAGAAACCCCCCCACACAAGTGTGAGATGACATTTGTCCTACACACGCCATGTAGCCAGTATTTATCTATAGAAGAGAGGTTGACTGCATTTCTGAGCTCTGCCCAGCTGGCTCAGACGCTGCCTCACATACACAGGCTCATCTTATCCTTGGCACTAAGCACAAGACTCCCTCCCATGTATCGTATATACAGCTTCCTGTTCTCTCACAACACGATTACATTGACGCTACTGCTTGGCAGTAAACATGAATACAGCACATTAGGGAGTCTTCTGCAAATATTAAATCAGAACATAGGTACATTGCATGTTGTTGTGACTAATTATCACATACACATTAGTAGTTTACATAACAGCCTCTCCGTGGTGTCTTTCTTTCTGTTTATCTCTGAAAAAAGCTGCATGTACGGTATTCTGAACAGTTGGTTTTAGATTCATCTAAATTCCTAATTTTTTTTAGATACATATGTGAATATCAATGTATGCTTATGGTTAAAGCAACTGTTTTCTTTGGCAAGGTTTACAGAAACATCTGCCAGATACGAATTCTTCAATTTACGAATGCATGGCCAATAAGTTCAAGTTTTGCCAATTTTCCAGGGTGCCACCGACTTGGTTCTTGCACTGCATAGGAAGATGAAACCAGGCTGGCAATCAGAGCCTGTATATCAGAACACATCCACCTTCCTATAATAGGTACACATCTTTTTAAAGAGCTGATGGAGTGAAGCCACAATTGCATTTCTATGCTTTGGAAATAGAAAGTTAATTTTCAAGTAAACATGTTATGAGAGAAGCATTAAGGATACCATTGCTGACTCAGTCTGTAAATGCTTGTTGCCTGGCTGTCAAGCTCACCCTAAATGCTGGTATACACTGGCTGAATAAAGGCCGGTATTGGCTGGTTCAACAGAAACCAGATGGCATTCGGCTAGTGTGTACAGCAACCTGTCCGACAGAAGCTGACCTAACTTCTGTTAAATGTGCATGCTGGAAAACCACCACTCGGCTGGCATCCGATCAGGGTTTGCAGCCAATGGCTGCAAGCTCTGACTGGTGTGTTCTGGCAGGGGCAGTCACCCTGTCAGAACACAATATCTTAGCGGGAAGATTGCTGTACAAGCATTGCATAGTTAGTATGTACAGCTAGCTCCCTGTGAGCTCCTCAGTTTTTTTTTTCATTCGGCCTACTGGGTTGAACGAAAAACAACTACTTATGTGTACCATGCTTAAATCAATACTTTAGTCAATGACCTGGAGAAAGTATGCAGCTAAAGACTTCTGGCACTTCTCTGACTTATCCACATACTCATTCCAGGTAAGTGACTCAGAAAGAATTAAACCTAGTGGTTCGGCATAACAACCAGTCAACTTGTATTTTCAGGAGGAGGCCAGCAACAGCAACCCTATAGTTCTCGCATGACTGGTTTACCTAATACAGTCTCATGCAATCAAGTATAGGGAAACCTGTCATAACCTCTACTTCTGAATATATTAGTTGCTTGCTTCAATGCTTTGGACGACTTACCTAACCAGTATTTTTATAAGGATCTCCACAATGGCAGCTCCCATTTTCTAATGATAGATTTACGTAAATGCCAAACTGCAGCCATTTTTAATACAGTGGAGATGGATTAGAACTACCAGGGAATTATAACTGTAAGTAAGTGTTGGGGTCCAGAAGTCGCAAACTTAAGCCCTGTACACACGATCGGATTTCCGATGGAATAAAATCCAATGGATTTTTCCAACGAAGCTGATGAAGCTGACTTCCATCAGTCTTGCCTACACACCATCAGTCGAAAATCCGGCCGTCCCAAACGCCGTGACGTAAAACACTCCGACGAGCCGAGAAAAATTAAGTTCATTGCTTCTGAGCATGCGTCGACTTGATTCTGAGCATGCATGGGTTTTTTCTCCACACAGACGATCAGAATTTGCTATCGTTTTTTTTCCATCGGATAAATTTAAAACATGTTCTATTTTTAATCACCGATGGAAAAAAGGCCGATGGGGCCCATACACGATCGGTTTGTCCGATGAAAAAAGTCCATCGGACTGTTTTCATCGGTAAAACCGATCGTGTGTACAGGGCTTTACACCAGGCTGGATGGTGCTCTGGTCTTCTTCTCAGTTTGCAGGGCCACACAATACTTTGCCTGCACAGTGTATTCTCTATGTGTCGCAATGTGGAACTAGACCCTCCCATCCTTTGCAGACAATAAAGCTGCTATTTTAGCCTCTGTTAAATTTGCAATTCTCACATGGGATCAGCTATGACACAAGCCATTTGATGACTTGACACTTTGGTTGAGAGTATAAGCACTTTGACAGTTATCATTCATGGCATGCCTTGAATGTATCTGTTTTGGTAAATAATTAAATCAATGGGTTTAGTTCCGCTTTAACGGAAACCTGTCTCCCTGCAGACTCGGCCTTTAAAGACTGGAGAGAAAAGCTTTGCATTAAAAGTACTGTGATCCATTGCTGGCTGGGGACAGGAGTCACCCGGTCTGATGTAGGCCATGGCTTCTGGACTAGGCTGCCTCTGTGCATTTAGCAAACAGTAGGATTGAAGGGGTTGTAAAGGTAAAAGTTTTTTCACCTTAATGCATTCTATCTATTAAGGTGAAAAAACATCTGTGGATTAGCGGCCCCCCAGCCCCCCCCCCCCCCCCGTTTACTTACCTGACCCCTCGAAAGTCCCGCGCCGTGAACGCGCTTGCTTCTCGGCCAGGCTTCTCGGCTCATTCATTGGTTGATTGAAATCAGCGCAGCCATTGGCTCACGCTGCTGTCAATCACATCCAATGACGCGGCACGCGGGGCCGAGTGATACAGTGAGCCGCTATGGCCGCCCGCTGTATCACGGGAGCGCGCCCACAAGAACTCATCTCCATGCAAGCTCGCTCGCATGAAGGTGATGAGTTCTTGCGGGGGGAGCCGAGACAGCTGCCGAGGGACCCCAGAAGACCAGGTTCGGGGACACTCTGTGCAAAATGAGCTGGACAGTGGAGGTTAGTATAACATGTTTGTTATTTAAAAAAATAAAAATAAATTTACCTTTACATACCCTTTAAGGGATTTTCTAAACATACACCTCATTTGGCTTTTGGAGAGAGCATTAGATTTATGGCTTACTGAATATATGGTGGCTCACATCCTGAATGTTTTTAGTTTTAGGGTAGTTTTAAAATGTTACTATTTTTACAATAACAGTATATTCCACATCACTAACAGATATTACTGAAGCAATTACATTAGTTTCTGCCTCCAAATGAACGTACATGGATGTGGATGAACAGATGTCTCAACTAGAAATACAGCCAGTGAGAGATATTCCAGTGCTTGGTGAAATTTCAAAGCAGCAAAAGCCCTAGAAACTCATAATCAGACATGCAGAACATGTCAGAAAAACCCAGTGGGGTTGATTTACTAAAACTGGACAGTGCAAAATCTGGTGCTGCTCTTCATAGAAACCAGTCAGTTTCCATTTTTATTTGTCAAAGCTTAATTAAACAAACTGAAGTTAGAAGCTGTTTGGATACCATGCACAACTACACCAGATTTTGAACGCTCCGCTTTTAGTAAATCAACCCCAATGTGTTGCAAATGCTACTATTCTGTTGCTAACCCATACAATGACCAACTTTTGAAAATATTGTAATATTTGGCTAAAACATTTGAACATGTTTTTATATTGCAGAATGAAACTTAATCACCAGAAGTAAGTCTATACAAACATAGTAAAAACATAAAACTCCAGGTAGATACTCTGGGATTGAATTACTAAAACCGGAGAGTGAAAAACCTGGTGCAGCTAATCAACTTCTAGGTTTAAGCCCCGGTTCACACTGCCACAACTTGTCAAGTGACTTAAGAGTTCAAAGTCGCATGACAAATCGCTCCCCACTCAAGCACTAATTCGGTGCGACTTCAACACGACTTGCATAGATTTCTATAGAAGTCGTATGCAAGCTGTGATGAAGTTGCGCAGGGGGATGTCTGATTCGAAGTCGCGTGACTTTGAAGCCGCGGCAGTGTGAACAAGGGCGGAGGCTGGGTTCACACTGATACTACACGACAGTCATATGACTTTAACCTCCCTGGTAGTGATGAGCCGAACACCCCCGGGTTCGGTTCGCACCAGAACCCGCGAACGGACCGAAAGTTCGAACGAACATTAGAACCCTATTAAATACAATGGATGCGAACGTTCGAATTCTAAAGTGCTAATTATAACAACTATTATGCATGTTATTGTCATAAATAGGGTTTGGGAACCCGGGTTGTGCACCAGGGGACATGTATCAATGCAAAAAGAAGTTTTAAAAACGGTAGTTTTTCGGGAGCAGTCATTTTAATGATGCATAAAGTGAAAAAAAAAAAGTCAAATATTCCTTTAAATATCGTACCTGGGGGGTGTCTAAAGTATGCCTGTGAAGTGCCACGTGTTTCCCGTGTTTAGAACTGTCCCTGCACAAAATGACACTTCTAAAGGAAAAAAAAGCCATTTAAAACTGCTTGCGGCTTTAATGTAATGTCTGGTCCCGGTAATATGGATGAAATTCTTTAAGAAAAATGGCATAGCTACCCCATGACCCCCCCCCTACCCCAGCCCATTACCAGCCCCTTTGGGTCTTGTATGGATATTAAGGGGAACCCCGCACATAAAATAAAAAAGGCCCTATATACTCTGAACAGCCGTATACAGGCGGTGCATACAAGACAGGGACTGTAGGTTTGTTCTTATGTAGAATCTGTTTGTAATTTTGAACAGGTACATTGTTGAAGTGTAGCTCCAGCCCAAAAATCTATTTTTAAACTTTTTGGGAAACATAGGTAAGGGTTATCACCCCTGTAACATTTGTTTTGCTGTCTGTGCCCCTGTTCAGAACATTTCACCTCACTTTCCGTCCCAATGACAACTGTTTTTGAAATGTGGTGTTTTTCTTGAAACAAGGATTGCTGATAAAGCATCAGTACAGATGAGACCCCTTTCTCCCATATTTATTCTTACAGGAGAGAATTTTCCTTTCTAGGGGTAGATTTCCTCTCACTTCCTGTTGTCTTCTTTCGTTTGCAAGTAGGAGTCGTTTGTAAGTTGGATGTTTGAAAGTAGGGACCTGCCGTATATACTCTGCAGAAATAGGCCCCTTAGTTGTTGGTGTTGGCACAACACTGTAAGCACTCAGTTACTCTTGGTTGGTGCTGGAACGCCCTGCTGTCAACTATTATATCAGGAATTTTAATTACATATAATTGTTGAACAGTGGTAGTAAAAATTGGGGCTTTGATGGTGGTGCTGGTGCCACAACACTGTAAGCCCTGACAGTTACTCTTGGTGGGTGCAGCAATGGGCCCTGCTGTGAATTATTAGATCAAGAATTGTAATTACATGCCCCTTTTGAACAGGGGCTGAAAAATTGGGCCTTTCGTGGTGGTGGTGGTGGTGGCGTTGCCACAAGACTGTAAGCCCTCAGAGTTACTCTTGGTGGGTGCAGCAATGGACCCTGCTGTGAATTATTAGATCAAGAATTGTAATTGCATGCCCCTGTTGAACAGGGGCTGAAAAATTGGGCCTTAGGCACTGGTGGCACAACACTACAACCCCTCACAGATACTGTACTTGGAGCACAGCAATGAGCCCTGTTGCAAAGTATTGCTTCAAAAATTGTAATGACACGCCCCTGTTAAACAGGGGCTGAAAAATTGGGCCTTAGGCACTGGTGCCACAACACTCCAACCCCTCACAGATACTGTACTTGGAGCACAGCAATGAGCCCTATGGCAAATTATTGCTAAAAAAATTGTAATTACACGCCCCTGTAAAACAGGGGCTGAAAAATTGGGCCTTAGCCACTGGTGGCGGCACCCATAAACAAAAATGATCTTCCAAGCTATCATCATCAATCGTATCATTGAGGACTCGGAGGAGGAGGATAGCCAGTCAACATAACAGCACAGGCACTCAGCATCAGCATCAGTCTTGAAGGGATGTGACATGTTAAAATCAATTAGTCTGTTATATCAGCATCAGGTGTGTGGTAGCTGGTGGTGATCCAAGACTGGTTCATCTTGATGAAAGTCAGTCGATCAACCGAGTCGGTGGACAGGCGCACCCTGTGATCCGTGACAAATCCTCCAGCAGCACTGAATGTGCGTTCCGAAAGAACGCTGGATGCAGGACAGGCCAGTAGCTCAATTGCATACTGTGCAAGCTCTGGCCAGTGATCCATCCTCAAGACCCAGTAAGCCAGAGGATTTTCGGTGGGGAAGGTGTCCAAGTCTGACCTTGCCCCTAGATATTCCTGCACCATGTTTATCAGACGCTGGCGATGGTTGCTGGAACCGATCATACTTTGGGGCTGCGGACTAAAGAATTGTCTGAACGCATCGGTCAGACGGCCACCTTCCCCACCGCTCCTTCTTTGACTGGCCGAAGCCTCAGCAACTCGTTGTCCAGGACCAGGAGTTTGTAACCTCCCAGTCTCTGGGAACACGTTGCACAGACCTTTCTGCAAGGCCTCCCGGAGTTGTCTCATCCTCTGCTCCCTCTGCGACGGTAACATAAGGTCCGCAACCTTACCCTTGTACCGTGGATCAAGGAGAGTGGCCAGCCAGTAATGGTCCCTCTCCTTGATCCGAAGAATACGAGGATCCTTCCGCAGACTTTGCAGGATCAGGGAGGCCATGCAGCGTAGGTTTGCTGAGGCATTCGCTCCGGAGTCCTCTGGGTCACTAAGGACGACATGATCCGCAGCCACCTCCTCCCAGCCACGTACAAGTCCACTGGTTTCTTGGGACTGTAAATCATCCCTAAAAGACTGCTGCTGATGATGCTGAGTGCCAGCCTCCACCTCCATGCTGACACAATCCTCCTCCTCCTCCTCCTCCTCCTCCTCCTCCTCTTCCTGTGCGATGGGTGGGACAGAAGGAACACTGTCTGGGTAAAGGGGGCCTTGAGAGGCAAGGAAGTCCTCCTCTTCCTGCCTCTGTTCTGCCTCAAGTGCCCTGTCCATTATTCCACGCAGCGTGTGCTCCAACAGGTGGACAAGAGGTACAGTGTCACTGATGCATGCACTGTCACTGCTCACCATCCTCGTGGCCTCCTCAAATGGTGCCAGGACAGTGCATGCATCCCTGATCATGCCCCACTGGCGTGGAGAAAAAAAACCAAGCTCCCCTGACCCTGTCCTGGTGCCGTAGTCGCACAGGTACTCATTGATGGCCCTCTGCTGCGTGTGCAGCCGCTGCAGCATGGCCAACGTTGAGTTCCACCTGGTGGGCATGTCACATATAAGGCGGTTCTTGGGCAGGTTCAACTCCTTTTGCAGCTCAGCCAGGCGAGCACTGGCATTATAAGATCTGCGGAAATGCACACAGACTTTCCTGGCCTGCCTCAGGACATCCTGTAAGCCCGGGTACCTGCCCAAGAACCGCTGCACCACCAGGTTAAGGACGTGAGCCACACAGGGCACATGGGTCAGTTGTCCCTGTCGGAGGGCGGAGAGGAGGTTGGTGCCATTGTCGCAAACCACCATTCCTGGCTTAAGCTGGCGTGGCGTCAACCACCTCTCGGCCTGGCCCTGCAGAGCAGACAGGACCTCTGCCCCAGTGTGGCTTCTGTCCCCCAAACACACCAGCGCAAGCACGGCATGGCATCTTTTTGCCTGCGTACTTGCGTAGCCCCGTGAACGGCTACGGAGCACCGCTGGTTCATAGGACAAACCACAGGAAGAGGCCATGGAGGAAGAAGAAGAGGAGGGGGTGGAGGAGAGAGGTGTGTCACAACCAGTAGTAGCATTTTGGAGGCGTGGCGGTGGGACAACCTCCAACACTACTGCACCGTGTCCTGCATCCTTCCCAGCTGCCAAAAGAGTGACCCAATGGGCCGTGAAAGAAAGGTAACGTCCCTGTCCATGCCTGCTGGACCATGAGTCAGCGGTAATATGCACCTTACCGCTGACCGCCCTGTCCAGCGAGGCCAAGACATTGCCTTCCACATGCCGGTAGAGAGCCGGAATAGCCTTCCGTGAGAAAAAGTGGCGTTTGGGAACCTGCCACTGAGGAACCGCACATTGCACAAACTCACGGAAGGGGGCCGAGTCTACCAACTGAAAAGGCAGCAGTTGAAGCGCTAGCAATTTAGCCAAGCTAGCATTCAACCGCTGGGCATGTGGATGGCTGGGAGTGAACTTCTTTCGACGGTCCAGCAGCTGGGGCAGGGAAATTTGCCTGCTAGAATCGGACGTCGGTGTACTGCTAGCAGAGTGGCCGCAAGTACTTGGCTGTGACACACCTAATTCTACACCTTCATTCCTCTCAGTGCATGTTTCAGAGAGGACTGAAGTTATAGTGGGGTTGGAGATCCCAGCTGATGCGGTGCAAGGAGAGGTCCGCTTTGTTCTTTGGTGTGGGTCTTTGAGGTAGGCTTGCCAACGAGCTGCATGGCAGGTCAACATATGTCTGGTCAGGCATGTGGTACCCAAGCGGCTGATGTTTTGGCCACGCGATATACGCTTGAGACATATGTTGCAAACAGCAGCTGTGCGATCTGATGCACTAGCCTCAAAAAAGGCCCACACCAAAGAACTTTTTGAATGACGGGCAGAGGCAGCGCCCTGCACAGGCGGAGCTCTGCGGTGTGATTCCGTCGGTGTACTGCCCTTACGCTGGCCACCAAAGGGCATCCTGCCTCGTTGGAGATGTGCCATCCTCCTCATCCTCCTCCTCCTCCTCTCTCCTATTAGGCACCCACGTGGAGTCA
Organism: Rana muscosa; assembly: GCA_029206835.1. Classification (NCBI taxonomy): domain Eukaryota; kingdom Metazoa; phylum Chordata; class Amphibia; order Anura; family Ranidae; genus Rana; species Rana muscosa. The sequence continues at coordinate 542,370,201 of CM055117.1, read as the reverse complement.
GTGACCTCATCATCACCTCCCTCCTCATCACTGGAGCCAATCTGGCAGTATGCTGCAGCTGCTGGAACATGACTGCCAGATTGGTGTCCTTCTTGAGCATCCCCTCTGTCTGCTCTCACGCTACTGCCTTCCTCTAGCTGGGTTTCATCATCAGACCCTTCGAAACGCTGGGCATCCTCCTGGAGCATGTACCCAACACTGTGCTGAAACAGTTCGGGGGACTCCTCAGGAGGAGGACATGGTGGGTCTAGGGAAGGAGTGACTGATGATGAGTCTGACATTGATACCAGGGAAGAGGACGCTTTGGCAGCTGCTTTTCCAGTACCCTGAGCCTGGGTGAGAGAGGATGAGGAGGAGGAGGAGGGCTTGGTCATCCACTCTACCAAGTCTTCGGCATGATGTGGCTCAACATGTCCAGCTGCCGAAAAGAAGGACAAGCGTGTCCCATGGCCATGTGCTGATGACAATGCACCGCGTCCACGACCAGCACTGTTGCCCCCAGACACAGAGCCTGCTTGCCCTCTTTTATTGCCTCCTGACTGTCTGCCTCTCCTTGTTTGCCTTCCAGACATTCTAATAGATGGCCTGCAGGGAGATGGGAAAAAAGCAATAAGGGCTACCTTCAGGTGTCCTTCTCTGTCCCTTGAAACAAGGACTTTGACAGTGAAAGAAACTGACACACTCTCCCTACCTACAGTTTTCTGTCCCTAGAAAAAATGTTTTTTTTAAGCACAATTTAGCACAAGGAGAATTCACTCACTGTCCTTCCAGGTCCCTGGAAACAAGGACTTTGACAGTGAAAGAAACTGACACACTCTCCCTACCTACAGTTTCTTGTCCCTAGAAAATATGTTTTTTTTAAGCACAATTTAGCACAAGGAGAATTCACTCACTGTCCTTCCAGGTCCCTGGAAACAAGGACTTTGACAGTGAAAGAAACTGACACACTCTCCCTACCTACAGTTTTCTGTCCCTAGAAAAAATGTTTTTTTTAAGCACAATTTAGCACAAGGAGAATTCACTCACTGTCCTTCCAGGTCCCTGGAAACAAGGACTTTGACAGTGAAAGAAACTGACACACTCTCCCTACCTACAGTTTTCTGTCCCTAGAAAAAATGTTTTTTTTAAGCACAATTTAGCACAAGGAGAATTCACTCACTGTCCTTCCAGGTCCCTGGAAACAAGGACTTTGACAGTGAAAGAAACTGACACACTCTCCCTACCTACAGTTTTCTGTCCCTAGAAAAAATGTTTTTTTAAGCACAATTTAGCACAAGGAGAATTCACTCACTGTCCTTCCAGGTCCCTGGAAACAAGGACTTTGACAGTGAAAGAAACTGACACACTCTCCCTACCTACAGTTTTCTGTCCCTAGAAAAAATGTTTTTTTTAAGCACAATTTAGCACAAGGAGAATTCACTCACTGTCCTTCCAGGTCCCTGGAAACAAGGACTTTGACAGTGAAAGAAACTGACACACTCTCCCTACCTACAGTTTTCTGTCCCTAGAAAAAATGTTTTTTTTAAGCACAATTTAGCACAAGGAGAATTCACTCACTGTCCTTCCAGGTCCCTGGAAACAAGGACTTTGACAGTGAAAGAAACTGACACACTCTCCCTACCTACAGTTTTCTGTCCCTAGAAAATATGTTTTTTTTAAGCACAATTTAGCACAAGGAGAATTCACTCACTGTCCTTCCAGGTCCCTGGAAACAAGGACTTTGACAGTGAAAGAAACTGACACACTCTCCCTACCTACAGTTTTCTGTCCCTAGAAAAAATGTTTTTTTTTAAGCACAATTTAGCACAAGGAGAATTCACTCACTGTCCTTCCAGGTCCCTGGAAACAAGGACTTTGACAGTGAAAGAAACTGACACACTCTCCCTACCTACAGTTTTCTGTCCCTAGAAAAAATGTTTTTTTTAAGCACAATTTAGCACAAGGAGAATTCACTCACTGTCCTTCCAGGTCCCTGGAAACAAGGACTTTGACAGTGAAAGAAACTGACACACTCTCCCTACCTACAGTTTTCTGTCCCTAGAAAAAATGTTTTTTTTAAGCACAATTTAGCACAAGGAGAATTCACTCACTGTCCTTCCAGGTCCCTGGAAACAAGGACTTTGACAGTGAAAGAAACTGACACACTCTCCCTACCTACAGTTTTCTGTCCCTAGAAAAAATGTTTTTTTTAAGCACAATTTAGCACAAGGAGAATTCACTCACTGTCCTTCCAGTTCCCTGGAAACAAGGACTTTGACAGTGAAAGAAACTGACACACTCTCCCTACCTACAGTTTTCTGTCCCTAGAAAAAATGTTTTTTTTAAGCACAATTTAGCACAAGGAGAATTCACTCACTGTCCTTCCAGGTCCCTGGAAACAAGGACTTTGACAGTGAAAGAAACTGACACACTCTCCCTACCTACAGTTTTCTGTCCCTAGAAAAAATGTTTTTTTTAAGCACAATTTAGCACAAGGAGAATTCACTCACTGTCCTTCCAGGTCCCTGGAAACAAGGACTTTGACAGTGAAAGAAACTGACACACTCTCCCTACCTACAGTTTTCTGTCCCTAGAAAAAATGTTTTTTTTAAGCACAATTTAGCACAAGGAGAATTCACTCACTGTCCTTCCAGGTCCCTGGAAACAAGGACTTTGACAGTGAAAGAAACTGACACACTCTCCCTACCTACAGTTTTCTGTCCCTAGAAAAAATGTTTTTTTAAGCACAATTTAGCACAAGGAGAATTCACTCACTGTCCTTCCAGGTCCCTGGAAACAAGGACTTTGACAGTGAAAGAAACTGACACACTCTCCCTACCTACAGTTTTCTGTCCCTAGAAAAAATGTTTTTTTTAAGCACAATTTAGCACAAGGAGAATTCACTCACTGTCCTTCCAGGTCCCTGGAAACAAGGACTTTGACAGTGAAAGAAACTGACACACTCTCCCTACCTACAGTTTTCTGTCCCTAGAAAAAATGTTTTTTTTAAGCACAATTTAGCACAAGGAGAATTCACTCACTGTCCTTCCAGGTCCCTGGAAACAAGGACTTTGACAGTGAAAGAAACTGACACACTCTCCCTACCTACAGTTTTCTGTCCCTAGAAAAAAAGTTTTTTTTAAGCACAATTTAGCACAAGGAGAATTCACTCACTGTCCTTCCAGGTCCCTGGAAACAAGGACTTTGACAGTGAAAGAAACTGACACACTCTCCCTACCTACAGTTTTCTGTCCCTAGAAAAAATGTTTTTTTTAAGCACAATTTAGCACAAGGAGAATTCACTCACTGTCCTTCCAGGTCCCTGGAAACAAGGACTTTGACAGTGAAAGAAACTGACACACTCTCCCTACCTACAGTTTTCTGTCCCTAGAAAAAATGTTTTTTTTAAGCACAATTTAGCACAAGGAGAATTCACTCACTGTCCTTCCAGGTCCCTGGAAACAAGGACTTTGACAGTGAAAGAAACTGACACACTCTCCCTACCTACAGTTTTCTGTCCCTAGAAAAAATGTTTTTTTTAAGCACAATTTAGCACAAGGAGAATTCACTCACTGTCCTTCCAGGTCCCTGGAAACAAGGACTTTGACAGTGAAAGAAACTGACACACTCTCCCTACCTACAGTTTTCTGTCCCTAGAAAAAATGTTTTTTTTAAGCACAATTTAGCACAAGGAGAATTCACTCACTGTCCTTCCAGGTCCCTGGAAACAAGGACTTTGACAGTGAAAGAAACTGACACACTCTCCCTACCTACAGTTTTCTGTCCCTAGAAAAAATGTTTTTTTTAAGCACAATTTAGCACAAGGAGAATTCACTCACTGTCCTTCCAGGTCCCTGGAAACAAGGACTTTGACAGTGAAAGAAACTGACACACTCTCCCTACCTACAGTTTTCTGTCCCTAGAAAAAATGTTTTTTTTAAGCACAATTTAGCACAAGGAGAATTCACTCACTGTCCTTCCAGGTCCCTGGAAACAAGGACTTTGACAGTGAAAGAAACTGACACACTCTCCCTACCTACAGTTTTCTGTCCCTAGAAAAAATGTTTTTTTTAAGCACAATTTAGCACAAGGAGAATTCACTCACTGTCCTTCCAGGTCCCTGGAAACAAGGACTTTGACAGTGAAAGAAACTGACACACTCTCCCTACCTACAGTTTTCTGTCCCTAGAAAAAATGTTTTTTTAAGCACAATTTAGCACAAGGAGAATTCACTCACTGTCCTTCCAGGTCCCTGGAAACAAGGACTTTGACAGTGAAAGAAACTGACACACTCTCCCTACCTACAGTTTTCTGTCCCTAGAAAAAATGTTTTTTTTAAGCACAATTTAGCACAAGGAGAATTCACTCACTGTCCTTCCAGGTCCCTGGAAACAAGGACTTTGACAGTGAAAGAAACTGACACACTCTCCCTACCTACAGTTTTCTGTCCCTAGAAAAAATGTTTTTTTTAAGCACAATATAGCACAAGCACAAAACACACTGACACTCTCCCTACCTATCCTTCTCTTTCCCTAAACTAAAGGAATCCAGGTTAAGCAAGAAAGAAATAAAAGTCACTGTCCCTGCCTATGCTGCTCTATCCCTGCTCCGGAACACACTACACTAGGCCGCCGTGCTGGCGGCCTTTTATAGTGTGGGGCGTGTACTAAACACCCTCAGCAATAATTGGCCACAGGCATCCTGCCTGTGGCCAATCATTGCTCTCCTCGCTGCCGGCGCTGTGATTGGCCAAGCATGCGGGGTCACAGTGCATGCTTGGCCAATCACAGCGCCTGGATGACACTGCGATGGCGTAGTGCATTGTGGGCCGTTCGCGTCACTCGAATTTGGCGCGAACGGCCCAAATCGTTCGATCTTCGTCGAACGATCGAACAGCCGATGTTCGAGTCGAACGTATGTTCGACTCGAACACGAAGCTCATCCCTACTCCCTGGCGTTATGATTCTGTCAGATTTTAGGTGCTGAAAGCGGTACCATTATTTTGCATGGAAATTTGGCTTTTTATATTGTAGGTCTGTAATTCTTAGGAATAACTCACTTAAATCTGTCCAACCAAGAGTCTAGTAGACATCCCGGGTATGATAAAGTTCAAAAAACAAAATCATAAATTATAAATATAAATAATTATAACAAATAATAATAAAATAATAATAAAAATTATTCAATAATGTAATCAAATCAAAAACACTGAAATTTGCTCAGTTGCAGAATTGTCGCTGTCATTAGATTTAGTGTTTGAGGCCGAATTTCCCCACAAATCGCTATCGCTCAATTCTGCAAGTGCTAATTTATTATCGCTGTTTTCTAAAACCACTTTTGATGTAAACAGACACTTTTTGGTTGCTATGGACAATCTCCAGTCTCCAGGCAGAAAGAAACGTTTTATAATATAAAAGTGCATGCAGGACACTGGACAGACCACTAGGGACAAAGGGGATGTGTTATTATTTGATACAGTACTGTATGTGTATTGTGTGTTTAACTTTTTTAATTTGGCACCAAACTCTGTCCCCGTGCGCAGGGAACGGAGCTCGGCGGCACTCAGCAGTGAGGATCAAGCGAGATGATGGCTCGCTCACACAGCGGGGACACATCGCAGGATCCAGGGACAAGGTAAGTAACTTCCCCTGTATCCTCCCCTGTATCCTGCAATGCGATCCCCAGTCTGGCTTGGGGTTACCGCTTTAGGTACTGAAATCTTACCCTGAGCCAGACTCGGGAATACTGCCAGGGAGGTTAACCCCTGGTTCACACTGCTGCATTTTGACATGCGATTTGACATGTCAAATCGCATGTCAAATCGGCGGCATTTGCCGGCAATGAGACCGTCCTAATCGGTGCGACGCCGCATCTGCGGCGCTGCACCGATTTAAAAAAGTAGTTTCTGTACTACTTTTTGCGATGTCCTGCACAGATGTCTCTGTAATCGCGGCTGAAATCGGGTCTGCCAGCGGGAGTGAAATCGTGCAAATTCAGCTGAACTCGCACGGCTTCACAGTGTGAACCTGAGCTCATCCTACTTTGCTGTGCGACATCAGTCCTACATTGGCCCTACATCCATCCGACTTGAATGAACAGGATACTACTTTGATCCAACTTTGTGATAGTCTGACTTGTCCTTTGACCAATCAAAAAAATCCCAGTGTGAGATAAATTCCTTTTACTGCTGCTGTAATCACCATGTCGGATGTCAAAAGTCGAATGGTAAGGACAAGGATCCTATTTTGATCTGAATTCAATGATATTCAATGGGCTGAAGTAGGATCAAAGTTGGACCAAAGTAGTACAGGGAGGCCGGGTTCACACTGGTGCGACACGACAGCCGTCCTACTTTGGATCCGACTTTGCCCTGCGACTTGAAGCCGACATACGTCCGACTTGGACATCACCTTGGACTTGGACATCACCCGGTGACCACGCCCCATGCCTATATAAGTCGTTGTGCACCGCGCACACGGCATTACAGCGGGAAAGATCGTCAAGTCAACATCGTAAGAAGAGAAGAGGGAAGAAGACGACGGAGAAGACCGGGCCAATGCTAGCAAAAGAGGGGCAAAAGAGCAGAAGGTAGCGGAGGAGCCCGGCAGAAGATACTGGAGAGCGGGAGAAGAGGCCGGAGAGAGCGGAGAAGTTGGAAGAGACCCCCGAAGTCGGAAGAAGACCCCCCAAGTCAGAAGAAGACCCCCGGAGCTGCCTAATAAAATACTTTAAAAACCTGTCTAGTGTGTTTTTTTTGTTATTGACACTTTTTCCCCCCAGGTGAATGGGTAGGGGTACGATGTACCCCATACTCATTCACATAGGGTGGGGGGCTGGGATCTGGGGGCCCCCTTATTAAAGGGGCTCCCGGATTCCTATAAGCCCCCCACCCGCAGACCCCGACAACCAATGGCCAGGGTTGTCGGGAAGAGGCCCTTGTCCTCGTCAACATGGGGACAAGGTGCTTTGGGGCAGGGGGTGCCCCCCTGCCCCAAAGCACCCAACCCCCATGTTGAGGGCATGCGGCCTGGTACGGTTCTGGAGGGGGGACGCTCGCTCGTCCCCACCCCCTTTCCTGACCGGCCAGGCTGCATGCTCAGATAAGGGTCTGGTATGGATTTTGGGGGGACCCCCATGCCGTTTTTTCGGCGTAGGGGGTTCCCCTTAAAATCCATACTACCCAAACCTCCTCTCTCTCACCGTTTTTGGTCCTGCTCCTTCATTTCATCATTCTGGGATCAAGTCATATCCTACATTTTCAAAATTACTTTATTGAAGCTGCCCAAAGACCCTTTACTCCTAATATTCGGATATTGGGACCCTCTACTGCTACCCTGGTCTCGGCCCTCTGCTGCATCACCCTCCTCAGGGACCACCAAACATCCTTCCTCCAAAGACTGGATTTTGCTTTGCCTGCTTATCGCAAGGAGACTCATTCTTAGACACTGGATCTCTCCTCAAAGCCCTTCCCTCATCCAACTCGAAAAGGATTGCCTCAACCTTTTTTATAAAGAACGTTTTCTCACAGACTTCAAAGAACCTAGATCAAGAGCTCGCTTTTTCTACAGATGGCACTCCTTCATCACTTCGAACCTCTCTTCTGCTGATCAGGCGGCCCTGGAACATTTTTCCTTTTCCTATGGTGACCCAATCTCAAAAGGGCTGTAGGCAATACCTAGTCATTACTTTCCTATTGGCCCCACCATGGCTGTCTTTGTTCTTGGGATCCTCCATGTTTTGGAACGCATAGCCCACCTTTACCTCTGGACCCTCTCCCCTCCCCCCCCCCCCTCCTCTTCACTTATTATTTTCTGTTATGTTCCCTCCCCCCTTATTCCCGATTTTAATTAATTACAGGGGCGCGTAGACAGATTCATCCAGTTTCTACCTTCTCAATGTATATGGGTACTGATATTTATCTAGGATGACTTTCTGTATCCTCACTAGGTGAGACACTTTTTCAATGCTCTCTACAACCCTGTCCTGTTCAGTTTTCTAATGTCAAATTTTTATCTTTTGTATTTTGTCCTCCTTGAACTATGCTATACCTTTGTCTATGGTACTTATGTTTTGAAACTGACTGACATTTTCTTTGTACAATTGTCTTTACTTCCCAATAAAAATTTGTTATAAAAAAAAAAAAATCCATACTAGACCCAAGGGCCTGGTATGCTCTTGGAGGGGGGACCCATTCCGTTTTTTTTATTTAAAATTAGGCGTGGAGTTCCCCCTCAAGATTCATACCAAACACAGTGCCTGGTATTGGCGGGGATCCAAGTCGGATCCCCGTTCATTGAAGTCGGACGCGTCTCTGACTTCAAGTCGCAGGGCAAAGTCGGATACAAAGTAAGACGAGTGTCGTGTCGCACCAGTGTGAACCCAGATTTATTGTCAAAGCTTAAAGTGGTTGTAAACCGCTTTTGACTACTCCTACCTATAGGTAAGCCTAGAATAAGGCTTACCTATAGGTAGTGGAAATATCTCCTAAACGTGCGCCGTTTAGGAGATATTTCACTTGTAGTCCACCGCAAAAGTTAATGGCGCATGCGCGGGGAAGAAACAAAACTAAGTGCCGTTTCTTCCCCAGCCTGTGCCGTGAATTGCGGCTCTTGTGCGCATGCGTGGGAGTGACGTCACGCGGTTCCGGCGAATCACAGCGTCGGAGTCTGCAGCCCGGAAGGAAGAGGAGACAGAAGATGGACGCTTCCTACTGTGGGGACATCGCTGGATTCTTTTGAAGGTAAGTGTCACATAATCAGCTAATATGCGATGCATACTAGCCCATTATGCTTTACATTTGCAGGCTGTTCATGTAGCAAAAGAGGAAGTAAAACCCATCAGGGTTTACTTCCTCTTTAATTGAACAAGCTGAAGTTAGAAGCTGATTGTCTACTATGCACAGCTGCACCAGATTTTGCACTCTCCAGGTATAATAAATCAACCCCTGTTGCTGCCAGGAACTGAGCTCATAATCCTGTGATGGTGCAGCAAGAATAATGGGCATCTAGGCAGTGTGTCATTTAAGTTTAGGAGACCTTTAGGTTTTTATACAACTTTTTTTTTTAATTCATCCAGAAGGTTTATAAGCAACATTATATATCATGACATCTATTTATCTGGGAGACTTATATATTGCAGCCCTTTAACCAGGGGAGGGCTGGCGGCCTTAGGCCTGGGAGGCAAGTCCAGTCAAGTGGCCCATTGAACCGCCGAATCAGCTCACCATCCATGGCCCACCTGGTTTTTCAATGCAGCCTCACCAGTGCCCATCAGTGCAGCCAACTCCAGTGCCCATCAATGCAGCCTGATCACTGGGGCAGGTTACATGGGGTGTATGGGGGGAGATGGGGGGTCAGCTAGGGGTGTCAGGGTCTCTCACCTCAGCGATCTCAGCTCAGCAGGTCCTTGCACTCCACGGTCTCCTGGGGGGTAACGGTCCTGATCCTGGGGTCAAGTTGCAGCCAGCGCTCAGCCCTGCAGCCCTGCGTCCCGACTCCCTGGCACGCCCCGCCTCTGCCTGCTTCCAAGAATCCGGTCCCAGGGAGTTGTAGTTTCCTCTGCGCTGCTGTGTTTACCACCCACCAGAAGCTTGAGTGCGGACTACAACTCCTGGAATGCAACAGCTAGTGGTCGGCCACCGTGGCCATGCCCCCGGCCCGACTTCCTAGACCAGAATAAAAAAGAAAATGGTAGCGGGCAGCGGTTAGGGCGGCCTGGGAGGCAATTGCCACCCTGCCCCCTGGCCCAGCCCCCCCCTGCCTTTAACTGACATGTAACACAGAATTACATAATGGTACATAACCTTTGGATGATAAGTGGAACCCATAATGTTCCTTTTCACCTGCATTTATAAATGTATCTCCCAGTTCCTGCTGATACCAAGAGACGATTCTCAGCCTGAGTTAAGATTTTCGACTCCAATCAGTTCCATCCGCCCTCCCTCCTCGCTGCCTGTGTCTCTATATTTTCTGCCTTTTCAATCCAACGCTGAGAATTGATACTAGTACATGAAAGGTTTGTTTCATATCTGGTTAGCTGCTTGCCTCTATTCAAACAGACCTTGTTTTCAAAGCAAGAATCAAAATTTAAAAGCAGCACAAACAAGAGGGACATAGTACTTGTGTGCCCCCAAACATTTCTATCTTCCTATTTTCCTATGCAGTGAAAATGCATTCAATTTCCTCCTCTAGAACTCAGTAAGGGCTTTCTCTGAAATCGCAAAACCAGGATTCACATACATAAGTCTTTTTATTAGCCTTGCTGAGAAAAAGGATTTTCGCTCATTGTTTCCTTTATTTACCCTTATTAAAAGTAAATGCTGTGCATTTGTATTACAGGGATTCTGAATGCCTCTGCTGTTCTTTGTGACATACTGGATGAAACCTTTGAAACTTTGGGAATAATTGCAAGATTCCCTTACTCCTCTGCAGATATTAAAGAAGAAAAATGTACAGCAGCCTAGGGGAAAAACTGGTACATACTTGACGCAAATACCAAGCTAGTGTTTATAACCTTTCTTTTATATTACGTAATACAACTAAGCTGCCATCGTTTCTATTAAGGGCCATTTTTAATGCATTTAAATTGAAGTGGGTTATTGGTTCTAATAAACTAATATGTATGTACTAATTCACCAAATGTTACCAATCAACAAACAGCTGCACACCATAAGACATCTTAATATACAAACGCAGTCCTCAGATGGACAGTGCTGTGTGATGTGCTGACAGCTGTAGAAGAGGATTAATTATTAGCAGACTGTTCTGTATGTAGAGCTTACAATCCAGTATAGTACAATACTATATAAACATGTTAATATAAATTTAAAGGATATTTTTGCTCTGCAGTGCCACCCAGAGGTAGGAAATTGAATCATTTTTATGCGGCATTATGAAAACAATACCATTTAAAATAAGAAAAAGGGGATACATTCATCAAATGTTATTTCATCTTCCATGCAAGAATATAGTTATTGTATTGCGCTGATTAATTAAGTGCTGCCTTATTCTTGACAATGTAATGAATCAGTACTATACTGAAACACAGTAAGATAAAATAATGGTGTCTGAGTGAGTCACATGATTGGGGCATTGTACAGCCAGTCATTATAAAATCTCAGAGGTCATTTTGACCCAGAAATATTTGGAGACATATCGCATTTGTACTCTGTATTGGTGTGCATGTACATTTTATATTATATTTATTTTTTTAGATATCAAAATGTTTTGTGTGTGAATGTTTTGTCGGAAATGGAAATGAACGCGTTTAAAAAAAGCTATGAATACAGAATTATCTGTGGGTATTCATAGTATGCTAAACAAAAGGTGATCACAGCTTAAAAAATAACCACATTGGGATCATCTGTCTATTTATGCAATGAATTCTTCCTTCTAATCCGAGCACTGCACCATATTCGTTGCTGCATCTTTTATAGTTTACTTTCAAAGGCAGCACTTTACATATACTTTATTTAACTTGAGTATTGTTCATGTGACCACAGTATGCATTTATTCAGTTACATACTCCACATAAATATCTTATTCATGTTTCACTGTTAACATTTGCATGTGTACTCAACTCTTCCTTCAAAGACTTTGATAATTTGTGTACTTGGCAAAGCTGAGTTCACCAATTTATAGGTAGAGCTTACCAAAAACACTCCACGCTAGACCATTGCCACTGTATAAAATTCATTAGGAGTATTTTCACCCAGGCATTGCACCAGGGGAGGGCTGGCGGCCTTAGGCCTGGGGGGCAAGTCCAATCAAGTGGCCCATTGAACCGCTGAATCAGCTCACCATCCATGGCCCACCTGTTTTTTCAATGCAGCCTCACCAGTGCCCATCAGTGCAGCCAACTCCAGTGCCCATCAATGCAGCCTGATCACTGGGGCAGGTTACATGGGGTGTATAGGGGGGAGCTGGGGGGTCAGCTAGGGGTGTCAGGGTCTCTCACCTCAGCGATCTCAGCTCAGCAAGTCCTTGTACGCCATGGTTTCCTGGGGGGGTAACGCTCCTGATCCTGGGGTCAAGTTGCAGCCAGTGCCCAGCCCTGCAGCCCGACTCCCTGGCACGCCCTGCCTCTGCCTGCTTCCAAGAATCTAGTCCCAGGGAGTTGTAGTTTCCTCTGCGCTGCTGTGTTTCCCACCCACCAGAAGCTTGAGTGCGGACTACAACTCCCGGAATGCAACAGCTAGTGGTCGGCCGCCATGACAATGCCCCTGGCCCGACTTCCTAGACCAGATTAAAAAATAGAATGGTAGCGGGCAGCGGCTGCCAGCCATTTTGAACATAAGTTAGGGCGGCCTGGGAGGCAAATGCCACCCTGCCCCCTGGTCCAGCCCTCCCCTGCATTGCACAAATACCCAGTTACTTCTTCTTCTTCTTCTTCTTCTTCTTCTTACCTTCCTTTTTGGCAAAGCTTGGTTGTCCTCCACACCCTTGGTAGCACAGGCAAACAGTAAAATGGCATGGTACCACTTGAATGAAAAGATGTCTGAGTTTTTTAAGGACAAACTGCTTATGTTTTAAACGATCTGGACCCCCCTGGATTGAACGTTATATACAGTACCTAGGGACTTGGATCACTCACTCCTGATCATCTGACTTTTTTATCTAGCTATCAAGGCTACCCTGCCTGGTTAGTGAACTACTTAAAGGCATAGGTAAAAAGGAGAGGTAGAGGGGGAAGGGGGGATGGGCAAGCAAATCACTACTACACGGTCAAGTACATCAAATGAACCGTGATTGATCAGTCACCTAGTAAGGTGTTGTTGCGGTAACCAAATAGCATATGAAAAAGAAAAAACTTACTTAAAGGCATAGCCCGCTTTACGGACACTCACTTTACGTACACTCGCAAGTACGGACATACCCGCGAGTGTACGTAAAGTGCCTCACAAGTACAAATATTCCCGCGCCATGCACCCTCACTAGACGGAACTGAAGCTATGAACGCGCAGCCTACCCTGTTCCAGTGTGCTCTTCCTGTATCCTGGCCACCTCCGGTGACATCACATTCGCTCGGTGGTTCTTCCGGCTTCCCTGTCAGCCACAGAATGCCATCCAGCCTCTCCACAGCACTGTTCTCTGCACAGCGCAATGTCCGAGGGATGGATTGAAGCGTCCCCCCTTGCATCAGATGAGCTTATTTACATGTGAATGTTTCCCTGACTCCCCCACTACAGCCTAGAAGTGAAAAAATGTATTGCTTCACTTTAAGTACATTTTCGTTTTACATACATGGTCCCATTGTGTCCTTAAAAGTGGGGTATGCCTGTATATCCACCATTGGCTGACCTCCACTCCCCCTCCCCTCCACCTTTTACCTAGCCTGCCTCCCCAGATTGTCTTCCTTTCTTCTTCTACGTTGGTCATTATAACACAATTAAAAATTTTGATGGGATTTTTCCTTTGGCGGGTACTGACAATGTAGATTAGTGTTATGGCTTCCTCAGCTCCAGGCTTTTAGTGTGATGTGCACTGATCTTGTGGATGCACTCTCCTTGCCTGGAATTGTGCTTGCTGTAATGTATTGATTTTTTTTTTTGTTATCTGAATTTGAAAAACACATTTACATTTAATCTTTTCTTATAAGCTGTTGGAAGGCAGCTGCAGGAAATGTGGTTTATTGTAGGATGGTTTTGTTGATGTGTAGCGCTATCCCTAGTGGAGCCGGGGGGGGGGGGAATCCAAGCTTTCAGGTCTAAGCACACTGGAATTACCCCCCGCAGCAGAAGTGGATGTGTCAGGTACCTTCAGGTAGAGCCTGACGAGCAGAGGAAGGCTTCTCGTACAGCCCCGGTTCACGAACCACTGAGGTTGCAACGGTGACCGCAAGAGCGCGGTGAGGTAGGAGTGCCTGCGATGTTCTCCGTAGCAGGTGAAGTAGCCGGCAGCGGTAGTGGAGCTGCGGGGTATGGCTGTGGATGCAGGCACGTTGTGAATTCAGGGGTGCTGTAGTTGTAGGTAGGTTGCAGGTGCCGGGGTACTACAGATGCAAGTACATAGAGGCTGTATCAAGTGGCGTAGACTGGTGCAGAGTCAGACAAGCCAGGTTATACATGGAATATTAGGTACATCAGAGACATCTGGCAAAGAATGGTCAAAGTTCAGGCAGAGGTTTGGCAACATAGAATCAAACAGATAAACGAGAATCAAGGTCAAGCAAGCCGGGGGTTAGGAGTGGAGAGAATCAGAGTAGTCAGGAAGCCGGGTCACAATCAGATCAAAGGCAGGTACAGGAACAGGATACAGGGAAAAGCTGCAGATCAGACAGCAAGGCCCTAGTGCATCTGCCATCCTTATAAATGGCATTTGGGCGCCAGTGCTACACACGTTTGCACATGCACATATGCGTTCACATGATCGCGCGGACATGCCTGCAATAGCATCTGCCTATGCACATCCCCTGCGCTATGGCCAGCATGTTCCTGACAGGATGAAGTGGCATCTATAGGCTCAAAAGGCCACAACCAATCAACATCTATGTAATCTTCACTGATGGCATATACAAAGTAAGATGGCACTCAAACCGACCTGGTACTTCAAAAATTAATGTTACTGTGTATGGCCTCAGTCAGTGTAGATTTGGCCACACCCCCTGATGTGATTCACTCCACCCACCAGGGCTTTGTCACAGAGGGGAGTGGCCGGAGTGGCACTGGCAGAGATCATACACAGTTACATTCATTTCTGAAGCACCAGGTCAGTTTGAGCAATTGTTTTTGTTGTTTTTTTTTACCCTTTCTTAGCCTGGTTTTTGTTTTTAGTTCATTATTTTTTATCTTTTTTTTTGGTTTCACTGTGTTTTGTTTTGGTCTCACTTCATTTTGTTTTTTCATAGTTGTTTTATGCCGCACTTTGAAGTGCCTTCATTATTTACGATTGTTTTCTTCAGCCAGAGATGGGAGGCATCATGGTTATTACCTTCTTCTCCCGCTTTACGTTGTTTGCCGTGTCTGCACTGGCTGTTCGATGTGATGATGTCATTAGACGTCTTGTGTCATGACGTCAGGCGCTTGTACAGTGTCCTATTCGGCCGCCATTGGGAGAAGGCGTTCCTTGCTGTAATTAAAGCTAAAGGTGGTTCAACAAAATACTGACACAAGGGGGTGATCCTTTTTCCAAATCTTGAATTCTGTTTTTGCATTTTTTTTTCTGACATGTTGGTGTTATAAGTTGCACTAAGTAAATACAGCTGGATAAAACAAAAACTCTGTCTGTCTTCATTTTAGGCTGCAACGCAACAAAATGTGCTTATTTTAAAGGGGGTGATTCTTTTCTATACCCACTGTTTAACGTGGATCACTTTTGGAGGCTCTGCATACACAACTTTGGGATGCACTCCATGCCATGCCGCTGGTTCTCTCTTTGTTTGGCTGCTCATAACAGGTAATCATATGGCTTTTTGGTTTTCCACCAGTTCACCCGCTTTTCATGTCCTTGCACTCTATCAACTCTTTTGTATTTCTCGGGCACTTTTTTTTTAGGGTATATATATATATATATATATATATATATATATATATACAATATATGCGGAAAGTATTCACAGCGCTTCACTTTTTCCACATTTTGATATGTTACAGCCTTATCGATTAAATTCATTATTTTCCCTCAACATTCTACAAACAACAACCCATAATGACAATGTGAAAGAAGTTTGTTTGAAATCTTTGCAAATTTATTCAAAATAAAAAACTAAAAAAATCATGTGTACATAAATATTGACAGCCTTTGCTAAATACTTTGTTGAAGCACCTTTGGCACCCATTACAGCCTCAAGTCTTTTTGAGTATGATGCTTCAAGCTTGGCACACCTATTTTTGGGCAGTTTCTCCAATTTTTCTTTACAGGACCTCTCAAGTTTCATCAGGTTGGATGGGGAGCGTCAGTGCACAGTCATTTTCAGATCTCTCCAGAGATGTCCAATCGGGTTCAAGTCTGGGCTCTGACTTCTTTGTTATCTTGGCTGGGTGCTTAGGGTCGTTGTCAGTGGTGGCCGGTGGTAATTATTTTGGGGGGGCGGCAAACAGGTTTTCATCAAGGATGTCTCTGTACATTGCTGCATTCCTGTTTCCCTCGATCCTGACTAGTCTCCCAGTTCCTGCCACTGAAAAACATTCCCACAGCCTCATGCTGCCACCACCATGCTTTACTGTAGTGATGGAATTGGCCAGGTTATGAGCGGTGCGTGGTTTCCTCCAGACATGACACATGCCATTCAGGTCAAAGAGTTCAATCTTTGTTTCATCAGACCGTAGAATTTTGTTTCTTATGGTCTGAGAGTCCTTCAGATGCCTTATGGCAAACTCCAGATGGGCTGCCATATGCCTTTTACTAAGAAGTGGCTTCAATTCTAACCACCATACTACACAGGCCTGATTGGTGGAGTGCTGCAGAGATGGTTGTTCTTCTGGAAGGTTCTCCTCTCTGCACAGAGAAACGCTGGATTTCTGTTAGCGTGACCACCAGGTTCTTGGTCACCGCCCTGACTAAGGCCCTTCTCACCCGATCGCTCACTTTGGCCGGGCGGCCCACTCTAGAAGTAGTACTGGTGATTCTAAACTTCTTCCATTTAGGAATGATGGAGTCCACTGTGCTCATTGGGACCTTCAATGCTGCAGAAAATTTTCTGTATCCTTCCCCAGATCTGTGCCTCCATACAATCCTGTCTTGGAGGTCTACAGACAATTCCTTACACTTTATGGCTTGGTTTGTGCTCTGACATGCAATGTTAACTGTGGGACCTTATGTAGACAGGTGTGTGCCTTTCCAAATCATGTCCAATCAACTGAATTTACCACAGGTGGACTCAAGTGGTAGAAACATCTCAAGGATGATCAGTGGAGACAGGATGCACCTGAGCTCAATTTTGAGCTATAGGCAAAGGCTGTGAATACTTATGTACATGTGATTTTTTTCATTTTTTTGATTTTTAATACATTTGCAAAGATTTATTGAAAATAAATATATATATTATATTTGCTTTATACTGTAATATATATATATCATCTTTTGCTGCCTGCCCCTGATATGTAGGTTTTTAAAACTTTTAAATCTTCTTTTTCTCCTATGCCACTTGTTTGATCTTGCGGTGGTGGCCTATTTTTATTAATTATATGTATTAAAATATTAATTGTATACAGGCCTTATAGAGGAAGTAAACCCTCTAAAAGTTTTTCTGTAAAACCAACCCCTGCAAGAGAAAGAAAGGCATAATGAGCTAGCATGCATAGCTTACTAGCTCATTATGTGGCACTTACCTGAAATAGAAGCCCCCAAAGTCCTCCTCATTCTCCTCCGTCGCTGCCGCCATGTCCCCAAGAAGCTTCTTCCTGTTATCACCGCTCCGGTGCTGTGATTGGTCAGAGCGGCGATGACGTCACATGCATGCGCGCAGGGCCGGCATGATCCCATTGAGAAAACCAGCATGATCCCATTCATGCAGCCGGCCCGCTAGTGAGCCTGCGCCGTTGTCCACGGAGCGTATGCGCCGTAGACATCGGTGCTGTGTTTTCAGCAAATATTTCCTTAACCGTGTAGGTTAAGGAGATACTTCTTGCACCTACAGGTAAGCCTTGATCTAGGCTTACCTGTAGGTGCAAGATGTCAAAGTGGGTTTACAACTACTTTAATGGAAACATTGGAAACATACATATATGGTGGCATTGACTCTGTGAGATGTTTTTGCCTGTCTCTGCCAGGCGACCCACTCTACCTTCAGGTCCTGGCTGAAACATGTCTGACGTAGCCCTAATTTGCACTTGCCATTTGGGGTATTTTTTGCTTCCTGGGATACTCTAGAGCCTTTGGTGGATGTGTGAGTATCCTGATTTGTTTTCTTTATTTACAGGATTGGGAAATGCTTTCTCTTATTATCTTAATCTATTTATTTATTTTTATTGACATGCTCTCTCTAGAGATATGTATTTGGATTTGACCATCTCCTGAAGAGAACAAGTCATTGTTCACGAAACACGTCAAGATCATTATCAGTACTTGATTGTTGTGAAATGATTTGTGTCCTAAAGTGTGATAGACAATAATGTTTTATCTGTTGATTACATGACTGCTGGAACTTTACATCCTACTTTTTAACTTTTATAAGCAATAAAAGATGTTGATATTTTATATAATGTGGTATTAATCTCTATGGCAACCAAAGTCCCATGGGTATCCTATGTCTTTGTTTTGAGCGGCGTCATACTTTGTATATGCCTACACTTGTGAAAAACCTCCCAAATTCTGGACACTGGCAGGGATACTTGTCATCCTCTAGCTTTGAGCGATGCTTCAAGTCTATATATGATTAATGTAATCATCACTGTCATCTTCTTCTTGTTCTGCTTCATCAGGTGGCTGTGATTGGGACCTAGTGATTAGAATTTGCCTGGAAGAGGATGGTCTGGGTAATAGAGTCTCAGTTCTTGCAGGTACCCTGACAGCTTCACTCAGGGGCAGTAAATGGTTTCAATATCAAGTCTCCAGTGGCCCTTTCCTTCCTCGGGGCAGATTTTGTATACAGGAAGGACAAGGCAGTTGCTTGCAGATGATATACTGCTGAGAACTCCATTGCTCAGCTAATCTTATGCTTTCCAAAAGGCCCCAGATTCCTTAGCAACACTTTGTCTCCCAGCTGTAAATCATGTCCTTGAATTCTCAGATCATAGCTCCTCTTGTTCTGCTAACCTCTGGCATCAGAAGCTTCTCAAGCTTTCTCATAGGCCGTCTTTAGGTTCTTCCAGAGCCTGTCCACATACCCTCTGTGAGTTGTAGCAGAGGTTCTGTCTATGGAGATGCCAAAGGCCAAATCCACTGGTAGGAGAGCGTCTCTCCTGAACATAAGTCTATAAGTGGAATATCCAGTCACATCGTTCTCAGTACTTGTCACGGGCCGGACTGACGGCTAGTGGGGATACAGGAGGTGGATCCTCTGTACCAGAGAGGGGATGGCACGGGTCGTACTGAGGGACCGGTTCTAAGCAGCTACCGGTTTTCACCAGAGCCCGCCGCAAAGCGGGATGGACTTGCTGCGGCGGTAGCAACCAGGTTGTGTCCTCCAGTAGCGACTCCACCTCTCTGGCGGCTGAGATAGGCGCGGTACAAAAGGACTAGGCAGAGGCAAGGTCAGACGTAGCAGAGGGTCAGGGCAGGCGGCAATGGTTCGTAGTCTGAGACAATGGCAGCAGGTCAGATACACAGGCAAGGCAACTCACAAAACGCTTCCACAGGGTACTAAGACAACAAGATCCGGCAAGGACAGGAAGGGGAAGTGGGTTTATATCAGATTTGGGTGTGCACACAGTAATTGGGCCACGCACCAATCAATGGTGCGCTGGCCCTTTAAATCTCAGAAGGCCGGCGCGCGCGCCCTAGAGCGCAGCGGGGCCGCGCGCGCCGGGAAGGAGCAGGAGGGGGATGGTGAGTAGGATGGGATGCGATCCGTGGACGGAGATGTGCCGCCGCATGGATCACATCCCCGCCGGTAACAGAGCAGCGCCCACGGCCATGGGGGCTAACCGGAGCGCTGCAGGGGGACCGACGTCGCGAGCGCTCCGGGAAGGATGGGACACCCGGAGCGCTCTGCGTTACAGTACTGTTGTAAGCATGCACCAAACAATAAATATGTGTCTGCTCCAATGCTTCTTTCTATTCTGAAGGAAGGGTCCCTATCATGTCAAGGAGGGTAGGTTAAACCTCTCTGGCTGTGGATCCCTTTGAGGATGGTAAGGTGTCATTCTTGACGTCATAATGCTCAACAAATCAAACAACTGTTTAATTAGGCTGCTCGCAAATTCCCTTCTTTGATCAGAATGAATTCTCTGAGGTAGTCCATACTCAACAAAGAACTTCTCCACCTATACTTTGGTGACTGTAGCAGCTCATTAATCTCTCACTGAAAAAGACTGGGCATAAGTGAAATTATCAGTCACTACCAGTTTTTTTCCTTGGACAACTGTGTGGGGATCAATAGTACTCAAGAATCAATGCACATCAAATTTATGAGACCTTAACTCTGAAGATGGCCCATTGGAGCAGCTCTGGAGAGCAGAGTCTTCCTCTGGATGCAGCGGAGACAAAAGTGACATTAGCTCTCAACTACGGTCGAACTTGAACGTTTTGTCAGATCCCAGATCCCCGTAACGCCCTATAATGCACTGCAAGATCGCAGTGCATTGATATCTGATGATTGGCCAAAGCATGCACCTGACCTGCATGCTTTGGCCAATTACAGCGCGCCCTGCTGTGAGAACCATAATTGGCCAAAGGTGCCTTTGGCCAATCCTGTCTATGGGAAAAGTCCACGCTCCACACTATATAAGGCTGCTTACACAGATGCCGTGTATAGTGTGTGACTGTGGACGGAGATAGATTGAGCTAGATTAGGCAGGCAGGTTAGTTATTTAGTGGCAGTGTATTTTGGGCTATCTTTGTGAACTCTTCCACAAACCTTCTGTAGCAACAACAGAACTCTAGAAATTAGCTCATTCATATTTTAGGGCCTGGGCCAGGTGGTGAGGACTTCAACTTGGGGTTAGTGGCTACTCCCTCAGTGGAGACAACATGCCCAAGGGAGGTAACCGATGGCTGAACTTCCTAAAATACAATTTCAACCCTTCGAATGTTTCTGGGGCTCCTGTTACACCTTGTAGTATCTCAAAGAATCTCACTGGGCAGATAAATTGTTTTTCTCCTGATCATCAGGGTGCATGGGGGTCTGATGGTATGTGCTTCTCACGTTCTACACGCTGAACCATTTGGTCCCTAATAGACATTGCAGAGCGTATTTTATTAGAGGAGTGGTGTACTGGTGTGGGATGATTCTTTTGTTGATGGTGTGATAGTCAATGCAAATTCTCAGCGATCCGTTTTTCTTCCTCGCCATCCCAATGGGAGAAGCATAGGGACTTCTGGATTCCGTATGACTCCCATCCTCTTCAACTTCTTGGAATGGTTTGCCCTCTTGCAGACAAATGCGATGCTGAGCACTCTTTGCAAAACCCACATCTAACTTGTTTTTAAAGAACACTTTCCACCAGTTTAAAAGTTGTGCTTTGGCCTGTTCTTTCCATACACGTCTGTTCTTTCCATTCAAGCATCATAAGGGAGTGCTTTGGAAAGAACTGATCCTCTGAAAACTCCTCTGTGGCTCCCCACCTAGTCATGTGGTGTGAGGTTCACTTGTCCAATGATCATTCAAGCCCAAAGTTTTAATTCACCTGGTTGCAAAACCTTTTGCGTCTTGTCCAACTTCCATATTTTTCCCACTCCTTCAGCTGGGGACTTCTGCTCTTGAACCAAATGCTGGTACACTGACTACAGCTTGGAATGCACACTTTCAAGGGCAGCATCACTCTTTAAAACAAGTGGAGTGAGTAACAGTCAGACAAAGTCAGTGTTCGTCCCCACTATCATGGAACTCCGATTAGCTACGACACATTGGCCATGATAGCCAATATGTCAGAAATCTCTGGCTGTCCTATCATCTGGCAACTAAATTCAAGCTACACTGGGAGATACCCATCATAGGGGAGCTTCTAAGTCCATATACTCCAGATCTCTAGATCTTCTAACTTCACCAGGGGCAGGTACTTCAGGTGTTTGTCACAGAAGTCACGGTAGATCAAGATCTCTTGAGCCCCAGAGTGTATAGACCTTCCACTTGAACAGGTACTATAGGAGAATGCCTACCAGCTTGTATGGGGAAGTGGTTGGAGTTGCTGAGGTGACTTGTTTTACTGCTTGAGCCCGAACCCCTCTTTTGGTCTCATGTCAGTTCTCTGAACTACACCGGTTTTGGGTTTGGTATGCACTGATCTTCCATGATCTGAGACCTAAGTTTGAGAGCAATTTGTGCAGCCTAATCAAGGCCTTAGAAGAGGCATGACACAAAGTTTTGAGCTTTATCCACCTGTAGCAGGGTCCCCTTTAAGACTCCCAGGACTACCTTACCCAGAACCCCTTTCGGCAATGTTTTACCCCAGAGACTCATGGGAGGGGTTATATGAGGAGGAGGCGAGGCGGAGCTCGGCCTCTTTGGGACACGAGACTTCAAGGGAGAGATCTTCCTGTGCGGATCCGCTATAGTGCAAGGCCTGAAGCCTGGGGCCTTGCGCTGCAACCCAAAAGAGCCTTCCACCCCATCGCGAGCCTGGGTGGCATCTGACTCGGTTTTCTTCAACCGCTGCTGAGCCGGAGACCAGACCGCTGCAGACGCTGTGTGTGGAGACACAGCAGGTGGAAGTTCCCGGACTGGGATCGCGTCCGGAGGGGTGAGCGAGCACATGCTCAATCCACAAATACTGTATACCATTGTTAGGCCTACAGACTGCCGTGGCCCACCAGTTCCTATTTTAGTTCTTTTCCCCCACTGGAGATCCATAGCAGAACTGAGTCAAACGGATCTCTAGTGGAGTGTACTGTGTTGGCATTTTTACCCCCCCCCTGGATTACAAATGTGTTCCTGAAATGTGCACCACCGTTTAAAGACTTGCATGCAAAGAATTTTACCCCCCTAGAGACTGAGTTATATGGTCAGGCCTGGCCATCTAGGTAGTTTATTTAGTTGCTGCGCCATAGGGCGCATAGTGAAGTACTGTTACACGTGGCGCGTGTGCGCCATATCTTAATAGTTATAGTGTGACTATTGCTGCAGGGCTCTGCAGATAGATTCATATGATCTGTTATCACTGTTGATTTTATTGCCAGTAGAAAGTAAATTCATTATTCTTCTATCACTGCATTGGTGTTTGAATTTAATCATAGAGCATAAGATATACACATATTACCCTAGACTAACTGTGCCAGTAGGGGGTCGAGTGGATTGCCGGGGGTTGGCGGCTGTCTTCAGGGCCCAAAACTAAATCTGCGGCCCTCTTAACTGAAGGTATCGCTACACGTGGGGGTTCTCGTCCAGGATCCTGATACAGCAGGTGAAAGCCAGAAGTGCCGGCATGGACCCACAAGCAATAGAAGAGCAAAGCCTCTAGGGCAGAGCCAAACAACTCGATAGTCATCAGCCTCCCTGGGGAGGAATGGTCGACTGAGATGGTAGAGGAGTTAATGAAGTTAGTGTCCCCAGATCACACACCGTGGGTGATGGATATAAAGTCAGACCCAGACACTTCATATCAGTATGCACTAGTGGAGTACGGGGACGGGATGCCAGAGGCTTGCAAGCGCAAGTGTGTGCGGACGCCAGATAACAGAACCTATAGGTTGGCGCACGCAGTAACTGTAAAGAAGGAACCATCACCAACGGGATCACCGCAGGCTGCGGCCCGTACCTCACCAGAAAGAGGAGACGGGGTGACGCCCCCGGTGGCACCCGCACCTGCCACGGCTATATCACCAGAATTGATAAAGGCAATAGGGGATCTGCTAACCAAATGTCAGAAGACAAGCACGGTGCATGTAGAGACTAGCTACCGGAGACTGAACACATTCTCAGGGAAGCTCCCTGTCCCTGCAGGGGAAGAAGATTTTGATACTTGGGTGGAACAGGCATTACAAGCAGTGGAGGCATGGGAGGTGCCTGAAGCGCAGAAGAGGCAACGAGTGATAGAAAGCCTCAAAGGCGCATTAGCAGAAGCAGTGAAAAGTTTTCGGTTTGGGAATGCAGACTGCATGGCTCAGGACTGTCTAGCCATGCTACAGGAAGAGTTTGGTCAATAGGAAAAGGTGACAGAGATGGTCTACCAATTTGAACATACTTTCCAACAGCCGAAGGAGAAACTTTCAGAGTATGTTAGGAGACTGAACAGGTTGCTGTGCAAGATTGTGTTGAAGAAGGGAATGAAGCCCCAAGATACAGATGCGGCAAGAATGAAGCAAGTCTTAAAGGGAGCGTTACGCTCGGATCCAGTCTGGCTGCACCTGAAAACCTCGGGAGGAGGAACATCACTGACTTACTCTGATTTGATAAAAATCATCAGAGATGAGGAGGCACTACAACAGGACCAGCAAATGATTAAGACAAATGTTGTCCCCGCACAGGTGTTAGTCAACCCAGTAATGACCCCTGAAAGAGACTCAGAGGTAGACACTTTAAAATCACAAATGTCCAAGGTGTTAGAGATGTTGACTTCTCTGAAAACAAAAAACCCAGAGGGCCCCAGAAGAGAAGTACCAAGGAAGGAATTATTCCCAATTGCCTCAGCACCCGCATCTTTACAAGAATGGGGAGATATAGTCTGCTTTAACTGTGGAGGAATTGGCCATATTGCAGCTACATGTTCCAGTCCCAAGAAGAAGAAAACAGATAACCGCAAGCCGGCAGGAAACTTCAGAGGGCCCCCGTGAAGGAGTCAACCGGGTGCCCATCATCTTCAGTGAGCTCCAAGCTGAATGCGAAGCAGAAGAAAAGAGGAGATAAAACACCTCAGAGGAAACACAACATTCCTCAACAGAGATACACCCCAGAGAAAGGGGGCAAGACCCCTCAGAAGAGGCACAGCACTCCCCAGAGGGGATGCACACCTAAGAAAAACAATAATATCCCTCAGCGGGTCTGTACACCCATTGAAAGGAGGGAAATCAATGCATACCAGGCTCAAGAAAGACTAAAGTCCAAAGGAAGTTGGACGAGAGAGAGTCCGAAGGGAAAGGACCAGAAGAAGGCGATCCCTGCCAGGCCATATCCGGAGAAGCTGGTAGGCCCATCTCCTATAGTGCCCATTAGGGATGAGCTTGGAGTTCGAGTTGAACTCATGTTCGACTCGAACATTGCCTGTTCGCCCGTTCGCCGAACAGCGAACAAATTGGGGTGTTCGCGGCAAATTCGAAAAATCTATGGGAGAAATCTAAAGTGTTAATTATAAAGGCTAATATGCAAGTTATTGTCCTAAAAAAGTGTTTGGGGACCAGGGTCCTGCCCCAGGGGACATGTATCAATGCAAAAAGAAGTTTTAAAAACGGCCGTTTTTTCGGGAGCAGTGATTTTAATAATGCTTAAAATGAAAAAATAAAAGTGAAATATTCCTTTAAATTTCGTACCTGGGGGGTATGTATGATATGCATGTGAAGTGGCGCATGTTTCCCGTGCTTAGAACTGTCCCTGCAAAAAATGTCATTTTTGAAAGAAAAAAAGTCTTTTAAAACTGACTCGCGGCTATTAATGAATTGTCGGCTCCCGGCAATACATACAAAAGTCATTGATAAAAAAAAAAAAAAAAAGCGTGGGGGTTCTCCAGAATTCAATTACCAGGCCCTTCAGGTCTGGAATGGATATTAAGGGGAACCCCGCCGCAAATTAAAAAAAAATTGATGTGGGGTTCCCCCAAATATCCATTCCAGGCCCTTCAGATCTGGCATGGATTTTAAGGGGAACTCCACCCCAAATTTAAAAAAAAATGGCGTGGAGTCCCCCTAAAAATCCATACCAGACCCCTTATCCGAGCACGCAACCTGGCCGGCCGCAGGGGAAAAGGGGGGGACGAGAGAGCGGCCCCCCCTCCCTCCTGATCCGTACCAAGCCACATGCCCTCAACATGGGGAGGATGTCCCCATGTTGATGGG
The DNA here is from genome assembly GCA_029206835.1 of Rana muscosa. NCBI lineage: Eukaryota > Metazoa > Chordata > Amphibia > Anura > Ranidae > Rana > Rana muscosa. Next base: position 542,344,702 of record CM055117.1, on the reverse strand, counting down.
GACAAGGGCCTCATCCCCACAACCCTTGGCCGGTGGTTGTGGGGGTCTGCGGGCGGGGGGCTTATCGGAATCTGGAAGACCCCTTTAACAAAGGGGACCCCCAGATCCCGCCCCCCCCTATGTGAATTGGTAAGGGGTACGTTGTACCCCTACCATTTCACGAAGAAAGCGTAAAAAAATGTTTAAAAAAACACACAAACACCTTGAAAAAGTCCTTTATTAAAAAAAAACAAAAAAAAAAAACATTCCAGCGGTGAAATCCAGTGTCCCGCGGCGATCCCGATGTCCAGCGCTGTCCTTCATTGGTTGTGCCTGAGCGGACCTGATGGGGAACTCCCTCTCAGTATTTTAAATGTATAGACCCGCCCCTTCTAAAGTTCCCCATCAGGTCCGCTCCCTCGGTATGTCGGACCCGCCTACGTCATTGGCTTGAGCGGGGAACTTCCTTCACTGTGTAATTTAAATTTACATAGTGAAGGAAGTTCCCCGCTCAAGCCAATGACGTAGGCGGGTCCGACATACCGAGGGAGCGGACCTGATGGGGAACTTTAGAAGGGGCGGGTCTATACATTTAAAATACTGAGAGGGAGTTCCCCATCAGGTCCGCTCAGGCACAACCAATGAAGGACAGCGCTGGACATCGGGATCGCCGCGGGACACTGGATTTCACCGCTGGAATGTTTTTTTTTTTTTTTTAAATAAAGGACTTTTTCAAGGTGTTTGTGTGTTTTTTTAAACATTTTTTTACGCTTTCTTTGTGAAATGGTAGGGGTACAATGTACCCCTTACCAATTCACATAGGGGGGGCAGGATCTGGGGTTCCCCTTTGTTAAAGGGGTCTTCCAGATTCCGATAAGCCCCCCGCCCGCAGACCCCCACAACCACCGGGCAAGGGTTGCGGGGATGAGGCCCTTGTCCCCATCAACATGGGGACATCCTCCCCATGTTGAGGGCATGTGGCCTGGTACGGTTCAGGAGGGAGGGGGGGCCGCTCTCTCGTCCCCCCCTTTTCCCCTGCGGCCGGCCAGGTTGTGTGCTCGGATAAGGGGTCTGGTATGGATTTTTAGGGGGACTCCACGCCATTTTTTTTTTAAATTTGGGGTGGAGTTCCCCTTAAAATCCATGCCAGATCTGAAGGGCCTGGAATGGATATTTGTGGGAACCCCACGTCAATTTTTTTTTTTAAATTTGCGGCAGGGTTCCCCTTAATATCCATTCCAGACCTGAAGGGCCTGGTAATTGAATTCTGGGGAACCCCCACGCTTTTTTTTTTTTTTTTATCAATGACTTTTGTATGTATTGCCGGGAGCCGACAATTCATTAATAGCCGCGAGTCAGTTTTAAATGACTTTTTTTCTTTCAAAAATGACATTTTTTGCAGGGACAGTTCTAAGCACGGGAAACATGCGCCACTTTACATGCATATCATACACACCCCCCAGGTACGAAATTTAAAGGAATATTTCACTTTTATTTTTTCATTTTAAGCATTATTAAAATCACTGCTCCCGAAAAAACGGCCGTTTTTAAAACTTCTTTTTGCATTGATACATGTCCCCTGGGGCAGGACCCGGGTCCCCAAACACTTTTTAGGACAATAACTTGCATATTAGCCTTTATAATTAACACTTTAGATTTCGAACGTTCGAGTCCATTGTATTTAATAGGGTTCTAAAGTTTACACAAACATTTTGTCTGTTCGCAGGTTCTGGTGCGAACCGAACAGGGGGGTGTTCGGCTCATCCCTGGTGCCCATTCAAGTGGAGGGAGTCTACACCAGAGCCATCTTGGATACTGGGGCACAAGTGACCCTATTATACCGGGATTTCTACGATAAGCACTTGAGTCATCTGCCCATCCAGAAGATAGAGGAACTGGAAATATGGGGGATTGGAACCCAGAGCTTCCCCTACGATGGCTATCTGCCCATCAAGATGACCTTTGACCAGTCTGTGGCTGGGAAGGCCGAAGTGTTTGACACCCTGCCAATTGTGTGCCCTCGGCCGCCAGGAGCCAACAAGAGTTCCCTTATAATAGGGACAAACACGGACCTGGTCCGAAGACTCCTGACCCCTCTAGTGAAAGAGAAGGGGCCAGCGGCCACCAAGATCCACCCCATGCTGAAGTTGGCCTACCAACGGCTGGTCCTAGAGCAGAAGACCCCTGGAGAGGGGATAGGGAAGGCGTGGAGACTTGGAAGAGAAGGGGTAGTGTTGCAGCCCGGCGAAGTAACCTGTCTCAGAGCCACTGTTAAGCTTACTTGGGAGCAGCCTGGACCCTTTGTCATGCTGGAGTCCGACCCAAGGGAAGAGTCCTCCGGTCTGGAAGTGATACCAGAAGTGATTCCGCTGAAGGCCCTGAAGAAGGCCCATTGTAGAGTTCCGGTGAGTGTTAGGAACACTACAGGTGGCCCCATGGAAATCCCAACCCGGATGCTGCTGGGCCAGGTGAGCCCTGCTGTCCCGGTTACCCTGTCAGAAGTCAAGGGGACGGGTGAAGGAGGAGATGTTTGGGAGAAGCTGTCCATGGAAAACCCGAATCTGCCCAGGGCTTGGAAAGAGAGAGCCAAGGCCCAGTTGACCAGATGGCAGAAGATCTTCTCCAAAGATGAGTTTGATGTGGGGTGTGCAAGGAGTGCAACCCATCGGATCCGCCTTCAAGAAGACAAGTCCTTTAGAGAGAGGGTCAGGCGGGTCCCACTAGCAGATCTGGAGGATCTAAGGGAACAACTCGCAGAACTCAAGAGGACTGGTGTGATCCGGGAGTCTAGAAGCCCCTATGCCTCCCCGATAGTGGTGGTCAGGAAGAAGAATGGGTCATTGAGGCTCTGTATAGACCAGTGTTTCTCAACTCCAGTCCTCAAGGCGCACCAACAGGTCATGTTTTCAGGATTTCCCTCAGTTGAAACAGCTGTGGTAATTACTAAGGCAGTGAAACTGATCGAATCACCTGTGCAAAATAATGGAAAGCCTGAAAACATGACCTGTTGGGGCGCCTTGAGGACTGGGGTTGAGAAACACTGGTATAGACTACAGGACTCTCAACAGGAGAACCATACCCGACCAGTGCACCACTCCGAGGATATAGGGCACTTTACAGAGTTTGTCTGGAGCCAAGTGGTTCAGTGTTATGGATCTCAAGAGTGGATACTATCAGATTCCTATGCATCCAGAAGACAAGGAGAAGACAGCCTTCATAACCCAGTGGGGTTCTTCGAGTTTGATCGAATGCCTCAGGGACTCTCTGGAGCTCCTGCTACCTTCCAACGTCTCATGGAGAAGACTGTAGGAGACATGAACCTTATTGAAGTCCTGGTATACTTGGACGATGTCATTGTCCTTGGGAGAACCCTGGAAGAACATGAAGGGAGGCTGGAAAAAGTGTTGAGAAGACTCAGTGAGGAGGGACTCAAGCTTTCGCCTGAGAAGTGTCGGTTCTGCCAGTCTTCTGTGAACTATCTAGGGCACATAGTGTCGGAAGAAGGGGTGGCCACAGACCCTGAAAAATTGGAGGCAGTTACCTCCTGGCCATGACCCACAACAGTATGTGGGCCATGACCCACAATGGTCAGAACTCAGATCCTTCTTGGGGTTCTGCCCCTATTACAGGAGGTTTGTGGAAGGATTCGCCCGAATTGCCAGACCATTGAATGAACTACTCAAGACCGAAGGGGAAGAGGACGACTCAGGGCCCAGGAAGCCGGGAGAGTCAGTCAGAGACCAGTGGAGCCAGAAGTGTGAAGAGGCCTTCCAGGCGTTGAAGAAGAGCCTAACCACTGCCCCAGTCTTGGCCTACGCAGACCCAACCAAACCCTATGAACTACATGTAGATGCTAGTCATGACGGTCTGGGAGGAGTACTTTACCAAGAACACGAAGGACAACTGCGGCCTGTTGCCTACGTGAGCAGGAGCCTGACCCCCTTTGAGAAGAACTACCCCACTCACAAGCTGGAGTTCCTGGCCCTTAAGTGGGTGGTAGTAGACAAGCTCAAAGACTACCTGTATGGGGCGGAGTTCACTGTGAAGACCGACAACAACCCCCTTACCTACCTTTTCACTACAGCAAATCTGGACGCCACTGGACACAGGTGGCTGGCCACATTGTCTGGATTCAATTTCAGCCTAAAGTACAGGCCAGGGGCTGGAAATCGAGATGCAGACGCTTTGTCCAGGAGATCTCATGGCCCCACCAGTGACACGGAAGACTGGACTCAAGTGGCACCTGACGGGGTGTGGGCCCTTTGTCAAGGGGCTGAATTACAAGCCAGAGGAGGTTCAGGGGCGGAAGAGATAGGAGTTACCATGGTAGGAGTCCCCAAACAATACTGTGGAGTAACCCAACTGGAGGAAGACCATCTGCCGAAACTGTCCAAGAAGGAATTGAGATGTGACCAATTAGAAGACCCCATGGGGAAATTGGTTCTGGAAGCCCTGGAGAATCAGGATCCAAACAGACTCCTGCGCCACTCCTCAAAGGAAGCTCGCCTGTTGAGGAAAGAGTGGGACAGGTTGCAGGTGCATCAGGGAGTGGTCTACCGAAGGGGCCCCTCTGATGACCTGGAAGATAAATGGCAATTGTTTCTTCCGGAAAAACATCGAGAGACTGTTCTGATTGCCCTACATGACAATCACGGCCACCTAGGGGCGGAAAGGACCTATCAACTCGTCATAAGTCGGTTCTATTGGCCCTGCATGAGGGCAGAAGTGGAAGAGTACTGCCATTCATGTGCACGCTGCATCCAGAGGAAGACTTTACCCCATCAAGCTGCCCCAATGGGCCATCTACAAAGTCAAGGCCCAATGGATCTGGTATGCATTGATTTTCTCTGCCTCGAACCCGACATGAGTGGACTAGGAAATGTTCTGGTGATAACTGATCATTTCACCCGGCATGCCCAAGCTTTCCCAACCAAAGACCAGAAGGCTTCCACAGTAGCCAAGGTACTTATGGAGAAGTATTTTGTCCATTATGGGCTGCCACAGCGACTCCATTCAGATCAAGGAAGGGACTTTGAGAGTCGGCTGATCCGGAAACTACTGGATTTGTTAGGAATCAAGAAAACCCGAACCACACCTTATCACCCACAGGGAGATGCTCAGCCGGAGAGGTTTAACCGAACCCTGCTCAACATGTTGGGAACTCTGGATAGTGAGAAGAAACAACATTGGAGCAAACACATAGCAGCTATAGTACACGCTTACAACTGCACCACCAGTGATGCTACAGGCTACTCCCCATATCGACTCATGTTTGGGAGAGAAGCAAGGTTACCTGTAGACCTGGCCTTTGGCACCTCTTTAGACCATTTCTCAGCCACATCCCACAAAGGATATGTGGACAGGTTCAGACACAGCCTGAAAGTAGCCTATGAACAAGCTCAAGCGGCCTCAGATCAAAGGGGAGCTCGAAACAAAAGAAACTTCGACTTGAAGGTCCGGGTGCAAGACCTGCAGCCCGGGGACCGAGTACTGCTACGCAATATGGGGGTCCCTGGAAAACACAAACTTGCAGACAGATGGAGATCTGAACCCTATGTCATCTGTAGAAAGCTGCCGGGCCTACCTGTCTACAAGTTGAAGCCAGAAGGAAAGGTAGGACCACTGAAGACGTGGCATCGAAACCACCTGCTCCCACTTGCTGAAGCGGTCAGGATACCTCCAGTGAGGGACTCCCCTGAACCAGTCTCTATTCTGGATACCCCCAGGCCAAACACTCGGTCCCAGACCTCTCGGGCTGAAGATGGAGAGGCCTCTGAACTCAGTGGAGATGAAGGAAGAGAACTTGACTGGCTGTGGCCTTCCCCAACTCCAGGAACTTCTGTTATAGATCTTCCAACTACGGAAGACACTATAGATGGACAACTGAATGCAGAAGCCACTGAGTTCATCCCATCTAGTCCTTCATCAGATTACTGGGAAGATGCCTGTGATACTTACTCTGAAAGGGACCCTGGAGACTCTATGTATCCCTCGGCTCCTGAAGCAGATGTTACAGAGCCCGCCGTGTTGCCCGAGCCTGCTACGGAAGAAGAGCCTGTGGCGCCAGAGCCAGAAACCCCAAGAGAGCAAAGGGCTCGAAGAGTCATAAGGCCTCCCAAAAAGTTGACCTACCCACAAATGGGGAAGAGCTCAGAAGATTCTGTGGTCACTGCCAGGAGGAGTGCAGAGAATCCAGATCCCTCCACTGTTCATTTGGTGGAGGGCAGCCCCCACTCACTCTCTGGCACAGTTAGGCAGGCCACTCATGATAGTGTGACCTGTGGGCAAGGGAATTCAACCCCTTTGTTTTGGTGGGAATTCCCTATGCCAACATCATACGCAATGTTGTCTAGGGTTGTACGCAATGTATGCTAGAATTATCTTTGGGGACCAAAGAGTTTAAGTGGGGGGAGTGTGTAGCGGGGTCCCCTTTAAGACTCCCAGGACTACCTTACCCAGAACCCCTTTCAGCAATGTTTTACCCCAGAGACTCATGGGAGGGGTTATATAAGGAGGAGGCGAGGCGGAGCTCGGCCTCTTTGGGACACGAGACTTCAAGGGAGAGATCTTCCTGTGCGGATCCGCTGTAGTGCAAGGCCTGAAGCCTGGGGCCTTGCGCTGCTACCCAAAAGAGCCTTCCACCCCATCGCAAGCCTGGGTGGCATCTGACTCGGTTTTCTTCAACCGCTGCTGAGCCGGAGACCAGACCGCTGCAGACGCTGTGTGTGGAGCCACAGCAGGTGGAAGTTCCCGGACTGGAATCGCGTCCGGAGGGGTGAGCGAGCACATGCTCAATCCACAAATACTGTATACCATTGTTAGGCCTACAGACTGCCGTGGCCCACCAGTTCCTATTTTAGTTATTTTCCCCCACTAGAGATCCATAGCAGAACTGAGTCAAACGGATCTCTAGTGGAGTGTACTGTGTTGGCATTTTTACCCCCCCCCCCCTGGATTACAAATGTGTTCCTGAAATGTGCACCACCATTTAAAGACTTGCATGCAAAGAATTTTACCCCCCTAGAGACTGAGTTATATGGTCAGGCCTGGCCATCTAGGTAGTTTATTTAGTTGCTGCGCCATAGGGCGCATAGTGAAGTACTGTTACACGTGGCGCGTGTGCGCCATATCTTAATAGTTATAGTGTGACTATTGCTGCAGGGCTCTGCAGATAGATTCATATGATCTGTTATCACTGTTGATTTTATTGCCCCAGTAGATGCATTTCTCATGCGAAACATGTCGGGTACATGGACTTGCCCATAGCTATGCTTTTTATTTGATTCTAAACTTTGCTTGTACAAGCCTCTGCATGGAAGCCTGTTTCCTTTTTTTATATTTCGTTTTTCATACACCCATGTATGTTTTGTGACTTTTTGTTTTAAATAAACAAAGTCTTTTTTAATTATCATCTGATCCTGCACTATGTGGAGCTTCCCTCTTTTTTTTCTATGGTCATTACCACAATCCTTGATGCACTAATATCCTTGGCGCTTCATATCACCACCGTGGAAAGATCCGGCCGGAGATTCGGTGTCCCTGCATCCATCGATTGGTGAGGACGGTTCCTGAGGATTTCACATCTACACCTTTGCTTGATTGACCCACCACCGCTGGTGTGTGTGTCCACACATAGGGGTAAGAGTATCCATTGCTTTTTCCCCATTCCTGGTGTTGGAATCACGTCCCCGGGTGTTGCAGTTTTATGTATACATATATTCTACACGAACTTGAAGTCGCTATGGATATACCGTTTTTTGATTGACTGCATTTTTTCTCAGTTCACTTACTGAGCATCTCATTGGACTTGGCTGTCAGTCACTTCACTTTATAGAACTTTTATATATGAGTTTGCATATTTTTCACAACTGTTTGGTATTTATATATACTTTGGGGTCACTCCCTCTTTTTGTATTGATTAGTTAGTTCAACTATCACACGCCCAGATTTATATTTATATCTGGGTTTTCACATAGTATTTTGGCGCTGCATTTTTTATTTTCTGTTAACTATTCTGCGATTTGTCTATTTGCTGATGCTAGCAGCCACTTATTCATTTGTTCACCCAGTAGCGCTACTTTGTTTATTTTATACACTTTTTTTGTTGATTTTATTGCCAGTAGAAAGTAAATTCGTTATTCTTCTATCACTGCATTGGTGTTTGAATTTAATCATAGAGCATAAGATATACACATATTACGCTAGACTAACTGTGCCAGTAGGGGGTCAAGTGGATTGCCGGGGGTTGGCGGAGCTGTCTTCAGGGCCCAAAACTAAATCTGCGGCCCTCTTAACTGAAGGTATCGCTACACACCCTTTGTTTTGAACCGAAGCAAGATGACTTAGTTGTTCACCTGGTTGTTTCCTTCACCTGGGCCCTCTGAAGTTTTCCGTCGGCTTGTAATGCTCTCTCCATAACCTTAGTGGGCTGGGACAGTCACAGTGGCAGTGACCAATAACCCCCACACTGGGAGCAGACCACTGATCTGGAGGACTTTTCAATGGGAGCTATCTGTGGTGCCTCTGTTTGAGTAGGTTTTGATGCATTTTCCCCTCAATCCTGGAGGACAATGAAAGAACAAAGTTTAAAAAATGCAGCACTAACTCAATTGTACACATGAGATTAGGCTAATAGTGCAAGTATGTATCTACATTAGACATGTGCATTCGTTTTCGTCCGAATGCATTTTCGTCCGAATTTCAGCTATTTTCGTTATCGTTTTAACAAACGAAAACGAAAGCACAGAATCCGAAAACCGAAAGATCCGACATAAACAAATGCTTTATTTTCGTTTTCGTTGCTACAACAGTTTGATATAGATAGGAGATTCGACGTGACGCTGACAATAACAATCTGTGTCTATCGAACCTGTGGTCGAATGTGCCTAACCTTAACTCTATTAGTCCAAGATTATTCTACATAGGAGAGAAAAGATTCGATATTATAGAGAGAAAAGATTCGACATAGGAGAGAAAGATTCGACATAGGAGAGAAAGATTCGACATAGGAGAGAAAAGATTCGACATAGGAGAGAAAAGATTCGACATTATAGAGAGAAAAGATTCGACATTATAGAGAGAAAAGATTCGACATAGGAGAGAAAAGATTAGTTATTATAGAGAGAAAAGATTCGACATAGAGAGAAAAGATCACTGCTGGAATTGGGTGGGGGAAGTAAAATAAAAATAAAGTTGATGATGAATGTTATTGGCTGATTGTAACCAAAGAGGAGGAGCAGTAAAATAGCTAGAATGACGAAGATTCGACAAAGCATCGAAAGTTAGAAGATTCGACGGTGCAGCAAAACTGTACGACGCTGCAATCGTACATTTCCGGTCAAATGCATCCGCCCATAGGCTATAGAAGAATTCTAATGTTGGTTGACTAGTAATAGTAATGAATAAATATAATTATTACTAGTCATACAACATTAGAATTCTTCTATAGCTTGTGGGCGGAACATTCGACCGGAAATGTATGATTGCAGCGTCGTACAGTTTCACTGCTCCGTCGAATCTTCTTTGAACATTCGACAGACACCATAAGCCTTCAATGACAGATTCAACCTTAATTAATTCAGATTTTCGGACTAATGCAATTTCCTGTTTTTATTTACATTTTTTGACACTTTCTTTGTGAAATGGTAGGGGGTACAATGTACCCCTTACCAATTCACATAGGGGGGCCGGGATCTGGGGGTCCCCTTTGTTAAAGGGGTCTTCCAGATTCCGATAAGCCCCCCGCCCGCAGACCCCTACAACCACCGGGCAAGGGTTGTGGGGATGAGGCCCTTGTCCCCATCAACATGGGGACATCCTCCCCATGTTGAGGGCATGTGGCCTGGTACGGTTCAGGAGGGAGGGGGGGCCGCTCTCTCATCCCCCCCTCTTCCCCTGCGGCCGGCCAGGTTGCGTGCTCGGATAAGGGTCTGGTATGGATTTTTGGGGGGACTCCACGCCATTTTTTTTTAAATTTGGGGTGGAGTTCCCCTTAAAATCCATGCCAGATCAATAGGGCCTGGTATGGATATTTAGGGGGAACCGCACGCCATTTTTTTTTAAATTTGCGGCGGGGTTCCCCTTAATATCCATTCCAGACCTGAAGGGCCTGGTAATTGAATTTGGGGGAACCCCCACGCTTTTTTTTTTTATCAATGACTTTTCTATGTATTGATAAAAGCCGACAATTCATTAATAGCCGCGAGTGAGTTTTAAATGACTTTTTTTCCTTCAAAAATGACACTTTGTGCAGGGACAGTTCTAAGCACGGGAAACATGCGCCACTTTACATGTATATCATACACACCCACCAGGTACGAAATTTAAAGGAAAATTTCACTTTTATTTTTTCATTTTAAGCATTATTAAAATCACTGCTCCCGTAAAAAAACGTCTATTTTTTAAACCTTTTTTTGCATTGATACATGTCCCCTGGGGCATGACCCGGGTCCCCAAACACTTTTTAGGACAATAAATTGCATATTAGCCTTTATAATTAGCACTTTAGATTTCGAACGTTCGAGTCCATTGTATTTAATAGGGTTCTAAAGTTCACACGCACATTCTGTCTGTTCGCAGGTTCTGGTGCGAACCGAACAGGGGGGTGTTCGGCTCATCCCTGCTGGAGGCGAACTTTAATATCCCAATTCCTTTTAATTGGCTGCTGGAATTAGCCTTCGGCAGGTACTAAGTCCAAACAATGGACTTTTAGTATAAAAAGAATATACAGTATATATACTATATTGCCAAAAGTATTGGGACACCTGCCTTTACACTCGCAATCGCACATGAACTTTAATGGCATCCCAGTTTATAACAGGTTCAACTCCTCTGGGAAGGCTGTCCATAAGGTTTAGGAGTGTGTCTATGAGAATGTTTGACCATTCTTCCAGAAGCACATTTGTGAGGTCAGGTGTCCTATCATTCTGGGTACCCTATCAGATAGTGCCGGGATTGCAATGCGCATGCGCAGTCCCATTTCACGTAAATCTCAGAAAATAAACATCTGTTCAATCAGCTGGTTTTGGAGCATGCGCAGTTAACAAGGTGCTCGCTTTGTTCAATCAGCTGTTGGCGCTCGCTCCCGCCGCTCGTTTTATCAGATGGGGGACCCATCTCGATAGATAGAACAGCGCTGGCCGCGCTCACTAAAATAAAAGGGGCGGGTGTATTATTGGCAGTGCTCTTCTATCGAGATGGGTCCTTAATAATACACCCAGCCCTCTTATATAACCATCCCGCCCCTTGCTGTATTGAGTTGAGCGCAGCCAGCGCTGTTCTATCTAGATGGGTCCCCCATCTGGTAGAACGAGCGGCGGGAGCGCATGCTCCAACAACAGCTGATGTAACAGATGTTTACTCTCTGAGATTTCCGTGATCTCCAATTGCGCATGCGCAGTCCAACCCGGGCACTATCTGATAGGGGACCCATACTGTTAGAACACAGGCACTGATGTTGGATGAGAATGCCTGGCTCGCAATCTCCACACAAATTCATCCTAAAGGTGTTCTATCAGGTTGAGGTCAGGACTCTGTGCAGGCCAGTCAAACTCCTTCACCCCAAACTCGCTCGTCCATGTCTTTATGGACCTTGCTTTGTACACTGGTCCACATCATTTGGTGGAGGGAGGATTATGGTGTGGGGGGGATGGGGGATTATGGTGGGGGGTTGTTTTTCAGGAGTTGGGTTGGCACCTTAGTTTCAGTGAAGGGAACTCTTAAGGCGTCAGCATATCAAGACATTTTGGACAATTTCATGCTCCCAACTTTGTGGGAACAGTTTGGGGACGTCCCATTCCTGTTCCAACATGACTGCGCACCAGTACACAAAGCAAGGTCCATAAAGACATGGATGAGCGAGTTTGGTAATAATAGTGTAACTTCTGATTCATGGATTAAACAGAACATTGAAGATTTATATCCGGAGTTTCTCTCGCACCCTGTAAGCAGACATGATCCTTGGACTGTGGAGGTGGATGTCTGTGAAGGTTTTCGTTCATTCAGGTCAATCAATAAATCAAGCTAACTGGATTTGCTGTATTTTAGGACATTTTGCTGGTCAGCCGACAAGCGTTCTCAATTCAGAATGACTTCTACAAAAATTATTTGGGAATGGAAGGTGGATGCGAGAGGTTTATCTGCTTTGTATTATATGGATTATGTGCTTGAAATCTTATAAAAAAAAAATATATATTTTATTTGAATCTTTTGGTATTTATTTTATTTTTATTTATTTTAAAATAGTAAAACAAACCATATTAAAATGGGAGTGGATCTCTTATAAATGTATTCAGAATGTTATCTATGTCATAGTTTTTTTTTTTCCAATTCAATATGTTAAAAAAATCTGAAGAATATATTTAAAAAATATATTTCCTGACGCATCATGGCAGCACACACACTGGGTTGTGACTCCGCCCCCACAACCTGATAGGACTGATTAACTATAAGTGTTGAAGAGGAGCCCCCCGCCACATTCTCTCTTTTTTCCTCATCGGACTAGGACTGACAGCATAAAGCATAAGACCTCCTACCGCTTTCGCCCCAGCTAGGTTCAGCCTCTCCTAGTTGGAAGCCCTGTCTGTACAGTCTCTAAATGAGCTCTATACAGGGACCCCACTCTGATGGTCTCAGTGGTGCTGTAAGTATATCTTTTGCACAGGCCTTAAACAGGCTTCAAAACCATTGGGCACGGCTTCCATTCCATTCCCTACATCTTTCTTTTCTTCATAGCTTTTTCTTTCCCCCTTCAGCGTTTGCTGAGCCTTCTAGTCCCTCAGGCTTCCTTGCCTCTCCCATCATGGCACTGTACTGATCGGCGCCGCGTCCGGAAGTGACCTCAATGTTTTTCTCATCTCGCCAGTTTCAAAGATGGCGTCAGTGCAACAAATCGCTAGTGCGCATGCGCGGCACCGCGTCATCTCCGCGGCGACGGCGGTCCATTTAAAAACAGCTATGGCAATGTTTTTTTTTGCTGACCACTCACCATACTCTGCAAATACACACTGCCACAGGTTCTGGACAAGATCTTCTAACCTGGTAAGCGCTGCTTTCACTCCCTACTATTTATGCAGGGGCACCCTTAGACAAACATTTTTTGTTCTCCTTTACTGGTATCCCTTTATCCTTACTCTCCCTTTCTCCAGGTACACTCTCTCTATCACACATGGAAGAAGCTGTCCCAGCAGACCATCCACAGCCAGTAAGGTAAGAGGCAGCAAAGGTGTGGTAAGTAGTGAAGAGGAGACAAAAGGAAGCCAAGCCATTAATATCACTTCTCTGATAGCCCTGGCAGATCCTCAAGATCGTCTCACTCCAGACGTAGGGAACGTTCTCCCTCAAGACACTCGCACTCCAGAAGAAGTAGACCGAGAACATCCTCCCACCATCACAGCAAGGCATCCTCCCACAAAAGAGATAGCCATCAGACCCGTCCTGCGGCTAATGCCTGCTGGGTGTGCGGAGGTATCAAATATTATCAGAGATTTTGTGAAAGAATCAATTATGGAAGCCTCTTTCACAGAACCGGTAAGGTTGACCCAGGCAACACCAGCATCAACCTCTTACACCCTGCAGGGGTCAGACGAATCCGTAGCTAAAGAGGATCCCCAGTATCGGTTGGTTTCGATTTTTCCCTTATAGATCCTTTTACAAAATCGGTAAAAGAAGCTATTGGCTGGGATGAATCCAAAGAGACACCTCGTAAACTCAGAAAATATTTCCCTATACTAATAAAATTAAATTAAAACGTCCAAACAGTGACTATGTAAATAAAGTGCTAAATAGCCAAAATGGCAGTCCAAATAGCAACAGCTAATTGCAGGGAGAGAAGCAAGGATGGGTGTGGGAATACACCTTGTCTCATCAGAAACACACTGGATCAGATGAACAAATGATGCATAAATAATCCTCCCCCTTAGACACCAGCCTCTCACCTCTCTGGTGGACCCCACGGGGTCAGTAATAACCACAAAGATCTCCACTGCTCACAATGAGAACTTCCAGTCCTTTTGCGTGACCCGAAACCACTGTAGGGATCTCCACAGCTTACCAGTGTTCTTCCTTAAAGCAAATCTTCCTGATGGACCCCACGAGGTCAATAATGGCCACAAAGATCTCCACTGCTCACAATGAGAACTTCCAGTCCTTTTGAGTGACCCGGAATCACTGTAAGAATCTCCACAGCTTACCAATGTTCTTCCTTAAAACGAATCTTACTCCATAATATTCAGAAAAAAACGAAAAGGGACTCCATAGTGAAGCATGTAAAGGAAAGCCCCAAGAAAAGGCGTTTATTCAAATAAAAACAGCTAAAAAAACACGTTAAAAACCAAGGGGTAAAAAACGCCAAACAAAATGTTCATAAAATACTAACTTCCGGTTTACGGCCGCAAACCGGAAGTGGACGTCACTTAGGCTCCTCCTCCCGACGCGTTGCGTCACTACACACGTGACTTCATCAAGGGCATAGGGGCCAAGTGACTAATAGGAGCTTATATACACTTCTGATCATCATATGCAAATTAATACCAAGCAATGGATTCTGGGAGATCAGTCAGGTCATTCTTGGTCTCCATGACCTTGACAACTACTGCCCAGAACAAGGTATAAATACAAACTAAATATTTAAAAAGTGTGGCGCCAATGAATGATGAGGAAGAACCTCAACCGTGCAATATACTGAAATAAGTATATGTAAATTTTTAAATTGAACACAATGTAGTGATAAATATACCCTGTGACATGTGCATAATATACAATTTACATGAAAATACCATATAGCATAAAACGATGCCTCATCCACCTGTCTCTACTGACAGTCAGCAGGTGGTGAACCAATAGCTATATCGTGCATATACAAACAAAACAAACACAACTTACACCCATTGGAATTCAAGTTCATATGGGGTAACTTTGATGAGTGTCTGCCAATATAATGGTCATACACTAAAGGAAAGTTCCAGCAAAGAATCTCCCGAAGAACTTGGGATAACCTTATCCGTATACCGGGAAGTATGTTGGATGTAGTAGACCACTAGGTATATACTTTCACCCGGGAGTGCCTTCACCATGGATCCATAAAGGAGAAAGGGATACTCTTACCAGCTATGATGGATCCAATGCGCCGTACGGCGGATGGATCTTTCAGGCTTTGTCTCTACCAGAGACAGGGGAGCGACAACCGGAGTCTGTAGAACGCCTCCTCTTAGAGCTGGCAGCACTTCTATTTTATCAAGAACGATCCAATCCCAAATTGAAAAGCACCTCAATAGGTCATAGCCATGAAAAACAGGGAAAAGATTCTCCACATGGTGTAAATCCAAAAATGATTTATTAAAACATCCGTTTTAAAGTTCAAGCAATGTGAACACTCGGTAAAAATTCAGCTATGATGGATCCAATGCGCCGTACGGCGGATGGATCTTTCAGGCTTTGTCTCTACCAGAGACAGGGGAGCGACAACCGGAGTCTGTAGAACGCCTCCTCTTAGAGCTGGCAGCACTTCTATTTTATCAAGAACGATCCAATCCCAAATCGAAAAGCACCTCAATAGGTCATAGCCATGAAAAACAGGGAAAAGATTCTCCACATGGTGTAAATCCAAAAATGATTTATTAAAACATCCGTTTTAAAGTTCAAGCAATGTGAACACTCGGTAAAAATTCTTAAAAAGCAAATATATAAAAAGCAAAATATAAGAAAAGCCACGACACTCCAGAGCACAGCAGTACAAAATTGAAGACAGCGTGGTCAAGTCAGCTGGAGCTGGTGTATTGTCCGACCGGTTTCGTCTTAACAGACATCTACTGGGAAATACAACAAGCCCACTGACCTCCACGCTTATATATAAGAAGAGTAATCATAAATTTGTAACAGTTGTGATCTAATTTGTATCCCAAATCTCCGGGATCCCTCTTTCCAATCATAGAGGGTATTAGATATTATCACCTAAATGGTGAGCCAATAGGGAAGAGATTGCTAAAAAGGACCTCGCCACGTCATCCGTCATGTGACCATGATCGTCGGTGTGCAGAGGTATGCCAGCATCCCGTGACGCTCCGTCCCAGCGTGAGCGTCACTCATACGGCAGTCTGGGAAATGTAGTCTCACCCCGAGGCCGTACCACACTCCCCTATCACTGCCGCTACGTCACTACGTCATGACGTCATGGCGGCGCGACCAGCCGCAAAGCAACCTGGGGCGTGTAGTGTACTGTGAGTCTAGCCATCATGATCACAGACTATCTCCCGTCATCCTTGCCCTCACGCAGCATCAGGCACAATGCCTGACACGAGATCAGCGCCCTACCTGACATATATAGTGTCATAAATGCTATAAATGCTAATCTTCAAGGACGTGTACCAAAACAAGCAGTAATACTGATATGATACATCATATTTCTTAATGGATTGGGGAGAACATCTATTCATGTCAATATGGAAGAACTTTTCAGTATTTGGTGTAGTGCTTATTGGCCAAAACAACCTATTACAAAAACCAGTATATGTAGTTCATTATATGATAACTATTACTCCATATACGGTGATCAGAATAATAATTCTAATCCGTGCACAACATGGTGGTAAATATATAATAGATTAATATCAATATTTGGACCAGTATCCCGGAAATAAGGAACATATAAAGGTGTCGTCATGGTACATATATAGTACGCATAAATAACTTCTATAATCACAGTTAATATGGCGAAAATATTGCATACAAGGGGATATAGTCAATCTATATGGAATTAAGCTTGGTTAATAAAAGCATTAATATCCCAGTCAATGTTAAGGCCATACGGCCTATAACATTTGAGCTGGTAAATCCAGTAAGTTTCTAGCTGGGAGACCCCCCTAATGCGGGACTCCCCCCTCCAACTAGGGATAAACTTGTCTATAATTTGAAATGTAGTGCCTTTAGGATCTTTATTATGGAACTCCAAATAGTGTCTGGGAACACTATGGTTCGTCTTACCCTTTTTAATACTGGTAAGATGTTCCCCTACCCTGATAGAAAATGTGCGGATAGTACGCCCTACATACTGCTTCCCGCAGGGGCAGGTAAGCAAATAAACGATATATTTGGTCGCACATGTGGCAAAATGTTTCATTTGGTAACTAACACCGGTAGACGTAGATCTGTATGTGAAGGAACGCATGGTCCCTAGAGGGTTAAGATGGGATGTATGCCCACAACAGGGGGATTTGGATACAGATGCTTGGTTCCGTTATTTTAATGAAGCCGGCATTTCATTTATTTCGTTCCTATTGGAGAAAAAAATGACCCGATTAACTAGCATAGACAAAGACATTAAGGACATTAGGGATAAACTTTCGCCATACAAATCCACAGCAGAATACAATTTATTATCTAATAATCTGAAAGGCCATTTAGAAAAAGAAGAGAAAGAACAAAAAATAAAGAAACAGAAAAAATATACTAGAGATGTTAATGACTATAAAAGTTGTTGTGTTTTTAGCTGGCAATCTAAGGAAGACTTGGGAGTTGAGCAAAACAATCAGACTATGGATACAACTGCTCCTCCATCCATGGATGTGCGATTAGTACCATCCACATCCAATCAGGTTCACAGTCGTCCTCCGATTGCCAGGGAATCTGACCAAAGACAACCTAGTGCACGTACCCCTAATGCACCATATAGGGGTCCACCTCCAATACCAGGAGGAAGGGGTAGAGGCCCTAGGGGTAATAATAGGGGTAGAAAAGATAAATCCCGGGAACATTGGAGACACGAGTCACCCCGGGGAAGGGGTGGTTACGGTCAACAAGATTCTGACTATTATGCATATCAGTATCAAAGAACACCTACACAGACCCATAATCGTTTCTCACCACTTAGAGACGATAGGAGTACGTATCCACCTCAATATAATTATAGAGATAGAGATGATGATTACGCACACAATAGATCTCCATATAATTATAACCAGAGCCATCCCGGTCCATCTTATTCGGGGGGTTTTTACAGAGAACAAAATGGGTACAACAAAAACCAAGACCCAAACGTGGGTGCAGAGGTGGATGGCGTATCCAACAACAAAAAAGAAAATGCATATAAGGGAGGATGGAATTTTTAATCTAAGCACAGCAACCTTTACGGAAGCTGAAAAAACTGTTCTAAATAAAGGTCTTAAATATGTTCCCCCTAAACATTTGAACAAATTTGCCACATTTATTGATGTGCATAAGTTTGTTCGAAAATTAAATATTCAAAGATATTTTATTTCTAACCCAACTAGACCATCAACACAGGATAATAGTTCACTTATGGTACATTCAGGGCTTTCAAACCCCTCTCTCTTCAATCCACCATGCCCCATAGCGCCCTCAGTTCAGGTATTCAAAGACTTGGTTCTGAGGGACTTGGAGGCATTACCTAAAAAAAGAATATACCCTAAGATAAAAATTGGCTTGAAATCTTTGTGTGAGAGAAAAGATCTGACTATACGCCCCGCCGATAAGGGCGGAGGCATAGTTGTCCTAGACAAAACTGCTTATCATTTGGAAATGACTAGAATTCTAAGTGATACGGCCACTTATACTCGCCTCAATGGTAATCCGACTCAGAGCTATAAAACAGCTCTGATAGATCTGATTGATACCGGGACACAATTGGGAATCCTTGATAAAAAGGAGCAATGTTATTTGGTTCCTGTTGCTCCACGGATATTGTATTATTTACCAAAGGTACACAAGTGCGTGAGCAATCCTCCGGGTCGCCCAATTATTAGCGGAATCGACTCCGTGACTTCACGAATAGGGAGGTATATAGACTTCCATCTTCAGCCCATCGTGAAGTCTATACCATCCTATTTAAAAGACACCCGACATGTAATTTCTCTATTACAACAGGTAAATTATAGCGAGGACATCTTACTTGTGACAGCGGACGTTGCTTCGCTGTATACTAGTATCTCACACGACTTAGGTCTGTCGGCAGTAAATTTATTTCTGTCAAGAGTCAATACCCTTTCGGGCACGCAAAAACGATATATTATGGACCTCTTACAATTCGCTACACACCACAATTATTTCTGGTACAATGGGGACTTCTTTTTGCAACAAAAGGGGGTCGCAATGGGGGCAAAATTTGCCCCGAGCTTGGCTAATATTTTTATGGCCAAATGGGAGGAGGATGTCATCTATACGTATAATCGACCCAAGATTATTCTCTGGGTTCGATACATAGATGACATCCTCCTCCTATGGAGGGGTGACGAGACTTCTCTTGTTTCCTTCATGTCCACCTTGAATGATAATAATGTGGGTATTAATCTGTCCTATGAGACCAGTTATAGGTCTATCAATTTTTTGGATTTGGAAATCTTTTCCAATAATGGACAATTACAAACTAGGACATTTTTCAAACCCACAGACCGGAATGGTTACATTCCGGTCGACAGTTGCCATCACTCTACATGGCTGCGATCTGTGCCTCGCAGCCAGATTCTAAGAGTCAGACGCAACTGTTCCAATCTTTCAGACTTTTTTTATCAAGCCAATATACTTAAATCCAGATTTGTAGAGAAGGGGTACCAAGTTTCGACTATAGAGGATGAAATCCAACATATAGCCAAGATTGAGAGAGACTCTTTAATCAAAGAGCGGGATAAGCCCATTCAAGAACAAAAACATAAGTTTTCCTTTTTCACCACATACTCTGTCCAACATAGACAGATAAAAGATATTTTCCAGAAACACTGGAAAGTTCTAAAAAATGATATGGTGTTGGGACCGTCTTTGCCTGATAAAGCCGGAGTAACATATCGAGGAGCACCCTCATTAAGGAATCAGATCGCACCTAATGTTACTGATCCCCCAATAATACCTACCTTCTTTCCTCAATTAAAGGCGTATTATCCCTGTAAAAAATGTAAGGTCTGTTTGATTAACACCTGTGGGAAACGTAAAACTGACACCTTTAGATCTACGTCTACCGGTGTTAGTTACCAAATGAAACATTTTGCCACATGTGCGACCAAATATATCGTTTATTTGCTTACCTGCCCCTGCGGGAAGCAGTATGTAGGGCGTACTATCCGCACATTTTCTATCAGGGTAGGGGAACATCTTACCAGTATTAAAAAGGGTAAGACGAACCATAGTGTTCCCAGACACTATTTGGAGTTCCACAATAAAGATCCTAAAGGCACTACATTTCAAATTATAGACAAGTTTATCCCTAATTGGAGGGGGGAGTCTCGCATTAGGGGGGTCTCCCAGCTAGAAACTTACTGGATTTACCAGCTCAAATGTTATAGGCCGTATGGCCTTAACATTGACTGGGATATTAATGCTTTTATTAACCAAGCTTAATTCTATATAGATTGACTATATCCCCTTGTATGCAATATTTTTGCCATATTAACTGTGATTATAGAAGTTATTTATGCGTACTATATATGTACCATGACGACACCTTTATATGTTCCTTATTTCCGGGATACTGGTCCAAATATTGATATTAATCTATTATATATTTACCACCATGTTGTGCACGGATTAGAATTATTATTCTGATCACCGTATATGGAGTAATAGTTATCATATAATGAACTACATATACTGGTTTTTGTAATAGGTTGTTTTGGCCAATAAGCACTACACCAAATACTGAAAAGTTCTTCCATATTGACATGAATAGATGTTCTCCCCAATCCATTAAGAAATATGATGTATCATATCAGTATTACTGCTTGTTTTGATACACGTCCTTGACGATTAGCATTTATAGCATTTATGACACTATATATGTCAGGTAGGGCGCTGATCTTGTGTCAGGCATTGTGTCTGATGCTGCGTGAGGGCAAGGATGATGGGAGATAGTCTGTGATCATGATGGCTAGACTCACAGTACACTACACGCCCCAGGTTGCTTTGCGGCTGGTCGCGCCGCCATGACGTCATGACGTAGTGACGTAGCGGCGGTGATAGGGGAGTGTGGTACGGCCTCGGGGTGAGACTACATTTCCCAGACTGCCGTATGAGTGATGCTCACGCTGGGACGGAGCGTCACAGGATGCTGACATACCTCTGCACACCGACGATCATGGTCACATGACGGATGACGTGGCAAGGTCCTTTTTAGCAATCTCTTCCCTATTGGCTCACCATTTAGGTGATAATATCTAATACCCTCTATGATTGGACAGAGGGATCCCGGAGATTTGGGATACAAATTAGATCACAACTGTTTCAAATTTATGATTACTCTTCTTATATATAAGCGTGGTGGTCAGTGGGCTTGTTGTATTTCCCAGTAGATGTCTGTTAAGATGAAACCGGTCGGACAATACACCAGCTCCAGCTGACTTGACCACGCTGTCTTCGTTTTTGTACTGCTGTGCTCTGGAGTGTCGTGGCTTTTCTTATATTTTGCTTTTTATATATTTGCTTTTTAAGAATTTTTACCGAGTGTTCACATTGCTTGAACTTTAAAACGGATGTTTTAATAAATCATTTTTGGATTTACACCATGTGGAGAATCTTTTCCCTGTTTTTCATGGCTATGACCTATTGAGGTGCTTTTCAATTTGGGATTGGATCGTTCTTGATAAAATAGAAGTGCTGCCAGCTCTAAGAGGAGGCGTTCTACAGACTCCGGTTGTCGCTCCCCTGTCTCTGGTAGAGACAAAGCCTGAAAGATCCATCCGCCGTACGGCGCATTGGATCCATCATAGCTGGTAAGAGTATCCCTTTCTCCTTTATGGATCCATGGTGAAGGCACTCCCGGGTGAAAGTATATACCTAGTGGTCTACTACATCCAACATACTTCCCGGTATACGGATAAGGTTATCCCAAGTTCTTCGGGAGATTCTTTGCTGGAACTTTCCTTTAGTGTATGACCATTATATTGGCAGACACTCATCAAAGTTACCCCATATGAACTTGACACCCATTGGAATTAAGTTTTGTTTGTATATGCACGATATAGCTATTGGTTCACCACCTGCTGACTGTCAGTAGAGACAGGTGGATGAGGCATCGTTTTATGCTATATGGTATTTTCATGTAAATTGTATATTATGCACATGTCACAGGGTATATTTATCACTACATTGTGTTCAATTTAAAAATTTACATATACTTATTTCAGTATATTGCACGGTTGAGGTTCTTCCTCATCATTCATTGGCGCCACACTTTTTAAATATTTATTTAACCTTTTCCTGTCTGATTTTGAGTGGTTGGCTGCACATAACTAGTTTTCTATTATAGGATTGGCGCAGTACTACACATTTTTATATAAATACAAACTAGATAAACTAGTAAATAGATAAAAAGATATACATTAAAGTTACTAACGTCAAAACATTAAAACTAAATATTTAGTTTTAATGTTTTGACGTTAGTAACTTTAATGTATATCTTTTTATCTATTTACTAGTTTATCTAGTTTGTATTTATACCTTGTTCTGGGCAGTAGTTGTCAAGCTCATGGAGACCAAGAATGACCTGACTGATCTCCCAGAATCCATTGCGTGGTATTAATTTGCATATGATGATCAGAGGTGTATATAAGCTCCTATTAGTCACTTGGCCCCTATGCCCTTGATGAAGTCACGTGTGTAGTGACGCAACGCGTCGGGAGGAGGAGCCTAAATGACGTCCACTTCCGGTTTGCGGCCGTAAACCGGAAGTTAGTATTTTATGAACATTTTGTTTGGCGTTTTTTACCCCTTGGTTTTTAACGTGTTTTTTAGCTGTTTTTATTTGAATAAACGCCTTTTCTTGGGGCTTTCCTTTACATGCTTCACTATGGAGTCCCTTTTTGTTTTTTTCTGAATATTATGGAGTAAGATTCGTTTTAAGGAAGAACATTGGTAAGCTGTGGAGATTCTTACAGTGGTTCCGGGTCACTCAAAAGGACTGGAAGTTCTCATTGTGAGCAGTGGAGATCTTTGTGGCCATTATTGACCTCGTGGGGTCCATCAGGAAGATTCGCTTTAAGGAAGAACACTGGTAAGCTGTGGAGATCCCTACAGTGGTTTCGGGTCATGCAAAAGGACTGGAAGTTCTCATTGTGAGCAGTGGAGATCTTTGTGGTTATTACTGACCCCGTGGGGTCCACCAGAGAGGTGAGAGGCTGGTGTCTATGGGGGAGGATTATTTATGCATCATTTGTTCATCTGATCCAGTGTGTTTCTGATGAGACAAGGTGTATTCCCACACCCATCCTTGCTTCTCTCCCTGCAATTAGCTGTTGCTATTTGGACTGCCATTTTGGCTATTTAGCACTTTATTTACATAGTCACTGTTTGGACGTTTTAATTTAATTTTATTATTGTTGATTTTGTCACCCCATTTATTTAATTTATGAGAAGTTAGACTTTATTAATAGCACTTTTAATATTAGCACTTTCTATTGACATTTAGCGCTGCTTCACTATATAAACTATTTTATTGTATGTTGGTCACATTATAGAAGTTAGCTGCTAGTTGTCTCTTAATATTTAATTTGTTCAGCAATATTTGCACTTTAGTGTTTCTATTTTTACTGAGTGGTAAGCGCACAAGCACCTTTTTTTTCTATATTTCCCTATACTAAAGAGTGATCCGGAAACCTTTCCCTTCATTGACGAACTTGAAGAACTAATCAAGGATGAGTGGGAAAAACCTGACAAGAAAGCAATCCTTAACAATAGGATAGCAAAGCTATATCCTTTAAAAGAGCCAGCAGTGAACCCCCTCATCTCAGCTCCTATAGTAGATTCTTCTCTAATGAGATTGGCAAGACACATGACCCTACCAATAGAAGATGCGGTAACTTTCAGAGACGTCTTGGATAGGAAAATTGACCTTTAATTAAAGAAGGCCTATTCATTGGTTGGAGGTGCCTGCAGGCCAGCTATCGCCCTAGCTGCGGTTGGCAGAGCAATTACCAGATGGACATCAAACGTCGAGAAGCTACTACTGGAAGCAGCGGACCAGGACAAAATAGTGTCTGCACTACAGGAACTTAGCCTGGCAGGAGACTTCGCAGCCGAAGCATCGGTCGACATTATTAGATCATCAGCGAGGTCAATGCTAGCGTCAGTTACATCCAGAAGAGCCCTCTGGCTAAAACCGTGGGTCGCAGACAAAACATCTAAGTCAAACTGGTGCAAGATTCCGTACGATGGAACCAACTTGTGCGGTCCAAGATTAGACCTAGCAATATCAAAGGTCACAGGTGGAAAATCGGGCCTGATACCATCAGATAGGAGGCCAAAACAGCAAAAACCTCCTCCCTTTAGAAGAAACCTCCCGGAGAGATACAGGGAAGCAAGATCATATAGACCAGGCAAAGACTTCAAACGCAACTGGAGAAATACTCAATCGTCTTATTTAAGAACACAGAAACCCAACATTGCTATTACAGGAGAGCAGCAGAAGTCGTTTTGATGGATCGGTCCCCCATCCCATACCAGTGGGAGCAAGGCTCAAACTATTAACTCAGGTATGGGAAGACCATATAAAGGAACCATGGACAATATCCACGATCAAATAAGGACACAGATGGGGTTTCAAAAGCAGAACCCCCAAACACCATTTTCAAGTTACCCGGATTCCATCATCCCTATTAAAAAGAAAACTTCTAATCAAATACGTATTGGAGTTAACTCAGAAGCAAGCAGTGGTGGAAGTACCATCAAAACCAAAAAACCAAAGGTTTTTATTCCCCTCGCTTTCTCGTAAAGAAAAAGACAGGGGATCTGAGACAGGTTCTAGACCTTAAGAACCTCAACAGATCGATACAATTGGAATCCTTCAAAATGGAGAGTCTCCAATCCATACTACTAGCGATCAACACAAAAGATTGGATGTTATCAATAGATTTATCCGACGCCTATCTCCATATTCCTATACACCAAGATTTTCAAAAGTACCCACGCTTCGCGATAGGACAGCAACACTTCCAATTTCGGAGTCTTCCATTTGGAATATCGACAGCCCCCAGGACGTTTACAAAGGTTCTACTTCCGGTGATAGCCTATATGAGAGAGAAAGGACTCTCCTGGCCGGCAGCCAACAACTATTACTCCAGCATCGAGAGATACTAATATCCACCTTACAACACTTTGGTTGGATAATAAACTGAAAGAAAAGCAGTAGAACCAACCCTATGATCTTCCTAGGCGCGGAAATCAATACCAATGCCAACACTGTGGGTCTACCACAGGAGAAAATAGGACCACTGATACAAAAAATAAAAAGACTAATGGCAGCGACACATCTGCAAGCCAGAACATGCCCAAGCATCCTAGGTTCCATGTCCTTCACCTTCCCGATGGTCCAGTGGTCTCAATGGCATACAAGGACATTTCAAGTCTCATTTCTGAGGCAATGGAATGGAACATCACTAACACAACGGATCCTTATCAGCAGATCGTTGAAACAGTCGGTATGGTGGTAGACGCGAATCAGCAACCTAAGACGTCATCGACCCATCGTCCCTCCTCGGGCAGAAATAGTTACATCAGATGCCAGCCTCCAGGGCTGGGGTGCACATTACCAAGATCTGGCAGCACAGGGTCGCTGGTCCTTCCGTCCTCAGGGAGTAGTATCGAACATCCTGGAACTCAGAGCTGCTTTTCAAGCACTACTAGCGTTCAGACCACTTCTCACGGGGAGGAACGTTATATTGTGCATGAACAATACTGTAGCAGTGAACTACATCCGCAGACAGGGCGGAACGCGAAGCAACTCTCTTATACAGGAGGTGCGCCCGATTCTCGTGTGGGCACAAGTTCAACTGGAAAATTTGAAGGCGGTATACGTTCCAGCGGCTCAGAACCAGCTTGCGGACGATCTAAGCAGGATATACGTCTCAAACAATGAATGGTCACTGAGTCACTGGGGAATTCTCCCTTATAACACAGAGGTGGGGAACTCCTGACATCGATTTGGCAGCAACGCCGATGAATAACAAATGTCTCAAGTTTTTAGCGCAAACTGCTTATCCAATGGCAGAGGGCGTCGACTGTTTCCTTCACCCTTGGAGGTTTCGTCTGTGCTACATATTTCCTCCCATTCCCTTAATACCCTTAATAGCCAGGTTCCTGGCCAGACTGAGGAACTCAACGTCGACAGTTATAGCAGTGATACCTTTTTGGCCAAGGAGGCCATGGTTCACAACCATCCTACAGCTGAGTATAGAAGATCCACTGATTCTTCCAGTAACTTCGGATCTACTTTCACAAGGCCGGTTCCTACACCCAGCACCAGAAAGGCTCCACCTAATAGCCTGGAACTTGAGAGGGGGAGGCTATTAGATCAAGGATGTTCCCTAAAAGTAGTGGCTACATTGCAACAGGCCAGGAATAAATCAACGGCATTAATAGCAGAGTTTGGGAAAGATTCACTACGTTAGCGCAACAGCAGCCATGGGACCCAATTTCTTCTACGGTGGCACAAGTTCTTGAATTCCTTCAGCTAGGCCTGGACAGAGGCCTAAGTTTGAGCACCTTAAAAGTTCAGACATCTGCTTTATCAGCCATGACAGGAATCAAATGGGCATTTAACCCTCTCATAATTCAGTTTCAAAGAGCATGTCTAAAAATAAGACCAAATCTAAATACTATAGAAAAAATATATATATGTCCCGTGAAGAAATACATACGGTATGTGAAAAACTATAAAACATATACTCTAATAATATATGTGCACATACAATAAATTAATAAGTGTCCGTGGCGTCACTTCAAAACGCCAGACAGGCATACGACAGGTAGCCGCAATGTATTGCGGTCTCGGCGGACCAATCAATCATTTGTGTCTCACCCTCCTTCATATATGCCCGTCTCTCCACTCCAATCGAAAACACTGTGATCTTCCATCCAAACACCGGACTGTAGATTCGATGAGCGGTCGAAAAAAAACGCCACACACTATAAAGAGCGCCGTGTAGCTTCTCCCAGACTAGTTTCGTTGCATAGGACTTCTTTCTGAGAGAAGCTACACGGCGCTCTTTATACAGTGTGGCGTTCGGTTTTTTCGACCGCTCATCTAATCTACAGTCCGGCGTTTGGACGGAAGATCACGGTGTTTTCGATTGGAGTGGAGAGACGGGCATATATGAAGGAGGGTGAGACACAAATGATTGGTCCGCCGAGACCGCAATACATCGTCGTATGCCTGTCTGGCGTTTTGAAGTGGTTTTGCTGAAGTGCCTAACTTTGATTTGCTAGATGTGAGTGAAACTATTGAAGGTTACCTGTGCTGTGTTTAATAAAAGTTTTTACGTACTTCACTATTGGAGACCTTTTTGCTTTTTCATGTGGGAAAACTTGACTGACCTAGCAACATCGTTTGGATCTATCTTTTATTCCCTGAGGGGTGTTTAAGCTGTGAAGCCGAGCATGAGAGTGCAAGGCAAATCCTATTGGTGAGTGCAAGTCCTTAGGGAGTGGAGTCACTAATCACGCTGGTGTGGTGAAGGTTTATTCAAGAGAACACAGGAAGATTTTTATGCAAATTTTAGTTGAAGTCACTATTATTGGAACACTTATCTCACTGATGGACTTTTTTTTAAATGTTTTTTCACAACTGGTTTGAAAACATTATTTGAACGCCACGGACACTTATTAATTTATTGTATGTGCACATATATTATTAGAGTATATGTTTTATAGTTTTTCACATATATGTATTTCTTCACGGGACATATATATATATTTTCTATAGTATTTAGATTTTTGCTGTGATACACAGAAGCGCTACTAATTTTGTTTATTCAAAATACTTTTTTTATTATATGTTTTTTGTAAAGTAGCAGCTAGTAAGGTTTTTTTTGGTCTGCATTCAGCAGACCTGCTCCCGAAGCGCAGTGGAGTGTATAAGGGAAGAAGAGGGCAGTTGATTTATTTTTATACACTATTTTAGTCAGTCTAAAAATAAGACCACCAAGAAAACCAATCTTCCCAACCTGGGACCTGTCAATTGTTCTAGAAGCCTTGTCGAAACAACCTTTTTTTCCCTTAGAGGAGATATCTTTAGGGGACTTAACACTTAAATTGGTATTCTTGGTCGCAATAACCTCAGCAAAGAGAGTATCCAAACTGCAAGCACTGTCTATGAAAGAGTCTCATCTAATCTTCTATCCTGACAGAGTCGTTCTAAGACCGTCTGAACAATTCATACCAAAGGTAGCATCTGCCTTCCATTTCAACCCCAAAATAAATCTACCAGTTTTTCTCACTAGCCAGGGGGATCCGCATCCATTGGATATCAAGTCCATTATATCCTCATATCTGGAGGTTACTAACCCATTTAGAAAATCTGAGAATCTGTTCGTCATACCGAACGGCCCTAAGAAAGGCCAAGCAGCCTCTTCCAGGACAATAGCATCTTGGCTGATTAAAATCATCAAAAGAGCATATGCAATTCAACTCCTTCCAATACCTGACGACCTAAAGGCTCACGCGACCAGGGCAGTGGCGACATTTTGGGCAGCATACTGTAGAGTGTCACCAGAAACGATATGTAAGGCAGCAACTTGGTCTTCTAGAACCACGTTCATGTCTCACTACAGAATAGACCCGGCACGGTTAAACGACGGTGGAATTTGGAAGAGCGGTCATTGAAACAAATTCTTCCATATCTTGTGAATAAAAAAATAAAAAAACTAATAATAATATACGCGTTTAAAAGCACCCACCCTTGTTACGAGTTATTTCCCAGTGTGTGTGCTGCCATGATGCATCAGGAAAATGGAAAATTGTATACTCACCTTTCCGTAATTTTCCTTTCCTGACGCATCCCATGGCAGCACACAGATACCCACCCGTATGAGGTAATATTTACTGAGAATGTGGCGGGGGGCTCATCTTCAACACTTATAGTTAATCAGTCCTATCAGGTTGTGTGGGCAGAGTCACAACCCAGTGTGTGTGCTGCCATGGGATGCGTCAGGAAAGGAAAATTACGGAAAGGTGAGTATACAATTTTCCATTTTTCCAATATATGTCTTTGGAAAATACATTTAAATTTTTTTTGGAATGCCTTTACAAGTATATTTAAAAACATATGTTTAAATGCATTTTTTTAGATGTTGAAAAATATCTGGAAGATATATTTACAAACATATATTTTCAAATATATGCCTTTGGAAAATATATTAAAATTATATTTTTGGAATACATTTACAAATATATGTAAAAATATATGTTGAAATTACTTTATGTGTTAAAAAAATCTGAAGAATATATTTAAAAAATATATTTTCCAATATATGTCTTTGGAAACTACATTTAAATTATATTTTTGGAATGCATTTACAAGAATATTTAAAAATATATGTTTAAATGCATTTTTTAAGATGTTCAAAAATATCTGGCAAATATATTTAAAAAAATATATTTTCAAATATATGCCTTTGGAAAATATATTTTAATTTACATTTTTGGAATAGATGTAAAAATATATTAGCGTAGGCCAATATATTGTAAATATATTTAAAATATATAATTATATGGTCTGCCTGACTTATCTTACTTATCTTGCTCTGCGGTGTCCTGTAGCGGGCTCACACTGGTATCACGATGGAGCGGCAGTGCGGTGGAGGAGGAAGACTGTTGGTAACAGCAGCAGTAGCGATGTCCCGGAGGTGATGGTGAAAGCCGGGGACAGGCGGAAGTCATGGATGGCTGGCTGAATAGAGAACTGAATTCAAGGTACTGATGTACAGACCTCCGTACATCTACTCATCTACTCCACATCTACTCCATATCTATTCATACTTCAGTGACCTGATCTGGCACACGGAGGTGGAAGACGGAAGTCTCGGCGTGGAACTGCAGGACTGCAGGAGATACAGGCCAACAGGCTCTTGAGGTTCTCAGATTCTCAGGTTCTCAGAATAAAGAAGGAATAGCGGCTAAGGTATGGAAACATAGATTCCTGTTGGATTGTAAATGATAAGAGGGTGCAGGGTGTTTATAGATCAAGCGATCAAGTAATCTCCGAGTATAATACTGAACTTGGCTGTGAGAGTGCGGGGTGCATAATAGGAGATTATATGACTATATGACCCCATATGAGTTATAGTGTCGCGCTTTGATAAATTAATACAGAGGGGGATGAGCAACAGAAGGAAGAAAGGGGGAGAGAATAAAAACCCTCCACATACAATACCGATACAACCTATACAACCGGTCATTAAGGACTTCTTTACCCAGACAAGAGCAGTAGCAGCAGTAGCACGGGCAGCAATAGTGGAGACCCGTGGAAATTTGTGTCTGGAAATACCAAAGGCAGCACCCCGCTTGAGTTTACCCCTGATTCCGGACCTAATAATAGACAAAACCCGGGGAACAAGAGGAGGTGGAGAGTCAGAATCAGAGCCAGAGCCAGAGCCGGAGCCAGAGCCAGAGAAAAACAATGTCAGATCAGGAGGAAGGGATATCTTTTGGGAATGATAGATCCAGGGTTAAAAAAGATTTTGAAAGCACTGCCTACACGGAAAGACTTGGAGACAATGATGGCTCAGTATGAGGATGGACATAGACAGGAAATGCAGTTGATCCGAGCTGAGATACAAACGCTGAAAGAGAAAGTAACAGGAGAGGAGATAATGGTGAGCAAATTAGACGAGCGGATTACGAAATTGGAAAAGGAGCAATTATCACAGAGAAAACAGGTCTCTATGTTCCAGTTAAGATTGGAGGAATCCAAAGACCGTAGCCGAAGGAACAATTTAAGATTTAGAGGGATTCCTGAGGAAGTGGGGGACGATAAAATACAGACAGTAGTAATATCCATATGCCAACAACTAGGTGTAACAGAAAGTGTGAAGGAAACCGAATTTGATAGGCTACATAGAGCATGGGGACCCGCTCTACAGACCCAGCAAGACCTAGAGATGTGATAGGAAGGTTACACCGTTATGCCCATAAAGAGCGGTAGAAGAGACACAAGTAGTAATAGAAGAGTTGAGAAATACACATATATAACATAAAAGAGGGTTTATAAAATAAATACACTTTATATTTAATTTGCAGGACGTGCACGAGTAAATATATTTAAATATATTTAATAAATTGAGAATGATATCTCAATAAAACACACGGAACAGGGAACAGGGATTCACATAAGCACTAGTACACCAGTGTGGCAAAGGACATATAGATAGTTGGGATGTGGGGGGGTGGGGCGTGGGGGGGAATTGTGGTGGTGGGGAGAGGGAGAGTATGCTTATAGTATGTGATATGGTAATATGGTAACATGCTCATGATATGTTGTTTGAGGAGAGGGGGGGGAGAGGTGGGAGTGGGGTAGGGGGTTTAGGCAATTGTAACTGCAAGTAATATCCTTAATAGGAAATAGATGTTTGGGATGGATATAGAATGTATTAATTTGAAACTGAAATTTGAAGTCTGAAAATTATTTTGAAATTATTGGTTTGGAACAAGGAAATTATGGAAAAATGTACTTTATAGATTATTAATTAGCTATACAGGTGTTATATAGATACTATGATGGATAATATATGCAGCTTACTTTAGGATATACCCCCTTTAAGAAGCAAATGGTAAAGCAAAAGTTAGAAAATAAGACTAGTTTAAATATGCAAGGGTTATGAAAAGGAAAATAATCCTTGAATATGGTATTGGAAGGAGGGGAGGTAGGGGAAGGAGAAGGGGTGGAATTATGAATTACTTACCTCAATTTGATTTATTTTCAGAAATACCCTCTTTCATTTAGGTGGTTGAGTTGTCCTTAAGTAAAAAACAGCTATGGGGATAGGGCCCGTTGCTCTGCCATTGCGGCCGGTGCTGGATAAACCCCCCATATTCGGTACCTACGGGTAAATAGGTTATCCCAAGTAGGTACCGGTGTTATAACCCCGGGTTTTTTTGTTTTTTTTTCTTTCCGCATCCTCTCTCTGCCTGCTGGACTATAGAAGATGGGAGGACTTAAGGTGACCTCCATAAATACAAGGGGTTTGAATATCCCGGAAAAACGTGGGATGCTACACCATGACTTGAGACAGACTAAAACAGATATTGGAATGATACAGGAAACTAATTTTAAGGAAGGAAAATTTCCATACCTCCAAAATAGATACTTCCCTAATGTATATTTGGCATCTAACAAAGAGGCCAAAACTAAGGGAGTGGCTATTTTAATATCCAATCGAATAGCATGATCCAGGAGGGAGGTATTTATTCTTGAAAGGATTTATTGGGAATACAAAGGTAACTTTAGCTACCATTTATACTCCAAACGTTAATCAAGAGAACTTTAAATGCTATCAAAATTGACAAAATTTAAAGAAGGGAAACTAATTCTCGGGGGGGATCTCAATATACCCTTAGATCCAAGAATTTATACCTCTAGAGGTTCCTCCTCAGTATCTAGCGGGACAAGGAAATGCATTCTTCAGAAATTTCATGAAAATCAATTGATAGACGTCTGGCGTATCCTGCACACAGATGAGAGGGATTACACATATTTCTCTAACCCACATCAATTATACTCAAGGTCAAGGATAGATCTTTTTTTGATACCACAGCAATTACTCTCCAGTGTGCAGGATATATCAATTGGTAGTATAACTTGGTCAGATCATGCTCCAGTCATAATAGAACTCTCATTATCAGGGGCAGTTCACCCCATGGAATGGAGTTGGAGATTGAATGAGAGCCTATTACAATCACCAGAAATTTTAGCAGACCAGTAAAGAAATCACATGGTATTTTGAAATAAACGACAGTGCAGAAAGTGACCCTGGAATTGTATGGGAAGCACATAAAACAGTTATAAGGGGGATCCTAATTAAACATGGCTCTCGAGTAAAAAAGGCCAGAGAAAAGGAAATAAATGAATTATTGGGAAATATGCAAGAACTGGAGATATTACATAAAGAAACATTAGAAAAGGGAGTAGGAAATGAGCTAGCACATTTAAGACGACAGATATCAGATATCCTACGATATAAAGCAAAGGCGGTACTACAAAGAGGGAGACGGGCCACATATGAATCTGGAGACAAATGCGGCAAATTATTAGCAAAAAATTGAAAGAACAACAAATGCGATCGTATATACCCTATATTAAGGGAAAAAGAGACCAAAAACTCTCAATCCCTAAAGATATCGCGCAGGAATTTTGGGAGTATTACTCCTCACTGTATAATTTAGCACATCCTTCTTTGCCTCACCTGTCTCTAGATGAATATCTAGCCTCT
This sequence comes from Rana muscosa, assembly GCA_029206835.1. NCBI lineage: Eukaryota > Metazoa > Chordata > Amphibia > Anura > Ranidae > Rana > Rana muscosa. The sequence goes on along the minus strand of CM055117.1, from coordinate 542,311,529 downwards.
GCACAACTAGCCCGACTACCATCTCCGGTCCGAAGAAAATTAGAAGCACCCATTACATCTGAGGAAATATTCACAGCAATACAAATGATAAAACATGGAAAGGCTGCTGGACCAGATGGTTTCTCGATACAATATTTTAAAAGTTTTTATCCTTTATTAAGTCCATACATGACCAAACTATTTAATGCCATCGGTCAGGAAACTACCTTTGCACCAGACACATTAAGAACACATATTACGATTCTACCAAAGGAAGGTAAAGATCTGACATGCTGCAGTAGTTATCGACCAATATCTTTATTAAATACAGACTTAAAGATATTTACAAAGACCTTAGCTATTCGACTACAACCCCATGTGTCTCAGTTAGTACATTTAGATCAAGTGGGATTTATTCCCAAACGTGAATAGTACCATTAAAGTACTAAACTTAATTCAACAAGCAAACCAATTAAAAAACCCTAGCGTGTTCATAAACACGGATGCGGAAAAAGCCTTTGATAGGGTGAATTGGAGATTTATGTTAGGAGTACTGAGACACATGCGGCTGTGCATATTTTTTTTTTCTCTATATGCTACGTGCATTGCTGGCACCCACGGTAGTCCTGATACTACAAATTGCTGGAGCGTGTTCACCTGGAGCGGTAAAAATCTCTTTCTGGGATATAAGATAAGTCGGAATTCTAGTATAACTACAGAACAGTCACCTTTGACACCAGTCCAGGGGAACCCAATGTTTCCACCAGGGTTGGAGGTAAGAGGCTTTCAGGGACTTAGAGACAGAGGATCATATCAAGTATCACACTTTACAAATTTAGATAATTGGCCAACAATAGAAAATATGACTCAACGGGGTGGCCAATTTGAAATGACGGCCTGGCAGGCACGACAAGTGAGACATTTCTTGGTATCCCTGGGCCCAATGGAGAAATATTGTAGACCATGTACAAAATTTGAGATATACTGCGAAGAAAAGCAACCAATCTCCCATGTTATATCCAAAATATATGCTCTCCTGGTAACACCTCCAGAAGAGTATAAAATAAAAAGCTTGAGCAAATGGGAGAGAGACCTGAATCAAAGCTTCTCATCAATACAGAGTAGGAAAATAGAACAATTGACATTGAGTAGCTCTAGATGTACCAAAATACAGGAATCTAATTATAAATTGTTAACACGATGGTACTATACACCAGCAGTTCTAAATAATTTTTTTACAGAAGAGTCAGATAGATGTTGGAGAAATTGTGGCGAACGGGGGACTATCTTTCATATTTTCTGGCAGTGTTCAGTGATTAGACGGTTTTGGCTGGAGGTGCAGAGAATAACGCAAATGTTTACGGAATATCAAGTTCCGGATGATCCAGCCTTCTTTTTGCTACAAAGCTCTCAAATCCCAATGAAAAGATATAAAAATTCAATAATATGTCACATGGTGAATGCAGCCAAAAGCTGCATATCTTTATGTTGGAAAGAAACTCGAACACCCCCTATTTCTATGTGGCTGGAAAAAATAAGACGAGTTTGGATAATGGAAAATTTATGGCCCAGCACATTAGGAAGAATGGAACAAATTAATGAGATATGGACACCATGGGAAGAATTTGTAAAATCGGAAGAGGGAAAAAAATTATTTGGAGAAGATAGAGAATGGGGCCCTGAAGCCCCCTAGGGGAGGGGCCGATCAAGTCCGGCAGGCAGAGATGGGGAGAGGCTTAATTTTTTATTTATTTTTTTTAAATATTTAATTTTTTTATTTTTATTCTGGGGTGAAAGGGGTTAGGGTAGATGAATGTGATAAAAAGAATGGGAGGGAGGGAAGGGTAAGTAGAGAAATAGACATTCAATATCTTGTTTTGTTTTTGGGTTAAGAAAACATAATTGATGTATAATACAGTATGTAATATGTTCTGTGATGTGGTGGATATTATGTCGTTGATACTGTCTATGGGGAAAGAAAAAGATACAGAAATCAAGAATTTAAAAAAAAAAAATTATTTATTTTTTGTCCCAGGTGATTGAACAATGACTAAAAAAAAAAAAAAATTACAAAAAGTTGTCACTAAATGATATATTGCTCACACATGCCATGGTTATATGTGGAATTGCACCCCAAAATACATTTTGCTGCTTCTCCTGAGTATGGGGACACCACATGTGTGGGACTTTTTAGGAGCCTAGCCGCGTACGGGCCCCCGAAAACCAAGCACCGCCTTCAGGATTTCTAAGGGCGCAAATGTTTGATTTCACTCCTCACTACCTATCACAGTTTCGAAGGCCATAAAATGCCAAAATAGCACAACCCCCCCCCCCCAAATGACCCCATTTTGGAAAGTAGACACCCCAAGCTATTTGCTGAAAGGCATGTTGAGTCCATGGAATATTTTATATTTTGCCACAAGTTGCGGGAATATGACAAACTTTTTTTTTTTTGCACAAAGTTGTCACTAAATGATATATTGCTCACACATGCCATGGGCATATGTGAAATTATGCCCCAAAATACATTCTGCTGCTTCTCCTGAGTACGGGGATACCACGTGTGTGGGAATTTTTGGGAGCCTAGCCGCGTACGGGACCCCAAAAACCAAGCACCGCCTTCAAGATTTCTAAGGGCATAAATTTTTGATTTCACTCCTCACTACCTATCACTACCTATCACAGTTTTTAAGGCCATAAAATGCCAAGATGGCACAACCCCCCCCCCACAAATGACCCCATTTAGGAAAGTAGACACCCCAAGCTATTTGCTGAGAGGCATGTTGAGCCCATTGAATATTTTTTTTTGTCCCAAATGATTGAATAATGACAAAAAGAAAAAAAAATTACAAAAAGTTGTCACTAAATGATATATTGCTCAAACATGCCATAGTTATATGTGGAATTGCTCCCCAAAATACATTTTGCTGCTTCTCCTGAGTACGGGGATACCACATGTGTGGGACTTTTTGAGAGCCTAGCCGCGTACGGGGCCCCAAAAACCAAGCACCTCCTTCAAGATTTCTAAAGCCTAGTACACACGGTCGGACTTCCATCGGACTTTTCCGTGGTTTTTTGTCCGAACGGAGTTGGCCGAGCACACCCATAGCATACACACCACAGGACTTTTCTGCAAACTTTCCCCAAACTTTTTGCAAAATCAAGTGGTTTTTCTGCTCTTTTCTGCTCTTTACCGCCACCCTTCGGTCAACTTCTGCTATTTGGTGGTTGATTTTAATATTAGTTGTTTTGTTCATCGGACAAAAGTCCGATGGTTTTCTGTACACACGGTCGGACTTTGCTCCATCAGACTTTTGTTGGGCAAAAGTTTGTCCGTTTGCAGACCCAACTTTTGTCCGATGAAAACAAGAAAAAAGCAAAGAAAGTTTGTCCGATGGAGCATACACACGGTCCGATTGTTGGTCCAACTTGCTCAAAATGAAGTTTGTTGACCAAAAGTCTGACCGTGTGTACGGGGCTTTAGGGTGCAAATTTTTGATTTCACTCCTCACTACCTATCACAGTTTCGAAGGCCATAAAATGCCAAAATAGCAGAAAACCCCCCCAAATTACCCCATTTTGGAAAGTAGACACCCCAAGCTATTTACTGAGAGGCATGTTGAGTCCATGGAATATTTTATATTTTGCCACAAGTTGCGGGAATATGACAAACTTTTTTTTTTTGCACAAAGTTGTCACTAAATGATATATTGCTCACACATGCCATAGGCATATGTGAAATTACACCCCAAAATACATTCTGCTGCTTCTCCTGAGTACGGGGATACCACATGTGTGGGACTTTTTGGGAGCCTAGCCGCGTACGGGACCCCTAAAAACCAAGCACCGCCTTCAAGATTTCTAAGGGCATAAATTTTTGATTTCACTCCTCACTACCTATCACTACCTATCACAGTTTTGAAGGCCATAAAATGCCAAAATAGCACAAAACCCCCCCAAATGACCCCATTTTGGAAAGTATACGCCCCAAGCTATTTGCTGAGAGGCATGTTGAGCACATTGAATATTTTTTTTTGTACCAAGTGATTGAATAATGACAAAAAGAAAAAAAAAATTACAAAAAGTTGTCACTAAATGATATATTGCTCAAACATGCCATGGTTATATGTGGAATTGCACCCCAAAATAAATTTTGATGCTTCTCCTGAGTATGGGGATACCACACGTGAATAAAAAAGAGGATCTTAGGCTGAGTACATGAATACCAAACACGACATGCTTTAAAATTGCGCACAAACGCGCAGCGGCGACAAACTACATAAATTTTTAAAAGCCTTTAAAAGCCTTTACAGGTTACCACATTATATTTACAGAGGAGGTCTACTGCTAAAATTACTGCCCTCGATCTGACCTTCGCGGTGATACCTCACATGCATGGTGCAATTGCTGTTTACATATGACGCTAGACCGATGCTTGCGTTCGCCTTTGCGCAAGAGCAGGGGGGGACAGGGGTGCTTTTTTTGGGTTTTTTTTTTTTTTTAAACTGTTCCTTCCATTTTTTTTTTTTTTTTCATTTTTATTGTTATCTCAGGGAATGTAAATATCCCCTATGATAGCAATAGGTAGTGACAGGTACTCTTTTTTTGAAAAAAATTGGGGGGTTGGACCCTAGATCTTTCCTCTGCCCTCAAAGCATCTGACCACACCAAGATCGGTGTGATAAAATGCTTTCCCAATTTCCCAATGGCGCTGTTTTTATCCGGGGGGGGGACATTCCCTCCCACTGCTTGTAAAAGCAGTCTAGAGGCTAATTATCTACTAGGATTGCTTTTACATGAAAGCCGGCCGCTGGCTGAAAAGAATGATACCAAGATGATACCTAAACCCGCAGGCATCATTCTGGTATAACCATTCAAAGTCCAGCAACATACCAGTACGTTGCTGGTCCTTGTTGGACATGTATTGTAATCTTTTTTTTCATGCAGCCTGTTGGCTCAACGAAAAAAAGAGATTGATCGGTGGGTATGCCCACCATTAGAATACCTCCCTTCATCCACCCACTTCTAATGATGGGCATACATGCACCATTTATATATGCCGAAGCATGGGGGCATCCTCCCGCAAAAAAGTTATGCCGCGTACACACGGTCGGACATTTCCACGGGCAAGGCTCCGTCGGAATTTCGACCGTATGTACGCGGCATAAAAGGTTATGCTGCGTACACACAGTCAGACTTTTCCACGGGCAAGCCTCCGTTGGAATTTCGACTGTATGTACGCGGCATTAGGAGCAAAATTGCTCCTCCGCCCCTGCTGCCCCCATGCTTCGGCATATATGCTCTTTTTTTTAACTGTGGTGGTGAAATCACCTCCTACAGCGTTGGAGTCACGGCTTTATATATCGTGGGAGCAAACGCTGTTGCTGTCAAGATAAATAGATCCGCGCTGCAACTGAATGGCGTACCTGCTAAGCAAATGATGGTTAACATTAAAACAAAGTAACATTACAGTATAACAGTAAGACCTTACCATACCATACCTGCAAAGCAAATACCAAAAAAAAAATTGTAAAAAATAAAACATTTTTTTTAACGCAACCTGTACCTAAAATATATATATGCCGAAGCATGGGGGCATCCTCCCGCAAAAAAGTTATGCCGCGTACACACGGTCGGACTTTTCCACGGGCAAGGCTCCGTCCAAATTTTGACCGTATGTACGCGGCATAAAAGGTTATGCTGCGTATACACGGTCAGACTTTTCCACGGGCAAGCCTCCGTCGGAATTTCGACCGTATGTACGCGGCATTAGGAGAAAAATCGCTCCTCCGCCCCTGCTGCCCCCATGCTTCAGCATATATGCTCTTTTTTTAACTGTGGTGGTGAAATCACCTCCTACAGCGTTGGAGTCACGGCTTTATGTATCGTGGGAGCAAACGCTGTTGCTGTCAAGATAAATAGATCTGCGTACCGGCTAAGCAAATGATAGTTAACATTAAAACAAAGTAACATTACAGTATAACAGTAAGACCTTACCATACCATACCTGCAAAGCAAATACCAACAAAAAAACCTAGTAAAAAAGAAAAAAATTTTTTAACGCAACCTGTGCCTAAAATATATATATGCCGAAGCATGGGGGCATCCTCCCGCAAAAAAGTTATGCCGCGTACACACGGTCGGACTTTTCCACGGGCAAGCCTCCATCGGAATTTCGACCGTATGTACGCGGCATTAGTAGCAAAATCGCTCCACCGCCCCAATGTTTTGCCATATATGCTCTTTTTTTTAACTGTGGTGGTGAAATCACCTCCTACAGCACTGGAGTCATGGCTTTATGTATCGTGGGAGCAAACGCTGTTGCTGTCAAGATAAATAATTCCGCGCTGCAGCTGAATGGCGCACCTGAAAACAAAAAAATTACATACCTGAAAAGCAAGCATGATAAAACATTGCAGAATAGAATACAGTAAAAAAGAGCAGAACAATAGAGAGAAAATAAGGAGAGAGAGAGAGAGAACAATAAAACGACAACTATTTTTGGTTTTTTTATTTTATATATTTTTTGTGTTTTTTGTTTTTACGTTTTTTTTTACACTTTTTTTTGTAGCTTTAACAACTGTAATGGTTCGGGTCTCTCAAAATGCGATGGCATCTTGGGAGACCCTGTGTAAGTGTGTCCTGTTCTGTGCAATACTGTACCCTACGCTAAAACTTCACTTTTGAGTGGAAGCGTTCAAAACATTTACCAATGAATAGACCAGGATTGTCAGGACAGCGTGGACAAAAATAACGGGTGTCACGCCTAAATCCGTGCTTGCTACAGACACGACATCTTTTTTGGGGGGCTCGTTGGGTAGGGGTACTCTCGAGGACATACGGATAATGCCTCTCATGCAGCCGGCTTACTGCATTTGGTTGGGGATGGTGAGGTGCAGAACCGCCTGGATACAGGAGTTCTGTGAAAATCTCATCCTGGAATTTTAGGAGAGATAACGTCCTGCCTGAAGCTCTGTATAGCACATGAGCGTTCAGCAAAGCCAATTGGAATAAGGATAGAGACACTTTTTTGTACCAGCGTCTCGCCTTACGGTCAATTAGATACGGCGCCAACAACTGGTCGTTGAGGTCCACCCCTCCCATATTTTGGTTATATTCGTGGACACAGAGGGGTTTCTCCACAACACCAGTCACCATACGAATTTGGACTGTCGTGTCTGCATGAAGGGAGGTAAGAAGGAAAACATTCTTATTATCCCTCCACTTCATAGCGAGCACAAGTTATTACACTTCAAGCAGGCTCTCTCCCCCAGCCTAAGATGGGAATATACAAGCCTCTGGGGAAAGCCCCGGTGATTAGGTCGCACAGTGCCACATGCTCCAATCTGATGATCAAACAAGTGACTGAACAGTGGCACGCTCGTGTAATAATTGTCCGCATACAAGTGGTACCCCTTTCCGAATAAGGGTGATACCAAGTTCCACACTATCTTGCCAGCGCTCCCTATGTAATCTGGGCAGTTGACCGGCTCAACCTGACTATCTTTTCCCTCATAAACCATAAAGCTCCATACATAGCCTGTTGCCCTGTCACAGAACTTATAGAGCTTGACCCCGTATCTGGCACGCTTGCTGGGAAGGTACTGCTTGAAAGACAAGTGGCCAGAAAATTTAATCAGGGACTCATCAACGCAGACAACTTGATCGGGAATAAACAAGGCTGCAAAACGTTCGTTGAAGTGGTTTATGAGGGGCCGAATTTTGTAGAGCCGGTCATATTCAGGGTCTCAACGTGGACGACAAAGTTCATTGTCGTTGAAATGCATGAACCGCAAGATCTGCTCGTATCATTTCCTGGGCATGGAGGCAGAGAACACGGGCATGTGGTCAATTGGGTGCGTGGACCAATAAGCACGCAATGACGGGAATTTATGTGTGCCCATGTTGAGGGAAAGGCCCAGAAAGGTCTTAAATTCGGAAACCGTAATTGGTTTCCAATCTTTGGCAATGGAAGGCAACTGGGGACTAGCGGCAATGAATTGACCAGCATATTAATTACTCTGGTCCACAATAGATCTATAGAGATCTTCCGTGAAAAACAGCGAATAAAAATCAATTGGCATAAAATCAGCTGTTTCCACCTGAATACCGGGTTGGGCAGTGAATGGGAGAAGTACGGGTTCTGCAGAAGTGGTGGGGACCCAATCAGAATAGGACGAATTCTGCAGGAAGGGCACTATGGGCACGACGGGCCTGCCTTTGTCTTCTTCTTGGTGGCAGCGGGACACTACTTGTGCTTGCCACCTCGCCAGCTTGAACTGCACTTATGGGTCTCACCACGTCACCACGTGATACTGCAGTGCTGGATGTACGCCCAGTCTGTACTAGGCCGCTGGTGCTTGCCAATTCACCAGAAGGAATAGCGGCGCTAGTACTACTCTGCTCCATGATACGAGAGCCCTGCGGTTCTTGCTCCTCAACAACCTGAGAAGATCGGGATCGGGTACGCCTGACCTTAGCAGGGACCTTATCTTCGTCGTCAGAGCTATCTGACATGGAGCCGCTGACTTCACTGTCTTCTACGGGAAGATATTCTGAGCCTGAATCTGACAGATGCGTGACCTCCTCTTCACCATCTGTCATGCTCAGAATCTCGTAGGCCTCTTTACTAGTGTACCTTCAATTTGCCATTTTGGGCTCTAAATTTAGGGGTACACTAGTAAAATTCACAGGTAAAAAAAGCACCTGACTGTCAGCAAATGTATCAAACGCTTAAAAAAAAAACTGTTAGCGATCGCAGGGATCAGTACTGTCTCTGCGAATGCTGCAGTTATGTGTGTTGTGTTTGGTAAGTGACAGTGATCGATCGATACTACACTTGGGTGGGCTGGGCTGGGCTGGGCGGAGGGGCTAAACGCAGGTGCTAGCAGGTATCTGGGCTGATCCCGCTAAAACTGCGTTTTTGGGAACCCTAAACCGCTGGGGACGCTAGTATAGATCTGATCAGATCAGATATTGATCTGTTCAGATACTATACCACTAAGGGAGGTGTATGCTTTGCGCGTGGGTGTTAGCGTTACTGGCACTAACCTGACGCTGCCTGGGGCGACGCAGACCCTCTCTGGTGCTAAAACCTAATTGATATCAGCCGCCGAGCGATCAAGGGGTTAAACCTTTATTGGGTTATATACAGTGGGTGCCCTGATGCTATAAAAAGCAAACTAACCAACCAGCGTCACCCGTAAAAATTATATGGTGATCACTGGTGAAAGGGTTAACTAGGGGCAATCAGGGGGTTAAAACCTTTATTAGGTTATACATGGGGGTACCTGACGCTATAAAAAAACCTGACGGGTAACCTAAATAACTAAATAACTAACTGGCTAACCAGTGTCACCAGTAAAACTTATACGGTGATCACTGGTGAAAGGGTTAACTCTAGGGCTAATCAGGGGGTTAAAATAATATATGGGGGTACCTGACTCTATAAAAACCTGCGACGAGCCTAAAAATAAATAACTGGCTATCTAGGGCAGCACTGGCACTAAATACAGCGATCTGAAATTTGATCGCTTAGTGACGCTGGCGTTAGGGGGTGAAAGGGTTACCTGTGGGGCGATCAAGGGGTTAAACCTTTATTAGGGGGGGTTAGGGGGCTACCCTGGACCTAAAGGAGCCTAAACCTAACTGCCCTGACACTTTTTACTGTCACAAATGACACTAAATGCAGTGATCAGTAAATAAATGATCACTGCAATCAGTGACACTTTGACTGGTGGTGCAGGGGATGACCTTGGGGGTGATCTGGGGGTGATCTGAGGGGTTAAATGTGTGCCTATGTGTTAGTGTAGTGTTGGTGCACTAACCTGATGTCTTCTCTTCACAGCGCTCTGGACGAAAAGACCGCCGCATGGAGAGATGACATCACTTCCTCTGCCTGTGTTTACATTACACAGGCAGAGGAAGATTCTCATTCGCCGGGAGCGATCACGAGGGGGTGGCCGGAAACGAATGGCCGCCCCCTCATCACAGATCGCTCCCGGAATGAGAACCACCGCTCACTGTACCGGAGGGGGGTCCAATGGGACCCCCCAACTATACGAAGGCAGGCACGTACAGGTACGTGATTGTGCCTGTCCATGCCATTCTGCCGACATATATATACAGTGAGCGGTCGTTAAGTGGTTAAAAATAATTGGCATATTATTTTTTTTCTTTTTAAAAACTCACTGTTTTATTGTCCTTTATTTGTTTGTCCCGCCGTGGCCGCAGCAGCCTCCTCGCGTCATCCACTGACCACTATGCCTCCTGGGAGATGTTTGTCATCAATCCCAGGAGTTACTGGGCCATAGCATCGCGTTCCCATGGTCATCAAGGCACGCCCATCCTGCCCTCCCTCGGTCCGCCTGGTGTGTGTGTCCTTCTTCCTCCGCTCCTCCCTCCCTACCCAGCGAGCCTCAGCCTGTCACATCTCACACTGCACTGTGTGATGATGTGACCAGGCTCCACAGAGGTGGGGGCGCTGAAACGCCAGAGTGCTCCCCTCCCTCCTCCTTCTCCTCTCCTTGTCCGTAGGCGGCTCTCTCCGCCGATCACCGCCGCCGCCACTGCTGTGTTCCCTGCCGAAGCCCACCCCCCCCCCTCCTCCTGTCAGAGGAGGAGAGCGAAACAGCTGGAGATCGGAGCGGCTGTCTCTGACCAGCCGCGCAGTGATGTTGCTGGGGGGGCAGTCTATGCCCGACGTGTTTCAGTTCTCCTCCTCCTCTACCCGGGCGGCGTGGCTGCACACTGTCCTCTCCTCTCCAGCTGCCACCCGGGTGTTTTTAATTAGTGTAATGTAGGGGGGTGGTTTGTCCTGGGGGGTCTATACTAATGGAGGGGGGTGTTTTTTTCTGGGGGAGTCTGTACTAATGGAGGGGGGTGGTTTGTCCGGGGGGTCTGTACTAATGTAGGGGGGTGGTTTGTTCGGGGGGTCTGTACTAATGTAGGGGGGGTTGTTTGTCCTGGGGAGGGTCTGTACTAATGGAGGGGGAGTGGTTTGTCCTTGGGAGAGTCTGTACTAATGGGGGGGTGGTTTGTTCTGAGGGGGTCTGTACTAATGGAGGGGGGATGGTTTGTTCTGGGGGGGTCTGTACTAATGGGGGGGTGGTTTGTCCGGGGGGTCTGTACTAATGGAGGGGGGTGGTTTGTCCGGGGGTCTGTACTAATGGAGGGGGTGGTTTGTTCTGGGGGGTCTGTACTAATGGAGGGGGGGGGGTTTGTCCGGGGGGGTCTGTACTAATGAAGGGGGGTGGTTTGTCCTGAGGAGGGTCTGTACTAATGGAGGTGGGTGGTTTGTCCTGGGGGGGTCTATGCTAATGGAGGGGGGTGGTTTGTTCTGGGGGGGTCTGTACTAATGGAGGGGGGGGTGGTTTGTTCTGGGGGTCTGTACTAATGGAGGAGTGTTTGTCCTGGGGGGTCTGTACTAATGGAGGAGGGTTTGTCCTGGGGGGTCTGTACTAATGGAGGAGGGTTTGTCCTGGGGGGTCTGTACTAATGGAGGAGGGTTTGTCCTGGGGGGTCTGTACTAATGGAGGGGAGTGGTTTGTCCTGAGGGGGGTCTGTACTAATGGTGGGGGGTGGTTTGTCCTGAGGGGGGTCTATACTGATAGAGGGGGTGGTTTGTCCTGAGGGTCTATATTGATGAATAAAAATAAGGGTAAATATTGCGCTAGTGTGAAAAAGAAAAACCCCCAAAAAATGTGTATCAAAGCAAGCTGCTACACAACAATGTGACTAGAATTGCAAACATAATGGGTGTAAAATAAGTAGCGCTGTGCAGTGTAAGTGAAAACAAATCAATGTCTCTTTTGAAAAAGTGACACCTAAGTGAAAAAATATTAACGAATGTCTAGTCATAAAGTGTACACATAGGTATACAGTCCATGATATCTATCACAGAAAATCATGAAATAAAAATAAAATGTCCATTCAAAACATATATCCCTTGTGGTGAAAAGAAGGACATGCAGGCTTTATGGGTCATCAAGGAAAAAACATCTTCCAAATCTATATAGACTTAGGTGGAGTACTCTTACCAGAACCCGTGGATCTGCCTGTCGATGACAGCAGATCGCATAAGCATAGCGAATCCAACACCGGGACCAGTCGGCTTGTCTGATGACTCATGTATTTTTGGGATCTCAATCTCAGTCGTGACAACTCGGTAGTCCTCAGCTCCAAATATTGGTAAGAAGTCCAAAGTATTTGGGACCAACCTGGATTCACTGGATATCAGCCGTATTCACGTGGGTGTCGAGATGATTCTACCCAAACGTATCCCCAATGGAGGGTGGCTCAAAAATGTAAAGTGGTTCCAAAGGAAGCTCTCTTCGACTCACATGCAGAAAGAAAGAGACAATGCTCCAATGGTGCAGGTCAAAAAAAATTATATATACGGTTTTATTGAAATAAAACCACAAAATTTGACATTTAAAAAAGTGATCACATAGAACAGAGTAAAAAGCAGTATGGGAAGTGGCGTACCAAGCCCTACGCGTTTCGTCCAAGTAGGACTTCTACTGGGGCATCAACCTACTCCCCCATACTGCACATGTATTTATACAACAAACACCAAGCTAAAAGGAAAACCAGCCAATCAGATGGCCTTCCACTGAGTAAGTTCACGGTAGAAGGAGAGTAGATCGGATCACCAATCAGACTCGCAGCCTCCAACAATAAACCAATTAAATACGGCATTGATGGAAGACTCCTCCCAGGTTGGCTGTCCCAGCCCTTTTGACCCCGGAAGTAGTATTACACCAGCAAATAGTAACCGTTAAAAGACCCGCCAAAAGAAGGAGGGAGTGGTGATGTGCAGTGTGAACCACCTACACACTCAACCTCCATTCCCCTATTGGTCAGGTCCCGTATAATATATGACATACACCACCCATCAACCCCAAGTGGATAAACGGATGATGGGGGTGTGTCAAAAAAACATAGCAACGTACCCACACAGTAAAACAACAATAAATGGGCACCATACCCTCTATGAACCCATCGAGCGTGCCTGTGCCCGTGTATGCGCCAAATGGCATGTCCCGAGATCTTCCCTCGTCGGGACAGCCAAACGCTGTAACAGTCTGATGACGTCACGGCGCATAGGACGCGACAGTCATATGGACCGCAGCATTGGAACGCAGCGCCGGCCGGAAGAGATCCGGCCGCGTCGCGAACCAATCCCATGACGTCACGACGCATGAGACGCGACAGTCACGTGGACCGCACCGGTGGAACGCAACGCAGGCCGAAAGAAAATCGGCCGCGCCGCGAACGTCTCACCATTACAAGGAGAGAGGGACATACCTCTCTCCCCCACAAGTCCGCCCTGATGGGAGCGGAACGCCTCCATCGGTCATGTGGTGCCCCTCGGCAGGTGAACGAAAGGCACACATGAACCGAGGATGTGACGGCGCGTACCCACAGGTGGAAACAAACATAAAAGATGCCATCTAAAACCTCCTATCACTATACTGCCATCTTGTGGAAAAATAAAAAATGAAGCAAGAAATCGAATTCTTCCTTATAATCACTAATGAATAGTGCCCTAATTTATAGAGCCAGAGTCCAACATGCACCTGCAAGCATATTTGCAGTGCTGGAAACTGGCATAATCCCTATTTACAGCCCAGGCACACATGAATCGAGAAGATTGTGGGGAGTTAACCCCCAACTGGATATAGATAACAACAAAACAGTGATATTAAAATTAGAGATGGAAATTAAATAAGTAGACCCAAAATAAACAATGATGTCTCACACAATCGTATATAAGACGTTCATGCCAAATTAATAAACAAATTTATATCCCATTCGACATTCATACCAAAAGGTTGGTACGTGCGGAGTTCGTAAATCCAAAAAGTTTCCAAACGGGATACTCCACGTATGCGAGACTCGCCCCTCCAATGTGGGACAAATTGATCGATCACCAAAAATTGTGTCCCCATAGGGTCACGGTTGTGGTGTTGTAAATAGTGCCGCGGAACACTATGATTTGTTTTCCCTAACTTGATGTTATTGATATGTTCATTGACCCGGATGGAAAAAGTCCTGATGGTGCGGCCAATGTATTGTTTTTTACAAGGGCAGGTCAAAAGATACACAATGAATTGTGTGGCGCATGTGGTAAAACGTTTCATCTGGTATACACGTAGAGTAACCACAGATTGAAAGGTCTCACTTTTCCGTCTACCATGGGTGTTATGTAAACACACATTACACTTACGGCAGGGGAAATATCCCTTGCAATCCTGAAAAAAGGTTACCCTTTTGGGAGGGTCAATGATATTAGGGGCGATCTGACCTTGAATAGATCTAGCCCCCCTGAAGATAACATTGGACCGTTCCGGTAGGGCCGGTCCCAATATTTTATCATTTTGGAGAACACCCCAATGTTTTTTGAGTATACTTTTAATTGATCTAGATTGAACCGAATATGTGGTAAAGAAGGACCACTTAAACCTGTCGTCCTTCGCTTTTTTTGGGCGCTCCTGGAGTAATGTACTACGATCAATCCGTAAGATCCGATCAATTTCCATATCCAGAGCGCCTACCTCATAGCCTTTCTCCACAAACCGTTCCTTCAGGATAGCAGATTGAGTGACAAAATCTTCGACCCTGGAGCAGTTCCGTCTTAACCGAAGGAACTGTCCACCGGGTATCGATTTAAGCCACTGTGGATGATGGCAACTGTCTATTGGGATATACCCATTGCGATCTGTGGGCTTGAAGTAGGTATTAAACTCAAGATGTTGGTCAACGACTTTGATCTCCAAGTCCAAAAAATGTATAGAGGAAGAGCTAGCCGCATGGCTCAGCTTAATCCCCCTATCATTGGAGTTAAGCATGGACATGAATTGGCCAAGGGACTCATAGCCAATTCATGTCCATGCTTAACTCCAATGATAGAGGGATTAAGCTGAGCCATGCGGCTAGCTCTTCCTCTATACATTTTTTGGACTTGGAGATCAAAGTCGTTGACCAACATCTTGAGTTTAATACCTACTTCAAGCCCACAGATCGCAATGCGTATAACCCAATAGACAGTTGCCATCATCCACAGTGGCTTAAATCGATACCCGGTGGACAGTTCCTTCGGTTAAGACGGAACTGCTCCAGGGTCGAAGATTTTGTCACTCAATCTGCTATCCTGAAGGAACGGTTTGTGGAGAAAGGCTATGAGGTAGGCGCTCTGGATATGGAAATTGATCGGATCTTACGGATTGATCGTAGTACATTACTCCAGGAGCGCCCAAAAAAAGCGAAGGACGACAGGTTTAAGTGGTCCTTCTTTACCACATATTCGGTTCAATCTAGATCAATTAAAAGTATAATCAAAAAACATTGGGGTGTCCTCCAAAATGATAAAATATTGGGACCGGCCCTACCGGAACGGTCCAATGTTATCTTCAGGGGGGCTAGATCTATTCAAGGTCAGATCGCCCCTAATATCATTGACCCTCCCAAAAGGGTAACCTTTTTTCAGGATTGCAAGGGATATTTCCCCTGCTGTAAGTGTAATGGGTGTTTACATAACACCCATGGTAGACGGAAAAGCGAGACCTTTCAATCTATGGTTACTCTACGTGTATACCAGATGAAACGTTTTACCACATGCGCCACACAATTCATTGTGTATCTTTTGACCTGCCCTTGTAAAAAACAATACATTGGCCGCACCATCAGTACTTTTTCCATCCGGGTCAATGAACATATCAATAACATCAAGTTAGGGAAAACAAATCATAGTGTTCCGCGGCACTATTTACAACACCACAACCGTGACCCTATGGGGACACAATTTTTGGTGATCGATCAATTTGTCCCACATTGGAGGGGCGAGTCTCGCATACGTGGAGTATCCCGTTTGGAAACTTTTTGGATTTATGAACTCCGCACGTACCAACCTTTTGGTATGAATGTCGAATGGGATATAAATTTGTTTATTAATTTGGCATGACCGTCTTATATACGATTGTGTGAGACATCATTGTTTATTTTGGGTCTACTTATTTAATTTCCATCTCTAATTTTAATATCACTGTTTTGTTGTTATCTATATCCAGTTGGGGGTTAACTCCCCACAATCTTCTCGATTCATGTGTGTCTGGGCTGTAAATAGGGATTATGCCAGTTTCCAGCACTGCAAATATGCTTGCAGGCGCATGTTGGACTCTGGCTCTATAAATTAGGGCACTATTCATTAGTGATTATAAGGAAGAATTCGATTTTTTGCTTAATTTTTTATTTTTCCACAAGATGGCAGTATAGTGATAGGAGGTTTTAGATGGCATCTTTTATGTTTGTCTCCACCTGTGGGTACGTGCTGTCACATCCTCGGTTCATGTGTGCCTTTCGTTCACCTGCCGAGGGGCACCACATGACCGATGGAGGCGTTCTGCTCCCATCAGGGCGGACTTGTGGGGGAGAGAGGTATGTCCCTCTCTCCTTGTAATGGTGAGACGTTCGCGACGCGGCCGATTTTCTTTCGGCCTGCGTTGCGTTCCACCGGTGCGGTCCACGTGACTGTCACGTCTCATACGTCGTGACGTCACGGGATCGGTTCGCAACGCGGCCAAATTTCTTTTGCCCGGCGCTGCGTTCCAACGCTGCGGTTCACCGCTGCGGTCCACGTAACTGTCGCGTCTCATGCGTCGTGATGTCACGGGATTGGTTCGCGACGCGGCCGGATCTCTTCCGGCCGGCGCTGCGTTCCAACGCTGCGGTCCATATGACTGTTGCGTCCTATGCGCCGTGATGTCATCAGACTGTTACAGCGTTTGGCTGTCCCGACGAGGGAAGATCTCGGGACATGCCATTTGGCGCATACACGGGCACAGGCACGCTCGATGTGTTCATAGAGGGTATGGTGCCCATTTATTGTTGTTTTACTGTGTGGGTACGTTGCTATGTTTTTTGACACACCCCCATCGTCCGTTTATCCACTTGGGGTTGATGGGTGGTGTATGTCATATATTATACGGGACCTGACCAATAGGGGAATGGAGGTTGAGTGTGTAGGTGGTTCACACTGCACATCACCACTCCCTCCTTCTTTTGGCGGGTCTTTTAACGGTTACTATTGGCTGGTGTAATACTACTTCCGGGGTCAAAAGGGCTGGGACAGCCAACCTGGGAGGAGTCTTCCATCAATGCCGTATTTAATTGGTTTATTGTTGGAGGCTGCGAGTCTGATTGGTGATCCGATCTACTCTCCTCCTACCGTGAACTTACTCAGTGGAAGGCCATCTGATTGGCTGGTTTTCCTTTTAGCTTGGTGTTTGTTGTATAAATACATGTGCAGTATGGGGGAGTAGGTTGATGCCCCAGTAGAAGTCCTACTTGGACGAAATGCGTAGGGCTTGGTACGCCACTTCCCATACTGCTTTTTACTCTGTTCTATGTGATCACTTTTTTAAATGTCAAATTTTGTGGTTTTATTTCAATAAAACCGTATATATATTTTTTTTGACCTGCACCATTGGAGCGTTGTCTCTTTCTTTCTGCATGTGAGTCGAAGAGAGCTTCCTTTGGAACCACTTTACATTTTTGAGCCACCCTCCATTGGGGATACGTTTGGGTAGAATCATCTCGACACCCATGTGAATACGGCTGATATCCAGTGAATCCAGGTTGGTCCCAAATACTTTGGACTTCTTACCAATATTTGGAGCTGAGGACTACCGAGTTGTCACGACTGAGATTGAGATCCCAAAAATCCATGAGTCATCAGACAAGCCGACTGGTCCCGGTGTTGGATTCTCTATGCTTAACCGGTCTATATTGATGGGGGGGGTCTGTACTGAGGAAGGGGTTTATACTTAGTGGGGGGTCTGCACTTAGTGGAGGGGGGTCTGTACTGAGGGGTGACTATAGTTTGTGGAGGGGGGTGTCACCATGTTTTACCGCACTGGGTGACACCAACCCTAGTGACGCCACTGCAGGACTCCAGAGGGAGAGGACAGTGCTTGGAGAACACCATCAGAGAGAGAACCCCGCTGCCCTGCGCCACCAGAGGGAAAGCCACACAGCCTGGTGCCATCCCTGGCAGCGAAAGGAATGGAGTCATTGCCAGAATACAGATCTGGGCTCTACCCAGTGGAGTCGCCACGGGCAATTCAGAGTGAGCAGACTCCTGATCAAAGGAACCGTTGTTGCTGTATCGCTGGGTCAGGTGAGAGGGCCAATCGGCCATTATCTACTAACGTCCATAGGAACTGCAGTCTCTGACCATCTCCTGTATCATGTCCGCAGTCTCTGACCATCTCCTGTAGTATGTCTGCAATCTCTGACCATATCCTGTACTATGTCTGCAGTCTTTGACCATCTCCTGTATTCTATCTGTAGTCTCTGATCATCTCCTGTACTATGTCTGCAGTCTCTGACCATCTCCTGTACCATGTCTGCAGTCTCTGAGCATCTCCTGTAGTATGTTTGCAGTCTCTGACCATCTCCTATATTATATCTCCAGTCTCTGACCATCTCCTGTAATATGTCTGTAGTCTCTGATCATCTCCTGTACCATGTCTGCAGTCTCTGACCATCTCCTGTACCATGCCTGCAGTCTCTGACCATCTCCTGTACCATGTCTGCAGTCTCTGACCGTCTGCTGGAATATGTTCGCATTCTCTGACCATCTCCTGTAATATGTCTGCAGTCTCTGACCATCTCTTGTATTATGTCTGCAGTCTCTGACCATCTTCTGTATTATGTCTGCAGTCTCTGACCATCTTCTGTATTATGTCTGCAGTCTCTGATCATCTCATGTACTATGTCTGGGGGCTCTTTCTAAAAGACTCTCTAACAGAAGCCCTCTCTGTGTGCATCAGAGAGACTCCCCTCCAGGTCTCATTAGTGTACGCTCTTCCTGTATTTTCTTTATTGTTAAGAGATCATGGGAGGATCCCTGGGTAACGAAGACTTCTTAGGGGAGCATCTCTGTGTTTGAGTCGTTGCCATAGAAACATTTGTAATGGGGAGGAGTTGGTAAGATGACCACGCCCACGTGGGCGCCAGAGATATTTCTGCACCCAGGCCTCTGTGACCCTAGGATCGGCCCTGCATGTGACGTCACACAGACAAACAGTACTTTCTCCACGGCACGGCTGCACCTGTGATGCTGCCCTCCTCTCCTCTCCAGACTCCAGCTGGCGCCGGCCACAGCGCCCAGATTCGGAACAACAGGTGCGGGCAGGGGTAAGGTGGGTGCCCACAGTCCTCCGCCGCCACGGGCCCGAGGTGGGGGGGGGGTGGTTCCATTGTACTGCTAGTGTGGGAGCCTGGGAGGACTCAGTCTCGGACAGTGGTGCCTTGTGCAAGTGTGATAAGGAAGGGGGGTGCAAGATGGTCTGATAGACAGTGACACAGCTATAGATAATATATCTATATATATATTATGTAATATAGCTGGTCCAGCCGCCCCCTCCCCCCACCAGACCAGCTAACTCAGCTACTGTGCCTATATCTAATATAATATATCTGTGTCCAGCAGCACCCCCCTCCTATCAGACAGACAACGCTCACTATTTAATTGATATTAGCTGACTGTGCCACCCCCACCCTGAGCTGGTCTAATGATGATGATGATGATGATGGGGGTGCTGCTGTGAGTGATGTAGGCCATGCGATTCAATGTGCTGGGGTGATACAATGTGCTGTGGGCCGTGCAATTCGATGTGCTGGGGGTGATGCAATGTGCTGCGAGTGATGCGATTCGATGTGCTGGGGGTGATGCAATGTGCTGTGGGCCATGCGATTCGATGTGCTGGGGTGATGCAATGTGCTATGAGCCGTGCGATTTGATGTGCTGGGGGTGATGCAATGTGCTGTGAGTGATGCAATTCGATGTGCTGGGGGTTATGCAATGTGCTGTGGGCCATGCGATTCGATGTGCTGGGGGTGTTGCAATGTGGTGTGAGTGATGCGATTCGATGTGCTGGGGGTGATGCAATGTGCTTTGGGCCATGCGATTCGATGTGCTGGGGGTGATGCAATGTGCTGTAAATGATGCGATTCGATGTGCTGGGGGTGATGCAATGTTCTGTGGGCCATGCGAATCTAGATGCATGAATTAATTTTGTTGCTGAGACTAGTATTTTTTTAAATGAAAAGCTGTATAGAAAAAAGTAGCCGCTGTGTGTGTGTGTGTGTGTGTGTGTGTGTATATTAGGGATGAGCCGAACACCCCCGGGTTCGGTTCGCACCAGAACCCGCGAACGGACCGAAAGTTTGCACGAACATTAGAACCCTATTAAATACAATGCATGCGAACGTTCGAAATCTAAAGTGCTAATTATAACGACTATTATGCATGTTATTGTCCTAAAAAGGGTTTGGGAACCCGGGTTCTGCACCAGGGGACATGTACCAATGCAAAAAGAAGTTTTAAAATCGTCCATTTTTCGGGAGCAGTCATTTTAATGATGCATAAAGTGAAAAAAAAAAGTCAAATATTCCTTTAAATATCGTACCTGGGGGGTGTCTAAAGTATGCCTGTGAAGTGCCACGTGTTTCCCGTGTTTAGAACTGTCCCTGCACAAAATGACATTTCTAAAGGAAAAAAAAGCCATTTAAAACTGCTTGCGGCTTTAATGTAATGTCTGGTCCCGGTAATATGGATGAAAATCTTTAAGAAAAGTGGCATAGCTACCCCATCACCCCCCCCCCCCCTACCCCAGCCCATTACCAGCCCCTTTGGGTCTTGTATGGATATTAAGGGGAACCCCGCACACAAAATAAAAAAGGCCCTATATACTCTGAACAGCCGTATACAGGCGGTGCATACAAGACAGGGACTGTAGGTTTGTTCTTATGTAGAATCTGTTTGTAATTTTGAACAGGTACATTGTTTAAGTGTAGCTCCAGCCAAAAAATCTATTTTTAAGCTTTTTGTAAAACATAGGGAAGGGTTATCACCCCTGTAACATTTTTTTTGCTGTCTGTGCCCCTGTTCAGAACATTTCCCCTCACTTTCTGTCCCAATGACAAATGTTTTTGAAAAGTGGGGTTTTTATTGAAACAAGGATTGGTGATAAAGCATCAGTAGAGAGGAGACACCTTTTTCCCATATTAACTCTTACAGGAGAGAATTTCCCTTCCTAGGGGTAGATTTCCTCTCACTTCCTGTTGTCTCCTTCCATTTGCAAGTAGGAGTCGTTTGTAAGTTGGATGTTTGAAAGTAGGGGCCTGCCCTATATACTCTGCTGAAATTTGCCCCTTACATGTTGGTGTTGCCACAACACTGTAAGCCCTGAAGCCCTGTACACACGATCGGATAACCTATGGATTTTCGTCCGATGGATTTGACCATCGGAAATCCGATGAAACTGTTTTTCATCAGTCTTGGCCACACACCATCAGTTTAAAAACCGACGGCAACAAAACGACGGCACGTACAAAACGTACGACGCGCTATAAAAGGGCCAAACAAATCTAATAGCGCCACCCCTTGGGCTGCTTTTGCTGATTTCGTGTTACCGCGTGTTAGTAAAAGTTTGGTGAGAGCCGGTTCGCGCTTTTCAGTCTCCGTGCTTTGCAGATCGTTTCCTGTTGTTCAGTTTGTGCTTGTGGGTTTGTATTTGTGATTCAGTGCGTGCAGTCAGGTCGTTACTGCCTTGCAGTGCCGACTTGGCCGTTTGTTTACTGTTTTTCAGATCGTTCTTTTCAGGCCTTGCTGTTCCATGGTGCGTTCTGTTTGAGTGCGTTCTGACCAGCCGACCGGTTTAAAACCATGTTTGAAGTGCGTTCTCGTTCTCGAGCTCGTGCTGGCTTTGGGCTTGGTGTTGCAGTTAACACTGTAACCCGAGTTCAGTCTGTGAACAGGGTGAGGAGTAGTTCATGGACTAAGAATTGGTTGCTCCAGCGGGACCAATTCTCTCATATGCCTCTGCTGCGGGAAATCCATGAGAATAACCCTGATGATTTCAGGAATTATCTCAGGATGACAGACCCCGTATTTCACCATCTGTTGGATTTGCTGTCCCCCTATATCACGAGGCAGGACACTGTGATGCGCCAGGCCATCACTGCCGAGCAGAGGCTTATTGCCACGTTGAGATACTTGGAGACTGGGAGAAGCTTGCAGGACCTCAAGTTCTCAACAGGCATCTCCCCCCAGGCTCTCGGGATCATTATCCCTGAGATGTGTTCGGCCATCATTCAGGTCCTGCACAAGGACTATATGAAGGTAGATATGCTCCTTTAACCTCATGTTCTCTTTTTTTATTCTCTTTTTTTTTTTTTCTCCTAACACAAATATGCCTGTTTGTAATATCCTGGTAATGTCCCCATTTTCCACATGCCTTTTTTTACCTGTAAATCCCTTTTTGGGCCCTACATGCCTATTTCCCTCCACTAACCTCTCCAGCATGCTATCGTGGGCGCAAACCCAGCTAGCCTTCTATTTTCCTTTTCATTTTTGGGGGGTCATTGCCCTCGTAGTTTGACAACCTTCCCTCCCCCCCCTAAAGATGTTAAAAAATTAGTAGTTCTCAATCAAGCTCAGCAAAGTGGTAGATCCTTTTTTGGGATCCCCCACAATCACCTTAGCCCCCCCCCCCTTAGATTATTTTAGAATGTCCACTCAGCGGGGGTGAGGCATCTGCTAAGTGGGCCTTTGTTTATTGTTTGGAAAAACTCCCTTAAATAATAATGTTACTCAACAATGTTTTTTGGTGTGTCATCTGCTTGCACTGTAACCATAAACCGTACTAATGTCTTCTTTTTGTTTGACTCCACAGTTCCCTAGCACACCACAGGAATGGCTGACTGTGGCCTCCCAATTTGCCCAGTGGTGGGATTTCCCAAACTGCGGAGGGGCAATTGATGGGAAGCACGTCCACATAGTGCCGCCACCCCGTTCGGGGTCATACTATTTCAACTATAAAGGTTTTAATAGCATAGTGTTAATGGCGGTGGTGTCGGCACGGTACGAGTTCCTGTATATGGAGGTGGGGAAGAACGGCCGGATGTCCGATGGCGGATCATTCGCGGAGACGGAGTTCGCTCACCGTCTGCAGGCTGGGGGTCTTGCACTGCCTCCAGATGCAGAGAACGTTGAAGGGCTCCAGTTAGTTTTCATTGCGGATGAGGCTTTTGGACTAGGACCACACCTGATGCGGCCGTTTCCCCAACGCACCCTCACCCCGGAGAGGAGGGTTTTTAATTACCGGCTGGCCAGAGCCCGGAGAGTTGTGGAGAATGCCTTCGGGATAATGGCCAGCCGGTTCCGCCTGTTCCAGACAGCGATACATTTGGCGGATTATAAACTGAACCACATCGTCTACTGCTGCTGCATATTGCACAATTTTCGACGCAAATTTGCAAACATTTATGTTTCATCGTTTGGGCCTGAGGCCGGTCCATCTGAACTGATTAATCTGACTGGCCTCAGCACTGCTCGTACTGGCTTGGCCCCCCAAAGTGCCCGTGAAGTACGCCAGAAATACGTAGAGTACTTCACGGGTAGGGGGGCCATCGCAATGCCAGACCACATCTGACCAATTCTTAAACCTTTTTAAAATAAAATAAAAATATTGAATTCATACAAACTTGTGTTGTCATTCTTGTATTTTGGGTTTATGTGTCTCCCAGGTTCTAGTAGTGCCAAGTGTAATTGTCCTTAGTAAATAGCCTCAAAACTCAGAGCGAAAAACACGGTTTTTGCATCTTCAGAACTGCTCTTGAGCATAGAAAGAACAAGGCACACCTTTTTTAGACTTCCCAAATGTTTTTATTGTTTGCACCGCATTTTGTTTTGGTTTTTAGAAATACTAGCCTTTTTTTTTATGTGTGGCTTTTTTGGCAGAAACATGCATGGGTCGTAAGCCATTTTTTTTAGTTTGAAAAAGTAATAAAATAACACTGTGAAAAATAACAACTGGAGATGGGGTGATGGTACCCCTGATCCATCCCAAATGTTAACAAACACACTTTCTTTGGGGGCTCAAATGGGTATCTTCAACAAGATCCCATGGCTAGGGTAAACATGTGCTATCTGCCATCATGGGGGATCAATGGTCGTGCTTTGGGGATGTAAACCCTTCCTCTCCCCTACTTGAGGAGGGAAGAAGAGGTTGCACCCCCAAAACAGGGACATAGATATCCTGTGACGGCAGATAGCACATGTTGAGTCTTCAGTGTGTGCATCTTCACATTTGGGATGTTGGAAATCCCTGAGATAATGTCAGACGCAGAACAAAAAACACAAAAAGGGGGGGGTTCACACTATTCTCCCCAAAATATCTATCATGTTTTTATATTTTTGCTCAATCACAATCATTCTCTTTCTCATAATGTCCATTTCGCTACTGCATTCCATGATTTCCTGAATGATTATTTTGGCGCTGGCACTCGAGAATGGCGGATTTGGACTTCCTGACACACCCCCACGTTCAGTCCCTAAAACAAAAAAAAAGGTTTTACACTAGGCAGTCCTACATCTGTATTTACCTTGAAGTTGTGGTGACAGACACTGACCTGTTGTGCTGATAAGCTCCACCTCTCCTTCCTCCACCTCCCCTTCCTCCACCTCCGCTTCCTCCACCTCCGCTTCCTGAACCTGCTGATCTTGGTCTGCTTTGGGAGCTTCGGGGATTTTCTGTGGTGTTGGGTTACTCGTCACATGAGCATGGTGTCCTCCCACTCTCCTCTCCCCTATGGGAATTTACAACAAAATGTATACTTTAGCACACAGACTTTTTTTAGGCCTGAAAAGGGATCCTCAATGTTTTGAAGTGGGGTACAATTGATATTTGGCCCTGAGTTCCAACATGAACATATGTGATTTTGCAAACTCAACAAAGCAACATGTTATTTTTGAGGACACTCACAAATACACTTGGATAACCACCAAGGTATCCACTGGAGCACCTGTGTGTGACACCGTTAATAAATTTGGTCATGTGGCCCAGAGTATAGTATCTTGCTGAAGAACAAAAAAGAGTACACAACTGCTGGAGTGTCATCTCCTTTACCCAGAATACAGTTTCTTCTTTCAGTCACATTCTAAATTTCCTTACAACACATCATCTAGCCAACAATGTGTAGATAAACATTGTTGAAGTAAAATGAGGCATGCCCACATGTAGTTTACGTGGATATGTGCCAAACATGTTTGGGGGAAGAGCAGCAAGTTATTGGTCAAAACATTGGCCAAATAAGTGGACTCTCCACTTAACATAAAAGATGAGATTTCAAAATGTGAACCCAGTCAAGACAAGCACATGGTGCAAAACATGGAAGAATACATATTACAATGTGAAAGAACACAGTAAAATATACTTACTTTTTTCTATGCTTTTTATAAGCTTCCTATACTGCTCTGGCTCCCTGAGCTTCAGGTCTGACCACCTTTTACGGAGTTGTTCCTTGGATCTCCTGACCCCATATTTTTTATAGAGAGTCTTTGCAACTTTATCCATAATTTGTGACTTCTGGAGATTAGGGGTGTCGTATGGGCCATGCTTGCCGTCGTAATCCTTCCTCCGCAGAATGTCCACCATCTCCGCCATCTCAGAAAAAGACATATTAGTCGCCTTGTATCTTTTTTTACAGGATCGGGACGTTTCCGCCTCCGGGCTTTCCTCGTCGGTAATTTCAAGGAAAGAAGCCACCTGTGTCTGCGACATGTCGCCGTCTCACACTGTGCGCCGATCGTTAAGGGGCGGGGAAATGCAGAAAAAGTCCGTCATGGGCGGGCGACGAGCGCGGAGTTACACGCATGTGCAGGGTATAAAAAGGGGAAAGAAGTTATTAGGGATGCGCGGAGTAAGGACGACCGGAAGTGAACCCACGAAGTGAACAAAGGTAAGAAGGGAACTCGTGCCTGCAGTGGCATATTAATGGGTCATGATTGTAAAGGGCAATATTGTGATAAGTTGAGGAGAATCAATTCTGATCCTTTTTTTTTTGTACTTGCTGATCCTAATAGATGCATAAACTAAGAGAGCCAGAGGTGATGCTTGTTTTTATTGAAAAGTATAAGGAACAGCGCAACCTTTGGGAGCTCAAACATCCTGCGTATCACAAAAGTGATGTATGACAGGCAACTATTACCAAATTAGCCGAGGATATGAAGCCATGGATCCCAGATGCAGACTACACTATGATCAATAATAAAATCAACAACCTGCGCAATACTTATAAAAAAAAATTCAAGGAAGTGCGCCAGTCCAAGAGATCAGGAGCAGCAGCCGACAATGTAGTAAAGCCCAAGCTGTGGTACTACAGACATCTTCAATTTCTGGATGACCAGATCGAGGCCAGGGAATCTATTTCCAGCCTTCCCTCAACCCTTCCTTCCACCCTTCCCTCCAGCGTTCCTTCCACCCTTCCCTCCACCCCTGCAGAGGCGGAGGAGGAGCCTCCCGAGCTAGAAGAGCCAGATCTTCACATCTTCAGCCCGGTATAGTATTTTTGATGCTAATTATTGTCCACTAAGTAATATGGAGTTGAACTGTTTGGCTTAGCCATAAATGATCCCACCCCCCCCCTCCAAAATAAACCAGTAATGAGATCAAAATTGTGTGTGATTGATTCCTCAAATAATAGAAATCTACTTTTTATTTTATAAACAGGATGAGGCAAGCCAGGAGGAAGAGGGTCAGGAGTGTGACAGGCAGGAGGAGGCAGGGCCAAGTGGGACTCAGCAGGTCCCCAGGCCTAGTGGCAGCACCGTCTCCCAAGTGGCTCCCCTCCACGTCAGACCGCCAAAACAACGGCGGATGACACAAGTGGAGGAGGAGTCACTAAAGATGATTCAGGAGGCTGCTGCCATTATGAGGGCCCCCCTCAACCCTACGGAGGGGTTTAGCACCTCTCTGGCGGATAAGCTGCTCAGAATGGAGGCGGGACAACGGGCCCTCTGTGAGCATCTCATCTATATGGCCGTACACATGGGGGCGAGGGGGCTGCTGACTGAGGACACCCATATCTCACATCAGCCCAATCCCTCTCCTCCTTCTCCTCCTCCTCCTGCCACATCACCACCCACAGTGGCCCAGCCTGCAAGGGTGCGTGGACGGGGCCGTGGAGAGAACGCTGCAGAGAGGCGTGGAAGGAAGGCTACAAGAAAGAGCAGGAGGTGATTCTCGGGCCTCGAGCTGCTCATCCAGAAATTGAAGGTTGATGGAGTACCACAGCTTGGGATGATGTATGTCTTTGGCTGCTGCTCCTGATTTCATGCTGTTGTTGATTTTATTATTGATCATAGTCAGGTCTGCATTTGGGATCTAATGACTTTATATTCTCTGCTAATTTGGGAATAGTTGCCCTTCGGTTTTTGATTTGTTTTTTCCAAAATAAAGGGAAATTTGATTACAGCCAACCTACATGCCTGATGTGTTTTTTTGAGAAGTAGCAATAAGATTGCATAAATACAATGTGTAATTAAGAACAAGGGACACCAACCTCCATGATTTTTATTAGATCAAGAATTGTAATTACATGCCCATGTTAAACAGGGGCAGTAAAATTGGGCCTTAGGCACTGGTGCCACAACACTGCAACCCCTCACAGATATTGTACTTGGAGCACAGCAATGAGCCCTGTTGCAAAGTATTGCATCAAAAATTTTAATTACACGCCCCTGTTAAACAGGGGCTGAAAAATTGGGCCTTAGGCACTGGTGCTGGTGCCACGACACTGCAACCTCTCCCAGATACTCTAGTTGGAGTGCAGGAATGAGCCCTGCTGCAAAGCATTGCATAAAAAAATTGTAATTACATGCCCCTGTTAAATAGGGGCTGAAAAATTGGGCCTTAGGCACTGGTGCTGGTGCCACGACACTGCAACCTCTCCCAGATACTCTAGTTGGAGTGCAGGAATGAGCCCTGCTGCAAAGCATTGCATAAAAAATTGTAATTACATGCCCCTGTTAAACAGGGGCTGAAAAATTGGGCCTTAGGCACTGGTAGCGGCACCCAGAAACAAAAATGTTCTTCCAAGCTATCATCATCAATCGGATCATTGAGGAAGAGGAGGATAGCCAGTCAACATAACAGGACAGTCACTCAGCATCAGTCTTGAAGGGATGTGACATTTGAAAATAAATTAGTCTGTTATATCAGCTTCAGGTGTGTGGTAGCTGGTGGTGATCCAAGACTGGTTCATCTTTATGAAAGTCAGTTGATCAACCGAGTCGGTGGACAGGCGCACCCTGTGATCCGTGACAAATCCTCCAGCAGCACTGAATGTGCGTTCTGAAAGAACGCTGGATGCAGGACAGGCCAAAATTTAATATTATGTTGTTCTGAGAAATTGACACACCAAAAAATGCACAACAAATTTTAAGAGTCAAAAAACATAAAGGTGTAATTTGGGAGGTCGGCCTTGCAGAATTTTAATAATTATTCCGAAGATCACTAGAAAAAAGAAAGACATACATTTGTCAGAACTCAGGAGAAAGTTCTGCTGCCAAAATGACATTTTAAAGACCGTTCTAAAGCAAAAAAACATGTGCTGCATTAAACGAAGCAATAACTTGCAGAATGACGAATGTGCTCTCTCCATTAGGAACGCTAGTTTTACAAGAACGAGCGCTCCCGTCTCCTAATTCAGTCTGAGCATGCGTGGGTTTTTAAACCGATGGACTTGCCCATAGACGATCGGAAATTCCCATCGGTTTTTTATCCATCGGAAAAATTTAAAACAAGTTCTATTTTTTCCATCCGATGGAAAAAAGACCGATGGGTACCATACACGATCGGTTGGTCTGATGAAAACCATCCATCGGACGGTTTTCATCAGTTAAACCGATCGTGTGTACGGGGCTTCACAGTTACTCTTGGTGGGCGCATGAATGGGCCCTGCTGTGAATTATTAGATCAAGAATTGTAATTACATGCCCCTGTTAAACAGGGGCAGAAAAATTGGGCCTTAGGCACTGGTGCCACAACCCTGCAACCCCTCACAGATATTGTACTTGGAGCACAGCAATGAGCCCTGTTGCAAAGTATTGCATCAAAAATTTTAATTACACGCCCCTGTTAAACAGGGGCTGAAAAATTGGGCACTGGTGCTGGTGCTGGTGCCACGACACTGCAACCTCTCCCAGATACTCTAGTTGGAGTGCAGGAATGAGCCCTGCTGCAAAGCATTGCATAAAAAAATTGTAATTATATGCCCCTGTTAAATAGGGGCTGAAAAATTGGGCCTTAGGCACTGGTGCTGGTGCCACGACACTGCAACCTCTCCCAGATACTCTAGTTGGAGTGCAGGAATGAGCCCTGCTGCAAAGCATTGCATAAAAAATTGTAATTACATGCCCCTGTTAATCAGGGGCTGAAAAATTGGGCCTTAGGCACTGGTAGCGGCACCCAGAAACAAAAATGTTCTTCCAAGCTATCATCATCAATCGGATCATTGAGGAAGAGGAGGATAGCCAGTCAACATAACAGGACAGTCACTCAGCATCAGCCTTGAAGGGATGTGACATTTGAAAATAAATTAGTCTGTTATATCAGCTTCAGGTGTGTGGTAGCTGGTGGTGATCCAAGACTGGTTCATCTTTATGAAAGTCAGTTGATCAACCGAGTCGGTGGACAGGCGCACCCTGTGATCCGTGACAAATCCTCCAGCAGCACTGAATGTGCGTTCTGAAAGAACGCTGGATGCAGGACAGGCCAGTAGCTCAATTGCATACTGTGCAAGCTCTGGCCAGTGATCCATCCTCAAAACCCAGTAAGCCAGAGGATTTTCGGTGGGGAAGGTGTCCAAGTCTGACCTTGCCCCTAGGTATTCTTGCACCATGTATATTAGACGCTGGCGATGGTTGCTGGAACCGATCATACTTTGGGGCTGCGGACTAAAGAATTGTCTGAACGCATCGGTCAGACGGCCACCTTCCCCACCGCTCCTTCTTTGACTGACCGAAGCCTCAGCAACTCGTCGTCCAGGACCAGGAGTTTGTAGCCTCCCAGTCTCTGGGAACGCGTTGCACAGACCTTTCTGCAAGGCCTCTCGGAGTTGTCTCATCCTCTGCTCCCTCTGTAACAGTAAGATAAGGTCCGCAACCTTACCCTTGTACCGTGGATCAAGGAGAGTGGCCAGCCAGTAATGGTCCCTCTCCTTGATCCGAAGAATACGAGGATCCTTCCGCAGACTTTGCAGGATCAGGGAGGCCATGCAGCGTAGGTTAGCTGAGGCATTCAGTCCGGAGTCCTCTGGGTCACTAAGGACGACATGATCCGCAGCCACCTCCTCCCAGCCACGTACAAGTCCATGGGTTTCATGGGACTGTAAATCATCCCTAAAAGACTGCTGCTGATGATGCTGAGTGCCAGGCTCCACCTCCATGCTGACACAATCCTCCTCCTCCTCTTCCTGTGCGATGGGTGGGACAGAAGGAACACTGTCTGGGTAAAGGGGGCCTTGAGAGGCAAGGAAGTCCTCCTCTTCCTGCCTCTGTTCTGCCTCAAGAGCCCTGTCCATTATTCCACGCAGCGTATGTTCCAACAGGTGGACAAGAGGTACAGTGTCACTGATGCATGCACTGTCACTGCTCACCATCCTCGTGGCCTCCTCAAATGGTGCCAGGACAGTGCATGCATCCCTGATCATGCCCCACTGGCGTAGTGAAAAAAAACCGAGCTCCCCTGACCCTGTCCTGGTGTCGTAGTCGCACAGGTACTCATTGATGGCCCTCTGCTGTGTGTGCAGCTGCTGCAGCATGGCCAACGTTGAGTTCCACCTGGTGGGCATGTCACATATAAGGCGGTTCTTGGGCAGGTTCAACTCCTTTTGCAGCTCAGCCAGGCGAGCACTGGCATTATAAGATCTGCGGAAATGCACACAGACTTTCCTGGCCTGCCTCAGGACATCCTGTAAGCCCGGGTACCTGCCCAAGAACCGCTGCACCACCAGGTTAAGGATGTGAGCCACACAGGGCACATGGGTCAGTTGTCCCTGTCGGAGGGCGGAGAGGAGGTTGGTGCCATTTTCGCAAACCACCATTCCTGGCTTAAGCTTTCGTGGTGTCAACCACCTCTCGGCCTGCCCCTGCAGAGCAGACAGGACCTCTGCCCCAGTGTGGCTCCTGTCCCCCAAACACACCAGCGCAAGCACGGCATGGCATCTTTTTGCCTGCGTACTTGCGTAGCCCCTTGAACGCCTACGGAGCACTGCTGGTTCCGAGGACAAAGCACAGGGAGAGGCCATGGAGGAAGAAGAAGAGGAGGGGGTGGAGGAGAGAGGCGTGTCACAACCAGTCATAGCATTTTGGAGGCGTGGCGGCGGAACAACCTCCAACACTACTGCACCTTGTCCTGCATCCTTCCCAGCTGCCAAAAGAGTGACCCAATGGGCCGTGAAAGAAAGGTAACGTCCCTGTCCATGCCTGCTGGACCATGAGTCAGCGGTAATATGCCCCTTACCGCTGACCGCCCTGTCCAGCGAGGCCAAGACATTGCCTTCCACATGCCGGTAGAGAGCCGGAATCGCCTTCCGTGAGAAAAAGTGGTGTTTGGGAACCTGCCACTGAGGAACCGCACATTGCACAAACTCACGGAAGGGGGCAGAGTCTACCAACTGAAAAGGCAGCAGTTGAAGCGCTAGCAATTTAGCCAAGCTAGCATTCAACCGCTGGGCATGTGGATGGCTGGGAGTGAATTTCTTTTGACGGTCCAGCAGCTGGGGCAGGGAAATTTGCCTGCTAGAATCGGACGTCGGTGTACTGCTAGCAGAGTGCCCGCAAGTACTTGGCTGTGACACACCTAATTCTACACCTTCATTCCTCTCAGTGCAGGTTTCAGAGAGGACTGAAGGTATAGTAGGGTTGGAGATCCCAGCTGATGTGGTGCAAGGAGAGGTCCGCTTTGTTCTTTGGTGTGGGTCTTTAAGGTAGGCTTGCCAACGAGCTGCATGGCAGGTCAACATATGTCTGGTCAAGCATGTGGTGCCCAAGCGGCTGATGTTTTGGCCACGCGATATACGCTTGAGACATATGTTGCAAACAGCAGCTGTGCGATCTGATGGACTCGACTCAAAAAAGGCCCACACCAAAGAACTTTTTGAATAACGGACAGAGGCAGCGCCCTGCACAGGCGGAGCTCTGCGGTGTGATTCCGTCGGTGTTCTGCCCTTACGCTGGCCCCCCAAGAGCATCCTGCCTCATTGGAGATGTGCCTCCTCCTTATCCTCCTCCTCCTCTCTCCTATTAGGCACCCACGTGGAGTCAGTGACCTCATCATCCCCTCCCTCCTCATCACTGGAGCCAATCTGGCAGTATGCTGCAGCTGCTGGAACATGACTGCCAGATTGGTGTCCTTCTTGAGCATCCCCTCTCTCTGCTCTTACGCTACTGCCTTCCTCTAGCTGGGTATCATCCTCAGACCCTTCGAAACGCTGGGCATCCTCCTGGAGCATGTACCCAACACTGTGCTCAAACAGTTCGGGGGACTCCTCAGGAGGACATGGTGGGTCTAGGGAAGGAGTGACTGATGATGACATTGATACCAGGGATGAGGACGCTTTGGCAGCTGCTTTGCCAGTACCCTGAGCCTGGGTGAGAGAGGATGAGGAGGATGAGGAGGGCTTGGTCATCCACTCTACCAAGTCTTCGGCATGATGCGGCTCAACGCGTCCAGCTGCCGAAAAGAAGGACAAGCGTGTCCCATGGCCACGTGCTGATGGCGATGCACCGCGTCCATGACCAGCACTGTTGTCTCTAGACACAGAGCCTGCTTGCCCTCTTTTATTGGCTCCTGACTGTCTGCCTCTCCTTGTTTGCCTTCCAGACATTCTAATGGCCTGCAGGGAGATGGGAAAACCAGCAATAAGGCCTAGCTTCAGGAGTATATTTTGCAGGAATGACACTACGCCTGCTGTAAGTGCTGCAAATGCTGCAAATGCCTGTTGGTGTAACACACTAGGAAAACACAGCAATACTGGCTAGTTTCAGGAGTATATTTTGCAGGAATGACACTACGCCTGCTGTAAGTGCTGCAAATGCCTGTTGGTGTAACACACTAGGTAAACACAGCAATACGGCCTAGTTTCAGGAGTATATTTTGCAGGAATGACACTACGCCTGCTGTAAGTGCTGCAAATGCCTGTTGGTGTAACACACCAGGAAAACACAGCAATACGGGCTAGCTTCAGGTGTTTAATGTGCAGGAGGCACACTATGTCCGCTGTAAGTGCTGCAAATGCCTGGTAGTGTAACGCACCAGGAAAACACAGCAATACGGGCTAGCTTCAGGTGTATAATGTGCAGGAGGCTTAGCAACAATGACACTGACACTGTCCCCTGGCCCTGCCTATCCTTCTCTCTCCCTACACACAAGCTTTAGCAAAGAATATGACACTGACACTCTCCCTGTCTATCCTTCTCTCTCCCTACACACAAGGTTTAGCAAAGAATATGACACTGACACTCTCCCTGCCTATCCTTCTCTCTCCCTACACACAAGGTTTAGCAAATAATATGACACTGACACTCTCCCTGCCTATCCTTCTCTCTCCCTACACACAAGGTTTAGCAAAGAATATGACACTGAGGCCTCGTACACACGACCGATTTTCTCGGCAAGAACCAGCAAGAAACTTGCTGGCAGAGAGGTCTTGCCGAGAAAATCGGTCGTGTGTACGCTGCTAGCGGGTTTCTCGTCGAGAAAACCGACAAGAAACCTCGACGAGAAAATAGAGAACCTGCTCTCTATTTTCTCGTCGAGATTCTCCTCGGCATGTTTCTCGACGAGAAAATTGAGTGTGTGTACACTTACCTGTCCGCCTGGAAGCCCACGCATGTTCGAAATGAATTCGACGCATGCGCGGTAGCTTCCTAGGCATACGTAGGGTATACCAAGATGGCGGCGACGGCATCGAATGTGACGAGCGCATGCTCGACGTAGTCGATGACGTCACCGCGTACACTCCTTTCAAAGAACCGCGGGTTCTTTGAAACGAGCGTGTGTACACTCGGCCGGGACAAGTTTCTTGTTCAAGAATCTCGTCGAAAAAAACGACATGTTTTTTTCAACGAGAATCTCGGCCGTGTGTACAAGGCCTCACACTCTCCCTGCCTATCCTTCTCTCTCCCTACACACAAGG
Organism: Rana muscosa; assembly: GCA_029206835.1. Taxonomy (NCBI): domain Eukaryota; kingdom Metazoa; phylum Chordata; class Amphibia; order Anura; family Ranidae; genus Rana; species Rana muscosa. The sequence continues at coordinate 542,277,500 of CM055117.1, read as the reverse complement.
TTTAGCAAAGAATATGACACTGACACTCTCCCTGCCTATCCTTCTCTGTCCCTACACACAAGGTTTAGCAAAGAATAGCAATGACTAGACATGTGCATTCGTTTTCGTCCGAATGCATTTTCGTCCGAATTTCAGCTATTTTCGTTATTGTTTTAACAAACGAAAACGAAAGCACAGAATCCGAAAACCGAAAGATCCGACATAAACAAATGCTTTATTTTCGTTTTCGTTGCTACAACAGTTCGATATAGATAGGAGATTCGACGTGACGCTGACAATAACAATCTGTGTCTATCGAACCTGTGGTCGAATGTGCCTAACCTTAACTCTATTAGTCCAAGATTATTCTACATAGGAGAGAAAAGATTTGACATTATAGAGAGAAAAGATTCGACATAGGAGAGAAAGATTCGACATAGGAGAGAAAAGATTCGACATAGGAGAGAAAAGATTCGACATAGGAGAGAAAAGATTCGACATAGGAGAGAAAAGATTCGACATAGGAGAGAAAAGATTCGACATAGGAGAGAAAAGATTCGACATAGGAGAGAAAAGATTCGACATAGGAGAGAAAAGATTCGACATAGGAGAGAAAAGATTCGACATAGGAGAGAAAAGATTCGACATAGGAGAGAAAAGATTCGACATAGGAGAGAAAAGATTCGACATAGGAGAGAAAAGATTCGACATAGGAGAGAAAAGATTCGACATAGGAGAGAAAATATTCGACATAGGAGAGAAAAGATTTGACATAGGAGAGAAAAGATTCGACATAGGAGAGAAAAGATTTGTTATTATAGAGAGAAAAGATTCGACATAGAGAGAAAAGATCACTGCTGGAATTGGGTGGGGGAAGTAAAATAAAAATAAAGTTGATGATGAATGTTATTGGCTGATTGTAACCAAAGAGGAGGAGCAGTAAAATAGCTAGAATGACGAAGATTCGACAAAGCATCGAAAGTTAGAAGATTCGACGGTGCAGCAAAACTGTACGACACTGCAATCGTACATTTCCGGTCAAATGCATCCGCCCATAGGCTATAGAAGAATTCTAATGTTGGTTGACTAGTAATAGTAATGAATAAATATAATTATTACTAGTCATACAACATTAGAATTCTTCTATAGCTTGTGGGCGGAACATTCGACCGGAAATGTATGATTGCAGCGTCGTACAGTTTCACTGCTCCGTCGAATCTTCTTTGAACATTCGACAGACACCATAAGCCTTCAATGACAGATTCGACCTTAATTAATTCAGATTTTCGGACGAATGCAATTTCTAACGAAAAACGAAATAAATAAAAACGAATTTCGGGAGTAACTAAATAAATTTATTTTTCGGACGAAAACGAAATTCCGAAACGAAATATTTCAGTGTGCACATGTCTAATCTACATTATAATTAAAACCCAAATTAATGTAATTACATAAAATTGCTAACACTATATGAGTGATGGTAGAACCATCTCACTGGGCCACCTGCAAAAATAAATGTGCTTGAAGCTAAAACAAATTTTTTTAAATGTAGCACACAGATCCCTATCCTGCTTACCTCCACTTGAAGGACAGGACACACCATGCTACATGCCCAATGTCCTCCATGTTGTATAGAGGGCGAGTGGTGTTAACAGTTTTTTTGGGTCCTGCAGCGAGTTACCTCCTTCTGTTGGTTCTCATCCCTAGAGTGTAGGGAAAAGTCTATTTTCTCTAATAAGAAGGCCAATGTCCAGACAGTGTTAAACTCCAACAGACAAGTTTATTTTTTTCTCTGCTCATAACTTGGTAAGGAAAGTTGAAGATAGAAATAAAGTTGAGTAGAGAGGTTGGTTCAGGCACGCAGCACTTAATTACCCTTGTCGCCACTCAAGCTTGAGTGGGTTTTGCTCACCCGGATAGATCCCTCTCGCGGTTCTAGCAGCCGGAATGAAACACGAACAATTACTTTAGATTCGTCCCCTTCAAGGACAGTTCAGGAAATCCTCTGCCACAGAATCCTTTAGTTCCTGAATCCAAAACTCTTTAGCACCTGTAACTTTTGGAGACCATAGGTGCCAATGGGGCACATTACAGGAGCTATCTTGTGACTTACAGAATCCTTCCCTCTGATAGGCAACCAGGCCTCTCCCGGAACAGTGACTTCCTTCACCGGTCCTCCGGACAGGTCCTCCCCTGGTTTCCTCTCTCTCAGAGCGGGACACCCTCCCATGGGTACCCTGGGATTTAGATTGGGATTAGTACTGGGCCTACCTGGAATGATGGAGCCTCGGGCCAAAGGTGCCCGGGACCCAGCACATTCACATGCACCCCTGGCCATGAGGGCCACTGAAGGTGGGGTACGTGCTGAGGACCAAGACCCAATGGCGTCTGCCCCTTAAGTACACTCTCCCGGCATGCACAGCAGGTAGACCACGCCCACTGCACAACCACCGAGAGAGGACACCCAATCACACCACAATGCCACATGTGGTTCGACCTGAGACCTGGGCAACAATGCCACCTATAGGTCAAAGGGGAACTATACATCCAGGCAACACCACAGCAAAGCAGAGTCCAATCTAAGAAAATTAATCAGCCCTAGCCAAACTATTGCCCAGGCCACCCTCTAAATTTCAGGCATAGTGACCCCAAATTTGGGGGTCTGCTACATAAATTACATAAGAAAATATGATAATGAAACCCCCTAGATTGGGGGAATATATAACTGCAATAAATAAGTGATGGTGATACCCCCTCTTTATAATGTAATGATTAACAACTGAAAAATGAAAACCCATTGTCCACATATAAGTGAGTGATGGTGGGAACCTCCAAACTATGCACCCACTGAACTGAAAACACTCAATATATTCAAAAATAACTTGCAATATTTAACAGCAAACTTAAAATATCATATAATAAAAAAGTTCCCAATTCCAGTCCTTTGGCCACCATGCAGATGATTCTGGATTGCAAACAACATGTGCTGTCCTACACCATATGCACAAACTGCTCACCTTAACAAATAGTCTCATATACTTTATAGGTCCAACTGCACCTTTCCCTTAAATGGGATATACTATATCTCTCCAGCCCAGGATATCTCCAGACGTATCAAATTGTATCCAGCTCAGGATGTCACTCTCCATCAACTCTCAAAAAACAAACAAGGCTATCATTGTGCATACCATTAAAAACCCTACGTGTACATTTATTTTATTTTTTTAAAAGCCTTAAAAGTGTTCACTCATATACACATGTGCACTGTATTCTGTTATATGAAAACAACAGGTATTTCTCCCTCAAGGAGCTAAAAGATTGGCTTCACTTCTGTACAACACTTTCCAATGTCACTTTCAGTTTACGTGATGACATCACTGGCTCCGATCTTGATATAATAAATCACCAATTCTTAAAATGCTTCTAAATGCAAATAAAAGCATGCTTAGATGTGTTTAGACATGTTTGGCCGTGTTTGTCATTTTTTATACTCACAATTTTCTCTCCTGAATGCGATTTTGGTGCGTTCAGGTGAAAGCTTGTAAACATACCTGCCTGTAAACTCCTCTAAAAACATATGAGTACATGGACACATAGGATATCATAAAGGAGGGTTCAGGAGCTTCTGAAAAAAAAAAAAACTCCAAACACCAGAAAAATGTCTGTTTCATATTTACAGTGTGCATGAGGCCTTAATCTCCCGCAAGGCTCCTAGACACTGAGTAGCTGTGCACCCTGGCTTGATGGATGATGTCAGAAGCAGGAGTGCTCAGACTTTCATTTATGTTCTGTCTCTTGATAGCGCCAGTGACTATTCCACAATCTGGGCCGCTTGATCTATCCAGGTCTCAATTTTTTTTTTTCCCTGATGGCACTGGGACTTTTCCACAAGTGAACCTCTACTTGCAATAATCATAATTGTTAATCCTAATTGTTAATCATAATTGTAATCATAATTGTTGGATGCCACTGAGTTCTAAACTAGATTGTGTGTGTAGTCCTCTATGGGACTTTTTAGGGTGAAGGCTACAAGTTTCAAATTTTATCAAAAAATATATATTTATTGTTGTAATACAAAATATCAAAGAGATAAAAATACATAGACAATTTGGATGTACACAAACACAACTCAAACTATAGAGCAACAAAGTAACAACGTCAAAAAAGACCATAAACCACTGTGAGGGTCCTGATTCCTGTGGGAGGGCCCAGGGTGCCCGACGTGTTTCGAGGCTATGGGTTTATATAGCGCCTCTTCTTCAGGGGCTAGTGGTGATAGGTGTTGTGGTCTGTAGTTTGTAGACATAGAACAAAGCAAGAGAGTTGAGTAAACAAGAGCATCGTCTATTTTATGTATATACAGTACAATTAAAAATTAATTCAATAGTTATAATAAAAAGCATCATTATTTGTACCGTAAATCATATATGCTAACCGTTGTTGTCTATGAAGTTTGGTGTGGATACATCCTTGTTTAAAATAACAGAGATTGACGCTCACTGCTCCGGATGAAGGGAGAACGCAGGGGGGTCACAACACGGGGGACCGTGCATCGAACTATGCCCGGGGCAGGGCAACAAAGGGCGCCTGTACTCAAAACAGCAGGTAATTTATGCTGCTGATCCCATCTATAAACAAGAAAGAGTAATAATAATACAGCAGTATGAATAAAGGTGACATATATGTATATATTACCCTCCATGAGTGGCCCACATAATAGTGGGGCATACATGTCAGAACTAAATCTAAACGTGTGCATACCTGCTGTATCTCAACCCAGGTTTTGGAGTGGATTTGTGTCGCATGGGCTCCACAGAGAAAAGGTATTCCCCTAAGAAGGGGGAAGGTGAACAAAATGGAATCTGGAAAAGTATGGAAAAGAATCATTTTAAAAGTATGGAAAATTTTGAATAAATGGAAATAAAAATTAAGGTCTGTTTTTCATAAGGGGTAACTGTTAGTTAGCCCGAAGGGTATCAATATACATAGGGCCTCTATAATACAACAGTAGAATAACCTGTTGCCTTGTATCTATTAGGCTTGTGCAATTCGTTTCGTAACGAATTGAAATTCGTCCGAATTTAGCAACTTTCGGACATTCGGAAGCATTCGAATTTCCGAACAAAGCAATTACGAATAAGACCGAATCCGAAATAAATTATACCGCAAATAGCGAATGCCCGAATGTCTTCGGCATAATTCGTTATGAAAAAGTTACGAATGTACGAATCCATACGAAGCACAATAACACTCACTCTGCTCTGCTCTCTGCTTCTCCCACACCATGCTGAACTCCCTCTCAAAATGGTGTACAGGGGCGGAGGTTATAGCCGCATGTAAAAAACGAAAGTAAAATACGAGATTTCGAATCCATTCGAAGCACAATAACACTCTGCTCTGCTCTCTGCTTCTCCCTCACCGTGCTGAACCCTCTCAAAATGGTGTACAGGGGCGGAGCCTATAGCCGCATGTAAAAAACAAAAGTAAAATACGAGATTTCGAATCGTTACAAATAACCGCAATGTATTTAGAAAAGTACAAATCCATTCGAAGCACATTAGGCATAATAGGCAGCGTCGTTGTGAGAGAGACACGGAAAATTACAAATCAACAAACCCAAAAAAAGTTACGAAAGTAGGAGTTGTGTCCAGAATCAACGAAAAACAACGTACTCTACCGAAAGTACGAATTATAAAGCAACAAAAAATTCAACGAAAAATGTCGCTTGCAAAAATACGAATCAGTCCGAACACGAAAAATCCCGTCTAGCAAAATTACGAATGATTACGAATCAACAGGACCGGAAAGAAACGAACCGAAACGGAACAAATTTTTCCGTTGTGCACAAGTCTAGTATCTATGAGCCAAGGTGGAATAATCCACCATATGTTATTATGGCTCAATCTTAAATTGAATAATTTAGATATACAAATATTGAGGGACCCTCCATGAATCAAAAAAAAAAAAAAGGAGGGTATGCATTATATCAATCAAAAAAGAAAAAACAGAAAAGAAACCACAAGATGAATTAAATATCCAATTTTACCTTTTCTCCTGTAGGGAACAATGTAGACACATCCACTCCCAAGTCAGCAATGTGCAGACTGAGGGTTGTTTCTAATATAGTGTGGATTAATTGCTGATAGTTATCAGCTGTGAGAGAGCAGAGTGTGTAGTGAAGAGGGTGGGAGAGGGGTGGCGCCCTCCGAGTCATCAGCATGGAGGCCTGCCCCCTCATCCCACATACTCAAAGGTAGAACACACAGCAGACCGCCGCGTCATGACGACATGTGCTCCAAAGAGGAGCGCATCGTCATGGAGATAAAAAGGAGGGGGGCCAATATCCGCGCTGACCACTCGCGGCGCATATGTTGCCACGGAGATGTAAAATGTCCCCATGAGCGTACCAAGGAGTCCAACAAAGCTATCCCCTCCAAAGAGTAGGGGCGTCATGCCAGACCTACGTGCGCCGAGTGTCCTGTCCCGGGCACAGGGAGTCGGTCCATCCCATATTAACCCATCCCACGCCTTCCATCCAGAGCAGACTGAGATCACATCTCTATCAATAGAGGTTGTCCCCATGCAGGGAATAAAACACAAATGGAGTAATTTCAATCTCAGAAAAGGGAGTGGGGGATAAAAAGGAAAGTCAATACAAAAATGACATTACATTCAAAATTCCCTATAGATGATTGCTATAAGTAACAGAACAGAAATATTCAAGGTCATATATATATATATATATATATATATTTATATATATATATAGTGTAGACCACCCATGAATTGTCATACACACATATACATACATACATACATATATATACACACGACACAGTAAAGTGATTTTACATATTGGTTGAACAGGCACAGTATCAAAAAAGAAAAAGAGAAAGAAAAAGAGACAAAACACTGAGGAAAAATTATAAAATTACATTAGGGAAAAAGGGTCGTATTACTCAAAGGGTTGATAGCCTCATATAGTAACTTGCATAATTTACAATGAAACCCAATATCCTAGATATACACATTCTACATAGATCTCATCAGAAGGTGGTCTGGGGGTTCCCCTCCCATTCAGATCCTCCTGAGGTGAACCCCTCAAGGAAGGGTCTGAAAGAGATCGCATCGTTCAAGCCTGGTGGTCGGGTTGCGTGTAGACGAAAGATCCATAAGCTAGGGTTTCTACTAGCCTTCCCATAGTGAAGTGAAGAATGAGGCAGGGGGGGATTCTGAGTATGGGGAGGGAGAAGTAGCTGGTACTTCTGAATCTGAAGCTATGGAACCGGAATTTTTGGGGTGTCTGTTCAGCATACTTGGCTGTGTAAGCTGAGTTTCAAGATCCTCTGGTAGCTGTATCCTATTGAAAGCCGGTCATGATGTCTCTCAGGTACTAATGTTGATACCTCTCGCTGGATCTGTTCATCTATCCAAGTGACAACAGTAAGGACCTTAACTGCACAGGGTTCAAACCTACCATTCTGCTCTTGACATCACTTGGTAGCAGTGACTGAATCCATCATGGTGGCTTGGCTGATGGAGGTGGTCATCACTTTTTTCTCAGTGTCAAATTCAAATCCTCAATTGAGCTCCTACTTGTAGCACTACCTCCAGAGGAGCTACTGAATTGTTTTGTGATTTTTCTGCACACCTGAAGATGACACACCTAGCTCACCCAGCACCAACTGATATACCGTGAGGTATTTCAAAGAATTTGTTAGGCCAAGCACAACATAAAAGAAGGGATTGTACTTATACAAACAATCAATAATAATCATTACACTGAGAGATCCAGTTAGGGATGAGCTTCGTGTTCGAGTCGAACTCATGTTCGACTCAAACATTGGCTGTTCGCTTGTTCGCCCAATTCGAACAATATGGGCCGTTAGCGCCAAATTCGAGTAGGTGCCTTTGGCCAATCATGGCTCAGGGGAGTAGGTACATGCCCCACACTATATAAGGCCGCCTGCGTGTCGGCCTTGTGTAGTGTGTTGCAGCATTGTGAGTCTGAGAGAGATAGAGAGAGAGTCAGAGTGTCATTTCATTTCAGTTAGAAAGAGCAGGCAGGCGATTCAGGTAGCTGCAGTCAGTGTATTTAGTATATATATGCATCCCAGGAGTTGTGTATATATATATATATATATATATATATATATATATATATATATATATACACTGTATTCAGTTTAGCTAGATCTCACTTCAGAGTGTTCCTGTTATTCTCGCTGCAGTATATTAAGTCAGTGTACTGTATACTGGGCTCAGTGTGCACATAAAACTGACTGCAGACTATTCCTTTTCTATTACTGACAATACAGGCAGTTGATTGAGCTAACCTGCAGTATATTAAGTCAGTGTACTGTATACTGGCCACAGTGTGCACGTAAAGCTGACTGCAGACTATTGCTTTTCTATTACAGATAATACAGGCAGTTGATTGAGCTAACCTACAATATATTAAGTCAGTGTACTGTATACTGGGCACAGTGTGCAGCTAAAGCTGACTGCAGACAATTCCTTGTGTACCCATTCCAATACATCAAATAAATTATGTCTGGAAGGCCAACAAGGAGAGGCGGACACACACAGGCCAATAAAAGAGGGCAAGCAGGCTCTGTGTCTAGAGGCAACAGTGCTGGTCGTGGACACGGTGCATCCTCATCAGCACGTGTCCGTGGGGCACGCTTGTCCTTTTTTTCGGCAGCTGGCCGTGTTGAGCCGCAACATGAAGAAGAGTTGGTAGAGGAGTGGATGACCAAGCCCTCCTCATCCTCCTCATCCTCTCTCACCCAGGCTCAGGGTACTTTGTCTGCCAAAGCTGCTGCCAAAGCGGCCTCATCCCTCGGCTCAATGGCATAAGTCACTCCTTCCCTAGCCCCACCATGTCCTGAGGAGTCCCCCGAAATGTTTGACCACAGTGTTGGGTACATACTGCAGAAGGATTTTGAAGGCTCCGATGATGTTACCCAGCTTGAGGAAGGCAGTAATGTCAACCCAGAGAGAGGGGTGCCCAAGAAGGACAGCAAACTGGCAGTCATGTTCCCCCAGCTGAAGCATACTGCCAGGTTTGCTCCAGTGACGAGGAGGTAGGGGATGATGAAGTCACTGACTCTACGTGGGTGCCTGATAGGAGTGAGGAGGAGGAGGAGGAGGAGGCACATCTCCAACGAGGCAGGATGCCTTCCAGGGGCCAGCTTAAGGGCAGTTAACTGACTGCATCACACCGCAGAGCTCCGCATGTGCAGGGCGTTGCTGTCTGCGCGAGATCGCACCGTTGCTATTTGCAACATATGTCTGAAGCATATCTCGCGTGGCCAAAACATCAGTCGCTTGGGCACCACATGCTTGATCAGACATATGTCGACCTGCCATGCAGTCCATTGGCAAGCGTACATAAAAGACCCACACCAAAGAACAAAGCGGACCTCTCCTTGCTCCTCATCTGCTGGGATCTTCAACCCCACTATACCTTCAGTCCTCTCAGAAACCTGCACTGAGAGGAAAGAAGGTGTAGAATTAGGTGTGTCACTGCCAAGTACTTGCGGGCAATCTGCTATCGGTACACCAATGTCCGATTGTACCAGGCAAATTTCCCTGCCCCAGCTGCTGCACCGCCAAAAGAAATTCGCTCCCAGCCATCCACATGCCCAGCAGTTGAATGCTAGCTTGGCTAAATTGCTAGCACTTCAACTGCTGCTTTTTCAGTTGGTAGACTCTGCCCCCTTCCGTGAGTTTGTGGAATGTGCGGTACCTCAGTGGCAGGTTCCCAAATGCCACTTTTTCTCACGGAAGGCGATTCCGGCTCTCTACCGGCATGTGGAAGGCAATGTCTTGGCCTCGCTGGACAGGGCGGTCAGCGGTAAGGTGCATATTACCGCTGACTCATGGTCCAGCAGGCATGGACAGGGACGTTACCTATCTTTCATGGCGCATTGGTTGACTCTGCTGGCAGCTGGGAAGGATGCAGGACAAGGTGCAGTAGTGTTGGAGGTTGTTCCACCACCGCACCTCCAAAATGCTACTACTGGTGATTCTGACACACTTCTCTCCTCCACCCCTCCTCTTCTTCTTCCTCCATGGCCTCTTCCTGTGCTTTGTCCTCGGAACCAGCGGTGCTCCGTAGGCGTTCAAGGGGCTACGCAAGTACGCAGGCAAAAAGATGCCATGCGGTGCTTGAGCTGGTGTGCTTGGTGGACAGGAGCCACACTGGGGCAGCGATTCTGTCAGCTCTGCAGGGGCAAGCTCAGAGGTGGTAGATGCCACGCCAGCTTAAGCCAGGAATGGTGGTTTGCGACAATGGCACCAACCTCCTCTCCGCCCTCCGACAGGGACAACTGACCCATGTGCCCTGTTTGGCTCACGTCCTTAACTTGGTGGTGCAGCGGTTCTTGGGCAGGTACCCGGGCTTACAGGAGGTCCTGAAGCAGGCCAGGAAACTCTGTGGGCATTTCCACTGGTCATATAATGCCAGTGCTCGGCTGGTTGACCTGCAAAAGGAATACAACTTGCCCAAGAACCGGCTAATCTGTGACATGCTCACCAGATGGAACTCTACGTTGGCCATGCTGCAGCGGTTGCACACGCAGCAGAGGGCCATCAATGAGTATCTGTTGCAATATGGCACCAGGACAGGGTCAGGGGAGCTTGGATTTTTTTCCCCATGCCAGTGGGCCATGATCAGGGATGCTATACAAGTAAAAATGCACAAAAATACCAGAGACTTAAATATCCAAACAATATGGTAGTAACTAAGTGTACATAGTGATAGACACAGCTAGTAGACTTAGGTGACAAGTTAGTTAGGAGTCCAAGTACTGGAGGTGAAGGGTATATCAGGGGTTAAAGTTACACTCCCAGGGATGCCGTCAAAGGGGAACAGAGACCATGTTCCAGTTCTGCAGGAAAAACACAAGGAGAGAGGCGCCTCTGGGTGTAGCAGTATTAAATAATTTAATTAGGCAGTGAACAAAAGCCACTCACATTTTGTTGGTAAAAAACAAGCATGTAGAACTTCCCAATCAGGGGAAAGGAGGGATCATCAGATGTGTCAGTCCACTTCTCTTCCTGCTGGGGCGCTAGGGTGCTCTGGATTCGCTCGCACCACTGACAGATGTATAGAAGAGGCTAGCTGCAATGGAGGAGGAAATTGAAAGCAAGGTTTGGAGCACGATGGTGTAGCAGGCGAGGGGTGCTGACGTCACTGGAATGCAACGCGTTTCGTGAGGTACAGGCTGCGAGTGACGTGGCAGCCGCACTCCTTTATCAAGCTATAGGAGAGGGAGGTGTGGAGCTAGATTATATTGCGAGGAAGGGGGGCGGGAGGCGGGCGGAGCAGGAAAAGGAAGAGGCGGAATGGTCAGTGGAGGTGTGGTTGACACACAAGGGAACAAATAATCAGCTAATGGCAGTACAATGATAAGGTGGTGTGATGTTATAATGGTATACGGTGTCAGAGCAGGACACACCGTGGGACTGAGAAATGACAATGGCTTGGCAGAAAACAATGTATTATTAATGGATACTATGAAAAGTGTCTATAATGGTGAACGATTTTCACATGAAGAAGTTATGGCAGGTGGACTAACGAATGGAATGATGCTTAATAAATGACATGGAGAATATCAATATTAGTGAAGATTAAAATAAGGAGAAAATTAATAAATTAATAATAATAATGATGATGGAGGATGGACTGAATGGTGTGATATAATTAATATTAAATGGATTGGAAAGGGGGGGGGGGGGGTAATGTGGCAGAAAAGAACAAAACAGGGTGATGGGTAGGCGGGGGAAGGGGGGGGGAAGAGGGAAGTTATTTACTAAGAAATGATAGACAGAAGGAATATGAAATCCAAACTCACATATGTATATATATATGTGCGCGCGCATACACACACACGCACACGTACACAAGGAAAAAAAACAGCATGCACATATGCATATGCGCACACGCGCCTGCACATATTAAACATTTTTGTTATATTTTATAAAACATGATGGTGGATAATAATAAATAAATAATGAATAAATAATGAAAAGCGGGCGGGGGGAGGATGGTAAAGCGGGGGGGGGGAAACCAAATAAGTGTAATGCGGCCTATGATATACATATGAAGGGTGGGTGCTGGGGTCGAGGTGTACATACACAAAATTATCGTATAAATACAACATACAGATGTATATATGTATACGCGTGCATACATACACACACACACATACACATACACATTAGATCAAAATGGTTAAATGAGATGTATACCACAAAGTCAGACGAACAGTTATAAAACTCTTTTAGTGGGTATGTCTTGCTTTTAGTGCTGAATGATTTTTGACCATGCTTAACAAATTTGCATGTCTTGCATAGAGGCTTCCGGCACTGATACATACCCACTATAGGTATAAGGGTAAGAGCGGGGGGTGGGTGGGGAATAGTTTTGGGTTTACTGGGCGCAATCTTGTTTGGGGCCCTCCGATAAGTAACTCTGGGTTGTGCCGGGAGTACAGATTTTAAGTGAGGGTCCTGTAATAGTATGTCCCAATGTTTGGACAGGATTCTTTCCATATTTTTGTGCTTATGGTGGAAGGTGGTTATGAATCTGGATCAACAATCTTTCATAGATGTATCAGATTTGGGCGGCTTTCCACGAAGATAAAAGTTATAAGCTTCATCGATTAATCCGACGGGATACTGTTTCTCCGTAAATTTTATTTTTCAATTTTTACTGAGTTCGACATAGTCCGAATCCTTAGTGCAGCTTTGTCTTAGTCGACAAAATTGACCCTTGGGGATGTTGTTTATCCATTTTGGTAGATGGCAGCTCTTGAAGTGCAAATAGGAGTTTCCTGCCGTGGGTTTCGTGTAATTTTTAGCACAGATGGTATGTTCGTCATGTCCGAGTTCTAGATCCAGGAAGGCCATGGAAGAGGGGTGGGAGACGGATGTAAAGGACAGCCCATAGCTGTTATTATTGCAGTGTTTGACAAAAAGAGGGATGAGGTCGGGGGCACCATCCCAAATGATAATCAAATCATCTATGTAACGTCCAAAGAAAATAATGTTGGCTGCATAGGGGTTGTTTTTGTGAATGTGATTGATCTCCCAAAAACCCATGGCGAGGTTTGCGTAAGAGGGGGCAAAGTTGGCCCCCATTGCTGTGCCTTGTACTTGCTGGAAAAAATCAACTTAGCGGACCTGATGGGGAACTTTAGAAGGGGCGGGTCTATTCACGTATTACACAGTGAAGGAAGTTCCCATCAGGTCCGCCCCCTCGTAGAGCGGACCTGATGGGGAACTTCCTTCACTGTGTAATACATGAATAGACCCGCCCCTTCTCGCGTTCCGCATCTGGTCCGCTGAGCGGACCTGATGGGGAACTTTAGAAGGAGCGGGTCTATACATTTAAAACACTGCGGAGGAAGTTCCCCATCAGGTCCGCTCAGGCACAACCAATGACGGACAGCGTTGGACATCGGGATCGCCGCGGGACACTGGATTTCATCGCTGGAATGTTTTTTTTTTTTTTTTTAATAAAGGACTTTTCCAAGGTGTTTGTGTGTTTTTATTTACATTTTTTTACACTTTCTTCGTGAAATGGTAGGGGTACAATGTACCCCTTACCAATTCACATGGGGGGGGCAGGATCTTGGGGTCCCCTTTGTTAAAGGGGTCTTCCAGATTCCGATAAGCCCCCTGCCTGCAGACCCCCACAACCACCGGGCAAGGGTTGTGGGGATGAGGCCCTTGTCCCCATCAACATGGGGACATCCTCCCCATGTTGAGGGCATGTGGCCTGGTACGGTTCAGGAGGGAGGGGGGGCGCTCTCTCGTCCCCCCCTCTTCCCCTGCGGCCGGCCAGGTTGCGTGCTCGGATAAGGGTCTGGTATGGATTTTTGGGGGGACTCCACACCATTTTTTTTTGGGGGGTGGGTTTCCCTTAAAATCCATGCCAGATCTGAAGGGCCTGGTATGGATATTTAGGGGGAACCGCACGCCGTTTTTTTTAAAATTTGCGGCAGGGTTCCCCTTAATATCCATTCCAGACCTGAAGGGCCTGGTAATTGAATTTGGGGGAACCCCCACTCTTTTTTTATTTTTTATCAATGACTTTTCTATGTATTGATAAAAGCCGACAATTCATTAATAGCCGCGAGTGAGTTTTAAATGACTTTTTTTTCCTTTAAAAATGACACTTTGTGGGGGGCCTGACCGGCTGGAGATGAGTGTAGACGCTTGAGATCTCAGCTCCTCAGCCAGGGGAAAGAATCCAACGACATCGGCCGAAAACACGACATAATCTACAGCCATCCTTGCTCCTGGTACACCGGAGCATCTGCTAATCATGTCCAGGAAAAGATTTACCGACTACAAGCCGCAAAAACTGACTGAATTCACCTACAAGCCGGCGGACCGAGGCAGTGAAATCCAAGATGGCGCCGACCGCGCCGCGGAACTCCTTCACGGACCTACCGGATGATATACCGGAGGAATCGCCTGATACAGGTACCCCTGATATGTCCTCTGACCCCCAGGAGAATGATCCTCTCACCCGCAGCCCAGCAAAAGCTAGAATGCGGCTCGACGTGCCGCCGCAGCGGCCACTATATCCGCAAATTGAGGCCCAGGCTTTCAACCCCTTCCTGTCTAACCAGGCCCTACATTCCTCCATGGCATTCTTCCCCACCTCAGGCCAACCAGTAATGGACACTACCCTGAAGGACATGCTTCTCTCACTGCAGACCTCCCTCATGACTGACCTCTCCTCTCTGTTCACTAAAACCACTGCAGACATCCACGCCATAGATGACAGGGTGTTAAACGTTGAGAGAGGCCTGGCTGATTGTACCTCCACTGTGAATGAAGTAATAGACGTTTATGCAGATATTAGAGAGGAACAGTCATGGATGCGCGCCAAGCTGGCCGATTTAGAGGACAGGTCCCGCAGGAAGAATGTTAAACTAAGAGGAATCTCTGAAAATGTCCTCCCTGCGGACCTTCCACGATATGCCAAAGAGTTGATGCACATTATTATCCCTGAAGCATCTCCCCGAGATGTTATAATAGACAGGATCCACAGAATCGCCAAACCATCCCACCTGGCAACTTCAGTACCCAGAGACGTCCTGATGAGAGTACACTTCTATCACATAAAAGAAAAGCTCCTGATGGGGATCAAAGCTAAAACGCCCCTGCCAGCTCCCTTCACAGGGATCCAATTCTTTCCCGACCTTTCTAAGTACACCCTTCAATTGAGACGCCAATTGAGCTCAGTCACCAAGGGCCTCCAACACCATAAGCTACAATACAAATGGCGCTACCCCGCCACACTCCTCATCACGAAGAATGGACAGTCCCATACCATCAGTGATCTAGACAAAGGAATGCGACTTCTCCACACTTGGGGAATCCTTCTGGAACCCCCCAAACCCACTTCACCCCAAAGTGAAAGAACCCCTCTGCGCAGAAACCTGGACCGCGACCTCAGTTAACTGGCATTCGATAGCTCCGCCAACATTGGCCAAACAACGTTCTTACAGCTCCCCTGGCTTTGACAAGTGGAACCCCTGTTGTTTTTTTGGTTTTTTTCTCTTTCTGCAGTTACCAGCCATATTAACTGTTATTACCCCCACCTAGAGGCCACAGCACCCCCCTCTAAGATCCTTTTTGGTGTTACTTTCCGTACACCCTACACAAAGCCTCTCACTGACGGCTTGCTCTAAGAATCGTTATATTTTTGTTTTTGTTCCTTTTTTTTCTCTTTTTTCATACTGCTCTCTCGTTGCCACTATATAAGTGTTTAACGTATTGCTCTATTCGCAGCTCCCTAGCCACCTTACTTCCAGGACCCTGGACTGCCGTATTACTAACACACCGTCTCTTGCCCAGGTACCCTCATCCTGATCTGCAGCGCCAAACCGTAAGTGTTACTGTATCACACCCACTACCTTCGCACCCACAAGATGCCACTCAAAATCCTTTCACTTAATGCCAACGGGCTAAACCACCCAGCCAAATGTCACTCACTCTGGAAAACCGCCACGGCTCTCCACAGTGACATTGTATGTGTACAAGAGACCCACCTGCTACCATCCAGTTCTACTCTATGCTCCAATCGCCAGTTCCCACATGTCTTCCACGCCTTCCATTCTACTAAGTCAAAAGGGGTCATGATAGCGATCAAAGACAGTGTGGACTTTCAATCACTACATGTCAAGACGGACTCTGAAGGTTGCTATGTAATCCTTGTCTGCAGCATTAACCGAGTTCAATATACTCTTGTCAATGTATATACCCCAAACTCCCATCAATTGCAATTTCTGCGCAAGGTGCTTCGCACCGCCAAACCTATCCAGAAAGGCCATCTGATACTTTGTGGAGACTTCAACCTGGTCCCCGATGTGGTCATAGACTCCACATCAGCTCCGAAAAGGCGAGACTCGCCTCTGAAAAAACTTATCACCACTCACGACCTCTATGATGTCTGGCGTTGTCACCATGGATCTGAAAGAGACTTTACATTTTTCTCCGCCAGACACAACTCGTACTCGAGAATTGATTTGTTTTTGACAGATAAATGGATTTTACAAAAAATCTGTACATCTGCGATCCACACCGCGACATGGTCGGACCACGCCCCAATCTCAATTACTATTGACGACTCTACCCTACAACGCAACACATTTATCTGGCGAGCAAACAACTACATTATCCAGCATGACAATTATACCCCAGAAATCTCGGTTCAAATTACCGACTTTTTCTCACTAAACAAGGGCTCTGTGCCTGACCCTGCCGTGGTGTGGAGCGCACATAAAGCTTTTATTCGAGGAATCCTTATTAAATTAAGTTCTTATCATAAAAAACAGAGGACGCAGCGTATAGACGACCTGACAGCTCAGATAGCGACTCTAGAATTAAAACACAAAGCCAACCCTCGGGACGCACAAGCGGACCAACTGCTGTCCCTTAGACAAGAACTTAGAACCCTACTTCTCCACTCCTATGAACTCCTTCACAGGAAACTAAAAGCCACTACATATTCCACTTCTAATAAGGCGGGGAAAAGACTAGCACAACGCCTTATAGGTAGGCGTACCAAAACCAAAATCGCCCAACTCCACCACCCTCACACTAAACTCCTATTGAGTAACCCACAAGACATAGCAGACGCCTTTAGCGCCTATTACAGTGACTTATACAACTTGAAGCAGGACTCATCTACCCCTCAACCCACCCAAGGTGAAATTGACCACTTTCTCTGTAACCTTAACCTACCCACCTTGACTGAAGAGCAATTGACAACCCTCAATAGCCCGTTCACGGAACTAGAAATTAAAGCATCAATTGCCTCTTTACCAAGTGGTAAAGCGCCAGGCCCTGATGGACTGACAGGCGAATATTATAAACAATTCTCCTCCCACATAACCCCCCACCTCGCTGACGTTTTCAACCATGCTGCCTCCTCTTCTACCTTTCCGACTGAATATCTAAAAGCACTGGTCATAACGTTACCGAAACCAGGGAAGGAGCCGAATGTCCCCCAAAATTTTCGCCCGATATCCTTACTTAACCTCGATCTTAAGATCTATGCTAAAACTATAGCAACAAGGCTACTTGAGATAATGCCAGACCTCATCCATAAAGACCAGTCAGGCTTCACGAAGGGCAGACAGGCATCAGATGCCACCAGAAGAATGATCAACCTCATCCACCACGCGGAATCCACCGGAACGCCTTCTCTGCTCCTATCTCTGGATGCAGAGAAGGCGTTCGATAGGGTCCACTGGTCGTACCTCAATTCAGTCCTTCAAAAATTTGGATTTAAGGGCCATATCCTAAACGCCATCATGGCACTTTACTCAAATCCTACGGCCCAAGTGTTTACAGAGGGAATGCTCTCCTGTCCATTCAACATCACTAACGGCACACGACAAGGATGCCCACTATCCCCACTCATCTTTAATATGCCCATGGAACCATTGGCGGAACATGTCCGCTCCCACCCCTATATTTCAGGACTTCAAATTGGACCCTCTTCCCATAAAATCAGCCTATTTGCTGACGATGTCATTCTCATCCTTACCAATCCGACTTCCTCCCTGGCAGAAGTACAAAAACTGTTAAACTGGTTCAGCTCGATTTCATATTACAAAGTCAACACGACCAAATCCTTCATACTAGATATTAATTTAGACGCCACAACAAGGAACCTGTTACAAATACAACATCCATTTGCGTGGGCAGACAAAGACATTTCATATCTAGGCATCCAACTTCCGAGAACACTGAACAACCTATACACACGCAATTTCATACCACTTCTACATACCATCCGAACCACCTCCGACCAATTAGCGAAACATGAACTTTCCTGTTCAGGGAGGCTTGCTGCCTTCAAAATGATATGCCTCCCTCAAATACTGTACTTCTTTAGAACCATCCCCATTCCAATACCCAAATCGTTTTTCAGATCCCTTCAGACGATATTCAACAAATATCTTTGGAGAGGTAAAAGACCCAGATGTGCCCACCTAAAGTTGATTAAACACAAAATGGCGGGGGTATTGGTTCCATAGAATTTGAAGATTATCATCTTGCAGCCATCCTAGCCCAATTGCCTAGTTGGTTCCAATCCCCCACGAACTCGATATGGGGACAAATAGAGAACCTCTCAATCGCCCGCCGCCAACTTGAAGAACTGGCTTCTAAGCACCCCTCTAGGCGCCCCAGTGCCAGCATGTCTCTCCCCAACCATAAAGGCTACAGTTAGTGCCTGGAAAAAAATGATCACTTTCCTGGGCTATAACCCGACCACGCCACAATTCGATATCCCTTTAGAATCTCTTCATCACTTGATCCCAGACCTACTGCTCTCTCGATGGACCCTCAAAGGTATCCAATGCCTACAAAACTTACTACAAGGTGACCGCCTTAAACCCTTCTCCCAATTACAATCCGAATACGATCTGCCTGCTTCAGAACATTTCACATTCTTGCGCATTCACCACTGCTTGAAAAATATACCCCTACCCCTCTATAGAATCCACCCTAAAACTTGGGAATACCTTACAAACCCTGCCTCCAAAACCAAGGGCATCTCGCATTTTTACAACAACCTACATCAAAAATCCATTTTCTCCAAACTGAATCTGCACCACCGGTGGGACACTGATCTTGCTCACAGCTTCACAGTCACTCAGTGGCAACAGGCACTCCAATCTGTCTACACCGCCACCAAATGTTCAACACTCTGGGAACTCACTCAGAAAATCTCATTACGTTGGTACCTCACGCCAGCCAAACTAGCAACTTTCAGCCCTCATAACCCCAACGTGTGCTGGAGATGCAAATCGGCCATAGGAGACATGCTCCATCTTTTCTGGGCATGCTCCGCCATACAAAAATACTTGGACGACATTTTTAACCTTATCTCAAACGTGACTAAAATCACAATCCCTCCATCGCCTGCACTTGCCATCCTCAACCTAACCATAGACGACATTCCTCACACCCTTCGACACGTGACAACCCACATACTACTGGCAGCCAGACTCAACTTAACAAGACGCTGGAAGTCTGACAATACTCCAACCATAGGCCAAGTTATCAACTTAGTAACCTTACACTTTAGTTATGAGACGATAACAGCCGCCAGTAATGGTCGAGCTGCAAAAACCCGAACATACAGGCAACCATGGACTGACTGGACTAATGCTGCGACAGTCACCTGAACCTACTATTACCCTATCTAGTATATCCTGACCGAGCAATATCCTTGAGTTACACTACTGGTATCTAATAACCGTTTTTATTTCCTTTTTTGGTTAATATGTTTAAGCAAATTTCCGGAACACTGCTCGCACTGTACTAAATAGGCCCTCTCTACTCCTGTGGCACTAAGATCCCATTTGGGGTGCCACATCAGGGGAGAGGTCCGATTGCACCTCTATATACTCATATTGTTATACGCCTTCTGTTTGATTTGACTGCAATTTGTCAGTGAGAATAAGTTCATTCGTAAAATGTTTTCCACAACGTCGTTGCACGACGTACAATGTTTAATTGTATACTGTATTTTATATGCAAAATTAATAAAATATTTGAAGGAAAAAAAAATTACACTTTGTGCAGAGACAAAGCACGGGAAACATGCGCGACTTTACATGCATATCATACACACCCCCCAGGTACGAAATGTAAAGGAATATTTCACTTTTATTGTTTCACTTTAAGCATTATTAAAATCACTGCTCCTAAAAAAACTTCAGTTTTTAAAACTTTTTTTTGCATTGATGCATGTCCCCTGTGGCAGGACCCGGGTCCCCAAACACTTTTTAGGACAATAACTTGCATATAAGCCTTTATAATTAGCAATTTCTCCCATAGACTTTTCGAATTTGGCGCGAACACCCCAAATTGTTCGTTGTTCGGCGAATGGGCGAACAGGCAATGTTCGAGGCGAACATGAGTTTGACTCGAACTCGAAGCTCATCCCTAATCTTTATGAATTTTGGGTAAGTAGTAAAAGTAAGGTATCTTGTAAAAGTGTTTCCGAAAACATGAACTTTCTGTTTTAGTGATGATGCCATCCAGGAGTGCATCAGAAATCAGGGAGTCGGCTTCTCTGGCAAAGTCAGTCGTTGGGTCTTTTTTGAGTTTTGTGTAGGTAGCTTCGTCAGAAAGGAGTCTATGAGCTTCTTTAAAATAGTCTGTTTTGTGAAGGAGTACAATACCCCCTCCTTTATCGGCTGATTTGATTATGATATTGTCGGCATGTATAAGTAGATCTAGGTCTTTGATTTCGGATGGTGAAAGGTTATTATGTTTCGATGTGGGGTTGGAGTTGCACAGCTTGACTAGGTCTGCATAGACCACTCTGTAAAAACTATTGAGATATGGCCCTTTAGAGTACGTAGGAAAAAAGATCGATTTGGGCCTAAGTGACAAGTGGATTATCGGATGGGATGTAACGTGATGTTGGGTACAGAGTCTTATAAAGTCCACTTCATCAAGACTGTGGATGTTGAGATCGAAAGACTCAATAAAGGATAAAGAAGAGTCAGAAGTGGATGGAATGGGGGGACTCATAGTAGGATTATGAGTAGGGTTGAGCGAACCCGAACTGTAAAGTTCGGGTCCGTACCAAACTTTAGCTTTTTCCCGAACCCGAAGCCGGACTTTGCGCAAAAGTCCGGGTTCGGGTTCGGCAATCTAATTACGCAGTTAGAAATGCTTCAGGGGCCAGCCAATCACCTTTTGATTAGCTGGTGTGCCCTTAGAAGCCATCATAGCCATGCCTACTAATGGCATGGCTGTGATTGGTCAGTGCAACATGTGACCCAGCTTCTATATAAGCTAGAGGCACACAGCACACACGTCACTCTGCTTCAGAATAGATAGGGAGAGGATCTTGTCTGCTGCTGCTGCTTTTAGGGAGAGATTGAAAAATACATGAGTTAGTCCTGATTCTGGAATCTGAGGGAAAAGATAGCGAGACAGTGTAGTGTAGGGCCAGGTTCCTGTTGGTGCTTTCAGGGAGAGAGATATATTAAATAGGAATAGGAGTCCAGATTCAGAGATATAACTCAGCGATCTGCATAGGTTTACCTGTTTGTGTTGCCGTGCAGTCTTTTTACACTGCCATGAGCCCAGTGTCAGAGAAAATCTACCTTTTATCTGCAAGCTCAGTGCACCAGCACTGCATATATTACGTTGAGAGATACACCGTTTCCATACTGTGGGTGTATTCTGCTCTTGGAAAAAGATCCATTTAGGGCAAAAAAAAAAAGCACTTTATTGTGCTCTTTTCCAAAAGACCCATTAAGGGCAAAAATAAATAAAAAATTGCATTTTATTTTGCTCGTGCAAAAAAAGACCAGTTTAGGGCAAAAAAAAGAAAAAAAAATTTGCACTTTAATGTACGCTTGCAAAAAGACCCATTTAGGGCCACAAAAAATATTTTGCAGTGTGTTATACATATGTGGAGGCGTGTGAAATAAACCATTTCTATATATTTGTCTTCTACTGTGCTATACTAAAAAAACAAATTTTTTTTTGAATAGCATTTTCTGCAGTTCTGTAGCTGTGCGATTCTGCGGTTACGTACTGTGGGTGTGTTGTGGTCTTCCAAAAAACGCCATTTAGGGCCACAAAAAATATTTTGCAGTGTGTTATACATATGTGGAGGTGTGTGAAATAAACAATTTCTATATAGTTTTCTTCTACTGTGCTATACTAAAAAAACAACATTTTTTTGAATAGCATTTTCTGCAGTTCTGTAGCTATGCGATTCTGCGGTTACGTACTGTGGGTGTGTTGTGGTCTTCCAAAAAACGCCATTTAGGGCCACAAAAAATATTTTGCAGTGTGTTATACATATGTGGAGGTGTGTGAAATAAACTATTTCTATATAGTTTTCTTCTACTGTGCTATACTAAAAAAACAACATTTTTTTTAATAGCATTTTCTGCAGTTCTGTAGCTGTGCGATTCAGCGGTTACGTACTGTGGGTGTGTTGTGGTCTTCCAAAAAACGCCATTTAGGGCCACAAAAAATATTTTGCAGTGTGTTATACATATGTGGACGTGTGTGAAATAAACAATTTCTATATAGTTTTCTTCTACTGTGCTATACTAAAAAAACAACATGGTTGAGCAGTATGTGTCCACAGGCCTACACGTACTGGATGACGGGTCTGCCCCCTTTAACTTCTGGGTCTCCAAATTGGGCACATGGCCTGAGCTTGCCCTTTATGCCTTGGAGGTGCTGGCCTGCCCTGCAGCCAGTGTATTATCTGAACGTGTATTTAGCACGGCAGGGGACGTTATCACAGACAAGCGCAGCCGTCTGTCCAGAGCCAATGTGGACAAGCTCACGTTCATTAAAATGAACCAGTCATGGATCCCACAGGACTTGTCCGTACCTTCTGCAGAATAGACATGTATACCGGTGTTGTGACAAAAACTGTCCGGCCATCCGATTGTGTCCGGCCGATACTGCGAAGGCGCAGCGCTTGCGCAGTACAGAGGACAAGGAGATTCACAAAATCTCCGAAGATGAACGGCGCCTGCGCCGTGAGTGCAGGTTCAAGCCCCACCATCCAAGTGGACATACGGTAGCACATAGTAACAGGGCCCCTCACGGGCTTGGTTCGATCGCCACGCTTCGGGCACGGCCTCACTTGGCTCGGCTTGAACCACGGATGGTGTGGCCTTCACTTGAACTCACCACGCAGGCGTCGTTCGTCTTGGGAGATTTTCGAAATCCCCTTGTCCTACATACTGAGCAAGCGCAGTACAGGGTGGACACTATTTGACGGGGGACAGAATTTGACACATCACCGGCCTTACCCAGCCATTGTTGTATTTTTAAACCAGTGTTGGCTACCTCGTCCTCCTCCACCGCCGCTTCCACCTACACAGCCACATCCACCGCCACCTCAACCTCCTACTCCATATGGACCTCGTCCTCCTAGGTCAAGATTATAATTTTTATTTTATTTTTTTGTAGCGCACAGATCCTTTCCCCCTTACCTGCCTTTATGTTGTTGGCTCCTCGCAGGAGGGAGAAAGGCACACCACACTACCAGCCCGTACCCTCCTATATAAAGAGGTTGAGCGGTGTACTTGACGGGCCGTGTCCACATCCGGAGTCAAAACTCCTCCAGAGGATGATTCTCACCTCTACTGTAGGTAGAGGCAAGTCCTTTAATTCCCAGTAAAGTCAATGTCCACACCAGCTGAAATTACAACTCTTATTCTCTCATGGCAAAATAAACTCTACTCGGATAGAAAAGGTTAGAGCAAAGAAACAGGACAGCTAAAGGTGTGGAGAAGGTCCAGGCACAAACGTAGCACATTCACTTCACTGCTTAGGTTTCTCAAACAGTTTTAGGTGCACGGTCTCTGCCACAGACCTTGAGGTTGGTCTCTGCCACAGACAGGGTGTACAAGGCCCCTGCCACGGACCTGGAGAACTTTGGTCTCTGCCACAGACCAGGGTGTATAAGGCCCCTGCCACGGGCTGGGTGAATAAGGCCTCTGATACAGTCAAGATGACCTTGAGCTTCTCCTTCTACGAACCTAGCCCATATCAAGGGGAAGACATCTCTCCAGGGAGTCAACAGACCCTTCCTTCACCGTGACTCCCGCATCGGTCCATCAGAATGATCCTCCCTTCCCTGGAACATGGTCCCCTACACGAGGCGGCACCCTAAGACTCCTCGACCCTTAGCGGATTCCAGACGAAGGCTCTGGACTCCAGGCTTTACTCCCGCACCTAGGCCTCCATACCCAGGGCAGCAGGAACTCCAGGATAGTACCTCACCCCGGGCTAAAGGTACCCGAGATGGAACAGGAACACATGCACCCAGGCCGAAGGCACCTGGGCGTGGACCCCACTGGACATCAGCCCCCAGGCCAAAGGTCTGCCCCTTTTATATGCTCTCCCGGCATGCACAGCAGGTTCCCCGCCCCGCTGTACTACTGCCAAGAGGGGACACAAAAGGCACAGCACTGTATCGGCGGTTCAACCCTAGCCTACCATGGCAGCGCCACCTGTAGGCCGCAGGGAGCTGCACACCAATAATGTCCCCCGAGGACAAAATGGTCCATGAATCCTACAGAATTAGGGTGTTTGAGCATATTTACCACTCAAACACTTCCCTTAAATTTAGCACCCTACATTTTTATTTCAAAGTATTTTATTTTCCCACTAGCTTATCCATTAAATTGAATAATTTATTCCAGAAAGGGCGTATTCTGGGGCATTCCCACCATATGTGTGGCATCATGCCGTTGAGTTTCTGAGGTTCTTAATGACTTCCCGTACCTCTTCTGCTGAAAAGGGGGCCTCCAGCATATTTTTTAATTTTTGTATTTTTTATGTTATTTTAAGGTATTTCCCTATCCACATTTGTTTGCAGAGCACTTGCCATGCTCTTAACAACATTTTGCTGCCATTTGCAGCCCTCTAGCCCTTTCCATTAATTTTTTCGAGCCTTTTTAGTCCTTAGAAGTCCGGGTCCCCATTGACTTCAATGGGGTTCGGGTTCGGGTTAAAGTTCGGTCCCGAACCCGAACTTTTTTCCGAAGTTCGGCCGAACCCGTCGAACCCGAACATCCAGGTGTCCGCTCAACTCTAATTATGAGGGGTTTGATTCCTATCTTTCTCTTCTTTGATGTGGTAATACCTCTTAAGGGTGAGATTCCGTATGTAACGATTGAGGTCTTTAAACAGGATAAAGGGATTAGGATGGTTTATGGGAGCAAAATTAAGACCGTGACTGAGGAGAGAGGTGTCAGCAGTAGATAGAATATGTGAAGAAAGATTAAAGATTTTTATAAATTTTGGTATTTCTGAGTTTTTTGATGGTGATCGTTTTCTTCGTCCTCCTCTGCAGCCTCTCCTATGAGTTTTCTTTTCCTTGAGGCTAGGGCCGGAGGAGGACTTGGTACTAAACAAGATGATGATAGTGTGGGGGTCCCCGAAGGGGAAGGTAGGTTGTCAGTTACAGTAGTAGGAGCAGGGACATCGGAACAAGGAGATTCCTGGTCTGTATTTTCCATAGGTGCTGGTGGTGTGCAACCATTGGGTATGTTGATAGATAGATCAGACTCTCCTACAGTGAGAGGAGGATTGAGAGGAACAATGTTGTTCCTAATGTCGGGTCCTCGGTCTTCTGTGGTACAGGAGCTATTGCTTGGAGTGGTGGATGACAAGGGCAGTGGTGTTGGTCGAGAACTGGTTGTTCTATTGTAGAACCAATTTAATGCTGTGATAAGCCCTTGATTTTTATCATTATTATCTTTACTGTGTATATTGGTCTTGATTGGACCAGGGTAACGTCTGGGAGCATTATGATGAACCCGAACTGGTGATGAAATAATATGGGGGAGAATGGATTCTTTCCAATGTCTATTTGGGGCATGTTGGCTAGGAAGCCGTAGGCCCATTAGACGAGAGTGGGTGGTAGTGGCTCATGAAGTGGGTGAGAAGCGAGGGATGTGGCCAGAGTGGCATTGATGAGTGGTGCTCTAATGTTGTTATTGGAGGTCTTTTTGTTCCATGTGAAAATCGGATCAAGATTATAATCATCAAGATCACGTTTGAATTTTCCCATTTTCATATTGACCAGGTGATCCTCATCTTTCTGGGTATTGTTCTTTAGGACCTCTAACCAGCTGGAGGGAATAGGTACTGCAAGTTTAGAGATGTCTTCTATGAGTGTTTTGACTTGCTGATTAAGTTTATCAAACCTATTTTCTCTATGGGCAATGAGTATGCCCATCCACTTAACTGTGCAGAATTCTGCAATGTTGGTCCATTCTTTAGAACTATCATTGTCCAGGAACATAGGGCAATTCTTCAGTATGCGCAGACCTCTGGGAGAGACTTTGGTGTCTATATATTGGGACAGGAAGAATTTATCCCACCACTGTTGGTTGGTGGTCAAAACTAATCTTTCCAGTTGTTTGAATTTACCGCAGAGGGTATGGCGCAATTTGCCTGTGAGTTTTGCAACGGTGGAAAACGTTACAGTGGACAGCATAGGGTATATCTGCTCTAGGACCGTATACCTATTAATTTCTATAGTGGAAATAATATCCATAGTGGCAAGGTGTGGGATGGGGTAGGTAGAAAAATAATAAAATTAAATGAAATAAAAATAAAAAATAAAAAATAAAAATAAATATAAATATACAAATCAAAAAAATCTGAAATAGGGGAAGGAGGATGAGGTAACGGGGTGTAGGGCCAACACTGAGTATTTAAGACATTTATAGGTACATAATGTAACATGTGTAATGAAATGAATAAAAATAAAATAAATGAAAGAATATATATAATAAAAATAAAACAGTACGGTTTAAAAATACACAATTATTGCACAGATGTGAGACTGGTCTGCAGCCTAAAAAGGTTCAAAAGGCACACTATACAAGTAAAAATGTGCAAAAATACCAGAGACTCAAATATCCAAACAATATGGTAGTAACTAAGTGTACATAGTGATAGACACAGCTAGTAGACTTAGGTGAAAAGTTAGTTAAGAGTCCAAGTACTGGAGGTTGAAGGGTATATCAGGGGTTAAAGTTACACTCCCAGGGCTGCCGTCAAAGGGGAACAGAGACCATGTTCCAGTTCTGCAGGAAAAACACAAGGAGAGAGGCGCCTCTGGGTGTAGCAGTATTAAAACAATTTATTTAGGCAGTGAACAAAAGCCACTCACATTTTGTTGGTAAAAAACAAGCATGTAGAACTTCCCAATCAGGGGAAAGGAGGGATCATCAGATGTGTCAGTCCACTTCTCTTCCTGCTGGGGCGCTAGGGTGCTCTGGATTCGCTCGCACCGCTGACAGATGTATAGAAGAGGCTAGCTGTGATGGAGGAAGAAATCCAAAGCGAGGCTTGGAGCGCGACGGTGTAGCAGGTGAGGGGTGCTGACCTCACTGGAATGCGATGCGTTTCGTGAGGTACAGGCTGCGAGTGACGTGGGAGCCGCACTCCTTTATCAAGCTATAGGAGAGGGAGGTGTGGAGCTAGATTATATTGCAAGGAAGGGGGGCGGGAGGTGGGCGGAGCAGGAAAAGGAAGAGGCGGAATGGTCAGTGGAGGTGTGGTTGACACACAAAGGAACAAATAATCAGCTAATGGCAGTACAATGATAAGGTGGTGTGATGTCATAATGGTATACGGTGTCAGAGCAGAACACAACCGTAGGACTTAGAAATGACAATGGCTTGGCAGAAAACAATGTATTATTAATGGATACTATGAAAAGTGTCTATAATGGTGAACGATTTTCACATGAAGAAGTTATGGCAGGTGGACTAACGAATGGAATGATGCTTAATAAATGACATGGAGAATATCAATATTAGTGAAGATTAAAATAAGGAGAAAATTAATAAATTAATAATAATAATGATGATGGAGGATGGACTGAATGGTGTGATATAATTAATATTAAATGGATTGGAAAGGGGGGGGGGTAATGTGGCAGAAAAGAACAAAACAGGGTGATGGGTAGGCGGGGGAAGGGGGGGGGGGGAGAGGGAAGTTATTTACTAAGAAATGATAGACAGAAGGAATATGAAATCCAAACTCACATATGTATATATATATGTGCGCGCGCATACACACACACGCACACGTACACAAGGAAAAAAAACAGCATGCACATATGCATATGCGCACACGCGCCTGCACATATTAAACATTTTTGTTATATTTTATAAAACATGATGGTGGATAATAATAAATAAATAATGAATAAATAATGAAAAGCAGGCGGGGGGAGGATGGTAAAGCGGGGGGGGGGGGAAAGCAAATAAGTGTAATGCGGCCTATGATATACATATGAAGGGTGGGTGCTGGGGTCGAGGTGTACATAGACAAAATTGGAAAGGGGGGGGGGTAATGTGGCAGAAAAGAACAAAACAGGGTGATGGGTAGGCGGGGGAAGTGGGGGGGAGAGGGAAGTTATTTACTAGGAAATGATGCACAGAAGGAATATGAAATCCAAACTCACAAATGTACAGTATATATATGTGTGCGCGCATACACACACACGCACACATACACAAGGAAAAAAAAAACAGCATGCACATATGCATATGCGCACACGCGCCCGCACATATTAAAAGTTTTTGTTATATTTTATAAAACATGATGGTGGATAATAATAGATAAATAATGAATAAATAATGAAAAGCGGGCAGGGGAGGAGGATGGGAAAGGGGGGGGGAAGCAAATAAGTGTAATGCGGCCTATGATATACATATGAAGGGTGGGTGCTGTGGTCGAGGTGTACATACACAAAATTATCGTATAAATACAACATACAGATGTATATATGTATACGCATGCATACATACACATACACATTAGATCAAAATGGTTAAATGAGATGTATACGTGTGTATACATACAGTAGGTGCCGCCGATATTGTGTCAATCTCGCCGCTTCTAAGCGGCGATAATGACACCCTATGGGCTCCGTCGCGAGAGCCAGCGCGGAGCTGTCTCGTCATCGGGAAAGGAAAAAATGTTCCTTTCACGATGAGCGACACGCATTGCCGATAGGCGGGGATCCGACGCGGATTCCCGCCAATACCAGGCACTGCGTTTGGTATGAATCCTGAGCGGGAACTCCACGCCAATTTTAAAGAAAAAACCGGCGTGGGTTCCCCCTCCAGGAGCATACCAGGCCCTTGGGTCTGGTCTGGATTTGAAGGGGAACCCTACGCCGAAAAAACGGCATGGGGGTCCCCCTCAAGATCCAAACCAGACCCCTTATCCGAGCACACAACCTGGCAGGCCGCAGGGGAAGACGGGGGGACGAGAGCGGCCCCCCCTCCCTCCTGAACCGTACCAGGCCACATGCCCTCAACATGGGGGGTTTGGTGGTCTGGGGCAGGGGGGCGACCTGCGGCCCCCCCACCCCAGAGCACCCTGCCCCCATGTTGATGAGGACAGGGCCTCTTCCCGACAACCCTGGCCGTTGGTTGTCGGGGTTTGCGGGCGGGGGGCTTATCGGAATCCGGGAGCCCCCTTTAATAAGGGGGCCCCCGGATCCCGGCCCCCCCACCCTATGTGAATGAGTATGGGGTACATCGTACCCCTACCCATTCACCTGGTGGAAAAAAATGGTAATAAAAACACAACACAGTTTTTAAAAGTATTTTATTGCACCGCTCCGGAGGTCTTCTTCCGACTTCGGGGGTCTCCGGTGTCGTCGCCGCGCTCTCCGGTTTTTTCTGCCGGGCCTCCGCTAACTTCTTTTTATCTCTTTTGCTAGCGGAGGCCCGGTCTTCTCCGTCGCCTTCTTCTTCTCCCGTTCTCCGGTTCTTCTTCCGCTCTCCGGTTCTTTCTTCCGCCAGCCCCTCCACTAACTTCTTGTAGCTCTTTTGCTAGTGGAGGAGCCGGTCTTCCCGTCGTCGCCGTCGCCGTCTTCTTCCCTCTTCTCCTTCTCGATGTTGACTCAACGCTTCCTCTCGCAGTAATGATAAATCTTCGGTCCGCAGAGATTAATATAGGCTTCACATGACGTCACAGTCACATGGTCCCATGACGTCACAGTCACATGCTCCGGGGCACATGTGCCCTGGAACATGTGACTGTGACGTCATGGGACCATGTGACTGTGACGTCATGTGAAGCCTATATTAATCTCTGCGGACCGAAGATTTATCATTACTGCGAGAGGAAGCGTCGAGTCAACATCGAGGAGGAGAAGAGGGAAGAAGACGGCGACGGCGACGACGGGAAGACCGGCTCCTCCACTAGCAAAAGAGCTACAAGAAGTTAGTGGAGGGGCCGGCGGAAGAAAGAACCGGAGAGCGGGGAGAAGAAGGAAGGCGACGGAGAAGACCGGTCCTCCGCTAGCAAAAGAGCTAAAAAGAAGTTAGCGGAGGCACGGCAGAAGAAAGAACCGGAGAGCACGGCGACGACTCCGGAGACCCCCGAAGTCAGAAGAAGACCTCCAGAGCGGTGCAATAAAATACTTTTAAAAACTGTGTTGTGTTTTTATTACCATTTTTTTCCACCAGGTGAATGGGTAGGGGTACGATGTACCCCATACTCATTCACATAGGGTGGGGGGGCCGGGATCCGGGGCCCCCTTATTAAAGGGGGCTCCCGGATTCCGATAAGCCCCCCGCCCGCAGACCCCCGACAACCAACGGCCAGGGTTGTCGGGAAGAGGCCCTGTCCTCATCAACATGGGGGCAGGGTGCTCTGGGGTGGGGGGGGCCGCAGGTCGCCCCCCTGCCCCAGAGCACCAAACCCCCCATGTTGAGGGCATGTGGCCTGGTACGGTTCAGGAGGGAGGGGGGGCCGCTCTCGTCCCCCCCTCTTCCCCTGCGGCTTGCCAGGTTGTGTGCTCGGATAAGGGTCTGGTTTGGATCTTGAGGGGACCCCCATGCCGTTTTTTCGGCGTAGGGTTCCCCTTCAAATCCAGACCAGACCCAAGGGCCTGGTATGCTCCTGGAGGGGGAACCCACGCCGGTTTTTTCTTTAAAAATTGGCGTGGAGTTCCCGCTCAGGATTCATACCAAACGCAGTGCCTGGTATTGGCGGGAATCCGCGTCGGATCCCCGCTCAATACAGTGTTGCGTCTCCTCGCCATTGCAGCGAGCGCGACACGTGTCGCCACCCTGCTGCTGACATCTCGGCACTCCTGTCGCCGAGAATCTCGGCGATGGGAGCGCAATAGAAACACAATATCGGCGGCACCTACTGTACACACACACACGCACACATACATTATATATACACATTAAAACAAATTGGTTTGATGAGAATAAAACCATATATAAGCACATGTATAGCATAATATAAAACTACACCAAGAAACATGGGGTAGATAGATGAGGGAAAAAGGGGGGGGGTTGAAAGAGGAAAGGAAAAAGGGGGGGAGTGTTTTTAGTTTATGTATAATAGAAAACGTGATACTAAAAGGACAGAGGAAGAAAAGAGAGAGAAAAAAAGGATGAAAAAAGAGAGTGATATTAAAGGTAGTATAATAATAAAGCGAAAGAAAAAAAGAGGGGGGGGAGGGAGGGGATGGAAAGAGAGGATGGAAGAAAAATAATAATAATAATAAAAAGGGGGGGGATGGGAGAACAGAACCGGGGAGGGAGGCAGCAGAAAAGCAACAGAACCTGTAGAATGCATGGCCACAGTAAAAACCAATACCTAAAAGAATATGTATATACACAGGTGTGAAACGGATAAAAATGAGAATAAGAACAAAGACAGATTTATAAAATCGTGTTAACTTCGATGCTCTCGTTAATACCTCCGGGCGAGAGTACATCTAGGGTGTAGATCAAGGTAAGTCTCTCTGGCACAAAGTTTAATGCATCTTTCAGCTGCTGGAAGGGATCTATCAATTTGTTTAATGACCCATACCTGAAGCCCTGAGGTAGATTTTTGGTGTGCAGTGGTGAAATGTCTTGGTACACTATGAGGGTCAGTACCGCCCTCTATGTATCTCCTATGTTCTCCGAATCTTTGTCTCAGAGGTCGTACAGTGCGGCCTACATACATTAGGCCACACGGGCAACTCAGACCCTATACCACAAAGTCGGAAGAACAGTTATAAAAACTCTTTTAGTGGGTATGTCTTGCTTTTAGTGCTGAATGATTTTTGACCATGCTTAACGAATTGGTCATTGAACAAATTGATAGATCCCTTCCAGCAGCTGAAAGATTCATTAAACTTTGTGCCAGAGAGACTTATGCCCCATACACACGATCATTTTTAATGTCATTTTTAAAACTGACGTTTTTCTCGTAATTTTTTTTCTTGTTTCCTCTCAAGCCTGTCTTGCGTACACACCATCATTTTAAAAAATGTTCAAGAAAAGCGCAGTGACGTACACCACGTACGACGGCACTATAAAGGGGAAGTTCCGTTCGAATGCGCCACCCTTCATGTTAGTAAAGTTTGTTGAGAGACGATTCGCTCTTTTCAGTCTAGTGCTTTTCAGTCCGTTACAGCATGACGAATGTGCTATCTCCATTACGAACGCTAGTTTTACCAGAACGAGCGCTCCCGTCTCATACTTGATTCTGAGCATGCGCATTTTTTTTCACGTCGTTAAAGCATACACACTATCGTTTTTCACGTCGTTAAAAAAAACGACATGAAAAACGACGTGAAAAAAGAGAGCATGTTCGAAATTTTTAATGCCCGTTTTTCACGTCGTTAAAAATGCTCTGGAGCATACACACGATCATTTTTAATGGCCATTTTTTTAATGGCATTTTTAACGGCATGAAAAATGATCGTGTGTATGGGGCATTACTGGATCTACACCCTAGATGTACTCTCGCCCGGAGGTATTAACGAGAGCATCGAAGTTAACACCATTTTATAAATCTGTCTTAGTTCTTATTCTCATTTTTATCCTTTTCACACCTGTGTATATACATATTCTTTTAGGTTTTTACTGTGGCCATGCATTCTACAGGTTCTGTTGCTTTTCTGTTGCCTCCCTCCCCCGTTTCTGTTCTCCCATCCCCCCCCTTTTTATTATTATTATTATTTTTCTCCATCCTCTCTTTCCATCCCCTCCCTTCCCCTTCCCTCCCCCTCCTCTTTTTTTTCTCTCGCTTTATTATTATACTACCTTTAATATTACTCTCTTTTTTCATCCGTTTTTTCTCTCTCTTTTCTTCCTCTGTCCTTTTAGTATCACGTTTTCAATTATACATAAACTAAAACACCCCCCCCCCTTTTTCCTTTCCTCTTTCAAACCCCCCCCCCCTTTTTCCCTCATCTATCTACCCCATGTTTCTTGGTGTAGTTTTATATTATGCTATACATGTGCTTATATATGGTTTTATTCTCATTCAAACCAATTTGTTTTAATGTGTATATATAATATATGTGTGCGTATGTATACACACGTATACATCTCATTTAACCATTTTGATCTAATGTGTATGTGTGTGTGTGTATGTATGCACGCGTATACTTATATACATCTGTATGTTGTATTTATACGATAATTTTGTGTATGTACACCTCGACCCCAGCACCCACCCTTTATATGTATATCATAGGCCACATTACACTTATTTGCTCCCCCCCCCCCTTTGGATTTCCTCCTCCATCGCAGCTAGCCTCTTCTATACATCTGTCAGCGGTGCGAGCGAATCCAGAGCACCCTAGTGCCCCAGCAGGAAGAGAAGTGGACTGACACATCTGATGATCCCTCCTTTCCCCTGATTGGGAAGTTCTACATGCTTGTTTTTTACCAACAAAATGTGAGTGGCTTTTGTTCACTGCCTAAATAAATTGTTTTAATACTGCTACACCCAGAGGCGCCTCTCTCCTTGTGTTTTTCATGATCAGGGATGCATGCACTGTCCTGGCACCATTTGAGGAGGCCACAAGGATGCTGAGCAGTGACAGTGCATGCATCAGTGACACTGTCCCTCTTGTCTACCTGTTGGAGCACACGCTGTGTGAAATAATGGACAGGGCACTTGAGGCAGAACAGAGGCAGGAAGAGGAGGACTTCCTTACCTCTCAAGGCCCCCTTCATCCAGACAGTGTTCCTGCTGGCCAGCCTATCACACAGGAAGAGGACGAGGAGGAGGAGGAGGAAGATTGTGTCAGCATGGAGGTGGAGCCTAGCACTCAGCATCAGCAGCAGTCTTCAAGGGATCAATTACAGTCCCAAGACACCCATGGACTTGTACATGGCTGGGAGGAGGTGGCTGCGGATCATGTCGTCTTGAGTGACCCAGAGGACTCTGGACCGAATGCCTCAGCAAACCTACGCTGCATGGCCTCCCTGATCCTGCAAAGCCTGCGGAAGGATCCTCGTATTCATGCTATCAAGGAGAGGGATCATTACTGGATGGCAACCCGCCTTGATCCACGGTACAAGGGTAAGGTTGCGGACCTTATCTTGCCGTTGCAAAGGGAGCAGAGGATGAAGCATCTTCGGGAGGCCTTGCAGAAAGGTCTGTGCAACGCGTTTCCAGAGACTGGGAGGTTAAAAATTCCTGGTCCTGGCCAACGTGTTGCTGAGGCTTCGGTCAGTCAAAGAAGGAGTGGTGAAGAAGGTGGCCATCTGACCGATGCGTTCAGACAATTTTTTAGTCCGCAACCCGAAGGTATGATCGGTTCCAGCAACCATCGCCAGCGTCTGGCTTACATGGGGCAGGAATACCTAGGGGCAAAATCAGACTTGGACACCTTTCCCACCAAAAATCCTCTGGGTTACTGGGTCTTGAGGATGGATCACTGACCAGAGCTTGCACAGTATGCAATTGAGCTACTGGCCTGTCTTGCATCCAGCGTTCTTTCGGAACACACATTCAGTGCTTCTGGAGGCTTTGTAACCGATCACAGGGTGCGCCTGTCCACTGACTTGGTCGATCGACTGACCTTCATAAAAATGAATCAGTCTTGGATCACCACCAGCTACCAAGCACCTGATGCTGATGTAACAGAATAATTTTCTTTGAAATGTCAGATCCCTTCAAGACTGCCTATGCTGATGCAGAGTGACTATCCTGTTATGCTGAGTTATTCCAGCGCCCACCAAGAGTAACTGTGATGGCTTACAGTGTTGTGGCAACACCAACACCTAAGGGACAAATTTCTACAAAGTATATACGGCAGGCCCCTACTCAAACATCCAAAACAAATGTTACAAAAAGCTTAAAACAGATTAAAACAGATTTTTGGGCTGGAGCTACACTTTAAAAATGTACCAGTTCAAAATTACAAACAGATCCTACTTAAGAACAAACCTACAGTCCCTGTCTTGTTTGCACCGCCTGTATACTGCTGTTCAGAGTATATAGGGCCTGGGAGCCCCACGCCCTTTTTTTTTAATTGGATGCAGGGTTCCCCTTAATATCCATACCAGACCCAAAGGGCCTGGTAATGGGCTGGGGGGGGGGGGACCCATGCTGTTTTTCTCAATGATTTTCATCCATATTGCCAGGACCAGACATTACATTAAAGCCGCAAGCAGTTTTAAATGACTTTCATTCCTTTAGAAATGTCATTTTGTGCAGGGACAGTTATAAACACGGGAAACACGCGCCACTTTACAGGTATACTATTGACACCCCCAGGCACGATATTTAAAGGAATTTTTTCACTTTAAGCATTATTAAAATCACTGCTCCTGAAAAAACGTCTGTTTTCCCCAAACCCGGGTCCCCAAACCCTTTTTAGGACAATAACTTGCATATTAGCCTTTAAGATTTGCACTTTTGATTTCTCACGTTTGAGTCCCATAGACTTTAACGGGGTTCGAAAGTTCAAGTAAACTATCGGTCCATTCGCATGTTCTGGATGCGAACCGAACCGGGAGGTGTTCGGCTCATCCCTAGATAGATCCAGTATAGTTAAACACCTGCAGTCTTCTGCAGTAGTTAACAGAACTGAACTGTGTTTACCTAGCAACAGTATATAAACACAGTCCTAACTTGCTATAACAGTCCATGTTTTGTCACACTAGTCAGTGAATGATGGAGAAAAAAAATTGATCGGCAAAGTTGGGGCCGTTGAAAAAAATACAACAATTCACAGCAGATAACACTGCAACGTTAGTCTCTTACCAGACCCAGGGCACCCTCTTCTGGGTCTCCTGACACGTGCTCTGATTCAGTAAAAGTCAAGTTGAAGTCAAACAGGTATATAAGTTGCTGTGACCTCTCTCTTTTAATCCTGCTGAGTCAGTCCCTCTTTTCCTTCCTTACAACTGGTGGGAGTTCTGTCTAGTATAGTCTCATCACAACAGAAATCTAAATCCCACCTCACACTGCATTATGAGCAGTCTCTCTCAGTTGTGGTCAGCTATGGCAGAGTCCCGGTCAGCCAGCAGCCAAGTCATATTTTACACTTTTCCAGCTTTAATACTGGCCTCTGCTTTCCTCTCAGCATCCTGCAGGTCACACTTCTATTTGCTCTATTGCATGAGCCAATCAGGCTGATCCAGACCCAGCCAAGATAGCTGTCCCCTACATTGGAGACACTTCAAAGACGAGCATTACAAATTGGTAGTCTTAAAGAAGGCAGCTGCACTTCTGCATTAATGAATATTCAGTTTAACCCTGTCCATAATGCAGAAGGAGAACACAGCAGCAACAAAAGAAAACGTTTCACAGCAGATATCAGCGACAGTTCAGGTTAGAGATGTATTAAGTAAAAATCAATCTCCTCTATGCATTTATTCCATGTAAAATACTGTGGCTAATTATTTCAAGATGTGTCAACTTACGTGTGACAGTCCATATGTTGGACAGAGATAGGATATGGTAGAAAAGTCCTATATGTACCCAACCAAAGAACGGTTGGTATAATTGCTGTTTAAGAAGTGTTTGGCTACCCAGGGTCACTTCTTTAGAGGTGCTTTTTTCAGAGACAACCTCTACCCATATCCTTACTGTCTTCAACAACTGTATTATTATACAATTCTCCCATCTGTTGTGATAATTAGTGATGAGCCGAACACCCCCGGGTTCGGTTCGCACCAGAACCCGCGAACGGACCGAAAGTTCGTACGAACATTAGAACCCTATTAAATACAATGGATGCGAACGTTCGAATTCTAAAGTGCTAATTATAACAACTATTATGCATGTTATTGTCCTAAAAAGGGTTTGGGAACCCGGGTTGTGCACCAGGGGACATGTATCAATGCAAAAAGAAGTTTTAAAAACGGTCGTTTTTCGGGAGCAGTCATTTTAATGATGCATAAAGTGAAAAAAAAAAAGTCAAATATTCCTTTAAATATCGTACCTGGGGGGTGTCTAAAGTATGCCTGTGAAGTGCCACGTGTTTCCCGTGTTTAGAACTGTCCCTGCACAAAATGACACTTCTAAAGGAAAAAAAAGCCATTTAAAACTGCTTGCGGCTTTAATGTAATGTCTGGTCCCGGTAATATGGATGAAAATCTTTAAGAAAAATGGCATAGCTACCCCATCACAGCCCCCCCCCCCCTACCCCAGCCCATTACCAGCCCCTTTGGGTCTTGTATGGATATTAAGGGGAACCCCGCACATAAAATAAAAAAGGCCCTATATACTCTGAACAGCCGTATACAGGCGGTGCATACAAGACAGGGACTGTAGGTTTGTTCTTATGTAGAATCTGTTTGTAATTTTGAACAGGTACATTGTTTAAGTGTAGCTCCAGCCCAAAAATCTATTTTTTAAACTTTTTGGAAAACATAGGTAAGGGTTATCACCCCTGTAACATTTGTTTTGCTGTCTGTGCCCCTGTTCAGAACATTTCACCTCACTTTCCGTCCCAATGACAACTGTTTTTGAAATGTGGTGTTTTTCTTGAAACAAGGATTGCTGATAAAGCATCAGTACAGAGGAGACACCTTTCTCCCATATTAATTCTTACAGGAGAGAATTTTCCTTCCAAGGGGTAGATTTCCTCTCACTTCCTGTTGTCTTCTTGCGTTTGCAAGTAGGAGTCGTTTGTAAGTTGGATGTTTGAAAGTAGGGACCTGCCGTATATACTCTGCAGAAATAGGCCCCTTAGTTGTTGGTGTTGGCACAACACTGTAAGCACTCACAGTTACTCTTGGTTGGTGCTGGAACGCCCTGCTGTCAACTATTATATCAGGAATTGTAATTACATATAATTGTTGAACAGTGGTAGTAAAAATTGGGCCTTTGATGGTGGTGCTGGTGCCACAACACTGTAAGCCCTGACAGTTACTCTTGGTGGGTGCAGCAATGGGCCCTGCTGTGAATTATTAGATCAAGAATTGTAATTGCATGCCCCTGTTGAACAGGGGCTGAAAAATTGGGCCTTTCATGGTGGTGGTGGTGGTGGCGTTGCCACAACACTGTAAGCCCTCAGAGTTACTCTTGGTGGGTGCAGGAATGGGCCCTGCTGTGAATTATTAGATCAAGAATTGTAATTACATGCCCCTTTTGAACAGGGGCTGAAAAATTGGGCCTTTCGTGGTGGTGGTGGTGGTGGTGGCGTTGCCACAACACTGTAAGCCCTCAGAGTTACTCTTGGTGGGTGCAGCAATGGGCCCTGCTGTGAATTATTAGATCAAGAATTGTAATTGCATGCCCCTGTTGAACAGGGGCTGAAAAATTGGGCCTTTCGTGGTGGTGGTGGTGGTGGCGTTGCCACAACACTGTAAGCCCTCAGAGTTACTCTTGGTGGGTGCAGGAATGGGCCCTGCTGTGAATTATTAGATCAAGAATTGTAATTACATGCCCCTTTTGAACAGGGGCTGAAAAATTGGGCCTTTCGTGGTGGTGGTGGTGGTGGTGGTGGCGTTGCCACAACACTGTAAGCCCTCAGAGTTACTCTTGGTGGGTGCAGCAATGGGCCCTGCTGTGAATTATTAGATCAAGAATTGTAATTACATGCCCCTGTTGAACAGGGGCTGAAAAATTGGGCCTTAGGCACTGGTGGCACAACACTACAACCCCTCACAGATACTGTACTTGGAGCACAGCAATGAGCCCTGTTGCAAAGTATTGCTTCAAAAATTGTAATGACACGCCCCTGTTAAACAGGGGCTGAAAAATTGGGCCTTAGGCACTGGTGCCACAACACTCCAACCCCTCACAGATACTGTACTTGGAGCACAGCAATGAGCCCTATGGCAAATTATTGCTAAAAAAATTGTAATTACACGCCCCTGTAAAACAGGGGCTGAAAAATTGGGCCTTAGCCACTGGTGGCGGCACCCATAAACAAAAATGATCTTCCAAGCTATCATCATCAATCGTATCATTGAGGACTCGGAGGAGGAGGATAGCCAGTCAACATAACAGCACAGGCACTCAGCATCAGCATCAGTCTTGAAGGGATGTGACATGTTAAAATCAATTAGTCTGTTATATCAGCATCAGGTGTGTGGTAGCTGGTGGTGATCCAAGACTGGTTCATCTTGATGAAAGTCAGTCGATCAACCGAGTCGGTGGACAGGCGCACCCTGTGATCCGTGACAAATCCTCCAGCAGCACTGAATGTGCGTTCCGAAAGAACGCTGGATGCAGGACAGGCCAGTAGCTCAATTGCATACTGTGCAAGCTCTGCCCAGTGATCCATCCTCAAGACCCAGTAAGCCAGAGGATTTTCGGTGGGGAAGGTGTCCAAGTCTGACCTTGCCCCTAGATATTCCTGCACCATGTTTATCAGACGCTGGCGATGGTTGCTGGAACCGATCATACTTTGGGGCTGCGGACTAAAGAATTGTCTGAACGCATCGGTCAGACGGCCACCTTCCCCACCGCTCCTTCTTTGACTGGCCGAAGCCTCAGCAACTCGTTGTCCAGGACCAGGAGTTTGTAACCTCCCAGTCTCTGGGAACGCGTTGCACAGACCTTTCTGCAAGGCCTCCCGGAGTTGTCTCATCCTCTGCTCCCTCTGCGACGGTAACATAAGGTCCGCAACCTTACCCTTGTACCGTGGATCAAGGAGAGTGGCCAGCCAGTAATGGTCCCTCTCCTTGATCCGAAGAATACGAGGATCCTTCCGCAGACTTTGCAGGATCAGGGAGGCCATGCAGCGTAGGTTTGCTGAGGCATTCGCTCCGGAGTCCTCTGGGTCACTAAGGACGACATGATCCGCAGCCACCTCCTCCCAGCCACGTACAAGTCCACTGGTTTCTTGGGACTGTAAATCATCCCTAAAAGACTGCTGCTGATGATGCTGAGTGCCAGCCTCCACCTCCATGCTGACACAATCCTCCTCCTCCTCCTCCTCCTCCTCCTCCTCCTCCTCCTCTTCCTGTGCGATGGGTGGGACAGAAGGAACACTGTCTGGGTAAAGGGGGCCTTGAGAGGCAAGGAAGTCCTCCTCTTCCTGCCTCTGTTCTGCCTCAAGTGCCCTGTCCATTATTCCACGCAGCGTGTGCTCCAACAGGTGGACAAGAGGTACAGTGTCACTGATGCATGCACTGTCACTGCTCACCATCCTCGTGGCCTCCTCAAATGGTGCCAGGACAGTGCATGCATCCCTGATCATGCCCCACTGGCGTGGAGAAAAAAAACCAAGCTCCCCTGACCCTGTCCTGGTGCCGTAGTCGCACAGGTACTCATTGATGGCCCTCTGCTGCGTGTGCAGCCGCTGCAGCATGGCCAACGTTGAGTTCCACCTGGTGGGCATGTCACATATAAGGCGGTTCTTGG
Organism: Rana muscosa; assembly: GCA_029206835.1. Taxonomy (NCBI): domain Eukaryota; kingdom Metazoa; phylum Chordata; class Amphibia; order Anura; family Ranidae; genus Rana; species Rana muscosa. Next base: position 542,236,871 of record CM055117.1, on the reverse strand, counting down.
GCAGGTTCAACTCCTTTTGCAGCTCAGCCAGGCGAGCACTGGCATTATAAGATCTGCGGAAATGCACACAGACTTTCCTGGCCTGCCTCAGGACATCCTGTAAGCCCGGGTACCTGCCCAAGAACCGCTGCACCACCAGGTTAAGGACGTGAGCCACACAGGGCACATGGGTCAGTTGTCCCTGTCGGAGGGCGGAGAGGAGGTTGGTGCCATTGTCGCAAACCACCATTCCTGGCTTAAGCTGGCGTGGCGTCAACCACCTCTCGGCCTGGCCCTGCAGAGCAGACAGGACCTCTGCCCCAGTGTGGCTTCTGTCCCCCAAACACACCAGCGCAAGCACAGCATGGCATCTTTTTGCCTGCGTACTTGTGTAGCCCCTTGAACGGCTACGGAGCACCGCTGGTTCAGAGGACAAACCACAGGAAGAGGCCATGGAGGAAGAAGAAGAGGAGGGGGTGGAGGAGAGAGGTGTGTCACAACCAGTAGTAGCATTTTGGAGGCGTGGCGGTGGAACAACCTCCAACACTACTGCACCTTGTCCTGCATCCTTCCCAGCTGCCAAAAGAGTGACCCAATGGGCCGTGAAAGAAAGGTAACGTCCCTGTCCATGCCTGCTGGACCATGAGTCAGCGGTAATATGCACCTTACCGCTGACCGCCCTGTCCAGCGAGGCCAAGACATTGCCTTCCACATGCCGGTAGAGAGCCGGAATAGCCTTCCGTGAGAAAAAGTGGCGTTTGGGAACCTGCCACTGAGGAACCGCACATTGCACAAACTCACGGAAGGGGGCCGAGTCTACCAACTGAAAAGGCAGCAGTTGAAGCGCTAGCAATTTAGCCAAGCTAGCATTCAACCACTGGGCATGTGGATGGCTGGGAGTGAACTTCTTTCGACGGTCCAGCAGCTGGGGCAGGGAAATTTGCCTGCTAGAATCGGACGTCGGTGTACTGCTAGCAGAGTGGCCGCAAGTACTTGGCTGTGACACACCTAATTCTACACCTTCATTCCTCTCAGTGCATGTTTCAGAGAGGACTGAAGTTATAGTGGGGTTGGAGATCCCAGCTGATGCGGTGCAAGGAGAGGTCCGCTTTGTTCTTTGGTGTGGGTCTTTGAGGTAGGCTTGCCAACGAGCTGCATGGCAGGTCAACATATGTCTGGTCAGGCATGTGGTACCCAAGCGGCTGATGTTTTGGCCACGCGATATACGCTTGAGACATATGTTGCAAACAGCAGCTGTGCGATCTGATGCACTAGCCTCAAAAAAGGCCCACACCAAAGAACTTTTTGAATGACGGGCAGAGGCAGCGCCCTGCACAGGCGGAGCTCTGCGGTGTGATTCCGTCGGTGTACTGCCCTTACGCTGGCCACCAAAGGGCATCCTGCCTCGTTGGAGATGTGCCTCCTCCTCATCCTCCTCCTCCTCCTCTCTCCTATTAGGCACCCACGTGGAGTCAGTGACCTCATCATCCCCTCCCACCTCATCACTGGAGCCAATCTGGCAGTATGCTGCAGCTGCTGGAACATGACTGCCAGATTGGTGTCCTTCTTGAGCATCCCCTCTGTCTGCTCTCACGCTACTGCCTTCCTGTAGCTGGGTTTCATCATCAGACCCTTCGAAACGCTGGGCATCCTCCTGGAGCATGTACCCAACACTGTGCTCAAACAGTTCGGGGGACTCCTCAGGAGGAGGACATGGTGGGTCTAGGGAAGGAGTGACTGATGATGAGTCTGACATTGATACCAGGGAAGAGGACGCTTTGGCAGCTGCTTTGCCAGTACCCTGAGCCTGGGTGAGAGAGGATGAGGAGGAGGAGGAGGGCTTGGTCATCCACTCTACCAAGTCTTCGGCATGATGTGGCTCAACATGTCCAGCTGCCGAAAAGAAGGACAAGCGTGTCCCATGGCCATGTGCTGATGACAATGCACCGCGTCCACGACCAGCACTGTTGTCCCCAGACACAGAGCCTGCTTGCCCTCTTTTATTGCCTCCTGACTGTCTGCCTCTCCTTGTTTGCCTTCCAGACATTCTAATAGATGGCCTGCAGGGAGATGGGAAAAAAGCAATAAGGGCTACCTTCAGGTGTCCTTCTCTGTCCCTTTACTTAAGGATTTCTAAATATGGTTGAGGATGATTGCTTTTGCACAGAATAGCACAACGACAATTTCCCTGACTGTCCAAAAAACAAGGATTTCAAAGATGGTTGATGAGGAATGCTTTAGCACACTATAGCACAAGGAGAATTTCCCTCACTGTCCTTCCCTGTCCCTAGAAACAAGGATTATCACAGTGAAAGAAACTGACACTCTTCCTACCTATAGTTTTCTGTCCCTAGAAAAAATGTTTTTTTAAAGCACACTATAGCACAAGGAGAATTTCCCTCACTGTCCTTCCCTGTCCCTAGAAACAAGGATTATCACAGTGAAAGAAACTGACACTCTTCCTACCTATAGTTTTCTGTCCCTAGAAAAAATGTTTTTTTAAAGCACACTATAGCACAAGGAGAATTTCCCTCACTGTCCTTCCCTGTCCCTAGAAACAAGGATTATCACAGTGAAAGAAACTGACACTCTTCCTACCTATAGTTTTCTGTCCCTAGAAAGAATGTTTTTTAAAGCACACTATAGCACAAGGAGAATTTCCCTCACTGTCCTTCCCTGTCCCTAGAAACAAGGATTATCACAGTGAAAGAAACTGACACTCTTCCTACCTATAGTTTTCTGTCCCTAGAAAAAATGTTTTTTTAAAGCACACTATAGCACAAGGAGAATTTCCCTCACTGTCCTTCCCTGTCCCTAGAAACAAGGATTATCACAGTGAAAGAAACTGACACTCTTCCTACCTATAGTTTTCTGTCCCTAGAAAAAATGTTTTTTTAAAGCACACTATAGCACAAGGAGAATTTCCCTCACTGTCCTTCCCTGTCCCTAGAAACAAGGATTATCACAGTGAAAGAAACTGACACTCTTCCTACCTATAGTTTTCTGTCCCTAGAAAAAATGTTTTTTTAAAGCACACTATAGCACAAGGAGAATTTCCCTCACTGTCCTTCCCTGTCCCTAGAAACAAGGATTATCACAGTGAAAGAAACTGACACTCTTCCTACCTATAGTTTTCTGTCCCTAGAAAGAATGTTTTTTAAAGCACACTATAGCACAAGGAGAATTTCCCTCACTGTCCTTCCCTGTCCCTAGAAACAAGGATTATCACAGTGAAAGAAACTGACACTCTTCCTACCTATAGTTTTCTGTCCCTAGAAAAAATGTTTTTTTAAAGCACACTATAGCACAAGGAGAATTTCCCTCACTGTCCTTCCCTGTCCCTAGAAACAAGGTTATCACAGTGAAAGAAACTGACACTCTTCCTACCTATAGTTTTCTGTCCCTAGAAAAAATGTTTTTTTAAAGCACACTATAGCACAAGGAGAATTTCCCTCACTGTCCTTCCCTGTCCCTAGAAACAAGGATTATCACAGTGAAAGAAACTGACACTCTTCCTACCTATAGTTTTCTGTCCCTAGAAAAAATGTTTTTTTAAAGCACACTATAGCACAAGGAGAATTTCCCTCACTGTCCTTCCCTGTCCCTAGAAACAAGGATTATCACAGTGAAAGAAACTGACACTCTTCCTACCTATAGTTTTCTGTCCCTAGAAAAAATGTTTTTTTAAAGCACACTATAGCACAAGGAGAATTTCCCTCACTGTCCTTCCCTGTCCCTAGAAACAAGGATTATCACAGTGAAAGAAACTGACACTCTTCCTACCTATAGTTTTCTGTCCCTAGAAAAAATGTTTTTTTAAAGCACACTATAGCACAAGGAGAATTTCCCTCACTGTCCTTCCCTGTCCCTAGAAACAAGGATTATCACAGTGAAAGAAACTGACACTCTTCCTACCTATAGTTTTCTGTCCCTAGAAAAAATGTTTTTTTAAAGCACACTATAGCACAAGGAGAATTTCCCTCACTGTCCTTCCCTGTCCCTAGAAACAAGGATTATCACAGTGAAAGAAACTGACACTCTTCCTACCTATAGTTTTCTGTCCCTAGAAAAAATGTTTTTTTAAAGCACACTATAGCACAAGGAGAATTTCCCTCACTGTCCTTCCCTGTCCCTAGAAACAAGGATTATCACAGTGAAAGAAACTGACACTCTTCCTACCTATAGTTTTCTGTCCCTAGAAAAAATGTTTTTTTAAAGCACACTATAGCACAAGGAGAATTTCCCTCACTGTCCTTCCCTGTCCCTAGAAACAAGGATTATCACAGTGAAAGAAACTGACACTCTTCCTACCTATAGTTTTCTGTCCCTAGAAAAAATGTTTTTTTAAAGCACACTATAGCACAAGGAGAATTTCCCTCACTGTCCTTCCCTGTCCCTAGAAACAAGGATTCGCACAGTAAAACACACTGACACTCTCCCTACCTATAGTTTTCTGTCCCTAGAAAAAATGTTTTTTTAAAGCACACTATAGCACAAGGAGAATTTCCCTCACTGTCCTTCCCTGTCCCTAGAAACAAGGATTCGCACAGTAAAACACACTGACACTCTCCCTACCTATAGTTTTCTGTCCCTAGAAAAAATGTTTTTTTAAAGCACACTATAGCACAAGGAGAATTTCCCTCACTGTCCTTCCCTGTCCCTAGAAACAAGGATTCGCACAGTAAAACACACTGACACTCTCCCTACCTATAGTTTTCTGTCCCTAGAAAAAATGTTTTTTTAAAGCACACTATAGCACAAGGAGAATTTCCCTCACTGTCCTTCCCTGTCCCTAGAAACAAGGATTATCACAGTGAAAGAAACTGACACTCTTCCTACCTATAGTTTTCTGTCCCTAGAAAAAATGTTTTTTTAAAGCACACTATAGCACAAGGAGAATTTCCCTCACTGTCCTTCCCTGTCCCTAGAAACAAGGATTATCACAGTGAAAGAAACTGACACTCTTCCTACCTATAGTTTTCTGTCCCTAGAAAAAATGTTTTTTTAAAGCACACTATAGCACAAGGAGAATTTCCCTCACTGTCCTTCCCTGTCCCTAGAAACAAGGATTATCACAGTGAAAGAAACTGACACTCTTCCTACCTATAGTTTTCTGTCCCTAGAAAAAATGTTTTTTAAAGCACACTATAGCACAAGGAGAATTTCCCTCACTGTCCTTCCCTGTCCCTAGAAACAAGGATTATCACAGTGAAAGAAACTGACACTCTTCCTACCTATAGTTTTCTGTCCCTAGAAAGAATGTTTTTTTAAAGCACACTATAGCACAAGGAGAATTTCCCTCACTGTCCTTCCCTGTCCCTAGAAACAAGGATTATCACAGTGAAAGAAACTGACACTCTTCCTACCTATAGTTTTCTGTCCCTAGAAAAAATGTTTTTTTAAAGCACACTATAGCACAAGGAGAATTTCCCTCACTGTCCTTCCCTGTCCCTAGAAACAAGGTTATCACAGTGAAAGAAACTGACACTCTTCCTACCTATAGTTTTCTGTCCCTAGAAAAAATGTTTTTTTAAAGCACACTATAGCACAAGGAGAATTTCCCTCACTGTCCTTCCCTGTCCCTAGAAACAAGGATTATCACAGTGAAAGAAACTGACACTCTTCCTACCTATAGTTTTCTGTCCCTAGAAAAAATGTTTTTTTAAAGCACACTATAGCACAAGGAGAATTTCCCTCACTGTCCTTCCCTGTCCCTAGAAACAAGGATTATCACAGTGAAAGAAACTGACACTCTTCCTACCTATAGTTTTCTGTCCCTAGAAAAAATGTTTTTTTAAAGCACACTATAGCACAAGGAGAATTTCCCTCACTGTCCTTCCCTGTCCCTAGAAACAAGGATTATCACAGTGAAAGAAACTGACACTCTTCCTACCTATAGTTTTCTGTCCCTAGAAAAAATGTTTTTTTAAAGCACACTATAGCACAAGGAGAATTTCCCTCACTGTCCTTCCCTGTCCCTAGAAACAAGGATTATCACAGTGAAAGAAACTGACACTCTTCCTACCTATAGTTTTCTGTCCCTAGAAAAAATGTTTTTTTAAAGCACACTATAGCACAAGGAGAATTTCCCTCACTGTCCTTCCCTGTCCCTAGAAACAAGGATTATCACAGTGAAAGAAACTGACACTCTTCCTACCTATAGTTTTCTGTCCCTAGAAAAAATGTTTTTTTAAAGCACACTATAGCACAAGGAGAATTTCCCTCACTGTCCTTCCCTGTCCCTAGAAACAAGGATTATCACAGTGAAAGAAACTGACACTCTTCCTACCTATAGTTTTCTGTCCCTAGAAAAAAAGTTTTTTTAAAGCACACTATAGCACAAGGAGAATTTCCCTCACTGTCCTTCCCTGTCCCTAGAAACAAGGATTATCACAGTGAAAGAAACTGACACTCTTCCTACCTATAGTTTTCTGTCCCTAGAAAAAATGTTTTTTTAAAGCACACTATAGCACAAGGAGAATTTCCCTCACTGTCCTTCCCTGTCCCTAGAAACAAGGATTATCACAGTGAAAGAAACTGACACTCTTCCTACCTATAGTTTTCTGTCCCTAGAAAAAATGTTTTTTTAAAGCACACTATAGCACAAGGAGAATTTCCCTCACTGTCCTTCCCTGTCCCTAGAAACAAGGATTATCACAGTGAAAGAAACTGACACTCTTCCTACCTATAGTTTTCTGTCCCTAGAAAAAATGTTTTTTTAAAGCACACTATAGCACAAGGAGAATTTCCCTCACTGTCCTTCCCTGTCCCTAGAAACAAGGATTATCACAGTGAAAGAAACTGACACTCTTCCTACCTATAGTTTTCTGTCCCTAGAAAAAATGTTTTTTTAAAGCACACTATAGCACAAGGAGAATTTCCCTCACTGTCCTTCCCTGTCCCTAGAAACAAGGATTATCACAGTGAAAGAAACTGACACTCTTCCTACCTATAGTTTTCTGTCCCTAGAAAAAATGTTTTTTTAAAGCACACTATAGCACAAGGAGAATTTCCCTCACTGTCCTTCCCTGTCCCTAGAAACAAGGATTATCACAGTGAAAGAAACTGACACTCTTCCTACCTATAGTTTTCTGTCCCTAGAAAAAATGTTTTTTTAAAGCACACTATAGCACAAGGAGAATTTCCCTCACTGTCCTTCCCTGTCCCTAGAAACAAGGATTATCACAGTGAAAGAAACTGACACTCTTCCTACCTATAGTTTTCTGTCCCTAGAAAAAATGTTTTTTTAAAGCACACTATAGCACAAGGAGAATTTCCCTCACTGTCCTTCCCTGTCCCTAGAAACAAGGATTATCACAGTGAAAGAAACTGACACTCTTCCTACCTATAGTTTTCTGTCCCTAGAAAAAATGTTTTTTTAAAGCACACTATAGCACAAGGAGAATTTCCCTCACTGTCCTTCCCTGTCCCTAGAAACAAGGATTCGCACAGTAAAACACACTGACACTCTCCCTACCTATAGTTTTCTGTCCCTAGAAAAAATGTTTTTTTAAAGCACACTATAGCACAAGGAGAATTTCCCTCACTGTCCTTCCCTGTCCCTAGAAACAAGGATTATCACAGTGAAAGAAACTGACACTCTTCCTACCTATAGTTTTCTGTCCCTAGAAAAAATGTTTTTTTAAAGCACACTATAGCACAAGGAGAATTTCCCTCACTGTCCTTCCCTGTCCCTAGAAACAAGGATTATCACAGTGAAAGAAACTGACACTCTTCCTACCTATAGTTTTCTGTCCCTAGAAAAAATGTTTTTTTAAAGCACATTATAGCACAAGGAGAATTTCCCTCACTGTCCTTCCCTGTCCCTAGAAACAAGGATTATCACAGTGAAAGAAACTGACACTCTTCCTACCTATAGTTTTCTGTCCCTAGAAAAAATGTTTTTTTAAAGCACACTATAGCACAAGGAGAATTTCCCTCACTGTCCTTCCCTGTCCCTAGAAACAAGGATTATCACAGTGAAAGAAACTGACACTCTTCCTACCTATAGTTTTCTGTCCCTAGAAAAAATGTTTTTTAAAGCACACTATAGCACAAGGAGAATTTCCCTCACTGTCCTTCCCTGTCCCTAGAAACAAGGATTATCACAGTGAAAGAAACTGACACTCTTCCTACCTATAGTTTTCTGTCCCTAGAAAAAATGTTTTTTTAAAACACACTATAGCACAAGGAGAATTTCCCTCACTGTCCTTCCCTGTCCCTAGAAACAAGGATTATCACAGTGAAAGAAACTGACACTCTTCCTACCTATAGTTTTCTGTCCCTAGAAAAAATGTTTTTTTAAAGCACACTATAGCACAAAGAGAATTTCCCTCACTGTCCTTCCCTGTCCCTAGAAACAAGGATTATCACAGTGAAAGAAACTGACACTCTTCCTACCTATAGTTTTCTGTCCCTAGAAAAAATGTTTTTTTAAAGCACACTATAGCACAAGGAGAATTTCCCTCACTGTCCTTCCCTGTCCCTAGAAACAAGGATTCACACAGTAAAACACACTGACACTCTCCCTACCTATAGTTTTCTGTCCCTAGAAAAAATATTTTTTTAAAGCACACTATAGCACAAGGAGAATTTCCCTCACTGTCCTTCCCTGTCCCTAGAAACAAGGATTCGCACAGTAAAACACACTGACACTCTCCCTACCTATAGTTTTCTGTCCCTAGAAAAAATGTTTTTTTAAAGCACACTATAGCACAAGGAGAATTTCCCTCACTGTCCTTCCCTGTCCCTAGAAACAAGGATTCGCACAGTAAAACACACTGACACTCTCCCTACCTATAGTTTTCTGTCCCTAGAAAAAATGTTTTTTTAAAGCACACTATAGCACAAGGAGAATTTCCCTCACTGTCCTTCCCTGTCCCTAGAAACAAGGATTCGCACAGTAAAACACACTGACACTCTCCCTACCTATAGTTTTCTGTCCCTAGAAAAAATGTTTTTTTAAAGCACACTATAGCACAAGGAGAATTTCCCTCACTGTCCTTCCCTGTCCCTAGAAACAAGGATTATCACAGTGAAAGAAACTGACACTCTTCCTACCTATAGTTTTCTGTCCCTAGAAAAAATGTTTTTTTAAAGCACACTATAGCACAAGGAGAATTTCCCTCACTGTCCTTCCCTGTCCCTAGGAACAAGGATTATCACAGTGAAAGAAACTGACACTCTTCCTACCTATAGTTTTCTGTCCCTAGAAAAAATGTTTTTTTAAAGCACACTATAGCACAAGGAGAATTTCCCTCACTGTCCTTCCCTGTCCCTAGAAACAAGGATTCGCACAGTAAAACACACTGACACTCTCCCTACCTATAGTTTTCTGTCCCTAGATAAAATGTTTTTTTAAAGCACACTATAGCACAAGGAGAATTTCCCTCACTGTCCTTCCCTGTCCCTAGAAACAAGGATTCACACAGTAAAACACACTGACACTCTCCCTACCTATAGTTTTCTGTCCCTAGAAAAAATGTTTTTTTAAAGCACACTATAGCACAAGGAGAATTTCCCTCACTGTCCTTCCCTGTCCCTAGAAACAAGGATTCGCACAGTAAAACACACTGACACTCTCCCTACCTATAGTTTTCTGTCCCTAGATAAAATGTTTTTTTAAAGCACACTATAGCACAAGGAGAATTTCCCTCACTGTCCTTCCCTGTCCCTAGAAACAAGGATTATCACAGTGAAAGAAACTGACACTCTTCCTACCTATAGTTTTCTGTCCCTAGAAAAAATGTTTTTTTAAAGCACACTATAGCACAAGGAGAATTTCCCTCACTGTACTTCCCTGTCCCTAGAAACAAGGATTATCACAGTGAAAGAAACTGACACTCTTCCTACCTATAGTTTTCTGTCCCTAGAAAAAATGTTTTTTTTAAAGCACACTATAGCACAAGGAGAATTTCCCTCACTGTCCTTCCCTGTCCCTAGAAACAAGGGATTATCACAGTGAAAGAAACTGACACTCTTCCTACCTATAGTTTTCTGTCCCTAGAAAAAATGTTTTTTTAAAGCACACTATAGCACAAGGAGAATTTCCCTCACTGTCCTTCCCTGTCCCTAGAAACAAGGATTATCACAGTGAAAGAAACTGACACTCTTCCTACCTATAGTTTTCTGTCCCTAGAAAAAATGTTTTTTTAAAGCACACTATAGCACAAGGAGAATTTCCCTCACTGTCCTTCCCTGTCCCTAGAAACAAGGATTATCACAGTGAAAGAAACTGACACTCTTCCTACCTATAGTTTTCTGTCCCTAGAAAAAATGTTTTTTTTAAAGCACACTATAGCACAAGGAGAATTTCCCTCACTGTCCTTCCCTGTCCCTAGAAACAAGGATTATCACAGTGAAAGAAACTGACACTCTTCCTACCTATAGTTTTCTGTCCCTAGAAAAAATGTTTTTTTTTTAAAGCACACTATAGCACAAGGAGAATTTCCCTCACTGTCCTTCCCTGTCCCTAGAAACAAGGATTATCACAGTGAAAGAAACTGACACTCTTCCTACCTATAGTTTTCTGTCCCTAGAAAAAATGTTTTTTTAAAGCACACTATAGCACAAGGAGAATTTCCCTCACTGTCCTTCCCTGTCCCTAGAAACAAGGATTATCACAGTGAAAGAAACTGACACTCTTCCTACCTATAGTTTTCTGTCCCTAGAAAAAATGTTTTTTTAAAGCACACTATAGCACAAGGAGAATTTCCCTCACTGTCCTTCCCTGTCCCTAGAAACAAGGATTATCACAGTGAAAGAAACTGACACTCTTCCTACCTATAGTTTTCTGTCCCTAGAAAAAATGTTTTTTTAAAGCACACTATAGCACAAGGAGAATTTCCCTCACTGTCCTTCCCTGTCCCTAGAAACAAGGATTATCACAGTGAAAGAAAACTGACACTCTTCCTACCTATAGTTTTCTGTCCCTAGAAAAAATGTTTTTTTAAAAGCACACTATAGCACAAGGAGAATTTCCCTCACTGTCCTTCCCTGTCCCTATAAACAAGGATTATCACAGTGAAAGAAACTGACACTCTTCCTACCTATAGTTTTCTGTCCCTAGAAAAAATGTTTTTTTTAAAGCACACTATAGCACAAGGAGAATTTCCCTCACTGTCCTTCCCTGTCCCTAGAAACAAGGATTATCACAGTGAAAGAAACTGACACTCTTCCTACCTATAGTTTTCTGTCCCTAGAAAAAATGTTTTTTTAAAGCACACTATAGCACAAGGAGAATTTCCCTCACTGTCCTTCCCTGTCCCTAGAAACAAGGATTATCACAGTGAAAGAAACTGACACTCTTCCTACCTATAGTTTTCTGTCCCTAGAAAAAATGTTTTTTTAAGCACACTATAGCACAAGGAGAATTTCCCTCACTGTCCTTCCCTGTCCCTAGAAACAAGGATTATCACAGTGAAAGAAACTGACACTCTTCCTACCTATAGTTTTCTGTCCCTAGAAAAAATGTTTTTTTAAAGCACACTATAGCACAAGGAGAATTTCCCTCACTGTCCTTCCCTGTCCCTAGAAACAAGGATTCGCACAGTAAAACACACTGACACTCTCCCTACCTATAGTTTTCTGTCCCTAGAAAAAATGTTTTTTTAAAGCACACTATAGCACAAGGAGAATTTCCCTCACTGTCCTTCCCTGTCCCTAGAAACAAGGATTCGCACAGTAAAACACACTGACACTCTCCCTACCTATAGTTTTCTGTCCCTAGAAAAAATGTTTTTTTAAAGCACACTATAGCACAAGGAGAATTTCCCTCACTGTCCTTCCCTGTCCCTAGAAACAAGGATTCGCACAGTAAAACACACTGACACTCTCCCTACCTATAGTTTTCTGTCCCTAGAAAAAATGTTTTTTTAAAGCACACTATAGCACAAGGAGAATTTCCCTCACTGTCCTTCCCTGTCCCTAGAAACAAGGATTATCACAGTGAAAGAAACTGACACTCTTCCTACCTATAGTTTTCTGTCCCTAGAAAAAATGTTTTTTTAAAGCACACTATAGCACAAGGAGAATTTCCCTCACTGTCCTTCCCTGTCCCTAGAAACAAGGATTATCACAGTGAAAGAAACTGACACTCTTCCTACCTATAGTTTTCTGTCCCTAGAAATTTTTTTTTTTTTAAAGCACACTATAGCACAAGGAGAATTTCCCTCACTGTCCTTCCCTGTCCCTAGAAACAAGGATTATCACAGTGAAAGAAACTGACACTCTTCCTACCTATAGTTTTCTGTCCCTAGAAAAAATGTTTTTTTAAAGCACACTATAGCACAAGGAGAATTTCCCTCACTGTCCTTCCCTGTCCCTAGAAACAAGGATTATCACAGTGAAAGAAACTGACACTTTTCCTACCTATAGTTTTCTGTCCCTAGAAAAATGTTTTTTTAAAGCACACTATAGCACAAGGAGAATTTCCTCACTGTCCTTCCCTGTCCCTAGAAACAAGGATTATCACAGTGAAAGAAACTGACACTCTTCCTACCTATAGTTTTCTGTCCCTAGAAAAAATGTTTTTTTAAAGCACACTATAGCACAAGGAGAATTTCCCTCACTGTCCTTCCCTGTCCCTAGAAACAAGGATTCGCACAGTAAAACACACTGACACTCTCCCTACCTATAGTTTTCTGTCCCTAGAAAAAATGTTTTTTTTAAAGCACACTATAGCACAAGGAGAATTTCCCTCACTGTCCTTCCCTGTCCCTAGAAACAAGGATTCGCACAGTAAAACACACTGACACTCTCCCTACCTATAGTTTTCTGTCCCTAGAAAAAATGTTTTTTTAAAGCACACTATAGCACAAGGAGAATTTCCCTCACTGTCCTTCCCTGTCCCTAGAAACAAGGATTTGCACAGTAAAACACACTGACACTCTCCCTACCTATAGTTTTCTGTCCCTAGAAAAAATGTTTTTTTAAAGCACACTATAGCACAAGGAGAATTTCCCTCACTGTCCTTCCCTGTCCCTAGAAACAAGGATTCGCACAGTAAAACACACTGACACTCTCCCTACCTATAGTTTTCTGTCCCTAGAAAAAATGTTTTTTTAAAGCACACTATAGCACAAGGAGAATTTCCCTCACTGTCCTTCCCTGTCCCTAGAAACAAGGATTATCACAGTGAAAGAAACTGACACTCTTCCTACCTATAGTTTTCTGTCCCTAGAAAAAATGTTTTTTTAAAGCACACTATAGCACAAGGAGAATTTCCCTCACTGTCCTTCCCTGTCCCTAGGAACAAGGATTATCACAGTGAAAGAAACTGACACTCTTCCTACCTATAGTTTTCTGTCCCTAGAAAAAATGTTTTTTTAAAGCTATAGCACAAGGAGAATTTCCCTCACTGTCCTTCCCTGTCCCTAGAAACAAGGATTATCACAGTGAAAGAAACTGACACTCTTCCTACCTATAGTTTTCTGTCCCTAGAAAAAATGTTTTTTTAAAGCACACTATAGCACAAGGAGAATTTCCCTCACTGTCCTTCCCTGTCCCTAGAAACAAGGATTCGCACAGTAAAACACACTGACACTCTCCCTACCTATAGTTTTCTGTCCCTAGAAAAAATTTTTTTTAAAGCACACTATAGCACAAGGAGAATTTCCCTCACTGTCCTTCCCTGTCCCTAGAAACAAGGATTCGCACAGTAAAACACACTGACACTCTCCCTACCTATAGTTTTCTGTCTCTAGAAAAAATGTTTTTTTAAAGCACACTATAGCACAAGGAGAATTTCCCTCACTGTCCTTCCCTGTCCCTAGAAACAAGGATTCGCACAGTAAAACACACTGACACTCTCCCTACCTATAGTTTTCTGTCCCTAGAAAAAATGTTTTTTTAAAGCACACTATAGCACAAGGAGAATTTCCCTCACTGTCCTTCCCTGTCCCTAGAAACAAGGATTCGCACAGTAAAACACACTGACACTCTCCCTACCTATAGTTTTCTGTCCCTAGAAAAAATGTTTTTTTAAAGCACACTATAGCACAAGGAGAATTTCCCTCACTGTCCTTCCCTGTCCCTAGAAACAAGGATTATCACAGTGAAAGAAACTGACACTCTTCCTACCTATAGTTTTCTGTCCCTAGAAAAAATGTTTTTTTAAAGCACACTATAGCACAAGGAGAATTTCCCTCACTGTCCTTCCCTGTCCCTAGGAACAAGGATTATCACAGTGAAAGAAACTGACACTCTTCCTACCTATAGTTTTCTGTCCCTAGAAAAAATGTTTTTTTAAAGCACACTATAGCACAAGGAGAATTTCCCTCACTGTCCTTCCCTGTCCCTAGAAACAAGGATTCGCACAGTAAAACACACTGACACTCTCCCTACCTATAGTTTTCTGTCCCTAGAAAAAATGTTTTTTTAAAGCACACTATAGCACAAGGAGAATTTCCCTCACTGTCCTTCCCTGTCCCTAGAAACAAGGATTCACACAGTAAAACACACTGACACTCTCCCTACCTATAGTTTTCTGTCCCTAGAAAAAATGTTTTTTTAAAGCACACTATAGCACAAGGAGAATTTCCCTCACTGTCCTTCCCTGTCCCTAGAAACAAGGATTCGCACAGTAAAACACACTGACACTCTCCCTACCTATAGTTTTCTGTCCCTAGAAAAAATGTTTTTTTAAAGCACACTATAGCACAAGGAGAATTTCCCTCACTGTCCTTCCCTGTCCCTAGAAACAAGGATTCGCACAGTAAAACACACTGACACTCTCCCTACCTATAGTTTTCTGTCCCTAGATAAAATGTTTTTTTAAAGCACACTATAGCACAAGGAGAATTTCCCTCACTGTCCTTCCCTGTCCCTAGAAACAAGGATTATCACAGTGAAAGAAACTGACACTCTTCCTACCTATAGTTTTCTGTCCCTAGAAAAAATGTTTTTTTAAAGCACACTATAGCACAAGGAGAATTTCCCTCACTGTCCTTCCCTGTCCCTAGAAACAAGGATTATCACAGTGAAAGAAACTGACACTCTTCCTACCTATAGTTTTCTGTCCCTAGAAAAAATGTTTTTTTAAAGCACACTATAGCACAAGGAGAATTTCCCTCACTGTCCTTCCCTGTCCCTAGAAACAAGGATTCGCACAGTAAAACACACTGACACTCTCCCTACCTATAGTTTTCTGTCCCTAGAAAAAATGTTTTTTTAAAGCACACTATAGCACAAGGAGAATTTCCCTCACTGTCCTTCCCTGTCCCTAGAAACAAGGATTATCACAGTGAAAGAAACTGACACTCTCCCTACCTATAGTTTTCTGTCCCTAGAAAAAATGTTTTTTTAAAGCACACTATAGCACAAGGAGAATTTCCCTCACTGTCCTTCCCTGTCCCTAGAAACAAGGATTCGCACAGTAAAACACACTGACACTCTCCCTACCTATAGTTTTCTGTCCCTAGAAAAAATGTTTTTTTAAAGCACACTATAGCACAAGGAGAATTTCCCTCACTGTCCTTCCCTGTCCCTAGAAACAAGGATTCGCACAGTAAAACACACTGACACTCTCCCTACCTATAGTTTTCTGTCCCTAGATAAAATGTTTTTTTAAAGCACACTATAGCACAAGGAGAATTTCCCTCACTGTCCTTCCCTGTCCCTAGAAACAAGGATTATCACAGTGAAAGAAACTGACACTCTTCCTACCTATAGTTTTCTGTCCCTAGAAAAAATGTTTTTTTAAAGCACACTATAGCACAAGGAGAATTTCCCTCACTGTCCTTCCCTGTCCCTAGAAACAAGGATTATCACAGTGAAAGAAACTGACACTCTTCCTACCTATAGTTTTCTGTCCCTAGAAAAAATGTTTTTTTAAAGCACACTATAGCACAAGGAGAATTTCCCTCACTGTCCTTCCCTGTCCCTAGAAACAAGGATTCGCACAGTAAAACACACTGACACTCTCCCTACCTATAGTTTTCTGTCCCTAGAAAAAATGTTTTTTTAAAGCACACTATAGCACAAGGAGAATTTCCCTCACTGTCCTTCCCTGTCCCTAGAAACAAGGATTATCACAGTGAAAGAAACTGACACTCTCCCTACCTATAGTTTTCTGTCCCTAGAAAAAATGTTTTTTTAAAGCACACTATAGCACAAGGAGAATTTCCCTCACTGTCCTTCCCTGTCCCTAGAAACAAGGATTCGCACAGTAAAACACACTGACACTCTCCCTACCTATAGTTTTCTGTCCCTAGAAAAAATGTTTTTTTAAAGCACACTATAGCACAAGGAGAATTTCCCTCACTGTCCTTCCCTGTCCCTAGAAACAAGGATTCGCACAGTAAAACACACTGACACTCTCCCTACCTATAGTTTTCTGTCCCTAGATAAAATGTTTTTTTAAAGCACACTATAGCACAAGGAGAATTTCCCTCACTGTCCTTCCCTGTCCCTAGAAACAAGGATTATCACAGTGAAAGAAACTGACACTCTTCCTACCTATAGTTTTCTGTCCCTAGAAAAAATGTTTTTTTAAAGCACACTATAGCACAAGGAGAATTTCCCTCACTGTCCTTCCCTGTCCCTAGAAACAAGGATTATCACAGTGAAAGAAACTGACACTCTTCCTACCTATAGTTTTCTGTCCCTAGAAAAAATGTTTTTTTAAAGCACACTATAGCACAAGGAGAATTTCCCTCACTGTCCTTCCCTGTCCCTAGAAACAAGGATTCGCACAGTAAAACACACTGACACTCTCCCTACCTATAGTTTTCTGTCCCTAGAAAAAATGTTTTTTTAAAGCACACTATAGCACAAGGAGAATTTCCCTCACTGTCCTTCCCTGTCCCTAGAAACAAGGATTCGCACAGTAAAACACACTGACACTCTCCCTACCTATAGTTTTCTGTCCCTAGAAAAAATGTTTTTTTAAAGCACACTATAGCACAAGGAGAATTTCCCTCACTGTCCTTCCCTGTCCCTAGAAACAAGGATTCGCACAGTAAAACACACTGACACTCTCCCTACCTATAGTTTTCTGTCCCTAGAAAAAATGTTTTTTTAAAGCACACTATAGCACAAGGAGAATTTCCCTCACTGTCCTTCCCTGTCCCTAGAAACAAGGATTCGCACAGTAAAACACACTGACACTCTCCCTACCTATAGATTTCTGTCCCTAGAAAAAATGTTTTTTTAAAGCACACTATAGCACAAGGAGAATTTCCCTCACTGTCCTTCCCTGTCCCTAGAAACAAGGATTCGCACAGTAAAACACACTGACACTCTCCCTACCTATAGTTTTCTGTCCCTAGAAAAAATGTTTTTTTAAAGCACACTATAGCACAAGGAGAATTTCCCTCACTGTCCTTCCCTGTCCCTAGAAACAAGGATTCGCACAGTAAAACACACTGACACTCTCCCTACCTATAGTTTTCTGTCCCTAGAAAAAATGTTTTTTTTAAAGCACACTATAGCACAAGGAGAATTTCCCTCACTGTCCTTCCCTGTCCCTAGAAACAAGGATTCGTACAATAAAACACACTGACACTCTCCCTACCTATAGTTTTCTGTCCCTAGAAAAAATGTTTTTTTAAAGCACACTATAGCACAAGGAGAATTTCCCTCACTGTCCTTCCCTGTCCCTAGAAACAAGGATTTGCACAGTAAAACACACTGACACTCTCCCTACCTATAGTTTTCTGTCCCTAGAAAAAAATGTTTTTTTAAAGCACACTATAGCACAAGGAGAATTTCCCTCACTGTCCTTCCCTGTCCCTAGAAACAAGGATTCGTACAGTAAAACACACTGACACTCTCCCTACTTATAGTTTTCTGTCCCTAGAAAAAATGTTTTTTTAAAGCACACTATAGCACAAGGAGAATTTCCCTCACTGTCCTTCCCTGTCCCTAGAAACAAGGATTCGCACAGTAAAACACACTGACACTCTCCCTACCTATAGTTTTCTGTCCCTAGAAAAAATGTT
The DNA here is from genome assembly GCA_029206835.1 of Rana muscosa. Taxonomy (NCBI): domain Eukaryota; kingdom Metazoa; phylum Chordata; class Amphibia; order Anura; family Ranidae; genus Rana; species Rana muscosa. Next base: position 542,218,953 of record CM055117.1, on the reverse strand, counting down.
TTTTTAAAGCACACTATAGCACAAGGAGAATTTCCCTCACTGTCCTTCCCTGTCCCTAGAAACAAGGATTCGCACAGTAAAACACACTGATACTCTCCCTACCTATAGTTTTCTGTCCCTAGAAAAAATGTTTTTTTAAAGCACACTATAGCACAAGGAGAATTTCCCTCACTGTCCTTCCCTGTCCCTAGAAACAAGGATTCGTACAATAAAACACACTGACACTCTCCCTACCTATAGTTTTCTGTCCCTAGAAAAAATGTTTTTTTAAAGCACACTATAGCACAAGGAGAATTTCCCTCACTGTCCTTCCCTGTCCCTAGAAACAAGGATTCGCACAGTAAAACACACTGACACTCTCCCTACCTATAGTTTTCTGTCCCTAGATAAAATGTTTTTTTAAAGCACACTATAGCACAAGGAGAATTTCCCTCACTGTCCTTCCCTGTCCCTAGAAACAAGGATTCGCACAGTAAAACACACTGACACTCTCCCTACCTATAGTTTTCTGTCCCTAGAAAAAATGTTTTTTTAAAGCACACTATAGCACAAGGAGAATTTCCCTCACTGTCCTTCCCTGTCCCTAGAAACAAGGATTCGTACAGTAAAACACACTGACACTCTCCCTACCTATAGTTTTCTGTCCCTAGAAAAAATGTTTTTTTAAAGCACACTATAGCACAAGGAGAATTTCCCTCACTGTCCTTCCCTGTCCCTAGAAACAAGGATTCGCACAGTAAAACACAATGACACTCTCCCTACCTATAGTTTTCTGTCCCTAGAAAAAATGTTTTTTTAAAGCACACTATAGCACAAGGAGAATTTCCCTCACTGTCCTTCCCTGTCCCTAGAAACAAGGATTCGTACAGTAAAACACACTGACACTCTCCCTACCTATAGTTTTCTGTCCCTAGAAAAAATGTTTTTTTAAAGCACACTATAGCACAAGGAGAATTTCCCTCACTGTCCTTCCCTGTCCCTAGAAACAAGGATTTGTACAGTAAAACACACTGACACTCTCCCTACCTATAGTTTTCTGTCCCTAGAAAAAATGTTTTTTTAAAGCACACTATAGCACAAGGAGAATTTCCCTCACTGTCCTTCCCTGTCCCTAGAAACAAGGATTCGCACAGTAAAACACACTGACACTCTCCCTACCTATAGTTTTCTGTCCCTAGAAAAAATGTTTTTTTAAAGCACACTATAACACAAGGAGAATTTCCCTCACTGTCCTTCCCTGTCCCTAGAAACAAGGATTCGTACAGTAAAACACACTGACACTCTCCCTACCTATAGTTTTCTGTCCCTAGAAAAAATGTTTTTTTAAAGCACACTATAGCACAAGGAGAATTTCCCTCACTGTCCTTCCCTGTCCCTAGAAACAAGGATTCGTACAGTAAAACACACTGACACTCTCCCTACCTATAGTTTTCTGTCCCTAGAAAAAATGTTTTTTTAAAGCACACTATAGCACAAGGAGAATTTCCCTCACTGTCCTTCCCTGTCCCTAGAAACAAGGATTCGCACAGTAAAACACACTGACACTCTCCCTACCTATAGTTTTCTGTCCCTAGAAAAAATGTTTTTTTAAAGCACACTATAGCACAAGGAGAATTTCCCTCACTGTCCTTCCCTGTCCCTAGAAACAAGGATTCGCACAGTAAAACACACTGACACTCTCCCTACCTATAGTTTTCTGTCCCTAGAAAAAATGTTTTTTTAAAGCACACTATAGCACAAGGAGAATTTCCCTCACTGTCCTTCCCTGTCCCTAGAAACAAGGATTCGTACAGTAAAACACACTGACACTCTCCCTACCTATAGTTTTCTGTCCCTAGAAAAAATGTTTTTTAAAAGCACACTATAGCACAAGGAGAATTTCCCTCACTGTCCTTCCCTGTCCCTAGAAACAAGGATTCGCACAGTAAAACACACTGACACTCTCCCTACCTATCCTTCTCTTTCCCTAAACTAAAGGAATCCAGGTTAAGCAAGAAAAAATAAATGTCACTGTCCCTGCCTATGCTTCTCTTTCCCTGCTCCGGAACACACTACACTAGGCCGCCGTGCTGGCGGCCTTTTATAGTGTGGGGCGTGTACTAAACACCCTCAGCAATAATTGGCCACAGGCATCCTGCCTGTGGCCAATCATTGCTCTCCTCGCTGCCGGCGCTGTGATTGGCCAAGCATGCGGGGTCACAGTGCATGCTTGGCCAATCACAGCGCCTGGATGACACTGCGATGGCGTAGTGCATTGTGGGCCGTTCGCGTCACTCGAATTAGGCGCGAACGGCCCAAATCGTTCGATCTTCGTCGAACGATCGAACAGCCGATGTTCGAGTCGAACGTATGTTCGACTCGAACACCGAGCTCATCCCTAGTGATAATAAACATCATGTAGCTGAGGTGGATGATCTGCCATCTGCTGTAATGCTGTTTACAGGAGTGGTGCAGTAAAGTCTTCTTTTCATTTGCTAACCTTTGTCTGTGATTGATCCTCCTAAAGATCCTAACCAAAAGCCTGGAAAATGAACACAAGTCTGTACTATGTTGAAACTGAATAGAACATTACAAAAAATGAGCCCCCAAAAGAGAGAATTGTTGCAGTAGGACTGTTCAGAAAAAAATAAGGGATGATGCTAAGGTTTGCAGGAGCAAGCAACCTTGCTGGTTTACATATTTAGCACATAGTCTGTCTTGTTATATGACACACCTGGTAGTGCATTTTTTAAAGCAAGGCAAATCTGTTACTATATCCTCCTTTGTAGCATGGCACATCTGGAGGCACATTATCTCCACAAACGTTGAAAAATTGTAACACCTTTGTACACCTTTGAAATTGTGCAGTGATTTAATTCCACAGCTCTTTTTAATAATGTTTCCAACAGGGATGGGGTTTAGGGCCTGCCCCATTGGTAGTTTAATAAATGTGAAATTTTACTTGTGCTTTATTATTATTTTTATTTTAAAGGTCTGTACATTTAAAAAATAATCTATCTTAACAGCTTGAGTACTAGCCTGTACATACACTGTACAAAGGATTTTTTTCATCTTTTTCTAGACAGATGGAACTTTATTTTTCTGGCAATTAATGATTACTGGGTTATATATTTATTATATAAATGATAAAAGACCAAAAAGGAAAAAAATAACCCTGATATTCTGAATGCCTACTGTATTTCTTGAGACCCTACGTGCCCTAAGAATACTTTAATTAGGACATACAGTGCAGCAGTCAGAGTGCAGAGGTCAGGAATATGCAATGCACAGAACAGCTTGGGAACTTGGAATGGGCCGCTGCACACAGCAACAGGATATCAATAAAAATGTCTTTATGATAATGTAGGCAGATGCAGTGGCAGGAATGAACGGAAGGTTAACATGTTTCACACAACTTGTGCTTAGTCATAACCCAACAGCAGAACAGGTTGCAGATTTCAATAGTCAGAAATTAGTCCCCTTTATGGTGGTGGTCCTCTAAATGTTGGTTTTCAGTGGTGTGTGCCCTCCTAAATATTGGCAATAAGTAATAAGTGCCCCATATAAAAATAAAAGGATGTTTCTGGACAGACGCACTCTAAAAAAATATTGCCTTTATTAGTAAAAAAAGGATCAAAAACTACAAGCCAAAGCAAAAACTGAACACACAGTTGACGCGTTTCACACTAATACTTAGTGCTTAATCATAGCTTTTATTTTTATTTGCTATACGCATTGCAAGCACCTGTGGCTTCTGATACAGAGAAGAGGGAAATTACAAACAAGACCCACCTGGAGCGGTGACTCCCTTTCCCTATCTGTTCTTGAACTTAATAAGTGCCCCATAGCTGTTGGTCACCAGTGGTGTTTTTTCTCTATAGCATTGCTGGTCAGCCTGCTTCCATTGAGCTCAGTATACCCTGTGTACCCCTTGCTGCTCAGTGTTCTCCCCTTACATTGAAGGTTGGTGAGAGTTTTACTCTCATTTAGGATCACTGGCAGAGTAAGAAGGAGAATTTGGTGAACTGGTGGCAAAGAAGGAAGCAGTGTTTACATTTGTGATAGATCATCACAGCACTCACAAGGCACAGAACCTTTCTGATTGGCTCTGAGCATTTTGATTATGATCTGACCTGTCTAATGACAACTCAATTACAGGCAGTACGTTGGTTCTAAGGTGGTTTAAGTGATATGAAAGTGGTACTAAAAAAACAAAACAAAATAAACATGTTAAACTTACCTGCTCTGTGCAATGGTTTTGCACAGAGCAGCTCTGATCCTCCTCTTTTCAGGTCCCCTGCTGGTGCTCCAGGCCCCTCCCTCCTGATTAGTGCCTCCATAACAAGCAGATTGCTATGGGGGCACCTGAGCAGGCTTGCTCCTTAGTGTCCATTCACACACGGAGCACAGCTCGGCCCCATCTCCGCTCTCTCCTCATTGGCTCACTGGCTGTGATTGACAGTAGTAGGAGCCAATGCCTACTGCTGCTGCCTCAACCAATGATGAGGGAGAGACCCAGGAGAGAAGAGTCTCCCGTGCACATCGCTTGATCAAGATGGGCCTCGGGTAAGTTTTAGGGAGGGCTGGGAGCACTGCTGCACACAGAAGGTTTTATACCTTCATGCATATGTAGCAAGGTCCCAGGCCTCCTTCGATCTAATGATAACCTCTAGGGCCAGAGATAGCTGACATCCTTTTGTATGTAGTGGGTTGTGAGGAATGGTAGGTGCAAGATGATTAAAGTCATTGGGTGCCAGACACGTCTTGAATGCAAAAGAGATTTTTTTTCTCTTAAGACAATTTTGGGGGAAAGAGGGTTAGGGCCAGAACACTATTAGGTAGTTGCAAGTTCAATTGGAGGACAGCCATGCAGGGAAAGGCATCCAGTAAGACGCCACATCTGCATGTGCAGGAATGTTGTCTCCTATGGCAACAGTCGTTAACAGTTCCTAACACGAACATAACAGTTCTTTTCTATTCCACTACAATCGCTCCTTGTAATTCTTCAGCCCACTGAGCTTCCGGTCTCTCACTAGACCCACTGATTCACTGCCACTGAATACCTTGAGCTCCTCCAATCTCCACAGTGGTATCTTTTTCTTCTCTGCCGGGTCCCTAGCTTGGCACTCTAGATACCTCTCAATCTTCACCCCCGCTGGCCTGCTCGGTCCCTGGCTTGACACACAAGGCTGCTCTGCAAGCCTCACCTCCACTGGCTGGGTACCTGGCTTGATACCCACTGAAGTTTCCCAATTCTTCACCGCCCCCGGTTGGTGAGTATGTCCGGTACTTGCTTCAGTTACTCACTGGGGTCCCTGGTAATTAGGCGGATAGTCCCTTACTGGCGACATCTTCCCCTCTACCACTGACCACAGGTTCACCGGCCGGCAGAGCCTTCACTTTTGGTTGGACTGCAAGCCGCAGTCCCAACCCTGCGCTGCTCTCTTGCGTTTATATAGGCCCCTTGAGACAGCCTAGCAGCCAGATGTGCCCGGGATAGGTCCCATCTCCAGCCTAGTAGCCCGGGCAGTACAACACATGTTCACCCAGAAAGCCGTCCAGGTGGCACAGAACATAGATCACCTGACCTACACCCGAATATATAGGCTCTCCCAGCAGGCCAATGGATTCAAGAAAACCCCTGCCCGGCCCATTCCCCATATACCCATAACCTGACCTTGCATTGCCCTTCTCATATCTAGTACCACCAAGTACCCGGCCACCTAGTGGTAGAAGAGAAAAGTACAACAAGGACAAACTTAGGGAGAAATCAACAGATCTCTAACAATCAACCAGGATAATTATTCCTGGCAGGTAAATTTGTGAGAGCAACTCTGCCTAAACTCCAGGGTGCTACACATAGAATGCATGAAGGTATAAAAACCTTGAGCCTTTATAACCACTTTTTTTTGTATGTGCAGTGACCAATATTTTACCAGAGCTTTCTGGCCAATGTAAAGAATTTGTTTCTATAAGATGAAGCCAGAGTAAGGATCTAGTGAATGAAAAAGAAAGTTACAATGAGGGACAGGGTTAAAGAAAAATTGACTCATTGTTGAGCATTCCCGTGGAATGCTGGGCAGATTCACCCTCCCTGTACATCCTGGTGACCATTGTCACCAAGACAGAAAGTGATGGGAAATGCAGGATTTTAAAGTTGTGGCCAGGTCAAGAGGTTGAGAGGAAGACATCTTTCCCAGTTTCAAAATTTCCTGTCACTTCCTAATGCATCTTCCAAACAGGAAGTAAAGAGAATCTGTCCAATAGGACACAGCAAAATAATAAACTGGTTCTAACACTTTTCTGTGCTATCCAAAACAAAATATTTTAAGACATTCTGCTTCCTAAGCGCTGAATGGGAGGAACACCCTGCTATAGTCACATTGGCAGTGTACAGAAACCCCCCATATTTGAAATAGTTGACCAGTTTTAGCTGTAGAAAATTGTAGCTGGCTGTAGGTTAAACTTGAAAGGATATTTTTATGAATGCTACACTTCAAAATGAATGTAACATAAGTGATTTTTTTTTAAGCAAAATACAATTCTAATCCTTATAACACATTCCAAGTAATTCTTATGTTGTGACTATTGTTAACAAGAAGAAATTAGTCGTGTAAGGTTTTATGAAAAGCAAAATGGTAGCATGTCTTTTGTGCCTGAATCTCTAGTAGCCGCTTGTTAACCTGGCTTTGAATTCATTTCACAAAATTTTTAGTCCTGCAAAATGCAATGTGCAATTGATTAGTGCTGTTGTTTTTGTAATTTATAACACAAAGGATAACTATATTTAAATATTTTCCGATGTTTGCCATCGGTGAAGCTATAACCTATGACCACTGGTGTTTACCTATTACCCTGGCACAAAGCCTGCAAACTTCTAGTAATGCAATGTTTGCAGTACATAGAATTTGGATCCTTCCCGGCATGTAGTTGGCTGGCATAACTGCTTGGAGCACTCAGTAAATTGTTATGCAAATTGTTTACTTGTGCAAAAAAATAGAACTAAAGTATTGGAAGAAAAAAAGAGTTTGCATAATAAATATTACAATGATGTCTAATTTACATCATGGTTTTCTTTAGAGAAACATGCATTTTGTGTGTTATGAATGGGCTAATAATTTTGCTTTTATTTACTTTTAATTATCCTATTTGGCAGATTTAATCACAGTTTAGGGAAGTTATCTGCTACACTTTCATTGTTTTGGAACTAATGCCACGTACACATGGTAGAAAATTCCTCCAGCAAAAGTCTGATGTGAGCTTTTGGTCGGAAATTCCAACCGTGTGTTTGCTCCATCGGACTTTTGCTATCGGAATTTCCGCCAGCAAAAGATTGAGAGCTGGTTCTCAAATTTTCAGATGGAAAACATTCCTATCGGAAAATCCGATCGTCTGTAGCAATTCCGACGCGCAAAATTCTGACGCATACTCGGAAACAATTTGACGCATGCTCGGAAGCATTGAACTTAATTTTCTCGCCCACTTTCTTGACGGTCGAAAGTTCAGAGAACTTTGTGTGACCGTGTGTATGCAAGCCAAGCTTGAGCAGAATGCTGTCAGAAAAACCATCCAAGGTTTTTCCGACGGAAAATACGATCGAGTGTACGGGGCATTAAAGTTGTGTCTCAATCTAGCCATACAAAAGGAAGATTGTAATGGGTTACTCAATCCCAAATAAACATTGTTTACAATCAGTTATTTGTTACATACATTGATAAATGAAAATTCAAAATATTTATTTTTTACCCTAATAATGATCTACATTTTCATGTTTATAAGGAAAATATCATGGTTTTTAGATGTTTTATTTTTTGTTTTATAATTTTTTTTTCTTGTATATGTAATTAATACAATGTTTTGTAACTATTATTTTACTGTACATTTAGTACATGGCAAAGCATTACCAAAGCATTATGGGGTTTATTTACTAAAATTAAAGAGCGCAAAATCTGGTGAAACTCTGCATAGAAACCAATCAGCTTCCAGGTTTTATTGCCAAAGCTTAATTGCACAAGTTGAGGTAAGAAGCTGATTGGCTTCCATGTACTGCTACACTAGATTCTGAGTGCACCAGTTTTAGTAAATCGACCTCTACTTGTTTTGAAAAGTGAGAGAACAGCAGTAGTTATCTTCTATCCAGCACCTTATTTTTATGTGAAACCACAGACAAAAGCTTGCAGGAAGGGGGAGTGAGGTCTCATTTGTGTGTATATACTTTTAACTTTAAAGGAGTAGTAAAGTTACATGTTTTTTCACCTTAATGCATCCTATGCATTAAGGTGAAAAAACATTCGACAATACCACCCCCCCGGAGCCCCCGTTTTTCTTACCTGGCCCCTCGAAAGTCCCACGCTCGTCCCCGTCATCCTCTTTGTTTTTTCAGCCTGGCCGCCGATTGGCTACACTGGATGGATTGAAAACAGCGCAGCCATTGGCTGGCGCTGCTGTCAATCACATCCAATGACGCGGCGCGCGGGGGGCGGGGCCGAGTGATACAGTCGGCGGCTATGGCCGCCGCTGTATCACGGGAGCGCGCCCGCAATCACTCCACACCATGCGAGCTCACTCGCATTATGGTGTGGAGTCCTTGCGGGGAGGAGCCAAGACAGCCGCCGAGGGACCCCAGAAGACCAGGATCTGGGCCACTGTGTGCAAAACGAGCTGCACAGTGGAGGTAAGTATAACATGTTTGTTATTTTTGAGCAAAAAAAAGGGAAGGTTTAGTGCTCCTTTAAGCTACTTTGAGCTATGTAAACAATAGGTAAATTTAGACTTACAGAAACCAATATATAAAAAAGTATAAATTTATTAGGACAAAACATAATTAAAATAGCCGTAGAGGGAAAATACAGTAAACATAATAAAATAAATCTCTGAAAAGAACTAGAAAGAACTAATATATTCTTACTTTGCCAATTCAACCTCTACATGTTTCGCGGTGAGAGCGCTTCTTCAGGAGTGTACTTCAGAGTTTTTTTATATATGTGTAGGTGTCTCTATAGAGAACAAACTGTTTATATATATATATATATATATATATATATATATATATAAACAATCATAAAAAAACAGACATTAAGCCAGCTTGGGCAAATACTGTAAGCAGAACCTAAGTCAGCAAGTTGGGCAGACAAGCTGAAGTGAGCAACACTTAAGCGCATGGCTGAATTAGGCATTAAGCAAAAAAAAGTATGTGTTTGGGGTGTCACTGAGTTATTCCCTTAGCTATCATGACCTTACAGGATACTGTAAAGCCCGTACACACGATCGGATAACCTATGGATTTTCGTCCGATGGATTTGTCCATCGGAAATCCGATGAAACTGTTTTTCATCAGTCTTGGCCACACACCATCAGTCCAAAAACCGAACGTTCCAAACGCGGTGACGTAAAACACTCCGATGAGCCGAGAAAAATTAAGTTTAATGCTTCTGAGCATGCGTCGACTTGATTCTGAGCATGCGTGGGTTTTTTAACCGATGGACTTGCCCATAGACGATCGGAAATTCCCATCGGTTTTTTATCCATCGGAAAATTTTAAAACAAGTTCTATTTTTTACAACCGATGGAAAAAAGACCGATGGGTACCATACACGATCGGTTGGTTTGATGAAAACCATCCATCGGACGGTTTTCATCAGTCAAACCGATCGTGTGTACGGGGCTTTAGTGCACTTTAAAAAAAAAGGGCGCTTATCCTTTTTATCCCTGTGTCCTGAACTAACTGATTCCATCCTCTCCACAGATATATACAGAGGTGGAACTGCTCAGGTCTCTGTTGTTTATTTACATTGCACTGCAATTTCTCTCTCTCCTGGATACACAGGCACATTACAGCACCATAGACTTTTACAGGTCTCCTCTATCTTCATCTCCCAGAGGTTTTATTAACATCAGACTGTGAATATGTGAACATCAAAGTCAGAATTGTTAACAACTATACAGTAAAAATATTTTTAATGATCATTTATCAAAGAAGTAATAGCTCCTATCATTTCTAAATAAAAGGCATCAGTCAATTGCTTGATTTTGATTCATTCATCCGTTAAATTAATAAAATTAAAAAAATTGTATTTATTGCAGTTGCAGTTTCTGGCCTGGGGCTGAATAGTAAGAAAACTGATAAAAGTGTATACAGTTTCAAACTTTTACTTCACTTTCAGCACAAGTCATGTCTTGTCAGTTAACCACTTCAATACCATGCACTTATACACCTTCCTGCCCAAGCCAATTTTGAGCTTTCAGCGCTGTCGCAATTTGAATGACAATTGCGCGGTCATGCAAAACTGTACCCAAACAATTTTTTTTATCATTTTGTTCCCACAAATAGAGCTCTCTTTCGGTGGTATTTGATCGCCTCTGCGATTTTTATTTTTTGCACAACAAATAAAAAAGCGCGGAAATTTTGAAAAAAACAAAGTTTTTCTTTATTTCTGTTAATTTTTTTGTTGTAAATAAGTACCTTTTCTACTTCAATGACGGGCACTGATAAGGCGGCACTAACGGGCACTGATAAGGTGACACTGATGGGCACTGATGAGGTGGCACCAATGAGGTGGCACTGATGAGGTGGCACTGATGGGCACTGATGATGGGCACTGATAGGCGGCACTGATGGGCACTGCTATGTGGCACTGGTATGCGGCACTGATGGGCACTCATAGGCGGCACTGATGGGCACTCATAGGCGGCACTGATGGGCACTTATAGGCGGCACTGATGGGCACTTATAGGCGGCACTGATAGGTGGCACAGACAGGCACTGATAGGTGGGCACTTATGGGCAGAGATGGGCACGGATGGGCACTGATAGGTGGCACTGATGGACACTGGTAGGTGGCACTGATGACACTGGTGGCTGGCATTGCTGGGCATCACATGCCATGATGGTGCCATGAAGGTGCCAGTCAGTGCCCATTTGTGGGCACTGATTGGCATATGTTTTGTGTGTATTTGTGCATGTGGATGGCCATGGGGGACTTACCTGGCCATCCACATGCTTGGGGCTTCCCTGGTGGTCCTGGGGGGCTTCCCTGGTGGTCCAGTGTGGGTATCTGAGGGGGGGCTGCGCTGATAAACAATCAGCGCGAACCCCCCCTATCAGGAGAGCCGCCGATTGGCTCTCCTCTACTCGCGTCTGTCAGACGCGAGTGAGGAAGAGCCGATCAACGGCTCTTCCTGTTTACATTGTGATCAGCTGTTATTGGACACGGCTGATCACGTGGTAAAAAGCCTCCGCCGGAGGCTCTTTACCGAGATCAGTGTAGCGGTGTGTCAGACTGACACACCGCTCCACCGATCGCCGTGATGCGCGCCCCCCCGGGCGCGCAGCGGCTGTTATCCTGCAGGACGTCAGTGTGGATAACTGAACCACTTCCCGGACGTCAATTGCCTATTGACTGGACGGGAAGTGGTTAAATAACAAACAAAAGGTTATACTTACCTGCTCTGTGCAATAGAATTGCAAATGTGCCTGATCCTCTTCTTCTAAGGTCCCCCGCCAGCTCCTGGCTTCTCCTCTTCTTGGCGTGCCACCATAGGAAGCTGCTTCCTATGGTGACACCTGCAGGCTCAATCCTGAGCTGTACTGCCTGTGTACATAGACACACACACAGCGTGGCTTGGCCCTGCTCATTCATCAGAGGCTTTGACTGAGCCAATGACTCCCCAGTGCCTATTCAGGCGGACAAAGTGCTGGATTGAGTCAGGACTCAGGTAAGTAAAAGGGAGGGTGAGGAGGCGATAATGTTATCGAAACATTTTTTATCTTAATGCAGGCAATGCATTAAGGGAAAATTGTTTAGGCTTTAGAACCGCTTTAAGCAATGGAGGGGCCAAGGGGCACCATTGTTGGGTTATGCTTAGTGCATCAGTTGCATTTTATCCAGCCCTGCATATATGCAGTATAGCACCTGAACATCAGACTGTAACAGAGTTGAATTGTCAGCAGTGGAAATTAAATCAGAATGGAGCACAGAAAAAGAACTTTCCTTAATAATAAAGGTAATAGCAAGTAGTTTGTAGTTCCTGGTCTAAAGCATGACTTTTACTTTTAAAAGAGAAGTATGTTTTGTTTTTTTAACCCATCATACTTACCTAGGTGGATGCAGCATCGGACCAATGCTGCACCTGTCCTCCGCTGCCTCTGCACTAAGAACCAAGCCATCGAACACCGCTGATGGCTCGGTTCTCTCAGCTCCCCAAGTGGAGAGCTGCTGCCTGTCAGTCAGCAGCACTCCTGCTTTTCTCCTCCATGCTCATTGAGGTGCTGAGCTGTGGAGGAACGGGTAGTGGCCGTCTCAGGTTCTCAGCAGCTCGCTGAGAGGCTGAGACAGGCATCAGTCCAGGCACCTGGCGGATCCAGACTTTATTGTTATTATGATGCGGTGCCTGGACTGATTCCATTGATGTCAGTGCAGAACGGACTTCAGACCCTATCTGCTGAAAACGGGTCACAGGAGTGCAAAATGAATTGCACTCCTGTGACCCGTAGGAGAAACCCAGACAAATAATCTCAGGCTGGACTTGTTCTTTAAAATGAAGCACAGGTTCATAATATAGCACAGATACACCTTTTTCTGTTCTGCTAGCCTCCTTGTTTTATATATATATATATATATATATATATACAGTATATACAAGTAGGAGGTGGGACAGGTAAATAAAGAGATTGGGGAGGGGGGTTGAAAATATTTACACAGGTGGGGGAAGGTTGTGGGGAGTAGGGACTTAGAGCTGGAGCTGTTGTTGCTATATTGGGCAAAATAACTGTGGCAGGTGGGGTAGATGGTGTACGATGTATAAAGAAGGCAATATACACCGGAGTGCATCTCCACCCAAAACACTTTAATAACTTCCTTGATGTGGCCAAGTAAACTTTGTGCAAAAGCTAACTTCTCAGATGTGTTTGCCTATATTTTGTCTGACATATTGCACATGATGTTCTTCAGCCATATCATATCATCATATCATTTAAGCATTGGTTCCCACGCACAGCCCATCTGGGTGCCCTAGTCCATACAGCCACATCACTCAGAGTTTCATTAGTCTCCTCTTCTGGCACTGGAGTATTTGCAGGGGTGTTTGGTTGGTGTCCTTCATCGGGAGAATTTTAATTGTCTTTTGCTCTTGGGAAGGTTTCCATCTGCTTTTTGTGCTGCAAATACATCATGTGCATTCAAAACCTGGCTTCTTTGTAAGAGTGAATAAACAAAAACTAAAACTCGCGCTTATGGAGACATACAAAAATAAATGACAAGTGAAAAGAAATTATTATATGCGCAGCTGCTACAGCATAAGGCACTAACACCTTGAGAGATAAAAAAATTATAAAATGCAGCGCTAGCGAATATAAATGTGCTCAATACAACGTATGTGTGAATGTCAACCATCTAAACCTTTCGGGATGATGGTACACACTATTAGTGAAAAGATTATACACCAGTGATTGGTGTCACCAGAAATGTAGTAGGTGTAATACTAAATGTTACCACTAAAAAGTGATCAACTAAGTAAAACCAGAAAATATACTGTGCAAAACATTAAATGAACTGAACAACCAGGCAAATAGCTCTAGGAGTAATTCACAGTACTACAGATGGTTTTCAACATCAAAGAAATAATGTCCCACATGCAACAGTGGTTGCAATATAGAAGGAAGGAAAAAAATTGATTTAAAATAAAATAAAATAAAAGTCACACAACATCCGACATCTAGGACCTATAATGTTCGGTGAAATTCAACAGTTGGCTCAATAACAGCAGAGATCAGAGGACCATGTGGGGAATAAAAAGAAAAAGCAACTTGTGAATCCTTGATGATGCCCTGGAGGAGGGGTGAAATGCATTGACAAATTTCCGGTCAACACTAAGAACCAATGACGCTGCTTCCGGTTCTTGTGGAACGCACGCCGTTGTGAACCCGGAACACACTGATGCTCGGTTATCATTGAAGGCTTGTGAGTTTTCCCAATAACAGCGTATTGTTAATCTGTTCCTAAGCGGTACTTCACAAGTTGCTTTTTCTTTTTATTCCCCACATGGTCCTCTGATCTCTGCTGTTATTGAGCCAACTGTTGAATTTCACCAAACATTATAGGTCCTAGATGTCGGATGTTGTGTGACTTTTATTTTATTTTATTTTAAATCAATTTTTTTCCTTCCTTCTATATTGCAACCACTGTTGCATATGGGACATTATTTCTTTGATGTTGAAAACCATCTTTAGTACTGTGAATTACTCCTAGAGCTATTTGCCTGGTTGTTCAGTTCATTTAATGTTTTGCACAGTATATTTTCTGGTTTTACTTAGTTGATCACTTTTTAGTGGTAACATTTAGTATTACACCTACTGCATTTCTGGTGACACCAATCACTGGTGTATAATCTTTTCACTAATATTTGTGTACCATCATCCCGAAAGGTTTAGATGGTTGACATTCACACATATGTTTGTATTGAGCACACTTATATTCGCTAGCGCTGCATTTTATAATTTTTTTATCTTTGTAAGAGTGGTACTCCAGCCCCCCAAGCTGCCTCAATGTTTTTTCCCCTAAAGGAACAGGCATGCAGTAAACCAGCACTTTCACCAGCCATGCCACCATCAGCCTTCCTGCTCATCCACCTGCCTGTTGTCAATGATGCCACCAAGATTATACTGTAAGTATGCTGCTGCTGATTGTGAGAATAGTGTTAGCTAGGGTAACAATCTAAGTAATTGAGCAAACTGCTTACCAATAAAGGAGGATACTGATCAACAATTTAAAGAGGGTATGCTGTCCATTGATATACGAGGTGTATCTATTAAATAATGAGACTGATTAACCACTTCAACACCGGCCTTTTTTTACCACATCAATAAAGGGCCTATTCTGGCACTTCTCTCCTACATGTACAAATCATCATTCTTTTGCTAGAAAATTACTCAGAACCCCCAAACATTATATATGTTTTTTTAGCAGACACCCTAGGGAATAAAATGACGGTCATTGCAACATTTTTTCTTGCACGGTATTTGCGCATTCATTTTTCAAACACCTTTTTTTTGGAAAAAAAATGGTTTCATGAATTAAAAAATAACAAAACAGTAAAGTTAGCCAATTTTTTGGGGAAAATATGAAAGATGATGTTACGCCGAGTAAATAGATACCTAACATGTCACGCTTTAAAATTGAGCACACTCATGGAATGGCGCCAAACTTCGGTACTTAAAAATCTCCATAGGCAACGCTTTAATTTTTTTACAGGTTACCAGGTTAGAGTTACAGAGGAGGTCCAGTGCTAGAATTGTTGCACGTGCTCTAACGCACGCGGCGATACCTCACATATGTGGTTTGAACGGCGTTTACATATGTGGGCGGGACTTACGTTTGCGTTCGCTTCTGATCACGAGCTACCTAGGACAGGGGCGTTTTAATTTTTTGTTTTTATTATTTTTATTTTATTTTACTTTATTTTTTTATTTTTTTTTACACTTATTTTACTTATTTTTTTTTGGATCACTTTTATTCCTATTACAAGGAATGTAAACATCCCTTGTAATAGGAATGTGTGTGACAGGTCCTCTTTATGGAGAGATGCGGGGTCAATAAGACCCCACATCTCTCTTCCAGGCTGGAAAGCATGAGATCGTTTTTTGTTTTTCACTGATCTCATACTTACTTGCCGCAATGTTTACATCTGTTTACATCTGAGGACCCGGGCGTGACATCATCACATCGTGCCCGGGCCTCCGACGGTCAGACCAGTCATCTCTATGCTCGTCACGTGACCCACCACCGGCGCCGGATTATTCTCTTCGGGTCCCCGATGGCACGGGAGAGCCCGGAGAAGCACCGGATGGCGGCGGGAGGGGGGGTGTGTCCCCTCCCGCCGCCTATAAGAACGATCAAGCCGCTATGATCATTCTTATGGTGCGCGGAATCCCTGGCACAACAAAAGGATATCTGAATGATGCCTCTAGCTGCAGGCATCATTCAGATATCCCCCCCACAAAGCCGAGGACGTCATGTGACGTCCACCCAGGATGGGAGATCCCATCTGTGGACGTCATATGACTATGGGCGGTAGGGAAGTGGTTAAATAACTCACCTTTATTTATATGTATTACAAATGTAATGCTTGTCCCCTTCAATATATTCCCCAATTGCACTAATACATTGCTGCAGTCTTGTTTTCCACTGGTTGAAGGCATGGAGAAAATCAATTTCTGTCAGATGTTTCAACACATCTGCCGTTTTGTTCTTTACAGCATCAACCGACTCAAAACATGTCCCTTTAAGCACAGATTTAACTTTTGGGAATTCATTCTCACGTCCCTTGCTGCCACTCAAACACATGTGCACGAGACAGGCCATCATTCCCATAAGCTGTAGTAACTATTTGAAAACATTTTGTTGGTGTTTTGTACAATTTACTAAAAACTTCAAATTGACACGTTCAACTTTTAAACTTGGCATTTTTTTGGTACACTACAGAAAACACAACCAAACTAAATAGCGACTCGCAATTAACTCAACGTCATAGAGTGTTGCTGCTTGTCACGCAGGTTCAAACATGTTCAAGGTCACCACACATGCAGTTATAACTGGTTCTGACTGCTTGTTTACTAGGTGGGATCACAGTCTCGTTATTTAATAGACACACCTCGTAAGGGAGTACCCTGAGCACTTACCACTATACTTCAGATAGTCCTGACCACTGCATTCTTTACACTTGTATTTTATGTGTTACAGTCCTGACCACCAAACTCTATATTCTTTGTTGTACATTGCATATGTAGCGGCCCCACTCTCTCTCCATCTTCATCGGTTGCACACCAACTCATGTCTAGGGGTTCCTGCTTTGTGAGAGTGAGATGCGCCACGGCCCATGTCCTCCCCATTGTAGTAGGGAGGTGAAGGCCACTTACTGATGTTTCCTCGGGCCGGTGTGTTCTGTGAATGCACGGAGTCTGTAATTGCAAGCTCACCAGCCTCCCCTTTTGCTTCCAGTAACTGGAGTTCACACACCGGAGAAAGGTCCAACACTTGTTTATTCGACACTCCAATAAGCAAAGCACAATAAACAGTTCTTTTGCAGCAAACTGGTTGGGACCTATAACCTTGCCAACGGTGAGGCGAGCAGATCGAGGCACTTCCTAAAGTTTAAGTTCTATGCCACTGTACTATGACCAGCGGCGCCTAAGCCAATCCGGCTGTTACAGAACAGGAAAGATGGGGTCTCTTCCAGCAACCCCTATGAACAGCAATGGAGCCCTCTTCGATACGCTGTGGCCCCTATCAGGGGGATGTGTCCTCCCAAGAGAGTTCCCAGAGGCCCACTGTCACCGGGTTGGTGCTGCTCCGGGTCTCCAGTGGGTAACCTCTCTGGCCTCCTCACCTCAGATACGAGTCCCTCCGCTCAGGGACCCTCGGACAGTCCACCCTAGCGGGACCCAGTCGAAGGTACTGGGCCCCAGGCCTCCTTGATAGTACCTCACCCCAGGCTAAAGGTGCCTGGGATGGACGCCAACATGACTCCGGACCAGGCCATGGGCACCTGGACCAGACTCCTGGATCTCCAGCACCCAGGCCCGAGGGCCCTGGGTGCGGACCGCAACCCTCCTCCTCCGAGGACCTCCTTCTCCGCAAGACCTCGTGGTAAGGGCGTCTCCCCCTTTTATCTCCTCCCATCAACGGCCCGGCGGGTTCCCCACCCCAGCCATACCATCTCCGGGAAGGGACAAAACAGGGAGCACTGCAGGAGATGATTCTACCTGAAACCTGTGGGTACCCCGCCACCCACAGGCAAAGGAGAATACTACATCCTCCAATCCTCCACGAAACATAAAGGGGTCTGAACCCTAACACAATTATACACCTGGGTCACACTATTCCCCAGGTGTATCCCATCAATTTGAGGACCCCGCTACACATTCCCCCCTGTGATTTGACGCTGGTCCCCAGCGTCAGGTGCACACCCATGCCTCCCATAAAGTGGTGACATGGGGTGAAACCCCTGAGGCAGTTCCTCTAAATTTTTCCCAAGTGCCAAGACCTGCTCAGGGAATAGGGAGCATATAAAACAACTTATGTAATAAAACACTTTAAACATCTGCATAATCACAACCCCTCTCCCACACTGTCTAAGAGCCACCCACTCTCAATGGTCTTGATTGACGATTCTCCTGCAGGGGAAAGAAAAAAACAACATCCTAACATAATTTCTTGTCATTTGGCATGAGTGGGCCCGTCAGCCGAGAGACCCACTCACTCCAACAAGCAAGGTGATGTGTGTGTGAAACATTTTCAAACATTTGTTTGTTGCGCAACACTGCCACCTGGTGACAACGCCGCGGTCATGACACTCAACGAGTCTTCGTTCTTCCAGCTTTTCCCTACTCTGCCACTATTCCCAAATGTCCTTGCCTTTGGCACATGAAGAAAAGGGGAACACAAAAAAAAACACAACAGCCCCAAGTCTCCGATGAGAAAAAGAAAAGCCCAAATAAAAACAAAAGCAGGGCGCAGTCCTGGGTGTCTGGGAATGGCTCTTCCAGAAAGTTCAAGTGCACAAAGGAAATAAACAGGAGTTCTTTTCTCCTATAAGTAAAACTTTGGATCCGGCAGATACAGGGGTTTCAGGTGTTTGTCAAATGCTTCTATCGAATACTCGACATCTTCTCCTTCTCTTCTGCAAATGACTACCTTGTCAGCATGGATATGGCGCCCCAATCTCCATTCAGCTCTGCAGTCCTCAAACCTCTTAGACACTGCCGGCACACATTCCAGGTACCTGCGAGCATGAGGCACCTTCAACTTGTCCCACACAAACTCGTCATACCATCTTGCTCTCCAGACTTCCACCTCAAACAGCAAGTCCCGGGGCAGATACGGGTAGTCCCACCCATATTCCCGAGCTACTTTGTGGCAAAACAGTCTCTGCAAGCGGGCCAAAGGTGGCATAGTGGCTTTCTCTCCAGTTCCAGGCAGCACAATAGCTTCCGGATGCCGAGGTGCCTTTACCAGCTCCCTGAAACTGACTTTCGGTGCTCTCAGAGAAGCGCGGGGTGTCCCCACAACCAAAGCAGGTGAGGTAACAGTAGGTGAGGACACCGGTGGAGGGGTAGGTTCCCTCGTAAGCTGCGGGTCTTCCACCCGAGGTGTGCTGTCTCCTGTGTACATAGGTGAATCCCGTACCGCACGGGAAACAAGAAGTGGCATTCTATCCCAGCCCTTGCGGCTGAACAGTTCGTCTATCTCGCCATCATCTCCACAGTCAGACAGCGACTCTAGGTCGGAGGTGTCATACATCTCCGCAGGCAGATATCTTCCGGTGGACACAGAACCATCCTCCCTGGGGGGCTCCACCTCCAATGGGCCCCCGACACCTCCAACCACCACCACAGTCCCAGCCCCTGGCTCACCTGACCCTTGTAGAGGACTGGGATGTCCGGGACTTCCTTCTCGACCGGCGCCATCCAGGCCAGGCAAGCAGCGGGGTGAAGCTCGACCACGTCCATAGGATGCCTGTACTAGGCCAACTTTCCTCTTCGGGGGTGGGAGCAGAGGACTTGTGGTGACCGAGGCAGCATCCTCGGATTTTTCTCTGTTGGGCAGTCCATCGCCCTGGTCAGCGCGCACGGGAACCTCGACAAAGGCCTTGATCTCCCCTTCCGGAGTAGCGGTACCCGTGAGGTGGTTGAGGCGAAGGGCCCGGGGCCTTGCTGTGGACGACTCGACCTCAAAAAGGAATTCTCTGCACTCCTCACATCGCCCGAATGGCTTCAGGGTGACCACCAGTCCCGAGCAGCCGGGACAGATCACACCGAGGGCCTCCGTGTCTCTGCAAGTGTACAAAGCCAACCGCCCTCGGGGCCTAAGTCTTATCCCCGTGTCTGTGATGGGGGCAGCAAAGGAAGTCATTCTCGTGGGGTGAGGAACAATAATCCACGGGGCACTTGAGGTCATCCCGACTATCTGCTGCTCCATCATGCACTGACCCCGCGCCGGAGTCTCCACGTGTATCCCCACACTTGGCCAGACTCCTCCCATGAGCTGTACATTTTCGCGGGCTTCCTCTTGACTCCGCCCACGAACGATGTCGCCATGGGGTGCCTCGTGGCGCAGTGCGTTAACAGTCCCCACGTGCAGTACGTCACACGGCTGGACCTCTCCCTTTTTCCGCTCCTCCGCATGGGCCTTTCCCGTGTTAGGGTCATTTCCACAACTCCGAGCAGGGACGCACTTTGGCCAGTAATATGGCCGATCTGCTCGGAACTCCTCTGGGCAGCAAAGTTCAAATGTAGACATTCTCAAGTCCATCTTTAGAACACACTCTATCCCGGACTCACGAGCCCCCACGTGTAGCGGCCCCACTCTCTCTCCATCTTCATCGGTTGCACACCAACTCATGTCTAGGGGTTCCTGCTTTGTGAGAGTGAGATGCGCCACGGCCCATGTCCTCCCCATTGTAGTAGGGAGGTGAAGGCCACTTACTGATGTTTCCTCGGGCCGGTGTGTTCTGTGAATGCACTGAGTCTGTAATTGCAAGCTCACCAGCCTCCCCTTTTGCTTCCAGTAACTGGAGTTCACACACCGGAGAAAGGTCCAACACTTGTTTATTCGACACTCCAATAAGCAAAGCACAATAAACAGTTCTTTTGCAGCAAACTGGTTGGGACCTATAACCTTGCCAACGGTGAGGCGAGCAGATCGAGGCACTTCCTAAAGTTTAAGTATATGCCTCTGTACTATGACCAGCGGCGCCTAAGCCAATCCGGCTGTTACAGAACAGGAAAGATGGGGTCTCTTCCAGCAACCCCTATGAACAGCAATGGAGCCCTCTTCGATACGCTGTGGCCCCTATCAGGGGGATGTGTCCTCCCAAGAGAGTTCCCAGAGGCCCACTGTCACCGGGTTGGTGCTGCTCCGGGTCTCCAGTGGGTAACCTCTCTGGCCTCCTCACCTCAGATACGAGTCCCTCCGCTCAGGGACCCTCGGACAGTCCACCCTAGCGGGACCCAGTCGAAGGTACTGGGCCCCAGGCCTCCTTGATAGTACCTCACCCCAGGCTAAAGGTGCCTGGGATGGACGCCAACATGACTCCGGACCAGGCCATGGGCACCTGGACCAGACTCCTGGATCTCCAGCACCCAGGCCCGAGGGCCCTGGGTGCGGACCGCAACCCTCCTCCTCCGAGGACCTCCTTCTCCGCAAGACCTCGTGGTAAGGGCGTCTCCCCCTTTTATCTCCTCCCATCAACGGCCCGGCGGGTTCCCCGCCCCAGCCATACCATCTCCGGGAAGGGACAAAACAGGGAGCACTGCAGGAGATGATTCTACCTGAAACCTGTGGGTACCCCGCCACCCACAGGCAAAGGAGAATACTACATCCTCCAATCCTCCACGAAACAAAAAGGGGTCTGAACCCTAACACAATTATACACCTGGGTCACACTATTCCCCAGGTGTATCCCATCAATTTGAGGACCCCGCTACACATAGTTATGATCACTGTGCTCTAATAGCTAAATTATGCATCATATAGCCTTATAGCCCTGACCGCTGCACGCTATATGTTACTTTGGACATTTCATACTCCTTATCAAGGTGTTTATTGTCTTAGCAGTTGTTCATTGCAAAGTAGTTCCCAACTATTTTACCACTTTAATGTAGGATAAAACAAAGTGTTAGTTCTTTGATTATATTCTGTGTACAAAAAAAGCATATATAATAGATTTTCCTTTTTTTAAATTATTCTTCATGTCAAAATTTATGTGTGTGCTTGGTATACTAGCACTATGAATAAGACATATTTTGTGTGTAGAAGGACTGTGTTCAGTGTGGGTGGTACTCATATGTGGATGGGGAAAGAGGGTGCTTACTAGTGTCTCTAGAGGCTGCCAGAGGCATACAGTATGTTGAAACACAGAACTGATGTTAATGCAGCGCTCTTTAAAAGCCTCCCTTCTCCAGACAGACATTAGTTAACTCCTTGAAATCCATGGCCCTTCTGTAACTCTTCACTTTGTACACTACAGACAACAGTTCCTCATTACACTTCATGACTCTTCTCTCTCTTCATGCAGCATTTATGAACCAGTGCCGCAGAGCTTGCACCAGTCTCCACAAAACCAGTTACCTGTCACCTCATCCTAGTGACATTAATCAGTATATTGCACTTGAATTCCAAGAAGCTCAACTCTATCCATAGCCCATGCTTATTCTCCCCTGAGGTCTCACTTCATTTTCTGTGGCATACAGGCTGGGTCCCTATGATGCCCCGTGCTGTGAGTTGGACCCAATATCAGAGTTCTGAATGCTAGGGTAGGAGCCTAAGCACAGAGGTTCGTTTAATACCGGGACTTTCCATTACCTTTGCCAAATCACTTTCACTTCCCAACTAGCTGGCTGTTTATGCCCATAGACACTAGTACTGTAGTCATTTATAATGGCAATATAGCCTTCTCTATTTAGCGTCACTGCACATTAGACATTTGTATTGCATCTTCTCTATTTTTTCCTGTCCCCTGGTGTGAACCATGTTCTGTTATATGCCACGCGTGCATGCACCCCTTTACAGTTGTCCTAAAGTGACTTCAGATCAGGCAAAAGTTATTTTAACTAAAGTGGTTGTACATGCTTACATATACCCAGTGAAGTGACTGGTCTCAGGTGATACACAGAGATTAAACAAATCCTCATACATATGTTGTACCTGTTTATTTGCAATCTTTTCTTCTCTACAGTTGTTCCAAGTCCAGAATTTATAAAGCTTGTCTGAACTGTCAGAAAAAGGGGGGCAGAGAACTGAAGTTACACTCTGCAGAGCACAGTGATGAAAGCTCTGAGAGCTGATTGGAGGGAAGGGACACACCCCCATCCCTACAGGACACAGGAACAGAGCCGAGGCTGTCAATCAGCTGGAGCTCCCTCCTCTGTCACCATTTTTCTCTTGGTGTCAGGAAAACTTGTCAGAAGTGATTCATACTGATAGCAGAGAAAGGAACAGCACACAGAAATGACACTTAGTGCTCTTAATTAAGACAAGTAAACACTATAGAAGGATATGCTTTGTTTATATTTCATGTCTGAGGTTTATAACCACTTTAAGTCCATAGATCAGTAGTCCATGTCCCTTGAACACCAACTGGGTTCCCACCGAGGGGTTGTATCAATCGAGGTAGTAATTCCATCCTCTTCCCTTCCCATGCATGGAGCAGAACCCTTTAGAGGTGGTTCTGTCCCTTTTATATGTTTGCCCCAGCAGAGGGTGGTACGTCCTAAAAAGCCACTCAAAACCTGGCCAGTAGTGTTAACCGTTGTTTTTGTTTTGTTTTTTAAGAAAATTGCAATATACAGTTATACAGAGAATGCAAACAGGGCAATCAGAACCAACAGTACAATAAACTCCTTGGAAGCACCTACATACAAGTGTGTACAGAAAGTAGGCTCAGACTCTAACCTATACCTCTTAAGCCACTGATAGATGCAATTTCTACTAGCGCACTGTGTGCCGCAAAATTGCATGTCCGTAGTGGGCCCTTGTCTTCCACAATCTTAGCAACTACCCTGTGCCATAGTCAGAGTCTGCATTTATTTTTTCCTGGGTAAAAAGCAATGCCAGAGGGTCTTATCTGTGGTCCGCAGATCCTGACCATCTATAGTGTTGGTAGGCTACTGGGTCTCAGGTCTGTTCATCCCCAGGTTATTGATATTCTCTCTCTAGAGAATAGTAGGGTTTTTCTGACATTAGTGAAAAGTAGTCTGGAAGAGCTTGCAGTGTTGGCTTGGGGTGGAGTGCCCAACCTTTGGTAGACATGTGCACTTTTCAGCATGTGACTTAGATGGATCTCTTCTCTGTAGGATATTAATATTGCCCAGTAGACTTGTGCACAACGGAAAAATTCGTTCCGTTTCGGTTCGTTTCTTTCCGGTCCTGTTGATTCGTAATCATTCGTAATTTTGCTAGACGGGATTTTTCGTGTTCGGACTCATTCGTATTTTTGCAAGCGACATTTTTCGTTGAATTTTTTGTTGCTTTATAATTCGTACTTTCGGTAGAGTACGTTGTTTTTCGTTGATTCTGGACACAACTCCTACTTTCGTAACTTTTTTTGGGTTCGTACTTTCGGTAGAGTACGTTGTTTTTCGTTGATTCTGGACACAACTCCTACTTTCGTAACTTTTTTTGGGTTCGTTGATTCGTAATTTTCCGTGTCTCTCTCACAACGACGCTGCCTATTATGCCTAATGTGCTTCGAATGGATTTGTACTTTTCTAAATACATTGCGGTTATTTGTAACGATTCGAAATCTCGTATTTTACTTTCGTTTTTTACATGCGGCTATAGCCTCTGCCCCTGTACACCATTTTGAGAGGGTTCAGCACGGTGAGGGAGAAGCAGAGAGCAGAGCAGAGTGTTATTGTGCTTCGAATGGATTCGAAATCTCGTATTTTACTTTCGTTTTTTACATGCGGCTATAACCTCCGCCCCTGTACACCATTTTGAGAGGGAGTTCAGCACGGTGTGGGAGAAGCAGAGAGCAGAGCAGAGTGAGTGTTATTGTGCTTCGTATGGATTCGTACATTCGTAACTTTTTCATAACGAATTATGCCGAAGACATTCGGGCATTCGCTATTTGCGGTATAATTTATTTCGGATTCGGTCTTATTCGTAATTGCTTTGTTCGGAAATTCGAATGCTTCCGAATGTCCGAAAGTTGCTAAATTCGGACGAATTTCAATTCGTTACGAAACGAATTGCACAAGCCTATTGCCCAGTGACACCAATGACTGTTGTTACCAGTGGCTGTGGATATTGTGCCCTTTGGTGGTTATTGTGCTGGGGGTTATTGCTTGCCCTACTGGGGTTGTTGCTGGTGGCGATTGCTAGGGATTATTATTGCTGGTCCCAACATATCCTGGGCATTACTGCGGGGGGGGGGGTTGCTTGCCCCTGAAACTTTGTATGTATCAATGCTGGCATTTAATATTGCTGGACCCTGACACAATCTGGTGGTTATTGCTGGGGGATTATTGTTGCTAGCCCCTGAAAAATTAGCTAGTGATGGCTGCGGGGCATTATTTTTGCTGGCCCTGACATAATCTGGTGGTTATTACTGTGGAGTTATTATTACTGGCCCCTGAAATTTGCTAGGGATGGCTGCTGGGGATTATTATTGCTGGCCATGACACATTGTGGGGGTTATTGTTGGGATTTATCATGGCTGATCCTGAAATTTGCTAGGGGTTATCATTTCTGCCACTGACACCAATGCTGGGATTATTATCACTACCACTGACTTCAGTACATCACTTTTTTGTCAAAAATCATAGTAAAGCGGGGTGGCGTGGCTACCGAGCTCCATAATGGATGCTTAGCTCAGGTGCTCCTCAGCCAGCCGGAGTAAATCCTCAGACATCCGAGCTCACAGACAACATCCAGAGCCCAGAAAGGCACCGCCGGACTGCTATCCACAGCGGGGATGACACGGCGCAGGAAGCACCCGCAACCGCTGACAAAACTGCCGGATTTCTTTTAAAAAACGGCGCGCGGGACTCCAAAACCTCAGGCACAGCCGCAGCTCAAACCGGGGGCACAGCACTGCCATCCTCAGCCCCCCGCATCCACAACCTACCGAGCGAATCGTCCTCTGAGACGTCCAGCCCTTCAACAAGGAGCCCAGTGAAATCGAGGCCCAGGACGGATTCTCCAGCTAGGCCGCAGCCAGTCACTGAAATGGAGGTAAGCGGGCCGCACAGCAGCAGCACGAATCTGAGGGGACAGATGGAGGGTACGCAGGAGGGAGACCCCATAACCAATTTTCCCACTTCTAACGGCCCCATATCAGACACTCTACTGAAGGAGATGCTCCTATCCCTGCGCTCATCCCTACAGGCTGACCTGATCACAGGCAACAAGTGCACAAGGGAGGTTCAGGCCCTGGGCCTCAGAGTTGACCACGTAGAGCATAAAATGGAAGAATACACAACTTCATATAATGTTCTGGTGGAGTCACACACCGCACAGGGGGAAGATATTGCGTGGATGAGAGATAAGATCGCAGATTTGGAGGACAGGTCCAGAAGACACAATATTAAAATCAGGGGCATCCCTGAGTCCGTAACTCCAAATCTCTTTCTCCAATATGCCCAAACCCTGTTCTCCACGCTAGTTCCATCATTAACAGCGCAAGATCTTATAGTGGACAGGATCCATAGGATTCCCAAACCCTCATTTCTTCCTGCGGAGACTCCAAGGGATGTCTTGCTACGGGTACACTATTACCACATCAAAGAACAGATTCTCCAAGCGTCCAGACAACATACCACCGCAATACGCAGATGTTAGGCTGCTTCCGGACCTCTCTAGGCACACACTGCAACGCCACCGCAACCTGGCGACAATTACTAATGCTTTAAGGAATCACAAAGTCCTCCACAAATGGAAATACCCCGCAACCTTGTCCATAACGCATAATGGGCTTACAACCTCTGTCACAACGCTTGAAGAAGGGATTGCAGCACTACACCAATGGGGCATACTCCCAGAACAGGCCTCTCATCCAGCATCTCCATCAAGGCCTCCGCCAATCCAAAATGAGTGGCACATAGTTTCCCATAAGCGTTCAAACAAAAAACCAACTGGTGAAGCTCACAAGTAAATGTTTTCAGAGATATAGATTCTCCAGTCTGGGAGCTAAGAATTTACTTATCTCCCTCTACCCCCAGTACAACCGCAGTAACGACTGCTCAAGGATCAGTTGTAAGATACAATTCTTATGTTAACTTTCTATGTTTTTTGTTCTTTTTGTTATTTGTTTGATACACGCAGCTACAACAGTCAAGATCTTCGCTTATTGAATGAGGCCGATCGGATCCACCCTTATTCTCCACACAAGATGAGGCAATCATCAGGAACCGTATGCCCACGGTGAGTACTTGCATCACAGCACTATGCGACTTCCGATCACACTATGACCATCAAGTGCCTCTCAATTAATGCCAGGGGTCTTAACCACCCCGCCAAAAGATTTTCCATGTGGCAAGAGGCCTGCAACCAAGGAGCAGACATACTTTGTGTACAGGAAACCCACTTTCAAATCTCCAAAACGCCGCCCTGCACACAGACTTCCCGCTATATTCCTGGCATGTACGCCTAACCACAAGAAAGGAGGTGTACTCCTCGCCAAAAAAACAAAACACTCTCATTCACACTTAAGGAAGCTTTGGTGGACAATGGAGGTAGATATATCATTATAACTGGAGACTTGAACTCTAAACCATACACACTGGTAACATATATATATACGCCCCGAACTCCCACCAAATACGCTTTATAAGGAAGGTACTCAGAAAAGCGGTTACCTTGAAATATGGAAATCTTCTAGTTTGCTTTAACCTTATAGACTTTAACCTTATTGCTGACCCGAATCTGGACACCACCTCTCCAAAAAACACAAAGGGTCCCTGTCACTACAGACATTCTTACATGAAGAGGACTTATTTGACGCATGGCGGTGCATTCATGCAAACGAAAAAGACTACAATTTTTTTTCAAACAGGCACCGCTCGTACTCGCGCATCGACATGTTCTTAACGGACAAATGGCTATTACAACAAGTAACGAGGCTCGAATTTATGATATTCCGTGGTCTGACCACGCGGCAATCTCTCTGTCATTTAATGAAACAGGTTACTCCCCTTCCTCACCTATCTGGCGCTGTAATAATAGACTTTTACAAGAACCCAAAACTCACACGATCATCTCTCAGCATCTCAAAAATGTCTTTCTCTCTAATGAAAAGTCAGTATCAGACCCAAATATTTTATGGAACGCACACAAAGCTGTCATGAGGGGCGTATTTATACAATTAGGGGGAGGGGAAAAAAACGCTACACTGCCACACTTAACACATTGATCTCTGAAATTCACACTGCAGAATCTCAAAACAAACGCTCTCCCACAATAGCGTTAACCAAGACTCTTTCCAGACTTAGGGAAAAATTTTGAGAACATCTCTACCAGAAATTTGACCTGCACCTCAGACGTTTGAAATTAAATCACTATACTAACGCCAGTAGAGCGGGTAAATACCTGGCGAGACGCTTAAAAGCAGCCCGCACCAAAACCAAATTAGCACACCTAATTCATCCCACCCAAAAGTGCAAAATAACTAACCCACAAGATATAGTGAACGAATTTGCAGAATATTACAGTGCCCTATATAATTTACACGCAGATGAGTCCACAACACAACCATCCACGGAGAAGATACAAAAATTCCTACAAAACTTAAATCTTCCCTCCCTCTCTGCCACGGATTTAGAAACTCTAAATGCCCCTTTCACCAGTACAGAAATAGCTAAAACTATCGATACATTGCCCAATGGGAAATCACCTGAACCTGATGGGTTTTCCAATGAATATTTTAAATCCTTTAGAAACATACTATCACCATACTTAGGTTTAGTATTCACACAGGCGGCAGAATCATCAACCTTCCCACAAGAGATGCTGAGAGCCCATATAGTAACTCTGCCTAAACCAGGAAAGGAACCCAATACACCAGCTAACTTTAGACCTATATCCCTCCTAATCTCGGACGTCAAAGTCAATGCTAAACTATTGGCTAGGAGACTAATGAACATAATTCCTACTATCATGCAGCGTGACCAGATGGGCTTTGTGAAGGGGAGGCAAACCTCTGATGCGACTAGGAGAATTGTTAATATTATACATCATGCTGAGGGCAGTCGAACGCCTTCTCTGCTGCTGTCCATAGACGGGGAGAAGACGTTCGACAGGGTCCACTGGACCTATATGAAAATGGTGATGTCTAGGTTCAGATTTCAAGGTCCTATACTGCAGGCTATCCTAGCACTGTACTCTTGTCCTTCAGCCCAGGTGTACTCATCAGGTTTTCTGTCCTTACCATTCAACATCAGTAATGGGACACGTCAGGGGTGTCCATTGTCACCTACTGTACTATCTTCAATCTAATGATAGAACCCCTAGCAGAGGCCTCAATCAAAAGCTTCTGGTTTGGTCCCAACAAGCATATCATAAACCTGTTTGCAGACGATGTGATACTTCTGATGACAAACCCGCGCACATCCCCTGAACACGTACACCAAATTCTAACAGATTTTGGGGACATATCATATTACAAGGTCAACTTTTCCAAATCATTAATTTTAAGCCTTGGTGTACACACCCAACACACATTACAAACAGCATTTCCATATTCTTGGAGCACAAAAGGTATAACATACCTCGGGGTAACGATAACAAATTCCACAACTGCATTGGCAGACGCCAATATCAAACCGCTGTTGACCAAACTGGAAGCTCAACTGAAAGAAATCTCCAAAAAGGAACTCTCATGGATGGGGAGGCTAGCAGCCTTTAAGATGTTACTCCTGCCACAAATATTATATACATTTAGAGCCCTACCGATTCACATTCCCCAACACTACATCAGAACAATTATCAATCTCATGTGGAAATACCTCTGGAATAACAAAAAAGCTAGATGTCCCAAACAAAACCTGACTCAACATAAGCGAGTGGGGGGTGCGGGCCTTACAGACTTACATAACTATCTATGGGCAGTTAGATTGGACCAACTTAAACACTGGTTCCAGGGTCTTGGCAGACCAATATGGGTAGACATAGAAGAAAGATTAATCCCAACAAAGACACTGAAAACCTTTCTTATGGGGGACAACTGGACACATTGGAATATAAATCGTCTCTCACCACCAATTAAGGTGTCTGTCCAAGCATGGAGATACCCTTTGTCCTTAAAGCACACTGAAGGAGTGGTCATAGACATCCAGCACCCACTTGACATTTTATAAGCCCAAATTCCCATGATATCAGTCGCATCACTTTTAAAACAGGGCATAACTCAGATCTCAGATCTATTTACGGACACACAACCTAAACTAGCGGAACAAATTCTCCATGATTATAACCTGCCAAACACAACCTTATTCACCTGTCTACGTATATCACACTTTCTCAAAACAAATCCCATCTCAAAGACAGGGCATTCTATTCTACAACCCATAACACCAAGGGGATATCTCCCTTCTATAACCTATTACAAGATAAACTGACTTTCAGGAAAACCGTGGCAATCAACAAATGGGAATCGGAAATGGGCACCACACACACGGGCGCATAATGGCAATTTGCATTTACGGAAATACACAAAGCTTCACGTTGTACCAAACACTGGGACCTAACAGTCAAAATCACCAATAGATGTCACTATACACCCTACAGACTAGCTAAGTTCTTCCCAGACCTCTCACCCCTATGTTGGAGACAATGTGGTAACACAGGACACTTACTACATATGTTCTGGTACTGCCCAAATATAAAAAGCCTATGGAATCAAATATTCCAGCTAATCTCATCACTCACTGGTATCCTTACACG
The DNA here is from genome assembly GCA_029206835.1 of Rana muscosa. Classification (NCBI taxonomy): domain Eukaryota; kingdom Metazoa; phylum Chordata; class Amphibia; order Anura; family Ranidae; genus Rana; species Rana muscosa. Next base: position 542,188,540 of record CM055117.1, on the reverse strand, counting down.
CCCTAACCCAGAACTAGAAATTCTACACCTGGGCATAGAGAAATTTCCACCACACTTCAGATCAGTAGTTACCCACATTCTCTTAGAAACTTGAAACCTACTTCTCCGCCACTGAAAAGATACTACCTCTACTAACCTCTCAGATGTGATACAAGCTGTTAACAGGAATTACACCTTTGAACTCCTTATAGCAATAAACTACATGCATTGTAAAATGTTTGATAAAAAATGGGTAATCTGGACGAATATATTCAATAGTCAATAATACTTCACTGGTATATGAAAAAGACTTACGTGTATCAAAAGTTTTCTTTTGCTTTTTGACCTATGTTTTAATCTGTATAATTTGTTAAAACTTAACAACAAATAAACACATTGAAATACAAAAAAAAAATCATAGTAAAGCAAAGGAGAAAAGATGGCACACATCAAGCGATATGCTCCTATGTAACACCCACATTATTGACCTTGCCCCCTAACCTGTGACATGCTACATTTTTCTTCTCACAAGCTTCATATTTTTACTCTTTTCAAATGTTTGCAACTATGGTTTATTTTTTCGCCCACTGACACCGATTCTAGAACTGATGTTTGCATTTGCTGACAAACAATGTGAGGGACATTGTTACATACTGTACTTCTGACCACTGTGAGCTTCAGTGTGCTTAAAAGGGGCTACAGTCTGTGTTTTTATTACACTGTGCATAGCTTCTAAATACCATTGCATTTTTCTTTTTTCTGACTAAGCATTTTTCATTATTTTTTGTTTGCTTTCATTATAACATAGGATACTGCGTCAGGGACTAAGGCCGGATTCACACTTGTGTGTTGCGTTTTTGAGCTCCGGTTTCTCTGCCAAGTTCTCAAACAGTTGTTTAGCGGTTCCTTTGCGTTTTAGCTGCGGATTTGCTGACCTGGGAGAGGGGAGGGAAGTCTCGCCGCTGTTATCATGAGGGGGAACTCCACACCGAATTTTAAATTAAAAAAAACGGCATGGGTTCCCCTCCATGAGCATACCAGGCCCTTAGGTCTGGTATGGATTTTAACGGGAACTCCTACGCCAAAAAAACGACGTGGGGTTCCCCCCAAAATCCATACCAGACCCTTATCTGTGCACGCAGCCCAGCTGATCAGGAAAGGGTGTGGGGACGAGCGTGCTCTGCAGCCCCCCACCCCAAAGCACCCTGTCCCCATGTTGATGAGAACAGGGCCTCTTTCCGACAACCCTGGCCGTTGGTTGTCAGGGTCTGCAGGCGGGGTGCTTATCGGAACCTGAGATCCCCCTTTAATATAGATCCCGGCCCCCCACCCTATGTGAATGAGTATGGGGTACATCGTACCCCTACCCATTCACCTGGTGGAAAAAAAAGTCAATAAAATACACACTACACAGGTTTTTAAAGTAATTTATTAGGCACCTCCGGGGGTCTTCTTCCGACTTCGGGGGTCTTCTTCCAACTTCGAGGGTCTCTTCCGACTTCAAGGGTTCTCTTCTAACTTTGGGGGTCTCTTCTTCTGCTCTCCAGTGTCGTCTCTGCGCTCTCTGGTTCTTCTCCCGCTCTCCGGTGCTTTCTGCCTTCTGCTGGGCGCCTCCGCTATCTTCTTCCAGCTCTTTTGCTAGCAGGGGCCTGGTCTTCATCGTTGTCTTCTTCCCTCTTCTCTCCTCCCGATGTTCACTCGACGCTCTCTGCCGCTATAATGCCGTGTGTGCGGAGCTCAATGACTTATATAGGCATGGGGCGTGATGCCACCCGGTGACCCCGCCCCGTATGATGTCACTGTCCCATCATTCCCCGGGACTGTGATGTCATACGGGGGTGGGGTCACCGGGTGGCATCACCCGGTGACCACGCCCCATGCCTGTATAAGTCGTTGTGCTCTGCGCACATGGGATTATAGTGGCAGAGAGCGTTGAGTGAACATTGGGAGGAGAGAAGAGGGAAGAAGACGACGATGAAGCCCGGGCCCCCGCTAGCAAAAGAGCTGGAAGAAGATAGCGGAGGCGCCCGGAAAAAGGCAGAAAGCACCGGAGAGCGGGAGAAGAACCAGCAGAGACGATGCCAGAGAGCAGAAGAAGAGACCCCTGAAGTCGGAAGAGAAACCCAGAAGTCGGAAGAGACCCCCGAAGTTGTAAGAAGACCCCCGGTGCTGCCTAATAGATTACTTTAAAAACCTGGGTAGTGTGTTTTTTTATTGACATTTTTTTTCCACCAGGTGAATGGGTACCCCATACTCATTCACATAGGGTGGGGGGCCGGGATCTGGGGGCCCCCTTATTAAAGGGGGCTCCTGGATTACGATAAGCCACCCGCCCACAGACCCCGACAACCAACGGCCAGGGTTGTTGGGAAGAGGCCCTGTCCTCATCAACATGGGGACAGGGTGCTTTGGGGTGTGGGGGCCGCAGGGCGGAGACCCAGAGCAAAGCATCATGGAACGTGTAGTTTGGGATGAGAAAGTGACACTGCCAGCAGGACTAATCTGGACTACAGGTAACAGAATGCTGTGTGCACAGAACAGCCTGCTGGGAGAGGAGATAAAAAGGGCTGGTGCGGCCTGGTTCTCTCTCTCTGGATGCCATTCTGACCCTGCCAGCAGGAGGTTTGTGTGACTGGGAGTGCTGAGAATCTGCGGCCTACACAGCGGAGAGCCGGATGGCTAAACCCAGAGGGATCTCTGAGAACAGCATCGCTATTCCAGTACAGCGGACCGGCGTGTGTTCCGGACCATCCGGAGGTACCTGCAATCCAGTCTACCAGTCTATAGGTGCAGCGCCGCCATTTCAACTGAACAAAGATTTCAACTGAACAAAGAATTCTGTCTGGAACCCTCTTTTCATCTGATCCATTCCTTGTGATAGATAAGTACAGTACTGCTGATGCTGAATGACACTTGTACAGACTGGATGGTGGTACTTGTAGTTCCATGGATGTAAATCTACTGCTATACAGGCCACATACAGCAGACGCTTGGGTTCAATACACCTCTTGTGTCTTATAATCAGAATTGAGGACATCCTTAGTATCACAATAAAGGAGGAATATACACCATTTACTATTTCTTTGGATAAATTACAGCTTAGTTCATCCTCGTTGCCTTTTACACTTTGGATTACTATTTTCTTTACTACTAAGAACACGGGCTAGCTGAAGATATCCGGAACTGAAGGAACAATTCTTCTTTCCTTTTTTTTGTGCACAACTTCCTCTGCTTATTTGCATACATTTCTTTGAAATATTACAGGGAGCCACCCTATAAGATATTATTTGGGTTTATATTGTTGTTGACATTTTACAGTTTGCTGGCCTGTGTGCTGAGGAGGCAGAGCAGAGAGATCTGACACGTAAGATATAGTGTTGGGTATTTACTCCTCTGCTCACCTGTCCACATAGGATTTGTAGTGGGTCTATGCAAAAGTGGAGTTCCACCCAAAAATGGAACTTCCACTCTAAAGAAAGGTGACCCCCTGACATGCCACATTTGGCATGTAATTTTTTTGGGGGGGGAGCGGAAACCCTCTTTTTAGAGGGTTCCAGCTCCCATCTCCCACCTCCTCCCGGGCCGCCGCGGTGGCGGCGGTGGAAGTAAGCTCACCTCTCCCTCTCCCTCTCCGCAATCATCTGGGACACGTCACAGGTCCCAGGTGATTTCTCCGCCAGTCACGGTGCGCATTCGCAGTGCGTGCCCGGCTGTGAAGCCACAGCCGGACGCCCACAGTGACAATGCCGGCGCCGCAGAGAGGAGGGGGAGACGAGCGGGGCTTCGTTCCCCCCGCATCGCTGGAACCTGGGACAGGTGAGTGTCCGATTATTAGAAGTCAGCAGCTGCAGTATTTGTAGCTGCTGGCTTTTAATTTTTTTTTTTTAGGCGGAACTCTGTTTTAAGTATTCATGCATAATAATACATGGGAGCATGTTAATTGTTAATTCAAAACTGAGTTACTTATGCAATTTTCAGTGTTTTTCATCTCAGTTAATATATCTGGTTTGCTTCAGTGATACTGTGTGAGTCTCTATTTACTATCACAGCTGTGACAGGATGGAACCCGGGGTGTCAGAGGTAAGAGAGGATTTTCAGAGTCGAGGTAACCAATGGGGTACAGAGTCTATTAGCAGCCCTTACAGGGGTACCGCTACACATGCATGCTGTATCTTATCAGAAAACAGTACGTTCTAAAGAAATAAATAAAAAATCCTTTCCTTTTTTCATAGAGGCTTGGTAACTGTCCCAATCTGTGTAAAGATCACTGCAAATTTCTTCGATGGTCCTTTTGCGCTAGTCACAATCCTTATATTTTGGAATGAATGGGGTCATACCGTATATCATGTGGTGTGTACTGACCTCTTTTATTAGCTGCTCCTCATCCAGCATGCTGTGGCCTGCTTCTTTCATGTTTGTGAGAAGTCTGGATTAAAGTAAAGGTTGATAGAGCAAAAGGACTTGATGTCATGTGCTAGAATGCCTGTTACATATGCATTTGTGCTCTGCTATTGAAATCATTGGGACCAAAAACACGTGCTGCTGCACTAAAAAATGCAGCAATACCAGTTTGACCAATGCAGGGCAGAGCAAGGAACAGGTGTGAATAGGCTCCATTAAAAACAATAGCGAATCTTCTACCTGGCATTTGGGCAACATACGTTAAATAGCAAAGATGTGCATGGGCCCTAAATATTTCCTATGTCCCGCATTTTGCAGGTCTGTCCCGGGCATATTCATTCCAGGACAATACAGTGTCCCGGAATGAAACTGACACTGCCACCCCCTGGGCCAAACTGATGCCCCCAAAAAAGGCTGCCACATCACCGCTTTACTCACTGACAGTACTTGTCCTGGCCAGGAAAGCCTGGAGGTGCACAATCCCGCCCCCTGCTTGTGATTGGAGAAATCATGAATCCCGCCTCTTGTGTCCAATCACTGTGCTGTGATTCGTTACAGCACAAGCTGATTTTTGGGAAGGGAGGGTGTCCCTGAATGGTAGTTTGGAAATGTGGTCACCCTACTCCCGAGCGACCTGCCCTCTTGCTCCCTCCTCACTGGCTGTGATTGACAGCAGCTCCCAATGGCTCCCACTGCTGTCTCTCAGCTTATGAGGAGGGAGAAAGCCTCTGCTCTCATGCACAATGCTGAATCAAGAATAGTCTCAGGTAAGTATAGGAGTGGACCTGCACAGAGAATGCATTAAGGTCAAAAACCTTCAGTCTTTAGAACCACTTTAAGATATTGCATGCAGTAATTTCCTTATGATAGATTATATGCAGTTTTTGCAACTGAAAACAGCTTTTATTTATAGTTTAACACGATTAAGATTATTTTATTACATTAGTACTATATAGTGATGCAACGGATCATCACCAATCCGTGATCCGAACGGGTCAACCTGTTCGGATCGGCACAACACGCGATCCACGGAGCGCTCCGCGGCCTCAGACATAGGGAAGGCCGCGGCTTCGGCCTAGCTCCGGAGCGGCGACTATCTTGGTACACCCAGCGGCAGCGGCTGTCTCGTCAGGAAGTGACGTTTCGTCGCTGCCATCTTGCTAAACCCCACACTCCTGCACAGTAATGATAGAATGAGAAGGGGGCAAGCGGACATCTTGTTACACCCACCGCAGTTTTTGATTCCACAGTTATTTTTTTAACACAAAACGGAGCTTATATGCTTAAATACAGTATTTGTAAATCCGACGGACTGTTTAGATGTTAAATTTTAAAAGCAGCATCAAACCTGCTGACCTTACATGGTTGCTAATGTGACAGAACACCTCTGATTTTCACATTTAACATTTAGTTAAATGTGAAAATCAGAGGTGTTCTGTCACATTAGCAACCATGTAAGGTCAGCAGGTTTGCTGCTGCTTCTAAAATTTAACATCTAAACAGTCCGTTGGATTTACAAATACTGTATTTAAGCATATAAGCTCCGTTTTGTGTTGAAAAGAACTGTGAAATCTAAAACTCCGGTGGGTGTAACAAGATTTGTCCTGTGTTTTTTTTTTTTGCTGATCCGAAAAATGATCAGATTCGTGACTCTGATCCGAGGAAAGATCCGATCCGTGAGTTTTTTGATCCGTTGCACCCCTAGTACTATATTTATCACATGTGCCGACTTTTCTGGATTTTAAGGTAATTTAACTGTAATTGCCAATGTACAAAGATCATTGCACAGTTTATCAATCCTTTTAAATACTATGAGATTCACAAGAAATTAAATGCTGACTTAACCACTTGCCGACCGCCGCACGCCGATGTACGTCGGCATAATGGCATGGCTACCCGGTTGCGCACTCCGTGACCGCGCCCGCGGGACCCACGGACCCGATCGCCGCCGGTGTCCAGCGATCGGGTCACAGAGCTGAAGAACGGGGAGAGGTAAGTGTAAACAAACCTCTCCCCGTGCTTCCTAGTGAGCCTGTCACTGATCGTCTGTTCCCTGTCATAGGGAACGACGATTAGTGATGTCACATGCCAAGCCACGCCCCCCTTCAGTTAGAATCACACATTAGGTCACACTTAACTCCTTTAGCGCCCCCTACAGGTTAACCCCTTCACTGCCAGTGTCATTTTTACAGTAATCCGTGCATTTTTATAGCACTGATCGCTGTAAAAATTACAATGGTCCCAAAATAGTGTCAAAAGTGTCCGATGTGTCCGCCATAATGTTGCAGTCACGATATAAATCGCTGATCGCCGCCATTACTGGTAAAAAAAAAATATTAATAAAAATGCCATAAAACTATCCCCTATTTTGTAGACGCTATAACTTTTGCGCAAACCAATCAGTAAATACTTATTGCGATTTTTTTTACCAAAAATATGTGGAAAAATATCTATCGGCCTAAATTATATATTTTTTGGGGATATTTATTGTAGCAAAAAGTAAAAAAATATTGAATTTTTTGCAAAATTTTTGCTCTATTTTTGTTTATAGCGCAAAAAATAAAAACCACAGAGGTGATCAAATACCACCAAAAGAAATCTCTATTTGTGGGAAAAAAGGACGTCAATTTTGTTTGGGAGTCAGTGCCGAATCGCAAAAAGGGGCCTGGTACTTTAGCAACAAAATGGTCCGGGGCTTAAGTGGTTAAAGCGGTATTAAACCTAAAAGTAAACATTTTATTATACTGCAGTAGGGATGAGCTTCGAGTTCGACTCGAACATTGCCTGTTCGCCCGTTCGCCGAACAGCGAACAATTTGGGGTGTTTGCGGCAAATTCGAAAAGTCTATGGGAGAAATCTAAAGTGCTAATTATAAAGGCTTATATGCAAGTTATTGTCCTAAAAAGTGTTTGGGGACCCGGGTCCTGCCCCAGGGGACATGTATCAATGCAAAAAAAAGTTTTAAAAACGGACGTTTTTTTGGGAGCAGTGATTTTAATAATGCTTAATGTGAAACAATAAAAGTGAAATATTCCTTTAAATTTCGTACCTGGGGGTGTATAGTATGCATGTATAGTCGTGCATGTTTTCCGTGCTTAGAACTGTCCCTGCACAAAGTGTAATTTCTGAAGGAAAAAAGTCATTCTAAACTCACTCGCGGCTATAATGAATTGTTGGCTCCCGGTAATATAGAGAAAAGTCATTGATAAAAAAAAAAAAAAAAAGCGTGGGGGGTCCCCCCAAATTCAATTACCAGGCCCTTCAGGTCTGGTATGGGTATTAAGGGGAACCCTGCTGCAAATTTAAAAAAAAATGCGTGGGGTTTTCCCCAAATATCCATACCAGGCCCTTCAGGTCTGGTATGGATTTTAAGGGGAACTCCACCCCAATTTTTTTTTTTAAATGGCGTGGAGTTCCCCCAAAAATCCTAACCAGACCCTTTATCCGAGCACGCAACCTGGCAGGCCGCAGGAAAAGAGGGGGGACGAGAGAGCGCCCCCCCTCCGGTCCGCTCAGCCAATGACGTAGGCGGGGTCTGACATACGAGGGGGTGTACCAGATGGGGAACTTCCTCCACAGTGTAATAAATGAATAGACCCGCCCCTTCTCACGTTCCGCATCTGGTCCGCTTAGCCTTACACCTACGTCATTAGCTGAGGGAACCTGATGGGGAACTTTAGAAGGGGCGGGTCTATTCATTTAATACACTGCGGAGGAAGTTCCCCATCAGGTCCGCTCAGGCTCAGCCAATGATGTTTCATGTGGACAGCGCTGGACATCGGAATCGCCGCGTTGACACTGGATTTCATCGCTGGAATGTTTTTTTAATTTTTTTATTTTTAATAAAGGACTTTTCCAAGGTGTCTGTGTGTTTTTTTTAAAAAAAATTTACACTTTCTTCGTGAAATGGTAGGGGTACAATTTACCCCTTACCAATTCACATTGGGGGGGACGGGATCTGGGGGTCCCCTTTGTTAAAGGGGTCTTCCAGATTCCGATAAGCCCCCCGCCCGCAGAACCCCACAACCACCAGGCAAGGGTTGTGGGGATGAGGCCCTTGTCCCCATCAACATGGGGACATCCTCCCCATGTTCAGGGCATGTGGCCTGGTACGGTTCAGGAGGGGGGGGGCGCTCTCTCGCCCCCCCTCTTTTCCTGTGGCCTGCCAGGTTGCGTGCTCGGATAAAGGGTCTGGTATGGATTTTTGGGGGAACTCCACACCATTTTTTTTTTTAAATTTGGGGTGGAGTTCCCCTTAAAATCCATACCAGACCTGAAGGGCCTGGTAATTGAATTTGGGGGGACCCCCACACTTTTTTTTTATCAATTACTTTTCTATGTATTGCCGGGAGCCGACAATTCATTATAGCCGCGAGTGAGTTTTAAATTACTTTTTTTCCTTCAGAAATGACACTTTGTGCAGGGACAGTTCTAAGCACGGGAAACATGCGCGACTTTACATGCATACTATACACCCTGCCCCCCCCCCCCCCGATACGAAATTTAAAGGAATAGTTCACTTTTATTGTTTCACTTTAAGCATTATTAAAATCACTGCTCCCGAAAAAACGGCCGTTTTTAAAACTTGTTTTTGCATTGATACATGTCCCCTGGGGCAGGACCCGGGTCCCCAAACACTTTTTAGGACAATAACTTGCATATTAGCCTTTATAATTAGCACTTTAGATTTCGAACGTTCGAGTCCATTGTATTTAATAGGGTTCTAAAGTTCACACAAACATTTTGTCTGTTCGCAGGTTCTGGTGCGAACCGAACAGGGGGGTGTTCGGCTCATCCCTATACTGCAGCTTACCAATTCATATTAGATGTAATGGCTGCATTCGTTTTCTTTTCTAGGCTTTCTTTCTTCTATTATCTGGTGATCCTGCTATTAATTCTGTTGTTTTTCAAAAGAACAAGCTCTCCAACAGAATGTATCAGTTACTGAAATAAGACAAACCATTTACTACTAACAAGGGTGCTCACAACGATCAGCTGTTATTTATTAATGTAAATCCTTTATCCCAAAGGAAAGAAAAACTGTTTGCTGTAACTGCTTATAAAGTATTAGCCAAAGTTTGCCTTCAATTTGTTAATGTATTTAAATCTGCTAGTACATTCAACATTCCCCTCCCCCTGACAATGCTACTGTTCAAAGGTACCCCTGTTCTTCTTCATCCAGAGTGTAGGCACTCCAATACAATAAGTGTGTTACTGGCCAGATCACCAGGCGAAAACAGAGGGAAGAAAAGCCTAAGAAAGGAAAACAAATGCAGACACCACATCCAATGATTGATAAGCTGCAGTATATAAATTTTTGGGTTTTTGGTTTAATATTCTTTTAAACTACATTCACAAACTTCCCTCTTCTTTAAAAGCTGGAGAGACTACATTGAGAAAACTTTCTACAATGAGGAGTGTAGCGGTACCCCCCGTAGGTGCTACTGGTGATTGTGATCCGTCTCGCACCCTGCACAGCCTGGCACATGAATTTCCAGACACACTTTAGTCAAGCAACAGTCCTTGTGCTTTGTTTTGTTTTATTATAGGAATAGAACTTGAATAGGGATGGGATGCTCACATGGGCGTCCGCTGAAATTTTTCCAGGGGGGGGCATAATTTTAAGGTCATCCATGCTCGGTCCCTTTTTGACAATATCATGAAGGGGAGGGGCTTAGTCATATTTGCATTGGGGGGGGGGGGCTGGTAAAAAATCAGGCCTGCTTTAATAAAAAATAAATAAAAAAAGTAGGTAAAATAATTGTGCCCAATTTATCATGGTGCCCTGTGCATGAACCTTGTTAGCCTGTATGGGAAATGTAAGTGTTTTTTCTTTATATATATATATATACACATGTAAGCCACTAATGATTACATTCTTGACCCTAATGAACCTTTTTGTTAAGTTGAGTATTTTTTATTTTTTTATATATGGTATAAAAACACTTAAGGCCCCTTTCACACGGGCGGACCGTATGTCAGTTTTTCATCCATCCGTTTTCGGATGTAAAACGGACATACACGTATCCCTATGGGATAGCGGATGTCAGCGGATGAACATCCGCTGACATCCGATGACATCAGTCTCCGCTATGGTCCGTTTATCATGAGGGAGGAAAATCCTATTTTTCCATCCGGCTGCGGATCGGATCGGATGAAAACGGACAGACGGTACGTTTTCATCCGATCCCCCCATAGAGGAAAGCAGAGATCTGCCGGTCCGTTTCTGCACAGTGTGCAGAGATGGACAAGTCATCCGCCGGCTCAGCGGGGATCAATGGAGCGATCCCCGCTGAGCAAGCGGATGTTCATGGGGCGGATCATCACGGGATACGCCCGTGTGAAAGGGCCCTAAGTCACACATTTCTAAAACCCTGAATTAACAATCTATTTACTTTTATTTATTTATTTTACTTTTTTGCTCTAGGCTCCCAAGAACCTCCGAACGTTCTTTTTTTTTTTTTTCCGTTGTTTGTCATGCAGTCCTATCTCCATATCATCGGTACAAATGAGCAGGGGGGGGGGCCCTATTGCTGCATTTTAAACAAATAAAGGACATTTAACTAGTTGTAAACTGGTGCAAGAAACAGAGAGGAGGAAGGAAACAGGCCGGCTTCCCAGTATATCTCTTTGACATTGCATAAGGTCAATTGCAGAACAGTCCTTACCTGTAGTTCCCCAGGGCAGGCACTGGCCAGGCAGCGTATTCTCTCTTGTCACGGCCACTGCACGCCACTCACGTGACCTGTGGGAGGAGCTGGCACCGCGCCGGCTGGATTGGCATAAGCACAAGTTCATTTACACAGGCAGAGGCAGGCTGAGGCAGCAGCCAATCACGGAACAGGTGATGTTAAGCAGAGGCTTGAGCGGCAGTTGGCAGAGCTAATCCGATGCTCGGGCCGGGGGTGAGGAGGGAGGGACTGATCAGATGTGTAGTCGGAAAAGACAGAGCTGAGCAGCCCCAGCCCCCAGGCCAGCAGCAGACTTAGAAAAAAAAGTCCACGGCTGCCACGGAGCCTGGCGGCCACGGCGGCCATTACAACACAGGGGGCAAGTGTCTTCTTTACTCTGACTTCAACACTTAGTCTCTTATGATTCCAGGAGGGGGGATTGACCCCCCTTGCCCTATGGAGCGGACGCCCATGGATGATCACTTGATTGAATATAGGAAATTTAGGGACTAAACTATATACACCTCTGGTATATACAACCTCTTTTCTTCACCTCCAGGACCAGCTATCACTGTGGTTGGGGCCTTACACTGACTCAGCCAGGCCAAAAGCAAATGCCCTTTGCAGGCAGGGACCGCGGGCCCCTATGGTGTAGCAAAAATAGGTTGTCCTCAGTGCTAGCTGTCCCACATGTGGCTACTGCTTCCAGTACCACCTCTTCAGGCACTGCCAGCCCTCTTGGCTGCAGCTGCCTCTTTCCACTGCCTGTTCCATCACAGTCCTCTTTACTGGCTTTGCACCCATCCCAGACTGCTCCATCCCAGTCCTCCTGACTGTGGTTTGCCTCCAAGTACTCCTGACTGTGTGTCACTCATCAGCCCTCTTGGCTGTTCCTTGTTCCTCCTGGAGACTTGCCTGGAAATGTTCTTTTGCAGTCCTCCTTGCTCTTGTGCCTCCTGTCCAGGACACCTCTATGGTTTGGGATTGTTCAGGGCCCTCAGAATACTCCAGGCAGCTCCACCTTACCTCCTCTCCCATTCTTCTAGAAGGCACCAGAACATTCGAGAAGTAAGAGGTGGGTCTCGGTGATGCTGCCTGTGAGTCATCCAGCTCTCCCTGGATTTTTGCCCAACCCAGGACAAACCGAGACAGGCTTGGCTGCCAGCCAAGCCTGCAAAAATGTACCTACTCTAACCATTTCTAACAGTAGAGGGTGCTACAGAAGGTAGAGCAAATTATAATCCTTTCCGATATTCAGAATGGCTTGTAAAAGAAAAAGAACAATTGCTAGAAAATCTAGGAATTTTAATTCCTGACCAATAACTCTTTTTGCAGTACCAGAGGGAATATTAAGGACCCTTTCACACGATAAACTGTGCATTTTTTCATGTTTTTGTATGTGTGGTGATGTGCGTTTGATGCACCCTTTTACACTGTCTTAGAATAAGAGTGAGGTGAAGCCACCATCAATTTACATGTATTATCCCACCCCCATTGTGTGGAGGGTCCTGGGTCCTGGAGGCAGGGTTCTTATGCTGGAAGGTTCCGGCGCCACACTAGGCCTGAGTGAGACTCCTCACTCTCACTCCTGCTGCGGCTGCCTCCTTTCACTATACAGAAGAGAGTGACAGTCTGAGCAAGCAACTCTCCGGGCGGCTGCACACTGAATCCTCCTCTGCCCGCCGCCCAGGTGCATGAGGGGAGGGGGGTTATCTTTAGGGGGTCTGCACTGATGGGGGAGGGGGGTTATCCTGAGGAGGGTCTGCACTAATGGGGGAGGGGGGTTATCCTGAGAAGGGGTCGGCACTGATGGAGGGGGGGTTTATCCTGAGGGGGGTCTGCACTGATGGAGGATGGCTATTCTGAGGGGGGGTCTGCACTGATGGAGGGGGGTTATCCACTGATGGGGAGGGGGGTTATCCTGAGGGGGGTCTGCACTACTGGGGAAGGGGGGTTATCCTGAGGGGGGTCTGCACTGATGGAGGGGGGTTTATCCTGAGGAGGGGTCTGTACTGATGGAGGTGGGGGGTTTATCATGAGGAGGGGTTTGTACTTATGGAGGAGGGGGGTGTTTTTTCCTGAGAGGGGTCTGTACTAATAGAGGAGGGGGTGGTTTGTCCTGAGGGGGTCTGTACTGATGGAGGAGGGGGGGTTATCCTGAGGAGGGGTCTGTACTGATGGAGGGGGTTTATCCTGAGGAGGGGTCTGTACTTATGGAGGAGGTTTTTTTTTTCCTGAGAGTGGTCTGTACTGATGGAGGAAGGGGTGGTTTGTCCTGAGGGGGTCTGTACTGAGGCAGGGGGGTCTGTACTGATGGAGGGGGGTCTATACTTAGTGGAGGGCGGTCTTTACTGTGGGAGGGGGGCCTGTACTGATGGAGGGGTCTATACTTAGTGGAGGGGGATCTGTACTGAGGGAGGGGGTCTGTACTGATGGAGGGGGGTCTATACTTAGTGGAAGGGGGTCTGTACTGAGGGAGGGGGATCTGTACTGAGGGAGGGGGGTCTATACTTAGTGGAGGGGGGTCTGTACTGAGGGAGCGGGTCTGTACTGATGGAGGGGGGTCTATACTTAGTGGAGGGGGGTCTGTACTAATGGAGGGGGTCTATACTTAGTGGAGGGGGATCTGTACTGAGGGAGGTGGTCTGTACTGATGGAGGGGGTCTATACTTAGTTGAGGGGGATCTGTACTGAGGGAGGGGGTCTGTACTGATGGAGGGGGGTCTATACTTAGTGGAGGGGGGTCTGTGCTGAGAGAGGGGGGTCTATACTTAGTGGAGGGGGGTCTGTACTGAGGAAGAGGGTCTGTACTGATGGAGGGGGGGTCTATACTTAGTGGAAGGGGGTCTGTACTGAAGGAGCGAGGTCTGTACTGATGGAGGGGGGTCTGTTCTGAGGGAGGGGGGTCTGTACTGAGGGGCAGGGGGTGACAATATGTTTTACTGCACCGGGTGACACCAACCCTAGTGATACCCCTGGTCCTATGTAAGTACACAAAGTTACCCTTACTACTACCACTACAGACTGGTAGTAGCATCTGTTTGACTTGTAAAAGTCTGTTAACATAAACACCAAACAAATGTTTAATGTAATAAGTGTTTTTCATCTACATTTCAGAAACCTGTCCTATTAAATATTTTACCATACTTAACAGACCTTATGACAACACATTCATATTTGTATAAAAGAGGCATTGTTAGAAAATCACCCAAAACTATTTACACAACAATGCTCTTGCTTTTTGTCACATTTTCTATTAAAATGTCTGCTGAGAGCTGTTTCTCTGTTCATGAGATCATCTTAAACATTTCCACAAATTATATATTGCAACCGACCAAGCTTGGGGTTTTATGAACAATTATGATGTATATAACTGAAGAAACCTTTTAGATTTTAGTGTGTGTGTCCCTGAGCTTGCTAAAAATGTAAGGCAACTATTGTGGTAGAAATATGGGTTGTTTGCAGAGCACACAGCCTATATTTCCTGTGCTCTATAAGCACACACTTTAGATTCATCTTTTTGCAATAATGCTATCTTTAAGTTTGCTAAAATCCACTCACCGTTCATTCCATCATTCATCCAAGAAGCAAGGCTCACACATAGATCTTATCGTCAGGCCATCCCAGCATAGACTGTCTAGCCGACGCCTAATCATAGGCTTTTATTAAACTCAAAAGATCTCACACAGGAGGTGATTGGCTGCAGCAACCAATCCCCTCCCCCATGGGCGGGGACCTCACAGGATGTTCCTTCCTCACAGGAAAATGACCATACAAGGAAAATGGCAATACCTGGACATTCCTTCCAACAGGAGATGTCATACATGAATACAATAACGTAGGATGGCTAAAGTTACCGTTGATAGGAATTCTTATTCTGCGCTGTTCCATAGAATAACGCATATTAAGATTATACTATTATTGAATGGGGGAGGGAGGCTATCTGCAGACGCATGCTACGAATTCCAACCAATGTTGATCAGACACAGCAGAGACAAGAGCGTGCATCCGCCTATAACCAATGATGTCATTGCAGAGCGAGCATATCCCCTCCTTAACGATCGTCCATGCTAATGCACAGAGGGCCCCCGTTGGTGGACATATCCGCACCCTGCAAACATCACACTCCAACCTCAAGACGTTTTCCCCTATCAGACGGGATTCAACCAGCCTCAGACTACCCCAATCAGCTCTTTTAGAGCGGGTTGCGGAAGTACTAACACTGGGTGACACTATGACAATAGATATTAAATACATCTCCATAAAAATCTCCACAACACTATGCAGTAGAGAACAAAAACATAAAACGGTGGCAGGTAAAAAGTGCAAGCTCTTTGGCTTGTCTGCTCATACCTGCAGAAACTAAAAGGCCAGCAGATACATACATTCTGATGAGCAAAGCTATGGCACTGGCACTTGGTGGTATCTGAGCTTGCTTCCAAATCCTGACCTCTCACATTTCTATTGGCCCTTTACTATGACGGGCGCGGAAAAATTTCTGCACCTATCGGATAAGCTTCTGCTGGAGCTTCCTGGCACTTGGCTGTATCTGCAAGCTTAATGAAGCTTGGTGTATCTGCAAGCTTAGTGAAGCTTAGTGAAGCATCTCTAGATGCCTGAACTATGGGCAGGGAATTCAGTAAATCATTTGTGACATTTCTTCTGGTATAGCCTTTTAAAAAGTCTTGCACTAGATTAAAATAATCCTTCCTGACAGTTTCACCAGCTTTACCGAAATGTGTAGTTTCACAAAGTGGTGCTATGGCTGCACTAAATAAAAAAATAAAAAAATCTACCTTTAGTTACCCTTAGATAAGAAAACTGGAGGTAAATAAAGTGTATGTTACCGCTAAATGTCATATTCCTGATATGTGCATGTTGTACCATATACTTGTATTAAAAAATATCCTGTTCTCTTTATATTGCTTCCTTTGTGTGAAATACCCGATGATCCTGCCAGTCACCTTGCTTTCTTGTTTCAAACTGACCATGCTAGGCATAGAGGCATAGAAGCACATCTATTTCAACCTGGTCAGTTTTCTGGCTGTCCTTGGAGCCCAGCCTGCCTGTCCTCCAATGGTCCAATTGCCAAGACTTGTGTTGACATGTCCCCCCTCCCCCCCCCCTTTTCTCACAGCTCTACACTGGGAACATCAGCGTATTTCTGTTTTTCTGCTGACACCCCCCCCTGCAGTCCACCTCTCCAAGTACATTCTGCAGCTGAGAACAGAGGTCAGAAGACTTATAAAAAAATAAAATAAAATGGTAGATACAATATATTGTCAAAAGTATAGGGACACCTGCCTTTACACGCACATTAACTTTAATGGCATCCCAGTCTTAGTCCGTAGGGTTCAATATTGAGTTGGCCCACCCTTTGCAGCTATAACAGCTTCAACTCATCTGGGAAGGCTGTCCACAAGCTTTTAGGAGTGTGTCTATGGGAATGTTTGACCATTCCTCCAGAAGCTCATTTGTGAGGTCAGGCACTGATGTTGGATGAGAAGGCCTGGCTCACAGTCTATGCTCTAATTCATCCCAAAGGTGTTCTATCAGGTTGAGGTCAGGACTCTGTGCAGGCCAGTCAAGTTCCTCCACCCCAAACTCGTTCTCTTCTATGTCTTTATGGACCTTGCTTTGTGTGCATGGCCGCGAAAAGAAGGAATGTATTGAAATCTGCATTACATTCAGTGAAGCACAGGGGAGACATCCAGGATCTTTTAGTCCCTTTTTAGCCCATATTAACCCATGATGACTGCCACCAAATTAATCTTCACATTTTTTTGTCCCCTTTGTGATAAAATCTATATTTTATTTTCAATTGTAAAAAAAGTAAGTTATACCCAAGCACATAAAATCCCACCCCAAAAAAAAATTGAGGCCCCCCCCCCACCCCCATGTATATGCCCGTACAAACCTAAACGTCGGTCGCATGAAAGCGCAGGTTGTGGTACACATATTACATATCGCTGAGCACTCTGGAGTGAGCGCAATATTTCTAGCACCAGACCTCCTCCCTAACACTACACTGATGACCTATAGGGGGCTTTTAATGTGTCGCCTATGGAAAATATAGGGTACTGAAGTTAGTCCCCATTTCAGGGATGCACACAAATTTTAGGTTTGACATGTTGGGCATTTGTTTACGTGGTCCAACTTCATATTTTATATTTTACCAAAAATTGGGTAATTTATTGTGTTTGTGTGCCCTAAAATTAACTTCAGTGTATTTTTTTACTGAAATTTTGCATTTCCTAAACCTTTGCGGTAATATTGTGTGACATAAAAAAAATTAAACTACCACTATTTTATTCTCTAGGGTACCTGCTCTCATAAAACAGACACTGTTTTGGGGGTTTTGTGTAATCTTTAGGCCTAAAATTATTTTTTAAGCATGTGTGCAAAAACGGCTCTGGCAGAGAAAGGGTTAAAGGATGGCTGCAATAACACCACTGTGTCTCCTTCACTTCGCAGGTGGGCATAGCTATATTTTTTCTCCAAAAATAAAATGAAAACGAATAGCGCTCTCCGTTTAAAATGTTTATTTAAGATAAAAATATAACAGGTACGTGAGACCTGTGCACAATTATAACTCATACAAGGTCCGCCTCTTTCTCCTTCAGTGTAGTCAGCAGCTCTCCCAGCACTTCCTGGTCGCAATGTGATGATGTCATCAAGCTCCGCCCGACAATTGGCTGCAATAACACCAATCCGTCTCCTCCACTCCGCAGGTGGGCACAGATATGTTCTCCAAAAATAAAATGAAAATCAATAGAGCTCTCTGTTTAAAATGTTTATTTAAGATGAAAATATAAAAAGGTACGTGAGACCTGTGGACAATGATAACAACTCATAC
Source organism: Rana muscosa (assembly GCA_029206835.1). NCBI lineage: Eukaryota > Metazoa > Chordata > Amphibia > Anura > Ranidae > Rana > Rana muscosa. The sequence goes on along the minus strand of CM055117.1, from coordinate 542,170,633 downwards.
AAGGTCTACCTCTTTCTCTTTCAGTGTAGTCACCAGCTGTCCCAGCACTTCCTGGTCACAATGTGATGATGTCATCAAGCTCCACCTGACAATTGGCTGCAATAACACCAATCCGTCTCCTCCACTCCGCAGGTGGGCACAGATATGTTCTCCAAAAATAAAATGAAAATCAATTGAGCTCTCCGTTTAAAATGTTTATTTAAGATGAAAATATAAAAAGGTACGTGAGACCTGTGCACAATGATAACAACTCATACAAGGTCTGCCTCTTTCTCCTTCAGTGTAGTCAGCAGCTGTCCCAGCACTTCCTGGACGCAATGTGATGACGTCATCAAGCGCCGCCTGACATGTTTCATCATCAAGACTTTGTCACAGTCATATCAGTAAGGAAGCTGATGTTTATCAGAAGGTAACCAGAACCTTTTCTTCATGGATACCGGACATGATTCATTAATAGAAGGTAGAAGTGAAATCACTTGACCATGACTTGGTCATTTTCACCATTGCACACCCAGAATGTATGTATGTTACTGAATAGCTATAGATAATATCCAGTTTCCTTTTTTTTGTTCATTGGAATATTAGTACTAGGCTTGTGCACAACGGAAAAATTTGTTCCGTTTCGGTTCGTTTCTTTCCGGTCCTGTTGATTCGTAATCATTCGTAATTTTGCTAGACGGGATTTTTCGTGTTCGGACTCATTCGTATTTTTGCAAGCGACATTTTTCGTTGAATTTTTTGTTGCTTTATAATTCGTACTTTCGGTAGAGTACGTTGTTTTTCGTTGATTCTGGACACAACTCCTACTTTCGTAACTTTTTTTGGGTTCGTTGATTCGTAATTTTCTGTGTCTCTCTCACGACGACGCTGCCTATTATGCCTAATGTGCTTCGAATGGATTTGTACTTTTCGAAATACATAGCGGTTATTTGTAACGATTCGAAATCTCGTATTTTACTTTCGTTTTTTACATGCGGCTATAGCCTCCGCCCCTGTACACCATTTTGAGAGGGTTCAGCACGGTGAGGGAGAAGCAGAGAGCAGAGCAGAGTGTTATTGTGCTTCGAATGGATTAGAAATCTCGTATTTTACTTTCGTTTTTTACATGCGGCTATAGCCTCCGCCCCTGTACACCATTTTGAGAGGGAGTTCAGCACGGTGAAGGAGAAGTAGAGAGCAGAGCAGAGTGAGTGTTATTGTGTTTCCAATGGATTTGTACATTCATAAGTTTTTTCATAACGAATTATGCCGAAGACATTCGGGCATTCGCTATTTTGCGGTATAATTTATTTCGGATTCGGTTTTATTCGTAATTGCTTTGTTCGGAAATTCGAATGCTTCCGAATGTCCGAAAGTTGCTAAATTCGGACGAATTTCGATTCGTTACGAAACGAATTGCACAAGCCTAATTAGTACTATAGGACCCGTTTACACCATGTGAGTGGAGCTGCACACATATAAAATAACGGCTATCCACTGTATGTACCTCGTTCACACCAAACACTGGCAGTGGTATGCGCTGTGTAAAAAGGCAGCATGTATACAATTTTACGCAGCACAGATCGTCACACCTCTTGTTACCGCACTGCAGCACATCACAATGTTCTGCAGTGCATAGAGCTGAATGAAGAGTCATCTTGTAAATTATGGCAAACTTTGACTCCCCAGTCTCCGCACAAACAAACAGAACTAAATAGGATTTTTCAGTGCTGTATAGAAAAGAGCATTCTTAAACATGAATAATAAAGTAAATAGTGTCACGTATTATACCAACTCACCTACATAAGGCAGACCAGTGTGCACACATATAGCGCATGGCCTGGTGTGAATGACTCATACCTCACACTGCTAGCCACTTTTTTTTACAGTTGGGAAAGGTGACCAGTGACCAACTGCTGTTTGAATGACAGCTCCCCAACACGGAGAGGACAGCAGTCATCTGGGACTTTGAGAGACAGCTGGTGAATTGAAGCTAAAATGGCAAAAAAGGAGGCAGACTTAGCCAAATGCGTGCCACCCCTTGGCCCATTTCCTAGAATTATTTGGACTCACCAGGACACGCCACTAGATAAGCTTGACGAAGTATGCTATGATATCTGGAAACGGACCGAACGTTTGCCAGATGGATTGAAACCCAAACACACATCTACACTCCCTGAAGAACCGAAGGATGTTCATGCTGAACACAGGTACTGTAAGTTTATTGTGAAAACCTAGAAAAGACCTTAGGAGGTACATGGACAATTCAATGTTGTTAAAAATGATCACAGCAAACCTAAAATTCTTCCTGATATTTCCTTGAACGATTCAGCAAATGCATTTAACAACATTGGATACTATATCACCAAATGCTAGCTCTGTTAAATCTAATGAGCTCTTGAAGATTTAATTTGTGCGGTAGCAAGATATAATTATAGATGTAGTGCAGTTATTTTAACAACAAAGGCTATTTGATAAGCTGTGTAACTGGGCATCCATTTAAGCAGAGAGAACGAATACAAGATGTAGAGGGCTACCTTCCTTTTTAGTTATTGAAGATCTGCTTCCATATATCAAAGTAGTAAAATGTAGGTTTTCTCAAATTAAATTGTGATACAATGCACTTTAAAGGGATTTCCCAGTTTCATTAAAAATTCTCATCTGTTTCTAAGCCACAAATTTTAGCAACAAGGAGAACAGGAGAACTGAGCCTACCAAACACCAGTCATACCCATGCTTGGTGAATTAGGGCTCATTCACACTAGCCCACCCACTAAAACATATGTGTGCTCATGTAGGGGCAGTGCAATGTGTTTTTACAATGCATTGCACTGTTTACTTTATTTTAATTTTTTTACTTTATTGAAGTTTTACAAAATTACACTTCATTCAAGTCTATGCACCACACTGGTACAGTGCAGTGACGTATGGTGCGGTGCGTTGATTCCTCAAAGCAGCATTATGGTATGAACACGGTACATAGAAAACAATTATTTTGCAATCTGCCTGTGCAATATAGTGGTTCTAAAGCCTATTTTTTTTTTTTTTACCTTAATGCATTAGGGTAAAAAACCTTCTGTGTAACAGAATCACCCCCTGCCCAACCGGGGCAGTCCGTGCCATGCAGTGCCCGTCATTTGTGCTTCTCCTCCCCTGTCATGATCTTCTTCACCCGGGCGGCGCGGCTGCACACTATCCTCTCCTCTCCAGCTCTCCTCTCCAGCTGCCGCCCGGGTGGGGTTTGTCCCGAGGGGGGTCTGTATTAATGGAGGGGGGTCTGTACTAATGGAGGGGGTGGTCTGTTCTAATGGAGGGGGGTCTGTACCAATGGAGGGGGGAGTCTGTACTAATGGAGGGGGGTCTGTACTAATGGAGGGGGGTCTGTACTAATGGAGGGGGGGTCTGTACTAATGGAGGGGGGTGGTTTGTGGTGGGTCTATACTAATAAAGTGGGGTCTGTTCTAATAGAGGGGGGGTCTGTTCTAATGGAGGGGGGGTCTGTACTAATGGAGGGGGTGGTTTGTGGTGGGTCTGTACTAGAAGGGGGGTCTGTACTAATGGAGGGGGGGGTGGTTTGTGGGGTGGTCTGTACTAATGGAGGGGGGTGGTTTATGGGGGTCTGTACTAATGGAGGGGGATGGATTGTGGGGGGTTCTGTACTAATGGAGGGGGTGGTTTGTCCTGAGGGGGGTCTGTACTAATGGGTGGGTGGTTTGTCTGGGGGGTCTGTACTAATAGAGGGGGGTGGTTTGTCCTGAGGGGGGTCTGTACTAAAGGGGGGGGTGGTTTGTCCTGAGGGGGGTCTGTACTAATGGAGGGGGGTGGTTTGTCCTGGGGGTCTGTACTAATGGAGGGGGGTGGTTTGTCCTGGGGGGTCTGTACTAATGGAGGGAGGGTGGTTTGTCCTGGGGGGGTCTGTACTAATGGAGGGAGGGTGGTTTGTCCTGGGAGGTCTGTACTAATGGAGGGGGTGGTGTGTCCTGGGGGGTCTGTACTAATGGAAGGAGGGTGGTTTGTCCTGGGGGGTCTGTACTAATGGAGGGGGGTGGTTTGTCCTGGAGGTCTGTACTAATGGAGGGAGGGTGATTTGTCCTGGGGGGTCTGTACTAATGGAGGGAGGGTGGTTTGTCCTGGGGGTCTGTACTAATGGAGGGGGGGTGGTTTGTCCTGAGGGGGGTCTGTACTAATGGGTGGGTGGTTTGTCCGGGGGGTCTGTACTAATGGAGGGGGGGTGGTTTGTCCGGGGGGTCTGTACTAATGGAGGGGGTGGTTTGTCCTGAGGGGGGTCTGTACTAATGGGTGGGTGGTTTGTCCAGGGGGGTCTGTACTAATGGAGGGAGGGTGATTTGTCCTGGGGGGTCTGTACTAATGGAGGGAGGGTGGTTTGTCCTGGGGGGTCTGTACTAATGGAGGGGGGTGGTTTGTCCTGAGGGGGGTCTGTACTAATGGGTGGGTGGTTTGTCCGGGGGGGTCTGTACTAATGGAGGGGGTGGTTTGTCCTGAGGGGGGTCTGTACTAATGGGTGGGTGGTTTGTCCAGGGGGCTCTGTACTAATGGAGGGGGGTGGTTTGTTCTGAGGGGGGTCTGTACTAATGGAGGGGGGGTGGTTTGTCCTGAGGGGGGTCTGTACTAATGGAGGGGGTGGTTTGTCCTGGGGGGTCTGTACTAATGGAGGGGGGTGTTTGTCCTGGGGGTCTGTACTAATGGAGGGGGGTCTGTACTGAGGGAGGGGTTTATACTTACTGGGGAGTCTGCACTGACGGAGGGGGATCTATACTTAGTGGCGGGGGTCTGTACTGAGGGGCGACTATAGTTGGTGAAGGGGGGTGACACCAACCCTAGTGACGCCACTGCAGCCGCGGGCTCTTCTTTCCCTCCTCCCTCTCCTCGCGCCGCTGTACTAGTGAGCAGCGCTTGCCAGCACAGCCGCCCACTATGTTTCTTCCCCCGCCTTCATATCAGCCAGGGAAGAAATAGAATAAAAAAATGAGCAGAGAAGAGGATTGTGGGACATATAGTCCCGAGGACTGGCAGCCCCACTGTAACACGGAAACTGCAGCCCACACAGCATGCCCAGCTGAATAGGAGAGAGAGAGAGCCAGGAGCCCGGAAAAGCTTTCAGGGAAGTGCACCCAGGACTCCAGAGGGAGAGGACAGTGTTGAGAGAACACCATCAGAGAGAGAACCCCGCTGCCCTGCGCCACCAGGGGGAAAGCAACACAGCCTGGCGCCATCCCTGGCGGAGAAAGGAATGGAGTCATTGCCAGAATACAGATCTGGACTCTACCCAGTCGAGTCCCCACGGGCAATTCAGAGTGAGCCAACTCCTGATCAGAGGAACCGTTGTTGCTGTATCGCTGGGTCAGGTGAGAGGGTCAATCAGCCATTATCTCCAGTAGTATGTCTGCAGTCTCTGACCATCTCCTGTGCTATGTCTGCAGTCTCTGACCATCTCCTGTGCTATGTCTACAGTTTCTGACCATCTCCTGTGCTATGTCTGCAGTCTCTGACCATCTACTGTGCTATGTTTGCAGTCTCTGACCATCTCCTGTATTATATCTGCAGTCTCTAACCATCTCCTGTATTATGTCTGAAGTCTCTGACCATCTCCTGTACTATGTCTGGGGGCTCTTTCTAACAGACTCCCGCTGGCAATTCAGAGTGAGCCAACTCCTGATCAGAGGAACCGTTGTTGCTGTATCACTGGGTCAGGTGAGAGTGTCAATCAGCCATTCTCTCCAGTGGTATGTCTGCAGTCTCTGACCATCTCCTGTGCTATGTCTGCAGTCTCTGACCATCTCCTGTGCTATGTCTGCAGTTTCTGACCATCTCCTGTGCTATGTCTGCAGTCTCTGACCATCTACTGTGCTATGTCTGCACTCTCTGACTGTCTCTTGTAACATGTCTGCAGTCTCTGACCATCTCCTGTATCATGTCTGCAGTCTCTGACCATCTCCTGTATCATATCTGCAGTCTCTGATCATCTCCTGTATCATGTCTGCAGTCTGTGACCATCTCCTGTACTATGTCTGGGGGCTCTTTCTAACAGACTCTCTAATAGAAGGCCTCTCTGTGTGCATCAGAGAGACTCCCCTCCAGGTCTCATTAGTGTACGCTCTTCCTGTATTTTCTTTATTGTTAAAAGATCATGGGAGGATCCCAGGGAAACAAAGACTTCTTAGGGAAGCATCTCTGTGTTTGAGTCGTTGCCATAGAAACGTGTAAAGGGGAGGAGTTTGTAAGATGACCACGCCCATGTGGGGGGCGCCAGAAATATTTCTACACCCAGGCATCTGTGACCCTAGGATCGGCCCTGACCACCACCACCACATATAATTACCTAAGGCCATTCACAAACCAGCAGAGGCTCTCCCAGCTCTGTCCCTCCTCTCTGGGCAGATTGATAGCTGCAGAAGCTACTGGCTCACATTGCTGTCAATCAAATTCTGTCATGAGGAGCGGGGGGCAGGGCTGAGCCGTTTGGTCTGTGTCAGGAATGAGCCTGCACGGGTGCCCCCATAGAAGGTGGCTTTCTATGGGGGCACTTGCCAAAGAGGATGAGCCAGGAGCTTGGCCTGGGACCCCAGAAGAAGAGGATCGGGGCTGCTCTGTGCAAAACCATTGCACAGGGCAGGTTAGTATGACATGTTTATTTTAAGGAACCCTTAAGGCTGGTTCACACCACAAAAACATACTCCAGATCCGTTCCGGATGCGTTTCTACATGCATGTTTTTGTCATGTTCCGGTGCATTTTTGATGCGCGTTTGATGCGTTTCCAGATGCATTCCAGATGCTTTTGTTCTTTTTTTTTCCATTTTTTTTCACTGTGCTGGGTCTGGTGCGTTTTTGATGCGTTCAAGTGCATTATGGTGTTTTTTGATGCGTTTTACTGCGTTTTAGTACTGTCCAGTGCAAGAAAAATGTTGCATGTTCTACTTTTTTTCTGGAAGCCCTGGAACTGACTGTAGTGGTGTAAACAATGCCATTGGAAACCATATAATCTACTTTAAGCCTGCTTTTAAGTTTTTACGCTCGTTTTGCACAGAGTGGCCCCGATTCTCCGCTTCTGGGGTCCCTCGGCAGCTCTCGTGGCAGCTCTCATGGCTCCTCCCTGCATTAGATAACCCCCTAGGAGAAACGCTCTCCTGAGGGGGTTACCTTGCGGGTGCGCTCCTGAGTCATACACTCCATATGACTCGGCCCCACCCCCTGGTGCCTGCGTCATTGGATTTGATTGACAGCAGCTGGAGCCAATAGCTGTGCTGCTATCAAGCTATCCAATCAAAGCCGGGACTCCACGGAGCGAAGGACGGCGAGCATGCGCCCATGGAAATTCGGGGCTCAGGTAAGTAAAACAGGGGGGGGGGGCGGACACTGCAAGATGTTTTTTCACCTTAATGCATATGATGCATTAAGGTGAAAAAACACAAAGGTTTACAACCCCTTTAAGGGCCGAACAGTTGCTGTCTTGTTAACTACATGATCTCTCGTACCATCTCCCACCTGCTGACAGTGAAAAACAGTGTCAGATAAGAAGTAGTGCCCCTCTGTATAGTGATACACAATGGATCATTTTTCAGAGGTAGTTGAACAGTAATTTGCAGATGTTTAGAAAGCAATACTTTTTCCTCCTGAATGCTACTTTTTCTTTTATCCCAAGAGGGATTTTACATTGAAATACTCAACTGCCAACTGTGTGCCAAGCATTTGGCACGTAGTAGCAGTGTGTTCCCTTAGAATTCAATATATGAACGCGACATGCCAAACATTTCTGTTGCAGCAATGTGAGTAAACCTGAACGTCTGTCATGAAACTTTGTAGGTAGGTGGTCAGGAACGTAAAAAAAATGCAGATGAACTGTGTGTTTTTTCCACCCCTTTGCCAGTCACATGAACTGAGCCTAATGCCGCGTACACGCGATCGTTTTTCACGACGTTAAAAATGCAATTTTTTTAAATTGGGCATTAAAAACGATCGTGTGTAGGCTCCAGAGCATTTTTAACGGCGTGAAAAACGGGCATTAAAAATTTCGAACATGCTCTATTTTTTCACGTCATTTTTCATGTCGTTTTTTTTTAACGTCGTGAAAAACGGTAGCGTGTATGCTTTTACGAGGGGAACAAAAACGCGCATGCTCAGAAGCAAGTGATGAGACGGGAGCGCTCTTTCTGGTTAAACTAGCGTTCATAATGGAGATAGCACATTCGTCACGCTGTAACGGACTGAAAAGCACAAGGCTGAAAAGCGCAAATCGTCGCTCAACAAACTTTACTAACATGAAGGGTGGTGCCATTCGAATGGAACTTCCCCTTTATAGTGCCGTCGTACGTGTTGTACGTCACTGCGCTTTGCTCAAGCGTTTTTTTTAATGAACGTGTGTACGCAAGACAGGCTTGAGAGGAAACAAGAAAAATCACGTTGAGAAAAACTTTGTTTTTTAAAATGACATTAAAAACGGTCGTGTGTACGCGGCATTACAGCTTTTTTGTCTACTCTAATGCCCCATACACACAATCATTTTTAATGTCATTTTTAAAACTGACGTTTTTCTCGTCATTTTTTTTCTTGTTTCCTCTCAAGCCTGTCTTGCGTACACACCATCATTTTAAAAAAATGTTCAAGAAAAGCGCAGTGACGTACACCACGTACGACGGCACTATAAAGGGGAAGTTCCGTTCGAATGGCGCCACCCTTCATGTTAGTAAAGTTTGTTGAGAGACGATTCGCTCTTTTCAGTCTAGTGCTTTTCAGTCCGTTACAGCATGACGAATGTGCTATCTCCATTACGAACGCTAGTTTTACCAGAACGAGCGCTCCCGTCTCATACTTGATTCTGAGCATGCGCATTTTTTTTCACGTCGTTAAAGCATACACACTATCGTTTTTCACGTCGTTAAAAAAAACGACATGAAAAACGACGTGAAAAAAGAGAGCATGTTCGAAATTTTTAATGCCCGTTTTTCACGTCGTTAAAAATGCTCTGGAGCATACACACGATCATTTTTAATGGCCATTTTTTTTAATGGCATTTTTAACGGCATGAAAAATGATCGTGTGTATTGGGCATTTCAAGCATTTAACCCTTGGAAGGGGGGACTAAGTGGGGCACTGCAAGGGTAACTTTTGTGTAAATCCAGGAATACGTTTTAGAGGAATAAGGGGTACATATAACATTTCATAGGTATGGAACATTCATGATATTTTTTTTTGTTGGCTACATCTGTTACAATGTCTGTACAATGTTCATGTAATGTGACAGCATCTAAGCCCAATATGCATTTGTTGGTAACATGTACAGAGAGGTGAAAAATGTATTCCAAGGTAGAAGCATCTGACGATGGGTAGTCCACGCGTCCCATTTGAGAGAGAACAGGTGCATCCTATCTTGTAAAGTATAGAGGATCCTTTCCATTAACATGATATGACGTGACATCAACGGCGCATGCGCACTGCGCTATTAGGGACAGAATGCTCAGTATGCCGTCTTTCAGAGTGCTGTGCCGCGATCGTGGCTCCTGATAGCCGGCAAACCCAGAAGGAAGGCTGGGTGAAGATGGAAGACCTGTTAGTGGTGACAGTGCACCGCTGGAGGGCTTTGTTTTAAGGTAGGTCTTTCATAATGTGCTAGTATGTGATGCATATTAGCATATTATGCTCTTAACTTGCAGGGGGAAGGTTTTTTTTTTTCAGCTTTACTACCACTTTAATTTCCCCTTATGCCGCGTACATGCGATTGGACCTTTTTCCGACCAAACTCACATTGGAATTCCGACGGAATTTTATCGTAAAAAAATAAAACAGGTTCTATATTTAAATTCCGATGGAATTCAATGGGGCCCACACACGGTCGGAATTTCCGATGAAAAAACACCGGACTCGGTCTGACTTTTTTCATTGGAAATTCCTATCGTGTGTACAAGGCATAACTCTATGCAAAATGAAAAAAAAAAATATGACTAAACTTTAACACTTATATTATTATTATAACTGTAGTACCATAATCATAAGAAAATAATATTATTAGAGCCCTTACTTACCTATAGCCACCAAGCAGTCAGTCTCCAGCCTGCTCGGTCAAACAGCTCCTTTAGTTGTCTACAGTCTGCCAATCGTATTTACTACAAGAAAATGGACACCATAGGTGGTACACATAGGGTTCCCACGTAGCCAGTGTTTTGTTGGTCTAACTGGTAAAATAAGACTTGTTGCAAATGTTGAAAGAAAATAAATCATAAACCTGTTTTTTTTTCCCTATTAAATGGCAACTTTAGGTTTACTTGATAGTACCCTATTATAGAAGGTATGGGGCTTTAGAGCCCATTCACACAGGGGCAACACGACTTCCAGCGCGATTTTATGAGGCAACTCAGACACGACCTGAGTATGAATCACAGCGCGATCTGGAGCTATTTACAAGGCAACTCCAAGTTGCCTGCAGGACAGGAGACATTCCAGTGGCCAATCAAACAAGAATCAGCTCTGTGGGAGGGAGGGGGGAGAGAGAGTTTTGCCTGATAAATGTATGTTTTCTTCCTGGAGAGTTGCTCCTATTAAAACAGTGAGGCCTCGTACACACGGCCGAGATTCTCGTCGAAAAAAACATGTCGTTTTTTTCCAACGAGATTCTTGGACAAGAAACTTGTCCCGGCCGAGTGTACACACGCTCGATTCAAAGAACACGCGGTTCTTTGAATGGAGCGTACGCGGTGACGTCATCGACTACGACGAGCATGCGCTCGTCACATTCGATGCCGTCGCCGCCATCTTGGTATACCCTATCTATGCCTAGGAAGCTACCGCGCATGCGTCAAAGTCATTTCGAGCATGTGCGGGCTTCCCGGCGAAAAGGTAAGTGTACACACACACAATTTTCTCGTCGAGAAACAGGCTGACGAGAATCTCGACGAGAAAATAGAGAGCAGGATCTCTATTTTCTCGTCGAGATTCTTGTCGCTTTTCTTGACGAGAAACCATACACACGAACTAATTTCTCGGCAAAAAATCTCTGCCAGCAAGTTTCTTGCTGGTTTTTGCCGAGAAACTCGTTCGTGTGTACGAGGCTTGAGAGGCGACTCCCATTGAAATTAATGGTTACAGGTCGCCTAGAAGTCGGATTAAAGTAGTACAGGGACCTTTTTTGAAGTCGGAGCGACTGCAGTAGTGTGCATTAAGACGGCTCCATTAACTTACATTGATTTCTTCAGCCAGCGCGACCTGAGGCGACTAGGGGCGACCTGGGGCGATTTGGAGTCGGATCCAAAGATGCCCCTGTGTGAATGGGCTCTTAATGTGGTCAGATTGCAGATCTTTGACACTATAAACACTATTAGCTGTCAGTTTTCAGATATGGGTGGCATACAGAAAAATGTTAGCAAGTAGAATGGGTCATCTGCTGTCATCAACTGCCATGTTCGGTCCATTCAGAAAAAAAAAACATGTTTATCTTTTTACATTATCCCGTACTGTGCCATTGTTTCACATGATTTTGTAAGTCTCTTTTGCAGTCCTTTTTTTATAAAGCACTGAAATAAAAAGTTATGAAAGCAAAGAGCTGTGTAAAAATGTCAAAGCTGGCATAAAAAGAGGAAAAAAAGAAAAAACAATATGAATTATGCCTCCTTAAAAAAATCCTTCCCCACCTTCCCTTTATTGTAACAATGGGTGATGTATAGTGACATTTCAGAGCTGTAAAAAGTGAAAAGTTATGTTCACCTCTTTATTATGAGATGAAGTAAAATTGAGAAATACTAGTGAAAAAAAAAGGTTTTTAAAATTATTTTAACCTATTCATGTGGTCATTTTTTCTTGATCAGACCACATTTTATAGTTTTTCTGTGTGCTAGTTTACTTAACAATAACTTTTTAACCACTTTGCAAAATAATTTAAATTTTTTTTTTTTTTAGCACATGCGCTATATTACCAAAAGTATTGGGACACCTGCCTTTACACCCACATGAACTTTAATGACATCCCAGTCTTGGTCCGTAGGGTTCAATATTGAGTTGGCCCACTCTTTGCAGCTATAACAGCTTCAACTCTTCTGGGAAGGCTGTCCACAAGGTTTAGGAGTGTGTCTATAGGAATGTTTGACCATTCTTCCAGAAGCCCATTTGTGAGGTCAGACACTGATGTTGGATGAGAATGCCTGTCTCCCAGTCTCCACTCAAATTCATCCCAAAGGTGTTCTATCGAGTTGAGGTCAGGACTCTGTGCAGGCTAGTCAACTTCTTCCACCCCAAACTCGCTCATTCATGTCTTTATGGACCTTGCTTTGTGTGCTGGTCCAAATCATTTAGTAGAGGGGGGATTATGGTGTGGGATTGTTTTTAGGGGTTAGGCTTGGCCCCTTAGTTCCAGTGAAGGGAACTCTTAAGGTATCAGCATACCAAGACATTTTGGACAATTTCATGCTTCCAACTTTGTGTGAACAGTTTGGGGATGGCCCCTTACTGTTCAACATGACTGAGTACCAGTGCACAAACAAGGTCCATAAAGACATGGAAGAGCAAGTTTGGGATGGAGGAACGTGATTGTCCTGACCTCAACCCAATAGAACACCTTTGGGATATATTAGAGTGGAGACTGCGAGTCAGGCTTTCTCATCCACATCAGTGCCTGACCTCACAAATGCGCTTCTGGAAGAATGGTCAAACATTCCCATAGACACAATCCTAAACCTTGTGGACAGCCTTCCCAGAAGAGTTGAAGCTGTTATAGCTGCAAAGGGTGGGTCAACTCAAAGTTAATTCCTACGGACTAAGACTGGGATGCATGGGCGTCCGCTGAACTTTTTTAAGGGGGGGGGCATCATTTTAAGGTCATCCATGCTCGGTCCCTTTTTGACAATGTCATGAAGGGGAGGGGCTTAGTCATTATCACATAAAGTGCAGGCATGCAAAGGTTTGAGAAACCTGATGCAACTATCAAGCAACTAGCAACTTTGAAATAACAATCCCTAGGATCAGTTCCAGTTTCTGCAATAACAATCCCCAGCTTTGCTGTCAGCTTCCGCAATAAAAATCACCAGCATTGGTGTCAGTAGCAACAATAATAACCCCCCACATCGGTGCATATTTCGAGAATAAAAACTTCAGCATCTGTACCAGTGTGCATAAAAATGACCCTCAGCACTGGTGTCAGTTTCCGCACTTAAAACTCCCAGCATTTGGTGTCATTTTCTGCAATAATTGCCCCCAGCATAGATGGGAGGATATCAGGTTAGACACTTCCTAATGGCTCAATCCCTAGGAACAGTAATGGATAATGGCCAACAGGCCCTCTTACCAGACCTGGTGAAACCGCAACAGTGATCCCTCTGGCTGGACGTTCGCTCACTCTGGGTTGCCTGGGGTGACTCTAGTCAATAGTGTAGCATGCCTGTACCCTGGCAGTGGCTCGGTCTTTCTCCCTCTCTGGTGGTGCGGGTACAGCGTGGCTCCCTCTCTGATGGTGCGGGTACAGCGTGGCTCCCTCTCTGGTGGTGCGGGTACAGTGGGGCTCCCTCTCTGGTGGTGCGGGTACAGCGTGGCTCCCTCTCTGGTGGTGCAAGTACAGCGTGTCTCTCTCTGACTGTGCGGCTAGAGCGTGGCTCTCTGGTTGGTGCGGGTAGAGCGTGGCTCTCTGGTGGTGTGGGTACAGCCTGGCTCCCTCTCTGGCTTCCCCCAGCACAGTATTCTCTTTTCTCCTCTTGTAACACCCCCCCCCCGCAGCAGAGTGCTTGCATGCTGGGTGCTGTAGGCTACAGCTTGTCTGTGGACACGCTGGGGCCGCCACTCTTCAGGGACTACATTTCCCATGATGCCCCCAGTCCCCAGAGTCTTCTAATTGGCCCTCTGCTGTGGCCAATCATTGGGAGGAAAACAGCGGGCAGGAAGTGGGATGGCGGCACTGCGAATCCAATTAGAGCCACTCTCTCTTCTAGCTTCAGCTGACAGAAAAGGGGAGGGGGCGATCGGGGGAGATTTACAGACAGCCCGCAGCTCTCCTCTCCCTGTCACAACACCACTGCTCCATTTACCGGAGAACTCGGCAGCGGCGCCGTGACAGGGAGAGGAGAGCTTCGGGCTGTCTGTATATCTCCCCCGATCGCCCCCCTCCCCCTTTCTGTCAGCCGAAGAGAGAGAGAGAGAGTGGCTCTAATTGAATTCGCTGCGCCGCCGCCTTGCTTCCTCCCCGTTGTTTTCCTTTCAGAGAATCACGGCACAGGATTCCAGGGGGGGGGGGCAAACGCCCTCCCTTGCCCTATGGAGCGGACGCCCATGCTGGGATGCCATTAAAATTCATATGCATCCCAATACTTTTGAAAATATAGTGTATGTGTCCTTCATTGTGGTGCTACTCCAATAATAAGACTTTAATTAACATCCAACCTGGCACAGGGACCTTGGGAGGACCATAACTTACAGTTGGGTTATCATGAGAGGGTTACATAGACTGAAAAGAGCTAAATAAAGAAAGTAACAAACAAAAAGGGAAAGGTTTTCCTCTTTATAACAGACCATCTTGGGCTTTCTGTGTCTTACCCTCTTGCTTGAGGGTGTCAATGATGGCCTTCTGGACAGCAGTCAGGTCGGCAGTCTTACCCATGATTGCGGTTTTGAGTAATGAACCAGGCTGGGCGTTTTTAAAAGCCTCAGGAATCTTTTGCAGGTGTTTAGAGATAATTAGTTGATTCAGATGATTAGGTTAATAGCTCGTTTAGAGAACCTTTTCATGATATGCTAATTTTTTGAGATAGGATTTTTGGGTTTTCATGAGCTGTATGCCAAAATCATCAATATTAAAACAAGAAAAGGCTTGAACTACTTCAGTTGTGTGTAATGAATCTAAAATATATGAAAGTCTAATGTTTATGAGTACATTACAGAAAATAATGAACTTTATCACAATATGCTAATTTTTTGAGAAGGACCTGTATGTATACATTGTCACAAATAACAACCACACCTATGTAAAGGTCCCACATCTATAAATAATATCAACATTTTCTTTTGAGAAATTACTTTTTATAACCTTGTTGTTTTGGCTTTGGCCATATAAGTGGGCTGCTTTCTGGGCAGGGAGTCAGTGATGTGATAGAAAATATCTTTCCACACCACCAAACCTTATTCATTTTAAATATGATTTATATATGTATTCAAAAATATATTCTAATCTCTTCCACAGCTAACATCAGCTTCTATGCTCACAAATCACTGGTCTGACCATGACCCTATTTTAGTTTCTTGCAAATCACTGTTACAAAAACCTCTTCTTGGAGTTTGAATGATTCTTTACTGTGTTTTTCTGACATTCTCTGTGATTTAAAACACAAGTCTATGGCTTATTTGTAACTCAGTGAACAATCGGTCCAACCTCATGCTACCTTATAAGAAGCTTGTAAGGCCATCATTTGGGGCCACGTTATTTAACACACTTCACGCTGTAATAAGGAAAAGAAGGCCCACATTAAATGTTTAGAATTTATAAAGCCACAGAAATCTTCAAATACAACAATACAACTCGCTCGCATGAAGGTGATGAGCTCTTGCGGGGGTGGGGGGGCGACACAGCCGCTGAGGGACCCTAGAAGATCAGGTTCGGGGCCACTCTGTGCAAAACGAGCTGCACAATGGAGGTAAGTATAGCATGTTTGTTATTTAAATTTTTTTTTTTTACCTTTACATACCCTTTAATTCCGTTGAATGTTCTAGGAAGATTCGACGAAGCAGCTAAACTGTACGACGCCGCAATCGTACATTTCTGGTTGAATGCTCCGCCCACAAGCTATAGTAGAATTCTAATGTTGTATGACTAGTAATAATTATATTTATTAATTATTATTACTAGTCAAACAACATTAGAATTCTTCTATAGCCTATGGGCCTATGGGCGGAGCATTTGACCAAAAATGTCCGCTTGCGGGGATTGCTTCATCGAATCTTCATGTTGAATCTTTTCTCTCTATGTCGAATAATCTTGGACTAATAGAGTTAGGTTAGGCACATTCAACCGCAGGTTCAATAGACATAGATTGCTATTGTCACCATCATGTTGAATCTTCTATCTATATCAAACTGTTGTCGCAACAAAATGAAAATAAAGCATTTTTTATGTTGGATCTTTCGGATTTCAGATTCTGTGCGTTGGTTATCGTTTGTTAAAACGAATGTGAAAATCCCCGAAATTCGTACGAAAACGAATGCACATGTCTAGTTAAATATTATCTCCTTATTGTCCAGTGTAACAATATACATTCCCAATGGTGTCATTTGCACCTTCACCAACAAAGCTGATGGAACCTGTAGTGATAATCCATCACCAAATGGTACACCACAAAGATATGCTGTCTTATCACAGGACAGCAATTAACGCATGTAAATAGATGTTCCTCTGCAATTATATCTCTCTTATCACCGGAGTTACTCCATTGTGCACTCTCTCCTTCTGTTCAGAGGGTCTGGTCACATTGATGCCCTCCACTCCCACCAGGGGTCAGTGACAGTGTAGTCATCGATGTGTAATCACCAGTAGTGTTGAGCGAACCCGAACTGTAAAGTTCGGGTCCGTACCGAACTTTAGCTTTTTCCCGTGCTCGTGCAAAAAAAGACCCGTTTAGGGCAAAAAAAAAAAAAAAAAAAAATTTGCACTTTAATGTACGCTTGCAAAAAACGCCGTTTAGGGGCACAAAAAAAAGTTTGCAGTGTGTTATACATATTTTGAGGTGTGTGAAATAAACAATTTCTATATAGTTTTCTCCTACTGTGCTATACTAAAAAAACAACATTTTTTTTTAATAGCATTTTCTGCAGTTCTGTAGCTGTGCGATTCAGCGGTTATGTACTGTGGGTGTGTTCTGCTCTTCCAAAAAACGCCGTTTAGTGGCACAAAAAAAAGTTTGCAGTGTGTTATACATATTTTGAGGTGTTTGAAATAAACAATTTCTTTATAGTTTTCTCCTACGTTGCTATACTAAAAAAACAACATTTTTTTTGAATAGCATTTTCTGCAGTTCTGTAGCTGTGCGATTCAGCGGTTACGTACTGTGGGTGTGTTCTGCTCTTCCAAAAAACGCCGTTTAGTGGCACAAAAAAAAGTTTGCAGTGTGTTATTCATATTGTGAGGTGTTTGAAATAAACAATTTCTTTATAGTTTTCTCCTACTGTGCTATACTAAAAAAACAACATTTTTTTTGAATAGCATTTTCTGCAGTTCTGTAGCTGTGCGATTCAGCAGTTACGTACTGTGGGTGTGTTCTGCTCTTCCAAAAAACGCCGTTTAGTGGCACAAAAAAAAGTTTGCAGTGTGTTATACATATTTTGAGGTGTTTGAAATAAACAATTTCTTTATAGTTTTCTCCTACGTTGCTATACTAAAAAAACAACATTTTTTTTGAATAGCATTTTCTGCAGTTCTGTAGCTGTGCGATTCAGCGGTTACGTACTGTGGGTGTGTTCTGCTCTTCCAAAAAACACCGTTTAGTGGCACCAAAAAAAGTTTGCAGTGTGTTATACATATTTTGAGGTGTGTGAAATAAACAATTTCTATATAGTTTTCTCCTACTGTACTATACTAAAAAAACAACATTTTTTTTGAATAGCATTTTCTGCAGTTCTGTAGCTGTGCGATTCAGCGGTTACGTACTGTGGGTGTGTTCTGCGCTTCCAAAAACACCCATTTAGGGCAAGATCCTAAATTTTGAAAATATGAGGAGAAGGTCAAAGGGACGTGGTGGCCCCGGTCGTGGTGCTGCTGGTGGAGCTCCTGTTGCAGGGAGAGGACGTGGTGGATCTGTGCCAGATACACGCACAAGTGAAACACCTTCCTCAGGTGCGAGTAGGCGACCGAGCCTGCGGCGGTATTTTGTCGCGCCTAATGAGGCTGTACGAATGTTTAGGCCAGGACAAGTACAGGCGATAGTAGATTGGGTTGCTGACAGTGCCTCGGGTTCCTTCACATTGTCTCCCACCCACTCTTCTGATGAAAGAACAGAGTTGGCACCTGAAACCCATGTCCATCAGTCTTTCACCTCACCCCCTTGCAAATCAGCCAAGCAGTCTGAGCCCCAAATCATGCAGCAGTCTCTTCTGCTTTTCGATGACTCTGTTAGCAGGGTTTCCCAGGGCCATCCACCTAGCCCTGCCCCAGAAGTGGAAGAGATTGAGTGCACCGATTCCCAACCACTTATGTTTCATGATGAGTACATGGGAG
Organism: Rana muscosa; assembly: GCA_029206835.1. NCBI lineage: Eukaryota > Metazoa > Chordata > Amphibia > Anura > Ranidae > Rana > Rana muscosa. The sequence goes on along the minus strand of CM055117.1, from coordinate 542,152,463 downwards.
GACCATCGCAGTACGTCTCGGATGATGACGAAACACAGGTGCCAACTGCTGCTGCTTTCGCAATTGTGCAGACAGACAAGGAGGGCAGGGGTGAAGACTGGGTGGAAGATGATGTGGAGGACGATGAGGTCCTCGACCCCACATGGAATCAACGTTATGCAGGTGACCAGTGTAGTTTGGAGGAAGAGGCGGTGGTCGCACAGAGCCACCAGCACAGCAGAAGAGGGAGCAGGGTGCAAAAGCGGAGCGTCTGTCAGCTAGACAGTATGTCTGCTACTGCCCAACGCAGCAAGGGACCGAGCACACCAAAGCCAGGTCCAAGGAGTTCCCCAGCGTGGCAGTTCTTCACACAATGTGCTGATGACAAGACACGAGTGGTTTGCACGCTGTGCAATCAGAGCCTGAAGCGAGGCATAAACGTTCTCAACCTAAGCACAACCTGCGTGACCAGGCATCTAAGTGCAAAGCACGAGCTGCAGTGGAGTAGACACCTCAAAAACCAAGAAAGGTCTCTGGCTCCTCCTGCTTCCTCTTCTGCTGCAGTCTCGGCCTCTTCATCCACCTCTGTAGTGACAGTGGCACCTGCCACCCCGCAAACAGAGCATCTGCCAGCAACACTACCACCTGGGTCACCAACCATCTCCACAATGTCCCATGGAAGCGTTCAGCTCTCTATCTCCCAAACATTGGAGCGGAAGAGGAAGTACCCCCCTAGCCACCCGCGATCCCTGGCCCTGAATGCCAGCATTTCAAAACTCCTGGCCTTTGAAATGCTGTCATTCCGTCTGGTGGAGACGCAGAGTTTTAAAACCCTGATGGCATTGGCTGTCCCACAGTATGTCGTGCCCAGCCGCCACTATTTTTCCAGGCGAGCCATCCCTTCCCTGCACAACCAAGTGGGGGACAAAATCAGGTGTGCACTGCGCAACGCCATCTGTGGCAAGGTCCACCTAACTACGGATGCGTGGACCAGTAAGCACGGTCAGGGACGTTATACCTCCCTAACAGCACACTGGGTAAATGCAGTGGCGGTTGGGCCTGAGGCAGATAGCAGTGTGGCGCATGTCCTTCCACCACCGAGGATTGCAGGGCGCTTCAGTTTGCCTCCTGTTGCTAACTCCTCCTACTCCGCTACCTCATCCTCTACTGCCTCCTCATCCGGTCAGCGTAACACCTTCACCACCAACTTCAGCACAGCCAGGGGTAAACGACAGCAGGCAGTTTTAAAACTTTCCTGTTTGGGGGAAAAACCCCACACCGCGCAGGAGTTGTGGAGGGACATGGAACAACAGACCAATGAGTGGTTGCTGTCAGTGAGCCTCAAGCCCGGCCTGGTGGTGTGCGATAATGGGCGAAATCTCGTAGCAGCTCTGGGCCTAGCCGGTTTGACGCACATCCCTTGCCTGGCGCATGTGCTGAACTTGGTGGTCCAGAGGTTCCTTAAAAATTACCCCAATATGCCAGAGCTGCTGCAGAAAGTGCGGGCTGTGTGTGCGCACTTTCGGCGTTCTCACCCTGCTGCTGCTCGCCTGTCAGCGCTGCAGCTTAACTTCGGCCTTCCCGCTCACCGCCTCATATGTGACGTGCCCACAAGGTGGAACTCCACCTTGCACATGCTGGCCAGACTGTGCGAGCAGCAGCAGGTGATAGTGGAGTTTCAGCTGCAGCAATCACGCGTGAGTCGCTCTGCGGAACAGCACCACTTCACCACCAATAACTGGGCCTCCATGTGAGACCTGTGTGCCTTGTTGCGCTGTTTCGAGTACTCCACCAACATGTCCAGTGCCAATGACGCCGTTCTTAGCGTTACTATCCCAGTTCTATGCCTCCTTGAAAAAACGCTTCGGGTGATGATGGAAGAGGATGTGGCACAGGAGGATGAGGAGGAGGAGGAGGAAGCGGGATCATTTCAAAGGCTTTCAGGGCAGTCTTTCACAAGTGTCTACGAGGGTGGGTTGCTGCACCAACAAACGCCAGGTACACAATTGTCCGGCAGAAAGGGAACAGTTCTGGAGGATGACGAGGTGGAGGAGGAGATGGAGGAGGAGGAGGAGGAGGAGGAGGCATTTTCACAGCAGGGTGGCACCCAGACCAGCTCGTGGCCATCACTGGTGCATGGCTGGGGGGATACAGAGGACACAGACGATACACCTCCCACAGAGGACAGCTTTTCTTTGCCTCTGGGCAGCCTGGCACACATGAGCGATTACATGCTGCAGTGTTTCCGCAATGACCGCCGAGTTGCCCACATTTTAACTGGTGCTGATTACTGGGTGGCCACCCTGCTGGATCCCCGTTACAAGGACAACGTACCGTCCTTAATTCCCTCACTGGAGCGGGATCGTAAGATGCGCGAGTACAAGCGCACGCTGGTAGACGCGCTGCTGGTGGCATTCCCACCTGACAGCGGGCGTACGGTGGAAGCACAAGGCGAAGGCAGAGGAGGAGGAAGAGGTCGCCAACGCAGCCGGGGCACCGGCAGCACCTCAGAAGCAGGGTTAGCATGGCTGAAATGTGGAAAAGCTTTGTCAGCACGCCACGACAACCAGCACCACCAGCTGAGATGGAACGTCTTAGCAGGAGGCAGCATTTCACCAACATGGTTGAGCAGTATGTGTCCACAGGCCTACACGTACTGGATGACGGGTCTGCCCCCTTTAACTTCTGGGTCTCCAAATTGGGCACATGGCCTGAGCTTGCCCTTTATGCCTTGGAGGTGCTGGCTTGCCCTGCAGCCAGTGTATTATCTGAACGTGTATTTAGCACGGCAGGGGGCGTTATCACAGACAAGCGCAGCCGCCTGTCCAGAGCCAATGTAGACAAGCTCACGTTCATTAAAATGAACCAGGCATGGATCCCACAGGACTTGTCCGTACCTTGTGCAGAATAGACATGTATACCGGTGTTGTGACAAAAACTGTCCGGCCATCGGATTGTGTCCGGCCCATACTGCGAAGGCGCAGCGCTTGCGCAGTACAGAGGACAAGGAGATTCACAAAATCTCCGAAGATGAACGGCGCCTGCGCTGTGAGTGCAGGTTCAAGCCCCACCATCCAAGTGGACATACGGTAGCACATAGTAACAGGGCCCCTCACGGGCTCGGTTCGATCGCCATGCTTCGGGCACGGCCTCACTTGGCTCGTCTTGAACCACGGATGGTGTGGCCTTCACCTGAACTCACCACGCAGGCGCCGTTCGTCTTGGGAGATTTTAGAAATCCCCTTGTCCTACATACTGAGCAAGCGCAGTACAGGGTGGACACTATTTGACGGGGGACAGAATTCGACACATCACCGGCATTACACAGCCATTGTTGTATTTTTGAATCAGTGTTGGCTACCTCGTCCTCCTCCACCGCCGCTTCCACCTACACAGCCACATCCACCGCCACTTCAACCTCCTACTCCATATGGACCTCGTCCTCCTAGGTCAAGATTATTATTTTTATTATTTTTTTTTTATGTTATTTTAAGTTATTTCCCTATCCACATTTGTTTGCAGAGCACTTGCCATGCTCTTAACATCATTTTGCTGCCATTTGCAGCCCTCTAGCCCTTTCCATTACCTTTTTAGAGCCTTTTTAGTCCTTAGAAGTCCGGGTCCCCATTGACTTCAATGGGGTTCGGGTTCGGGTCCGGGTTCGGGTTAAAGTTCGGTCCCGAACCCGAACTTTTTTCCGAAGTTCGGCCGAACCCGTCGAACCCGAACATCCAGGTGTCCGCTCAACTCTAATCACCAGCCATAAGAAAATAATCCTCATAGTGTAGTAGAATTGATGAGTGAATAACAAAGCATTTAAAAACATCTAAGCAATAAAAACAGAGTATATTACAAATGCTGCTGGTGTGACTTACATTTGGGGCCACCAATCCTATACAGGATAGCGGTGCGACCACAAGCAATGTATACATAGGCGTGCGCACAGGGTGTGCCAGGTGTGCCCAGGCACACCCTAATCACCCTGTGCAGCACAGATTCTCCCTACTGCCCTGGCTCCCCCTCGTCCCTTCTTCTCCTGCGAGCACACACAGGGGGATGTTTTACAATATGTGGGAGAAGGGGATGGTAAATACAGGTATGTCATTTAACGGCCCCTTCCCTTTCTGAATGAACACAGTGAGTGATCGTAGCATGTGTTTGAGCTTTGGGGTGCACACCCTAATGCAATAGGCTGTGCACACCTATGAATGTATAGATAGCTCAACATCGTTTTGTGCGACCGCGATCATAACCTATTCACATGAAAAGATATAACAAAATATTTACAAAAATGTGAGGGGTGTACTCACTTTTGTCAGATACTGTATATAATTTTTTCACTGATTGAGATAGTGCTGACGGTTTTCATTATATGTGACCAATAGTTACTGTACATCTTCGGTGGATGTAACAGAAATTCTGTGCAAATAGAAACAAAATAGGCACCGTGCTAGCCAATAAACTACATTCCTTGGCACCTAAACAACACTTTCTCAAAACTAGGCTCCACAATCACTCATCATTTTTCCTTGTTTATATCTTCCCCTCTTTTCCTTTTCTTTGTTTTCTCTTTTTCTGTTACTCTGTTTTTATGTAGGGGTTGAGCCTTGTTTACACCCTCCTGTTGTGACCGACATCAGCTGCCCTAATGTCCAGGGATAAATTACTTTTAAACCAACAAATCTATTTATATAATTAGTCCACACTCCACAGATTTCTGTGATGTTACACTAGTTGTACATTTGTATGTTTTAAAGTGATACTAAAGATGAATAAAAGATACTAAAATAGCCAGGCCCTCCTTCTTAGTATCACTCTGCGCTTCTGGATAAAAACCGTAAAAGATATAAACAATAGTGTAAAATATGTGTGTAAACAGCAGCTGCTTAAAAACAAATGCAAATATATAAAATATAGTATTAAAAAACTTTGCTTAAAAAGTTCCGACTAAAAACTGTAGCAGCGCTACGGACAAAAGTTCATATGTACAGCTTCTATATTAATTGCTCATATAGGTGATGAAGTAGTGGATGGTGAGTCTAGTTGTACTTAATCCAAAGCCTAGTTCCAGTGCTCCTTTCACCAAAGTGTATGTCACCACGTGGGGGGATTTTGAAAGTCCCCTTCAGGGGGCGCACTCACCAGATATTAGAAAAATGCAAGCATAGAAAAAAAACATCCTCCTCCAACAATGTTACAATATCCTCCTCTTCTTCTCCACAATAATGTCACCAAGGTATCACAGGTAGGGATGAGCTTCGTGTTCGAGTCGAACATACGTTCGACTCGAACATCGGCTGTTCGATCGTTCGACGAAGATCGAACGATTTGGGCCGTTCGCGCCAAATTCGAGTGACGCGAACGGCCCACAATGCACTACGCCATCGCAGTGTCATCCAGGCGCTGTGATTTGCCAAGCATGCACTGTGACCCCGCATGCTTGGCCAATCACAGCGCCGGCAGCGAGGAGAGCAATGATTGGCCACAGGCAGGATGCCTGTGGCCAATTATTGCTGAGGGGGTTTAGTACACGCCCCACACTATAAAAGGCCGCCAGCGCGGCGGCCTTGTGTAGTGTGTTCCGGAGTAGGGAAAGAGAAGCATAGGCAGGGACAGTGTCATTATTTTTCCTTTACATAATCCTGGATTCCTTGTGTTTAGGGACAGATAAGGATAGGTAGGGAGAGTGTCAGTGACAGTGTGCTATTCTGTGCTAATTCTTGTTTGTAGGGACAGAGAGGTACAGTGAGGGAAAGTGTCAGTGTGCTATTCTGTTCTAAACCAATCTTGCTGAACCATATTTTCAATCCTTGAGTTTAGGGACAGAGAGGTACAGTGAGGGAAAGTGTCAGTGTGCTATTTTGTGCTAAATCTTGTTTGTAGGGACAGAGAGGTACAGTGAGGGAAAGTGTCAGTGTGCTATTTTGTGCTAAATCTTGTTTGTAGGGACAGAGAGGTACAGTGAGGGAAAGTGTCAGTGTGCTATTCTGTTCTAAACCAATTTTGCTGTTCCATATTTTCAATCCTTGAGTTTAGGGACAGAGAAGGACACTCGTAGAAATTATCAGTGTGCTACTCTGTGCTAAATCTTGTTTGTAGGGAGGGACAGAGTAGGACAGTGAGGGAAAGTGTCAGTGTGCTATTCTGTTCTAAAACTATTTTGCTGAACCATATTTTCAATCCTTGAGTTGAGGGACAGAGAGGTACAGTGAGGGAAAGTGTCAGTGTGCTATTCTGTTCTAAAACTATTTTGCTGAACCATATTTTCAATCCTTGAGTTGAGGGACAGAGAGGTACAGTGAGGGAAAGTGTCAGTGTGCTATTCTGTTCTAAAACTATTTTGCTGAACCATATTTTCAATCCTTGAGTTGAGGGACAGAGAGGTACAGTGAGTGAAACTGACAGTGTGCTGTTCTGTTCTAAACCAAATTTGCTGTTCCATATTTTCAATCCTTGAGTTGAGGGACAGAGAGGTACAGTGAGTGAAACTGACAGTGTGCTGTTCTGTTCTAAACCAAATTTGCTGTTCCATATTTTCAATCCTTGAGTTGAGGGACAGAGAGGTACAGTGAGGGAAAGTGTCAGTGTGCTATTCTGTTCTAAAACTATTTTGCTGAACCATATTTTCAATCCTTGAGTTGAGGGACAGAGAGGTACAGTGAGTGAAACTGACAGTGTGCTGTTCTGTTCTAAACCAAATTTGCTGTTCCATATTTTCAATCCTTGAGTTGAGGGACAGAGAGGTACAGTGAGTGAAACTGACAGTGTGCTGTTCTGTTCTAAACCAAATTTGCTGTTCCATATTTTCAATCCTTGAGTTGAGGGACAGAGAGGTACAGTGAGGGAAAGTGTCAGTATGCTATTCTGTTCTAAAACTATTTTGCTGAACCATATTTTCAATCCTTGAGTTGAGGGACAGAGAGGTACAGTGAGTGAAACTGACAGTGTGCTGTTCTGTTCTAAACCAAATTTGCTGTTCCATATTTTCAATCCTTGAGTTGAGGGACAGAGAGGTACAGTGAGGGAAAGTGTCAGTGTGCTATTCTGTTCTAAAACTATTTTGCTGAACCATATTTTCAATCCTTGAGTTGAGGGACAGAGAGGTACAGTGAGTGAAACTGACAGTGTGCTATTCTGTTCTAAACCAATTTTGCTGTTCCATATTTTCAATCCTTGAGTTGAGGGACAGAGAGGTACAGTGAGTGAAACTGACAGTGTGCTATTCTGTTCTAAACCAATTTTGCTGTTCCATATTTTCAATCCTTGAGTTGAGGGACAGAGAGGTACAGTGAGGGAAAGTGTCAGTGTGCTATTCTGTTCTAAAACTATTTTGCTGAACCATATTTTCAATCCTTGAGTTGAGGGACAGAGAGGTACAGTGAGTGAAACTGACAGTGTGCTATTCTGTTCTAAACCAATTTTGCTGTTCCATATTTTCAATCCTTGAGTTGAGGGACAGAGAGGTACAGTGAGTGAAACTGACAGTGTGCTGTTCTGTTCTAAACCAAATTTGCTGTTCCATATTTTCAATCCTTGAGTTGAGGGACAGAGAGGTACAGTGAGGGAAAGTGTCAGTGTGCTATTCTGCTCTAAAACTATTTTGCTGAACCATATTTTCAATCCTTGAGTTGAGGGACAGAGAGGTACAGTGAGTGAAACTGACAGTGTGCTGTTCTGTTCTAAACCAAATTTGCTGTTCCATATTTTCAATCCTTGAGTTGAGGGACAGAGAGGTACAGTGAGGGAAAGTGTCAGTGTGCTATTCTGTTCTAAAACTATTTTGCTGAACCATATTTTCAATCCTTGTGTTTAGGGACAGAGAAGGATAGGCAGGGGACAGTGTCAGTGTCATTGTTGCTAAGCCTCCTGCACAGTATACACCTGAAGGTAGCCCTTATTGCTGTTTTTCCCATCTCCCTGCAGGCCATCCATTAAAATGTCTGGAAGGCAACCAAGGAGAGGCAGACAGTCAGGAGGCAAAAAAAGAGGGCAAGCAGGCTCTGTGTCTGGGGGCAACAGTGCTGGTCGTGTACACGGTGCATTGTCATCAGCACATGGCCATGGGACACGCTTGTCCTTGTTTTTGGCAGCTGGACATGTTGAGCCACATCATGCCGAAGACTTGGTAGAGTGGATGACCAAGCCCACCTCATCCTCCTCATCCTCTCTCACCCAGGCTCAGGGTACTGGCAAAGCAGCTGCCAAAGCGTCCTCTTCTCTGGTATCATTATCTTCATTAGTCAATCCTTTCCTAGACCCACCATGCCCTCCTCCTGAGGAGTCCCCCGAACTGTTTGAGCACAGTGTTGGGTACATGCTCCAGGAGGATGCCCAGCGTTTGGAAGGATCTGATGATGATACCCAGCTAGAGGAAGGCAGCAGCGTGAGAGCAGAGAGAGGGGATGCTCAAGAAGGACACCAATCTGGCAGTCATGCTCCAGCAGCTGCAGCATATTGCCAGATTGGCTCCAGTGATGAGGAGGGAGGGGATGATGAGGTCACTGACTCCACGTGGGTGCCTAATAGGAGAGAGGAGGAGGAGGAGGATGAGGAGGAGGCACATCTCCAACGAGGCAGGATGCCCTTGAGTGGCCAGCGTATGGGCAGCACACCGACGGAATCACACCGCAGAGCTCCGCTTGTGCAGGGCGCTGCCTCTGCCCGTCATGCAAAAAGTTCTTTGGTGTGGGCCTTTTTTGAGGCGAGTGCATCAGATCGCACAGCTGCTGTTTGCAACATATGTCTCAAGCGTATATCGCATGGCCAAAACATCAGCCGCTTGGGCACCACATGCTTGATCAGACATATGTTGACCTGCCATGCAGCTCGTTGGCAAGCCTACCTTAAAGACCCACACCAAAGAACAAAGCTGACCTCTTCTTGCACCGCATCAGCTGGGATCTCCAACCCCACTATACCTTCACTCCTCTCTGAAACCTGCTCTGAGAGGAATGAAGGTGTAGAATTAGGTGTGTCACAGGCAAGTACTTGCGGGCACTCTGCTAGCAGTACACCAACGTCCGATTCTAGCAGGCAAATTTCCCTGCCCCAGCTGCTGGACCGTCGAAAGAAGTTCACTCCCAGCCATCCACATGCCCAGCGGTTGAATGCTAGCTTGGCTAAATTGCTAGCGCTTCAACTGCTGCCTTTTCAGTTGGTAGACTCGGCCCCCTTCCGTGAGTTTGTGCAATGTGCGGTTCCTCAGTGGCAGGTTCCCAAACGACACTTTTTCGCACGGAAGGCTATTCCGGCTCTCTACAGGCATGTGGAAGGCAATGTCTTGGCCTCGCTGGACAGGGCAGTCAGCGGTAAGGTGCATATTACCGCTGACTCATGGTCCAGCAGGCATGGACAGGGACGTTACCTTTCTTTCACGGCCCATTGGGTCACTCTTTTGGCAGCTGGGAAGGATGCAGGACAAGGTGCAGTAGTGTTGGAGGTTGTTCCACCGCCACGCCTCCAAAATGCTACTACTGGTTGTGACACACCTCTCTCCTCCACCCCCTCCTCTTCTTCTTCCTCCATGGCCTCTTCCTGTGGTTTGTCCTCGGAACCAGCGGTGCTCCGTAGGCGTTCAAGGGGCTACGCAAGTACGCAGGCAAAAAGATGCCATGCCGTGCTTGCGCTGGTGTGTTTGGGGGACAGGAGCCACACTGGGGCAGAGGTCCTGTCTGCTCTGCAGGGGCAGGCCGAGAGGTGGTTGACGCCACGCCAGCTTAAGCCAGGAATGGTGGTTTGCGACAATGGCACCAACCTCCTCTCCGCCCTCCGACAGGGACAACTGACCCATGTGCCCTGTATGGCTCACGTCCTTAACCTGGTGGTGCAGCGGTTCTTGGGCAGGTACCCGGGCTTACAGGATGTCCTGAGGCAGGCCAGGAAAGTCTGTGTGCATTTCCACAGATCTTATAATGCCCGTGCTCGCCTGGCTGAGCTTCAAAAGGAGTTGAACCTGCCCAAGAACCGCCTTATATGTGACATGCCCACCAGGTGGAACTCAACGTTGGCCATGCTGCAGCGGCTGCACACGCAGCAGAGGGCCATCAATGAGTACCTGTGCGACTACGGCACCAGGACAGGGTCAGGGGAGCTCAGGTTTTTTTCACCACGCCAGTGGGGCATGATCAGGGATGCATGCACTGTCCTGGCACCATTTGAGGAGGCCACGAGGATGGTGAGCAGTGACAGTGCATGCATCAGTGACACTGTACCTCTTGTCCACCTGTTGGAGCACACGCTGCGTGGAATAATGGACAGGGCACTTGAGGCAGAACAGAGGCAGGAAGAGGAGGACTTCCTTGCCTCTCAAGGCCCCCTTTACCCAGACAGTGTTCCTTCTGTCCCACCCATCGCACAGGAAGAGGAGGAGGAGGAGGAGGAGGAGGAGGATTGTGTCAGCATGGAGGTGGAGGCTGGCACTCAGCATCATCAGCAGCAGTCTTTTAGGGATGATTTACAGTCCCAAGAAACCAGTGGACTTGTACGTGGCTGGGAGGAGGTGGCTGCGGATCATGTCGTCCTTAGTGACCCAGAGGACTCCGGACTGAATGCCTCAGCTAACCGACGCTGCATGGCCTCCCTGATCCTGCAAAGTCTGCGGAAGGATCCTCGTATTCTTCGGATCAAGGAGAGGGACCATTACTGGCTGGCAGGGATGAGCCGAACACCCCCCTGTTCTGTTCGCACCAGAACCTGCGAACAGACAAAATGTTCGTGTAAACTTTAGAACCCTATTAAATACAATGGACTCGAACGTTCGAAATCTAAAGTGTTAATTATAAAGGCTAATATGCAAGTTATTGTCCTAAAAAGTGTTTGGGGACCCGGGTCCTGCCCCAGGGGACATGTATCAATGCAAAAAGAAGTTTTAAAAACGGACGTTTTTTCGGGAGCAGTGATTTTAATAATGCTTAAAATGAAAAAATAAAAGTGAAATATTCCTTTAAATTTCGTACCTGGGGGGTGTGTATGATGTGCATGTAAAGTGGCGCATGTTTCCCGTGCTTAGAACTGTCCCTGCAAAAAATGTCATTTTTGAAAGAAAAAAATGCATTTAAAACTGACTCGCGGCTATTAATGAATTGTCGGCTCCCGGCAATACATACAAAAGTCATTGATAAAAAAAAAAAAAAAAAGCGTGGGGGTTCCCCAGAATTCAATTACCAGGCCCTTCAGGTCTGGAATGGATATTAAGGGGAACCCCGCCGCAAATTTAAAAAAAAATTGACGTGGGGTTCCCCCAAATATCCATTCCAGGCCCTTCAGATCTGGCATGGATTTTAAGGGGAACTCCACCCCAAATTTTTTAAAAAAATGGCGTGGAGTCCCCCTAAAAATCCATACCAGACCCCTTATCCGAGCACGCAACCTGGCCGGCCGCAGGGGAAAAGGGGGGGACGAGAGAGCGGCCCCCCCTCCCTCCTGAACCGTACCAAGCCACATGCCCTCAACATGGGGAGGATGTCCCCATGTTGATGGGGACAAGGGCCTCATCCCCACAACCCTTGCCCGGTGGTTGTGGGGGTCTGCGGGCGGGGGGCTTATCGGAATCTGGAAGACCCCTTTAACAAAGGGGACCCCCAGATCCCGCCCCCCCCTATGTGAATTGGTAAGGGATACATTGTACCCCTACCATTTCACAAAGAAAGCGTAAAAAAATGTTTAAAAAAACACACAAACACCTTGAAAAAGTCCTTTATTTAAAAAAATAAATAAATAAACATTCCAGCGGTGAAATCCAGTGTCCCGCGGCGATCCCGATGTCCAGCGCTGTCCTTCATTGGTTGTGCCTGAGCGGACCTGATGGGGAACTCCCTCTCAGTATTTTAAATGTATAGACCCGCCCCTTCTAAAGTTCCCCATCAGGTCCGCTCAGCGGACGAGATGCAGAACATGAGAAGGGGCGGGTCTATACATGTATTACCAAAGTGAGAGCAGTTCCCCATCAGGTCCGCCCCCTCGGTATGTCAGACCCGCCTACGTCATTGGCTTGAGCGGGGAACTTCCTTCACTGTGTAATTTAAATTTACATAGTGAAGGAAGTTCCCCGCTCAAGCCAATGACGTAGGCGGGTCAGACATACCGAGGGGGCGGACCTGATGGGGAACTGCTCTCACTTTGGTAATACATGTATAGACCCGCCCCTTCTCATGTTCCGCATCTGGTCCGCTGAGCGGACCTGATGGGGAACTTTAGAAGGGGCGGGTCTATACATTTAAAATACTGAGAGGGAGTTCCCCATCAGGTCCGCTCAGGCACAACCAATGAAGGACAGCGCTGGACATCGGGATCGCCGCGGGACACTGGATTTCACCGCTGGAATGTTTTTTTTTTTTTTTTTTTAAATAAAGGACTTTTTCAAGGTGTTTGTGTGTTTTTTTAAACATTTTTTTACGCTTTCTTCGTGAAATGGTAGGGGTACAATGTACCCCTTACCAATTCACATAGGGGGGGGGCGGGATCTGGGGGTCCTCTTTGTTAAAGGGGTCTTCCAGATTCCGATAAGCCCCCCGCCCGCAGACCCCCACAACCACCGGGCAAGGGTTGTGGGGATGAGGCCCTTGTCCCCATCAACATGGGGACATCCTCCCCATGTTGAGGGCATGTGGCTTGGTACGGTTCAGGAGGGAGTGGGGGCCGCTCTCTCGTCCCCCCCTTTTCCCCTGCGGCCGGCCAGGTTGCGTGCTCGGATAAGGGGTCTGGTATGGATTTTTAGGGGGACTCCACGCCATTTTTTTTTAAATTTGGGGTGGAGTTCCCCTTAAAATCCATGCCAGATCTGAAGGGCCTGGAATGGATATTTGGGGGAACCCCACGTCAATTTTTTTTTTAATTTGCGGCGGGGTTCCCCTTAATATCCATTCCAGACCTGAAGGGCCTGGTAATTGAATTCTGGGGAACCCCCACGCTTTTTTTTTTTTTTTTATCAATGACTTTTGTATGTATTGCCGGGAGCCGACAATTCATTAATAGCCGCGAGTCAGTTTTAAATGCATTTTTTTCTTTCAAAAATGACATTTTTTGCAGGGACAGTTCTAAGCACGGGAAACATGCGCCACTTCACATGCATATCATACACACCCCCCAGGTACGAAATTTAAAGGAATATTTCACTTTTATTTTTTCATTTTAAGCATTATTAAAATCACTGCTCCCGAAAAAACGGCCGTTTTTAAAACTTCTTTTTGCATTGATACATGTCCCCTGGGGCAGGACCCCGGTCCCCAAACACTTTTTAGGACAATAACTTGCATATAAGCCTTTATAATTAACACTTTAGATTTCTCCCATAGATTTTTCGAATTTGTCACGAACACCCCAATTTGTTCGCTGTTCGGCGAACGGGCGAACAGGCAATGTTCGAGTCGAACATGAGTTCGACTCGAACTCGAAGCTCATCCCTACTGGCTGGCCACTCTCCTTGATCCACGGTACAAGGGTAAGGTTGCGGACCTTATGTTACCGTCGCAGATGGAGCAGAGGATGAGACAACTCCGGGAGGCCTTGCAGAAAGATCTGTGCAACGCGTTCCCAGAGACTGGGAGGTTACAAACTCCTGGTCCTGGACAACGAGTTGCTGAGGCTTCGGGCAGTCAAAGAAGGAGCGGTGGGGAAGGTGGCCGTCTGACCGATGCGTTCAGACAATTCTTTAGTCCGCAGCCCCAAAGTATGATCGGTTCCAGCAACCATCGCCAGCGTCTGATATACATGGTGCAGGAATACCTAGGGGCAAGGTCAGACTTGGACACCTTCCCCACCGAAAATCCTCTGGCTTACTGGGTCTTGAGGATGGATCACTGGCCAGAGCTTGCACAGTATGCAATTGAGCTACTGGCCTGTCCTGCATCCAGCGTTCTTTCAGAACGCACATTCAGTGCTGCTGGAGGATTTGTCACGGATCACAGGGTGCGCCTGTCCACCGACTCGGTTGATCGACTGACTTTCATCAAGATGAACCAGTCTTGGATCACCACCAGCTACCACACACCTGATGCTGATATAACAGACTAATTGATTTTAAAATGTCACATCCCTTCAAGACTGATGCTGATGCTGAGTGCCTGTGCTGTTATGTTGACTGGCTATCCTCCTCCTCCTCCTCAATGATCCGATTAATGATGATAGCTTGGAAGATCATTTTGGTTTATAGGTGCCGCCACCAGTGGCTAAGGCCCAATTTTTCAGCCCCTGTTTAACAGGGGCGTGTAATTACAATTTTTGATGCAATACTTTGCAACAGGGCTCATTGCTGTGCTCCAAGTACAGTATCTGTGAGGGGTTGCAGTGTTGTGCCACCAGTGCCTAAGGCCCAATTTTTCAGCCCCTGTTCAACAGGGGCATGCAATTATAATTATTGATCTAATAATTCACAGCAGGGCCCATTGCTGCGCCCACCAAGAGTAACTGTCAGGCCTTACAGTGTTGTGTCAACACCACATTTCAAAAACAGTTGTCATTGGGACGCAAAGTGAGGTGAAATGTTCTGAACAGGGGCACAGACAGCAAAAAAAATGTGACAGGGGTGATAACCGTTCCCTATGTTTTACAAAAAACTAAAAAAAAGGAATTTGCCATGGAGCTCCACTTAAACAATGCACCTGTTCAAAATTACAAACAGATTCTACATAAGAACAAACCTACAGTCCCTGTCTTGTATGCACCGCCTGTATACGGCTGTTCAGAGTATATAGGTCCTTTTTTATTTTGTGTGCGGGGTTCCCCTTAATATCCATACAAGACCCAAAGGGGCTGGTAATGGGCTGGGGTAGGGGGGGGGGGGTTGATGGGGTAGCTATGCCATTTTTCCTAAAGATTTTCATCCATATTACCGGGACCACACATTGCATTAAAGCCGCAAGCAGTTTTAAATGACTTTTTTCCCTTTAGAAATGTTATTTTGTGCAGGGACAGTTCTAAACACGGGAAACACGTGGCACTTCACAGGCATACTTTAGACACCCCCCAGGTACAATATTTAAAGGAATATTTGACTTTTTTTTTTCACTTTATGCATCATTAAAATGACTGCTCCCGGAAAACGTCCGTTTTTAAAACTTCTTTTTGCATTGATACATGTCCCCTGGTGCAGAAGCCGGGTTCCCAAACTCTGTTTCGGACAATAACATGGATAATAGTCGTTATAATTAGCACTTTAGAATCCGAACGTTCGCATCCATTGTATTTAATAGGGTTCTAATGTTCGTGCGAACTTTCGGTCCGTTCGCGGGTTCTGGTGCGAACCGAACCCGGGGGTGTTCGGCTCATCACTAATCACAGGTAGATGTAAGGGCAAAGAATATATCCACATAGGGTAATATTGTTTGATCAATTTATTGAAGACAAAACCCCTAAGCATCCCCCCTTACAGAATGTGCGTATCACAATGAAAAGATATACAGGCGAATCAAATAATGATAAACGAGCGCTTCTGCGCTTGAAACTTGCCCCTGATGAGCGCCGAACATGAATTCCTGTTGGCGTCTTCCTGTTAGGCAGGTCCTGGAATGCACAACGCGTCACTTCCGGTTTGCTAGATGTGTTGGTCACGCCCTGGGGTATTTGATTCGCCTGTATATCTTTTCATTGTGGTATCCCCCCACGTGGTGACATACACTTTGGTGAAAGGAGCACTGGAACTAGGCTTTGGATTAAGTACAACTAGACTCACCATCCACTACTTCATCACCTATATGAGCAATTAATATAGAAGACGTACATATGAACTTTTGTCCGATACTAAAGATGCATTTAAAAAAATAAAAATAAACATGTTATACTTACCTCCTTTGTGCAGTGGCTTTGCACAGAGCAGCCTGGATCCTCCTCTTTCCGGGTCCCTCTTCGGTGCTTTAGACCCTCCCTCCTGTCGAGTGCCCCCACAACAACAGCTTGATATGGGGGCACCTGAGCCGAGCCGCTGCTCTGTGTGTCCATTTAGACACGTGTCTGACATGTCGTTGTCTTTTAAAAATAAATAAAGTCTCCAATAAAAACACATGGGTGTTATTTACGAAAGGCAAATCTACTTTGCACTACAAGTGCAAACTACAAGTGCAAAGTGCATTTGAAATTGCACTCAAAGTACACTTGGAAGTGCAGTCGCTGTAGATCTGAGGGGTAGATCTGAAATGAGGGGAAGCTCTGCTGATTTTATTATCCATTCATGTGCAAGCTAAAATGCTGTTTTTTATTTTCCTTGCATGTTCCCCTCGGAGCTACAGCGACTACACTTCCAAGTGCAATTTCAGTGCAATTTCAATTGCACTTTTAGTTTGCACTTGTAGTGCAAAGTGGATTTGCCTTTAGTAAATAATCCCCATAGCGTGTCAAAGTAGTGTCTTCTGCCCTGCCCCGCTTCAAATCACTCCCCCCCCCACCACAGTAGTGTCCTATGCTGCTCCTCTCCCCCACAGCGGTGTCCTCTGTCTTCTTTCACATGAACCCCCCCCAGTAATATACTATGCCCCCCACACACTTGGGAGTGTCCTCTGACCCCCCCCCACACATGGTAGTGTCTTCTGACCCCCCAACAGTAGTGTCCTCTGCCCCCCTCTGTAGTGCCCCCCATAGCAGTGTCGCCCCCTACCCCCCTACAATCATTTCCTCTGCCACCCCATAGCAGTGTCCTCAGCTTCTTCCCACACCCCCCTCATTAGTGCTCTCTGCCCATCTATAGCGGTTTCCCCTGTTGCTCCCAACACACAGCTGTAGGTAACTCTCTCCTACCTTACAGTGCTTGAACATGACAAAGGAGTTCAGAGGCAGCACAGTGCTAAATGGAGGGCGGGACCGGTAGCTGCTTTAGTTAACTTTTTATGTTAACAAGCTGATGATTGGTTTCTAGGACCGCCCAGCAATCAATCACCTGCTAGTTTGCAAAATTAACTAAAGCAGCTCCCGGTCCTGCCCTCCATCCAGCATGGTGCTGCCTCTCAACTCCCCTCTGCTAGTGAAAGGAGAGCAACGCCGGCGAAGGCTGTGGAAGCATCGGCACAACCATGATCATGATCTACCTGTCGGCTTCCCGTGATCGACAGGTATATTGCGATCGACGGGTTGCTGACCCTGGGTCTAGAAGACTTGTATCACTTTCATCACAATCATTTCATCACTTTCGGTTAGGGAAAATGTAAACAGAGCAATCTTTTTTTTTTTTATTCTAAAAGCATGAGATCAATTTTTTTTTTTGTTAATCTCTTTAAGAGCCCTTTCACACTGAGGCGCCCATAGCATTGGCGGTAAAACTCCACTATTTTTACCGCCGACGCTATGGGGCGGATTTGCGGCGCATTTCGGCCACTAGCGGGGCGGTCTTACCCCCCGCTAGTGGCCGCGAAAGGGTTAAAACCGCCCGCAATGCGCTGCTTCAGCTATACCTGTGCTGTCCCATTGATTTCAATGGGCAACAGTGGAGGAGGAGAGGTAAACACACCGCTCCTTCTCCGCTCCAAAGATGCAGCTAGCAGGACTTTTTTTACCGTCCTGCTAGCTCACCGCTCCAGTGTGAAACCTCTCGGGCTTTCACACTGGAGTAAATGGGGACAGATTTTTAAGGGCATATTGCAGGCGCCATAGGTGTGCGCAGCCTATTGTATTAGGGTGTTCACCCCAAAGCTGAAACACACTCACGATCTTCATTCAGAAAGGGAAGGGGCCAGTAAATTACATACTTACTTACCTGCCCCTTCTCCCACTCATTCTAAAATATCCCCACAGCAACAGCCAGCGGAAGAGGAGAGGAGGGAAGCCAGAAGCGCTGTAGAGAGAAGGGGAGCAGCTAGGGCAGTAGGGGGGATTTGTGCTGCACAGGGTGATTAGGGTGTGCCTGGGCACATCTGGCACACCCTGTGCGCACGCCTATGGCAGGCGCTATTTTTAACGCTATAGCGCCTGCAATACGCTCCAGTGTGAAAGGGGTCTTAGGGTAGAGGAGAGATCTTATAGGCCGCGTGCGTAGGTTGCGCATATGTAAACAGTGTTCACACCACACGTGAGGTATCCCCAAGAACGTTATAGCGAGAGCAATAATTCTAGCGCTAGACTTCCTTTTTTAACTCTTAACTAGTAATCTGTAAACATTTTTCAAGGGTCAGCTATGCAGATTTTTAAGTTTCATAATTTGTATTCATGGTATCCATTTACTCAGCGTGATATAATCTTTTATATCCTGCAAAGAAATTGGGTTATATACAGTAATGGTTTTTTTTTTCCACAAAAAAAAAATACATTTGAAAAACCACTCCGCAAATACCCTGTGACCACCATTTTTTTCTCCAGGGCCTCTGCTAAAAAATATATAATATTTGGGGTTCTAAGTATTTTTCTTGCAAAAAAATACTGATTTTTACATGTAAAAGACAAATGTCAGAATAAGCCTCGTCTTCAAATTAGTAAGGGTAATGTCTATACTTTGTACTTCAACGCACTTACTATTTCTGTGTTGTTTTGTACCTCTCTTATATCTATATTGGTGACACATGGTTGATTTTTATGCAGTCCATGAGTCGATCTTGTTAATACGTTGCTAATAAAACATTAATGAAAGAAAAAACAATTTACCTAAACCAGTTGATGAAAAATCTGTAATTTGTGCACAGTGACTCAAATTTTTAACAGACCAAAAAGCAAAGCTGTGCAGTAGCACCAATTACAAAGGTGAGAAACTTAAAGAGAACCACAATGTTATTTCTCAATCACTGCAATGCAAATTATGAAAATGTCTAATACATTTGATTTTCTAAAAATGCTTGCTTATACAGTATAAACAGTTGACATGACTGTGGACTGAATGTTAGCCCTATCCCTAATACAATGAATCATTTATTGTAAATTGCAAGGTTTTATATTGGCCAGCCCTCTTGCCATTTAAAATTACTGTATCTGATGTTAGTAGTTCTAAAAGATACCTGTAAAGAAATAAGTTAGATTTATGCCCCGTACACACAGTCTGACTTTTGCCCGGCCAAAATCACATCGGAATTCCGACGGAATTCCATCGGAGTAAAAGAGAACATGTTCTCTATCTAAACTCCGACTGAATTCCTCGGAATTTCCGATGGAAAAAGTCCAATGGGGGCATACACATGGTCAGAATAACCGAAGGAAAAAGTCAGTCGGACTGGGGCATACACATGGTCGGAATATCCGATGAAAAAAGTCCGACTGACTTTTTCCTTCGGATATTCCGACCATGTGTATGCCTCAGTCGGACTTTTTCCATCGGAAATTCCGATCGTGTGTACAAGGCTTTATACTTACCTTATCTCTTCCGCATCATAGGTTAAAACATCACTGTTCCTCTAGGGAAATTTCAGAGGAATACAGAGCAGATGAAATCTTGCAAGAAGACACTCCGGTCTATTGAAGGCTGCTCTGCTTTCCCCAGGATATTGTCAAAAGGAATGTGACTTTAATTTCACCTTGGCACCATGAGCGGAAGACTGGGGTAAGATAAGTATAAAAGTTTTTTTCTTTATATGTATATTTTGGAACTACTAACTTTAGATGATTTTCAAAGGGGGGAAGGGCCCAGACAGTAAAGTGAACTTTGCAGTTTACTGTTTAGTTTTTAAAAAAACATAAAAAAACTGCTTTTGCTGCAATACTTACCATTAACTGAACTGAACTAAAGTTTCGCTGTAGGAAACAGCAAGCAGGGCAGCAGGCAGGCTTTTATTGCAGAAGAGACATGCCCTGTCTCTTCTGCAGTAAAATGCCCATACCTGCCTGCATACTGTCATCTCTGGTGCTGAAAACTGAGCTGTGCAAGCGCAGCTCAGCCAACAATGTCAGATCGATCTCTGAGTGCTGGGATGACTAACTCCTTCACAGGAGTTATGTCATCCCCTGCCAACCAATGAAGACGCCTGAAGACTGGCACACAGAAAAATATACCAGCACTGACGAGGGACCATTGGAGAGGTAAGAATTCAGGCTTTAGTTGCACTTTAATCGTGAGCTTTCCCCTGCAGTAATTTATTTCCACCACCAGATGTCACCAGTCTTCAGGACTGAATGACAACCGATTCATTCAACCCACTTCCTGTAAACCTGGGCTTTTATGTGCAACACCACCTGCAGCAGCGTAGTACTGTCAGCCTGAAATAGAACGTGTTATTACTGGAAGGATCTTCATGTATGAAACAGCAACACATTTAAAAAATATATTTGTTTCAGAAAAAAATATTTTAATGAAACATCATACCTAACATACTGAAAAAATTATTTGGGGTTTACATATACTTGCATTTGAAACTGACACTATTTAAGCAAATGTAATATTTTCTACATAGCTTACCTTCTCTGTTATTGATTCTTACCTTCCCTGCATTCTCCTGCCTCCTGCCTACAAGTTCACGTTTTAAAATTCCCGCTGAACCGGCCGAATTTCAGTATGTGTGTAGTCCTGTCTGCTCAACAGAAGCTGGTTGTTGGACCAGATTCTGTCAAAAGGTCCTGCTGGAAAACCAGCATTTGATCGGTGCATGCAGCCAATGGTTGGGGCGTCTCGCTGTCAGAATACAATAGCGACTCAGGGGAGATCCCTGAATCCACATCACTTGTCTGGATGCAGGGATCAGTAAGGTTTTTTTCAGTCAACTCAGTTGAATGAAAAGTACTCCGCTAGAGCTTACATAGGGCTAAAAACTTAAAGCTTAATTGAAACGTCACTATGCAGTTGGGCTGCATATACAGTAATAAACATGGGGCTGTTTTACTTTTATTTTTGAACTGCTATGTGCTGCAGCAAATGGTAAAATACCATCTGATGGCAGCACATAGCAGAGTCAGACCCCGGCTCTCTCATTAAGCACTGGACCAGCTCTCCAGTGGTCCACCACCCCACCCCCCACAAACATTGTCACAATTATTGATGTCCCTTAGGAAGTGAGAGGGCTGTTGATCGATGGTTAGGGTGGCAGGGAGATCATAGGGACAGTGACTACAATGGGAGAGCTGGCCTAACAGGTTGACCTTTTAATTTGTCCTGAATAGGTCAAATGTCAGGTTTGCACTAAACCTAAAGTGGAACTAAGCTCTCCAAAATACTCACCTTCCATCCAATGATCTGATGTCCTAGAAGTCACACACTGGCATCTTCTCCCTCACTTTTCCTGGGTGTCAAGTCTATGGTTGGTGCATGTGCAGGTTCATTTACCCTGCACAAAGGAACAGTTCCTACAATGTACCCTAAGTGGTGCATGCGCAGGAGTTCATTCATCCTCACACACAGAGACAGTTGCATGTGCAGCTCAGTGTACATTTTAAAGAAGACTACAGACAGGCAGGTACATTTTTTATTGCAGAAGGGACAAAGCACTTCTGCTCCGTCACTAAGCTCTGGTGCACACCAGTGCAGCTTTGAAATTGCGCTACTTCAGCGCGTTTTCAAAGCTGCCCGATTACTGCAATTTTGATGTGCCATTTCAATGCAGCTTGCAACTTCATATAACAAAAGTCAATGCAAGTCGCAATGAAATCACAAAAAAGTAGAAAACTTTTTCAAAGTCACTGCGACTTGAGTTGAAACAATTTGAACGGTTCTATTGTCGGAAATGGGGTGCGACTTGTGATTTTGAACTGTCAAATAGCACTGGGCTAAAGGTCCTTCCTGTTTGCAATTTTATTTTTTTTTTGGTACAGTTATATTTACGATAAAAAAAATATTCGTTTATGGAAATTAAATCATTTATATTTGTCCATTTTTTTAGTCAAAAGTAAAGGTTTATTGTGCATAAAGTAAAAAAGAAGCCATACAAATGTAAAGTGCAACAGGCACTATTCATTAACCACTTCAGCCCCGGAAGGATTTGCCCCCTTCCTGACCAGGCCATTTTTTGTGATACAGCACTTTGTCGCTTTAACTGAAAATTGCGCGGTCGTGCGATGTTGTACCCAAACAAAATGTATTTACTTATTTCCCCACAAATAGAGCTTTCTTTTGGTGGTATTTGATCACCTCTGCGGTTTTTTATTTTTTGCACTATAAACAAAAAAAGACTGACAATTTTGAAAAAGAAACACAATATTTTGTACTTTTTGCTATAATAAATATCCCAAATGTTAAAAAAAAAACGAATTTCTTTATCAGTTTATGCATATATATATAAATATATATATATATATATTCTTCTACATATTTTTGGTAAAAAAAATCGCAATAAGTGTATATTAATTGGTTTGCGCAAAATTATAGCATCTACAAAATAGGGGTAGATTTATGGCATTTTAATTATTATTATTTTTTTTACTAGCAATGGCGGCAATCTGCGATTTTTATCAGGACTGCAACATTGCGATGGACACATCGGACACATTTGACACTTTTTTTGGGACCAGTGACATTTATACAGCGATCAGAGCTAAAAAATAGCCACTGATTACTGTATAAAGGTCACTGGCAGGGAAGGGGTTAACACTAGGGGCAACCAAGGGGTTAATTGTGTTCCCTCATGTGTGTTCTAACTGTGGGGGGAATGTGGCTGACTACTGGAGGAGAGAGATTGTTGTTCCTACTTAGTAGGAAGACACAATCTCTCTCCTCTCCCCTGACAGAACCGGAAATTTGTGTGTTTACACCCACAGATCCTGGTTCTCGCTCTGTCACAAGCGATCGCGGGTGCCCGGCGGTCATCTGCGCCTGCTTATGGAGAATGTGAGTTCAACTGGTGCTGTAGCCTTTCTGTGGTTACTTGCAATGGTGGCAAGCCATCCTCCAGGGGGCTGACTCTGCGCTCAGTCTCCGTCACCCTCTCCTGTAGCTTGTGGATGTCTTGCCAGATAAGGGATATGTCAAACTTCACCTCCTCATTCTTTGAAATGAGAGTGGTCTGACATGGGGAGATGGCCTCAAGCACTGGCCGCGTCTCCAGAGGCTGGCTCATCTTCCTCTAGGAGTGGAGTGACGCCATCTTCCTCTGCCGGCTCCTTGTGGCGGTACTTATCCAGCTTAGCGATGGCTCCAGACACTCTCTTCGGCGGAGACATGTTGGTATGAGGTCTGAGAGTTGTTGTAAGTAGGATGGCAATGTTTAGCGAGAAGCATAGCCCCCAAGATCAATGTTATGGATTCTGCTCAAGCAGAGCTCTCACTCTGCACACCCTACGCCATGCAGCTCCAGGCCACCTATATTTGTCCCTTTTACATAAGTAAAAATCTGGGAATAAATATATAAGCACAAATAAAAAAAAAGTATTGGGAGCTGTAGCTGCAGAAGAGAAGAGAATATTTATTTTTATGTAGATTGTCAGTCAGGGTACATTTTTAAAAATAATAGTCTTCTGTTACATTTGAAGTTCATTTTCTATAAAATAATTAAATTAAATTGTCAGTGTTAAAGACATAAAATTAAGGGATAGATTAGGGAGCAAGGGCGGTATGACATTTGTCATTTATTTACTTAAAGTGATTATGTAGGAGTCACATCTACAATTCTTATAATATTACCTTTGAATGCAGATTTTTTGTTCAGGTAATGACATGTGGAAATATTTTCAGTAATATTGATAGAATCAAGATCAAAAATATGGATGACAAAAACATGTGCTTGTCTTGCAAGCTCAGCTAAAGGAAAGATAATAAATATTTTTATTGGTGATGGCAGTGCTGTTTATGGCAATGTTATTTAGACTAGCAAGCTCATAGACAAAATTCAATACATTCACAGCAGAATGTAATATGGGTATTTAAAATGACACTAAATATCCCTATTCTCCAAAAAGAATCCATACACATCTGCCACTTAATGGCCATGTAATCTCTTTTTCATTAAATTGTTCCTTACTGTTTTTCTGCCTCCTAATGCCCTCAGTGAGGTCCTGAAATCTCCTTTTCCTTATCACTTCTGTTTGTTTGGACAAAGCATTAGTTGTGCTCATGTACACTGCTCTATGCACACTACAAATCCCATAGTCTAAAGTCTTCAGTCCATCTCAAGAGTGGGCAAAAGTGAATGTTCCTACATAGTTACAATGCCTTGAAAAAGTGTTTATACCCCTTAAAATTTTCCACATTTGGTCATGTTACAACTAAAAATGTCATTGTATTTTGTTGGGATTTTATGTGATAGACCAATACAAAGTGGCACATAATTGTGAAGTGGAAGGAAAATTATAAATTGTTTTCAATTTTTTTTTACATATAAATATCTGAAAGGTGTAGCATGCATTTGTATTCAGCCCCCATGAGTCAACACTTTGTAGAACCACCTTTCACTGCAATTATAGCTGCAAGTCTTTTTGGGGATGTCCCTACTAGTTTTGCACATCTAGAGAGTGACATTTTTGCCCATTCTTCTCTGCAAAATAGCCCAAGCTCTGTCAGATTCGATATGAGCATCTGTAAACAGCAATTTTCAAGTCTTGCCACAGATTTTCAATTGGATTTAGGTCTGGACTTTGACTGGGAGATTCAAACGCATGCCTATATTTGATCTAAACCATTCAATTGTAGCTCTGGCTGTATGTTTAGTGTCGTTGTCCTGCTGGAAGGTTAATCTCTGCCCCAGTCTCAAGTCTTTTGTAGACTCTAACAGGTTTTCTTCTAAGATTGCCCTTTATTTGGCTCCATCCATCTTCACATTAACTCTGACCAGCTTCCCTGTCCATGAAAAGCATCCCCACAACATGATGAGGCCACCACCATGTTTCACTGTGGGGATGGTGTGTTCAGGGTGCAGTGTTCCTTTTCCGCCTCACATAGCGTTTTGCTTTTAGGCCAAACTGTTTAATATTGGTCTCATCTGACCAGAGCACATTCTTCCACATGTTTGCTGTGTCCCCCACATGGCTTCTGCTTTCTTTCAACAATGGCTTTCTTCTTGCCACTCTTCCATAAAGGCCAGATTTGTGGAGTGCATGACTAATTGTTGTCCTGTGGACAGATTCTCCCACCTGAGCTGTGGATCTCTGCAGCTCCTCCAGGGTTACCATGAGCCTCTTGATTGCTTCTCTGATTAATGCTCTCCTTGTCCGGCCTGTCAGTTTAAGTGGACGGCCATGTCTTGGTAGGTTTGCAGGTGTGCATTTTCGGATGATGGATTGAGCAGTGCTCCGTGAGATGTTCAAAGCTTGGGAATTTTTTTATAACCTAACCCTGTTTTAAACTTCTCCAGAACGTTATCCCTGACCTGTCTGGTGTGTTTATTGGCCTTCATGATGCTGTTTGTTCAATAAGGTTTGCTTACAAACCTCTGAGGGCTTCACATAACAGCTGTATTTATACCGATATCAAGTTACACTCAGGTGGACTATATTTACTAATTAGGTGACTTCTAAAGGCAATTGGTTCCACTAGATTTTAGTTAGGGGTATCAGAGAAAAGGGGGCTGAATACAAATGCACGGCACGCTTTTCAGATAATTATTTGTAAAAAATATTGAAAACCATTAATCATTTTCTTTCCACTTCACAATTATGTGCCACTTTGTGTTGGTCTATCACATGAAAACCCCAAAAAATACATTTACGTTTTTGGTTGTAACATGACAAAATATGTAGAATTTCAATGGATATGAATACTTTTTCTAGGCACTGTATAGTAGAATCATGAAGAATGAACATAGTCACCCTCTAACAGGAAGTCAGATCACAGCAGCAAAAATATTTTTATTTTTTTTGGAGAAGGCTGAGAGCAATAGAATATAGGTTTTAAAGTTAAGAATTCATACCTAAATACATTTTGTTTTTAAACCAAAATTTTGTATCACATTAAAAAGAAAACCATAAGCTATAGATCGATGGATTAATGAGAAGCTTGTACCATGCAACAAAAAGTGCAACTCCAGGCATTTTATTTGATATTTTTAGTCTTCAATTATGTAGGAAAGGCTTGGAATCTTTGACAGATCCCCATTGCTGTTCCGAATTTAGTTGAGTTCACGTCACTTGCTGTGTGGGCATCAGGGCTGGAAGTAGGCAGAAGCTTAAATGATAAATTCACCTTTTGTAACATGTTACATGTTTCACCCATTTTTAGGGTGAAACTTGTAACATGTTCCCACTGCTGCAGTCGCTCCCCACTACTCTCTCTGCATGTGACAGCAGTAAGGGAAGAAGTTCCCCATGCTAGCTGTCACTTTTTGAAAACAGCTCTGTGTATAAATGAACTACAAGTCCCGACACCCTTTGCGGCTGTCAGTTTATAGTTCTCAATGAACTACAACGACGCTGTTGAGCCCTGTAGTAATTCATTGAGTCTTCCTGTCAGTGTGGAGCTGCCTGGCTGTATGATGTATGGGGCAGACAACTCACACTGACAGTTTGCAGAAGACCTGCACGGCATCGGCAATCTCCTGATCACTGGTGCAATGCTTTCCAAGCAAAAAACAAAAAAAATAGTAAATGCACATTTTTTTACCTGCAAAAGGGTGATTTTTTTTAAGTGAACTTATCCTTTAGCAAAAAAACATAACAATGAAGCTATTGTATCTATTTATTAGACTGGAAAAAGGACTGGACTGGAAAAGGGTAAGGCTTCATGTACACACTGTCTACTTTGGGTGGGAAAACGGAAAATGCGGCAAAATCACATTTTCTGGTGGCCGGCAGTCAAAATATTTCTATCCTGAACGCGTTTCTTCTGCATTCAGAAGAGGGTTGAAGCTCTCCTAACAGCAGCAGCTCCTAAACTCTGGTAAAATGTGTACATTGACATGTAGGGGTCAATTCACTAATGTTTACCGTATGCAATAAGGATATCATGTTACTCATTTGAATAAACTATTGGGGTAAATTAAGTCCAATTCACCAAAAAAATAAAAAATAACGATTATGCAATATTTACCGCAAAAAAATCTGGCGGTAAATATTGCATAAAAAGCTCTTAAAGGAGTTGTAAAGTCTTGTGGTTTTTAACCTTAATGCATTCTATGCATTAGGGTGAAAAACCTTCTGTGGTGCAGGTACCCCCCAGAGCCCCCCTTTTTCTTACCTGAACTCGATCATTACAGTGACGAGAATGAGCCCAGCAGCTCCAGCCGCAGTTTTGGGTCCTCATTGGATAGATTGATAGCAGCAGGAGCCATTGGCTCCCGCTGCTGTCAATCAAATCCAGTGACACGGGAGCCAGGGGCAGGGCCAAGTCCTGCTGTCTGTGTCAATGGACACAGCAGCAGGACTCGGGAGCGTGCCCGCATGGAATGCGGCTCTCCGTGGGGGCACTCGATGAGGAGGAGGAGCCAGGAGCGCCGCCAGGGGGACCCCAGTAAAGGAAGATTGGGGCTGCTCTGTGCAAAACCCTTGCACAGAGCAGGTAAATAAGACATGTTTGTTATTTTAGGAAAAAAAAGTTAAATTCATAAACAGACTAGAGAGTAAAAAAGCATGTGATAGTTACCACCAGGATTTTTCTTGTGGTATCACATGCAGGCTGTTTTTTGACAAATAGCTGGTTGCTAAACAGAGGCCTGGGAATCCGGCTGCCACCTCCTTAACAACCGATGATCAGCTGTCAGCGGGCTTCCCCACTCACTGCTGATTGTAAAAATTTAAAAAAACGCAATTAACCACTTAAGGACCGCCGCACGACGATGTACATCGACAGAATGGCACGGACAGGCACAAGGGCGTACAGGTACACCCCCTTTAAGAACCCTTCCGTGGGACGTGTGCGCCGCCGGCAGCGCTCGCGACCCGATCCGAAGCTCCATGACTGCGCCCGCGGGACCCGCGGACCCGATCGCCGCCGGTGTCCCGCGATCGGGTCACAGAGCTGAAGAACGGGGAGAGGTAAGTGTTAACAAACCTTTCCCCGTTCTTCCTAGTGGCATGTCAGTGATCATCTGTTGCCTGTCATAGGGAACGACGATCAGTACTGTCACACGCCAAGCCACGCCCCCTACAGTAAGAATCACACATAGGTCACACTTAACCCCTACAGCGCCACCTAGAGGTTAAACCCTTCACTGCCTGTGTCATTTTCACAGTAATCAGTGCATATTTATAGCACTGATCGCTGTAAAAATGACAATGGTCCCAAAAATGTGTCAAAAGTGTCCGATGTGTCCGCCAGAATGTCGCAGTCACGATAAAAATTGCTGATCGCCGCCATTACCAGTAAAAAATAAATTATTAATAAAAATGCCATAAAACGACCCCCTATTTTGTAGACGCTATCCCTTTTGCGCAAACCAATCAATAAACGCTTATTGCGATTTTTTTTACCAAAAATATTTAGAAGAATACCTATCGGCCTAAACTGAGGAAAAAATATTTTTTTATATATTTTTGGGGAATATTTATTATAGCAAAAATTAAAAAATATATATTTTTTTTCAAAATTGTCACTCTATTTTTGTTTATAGCACAAAAAAAAAAAACCTAGAGGTGATCAAATTCCACCAAAAGAAAGCTCTATTTGTGGGAAAAAAAGGACGTCAATTTTGTTTGGGAGCCACGTCGTACGACCGTGCAATTGTCAGTTAAAACGACACAGTGCCGAATCGCAAAAAGGGGCCTGGTTCTTTAGCTACAAAATGGTCCGGGGCTTAAGTGGTTAACAAGTATAAAAAAAAACGCGTGGGGGTCCCCCCCAGTCCACACCAGGTCCTTCGGGTCTGATATGGATGTTAAAGTGGTTGTAAACCCTTCCAACACACTTTTTTCTACATCTAAGCCTATAATAAAGCTTACCTGTAGCTACCCTGGATATCTCCTAAACCTGAACGGTTTAGGAGATATCCCCTGTCCCCTGCATGTGTCGATGTCATCGGCACATGTGCACTGAAGCACACTGAAGCAATGGCACGTATGTGGGTGTGCCGTTACCGGCGGCCCCTGCACACATGCGCGGAAGTGACGTCATCGCAGCTCCGGCCATTCACAGCGCCAGAGCCGCAATACCCATAAGTAACCCCCAGGAGAGATGTTGCCGGCCGGAGGGGGGTATGAGGACCGCTGTGGGGGCTTCGATGTGAGGTAAGTAATTCATAATAAGCTAGTATGCTAGTATGCTATGCATACTAGCTCATTATGCCTTTGTCTTGCAGGGTTTTTTTTTATAGGGTTTACAACCACTTTAAGGGGGAACCCCACACCAAAAGGCATGGGGTCCAGGAACCAGAGGAGGGTACATGGCAGGGGACACCGGGGACTGACACATAGAGGAGTTAAGTAAGAGAAAACTGACACCCCCACCCCCACTGTACTTTACTGATCAACACTGTACACTGACCAGTCACATACTGTCCTATCCTCATCACTGACTGACTGACCCACCCCTGTCCTATGCTCCTCACTGACTGACTGACTGACCCACCCCTGTCCTATTCCCCTCACTGACTGAGCCACCCCTGTCCCTTGCCCATCACTGAGTGACTGACCCACTCTTGTCCTATGCCCCTCACTAACTGACTGGCCCACCCCTGTTCTATGCCCCTCACTAACTGAACGACCCACCCCTGTCCTATGCCCCTCACTGACTGACTGACCCACCCCTGTCCTATGCCCCTCACTGACTGACTGACCCACCCCTGTCCTTAGCCCCTCACTGACTGACTCCCCCACCCCTGTCCTTTGCCCCTCACTGACTGACTGACCCGCCCATGTCCTATGCCCCTTACTGACTGACCCACCCCTGTCCTATGCCCCTCACTGACTGACTGACACACCCTGTTCTATGCCCCTTACTGACTGACTGACCCACTGCTGTCCTATGCCCCCAACAGCACTGCTGGCTCCCATCCTCTCCAGCCAGCTTCTGCAGGGGATCTATACAGGATGGGGATTGGGGGGGAGTGACCAGTAAATGTGTAATTAACTGGCCCCTTCCTTTTCTAAATGAACACAGTGAGCAATTGGTACCGATCACTCACAGTGTTCATTCACAACTGAAGCAAAGTAAACTGCATTTACTATGCTTTAGTTTATTTTGTACTAATCTTTAGTGCAGTTGAAACTGCAGAGAAAGGAATTGAAGAATCTGTGCCCTCAATCCTTTTCTCTGTCTCAACAGTGAGACATCAGAGGTCTATTTAAACCGCTGTTATTTAACCAAAATCCCTACTACTGACACCATCCTCTGCCTACTGACAAAGTCCACTTCTCTTTTGAATGACAATGTCCGGTGTCCTACCGACACGGTCTACTGCCCTGCTAACACCAACCTCTGCCCTACTAACACCATCCACTGCTCTACTGACACTGTCCACTGCTCTACTGATACCACCCTCTGCCCTACTGACACTGTCCACTGCCCTACTGACACCGTCCGCTGCCCTACTGACACCGTCCGCTGCCCTACTGACACCGTCCGCTGCCCAACTGACACCGTCCGCTGCACTACTGACACCGTCCGCTGCCCTACTGACACCATCCACGTTGTTTCTAGGAAAAACTCATACTGCACTACTGACAATGGGTAACATTGAACAGGTGTGAAAGAGAAAGAAGCTCTGAGATTGGAGACGGTGGATGAATTGATGTCATTCTGGACTAGCAGAGAGAGTAGCATATAGTCAAAAGAAAATAAGAGAAAATAAAACATGCAAATAACTGACCAAGGGGAGGTAGTGGAGGGGAGTAGAAACCATGGGTGTTTAAAAGTTCTCAGGTAGTATTTCCAGGGTGTCCTCTGAGGATGAAGATAGCCACTGGTGGGAGAAGTTAGAGAAGTACACCTGCAGGTCAATCCGTGGGTCCATGTGAGACGAGTTTGGGAGCAGCAGGGAAAGAAGCGTCTTTATTGAAGGGAGTTGATGTGGATAGATGAAGATAGGTACCCAAGTTGGTCTTTGTGAGGAAGAGTCTTAGTGATGAAGAGTAACCATTTGAGCTGTAGGCGGGAAGACAAGTTGGTGGAAGACAAATCAGCATCAAGTTTTTCCTTGCGCAGGAGGGTTATGAGGTGTTGGTGGACATCTGAGACAGTGGGTGGGATGGCAGAGGGCAAATTTTTGAGAATAGCGCGTCTGGCCGACATGAAGCAGGTTGACAACCATGCCTTGTTCCACTGAGTGATGACTTGTTGTGCTGTTGATTCCTTTTGAAGAGGCAGATGTTAGGTCACTGAAAAGCAAAGGGAAGACATCTTTTGTTGGGGAACGCCCTGTGACTGTTGCGGAAAAGTGTTCAACTTGGTCCCAGAAGGAGGCGATGTGGAAGCATAGCCAGAGTCTATGGAGTAGAGACGGCTTATCCTGTCCGCATAAGGGGCAGAGGCGTTCAAGTGGTTGTTGCGGAGAAGTCAGAATTAGTATGTAGGCCCAATGCAAAATTCTGAACGGTTGTTCGTGCCAGAACTCGCTGGTGACTAGAGTACAAGTGGAGTTGAAACCAGCTAGGATGCGGTTCACGGCTTCCGGGGAGTTTAATTCTTTATTCCATGCAGCTACTGAGGTGGATGGGAGAGGCATACTGAGGCGTATATTTAGAGGTTTGTATATATCCAAAATTTTGGACTGATGTTTGTCCAGAATGGTGTCCAGGAATATGGTGTGGAATCTTTGGAGTCTGTTTGGACGAGATGTGTTGAACTGCTTGGTGGATATATAAGAAATTATGTTGCAGCAGTTTAAAGTGCAATAACGTTTGAGGAATAGGTATTGCAGAGCCTGTGGTCGGATCAAAAAGCTGTACAGAGCGTGAAAGATTCCGGGAGGCCCACTCAGTGTAGCCCACATGTTGTTTAGGGCTCTGGAAGGAGGGAATCCCATGATTTGGGAGGTGGCGAGCTACCCAAGGAGACAGTTTTAGCTTCCGTCTAGTCTCGCGCCAGGCAACCAGCGTATCTCGTATTTGCAGGTTCTGTCTTAGGTGTGAGGGAATAGAAGGTAGCTTACAGTGCAGAAGGGCAGGTAGACTGTATGGGCTTGCCATTTGGGTTTCCAACTCGTAGTTGGTGTATTTGGAGCTTCGTGAGATCCAGTCCATACATACTCTTAATAGGCAAGATAGATTATAAACTCTTATATTGGGGAGGTTCGCTCCCCCCTCGCTTCTCGGGAGAAATGGTTTGTGCTGGCAATACGGGGCGTCGCCTATGCCATAGAAATCTTGATAGAGCTTTATATCATTTTTGTATGTCGTTGAGTTGCAACAGTTTAGGAAAGGTTTGGAGAGGGTATAAGAGTCTGGCAAAACTGACCATTTTAAATAAGTGGCATCTCCTGAGAAGCGAGATGGGGTAGTCCATCCATGTCTCCAGTTCACTCATGATCTTTGAGATTACTGGGGTAAAATTAAGGTGGTATAAAGAAGAGGGTGTTTTCCCAATGTTGATACCGGGATAGGTGATGTGGGTTTTTGCAACTAAAAAATGGAAGATCTGGCCCAGGATGGGGGTATCATTCAACTTTTTACATGACATGGGAATCCCCAGGACCTCAGATAAGTATGCTCACTAGAATGTCCAATGAGGAGGCACTGCATGAAAATGACGGAGAGTGAACATGGAGAAGTGGAGTGGCTTTGCGTGGGACAGGATTTGAATGTTTTGGGGGTTTTTTTTGTTTACAAACTTTTTATTTTAAAGAGATTTGTGGTACAGAGAAATAAAAAGTACATTGGTAGAAACATACTGGATAGGGTATAACCGAGATACATTTAGATGTACATAAAAAAGAAGGTACAACTGCAATAACAAATACAAAATGTGAATTAAAAAAAGAGGGATTTCAATAGAGGAGCAAGCTATGGCAAGGGTCAAATACAACCTGCAAAAATACATATGGAAATGTATCAGTAAAGTTGGGTTAAGAGCTGATAAATGCTACATATTGGATAATATGTATCAATATGTTATGCAGTCAGTTAAAGAAATATATTTGAATGTGCGAACGAGGAATCCCATTTAGAGTAAAAAAAGACATAGAATTATATAAAGTATGAAATATTTTCTCCATGCGGCAAATTGAGTCTACTCTTGCTTTCAACTGTGTGATGGGTATATAGGAGGTGAATGTTTTATTACCTATGGGCAAAATTAAACTGGCTGAAAATTGTTCTGTGACCAAGTGGATGTCTTTGGAAAAGGGAAAAAAGTTGGGCAGTGTTGGAGGTCGAAATATGTACATGGAAGTCATCAATTGTGTGTTTTCTGTTTTTGTTTTGTTTTTTCTATATTTTATTGTAACATCGGGTATTTTTTATTTATCTTTTCCTTGATTACTGTGTAAACTGCAGTTCATCTTTAAAGTTTGTTTACACTTCCTGAATCCTGACCTCATTATTTATCCAATATAACAAAAATTTTCATGTGACCCAAGGACAATAAATGCTGCTGCCTTCTGTGCTAATGAAAAAAAATACACAGATTCAATAAAAGGCATTAATTTTTCATTGCTGGAAAAAGACTATTTCTCCTGGCTATGTATTTTTAACAGGGCTGTTTTAACCGTGACACAAGAAGAAGAATCTTGCATGTTAAAAAACAGGTCCATGCAAGCAGTGAAACTTATAGCTAAACTGCAAATTCTAATCAGGAAACTGTATATCTGTGATAAATTCAGAAAGTCCACTATTTTAATGTTATGGAGATTCTGTCAGTAGGGTACAAGGAGTAAACTGCTGCAAGTATAATGTGCAGGCACCTAAAACTGCGCCTGTGTACCTGTGTGCAGCAAAACCACATGCCACACCTTATGCCAATGGCATCCCTGTCTTAGTCCGTAGGGTTCAATATTGAACTGGCCCACCCTTTGCAGATATAACAGCTTCAACTCTTTTGGGAAGGCTGTCCACAAGGTTTAGGAGTGTGTATATGGGAATGGTCGACCATTCTTCCAGAAGTGCATATGTGAGGTCAGGCTCTGATGTTGGACAAGAAGGCCTGGCTCACAGTCCCCACTCTAATTCACCCCAAATGTGTTCTATCGGGTTGAGGTCAGGACTCTGTGCAGGCCAATCAAGTTCCTCCATCCCAAACTTGCTCTTCCATGTCTTTATGGACCTTGCTTTGTGCATTGGTCCAAATCATTTGGTGGAGAAGGGGGTATGGAGTGGGGTTGTTTTTTAGGGATTGGGCTTGGCCTCTAAGTTCCAGTGAAGGGAACTCTTAAGGCGTCAGCATACCAAGACATTTTGGACAATCTAATGCTTCCTAGTTTGGGGATGGCCCCTTCTTGTTCCAACAACCAGTGCACAAAGCAAGGTCCATAAAGACATGGATGAGCAAGTTTGGGATAGAGGAACTTGACTGACCTGCACAGAGTCCTGACCCCAACCCTACAGAACACTTTGGGATGAATTAGATCGGAAACTGCCAGCCAGGCCTTCTCGTCCAATATCAGTGCCTGATCTCACGCATGCGCTTCTGGAAGAATGGTCAAACATTCCCAAAGACACACTCCTAAACCTTGTGCACAGCCTTCCCAGAAGAGTTGAAGCTGTTATAGCTACAAAGGGTGGGCCAACTCAATATTGAACCCTACGGACTAAGACTAGGATGCCATTAAAGTTAATGTGCGTGTTAAGGCAAGCGTCACAATACTTTTGACAATATAGTGTATGTTGTCAATCCTCTTGTATTGATAATTGCTTATGCCATTATTTACAAATTGATCCAAAAAGTAAGTAAGTGTTCAAATCCACTAGGCAACAACATGGATACCTGAACAAGGACACTCCAATTTTCCAGTCCAGGAAAAGGAAGACTTGGGGCCCAGAAAGTCACTTTACCACAAATTTAGGTGAGTATTTTTAGACATTTTAGTTATTATAATTTTTTTTTTCAATTATTATTTATTCAAAAATAGCAGATATGCAAGACAATGTATGAGGATACAGGTATGTGAACATAACAGCACATTTAATTGCACAAAAATAACCAGTCAGTTATTCGAAGATCATATAGGTAAGATTGATAAATAATTCATTTATAACCTCAGGGGTTTGAACACAACTTGAAATTATACAACGTGTGTTGATGACACGGAACAAAATATTTCAAGCAAGAGAGGGGAAGGAAAAAAAATTGAGCAGGTTTGGTAAATTAAATGGAGAAGAGGGAACCGATATGTAAGGGAGAGAGAGAGAGAGAGAGAGAGAGAGAGAGAGAGAGACATAGGAAAAATAGTGTAAGGAAGGGTAGGGCCAGTCATAATGAGGTGTGTAGGCTTGCCAGTGGAGCTCTAGAAGGAGCCAAGTAACAAGAGGAGCAGGTTTGTTATCAGGCATTAAGCAACAACACAACAATTAGGGTTCTTCAACCAAACAGACCAGTGAAAGCTAGAAGTTTTTCCATCTCACATTGATAATTATTTGTTTGCACGATATCTAATAGACTAGGTGGGGTAGGAGAGTTCCAAGAGCGCAAGATGACTAATTTGGCTGCTAGCAGCATCTGAATAAGAACAGTTCTGACAGAGGCAGGAAATCTCTCTACACCCAAATGTAATAAAGCCAAGCCAGAGTTGGGAGAAATATGCATTCCTATGCTGTTGGAGACCATGCGGAGAGCTTGGTTCCAATATGAATGTAGAGATTTACACTTCCATAACAGGTGATGTAGAGAACCTATCTCTCTGCATTGTCTTCAACAGCCAGAGTCATTAGAGAGGTAGTTACCTGATAGTTAATAAGATGTATAGTACCACCTATGGAGTACTTTTTGATACAATTTCCAATGATTATTACATCGAATGGCCTTATAAGTATTCATAAATGCCTTTTCCCATGTATTATAAGTGAAGGGGTTTGTCAATTCTGATTCCAACTTAGTCATGGTGGAGGATTTTGAAAAGGAGTAATTGCCATTGAGTAGGTTATAAAACAATTTTACCAGCCATATTAAGTTCATGGGTTTGGATTTGTTTGAGTAGTTGAAGGCGCTGAGTTAAAAAGGGTTTGTAGTTTGTATTTCTAAGGGTATATATGATATATGATATGATATTGCATTTAAGGGCAGGCGGAACACGCAAGTCCAAAAGGTGAGCTATATTTACGGAAGGGATGTGAGGGGGTTAGTGATTATTAGTACCACATCATAAGCAAACAAACAAATTTTGTGGGTATTACCTTTGGTTGTAATGCCGGAGATGTGTGGGTTGGAGCAAATACATGCAGCCAAAGGCAGCCTTGTCTAATACCATATGAAATTTTAATAGTCTTGGAGAGGAAGCCTGCATTTTTAATACTTTTGCTGATAGTGAGGAGTAGAGGGACATAATAGCAGAATGCAACCACATCCCGTAATACCGGGATGGCTTTAAGGAACTTCCAATGAACTCTGTCAAACACCTTCTCTGCATCCAGGGAAAGGAGCAGAGAAGGCATTTTCTGAGTTTAAGTACTATGGAGTAGGTTGACCAGGCATCTGGTGCCACCCGGAGCTTGTCGACCCTTAATGAAGCCTACTTGATCAGGATGGATAAGTAGAGGCAATATGGGCACTAGTCTTTATGCAATGACTTTAGCAAAAGACTTGGTGTCTGTGTTAAGTAGTGAGATTGGACGATAGTTACATGTGATGTTAGGGTGTTTGTTAGGTTTAGCAATAGTCACTATGATAGCTTGTAACATTTCAGGGGGCATAGAATCAGAAAATGCGGCGGGGTCAAAAATGGAAAACAGATGAGGGCATACTAGCTCTTTTAAATCCTTATAGAATTCATTGGAAAAGCCATCAATGTGGTTAGGAAGAGAATCTCTTGGATTGAAAAGGATGAGAAATTGTTTCTAACTGTTTTAAAGATAAAGAGTGCAGTTTACAATTACTTAAAACATGAGGTTTGTGGAGTAGAGAGATCATTATATATATCATATAGGGATTGATAATATTTGCTAAATGCATCCGCTATGTCATGGGGGTTCGATACTATGCGATTAGCTACAGGGTGTG
This sequence comes from Rana muscosa, assembly GCA_029206835.1. Lineage (NCBI taxonomy): Eukaryota > Metazoa > Chordata > Amphibia > Anura > Ranidae > Rana > Rana muscosa. The sequence continues at coordinate 542,115,712 of CM055117.1, read as the reverse complement.
AAATGTGCAGAAGATAGCGCGATTTGACTTTCTTGGCAAGTACGGCGCCTTGCCTGTTAACAAGGCTGTCAAAGGTTGCTTTGGTGAATTTTAAGTATGATTCATGTTTGTAATGGAGTGGGTCACGGAGGTGGGTTCTATCTTTTTTCATGGAGGCTGACAGTTGGGGGGTGTTTCCTTGTCCCTAATAGTTAAAGCAAAATGGACAAACTGAGCAGACTTTATCGGTACCAGTGAAGGACTGTCAAATGTAATAGTACTAAATATCTTTATTACAAAATTCTTAAAAAATGTTTACATGTAAAGAAGAGCCCTCAAAGAATGGCGTGCACGCCATTCTTTGAGGGCTCTTCTTTACATGTAAGTGGCCCTCTACGCATTTTCTACCTCTCTATGTATATATACATAGGGATAGTTTGTACAATCTGATATGCTGCATGTTTCGCCCAATCAAAATATGATGTTCTCATTTTTTTCTTGAATAGGATCTAGTGTCAAGGGAATAAGGTCCTGAGAAAGCACAAATGTGAAACGCTTCGACCTCTTGACCCAATAGTAACAGAGATCTATTGTATAACTAACCAAGTGGTAAAATTGTTTAGAGACACTTAATTTTGATTTTATTCTGAATGTGTAAATTTTTTTAAAGAATTTTGCAATAAAGATATTTAGTACTATTATGCTTGACAGTCCTTCACTGGTACCGGTAAAGTCTGCTCAGTTTGTCCATTTTTTTTTTAAGAATTTCCCATGAATGATGTACCCCCATAGCCCATACAATCTTTTGTATATATATATATATATAGTTTGTAAAATGTCTGCAACTTGCCGGGTCCTCTGCTTCATTACATAGGATGCAAGTTTGATTAGTATACCTCACATAAGCTTTGTAAGTGCACCAAAGGGTAAAACAATCAACTTCTGGAGTGTCATTGCTTTCAAAGAATGTGTGGTGTGCTTCCACTATTCGTTTGACGAATAGAGCGGTCAGCTAGTAGGGACATATTAAGTCTCCATGGGCTTTGTGGGGATGACCAAGTGGAGTCTTCCATAAAATGGTAATAGGTAATAGGGGTAATGTCTGACAATGTTATAGTGCCAATGTCCGAGTGACGTATAGTTTGCAGGGTCCACTTGTCAGTAATGAAGTGATCAATCCCAGAGTAAGAAGTATGGACTGAAGAGAAGATCTTTGTCCGTTCCATGATGGGATCGCTAGATGTCATATAAGTCATGCATGTAGAGAAATTTACTTAGTGACTGAGAATAAGGTGTAGAAGTAAAGGTGGAGTCCAGTAGAGGGTCACAGATAGCGGTAAAGTCTCCATTCATGAGGAGCCGGCCTTGTTGAAGTTCCATAATCATTTTGAAAAGGTCGTTGAGAATTTTCAGTTGCTTAGTATAAATTTACCAAGGTATATTTGGTGTGATTGAGTTCACAGATAAGAATAATGTACCGTCCTTGAGGGTCAACAATCTCCTGGATGTGTTTGAAAGCTATAGAGTCTTTGATTGCAATTAAAACCCCACATTTCTTCTTGGGGGCATTTGCCATAAACAAATGGGGGAAAGCAGGGTAGTTTAGTAGAGGCAAAATGCGTTTCATTAAGGAAGAGGACTTCACTTTTAGGGTCTGGGCTTCCTTAATGATGGCCATGCATTTTATAGGAGCTATTGAGACCCCTAACGTTCATAGAACAGTAATGGTCGTGGTAGATGAAAGAGATAGTGAGTAGTTGATGTGGATCATTCTGTGATAGGTGAGCTCATGGGTAGGTCGGATGAAGTGCGCATGACCTGGCAGTCGACAGGTCTGGAAGTAGCAATCTTAGTATGAATGGCTCTAATCAGTTGTAGACAAAAAAGAGAAACTGAAGATGGCAAGCATGTTGGAGTTCTGTTAGTGCAGAGTATGTTCTGGATGAGTAGAAACATAGGAAAAAGAGAAGAAGATAGAACCAAAAACATTAAGAACATACTGTAAAAAAAAAAAAAAAACAGGATCAATGGGTAGCAAGTGTTGCTACTGTAGATACAGGGGTCAGAAAATGCAATTTCTCAACAGTAGAAAACATCTGTAAAGATCAGCGGGTGCAACTCAGGGCTTATGTGAGTTAGGTGAACACAGAGGCGAACATCGGTTTGTGTGCAGAATTAGGTCCATTTGGTCTCCATTCGCTTCAGTGTATGCGGAAGTACAGGTAGAGAGTCCTTAGGAAGTAAGTTCCAATCCTTGAATAGAGAGAGACCTTTATCAAGGCTATAAATTGGAACACATTTCCCTTTCCAGTTCAATAATTTGTGGTTCCTTAAAATCTTGGTGAAAGCTTTTTCCTATTCATGGCTGTGGCCTGGGATATATCTGCGTAAAGGGAGATGCCTGCAAATTTATCTGGTAAAATTGGGTTTTGTTAAGTCGCAGTCATGAGGCGTTCTTTGATGAGGGAAAAAATAAATGTGGGCCAGGACATCCCTGGACGCAGTGTCTGGAATGAAGGGCGGTTTGGGGATCCTGTGCTTCCTGTCTATACACAGCTCCATATTGGTAAGTGTTGGTATCAAAGCCTTCATCAACTGCTGGAGATATTCTGAAATTTCAGATGGCTGACTGGATTCAGGGATTCCATGGAACTTGATATTGTTCTGTCTGGAACGATTCTCCAAATATGCAATTTTTGATTTCAACAATTGTAATTCAGCGGAGTGGTCTGTGTGCGCCTCATCTAAATCATTATGAGCCACGAACATTTCCTTCATTTTTGTTTCTATGTGGTGGATCCTTCCTTTATGCTCTGTACGGTATGATTACCATTAGCCAGCATACCTTGTTAATCATTGTGTAGAGTATGTCCTAATGATAGTAGCGTACTTTCAGGGTGTTTTCTGATACGGGCTGCTCAGTTGCTGTGGGAAGAGACCTTTAGCTTTAGCCTGTATGTCACTTGGACTGGATGAGATACTAGGGGAGTCCTCTTCTCTCCTTAGCCTGGTCTTTGCTGGACTGCATGAGGTGGGTGTAGGAGGTTGAGAGGAAGGAACCAATGAGGGAATGTAGAAAAACCACAGAAATATAGGTATCAATGACTCATCCAGAGTAGTCAAGGAATTAAGTGACAGATGTAATCCTACAGAAGTCACCTACACCAGTTAGTAATATCCTTATGATGGTAGCATTTATAGAGAATTCACTCAGTGGCAGCTACTTCAATTCCTCTAAATTATTTGCAGCATATCAAAAAAAGGGGGAGTTGAAACAATGTTTCAGAAAGAATTGTCAGAGAGGAATATGGATTAAGACTACAAACTTATTCAGTAATTATCCACATGTAAAAAACACATTTAGTTACCCAGAGGTGTCAGTGTCTAAACAGCACTAATAAAATTAGACGCTAGTCTAAGGGGGACAGGTGGCCACCACAACCAAGCATACAAATCGCATACAACACCTATAGGGACAAGCCTGAGAGCTGGGGCATAATAATGGATGTTGTTGAACTGTAACAGTATTAGTATGGCTACAGACTGAGGCTGTAATCCAAAAATTCAGATTCCAAAATTTATGTCCTTAGTTCACAGGGATGTATTCAACATTTGTATAGTAGATTAACTTTTCAGTAATGGACTTCAGTGAGTTGTGCCATGGAGAATGCTGCCTATAGCAACAATAGGGCTGTCCAAGGTAGATGCACCATTTGATCCAGAGTGCACCAGACAGCGCTAGCAGCGTGGACTCAAGTATCAAAGCAGGCCGCGTAATCTGCGGCTGGCAATTTCACACAGGTCCCGATCTCATATATACTGCTCTCCCACCAGTTTGTCCCCTCTTATCGGCTGTCTGCTGTCTTCTGTCTTAGAATCCTGGAGCTCGTACTCACCGACGGTGCTAGCATACTCTGCGAGTTCCTCCGGTCGGTTTTGAACAGTGTGCTGTGATTTGCAGTGTGTGTTTTGGATTCCTGGATTTTATAAAATAAAGGCTTTTATTTGGAGTGCTGCTGTCCAGAAGATCTTCTTTTCCTGCCTTCCTCCGTCCGGAGGGTATAGTGTGCAGCCGTCAAAGGTGTCCTGAGCAAACAGCAGATAAGAATTTAGTTCTGGGAGGTAAAGAGGTTCCTCTAAGGTGAGAATAGGCGGGTGGTGGATCAGGGCAGCGGTGGAGAGTCAGTATACGGCATAAGTTGCTCACTGTGTCCAGGGGCAGTGTCAGTTAAAGGGGTAGATGTGAGTAGATAAAGTTTCTTAAGATTTGGGACAGAAAGCCCCGACAATGATAGAACAGGTAGCTGGGGGGTGGATAGTCCTGCTTCATCGCAGTTGTGCATATTGCTCTGAGGGAATGTGCCTCATCAATTGTAGAGGTGTCCCGGAGCGTGCTACGGAGCAGAGAGCCAGTGCCATCTTGCCTTCTGTGAGCGGTAGCCGACAGTAAAAGTCAGTAAGTTTCTGCAATGATTTTACTGCCTTGCTCCATTTAGACTTCTACCCTTGCATTGTAGGTCTCAGGCTGTGAAGACATATTGGGGATTCCTCTTCTGTGGTGTCATGTAGGAGCTGCTGTAGATATCAGGCTGAGGAGAGCTGCGGACTAAGCGTCCATTACTAGCACTGGCTGGACACGCCCCCTTAACTTTTATTTTTTTAAACTGCTGTAGCAATAGATAGAGGTTTTGGAGGGCTGTACAAAGCTCAGCTCTAATAAGTATTTTAAAAATTATATGTCTAATATGTTTCCATTTTCTATGCAGAAAAAGCCAATTGTCCCCTAGATTTGTGAAGAGTTTCTTGTAATCCCTAATATTTAGCTTAGCTTTTTGAGTTTGTTTTGTCTATCGATATATCATGTAAGAAATAGCAATGAGCCGGCCGACATTTGGACTATGCGTACAGCTGTCCTTCCAGCAGAAGTTGGTCTAAGGACTCTCGTTTGTCAAAGAGATATTCCTATGCATGCAATCAGTGCTCGCAGCCAATGGCGGAGGAGTCCCCCTGTCACAACACAAAGGCACAGTGGGAGAGTTCGCATTAACATCGCTTAGTTAGTATAGTAATTTCTCAGTTTTTTTCGTTCAGCCCACTGGGTTGAACGGAAAAAAAAATGGAATATGTGCACCCAGGGCCGCCATCAGGAATTTTGGGGCCCCTTACACAGCTTCAGGCATGGACCCCCTGGAGCCGTGGAGAACCGGGGGGGGGGGGGTGCTGCCACCGCGAATTGAGAAGCGGGGGGGCTGCCGCAAATTCAGAAGCGGGGTGGGGGGTGCCACAAATTGAGAAGCAGGGGGTTTGGGTGCTGACGGACACACAAAAAACAGAAGAACAAAAAAACAAAAAAGAGGATTGGGCCCTGGGGAGGACCTCTGGGCCCCTTACAAAAAATAAATAAATAAAAATTATAAAAAATATATATATTTTTTTTAATAAAAAATAAATAAAAAAAGGGAGGTTTCCATCCGGGGCCCTGGGGACCTCCTGGCCTCTGGGGACCTCTGGGCCCCATACAAAAAAAAAAAAATAATAATAAAAAAAATTATAAAAAATAAATTAAAAAAATTGAGGTTTCCATCCGGGGCCCTGGGGACCTCCGGGCCTCTGGGGACCTCTGGGCTCCTTACAAAAAATGTATAAATAAATAAATAAAATAAAAAAATAAAATAAAAAAAAACAAATTAAATAAAAAAATAAAATAAAAAAAAACAAATTAAATAAAAAAATGTATAATAAAAAAATATATATATATTTTTTAAAAGGGGGGTTGGCATTCGGGGCCCTGGGGAACTCCGGGCCCCTGGGGACCTTTGGGCCCCTTACAAAATAAAACATAAATAAAATAAAAAAAAGGGGGGCCATCCGGGCCCCTGGGGACCTCCGGGCCCCTTACAGGTGTACTGCCTGTACCCCCCTGATGGCGGCCCTGTGTGCACCAGACTTTACTGTATCCAATTTTTTAAGCAAATTTGTTTTTGTGAATCTGTTTTATAGTTTCTTACCTGGGGGATAAGTTGCCAGATGACAAGGCTAATCTCCTGTCTTGCACTTGACAGCAGCATTTAAGTGCTAGTTTACCTTTACAGAGGTTTTTTTAAAGCTAAACTAACACTATACACCCTCCCAGACCCCGCTGTACTTACCTCCAGGAATTCTGAGCTGTAGCTGTCAGGGAATTCAAAATTCCTGCTCATTTCCCTCTTCTCTGTGCAGCTCTTCTGGGACCCATCAAAGTGATTCTGATTGGTCAGCATCATCACAGACCATCTCTGCTGCACAGAGAAGAGGATCAGGGATTTCAAATCCCTGGATTGCTGCGCTGGCTGCGTGGGCAATGACAGCTCATCATCCACAGAGGTAAGTACGGCACAGACCGCTGGGGGTGGGGAGGTTATATTATGTTACAGTAATTTACCTTTTCTTTTTTTTTTTAAACGTGAACTAATATTTCAATTAAAATGAAAAACTGTTTTGTAGAAGTATTATTTACAAAACTGCTAAATCTCTAGTTACCGCCATAAAGCCCCCCTCCTTGTAACACACATATTTTAATGGACAGATCTTTTAAGGGAAGCTGTGACATTTACAGTTGATTCAAACATGCAATTGTTAGACTTGACATGCAGACAAATGGCCTACTTAGCAAATAGAATACATTCAGATGGATATATCTATATACAGATGCTCCATTGACTTTTCCTGTCAACCACTAATAAATGTAAACTTTTAAAATATAAAGCTGTTTGTAAATGTGAAGTACCATACATAAACAAGTGTTTAACAAATATGATACAACGTCAAGCACATGGTTTATATAACAAGACTTTCCTGTGATCTCATGTTCTCTCTTTGCAATATGTATATCTTTATACTATATATATATATATATATATATATATATATATATATATATAGATTAATATCTATATATATTTATATATATAGAAAGTAAAGGTGCAAAATAACTGGCCCAAATTTGCACTTCTCGGCGCCTAGGTGCTAGTATGCGATACCTGTGGCTCACTCCTCCAACTGTTTAGCTGGAAAAGTAATGGGGAATAAACAATATACTCAGCTCAAGAATTTATATCAGAGTTGTTAAACTGTGATACAAATTATGTAAAAGGAAGCAGCTATTTAAATTTATATGAAATGAGAACCTCATACATATAAAAGATAAAATACAATAAATATCATATAAAAAGCATAAAACTCATAGAGTCCATATGATAAACAGCGCTGGTTATGGATAAATGTCCAAAAACATATAAAACACTTGAGTGATGACTTTGCAACAGTCAAACTAGTAGTGGTATTTCTTCTATGGATACGGTCTGTAGTGCACCCTACACCAATCCCAAGTCTTCACCACAAGTGAGGCACGCTCCCCCTCTGGGGTACAAACTCACCACAAAGATGAAAAAGATAAGCCTTTTTAGTCTGTAGGTAGTCTCACTCCAACATCCGTCATCACCACCAGGGCAGTATGGGTTAAAATCCTCAGGCAAACATATAAGGACATAAAGGCACCAATAGTGTAATATTGCTTTAATCAAGAAATCCCCCAATACAAAGTCCCTGTTTCAAATGCACGTACATTTCAATCAGAAATACCGCAGCGTCTCTGTAACCAGGAAGTACAGAGTGAACTCCACGGCAACTGTCTCAAACCCGGAACAAAGACTGCAGCGTTACGTTTGCAACACGGGTGCCCTCTTGGGACAGGATAGCGGTGAATACACTCTATACTGTATGTGCTTTTTTACAAGTGATTGAAATGTACGTGCATTTGAAACAGGGACTTTGTATTGGGGGATTTCTTGATTAAAGCAATATTACACTATTGGTGCCTTTATGTCCTTATATGTTTGCCTGAGGATTTTAACCCACACTGCCCTGGTGGTGATGACGGATGTTGGAGTGAGACTACCTACAGACTAAAAAGGCTTATCTTTTTCATCTTTGTGGTGAGTTTGTACCCCAGAGGGGGAGCGTGCCTCACTTGTGGTGAAGACTTGGGATTGGTGTAGGGTGCACTACAGACCGTATCCATAGAAGAAATACCACTACTAGTTTGACTGTTGCAAAGTCATCACTCAAGTGTTTTATATGTTTTTGGACATTTATCCATAACCAGCGCTGTTTATCATATGGACTCTATGAGTTTTATGCTTTTTATATGATATTTATTGTATATATATATATATATATATATATATATAGATTAAAGTATATATACTGTATATTTAGTATATCAAAAATATTTTATACAAATACGGTAATTGTTTTCTCAATAGACATGAGTCTACTGACTACTAATAGGAAAAACGAGTCTCATTCCAAAGCCATATTAACAACATCATGTAAATGGCACAGAGAAACAGATGCTGCAGAACCACTGCATGGTCTACAGGCTCGGACTGCTATTAGGGAGCAGCGTATGCTAAAATTGCATATATAAAACTCAATCACTAAGACCAACTGCCATAAAAAGCTTTATTTGTACTATAATGCCAAAGAATTTCACAGCCAAGAGACATGGAATGTTTGCTGAGTAAAGAATTCATTAAAAGTCACATGCTTTATGAGTTAACCTAATCATTTAAGAAAATCAATAGCCATGATAAATCAATGGCTACTTTTTATCTAGAAACTGTGAAATTGAGTTTCAGAATCGCTCTGAAGCAGGTTTCAATAACAAGAAAATTGGCAAGGCTTGCTATTTTTCCTTAACCATGTACCTGACTTTTTAACATAATTGTTAAGTATTTGTTTAAGACATTTCATCTTTACAAATAGACAGATTTACATTTGAAAAGCCTGTATTTGTAAGAAGTTGAAAGACAGAACTAATGGAGCATCTGTTTTGCATTCATTATAACTGCATTAATTTGTCTTCATAAATAACATCATGGATAATATGCAGCTAACGATGACCCATGCCTAATTTAGCCACCTTTGATTTATTCCCTAAGAGAGATGTTTTCAGCAAGTAAACATCACAATAATGAAATGATTGAAGATCTGTACACCCTAGTATTTAAGAAATTAGAATGGAAATGTTAATTTGGGAAGCTGGACAACCGTGTTCAATTAGCACTGTTACTGGTTGTAAAAATGTGCATGGAATTTATTGTTTATTTTCTTAGATCACTAGAAATCACATCCTGGTTGACAAGTAAAAGTCAAATTCGCCCAAATTTGATATTTCAGTTTTGGTTAAGCAAACATGGACTGAATTGTTTAAAGTGATAATAAACAATATCCTTAATCTCTGAAAATAATTCATACACATCTACTACCTAATGGGCCTGTAAACAATTTTTTTTCTTAATTATTTTTTACAGTTATTTTCTGCCTTTCTGCATTGTAAAGTTCTTCATGAGCTCCTGAACCTTCCTGCCCCCCCCTCACTTCTTTTTGTTTGGAACAAGCAGTGCAGGTTCGTCACAATAATGAGCACTGCTCTATGCACACTACACATCCCATAGTCCAGAGTCCCTAGTCCAACTTGGAAGCAAGCAAGGGGGGTTGACTACCTTCCAACATACAGTGGGACCAGGGAGAACAAATGTAACCACCTTCTAACAGGAAGTCGGGGTCACAACAGCAAAAAAAAAAGGGAATTTGGAGATTTGGCATAAAATGAAAGCAATAGAAAGTAATTAAGTTAGGAATACAAATGTTAATATGCGTTTAGTGAGTTTAGTGTCAGTTTAAAGCCTTCATCTCTTGTCAGATAAATGTTCCAGATGGTAATTGCAGCTCTGCCCTTTTTCTGCTATTAATAAGCCAAAAGAGGATATCACATTGACCTTACTGTGCTCTCTCTATAAAGTGAAATGAAAAAGGAAAATCCAATGGTAAAATTGTCATAGATAGAAAACGGGAACTATGGTGGGGGATTACTGGAATCCCAAGAGTTATACCATAAGCGGAAGAGTAAGTCAAGTCAATGACCTTGATAAAAAACTGAAATATAACTGCTCTGTATATATATATATATATATATATATATATATATATATATATATATATATACAATTGTACATATATCAAAGTCTCAAGTTCTTTCAAAATATGTGTTTTCAATTGTATGACGTTCAGTATGACCAGATAGCTACAAGCCACAGTCCATAAAACTGTTACCTAGATTTGAGAGAAAGGTTAATAACAAGTAAAACTTCTAAAAAGTTAAAGAACAAAGCCTTTGGTAGTCCTGGTGGCTTATATCATTGTGCTGAAATGTTTGTGATTTGAGTGTGGCCCTTACGACACTAAAGATATAATGTATTATAATGACCTCACCAAATCAATACACGACTGTCTGCCATGATGATGTTATTAAACATAACACTGAAAGCCTGTGTTTCAATGGATCAATGGATCCCTTCCAACTTCCTATATATGAAACATTTAAAACCAGCTACTGCCTAAACCAGGGGTCTCAATTTGGAGGCCCTCAAACTGTTGCGAAACTACAAGTCCCATCATGCCTCTGCCTGTGGGAGTCATGCTTGTAACTGTCAGCCTTGCAATGCTCCATGGGACTTGTAGTTTTTTTTTTTTTTTTTTTTAATTTTAAAGTATTTTATTATGTTTCAAAAAAGTAATACAAAAACAGCACCAATTGGGCATACCCTGGCGTGATTTACGTACATAAAGGACGAAAAGAAACAAAGAAGGAGAAATAATAACACATAGCTTCTTCAAAATTATTACAAAGCTCAAAAAAGAACAGACGGCTTAAATCAAACTTGTATATAAGCATAAAATAACAGTATGATGAGTTGTGTTAAACAGTGGGCAAAGAGAGCAAGAGAGGGTAACAACAGTAGAGTAGTGAACCTTATGAATTGTCTTGAGTACCGCAGAGGGTTCTTTTGCAGGTATTTGGTGTAAGGGGGAAGGGAAGGTACAGGTCCTGAGTGAGCACAGGTGGAAATTAGGGCTGCTTTGAGAAGTATGCATAGGAGCCACGTTTGGTCCGACAGTGCTAGGTGGTGTAGATAGGTCCATAATGTGTTATCTAACACAAGGGTGCACTTCTTCTGTCAGCGATCCACAATTCCCAGGTTTTGGTAAATCGTTTTGCGGATATATTGGCTTTGGTAAATGAGAATTCCATTGGGAAATGCGAGTTTAGTAGCCGGATGGCGTCTTTTAGTAGGGGAGGGTGGTTAGTTTTCAATTTTTTTGCAATCGCCAGTCACGCTGCTATTAGGACGTGTGTCACCAGCGTTTGTAGATGACTAGGCCAAGTGGTAATTGAGAGTCCCAGGAGCAGATCAAGTGGAGACATAGGAATGGTTATGTCACACAAAGAGAAGATTAGTTTCATCACTTTTTCCCAGTATTTTTTGACGGGTGGGCATTCCCACCAGATATGTGAAAGAGATCCAGTGTTATCGCAGCCTCTTCAACATTTAGGTGAGGTTGATGGGTATATCTTTGCCAGTCTTTCTGGGGTGAAATACCACTTGTGGAACAGTTTCTGTAAAGATTCCCAATGGTTAATGCAGTGAGATAAACGTAGAGGTAATATGAGGGCTTTCTGCCATTGTTCAGTTGGAGTTGGGTGGTCTACCAAGGAGGACCAATATTGGGCGGATGAGGAAAGTAGATCTGAAGATGGTTTAGTGATCTTCTTGTATGCTAAGGAGATTCCTTTGGCTTTAGAGTCTTTGGATTTATAATACTTTAGCAGGGCGAATGAGAACGAGTCTGTTGTTGACCAACGTAGTTTAGATAAAATGGATCTTATCCAAAGGTAGAGAAAGAATCTTTTATTGGAAATATCAAACTGCTGTTGTAGGTGAGAGAAGGAATGGAGTCCTGATGCCGAGAAAAGCATTCCTATGGTGGTAATACCGGCCTTAGTCCATTCCGACAGAGATTAATCTGAGGCTAGAAGATGTATAGCTTCAATGGGTAATGCTGACAGGGTATCCAGTGATATCCCTGCTTTAAGTTGCAAGATTGCTGCCCACACCCTTAGGGAGGCAGTGATGGTGCCTAGTAGGTGGTGCCTAAGCATGAGGTTAAGCCAGGTGGCAGCCAGGACAAGTTTTGGGTTTGTATGAAGTACAGTAGCCTCTATTTGTTTCCAGGTTGAGTGGTGTTCATCTGACCACAGGTTTTTTGTTGGTCTAAGATTGTTGTACGGTAATAAGGTTGGATGTCCGGTGCGCCTAAGCCGGCATGTTGAACTGGGGTTAATAGTATGGCTTTTTTCACTCTAGGTCATTTCTGTTGCCAGATAAAGTTATTGATAATTCCCTGAAGCTTTCTTGTTTGAGCTTGTATGAGAGGGAGAGGTATTGTATGAAAAAGGTATAGGATGTGCGGTAGTAAATACATTTTAGCTTGAGCGATCCTCCCAGCCCAAGAGGCTGAAACATGGCTCAGTTCTTTTGTTAGCCATGTGAGTCTTTTTGGTTTTCTTCCATCTTTATATTTTTCGCGGATTGCTGTGGAACCTGGCTCATGTGAGAAAAATCCATCGTTTGAGCTGCCTCTTCAGTCATCCGGTTGGAGTTCAAGTGAGGACCCAGGACATCCAGCTATATCCCGTCTGGTCTTGGTGACCACTAAGCCTGCAAGACCCACTGCCGTACGGTAGGTGGGTCCACCATCAGCGGTAAGAGTACCCATCTATAACAACTAGTGTCTTCTCCTTGCTTGATTCATCATTTGCATTGAAGTCCCTTTGTCAGTCTGCGTTGTGGCAAGGCTATCCATTGAAGGACATCCATGATCACACACATTTTGTTATTTGGGACTGTATTCTATTTTTCACAGTTCACCTTTTACGGCATATCACATAGTTCGCAAGGAGGACAATTCATATGAATATCCTATGAAGCGGACTCACATTTATTATTGTGTTATCAGAGCACTGTTGGTTCTATTGCTTTAAGTAGACATTCACTTATTATAAGTATTTATTGTTTTGAGCGCCACACTATTTTTATTCACTAGCCATGTGAGCTTGCCTACGAGGTCTTCTACGTTGGTCCTTAGTAAAATGTGACTTGGGAACGTCAGATGGATTCCTAAGTAGGGGAGAAAGGAGTTGGGAGCCCAAGCAAAGGGGGAGTTAGAGGAGATGTTTTTAGTAGTTTGGTGGTCTAGGCCCAGGTTAAGCATAAGGTATTTACTATGGTTTAGTTTATACAGGGATATTGTGCCTAATAAATCTAAGACTCGTTGGACTGCAGGTAGGGACACTAAAGGATTAGTCAACTCAGGGCTATAATGACATCATCGGCATAAATGCCAATTTTATGGTCAGCATCTCCAATTTTTATACCCGAGATCGACGGATCAGATCTTATGGTTTGCGCTAAAAGTTTCATTATCATGGCAAATATTAGGAGGGACAGCGGGCAGCCCTGTCTGGTGCCACTGGTAATGTTAAAGGGGTTAGAGACGACGCCAGAGGTCCAAATGCACGCACTTGGGTGAGTGTACAGGTCCAGTATGGCTGATAGGAAGGTGCCAGATATTCCAAATTTTCGAAGCACCGCCTCCATGTATGGCCAATAGACCCTGTCAATTGCCTTCTCTGTATCCAAAGACAGGAAGAGAGAAGGAGTTTGAGTGTGCTCCGCCCACTGTATTAGGTAGATAAAACGTCTGGTGCCGTCTGAGGCCTGTCTGCCCGGCACAAAACCAACTTGGTCAGGGTGTGTAATCTGGGGGATGACAGCTGAGAGGCGTTGTCCTAGGAGTTTAGCGTATATTTTTGTATCCGTGTTTAGGAGTGAGATTGGTCGATAGTTGGCGGGGTTATCTGTAGGTTTTCCCAGTTTAGGATTGGTGACCACTAAAGCATCAAGGGACTCCTTGGGGATGTTACCCGTGGTTACAAACTGGTTATACATGTTGCAAAGATGAAGGACTAAAGGTAGGGTGAATCATTTATAGTATTCATTGGGCAGACCATCAGGGCCTGGCGCGGGACTTGTAGTTTTGCAACAGCTGGAGGGCCGCCAGTTTGAGACCCCTGGCCTAAACTGTTCTTTTATAGCTTTGGATATAGTGAAGTGTCATAATGCATGCCATTTGTGTGTGACTGCATTTTGATGACTTACACTGACACTAGGCCAAAAAATTAGGTGAACAGGTGTCATCAGGACAGGAAGGCAGACAGAAATAAAAAAAATAATTCTAGTATTTTGACATCCTGTCCAGGGATGAGCTTCGAGTTCGAGTCAAACTCATGTTCGACTCGAACATTGCCTGTTCGCCCGTTCGCCGAACAGCGAACAATTTGGGGTGTTCGCGGCAAATTCGAAAAGTCTATGGGAGAAATCTAAAGTGCTAATTTTAAAGGCTTGTATGCAAGTTATTGTCATAAAAAGTGTTTGGGGACCCGGGTCCTGCCCCAGGGGACATGTATCAATGCAAAAAAAAGTTTTAAAAACTGCAGTTTTTTCGGGAGCAGTGATTTTAATAATGCTTAAAGTGAAACAATAAAAGTGAAATATTTCTTTAAATTTTGTACCTGTTGGGGGGTGTATAGTATGCATGTAAAGTCGCGCTTGTTTCCCGTGCTTAGAACTGTCCCTGCACAAAGTGTGATTTCTGAAGGAAAAAAAGTCATTTAAAACTCACTCGCGGCTATAATGAATTGTCGGCTCCCGGCAATACAGAGAAAAGTCATTGATAAAAAAAAAGCGTGGGGGTCCCCCCAAATTCAATTACCAGGCCCTTCAGGTCTGGTATGGATATTAAGGGGAACCCTGCCGCAAATTTAAAAAAAAATGCGTGGGGTTCCCCCAAATACCCATACCAGGCCCTTCAGGTCTGGTATGGATTTTAAGGGGAACTCCACCCCAAATAAAAAAAAAATGGCGTGGAGTTCCCCCAAAAATCCATACTAGACCCTTTATCCGAGCACGCAACCTGGCAGGCCACAGGAAAAGAGGGGGGACGAGAGAGCACCCCCCCTCCTGAACCGTACCAGGCCACATGCCCTCAACACAGGGAGGATGTCCCCATGTTGATGGGGACAAGGGCCTCATCCCAACAACCCTTGCCCGGTGGTTGTGGGGGTCTGCGGGCAGGGGGATTATCGGAATCTGGAAGACCCCTTTAACAAAGGGGACCCCCAGATCCTGGCCCCCCATGTGAATTGGTAAGGGGTACATTGTATCCCTACCATTTCACGAAGAAAGTGTAAAAAAATGTAAAAAAAACACACAGACACCTTGGAAAAGTCCTTTATTAAAAAAAAAAACATTCCAGCAATGAAATCCAGTGTCCCGTGGTGATCTGATGTCCAGCGCTGTCCACACGAAACGTCATTGGCTGAGCCTGAGTGGACCTGATGGGGAACTTCCTCTGCAGTGTATTAAATGAATAGACCCGCCTCTTCTAAAGTTCCCCATCAGGTCCGCTTAGCCAATGACGTAGGTGTAAGGCTAAGCGGACCAGATGCGGAACGTGAGAAGGGGCGGGTCTATTCATTTATTACACTGTGGAGGCAGTTCCCCATCAGGTCCGCTCAGCCAATGACGTAGGTGGGGTCTGACATACGAGGGGGCGGACCTGATGGGGAACTTCCTCCACAGTGTAATAAATGAATAGACCCGCCCCTTCTCACGTTCCGCATCTGGTCCGCTTAGCCTTACACCTACGTCATTGGCTGAGCGGACCTGATGGGGAACTTTAGAAGGGGCGGCTCTATTCATTTAATACACTGCGGAGGAAGTTCCCCATCAGGTCCGCTCAGGCTCAGCCAATGACGTTTCGTGTGGACAGCGCTGGACATCGGATCGCCGCGGGACACTGGATTTCATCGCTGGAATAGGTTTTTAATTTTTTTATTTTTAATAAAGGACTTTTCCAAGGTGTCTGTGTGTTTTTTTTTACATTTTTTTTACACTTTCTTCGTGAAATGGTAGGGGTACAATTTGTTAACCATTTGTTGAAGTGGTCTTCCAGATTCCGATAAGCCCCCTGCCCGCAGACCCCCACAATCGCCAGGCAAGGGTTGTGGGGATGAGGCCCTTGTCCCCATCAACATGGGGACATCCTCCCCATGTTGAGGGCATGTGGCCTGGTATGGTTTAGAAGGGGGGCACTCTCTCGTCCCCCCCTCTTTTCCTGCGGCCTGCCAGGTTGCGTGCTCGGATAAAGGGTCTGGTATGGATTTTTGGGGGCACTCCACGCCATTTTTTTAAAAATTTGGGGTGGAGTTCCCCTTAAAATCCAGACCTGAAGGGCCTGGTATGGATATTTTGGGGAACCCCACACATTTTTTTTTAATTTGCGGCAGGGTTCCCCTTAATATCCATACCAGACCTGAAGGGCCTGGTAATTGAATCTGGGACCCCCACGCTTATTTTTTTTTTATCAATGACTTTTCTATGTATTGCCGGGAGCCGACAATTCATTATAGCCGCGAGTGAGTTTTAAATGACTTTTTTTCCTTCAGAAATGACACTTTGTGCAGGGACAATTCTAAGCACGGGAAACAAGCGCTACTTTACAGGCATACTATACACACCCCCCAGGTACGAAATTTAAAGGAATATTTCACTTTTATTGTTTCACTTTAAGCATTATTAAAATCACTGCTCCCGAAAAAATGTCCGTTTTTAAAACTTTTTTTTGCATTGATACATGTCCCCTGGGGCAGGACCCGGGTCCCCAAACACTTTTTAGAACATTAACTTGCATATTAGCCTTTATAATTAGCACTTTTGATTTTGAACGTTCTAGTCCATTGTATTTAATAGGGTTCTAAAGTTCATTCATGCGAACATTCTGGCTGTTCGCAGGTTCTGGTGCGAACCGAACAGGGGGGTGTTCAGCTCATCCCTAATCCTGTGTGTGTTCTTAAATTGGAATATCCAGAGTGATAATCTGACAGCATTACACAAGTACACAAGTTACCCATGTAAAAAGGTTCTGATTGGCTCACACTGCTAGCCTTACCTGTCCTGGAATAAATGCAGCATAGTAGGGAATTCTAGAAAACTGATACTAAGACAAATTCATGTATCTATGTTACATATGATGAGTTATTTCATGATAACATGGCTACATTAAATTGCAATTTGTATTTATATTTTTGGAGTTCAGCTTTCACACCCCTTAAGCCTCGTACACACGACCGGTTTTCTCGGCACGAAACAACAAGAAAACTGCTGGGAGAGCTTTCTTGCAGAGAAAGCCGTTCATGTGTATGGTTTCTTGTCGAGAAAACTGCCGGGAATCTCAACGAGAAAAATAGAGAACCTGCTCTCTATTTTCTCGTCAGGATTCTCGATTTTCTCGCCGGGATTCTCGTCGGGAAAACCGGTTATGTGTGTGCTTTTCCGAGTCTTAAAAAAACACGCATGCTCAGAATCAAGTATGAGACGGGAGCGCTCTTTCTGGTAAAACTAGCGTTCGTAATGGAGATAGCACATCCGTCACGCTGTAATAAACTGAAAGCACGAAGACTGAAAAGCGCAGATCGTCTCTCCCCAAACTTTTACTAACACTCTGTAACATGAGATCAGCAAAAGCAGCCCAAGGGGTGGTGCCATTGGAATCGAACTTCCCCTTTATACTGCCGTCGTACGTGTGGTACGTCACCGCACTTTACAACAACAAGATTTTTAATTTACAGTGTGTATGCAAGGAAAGCTTGACAAGAATCCCGTCAAGCTTGACAAGAATCTCTGGTCGAGAAAACCAACGTTTTTTTTTACGCCGGGATTCTCGGCCGTGTGTACGAGGCTTTAGCCTTGGAGGCTAAGAATCATCATGGCAGCAAGTTATCAATCATATTTTCAGAAGAAGATCAGAAGTAGCATCCTACATGTTTTTGTTATGACACATCTCCCTTTAAAAATGTATTCATTGCTTTATGGTAGGTGTTCTAGATCTTCACATGTAACCTAAGTTTAAGTAAAGGCTATTATGTCTGGGTAAAAATGTTGCCCTCCTGCTCTTCCTATCTATGCTACATAATGTTTATAAAAGAGATCAGTGTAAATACTATTTTTTAATCAGCTTTGGTGCTGTCATGTGATCCAGAAGCTGCGGCTCCTCTATGTTAGGGAGCACTTGACAATGTGGCTGATTTCATGGAGTCGTGACATCACCCACTGGCTTTAATTGCCCCCTCCCATCATCGGCATTCTTTTCCACTCACTTCTGCAACTGCTCTATGACACAGTGGAGCCACAACTTTTGCACAGCCTCTTTCTGTGAGCATCACAAGTTGTTCAAATATTTCCTAGCTGAATTTTGCATTGTTCTACAAGAGATCATTTATTTTTCACCATCTGTGGAAACATGTCCGCTGCCCCAGGGGCAACATTCTCTTGGGCTTTCTGAAGGGTTGAATCATTTAACTGTGCCCTACCAAAATTTTCCCTTGACACCCCCAAATCCCCCATGGGAAAAGCCTGTTGGCCTGTTATTCCGTTTCTCAAGTAAAACATCCAATGGAAACATGTCAGCATTAGGAATGTTTACTTCCAGCATCATTATTCCTGTACTGTGTATTAGGGTTTATGAGTAAGCGCGACAGACATATACTGTAATTAAAAACATTACATCTTGTCATCCTGTTAGGGGACACCACCTTTTTGACTCCATTAAAGAGGAACTAAAGGGTTATTATTCACCTTTTCAATGGTCCCTCACCAGTGCAGCCATCTTCTCCTGTGTGCTGGTTCTCTGCCATCTTCATTGGTCAGCGTGGGATGATATCACTTCTGCATGTGCGCAGAAGCTAGTCATTCCTATACATTGGAATTGGGCCAGCCATTAAATGCTAGTTTGCACTCCTGGAATTGCTGTGAGCAGGCAGGTGGTGTAGTTTATTGCAGAGGAGACATAACATTTATCTTCTGCAATAAAAAGCCTGCCTGCCCACAATGCTAAACAGTATGTTCTGCTTCAAACTCCTGCCAATTTGATGGATTTTTCACCTGGGTCTCAGAATCTGGTCTTGTACAGGTTATCTCAATCAGATTGGGGGGGGGGGGATACAAGGAAAGCACCCTCATACAATCTCCCAAAAAAATATGTCTCTTCCAACAATCACTTTGTGTAGTAAGCCAGGGACCATAGCCCAGACTCACAACACACTTAGGCCCCTTTCACACGGGCGGACTGTCAGTTTTTTAGGCGGACCTGAACGGACGCTCCATGCAGGTCTATGGAGCGACGGATGTCAGCGGTGACATGTCCGCTGACATCCGATCTGCTCCGATACGCTAAAGTCAGATGGATGGAAATCCTATTTTCCATCCGTCTGGCAGATCAGATTGGATGAAAACGGACTCTACGGTCCGTCTTCATCCGATCCCCCATAGAGGAGAGCGGCACACTGACAGGTCGGTCCCTGCACAGTTTGCAGAGATGGAGCTGTCATCTGCCTGCTCAGCAGGGATCAATGGAGCGATCCCTACTGAGCAAAGCGGAGACCGTACACGGACACGTGCGTGTGAAAGAGCCCTTACTTTGACAGATTCACCCTCTTTGTATCACAGTGCTGGGCTTAGGCATGCCCTCTCTGCTTTCCCACATGAAAATACACAGACCCAATGTTAGGACACGGGTTGATTTACCAAAACTGGAGAGTGCAAAATCTGGTGCAGCTGTGCATGATAGCCATTCAGCTTATAACTTCAGCTTGTTCAATTAAAGGGGTTGTAAACCTTTGTTTTTTCACCTTAATACATCCTATGCATTAACCGGCTCACAAGTATATACGTCGGCAGAATGGCATGGCTGGGCAAAGCGACGTATATTTACGTCACTTTGAATTTCCCTCCGTGCGGGCGCGTGCCGCAAGCTCCGTGACTGTGCCCGCGGGACCTGCGGACTCGATGTCCGCCGGTGTCCCGCAATGGGCTCACAGAGCTGCAGAACGGGGAGAGGCCAGTGTAAACAAGGCTTCTCCAGTTCTGCCTAGCGACACTGATCGTATGCTCCCTCTCATCGGGAGCAGCGATTAGTGATGTGTCACTCGTAGCCATGCCCCATAACAGTTAGAATCACTCCCTAGGACACACTTAACCCCTTCCTAGCCCACTAGTGGTTAACCCCTTCACTGCCAGTCCCATTTATACAGTAATCAGTGCATTTTCATAGCACTGATCGCTGTATAAATGTGAATGGTCCCAAAATAGCATCAAAAGTGTCCGATATGTCTGCCATAATGTCGCAGTCACGATAAAAATCGCTGATCGCCGCCATTACTAGTAAAAAAAAAAATTATAATAAAAATGCCATAAAACTATCCCTACTATTTTGTAGATGCTATAACTTTTGCACAAACCAATCAATAAACGCTTTTTGCGATTTTTTTACCAAAAATATGTAGAAGAATACGTATCAGCCTAAACTGTGGAAAACATTTTTTTTATATATTTTTGGGGGATATTTATTATAGCAAAAAGTAAAAAATATTGCATTTTGTTCAAAATTGTCGCTCTATTTTTGTTTATAGCGCAAAAAATTTAAACCGCAGAGGGGATAAAATACCACCAAAAAAAGCTCTATTTGTGGGAAACAAAGGACGTCAATTTTGTTTGGGAGCCACGTCGCACGACCGTACAATTGTCAGTTAAAGCGATGCAGTGCCGAATCGCAAAAAGTGGCCCGGTCATTTGGCAACCAAATGGTCCGGGGCTGAAGTGGTTAAGGTGAAATAACACCTTGCACTCTCTGGCCCCCCCGAGCCTCCGTTTTACTTACCTGTGCCCCGAACTTCCGTGGGAGCAATCCCGCGCCGCTTTCCAAACGTTTTGTCAGCTCTTCATTGGTTAGATTAATAGCTCCCGCTGCTATCAATCAATCAATGACACGGCTATGGCCGCCGAGTGTATCACACGGGAGCACGCCCTCAAGGTAACCCCCTCGGGAGAGAGCTTCCCAGAGGGGGTTAGCGCTTGCGGGGAGGAGCCGCGAGAGCCGCCGTGGGACCCCAGAAGAGGACGATCGGGGCCACTCTGTGCAAAAAGAACTGCACAGTGGAGGTACATATAACATGTTTGTTTTAAAAAAAAAAACTAAACATATAGTACCACTTTAAGCTTTGACAAAAACCATGGAAGCTGATTAGTTTCTATGCAGAGTTGCACCAGATTTTGCTCTCTCTTATTTTAGTAAATCAACCCCACAGTTAGGCTTCATGTACAATAGCCTACATTCACCACAGCCGTGTGAAAACGCAAAACGCAGCAACATTTTTGCCTTTCCCATGGCCGGCAATCAAAAAGTTCCAATCCTGAACGCATCTGTGTTTAGGAGAGGGAGGTTAAAGCTCACCTAACCACGGCAGCTCCTAAACTCTGCTAAAAGCCTATGTGTACATGGACACAGGCTTTTATGGAGTTGAGTTTAGGAGCTGAACTAAACTCAACTTTAGGAGTTGCCAGTGTAGTATAGTGTACATGCCAAGCCTTACATGGCATGCGGCATCAACAGCTTCCTTTCCTGATAGCCCAAAAGTCATAATATTAGGGCAGGGGATTCTGGTGATGAACATATATTTTTATGGTAACTCTTTGGGTATATTCTGGAACCATAATATACCTCCTTTACTTATCTTGTTCTACACAGTTTTACTTTCAAGGCCATTCTGCACATTTTGAGTTGGTTTGTACTGGGTTGTTAGTTTGTTTCACAATTTATTCCCCGATGCAATGCATTATGGAATGTATCCTGTTTGTTATGAATTAATAATGACAACAGTTAAAGTTTTAATTGAAATAAGAAGGAAATCAAATCTTAGAATTAGAAAGGTGGAAAAGTGTTAATCGGATGAGTGGTTTAAGTTTGTGCAGAATCAATTTTTAAGTGCTGTTTACATTTCCATCAGCAAAAGAGCCTCTAAGCACAATTAAATACGAGAATGATATTATGTGTGGTTGATATCAGCGGTGAGCTCTTGGAGTCGATCTATAATGACTGCATATAGGAAATGTGTGTTTCATTATTTATAACCCCTGTATTGTTTGTCTGCTATTTTGATTTTACATTCTGGGAATTGTGGACTTTTTTTAATGAGATGACTATGAGAAAAAGTAGTTTATCATTTTGTATCTGTCACAAGCTTTTTCTTTTTGTTTATTTGTCCATTAAAAAGATCTAGTCTAGTTAAACCCAGCACTGAACACATCATTAAAAATCTGGAAATGTTCTTATGTGTGTTTCCTGCTTCTGCCATCTTGCTCTATGACAGAAAATCAGATGAATATTTCATAAAAGTATTTAATAAATGTAATTCGTGTATTCTGCAATAACAAAAATAGACCAAAATTAAAACATTCATGGTTAAACAGTGTTAAGCCTCGTACACACGGCCGAGATTCTCGTCGAAAAAAACGTTGTTTTTTTCGACGAGATTCTTGGACAAGAAACTTGTCCCGGCCGAGTGTACAGACGCTCGATTCAAAGAACCCGCGGTTCTTTGAATCGAGCGTACTCAGTGACGTCATCGACTACGACGAGCATGCGCTCGTCACATTCGATGCCGTCGCCGCCATCTTGGTATACCCTACGTATGCCTAGGAAGCTACCGCGCATGCGTCGAATTCATTTCGAACATGCGCGGGCTTCCGGGAGGACAGGTAAGTGTACACACACTCACTTTTCTCGTCGAGAAACATGCCGACGAGAATCTTGACGAGAAAATAGAGAGCAGGATCTCTATTTTCTCGTCGAGATACTTGTCGCTTTTCTTGACGAGAAACCATACACACGAACGAATTTCTCGGCAAAAAATCTCTGCCAGCAAGTTTCTTGCTGGTTTTTGCAGAGAAACTCGTTCGTGTGTACGAGGCTTCAGTGCTTACTGGTGCGTTATGTGTTGGTTTCCCCATTTGTATAGTGAACACTTTATTACTGTGGACAATATCACACAGGGGAGACTCTAGCAGTGGTCAATCTGTGAATCTCTATGACTGAGACAAGAGACATGTTTTTGTTGCAACTAACACACAAAGTGTTAGTTTAGGAATGTAGTGAAGCTTTAGGGCAAAAAACAAGTGCTAATTTCAAAGAAAGTTGAGAAAAAAATGTAGGCGTTCAAACCATTCAAGCGTTAGATGGAGGATGCAATGACATTTGTCTGTATCTGAAAAATATATCTTACAAGCTTCTAAATATGTTAAAATGTTTGTCATTTTTAAAGCAGAGTTTATTGTGGGTTTTATTTTCAAGCTCTAAATTGGTGGCCTGGAATACAGTAAAATATTGCTCAGCTGTGAGGAAATCTTAACAGCGTGCCTACTGGGACAATGTTGACATTTTTCATATACAGTACATGTTAAGGTTGAATATATCTTTATGAAGGATTTACATATAAAAAAAACAACACATAAGGTCGCAAACAGTACTTACGAATAGTTAAATGAAATATGACACTCAGTAGATATGTTGATGTAGGGACTATAGGGAAGTAGGGAATATCAAGGTTAAACAGTTGGAGATTGGAACATATCAACACATGAAAGTAAATATGAACATATGAAGTGTTAAAAGTAGATATTGCAGTCAAAATGTGAACCATGATTAAATAGGCAAAGGGGTGAGAAGAGGAAAAAGAGAGACTCAGGAAAAGAGAGAGAGAAAGAGGGAGGGGCCTGTATCTCCATCTCCTCTGTGGGCACCAAACCCGCTTGCAGAGGTCCTGGGAGAGCCCAAAAATGGCCACAGGGTGCGGCAAGAGGGGGACCCCTTCCGAGCACTGTAAATGTGATCAGGTGGCTATAGAGCTGCTAAGATCACTTTCACTGGAAAGTCGATTGCCGTTTTTAAAAAATGATACCAGGATTATAGCTGCAGCTGGTATAACCGCTTGATGCCCTGGAACATTTGTATATATATGCTGAAAAGCAAGCGGTTAAAGTGGTTGTAAACCCACTTTGACAACTTGTACCTACAGGTAAGCCTAGATTAAGGCTTACCTGTAGGTGCAAAAAATATCTCCTTAACCTACACGGTTATATTTGCAGAAAACACTGCACCGATGTCTACGGCGCATGCGCATCGTAAACAACGGCGCAGGCGCACTGAGCGTTCCGGTTTTCTGAATGGGATAATGCTGGATCCCCGCATGCGCGGGGATCTGCCGGTCCCGCGCGCGTGCGTGGGAGTGACGTCATCGCCGCTCCGGCCAGTCACAGCGTCGGAGCGGCGATACAAGGAAGACGCTCCGAGGGAACATGGCGGCGGCGGAGGGGAACGAGGAGCGCTTCGGGGGCTTCCATCTCAGGTAAGTGCCACGTAATGAGCTAGTATGGGGGGGGGGTTTACTTCCTCTTTAAAGATTAAGTGTGGCAAAAAAATATATCAACACGAAGGCTGTTACTTTCAGTGTGTTGTGCCCATTGTGCTGCTGCCTCCTGGTTTAGTAGAAATCCCCCTCCCCCAGCCATAACCTTCTGGTGCAGAGGGGGTTAATAGAGCTGAGGAAGCAGTCCCTGTGGACCTGATGACAGGCCCTCATCAAGTGATCACCCAAAAAAATAGTACAGAGCACTCTGTCCAATTCCCACCCCCACCCCCTTCTCAAAAAAAAAAAAGACTTCCTTACTTCAGGAGACCAAAAACAATGGATATCCTCTTCAGAGCTTAAAAGATATTTGGCTTCAATAACCATACAATATGGCAGCTGGGAGAGGAGTCATGCAACATTTCATCTTGTATATAACTATACCTCTTTTAAAGTGATATTAAAGACAGATTATTTTTTTTAACCACTTAAGGACCGCCTCCTGTATATATATGTCGGCAGCATGGCACGGACAGGCACAAGCATGTACAGGTACGTCCTCTTTAAGATACCGCCGTGTGGTCGCGCACGCCGGCGGTGGCGTGCGCGCGACCCTGCCGCTTTCTCCGTGAGCCCGACCGTGGGTCCCGCGGACTCGATCGCCATGGGGACACCCGCGATCGTCTCACGGAGAGATAGAGCGGGGAGATGCTTATGTAAACAAGCATCTCCCCGCTCTGCCTAGTGACAATGACAGTGATCTCCGCTTCCTGTAATCGGAAGCGGTGATCACTGTCTTGTCACACACAGCCCATCCCCCCTACAGTTAGAAGCACTCATCAGGGCACACTTAACCCCTACAGCGCCACCTAGTGGTTAACCCCTTCACTGCCAGTGTAATTTTCACAGTAATCAGTGCATTTTTATAGCACTGATCGCTGTAAAAATGACAATGGTCCCAAAAATGTGTCAAAAGTGTCTGATGTGTCCGCCATAATGTCGCAGTCACGATAAAAATCGCTGATCGCCGCCATTACTAGTAACAAAAAAAAATATTAATAAAAATGCCATAAAACGACCCCCTATTTTGTAGATGCTATAACTTTTGCGCAAACCAATCAATAAACGCTTATTGCGATTTTTTTTACCAAAAATATGTAGAAGAATACGTATCGGCCTAAACTGAGGAAAAAAAATGTTTATATATTTTTTGGGGATATTTATTATAGCAAAAAGTAAAAAATATTGATTTTTTTTCAAAATTGTCCATTTACGGGTGCAGTGCAGTGTACCTGCAATTCTCGTGTGGGTTAGCTGAGGTTTGCCATAGAGTTTTATTATGTCTCACGATTTTTGTGCGCTTTGTGAAACAAGAAAACGAAAGTGAGGTTTAGGTGCACTTTCAGAAAGTGCATCAAAACCGTGGGAGATAATAGAAGTCTCTTGCAAAGAGCAGCTAACCTACATGAAAAGCACATCTCCATAAGACACAGAGAGCACGGCTCAGCCCCACTCCCTGCTCCTGCCTCACTGACTGTGATTGGAAGCAGTGGGAGCCAATGGCTCCTGCATCTCAGCCAATCAGGAGAGAGAGACCCATGAGAGCCTTGGGTCTCGTGCACATCACTGGATCAAGATCAGACTAGGGTAAGGGGGAGGCTGACGGGGGAGCTGCACACTGAAGGTTTTTTACCTTCATGCATAGAATGCATGGAGGTAAAAAACCTTCAGCCTTTACAACCACCGGCCTAAGCACCCTCTTGGGACACCATCTTGGAAGAGGCAAGAGGCCTGCAGCGAAGGTGCTTAGGTCGGAGAAGCCTGGGCCTAAAGTGACGGAGACCGGATCGCCTGTCGGAGGGATTCCTGCCAGAGCCTTGCTGATCGGACCAGGGAGAGGGACCGCTCTACACTCCCGAGCATCCAGAGTCACCTATCCACTGATGCCTTGTGAGCGGCTAAGCGGAGGACCAGGGACCAAGACCCGTCCACAGGCTGAGAACCCAGAGGGCCCAAACTGAGAATACCAGCGAGGCGAGGCCTCATGTGGTGAGAGGGCACCTGCCCAACAACATAACTAACTGTGTCGCAGGAAGGTGACTTCCATAGTTGTACTTATTCTTGCTGGCAACTGCAGTGCCTTAAGTGAAGACACGCTACATTCAGGAGTGAGTTAGCGCTTTGGGAAGGATCAGCATTCTACTTCCCCTTTCACCACAAGTGTTCAATCTTTCTTCACCCTTTTTGTTGGATTACAAATACTCAAGTGCACCAACAAGAGCTAGCGAAGATTACTGGAGACTTTTAGGAACAATCATCAGTTCAGCTCACTGACTAGGTTGATACAGCGGGACACGCACCAGTAAAGCTTCCCACCAGGGGGAGCCAGATAGCTTGTTGAACTTGCACGTGTAAATCAACTGTTTGCATTTACTTTATTGTCATTGTGCTGTTTTAGTGAGCTGGGTTGGACTTGGTGGAGAAGTACCCCACTGCGGATACCATTACAGTGGGAGATTCCTCCACCGTGCACTTCTTCAGGTCTGACCCTAAGTTGGGTAAATTTGGGGCTCTTAGTTTATAAGTGAAATCCAGGAACTATTGTGTATATGTATGTCAGTGGATTCTGACAGGGATCTGTTTGAGTCAAATGTCACATGTGTAATCTCTATTTCTTTACCAAGTAAACATATTAACTCTTGGTTGAACTACTTCTTGTGTGGGACTCTGTCTTTTGCAGCTGTGTGGCAGGCAAATCACAACAAGGTAACAATATGTAATTACATTTATTGTTGTGTGATATCATTGTGGCCCTCTATAGCCTTTAGGGTTCCACAATCACATTATTGTTATTGTCCAGTTGTGCCAAGGGGGAATCAAGCCAAATTACAGGGGTTGATAGGCAGAGTACAGGCTCAAAATTTAAACCAGTAGCTCCTACGGGGGTAGTGCTACACGTGGGTGATTGGTCCTAGACCCAGGCTGTTTGCCTGTAGGCACTGTCAGCCTCCCATTCCTTTAAATGGGGCTTCCAGCTGACAGCCTTTCACAGGAAAACCCACTCCTACACTCTCCCACTGGAAATCATAGTCAGCCCCAAACGCACGTGTAAATGAGACCTAAAGTATCCACTTTACCATGTCAAAGGTTGTATGAGATTAAATTAAGTCAGACGTTTTTAGACGTGAAAAATAGGCCATGCAATTATAAGGGGCTTTTGTTTCCATCTTCCACATTAGTGTGGGTTTTATGATCTAAAACTAATGGAGCGTGTTTCTGGAGAAACCTTCATGAGGATATGGTAGGAAGTCAATTAAATATAATTTATACGCATACAGTGGTGCTTTAAAGTTTGTGAACCCTCCTTGAATATATTAATATTTCAACATAAATATGACTTAAAATGTGATCTGTGTTTCATGCAGGTCCTAAAACTAGATAATTGGAACCCAATTAAGCAAATAAGTCAAATACATAAAACTTTTTAATTTACTGTATTGATTAAAGGAAAGTGACTCAAAGCTACTGTAGATATTTGTGTATGTGGGAAAAGTATATGAACATTTGCTTTCAATAACTGCTGTGCCCCTCTTAGGCAGCAATATCTGCAAATAAACATTCCTAGTAACTGTTACTAAGTACTGCATAGTGGCTTGGATACATTTTTATGGATGTTGGTAGGCTATCTCACATGAAAAGCCTGCTTTAGGTCCTTCCATAAATTTTCTATAGACTTAAGGTCAGACTTTGATGCCATTTCAATAAACATTGTTTGTTAGATTCACTTATGCATTTAAAGCGGAGGTGCAGCCAGAAAAAAAAAAAAAAAAAAGTCAGCAGCTACTTACAGTGTAGCTGCTGACTTTTAATAAGGACACTTACTTGTCCTACTCGCCCACGATGTCGGTCCCGCCACGGCGATCGATCGCTGCTGTCAGGTCCCGACTCCTCCATCCTGACTAAGAGAAACAGGCCTTACGGCTTCACTGCCCGTTTCCTTCTGCGCATGCGCCACTCGCACGGCGCTTTGTGAATGGGCGGCTTGCCTCCTGGGATACACACAGTTCACCGAAAGCAGCGCGCCCCATTCACAAGAAGAGGAAACGGAAGTTCTCAATCCGAGGACAAGGAAGAGGCACAGCAGAGGCAGATTAGGGGACTTCCGCATAGTAACAGGCATTTCGGGTGAGTATAATTATTATTATTTTTTCTATAAATTTTTTTCTCTTTTTTTTAGGATTTTTAATGTAAAAAACAATTCTGGGTGGACCTCCGCTTTAAGGTTATTGTTTTGGTTTCTATTGAGCTTCGGTGTATGGATGGATACCCAAGACCTTTCGCTACAGAATGTTTCTGGTAATATTTAGAATTCATGATTCCATTGATGATAGCAAGCCATTATGGTGCAGAGACAGCAAAGCAGGTACAAACTGTGATACTGCCACAGCCATGTTTCGTGGATGGGATAAGGTATCTTTGCTCAAATTCAGTGTTTGCCCTTCTCCAAGCATACAGCTTTTCATTCAAGCCAAAAAGTCCTATTTTGGTCTCATCCCTCCACAACAAAACATTCTGCCAGTGGCCATTTGACCTATCCACATGGCCTGTAGATAGGCAGCAATGTTCTTTTTGGATAGTAGATAATTTATACTTGCAACACTATTATATACACCAATGTTAATCTTCTCCCTTTAGATTGTAAGTTCCATAAGCAGGCCCTCCTATTCCTTCTGTATTGTAATTTTACTGTTCCCCTATATATTGTAAAGCGCTGCGTAAACTAATGGTGCTATATAAATCCTGTATACTAATAAAAATTCTTCTAATGGTGGATACATGAATATTGACATTCACCAATGCAGATAGGCCTTTATTTCCTTAACCATTTCAGCCCCGCAAGGATTTGCCCCTTAATGACCAGGCCATTTTATGCGATACGGCACTGCATCGCTGCGCCTGCATGAGCCGCCGTACAGGTACTGCGATTCGTGCAGGAGAGCTGGTCGGCAAGTGGTTAAACATTACACTGGGGTTCATTGAGATCTCCCAAGGTATTACATGCCTTGCTTTTGGTGTGATCTTTATTGGTCAACCACTACTGGGGACAATGGTGTCTTCTTTTGTATAGTAGACTAGTGGTATCAAAACTCTTTATAAATGCTTTTGTAACCTGTTTCAACCTGGTGAATAGTGTTAAACCTGAATTTTAGGTATGATAGGCATCAACTGATTGAACAAGGTGGATAGGCGGGGCTATGACAAAACAATCTCCACCTTGTCCAATCAGAGAAAGCTTGCATTTATTGAGAAAACACAAAGCTTTCACTAAATGCCAGCAGTGCCAAGCAAGCAGCACCATGCGGTTGCTATGAAGAAGTAACTGTACACAAAGACTGCTGCTATCACTGTAGTAGCAGCAACTACTACAGTGATTTGCAGCTTATATAGGGATTAGTGATGAGCCAAACACCCCCCGGTTCGGTTCGCACCAGAATCTGCAAATGGACCGAAAGTTCGTGCAAACTTTAGAACCCTATTAAATACAATGGACTCGAACGTTCAAAATCAAAAGTGCTAATTATAAAGGCTAATATGCAAGTTATTGTCCTAAAAAGGGTTTGGGGACCCGGGTCCTGCCCCAGGGGACATGTTTTAAAAACGGCCGTTTTTTCGGGAGCAGTGATTTTAATGATACTTTAAGTGAAAAAAAAAGTGAAATATTCCTTTAAATATCGTACCTGGGGGGTGTCTATAGTATGCCTGTGAAGTGGCACGTGTTTCCCGTGTTTAGAACTGTCTCTGCACAAAATGACCTTTCTAAAGAAAAAAAAGTCATTTAAAACTGCTTGCGGCTTTAATGTAATGTCTGGTCCCGGCAATATGGATGAAAATCATTGAGAAAAATGGCATATCTTTTTTGTTCCAGCCCTGACACACTTCCACAAACCCATATTGACTTAAATAGTAAATGCAGGGCCTCCAATGTTCAGACATAATTATCATCCCATTGATTGACACATCTAACTCTAATTTCCCCTTCAAAATAACTGAGAATCTTAGAGGTTCTCATACTTTTGCCACGCACAAATACTGTATGTAACTTTTACCATTTTAGTCATTACATACAATTATTGTTTTTCACTATTTTGTTTAAATGGATTCTCACTGTGACAGGAGGGTCACTTTGGACACAGGGTGAGCCAGGAAATAATGGACATTAAGAAATATATATTGGACTACCTAAAATGGGTCTGTACTATTTATCCACCATATTCCCAAGGATATCTGTAAAGGACTCAACAGGTTAATTGGGAGATGTGTTACCTGCCTGTGTGATGTAGATGAGTCTGGGATGGCACCTGGGGATCTTTCATTGTGTTAATTAAGTCTATACTTATGTGTAATTGTACTCAGACAGACAGGCTACAAATCTTTTCATTGTGAGATGTGTATTGCAGATCATGGGTCTGAGACAGCAGCTGTAGCTAATTGACTCATGTAAATTGGGTCTGATGGGTATTGGGAGACAAAAGCTAACCTGTTGTCTTTTAGGAGGTGGCAAAATAATGTGTATTGAGTCTTGTTATGTTGTGGGTGGAGCTGGACCATTGTTCATTTTAGGTTAATGCAGTATTGGATGGGTATAAAAGTTACAATGTTTTTCTCAATAAATTCGTTTGATCCTAGGAAGATACAGAGCGTGCATCTCCTTCTTCCAGAAGGATTAATCCCTGTGGGAAGGGGTTGGCTGGCTGTGGAGTATCGGCAGTGAAGTTGTGTCCAGGAGAGGGAAGATATCTAAACGGCGTTACCCCCTTTCGTATTTGGGGTGCCGTTACATTGGTTGGCAGCAGCAGGATTTTCCCTCCAGTTCCTGGGACACTCCAAGCCACCACAGTGAATGACCAGCTATGCAGCCTGCAGGAAAGCCACGCTGAAGGAACTACTTGAGAGCCGTGAAGGGACCAGTGGGACAAAGAACAAGGCCACCTTGATCAGGGAGCTAGCTGAGATGGACCAGAGAGATGGTGATGCAGGACCCCGGTCAGTTGAAGGTTTGTTTCAGCAACGAGTGCAACAGCAGTTGGCATTATATGGGGCTAACCCATCAGAGACCGACATACAGGAAGCCATTAGAGGCATCCAGCTGCAGGATGCGCGACAAAAGAGGGAACTAGAGCGGCAACAGGAGTGGAGAATGGCGGTAATATGACAATCTGAGATCGCCTACAGACAGCTGCTAGAATCTGCTCAGCAGCAGGGTGGTGCTACCTTTGCCTGGGACTATCAGGAAATACCAGTGGACAACTCTGAAATCCTGGCTGAAGAATCGGCAGTGGAAAATCTGAAGATTGCCATCCCTAAAGCCGAAGTGGATGATATGGAGTTCCAGGGAGCTAGCCTGGCTGAAGAATCGGCAGTGGAAAATTTGAAGATTGCCATCCCTAAAGCCGAAGTGGATGATATGGAGTTCCAGGGAGCTAGCCTGGCTGAAGAATCGGCAGTGGAAAATCAGAAGATTGCCATCCCTAAAGCCGAAGTGGATGATATGGAGTTCCAGGGAGCTAGCCTGGCTGAAGAATCGGCAGTGGAAAATCTAAAGATTGCCAGCCCTAAAGCCGAAGTGGATGATATGGAGTTCCAGGGAGCTAGGGCAGTTGGCTCATCTCCCCAGCCACAGATTACAGAAGGTATGGACTTAAGGGACTGTTCAGAGGATGTTAGGGATTATGCATCGCCTGCCCAAGTACTGGCAGCAGGACAGAGTACTGCAGACCCCTGCTCTACACCCGTGGCAGTTTTGGAGGCCCGAGGTGAGAAGGTGATGGTTCCTCTTTCCCAGGGGATTTCAGAGATACAGGGGGAGAAGCAGCTTTTTTCCCTCCCCAACAGTTAGCCAGAGCAGATGGTGTGGAGTCCCCAGCAGAAGTGCTGGCAACAGGGCAGAGTGATACCAACCTCTGCCCAGAACCCGAAACAGCTGTGGAGTTTCAGGGAGCTGGGGCAGTTGGCCCATCTCTCCAGCAACAAGCTGAGGTGGTAAAGCTTTTACCCCCAGCTGAATCACTGGCAGCAGGGCAGAATGCTACTGGCCGCTGCACACAACTGCCACTTGAGCGGATATCGGTGGATGGGACTGCGGTCTCCACTCACAGCAACCCAGCACAAGAGCTGGCAACAGAGCAGAGTGCCGCGGGCCTCTGCTCTCAACTAACAGAAGGAGTTCCTGTGGTACCGGATGGGACTTCGGTCCTCACTGACCCAACCCCAGAAAATGGTGTGACACTGAGACAGGAGGATGTCAGCCTTGCTTTGCAAGCACTGGGGGATTTTCACCCACCACAAGTGGAGGGGACTTCAGTCTCCACTTGTATACCCCAGGGATGCTGGGCAGTCGGCCCAGATCCCCAACAGCATGACGGACTGAGCTCAGTCACCCTGTCTTCTCCCCAGCGGTGGGTATGTTCTCTGAGAGAGGCAGAGGTTGGCTGGGTAAGTGATCATCTGTTTGGAGCAATTTATTTGGGGTACTGTGTCGATACCGGCATTAGAAGAATGGACCTATGGACTAACTTCGGAGTCAACCCGTCTGGGGTCACCTCCTGTGTTAGTCTCCTGCCGAAAGGGGAGATGTGTGACAGGAGGGTCACTTTGGACACAGGGTGAGCCAGGAAATAATGGACATTAAGAAATATATCTTGGACTACCTAAAATGGGTCTGTACTATTTATCCACCATATTCCCAAGGATATCTGTAAAGGACTATTTACTTACCCTGAACTCAACAGGTTAATTGGGAGATGTGTTACCTGCCTGTGTGATGTAGATAAGTCTGGGATGGCATCTGGGGATCTTTCATTGTGTTAATTAAGTCTATAATTATGTGTAATTGTACTCAGACAGACAGGCTACAAATCTTTTCATTGTGAGATGTGTATTGCAGATCATGGGTCTGAGACAGCAGCTGTAGCTAATTGACTCATGTAAATTGGGTCTGATGGGTATTGGGAGACAAAAGCTAACCTGTTGTCTTTTAGGAGGTGGCAAAATAATGTGTATTCAGTCTGGTTATGTTGTGGGTGGAGCTGGACCATTGTTCATTTTAGGTTAATGCAGTATTGGATGGGTATAAAAGTTACAATGTTTTTCTCAATAAATTCGTTCGATCCTAGGAAGATACAGAGCGTGCGTCTCGTTCTTTCAGAAGGATTAATCCCTATGGGAAGGGGTCGGCTGGCTGTGGAGTATCGGCAGTGAAGTTGTGTCCAGGAGAGGGAAGATATCTAAACGGCGTTACCCCCTTTCGTATTTGGGGTGCCGTTACACTCACTATCTAGTTTTAAGAATTGCTTGAAAAACAAATCACATTTTAAGTTATATTTTTACCCAAACATTGAAAATTCAAAAGGTTTACCAACTTTAAAGCACCACTGTAACTAGAGGCTAGAGAGAATATTGTGAATTTAAATATGTTATAATCAGGCCTTGCCTCTTCATTTGCAATTGATGTATTGGTCTCCAATTATTAATCATGTAATGATCTCTTTAGCATTCATAATTGTCTAGAGCAGTGCTTGTCAATCATAAAAGATACAAACGATGGGGACATTTTTTTTTTTAAACTACTGTTTTTTGCATATTTATTATTCCTGAATCCATTCTGTCATCGAACTTGTACTGTGATTTTTTAATCATACTGGAGTGGACAGTCTATTAGTTTGACACAGAGCAGCAACATTTTTATGTTACACTACTTTTATTGCCTATCATCTACAGGATGAAATGAAAAAGAAGGGCTAAGTTAAGTTTATTTTTTTATTTTCATACATATTTAATTTTTCAGTGGCTTTTTAAGCTTTTGTATTTGGTGTACAGGTATCTCTGAGAAAAACTCCCCTTGTATTTTTATACGAGTGGGTACCCATGCAATTACTTCAGCAAATCTCACCACATAAAGTGTTACTAAACCCAGGACCCAGGATTCACTCTATAAACCCAGGATTCACTCTATAGGTCCATACACACGATCAGATTTTCCGACAACAAATGTGTGATGGCAGTGTTTTTGACGGATAATCCGACCGTTTGTATGCTCCATTGGACAATTGTCGGAATTTCCGACAACAAATATTTTATAGCTTGCTCTCAAATTTTCCGACAACAAATGTGTGCCGTCGGATTATCCGATCGTGTGTACACAAGTCCGTCGGGATAAAATCCAAAGTACAAACACGCATGCCCAGAACCAATGCTAACCATAAAACAACATTAGCAGAAGTTGCCCAAAGGGTGGCGCTAAAGAGCAGAAAAACCAACGTAGTTTCATGTATGTTGGCTAAAAAAAGTTCTGCCATCTGTATGCAGAACAAGTTCACGGCCAATGCCCTTCGCACAAAATTCCACGGATTTGTCCGATGGAAATCCGATCGCATGTACGAGGCTTATCTGATCTCCCACAGTTCACAGAACATGCAAATGTGATTTTTTTTTTTTTGTAAATATAAACTGCTAAATACCTTTTATCATCAGCAATGTATAGCAGGCTTGTGACCTCTATCAGTGTCAAGCCGAGTACTGGTTAAAGCTTGTAGGAGAAGTTTTTAATCTCCTCTGACTGCTCTAAGAGGCTGCATGACCCCTGACCTTCTGTCTGAACAGTGCTGATTGGCTCTGTGCTGATCACATGTACCCTCCCAAAAAAAAAAACTCTATAGCAATACACACCAAACTGAGCATATGCAGAGTGCCCCCGAGTCTCTGTACTATCAGGAGATGGATTGGGGAATGTGGAAGAAGTGGAGGATCTGAGAAGACAGGGTCAAACAGCATTTTTACACAATATAGAGGATTAGCCCCTTAGGTTCCACGGTGAGTATAACAAGCATGTTTTACTGCATATACAGACTGATTTTTCTGTTGCGGGTTTAGTAACACTTTAAGGAACCTTTATATGTAAAGGCATATTTCCAAACATAGAACATTAGGTAGTTTACTACGTAACAAATGTGATGATCTGCTGTTACTTCCAAGTTTAGTTTTGACTATGCAGTTACTCCTGATAGCTCCATGCAACTATTACTTTAAACAGTGCAAGCTCACAACCTAAATAGTATTCATATTGTATTTGTTTATACCATGATAATGTGATTTGTGTACCTCTAAATAAAAATACTGAAATCTGAAATGTCACCCCTCTTTCCAGTGAAGTTGCTTTTCCTAAAGTAAACTAGTCTGCACTCCCTCTAATGCAGTCATTAATTTTCATCTTGTGCAGTCAGTAAAAGCAATAGTTTAGATTCATTGCAAAAGATCCATTTAAATCATTCACTTTAAATCTGACTTCCAATAATATTTTATGTGCTTGTTTTGTGTTTTGTTTTTCTAATATAATCAGTGTTGTAAATCACACATGCTCCCAGCAACACTGAATTGAAACATGTACAAAAGAATTATGGATTATCTTTGGAGTGCTTTATTGAGTAATATAATATAGTTGTAGGATGATAAGATGACATTTATTATTTAACAAATACATAGAAGAAATGTAATATATTTGTTTGTAAAGCTGTACACAAGCACAATCTACCCATGAATGATCATATTGACTTATGCTGTCGAATGTAAACGTTGGAATCGCTCCCTTGGCACATCCGTAACTTAGAATTTTTAACAAAAAAGAGGAACCACTATGTCCGACTTTAAAGGGAGATTGGACCACATCATTTATATAAAAAAATCATAATTTAGTGATACATCAAAAATATAAAAAGTGGATTTACAAACAAGTATACAAAATTGCATTAAACATGTATTCACATCTAGCCTAATGCTGTCAGGAAGGACTTAGAAGTAGAATATGCTTATTTAAATGTAACCCCTATATACAACCTGGATAAAAAAGACCCCTATTGATTGCTTGTAACTTCTGACAAAACAATCTGACACTTGGCCAATTTCTTGCATGTCTGTCTAGAATGTGAAGACCAAAAATTGCCGCGCCAGGCAGATTAAGTTTTGGAAAGATGTTTCTCTCTCAGAGACCAAGGGTGCCGGCAATGCACATAGCAATGAAAACAAAAATGGTGAGGACAGCCGCACTCCAATACAACGTATGTTTATTGAAGAAAGACAGGCACTACAAAAACCAGCATAAACCAGGACAGCTGATGCATTTCACACTTGTTCAGTGTTTACACTTGTTCAGTGTTTACTCATAGCTATGAGTAAACACTGAACAAGTGTGAAACGCGTCAGCTGTCCTGGTTTATGCTGGTTTTTGTAGTGCCTGTCTTTCTTCAATAAACATAAGTTGGATTGGAGTGCGGCTGTCCTCACCATTTTTGTTTTCATTTCTGTCTAGAATGTGTCAATCTAATTTACCAAAGGTTCTTTAGAAAATGAGGTCCAGTACAGTTAAAAAAACTGTGTTTTAGTTCAGCAGTGACATTTTGATGTGATTTCCAGGCAGATAAAAAAAAAAAAGACAGAAGTGAATACAGCTGTATACTTTTTTTTTTTTTAATGGTGTTTGTTTTCAGCTTGTAATATTAGGTATAGCAAAGGACATGGTAACCGGTGTTACAAAACAAAAAGCCAATACCAACAAAATTGGTTTTGCAGAGCCAAAAAACTGGAACTTCAATAATATGTGGCACACATTCATAGACCATACATACACACACATATATACACAAACATACATATTTAGTTCTCTCCTCAAGACAAGGGAACAACCTAATACCATTAGCCAGAATACAGTACAGCTGTATACTTATTAATAAATCATTATATTTATTTTCTAAATGTAGGTAGTGAAAGAAAATGAAGCTGCCATGATGTTAGCCTCTTGCATTATGTAGCAGCACTTGGACAAGGGAAGGGGGGAAGCATTGGGAACCAAAAGTGTTCTGCATGCAATATTCAGATAAGAAACAAGCTGATAGGAGGATAGAGCAAAGTGAGCAGAAGGATGATCTCTTCAGTCTACTGCTGCTCCTTCACTGTCTAATCAGCAGATTGGGGGCCAGGTGGTGAGTATATACGTTAACAGTTTATCATGTGCACCTACTAGCACAGGGGTGTCAAACTCAATTTCATTGTGGGCCGCATCAGCATTATGATTGCCCTCAAAAGGGCCGGTTGTATCTGTAATATTAGATGTCCAGCACACCCCCTCCCCTTACATTAGATGTCAAGAGCCATCCCACCATCAGAAGTTGAGTCCCCCACTCTACCTTGCAGGTGAGAACAGTGGTGTAGTGGTTAGCACTTTCACCTAACAGCAAAAGGGTCGCTGGTTCGAATCCCGACCATGACACCATCTGCCTGGAGGTTGCATGTTTTTTCTGTGTCTGCGTGGGTTTCCTCCGGTTTCCTCCCACACTCCAAAGACATGCTGGTAGGTTAATTGGATCCTGTCCAAATTGGACCAGTATTTATGTGTACGAATGTGTGTCCCAAGCGTTTCGAGATCCTACGGGGTAAATGACCGCACCAGCCAGCAAGACACTGGCTGCAAAAAGCACCTTGAGGCGATTCATTTCGCATTTGTAGCACTATACAATTCATTCATTCTACCTTACATCACATTGTACCCCCCTTTCCTTATGCTGCTGCTGGGAAGAAGCTGGATGCATTGATTGAAAGCAGAAAGTAAGGGTCTGGAGGAAGACCAGAGGAGGGCTGGAGCTCTCCTGCAGCTGCAGGAGAGTTGCGAGGGCCGCAGGAGAGATGCGAGGGCCACATAAAAAGGCCTGGAGGGCCTGATTCGGCCGTTGGGCCTTGTATTTGACACCTGTGTACTAGCAGTACCCTCCGCTCATAAGGGGCGCAGGGGCACCACCCCCCTAATCCATGCACCTGGCCCCTAATTTCCATACAGAGCACTGGACGCATAATTTCAATGTTTTTTTTTTTTAAGCACATGATTAGATCCTAAGGCTCTAATTGTCTTCAAAAAGGGTGGGCTTGGGACGCAGAGAATTAATATTCGCTAATGTCTTCCTGCTTCTCCTCCTGACCAATCAGGAAGTGGGTCCTGAGACCCGATTGTCCAGGAGTCCTAAGACCCAATTGGCTGGAAGTCCAAAGACCCGATTGACTGGGAGGAGAAGTGACTGCCGGGACTTGGGAGGTTTTGCAGGGAGGAGGCCCCCAAAGTCACGACCTGGATAGGGTGAGTGCAGGGCTGGCGGGTGAATCGGTGATCACTCGAGCGATGGGGGGGCAGGGTGGTGGGAGTGAGGGGGTCAGCTTTGCCACCCCTTCCCAAAAAATTGAGCACCCGACGCCACTGCCTACTAGAATTTTCTTACTTTATAAATGTACTACGAGGCATTACAAGTGTGTTGCCATAAGCACAGCTTGTGTGCTGTGGCTATGATTCCTCCATGCCAAGAGACTTTATAGAGGTTTCATTAACTAGTGCATTTACCTTCCTCATTCCTGCACTGTCTGCCTTCCCCACAGCTCATGGTGCTTCTGGGTTCTTGGCCAGCCAATGATATCATCAGTGTGCACCTCTTAAAGCAGCTGTGCCTATTTAAAGGAGCATTTTTCTTATGCCTGAGTAATTATCTTGTTTGTCTCTGAGCTCCAGTGCTCCCTCATGCTAGCCCTCATGCCTCATGCCTGTTGTCTCCATGGATTGATCTTCTGTGTGCTGACCCTGGCTTTGTCATTCAGGTTATTTGTCTGCCACCTGCCCTGACCCTTGGTCGGTTTTCTGGATTTTCTTATCTCTGGTTCACATCTATGCAGTTTCCGGTGACTGCGTTTGCCTGGACACAGCAGCCCATTCATTTGAATGGGCTGCTGGACCTCCTAAAAAACGCAAGGTAAAAGGGCCCTGCACCTCTTCTAAAAACACAGTCAGAGGGAAGCCATATAGTGCAGTGCAGTTCCCAGTATGAGAAACTGTGTTGTGGTTTCTAGTGCGTAGAGGTGCCATTAGGATTATTGATACCCACACGCATCTCTTAAAATGGTTGTAAACCCCCATGGTTTTTCACCTTAATGCATTCTATGCATTAAGGTGAAAAACCTTTGGTGGTGCTGCAGCCCCCCCCCCAAGCCCCCATTTTACTTACCTGACTCACAACCGCTCAGATTTGAACCTAGCCTTATTGTCGCTGCCAGCTTTTGCCCCACATGTACTCTTGTTGCTCCTGCTTTCTCCCAAATCCACTCGCATGGCTTGTCATCACACTTGCAGCAAGGTGAACCTGGGGGTTGGCACCAGCATGCAGCAAAATCTATCTCTACAATATGGAGCTCTGGTGAAAACCGGCTACTGCTTAGATTACATGCCCTAAAGAATCCCACATCACCTCTTTACACGAAAACTCACAAACAAACAATATACTGTAGTTTCATTTTTTTGAAACCCCATTTATTTATTTTTTATTATTTTCTCCAATACAAAACATTAAAATACATCACCACCGTCCACCAGTATAATACATACAGCACATTGTATTAGCCTTAAAATACACTCTTCACCCTTTACCCTCCCCTCCCATTCCCTCCCCCCTAAACTTTGACTAATCACACACATATCCTATAGCCAGTGTCATCGCTATTTTCTTATTCTCTAGAGGGGTTGCTATTTCTGATTCACTGCTGTTTCCTCTCTCTTCCTTTCCCTATTACATATAAGGCTGACTTCCGGCTCCTACTCTGATATTTTTAACCCCATCCTTAAGGCGGGCAACCCATTCTACTCAACCAGGACGTCCACATTCTTTTAAATGTATTAAAATTACCCCGTCTAGTAGTGGTGCAACGGATCGTCATTGATCCATGATCCGCATGGATCAATGACTTCGGATCGGCACACACGTGATCCGCGGCGCGGGATGGCGGAGCGGTAAAACACACATTGAAACTGTCTCTGCTCGCACACAGCCCCGCCTCCTCCTAACCCCGCGCTGTGATAGACAGAATGCGGGTCCAATGCTGGGATGTGTTCTGTCTATCATAGCGCGGGGTTAGGAGGAGGCGGGGCTGTGTGCGAGCAGAACGGAGACAGTTTCAACATACGGGCGGTGAGTTGCTTTCTAGCAGGAAATGCATGCTGCCGTCCGTCCTCCCCTCCCACCCCCCCACATACCACACTTGGCTGGCTCTGTCTTCGGGGCTCCGTCCTCCCTCCCCTCCTCCCCCCGGCCGCCGAGTCTGTCTCCTGTCCCTGCCGCCTATGTACACAGTGAGAGGGGTGAGCTGTGCTCTTCCCATCTCAGCTGTGACAGGAGTTCTAGCACAGTGCTAGTGCTAGGACTCCTGTTTTGGAGGTGACAGGGTCAATAAAGAGAACCTGTCTCCTCTAATTGCTATCACACAGGGAATTGTTTTCTCCTGTGTGATAGCAATAATGTTAAGTGGAAAAAAATTGATAAAAATTTTTTTTTATTAAATAAAAAAGTAATTAAAAAGTAAAGGATAAGAAAAATAATATTAAAAATAAGAAAATTATACAAAAATAAAAAAAAGTAAACGACAAGCTATGAATAAAAAAAAGTGATAAAGTAAAAAAAAAAAAAGAAACAAAAAATATTTGAACTAACCGTGCCGCCCCTGCCATCCAATTGCCATTCTCCGTTGATTTGGGGAACCTGGACTTGGAGCGGCAGGGAGAGCAAATCCGGCCCTGCTGGCCGCCCTCTCACTTCCTCCGCCCTGGCGAGGCTGCAATTTGGGGCACAGTGAGGCTGCAATTTGGCACACTGAGGCTGCAATGGGGGCACAGTGAGGCTACAATTAGGGGCACAGTGAGGCTACAATTAGGGGCACAGTGAGGCTACAATGGGGGCACAATGAGGCTGCAATGGGGGCACAATGAGGCTGCAATTTTTTTTGCTGATCCGAAAAATTATCCGATCCGTGACTCTGATCCGAGGAACGATTCAAACCGTGAGTTTTTTGATCCGTTGCACCCCTACCGTCTAGTAAGGACTACCTTTTCCTTCCATACTGTCGTATTTATCACATTTGACCCATTCTTCAGATGTCAGTGGTTTCAATGATTGCCAGTTTTGTGCTATTCATTTTCTAGCCTGGTACAGACACCTTAATACTACTTCTATAGTGCTTGTTTGCTCACTTGTTTCCTCCATACATCCCAGTAAGCATATCCTAGCCTCCAGTTCCAGTTTGGTCCCGAAGGTTGTATTTATGATTTCAAGTATCTCGGCCCAGTAACAAAATAATTTCGGACACTTCAACATCATGTGTATAAGGTCTCCTGTTTCTTGACACCTAGGACACTTATCTGATCTCCTGCCAAACATATGCAATCTCTTTGGGGTGTAATACACTCTATGCACTAAAAACAAATGAGATACCTTCTGCGATGGGGAGAGTGACACCAATGGCCCCAATTCCAGTATCTTTGTCCATTGCTCTTCTGTTATGATGCATATATCCTTCTCCCATTTCCCTTTGTTCTTCCCTACCCTCTCCCCAGTTAGAATTATACACACAGATTTGTAGCAGAATTATGAGATGAGGCCTTTAGAGGGTCCTGTCCTAATTAACCTTTGGAGATGAGGGATTTTTTGCCATACCACTGGATGTATTTGAAATTGGGCTTGCAAGGCATGTCTAACCTGTAGGTAGCTATAAAATAAAGTATTTGGTTTACCATACTCTCTACTCAATTCTACAAAAGATTTCAATGTAGTGCCCTCATATAATTTAGCTAATCTGCTTATACCCAGATCTTCCCATTCCTTGATCTTCCCCATAGCTTGGATTTCTTGCAGGTATTTATTGTCCCAAAGGGGGGAGTATTCTGTTAACCGCTTATACACCAGCACTATCTTAGCTGATTGCCATATTTTGGTGACCATCTTTAATGTTGGATTCTTAACAGGGAAAGAATCGGATTCCAAAGTTTCTATTATAGTGTTATGTGGGGCCCCCAGTAGCATCATTTTGCCGCTGGCATTCCCTCCTCTTGGTATAATACAACCCCCCAGGTGTTGCAGCTGAGCCACCAAAAAGTAGCTATGGGGGTGTGGGACAGCCAACCCTCCCTTGCTTGTTGGCAATTGCAGTGTTTGGAGGCTTATCTTTGCTTTTCCCTTCTTCCAGATTAATTCCCGGAAGAGGGCTTCTATTTTTTTTAAACCATTCTTTTCCTATCAAAACTGGAGAGCTGTGGAGCACATGAAGTAATTGTGGCATCCAGATCATTTTGATCAGGTTACTACGTCCTGCCACCGATAAGGGAAGTCGGCCCCAGATGTCAGCTTTTCGCTTAAATTTAACTAGAAGTGGCCCTAGGTTGTTAATAATGTATTGTTCTGGGTCTCGTGTTATCGCAATCCCCAGGTACTCTATCTTTTCCACTGTTTTTAACTGGGGGATTCCAGACAAGATGGATTTACTACTTATGTTCAGTGGTAGGAATGCAGATTTCTTCCAGTTTATCACCAGGCCCAAAAACCGTCCAAATTCCTTGATTATCTGCATTGCCTCTCTTAATGATGTTGTGGAGTCCCCCAGAAAAAGCAAGACATCGTCCACATACAGTGCAATTTTTTTTTCTCCTACCCTCCTCTGAAACCCTTGTATGTCCTGCATAGATCTAATTGCAATTGCTAATGGTTCTATTGCCAAGGCGAAGAGGAGGGGAGACAGGGGACATCCATGCCTCGTTCCCCTCTCCAGTGAGATCGTTCTTGAGTATTCATTATTAATTTTTATTTTAGCACTTGGGGCATTGTAAAGTGTTTTTACCCATTTAATGAAAGAAGACCCAAACCCAAATCTCTCTAAGACCTGCCAAAGGTAGTCCCACTCTAGGCTATCAAAAGCCTTGGTGGCATCCAAAGACAAAATAGCTCTTGCACCCACGTTCTCAGTTGGGGTTTGCAAGTTTAAATCCACCCTTCTGATATTGGTACTAGTTGATCTATCTGGGATAAACCCAGATTTATCTGGGTGTATTCGTTTCTGAATATATTTATTTATCCTGGCTGCCATCACCCTGGCCAGTATTTTAACATCTGAGCATAATAATGATATTGGTCTACAAGATGATGTGTCCAGTTGATCTTTCCCCTCTTTCTGTAACACAATTATGGTGGCTTCTGACATCGAAGCGGGCAGTCTCCCCCCTTCTACCGCCCACTCTAATGTCTTAAGAAGTTCCGGGAGTAACACCTCACCATACTGCTTGTATATCTCCACTGGTAATCCATCTGGCCTGGGGGACTTCTGATTTGCCATCCCCGCTACTGCCAGTTGTAATTCCTCTAATGTTATAGGGGCTTCTCTAGCGCCTCTATCCTCCTCTGATAGGACCGGTATTTCTATTCCCCCAAAGAATCCATCCATTACCCCTACCTCATCTTCCCTCTTTGATTTATACAAATTCTGATAGTATGTTTCAAATGTGTCTAAAATTACAGACGTTTGAGAGGAGATCTCTCCCCCCATCGTCCTAACTGCGGGAATATTGGAAGGAGCTGTACTGGTTTTGGCCAACAAAGCCAGCATATGGCCCACACTCTCCCCCTCCGCGAAGGCACTCTGTCTCTGAAAAAGGTGCTTATTCTCCACTTTCCTTGTAACCACCATTTTGTACTCCTTCTGTTTCTCACGCCATTTCCTTTGTTTCGTCTGGGTTGGGTCCTCCACATTTTGTTTTTCTGCCTCTAGCACCTCTTTCCTAATCTTCTCTTCCCACTCCCTAGAATTGTTCTTGACCATGGCTATCTGTTGAATCAGCAATCCCCTAAGGAAGGCCTTCAGGGTGTCCCACATCACCCCCATCAGGGCTGTCCTGTATTAAATGCTACAAACTCTTTAAATTTTGAGATATCTCCACCCGGGTTTCCCATTAATTCCAACCAGAAAGGGCTTATTTTCCAATTACTCAAAGGGCACTTCTTCCCTGTGTACATTGTCAGCACCAGTGGGGAGTGATCCAAAACC
Source organism: Rana muscosa (assembly GCA_029206835.1). Lineage (NCBI taxonomy): Eukaryota > Metazoa > Chordata > Amphibia > Anura > Ranidae > Rana > Rana muscosa. Next base: position 542,071,551 of record CM055117.1, on the reverse strand, counting down.
CCTCTTGGGTAGTATGTAATTTTTTTAACTGATTGCAAAGTTTCCCAATTCCCCAGGGCCATATCAATTCTAGATAATGTAGAATATGAACTTCCCATCTGGATTCCACGTTCTCCAAATGTCACGCAGTCCAACCTCTTCCAGAAACTGGGCTAACCGTCCTTCTACAATCCTATCTGTCTGTATCCCTGGTGGGAATCTATCCACAGTTCTATCCAAAACTTCATTAAAGTCGCCTACCATTAAAACCGGTATGCCTTCCTTATCCAGTACAAACTCCATTAATTTATACAAAATCTCCATTTTGAAAGATCGGGGGGATATAAACATTTGCTAGTACATATGGTTCACTTTCTATTAAACAATACAGGAGGATATAACGCCCCAATTAGTCTATTCTAATCTCCCTGCATACAAAAGACACCCCTTTTTTTACTATTATACTCACCCCCCTTGAATAGGAGGAGTAAACCGAATGATACTGACACTGGTATCTCCTATTGGGTAGTTTTAACATAGTTTCTTTTGTTAAGTGGGTCTCTTGTATACAGATAAATTCCACCCTATACATCTCAAGTGTGGAGAAAACTGTAGCCCTTTTAACTGGGTCCCCCATCCCCCGGACATTCCAGGAGCCTATATTGATTGTTTTAAACAGCATAATAGGGATAATAATAAATAATGAAAAGCATAAGGGAAGAAAAAAGCACAAAAACAAAATAATGAATAAAAAAACAACGGAAAACCATAACATCCAGAAGAAAAAAATTAATAAAACAAAATAATGAATAAAAAAACAACGGAAAACCATAACATCCAGAAGAAAAAAATAAATAAAGTGTCTTTGACCTATTAATAAATTCCTTCTTTTAAATGTGTTTAAAAAAATGTGAAGATACACAAGGTTTCTCATGCAGATATTTCCCCCTCTTCTGTGTTTGAATTATGACATTTGTGATTTTTGTGATTTTATACAACATTTCCCACCCTCCTCCCTTTGTAACACCCCCTCCCCCCCCCCCCCCCAGACAGATCACCTCTGCAAATGTCCAAATAACCAGCAGTCTAACAGCTCACACACACCAACCTGTGCCTATGTTGTGTGCTGTTATTTGAATCTGCCGCTCGTTTCCCAGTTCTCGCTATAGCTTGAGCCGTGGTATCTCATGCCTGGTCTCGTACTCCTGTGTCGGCTCACGTCACTGCAAGGAAGTGATAGTGCCGATTCTGGTCCGTCCTCCCTCCAGCACATTCAGCGCTAATCGGGCCGGTCACAGAACTGCACCACGGCACAGAAACCGAGCCAGAGCACAGCCCGCCTGTTACAGCGCACACCGCAGAGAACCCCAGGGTAAACCAATCACAGGGTCAGTATTTTAGGATGGAGCAGGTAGATCACACTCGCACCCTCTCACTCACGCTCCCACAACCTCATCCGGTTTCGCCCCCCATTCAGGGACGAAACCCAAATATTAATTGTGCAGGACAATTTTGTAGTTGAGTTTTAGAAACTACAGACATTTAATAATATTTGAATAAATAATATTGACAGAATTAGTTAGCACAAAATTTAAAAAAAATCTCCAAATATTAGAAACGAATGGGCTGTCAAATTTAGATTTTTGGGTCATAAAATGTCAAACACTGGGTCATTGTAAAATCCCACAGTAAACAGCACCAGATCTTCCATAAAAAGGCAGACAAGCAGCCACAGATGTATAATATGAATGAAATCAACCGACATGAAAACTAAAAATACTTAAATATTAGGTTTTAAATAGGAAAAAAACCTAATATGAGAAACAGTAAAGGGGGAGGGGGGAAGGAGGGAGGGATGAGGGTTAACAGAGTGAAACTTACACTGATAATATTTTGTTAATTTATTGTTGTGAAAAATAAACACACATAAGCATGTACAATGTTAATTTGAATATGCAAGAAAATTAATAAAGAGAATATAAAAAAAATACTTAAATATACTTTAAGATAACCTGGATAAATCAAACATACAGTTTAATGCTCCTAAACTAAGGAAAAATTGAGTGTGGGCCGAAAGCAACAAAACACACAATAGGCCAACTCTTGCTTGTTTGTTCAAATGTGCAATTCATTTAAAGATTCTTCCATCATTGTTGGTGTGCTTGTGTCTTCAATAATATTTAATCTTCTGGAAATAGTATATTTACCATTAATGTAAAAAAACAATTTAGATTTTTTTGATAATGCATTTTTAATATGACAGCAACATACACAGATATGTATTCTCTTAGAAAACAATCTGGCACACACAAACTGACACACACACATACACTGAACTGGGTGGACCTGTGTCTTTTTCCAACTTTATCTGCTATGTAACTTTGTAATTTGGATACCATAAAATTTCCTTATGAGCTTATATTTAACATTCTTTTTTTTTTATAGGGCAGAACCTGTAATTAATAAAAATGATGAACTCACTTGTCTGGTTGAACAGGAGTATATGAACCTCATTATGGAAAATCTCTTTGACTGCTGTCAAAGTGTGGAGTCGACTATTCAAAACAAAGATATTGACAAAGAAGCTTTTTATGAGGTAGCTCAAGCTTTGATGATTGAGAAGAAGATTAAGGCTTTACCGTTAAAAAAAGAAAGTCCAGGAAAAATTCTACCTAAAAAATCCATAAAAAGGTGGTCTCAAAACAGATATGTTGTGAAAAATAAGTCAACTAATCAAGACATCATCAACAATGATTGCTCTAAAACTGAAGATCATAAATTACTAGCACATAGCACAGTAAAGACAATTGATGCACCGAGCACTAAAACAACAGAAACAGTCATGTCCTCAAGTTTGAAAACAAGTGGTGTAACTGTTACATTGAACTCAGAAAACACAAGAACTGAGAATCAACATAAAGAAAAGAGCCAGCAACTCTCTGTGTTTGCCAAGCTTTGTTCCACTGCACAAGACCCCAAATCACCAAATTATCCTCCAGGTAACAATTATAAGTTTGGGATTACTAATCTTTTACAACTTTTCTTTCTTTCTATCTATTCACTATCCCTCTATTGATCTATAGTATCTATCTATTTAATGTTTTCTTTATTCCCCGTACTAGGGGTTGAAATATAGTTCCCATACTGTCGTAACCTCCTATCTTCATCCTTAACATGTTTGCACCTATTTTCCACAATATTAACATATCTGTTTAAAGAGATGCCAACAGACATAGCTTAACCGGTTCCCGACCGGCTCACGCAGATATACTGCGGCAGAATGGCTCCCCTGAGTGAAATCCCATACGGGCAGAGTCCTTCCCTTTTTGGGCCACCAGAGGGCGCGCACGGCGGGGGACCCAATGTGCGTGGCCAGCGGGCACGATTGCTGCTGGCCACGCGCAATTGCGTACACGAGCGCCAGTGCGGGGATTTGTGTGTGTAAACACACAAATCCCTGTGCTATCAGGGTAGAGAAAACATATAGTTTGTTCCTACCAAGTAGGAAAAACAATATGTCTCCTCTCCTAGTCACTCCCATCCCCACACAGTTAGAACACACTGAGAGAACACACAGTTAACCCCTTGATCACCCCCTAGTGTTAACCCCTTCCCTGCCAGTGACATTTACACAGTAATCAGTGCATTTTTATAGCACGGATCGCTGTATAAATGTCAATGGTCCCAAAAAAGTGTCAAAAGTGTCTGCAATGTCGCAGTACCGCTAAAAATAGAAGATCACCGCCATTACTAGTAAAAAAAATAAAAATAATAAAAATGCCATAGAAATGCCATAAATCTTTCTCAAAGTTTGTAGATGCTATAATTTTTGCGCAAACCAATTAATATACACTTATTGCGATTTTTTTTACAAAAATATGTAGAAGAATATTTATTGGCCTAAACTGATGAAGAAATGTGTTTTGGAAAATAAATTTGGGGGATATTTATTATAGAAAAAGTAAAAAATATTGTTTTTTTTTTGTTCATAGCGCAGAAAATAAAAGCCACAGAGGTGATCAAATACCACCAAAAGAAAGCTCTATTTGTGGGAAAAAAAGGGTACAGCATTGCATGACCGTGTAATTTTCAGTTAAAGCGACGCAGTGCTTAATTGAAAAAAGTGCTCTGGTCATGAAGGGGGTAAAATCTTCCGGGGCTGAAGTAGTTAAAGCCTAGATCCTAGCAAAACTTTTTTTTTTCTGTCTCATCCATTGAGGACCACAGGATTCAGAAAACATTTGAGGGAGACATGATACAGAGACTGCCATCTTCACGAGTTTTCGGACATGGGTAAACAAAAAAAATGCCAGGTATAACCCAGCATACCCTCAGAAATACCCATATCCCCCTGGACTGGAAAATTGTGGGTCCTGTGTGGAACCTTTGGACACTGGTCTCTGCATTGTGACACTATTTAGACCTCTGTGTTCTGTGTTAGTTTGCCAAAGAGTACTTTCCAGGTCCAGCCTCTCATGTGACCCAGTCTCTGAAGAAACAGTCTTTGTGTAGGCTGTGTAATTTATTAGAACTGTTAGGCACCAGTATTACAAAATCTGAAGAATTAAAGACTGCCTCATTAGATGAAATATTGCGTGTGCACACTTTGGCTGCACCTGTTCCTGCCATTTAGTGCAAAAGGCACACAGTTTTACCTCAATTAGTCTATGCTGTCGTCTGCAGTGACCTGGACACCTCCAGACATTTGAATCTCTCTTAATTCCATAAAAAATGTTTGTGAGTGCTCAAGGATTTAAACTTGTATTAGAGCTATGGGGTTCCGATTTCAGGTGCAACATGTTGTATCCAACACATAGGAGGAGCAGTGCTGCTGTATCAGGTCTCCCTGTCTTATGATCAACTAACAGTTCTGGGTCAACCTGCAGTGTTTCCTCTCAAGGGCTTGACATTATTAGCCTGGAATGTTGTCCTCTGTCCGGGTCCCATTGGGTGTGGCCCCCTCTAAGCCAGTAGGATTTCCCCATAGTTATGAAGGATTTTATGAGCCAAAATTGGAATTCTGATTGCTGACGTTCGGCTGAATGAAAAAAACTGAACTGATTTCTCCATCCACCCTTTAAAGGTGGATGGGAGAGTTTTCTCTGCTGTGTCTTTGTATTCTGACAGTGAGCTGCCCCCTTCGGCAGAATACACTGATCAGTGCTGCAGCTGATTGGCTGCATGCACTGATCAAACATTGGTTTTGCAGCAGGGCCATTTAACAGAAGCCAATCTAAAGACTGGCTTCTGATGAACAAAGAGGGATACACATGGATCAAAATTCAGTTGGAAATTTCAAACCATGTATGGCCAGCTTAAGAATCCTATAGATGAACATTTGCAGACTCTCTCCAAAACCTTGTTTTCACTAGCCAGCCCTACATTTCAGCCTGCCATGGTCATCATATTAGTCTTTAAATTATTAGGGGAATGAACTAAACTCATTGCAAGGAATTTAGACTTACTCCATTTGTATCCTTTATTTGTGAAGAGATTAGAGTTCATGTTGACAGCCCTGAACTACTGTATCATGTTAACATGCATAGAACTCTATAGTTAAAATGTTGGGCTGCAGAACACACATGAAAAAAAGCATTAATAGCTCATGTAGGTCGAAGGATAACGTCTTTTTGGAGCTTCTTTGGACACCCTCATCAAAGATGTTGCTGGTGATAAGTATTCATCCACTCCAACAGAAGAAGCCTAGACCTTAGGCTGCCATGAATCACCCCACCTTATGAGGCCAAGAAGAATTTATTTTGTTAACCCCAGGCTTTGACCTCTAATTCAATACCCGAATCAGGAGCCCAATTCTACAACAAACCCTGGGCCCTTAAACCTGCTTCCTCTTCTGCATAAAGGGGCACCCCCATATTCCAAAGTGGGGAGATGTCTAATAACCTTTGCTGACACCTAGAAAGACAGCATCTCAAATGCCTGGGTACAGGAGGTGTCTTCCATGTGCTTCAAACTAGAGTTCTGCTTTCAACCTTCGCTTTGATTCATGTCTTCCAACATTCCAACGTTGCAGCATAAATTATCAGGCCTTGTGGATCTTCTGGTGCAAGAGGTTATAACCCTAGTTCCTGTGGTGGAAAGGTTTCAGGGATATTATTCCAACCTTGCACAGTTCCAAAACCAAAAGGGGAGACTCTGTGACATCATGAATCTTAAAGCCCTGAATGTTTTTATTCAGTCCCAAAAATTCTGCATGAAATCCACTAGGTCTGTCTTAGCCTTTTCTTCATCAGGAAGACTCTATGGCCTCAGTAGACAGCAAGGATACATACTTGCAAGTCCCTGTTTTTCCAGCATTCAGTCTATCCTCCACATCCTATGTATTCATCAAGGTTCTAGACCCTATGCTTTTTTACCCTCCCAGGGCATCCCCATTGTGGGGTATCTAGATGAACCAATGTTGAGAGTACAATCATTACAAATTTTGACCACGGAATAATGAGACTGTTAGCACTCAGTGGCCACTATCCACCATCAGCAATTCAATTTAGTACTCCCTTACCCCACATAATATCTGTCTAGTCCTCTCTTGCAGGCAATTATGAACACTCAATATACCTTAGATGGCGCCCCATTCAAACAATGGATATACACACTGCATAGCAAACATAAGTGCCCATAGAGGTCAAAATAAATTATCTCAAGGCCTATGTTAATGCCATTTGAGCATTCATGATCGCCTGCAAGATAGGTCAAGTCTAAACAGACATTATGCTGGGGATTACTACATTGCTGATAAGGTATAGTGGCTGCTGGGTGCTAACAGTTTTGTTATTGTGGACACTGTAGTCTCTATAATAGAATATAAGGATTGATCTTATGCCACACAGTGGACTGATAGTATTTTTACAACTGCGATATACAGCATTGCCCATGGAGATGCCATAGTGAATACTTGGAATCCCTTGGACATTTATGTGGGAAACTAATATTCAATGTTTTTCCCAAGTATCCCCATGAGAGGAATTATATTTTGAAGACATAAGAAAATAACTGCATGGCCTTGAGATAGGTTACACCACTGAGGAGATAAAAAAATGTGGGCAATGTGAATAAGTAGGACTGGGCTGCTTAAGACTAATATACTAGTGGTCCAGCAAGATAATGATCTTAGAAACATAAATAACACACCTTTTATGAACTTATCACTTGGGTGGGTCTATATAGTTGGCTTTATGAGATTTAATCAACGATATATCCATTGGCAGGTTTATACAAGATGTTAAGGTGATATCACCATGTGTCTCATTATACTGGGTACCCAACTGTCCAGCATGTTTTAATATACCATGGTACAGGCAGTCCCCTAGTTACAAACATCCAACTTACAAACAACTCCTACTTACAAACGGAGGGAGACAGCAGGAAGTGAGAGAAAATCTACCCCTAGGAAGGGAAATTCTCTCCTGTAAGAGTTATTATGGGAAAAAGGTACCTCTACTGATGCTTTATCACCAATCCTTGTTTCCACAACAGCCCAACATTTTCAAAATCCAATTGTCATTGGGACAGAAAGTGAGGTGAAATCTTCTGAACAGGGGCACAGACAGCAAAACAAACTTTACAGGGGTGATAACCCTTCCCTATGCTATCCAAAAAGCTTAAAAATAGTTTTCTCTTATCATCCATGGACCGACACGGCGGCTCTTATCACTGAACGTGTGGGTATATGTCCCTGCTTGCAGGAGAAGACCTATGCAGAATGTTAAATGTTAAAACATTCCAGAACAAACCATAACTGAACAGCCCCGCCCAGGGGGGTGGTCCCTCCGGACATTACCCTCCCACCTGCAGCTAGCAGACCTCAGTTTTTTTTCTTCCTAGCAGAAGGAGAAGACGTGGCTCTCTCAGGAGCCAGTCTCCTGGAAGATTTTACTTTAAAATTTTATTCCTTTTGGAATTTTATTATTTTATTTTTGAGACCTTCAATCAACTGTCGGCTGGGCAACAGGTTGGGTACACTAGTATCCTTGTAGTCTTCCCTGTCCAACCATTGAGCGTGCTGATCCTCGCCTTGCGTGCGTGAGACTTAGTTCACGACATACCCCATGGCTCCAGGGGTGGCCGGGCTGCTTTCATGCTCCCACGGTCCTCTCAAGATCGAACAGTACCTACTGTATCTTTCGCGGTGGACCGGGCCGACAACTACACAGTACGACTCTATGATAGGTCTGTCTGAAACAAGCCAGTGGGTCCCTCTATTGGCAACGGGGTGTTCTCCAAGGTGCTTGCGGGACGGGTAAGTAGTCTCTCCTGCTGCAAGGTGAGTACATGCTGGCTGTGTTTCTGTGTGTGGGGGGTTCTCCCTGTCTCCCCCCTGTTACGCTGCTCTCTGAACCCTGTTGTGCTGTTGTGCTGTGTGGGGATGCTTGGGGGGTCACTCTGCCCTGGGGGGGCCGCTCCATGACTGTTATTTTGCTTGCGAAGTGTTCTGGGGGACTGGCTGTGTTTTTTTCTATGCGCCTTTGGCGCGGTGTTTTATTTTTAAAAAAAGTGCGCCATTGGCGGCCATTTTGCTGAGGCTCAGAACACAGTTATACTGGTGCCCGGCGGCCATTTTCTTGTAGCCGCGGCGCTTTCAGTTTAGTTTTCGGCCTCTAGCAGCGCTGCTGAACGGCGCGGAACACATCTCCTCACAGATTCTTCACTCTCCTCAGGCTGCACCCGCACTACAGCACGGCTCATACAGCGGTACCGAGCGGTCCCTAGGGGTGGTGAGTACTCCGGGTATCCCCTCCTCAGCCCCAGCATAGCCTGTGGGTTGGCTGTATTATTCACTGTAATGGTGAATAAAGTCTCAGAGGGTGGCAATATTGGAGTCTGGTTCACCTGTTTCTTCACATGTTAGAGACAACTGGCAGTGCTCCTGCACCTGCGGTCCTTATGGACCAGTTGTCGGCAGTCCTGGAATCATTAATCTGACCAGGAGGAAGCAGTGTGTGAGCGCAAGGGAGCAAAAAAGCCCCACTCCCCACTTTTTTTCCACAAAAAAAAAAAAAGGGGATGTGCGCTGATTCAGATATGGGCCTAGCCACTACCGCTCAGGACCCGAGCTCTGAATATATTTGATGGTTTTGAACAGGACATTCCTTGCGAGGAAGACTCCAGTTCTGTGTCAGTAAATGACAGGGCGCTTGTTAGTGAACTCATTGATACAGTGAGGGACACTCGCAAGCTAAATGCTGTGGATGCAGAACCTCAGGCGGACAGTCTCCTCTGGTTCCTTAGGGCCGGGCCTTCTAAAAAGGTTTTTTTCCATATGTACCTTTCTTTGACCAGCTCATTGATAAGGTCTGGACTTTTATGGTCCCGTGGCGTTTGTCTATCAGATACCCCTTTTGAGGATGCCCTACTTAAAACGTGGGCTTCTCCCCCAGTGGTCGACCCTCCAGTCGCCCGGTTTAACAAGGCCACCACTCTCCCGGTGGAGGGGACTCCTGCATTTAAGGACCCCACTCACAGGAGGTTAGAAGTGGTGAGTAGAGCCATGCTTGCCTTGTTGGGGTCCGCCCTTTGGCTTGTGGTAGCGGCGACCCTTGTGTCTCCACCACTTACGGGATGGGCAAGAAAAAAATAAAATAAACATTTTTGCTAAAAAATGTACAGGAGCATAATCTTCCTCCAGACACTATTGCTCTGGCCCACAAATGGCACAGGACTTGGTTTATGTGGCGACGCCTTATAACTCAGGGCCTCTGTCTTGGCGGTGGTATTGCGTTGTCTGATCTGGTTGAAATGCTGGTCTGCTGACCTAGCTTCTAAAAAGCCTCTGACAGATTTACCATTTAAAGGTGGTAGGCTTTTCGGTGCTGCGCTGGATGACATCATCAAGGATGTCACGGGAGGTAAAAGCACTGTTCTTCCTCAGACTAGCAAGGGTAAGGAGGCCGCCGTAAGCAGGGTCCTTCCTTTCCAGCAAAAAGGTTTTTTTTTCGTCAGTCAACGGGGAGGCCCTCCCAGACTGACAGCGGTACGGCTGGTGGACACGAGCGCCCCTGGGTGCGTATGCCGAACAAGCCCGCCTCCGCGTGAAGTCTTGCCCCCACCCGACTCTGGGGTAGGGGGGACGACTTTGCAGGTCCACGCATCAATGGACCTCCCGGATCTCCTACGGTGGGTGTGCGAGGTGATCACCTCCGGTTACAGGATAGGTTCCGTTCCTAATACCAGACAGATTCTTCCCTCGAATCTTCCTCTCCTTCCTGCCCGTCGGGCGGCCCTATGGGGCCTATTCAGGTTTGAGGTCCGGAGTGATTGTGCCGGTTCCGTCACAGGAGAGGTTTCAGGGATTCTACTCAAATTCGTTTGTCGTCCCAAAAAATGGACGGGGTTCGGCCTATCTTGGACCTCCAGGTCCTGAATGCCTTCGTGAAGGTGCAAAAGTTCCGCATGGAATCCATTCGCACAGTGGTCAGTACACTCCGTCAAGGGGATTTTCTGGCGACCTTGGACATCAAGGACGCCTACTTGCATGTTCCGATCTGCGCAAGTCACCAGAAGTTTCAGCGCTTGCGATCGGCGAAGTCCACTATCAATTTGTGGCTCTTCCTTTCGGCCTGGCCTCGGCACCGAGGGTGTTCACCAAGATGCTTGTGCCGGTTTTAGCTTGCTGAGACAGCGAGGCATTGCTGTCGTGGGCTATCTGGATGATCTTCTTCTCAGAGCAGGAAATGGCTCAGAATTAGAAGACAGTGTGACTATCGTCAATCAGACCCTCAAGGACTTCGGGTGGCTCCTAAACATTCAGGAGTCAGTCCGGGTCCCGACTCAAGATCTGGAGTATCTCGGTCTGATTCGGGACTCCTTGGAGGCAAAGGTATTACTACCTCCGGGGAAGTTACTGACACTTCAGTGTGCAGTGCGGATGCTGACATCCCAAAAAATGGTCATCAATCCGTTTTTGCATGGGAGTCCTGGGACTTTCGAGGCCGTTCCGTATGCCCAATCACACACCAGGGCATTGCAGAAGGGGATCTTGTTCCCTTGGGAAAAATCCCCGTTGTCATTGGATTTTCCGATCCAGGTGAGCCACCTGGTCAGGGCGTCCCTGACATGGTGGTTTGGGTCCCCGGATCTTCGGTCCGGGAAGTCGTTCCTCCCCATCCAATGGATGGTGTTCACTACGGACGCCAGCCTGAAGGGCTGGGGTGTAGTCTGGGGAGTCCTGTTGGCCCAAGGGCTTGGACTCCGGATGAAGCCCGTTTGCCGATCAATGTTCTGGAAATACGGGCCATCAGACTGTGCCTCTCCTTGTGGTCTGAGAGATTGCAGGATCGCTCCGTTAGGATCCAGTCGGACAAAGTCACGTACCCCCGTACCCTGAAGTGGGCTAAAAGAAGCATGCCGGCTCTGTCGGCCGTTTACATTCCGGGCATAGAACTGGCGGACTATTTGAGTCGCCAGACGTTGGACCAGGGAGAGTGGTCCTTGCACCCGGAGGTATTTCAACTCCTTTGCCACACAGATGGTGGGGCACGCCGGAGGTGGACCCGATGGCCTCTCGACTCAATCGCAAGTTGTCGAGATGTGTGGCCAGATCCGGGGATCCTTGGGCGGATGTAAAAAATAACGGTGCAGCGCAACCAATGTCCATAAACAGATGAACTAAAGATGTATAATAAGGAAATCTTCATGCAATAGATGACTTGTCCACCCAAAGTAAGGATAATCTGCTTACCAGAAATGTTGGACCTATTGAGTGAACAAAAGGTCAAAAGTGCTTGTTTCCACCATGAGGGGAAGAAGATTTCCAATGAAGAGGATCCACAGATGTATTAGGCTCAGCATCAGATGCAGATATGATGAAGAAAAAAGAGGAATCTAAGTGTAGACTGCTTTTTATTGCTCCAAAAACATAATACAAAAATTGAATGAATAAAAATAAAAACGAAGATGCAGTAACACTGACTGCTGGAAAACTGTGACAAGTTCAGGTAGGATGATAAAGCAGCTGCTGATCCAAACAAGAGGTGTAGCTGAGTGGCGTACACAGCTCTCCCTGGAAAGTGTGTGTAAAGTACAGCCTGCTCAGACACTAGCAGTCCTGCTAGGTGATGATGTGCAGAGGCTGGCACAAATAGAAAGCAGATAAATGCAGCCCAAAATATATATTAAAAGTCCAGGTAGTGAAAGGACAGCGGTAATGAACCGCAATACAGGCATGAGAAACAGACGCGGGTGACGTCACGGCAAGCTCCTCCCCCGTACGTACGTTGCGTCCAATGGGACTTCGTCAGCGGTGGGTGGAGCTACGACGTCACCCCTCGTCTTAAGTAAAGCCAGCGTTGCCATAGTGAGCATAATAGGGGCGGGACGGCCGATAGACAGTCCCGGATATGCAAAACCTATGACTCCACACGGAGTCACAGGAAAAAGCTGTGTAATCACACAGTACTAATGGCTGGAAAGATTTAGTTCAAAGTGACAGACACCCGCGGCTGTTCCACGCCTGAATGGTAATAACACACTATACAATACAGCATATAAAAATATGATGAAAACCGCTTATTTATGATGCATATCTAATATAGAAAAAATTAGTCATGCAGCAATAGATACCATAACATATGGCATATGTGCAAAAATAAAATAAATTAAATAAAAGGAGGGGGACTTCCTCCATTTTACAAACCTCACTAATAAAAATATCAAATAAATAAAAATGTAGAAATAAAAACACACATACACTCTAATGTGAGGCCACCTAGTGGAAGAAAAAGGCAACTGCATAATTTATCAGAAATGAAGCAGTTGAGATCGAAGTCAACATTGAGGCCTCCTGGCACGAGAACCTGAGTCTCGTGTATCCAGAAGGACTCGCGTTGGCTCAATTGTCTAATAAAATTGCCCCCTCTCCAATGGGGTCTTACTCGTTCTAAACCCCAGAACTTGAGGCACTTAGGGTCCCTATTATGAAACAGGCGAAAATGTTTGGAAACATTATGGGTTACCATCCCTTTGATAATGTTATTCACATGTTCGCCGATGCACACATGGAGAGGTCTGGAGGTCCTTCCAATGTAATGTAAACCACAATCACATTCGAGGACATAGACCACTCCCACTGTGTTGCAGGTAATAAGGCTTTTGATTGTGTAAGTTTTTCCTGTGGTAGGGGCAGTAAAATCTTTTCTCCGTTTGATGTTCCGTTTACATTTTTTACATGCTGGACACCTGCCACAGGCATAAAAGCCGGTCATAAGGGGAAATAAATGATTCTCCTTTACCACTGGAGGGTCAACCACACTCGGGGCAAGAACATCCCTGAGTGTGGGAGCCCTTCTATAAATGAACCTGGGACGAGATGGTATAGTGGCTCCCAAGACTCTATCTTTTTTCAGAATGTCCCAGTGCTTCATGATGATTTTTTCGAATTTTTTATGTTGAATATTGTAATCCAAAATGATTCTAAGTTCAGTGTTGGCTGGATTAGATGTTATCTTAGGTCGGGAGCCGGCCACTAATGATGTTCTCTCCATGGTGCCAACTTTTTGGATTTCACTGAAAATATCATCTTTTTTGTATCCTTTTTGTATGAAACGATCGGCAAGAAGATCACATTGTGCACGATAATCCACTTCAGACGTACAATTGCGCCTCAGACGGATAAATTGGCCTCTAGGTATGTTACATAGCCAATTATGGTGATGGCAACTATCAAGAGGGATGTATCCGTTTCTGTCTGTCTGTTTAAAATGGTTTTTGGTTTTGAAAACATGCCCCTCTTTAAGAATTTCCAGATCAAGAAAAGTGATACTGGAGGTATCCGCATTCCAGGTCAGCCTGATATTTTGGGTGTTACCATTTAGCCTGGACATGAATAATTGTAAACTCGTCATATTGCCCTCCCAAATGATGATCAGATCATCAATGTAGCGATAATAGCACTTTAATTGAACTGGTCTGTTATTGAAAATAGTTTCCTCTTCCCATAGTGACATGAACAAGTTTGCCACACTAGGGGCAAAACGTGCTCCCATGGCAACACCAAGGATTTGAAGAAAAAATCTATGATTAAACCAGAAATAATTTCTGGCTAAACAGAAAGAAAGTGCATCCACTAGAAATGTAATCAATAAGGGAGGGAGATGCGAGGCATCCAAAGCCCATTTAACTGCCCTGATGGCATCTTGATGGCCAATGATAGTATACAATGAGCCAACGTCTGCCGTAACCAATATGCTATTGGCACTGGCAGGCGTGGACTCAACTACCTGTATAGCATGCCTGGTGTCTTTGAGATAGGCAGTAGTAGAACAAACCAAAGGTTTAAGGAAGTGGTCTATGTATTGGCCCAGGCGTGCGGTGACGGAATCAATTCCGTTCACAATAGGTCTCCCCGGTGGATTTTGAGCGTTTTTGTGCACCTTGGGAAGAAAGTAAATGATCGGCCGTCTACATGCACTGGGATCCAAATACAAGGCTTCTTTCTTAGTAAGGACACCACACAGTCTGCCTTGCTCTATAAGAGCTTGAAGTTCATTTTTATAATCAAAAACAGGATCCTTGGTCATAAGTTGGTATGTGGAACGGTCTGATAGCAATCTATTCATTTCATTGTCATAAAAGGTTGAAGTTTTCATTGAAGTTTTCAAAAACATGGTTGCTATTGACCTAGAACGTATGAAGATAAAGAAGGTGAGAGACCCCCATTATCTCAAAATGGGTATAGCTTCTTTGGAAAAAAATAAGAATGTGGTAGTAAGACCGGCTGATAAAGGGGGCGGATTAGTCGTCATGAGTAAAACCTTTTATGACAATGAAATTAATAGATTGCTATCAGACCGTTCCACATACCAACTTATGACCAAGGATCCTGTTTTTGATTATAAAAATGAACTTCAAGCTCTTATAGAGCAAGGCAGACTGTGTGGTGTCCTTACTAAGAAAGAAGCCTTGTATTTGGATCCCAGTGCATGTAGACGGCCGATCATTTACTTTCTTCCCAAGGTGCACAAAAACGCTCAAAATCCACCGGGGAGACCTATTGTGAACGGAATTGATTCCGTCACCGCACGCCTGGGCCAATACATAGACCACTTCCTTAAACCTTTGGTTTGTTCTACTACTGCCTATCTCAAAGACACCAGGCATGCTATACAGGTAGTTGAGTCCACGCCTGCCAGTGCCAATAGCATATTGGTTACGGCAGACGTGGGCTCATTGTATACTATCATTGGCCATCAAGATGCCATCAGGGCAGTTAAATGGGCTTTGGATGCCTCGCATCTCCCTCCCTTATTGATTACATTTCTAGTGGATGCACTTTCTTTCTGTTTAGCCAGAAATTATTTCTGGTTTAATCATAGATTTTTTCTTCAAATCCTTGGTGTTGCCATGGGAGCACGTTTTGCCCCTAGTGTGGCAAACTTGTTCATGTCACTATGGGAAGAGGAAACTATTTTCAATAACAGACCAGTTCAATTAAAGTGCTATTATCGCTACATTGATGATCTGATCATCATTTGGGAGGGCAATATGACGAGTTTACAATTATTCATGTCCAGGCTAAATGGTAACACCCAAAATATCAGGCTGACCTGGAATGCGGATACCTCCAGTATCACTTTTCTTGATCTGGAAATTCTTAAAGAGGGGCATGTTTTCAAAACCAAAAACCATTTTAAACAGACAGACAGAAACGGATACATCCCTCTTGATAGTTGCCATCACCATAATTGGCTATGTAACATACCTAGAGGCCAATTTATCCGTCTGAGGCGCAATTGTACGTCTGAAGTGGATTATCGTGCACAATGTGATCTTCTTGCCGATCGTTTCATACAAAAAGGATACAAAAAAGATGATATTTTCAGTGAAATCCAAAAAGTTGGCACCATGGAGAGAACATCATTAGTGGCCGGCTCCCGACCTAAGATAACATCTAATCCAGCCAACACTGAACTTAGAATCATTTTGGATTACAATATTCAACATAAAAAAATCGAAAAAATCATCATGAAGCACTGGGACATTCTGAAAAAAGATAGAGTCTTGGGAGCCACTATACCATCTCGTCCCAGGTTCATTTATAGAAGGGCTCCCACACTCAGGGATGTTCTTGCCCCGAGTGTGGTTGACCCTCCAGTGGTAAAGGAGAATCATTTATTTCCCCTTATGACCGGCTTTTATGCCTGTGGCAGGTGTCCAGCATGTAAAAAATGTAAACGGAACATCAAACGGAGAAAAGATTTTACTGCCCCTACCACAGGAAAAACTTACACAATCAAAAGCCTTATTACCTGCAACACAGTGGGAGTGGTCTATGTCCTCGAATGTGATTGTGGTTTACATTACATTGGAAGGACCTCCAGACCTCTCCATGTGCGCATCGGCGAACATGTGAATAACATTATCAAAGGGATGGTAACCCATAATGTTTCCAAACATTTTCGCCTGTTTCATAATAGGGACCCTAAGTGCCTCAAGTTCTGGGGTTTAGAACGAGTAAGACCCCATTGGAGAGGGGGCAATTTTATTAGACAATTGAGCCAACGCGAGTCCTTCTGGATACACGAGACTCAGGTTCTCGTGCCAGGAGGCTTCAATGTTGACTTCGATCTCAACTGCTTCATTTCTGATAAATGATGAAGTTGCCTTTTTCTTCCACTAGGTGGCCTCACATTAGAGTGTATGTGTGTTTTTATTTCTACATTTTTATTTATTTGATATTTTTATTAGTGAGGTTTGTAAAATGGAGGAAGTCCCCCTCCTTTTATTTCATTTATTTTATTTTTGCACATATGCCATATGTTATGGTATCTATTGCTGCATGACTAATTTTTTCTATATTAGATATGCATCATAAATAAGCGGTTTTCATCATATTTTTATATGCTGTATTGTATAGTGTGTTATTACCATTCAGGCGTGGAACAGCCGCGGGTGTCTGTCACTTTGAACTAAATCTTTCCAGCCCTTAGTACTGTGTGATTACACAGCTTTTTCCTGTGACTCCGTGTGGAGTCATAGGTTTTGCATATCCGGGACTGTCTATTGGCCGTCCCGCCCCTATTATGCTCACTATGGCAACGCTGGCTTTACTTAAGACGAGGGGTGACGTCGTAGCTCCACCCACCGCTGACGAAGTCCCATTGGACGCAACGTACGTACGGGGGAGGAGCTTGCCGTGACGTCACCCGCGTCTGTTTCTCATGCCTGTATTGCGGTTCATTACCGCTGTCCTTTCACTACCTGGACTTTTAATATATATTTTGGGCTGCATTTATCTGCTTTCTATTTGTGCCAGCCTCTGCACATCATCACCTAGCAGGACTGCTAGTGTCTGAGCAGGCTGTACTTTACACACACTCTCCAGGGAGAGCTGTGTACGCCACTCAGCTACACCTCTTGTTTGGATCAGCAGCTGCTTTATCATCCTACCTGAACTTGTCACAGTTTTCCAGCAGTCAGTGTTACTGCATCTTCGTTTTTATTTTTATTCATTCAATTTTTGTATTATGTTTTTGGAGCAATAAAAAGCAGTCTACACTTAGATTCCTCTTTTTTCTTCATCATATCTGCATCTGATGCTGAGCCTAATACATCTGTGGATCCTCTTCATTGGAAATCTTCTTCCCCTCATGGTGGAAACAAGCACTTTTGACCTTTTGTTCACTCAATAGGTCCAACATTTCTGGTAAGCAGATTATCCTTACTTTGGGTGGACAAGTCATCTATTGCATGAAGATTTCCTTATTATACATCTTTAGTTCATCTGTTTATGGACATTGGTTGCGCTGCACCGTTATTTTTTACATTTCTTCCTTGGTTATTGTGTGATTTACCTTTTGGTGTCCAGCTGCATTGTTTTTTATTTTAGTCATATGTGCGCTGATTGTATCCTATATATTATATCCTTGGGCGGATGCCTCAGAGGCGTTGGTGGCCCATGGGGTCATTATCACCTGATATACGTTTATCCTCCGCTGCAGTTGCTCCCTCGCCTGCTGAGCAGGGTGGCAACCGAGCGAATTCCGGTCATCCTCATTGCTCCAGATTGGCCTCGGCTTCACTGGTACGCCAATCTGGTACGTCTCATCGTGGCCGTTCCATGACGGTTGCCAATAAGGGAGGACTTTCTGTCTTTACAGTCTCTTGCCTTAACGGCATGGCTGTTGAAGGCCAGGTGTTGAGAGACCGAGGTCTCTCGGACTCGGTCATTTTGTCCATATTAAGGACACGGAAGTCTTCCTCCAGAACTATCTCTGTACCTGGAAAGCTTACATCACCATGTGCGAAGAGCTGGACTGACATCCTCGGAAGTATTCCGTCCCTAGAATCCTGCGTTTCCTGCAGCATGGAGTGGCCCAAAGGCTCGCTTTGAGTATCATTAAGGGTCAGATTTCGGCCTTGGCCGTCTTCTTTCGGCGACCACTAGCGGGTCATTCCTTGGTTGGCACCCTTGTGCAGGGGGTTCGCCATGGGCTCCCTCCTGTCAAGTCTCCTCTCCCCCCGTGGGATCGGAATTGGTACTCTCGGTTCTCCAGGAACCTCCTTTTGAGAATATCAGGGATATTCTCCTCTTCGCTTTGTCTCAGAGGGTGGCCCTTTTAGTGGCAATCACTTCTGTTAGACGAGTGTCTCAGTTGGCGACCTTGTACTGCAAGTTGCCATATTTAGTCATCCATGAGGATAAGGCGGTGTTGCATCCGTGACTTTCTCTTTTGTCAAGGGTGATCTTGACCTTTCACCTAATTGAGGACATTGTCCTCCCGTCCTTGTGTCCTCGCCCATCGCATCCCAGAGAGTGTGCGCGGCACACTTTGAATGTGGTACGAGCCTTGCGGGTGTGCCTGTCTGCTGCTTCTATTCGGAAGTCTGACTCTCTGATTGACTGTCTCTGGTCAGAAACAGGGCCAAGTGGCTTCGTCTGTCACCATTCTTTTAGGTGGATCGGACAAACCGTTTTTCAAGCCTATGCTCTCATGGGGCGGGCGCCTCCCTTTCCGGTTACGGCGCATCCTACCAGGGCAATTGGTGTTTCCTGGGTTTTCCGACATCAAACGTCGGTTGCACAAGTGTGCAAGGCGGCGACCTGGTCGTCTGTTCATACCTTTTCTACGTTTTATAAGGTTACATTAATGTGGCTGCATCTTCGGATGCTTCCTTTGGCCGCAAGGTGTTGCAGGCCGCTGTTTAAAGTGGCAACTCCTCCGTTGAGGAGCTCTGCCTTGTTTGGAGAGAAGTTTTTTGGTTTTTCCATTTATACTGCTCCCACCCCTCTTGACACTGCTGTGGGACGTCCCACACGTTCAGTGATAAGAGCCGCCGTGTCGGTCCATGGATGATAAGAGAAAATAGGATTTTTGTACTCACCGTAAAATCCATTTCTCTGACATCCATGGACCGACACGGCACCCACCCTTCCTTTTAAGTTTGTACTGCTTTGTTACAAACTGAGGTCTGCTAGCTGCATGTGGGAGGGTAATGTCCGGAGGGACCGCCCCCCTGGGCGGGGCTGTTCAGCTCTGGTTTGTTCTAGAATGTTTTAACATTTAACATTCTGCCTAGGTCTTCTCCTGCAAGCAGGCACATATACCCACACGTTCAGTGATAAGAGCCGCCGTGTCGGTCCATGGATGTCAGAGAAATGGATTTTTCGGTGAGTACAAAATTATTATTTTTTTTGGTTCTTTACATCCTATCGGAAAGCATGCTCTGCCTTCTTGTGGAGGAACTCCCAGCCGCGCATTAAGTTCTCTCGACTCACTTTACCCAAATCTAGGGGGGGTATCGGTCTACCGGATCTTCGACAATATCATACCTCATGTCACCTCACAAGGATCGCTGACTGGAATATCCATGCCTTTAAAAAGATATGGGTGTTCCTTGAGAAGGCCTTCTCTTCAGGACCCTTGCACTTACTCCCATGGCTGCCTTCCAATAACTGGCCCCATTCCTTGTTAACTCACCCGCTCATCTACCCTACACTTCTGGCTTTCAAAAAGTCTGCATTACATGGTTCCCCACCCCCTCCCCCGAGCCCCGTGATGACACTAAGGGGGAATACAGACTTCCCCCCTGGGGTCTCTAAGGGATTTTTGAGCAGAGAGTGGTCATTTGAGGACGTATTAGCACTCCAGTTTTACTCTGAGGGGAAGCTCATGTCTTTTGAAGACCTCCACCAAGACAACCTCTCTATCCTTTTGGACCTACAGACAAATCCGACACGTTCTTACGACCCATGCCAGTCAGTCAACCTGGACACGACGACTCACACCCTTTGAATCCCTGTGCCATCGTAAAACACCGCAAAGACACCTGATCTCCCTCCTATATACCCTCCTCTCGGAGGTCCCATCACTGACTCCCACCCCTTCACAGACCTCCTGGAATAGAGATCTCCAAACGCCCTTGTCAACGGAAGACTGGAACACTATATATGAGTACGCTCATAAAGGTTTCGTTGAATGTGGCCATTCAGGAGAATGGCTATAAGGTAATAACTAAGTGGTACAGGACCCCGTCCCGTCTTCACAAATTTTCCCCTAGCGTTCCTGATACTTGTTGGAGATGCGGGGCGGGAGTGGGAACTATGCTTCATGTGTGGTGGGACTGTGGGGCCCTTCAACCTTTTTGGAGGGAGGTCCACGGTCTCATCTCACATGTCACAACTTACACCCTGGACTTTACCCCATCCCAATTTCTTTTACACCATACCTCTCTCCCTAAGAAAGATTACTACAAATCCTTAGCCATGCACATGGTTAATGCAGCCAGACTCTGCATACCCAGACACTGGTGCTCCACCGGCATTCCCACAGTCAGAGAGTGGCTTGCACGGATTTCCTCCATAAAGAAAATGGAGGAACTTATTTTTACTTCGCAGGATAGGATGCACAAATTCTCCGCTAAGTGGGCCTGCTGGAATCACTTTATTACCACCGATCGCTATCTTCAGTATACCTCCTAAAACTGTCTGGCGAGGCTGGGGTTGCCCCCACTGTCGTGGGGGGGATGGGGGGAGAGGCGCAGATCCACCCATGCCTCTTCTGACTTTCCCCTGCTAGATTTCTTCCCTTTTTTTTTTTTGTGCGTTTGTTGTCCCCCTTATGTCTCCTCTGTCTTTTTTCTTGGAAATGTTCTTTTTGAATGAGGGTACCTCGCCTTCGTGCTGTCATGATACACTGCTCCCCAAATTATGGACATGATCGAGGCTCTACGCCAGTTTCTCCCCTCAATATTGGGGGGGGTCTGGGGGGAGGGGAGAATAGAAAATGCGACCCTCCGCCCCTAGAGCGCTACATCACATTGTTGTTCCTCGGCCATGGTCAGTTAGTCTCTATTGAGCTACTCATATTGTGTTGTGACATAGGTACTTTTCTTGCTGCCATGTTTTTCTGTTAAATGCTGTACTGTGACCAGTATTTGGTCATGCTTATTTCTAACTAAATAAAAAACTTTTTACACTTAAAATGTTTTACCTGTTCTGACTTACAAACAGATTCTACTTAAGAACAAACCTACAGACCCTATCCTGTTTGTAACCCAGAAACCGCCTGCATGTGTTTTCAAGATTTTGTATGAATAAACATATAATTTGTTGGGTGAAGCTCCAATCATTTTTTTTTTTTTTTGGTGTTAGATGATGGTAACATTTGCTAATTGGTCCAAAGAATCTGTAAGGCAGGGTTGTTCTTTAGGTAAATACAAATTCTGACCAAAAAATGTGGATTGGAAAAGGTTTGGTTTGATCCTGAAACTTCAGAAATTGCACTGGAGCTGATTCATTATTTGGAGTATCTAGACAAAGCTCAAGACAGATTTTTCTGCCACAGAAGTCCTGGGGCTGATGATATTCTCTTTCAAGGTAGCCCCTTTTGCACAGTTTCACTCGAGACCCCTATAACTTAAGGTCCTGTTGCCATGGGACACATTGGAACATTCTCTGGACAAACCAATTCTTCTGGCTCATAGAACGAACAAGGATTGTCTGGTCTGGTGGCCCAAGAGCAAAATGAAGATAAAAGTTAATCCACAGAGGGCTTAAAATGTGTCTTAGACACAATACGGCCTTCTGCATGGGACAATTCAGGATTCAAAAACACTAAGGACTGGGGAATGTACACATGTGTAAAGGAGATACCCAAATCATTCTCATTACAGATTGTCATTTCTACACACCACACAAGCCTTGCATGCAGTACACAGGATTTTTTTAATTGTAAGTGGTTTTGGAATAAATTATTGTTGCTTTTACTCATACTTTTCTGGCGCCTTTTCTGCTGTTTTGTTTAGGTTTTCTATCTCAAGGACCTGTTTCACATTCACTGTCTTTAACAGCATGGACAAATTATACTATGATGCAAAAATTGATTACTAATACTGATAACTAAAAAGGGTAAAAATGGAGAGTGCAAACTTTGGTGGAGCTGGTAGCCAATCAGCTTCTAACTTCAGCTTGTTCCATTAAGCATTGACAAAAAAAAATCTGTAAGTTGATTGGTTTTTATGCAGAGCTACATCAGATTTTGCACTCTCCAGTTTTAGTAAATCAACCCCAAAGAGTCTTATGAATGAATAAAAATTAAAGCCACAAAGTCCCTTTGTGATGGTTGCAACTTCTCAGTATACAGATTTTGATTGGAACCTAGTGCACAGATAGTGAATAAAAGAAAGAGGGCAAAACCATTAAGTGTAGCCATGTACTAGAATAATGAAACCATAAAAAAAATGTATGCACTCACTGCATTTTTGTAAGGATAGGCAAATGAGCAGTGGCGGCTGGTGCTCAAATTTTTGGGGAAGGCGCAAGCAAATTGAAAAATATATTTGTTAATAATGCAGGCCTGCCACATCTGCTGTGCCCATTATGAGGGGTTCCCACCATCCCTGTGCTGAGTTTCCGGGTCTGTACACCCACTGTGCCCATTTTGAGGGGTTCCTATCATCCCTGTGCTGAGTTCCCTGGTCTGTACACCCACTGTGACCATTCTGAGGGGTTCTCACCACCCCTGTGTTGAGTTCCCGGGTCTGTACACCGGCTGTGCCTATTATGTGCCCATTGCTCTGCGTCCCAAAAACACTCTAAAGGCAGCCAATAAAGCTTCCCAGACTGCTTCCCATAGACACCTATGTGTCCGGCGCCCGCAACACACTTAAGGGCATTTTTTTATTTTATGATGCCCAGCTCTGGGGGGGGGGTGGCGCCCCTGCGCCCCCTATTTATGGGTGGCCACTGCAAATGAGTCCTAATCTCCATGCTGAGTTTGGCAGGGAGACGGCCAGTAATGCAGAGTTATTTGGCTTGACTAACATCATTCACCTGCCGAGCTCAGCCAAGCTGACATTGCAGGTCAGGAAGGGCTAGGAGGATCCCAGACTAGTGTCCACTTGAAACTCATCCCTTGGAAGATAATACTCGAGCTTAAAGGGGTTGTAAATGTTTGTTTTTTCTTTTCTAAATAGGTTCCTTTAAGCTAGTGCATTGTTGGTTCACTTACCTTTTCCTTCGATTTCCCTTCTAAATGTTTTTTTCCTTTGTCTGTATTTCTCACTTCCTGTTCCTCCTCAGTAAGCTTGCCCCCATCATCCGAGCCGTTCTAGCTGGGGGTTAGTCGGCGTGCCCGCCCCCTCCCTTGGGACTACATCCCTGTGGGGAGACGTCAGCGTGCTCGCCCCCTCCCTTGGGACTACCGGAGGGGGCGAGCACGCTGACTAACCCCCAGCCAGAAAGGCTCGGATGATGGGGCAAGCTTACAGGAAGCATGAAATTCAGACAAAGAAAAAAAAAATTAGAAGGGAAATCAAAGCAAATGGTAAGTGAACCAACAATGCACTAGCTGAAAGGAACCTATTTAGAAAATAAAAATCAAACCTTTACAACATCTTTAAGGCTATATCTTTTTGCTTTTAAGACCCCCATTAAAAGTTTTCTTGTTTTGCCCTAAAATTAGAAATGTTTTCCACCCATTATTTAGGCCCTAGCTTTATAACAGTTGTGCAGATGAACAATTTTTGTCTTGGATATTTGTCCTGGATTGTCCAGAGTTAATGATTCTCACCCAGCAGTTTATGAGCCGAATCTGGCCAAGAGCACTTCTCAACATGATGTCAGTAGGATCATCTAATAAATATTATTATTATTATTTGTAGTAGTATTAGTATTGTTATATAATATTGATTATTATTATCAGTAGTAGTAGTAAGACCCCATTCACACAGGGGCGACTCGTCAGGCGTCTCAGCCGCCTGACGAGTCGCGTCCCATTCTGTACAATGGAATTGTTCTAAGCGGAGCGACTGAAGTCGCTCCGACTTAGAAAAAGGTTCCTGTACTACTTCAAGACGACTTCAAGGCGACTTCCATTGACTTCAATACAGAAGTCATTTTGGAAGTCTCCTTTGAAGTCGTCTGCAGATCGCCCAGCACAGTTGCGGCACAAGTCGTGCCGCCCCTGTGTGAATGGGCTCTAAGAGTAGTATTACTGGTAGTAAATGTAGTTTTGTTATATACTACAGTATTTGTTATTATATATCTTTTTTACAATCATGTCATTAAGTATTTTAAACAAATAACAATGAACTTCTGCTTTTAGGCTTTACAACGGTGCCCAGGGTCAGTATATTTCCTGGAATGATTAGACCCAGGCAACCTAATCCTGCACCCCTGCCAACACCTTCATCTGCGATTCTCATTCCAATGAATCATACGTGCTTGAGATGGTTTCCTCATCCAGGCCCCAGATATCATTTTCCTGGCCAATACCAGGTACTGTTTTTTATCCTGTATATCCAAACATCAAACAGTATGAATTATTTTGTTTCTTTCTACGTAGATGCTGTTATGTTCTGGTGGTCAATGCCCTGGTGCTAAAGAGCAATTACTGTAAGCCAATGGGGTTGATTTACCAAATGATTAAAGACTGTTCAATTTGCTTAATAAATAAGGTGAAGCTATGTGCAATTCAATCATCCAAACCTGTGCCAGCTAAATTGTTTATTTTATTTTATATTCCTTGCACAAAGTTAACACAACTTCATATTATTTACTAAACTAAGAGACCATTCATTTTGCAAGGGGAGCAGCCTTTACTTCTTTAGTAAATCAGTGCCACTGAGTAAATACAGTATTTGGTTTTGACCACTCCACCTAGTAACAAAGAAAATTCCAGACTCCTGCAGACTTCATGTTTTTAAAAAACTGACGGCTGTAGTAAATATCTTTTGCAACACAACTTGTCGCTGAAAACTGA
Organism: Rana muscosa; assembly: GCA_029206835.1. Lineage (NCBI taxonomy): Eukaryota > Metazoa > Chordata > Amphibia > Anura > Ranidae > Rana > Rana muscosa. The sequence goes on along the minus strand of CM055117.1, from coordinate 542,046,358 downwards.
AATTTGAAGGTTCCCCATAAAATACAACAGTTCCCCATGGGAATAATTATTTTCAAGAGACAGGTTCAACTGTTGTTTATGAGTGCTGTAGAAGATGAGGTTCTTCTATGTTACTGATCAATTAATTGCCTTCAAACATAAGGGTATACTTATACAGAAATGTCCTTCTTGTGTGGTTAGAACACATGGGAAATACATTGCAATTTCTCATTTCTGAGTAATAGTCATGTTCACACTGCATCATCTGTGTTGCCACACTTTAGGAAAATGATACTTTCCACAATTAAACACAGTTTCCACCTTGAAAAACAGCTTGCAACAGCTGTGTGCGCATTGATAACGGTTAACCAGTTTTGTCTTGTAGTTCTTGACTCACACTGGTGAGACATTTTGCTATTTAAACTCTCTCAATCAACAGTAACTATTTATTTATCCTTATGCTGCTAGAATTAGTAAATAGGCAGGAAGGTATATTTTATTTTAAACTTTGTTTTTCACTTTTCTTCACTTGCTTCCTGGTTTAAGGCCTAGGCCAAAATGATGTTATGCATCTAATTGTATTTTACTTTATCTGAAGCAGGGTAGGAGGGGCTTTCTCAGCTAAACACACCCTCTTGCCTGCATGCCTGAGCTTAGGGCAGATGAATTCTGGGAAGTAAATGCTAAATGAATCTTCTGTCCTTTACTAAGATTGACACAGCTAGAAGTGATAAGGGGTGTTTTTGAAAGTGATTTAGCAACAGAATAAAGCATAGAGACATAGATAAGTGTAAGTTTGCTATAAATATTAAAATAATATAAATATTAAAAATGAATTAAAAAGCATTTTCGGTTTGTGGTGCTCAGATGCAGTTTAGTTCTGCTTCAATGCTTATTTGCAAAGAATTTAATAGGGACACACTGGGGAAGATTTGCTAAAGGCAAATAGACTGGGCACTTTGCAAAGTGCAGTTGCTCCAGAGCTTAGTATATGAGGTAAATCTTCATTTTGCAAAGAATACCCAATCACGTGCAAGAAAAATTTAATAAACTGCATTTTTGCTTCCACATGATTGAATGATGGAAGTCAGCAGAGCTTCTCCTCATTTACTAAGCCATGGAGCAACTGTTCTTTCAGAGTGCAACTGCACTTTACAAAATGCACAGTCTATTTGCCTTTAGTAAATCAACCCCATGTTTAACAAGTTTGGAAATGATTGAAAGTGATCTTTGGGCTACATACACACCTTTGTATGGGAGGTGTGATGCTTTTTTGATGCATTTTAGGTGCTTTTTAATTGTTTACATGTGTTTTTAATCTACTACCATTTTTTACCACGGAAGGCATGTTTTGAGCAGGGTGTTTCCTAACATATGGCAATGCACTCAAATAAGACGCTTTTATTTATTGCCATTGTCATAACATGTGTAGCACCCTGGTGTTTAGGCAGGGTTTCTCACAAATTTAGTTTGCAGATAGTAAATGTTCTGGTTAATTGTTAGAAGATCCACTGATCCATCTCTAACTCTGGAGTTGCTGTACCTTTTCTCTTCTGTCACTGGGTGGCACTGTTGCTGGTGACATTAGATCGACAAGGGCATAGCAAAGTCATATTATGAATGGATGGGGTGTCTCAGCCAATTGGCAGGGGATTCTTTGGTCCCTTGGCCTTCTGGAGGAGATTATTTATTTGGGTGGAGTCAGGTGATCAGGGTTCTGTGCCACCTGGACGGCTGTCTGGGTGGACTTGTATTATGTTGTCCCGTGTTGCTAGACCAGAAGCCTGCGGCCTATCCCAGGGACACCTGGCTGCTAGGCTGCCTGAGCAGGAGAAGCAGTGTAGGGTGGGGACTGCAGGATTGGAGTCCAACCGAGTTACAGAGGTTCAGCCAGAAAGGGAACCAGTCATGGTCGGAGGTAAAGGGGAAGCAGTCGCCACTAAGGAACCATCCACTTTATTACCAGAGACTACTGTGAGTAAACCTGAAGGAGTACCAGAGCAGTCTTCTCACCAGCCAGGGACGATGAAGAAGTGGGAAAGCTTCAGCAAGTTCCAAGCCAGGGACCCAACGAGTTAGCGGGGGTGACGCTTGAGGAGTATACAGCGGGTTAGCTGGGGAAGAGATTAGGAGATCCAGTGGGCGGCTGGGATCTGAAAGTCTAGTGAGAGACTGGGAGCTCAGTCATTGAAGACTTACAGTGGGAAACTGTGAGATGAGAGAAGAACCGTACTCTGTTGCCAAGTTCTATGTGAAGATCTTTGGAAACTGTTAACCTCCCTGGCGGTATTCCCGAGTCTGGCTCGGGGTGAGTTTTTACTACCAAAAGCGGTAACCCCGAGCCAGACTCGGGATCCCATCGCAATATCCAGGGAAAGTTACTTACCTTGTCCCCTGGATCCTGCGATGTCTCCCCGCTGTGTCTGCGAGCAGTCTCCTCGCTCGATTTACAGTGCCGAGTGCCAAGCTCCATTCCCTGCGAGCGTTGCGAGGCACGGGGACGGAGCACGGCGCCAAATTCAAAAAGTGAAAAACACACAATACAATACAGTACACTGTAATCTTACAGATTACAGTACTGTATCAAATAATTACACACACCTTTTGTCCCTAGTGGTCTGTCCAGTGTCCTGCATGCAGTTTTATATTATAAAAACAGTTTTTTCTGCCTGGAAACTGGAGATTGTCCATAGCAACCAAAAAGTGTCCCTTTACGTCAAAAGTGGTTTTAGACCAGCTAGGAAGCAGCGATAGTAAATTAGAATCACTTGCAGAATTGAGCGATAGCGATTTGTGGGGAAACTCGTCATCAAACACTAAAAGTAATGACAGCGACAATTCTGCAACTGAGCAAATTTCTGTGTTTTTGATTTGATTACATTATTGAATAATTTTTATTATTATTATATTATTGTTTTTTATAATTATTTATAGCTTTTTATTATATTATGATTTTGTGTTTCAAACTTTATCATACCCGGGATGTCTACTAGACTCTGGTTTGGACAGATTAAATTAGTTATTCCTAAGAATTGCAGGCCTACAATATAAAACGCCAATTTTCCATGCAAAATAATTGTACAGCTTTCAGCACCTAAAATCTGAAATAATCATACCGCCAGGGAGTTTAAAGCTTAGTTGCCATAGGAGACAACGGTCCTGCCAATACAGAAGTTGCATCTGGCTGGAGGCCTTGAACTGTATAGCTGTCTGCCTATTATGTCTCAGAGTCTGCTAATTGTCATTGCATCTACCTAAGGGTGTCCTGGCCCTAAACCCCTCTCACAGTTCTTGTTAAGAGACAATAAATCTCTTTATTTGCATTCAAAAAAGTGACTGGCACCCATCATTTCATCTTGCATTACACCCACCATGCCTGGCAACCCACTCTACGAGGATGGATGTCAGCTCTCCCTGACCCTGGAGGTCACCATTGGACCTCCTAGGTGTCGGAGCCATCGCTACACATGTACATATGTAGCACCCTTAAGCTGACCAACAAAGTGTTGATCTCTGGCTGCACAACTCGTTCTTTCCATTCTACATGTGATGGAGGAGGGAGGGGGAAACTCTGTATGAGTGGTGTGACCTCCAGAGTACACATCAGGATCTTTGACTTTAGTGAAAGGTTTTCGGCCTCCCTGTTTTGATACTGCCCTGTTGCTGTTCATAAGAGCTACCCTGTGGAGCGTTAGCCCTGAAGTTTGTCACCTTTCCCTTTGGATTGCAAATTATCTGCCTAGAGAGGGAGTGGGCACTCCAACGGGAGTTCAGGGGGCCCAACACTGGCTGTCTGTGTTTAGTCCCATGGGCCAGTGACATTAATAGGGCCTTCTTTTCTTTAAATATGAATAAGACCTCTTGTGTGTAGATAGGCCACATATTCCTATGCTTTGATAATGTTCTTTGTACCTGAAACAGAGGTTGTGCTGTTCACCACTGTTTAACTTGTACTATTGCTATTTTCTGATCAATCCTTTTTAGTGTTGTTATTGTAGAACTGATCACAAAGTATACTTAGATACAAAAAAACATCATGTATTGTATACGTACATTCAAATGTGAACCTACAAAAGTTGTCAGTTTCAGGTCATGACAGATAGACAGGAAGAAGGTATGGGTGTCCTTTTATGAAACTGAGATCAGAGGCGATCCCGAGTCTCACCGCTGATCTCAGGTCATTAGCAGTGTATGAAACTGAGCTAATCAGCTGAGAACATGTTCTCCACTGATTATCTCAGCACAGTGAGAATCTGTAACTGACTGTCACAGAAACGGCCAGTGTATGAAGGTGCGATCTCCGCACCTCACTGGAGATCTCATACAGAATTCTCACTTTCTGATTCACCATCTCAGAGGTTGAGAATCAGAGAGAGAAGTGCGAATCTGGAGGAAGAAGGAAGTCTTTTGACTTCCTTCTTTCATCCACTAGCAGCCATACAGTCAGAGCACATCTTCCCCACCATTACACACCCCAAAATGAGCAGGTTAGCAATCTATACGGTATATATATATGTATATATATATATATATATATGTGTGTGTGTGTGTGTTTATTGCAATGTGTATATATATATATATATATATATATATATATATATATATATACATACAGATATATATATATATCTATATATAAATATATATGTATATATATATATATATATATATATATATATATATCTATATATATATATATATATATGTGTATATACCTATAAATATATATATATATATATATATATATATATATATAATCTATATACATATAGATGTACATAGATATATATAGCTATATATAGATATATTATATATATTTTTTTATTTTTTATTTACATGTTCACGTCTCTGGCTGGGTTCACAATTGTGCGATGCGTGATCCCTGTGCGGTTTCCACATCGCACCTGCATTGACATCTGCGCAACGCTGCGGCTGTCAATGTAAAGTTAATAACACCCCCAGATCATTTCACAGATCGCAGTGTGAACTATGAAATGGTGCAGCAATCGGATCGCATGGGTGTGAATACCCATGCGATTCGTTTCAGTGCGGGCCACGTATCATTTTGGTGCAAATGCAATATGATTTAAATTAATATCGCACAAACATTGCATGTGATATGCACAGCAATGCGTCCCGCGGGAGTCAGAACCCGGAAGTGGTGCAAATACCTGTATTAGACAGGTATCTGCACCCCCTCCCCCCTGAAAGGTGCCAAATGTGACACCGGAGGGTGGGTTCCAAAAAGCGGAGGTTTACTTTTTTTGTGAACCTCCGCTTTAATGTCAAAACCGCTGGCAACAAAAGTGAGTACACCCCTAAGTAAAAATGTCCAAATTGGGAACAATTAGGCATTTTCCCTCCCCGTTGTCATGTGACTTGTTAGTGTTACAAGGTCTCAGGTGTGAATGGGGATCAGGTGTGTTAAATTTGGTGTTATTGCTCTCAGTCTCTCATGCTAGGAGATATTTACTATAAACCGATGCGCCAATGACGTCACACGCATGCGCACTAGCGGGCCGGCTTCATTGACGGTTTTCTGAATGGGTTCTTGCAGGCCCGAGCATGCATGCGTGTGACGTCATCGCTGCTCCAGCCAATCACAGCGCCGGAGTGGCGATACACTGATGGCAGTGACGGGACATCGAGGGAAGATGGCGGCGGGGGCGGAGGTGACCGAGGACCGCTGCGGGGGCTTCGATCTCAGGTAAGTCATTCATAATGAGCTAGTATGCTATGCATACTAGCTCATTATGCCTTTCTTTTGCAGGGTTTTTAAAAAAATGGCTTTACTTCCTCTTTAACTTTTGTTTATATATATATATATATATATATATATATATATATATATATATATATATATATATATATATAATTCTACCTGCATTAAAATGCTATTATTAAAGTAATTTTTATATAATTTTTAATTTATTAGTAATAAAAATTGTAAACCCTAAAAGTATATTTGTATACTTTATTAAAAAAAATTATAATAATTATAAATGTATTTTTCATTTATATGAATGGTGCATTACATATGTGGATTCCATTCATTTACTATACACCATTCACATTTAAATAAGCACATGTATGATCTTTAAATATTAATAAAAAACAATGTTTTTTTAATAATTAGGTTAATGTACATTGTGTAGGGGGAATGTAACTTTATTATTTTATTATAATGTGGTGTATAATGTGTCCTGGTTCGTGATCAACTTTTGTATTTTACATTTCCTCATACTGTAATCCCGCTACATCGCGCAAGATTACAATGAGAGGAGCTGTTTCTCAGGAGTTCCCGGCGTTTGTAGCTCGCTTCTCAACTCAACATGAGAAGCGAGCTACAGAGCTTCATACACAGGCACTCAGAGGAGAGCGATCTCCTCTGAGAATGCCTGAGAACACAATAGCGGTATTTTACCGCAGTTTCATAAAAGGACACCATGAGGCCTTCAAAACATATTGGAGTAAACAACAGTAGAACCAACACTGAAGCTGATACAAGCAATCCAAAATTGATGTATAGGAAGCATGCAGGAACGCATTCCATAAAATCAAAATCCAATAGTTTAGGATCATGAAAGGCAACAAAGAGTAGGAATAGGGAGGAAAAAAGGAGAAAGGATAGAAGAAGTTAGAAGTGGGAGGTCGACCACTCCAGGCAGGCCCAAGACTCGAGCCATTACAAACGTGAGCAGTAAGAGCTCTAGACTCCAGGAGGGACTCATCAAACCCCGGTGGAAGGAAATGATCCACCCAAGGTTGCCATATTATTAGGTGTTAAGAAATGGATAGTTGCGGTGAGATAGCACTATATGTAAAACATGTTTTTGTGGTAGAAACACTGCATATAAGAAACCACTGAGAGCTATTTGTTATTGATAAGTGCTCCCTGAAATGCTACAACTGTTTGCATCTCTCACAGTTGCAGGGTGGTCACGGCATGGCGCCATTCACTAGATTGGTGTCACATACAGTGGTGGTACTGTCCACTGACGTATACATGGGGTGTCGTTTTTGCTGCAGCCACAAAGCAATGTATTGCAGCCACAACATGTGTACAACCCCATCTGGGCACCACTGAAGCTCAAGAGGTGAGGGGTGATAAAACTGCAGATAAGCTACCTATTTTGCTGTCCCCCAGTCACCCCCATGTGAATGAGAACTAAAGCTAAATTCTGGGCAAAAGAAAAAAGATCAGATCCTTTTAGCTATAGTGGTTGTATCTGCCTACTACTGGCACGGTTTCCAGTAGTAGGCAGACGCAAGCATCAGGTGCTTGTGGAGTTTATACAGCTTCTCCCCACCAAGCACTGCCTGCTTGTCACAACTCAGCCCCACCTGTCATTCTGCATGTAAATCTCTCACTGCAGGTGGACAGTTTACCAGGGGACAAAGGCAAACCTTTTATTTCCCTCGACTAAGAGAAAGGCAAACTTTTGCCCTTGGTCAGATTAGTACTGTGTTGCCCTGCTGGAGTGTGCAGTGTCTGTAGATTTCAGCTATACATCAACATAAGATGCTGACAGCTCCATCCATGGCCGCAAAGTAGCGATTTGGCAGAAAACAAAGCCTGCCTTTCTTCACCTGCTCCAGCTCTTTACAACTTTGTCTCACCCTGCAATTAATCTTTGGACAAGACATCTCCAGAGAAAGGTAGGCTTTGATTTCTGCAGATCGTTACTCTGCTGCCTTGGATGGAACTGTCAGCGTCCAATGTTGATATACAGCAAGTCTATATAAATCCTGTATAATAATAATGATAATAAGTCAGATGCTGCACAAATTTGGCAGGCCAGCACAGTAGCAATCTGACACAAAGTAAAACCTGCCTTTTTGTACCACAGCATAGGAAGCTGGACTTGTGGTGCTGTGAGTGATTGTTTGTACTAGGGGTAGGCTGGAGATTGCACAAGATTGAAAACTATTGAAACAAATACAAGGGACTGCCCAAAATAGCTGTCATCTGCTGTACCTATGTACAGAAAACACATTGGGCACTCGGCTGACTCCTCCTACTTGCTGCTGCTGCTGCAGAGATCTGGAAGGGAACCTTGTGATGATGTCACAGGGAATAAAACTTGGATTATCTCCATAAAGGAGCAATGCAAGTGAAAAAATATTTTCACATTTTAAAAGGGGTTAGGAAGTGAGATTCTCAAAGTTTTTCTACTTTGTCTGTAGTTCAGCTCTAAATGTATTTTAACACTGTAAAAGGATGTAAAGGTTTACTTTTCTTGTTATGGAATTTGTGCTTTGTACAATTTTGGAAAATGAATAAATACCATATTTGAAAATGTATTTTAAATGTAATTGGTGTCAGTGCTGCTGGTATACTGTGTAGTGCTATATATTTTATTTGATTAATCTAGTCTGCTGCCTACTGAAATTTATATAATCACTATCTGACACATTTGGGTTGATTTACTAAAGGCAAATAGATTTTGTACTTTGAAAAGTGCAGTTGCACACTGCAAATGCAGTTGCTCTAGAGCTTAGTAAATAAGGTCAATCTTAATTTTGCAAAGAATACCCAATCACACGCAAGGAAAAAAAAAAATGCATTTTTTTCTTGCACATGATTGGATGATGGAAACCAGCAGAGCTTCTGCTTGATTACTAAGCTCTGGAGCAACTGCACTTGCAGAGTGCAACTGCACTTTGCAAAGTGCATAGTCTATTTGCCTTTAGTAAACCAACCCCATTGAGACTGTTAGGTCAGGTTCACATCTACAGTATCCGTGTTCATTTTTGTGTTTTGATTATGCGTTGGAGTTTAATGGGGATTGGTTTCCTGCAGTGACATCACTTTTGTGGTTTTGGAAAGGGGCTGGCAATGCATAAAAATGTTTTCAAATGCACTATACATTTGTTTTCATTCATTGCCATAGAGTTCTGTAGGCCTCACATGCCTCGTTTTTCAAAACACAGCACAATGCAGTGCATAGATGTGAACAGCCTTATTAGATAACATGAGTTTCTATGACACATCTTTTGTTTTAAATCCCACTGCGTGCTTAAATGCAAAGGTGTGAATGGGGATTTAAAGGGGTTGTAAAGGTTCAGGTATTATTTTTTTTTTTAAAACAAACATATCATACTTACCTCCACTGTGCAGTTAATTTTGCACAGAGTGGCCACGAACATCCTCTTCTGGGGTCCTACAGCGGCTCTCGCAGCTCCTCCCCACAAGAGCTAACCCCCTCTGGGAAGCTCTCTCCCGAGGGGGTTACCTTGCGGGCGCGCTCCCGTGCCATTCAATCGGCCCCGCCCCCGGCGGCCGCGTCATTGGATTTGATTGACAGCAGCGGGAGCCAATGGATGCGCTGCTATCAATCTATCCAATGAAGAGCCGACAAGACCTGGGGAAAGCAACGCGGGATCATGCACACGGAGATTCGGGGCTCAGGTAAGTAAAACTGGGGCTCGGGGGGGTCGGAGAGTGCAAGGTGTTTTTTGCATAGGATGCATTAAGGTGAAAAAACACAAAGATTTACAACCACTTTAAGGAATAAAATAAAATATAGGTGTCATCAAAGGCAATGTTATAGATAGATCCTGTGCATTGCTTTTTGTTTTTAAATATAGCATAGGTCAGTTTTTTTTTCGCTTTCATGCATTTTGAGGCCCAAAGATATGATAATGCATAAAAACACATGTATAATGCATTTTTGTTTTTATCCATTTCGAGCCTAAATAAAATTTTTTTGGTCAATATGATAAAGAGGCGATGCATAAAAATGCATTACAAAACACTTTATTTAATGCATGTGCAAAATAAGCATCAACGTGCATTGAAAAACATGTTAAAAACCTGCATAAGAGCTGGAATGCAAAGCCTTAGGGTAACCACAAATCTCTTGATTTATCAACTGCATCTTAATGCCACCACTGTACCTGGTGAGACTGTGCTCAGCAGCACTCAGTTCCAGCATTTCTCTGGCAGTAGTACACTGACTGGCAATGCTTACCCCGCTTTATCCAATCAGGAGTAGAAGACTTCCCACGGTCAGTTTGGCTGCAGCTGTCTCCCAATAGATGTGCCTTCTTCCCCATCATTATCTACTTTTATAGGTGAGCAGGTCCCCATGTTTCAGGAGGACTGATGAAGTATGTGAGAAAGAAAAGTGGGTGTACATTGTGGGGGCTGGAGGGGCACACTGGGGCTTTTTTAAGAAATGAGGGGGCACTAGGTGGATCTCTGACTAATGAGGGAAGCACTGTGACTCAGAGCAGGGGCAGCTGTGATTGATGGTATGGCTTCAGGAGGAGGCTGTAGCACAGGGTGATTGATGGCTGATGGTGGCATTGCAAATGGAGAAAAACAGTATGACTGACCATTCTTGATGCTTTTTGGCACAGTTTGGCATTTTTGTCTTGCCCACTGAATGACCTTGTACCATCACTGAACAAATGTTGGGTAGTTATCCTGTATTTTTCGGTGAACATTGGTCATTTTGGCCTTGTGAATTGATATTGGGGCAAAGGACCTTTAGAGGTCATGATGTGGAAAACCTAAAGGGCCCATTCAGACTTGTATATTAAATGCAGGGGCTGCTTTAATGCAACATGCGTTAATGCACCACAGCAGATTCTTATATTATGAATCCGTTCAATTTATGTGTGAACAAAATAGACAATAAGGCCCCTTTCACACTGAGGCGTTGCAATAACGCGCTAAAAACTATTAGCGTTATTACCGCGTTTTTACCGCGTTGGCGCTATTTTTAGCAAAAACGCGATAAAAACGCATCGGCGTTAACGCTATTTTTAAAAATAGCGCTAACGCCTATGCGTTTTTACCGCGTTTTTACAGCAGTACTCATTCATTTCAATGGGGATAGGCGTTTTTACAGCGCTATTTTATGCGCCACAAAGATGCTCCAAAAAGCTGTTTGCGGGATTTTTTCCAACGCACAGCCAGCACAACGCCTCAGTGTGAAAGCCCTCAGGGCTTTCACATAGAGAATGCTGGGGCAGGATTATTTCAGGCGTTTTTACAGCGCTATTTTTAGCGCTAAAACGCCTGAAAATGCCTCAGTGTGAAAGGGGCCTAAATAAAAGACATATGCATGCTATTCTGCTATACATGCATGCACCTTCCTCTGTATACACTTATGTATCTGAAATCTAAGACAGGAAATTTTCCTAGCATTCATCCCAACTTTGGGATGTTCAATTGTACTTATGCATAGCAATGCATCTTTTACTCAAAATGTTACTTTATTTAAATCTTTATTTTATGATAATTTGGCCTTAACAAAACTGTTTCTATTTATAAAAAATTTCGCACAAATTTCAGACAATTTTATCCCAAGATTCACACATTTTTCTAGTTGGATGCCGATAAAAAAGTATGAATTTTAGGTGAAAGTTGTGTGAATCCTATGTATGTTTCATTAGAGTTCAGCTGCTGCGCTTGCAGAGCTCTATTGAAGAAAGTGGCAGGGTTGAAATCCCTTTAAACATGATTAATCCTTTGGGAATATCTTACCACGAATAACATTTTTGTTGCAGAGGATGTGAAAATGCACAAAATCTGATTTATATGTTAGTGCAGACTTCTGGGAAAATTCATCAGCCAATCACACAAGCAGGAAATTACATTTCTGGGGGGCTTTCAATACACCATCTGTGTACAGAATGCCACCAGGTTGTCATATTGCATTGAATTTTACAGAAAATTACAGTGCTGCAGGTTAAAAGGGAAAGGTAATTTTTGTAATAACGTTTTACTATAATATGGCTTGTATCTCAATTGTATATTTCTATTTGTAATAATTGTATAAATTGTATGTTTGCGATATTTTTTTTCCTTAAAAGTGTAGTTAACCTTTAAAGTGATATTAAATCCTCAGTTTTGTAAGCACTTTCAGTTGCTGATTTAATCTCTTACTGAGTATGCAGCTTCTATAGATTTTAATCCTTGCTATGCTCCAGTCCAAAGCGATTGTAAAGGTTCATTTTTTTTTTCTAAAATAATAAAATGGTATACTTAGCTTACGCCAGTGGAATTGCACAGAGCAACCCTGAACCTCCTCTACTGCGATCCCCCATTGGTGCTCTTGGCACCTCAACTTCTGTATAAAGTGTGAAACATAATAAAATTGGCGCCTCTCAATTAGTTCACACAAATATAGAACCGTGGTCATCGGATTTTAAACTTAAACTTCAATTAGTTCACATGTGTCCAATCTGGTAAAAACCAGCAGCTGCCCCTTTAAAGTGAACTGTTCACTTTGAAAACTAGATGGGTGTAAAGGAAATGGCGCTGCTAAATGTGAACCACAACCATATCAAAATATAAAATTCAATGCAAACACAAAAAAAAACCTAATAAAAAACTCAAAAATAAAAATTGTCTTATAGACACAAATACATACGTCCATATACTGTATATAATGTGGAATAATCATTCAAGTGTCTTCCAATCACCGTGCCTCAGAACAGATACTGTGCTCTCATGAATTCACTTCGATAGTGTTCCACCGCGGTGATGGCAAAAATTCTCACTCACCAACTCCCAATGGCCAAAAAAGACCTCTCTCGCTTTTGTTAAATACTCCAAAGATGTCTCCTTTCCTCACTCTCCCACAACTATGGGGCTAGTTGGATCTCTCATTTAACAGGAGTTTCTCCATTCCATGTGCAATAAGTAAATGGCAGAGAGATATATACGTAATACAGTGTAGTATTTATTTAAAATGGTTGTATAAAATAATCTAAAAATATTGCACTTTCATTATTTGATGCTTTAGGTAAGCACCAACGCAGACAGCCTTTCAGTATTGTAAATCGCAGCTCAGCCGAGACGGCATGCGTTCCACTGGCCAGGAAGCGACTGCGCAGCCTCAATGTATTTCGCAGTAAGTGGGTCATCAGGAAGCTTCTGTGTCTGCCAACATAGCAAACCACTTGCTATGGGGGCAGAAGTACGGGCTCGCTCCCATGCTGGGCTGTGTGCGTCCATTGACACACACAGCGCAACTTAGCCTTGCTTCCTGCTTTCCGCTTACAGGATTTGATTGACAGCAGCCAGCAGCAGGAGCCAATGGAATCTGCTATTGCCTCTCTTCCCTGTAAATGCAGGGAGAGATGAGAAAGCTTCTACAGACGGACACAGTGCTGGATCAAGTGAGTACTTAGGTAAGTATTTAGGGGGGTAAAGGGGATAATACTGCTACTGGAAAATGTTTTACTTTAATGCAAGGAATACATAGTAAGGTAAAAAAAAATGGCTTGACTTTAGGATCACTTTAACGGATTGCTGCCCAAGCCAGTTCTGACACTTCTCACATACTGTACATGTAAAAATCTTCTTTTTTTTTAACCAAATAAATACTTAGAACCCCAAACATTGTATTTGTTCTGAAAGCAAGAGCAGTGGGGAAAAAAAAAGTTTGTAATTTCTATGTTACACTATATTCACACATATTTTTGGAAAAAATACACTTAAAGCGGAGCTCCACCCTAAAGTGGAACTTCCGCTGATCGGAACCCTCCCCCCCCCGGTGTCACAATTGACACCTTTCAGGGGGGAGGGGGGTGCAAATACCTGTCTAAGACAGGTATTTGCACCCACTTCCGGGAGTCTTTTCTGCGGGAAATCTGCGGGAAGCACGTCACTTCCCGCAGATTGCCCGTAGTGTTCTGGGAGACACTCGGCTCCCAGAACACAGGGGACCATTCAGAACGGCGCAGAGCAACTCGCGCATGCGCCGTAGGGAACCGGGCATGAAGCCGCAAGGCTTCATTTCCTGGTTCCCTCAGCGAGGATGGCGGTGGGGGCAGCAGAGTGACGAGCGATTGCTCGTCCTCTGCTGCGGACGTCGCTGGACTCCAGGACAGATAAGTGTCCATATATTAAAAGTCAGCAGCTGCTGTATTTGCAGCTGCTGGCTTTTAATAATTTTTTTCCTGCGGCACCTCCGCTTTAAAGTTGTTGTAAACCCTTTACAACCACTTTTTTGCTACAGGTAAGCCTATAATAAGGCTTACCTGTAGCTTCCCCGATATTTCCTAAACCTGCACGGTTTAGGAGATATCCCCTGTATCTGCATGTGCCGACGTCATCGGCACATGTGCACTGAAGCAATGGCACGTACTTGCAGTTGCTTGAGTAAGTGTGCCGTTACTGGTGGCTCCCGCACGCAAATGATGTCATCGCGGCTTTGGCCAATCACAGTGCCGGAGCCCGCGATACCCGGAAGGAACTCCGGGAGCGATGTCTCTGGCCGGAGCGGTGTACGAGAACCGACGCGGGGGCTTTGATCTAAGGTAAGTAATTCATAATGAGCTAGTATGCTATGCATACTAGCTCATTATGCCTTTGTCTTGCAGGTTGTTTTTTTTGGTTTTTTTGGATCGTGGGTTTACAACCACTTTAAGTGAATTTTTGTGAACACAAACACAATATTGTATAATAATCAATGATTTGGAAAATATAAAAGATGATGTTATGCCAAGTAAATATATACCTAACATGTCACCTTCCGTAAAAGTGATTCAGCAGCTGTATAACCGCCCAGATCACTTTTAGATTATGTACCATTGCCAGCTCTAAAAAAAGATACTAGGGTCTTGACTGCAGTAGCAGCCATGATCCTGGTAGATCCACTGAATCCCAAGGATCATGACCCCTACCCCAGGTTTTCTGTTTCAGGGTGGCTCCTTTGTTTTGCAGCATCCTTTTGAGCCACTCTTGCATGCAGGGACTTGAGTTGTATTTTCCTACATTGTTTGCATCAGTAGAAATGCTCCCTGTTGCCTCCTTTCTTCAAGCTAACAGACTGGCTGGAAACTGCCATGCCCACTATTAACTATTTCCTGTGAAGAGCGGAAGTTCAGGGAAGCAGCACTGAAACCCCAGGAAGCAGCAGCTTTGAAAAGTTGTAAACTGCCAGTGCTGGGTTATGAACTTTAACAAAGAGATTTCTGGGGAAAGTTTATTTTATTGTGCTCAATGCATTTGGCTTAAAACGCTGGGGGTTTAATACTAATTTAAGCTATAAATTCAGTGTTCTTCTCTGTGTATGTTTTGCTTGTATTCTTGCAGAAGCCATTCTAATATTTCCTTTTGATCTGTATTGGAGAAAGCGCCTGTAAATTACTTGAATATTCAATCGATAAACTCTTTTGTAGCAGAATGTTATATTATTGGTGCTTTGTATTTTAAATACTAGTTAATCCCGGAACAGTGTTTTAGTGTGCCTTGGCAGTAAAGGATTTAAAACTTGTTGCAAGGCAAGATTACAGGTTTACAGATGAAACAGCTGTTGATGAAACCTGTTTTGAATCTGTGATGTTCATGTTCCCTAAACATAATATAGAATAATCAATAGTAATAATAAGAGAATTAGAGAATGTATTTTGGATGCTTTGTGAAGGGTGGGCTAGTGTGCATACATTCCCTTTATGTATTAATGATATGTTATATAGCCAACTCTCATTCAGACATTAGATACATGTGCTATTTTTGTTTGAATTCTAGGAATTCAACAATAAGGCTGGATTCATACTACTTCCATTCCATTTATTGCACATCAAATCGCACATGCGCTTAATTCAATTTAAATGAATTCATAATTGCATTATTAGTTTCAGGAGCAAAAAGAGAAGTGTTCCTTTACAACCCCTGACTTTTAACCTGAGTCTAAAGGCCCGTACACATGGTCTGACTTTTTGCCAACAAACTTCAAAATTAGCAAGTTTTCCAAAAAATCCGACCGTGTGTACGCTCCATTGGACAAACTTTTTCGGTTTTCATCGGACAAAAGTTCACTCTGCAAACGGACAAACTTTTCGGGAACAAAAGTCTGATGGTGCAAAGTCCGACCGTGTGTACAGAAAACTATCGGACTTTTGTCCAAAGTACAAATAAGCATGCCCAGAACCAATGTTAAAATCAACCAACAATAGCAGAAGTTGACCAAAGGGTGGCGGTAAAGAGCAGAAAAGAGAAGAAAAACCACATGATGTTGGGTAAGTTTTGAGAAAGTTTGCAGAAAAGTCCTGCCGTGTGTATGCTATGGGTGTGCCCGGCCAACTCCCGTCAGACAAAAAATCCACGGAAACGTTTTTTGAAGTCCGACCGTGTGTACGAGGCTTAAGACTACCCTTAACACTCAACTATCTCTTTACTGGATGATGGTTGGTGACAGGGGGAGCTGTAAGGTCACACCTTCTATCACGTGACAGTGCTCAGGCCTAGCGATTTGCCACTAGGCCCCAGCACTGCATCATGGGAAGCACTGCAACCTGGAAGCAACAAGTATTTAGCAGAGCCAACTACATGAGAAGGAAAGGCGATCAATATGTTGACCTTTGTACTCCCATACGTTTTGAAATTTTTAAAACTGCTTTCTCTTAATAATTTTATTTTTATTTTTTATTTTTACAATAAAAGAAGGAAAGGCATGGGAGTACTGAAAACAAGGTGGTTTGGGAATGGACAACCTCCCAGAACTAGAGAGCCATGCTGTAGCCATCTTTCACAGTTCTCAGATTAGTAAATTGGCAGTAATTAAGACCAACTCTGATCTGGCATAGAGAGGTACTGCTATACTCAGAGCAGGCCTCTCCTGTTCTGGGAAGCTGTCGTATATATGACAGCTTTCATCTAGGATGTTACATAGTTACATAGTTAGTCCGGTTGAAAAAAGTCAGAAGTCCATCTAATTCAACCAATAAGAAAAAAATAAATAAATCATACAATCCCACATACACAATCCCTCACCCACAGTTGATTCAGAGGAAGGTGAAAAACCCCAGCAAAGCATGATCCAATTTGCTACAGCAGAGGAAAAAATTCCTTCCTGATCCCCCGAGAGGCAATCGGATTTTCCCTGGATCAACTTTACCTATAAATGTCAGTACCCAATAATATTATGTACAATAAGGAAAGAATCCAGGCCTTTTTTAAAGCAATCTACTGAGCTGGCCAGAACCACCTCTGGAGGGAGTCTGTTCCACATTTTCACTTACTGTGAAGAAACCTTCCGTATTTGTAGATGAAATCTTTTTTCCTCTAGACCAGTGCTTTTCAACTCCTGTCCTCAGGACCCACTAACAGACCAGGTTTGCAAGATAACTGAAATACATTACAGGTGATATCATTTACTGCTCAGTGATTGCAGTATTCTTATCTGCATCTCCCCAAGTTAATACTTAAAATCTGGCCTGTTAGTGGGTCCTGAGGACAGGAGTTGAGAACCACTGCTCTAGACGTAAAGAGCCCCCTTGTCCTCTGTGTTGACCTTAAAGGGGTTGTAAAGGTAAACGTTTTTTCACCTTAATGCATTCTATGCATTAAGCTGAAAAAACATCTGTGATTTAGCCGCGTCCTTGAGCCCCAGTTTACTTACCTGACCCCTTGAAAGTCTCGAGCCGTGAACGAGCAGGCTTCTCGGCTCATTCATTGGTTGATTGAAAGCAGCGCAGCCATTGGCTTGTGCTGCTGTCAATCACATCCAATGACGCGGCTCGCCGGGGGGCGGGGCCGAGTGATACAGTGAGCGGCTATAGCCGCCGGCTGTATCACAGGAGCGCGCCCGCAATAACTAACCACCATGCGAGCTCGCTCGCATATAGGTGGTGAGTTATTGCGGGGAGGAGCCGAGACAGCCGCCGAGGGACCCCAGAAGATGTGGATCGGGGCCACTCTGTGCAAAACGAGCTGCACAGTGGAGGTAAGTATGGTTGTTTTTTTTTTAAATTATGTTTACAACCCCTTTAACCACTTAAGCCCCGGACCAATACGGGCCATTATGACCAGGCCCCTTTTTGCGATTCGGCACTGTGTCGCTTTAACTGACAATTGCGCGGTCGTGCGACGTGGCTCCCAAACAAAATTGGCGTCCTTTTTTTCACACAAAAAATCGCAATCGGCGTTTATTGATTGGTTTGCGCAAACATTATAGCGTTTACAAAATAGGGGATAGTTTTAAGGCATTTTTATTAATTTTTTTTTTTTTACTAGTAATGGCGGCGATCAGCGATTTTTTTCATGACTGCGACATTATGACGGACACATCGGACACTTTGACACATTTTTGGGACCATTGTCATTTTCACAGCGATCAGTGCAATAAAAATGCACTGGTTACTGTGAAGGGGTTAACCACTAGGGGCGCTGGAGGGGTTAAGTGTGCCTAGGGGAGTGTTTACTACTGTGTGGGGGCGTGGCTACGACTGACATGTCACCGATCTCCGCTCTGATTACACAGAGCGGAGATCGCTGACATTGTCAGTAGAGGAGCGGGGAGATGTTGTGTTTACACACACATCTCCCCGCTCCGAGCCTCCGTGAGACGATCGCAGGGATTCCCGCGGCGATCGAGTCCGCGGGACCCGCGGTCCCACTCACGGGGAAGGCAGGGGGGTCGCGAGCACGCCGCCGGCGGCGCGCGCGCGACCCCGACGTCGGCAGTTAAAGGGCCACGTACAGGTACGTGATTGTGCCTGTACGAGCCATTCTGCCGACGTATATATACCGTAAGCGGTCGGCAAGTGGTTAAAGTGAATAACTCAACACCAAGTTCACTATATGGACCACTTATGTATTTATACATTTTGATCATACCCTCCCCCTTAATCTCCTCTTCTCAAGAGAGAATAAATTCAGTTCCTCTAATCTATCCTCATAGCAGAGCTCCTCCATGCCTCTTATCAGTTTGGTTGCCCTTCTCTGCACTTTCTTCATTTCCCCGATATCCTTTTTGAGAACTGGTGAACAAAACTGAACTGCATATTCCAGATGAGGTCTTACTAATGATTTGCACTGGGGCAAAATTATATCTCTCTCTCTGGAGTCCATACCTCTCTTAATACAAGAAAGGACTTTGCTCGCTTTGGAAACCGCAGCTTGGCATTGCATGCTATTATTAAGCTTATGATCTACCTAACCCCCCAGATCCTCCTCCACTATGGATTCCCCCAGTTGTACTCCCCCTAGTATGTATGATGCATGCATATTCTTATTCATGTTCTTGCATAACTTTACATTTGTCAACATTAAACCTCATTTGCCACATAGTTGTCCAATTAAACAGTGCATTGAGGTTGGCTTGTGAGTTGGAGACATCCTGTAAGGACGTTATTCTACTGCATAGCTTGGTGTCATCTGCAAAGACTGAAATGGTACTTTGAACCCCAAACCCTATATCATTTATGAAAATATATTAAAAAGTAAGGGTTCCAAAACTGAACCTTGGGGTACACCACTAATAACCTAAGACCATTCTGAGTAAGAATCAATTAACCACTTGCCGCCCACCCACTGTCAAATGACGGCGGGGCGGTGCGGCTCTCATTCTGGGTGGATGTCATATGACGGCTTCCCAGAACGGCCACTCTTGCGCGCCCGTTGGGGAGGGCAGCGCGGCAATCGGGGCCGCGCCGTGTTGCTAGGACACGGCACGAGCCCGATCTGTGTAAAGAGCCATGGCCGTGGCTCTTTAACCATGTGATTGGCTGTGTCCAATCACAGCCGGTCACATGTAAACACGGAGATGCCGGTAATTGGCGTTCTTCGCCTCATACTGACAGAGTGTGAGGAGAGCCGATCAGTAACATTGATCATCAGTGTCCTGATTACAATAAAGCCCCCACAGTGCCAGCAATGAGTGCCCACCACTGCCAGCAATGAGTGCCCACCACTGCCAGCAATCAGTGCCCACCAGTGCCAGCAATCAGTGCCCACAAGTGCCAGCAATCAGTGGCCATTAGTGATGCCAGTCAGTGCTGGCTATCAGTGTTGCCCATCCAGGCACATCACTGCTGCCCATCAATGCTCATCACTGCTGCCCATTAATGCTCATCACTGCTGCCCATCAATGCCACCTATCAATGCCCATCAGTGCCACCCATCAGTGCCACCCATCAGTGCCGCCCATCCCTACTGCCTATCTGTGCCCACCAGTGCCGCCTATCTGTGCCCACCAGTGCCACCCATCAGTGCCCACCAGTGCCACCCATCAGTACCGCCTATCAGTGCTCATCAGTGCCACCTATCAGTGCCCATAAGTGTGGCATATTCGTGCCTCCTCACCATAGCCACCTAATCAGTGCCCAAAAGGGCCACCTCATCAGTGCCCATAAGTGGCACCTCATCAGTGCCCATCAGTGCCGCCTTATCAGCGCCCATCAGTGAAGGAGAAAAATTACTTATTTACAAAATTTACTGACAGAAACTAAGAAAAACATAATTATTTTCAAAATTTTCCGTAGTTTTTTTTGTAAATAATAAAAAACTCAGAAGTGATTAAATACCACCAAAAGAAAGCTCTATTTGTGTGAAGAAAATTATAAAAATGTCACATGGTTACAGTGTAGCATGACCGTGCAATCGTCATTCAAAGTGTGACAGCGCTGAAAGCTGAAAAATGGCCTAGGCAGAAAGGGGTTGAAAGTGCCCTGTATTGAGGTGGTTAACCACTACTCTATGAATTCAGTCTTTTAGACAGTTTTCTATCCATTTACAAACAGATCTTTCCAAGCCTGTAATCTTTACCTTACACATTAGCCATGTGTTGGGGAACTGTGTCACATGTTTTTGCTAAATCCAAGTATACCACGTCCACAGCCACACCTCTGTACAAGGTTTTACTTACCTCCTCATTAGGGATGAGCCCGATGTTCAAGTCGAACCTAAGTTCGACTCGAACAACGGGTGTTCGCCTGTTCGCCGAATAGCAAACAATTTGGGGTGTTCGCAGCAAATTCGAAGGCCGCGGAACACCCTTTAAAAGTCTATGGGAGAAATCAAAAGTGCTAATTTTAAAGGCTTATATGCATTATATTGTCATAAAAAGTGTTTGGGGACCTGGGTCGTGCAAAAAAAAGTTTTAAAAACTGCAGTTTTTTCGGGAGCAGTGATTTTAATAATGCTTAAAGTGAAACAATAAAAGTGAAATATTCCTTTAAATTTCGTACCTGGGGGTGTCTATAGTATGCCTTTAAAGTGGCGCATTTTTCCTGTGTTTAGAACAGTCCCTGCACAAAATGACATTTCTAAAGGAAAAAAGTCATTTAAAACTACTCGCGGCTATAATGAATTGTCGAGTCCAGGCAATACAGATAAGTCATTGAAAAAAACGGCATGAGTTCCCTCCCCAGTCCATTACCAGGCCCTTTGGGTCTGGTATCAATATTAAGGGAAACCCCAAACCAAAATTTTTCAAAAAATTGTGTGGGGGTCCCCTCAAATTCCATACCAGGCCCTTCAGGTCTGGTATGGATATTAAGGGGAACCCTGCGCAAATTTAAAAAAAAATGGCGTAGGGGTCCCCCTCAAAATCCATACCAGACCCTTCAGGTCTGGTATGGATTTTTAGGGGAACCCTGCGCCAACATTTAAAAAAAAAATGACGTGGGGGTCCCCCCAAAAATCCATACCAGACCCTTATCCGAGTACGCAACCTGGCAGGCCGCAGGAAAAGAGGGGGGACAAGAGGGCGCCCCCCCTCCTGGGGACAAGGGCCTCATCCCCTCAACCCTCGCCCGGTGGTTGTGGGGATATGTGGGCGGGGGGCTTATCGGAATCTGGCAGCCCCCTTTAACAAAGGGGACCCCCAGTTCCCGGCCCCCCATGCGAATTGGTAACGGGGTACATTGTACCCCTACCATTTCACTAAAAAAGTGTCAAAAATTGTAAAAAAACACAGTAGACAGCTTGGGACAAGTCCTTTATTTAAAAAAAAAATCCAGCGATTTACATCCATTCTCGAGTGGAGGATACGGAGAAAAAATAACTGCCGACACGATCTGCCCCCATGGGTGGTTCCCCTCAAATGACACTACACCCATCGTGACAGCTCTTAAAAAGCTGATGGCGGGGCTAAGGGTGGGGCTGAGGGTGGGGCCACCCGAGACGTGGCGGGGAAACGGGGAAATGGGGAAATGCTGCGGGTTACCCAGTGACATGTACGGGTGACCCCGCCCCCTCTGACGCAATGGGGGTTTCCAGATTCCGATAAGCCCCCCGCCCGCATACCCCCACAACCACCGGGCAACTGTTGTGGTGATGAGGCCCATGTCCCCATCAACATGGGGACATACTATCCATGTTGAGGGCATGTGGTCTGGTACGGTTCAGGAGGGGGGGCGCTCTCTCGTCCCCCCCTCTTTTCCTGCGGCCTGCCGGGTTGCATACTTGGATAAGGGTCTGGTATGGATTTTGAGGGGGACCCCTATGCCATTATTAAAAAAAGGTAATTTTTTTAATGATTTTTATCTGTATTGCCGGAACCCGACAATTCATTATAGCCGCGAGTAGTTTTAAATTACTTTTTTCCTTTAGAAATGTCATTTTGTGCAGAGACTGTTCTAAACACGGGAAAAATGCGCCACTTTACAGGCATACTATAGACACCCCCAGGTACGAAATTTAAAGGAATATTTAAAGGAATATTTCACTTTTATTGTTTCACTTTAAGCATTATTAAAATCACTGCTCCAGAAAAAAACGGACGTTTTTAAAACTTTTTTTTGCATTGACATGTCCCCTGGGGCAGGACCCAGGTCCCCAAACACTTTTTATGACAATAACTTGCATATTATCCTTTAAAATTAGCACTTTAGATTTTTCACGTTCGTGTCCCCTAGACTTTAACGGTGTTTGCGTGTTCGAGCACATTTTTTGCCTGTTCGCATGTTCTGCTGCGAACCGAACTGGGGGGTGTTCGGCTCATCCATACTCCTCATAAAAAGAAATCAGGTTTGTTTGACAACTTCTGTCTTTCATGAACCCATGTCTGTTGCATGTTTTTTTCCAGCAAGAACTTGTCTATGTGGGCTTTTATTAAATTCTCCAATGTCTTTCCGACTATAGAAGTTAAACTAACAGGTCTATAGTTACTTGGTAAAGACTTTGATCCCTTTTTAAATATGGGCATCACA
The DNA here is from genome assembly GCA_029206835.1 of Rana muscosa. Taxonomy (NCBI): domain Eukaryota; kingdom Metazoa; phylum Chordata; class Amphibia; order Anura; family Ranidae; genus Rana; species Rana muscosa. Next base: position 542,023,480 of record CM055117.1, on the reverse strand, counting down.
TTGGCCCTACGCCAATCCAGTAGTACCATTTCAGTCATTAGCCCTTTCATGCCTAATGCCGCGTACACACGATCGTTTTTCATGATGTTAAAAATGCAATTTTTAAAAATGGGCATTAAAACCGATCGTGTGTAGGCTCCAGAGCATTTTTAATGACGTGAAAAACGGCCATTAAAAATTTCGAACATGCTGTATTTTTTCACGTCGTTTTTCATGTCGTTTTTTTTAACGTCGTGAAAAACGGTAGTGTGTATGCTTTTACGAGGGGAAAAAAAACGCGCATGCTCAGAATCAAGTATGAGACGGAAGCACTCGTTCTGGTAAAACTAGCGTTCGTAATGGAGATAGCACATTCGTCACGCTGTAACGGACTGAAAAGCACGAGGCTGAAAAGCGTGAATCGTTGCTCAACAAACTTTACTAACATGAAGGGTGGCGCCATTCGAACGGATCTTCCCCTTTATAGTGCCGTCGTACGTGTTGTACGTCACTGCGCTTTGCTCGAGCGTTTTTTTTTCATGATCGTGTGTACGCAAGACAGGGTTGAGAGGAAACAAGAAAAAAAAACGACGAGAAAAACGTTGGTTTTAAAAATGACATTAAAAATGGACATTAAATGGACATTAAAAATAAGCCTATTTCTGAGATTTGTTGCTTAAAATCCATATTTTTTGCTAGAAAATTACTTAGAACCCCCAAACATTATATATATTTTTTAGCAGAGACCCTAGAGAATAAAATGGCAATTGCTGCAATATTTTAAGTCACACTGTATTTGCGCAGCGGTCTTTTAGATGCAAGTTTTTGGGAAAAAAGACACTTTCATTAATTAAAACATAACTAAACAGTAAAGTTAGCCCAATTTTTTTGTATAATGTGAAAGATAATGTTACGTCGAGTAAATACCGTATTTATCGGCGTATAACACGCACAGGCGTATAACACGCACCCTAACTTTAAGAGGGAAGTTTCAGGAAAAAAACTTTCCACAGCCCCCTGCGTATAACACGCAGGCACAGTTTACCCTCTATTTTCAGGGTAAAAAAGTGAGGGTTATATGCCAATAAATACAGTAGATACCTAACATGTCATGCTTTGAAATTGCGCACACTCGTAGAATGGCGACAAACTACGGTACCTAAAAATCTCCATAGGTGACGCTTTAAAAAAAATAACGGTTACCAGTTTAGAGTTACAGAGGAGGTCTAGTGCTAGAATTATTGCTCTCGCTCTAACAATCATGTGGTGATACTTCACATATTACATATGCGGGCCCGACTTATGCTGTATTTTTGTTTTTGCTGCGTAAGCTCGCGGGGACGGGGGCGCTTAATTTTTTTTTTTTTTTTTTTTTACATTGTCCCTTTAAAAAATAAATAAACATCCCTTGTGACAGTAATAGGTGGTGACAGGTACTCTTTATGGAGGGTTCAGGGGTCTAAAAATCCCTCCTTTGCACTTTAAAGTATTCAGATTGCCAGAAATGGTGATTCTGAATACTGTATATTTTTTTTAAATTGATGCCATTGACAGCCGAGTAAACCGGAAGTGACCTTGTGACATTGCTTCTGTGTTTACACATAGGAGACTCGATCTAAGCTGTTTCCGGCTTCCTTCTAGTCTCACCCTAGCCGGCAGAAGTGCCGGATTGTGGCTCAGATCTCCTGGTGAGACGGGAGGCCCGGGAAGAGCGGCGGAAGGCGGCGGGAGGGAGGATGTCCCCTCCCGCTCCGTCAGGATAACAGCCGAGTGGCTTTTAGCCGCATCGGTTCTTATACCTAAAGAGCCGACCGCCCGCATTGGCTTTGAAATGAGAGAGCTTAATTTTTTAGGATCTGTGGGTGGATGCCACTTGGTACAGGTGCTTTAGCCACCTTTATTCTGTGTAAATATTTCTGGACCATATGACTTTTGAGCCATTGTGGATCATTTGAGGCTATGTCAATACCATCCCCATTATGTACATGAGCTCCCCCATGCTCCTTTGTATACACAGAGCTAAATAAAGTATTTAATACATTTGCCTTCTCTTTGTCCCCAGTCACCCACTCTAGATTATTTTGTAAAGGGCCTACATGCTGAGACCTGACCTTGTTACTATTAATATATTTGAATATTTTTTGGGGGTTTGTCCTACTATCTTCTTCGTTCATATTGAATTTTTGTGCCCTTGATTTCCTTTTTACATATTCTGTTATATTCTTTGTAACATTTAAATGATGATAGTGTTCCTTCATTTTTATATTTTTTAAAAGCTCTTTTCTTATGTACTGTATGGGACAGCTTCCCATACAATACTGTATCCCCTGCCTTTTTCAGCTGTTGACCAGGAGATTCCCTGGCCAAAAGCTAAATGTAAGCAGGGATACAGGTGATGTCATTACCAAAACATGGACATTTACAAATAACGTGTTTTTTATTTGAAGAGTAAAGACATACACGGTAATGGCATCAAAAGTACAGTTCAAGAAATTGAAACATAAGGGTCCAATTGATAAAACAGATTCAACAAGGCTCATACATTCGATTATGCAGTACATAAACATGACGATTAACCATAGGAGCGGAATAAGTCCAACATCTAAAATCATGACTGTGGGGGAATGGCTAACCATTAAATTGAAGAATCTACATGCAGCGGTTCAATCGAGTATCTCATTTCATGTGACTGCATTGCCTAACCAAGTGTCCCAAATTTTACCATATTTGGTCGGGCAGCCCCTGTGGGCATAAATTTCTTTCTTGTAGGGCAAAACACTATTGACCGCAGATATCCATTCCTGAATTGTCGGTGGCACAACCCTTAACCACTTTCTTGCTATGAGTAATCTAGCTATAAACAAAGATTCCTGCAGGTATATTTTATGAAATTTGTCTGAGTCTGGGTCCGGGAACACACCCAGTAGACATTGTTTAGGGCATAATGTCAAGGGGGAAGTTTCAGGAAAAAAACTTTCCACAGCCCCCTGCGTATAACAGGGGGGTCAAATAGGATATGTGCATGATATATAATTGTGTAAGGCGGTCCGAAAGCCTAGTCGAGACCTTCTTACTAGTATCTAGGGCATCCTCCCATTCGTCATCCTCCATCCCCCCACATCACCAGCCCAGCGATCCTTTAATTTATATGCAAGGGTCGCTGCCATGGGACGGAGAAGAGAGTTGTAAAACACAGAGATATGTTTAAGGGAATCCTGTCCTAAAATGATACAAAGGATATCCAAATGTTCTAGATTAGGAGGGGTATCGTAAAATTGGGCCTGGATAGCGTGGCGTAGCTGGAGGTAACGAAAATGCATGGAGTTAGGGAGATTGAATTCCTCTTTGAGTTGTTGGAACGATTCTAGACTAGCCCCACAATAAACATTAGATAGAGTCCCCACACACTGATTTAGCCAGAGAACATGGTCCGGTATGGTCAATAATTCTTTCAGGCCGGGGTTGTCCCATAGAGGTGTATGAGAGTGTGTGGGTGGTGCTTTCAGTCTGCACCGCACCACTTCCCAAATTCTGCAGTGGTTTAACAGTAGTCCCTTTTGGTTTCCCAACACCCAGTGGTCCGCAATGTCTCTGAAGAGTATTTGGAAAGGATGGGTGTGTCCATGCAAGTAAGGGGAGCACACCAGCGCCAGGTAACGGTCCCTGTCATGTTTATCTAGGTAATAGAAATGGGATAGTTGCGCTGCTAGGTAGTAAAGGTTGAAGTCAGGCAGAGCCGCACCCCCCAGCTCAGTGGGGTTCTCCAGCACTTGCCACGACAACTTATGTCGGGTCTTACCCCACACAAAAGAATTGAGGATAGCTTCAATGGACTTAAAAATTCTGAGAGGGAGGTAAACTAGAGCATGCCAAAAGACATACAAAAACTTGGGAAGTAGGACCATTTTGATTAGGTTCACCCTTCCCATGACGCCTACCCCTGGGCCAAGTCTGTGTTTTGGATTTCAGAGTTGCAATCAGGGGCTCTATATTAAGCTTAATAAAGTCTTTCGGGGAGCGGGTAATTATTATGCCGAGATATTTCATAGAACTAACCCTAATAAGAGGCGAGGAGACTTGAATTTCCGTGGGGACACTTATATCAATAGGGAGGATTTGGAAGTAGCTGCCGAAAGTTTGTATGACCTCAAGGGCTGACTGTAGGGAAGGGCCTGCGTCTGCTAAATACAGCAGCATATCTTCCGCATAAAGACTGATCAGTTCCACCAGACCTCTGCATCGTAGTCCCCGAATTCCTGAATGCGTCCTGAGGGGGAGGCAAGTGGCTCCATCGCTGGGGCGTATAAGAGAGGGGACAACGGGCATCCCTGATGCGTGCCCCTGGAGAGAGGGAAGGAGTCAGAGACACTCCCATTGACCAAGACCCTGGCGCTAGGGCTATGATAGAGAAGCCGGATCCACTTAATAAAATTAGGCCCGAATCCAAACCACGCCAAACATTCCCAGAGGTAGTCCCACTCAACTGAGTCGAACGCCTTTGCGGCATCAAGAGACACCACAACTCTGGAGCCCAACTGGTCATGTTCAGCTTGTAGGTTCATGTGAAGTCTACGCAGGTTATATGCTGTGTTTTTAGCTGGCATGAAGCCAGTCTGGTCCGGGTGGATCAGGGTGAGAATAACCTTATTCAAACGTAGCGCCAGGATCTTGGCCAAGATCTTGATATCCAATTGGAGAAGGGATATTGGCCGATATGACTCAGGGAGCTCCAGATTTTTGCCAGGTTTGGGTATAAGTACTATATAGGCCTCGCACATGGAAGGGGGCAAAGATCCAGACTTAAATATATGAGAGAATAACTCATGCAGCCGGGGGATTAAGGTTTAGTGTACGTTGTGTAAAATTCGAGGGGGAGGCCATCAGATCCAGGTGCTTTAGATGGGTTAAGTTGGGACATTGCCTCCGCTATATCGTCTTTAGTGACAGGGGCCTCTAACATCTCAATCTGAGATTGGGTGAGTGTGGGTAGTTCTATGCCTGAGAGAAGTGCCGCTATCTCCTCTTTAGTGTTATCAGCAGCCGAGGAGTATAAGGATGTTAAGAAGTTAAGAAACCACAGTGGAGGGTTTGTGGTCCAGATGCGCCATATAGGCCAGGAGACGTCCTGCCCGTTCCACACATTCATACATCCTCTGCTTTCTATAGAATATCTTCCTCTCTGCCTTCTCAAAATGGAGGCTGTTAACCACATGGGCCTGTAGTTTTAGCTGGTTGGCCGTAGAAGGGGAGGGATTAGTAGTGAATTATTTTTCCATGTGCGCTAGGGATTGTTCAACCTGCATGACCACCTGTGATGAGGTTTTCCTATGCCTAGATATGCGTTGGGACAGAATAACGCGGGCATGGGGTTTAAAAGAGTCCCAGACCACATCAAATGGCGCTGTGTCTCTATTGGTTTGGAAGAAGATGTCCCACTCTGTACCAGCCTCCTCCAAACTGGGAACCACTGTTAACCAAAAGGGATTTAGCTTCCAAGCACACGTCATGGGGGGAGAGTCAATCCGGAGCTCAGCCCAATAGGGAGCATGGTCAGAAAGGATACAGGGGCTAAAATCCATGTCGCCTAGGATTGGAAGAAGGGAGCTGGAAATCAGTATAAGGTCAATACGTGACAGTTATGCGTTGCTAAGAAACATGAGAACACCCTATGATAACGATGTCTCCATGTGTCTATCAGGGCAAGGTCGGTGAGAAGTTTGCCAAATCTAGTGTGGGGATGGGTGGAATCATCAGGAGGTGTCATCGATAGCCTACAGGATCTGGCCCGTGAGGCGCGTCTCCACCAACACCATTATCTCTGCACGTTGTGCCTTAAGGTATGACAGGACTGCATTTCTCTTTGACTTGGCTCTAAGACCACGCACATTCCACGTAATACATTTCTGAATAGGCATGTTAAAGATGCACAGCTATCAGTGTCCCCGATGCCACAAGCCCACGCACAGCCGCCGTGGCCCAACCCACAAGTGGGAGGGCACGTGACGCTGCCCACGGGACCCAGGACAGCGAGTACAGGAGACTGTAACATGAGCCATTGAGGTACCAGCAGCGTATTAACATACAGGGCCCCAAAAGATCGTATATGAACCACATCAATTAAATACCAGCAAGGAATACTCTTCAGTGCACTATATAAATGCAAAACAGTAAACCACCAACATAACTTTAGTGAATTAAGAACTAACGCACTGGTGTGTCCAGATAGGCAGTGCACTGAGTAAATACCGGGTGCTAGGTGCCCAGACCGGACAGGCCAGGGAAACCATACTTGTGCTACATAGCAAACGTTACAGCTGGTAATGAAAATAGCGGGGCCCGCGGGGACACTCGTAATTAGGGGGACGATTATCTGCTGCAGGGCAAGCAGCAGCACAATGAGTTAGACCCCCGGTCTTGGATCTCGAGGATAGCATACGTGGGGGAAACAAAAGGATATAAAAAGGTGAGTCCATGTCCCGGGCGCCATAACGGGTGGTAGCTTGCCATAGGAGCCGAGTGTTCAGGGCTAACACACGTAGTATAGAAGAGGTGGTAGAAGCAGAGCATATAAGGAAGGAGGGGGGCATGGGAAAAGTTCAGGAGCAGGGGAAAACCATGGGTAGCCTGAGGGACAGAGGGCAGAAATCACAGTACCTTCATGGAGAGTAGGCCCAAGCTCCCTAGAAAATCGAGGACAGCATGGATCAATTCCCATGGTATGCACCGGGCAAACCTCGGTAGCTGTCAGGTATGTAATCAGGTGGGCACCCGATCCGGTGCAGCTCTGTTCTCAACCAGGCGAAGATGGCTTCAGGCGTGTCAAAGCAATGTGCCCTGTCCTCCCCAGCGACACGGAGACGGGCCGGAAAAAGGATGGCGTAGGAGTAATGGCGAATCCTCAGTTGTCGCTTGGTTTCGGTGAAGTGAGCCCTCTTCTTCTGGACCTCCGCGGAGAAGTCTTAGGAAGACTTTAATCTCACCGTTCTTAAAGGGGATGTTGCCCTTCAGTCTGGTGAGGCGGAGGACAGCGCCCCGGTCACGGAAATTAAGCATTTTAGCAATAAATGTCCGAGGAGGAGCTCCTCGGGGAGGGGGCTTGGCAGCAAGCCTGTGAGCTCTCTCCACAATGAAGGATGTGGAAAACTCAGCCCGTCCGAATGAGGTGACAAGTAGATTCTCCAGAAATGAGGGGGGTCAGAACCCTCCGCGCCCTCAGGTAGTCCGACAAACCGCAAGTTACACCTCCGGAGCCGGTTCTCAATGTCGTCCTGCTTGGCTAAGACCATGTTGAGCTGGTGTTGGAGCCATTCGGTGGTAACCTGCAACGGCAGCACCTTGTCCTCCACGCGACTGATACGACTCTCCGTCTCCGTGACCTGGTCTCTGAGTTTCTGCAAATCTTGACGGATTAATGACACATCTACCTTCACCTCCTCGGTCTTGCATGTCAGAGTACTTTTGCAGTCCGAGATGGCATCCGGCACTTATGCAGTGTCCTCCGTGGCCGAGTCCACATGGGTAGAGGAGGCGGCGCCATTTTCTTCCCCGGCCTCCTTATCCGTGTGACGGTAGTTGGCCAGTTTTGCGGCCGATTCCGATGCTTTTTTCGGTGGCGACATGATCACCTCTGATGTCGGATAGCAATAAACCCAACTAAGAGTAGGAAAGGTACGATAGTAGCCTCAGGATATGCGATAAAGGATATAGGGCAAGTGGAGCTCCCGTTCAGCACTCCATGCCGGTCCAGGCCACGCCCTGTTATTTATGGTTTTAAAATAAACTTTTTAAATGGTATTGCGCAATGAAGCCCTTTTTTTCATATCTATCTGCATGAGGCATATCCATTCCAGGAACCGTCAGCAAAAAGAATCTTCAAGGGTCTCCCCACACGCTTATTTGACCAAACTAGAGATAGTTGGTCCATACCGAGAGGGGGAGTGCGGTCTCCAGAGTCCAGACCCTAATCCTATAGAAGATTTATGGAGGGAGCTGAAACTTCCAGTTGCCAAGCGACAGCCAAGAAACCTTAAGGATTTAGAGAAGATCTGTGAAGAAGAGTGGACCAAAATCCCTCCTGAGATGTGTGCAAACCTGGTAACCAACTACAATAAAGTCTTACCTCTGTGCTTGCCAACAAGGGTTTCTCCACAAAGTGCTAAGTCATGTTTTGCTTGGGTATCAAATACTTATTTTACTCACTGAACTGCAACTCAATTTATAACATTTGTATCATGTGTTTTTTTTCCTCTGCAGAGGATTAAATAATTATTTTCGTCACTGTATATAGCAGCTACAGATCTGCCCACTGCTGTGCACTAAAAATCAAAAGTAAAGCGAACCTGATGGGGAGGAAGCTAGCCTCTCAGTTCCCCATCAGGCTCTGCTCACCCATGTACAGTACAAATTTCTTGGCTATGTGCCTGTGATTGTGATGGGCATAGTGGCCATGGAGGAAGGGAGTGGATGCACTGAGAAAGGAGTATACAGTGTGGGTGCACCTTCCTCAACAAAGACACAGACAGATTCATGTACTTGTCTCTGACAGGTTAATGAAAATGACACAAGCACCTATACTTTTGGTGCTGCGCCCCCGATGGAATTCTAAAGGGTGTCTAAGACACCCTTTCTGAATTCTCTAAATATGTTCTAAGACTCTAATAGATATCACTGTATTGCAAACCTTTTTAAGTATTTCAAGCATATAATGTTTCATTTTCAGTTCAATTTGTTTTCTAGCAGGAAACATTCTTATCAAACGTTGTTTATGTTCAAAAGCACCCGAATCTGCCTTGCAAAAGAAGAAAAAAACAACTTTTTGCTCTTTGTGTAAATATTGTTTGCTTGGTTTTGCCTATCTACTTCCATCTGTCACTTTTAATATGCATCGCTGGTCCATGTATGAGAACTGATTGCAGGTGTAACAAGTTATCTACATCCCGTAGTCTTCCTGTTAATTATCCGAAGATTACCGCCTGTGCACACACTTCACAAGCAGGCAACGATACCACGTGGAATGCTAAATTCCTTGGACACTAATTAATAGCATTTACAGTGACAGTCACATTATCTTTCCAAGCTATTTTCCCCTATCTTATTGCAAGATCATTTTCTGTAGCAATTACTTACTGACAACATCTTCGAGTGACCTTACCAATCACATTTGCTAGGACAAGGCTTGGTTTTATAAGCATATTTCAATACAAGGCATATGTACCTTTGTTTTCACAATACAGTCTCGGGTTATTTGTTTCAAGGGTACTATAGAAAGATTAATTATTTAGTGGACAGCAAAAATGTCAAATAATATATTTCAGAGATTAAGGCCCCTTTCACACGGGGCAGATTCAGTTGGGATCAGCAGGGGATCTGTGAGCTGATCCCCTGCTGATTGGGGCAGAGCAGGCAGATATTGAGCGGATACAGATGTGTCATCTGCCTTCTCTGCCCAGGGTCGGACTGGGAATAAAATCCAGCCCTGGAAAAAAATTCATACCAGCCCCGCAGCATTATTATACCAGCGTAACAGCATAACGTCATTATTTTCTTGTTCATAAAAGGGAAAACCATACATTTTAAAGCACATTTGAAGAGTGTATTATATATAGATAAGACAGATATGAAAGCACATAGGGCTTTATATATATAAACGCAAATTCCAGTTAAGAGTGGTAAAAGTGGTCACCTCTTCTGATCTGTGCCTGACTTATGATTCAGCTTTAATAGCACCTACTATGATCATGCAACTAGGTTGACAGTTAATATTCTTGTCTATTAAGTTTTTAAGTACCTATGATCACCTACCTACCAGTTGCTGTCACTAAGGCAAACCTGTAGGCCGTGGCTTGGCAGCATAATGCTCTGAGGCCCACGCTGCTTTGCAGGTGCTCCTTGTGTAGCTTTTTCTGCAGGGTCCACATTTACCCATGACATGTACATTATTATTATTTTGTAATTTAGGATTTTATGATTTCTTGGTCTTTTCACTCGTAAAGCAATATAGCCCATCAATCTCAAATAGTATAAAAAACGACATTTCCTTTATGTTATGCCAATTTGGTCTTTGAGATGCTAAGTAAATGGCGATTACATTAAATGTAATTTAAGGTAATTTCCTTTTCTATGTTAACATACTGTGCATATGTAATGTTTCTTCATCACTTTGTTACATAAAGGTTTTGCTAGCCTTGTTAACTTTAACAAAAGCCCATGGTGATTGATGTCTTTTAGTAGCATGATTGTACTGTTCTTTCTCCTGTTGTACTTGTTTCGGCACAACTGTTTCCTTTGTTTGTTCTGAAAACAAAAATAATCTCTTTTGCTCCTACACCCTGACTGCAGTTGCAAAATGAAAAGCAATAGAACAACAAAGGCAGACATATATGAGCAGTGACTGTCGCACAATGCAGACAATTTTCCAGACCTGCATGATAATTAGGAACATGAACAATCAAATAGGAGGACCTCTGCTAACTTTTATTGTTGTCAGGAGTGAATATGAAGTATTTTTGGACAGACTATAGCTCTTTCTTGAATTAGCACAAGTAAAGAAAATTTATTTTGGAGTGTCTGTGAGAGAAAACAGAAAGCGGGTGCTTACCTCAGACATAAAAAAAGGGAACAAAGCACATTCCTCTATAGCAGGGGTCTCCAAACTTTATAAAGAGAGAGACAGTTTACTATCCTTCAGACTTTAGAGGGGCCGGACTGTAGCCAGTGAGAGTAGAGAATGTCCTGGCATTGGTAACAATTCCCCATCATTGTTGTCCTTGAGAGGAGTAGTACCCCATTATTGGTGTCAGTGGGAGGAATAGTGTCTCATCGCTGGTGTCAGTGGGAGGAATAGTGCCTCATCGTTGGTGTCAGTGGGAGGAATAGTGCCTCATCGTGGGTGTCAGTGGCAAGAAATATGCTCTATTGGTGGTGTCAGTGGCAGGAATTGAGCCCCATTGTTAATTTCAGTGGAAGGAATACTCCCCCAAGGGCCAGATAAAAGCAAATAAAGGGCTGCATTTGGCCCCCAGGCCAAAGTTTAGAGACCACTGATCTGTAGTGTGAACTAGCCTAAATCCAAAGTACAGAGTGTGGTTCCTCTCTGATTTCTCGTCTCTCTGCTATCGGCATGAGTCCCTAATCTAAGTTGACACCTCAACCTCCTGGGAGATAGCCCAGAGCAGATGACTCATGCCCTTAGCTCTAGGTTTATCTGAGCCTGTGAAGAGGGGATGTGTTACTTCTCTCCACTCAGCTATAAGATTTCATGAAGCTCTGTGCTCTAGTTTTGCAGTGTGTGTGATGTCAGCAGGGAGAGAGAGCGTGCGGGCCGGGCAGCTGGGCGGCTTGGTGAGTGTGAGTGAGCGGGGGACCAGAGAGATGACATCATCTCTCACCGCCCGCCCTGCATCCCTGCACTTCTGCCCTCACTGTGTAGGCAGCCGCGGGCAGCAGAGAGATAACATCATCTCTCTGCTGCCTAACTCTGGGACACAGCATGGGACAATTGGAGCAGGCAAGTGACAATCCGCAACGTTTGACAGACAGGCAAGTGACAAATGTGTGGCAGGTGATGTGGCAAGTGACAATCCGCAACGGTGGCAGGTGATGTGGCAAGTGACAATCCGCAATGGTGGCAGGTGACGTGGCAAGTGACAATCAGCAACGGGGGCAGGTGACGTGGCAAGTGACAATCCGCAACGTGTGACAGACAGGCAAGTGACAAACGTGTGGCAGGTGATGTGGCAAGTGACAATCCGCAACGGTGGCAGGTGATGTGGCAAGTGACAATCCACAACTTCTGCTAGGTGACGTGGCAAGTGACAATCCGCAATGTGTGGCAGGCGACGTGGCAAGTGACAATCCGCAACTTGTGGCAGGTGACGTGGCAAGTGACAATCCGCAACCCGTGGCAGGCGACGGTGGCAAGTAACACACTCGAGGCTCCCACTGATTCTGCATTATGGTGAGTTGAACCATTTTATTTTATGTAACAATGTAATAATAGAAAAAATGTGTTTTAATCATTCTGACACCATAACAACCATGGTGCCGGGATGATTGAAGCTCCAACACCAGACATTTCTCCGAAAAATTGCCCCCAAAAAAAATATTTTCTGGAAGTGCCCCTTCCGAGACTAGACTCTGGATCCCCCCATCGTCAGATCCCTGTGCCCTGTTTTATGCTGCTGAGAGATGCTGTGTAAAATGTGTGTTTTGGAAGACTGTAGAGTAGAAGGGGATGCAGATAAAGAGGTACAGCTTATATTGGAGGATTCGTTTAATCTCTGTGTGTCACCAGTGGTTAGTCACTTTACTGGGTATATGTAAAGGTTTACAACCATTTTAATAACATACTCTAGGGGTATGTATTGAACGATGAATGTGCGCTTCAGGTTGAAAAGTGATTTCCAAAGAGTATGGTCACATATTGCCCACTCTCATTCCCTCTGAAATGATCTTGTGCACTCATACTGCCCTCTGTCATACCCTTTGTACTCCTCTCTTACACATATTGCCAGCTAAATATTTCTTCAGCAGTATCTAATGCAAAGTCTCATCATTGTTTGTAATATTCCCAACCTTGCCTATTCTGGAAAGGGTACACTTTTATATATACATTTTCCCTTAGTGAGCTTATGCAATAAGGTAGCAAGCAAAATGCAGTAATCCTTAGAAACCAATGCAAACAAATCATTCAGTGGTTTCACTTCAGTAAACTGATATTGGTTGCTACAGATTACAGCTTCTAGTTTTTTTAAGCACAGCCCTTCCTAAACACAGAAATACATTTCACTTTCATAAAGAAATTGTAAAACTGCCGCCTATTGCATTGAAATTCTACATACTCTTTCCATACATTTGGGGCATATTTTTGTGAATATGACAATAACTTAACACTCAATGCAGCTGTATCAATCACTAATTTAAAATACATGTAAATGTTTGAATAGCCCATTTACTGCGTTTGACAAGCAGTGAGAAGGCATTATGCTGCCACCTCACTGCCTGTTTTAACCACTAAAAACCCACACCATAGTGACAAAACTGTGTGCATTGCATGCAGTTTTGGGGTGGATGTGGGGTGCAGCTCCATTCAGGTGCAGCCCACCTAGCACGACGGGGGGGGGGGGGGGTGCATTAAAAGCATTACAGCCACAGCATGCATAAATTCCTGCCTGCCTTTTCAGCTTAAAGGAAAGTAGTTGGCAAGTTTTTCTCTGCGATTTAGGGTGTTTCATACAAGTATGTTTTTTTGGAATCCAGGAGAAGAAAGGATTGTGATAAATGAATTGAAATAATATAATTTTCGGTTGTTGAAATTTGCAGTTAAACATGAACTATTGATAATGTCCCTGGGTGTAATCAGCTCATATCTAGTGGATAGGAAAAATACAGACTCAACATTGTCCAGTATAAAAAAAAAGTCCACCTAAGTAGGTCACAGGTTTCAGCACCTGGTTTGAATTATTAACATGCAGGAGGACTTAAAGTGATATTAAAGGTTCTAGTTTTTTTTTAATTAAAAAAAATATCATACTTACCTCCACTGTGCAGTTCGGTTTGCACAGAGTAGCCCCGATCCTCCTCTTCTGAGGTCCCACGGCAGCTCTCGCGGCTCCTCCCTGCATTAGATAATTCGCTCTGGGAAGCTCTCTCCCCAGGGGGTTACCTTGGGGGCGCGTTCCTGTGTCATACACTCGGCGTCCATAGACGCTGAGTTAATGGCTCGGCCCTGCCCCCCCACGGCGGCCTCGTCATTGGATTTGATTGACAGCAGCGGGAGCCAATGGCTGCGCTGCTATCAATCTATCCAATGAAGAGCCGAGAAGCCGTGGAGAGAGTGACGCGGGATCGCGCTCCATGGAAATTCGGGGCTCAGGTAAGTAAAACGGGGGAACGGGGAGCCGGACAATGCAAGCTGTTTTTTCACCTTAATGCATAGGATGCATTAAGGTGAAAAAACACAAGGGTTTGCAACCCCTTTAACATACATTTACACTCTTTTGTCTCCTAATTCATTATCTCAATACAATATTTATTTTGTAACTTTGCACACTGAGTAAGCATCAGATGGGCTTACTTCCTACCAGGTAAATCTTTTGTGCTTGAGGTCACTGTATTAAAATACTGCAAGCAGGGACATGCAAGCATGCTCAGGTGGAAAAAAACTGTTGCTTTTATCAGGCCCGTGGGGCATTATTTTCATCCACTGATACCAAAAATGCGACATAATTCCCCCCACTGACACCAATGAAGGCAGAATTCCTCCTTATGATATAAAGATGGGGCACAATTCCTCCTAATGACACCAACAATGGGGCCCAATGACACCAATGATAAGGTACAATTCCTCCTAACATTGTTCGAGAATTGTTTATTTCTACTGACGCCAGGTCCTTTTTGCCTCCCAATGACTACAGTCTGGCCCCCCTAAGTCTGAAGAATGGTAAACTGGCCCTATGTTTAGAAAGTTTGGAGACCCCTGCCCTAAATCATTGCATGGTTTTATGATATCTACTCTCCAACTGTTTATAAGACCACCAATCCAATCAATAAATGTCTGCAGTTCAAATACCCAAATATGAGATACCCTCTATTTTTTTGGAAGAAGCCTCTCTCTCCGAAGGCATCTGTCTGCAGATGAATCCAAGAGTGTATGGAGAAGAAAAAAGTTTAAATATTTTACACAACCATCAAATGTATATTTTTCTTTGCAATGTTTTGCTGAAATAAAGCGTAGCACAGTTTGAATTTGGGTCCTGTAGTTTAGTAATTCAATATCTAAAACAAATCAGAATTCAGCCAGAGAAAATAAAAGACTAACTCCACATTTTTACAAACATAGCGCTGATAACAATAATTCAATTTTTTAAGCCACGGGTAAGAAAAAATGTAGCTAATCAAAATCTGTTTGTCATGATTTTCATGTTAATAACACTCATGTTACTTTACTGAAGTGCCTGTAGCTTTTAAATATAAAATCGATGCATATGGATTTTAAGCATACTTTAACTGGTGACCTTAGGCCAATCTATACGTTTGACTTCACAAGAGTTTGAGAAAGAGGGATTATGCTATGCTTGAAGTTCAGAGCTTCTGCCAACAGATGTCAAAGTAGAAGATATTGAGCAGTGCTGATTTTATGATCTGAAATGTACTGCCTAACTTCAAAAATAATTACCTTTTTCCTGAATTGTCTTTTTAACCTTTTGTTCTTTGCAAATTTTAAATTGAGTGTTTAACAAAGGAAAAAAAAAAAAGGGGAATGGGGCGGGACATCAATACTGTAATTATTAGTATTATTTTAACCCCTTCATGATAGAAAGCAAAACAAACCTTAAAGGAGTTGTAAAGTCTTTTGGTTTTCCACTTTAATGCATTCTTTGAATTAAAGAGAAAAACCTTCTGTGCTGCAGCTGCCCCCCAGAGCCCCCATTTTTCTTACCTAAATCTGATCTTTCCAGCGGCGAGAATGAGCCCAGCAACTCCAGCCACTGTCTCGGGTCCTCATTGGCTCCGGCTGCTGTCAATCAAATCCAGTGACACGAAAGCTGGGGGCGGGGCCGAGTCCTGCTGCCTGTGTCAATAGACGCAGAAACAGGACTAGGGAGCACGCCTGCACGAGTGCCCCCATGGATTGTGGTTCTCCGTGGGGGCACTCGATAAATAGGAGGAACCAAGAGCATTGCAGGGGGACCCCAGAAAAGGAGGATCGGGGCCATTCTGTGCAAAACCCTTGCACAGAGGAGATAAGTATGACATGTTTGTTATTTTAAAAAAAAAAGAACCTTTACAATCACTTTAACATCTGAACACAGTTTTGCAGCTTTGGCATGTGTTAGTTAAACTATACATATCATTGCAACTATGTTGTATATCCAGGTGAATTATACAGTAAGTCCCCTGCACACGAACCTTCGAGTTGCGTACATTCAGAGATGAGGACATGTGTTTTACACAGTTTCCTTTCATTCATCCCAACGGGCTGAATGAAAAAAACCGACAGATCGCTGTACGAACACAAGCAATGTTGGTGCAGCGATCTCCCCCGCTGTGCTTTTGTGTTCTGACAACAGGACTCCCCCCGCCAAAACACACGAATCAGTGCTTGCAGCCTTTGATTGCAAGCACTGATCTGTTTTAGACTTACGAACAAGTTTGACGTATGAACGTGCTCCCGGAACAGAACTTGTTCATAAATAAGGAACTTGCTATACCTTGTTTTGTTCCATACAACCTTGGCCTTCTTTTGCTAGTAAATGGTAACGGCTATCTCCTATTTTTTATTATCAATTTTAAATTGACCCAAAATAGTCAAAAACAAAACAAAAAAAAAACTTTAAAGTTTAGCTGTAAATTTCTTGTCGTTACCATGATCCACCGTAAAAAAATAAAATAAAAATAATAATATTCCCCTATTTTTGATGTGCATATCAATACTGTATACATACATACTATTTGTTGTTTGTACCTGAAACAATAGCATTTTGCTGTTTTTCTTTATTCTACTTGCTAGGATGAACTATAGCAACTGATTTTTTGTATATATATATATATATATATATATATATATATATGTATATATATATATATATATATATATATAGTATATATTTTTAATCCTACCTTAAACACACACACCATGACTGTAACCCTGACCCCAAAGCCGTGTACACACGATCGGTTTTACTGATGAAAACAGTCCGATGGACTTTTTTCATTGGACAAACCGATCGTGTATGGACCCCATCGGTCTTTTTTCCATCGGTGTTTAAAAATAAAACAGGTTTTAAATTTATCCGATGGTTAAAAAACCGATAGCAAATTACTATCGTCTGTGGGGAGCTCCATCGGATAAAAACCCCACGCATGCTCAGAATCAAGTCGACGCATGCTTAGAAGCATTGAACTTAATTTTTCTCGGCTCATCAGAGTGTTTTACGTCAACACGTTTGGAATGGTCGGTTTTTTGACTGATGGTGTGTAGGCAAGACTGATGAAAGTCAGCTTCATCGGTTTTCCGATGGAAAAATCCATTGGTTAAAAAACCATAGCAAATCTGATGATGTGTACAGGGCTTAACACTACTGATCTAGATGTTTTATCTTTATTTATTTATTTTACACACCATATTTCTATTCTCCTCTAGCTAAGAGAAAAAACTACAGTGTATAAATGTTTCCATTCAGAGGAGAAAGAGAATACAGGGGCAGGTCGTATATGATCACTGTAATAGCCTATCACAGCAACCTCTCTATAGTGAACAAACACTTGTACCCATTGGAAGATTTTTCGCCTGCTGTTTTTTTGTCACTATTATTGTTGTGCAGGATTTATTTAACACTAACAGCTTGCACGGCACTTTGCAAAGTAAAGAGAGACAGTACAGTTACAATACAATTCAATACAAGAAGTTTAGGAGGATCATGTTTGTGAGGGCTTAGAATCTGTAGATAACAACTGTAAGTAATACGAAAGGAAGTAACCCCCCTCCAGTAAATAATAATACATTTATAGGTTATAGTACATCTTACTAATAGTGTAAGGTATGGATACATATATGTAGTTCCCTATGCTGGCCACAAGATGGGGCTAGAGATAAAAGACTAGCATAGGTCTAGGACTACAGTACTTGAATTTATAGGCAGTGTATGTGCTGTAGGAGCCATTAGAGGCCCCTATAGGTAGAATGCCAGCAATAGGTAGGGAGACACCTGGAGTTAATGCCAGCCCTCCCCTTGCCAGCAGTGGGGCACCCTGGGTAGGAAGCTAGGATATAATTTGTTTTGGTGGAGAGCCATCTGTTTTTTTTTGATGGGAAGTACTAAGGGCCAAGTTATAGCTGGATGTAGGCTGTAAGGATCCATGCTAGAGCTCTCCTTAGGGGGGAAGCAAACAAGAAGAGGAGCAGGACTTTTTGGATTATTTACATCTCTGGCTAGGAAACCACTGTAAGGTATGGGCTACTCCTCATCTCACTGTACTGTTGCATTCAAAGGATTGGGCCATAACTGGGTCCAGGATAACTGTAGAGTGTTTATATATGGATTTTATTGAGTGTTTCAGTAAAGCATTTAAATAGGCCTGCTGCTTCCAGACTCTTCCTTCTCCTAACTTTTGTTGGAGCATCTACAGGTAATGGGCTTATGCAAGCCGTAGGACTCTGCTGTAAGACCTGTAGTGGGTATTTGGAAGCACAGCTGGGGAATATGGGTCAGGCTCAGTGTCTCTGAAGGGATGAGCCCACACTAAGAGACGAGTGATAGAAGCTTTCATATTCCCCATATATCACTAGGAATAGAGAGTCAAAGTGTGCTTAGGGGATCCACTCCCTGTCCAGGCATGCATAAGTTAACAGTACACATGTTGTTTATACAGTCCAGAAGAAAGCACTAACATTACACAACACTGGTTTAGAAAGAAAGACTTAGGTCTTTCTTAGGTACACACGACCAGTTTTCTCTGCAAAAAACGACAAGAAAACTGCTGGGAGAGCTTTCTTGCCGAGAAAACCGTCTGTGTGTACGCGGGTTTCAGTTTTCTCGTCAAGAAAACTGCCCAGATTCCCTGACAAGAAAAAAGACGACCTGCGGTCTTTTTTCTCGTCGAGAATCTCGTCGACCTGTTTTTCGACGAGAAACCCGAGCGTGTGTACACTTACCTGTCGCCGTGGAAACCCGCGCATGCTCGAAATGACTTTGACACATGCGCGGTAGCTTCCTAGGCATAGGCATAGGGTGTAGCAAGATGGCGGCGACGGCATCAAATGTGACAAGCGCACGCTCGTCGTAGTCGATGACATCACCGCGTTCGTGCCATTCAAAAGAACGGCGGTTCTTTTGAATCGTACGTGTGTACACTCGGCTGGGACAAGTTTCTTGTCAAGATTCTCGTCAGGAAAAACAAAGTTTTTTTCCTGACGAGAATCTTGGCCGTGTGTACAGGGCTTGACACTTTTAACTTTTTCTCTTTACTTGCCAATGCTCTAGATGTGTTAGTTCATTATGAGGGGATCATCCTTATTGAATGCAGAGCAATAGTCGCTGGCGAACTTGCTGCACAAATTCAATCGCTAAGGCAACTGAGCTACAAATTGCTATAAAAGTAAAAAGTTTGTGATTTTACAGAAAATAGCTATACTTTTCTTGTTGAGATATAACTTAAAAAAAGAAGAAAAGATTTCTGAAAATAAATTGTCAGCATTTTATGGCCATATGCTGTCAGCGGTCACTCAATATTTATTCTGATTATTTTTTTCAAGTCCTTAATTTTGTGGCCAATTAACCAGCAACCATTGAATGCTTGTGTAGCACACGGACCCTTTTCCCTTGCTTTGGCTCAATTGCAGGAAAAAGGCACACTGTACTATATGCCTGTACCCTCCTGGTTGAGGAGGTTAAGCGGTGTTATGTATTTGGGTCCCACAGCTAGGTTCTTCCGTCAGTTGGTTCTCGTCTTCTAGGATATAGGGACAAGTCTCTGTATTCCCCCCAAGTAATTCCAATGTCCACACCACTTCAAACTCCAACGTTGAGTTTATTTTCTCAATGTTCAGCAGATAGGAAAGGGTGGATAAGAGACAGGACAGCAAGGTTTGGGAGGTTAGTCCAGGCACAATGGATAGCACAATCACTACTCTATCCCTGAGTAGGTTTTAGTTCACCCGGATAGTCTCCTACAAGTGGATCCTAGCAGCCGAAGTGATGCTCGAACGTTTGATCAAGTTCTTTTTGTAGATGCGATCGGGAGACTCTCTGCCACATAATCTATCAGACCCCGAACCTCTTAGCTTCTGGTACATAAGGACAGGTGCCAGCAGCAGCACATTACTTAGGCCCTTGGTGGATACAAGAATCCCTCCAGAAAGTTACCGGGCCCCTTCTTTCACCGTGAACTCTCACCGGTCCGTCAGAAAGGTCCTCCCCCGGCCTCCTCTTCTTAGAAGCGGGCTCCCTCACGAGGGACACCCTGGGACTCCTCTTCCTAGAAGTGGGCTTCAGCTAAAGGTGCTGGGCCCAATGTTGAAGATGCAGCCCCAGGACTAAAGGTGCCTGGGACTGATGCACACGTGGCCCCATGGCCTGGAGGGCCATGCGCCACGCACCTGGACTCCGACTCCTCTCCTCCTCCGAAACGAAGACCCTTCCCAGGCGGCGTCTGGCCCTTATGTATGCCCTCCCGGCATGCACAGCAGGTTGACCACGCCCACTGTACCGCTGCCGAGAGAGGACACCCCAAGGAACAGCACTAATACCAGTGGTTCAACCCTGACCCATTATGGCAGTGCCACCTACAGACCACAGGGAACTGCACACCAGTATACCATCCTGGAAATAAAGCAGCACAACCTATAAATTGAGAACGGTCTGAGCCTAACTACTATCTCAGACCAGCCCCTAAATTTGGGTACATAGCACCCCTAAATTGGGTGGGCGCTACACTTGTATCCAGTGACCCTACTAGTAATCAAAGCTTACCCCTGCTTCCCTAATTCAGTCAAGTCTTTTCTCAAATCTTTCAGAATTTGGGGTCTTTATAACTCCTTGTTCGCAAACCACACTCCCCGGCAGTTTGTCCAGTGTTCATGCTACAGCAATTCTCCTACAATGGCCAACACATGTATTGGCAAACTAGTAATGTTCCCAGTTGCTTTCCTGCCCCAGAACTTCCAAGTATACATCTATCTGTACTGACTCCAGCATTTCCAAGGAGAAAGGGCCACTATTTCTATCTACTATATCTATCTATCTATCTATCTATCTATCTATCTATCTATCTATCTATCTATCTATGTTGCAGACAAGTTATGCTGTACTAAGTGACATATGGACCCTGCTCGTCTGAATCTGGGTACTAACTTTAGGCAAAAAAAGGCATACCGTATGTTATTAATATAGTAAACCATGCAAATTCAGTATACAAAGCAAAATACACACAAAATGGACAACATTATGAACATTTATAAAGCACAAAAGGCTAATTATTATAATTAAAAACTAGTAATTAGGTGGTTTACAAGCTGTCTGTATTTATATATACAAATGGCTGCATAGCAGAACCACATGTAGCGGGTCTCCTTTAAGGCCCCGGGACTATGTTACCCATAACCCCATTCGGCACCCAGGGTGCAGTTGAGCCACCGCAGAGACTCATGGGTGGGACTGTTTAAGAGGAGGGCGAGGCTGAGCTCGGCCTCTTTGGACACCGCGCTGCTATCAACGGGTCTTCCCGTGCGGATCTGCAGCAGTACAAGGCCTGAAGCCAGGGCCTTGCACAACTTCCAGAGAGCCTTCCACCCCACTGCGAGCCCAGGTGGCGTCTGACTTCTCCAAGTTGCGGACATCAGTTCGACCGGGGACCCGGCCGTTGCAGACGCTGTGTGCGGAGACACAGTCGGTGGAAGTCCCGGACTGGGATCGCGTCCGGAGTGGTGAGCGAGCACCTGCTCAATCAAAAAGAGAAATACTTTACTTTGATTAGGCCTAGAGACTGCCTTGGCCCACCAAGTTTGTCTGTTGTTCCACCAGAGACTAGTAGCAGAACTGGGTCGTGTAGTCTCCGGTGAAGTGTTCTTCTATTACCTATCGTGTGGATTACAAATACTGTTCTTTCTATATGTGCACCACCGTTCAAGCTGCATGCGAAGAACTTGTTCCCCAAGAGACTAAGTTATATCTGAGTCAGGCCT
Organism: Rana muscosa; assembly: GCA_029206835.1. Classification (NCBI taxonomy): domain Eukaryota; kingdom Metazoa; phylum Chordata; class Amphibia; order Anura; family Ranidae; genus Rana; species Rana muscosa. The sequence continues at coordinate 542,001,819 of CM055117.1, read as the reverse complement.
GACCAGGAGTTAGAACTTTTTTTGTTGCTGTGCCATAAGGGCGTATAGATAGGGATAGCTGCACTTGGCGCGTAATTGCCAGCATCCTCAGTGTGTACTATATTTACCGTTGCAGGGCTCTGCAGACAATATATGTGTTATGTGTTAATCTATGCCTTTTACACAGAAGTAAACTAGTTATACTTTAACACTTTGCCCTCAGTGTGTTATCATTGTGCATATATTGCTAGATTGTAATAAGATAACAGCCCTTAGACTAACTGTGCCAGAGTGGGTCGAGTAGATTGCCGGGGGTTGGCGGTGCTGTATTCAGGGCCCGAAACAAATTCAGCGGCTCTCTTAACTGGGGGTAGCGCTACACACATTATTTTTTTAGAGCAGTAAAACAATTTTCTGAAGTGTTTTTTTTTTTGTTTTGTTTTTTGGGTGGGGTCTCCTGTACATCTGAGAACGATTGTTGCTGTGTGTAGCCCCTTTTTCTGAGTACTTTTGAAATAAGGACAAACGCTCAGCTTCTATGTGCTGTCAATTTGTATCAGAGATAAGGGCACAAATACAAATTTTAAGGATGTCTTATGCAGGATGTCTTGGCCATTGCAAGGAATAAAGTGGAAAAAATAATTATTGGCGGCCATCATTTTTTTAAATATTCCGGACATTTGGGAAGCTTTGCTTTTTCTTTTGCCCTTCAATTCTTTTTTCAGTTGCATCTATTATACTGCATTGCTTTGTGTAGACATCCCTATTTTATTGATTTTTTTTTATTATGGTATTTTACCTGTAAAACACGGTATATTGAGTCATATATACCGGTGACTTTTGTTATACACTCCATATTCTTTTATGTGCTTTAAATATATTTTCTGAATTATGCATTATTTTTTCAGCATTTTAAAAAGTAATGTGTATCCTATTCACAAGGAGGCAAGCATGCTGTAACATAGCATGATTTTTCTAAATGAACCTGTCGGGTGAAAAAAAAAAACAACAAATCAGCACATACACACGCTATGCACAGTTACAAGATAGAAATTTAATCTTGTTTAACTACTTTGCGGCCGCCATACGACAAATGACGGCCGCAAAGTGGTTCTAAAATGCCAGGAGGCCGTCATTATACTGCCTCTGCTCCTCCGGCCACTGGGGGGCATGCGAGCGCCGCCGGCGGCGCGTGCCCGGCGCATCACTGAGATGCCGATGCGCGTGCCTGTCGGCCGCGATGTCTGCCAGGTACCCGCGATCGGCCGGTACACAGACAAGGATATGGATCTGTGTGTGTAAACACACAGATCCATGTCCTGTCAGGGAGAGGAGACCGATGCTGTGTCCCTTGTACATAGGGACACAGATCGGTCACCTCCCCTAGTCAGTCCCCTCCCCCACACAGTAGCAATCACTCATAGGGCACACATTTAACCCCTTCCTTGACCCCTAGTGTTAACCCCTTCCCTGCCAGTCACATTTATACAGTAACCAGTGCAGTTTTATAGCACTAATCGCTGTATAAATGTGAATGGTCCCAAATATGTGTCAAAAGTGTCCGATGTGTCCGCCGCAATATCGCAGTCCTGACAAAAAACGCAGATAACCGCCATTACTAGTAAAAAAAAAAAATAATAAAAAAATGTCAGAATTCTATCCCCTATTTTGTAGATGCTATAATTTTTGCGCAAACCAATCACAATACGCTTATTGGGATTTTTTTTAACCAAAAATATGTAGAAGAATACGTATCGGCCTAAACTGAGAAATTTTTTTTATTTATTTTTTAAATTGGGATATTTATTATAGCAAAAATCAAAAAATATAGTGTTTTTTTTTTCAAAATTGTTGCTCTTTTTTGGTTTATAGCGCAAAAAAAAAAAAACCCGCAGAGGTGATCAAATACCACCAAAAGAAAGCTCTATTTGTGGGAAAAAAGGACGTCAATTTTGTTTGGGAGCCACGTCGCACGACCGCGCAATTGTCATTCAAAGCGTGACAGTGCCGAAAGCTGAAATTTCGCCTGGGCAGGAAGGGGGTTTATGTGCCCAGTAAGCAAGTAGTTAAAGATACACTGCCAACTTGCCCATTGTCCTGACCCACTGATACCAAACCTCCCCTCCAGAACCAGCACTAAAATCCCCATGTTGGCTGGTGTTGAACACTAGCATGAACAGTGACATCCAGCCTCATGTGAAAGAGCTTGAGCCTGGCAATTTGCTGCTACACCCAAGCTTTGTTGTGTCAGAGGAGGACATGTGCTTTCCTATATCCTGAATCAAGGCTTTTTTGTGCTAGCTAAGGCAGCAGAAGGAGCTGTAGGTATGGGTAAAGGATGGGAAAAGTAATAGTGTGTACAACTTACAATGGGAGCATCATATAGGACCTAAGCCCCTATTGCAGATTATTACAGCTTGTAGAAATAAAATGAATTAGTTGTGTCTGCTAGGGGGCAACAGAATTCTACCACCATTTATTGTTAAGCCCTGTACACGTGATCGGATTTCCTATGGATTCTAATCCGATGGATTTTTCCATCGGAAATCCGATGAAGCTGACTTCCATCAGTCTGAAAAATCTGACCGTCCCAAACGCCGTGACATAAAACACTCCGGCAAGCCGAGAAAAATTAAGTTCAATGCTTCTGAGCATGCGTCGACTTGATTTTGAGCATGCGTGTTTTTTTTGTCCGATGGAGTTCCACACAGACGATCGGAATTTGCTATCGTTTTTTTTCCCATCGGATAAATTTAAAACATGTTCTATTTTTTCTCACCGATGGAAAAAAGACAGATGGGGCCCATACACGATCTGTTTGTCCGATGAAAAAAGTCCATCGGACGGTTTTCATCGGTAAAACCGATCGTGTGTACACGGCATTACTGTATCTTTCAAGCAGGCAGTTTACTGTAGCAGGGAGAAGCAGTAGCGCAACTCCCAATGGAGTTACTTTGTTAGCAAACATCTTACTTTGTTAACAAAGTTCCAGGTTTTACATCTAAAAATGTATGAACATAGAAGAATAGGTGTGATTTTGACCAATTGCTATTTTAATTTAGAAATCAACTTACTTTTTATCAGACGTCATTGCATTGATTTGGATGAAATCTCTTTTCTATATTTTACTCCTGAAGAATGAACATTTACAACACTGCCCTGTACATTTTTACAGAAATCCTAATTTTCCAATTTTAAACAACTCTTTAAAGGGTTACTATCATGTTACACATGCATTGTCTGTTTGTCTTTAATACTGTTGTTCCTACCTCACTCCATAGCTAGGGGATGCTCTATGTAGTTAGTCCCACCCTTCTTCTTCATGCTTTGGCCTCCATGTATCACATGTACTGTAGTCTGTAGTCTGCTGGAGCTAGACACATTGGGGTTGATTTACTCAAACTGGAGAGTGCAAAATCTGGTGCAGCTGTGCATGGTAGCCAATCAGCTTCTAACTTCAGCTTGTTAAATTAACCACTAGCAATATGACGGTGGCAAAGCGGTTTAGTTATCCTGATCGGACATGATATGACTTGATCAGGATAACAATCCGGCACGCACCCGATTGTGGCATAGAGCCTATCACAACTGATCATCGCGTGAACCAGAAAGTGCCGGTAAACGTCTTTCCTCGGTTCACACTGACTGGGAGAGCCAATCGGGGGCTCTCCCTGTCAGAGGGGGGTCTGCACTGATAATCAGCACATTGATTACCAGTGCAGCCCCCATCAGATGTGCCCAACTGCCCATCAGCTGCCAATACGTGCCCATCACCTGCCAGCCTGTGCCCCATAATAAACGCCTGCCAGTGGCCATACAAGTGGCAGTGCCCACAACAGTGCCAATCAGTGCCTATAAAAGTGCCAATCAGTTCCCCATCAGTAATGCCTGTCAGTGCCCTTCAGATGCCACTCAGTAATGCCAGTCAGTAGCTCCTCATCAGTGTGGCCTATCCAGTGCCGCCTATCAGTGCCCATCAGTGCCGCCTGTCAGTGCCGCCTATCAGTGCCCATCATTTTTTTTCCCGAAATTGTCAGAATTTTTTGTTTATAGCACAAAAAAGCTTGTTCAATTAATTAGTTAGTGCCCTTCAGATGCCACTCAGTAATTCCAGTCGGTAGCTCCTCATCAGTGTGGCCTATCCAGTGCCACCTATCAGTGCCCATCAGTGCTGCCTATCAGTGCCCATCATTTTTTTTCCGAAATTGTCTGAATTTTTTGTTTATAGCACAAAAAATAAATACCTCAGAGGTGATCAAATACTACCAAAAGAAAGCTCTATTTGTGGGAAGAAAATTATAAAAATGTAGTTTGTTACAGTGAATGCGCAATTGTCATTTAAAGTGCAACAGCGCTGAAAGCTGAAAATTGTCCTGGGCAGGAAGGGGGAGGAAAGTGCCCGGTATTGAAGTGGTTAAGCTTTGACAAGAAAAAATTTGGAAGTTGTTTGGTTTCTCTGCATAGCTGCACCAGATTTTGCACTATCCAGTTTTAGTAAATCAACCCCACTATGTTGTTTTTTTTTTAATCTGATGTTCATCTGTTATCTGCACAAGTTTTTGAATTAAAACTTTCTACGATTTGCAAGATGGCATTTGGATCAAGTCACTGTCTGCCAAGCTACTGAGACTGTAACTTAAAGCGTAACTCCACTTTTGTTGAGGAAAAAAAACATTCCCCTCTGGGTGATCTATGTACATTGCAAAGATTATGACAACCTTTGTTGCAGATTCCTACCTTTTGTTAGTCTGAAGAAATCACTGTTTGTTTCACTGTGCCTCTGTCCTGAGTGGGTCTAATGGGAGTGGTTTCATAATTATCAATCAGCTGTGCAGCTGCAGAACACTAATGAGGAAAGCTTCTGGGCCTGCAGTCCTTTAGACATGTTCCTATTGGGATGCCTGAAATTTGACTTATATCTTAGGCACACTTCTGGGAAAATTGGTGAGCCAATCACACAAGCAGGAAATTATGTTTCCGGGGGGCAGCCAGTACACATTATGTGTACAGAACAACTCCAGGTGGCCATATTGCATTGCATTGCATTTTCAAAGAATTACAGCGGCTGCAGATTGAAAAGTAAGGGTCATATTTTTTTTTTTTTTTATATATATATATTTATTAAATTTTCATATAAAAGTACAAGATTTGTTGAAGCAGGAGTAGTCTGCCAGCAAAGGCAACAAAGTAGAAGACATAATACTACATATTAAGCAAGATAAAACTGCATGGTTTGGAGACTACAAACATTAACAAGATAACTAATAACACAGTATCTGGTCCAACAAGAGTAACTAACTGGTGGTTCTGCCAAAGGAGTGGAAGCATGTGAACATTCACCCCGGAAATGGGTAGAAAGATTAATAAAATTATGAAGAAATATCAAACATTTCACATCAAATAATGTGCTACTTAAACACAAATATTAGGTGGAATGCCTAAGGGGAGGGGATATGAGAGTTTAAGGCGTTGGAGCTGTCCTGGATCCTAAGTTTACCCAATGTATTAGCAAGGTCTGCACACAGGTACCAGTCCGTATAGTGGAAGGGAGTCATGTGAAAAGAGATTTCCTCTGGAGAGAAAGAGTGTTCCATGAAGCGACACCATCTTGCAATAAAGCGTTTTAGTGATGTAGAATGTTGGGTGATAGTGTCTAATTTCTCAATGTGAAATAGGGTTAAGAGTACTTGTTTTACCAAGGCAATTTGAGGTGGGGAAGGGTGGATCCAAGCTTGCATTATTGCCCTGCGAGCTGTCAGAAGGCAGATATGGACCCATTGAGGAAGAGAGTCACAGGTAGGCATTGACGAGGAAGCCTGCGAGGTATCGCAGCTGAAAAGGCATAACAAAGGGTCCTTAGGAAAGGGTAATCTTGAATAACATTCAATTACAATATGACTTACCCTCTGACGACAGTTGTCAAATCATCGAATGCACTGTGAATTTTCTTGAAAATTTGTGTATGAACATGGATACATTATTTACCAGTATATGGACAGCTATGGTTTCTCTGCACTTGATACCAGCTGTGTGTGTGTGAGTATTGGATAAGAAAAACACAAAACAAAAGTGTTTTTATGGAAAGATTGTAACTCATCACTCTCCGGGATTTCTTATGTTTGTTGAATACCATTTTGTTGTTGGCCATGGTACTATCAGCACAGTACTGTGTTAACTGATGAGGCAAAGACTGAACAAAAGTTTAGCAAAATGATGTGTACGTTGCAAATGTATATAACATTATGTTTGGAGAAAACAATGTGCCTTTTCAAATCCTTGACTGGGTTGCAGTCCTGGGATCAATATTTACTGCAAAATCTTCAGGATAATATCAGAGCATCAAACTGATCTAATATTAAAACTGTGTTAAGCAACATACAATGACCCAAAACACAGAAGTAAGTAAGCCACAAGGTTGGTATTTTAAAATCTACCACACCTGCTCTTTTCCAGCTGGAATGAGCTGAAGCAGGTCATAAACAGGATAGGCCAAAATTCTTCTACACATGTTTGAGTAGCAGTTTTAAAAAAAAAAACATTTGAGGTTATTGTCGATAAGAGTCTATACATTTATTACTAAACATAAAAGTTTACATACTTTTCCATCCATGACCTTGACTGTGGAAACCATTATTTCCTTATTATGTTATGTGTAGTTTTTCTTATATTAATGCCGCGTACACAACGACCGTTTTTCATGACGAGAAAACTGCCATTTTTTAGATTGGTCGTGAAAACCTGTCGTGTGTATGCTCCATAGCAGTTTTCTCAACGAGAAAACTGCCCGCAAAAAAATTAGAACCTGCTCTATTTTTTCTCGTTGTTTTTCCCGCCGTTCTTTTTCTCGTTGCAAAAACCCGCTCGTGTGTATGCTTTTCCGAGGGGAAAAAAAATGTGCATGCTCAGAATCAAGTGTAGCGGCCTCCACTCTGTCACTCCACTGCTGGCTGGTTTCTGCTTGTCTAGGGGTACCTTGGAGGAGAGAGTGCAGGGTCACCACGTCAAGCCTCCACCACAGATGTTTGTGTGGTGTAAACAAAGTTCCTTTACCTTCGGGTCAGTGTTCTGAGTTTGGAGCCTTCACCTCTTCTGTAGAACAGTGTCTGCCAGTAAATGAGCCCCATACCAATAAAAGTCCAACACTCCTTTATTCTTCAATGTCAGGATGAAACACAATCAGTTGGACTCCCTCAACGAACAGACAGGGGGTGTGGATACGAGTAGGCCCAGGCACAATGAACTCTCCTATTCCTCTATCAGCGAATAGGTTTGGCACATAATCTATGCCACCTGTTGAAAATCTTGGTCGCTGCCACCGACCGGATGAACAGTGAACCTTCCTCCTGACTGCACTCGGCCCCTGTTTGGGAAGATACCCCTCCGGGCGGTCTCCTGAGGCTCACCCGGCACCAGCAATCTGCTGCACCAGGTCTTCGGGTCTTCGGTCCCTTATGCCTCTGGATTCGGGTACCCCACTCCCGAGGTCCCCTAGGATATCCTTCCCTCGTGGAGCCCAGCAGAGGACACTGGGCCCCAGGCCTCCAACCGAGTACCTCACCCCAGGCTGAAGGTGCCTGGGATGGAACACGAGCTCCGGGTGTCCAGGCCTAGGCCGCCTGGACACCGACCACGAACCACAGCCCTCAGGCCGAAGGTGCCTGGGACTCGACGACCCTCATGACCAAAATGGCCGACCCCTTTATACCCTCCCCCAGAAAGCCCAGCCGAGCCCCCGCCCCACTGTACTCATGCTGCGAGGGGCCAAAAAGGGTATGCCACTGCAACGATGGCTCAACCCCGGGCCCAAAATGACAGCGCCACCTGCTGGGCCCCAGGGAACCACACATCACTGATATCCCCACCAAATTCAAACATGAGAGAAAAGCATATACCGGCTACACAAGTATGAGACGGGAGCGCTTGTTCTGGTAAAACTAGCGTTTGTAATGGAGATAACACATTCGTCACGCTGTAACGGACTGAAAAGCACGAGGCTGAAAAGTGCGAATCGTCTCTCACCAAACTTTTCCAACATGAGATCAGCAAAAGCAGCCCAAAGGGTGGCGCCATTCGAATGGAACTTCCCCTTTATAGTGCCATTGTATGTGTTGTTGTACGTGTTGTACGTCACCGCGCTTTGCTTGAGCGTTTTTTTTCCTTAACGTGTGTATGCAAGAGGAATAACGATGAATCACGTCGAGAAAAACTTCGTTTTTTTGCATGACAGGAAAAACGGTCATGTGTACGCGGCATTAGACTGTTTTTGTTTATCATGACACATTATGATCAGATAATGTTCTATTAATCTATTAAGACAATTAATGCAAGATTTACAGCAAAAAATAAGATAAAAAAAAACAGCCCAAGATTAAAAGATTAAACAACAAAACCGACATTTGCTTCACTATTCAGATTCAATCTTGAGCTTTCCTTTGCCATACTTTATTTCTTTAATATTTGAATTGGATGGCCTTAGTCTGCCAGCATATTATAACCCACTTCTTCCAGGTCATTCTGACTCACCCCAGCATGTGACTGGACAGTGACCAGTCTCCTTTCTCTTCCTATCAGCATGCTTCTTCTCAGTAGATGTAGTAATTGGCTCCTTGTGCTGCTTCTTCCTCCTTCTTCATATTCCAGCTCAGCTATACAGAGAATCCAGGATGCTAATAACAGGTAAAAATCTGGTTCTTGCACTGCTTGAATTAAAAAATAAAAAAACATTTAATGATGGATTAATTTTACCGAGCTGCATCAGTTTGTATTTTATATCTGCCTAAAATTCAGCCTTATAGATTCACAAACCCTTTCTTACAATTATAAATAAGCAAATAAGTATTTTTCTGTAGCATAAAAGATAAAACAATTTGGTGAAGCATTCCACTTCATTAGAAGCCATAATTAGGAACCATAACTTTTTTTCTTACCTGGCCCTAGTTTGCTACCATAATCACCATGCCCATGTTATACTGCTAGGGCCACTTTATTATATCTACACCTCAAAAACAGTTAAGGTAGTCAAGTAATGCCATACAATTACCATAGCTTTAGTACATAGTTTATTATATTATTCTAACCCTAGATTTCACCTTGCCCACTGTATGTAGATCAAGCCATGAAAACCACTACATCTAGTCCATGGCAATAGATTAACTAGATGTAGACCTTGCCATTAAAACCACTATACCCAGACTTTGCCAATAAAAATACTGTCCCCAGAGAAAAGTTTCATACACCTTATGCAAAACCTATGCAACTGGAGCCTCTGTACCCAAATTATATTGCTAGTGGCATCAGACCACGCAAGCTTTTTAAAGTTTGTTTTTTAAATCTTCAGAGGATTCAGAATGTTAGGAAATAATAACAAAACTTTTGCCAGCATTCACTTCAACAAAAACCCAATTTAAACAACATACTATTTATGTATTTGTACATGGGCAGCCTGTATGTGGCATTGACAGCTTTAGTTATCAGAAAACGTTGTTATGGCTATGGCTAGGTGCAATACCTACAGTAATCATAGCTTACTTCCTCTTTTCTTAATGGGAGGCTGAAACACCCTGGGCTGTGAGGTAACTAAGAGATCATGTTAGCACATTCAGTACTCTATGTGACACAAGGGAAATATGGGGCATCAAAATCTATGATAAAGTAAAAATTTGTCCCCAGCAATTCAAAATCTTATAGCACAAAATGATGTGCTTGCTTTTGCTGATAAGGAAAACCTCCACCAGCTCCCTCAAAGGCATGCTCTCACCTTAGAATTTTGACATAAGGATCCCAAAGCAGGCAGAGCTTAGCGATCCAGGAGAGAGTGGGACACAGTGAACTGTATGTTTCTGGTCTTTGTGCAGCTGCTTCCAGGTTTCTGAATACAGCGCCATTTATGTATTGTGAAGTGTATGTTTTTGCCACACCCAAGTGAGTGTATTTCTTTTTATAAGTTTTAAATAAAGTGAATAACAGTAAGCACTATATGATTATTATTTTTTTATTTGGCTGCTTGCAATTTCTTTGAGAGGCTGTGTTCACTAGCCAGCTGAGTTAATTGCCATTTAGTCTGGTATAGATTTTAAGGGCAACCCCCATGACAAAAAAATAAAATAAAATGGAGTGGGTCCCCCCCCTCAAAATCCATACCAGATCCAAGCACGCCTCTCCCCTCCTGGACCATACCAGGCCACATGCCCTAGGGGGGTGGGTGCTTTGGGACAGGGGAGGGCTCTGCACCCCCCCACCCAAAAGCACCTTGTTCCCATGTTGATGGGGACTTCTTCCCGACAACCCTGGTCAGTGGTTGTGGGGGTCTGTGGGCAGGGGACTTATCAGAATCTGGAAGCCCCTTTTAACAGGTCCCCCCCCATGTGAATGAGGAGGGGTACATTGTACCCCTCCTCATTCACCCAAAAAAGTGTCAAAAATAAATAAAAAAACAGTATACAGGTTTTTGACAAAGTCCTTTATTTAACCACTTCAGGCCCATGGTACGTCATATGACGTCCTCGGCTTTGTGGGGGTATATCTGAATGATGCCTGCAGCTACAGGCATCATTCAGATATTGCCGGTTTCAGCCAGCGATTCCCTGCACCATGAGAATGATCATAGCGGCTGTTCCACCACTTGATCGTTCTTACGGGCAGCGGAAGGAGACAACCCCCCCTCCCGCCGCCCTCCGGTGCTTCTCCCGACTCACCTGTGCGATCGGTGAGTGGGTGACAGGATCCGCCGGCCCCGGATGTTGATTACAGAGATTTCCAGCGGACCAGATGGTCTCTATGATCTGAATTCAAAAAAATGGTTCCGCTTCGGCTTTGACCCCATATCTCACTGTAAAGAGGTCCTGTCGTGTCATATTCCTATTACAAGGGATGTTTACATTCCTTGTAATAGGAATAAAAGTGATCAAAATTTTTTATTTTTTTTAAAGTGTCAAAAAAAATAAAAAAGTAAAATTAACAATAAAAAAATAAAATAAAATTAAAGTGCCCCTGTCCCCGTGTGCTCGCATGCAGAATGCATGCAGAAGTGAACGCATACGTAAGTCCCGCCCACATATGAAAACGGTGTTCAAACCACACATGTGAGGTGTCGCCGCGAACGTTGGAGCAAGAGCAATAATTCTAGCCCTAGACCTCCTCTGTAACTCAAAAAATGTAACCAGTAAAAAAAATTAAAGCGTCGCCTATGGGGATTTGTTATGTACTGAAGTTTGGCGCCATTCCACGAGCGTGTGCAATTTTGAAGCGTGACATGTTAGGTACCTATTTACTCGGCGTAACTTCATCTTTCACATTATGCAAAAAAATTGGGCTAACTTTACTGGTTTTTTTTATACTAAAAGTTTTTATTGAATTTTTTTTAGAAAAAGTTGCAGTACAAAACGTAAAGGCCACATGTGAACAGTGATCATAATATAGGCAATCAACAATCCACAAAGGACCAAAGGTTAAAGTATATTCACAGAACTTACAATAAACAAATCAGAGTACATTGCATCACTGTAAGGCATATCTATCAATACTGCGAACTTGAAAAGAAAAATTAAAATAAAGGAAAAACATAAGAACTTAAGCTCAGGTCAATCATTTAAGCGGAATAGAAACCAAGGGTTCCATTTAGCATCATAAACAGGGATTGAATTGAGTGTGTGAAATATTTTTTCTGATGGCATGATGTGGTCAATCCTAGCCAGGACCTGGGCAAAGGGAACTGTAGGAGCCTTCCAATGGAGGGCCACCGTCCAATGCAGTGCGATGCAAATAGTGTGTATCAATCTCATTAAAGGTTTAGGGGTATCAGGAACCCCCTCAAACAGCAGACAGTGAGTGTGTGTCAGAGCCATGCTCCTCCCCGCCAGCTTATCTATTAGATCCAGAGTCTCCTTCCGAGTGGGTTGCAACTTCTCACATTCCCAAAACAGGTGCAGAAATGAGCCCGAAAGGGGGCAACCACGGAAACACATGGCGGAGCTCTGAGGGAATATCCTGCATAATCTCTGGGGTGTATAATACCAGTGAGTAAATAATTTGATCACTGTCTCTCTAACCGTGAGAGAAATAGTGCACTTCCTTAGGTTCCGCCAATTAGCATCCCAGCCTCCATCTCTATAATCTAAGTTTAGTTCCTGCTCCCACTGGGACAAATGTTTAAGAGTTGAGTCATCTGTATCTCCCGCTATAGACTTGTAAACTGCGGAAATCAAGCTTTTCTGCCTGGGGGAAGTGCGACACAGGGATTCGAAGAGGGTATTAGAATCCGAAGGGGTACTTGCGTTGTGGGTTTGAAAAAAGTGGCGGATTTGTAAATATATATAAAACTCCCCTATAGGGATATTCCTCTGGGCTTGAAATTGGGCAAAATAAATGAACCTATCCCCCTGGAGGAAGTCTCCCAGAGAAGTCAGGCCACTACTATTCCACCACTCAAATTGGCTAGGCTCTGCAAAGGCCGCCGGAAGCTTAGGGTCACCCAGAAAGGAGGACCCGGGAGGGATGGCAGACCTGAGTGCTAGTTTGGTTTTACAGCGATCCCACAGCTTCAAACCAAGGGCTACAATCATGTTCCTCTCCATAATTGCTGAGGCATAAGATCTAGAAGACCATAATAGTCCAGGCAAGTGGAAGGGGGCTATAGAGTCCTGTTCAAATTTAACCCAAGGGGCCTTAGAGTCCCGTATATTCCATTGGGCCTGCTGTGAAAATCTGCTGGCCAGATAATACAACCATACTTGTGGGACGCCCAAACCTCCAGATGCATATGATCGATAAAGTACCCTCCTAGAAAACCGTGGGGGCTTATCATTCCAAATAAATCTGTTCAAGAAGGACTGCAATTTAAGAAGATAGGATTTAGAAATCTGAAGGGGGAGGGCTCTAAATAAATAAAGGAGCTTCGGGAAGATAGTCATTTTAACAGCTGTTATCTTTCCTAAAAAGGAGATCCTATAGGGGGACCAGGTTTTAAGGAATTGTTTTAAGTGGGTGATCAAGGCAGGGAAGTTGAGGTTGAATAAGTTAGCAAAATCCCCTGTCAGTTTAACCCCCAAATAAGAGAGATTGGACTTAGCCCAGGTGAAAGAAAAGGATTGTTTCAGATTCTCCAGCTCAGAAGGGGAAAAGCCCACCGGGAGAGCAACTGATTTGGACATATTAACTGAAAGGCCTGAGACCTCCGCAAATGTGGCCAGGGTGTTAAAAAGGTTCGGCAGGGAGATTAACGTTAGTGAGGAAAAGGAGTACATCATCAGCGTACATACAGAATTTATAGGATGCAGAAATATCAGGGTGTCGAAGGATTGCTATAGCCAAGGGCTCAATAACCAGGGCAAAGATAAGTGGGGACAATGGCACCCCTGTCTAGTTCCCCTACCGAGCTGGAAAAAGTCTGAGCTGCAACCCAGAATTTTAATACGCGTGCTGGGGTTCTGGTATAATGCATGAAAGGCCCGAACGAATTCCCCCTGGATACCATAACGCTGCAAGAGGAGAGACACATAGCTCCAAGACACACTGTCAAAGGCCTTATGTATATCTAGGCTAAGCATAAACAGTTTATTGGAGAACAGGTTTTCATCCTGTATAATGTTAGAGCCCAGACGGATATTGTCCGTGATAAAACGATGAGGGATAAAACCCGACTGGTATGGGGAGATGAGGGAAGAAATCGTCCTCCCAAGCCTATCAGCCAAAATTCTGCTAAAAATCTTTAAATCATTATTAATTAAATTGGCCTGAAATTTTGAGGCAATGAGTGGTCCTTATTCGGTTTAGGAATGAGAGTCATGTTTGCTAACAGCATCTCGTCAGGGAAGCTATCTCCCTGAAGAATCGCATTAAAAAGCTGATCCAGTCTGGGGGAGAGTTGGGAGGCAAATTTTTTGTAATATATGGCTGAAAAGCCATCAGGCCCCCGGGGAGGATAACATTGAGTACTTCAGAGAGGGAAATAGGTAGGTTGAGTTTGTCTGACTGAGAGGTGGTGAGGGTGGGGATGGGAATTTCGTCAAATTGATCTAGCGCCTCCTTGGAGGGCACAGACTGAGGAGAACCCAGAAGCTTAGAATAATAAGCCTTAAAAACTTCAAGGACTTCCTGAGGATGAGACGTAAGCTTCCCTGAAGGGGAGGTCCCTTTATATACATGCGGGGGGTGAAGAGACTGGTTCAGCTTTCTAGCGAACATTGTGGAGGCTCTATTGCTATGTAACAGGAATCTGGCCTTAGACCATCTCAAGGCTTTCTCAAACTTAACGGATAGTAATGAGTCTAACTCTAGTCGTTTTTTGTTCTATTGTTCATCTGGTAGATTCCAAGGTTAGGGCAGAAGTATTTTTAAATAAGACGTCAAGTTCTCTAGAAAGCTGTAAGATTGTTTGCTTATTTAGTCTATTACGAGCTGAGGCCAAGCTAATAAGCTTACCCCTCAAAACAGCTTTATGAGCAACCCACAGTGTGGGGATAGGGGTTTCAAGAAGGGCATTTAAAGCAAAATAATTTTCAATAGATTGAACCACCTCCGTCTCCACTACAAGGTCAGAAAGGAGAGCCTCATTAAGATGCCAGGAGAACGGGGTGGGGGAGTGTTTAATGAGTTTGTGGTGAAAGAGGTGATATGGTGGTCAGACCAGACACAGTTATGTATGGAAGCTGTCTGAGAGTTGGCCAGCACAGTGGGGGTAGAAAAGATATAGTCTAACCTAGAGTAGCTATTATGGGGTGGAAAAAGAAAGTGTATTGCCTAGCACCCATATTATGAGCTCTCCAGGTATCCATCAATTGGAACTCATGGAGCTTACGGGAAAAGGATTTAGGAAAAGCTCTAGAGCCAGAGGAGGTCGTGCATCTGTCTAGGGTACAGTTAGCCACCATGTTATAATCGCCCCCTATTATCATGTGTGGGGAATGATAATTCGTTAGTATAGTAAAGAATTCAGTAAAAAGGAGGCTGAGGTGTCATTAGGGGCGTAGACACTAATAATGGTCAGTTCCTTGTGGTGCACCTCACCCTTGATTATAACAAAGCGACTCTCTTTATCCTTATAGGTGTGATGTACAACCATAGGAAATGAGGAGTGAAGGAATATGGCAGCTCCCCTACATTTGGAGGAGTGAAGGGTTTAAAAGGCCTGCGGAAAGGACCTGTGAAAGAATTTGGGATGAGAGGAGTGGGAGAAATAAGTCTCCTGAAGCAACAGAATTTTTGCGTTCAGCTGCTTATAATGGGAAAAGGCTTTCCTCCTCTTATTGGGGGAGTTAAAGCCCTTGACATTATGAGAAATACAATTAGTCATTGTAACCAGTATTGGGGGACAGGCACAATTGGCAGCAGAGGGAATTAGGTAGAGGGTTCCAGACCCTCAGGAAACTAGCCCCCACTTGAAACCACCCCTCGAAGGGAGCTGCCACATTCCTAAGGGGAAGAAAAACAACACCCTCAAGCATCAGCAGCAAAACATTTAACCACTTCCATACAGGGCATTTCACCCCCTTCCTGCCCAGACCAATTTTTAGTTTTCAGCGCTGTTGCATATTGAATGACAATTGCGCGGTCATGCAACACTGTACCCAAATGAAATCTTTATGGGTTTTTTCCCCCACAAAGAGAGCTTTTGTTTGGTGGCATTTGATAATCTCTGCGGTTTTTATTTTTTGCGCTATAAACAAAAGAAGAGAGACAATTTAAAAAAAAACACAATATTTTTTACTTTTTGATTTAATAAATATCACAATTTATTTAAAAAAAAAATAATGTTTTCCTCAGTTTAGACCGATATGTATTCTTCTACATATTTTTGGTAAAAAAAAAATCGCAATAAGCGTATATTGATTGGTTTGCGCAAAAGTTATAGCATCTACAAAATAGGGGATAGATTTATGGAATTTTTTTTTTTTACTAGTAATGGCGGAGATCTGCGATTTTTATTGTGACTGTGACTTTGCTGCGGACATATCGGACACTTTTGACACGTTGTTCGGACCATTCACATTTATACAGTGATTAGTGCTATAAAACTGCACTGATTACTGTGTAAATGTGACTGGCAGGGAAGGGGTTAACACTAGAGGGCGCTGAAGGGGTTAATATGTTCCCTATTGAGTGATTCTAACTGTAGGGGGAGGGGACTCACAAAGGGAGGAGACCGATGTGTGTTCCTCTGTACTGGGAACACACATCGGTCTCCTCACCTCTGACAAGACGTGGATCTGTGTGTTTACACACACAGATCCACACTCCTGCCATGATCGCGGGCAATCGGGCTCGCGCACCGGGTCACGAGCGGTGCCGCGCGCGCGCTCCCTAGACGGCCAGGAATAAAAGACGTCATATGAGGGAGGGAGGGTTCCTGCCGGCGTCATATGACTATGGCCCGGTAAGGAAGGGGTTAAATATCTGGCAGACTTATATACTCTATCATATACAAATAGAACCCTCATGGCAAAATGGAGTAGTGTAGAACAACCTGAGAAAAAACAAATGCAAAAAAAATGCAAAAAACATCTGAGCTTAAAAAGAAAAAATGAAAAAAAGAAAAAAATAGGATCAAAAATTTCTTTGCATCCTGATAACAGCAAAAAACGACTGAGACAATCAAGTCTCGTACCCAGCAGCTTCACAGAAATAGAGCCCAAACTAAAAAAGGGGCACAGTGTGTGAAGACCAACAAACTTAGAACATGTCATTGCTGGGGGGGGGGGAACAACATGCAGCCGCACCGAGGGAAGACTCACTGTTAGTATTATGTAAAGTGATGAGTGCAGCGTCATCCAAGGTCAGGGGCTAAGTTAGTCAAAAAGGTACGTGAGGAGGTTCAGGCAATTAATTACGTGGTGAGGCGTCATCGTATCGAATCCTCCGGCGATCCCGTCTGCTTGGAGGTGTATGCCAAATCTGGGACGGTCTGGGAGTCAGGGGAAGGCGACGGACCGCATCAGCTTCCAGGAGACCAAGCTTCAACAGGATCTCCTAGCCCTCTGGAATAGTGGTAGCTGAGTATGTAGTACCATTATGAGGGACCACCAACTTAAAGGGGAAACACCAGCGATACCGGATACGGGCAGCCTGGAGTGGAGCAGTAATTTCCTTCATGCCTCTGCGCCTGTCCAAAGTAGCTGGAGAAACATCAGGGTAGATCTGCACTGTGCAACCATCTAGGGTGATCCTGGGGGTATTTCTAGCTGCTCTGAGAATATCCTCCTTCACCAGAAAGTCCTTCATACACAGCACAATGTCTCTAGGTGGTTTATCAGCAGGGGGTTTAGGCCTGAGTGCTCTGTGAATACGATTGCAAGTAAAGGCAGCAGATTCACAATCAGGCAGGAGCGATTTGAACAGCTTTATAACAGTAGGGATCAATTCTGTGACAGACTCTGGAATCCCACGCAATCGCAGATTGTTGCGTCTGTTTCTGTTGTTGAGGTCCTCGACTTGTGCCTGTAGCTGATTAAAGGCTGTATGTAAAGAATCATGTTCCCTGCTCAAGTCACTATATGCCAGTGCCAACTCGTCATGTTTATTTCCCAGCCTGTCTGTTCTGGTGCCTAGGGTTGCTATCTCCTAAGACAAGGCATGGGGTGTTTTATGCAGTTCTGATTGAAATTTAGTGGCAAGGCGATTGTACATGGTCTCCAGACTGGCATCCAGGTCTTCCTTGGACAGGGAGGAAGAGTACTCACTGTTTTGATCCGAAGGAGAGGCAGGCAATGAGGGATCCAGAGCGACAGGCAGAGCAGGAGAGTGTGCTCAGGCTTCGGCACCATTTTTGGCCATGCTGTACTGCTCCCTGTTGCGGAGGAAATAGTGTGTCAAAGATGTCTGAGAGGAGCCCTTGGAATGCTTCTTCTTGGACGACGGCATGCACAGCGGTTACCGGAGATGAGGGGTGTAAATGAGGAGATGATTAAGCCAGTTTATGACCCTCCGTGAGCCGTTATTATCCCACGATGTGAGGAGCTAACTCTTCAAGCGTCCATCTCTCTCAGCGCCGCACATGCGCCCCCTACTGTTTTGTTTTTTTAAAGCATTGAAACAGTTTTTTTCCCAAAAAACGCATTTAAAAAATTGCTGCGCAAATACCGTGCGAGATAAGAAGTTGCAATGACCGCCATTGTATTCTCTAGGGTCTTTGCTAAAAAAAACATATATAGTGTTTGGAGGTTCTATGTAATTTTCTAGCAAAAAAAATTATGATTTTTACATGTAGGAGCGAAGTGTCAGAATTGGCCCGGGCCTGAAGTGGTTAACTTGAAGAATGTCCCCTCGTCGTAGCTCCAACATGTCTTCTCCCTCTGGTTCTTCTCCCTCTGGTTCTTCTCACTCTGGGTCTTCTCCCTCCGGTTCTACTCCCTCTGCTGATGTCTTCTTCCTCTGGTTCTTCCGCCTGTTCTTCTTCCTCCACTGATGATTTCTCCTGATGCTAGCTACTGCTGTTGTGTCGGCACCCGCTGTCTGCCATTTCTTATATAGCCATGGAGCGTGGCCATCCGGTGATGCCATCTGGAGACCTCATCCCCCTGTGATGTCACCACCCCATCATGGCCTGGGTGGTGACATCACAAGGGTGCGGGGTCTCCAGATGACATTACCCCATGACTATATAAGAAATGGCAGACAGTGGGAGCCCACACAACAGTGGGAGCTAGCCTCAGAAGAAGTCATCAGTGGAGGGAGAAGAACCGGCAGAGGAATCAGAGGAAGAAGACATCAGTGGAGGGAGAAGAACCAGAGGGAGAAGACCTGAAGGAGAAGACCTGAGGGAGAAGACACATTGAAGCTACAACAGGGGACATTCTTCATTTTTAATAAAAGACCTTGTCAAAAACCTGTGTACTGTTTTTGATTTTTGAAATTTTTTGGGTTGAATGAGTAGAGGTACAATGTACCCCTACTCATTCACATAGGGGGCTTCCAGATTCTGATAAGCCCCCTGCCCACAGACCCCCACAACCACCACCTAGTGTTGTGGGAAGAGGACCTTGTCCCCATCAACATGGGGACAAGGTGCTTTGGGGTGGGGGAAGGGGGGTGCACCTATGCTGAGGGCATGTGGCCTGGTATGGTCAAGGAGGGGTGGAGCTCGCTCGTTTCCCCCCTTTCCTGACCTGCCGGGCTGCGTGCTCAGACAAGGGTCTGGTATGGATTTTGGGGGTACCTCACGTTGCTTTTTTTTATTTTGGCATGGGGTTCCCTTTTAAGAACACAAGTCACATGCCTCAAGTTGGATCAGTTAAGATGATGATCTGACTTGTATGTTACTTACATTCAAATCAATGGGCAGAAATCGTGCTCAAGTCGGACCAAAGTAGTACAGGGACCTTTTTCAAAGTTGGACCGACACATGTCGGACCAGTTAGGATGGCTTTCCTTATCAACAAGAGCACATCACTTTGTTTTATTTGATTTTGGATTGCTGAGAAGGACTTATTAATCACCCTTTTACAGACTTTATTGTCCCATATTTCCCTTGTGTCACAAAGAGTTTGGACTGTTTTGGGGTTTTGATGTTTCATATTTCTTACAACTTACCTTGGTGTCCAGCTGGATGTATAAAAAAAACTTCTCCATTACTTCCTGGGTGGGCATGACACAGATGGGGTTTGCCAGCTGGTGGTTTCATTAGCACACACTCTGCATCATCTGCCCTCCTACTCCAGGAGATCAGTACCACCCATTATCAGGTGAACATTTTTTTTCTATGCAATCACTGAATATCGTTCTCATTAAATACACAGCCATAGATTGTTCACTTGGCAGAGTGTGTGAGAGCAGAGTGATCAGATAACAGCCTATGTGGATAGAGCTAAAGAAAATTAAACAGGAGAAGTATGTCTTGAGTGCTGTAAAGCTCACCATACACTATACAATCTGATTGTACAAATCTCCTTTAGATCTACTATCAGCTATGTAGTGCAAGGGCCTGCCTGACTGGATACAGAGTAATTGCATAGATGATGTCTCCTCCTAATATATAGTCCAGAGTTTAGAGGCATGCTGGGGATGACTGCTAAGGGCTTCTCTTCTTTCTCAATAGATACAAGCAGCACACATGTTCATTTTCTGCAAACTATGAACATTTCTTGGAAATTTTGCTTTGTGAAAGATTGAGCAAAAATTAGACACCCCTCCTTATGTATGTAAACAGTGTAGTGTCAATGGTAATTTGAGATAAATTCATATATACATAAAACATATCACACAACAAGGGAATAACTCCTCTTGAGTTACAATCTATTTTATACCTGTAAGTCAACATGATAAATATATGCACTAAATGGGAGAGATAATTGAAGATGGCTAAAAAAAATTGTGAGTATATAATATTCCTTGAAGAAGCCGACAAAGGTGTCCTTGAAGAAGCCGACAAAGATGAAACGCGTTAGTTGAGCTATTCCCTCCTTGTGTGATATATTTTACATATATATGAGGTTATCTCAAGTTACTATTGAAGGTACACTGTTTACATACATAAGGAGGGGGTCTCTATCTTCGGGGGTGCTTTGGGTGTTAATGATGTGTTATCACTATGTTTCTAATGTTTTTAAGGGGATATGTAAACCCCCAGCGTTATAGCTTCTAAGAATTGTTTAATAAAGATTTATTTTAATCAATGACTGTGTACTGATAATTATACTGAGAGGAGGTTCAACACCTTTAAAGTCCCACTAGTTTTCTATTTGTTACAATTGCTCTTTTCCGGGATGTGGAGTTGACTTAGTCAACCAGGACCCTATGCGTTTTTTTGTTTAGTCAATTTCACAAATCTAGGCATTCCTGTCAGAAAGCATAGCCAGAATCTGACCTCACCTTTCTCTACTGCAGTTAAAGTAACATAGCTTGTTAATGCAGTGATCACTGTGATCGGTCACAGCGATCATAGGGTACCAGTACTGGCCCAGTACAATGATCAGTATTCTGCTGTGTCCTGTGGACACAGTGGGTCACAAATTGCACCACTGCATGGCCCGAGGTGCGCGAGTGGGAGGACGTCATATGCTGTCCACCCAGGATAATGTAGCTCCCACTTGCCCGTATTATTATAATAGACTGGGTGGGAGGTGGTTTATATCCTCCTAAATTTCTGATTTACAGTTTACATATAACTTAGAAAACTGAGTGCCTTGCACTTTTCACATAATGACCTTTGTAAACCTCTCTTCACCTAAACAGGCATGTTTTCTACAGAGACCTCCTGTGCCTTTTCTGCAGGGAACCCAAGTAGGATGTTACCCAAGACAGGTAGGCTACTGCTTTTTTTTCTTCAGTGCATATAAAGTAACATTCGTGTAGACCCTACCAGTAAACCTCTCTTATTTGCTATCCTTTGACCAATGAAAATATTTTACTACATCCATGTTATTAAGTGCAAACAAAATACCTGTTGATCATGTAAGAAATATCAGAAGTTATGGGGTGTCTTGTGCTCCCTTCCTGTGTTCTGTCAAGGAGACTAATTAGGTCTCCTAGTTCTTAACTTGGACTACAGAATAATTATTATACATGTATGGACGTGGCAACTGTGTGGCGGTAATTTTAAAAGACACCGGGCAAGACAATATCTCCTAAGAAGTTTATGTAATGAATATTAAACAGTACAGCAATGCGACGATAGTCCCGGCCAAGTGTATGTAACACATACAGTAGGTGCCGCCGATTTTGTGTCAATCTCGCCTATTCTAGCGGCGAGATTGACACCCTACGAGCCCCGTCGCGAGAGCCAGCGCCGAGCTGTCTCATCATCGGAAAGGAACATTTTTGTTTTCCCTTTCGCAATGAGCGACACGCATTGCTGACATTGAGGCCGGTGGACGGAGATCCGACGTGGATTCCCGCCAATACCAGGCACTGTGTTTGATATGAATCCTGAGCAGGAACTCCACGCCAAATTTTAAATAAAAAACCCGGCATGGGTTCCCCCTCCAGGAGCATACCAGGCCCTTCGGTCTGGTATGGATTTGAAGGGGAATCCCCTAAGCCGAAAAAACGGCGTGGTGGTCCCCTTCAAAATCCAAACCAGACCCTTATCCGAGCACGCAGCCTGGCAGATCGCAGGAAAAGAGGGGGGGACGAGAGAGCGCCCCCTCCCTCCTGAACCGTACCAGGCCGCATGCCCTCAACATGGGGGGTTTGGGGCAGGGGGGCGACCTGCGGCCCCCCCACCCCAAAGCACCCTGTCCCCATGTTGATGGGGACAAGGACCTCTTCCCGACAACCCTGGTCGTTGGTTGTCAGGGTCTGCGGGCAGGGGCTTATCTGAATCCGGGAGCCCGGATTCCCCCGGTTTCCCCTTCAAATCCATACCAGACCGAAGGGCCTGGTATGTTCCTGGAGGGGGAACCCATGCCGGTTTTTTATTTAAAATTTGGCCTGGAGTTCCCACTCAGGATTCATACCAAACACAGTGCCTGGTATTGGCGGGAATCCATGTCGGATCCCGTTCAATACAGTGTCGCATCTCCTTCTCGCTATTGCAGCAAGCGCGAGATGTCGGCACCCTGTCGCCGAGAATCTCCGCAATGGGATCGCGATGGATATACAATGTCGGCGGCACCTACTGTATAAGGCACTTTTACAGTTCAATAACAGGGCAGTTCAGGTAGCAGACTTGTAGCAGTATGCTTGAGGATTACTTCCTAATAATACTAGGTTCAAGCTATTGCGGGTCCTGTATGCCATGTTTGCGTGGGCACAGCATTTGAATGGCTTCTGTATTTGAGGGAAATGCAGTGAAAAGGTATCTGAACCTTTTTCCATAATGTACCCGCAGGACAGCAACATGGAACTGCATAGTGCTGCAGCACCATGTGGTTTTGTGCACCCAAAAACATGCTGTGTTTTCAGATGCGTGAAGGGTGCCATTACGAATTAACGACACCCCTGCATGTCTGCTAAAGAGCATTTTGACTGTGAGTAGACAGGTCCAATTAGCTGGCTGGCCACTAGATGGTTCTGTTCCCATTATAGCTTTTATAGAGGAAATTTATAAGCAAGTTATAACTTCCCTTTTACCTAGAGTCAGAGCCAATATATAAGCCAGGTTAGGAGGAGCCTTACTGCAGTTAGGGCATGGGAGCTAAACACCCCACACCTATGTGGATGTAACCAGCATGTGTAGGCCCTGGATAGGGCAGATGTAGACCTGCACTCAGGAAGAGCTGGCTGTAGTTTTTCTGCCCCTTATGGGGGTGGGGACTAGGGCAGATTGCAAAATGCCTTTCAGGCCAGGCCAAGCGTTTCCTGTGTGAGGCTGCTTACCTGGAGGGTCCTGGGAGAGGTGTACCTAAGGAGGTAGTGACTACAGAGAGCCCCAGGGTGGAGGAGGGATATGGCTGCCAAGGTGCTGCATATGTTTTCTAATGTGACTACTGCGAATCATCCACTAAATGTGTTTGACTATGTAGCATCACCCCCTGTAGGGGTTGCTCATGACAGGGCTCCCCACTGCTGCACAGCCAGGCCACAAGTAACTTTCACAATTTCTCTAGAGGCAGGGAACAGTCTTTGAGCTTTGTTTTGTTGTTTTATTAGGGGTAATAACTTGGGTGGGGAATAGGAATTATGGGATGCCCAGCTTGATAGCAACAAAAACAGGGACAACTTCCTCCATATGTACAACTCCAATTGGCTCTGCTCCTTTACTCTGTACAACTGTGATTGATTCCTCTTACTTAGTCTGTACATCCTTGATTTATTCCTTTTTTGGTAACTATCATTCTCTGTTAGAAAAGCAACAGCCCCTTATGGACTAGGAACACTCAGTCCCTTTAGAAAGTAGCACAATGTGTTGTAAACTGCATCCTGGAGCACCTCCAACTCTGTTGTAGAAACTGGTCCCAGCTCTACTACTGCAGGAAATGCTAGCCCACCTGGCTGCTTGCCCACCTGGCTGCTTCTTTACCAGTCTACCCGACTGACTCTCTTCACCATTCTACCCGACTGACTGCTCCAGAGATCTCCCAGGGCAAGGTTGGGGAAGATTTAAGCACACCGCTATCTTCCAGAGAGACCTGCTACATGTGGCAGTCTCTTCCATGTGCTGACTCTCCAGGAAGACTCCATTCAAGCTTCTCCTTTTGTCAGGATCCTCCCAGGCCAGCACCTGAGCCATGGCCCAAGGCAGAGCACCTCCCCCCAGACTATTGGGTTCACCTCAAGGGCCACCAACAGTCCCCTCAGCACTCCATCTCCATCTACCACCTGACGCCCCTTTCTCGCATGACGATATACGTCGGCACAATGGCACGGCTGCGCAAATGGGAGTACAGGTACATCCCCTTTAATCGCGGCTTAGCCAGCACGCGCATGCCCACCGCGTGCTCCGTGACCGTGTCCCCAGGACACGCGGACTCGATGTCCGTCGGTGTCCTGCGATCGTGTCACGAAGCTGCAGAACAGGGAGATGCCTATGTAAACAAGGCATTTCCCTGTTCTGCCTAGCAACATGACAGAGATCTACTGCTCCCTGTCATTGGGAGAAGTGATCTCTGTCATGTCAGTGGTACCCCACCCACCCCCACAGTTAGAATCACTCCCTAGGACACACTTAACCCCCTGATCGCCACCTAGTGTTTAACCCCTTCCCTGCCAGTGTCATTTACACAGTAATCAGTGCATTTTTATAGCACTGATCGCTGTATAAATGAAAATGGTCCCAAAATAGTGTCAAAAGTGTCCGATGTGTCCGCCATAGTGTCGCAGTCACGATAAAAATCGCAGATCACCGCCATTACTAATAAAATAAAATAAAAATATGCTATAAATCCATCACCTATTTTGTAGACACTATAACTTTTGCGCAAACCAATCAATATACGCTTATTGCGATGTTTTTTTTTGCCAAAAATATGTAGAAGAATACATATCGGCCTAAACTGAGGAAAATAATTTTTTTTTATATATTTTTGGGGGATATTTATTATAGCAAAAGGTAAAAAATATTGTTTTTTTTCAAATATGTTGCTCTTTTTTGTTTATAGCGTAAAAAATAAAAACCGCAGATGTGATCAAATACCACCAAAAGAAAGCTCAATGTGTGGGGAAAAAAAGGACGTAAAGTTTGTTTAGGTGCAACGTCGCACGACCACGCAATTGTCAGTTAAAGCAACGCAGTGCCGTATCGCAAAAAGTGCTCTGGTCAGGAAGGGGGTAAATTCTTCCGGGGCTGAAGTGGTTAAAGGTTCACTTAGTCCCCTGTCAGGTCCACCGCCTGGGGATTGGCTAAGCTCCCCTAAGTATGTAGAACAACCCTCCTAGCCTTCGCCCTCCAGCTTCCAGAATGTTCTCCAACTTTGCAGGACCAGGGGGAGCCGCCAGAGAGCTGTTTGCAAGAGTCATCCAGCCCTGAACTCTAGTAAACTCTGACCCAGATTTAGACTCAGACTAAGGCCTCGTACACACGGCGAGAATCTCGTCAGGAAAAAACACGTAGTTTTTCTTGACGAGATTCTTGGACAAGAAACTTGTTCCGGCCGAGTGTACACACGCTCCATTCAAAGAACCCACGGTTCTTTGAATGGAGCGAACGCGGTGACGTCACCGACTATGACGAGCGTGCGCTCGTCACATTCGATGACGTCGCCGCCATCTTGCTACACCCTACCTATGACTAGGAAGCTACCGCGCATGCGTCAAAGTCAATTCAAGCATGCGCAGGTTTCCACGGCGACAGGTAAGTGTACACACACACTTTTCTCGTCGAGAAACATGCCGACGAGAATCTCGACGAGAAAATAGAGAGCTGGTTCTCTATTTTTCTCGTCGAGATTCTGGTCAGTTTTCTCGACGAGAAACCATACACACGAACGATTTTCTCGGCAAGAAAGCTATCTCGGCAGTTTTCTTGTCGTTTCTTGCCGAGAAACTCGTTCGTGTGTATGAGGCTTTAGCCCTGAGTCAGACTATGGTTTACCTACTCTGACACTAGTAGCACACTAGAGGGTGCTACAACTATGTAATATTAAGTGACTCCGGGATGAATGTCGAAGTGATGTGACTATTATGCCATTTCCAGAATTCTATCAGTAAAGTGGAGCAAACTACTTTATGTGGTGGACATTCCATCCTTTTGGGATGTAGGGGTCAATGCCCGAGAATGTCATGTGGAGGTCTCTGTCATGAAGTGGGGCACAAGATGGAGGAGGGTTTGGCTTCAGCAGGGGAAGGACAGTGTTCTAGCAGGACAGGAGCAGATGTAAGGACTTGCTCCCAATCATGTAACCACTGAGTAAGCCATGTAAGAACTTGTGCTCTTGGCACAAGTTCTAGCCAATCGCAGAGTGCCTTTTACATGTAGGTGTGTGCAAGTGTGGGAACACAAGTGATTTACATGTGCTCCCAATCATGTAACCACTGAGTAAGCCAATGAGTGATCACATGATCAAGAAATCTTCCCCACCTCCCTGCAACCCAACCCAGTGAAAGGGCCACAGAGAGAGGGTGGGAAGGGGTTAAAGGCTTTAACAAAACTTGACGAAAGATAAACACTGCTCTTAGGGCTCGTTCACAGTGAGGAAGGCACTGCCACTCCACTGAAAAGCAATCAATGCTGAAATCACTTTTCAGAGGTGTTTCACAGGGAGTGAGGAGGCACTATGTTGCCTCCTCATCACCTGATTTAACTCTATAATTGCCGTACTATCACACTGCAATCGCATGCATTGCCCAGGGTTGCAGCGCGGTTCTTGTGCATTATTTGATTAGAGAGAGCCCCCTTGGTCCCTCCCCTTCCTCTGACATGGGCCGCTGGAGTGGCCACATCATTTCCCTTGGCCTGACACATTGTCTCCATCCACTGAGCGGCCATCTTCTTGGTGGGCTCCAGCTTTTCTACACACCACACTGAAGTGTGCCTTCCCTGCAGGACACCAACAGCTGATCCCATGTGAACCTTGAGCCTGTTTCCATCAAAGTGCTGGCCCCTCCTTTTAGTGTTTGAGGCTGGATGAGACTTGGGCTTTTACCTTTTAAATTAGACTGGACTGTGTTGTTCACACATGATTGCGTTTTTATCTGTACTCTGTGCTTTATCTATGGCCAAATAATAAATTTTATTTCATGGTTTATATGGAAGCAAGTTTTATTTGTTTATTTATCATCCTCTAATTTATCTACTTGTTTCTCATGGATTGGATACCTTGACATTATTAGTGTGCAGCATATAGCCTTTGTGTTTCTGTTACTAGGCAATGCCATCTGCCTACTCCTTCTCTCAGCCTTGATTGGTCCTTCCTTCTGAAGGCACCTCATTCAAGCCTAACTGACCCTGTGTCCCATGTTTGTTATAGGTTTTCCTATGCATCTGACTATTAGCCGTTGTTTTTATCTGATCTTCTGTGTATCAACTTTTTGCCTGTTTTCTGACCATGCATTCGCCTAATACCTGGACCAACCTTTTGCCTGTTTACTGATCATGTCTTGCCTTAAGGGAACAGGGACTGCTATAGGTGAAATTACACTGGGCAGCTTTGTTCTTTGACCACTTATACCAAGGTGAACATTACATTAAAACAAGCCACATGCACCGCAAGGATTTTGTTCCTTTTTTCAAGCTCCCCACTACCAGTCAGCTTGTTTCACTTTTCATCAAGGAACATTCTAGAATCCATGGTTTTCCAGTTAATATCATCTCTGATGGTTCTCAGTTTGTGCACAGGGTTGGGAAAGCCATTGGTTCATTGCTTGGTATCAGTTCTTTTTTTTCTTCTGCATACCATACCGAGACAAAAGCGCAGACAGAGCACACCAACCACTTTCTCAGATGTTTTGTCTCCCATAAACCGACATAATTTATTTTGTTTTCTATCTTGGACTGTGTTTGTCTAAAGTAAGTCAGATGCACATATCCTTGGGTTTCTCTCTCTTTTTCTGTGTCTACAGCCAACACCCTAGATTAGCCTTTTTTAACCGGGGTGCCTTTAAGTTTCTCTAGGGGTGCCTTGGCAAAATGCCTAAAAATCGCCCAAAAGTTGTATACAAGTCAGCGGGTGGATCAAGCCTGCCTTTCAGCTACACAAAGCCACAGATTTTCATTGTGCACCATTATAACCATCTAGCCACCGTGTCAGGGAAATTCCCCGTCTGTTGTCACCAATCTGCACTCAGTGCGCATGCGCGGCAAAACGGCGCATGCGCGTGCGTGGCGGGACGGCGCTTCGGCGTGCTCGGGTGCGCGCACCGGCGCAACGACGAATGCGCGTGCGCAATAGCTCGCCAATGGGACTACAGGCGGGCCTATTTAAACAGACGCAGTAACACTATCTGGTTGCTGGTTTGTCAGCTTTACTGTGTTTCCTTGTGCCTGAAAGAAGTTTAAGTTCTCCTGCTGTGACCCGGACCGGATTTGACTACGCTTCTGCTTCTCCTGAACCTGACCCCTTGGCTTGCTAAACAGACTTCTACCTCTCTCCTTGTGCTTGACCCTCGGCCTGTGACCCGGATCTGCTGCCTGTCTCCAGCCCTCTACCTTCTGCCTGTACCCTGGACTTCTTGCCTAACCTGACTATTCTGGTGCTTCCTGCTAAACTCCTAAACGGACTTGTGCCTTGCTACTGGTTGCCGTTTGACCCTGTCTACCCTTGGTGTTTGACTCCTGGCCTGTTCTTCAGACTCATCCCTGCTAGATTCTTCAGCAAGACACCTCTACCTGCTGGTGGCCAGTGCTCCCTCGTGCTGTCCTCTCCCTGTCTCACCTCCAGGGGGCGGAGTGCGCTTGGGTGCAAGGGTGAACCACTCTCGGCATCTCGGCCTCGGTAAGTACGTAGCCTGACAGTACAAACCAGCCAGATGTCTGAGGCCGACAGAGTGCGTTCCCCATTTGACACCCTCTGCCAGCAGGTCTCCACCCTAACGGACACTGTCCAAAGACTCCAAGAGGGATATACCCAGATTGATGGCCGTCTTCAACAGCTCACCGGTCTCCTAGGGCCTGGCCCCACAGCTGCCACCTCTGCCAACACCGCCACCAACTCCCAAGTACCTACGAGTTCTACAGTAGTGATGGCCACCCCTGAACCCAGGGTCCCTATTCCGGAACGTTTTTAGGGTGTCCGCAAAAAATACCGGGCCTTTAAAAACGCCTGCTCCCTCTACCTTGCCCTCCAACCAAGGACCTTCTCTTCGGAAGCAGTAAAGGTGGGGTTTATCATCTCTCTCTTAACGGATGACCCTTAAGCCTGGGCCCATGGCCTGATGGAGCAACAGAGCCCCATATTGGACTCAGTAGAGACATTTTTTGAACATATGGCTCAATTATACGATGATCCCCAGCGATCAGCCACGGCCGAGTCCGTCCTCCATAACCTAACTCAGGGGAGAAGACCGGTGGAAGACTATACGTCGGAATTTAGGAAATGGTCCGCCGACACCAAATGGAATGAGGCGGCCCTCAGATACCAATACCGCCAGGGACTATCTGAGACTCTCAAGGACGAGCTGGCCAGGATCGAAACCCCCACTACCTTGGAGAACCTGATCCAATCCGCCATACAACTCGATAGGCGTCTGCGTGAACGACGGGCGGAGCGATTTCAATCTCCTCGTCCCAACTGGCCTCCATCCAGGACTGTGCCTCACTACCCACCAACCTCTGCGCCTGCAGTCACACCTCTTCCTGAGCCAGAACCCATGCAGCTCGGGTTGGTTCGGGCTCCCCTGACTCCTGAGGAAAAACAGCGAAGGCGCCAGGCCAATCTGTGCCTATATTGCGGGGGTGCCGGCCACTTCCTCCTCAACTGCCCCGTAAGACCTAGTAAGTCTATCCCTAAAGACACTTTAAACTATCAACTCTTTGACAACCCTCAGTCTTATGTCATTCTCTTTGTGTCTCTACAGCTGCCGGAAGGGGCAATCCGCCTCCCGGCAATTATTGATTCTGGAGCCTGCAGCTGCTTCCTGGACTCTGCCTTAGCCTCAAGATTCCATGTCCCCACTCAACCTAAGGACCACTGCCTTCAGATCCACCTGGCGGATGGGTCCTTGCCCCGCTCTGCTCTGATCCCAGGACAAGATTTTCGTCCCTCTGGAAACAAGACCGCTGGTCTTGAGGACCTTCCACGATCTCAAACTGGCAGGTCACTTCGGAGCACGTAAATCGTCGGAACTTGTCTCCCGCTCCTTCTGGTGGCCAGGCTGGAGGCAAGATTGTAAGTCTTATGTCGCTTCCTGTACTCAGTGTCAACGTAACAAGGGGCCAAACACCAAGAGTTGGGGCCTGCTCAAGCCCTTACCCATTCCTGAGCGCCCTTGGGCGGACGTGTCCATGGACTTTATCGTGGACTTGCCTTCCTCCGGAGGGTTTACCACGATTCTGGTCGTTGTGGACCGCCTCTCAAAAATGGCTCACTTTTTACCGATGATTGGGACACCTTCAGCCATGGATACTGCTCAAATCTTTTTTAAGGAGATAACCAGGCTTCGTGGAATACCAAAGAGTATCATCTCCGACAGAGGGGTCCAGTTCACTTCAAAATTCTGGAAGGAACTCTGCAAGTCACTAGAAGTCAAAACCTGCCTCTCGTCAGCGTACCACCCCCAAAGCAATGGCCAGACAGAAAGAACCAATCAGACCCTGGAGCAATACCTCCGTTGTTTCTGCTCTGCTTCCCAGGATGACTGGGCATCTCTACTTCCTTATGCAGAGTTTGCCTATAACAATTCAATGCATTCTGCTACCAATCAAACCCCCTTTTGGGTCAATTACGGTTTTCATCCCTCCTTTCTCCCTGAAAACATCCCCGAGAGCCCTGTTCCCGCGGTCCAGGACCGAGTGGCTTCTGTCCAGGCGAATTTCCAAAGACTCCAGGAGAGGATGCGGAATGCCCAAGGATCCTACAAGAAATTTTATGACCGGGGAAGGAAGGAAAACCCGGCGTTCAGAGTCGGGGAAAAAGTTTGGCTTTCCGCCGCCAACCTCAGATTGCCTATTCCCTCTCGAAAGCTCTGCCCTAGATTTATCGGGCCCTTCAAGATCAAACGAGCTATTAATCCTGTGGCTTTTGAACTAGCATTACCTGATTCCTATAGGATTCACCCAGTGTTCCACTCATCTTTATTAAAACCCGTCATTCCCAACGCCTTTCCTGGAAGAGATGAACCTCCTCCACCACCAGTTGAAGTAGATGGGGAAAAGGAATTTGAGATGGAATCCATCCTGGGCTGTAGGAA
Organism: Rana muscosa; assembly: GCA_029206835.1. Classification (NCBI taxonomy): domain Eukaryota; kingdom Metazoa; phylum Chordata; class Amphibia; order Anura; family Ranidae; genus Rana; species Rana muscosa. The sequence continues at coordinate 541,970,688 of CM055117.1, read as the reverse complement.
AAAAGGCAGACAGTTACAATACTTGGTTAAATGGAAGGGGTACCCCCCGGAAGACAACTCCTGGGAACCATCCAGGAACTTGCATGCTCCTCGCCTAATACGAGCCTTTCACCAAGAACATCCGGAATTAATGGCCAGTCTGGGCGTCCGGAGTCCGCCCCTCGAGGGGGGGCACTGTCAGGGAAATTCCCCGTCTGTTGTCACCAATCTGCGCTCAGTGCACATGCGCGGCAAAACGGCGCATCGGCGCATGCGCGTGCGTGGCGGGACGGCGCTTCGGCGTGCTCGGGTGCGCGCACCGGCGCAACGACGAATGCGCGTGCGCAATAGCTCGCCAATGGGACTACAGGCGGGCCTATTTAAACAGACGCAGTAACACTATCTGGTTGCTGGTTTGTCAGCTTTACTGTGTTTCCTTGTGCCTGAAAGAAGTTTAAGTTCTCCTGCTGTGACCCGGACCGGATTTGACTACGCTTCTGCTTCTCCTGAACCTGACCCCTTGGCTTGCTAAACGGACTTCTACCTCTCTCCTTGTGCTTGACCCTCGGCCTGTGACCCGGATCTGCTGCCTGTCTCCAGCCCTCTACCTTCTGCCTGTACCCTGGACTTCTTGCCTAACCTGACTATTCTGGTGCTTCCTGCTAAACTCCTAAACGGACTTGTGCCTTGCTACTGGTTGCTGTTTGACCCTGTCTACCCTTGGTGTTTGACTCCTGGCCTGTTCTTCAGACTCATCCCTGCTAGATTCTTCAGCAAGACACCTCTACCTGCTGGTGGCCAGTGCTCCCTCGTGCTGTCCTCTCCCTGTCTCACCTCCAGGGGGCGGAGTGCGCTTGGGTGCAAGGGTGAACCACTCTCGGCATCTCGGCCTCGGTAAGTACGTAGCCTGACACACCGGCATCCTAACAACCAATGATGTCATCGGTTGATAAGGAGCATGTAGGGCGCTTGCACTGCACTCTTGTTTGCCCCTCGCCTGTCCCTCTCTGTCAACAATGGGATCACATTAACAGAGTGATGGACAGACACTAGGGGAGAAGATAAACATTGGAATACTAATCAGTACATGAAAAGAAACAGAAGGCTCATGGACCTAGCGTATTTTCCTCAAAAAACAGGTATTTATTTAAATATGAAGGTAAGTATCATGCTCACAAACATAGACTTGGTAAAAACATATCATAATGGTCCTCCACATGAGCCAATAAAACTGTCCGCATCACATGGAACTATCTCTGTGGAGGCGTAGACTGGCCAACACGTTTTGAGAAATTCCTCTTCCTCAGAGCCTAGCAGGCATGTTTATCCTGCCTGTTTATATGCAGTGTACTGAGTTAATGGTACAAGCCCTGTGAGCAAATTCCCAGGGCTGGTACCATTAACTCAGTACACCACATTTAAGCAGGCAGGATAGACATGCCTGCTAGGTCCTGAGAAAGAGGAATTTCTCAAAACGCGCTGGACAGTCTACGCCTCCACAGAGGTAGACCAAATGCGATGCGGACAGTTTTATGGACTCATGTGGAGGACCATTATGATATGTTTTTACCAAGTCTATGTTTGTGAGTATGATACTTACCTGCGTATTTAAAAAAAAATACCTGTTTTTTGAGGATAATGCACTAGGTCCATGCGCCTTCTGTTTCTTTTCATGTTCCAGAGTTTTGGATTCCCCAGTCTGTGGAGGGCAGTGACAAGTGCAATTATCCACCAATAAGTGTCAAAGCAGAGAGCTTATTGTCATATAGAGACACACTACACAGCGCAGGAGATTGATTTGTGTGGTTTTTGAATACTAGTCAGTACCCCTGTGCAAGGATGTATTTGCGGTGGAAGAATAAATCAGCTCTAACGTTGGGTGTCTTACATGTGTAGATGCTGTTGCATTATGTACAATTAGTAGTTTCGTTTTTTTACATTTTAGAATGGGGTGCCTTTAAGATTGTGCAGAATTTTACAAGGTGCCTTGACTAAAAAAAAATTGAGAGACATTGCCCTAGATAGCAGTTTGTCTCCAATCTGTTATCCACCACTCCACAGGCTAAATTCACCTTAAGGCATTTGTCTGTGACAATCTCGCTACTGCCACTATCATGCAAGAGATTGCCACTGAATCTGTTCTGCCAGCATCAAAGTGGGTCAACACAATTGGTTATCTACCAGGACCATTGCCCCTTTGGGTGATTCTTTCTTCACAAGGCACTTGAACTCTACTGACTGTGTGACCAAGGCTTGTTAGAAGTTTTTCTAAGTGCCTGACTAGCTGCCATTGCCTGTATATGATCCTTTGTGTATTGACACTTTTCCTTTTTTTGACCAAATTTTTGTCTGCTGCCTGAACCGACCCTTTGCTTGTTCACTGACTATGTCTCTGCCCTCCATCTAGACTGACACTGTCCCTGACATTTCAGGATCATCTTTAAATCTAATGGTAAAACTAATTCAACGTATTATAATACAATGCATAAGAGTAATTGTATCATTATTTATTATTTAAATGATAAAAATGGTAGGTAATTAATAGGTATAGCTTAATCTTAACAGAATACAACATGAGGTATAGTTCAATATTATTAGATGTTATCATGTAAATGAAAATCATTCAGTTATGCTTTAAGTGACCAACAGTATGAAAATATAGGCTTATATATTCACAAGATACAGTATATCTTCAGATTAAAACGATGGAATCAAGCATAGTGATATAAAATGGCCATCCTAACTGCATATATCAAACTAAATGATCAATGCTCAATAATTCATAACATTTCTCATATATCAAATAAATAAAGTTCCAATATGAAATAAAATTTTATAATCCTATTAAATTTTACCGACCTTATGTAGATGAAGTCATCTTTATTTGCAATGGGGACACAACAAAAATCAATAGCTTTGTCCAGTACACTAATATCAAATCCTTGGGGTTAACCTTCACAAACAAAACACACTGCTATGAGATTATTACCCAGAATATGGTAGATATTACCTAGAATTTGGTAGTTGCCATCACAAACCTTGGGTAAGAAATATATTGTTTGGACAATTTAAAAGAACAAACTGCACTTTAGATGTACTTTAGATTATGCAGAGCAAGCAAAAATATTTGAAGATTGTTTTATGCAAAGAAATACTTGCAAGATTCCGTTGATAGCACATACCTGAACTTGACCAAGTTGATTGCTTGAAACTTTCCTCAACAAGTAAGTACTCTAAATTCTACACAAATTTTCATAACCTGGTATACAGTAATTGTCATAAAACAATTGGTTCAATATTAAATAAGCGTTTGCATTTCCTTATGATAGATCCACAAATGAACAAAAATCTTCCAATCAGACCTAAACTAACGTTTCGAAGGGCCCAAACACTCAGGAATCTAATAGCCTCCAGCCATGCTCATAAAAGTAATTCCTTCTTTACAGATTTTCTTATGCAATCTAATGGATCTCCCACATACCGCCCATGTACCATGTCCAAAGTCTTTGGAGACTTTTATTGGGATTTATATAATTGTTTAAACTCAGATCCCAAATTTCATTTTTCACAGGATAAGTTTGATGCCTTCTTTGCTTCTTTTCACTTATCAAAGCTCTCTTCAGCTCACCTCTCCTCACTAAATGCCACTGTCACATCTGAAGAGCTAGCTGAGGTTGTCAAACACTAGTGATGAGCCGAACACCCCCGGGTTCGGTTCGCACCAGAACCCGCGAACGGACCGAAAGTTCGTACGAACATTAGAACCCTATTAAATACAATGGATGCGAACGTTCGAATTCTAAAGTGCTAATTATAACAACTATTATGCATGTTATTGTCCTAAAAAGGGTTTTGGAACCCGGGTTCTGCACCAGGGGACATGTATCAATGCAAAAAGAAGTTTTAAAAACGGTCGTTTTTCGGGAGCAGTCATTTTAATGATGCATAAAGTGAAAAAAAAAAGTCAAATATTCCTTTAAATATCGTACCTGGGGGGTGTCTAAAGTATGCCTGTGAAGTGCCACGTGTTTCCCGTGTTTAGAACTGTCCCTGCACAAAGTGACACTTCTAAAGGAAAAAAAAGCCATTTAAAACTTCTTGCGGCTTTAATGTAATGTCTGGTCCCGGTAATATGGATGAAAATCTTTAAGAAAAATGGCATAGCTACCCCATGACCCCCCCCCCCTACCCCAGCCCATTACCAGCCCCTTTGGGTCTTGTATGGATATTAAGGGGAACCCCGCACATAAAATAAAAAAGGCCCTATATACTCTGAACAGCCGTATACAGGCGGTGCATACAAGACAGGGACTGTAGGTTTGTTCTTATGTAGAATGTGTTTGTAATTTTGAACAGGTACATTGTTGAAGTGTAGCTCCAGCCCAAAAATCTATTTTTAAACTTTTTGGGAAACATAGGTAAGGGTTATCACCCCTGTAACATTTGTTTTGCTGTCTGTGCCCCTGTTCAGAACATTTCACCTCACTTTCCGTCCCAATGACAACTGTTTTTGAAATGTGGTGTTTTTCTTGAAACAAGGATTGCTGATAAAGCATCAGTACAGAGGAGACACCTTTCTCCTATATTTATTCTTACAGGAGAGAATTTTCCTTCCTAGGGGTAGATTTCCTCTCAATTCCTGTTGTCTTCTTTCGTTTGCAAGTAGGAGTCGTTTGTAAGTTGGATGTTTGAAAGTAGGGACCTGCCGTATATACTCTGCAGAAATAGGCCCCTTAGTTGTTGGTGTTGGCACAACACTGTAAGCACTCACAGTTACTCTTGGTTGGTGCTGGAACGCCCTGCTGTCAACTATTATATCAGGAATTTTAATTACATATAATTGTTGAACAGTGGTAGTAAAAATTGGGGCTTTGATGGTGGTGCTGGTGCCACAACACTGTAAGCCCTGACAGTTACTCTTGGTGGGTGCAGCAATGGGCCCTGCTGTGAATTATTAGATCAAGAATTGTAATTGCATGCCCCTGTTGAACAGGGGCTGAAAAATTGGGCTTTTCGTGGTGGTGGTGGTGGTGTTGCCACAACACTGTAAGCCCTCAGAGTTACTCTTGGTGGGTGCAGGAATGGGCCCTGCTGTGAATTATTAGATCAAGAATTGTAATTACATGCCCCTTTTGAACAGTGGCTGAAAAATTGGGCCTTAGGCACTGGTGGCACAACACTACAACCCCTCACAGATACTGTACTTGGAGCACAGCAATGAGCCCTGTTGCAAAGTATTGCTTCAAAAATTGTAATGACACGCCCCTGTTAAACAGGGGCTGAAAAATTGGGCCTTAGGCACTGGTGGCACAACACTACAACCCCTCACAGATACTGTACTTGGAGCACAGCAATGAGCCCTATGGCAAATTATTGCTAAAAAAATTGTAAGTACACGCCCCTGTAAAACAGGGGCTGAAAAATTGGGCCTTAGCCACTGGTGGCGGCACCCATAAACAAAAATGATCTTCCAAGCTATCATCATCAATCGTATCATTGAGGACTCGGAGGAGGAGGATAGCCAGTCAACATAACAGCACAGACACTCAGCATCAGCATCAGTCTTGAAGGGACGTGACATGTTAAAATCAATTAGTCTGTTATATCAGCATCAGGTGTGTGGTAGCTGGTGGTGATCCAAGACTGGTTCATCTTGATGAAAGTCAGTCGATCAACCGAGTCGGTGGACAGGCGCACCCTGTGATCCGTGACAAATCCTCCAGCAGCACTGAATGTGCGTTCCGAAAGAACGCTGGATGCAGGACAGGCCAGTAGCTCAATTGCATACTGTGCAAGCTCTGGCCAGTGATCCATCCTCAAGACCCAGTAAGCCAGAGGATTTTCGGTGGGGAAGGTGTCCAAGTCTGACCTTGCCCCTAGATATTCCTGCACCATGTTTATCAGACGCTGGCGATGGTTGCTGGAACCAATCATACTTTGGGGCTGCGGACTAAAGAATTGTCTGAACGCATCGGTCAGACGGCCACCTTCCCCACCGCTCCTTCTTTGACTGGCCGAAGCCTCAGCAACTCGCTGTCCTGGACCAGGAGTTTGTAACCTCCCAGTCTCTGGGAACGCGTTGCACAGACCTTTCTGCAAGGCCTCCCGGAGTTGTCTCATCCTCTGCTCCCTCTGCGACGGTAACATAAGGTCCGCAACCTTACCCTTGTACCGTGGATCAAGGAGAGTGGCCAGCCAGTAATGGTCCCTCTCCTTGATCCGAAGAATACGAGGATCCTTCCGCAGACTTTGCAGGATCAGGGAGGCCATGCAGCGTAGGTTTGCTGAGGCATTCGCTCCGGAGTCCTCTGGGTCACTAAGGACGACATGATCCGCAGTCACCTCCTCCCAGCCACGTACAAGTCCACTGGTTTCTTGGGACTGTAAATCATCCCTAAAAGACTGCTGCTGCTGATGCTGAGTGCCAGCCTCCACCTCCATGCTGACACAATCCTCCTCCTCCTCCTCCTCCTCCTCCTCTTCCTCTTCCTGTGCGATGGGTGGGACAGAAGGAACACTGTCTGGGTAAAGGGGGCCTTGAGAGGCAAGGAAGTCCTCCTCTTCCTGCCTCTGTTCTGCCTCAAGTGCCCTGTCCATTATTCCACGCAGCGTGTGCTCCAACAGGTGGACAAGAGGTACAGTGTCACTGATGCATGCACTGTCACTGCTCACCATCCTCGTGGCCTCCTCAAATGGTGCCAGGACAGTGCATGCATCCCTGATCATGCCCCACTGGCGTGGAGAAAAAAAACCAAGCTCCCCTGACCCTGTCCTGGTGCCGTAGTCGCACAGGTACTCATTGATGGCCCTCTGCTGCGTGTGCAGCCGCTGCAGCATGGCCAACGTTGAGTTCCACCTGGTGGGCATGTCACATATAAGGCGGTTCTTGGGCAGGTTCAACTCCTTTTGCAGCTCAGCCAGGCGAGCACTGGCATTATAAGATCTGCGGAAATGCACACAGACTTTCCTGGCCTGCCTCAGGACATCCTGTAAGCCCGGGTACCTGCCCAAGAACCGCTGCACCACCAGGTTAAGGACGTGAGCCACACAGGGCACATGGGTCAGTTGTCCCTGTCGGAGGGCGGAGAGGAGGTTGGTGCCATTGTCGCAAACCACCATTCCTGGCTTAAGCTGGCGTGGCGTCAACCACCTCTCGGCCTGGCCCTGCAGAGCAGACAGGACCTCTGCCCCAGTGTGGCTTCTGTCCCCCAAACACACCAGCGCAAGCACGGCATGGCATCTTTTTGCCTGCGTACTTGCGTAGCCCCGTGAACGGCTACGGAGCACCGCTGGTTCATAGGACAAACCACAGGAAGAGGCCATGGAGGAAGAAGAAGAGGAGGGGGTGGAGGAGAGAGGTGTGTCACAACCAGTAGTAGCATTTTGGAGGCGTGGCGGTGGGACAACCTCCAACACTACTGCACCTTGTCCTGCATCCTTCCCAGCTGCCAAAAGAGTGACCCAATGGGCCGTGAAAGAAAGGTAACGTCCCTGTCCATGCCTGCTGGACCATGAGTCAGCGGTAATATGCACCTTACCGCTGACCGCCCTGTCCAGCGAGGCCAAGACATTGCCTTCCACATGCCGGTAGAGAGCCGGAATAGCCTTCCGTGAGAAAAAGTGGCGTTTGGGAACCTGCCACTGAGGAACCGCACATTGCACAAACTCACGGAAGGGGGCCGAGTCTACCAACTGAAAAGGCAGCAGTTGAAGCGCTAGCAATTTAGCCAAGCTAGCATTCAACCGCTGGGCATGTGGATGGCTGGGAGTGAACTTCTTTCGACGGTCCAGCAGCTGGGGCAGGGAAATTTGCCTGCTAGAATCGGACGTCGGTGTACTGCTAGCAGAGTGGCCGCAAGTACTTGGCTGTGACACACCTAATTCTACACCTTCATTCCTCTCAGTGCATGTTTCAGAGAGGACTGAAGTTATAGTGGGGTTGGAGATCCCAGCTGATGCGGTGCAAGGAGAGGTCCGCTTTGTTCTTTGGTGTGGGTCTTTGAGGTAGGCTTGCCAACGAGCTGCATGGCAGGTCAACATATGTCTGGTCAGGCATGTGGTACCCAAGCGGCTGATGTTTTGGCCACGCGATATACGCTTGAGACATATGTTGCAAACAGCAGCTGTGCGATCTGATGCACGAGCCTCAAAAAAGGCCCACACCAAGGAACTTTTTGAATGACGGGCAGAGGCAGCGCCCTGCACAGGCGGAGCTCTGCGGTGTGATTCTGTCGGTGTACTGCCCTTACGCTGGCCACCAAAGGGCATCCTGTCTCGTTGGAGATGTGCCTCCTCCTCATCCTCCTCCTCCTCTCTCCTATTAGGCACCCACGTGGAGTCAGTGACCTCATCATCCCCTCCCTCCTCATCACTGGAGCCAATCTGGCAGTATGCTGCAGCTGCTGGAACATGACTGCCAGATTGGTGTCCTTCTTGAGCATCCCCTCTGTCTGCTCTCACCCTACTGCCTTCCTGTAGCTGGGTTTCATCATCAGACCCTTCGAAACGCTGGGCATCCTCCTGGAGCATGTACCCAACACTGTGCTCAAACAGTTCGGGGGACTCCTCAGGAGGAGGACATGGTGGGTCTAGGGAAGGAGTGACTGATGATGAGTCTGACATTGATACCAGGGAAGAGGATGCTTTGGCAGCTGCTTTGCCAGTACCCTGAGCCTGGGTGAGAGAGGATGAGGAGGAGGAGGAGGGCTTGGTCATCCACTCTACCAAGTCTTCGGCATGATGTGGCTCAACATGTCCAGCTGCGGAAAAGAAGGACAAGCGTGTCCCATGGCCATGTGCTGATGACAATGCACCGCGTCCACGACCAGCACTGTTGCCCCCAGACACAGAGCCTGCTTGCCCTCTTTTATTGCCTCCTGACTGTCTGCCTCTCCTTGTTTGCCTTCCAGACATTCTAATAGATGGCCTGCAGGGAGATGGGAAAAAAGCAATAAGGGCTACCTTCAGGTGTCCTTCTCTGTCCCTTGAAACAAGGACTTGCACAGTGAAAGAAACTGACACTCTCCCTACCTACAGTTTTCTGTCCCTAGAAAAAATGTTTTTTTTAAGCACACTATAGCACAAGGAGAATTCACTCACTGTCCTTCCAGGTCCCTAGAAACAAGGACTTGCACAGTGAAAGAAACTGACACTCTCCCTACCTACAGTTTTCTGTCCCTAGAAAAAATGTTTTTTTTAAGCACAATATAGCACAAGGAGAATTCACTCACTGTCCTTCCAGGTCCCTGGAAACAAGGACTTGCACAGTGAAAGAAACTGACACTCTCCCTACCTACAGTTTTCTGTCCCTAGAAAAAATGTTTTTTTTAAGCACAATATAGCACAAGGAGAATTCACTCACTGTCCTTCCAGGTCCCTGGAAACAAGGACTTGCACAGTGAAAGAAACTGACACTCTCCCTACCTACAGTTTTCTGTCCCTAGAAAAAATGTTTTTTTTAAGCACAATATAGCACAAGGAGAATTCACTCACTGTCCTTCCAGGTCCCTAGAAACAAGGACTTGCACAGTGAAAGAAACTGACACTCTCCCTACCTACAGTTTTCTGTCCCTAGAAAAAATGTTTTTTTTAAGCACAATATAGCACAAGGAGAATTCACTCACTGTCCTTCCAGGTCCCTAGAAACAAGGACTTACACAGTGAAAGAAACTGACACTCTCCCTACCTACAGTTTTCTGTCCCTAGAAAAAATTTTTTTTTAAGCACAATATAGCACAAGGAGAATTCACTCACTGTCCTTCCAGGTCCCTGGAAACAAGGACTTGCACAGTGAAAGAAACTGACACTCTCCCTACCTACAGTTTTCTGTCCCTAGAAAAAATGTTTTTTTTAAGCACAATATAGCACAAGGAGAATTCACTCACTGTCCTTCCAGGTCCCTAGAAACAAGGACTTGCACAGTGAAAGAAACTGACACTCTCCCTACCTACAGTTTTCTGTCCCTAGAAAAAATGTTTTTTTTAAGCACAATATAGCACAAGGAGAATTCACTCACTGTCCTTCCAGGTCCCTGGAAACAAGGACTTGCACAGTGAAAGAAACTGACACTCTCCCTACCTACAGTTTTCTGTCCCTAGAAAAAATGTTTTTTTTAAGCACAATATAGCACAAGGAGAATTCACTCACTGTCCTTCCAGGTCCCTGGAAACAAGGACTTGCACAGTGAAAGAAACTGACACTCTCCCTACCTACAGTTTTCTGTCCCTAGAAAAAATGTTTTTTTTAAGCACAATATAGCACAAGGAGAATTCACTCACTGTCCTTCCAGGTCCCTGGAAACAAGGACTTGCACAGTGAAAGAAACTGACACTCTCCCTACCTACAGTTTTCTGTCCCTAGAAAAAATGTTTTTTTTAAGCACAATATAGCACAAGGAGAATTCACTCACTGTCCTTCCAGGTCCCTAGAAACAAGGACTTGCACAGTGAAAGAAACTGACACTCTCCCTACCTACAGTTTTCTGTCCCTAGAAAAAATGTTTTTTTTAAGCACACTATAGCACAAGCACAAAACACACTGACACTCTCCCTACCTATCCTTCTCTTTCCCTAAACTAAAGGAATCCAGGTTAAGCAAGAAATAAATAAAAGTCACTGTCCCTGCCTATGCTGCTCTATCCCTGCTCCGGAACACACTACACTAGGCCGCCGTGCTGGCGGCCTTTTATAGTGTGGGGCGTGTACTAAACACCCTCAGCAATAATTGGCCACAGGCATCCTGCCTGTGGCCAATCATTGCTCTCCTCGCTGCCGGCGCTGTGATTGGCCAAGCATGCGGGGTCACAGTGCATGCTTGGCCAATCACAGCGCCTGGATGACACTGCGATGGCGTAGTGCATTGTGGGCCGTTCGCGTCACTCGAATTTGGCGCGAACGGCCCAAATCGTTCGATCTTCGTCGAACGATCGAACAGCCGATGTTCGAGTCGAACGTATGTTCGACTCGAACACGAAGCTCATCCCTATCAAACACTTACCATCTCACAAATCCTCAAGGCCAGATGGTCTGCCTTACCTCTATTATAAGACATTTCTCCTGACTCTTAGACCTTACCTACTTGATCTGTTTGCTTCCTTAATGAAAGAAACTGTCCCACACCCTCGGTTCCTTCACGCTCATATCTCAGTTTTCCTGAAACCCGGGAAAAAACCCTCCTTTCCTGATAATTAAAAAAAAAATTCACTAATATTCGGCTAATAGACTAACCCAAATACTTCCTAGACTCATACATAAGGACCAAGTGGGATTTGTACCGACCAGACATGCTGGGGACAACACAAGACATACTATTGACCTGCTTAACAAAAGCACCCGCCCAGCCCTCATCCTAAACCTAGATGCTCAGAAAGCCCTTGATAGGCTTAGCTGGCCTTTAATGTTCGCCACCCTTTCTAGATATGGATTTACAGGCCCATCCATAGAGGCACTCCACGTTTTTATATTCCCAACTATCCTCTCAGGTACAGTTGTCTTTTCTGTCGCCAATGCACCATCGTTCCCCCTGAGCAATGGTACGACAAGGTTGTCCATTGTCCCCGTTACTCTTTATACTATGTTTATAAAACCCTTAACTGAGGCTATTCACTCTCATTCTGACATTCATTGTTTTTTTTGCGACAGAGGGAGTATAAATTGTCCTTTTTCGTCGACGACATACTATTGTTATTGACCAGCCCACACATGTCCCTTCCTAATCTCCATAATTTACTGACAATTTTTGGTTTACTTTCAGGCTAAAAGGTTAACATGAGTAAAACAGAGGCTCTACCATTACATAACCCTCCCTCTACCCTCACCAGCTTGCAACAGAATTTTTCATATCACTGGTGTTCCCAGTCCTTCAAGTATCTGGGGATTCATCTCACCCCCTTATATCCTACCCTTTACCAAGCCAATTACCCCCCTCTTTTTAGGGAAGTTAATTGTCTCCTCCACCAATGAGATAACTATCCTCTCTCCCTTCTAGTATGATTTAATGTTCTTAAATTGTCCATACTACCGAAATGTTTATATCTATTTGAAACATTACCAGTCCCTATCCCCATGAGGCAGCTGAAATCTATACAAAGATAATTTCTTACATTTATTTGGCACAATAAATCTCACCACATAGCTAGTTCTGTGGTATTTGCCCCCTGTTCCAATGGGGGTTTAGGTGCTCCTGATATCATTTAATACTATTATGCCTCTCATCTCAGGGCAATTGCCTCATGGTCAACTAGACTGGCATCTAGCAGATGGTCAGAAATTAAAATGAGTATCACTTGCCCAGTGCACCCCTGTACAATGTTATGGTCAACCTTAGATATATCCATTGCCCAACTTAGAAGTTTATGCCTAAATCCGATGTCGTTCACCCTTTCTATTTGGAAGAGGTGTCTACAACGGTTCCCTCCCTCTTCTCCATGCCCACCTCTACTAAATGTGTTATTCAACCCGGCTATTCCTGATAGTCTCTCCTACAGTAGAATGTATCCTTGGTCACAAGCAGGGATGAGCCGAACACCCCGCTGTTCGGTTCGCACCAGAACCTGCGAACAGACAAAATGTTCGTGTAAACTTTAGAACCCTATTAAATACAATGGACTCGAACGTTCGAAATCTAAAGTGTTAATTATAAAGGCTAATATGCAAGTTATTGTCCTAAAAAGTGTTTGGGGACCTGGGTCCTGCCCCAGGGGACATGTATCAATGCAAAAGAAGTTTTAAAAACGGCCGTTTTTTCGGGAGCAGTGATTTTAATAATGCTTAAAATGAAAAAATAAAAGTGAAATATTCCTTTAAATTTCGTACCTGGGGGGTGTGTATGATATGCATGTGAAGTGGCGCATGTTTCCCGTGCTTAGAACTGTCCCTGCAAAAAATGTCATTTTTGAAAGAAAAAAAATGCATTTAAAACTGACTCGCGGCTATTAATGAATTGTCGGCTCCCGGCAATACATACAAAAGTCATTGAGAAAAAAAAAAAAAAAAAGCATGGGGGTTCCCCAGAATTCAATTACCAGGCCCTTCAGATCTGGCATGGATTTTAAGGGGAACTCCACCCCAAGTTTAAAAAAAAAATGGCGTGGAGTCCCCCTAAAAATCCATACCAGACCCCTTATCCGAGCACGCAACCTGGCCGGCCGCAGGGGAAAAGGGGGGGACGAGAGAGTGGCCCCCCCTCCCTCCTGAACCGTACCAAGCCACATGCCCTCAACATGGGGAGGATGTCCCCATGTTGATGGGGACAAGGGCCTCATCCCCACAACCCTTGCCCGGTGGTTGTGGGGGTCTGCGGGCGGGGGGCTTATCGGAATCTGGAAGACCCCTTTAACAAAGGGGACCCCCAGATCCCGCCCCCCCCCCCTATGTGAATTGGTAAGGGGTACATTGTACCCCTACCATTTCACGAAGAAAGCGTAAAAAAAATGTTTAAAAAAACACACAAACACCTTGAAAAAGTCCTTTATTTAAAAAAATAAATAAATAAACATTCCAGCGGTGAAATCCAGTGTCCCGCGGCGATCCCGATGTCCAGCGCTGTCCTTCATTGGTTGTGCCTGAGCGGACCTGATGGGGAACTCCCTCTCAGTATTTTAAATGTATAGACCCGCCCCTTCTAAAGTTCCCCATCAGGTCCGCTCAGCGGACGAGATGCGGAACATGAGAAGGGGCGGGTCTATACATGTATTACCAAAGTGAGAGCAGTTCCCCATCAGGTCCGCCCCCTCGGTATGTCGGACCCGCCTACGTCATTGGCTTGAGCGGGGAACTTCCTTCACTATGTAAATTTAAATTACATAGTGAAGGAAGTTCCCCGCTCAAGCCAATGACGTAGGCGGGTCTGACATACCGAGGAGGCGGACCTGATGGGGAACTGCTCTCACTTTGGTAATACATGTATAGACCCGCCCCTTCTCATGTTCCGCATCTGGTCCGCTGAGCGGACCTGATGGGGAACTTTAGAAGGGGCGGGTCTATACATTTAAAATACTGAGAGGGAGTTCCCCATCAGGTCCGCTCAGGCACAACCAATGACGGACAGCGCTGGACATCGGGATCGCCGCGGGACACTGGATTTCACCGCTGGAATGTTTTTTTTTTTTTTTTTAAATAAAGGACTTTTTCAAGGTGTTTGTGTGTTTTTTTAAACATTTTTTTACGCTTTCTTCGTGAAATGGTAGGGGTACAATGTACCCCTTACCAATTCACATAGGGGGGGGGGCCGGGATCTGGGGGTCCTCTTTGTTAAAGGGGTCTTCCAGATTCCGATAAGCCCCCCGCCCGCAGACCCCCACAACCACCGGGCAAGGGTTGTGGGGATGAGGCCCTTGTCCCCATCAACATGGGGACATCCTCCCCATGTTGAGGGCATGTGGCCTGGTACGGTTCAGGAGGGAGGGGGGGCCGCTCTCTCGTCCCCCCCTTTTCCCCTGCGGCCGGCCAGGTTGCATGCTCGGATAAGGGGTCTGGTATGGATTTTTAGGGGGACTCCACGCCATTTTTTTTTAAATTTGGGGTGGAGTTCCCCTTAAAATCCATGCCAGATCTGAAGGGCCTGGAATGGATATTTGGGGGAACCCCACGTCAATTTTTTTTTTATTTGCGGCGGGGTTCCCCTTAATATCCATTCCAGACCTGAAGGGCCTGGTAATTGAATTCTGGGGAACCCCCACGCTTTTTTTTTTTTTTTTATCAATGACTTTTGTATGTATTGCCGGGAGCCGACAATTCATTAATAGCCGCGAGTCAGTTTTAAATGCATTTTTTTCTTTCAAAAATGACACTTTTTGCAGGGACAGTTCTAAGCACGGGAAACATGCGCCACTTCACATGCATATCATACACACCCCCCAGGTACGAAATTTAAAGGAATATTTCACTTTTATTTTTTCATCTTAAGCATTATTAAAATCACTGCTCCCGAAAAAACGGCCGTTTTTAAAACTTCTTTTTGCATTGATACATGTCCCCTGGGGCAGGACCCGGGTCCCCAAACACTTTTTAGGACAATAACTTGCATATAAGCCTTTATAATTAGCACTTTAGATATCTCCCATAGATTTTTCGAATTTGCCGCGAACACCCCAATTTGTTCGCTGTTCGGCGAACGGGCGAACAGGCAATGTTCGAGTCGAACATGAGTTCGACTCGAACTCGAAGCTCATCCCTAGTCACAAGCTGGTATTTTCCAACTTGGTACATCCGCTTATCTATAGATTTTACTCCTTTACAGTGCTCCAACACAAATATCAGGTCCTCAAACAACTCTTATACTCTTACCTCCAATTTAGACACTATTTTGCCTCTAAATCCTTATCTTTAGCCCTAGATAAGCCCACAACATTTGAACTCTTATGTGCTCAAGGCCCGTATCAAACTCAACT
The DNA here is from genome assembly GCA_029206835.1 of Rana muscosa. Classification (NCBI taxonomy): domain Eukaryota; kingdom Metazoa; phylum Chordata; class Amphibia; order Anura; family Ranidae; genus Rana; species Rana muscosa. Next base: position 541,955,321 of record CM055117.1, on the reverse strand, counting down.
AATATCGTCCATCTTAAAAAATCCTTCATGATGCAGTTCCGCTTAACGACTCTCTTTACTTTTATATGCAAAAATGGTCTCAAATTCTTCATCGACCCATTTCTCTCCCACAATGGCAAAACATTTGGGATTCAAGTTCTAGGGCCTCAAGGTGTGTGGAGAGTCTATAAAGTATTACTTTTTTGGTATAGAACTCCAGAAGTCCTCCATAGATATAATCCTAAACTTTCTCAGCTGTGCTGGAGGTGCCAGGGTGATGTGGGTTCACATGATCACATCTTTTGTGATTGTCCTATTATCCAACCTTTTTGGTCTTCTATTCAGTCTATTTTACAAAGCCTTCTAGGGACAAGTTTATCCCTGGACCCAGTCCATTTTCTTCTTGGTCTTCCTATCCCGGGCATCTCCAAACACGCCAAGAAACTGGTTGCTTTCATTTTATTAGCTGCTAAACGGGTCATACCCCTAGGATGGTTGTTGTCTTCTCCCACCACAATCTCTTAAGTGCTACAGGCTATAGCCCATATCCACAGAATGGAACATCTTACAGCAGTGGTGCATGATTCTTTGCCCCGATTTTCGAAAATTTGGGATTTATGGGATAATACTGAGTTTATGTCATATATTTTCATTTCCTGTTCCTCTTTATACAAATTTCTTTAAAAATTCTAATAAATATACAGTTATAGAAAAAAAGTAATCCAAAAACCGCTGGTATTGATAAGAATGGATGCCACAAAGTGGGAAAATAAATGCCTTTGCTGTTTCACTATTACAGACAAAACTATATATATAACTGTAATAACACCCCAAGTATGAAAGGGGTTAAAGCCGTTTAGGATATTCCATTCCCGAACACCAAGGCAGCTACCGACACTCCAGTCAGGCGAACAAGACCCATAAGAATAATTCTCCCTCAATGACGAGACAAAGCTCTGTCTTGAGGTTTAAGCAGGACTGACAATCTATATTCAAAAAACCACAAGTTTTATACACAGTTAAAAGAGGAGGTGCATCATATTACTCTGGAAATACACCTGTGACCAGACCTAATTAACATGCAAATTACCTAATCCCTTCAAGCAGCCTGGCTGTCTCAGAGTTTCCTAGCCCGGCTGTCTCCTAAACTCCAATACACATTATCACAGTACTCCTTCATACAATACATGGTCAATTAGCCCAATCCACAAAGAGAAGATCCTTATAAGTTAGCCTGGATTCATTAACATTACAACAGGCAGACAGGTGGTTGGAGGTGATGACATTAGCATCTTTCAACTAACATGTTGAGTTCAGAATCAAACAACCAGTCAATAGTCTTTTACATATATCCTGGGGAATATTGTGGATAAATATACTGTCCCATTTTAAGTAGTCCAAGATATAATTTCTCAGTCACCCTATGCCCCTAATAGACATAGGGTGATTTAGACATAAGAGGTGCATGAGGAGCTGAAGCAAGGGTATCTCATACTTTCTAAGAGATTCTGGGTTCCACGGGCCCTCCCGTTACAATAACTATATAGTGACTTCAACCAGAAGCAGGATGTCCTGGACCATAAAAATATATGTTGACTGTGCCTCCGAAGATATAATTGGCTTTTTAACCCATGGGTAGAACAATAAAATCCTTTAGAACAGCTATTTTATGCCATTATACAGGATTTAATCATTTTAATCTGCAGATATATATGCTATATTTGTATACTGTGGGTCATGTAAAGCATAACTATATTGAATTATATTAATTTACGTGATAACTATAACTATATAATGATAACCATAACTAATGATATTGAATTTTACCTCTTCTACAATTATTTTATGTGATCGAGCTATACCTCCTTTGGATTTCCACCTTAACTACCATTTTGGTTATTTAAAAAATGAATAATGATATACCGTAATTATTTTTATGCATAGTATTACACAACAAATCCATTTTACCACTAGATTTGATATTGATCTGTTTTATTTTGGGTACAAACTTGTTGTTTATCTTTATACATTTGTAGCTCTGGTACCAGCTTTTTAAGCCACACATTAGAATGTCTTCCACTGGCCACAGATTTCTTATTCCCTCCCTCCAAAGAACAGCAGAGCTGCAAAGAGAAATATATTCCTAAAATAGCCGGATTGGTGACCATCTTGGTGAAGACCTGAAGAAACCAGGACCCCAACTGGCTGCAACTCAGACTCACACTTTAATCCAACCCACCAAAGCTGGCTAGAGGGTGAAAGCCCACATTTCAGAGCAGACTAAGTTACTTCCCTGTGCTACGGGGTGTGTGCAGAGGTGCTGCTGAGCTAAGAAGTAATCTGCAGGAAATAGAACTGCCACAAAGAGCATGACCAAAGGTGCAGAGCAGTGTTCAGAGCTTCAGAGGGTAATACAGCTAACTCCAGGTGAAAAAGACTAGCAGTACTGCTGCTAGACTAATACAGGCTTGAGAGGGGAGCTCATGTGTGTGGCATGACCTCTTGTCTAGGAAAGACTGCCAGGGACCAGCTTTTGTTGTGAGAATGAGAAACCTCTTGGACATTGTGTTTTGGCTTAGCCATCCTTTAACCACTTGCCTACCGCCGCATGTATATATACGTCGGCAGAATGTGCTCGGAGCCGAGAGGTAGGGGGAACAGAATCCGGCGGGGGAACCATTCTCGGCACAACACCTATAGATATCAGTGTGTATATGCCACGCTCATGTGACTGCCCTGTCTCCTCTCTGCTTTCACGTCTCCCGTCTCTCCTGGCGTCAGCCCCGCCCACTAACTGTAGCTATCAGATCAATAGACAGGCGGGTGGGGCTGACGCCAGGAGAAACGTGAGACGTGAAAGCAGAGAGGAGAGAGGGCAGTCACATGAGCGTGGCATATACACACTGATATCTATAGGTGTTGTGCCGAGAATGGTTCCCCCGCCGGATTCTGTTCCCCCTACCTCTCGGCTCCTATCGGAACTCCGCCCCCCCCAGCCCTGTACATTGCCGCTCCATCCTACTGTTCCTCATGAATGCAAATGCTCCTAATACCGCCCCGCCTCTCCAGGGCAATGTACAGGGCTGGGGGGGGGGGGGTGGAGTTCCGATAGGAGTCGAGAGCTAGGGGGAACAGAATCCGGAGGGGAACCATTCTCGGCACAACAGTTAAAGTGATACTAAAGGGTATTATTTTTTCTTTAAAGTAAAAAATATATTATACTTACCTTTTGATCTTCTGTATCATGCCCGCAGTCTGAACATCTTCTGTATCATTTCTGCAGTCTCTGACCATCTCCTGTAGCATGTCCGCAGTCTCTCTGACCATCTCCTGTAGCATGAAAAAATTGCTGTGGGGTGTGGCACTGCTCACTCTTCAGGTGTGACCCAGAAGATAAAGATAGGCTAATCTTATTCAAAAATAAAATGAAAAGGAGATGGAAATATCGGGACTGGTTGCTTGTCACCCCAAAAGGTTACTGGGTTCCAATCATTGAACCAAAGTCCCCTGCGGTGGGGAGATAGCAGTATAAGTGGGTGTAAAAATATAATAAATGACAAAACCTTCCAATCACGTACACACACCTCCCAAAGCCAATAGAGGCCTGATAACACAATGAGAGGCTGGGATTGCCCCTATGTAAGGTACGATAATAGTGTATTAAACAAAAATAGTGCCAGAAAATATTCAATAATATAAATAATACTAGATGTATCTGTGAGTTTGCTAAATTGCATAAGGGTCATATACCACAATAGATATGCATGTGACCAAAAAAGGGGGAATTGATTCCTCAAATATTGTGAACCAAATGGTTATAAAATTTCCAAATAAATCAATTTATAGTCCACACAGTGTATGGTGATTTCAAAGTGTCCACAGTGAAACTAATTAAATGACAAAAAATCTTCCAGTGACTTTGACAGATGCTCCCCCTCAAGGGTCCCTACTCACCAGCTCCTCGCACCCCTACAGGGGTAGACAGCATATACGTCTGGATCCAGGTGGGGTCCTGATTTCCCGATCTGTTTCTTCCGGGATCGGGTATGTATCCACAGCGGGTCTCCAAAAAATCCTTGGTTTCTCACATCCAGAGATGATTTGGTTGACAAACAGCGATTGTCCAGTACCCTCAGTAAAGAAAGTGATAGGCTCCCATAGTGCAGTAAAATTCGGATAGTTTATTAAAATAAAGTTAAAATCAAACCATAAAAGGCTGCCTCCAAGGCATGGTAATTTTGAAAATACAGCTCCACGGTATCCGTATGACTAGGATCGCAGCGTGCGCCTCAGCTGCACACCAGTCTCAGGTACCCGGATGGACACAGCGTGATATGCGAAACCTGGACCTTAATAGGCCCAGAGTCACGAATAAGGTAAGACAGGGGTTCCCTGTTTATTGGTTATTTTTCCTGGCTTTAAACAGCTATCCACAGAACATTGCACACTTTGCACTTTACTGGATAGAAGTTTTGGGTGTTATTCACGTTATTGCGGTAACCCTGCCATTTTGTCTCTAGCGATTCTCATCAAGCACTTTAAAAATGACCGTGTTTTGCCTCTTATCTAAACTTAGTCTCAGAAGGGTGAGGTGACTGTCACACCTCCCAGATAACTTGTTCCCACCCTCCTGTTGCGCTGAGAACACACAGTATATTGCTGCATTCCATCTTTTATAGATTTCTAGGAACTCATTCAGCATCTGGGTTATACCAGCTCCATAGGCGTGCGCACAGGGTGTGCCGGGTGTGCCTGAGCACACCCTAATCTCCCCCTGTGCATTAGCATTATCCAGGGGTGGCACCAGGTGGGTGATTGGGGTGCCAGTGGCCAGTGTAAATGCCCCCATTATATTAAAGGCTAGGTTCAACTGTAGGAACACATTACACCTATAACTGTAACTTAATTTGCTCCCAATCAACTGTCTCCCACCATCAGAGCCTCCTCCCTGTGATAGCAGGTGACGTTATTGTGTGTTTGAGCTTTGGGATGCACACCCTAATGCAATAGGCTGTGCACACCTATGACCAGCTCATTCTCTGGACATGCAAAACCCAATCCATTCTGCAACTCTGAACCATGAACACCCCAGTGGGGATCCCCTTACTGGCATCGGTGGATCACTGGTGCAAGGGAGTTGAGATAAAAGGGACAAATAGCATGCTTCAACAGACGATCCACGTGAAACACAGAACACCGCTCAGGATGATAGCTGTTGCCCTGGAGCAATGTATCCTAATATGATACTACTTCTATGATCTGATTCTGGCCCCCTCTTAGGCACGCACCAAGTGGCCTGTCTTACAAAAGCATATTTCTCTGCCACTATAGTCTTATGAAAACTTTCAACCCTTCTAATCTTTCTTTTAGAGGTGCTAAGCTTTTTGTGCCCCCTGATGATTTGACTTCTGTGAGGTCCATGTCCACTGGAGTTAGGGAGTTGTAAACTCTGCTCCAGCTTGTAAGATTCACATCTATACTGTGAAGGAATGATTTTTCCCAATTCCAGGGTGGGATTAGAGACTCACATTGATAAGAAGATCTTGTAAGTCCTCTGATGCAAGACATTTCCCTTGTCTGAGGGAAGCAATGGCAGTATATTTCATCATGGTACTCAGCAGAACATCTGGGAGACATGACACAGTTACCTCATCCTTCTAAGTCCAGATAAGAGGGTAAAAAGTATTTTTTTCTACTTAAAAATCAGAGGACATCCTTTTCCACTATTGCTAGTTGGATCAGAGAACTCATCTCCAAAGCGTATGCCCTTAAAAAAAAGGTACTTGCCTTTCTATTCAGAGCTCCTTCTACCAGGGCTGTTGGTTTCTCCAAAGTTTTTCAGCATTAAGAAACTGTTTTCTAGATTTGCAAGGCCACCTCCTGGTCCTCAATTCACACGTTTTTCAAATTCTACCAGGTGGATGTTCAGGCCTCAGCTGATGATATATATCTGAGTATTTTGTAGACATGTGCATTCATTTTCGTCCGAATGCATTTTCGCCAGAATTTCTGGGATTTTTGTGTTTGTTTTAACAAACAATAACGAACGCGCAGAATCCAAAAGATCCCCCCAAAAAAATGCTTTATTTTCGTATCCATATTATTTTCATATCGTTGCAACAACAATTCAATATAGCTAGATAGAAGATTCGACATGACGGTGACAATAGCGATTAGGGATGAGCTTCGAGTTCGAGTCGAACTCATGTTCGACTCGAACATTGCCTGTTCATCCGTTCGCCGAACAACGAACAATTTGGGGTGTTCGCTGCAAATTCGAAAAGTCTATGGGAGAAATCTAAAGTGCTAATTATAAAGGCTTATATGCAAGTTATTGTCCTAAAAAGTGTTTGGGGACCTGGGTCCTGCCCCAGGGGACATGTATCAATGCAAAAAAAGTTTTAAAACTGCCGTTTTGTTAGGAGCAGTGATTTTAATAATTCTTAAAATGAAACAATAAAAGTGAAATTTTCCTTTAAATTTCGTACCTGGGGGGTGTGTATGATATGCATGTAAAGTGGCGCATGTTTCCCGTGCTTAGAACTGTCCCTGCACAAAGTGTCATTTTTGAAGGAAAAAAAGTCATTTAAAACTCACTCGCGGCTATTAATGAATTGTCGGCTTTTATCAATACATAGAAAAGTCATTGATAAAAAATAAAAAAAAGCATGGGGGTTCCCCCAAATTCAATTACCAGGCCCCTTAGGTCTGAAATGGATATTAAGGGGAACCCCGCCGCAAATTTAAAAAAAAATGGCGTGGGGTTCCCCCTAAATATCCATACCAGGCCCTTGAGATCTGGCATGGATTTTAAGGGGAACTCCACCCCAAATTTAAAAATAAATGGCGTGGAGTCCCCCCAAAAATCTATACCAGACCCTTATCCGAGCACGCAACCTGGCCGGCCGCAGGGGAAGAGGGGGGGACGAGAGAGCGGCCCCCCCTCCCTCCTGAACCGTACCAGGCCACATGCCCTCAACATGGGGAGGATGTCCCCATGTTGATGTGGACAAGGGCCTCATCCCCACAACCCTTGCCCAGTGGTTGTGGGGGTCTGCGGGCGGGGGGCTTATCGGAATCTGGAAGACCCCTTTAACAAAGGGGACCCCAGATTCCGGCCCCCCCCCTATGTGAATTGGTAAGGGGTACATTGTACCCCTACCATTTCACGAAGAAAGTGTCAAAAAATGTAAATAAAAACACACACACCTTGGAAAAGTCCTTTATTAAAAAAAAACAAAAAAAACATTCCAGCGATGAAATCCAGTGTCCCGCGGCGATCCCGATGTCCAGCGCTGTCCGTCATTGGTTGTGCCTCTTCCCCTGCGGCCGGCCAGGTTGCGTGCTCGGATAAGGGTCTGGTATGGATTTTTGGGGGGACTCCACGCCATTTTTTTAAAAATTTGGGTTGGAGTTCCCCTTAAAATCCATGCCAGATCTCAAGGGCCTGGTATGGATATTTAGGGGGAACCCCACGCCATTTTTTTTTAAATTTGCGGCGGGGTTCCCCTTAATATCCATTCCAGACCTAAAGGGCCTGGTAATTGAATTTGGGGGAACCCCCACGCTTTTTTTTTTTTTTTATCAATGACTTTTCTATGTATTGATAAAAGCCGACAATTCATTAATAGCCGCGAGTGAGTTTTAAATGACTTTTTCCTTCAAAAATGACACTTTGTGCAGAGACAGTTCTAAGCACGGGAAACATGCGCCACTTTACATGCATATCATACACACCCCCCAGGTACGAAATTTAAAGGAAAATTTCACTTTTATTTTTTCATTTTAAGCATTATTAAAATCACTGGTCCAGTAAAAACGTCTATTTTTTAAACCTTTTTTTGCATTGATACATGTCCCCTGGGGCAGGACCCGGGTCCCCAAACCCTTTTTAGGACAATAACTTGCATATTAGCCTTTATAATTAGCACTTTAGATTTCGAACGTTCGAGTCCATTGTATTTAATAGGGTTCTAAAGTTCACACGAACATTCTGTCTGTTCGCAGGTTCTGGTGCGAACCGAACAGGGGGGTGTTCTGCTCATCCCTGATAGCGATCTGTGTCTATCAAACCTGCGCTTGAATGTGCCTAATTCTATTAGTCCAAGATTATTCAACAGAGACAAAAGATTTGACATTAGGGATGAGCTTCGTGTTCGAGTCGAACACACGTTCGACTCGAACATCGGCTGTTCGATCATTCGACGAGATCGAACGTTATGGTCCGTTCGCGCCAAATTCGAGTGGCGCGTCACGGCCCATAATTCACTGCGGCATCGCATTGCTGGCTGATGATTGGCCAAGCCTGCACTATGACCCGCATGCTTGGCCAATCACAGCGCCGTCTCTGTACAGAGAGCCGTAATTGGCCAAAGCCAGGGTGTCTTTGGCCAATCATGGCTCAGAGGAGTAGGTACACGCCCCACACTATATAAGGCCGCCTGGAAGTCGGCCTTGTGTAGTGTGTTGGCATTTGTGAAAGAGAGAGTTACAGAGAGAGAGAGACAGTGTCATTTATATTGAGTTAGATAGAGCAGGCAGGCGAGTCAGTTAGCTGCTGTTACAGTGTGTAGAGGATATATATGCATCCTAGGTGTTGTATATATATTTATACACTGTATTGAGTTTAGCTAGATCCGTTCCTGTTAGTCTCTATACTGTGACAGGCAGGCAGGTGATTGTGCTAGCTGCAGACAGTCAGTGTTTCACTTAGTGTACTACTGTGTGCTTTGCATAGCATTCACCTAAAGCTCACCTGGATACGGTTATTCTCTATACTGTGACAGGCAGGCCAGTTATTGTGCTAGCTGCAGACAGTCAGTGTTTCACTTAGTGTACTACTGTGTGCTTTGCATAGCGATCACCTAAAGCTCACCTGAATACAGTTATTCTCTATACTGTGACAGGCAGGCCGGTGATTGTGCTAGCTGCAGACAGTCAGTGTTTCACTTAGTGTACTACTGTGTGCTTTGCATAGCGATCACCTAAAGCTCACCTGAGTACAGTTATTCTCTATAATGTGACAGGCAGGCCGGTGATTGTGCTAGCTGCAGACAGTCAGTGTTTCACTTAGTGTACTACTGTGTGCTTTGCATAGCATTCACCTAAAGCTCACCTGAATACAGTTAGTGACTAATACTATTATAGTGGTGTTCTCATAATAAAACCACAAGCAGAGAGCTGCAAGTATTTTCAGTGTACTTTGTCCTCTGCACAGTTTTCACCTAAAACTAACTGAAAACAATTGCTGCTTTTCCCATACTAACACCACAGCAGGCCATTAGTATGTCAGGAAAGCAAACAATGAGAGGCAGACAGTCACAAGGCAATAAAAGAGGGCAAGCAGGCTCTGTGTCTAGAGGCAACAGTGATGCTGGTCGTGGACACGGTGCATTCTCATCAGCACGTGGCCGTGGGAAACACTTGTCCTTTATTTTGGCAGCTGGCCATGTTGAGCCACAACATGCCGAAGACTTGGTAGAGTGGATGACCAAGCCGTCCTCCTCATCCTCTCTCACCCAGGCTCAGGGTACTTAGTCTGGCAAAGCAGCTGCCAAAGCGGCCTCTTCCCTCGGCTCAATGGCATCAGTCACTCCTTCTCTAGTCCCACCATGTCCTCCTGAGGAGTCCCCCGAACTGTTTGACCACAGTGTTGGGTACATGCTCCAGGAGGATGCCTAGCGTTTTGAAGGCTCCAATGATGGAACCCAACTGGAGGAAGGCAGTAATGTGAGCTCAGAGAGAGGGGGTAGTAACGTGAGCCCAGAGAGAGGGGGTGCCCAACAAGGTCAGCTATCTGGCAGTCATGTTCCCCCAGCTTCAGCATACTGCCAGATTGGCTCCAGTGATGAGGAGGGAGGGGATGATGAGGTCACTAACTCCACGTGGGTGCCTGATAGGAGAGAGGAGAAGGAGGAGGAGGAGGCACATCTCCAACGAGGCAGGATGCCCTCCAGCAGCCAGCTTAAGGGCAGCACACCGACTGCATCACACCGCAGAGCTCCGCATGTGCAGGGCGCTGCTGTCTCTGCTCGTTATTCCAAAAGTTCTTTGGTGTGGGCCTTTTTTCAGACGTGTGCAGCAGATCGCACCATTGCCATTTGCAACATATGTCTAAAGCGTATCTCGCGTGGCCAAAACATCAGCCGCTTGGGCACCACGTGCTTGACCAGACATATGTCGACCTGCCATGCAGTCCGTTGGCAAGCACACCTAAAAGACCCACACCAAAGAACAAGGCGGACCTCTCCTTGCTCCTCATCAGCTGGGATCTCCAACCCCACTATACCTTCATTCCTCTCTGAAACCTGCACTGAGAGGAATGAAGGTGTAGAATTAGGTGTGTCACAGCCAAGTACTTGCGGGCAATCTGCTATCGGTACATCGACGTCCGATTGTACCAGGCAAATTTCCCTGCCCCAGCTGCTGCACCGCCGCAAGAAGTTCGCTCCCAGCCATCCATATGCCAAGCGGTTGAATGCTAGCTTGGCTAAATTGCTAGCACTTCAACTGCTGCCTTTTCACTTGGTAGACTCTGCCCCCTTCCGTGAGTTTGTGGAATGTGCGGTTCCTCAGTGGCAGGCTCCCAAACACCACTTTTTCTCACGGAAGGCGATTCCGGCTCTCTACCGGCATGTGGAAGGCAATGTCTTGGCCTCGCTGGACAGAGCGGTCAGCGGTAAGGTGCATATTACCGCTGACTCATGGTCCAACAGGCATGGACAGGGACGTTACCTATCTTTTACGGCACATTGGGTGACTCTGATGGCAGCTGGGAAGGATGCAGGACAAGGTGCAGTAGTGTTGGAGGTTGTTCCGCCACCACGCCTCCAAAATGTTACTACTGGTGATTCTGACACACCTCTCTCCTCCACCCCCTCCTCTTCTTCTTCCTCCATGGCCTCTTCCTGTGCTGATTTTTCCTCGGAACCAGCGATGCACCGTAGGCATTCAAGGGGCTACGCCAGTACGCAGGCAAAAAGATGCCATGCGGTGCTTGAGCTGGTGTGTTTGAGGGACAGGAGCCACACTGGGGCAGAGATTCTGTCAGCTCTGCAGGGGCAGGCTCAGAGGTGGTTGACGCCACGCCAGCTTAAGCCAGGAAAGGTGGTTTCTGGCAATGGCACCAACCTCCTCTCCGCCCTCCGTCAGGGACAACTGACCCATGTGCCCTGTTTGGCTCACATCCTGCAGCGGTTCTTGGGCAGGTACCCGGGCTTACAGGAGGTCCTGAAGCAGGCCAGGAAACTCTGTGGGCATTTCCGCCAGTCATGTAATTCCAGTGCTCGGCTGGCTGAGCTGCAAAAGGATTACAACTTGCCCAAGAACCACCTAATCTGTGACATGCCCACCAGGTGGAATTCTACAATGGCCATGCTGCAGCGGCTGCACACGCAGCAGAGGGCCATCAATGAGTATCTGTTGCAATATGGCACCAGGACAGGGTCAGTGGAGCCTGGATTTTTTTCCCCACGCCAGTGGGCCATGATCAGGGATGCATGCACTGTCCTGGCACCATTGGAAGAGGCCACTAGGATGGTGAGCAGTGACAGTGCATGCATCAGTGACACTGTCCCTCTTGTCCACCTGTTGGAGCACACACTACGCGGAATAATGGACAGGGCACTTGAGGCAGGACAGAGGCAGGAAGAGGAGGACTTACTTACCTCTCAAGGCCCCCTTTATCCAGACAGTGTTCCTGCTGGCCCGGCTATCACACAGGAAGAGGAGGAGGAGGAGGAGGATTGTGTCAGCATGGAGGTGGAGACTAGCACTCAGCATCAGCAGCAGCCTTCAAGGGATCAATTACAGTCCCAAGACACCCATGGACTTGTACGTGGCTGGGATGAGGTGGCTGCGGATCATGTCATCCTCAGTGACCCAGAGGACTCGGCACCGAATGCCTCAGCAAACCTACGCTGCATGGCCTCCCTGATCCTGCAAAGCCTGGATCCTCGTATTCGTGCGATCAAGGAGAAGGATCATTACTGGCTGGCAACCCTCATTGATCCACGTTACAAGGGTAAGGTTGCGGACCTTATCTTGCCATCGCAGAGGGAGCAGAGGATGAGGCATCTTCGGGAGCCCTTGCAGAAAGGTCTGTGCAACGCGTTCCCAGAGACTGGGAGGTTACAAATTCCTGGTCCTGGACAACGTGTTGCTGAGAATTCGGTCAGTCAAAGAAGGAGCGGTGGAGAAGGTGGCCGTCTGACCGATGCGTTCAGACAATTTTTTAGACCGCAGCCCCAAGGTATGATCGGTTCCAGCAACCATCGCCAGTGTCTGTTGTGATTCCCCCTCTAAACTTTCTGTTGGGACCTTTTCCCAACCCCCCCTCCCTATTATCGCCAGCGTCTGGTTTACATGGTGCAGGAATACCTAGGGGCAAGATCAGACTTGGACATCTTTCCCACCGAAAATCCTCTGGGTTACTGGGTCTTGAGGATGGATCACTGGCCAGAGCTTGCACAGTATGCAATTGAGATACTGGCCTGTCCTGCATCCAGCGTTCTTTCGGAGTGCACATTCAGTGCTGCTGGAGGCTTTGTAACTGATCACAGGGTACGCCTGTCAACCGACTCGATCGATCAACTGACCTTCATAAAAATGAATCAGTCTTGGATCACCACCAGCTACCAGGCACCTGATGCTGATGTAACAGAATAATTTTCTTTGAAATGTCAGATCCCTTCAAGACTGCCTATGCTGATGCAGAGTGACTATCCTGTTATGCTGAGTGACTATCCTCTTCCTCCTCAATAATCATGCTGATAGCTTGAAAGAACATTTTTGGTTCTGGGCACCGCCACCAGTGGCTAAGGCCCAATTTTTCAGCCCCTGTTTAACAGGGGCGTGTAATTACAATTTTTGATGCAATACTTTGCAACAGGGCTCATTGCTGCGCTCTATAGTACAGTATCTGTGAGGGGTTGCAGTGTTGTGGCACCAGCACCAGTACCTAAGGCCCAATTTTTCTGCCCCTGTTCAACAGGGGCATGTAATTACAATTCTTGATCTAATATTTCACAGCTGGGCCCATTCCTGCGCCCACCAAGAGTAACTGTGAGGACTTACAGTGTTGTTGCACCAGCACCACCGCCACCACCAAAGGCCCAATTTTTCAGCCCCTGTTCAACAGGGGCATGCAATTACAATTCTTGATCTAATAATTCACACCAGGGCCCATTCCTGCGCCCACCAAGAGTAACTGTGAGGGCTTACAGTGTTGTGGCAACACCACCACCACCACCACGAAAGGCCCAATTTTTCTGCCCCTGTTCAACAGGGACATGTAATTACAATTCTTGATCTAATATTTCACAGCTGGGCCCATTCCTGTGCCCACCAAGAGTAACTGTGAGGGCTTACAGTGTTGTGGCACCAGCACCACCACCAAAGGCCCAATTTTTCCTACCACTGTTCAACAATGGCATGTAATTACAATTCCTGATATAATAGTTGACAGCAGGGCGTTCCAGCGCCCACCAAGAGTAACTGTGAGGGCTTATAGTGTTTTGGCAACACCAACACCTAAGGGGCAAATTTCTGCAGAGTATATATGTCAGGCCCCTACTTTCAAACATCCAACTTACAAACGACTCCTACTTGCAAACGGAAGGAGACAACAGGAAGTGAGAGGAAATCTACCCCTAGGAAAGGAAATTCTCTCCTGTAAGAGTTAATATGGGAAAAAGGTGTCTCCTCTCTACTGATGCTTTATCACCAATCCTTGTTTCAATAAAAAGCCCAAATTTTCCAAAACATTTGTCATTGGGATGGAAAGTGAGGTGAAATGTTCTGAACAGGTGCACAGACAGCAAAACAAATGTTACAGGGGTGTTAACCCTTCCCTATGTTCTCCAAAAAGCTTAAAAATTGATTTTTTGGCTAGAGCTAAAAAATTTACCTGTTCCAAATTACAAACAGATTGTACTTAAGAACAAACCTACAGTTCCTGTCTTGTTTGCACCACCTGTATACTGCTGTTCAGAGTATATAGGGCCTTTTTTTTATTTTGGGTGCGGGGTTCCCCTTAATATCCATACAAGGCCCAAAGGGGCTGGTAATGGGCTGGGGTGGGGGGGGGGGGGGTGATGGGGTAGCCATGCCATTTTTCTCAATAATATTCATCCATATTGCCGGGACCAGACATTACATTAAAGCCGCAAGCAGTTTTAAATGGCTTTTTTTCCTTTAGAAATGTCATTTTGTGCAGGGACAGTTCTAACCACGGGAAACACGTGCCACTTCACAGGCATACTTTAGACACCCCCCAGGTGCGATAACGGAATATTTCACTTTTTTTTTCACTTTATGCATCATTAAAATCACTGCTCCCGAAAAAACTACAGTTTTTAAAAATTATTTTTACATTGATACATGTCCCCTGGGGCATGACCCGGCTCCCAAATACTTTTTAGGACAATAACATGCATATTAGCTGTTATAATTAGCACTTTAGATTTTGAACGTTCGCTTCCATTGTATTTAATAGGGTTCTAAAGTTCGCGCAAACTTTCGATCCGTTCAAAGGTTTTGGTGCGAACCAAAAGGGGGGTGTTCGGCTCATCCCTATTTGACATTATAGAGACATGAAGATTCGACGAAGCAACTAAAACCATACGATCGCCGCGAGCGGACATTTACGGTCAAAAGCAATCAATTGACCGATTCCACTTTAATTAATTTGATTTTCGGACAAATGCACTTTTTAACGAAACAAAATAAATAAAAACGAATTTCGGGAGTAACTAAATAAATGTATTTTACGGACGAAACCGAAATTCCGAAACAAAATATTTCAGTGTGCGCATGTTTAGTATTTTGTTTGGGTTCCCTTGTATTTCTTGTAGGCCTATTGGCAGTTCCAGTTTATGATGATGTTGCCCATTCTTCAATTTTATTTCTTGGGTACTTCCTATAGTCTCTGAATACCAGTCCTGTGTCCAGTAATAGGAATTTTGACTTACCTGTAAATTTCTTATCTTGGGGTACAGTACAGGACACAAGTCCCTCCTCTTTTTGTTTTAATCGCTCCTTATTGCTCAATAAAAAACTGGAGCCTTATGCCGCGTACACACGGCCGTTTCTAATGTCATTGAAAAAAACGAAGTTTTTCTCGATGTGATTTTTCGTGTTTCCTCTCAAGCCTGCCTTGCCTACACACTATCGTGAAAAAAAATGCTCGAGCAAAGCACGGTGACGTACAACATGTACGACGGCACTATAAAGGGGAAGTTCTATTCGGATGGTGCCACCCTTTGGGCTGCTTTTGCTGATCCTTGTATTAGTAAAGTTTGGTGAGAGCCGTTTCACGCTTTTCAGCCTCATGCTCTTCAGCGTGACGAATGTGCTATCTCCATTACGAACGTTAGTTTTACCAGAAGGAGCGCTCCCGTCTCATACTTGATTCTGAGCATGCACATTATTTTCCCATCGTAAAAGCCTACACGCTACAGTTTTTCACAACGTTAAAAAGAACGACGTGAAAAGCGACGTGAAAAAATAGAGAAGGTTCTAATTTTTTTTAGGCCATTTTTCGCGTCGTTAAAAAATGCTCTGGAGCCTACACACGATCGTTTTTAATGACCAATTTAAAAAATGGCATTTTTCACGCCATGAAAAACGGTCGTGTGTACGCGGCATTACGGAATGGACAGGGTCACATGTTTGCGCTCTATGAGCAGCCCTAGCAGTGTCCAATCAGCTGAAGATAGCAGCATATAATCTATGGTCTATGAATACCAGTCCTCTGACCTGTACTCCAAGGTAAAGCATTACATTAAGTCAAAATTACTGTTTTCTAACATTTGGTTACCAAAAGTCTTACATATTAAAGTGAGGGCTAGTGTCTTATATATGAGTTTTTCTTTTTTGGAATATACCTACCCGTGTATTTATAGCTTCAATTATTTCATGCAGAATGATTGTATTAAAAAAATCTTCAAAAAAGGCATATGTATAGAAAAGTACCAGTTGCCCAGAAGGACCCTTTTTATGGAATGGATCATAGTAGTGCCATTAATATACATTGGTAGGCTTGCATTCTCATTACCATTAATCCAGCTCACAAAACAGCACCTTCAGTTGTGGAAATGACAGGTACACTGATGCATGTATAATAGCTGAAATGGTTATACTTTACATTTTTATACAGTATATTGAAGCTTTTTATTTTTATATTTTTCCATGTGAAAAAGATTATAGGCAAGATGGACTGACTGCTTTAAACTAATGCTCACTTAAACACTTGAACATTCCATAATAATTTGTCAGTTTTATTTTTTACTTGGAGCAAATTTGACCCTCTGCATGAAATCAGTTAATCTTAGAAGGAGTTGAACTGACTCACAGGTACAAATCATAGCTATATTTCACTCAGTGACAAGTCATGTACTTCAGAACCATTAGCATAACCTAGCCCCTGCCAGACACCAGAGAAGCTTGGAAATAGAGCATATCATTAAAAGATGCAGAGTACTTATCAAAAATTAATTTTGTTGGACTATATGCAGCATTGCACTATGCATTTTTAATAAATATTGTCCTTATCATAGGTCTGTGTACTTTATTTTTCCAGGAACAGAATAGAAAAAAAACCTCATGCATTACCGGTATATATGCTTATTTTTTTTATAAATAAAAAGGTATCAGGGCTTATAGATTGAAAGTCGCTTTTTATCAATAAATTGTTACAGTAACACGAGCCAATACATTGCATGCTAAAAGCATGAGGATAAAATGCTGTTTTTAAAAAAGAGAAAAAAATTGTTTGTTTGTCGCCGTATAATTCAGCAGGTTTAGCTGTGTGTGGAAGACAGCACAGTGTGAGTGAGAGTGAGTGATTTTGTCACCACTGCTATATCCAGCAGTGCACAGTACAGATGTGACATCAAAGAATGGAGCAATGCAGCTGGTGCTCTTTGAGAAGCTCTGCAAGGAGCTCCAATACTGACATGCAAGTCAAAGTCACATGTAAATAGCCTACAGTGTATTCATAGTCATTTATGGACATTTGGAAAAGAGCAAAAAGCCTTGTGTATGTTTTTAATTCGCAGACATATTTTTCCTTCTATTAAATGCACAAAATAATTGCCATAGTGTACTAGATTATTTCAATATATCTAGACAGTTTAATCCTGCCATGTCATTTAGTTGATTCCGGTATACGCTATATATATATATATATAAAAGACTCATGTATTCCTAAGGTAAAACTATGGGAAAAAGCAAAAATGACATATATGATGCAGCCTGTTGAAATCATAAACACAGCAGTTGTTCGTTTTTCTGCACAGTAACATACCTGTTAGACCCCTTTCACACTGGGGGCCCCCGAGCCTTAGCAGCAAAGCGCTGCTTGTTTTAGCAGCACTTTACCGCTGTTTAAGTGCCGCTTTTCGGCCGCTAGTGTGGTGCTTTTAACCTCTGCTAGTGGTCAAAGAAGGGGTTAAAAGCGCCTGTGTTGCGGCGCTTCCGAAGCGCTTTTGAGGCCATTCTTTTCAATGGGCAGGGAGTTCCAAACCTTCCCAAAGTCCCACAAGCGCACTGACCCTGTGTGAAAAGTCACGCTGAAATGAATGGGAGGTGCTAAAACGCCTGAAAACCGCCTCAGTATGAAAGGGGTCTAAATCTTAACAGTAGATCTGCACCCTTTAACCACTTAAGCTCCAGAAGATTTTACCCCCCTTCATGACCAGGGCATTTTTTGCTATTTAGCACTGTGCTATTTTAACTGGCCACTGCGTGGTCATACAACACTGTAACCAATTTTTTTTTCTTTTTTTACACACAAATAGAGATTTATTTTGGTGGTATTTGATCACCATTTTTTTTTTCGGGTGGGGGTGCCGACTACCCTGCAGTGTATCGGCGTTCCAAACCCGTCAGCTGCTCGGAGGTCTGCTGGGTTCGAGTCTCCACGAGCGATTACGCGTTTCAGGGCTCCGCCTCTTTATCAAATCAATAGTGAGAAGGGCAGCTAAGGGTGGGCGTGCTTTATAGGAGGCTTGGGTGGGGCTAAGAACAGTGGTGACTCCCACCAACATTTGAAAAGCAATTTGTAAATTATAAGAGCCGCTCTGTGGGTTGGTTGGAACTAATGTTCAATGTGAAATTATAAGGATCTATGTGAAATTATAAATTTTTATAGGCTGGGCTGAAGAAAAAAATACATCATTAGTCTGTTAGACTCCCAATGTCTCCCCTGCCCTTCAAGTCAGGAGGTTAGAAGCCTGCTTCAGGCTTCATTCATCACAGAGGATATCAGGGAACAATGTTCCTCCATCTTCTCTGTGGGCAGCCGACCTGAACACTTACAGTGGTCCTGGTCTCCCTGTTGGAACCGGATAGCAAGCAGTCAAGGCGACTGGCATGATTAAAAATAACTTTCACATTTATGACCCGGCACCCGACCGTCCCAGCTGTATGGATGGGGGATTTCAATATGACCATGAATCCCTTTTTGGATCGCCCGGTACAACCTGGTTCTGTGGGTAGAGAATCTGAACAAACTAGACTGGGTCGCACTTTGACAGAATTTGCCCTGATTGACATATGGAGACATAGAAATCACACCACTAGGGCTTATACTTGCCACTCCACTGGGAATGCCACTATGCCAATATGGCCACTATGTCCAGGATTGATTTTGTGTTGGTTTCTAAGACGTTGCTTCCTAGGTTTGCACCTAGGGCCCTCTCAGACCATTCCCTGTGTTGGGTCCAGCTGTCCTTACTGACTGCGGCTCCCCAACGAGTGTGGAGACTGAACCCATACTGGTTGTCCCCATTGAAAGACCATGACTCTATAGACCGTGAACTGCAATTTTTTTTCTCTGAGGGCCAGAGCTCCCTCTCGTTCAATTGCTACAGCAATTTCCCAGCTGGCTAAATCCAAGGCCCCGGGGTTGGATGGCTTGCCCTTGGAATTTTACGCCAAATTCTCTGAAACACTGGTCCCTAAGCTGAGCACCCTATTTCAATCAATGTTTGAGTTGGGTACACTTCCCCCTTCCATGCAGGAGGCCCAGATAATAGTCCTTCCTAAACCAGGTAAAGACCCGCTATATCCAGAATCCTATAGACCCATATCCCTGTTGCCAGTGGATATTAAAATACTAGCCAAAATTCTATCCTCCAGGTTGAACACAGTCATACTCTCATTAATCCACCCTGATCAGATGGGATTCATGCCATACAGCAATGAATATTAGAAGGTTGTTCATGAATATTCAAGCCCAACATGACAATGCAGGGACTAGGGTAGTGGTAGCTCTTGACACAGCCAAAGCATTTGATTCGGTTGAGTGGCTGTACCTATGGGAGTACCTGCGCTGCTATGGATTTGGCCCACACTTTACTAGATGGGTACAGCTTCTTTACCAGACCTCTAAGGCTTGGGTTTATGTTAATGGGTGGCTTTCTGACCAGATCTCCCTGGAGAGGGGTACGAGGCAGGGTTGCCCTTTATCACCGCTGCTCTACGCCTTAGCAGCTGAACCCTTGGCGATTGCCATCAGAATGTGCCCGGGTGTGGTGGGCCTTAGGCGGGGGGATACCTGGGAGAAAATAGGTCACTATGCGGACGACACGGTACTGTATCTGGCTGATCAGGGCCCGTCGTTACAAGCTGCACTGACTATTATAGAAAAGATGGGTAGATACTCAGGTCTACGAATCAATTGGGATAAGTCTCAGATTCTCCCGCTGGACCACTTTCCCCCACCTGAGACGGCCCCAGAACTTCCCTTGAAGAGAGTAGCAGAGATTAAGTACCTGGGGGTAGGGGTCACTAGAAACCTTGGGGATTATGTTACTATTAACATGGAACCCCTGTTTGCTATCCTCAAATCCAAAACCCAAACCTGGTCAAGACTGCCCTCGGGGGTGATGGGTAGAATCAATTTGGTGAAAATGATCTTGTTTCCCCAAATTTTGTATATGGAATGGCATGCCCCTTTGTACATCCAGCTGAAGGTGTTCAAACAGATGGAGGCTATTTTGAACTCCTTCGTTTGGGGATCCGGTAGGCACAAGTTGGCATGGCATATCCTTAAAAACCCCACTCAGGAGGGAGGCTGTTCTCTTTCTGATCTACAAGACTACTATGTGGTTTAGCAACTCTCCCACCTATACTATTTTAATACGTCTGAATCTCAGAGATATAGGTCTCTAGTGTGTAATACACCTGAGAGCCCGTTTCACACACCCATAAAGGCGATTCTCCGAAGGGGTCGGTGTCACCGCAGAACTCCATGTTTTAATGCAGGAATGTTGTTACACCATCAGAAAATATGGGACATAGCCCTCAAAAAGCAGAACCAACAGCACATTCATTCCCACTCCCCGTTATGGCTCAATGGACACCTGCCTGAGTTGAATATGGTACCTGACCCGCAGCTCTGGGCGAAATATGGTATACTTTACCTGTCTCAAGTCTTGACGGAGGCTGGACCTAAAACCTTCCAATTGCTTAAAGAAGAGTTTTCTCTTCCAAATAATTTACTGTTTCGGTACCTGCAACTCAGGCACGCGATTAGAGCGCAGGTGACTTCCCTCGCTGTCACTCTGGATACCCCGCCGGTTCTTGGCATAATTTTCGGAGCGGAATCGACTAAGCTAATATCTAACTTGTACTATACTCTCCGATTGCTCAGAGTTCGGGGGGTGTCCCAGACTGCCAAGATAGCATGGGAACAGGATGTGGGACCTATTGAGAACTCGGGCTGGGATGAAATACTGGAGGGGGTTAGGATGGCCTCCCCTAAACAATCGGATAGGCTGACACAACTATATATAGTGCACCGTGCATACCTCACGCCATTGAAATTGGTAAAGTTTCAACCCACAAGAAGCCCCCTGTGCCCCAGGTGCTCATCAGCTCCTGGCACGTTTTATCACCTGATGTGGAGCTGCCCGAATATACAGACTTATTGGTTGCAGGTGACCCAGTTTCTCCATGATAACATGGGTTCCCCGGTGGGTCTTGATCCCAAAATGTGTCTCTTGGGGTTCCTGCCGGATACGGAGATTGACAAATACCTAACCACATTCTTGTATGAAACGCTATTTTTGGCTAGGAAGGTAGTTGCAAAAGTCTGGATGCAGGCCCTACCCCCGACACTGCAAACCTGCAAAAAATAAATTAATGATGTTCTTCCATATAGGAAAATGATGTATATCCATAGAGGGCGCCCTCAGAAGTTCTCTAATGTCTGGGATAGGTGGTTGGAGGATGGTGAGACTTGCTCTACGTAACATGCACATTGAGTATGTTAGGTGTTGGGACGTACCCCCCGCTTCCATATGTGACACAGATTTCTTCGTAGTCTACTGCTAACAAACATTTATGTGCTTATTTAGCGGAATGTTTTCCTCTGTACTGTACTTCCTGTAACTCTTTTGATTGACTTACATGTAAACGTGTACGTCATGTTTGCTTCTTAATAAACATGCCTTTTTGTTTAAAAAAAAAAAATAATAACTTTCAAAAAACTTATTGGATGTTTTGGTCAGCAGCCCAACTTGTCCTTTGCTCCATTTAAAATATTACTTTTTTGAAGAGGTTGTAAGGCTGTTACTAATGTGGGGATAGATTAGACTTATTTTCCCCAAGGCTAGATTTCAGTTACCGTATATTCTCGAGTATAAGCCGACCCGAATATAAGCCGAGGCACCTAATTTTACCACAAAAAACTGTGAAAACTTATTGACTTGAGTATAAGCCTAGGGTGTCCATCTGCCTGCCTCACTGTGCCTCACTTTGCCTCACTGTGTCCATGTGCATGCCTCACTGTGCCCATGCCTCACTGTGTCCATGCCTCACTGTGTCCATGCCTCACTGTGCCCATGCCTCACTGTGCCCATGTCTCACTGTCACTGTGCAACTAGACTGAAGTTTAACATGGGAGTCTATGGAAGGGGTGCCCGGCTTTGAAAAATCGGTGCTACCCGGCCATAGGTCTTCTGGACAACAAGCTTTGCACACTTGTAGATGAAGAGTGGGGCTACATGTGTGCTAGGTTTGGGGTCCAGGGGACCTACGGCTGGCCCAGGATCAGGCGCACAAATTTGAAGATGGACACGAGTATAAGCCGAGGGGGGCATTTTCAGCACAAAAAAATGTGCTGAAAAACTTGGCTTATACTCGAGTATATACGGTATATGCCCCCACAGGCCAATTTTCTTGAGGGCCTCCCTATGCCAGAGACCATGCAGATGATACAAATGTAGCGGGTGGTTACATTTAGGGGGAAGCATCTGAGTGTAAACCAGGCTCAGATGCACTAACTGTTAGGTCTCATGGACCATTTCTATCCCTGGGAGATAGTACTGGTGTGTAAGTTCACTGGGGCCTATGGGTGGCGCTGTTGCCGTGGGCCCGGGTTGAACTGCAGTACGAGGTTGTGTCCTTTTTGTCCCCTTTCGGCAGCAGTACGGCGGGGCAGGGAACCTGCTGTGCCTGTTGGGAGAGGATATAAAAGGGCGCGGCCATCTTCCAGAGGGGTCGTCAGTTTCGCGCTCAGGCACCTTAAGCCTGGGTGCGTGTGTGTCGCCTCCAGGTGCCCTAGGCCCGGAGGCCTGGTCAGGTGGTCTCTGGGTGCCCTGGGCCTGGGGACAGGGCTGCTGTTCCATCTCAGACACCTTCAGTCTGGGGTGAGGTACTTTGAGAGAGGCCCGGGGCCCAGTACCTTCGACTGGGTCCCACAAGGGATCGAGGGCTCCTAGGGTGCCCCCTGGAGTGGGTGCCCGAATCTAGAACGAGGAGGCCAGGGAGGTGACCCTTCCCGAAGACCCAGTACAGTATCGCTGGTGACGGTGGGGCCTCTGGTAACTCTCCGGATGGATGTCCTTTCCCTGACAGGGGTCATTACTTCTAGAAGGTAATCCATCGTGAATCAGGTCGGTGGCAGAGACCCAACACTCGGGCCTGTGGCAGAGGCCCTATTCACCTGGTCTGTGGCAGGGACCACTTCATGGTCGGTGGAAGCGACTGTGCGCCAAGCCTGTTCGTGCTATCCAGAACAGGAGAAACCCAAATTTAAGTTTGTGCCTGGACCTCCTCCCACCTTATCTGACCTGTGTTTGTATCAACCTGTCTGCTCTTAAAGAGACTGTTTATTGTGCAAGAAGGAATAAATAAGTTGCTTACTGGGGAGAATTAAAGACTTGTTTCTGACTACTGCAAAGACGAGGTCAGCACTGGAGGCTTTTTGACACCAGTCGCAAGCAGGCCCGAGAAACTAACACCGCTCAACCTCCCTATTCAGGAGGGTACGGGCTTGTGGTGCGGTGTGCCTCATTCTTTTCCTGCGGAGGAGCCAAGCAGAAGAAAAGCAGGTAAAGTCTGGGGTTGGTGCGCAACACAAATAATTACCTTGAAGAAGCAACAGTATGTAAACATATTCTACACAAGTATTTGTACTTGCCTAATATTTTCTCTTGTAATACTTACATAAGGATTACATACAAAAAAAAGGGTAGCATGCTCACCCCAAAGCCTTCTGCCCTGTGTTCTAGAAAATTGTGCATGTTTATAAAGAACAATAGTGTCATAAGACCCCATTCACACAGGGGCGACTCGTCAGGCGACTCAGCCGCCTGACAAGTCGCGTCCCGTTCTGTACAATGGAACCGCTCTAATAGGAGCGACTCAAGTCGCTCCGACTTAGAAAAAGGTTCCTGTACTACTTCAAGACGACTTCAGGGCGACTTCCATTGACTTCAATACAGAAGTCATTTTGCAAGTCACCTTTGAAGTCGTCTGCAGATCGCCCGGCAGAGTCGCGGGACAAGTCGTGCCGCCCCTGTGTGAATGGGCTCTAAAGGAAAGGCGAGTGTTAAAAATAACAACACCTCTTTATAAATAGACCCTTAGTTTGCTTTCTATATTTTTAAACCTGACTGCCCTAGATTTCTCTGAATTTTCTTTCCAAAAAGCAGTCAGGCCTTAGAGCCGGTTCACACTGGGGCAACATGACTTCCAGCGCGACTTTACAAGGCAACTTCGAGGCAACTTCGAGTTTCCTCCAGGACAGGCGACTTTGCCAGTGGCCAATCAAACAATAATCAGCTCTGTGGAAGGGAGGGGTTTGCCTGAGAAAACTATTTTCTCTTCCTGTAAAGTTGCTTCAGTTAAGACACTGATCCGACTTTGGAGGCGACTTCCATTGAAATCAATGGGTACAAGTCGCCTAGAAGTCGTTTTCAAGTAGTACAGGAACCTTTTTTGCAGTCAGAGCGACTTCTGTAGTGTGCATAAAGACGGCTCCATAGACTAACATTACAGCGCGACTTGGGGCGACTTGGGGCGTCTCGGGGCAACCTGAAGTCGGATCCTGAGTCGCCCTGGTGTGAACCGGCTCTTATACTTTATGTTCATGCCTCTGACACATTAAAATGTAATCTAATCCCCAAAACAAAACATTAAAGCAGTATTAAACACAAAAGCAAACATTTATTAACTACTTCCCGACCGCCCTGTAGCAGCTTTACTGCTACAGGGTGGCCGGTCTGCACAGAATCATGTATATACAGTATACATGATTCTGCACTTCCGTGTAAGGGTGGCGCGCGTGCCACTTTTGCTGTGATTAGCAGATGCCAATCAACAAGTGATGGCCAATGGATGACCGCCGGCACTCGCTGATTGGTGAGGAAACACACTGCAAGAAGCTCTGCAAACAAGGCAGAGCTCTGATCTATCAGCAGGGATGTGCTGGATTTTATTTTCTCTGCAAAGCAGGCAAAAAAAAAATCCAGCAGATTTCTTAGTAAAAGCACCTAAAAGTAAACACACAAACCACTAGTTAGGCACTTTGATCACCACTGATGTTAACCCCTTCCCAGCCAGTGTCATTAGTACAGTGACAGTGCAAATTTTTAGCATTGATCACAGTATTAGTGTCACTGGTTCCCACAATGTGTCAGTTAGTATCAGATTATCCACTGCAATATCGCAGTCCTGATATAAGTCACGAATTCTCGTCATTACTATAGTTTGCATAGTTTGTAAACGCTATATCTTTTGCACAAACCAATCAATATACGCTTATTGGGATTTTTTTTTCTTTTTTTATGAAAAATATGTAGCAGAATACATTGTGGTCTAAATTGTATGAAGAAATTAGATTTTTTAAATGTTTTTATTGTATGTGTTTTGTATCAGAAATGAAAAAATATTGTTTGTTTTTTTATAGCGCAAAAAAAAAATCAGTGGTGTTCAAATACCATCAAAAGAAAGCTCTATTTTTGGGGAAAAAGTGACATAAATTTAATTTATGTACAGCGTTGCATGACTGCAAAATTGTCAGTTAAATTAACGCAGTCCTGTATAGCAAAAAATGGCCTGCTCATCAAGGGGGTAAATCTTCCAGAGGTCAAGTGGTTATATTGCAGCTTACTAATTCTTATGCCGTGTACACGTTTTTAATGTCATTGAAAAAAACTGCATTTTTCTCAACGTGATTTTTCATGTTTCCTCTCAAGCCTGCCTTGCCTACACACTATCGTGGAAAAAAATGTTCGAGTAAAGCGCGGTGACGTACAACACGTACGACGGCACTATAAAGTATGAAGTTCCATTCGGATGGCGCCACCCTTCATGTTAGTAAAGTTTGTTGAACGACGATTCGCTTTTCAGCCTCGTGCTTTTCAGTCCGTTACAGCGTGACGAATGTGCTATCTCCATTACAAACGCTAGTTTTACCAGAACGAGCGCTCCCGCCTCATACTTGATTCTGAGAATGCGCTTTTTTTTTCACGTCGTTAAAGCCCACACACGGACATTTTTCATGATGAGAAAAACGACAATGTAAAAAACGACGTGAAAAATTAGAGCATGTTCCATTTTTTTCATGGCCGTTTTTCACATCGGGAAAAATGCTCTGAAGCCCACACACGATCATTTTTAATGATCATTTTAAAAAAATTCATTTTTCTCGTCATTAAAAACAGTCGTGTGTATGCGCCATTAGATGTGATTGCTGCATTTGTTTTGTTTTTTTAGGCTTTCTTTCCTTTATTTTCTCCTGGGGTTCAGGCCAGTAAAGCAAGCTGTCCTACAGATGTAGCAGTTAGACTGTTGAGACAAACAATTTTCCACTGACGGAGGTGCTTACAATGATCAGCTTTTATGTATTTATGTAAAACCTATATCCTAATAGAACTGTTTGCTGTAACTGCTTATAAAGTGTTAGCTGAAGTGTGGTTTCAATTTACTAGTGTATATAAACCTGCTAGTGCAACACTCACCCCCCCCCCCCCCCAGGATGACAATGTTGCTGCCTAAAGTTGCCACTGTGCTCCTCCATTCAGATTTGGGGCACTCTAATACGGAAGGTGTGCTACTGGCCAGATCACCAGGTATAAACACAGACTAAAAATTCTAAATAAAGGAAACGAATGCAGCCATCATATCCAATGATTGGTACGCTGCAATATATTACATTTTTGGTTTTAGGTTTAATTCTGCTTTTATATGTTACTTATAAAAACTGGTGGCTACCTGCATTATCTTTTTTCATACTTTCTTCCTTTTACCTAGTCATTCTGCTAGTAACTTCCTGTCCTAGGGTGACACTGCTCACTCATTCCAATTGTTTTAGGTTAAAAAAAAAAAGATAGATAGATAGGAAGATATTGCAGCCATGTAAGTGATTTTGTAGTTAAATAGTAATAAAAATAATTTTCTCCTTCCAGCCATGACATTCAAAACCAGTGGCGGTGCATCCATAGAGGGTGCAGGAGCGCCGCCCCCTCTCTCCTGCACCCGTCACTCACCAATAGATAGATTCATGCATTGCATGAATCTATCTATTGTCGCAGCTGCCGCCCCCTATTCAGGTGTCCAGCCCCTTGTCGGGCGCCGGGCATCTGAATTACAGAATTACAGCAGCGGGGGTGTTTTTGGAAGTGCCTGATTAGAGTCACCGGCTCTAATAGGCATCCTGATTAGAGCCATGGGCTCTTATAGGCTTCCAAATTGGTAAACAGCGGGCGCACTACTGTGCGTTCGCTGTTTACACAGTGCTGTGTTACGGAATCGAAAAAATCGATTCCTTGACACTGACCTGCCTCTCAGCCAATCAGATGCACCGGGTCTGGTTACCTGTCACCTGATTGGCTGAAGCGACAGGCACTGTGATTGGACGCCTATCAGTCGTCCAATCATAGCAGAAGAGGACGGGAGAAGACATTGAGGACTCGGAGGGAGTGTGGAGGACAGCGCTGACCCGAGACAGGTAAGTGCCGGGCAGGGGGGCACACTGGCAGCATTTGATGGGGCAAACTGGTGGCAATTGATGGGGCAAACTGCAATTGATGGGGCACACTGTCGGCAATTGATGGGGCACACTGGCGGTAAGTGATGGTTACAGTAGCTGCGTTTGATGGCACAGTGGCTGCGCTTGATGAGCACAGTGGCAGCGTTTAATCAACACAGTGGTGGCAATTTATGGGTACAGTGGCTGCGTGTGATGGCACAGTGGCTGCGTTTGATGTCACAGTGGCTGCGTTTGGTGGGCACAGTGGGTGCGTTTGGTGGGCACAGTGGCTGCGTTTGGTGGGCACAGTGGCTGCGTTTGGTGGGCACAGTGGCTGCGTTTGATGTCACAGTGGTACTGGCTGCGTTTGATGGCACAGTGGCACTGGCTGCGTTTGATGGGCACAGTGGCTGTGTTTGGGCACAGTGACTGCGTTACATGGGCACAGTGGCTGCGTTTGATAGGCACAGTGGCTGCGTTTGATGGGCACAGTGGCTGCGTTTGATGGCACAGTGGCTGCGTTTGATGGGCACAGTGGCGGCAATTGATGGGCACAGTAACTGTGTTTGATGAGCACAGTGAGGCTGCAATTGATGTTTTTTTGTTTGTTTTTTTCAGTTTGTTTGCGCCCCCCCAAAAATTTTGAGCACCAGCTGCCACTGTTCAAAACTGCCCAATTATATCATGTGTAGCACTACCCCCAGTTAAGAGAGCTGCTGGTATTGTTTTGGGCCTGTACCGTACTGCTGTCAACCCCCACAAACTGACTCTAACCCTCCACTGGCACAGCTGTCAAACAAATGGGATTGTGGAACCCACTAGCAATAGGAACCACAATACCGCAATAACACATACAGTCACAGTTAAAAATTGGTTTACCTGTGTTGGCCGTCTCCCTGTAGCAGTTAATACTCCACACAACGTATTTGCTCAACCACAAAAATACTTTACTGAATAAGAAATGACAGGTTAAACAAATATGCGGTTTACTTATGCAGAGCCCTGCAAAAGCCAAGGTTATGAACATATAAATGTACAATGATATAATAGAATCTTATTACACACTAAATGTCTTTGAATAAACTATGCTTGCGAGCTCCCCCCAGTGGGCAATATGGTGCCCAAGTACTGTCACTGTGAGTTCCAGTCAGGCCTGACTAATGTCAATGTACAAGTACTCCAATAAAAGGGATCTTCGCTAGCAAACGTTGGTGCACGTAATATTTGTAATCCAAGGGATACTAAAAAGGGTTAGCTGAACTCCTGCAATGCTTTTGAGTGTGAAGTCACAGGTAATAAAATGCCAAACTTTAACTACGCAGTTACTGTGCAACACACTGTCCCCTGGTGCGTAGCGCACTGCTCTGATGGCGATGGGCCCTAAACAAAGGATCACGGGCCTATCAAACAGTTAAGAGTCCTGGGCAAGTGCCCCCTCACCCGACCAGGCCCAGTTCGCTCAGCTGGCTCCACTGCTGGTGTTCCGGTGCATGATCTCTCCAACACCCGTAGTCTCCGGTCCCTCAGACAACCATATGGAAGTTGATAGATGGGTCGACTCTTGGATGCTCCGAGATGTCAGCAGGCTCTCCGGATGGGTTTCCTCTCCTTCAGAAAAGCAGGCTTTCCGGATTCCGCAGGCCCAGGCTCTCCGGCCTAGACGGACACAACAGGCCTCAACACAGGCTCCGACTTGCTGGGCGGGCGATGTCCGAAGAGAGCGCATGTTGCTTCTCCTTCTCCTTAAATAACCATCCCCAGCAGACCTTGCACCGGGCAATGCACTGTGGGCGTACAGCTGCACTGTGGGTACAGTAGTCTACTTAACATCCACGGCATTGGAGTCCATCTCTCCCTGTACCACAAGTCCTACCATAAACCTTTCTCAAGGTTAAACAGTAGTCAATCCATTGTCAAATAGAACTCCGGGGGATCTGGGTTCACTTGCATAAAAAAAGTAGTCTTGATAGCATACCATACAGTGACACCCAGCTACACACTCCCCCCACTTAAAGTATTTGGTCCCCAAAGATATCAACAATTCTTGTAAGAAAAACTTAGTTAGCATACATGGAAGAGATACAATTCACAGTCACAAAGGAACCTGGCAGGGGAATCTCCCAAAAAGATTCAGAGGGGAGATTGTCCTGCCTACAGGTCACATTAATAGGAGTGGCCTGTCCAGCTGTGCCAGGGGTGAGCTAGGGTTGCCCTCCACCAAATTTACAGTGGAAAGACCAGACATATCAACTGTCCTCCTTTCAGTGAAAACAGCTTCTTCAGAGCATTCACCCATTTGAATATAAGTCAGTCTTTTTGGAGGGTGAATAAGTCTTCTCTCCCTTTGTTCCCTTGGGGTCTGGATATCAATATGGCAATATGGCAATATGGCAATGGAGTAGTGGTCAGGGGTTCCGGTACTTGAGATGACCACAACCAATCAAGTTTCATTTCCTCATCTTCACTGATCTCTTCCTCAGTTCTATCATCCCCTGCTTCTGACAGGTTTGCCTGAGACCTGGTAACTTGTCTAGGGGTACGGGAGGCTGGAGGGGATTCATGGGAACCCAATGCAGGAGGTAGGCGGACCGCTTTAGAGAGGGGTAATAAATTATTTCTATGCCAAGTGTTTAATGGGCCTGCACTTTCCTCTGGCTTGATCTGATACACCGGCAGACCTGGCAGCTGCTTACAGATAACATATGGCTGTGACCTCCAATGGTCAGCTAACTTATGTTTTCCCGGGATACCCAAGTTCCGCAACAGCACCCTGTCTCCTGGCTGTAGATCATGTATCCGGACCTTGAGGTCAAAGTTTCTCTTGTTCCTCAATCCTCTTTGATCAGATGTTGCCTGGGCCTTCTCGTATTAAACTCTTTTGCAACCTATCTACATACCCGTTGTGGGATGCTGCTGAGGTATGATCCAGTGAGGTGCCAAAGGCCAGATCCACCAGTAGCCGTGCTTCCCGCCCAAACATCAGTCTATACGGGGAGTATCCGGTAGCATCACTGGTCTTACTGTTGTAGGCATGTACAATAGCAGCTATATTCTTGCTCCAGTGTTGTTTCTTCTCCAAACTCAATGTCCCCAACATATCTAGCAGTGTTCAATTAAACCGTTCAAGGCTGAGCATCCCCCTGTGGATGGTATGGGGTTATTTTGGTTTTCTTGATGCCCAATAAATCTAACAACTTTATAATCAGTCTGCTTTCAAAGTCCCTCCCCTATTCTGAGTGGAGACGTTGGGGCAAGCCATAGTGCACAAAAAACTTTTCAACAAGTACTTTGGCCACTGTTGAGGCCATCTGGTCTTTAGTTGGGAATGCTTGAGCATATCTAGTGAAATGATCGGTTACTACCAAAACATTCCCTTGTCCACTCAGATCAGGCACCAGTCAAAGGAAATCAATGCACACCAGTTCCAAGGGTCCCTGACTTTGTAGGTGGCCCATTGGGGCAGCTTGATGAGGCAGGGTCTTCCTTTGTACGCAGCGGGCACAAGAATGGCAGTATTCTTTAACTTCAACCCGCATGCAGGGCCAGTAAAATCTGTTTCTCACAAGCTGAAAGGTCATTTCTGATCCCAGATGACCATGATCATCATGAAAAGCAATCAGAGCCGCCTTCCTGTTCTTCTCGGGCAGGAACAGTTGCCACTTATCCTCTAAATCATCAGAGGGGCCCCTTCGGTAGACCACACCTTGATGTATCTGTAACCGTTCCTATTCTCTTCTTAGCAGTCGGGCCTCCCTTGAAGAGTCTTTTAGGAGTATATCTGGGCTCTGGTTCTCCAATGCCTCCAACACCAAGCTCCCTAGAGGGTCTTCCAACTGATCCCTTCTCAGATCTCTTTTTGACAGCTTGGGTAGGTGCTCTTCTCCAACCTGAGTTACATCACAGTAGTATCTGGGCACTCCAACAGCCGAGACTCCAATTTCCTCAGCCCTGTATCCTCCACTGGCCTGAATCTCCGCTCCCTGGTATAGGGCTTGCACTCCCTCTGGGCCCAGCTGAGTCCATTCTTCAGTAGGGTCCCTGAGGGCATGAGATCCTCTGGACAGGGCATCTGCATCTCTATTTCCAGCCCCAGGCCTGTATTTTAGGCTGAAGGTGAATCCCGAGAGGGCAGCCAGCCATCGGAGGCATGTGGCATCTAGTTTGGCAGTGGTCAGGAGATTGGTGAGATGGTTATTGTCCGTCTTGACCACAAACTCAGCTCCATACAAGTAGTCTTTCAGTTTGTCCACCACAGCCCATTTTAAGGCCAGGAATTCCAGCTTGTGTGTGGGGTAGTTCTTTTCAGGAGGGGCCAAACTTCTGCTCATCATGTTCTTGGTACAACACCCCTCCCAGACCATCTCGACTGGCCTCCACATGTAACTCATAGGGTTTCCTGGTGTCTGCATAGCCCAGGACGGGAGCAGTGGTCAGACTTTCCTTGGTAAAGGCTTCTTCACATTTGGTAGTCCACTGATCCTGGATAGACTCCCCAGGTTTTCTGGGCCCTATAGTAGATTTCACTGAGTTGCCTGTTTCTGAGTCATCGTCTTCCCCTCAGCCATCAAAAGTTCATTCAAAGGCCTGGCAATTTTGGCAAATCCTTCCACAAACCTTCTATAATAGGAGCAGAGTCCCAAAAACGACCGAAGTTCAGTCACGTTAGTGGGCCTGGGCCAAGAGGTGACGGCCTCCAACTTTCCTGGATCTGTGGATACTCCTTCCGTGGACACGATGTGGCCCAGGTAATGAACTGAAGACTGGTAGAATTTTTTTTTATAATCAATTATTTATTTTTTTATTATAGGCTTCAACATTTCCATTCAACATTGTACATTTACATAAGAACAAATGAGCATTGCGAGAAAGAACTAGGTGCAAAATTATCTTATCAAAATAATATCCCCCCTCCCCCCCCAAGAGAAAAAAAATAAAATATATAAAATAAAATATATATAATTCTCTCTCCCCCCCTCCCTCAACGCCATCCCTGGCTGCGGTGGAGTAAGGCTGCTCTGTCCCCACTCACTCTTTTCCTTCTACTTATGTCGTGTGTTATCCTACTGTGTCCTTATTTTTCCCTTGAACAGTGCCCCCTCCTACTTCCAAAGAGGCCACTAATGGCCATGGTGACTATTCTTTTTATGTGAGGAAAAAAAAAAAATATATATATATATATATATATATATATATATATATATATTTATTTGTGCCTCGTGGTTAGGGATTGATTACCCATAATTGTGTATAGCGGCCCCCATGGCCTAATTCCCCAATTTGAAAAAAAACAAACAAACTTTGAAAAAAAAAAACGTGTTTATTTATTGATTCCCCTCTACCAGGGCCTCTTAAGAGGCCACTAATGGCCATGGTGTTTAAATAAATAATTATACCTTGTGATATCTTTGCCCGTGTTTACGTTCAGGCGATCCTCCCAACCTACTCTTCCCCCAATTTTACGTGACAGACCCATATTCCCCAGAGAAATAAAATTAAAAAAAATTGTGATATCCTCACAGTGATCATTTGCAATCTCTATCCTAATATTACTTTCGGTCCCTCTTCTCCTGTGTGTGCCCTACTCCTTATCCTCCACCCCCCTTCCCATCCCTCCCCTCTCTGTTTCAGCATGACTTAAGTCCCTCTCTCTCTCCTAGTTAGGGGCAGACATCTCACTCCACACTATCAACACAGTCAGAATTTATTAGGGAGGTCAATGAGAGAGAGAGGGAGGGGAAAAAAATGAAAATGAAGAATAAAAAAAAAAAAAAACATATCAGTCCTGGTCAAGGTTCATGATTCGGTTCTTTATACTTCTATGGCTTAACCCATAAGCAACTATACTGGGGGTCCTTATAGATCCACTATGCCCCCTGCTTTCCCCCTCCATATCTCCTATCCTCAGCCCATTTCAGGTTCACACTGTATCCAGCCTGCCCAAGTCCTCTCGAATTCCCCTTTTTGTCCTTCACTACTTGAGTCCACCTTTCGGCTTCCATTATCCGGTTAACCTCCTTTTTCCAGTCCTCTGGTGTTGGACAGTCGGCCTGTTTCCAAAATCTAGGGATCAATAATTTGGCTGCGTTCAATAGGTGTGGTGTGATAATCTTCCTGTAAGCTTTAATGGAGCCGGGTGTTCCATGGAATAGGAAGCATAGAGGAGTAAACTCCATATGTCTAGGGGTCAGCCTCTCAATCCATGGCGCGATTGATACCCAAAATGTTTTAATCATGGGGCATTCCCACCACAGGTGGAGAAATGTACCCCTCTGTTCACATCCTCTCAAAACACCGGGCATCTGCCTCTGGGTACATCTGAGTTAATCTTACTGGTGTCCTGTACCACCTTGTCATGAATTGTAGGCCATCTCTTGAACATACGAACTTATAGATGTAGCATAAGTTGATTTGATAATTTTTTTAATTTGTTCCTCTGACAGTTCTTTATTTAATTCTCTTTCCCACTCTCTGATAAAATATGGGACTGTACTCTTTTGGGCGTCTAGTATCAGTCTATACATCTGAGACAGCAGGTGCCTAGCATCCCTCAATTGCACACACTGGCCCTCAAACACCGTAATTGAGTTTAATGATCTCAATAGAGGTTTCATCTTATTAAAGAAGCCTGTCATTTGATAGTACCTCCAACCTGATGTGGGTATATTCCCTAGGGCTATAACCAGCTCCGAATAGGTTGCTAGGGTTCCCCGCGGGGCGAATTTACCACACGTGGTGTCTCCGTCCCGACCCCATGCCCCCAGGAATCCCCCCCCTCCCCTGGGGGGAACCATGGGAATGCCTCCAGTGGGGCTAGGGGGGA
Organism: Rana muscosa; assembly: GCA_029206835.1. Lineage (NCBI taxonomy): Eukaryota > Metazoa > Chordata > Amphibia > Anura > Ranidae > Rana > Rana muscosa. Next base: position 541,921,260 of record CM055117.1, on the reverse strand, counting down.
CACCTGGGGGGAATACTCTCCTGTTTTATTCAACTTATCCCATATTAACAAGGAGTTCAAAGTCAGGGGAGATGTCCATTTCGAAAGTCGTTTTGACGTACTCGGGATCCAAGGGGCCCCTGCAAGATTCCTCCCTGCTATTGTTTTTTCTAGTGGGACCCACATTTTATTAGAGGAGTCATGGCACCAGTTCAAAATTCGAACCAGCGACATTGCCTTATAGTACACTGATATGTCTGGCAGCCCCATTCCTCCCTGTGCCTTACTTCTGCGCAGGATGTCATATGCCAACCTTGGTCGTTTATCATTCCACACGAATGCTACAAAAGCCTTCCGTATCTGTTTAAAAAAGGTTTCTGGTAATTTAATCTGGACTGTGTGTAATATATAGATAATTCTAGGTAATATACACATTTTAATGGCACTTACTCTTCCAAACCATGTTAGGTATTGTCCTGTCCATTTCTTTAAGTCCCCCACTATCCTGGCCATTAGGGATACATAATTAAGCTCATATAATGTTTTTTGATCTGCGGTAATATGTACCCCCAAATAGAACAAGGAATCCTTCTTCCATGCAAAGACTGGCAGAATTGACACTTTTCTAGAGGAAGCTTGAGGCCTTCATCATGGAGCCTCTTCAGGACCTTCTCTAATCGTTCTTCATGTTCCTCCAGGGTTCTCCCGAACACAATAATGTCATTCAGATATACTAGCACTTCAATTAGATTCATGTCCCCTACTGTCTTCTCCATAAGTCGTTGAAAGGTGGCTGGGGCTCCGGACAAACCCTGGGGCATGTGATTGAATTCGAAGAAACCCACAGGGGTAATGAAGGCTGTCTTCTCCCGATCTTCAGGGTGCATGGGAATCTGGTAGTATCCACTTTTTAGGTCCATTACGCTGAACCACTTGGCCCCAGAGAAGCTCTGCAAGGCATCTTCTATTCGGGGAGTGGTGTACTGATCAGGTATTGTCCTTTTATTGAGTGTTCAATAGTCGATACACAGTCTCAGTGACCCATTCTTCTTCCTGACCACCACTATTGGAGAAGCGTATGGGCTCCTGGACTCTCGGATAATGCCTGTTCTCTTGAGTTCTGCTAATTGTTCGCTAATTGTTTGCGCGGATCTTTCAAGTCGGCCAAGGGCACCCGTCGGACTCTTTCCCTGAACGGCTTGTCCTCCTGTAGGCGAATCTTGTGGGTGGCACTCTTTGCACACCCCACATCAAATTCATTCTTGGAAAAGATCTTCTGCCATTTAGCCAACTGAGTCTTGGCCCTCTCCTTCCAGGCCGGTGGGAGGGTCGTGTCTTCGAAACAGAGCTTCTCCACCACATTTTCACCCCTTTCTTCCTTCTCCAAGTCCGATAGGGCAACCAGGGTGGCAGGGTTCACTTGGCCCAACAACATTCTGGCCGGGATCTTCACAGGTGTGGCGGCAGTATTCCTAATGCTCGGCGATACCCTACCATTACTCTTCTTCAGCGCCCTCAACGGAACCACTTCAGGGATTACTTCCAGCCCTTGATGATTATCCAGAGGATCCGGCTCTAGAACAACAATGGGGCCAGGTTGTTCCCAGGTGAGTTTAACAGTGGCCCTCAGACAAGTCACTTCCCCTGGTTGTAGTACCTTATCTATTTTATCTAGCTTCCAGATCTTTCCCACTCCTTATTTTGGGGCGTTCTGTTCCAGCACCAAGCGCTGATAGGCCCGTTGTAACATGGGGTGAACTCTGGGAGTTGGAGTATCCTGTTCCTGGGCCACAGGTGTCAGTAATCTCCTGACCAGGTCAGTGTTTGTCCCTATTATGAGGGAACTCTTGTTGGCTCCTGGTGGGCGAGGACAGAATACAGCCAAGGTGTCGAAGATCTCTGCTTCTCCTGCTACTGATGGGTAAAAGGGCAATTTAATTGGAAGGTATCCATCGTACGAGAAGCTCTGGGTCCCTATTCCCCAAATCTCCAAGTCTTCAAGCTTCTGTAGGGGCAGATGTCTCAGATGTTTCTGGTAAAAATCCCAGTACAGAAGGGTTACTTGAGCTCCCGTGTCAAGAAGGGCCTTAGTGTAAATTCCCTCTACTTGAATGGGGACTACTGGGGAGGGTCCCACCAATTTAACAGGAAATTTCTTTGGAGAAGTCTTCTTACTGGACTCTATAGCTTGGGCTTCCTTTGTCTTTTTCTTTCTCAGCCTCTTCCTGGATCTCAATCCTTGTTGGGCCTGGTATGCACTGATCTCCTGCCGCTGAGCATTTTTTTTGGACTTGGAGTAGGAAGTATCAGATTGTTCAAAGGCAGCACCAGAGATGTTGGGTGGGGAATTATTTTTCCTCTGCAGCCTCCCTAGGTCTCTAAATTTTTTGGAGCTGACTGGAACTGATGGGCACCCAGTTGACTCCTTCACCGGGGCCCTCTGAAGTTTTCTGCCGGCTTGCGGTATGGGGCTGCAGTTTTCTTCGGGCTGGGGCACACCTGCCTATAGTGCTCAATCCCTCCACAGTTGAAACAAGCTTCTTCTTTTTTTATTTGTTGATAGATAGGGGTTGAGGCACTCCGAACCATTTCTTTTTTGGCCATCAGGGTAGTCAACATTTCCAGCACTTGAGTCATCTGTTCCGTGGCCATGGCGGCTCTAACTCCAGCGGAGGGGAGAGAGGTGTGTTGACTGATCGCCTGCTGGTCATTCAGCAAAGCCTCTTCATCTCTTACCACTCGGACAAGTTCTGGATAACTTAAGGACATGACTCCTCCTGAAGTCTTCAAATGAAGCCAAACTGGGTCAGAGTGTAGGGCCCCTCTTAGAATCTGTTGCATCCTGGCTCGGTTGGTGGCCTGTGGTGCCATTCCTTTCTTCAGAACTATCTGACAGAGCATTTTATTCAATCTTCGGACATACTCAGACAGACGTTCCCCTGGTTGTTGGAGAGTGTGCTCAAACTGATAAATTAGGTCAGTAACTTTTTCCAACTGGCCGAACTCCTCCTGCAGCATGACTAAATAATCATAGGCGGTACAAGTGGCATTGCTAAACCTTAGATTCAATAGCCACACTCGCGTCTGGGAAAGCGCCTGCTGATTCGCACCACTGGACCACAGTGAGAGGGTCCGTGCTGGCACCAAGGGGGGGGGGGGCTTGATTGCAGAGTACAGGATCCCAGACGAGCCCCCACGTGTAGCACTACCCCCAGTTAAGATAGCTGCTGGTATTGTTTTGGGCCTGTACCGTACTGCTGTCAACCCCCACAAACTGACTCTAACCCTCCACTGGCACAGCTGTCAAACAAATGGGATTGTGGAACCCACTAGCAATAGAAACCACAATACCGCAATAAGACATACAGTAACAGTTAAAAATTGGTTTACCTGTGTTGGCCATCTCCCTATAGCAGTTAATACTCCACCCAACGTATTTGCTCAACCACAAAAATACTTTACTGAATAAGAAATGACAGGTTAAACAAATATGCGGTTTACTTATGCAGAGCCCTGCAAAAGCCAAGGTTATGAACATATAAATGTACAATGATATAATAGAATCTTATTACACACTAAATGTCTTTGAATAAACTATGCTCGCGAGCTCCCCCCAGTGGGCAATATGGCGCCCAAGTACTGTCACTGTGAGTTCCAGTCAGGCCTGACTAATGTCAACGTACAAATACTCCAATAAAAGGGATCTTCACTAGCAAATGTTGGTGCACGTAAAATATTTGTAATCCAAGGGATACCAAAAAGGGTTAGCTGAACTCCCGCAATGCTTTTGAGAGTGAAGTCACAGGTAATAAAATGCCAAACTTTAACTACGCAATTACTGCGCAACACACTGTCCCCTGGTGCGTAGCGCCCTGCTCTGATAGCGGTGGGCCCTAAACAAAGGATCACGGGCCTATCAAACAGTTAGGAGTCCTGGGCAAGTGCCCTCTCACCCGACTAGGCCCAGTCCGCTCAGCTGGCTCCGTTGCTGGCACACGATCTCCTCACCGCCCGTAGTCTCCGGTCCCTCAGACAACCATATGGAAGTTGATAGATGGGTCGACTCTTGGATGCTCCGAGATGTCAGCAGGCTCTCCGATGGGATTCCTCTCCTTCAGACGAGCAGGCTTTCCGGATTCCGCAGGCCCAGGCTCTCCGGCCTAGACGGACACAACAGGCCTCAACACAGGCTCCAACTTGCTGGGTGGGCGATGTCCGAAGAGAGCGCGTGTTGCTCCTCCTCCTCCTTAAATAACCATCCCCAGCAGACCTTGCGCTGGGCAATGCACTGTGGGCGTACAGCTGCACTGTGGGTACAGTAGTCTACTTAACATCCACGGCATTGGAGTCCATCTCTCCCTGTACCACAAGTCCCACCATGCACCTTTCTCAAGGTTAAACAGTAGTCAATCCATTGTCAAATAGAACTCCGGAGGGATCTGGGTTCACTTGCATAAAAAAAGTAGTCTTTATAGCATACCATACAGTGACACCCCGCTACACATGTATGTATTCTCAGTTTGTACATGGGGCTCATAATTCTCATCCCCTGTGCTTGCTATTGGCTTGATATTTTTCCCAGAAGTCTGTGCAGTGCTTATGGTCAAATTATAGTCATTTCAGAGAGTTCTGCACTACTACAGCTTTAGTTTCTAAGAATGCAGCAATCGCTACAAGAGTCCCAGAGGTGCAAAATTATAGCTGAAACTACGATTATAATAGGCATAACCTATGAGTAAGCACTTTTAATAGTGTGAAACGCGTCAGCCAGACGTGACCAGTTTGTTGTGTTGTGCAGAGTGTTTTTGGTTTCCTGAACCTTTTTTTGGAATAAAGGCTTTTTAACCGGAGTGCTGCGTCCAGAAGACCTTTCTTTCTTTCTTCAGGCATAACCTACCACTTTACAATCGCTTTAAGCAACTGCACAAACATGGCATCTAATTATCTATAGCAAAAACACAGGCAAGCATGTATTAGCCAAGTGTATTAGGGTAAGAGAGTGCAGCTCCTCTGGTAATGCTTTCTTGTATGCTAGATTTTCACCAAGTGAGGTAACTTGCCAACAATTAACTTTTTCATTTTGAAGTATGCGGAGTGTGGGCAAGAGGTTTTCTTGGTAACATTTTTAACTAGTGCTAAGTAAGAGAATAATTTTAATGGGACCTTTATTGCAGTGTGAAGCCTACTATAATATGACAGGTCCACCATAAAAAAATTTACTTTTAGGAACAGATCAAATACAAGATAGTTTTATCAGTATATGTTGACATGAGGTCAATATGAATTTAAATGTTGTCTCTTCTTTTTATAATGGTGGCATTCCGTGTATAACATTATGTAAAAAGGCATTGATAAATGTATTTCCCATATTTCCTATTGAAGCATAAAAAAGTTGCATGATGCACTGAACAGCTGGATAAGTGCATTTAATGGAATGTTTAAAATGTTTTATTAATATCTATATGACATTTTGATGGTGTTGATGAGGTTTTTATTTACCATTAAAATGATTAATAATGGGATTTTTATTCATTTTATTAAGCTGGATTAATGTACTTAGATACCAATATGTTGACATAAGGTAAAAGGTCATTCTATGCTTCTGCGTGCAAAAATCAATTTATTCCAAAAGTATTTGGTTTGATATGGAAAATCAAACTCAAATGGTGTAGAGCAATTTTCCAGTCCATGCCAGTCAGGACATTTATTTTAGGGTGTAGTCCACTTTTATTAAAGACAAAAGGAAAGTTCATTGAAAATAAACTATTGGGTTTGTTAGTGTTGCATTAGTCCATCAGAATTATTCAGCCTACTGGCTAACAAGACTTCATCGTTTCTGAGTCAGTCTCTGCCAAGACTCACCATGCAGTCTCCAGCAAACAAAAATGACCATTTGGCTAAATAGTCTTCTGCTTTGAGTCACCTTGTGTCACAGAACACAGGCGTTGCGTCTCTCTCACCACTTCCTTCTTTCTCTTAAGGCCCATACACACGATCGGATTTTCCGACAACAATGGTCCGACGGACGTGTTTTGTCTGACAATCCGACCGTCTGTATGCTCCATCGGACAATTGTTGTCAGAATTTCCGGCAACAAATGTTGACTGTGCATGCTCTCAAATTTTCCGACAACAAATGTGTTCTGTCGGATTATCCGATCGTGTGTACACAAATCCATCGGACTAAAATCCAAAGTACAAACACGCATGCTCAGAACCAATGCTAAACATCAGACAACAATAGCAGAAGTTGCCCAAAGGGTGGCGGTAAAGAGCTGAAAAACCATGTGGTTTGGTGTATGTTGGCTGAAAATGTTTTGCTGTGTGTATGCATACCAAGTTCACGGCCAATGCCCCTTTGGACAAAAATCCACGGAAAAGTCAGATGGAAGTCCGATCGTGTGTACGAGGCTTAACTCGCACCTTTGTGTAGCATAGGCCCCTACCCTCTCCTTTTGATAGAAGCCCATCTGATTTTTGTGCTGAGACCACCTGTCTCATGGCTGGAGCTCTAAACTGCTGAAATGTGCTAGCTTGTAATGGCTGTGCACACCTGCATGCACACACACACAGACTGCAGGTCTCCCATAAGGCATGGCCACAGGATTGAAGGTTTGTCCCCACAAATCTCTTTAAAGTTTTCAGACTCCAGCCCCCTATTGCCATGATTACCAAAACCAGAGAACACGAGGCTAATGGCTCACATTTGGGATTGTGAACAAAGTGGGATTTGACCAATTCGATAGTTAAAAAACAGGAGTTAAAAAAAAGACAAGTAACATTCTAAAACATTCATGCAAGTAATATTAACACTGTAACTGGGACAATGAGTGCTAGCAAATTTGAAAATTTTGCTCAGTATACAGTATTCTACATGTGTACAATAGTGGAGCAACAGCTCCAGGATGAATACTGCTGTGACAGATGTGAGCAGGTTGCTTGTCTGGAAGCGCACATTAGGTATCTAAAGGGGCAATTTGCAACACTGTGGGGCTGATTTACGAAACATTAGCGCCATGAGTATCGGCGCATCTGCGTGCGCAATGGCTGTTTTGGTATTTACAAAACATTAGCGCCGGTAGCGCAGCGCTATTTCCCATTTACTATAGTGTTCTTGGCGGACGGGAGGTGGTGCTCAGTGCGCCACTATGGACCTGGCGCACGGCATCTTAAAATATAAATATAAAGAAGCTGGAAGTGCCAATATAGTGGGGGTGATGTGGGGTGATGTGAGGAAGTGTAGTGACACCTGCCCAAATAACAAATATGCCCAAAATAGAGTGAGAAAGTAACTTATTTAGAACCAGCCCGCTGCGCCGGCAAGTACGTTTAGAACTGCAAGGTTTTTTTTATGCTCAGCGCGGGAATTTTACTTGTTCAAACGCGACGGTTCACTGCGCCGGCAAAATCTTAGTAAATGTCAAGTCACGTAACTCAATTTGCATAAGTTGAACATGCGCAGCTCTGAACTTGCCAGTGAGCCAGCAAAATGACATTTCTAAAGGAAAAAAAAAGGCATTTAAAAGCACCCGCGGTTGTAATGAATTGTAGGCAATATAGAGAAAAGTCATTGAAAGTCTTTGATAAAAAAAAAAAAAATGTGTGGGGTCCCCCAATTATATTACCAGGCCCTTCAGATCTGGGATGGATATTAAGGTGAACTCCGCACCAATTTTTTTTTTAAAATGACGTGCGGGTCCCCCTCAAAATCCGTACCAGGCCCTTCAGGTCTGGCATGGATTTTAAGGGGAACCCCCGCGCCAAACTTAAAAAAAAATAGCGTGGGGGTCCCCCTAAAAATCCACACCAGACCCTTATCCGAGCACGCAACCTGGCAGGCCGCAGAAAAAGAGGGGGGGACAAGAGAGCGCCCCCCCTCCCTCCTGAATCGTACCAGGCCACATGCCCTCAACATGGGGAGGATGTCCCCATGTTGATGGGGGCAAGGCCCTCATCCCCACAAGCCTTGCCCGGTGGTTGTGGGGGTCTGCGGGCGGGAGGCTTATCGGAATCTGGAAGACCCCTTTAACAAAGGGGACCCCCAGATCCCGCCCCCCCTGTGTGAAATGGTAATGGGGTAATGGAGTCACACAGCGGGAACCTCGAATTCAAACGGAGCGGCCGGAGAAAGAAGAAGGGGAATAAGAAGCCGGAGCAAGATGCGGACGAGAACACCGAAGGAAGAAGGAAGAAGAAAGATGAAGAGGAAGATGAAGAAGAAGATGGAGGAAGAAACCCGAATGGAGAAAAGAAGAAGCTGGAAGAAGAAGGTGGAAGAAGAAGATGGAAGAAGATGGAAGAAAATAGAAGACATTAATAAAGGAATTGTCAAAAACCGGCTATTGTAATTTTTAACATTTTTGACACTTTTTTTGTGAAATGGTAGGGGTACATTTGTACCCCATTACCATTTCACACAGGGGGGGCTGGGATCTGGGGGTCCCCTTTGTTAAAAGGGTCTTCCATATTCTGATAAGCCCCCCGCCCGCAGACCCCCACAACCACCGGCAAGGGTTGTGGGGATGAGGCCCTTGTCCCCATCAACATGGGGACATGGTGCTTTGGGGTCACGGACCCCCAAAGCATCCTCCCCATGTTGAGGGCATGTGGCCTGGTACGGTTCAGGAGGGAGGGGGGGCGCTCTCTCGCCCCCCCCTCTTTTCCTGCGGCCTGCCAGGTTGCGTGCTCAGATAAGGGTCTGGTGTGGATTTTTAGGGAGGCTCCCACGCTAATTTTTTTTAAGTTTGGCGCGGGGGGTCCCCTTAAAATCCAGACCAGACCTGAAGGGCCTGGTACGGATTTTGTGGGGAACCCTCACGCCATTTTTTTTTTAAATTTGGCGCGGAGTTCCCCTTAATATTCATACCAGACCTGAAGGGCCTGGTAATGGAATTTGGGGGACCCCCACGCATTTTTTTCAAAGACTTTCAATGACTTTTATCTGTTATGACGGGAACCAGCAATTCATTACAGCCACGAGTACTTTTAAATGACTATTATTTTACTTTAGAAATGTAATTTTGCTCTCGAACTGTTATAAACATGGAAAACATGCGCTACTTTACAGGCATACTATAGACACCCCCCAGGTATGATATTTAGGGCCAGTTCACACCATATGCAGTGCAGTGCGTTTTTTTGATGCATGAAAAACGCAAAGAACCATAGATAAGGACAAGTGTGTTCCAGTGCGTTTTTGGTGCATTTAGGTGCATTCCTGTGCGTTCCACTTTCCATGCATTTTTGATGCATAAGAAACGCAATGGACTGCATGTGGTGTGAAATGGCCCTTAGGCAATTTGGCATATTTAAAGGCACTTCTCCTTGTTTTGTTTTTGGTGTTGTCCAAATTGGTGACATTGATATATGTCCCTTAGGGTGGGACCTGGGCCCCCACTTTAAGGCCAATAACTAGAAGATAAGCCAGCCAAGTGGGGACTAGCAAAATTAACAAGTCAGTTCCCGTAGACTGCAATGGTATTTGTTGGTAGGGGGTGGGGTGTTTGTCCCATCTCTAATTTTGTAGCATGCTGGATGATGTGCTTAATTTTGGCGGGGGGGGGGGGGTTATTTTCTGCTAGCTGCATTTGTGTTGTTCTGAGCATGCCCAGGCACTTTTTTTTTTTGGTGCTTCTTGTGTGTGAACAGCACCTGGATATTTCTGGGCACGCTCAGAGAGTGTTTTTATGGGTTAGTAATTGAAAGACATCTGTAACGGGAAGGCCCGGGGGACTCAGAATCGCTTAGGAAGTATGAAATACCCTTGCGCCAGCTTCCCCAATGGCTCTTATGTGTCAATCACCCTGTGTCTCTATTAGGGGCACAGGGTGAATGAAAACCCCAATATGGTCTATGATAGCCATATTCAAGGCTGTATATACATTGTATATAGATTGGATGTATACTGTATGTGGGGGTTAAGTATCATTGCTGTGAGAAATTAAGCTGTTTTGCATTTCTATTGTTCAGTATGACTTGGGAAGGTCTGGTGTGAATAGAAGTAATTAACCCTATACTTGTGTGTATTGTAAAGGCAGACTGGGATTTACAATACAAAGGGATTTAAGATGTAAAGGGTTTAGAACCTGTTGTCGCCAGACAGACTGGCTGCCAACCCTTTGTGGGAAGATGTGTATTGGAGATCGTATATTCTATTGTGTTGGGATCTTTTGAAGCCTAGCAGACGTCAGGATGAGGTGTTGAGTTTTGGGATGTGTGGGTGGAGCTGGGCCCTTGTTCATGTTAAATCATGTGCCCTGAATTGTGTATAAAGTTACAATGTTTGGCATTAATAAAGTGATTCCTACTACAGAAGAGACAGAGTGCGTCTCGTCTTCTTCCAGAGGGGTTGGCTCCTATAGGAAAGGGTCGTTTAGCTGTGGATATCGGTAGCGAGTGGATGTTTGTCTAGGAGAGGGAACATTGTAAACGGCGTTAATACCCCCTTGAGATTGGGGTGCCGTTACAACATCCTTAATAGGTGTGCCACTGCCCACTTTGAAGTTCAGTCTCTACATTGGGTGAACTTGCATTTTGGGTGTTTCATGGACTGTGCATGTGTTTTCAATTGCCTCATTAGCTCACAAACCTATGTTATATAAAGCTTGCAGATAACATCCTCTCCCTTGCCCTGAAAAGAGGCAAGTGTGCGTGTGTCCGGCAAAAAGTACATTTTGGTGTCCTTATCGAGTTTGTAACACATGTATTTTATTTGTTATGTCTTTGCAAAACAGGTGTTTGTTTTAATTTTGTTGATTGTCTTTTTTGGTGTGGGGGAAATGTTCCCCTGAAATAATTTTGATGTTGTTAATGTGTGTCGTTTGTTCACATTTAATTGTCTGTGCTGCATTATTTTGCAAAAACTTTCTTAAGATGTTGTGAGTCTGTGAGGTGACTAATGTTTCAAATTGACCATGTTTTTTTTTATTTTGGCTTCCCTTTGTTTTGTTGACCAATAAAATTTGATGCAAAGTTTTGATGTTTGTTTTGTGTTTTCTTTGCAACAAATGTGACAGCTGATTGGCCTGTCAAATCAAAACAGGTGTGATTTGTCTACCCTGGCGCCTTCATGCTAGCATATGCATGTATTGTGTGCTGCCATGGATGGTCACCAGGAAATTAAAAATACAGAGCTGTAAGTATTCATTTTTCCTTTTTACTGCAGTGGTTCTCAGTCTCAGTCCTCAAGTACCCCCAACAGGACATGTTTTCTGAATTTATCTGTAGCGGGTATTTGAATTTAGGGGAAGCATCTGGGTGGTAGTGTAACCCAGATGCACTGATTGCTAGGGAATCTGAGACCCTTTTATGGTTCTTGGAGGACTCTGGTGGTGTGAGGCTCCCTGCGGCCTACAGGTGGCGTTGTTGCCCTGGGCCGGAGTTGAACTCACACCGCAAGACTGTGCCTTTTTGTCCTTTCCTAGCGCTGGTACAGCAGGGCGGGGAACCTGCTGTGACGCAAAAGGAGAGGGGATAAGAGGGGCGGACGCCCTGACTTTGGGGTTCAGCGGCCGGAGGATGCGGCCGCATCCAGGCACCTTCAGCCTGGGTGCTGGTGTTCCGGAGTTCCGGGCCCAGGTGCCCTTGACCTGGCCGGAGCGAGAGATGGAGTCCATCTCAGGCACCTTTAGCCTGGGGTGAGGTACTATGGCGGATGCCTGGGGCTCAGTATACCTTCGACTGAGTTCCGTGAGGGTGGAGGAATCCGAGGGGGCCCTAACTCCTTGGGAGCTTGTGTCTGAGGTCGAGGAGACTGGTGAGCGGAACTTTTCTGGAGAGTCCGGCGCAGCATTTGCTGGTGACAGAGAGGCCTCCGGTGACTCCCGTGGACGGATATCCTTCCCCTGACAGGGGCTGTGCTAGCAAAAGTAATTCATGCTCTACCTCATATAGTCAGTGTCAGTGACTATTCGCCACTGGTGACACCACAGTGGTTAGCGATACTTTGAAGGATTGTGCCTCAACCTACTCCCATTAATACTGAACTGTTGCAAAGGTCCCAACTTGACTGTGCTGTATGTTTATTCGCTGAGAAGAATAAAACTGTGTTGGAACTATTCAGTGTGTGGAACTCTAGTTACTAGGAGCAAAGGGGAGTGGATCCGAGGAAAGGATTTGACCCTAGGACACCTACACAAAGCCCGATCTTTCTGGCCTTCACCTCTTCACTATGGAGGACATGGGCCGTGGTGTATCTCATCCATCCCCCCGGTACTGACACCCCTAGACAGAGACAGACAAGCCGAGAATGAGAAGGGGTGAGAGGGGTGAGATCGCTACATGTGGGGGCATCGTATCCAGGATGTGTATGGTGTCTGAATTTGAACTTTGCTGCCCGGAGGAGTTCCGAGTAGGTCGGCCATATTGGCAAACCATAGCTGCATAGTTTGTGGGCGGGGAAAAGGAAAAGCCCGCGAACAAGTGCAGAGTGTGGGAGGAGTCTGGCCATGTGGACGGACGCACGTGGAGATACCGGCACGAGTGGGTCAGTGCGCATTGGAGCAGTGAACAGCGAAGATGACTTCAAACACTCCGTTGATTTCAGCTTCTTCTTTAACGGAGATGACTTCATTTGCTGCTCCCATTATGGACACAGGAATCAAACTAAGGCCCCGGGGGTGATTGGCTCTGTACACCTGCAGAGACATGGAGGCCCTCGGTGTGATCTGTCCCGGCTGTTTGGGACTGGTGGTTCAGTTGAAGCCATTCGGGCGATGTGAGGTCTGCAAGGAGTTTCTCTTCAAGGTGGAACCATCCACAGAAAGGCCTTGCGCATTCCACCTCAACTACCTCACAGGTACTGCCACTCCAGAGGGAGAGATCGATGCCATGGCGGGTATTCCTGCGCGCGCTGACCAGGGCGAAGTGACTGCCCAAGCGGAGATTAAAAGAGAAAAATCAGAGGATATTGCATTGGTCACCAGCAGCTCCCTGCTCCGACCGCCGAAGAGGAAAGTCAGCCTAGTGATGGCCTCCTGTGGTCGTGGAAGAGCTTCTCCCCGCCGCTTGCCTGGCCTGGATGGATCCGGAGGAAAGAGCTCTGGACATCCCTGTTCTTCTGAAGGCCCAGGTGAGCCAGGGGTTGGGACTGTCTGTGTGGTTGGAGGTGTCGGCAGCCCACTGTCGGTGGAGGCCGTCAAGGCGGATGATTCCGTGACTGGGAATTATCTGCCCGCTGAGTGTTCTGACACCTCCGACCTGGATTCATTGTCTGACAATGGCGATGATGGGGAGATAGACGAGATCTTCCACCGGAAGAGATGGGACAAGATTAAGTTACCCTCGTCCCATGTCACAAGGGACCAACCTATGTCCATTGGGGATAGTAGACCCCGGGTGGAGGCCTCGGAGCCTAGGGAAGAATATAGTCCACTGTCTGCAATCCCTCTTCTGGATTCAACTTCTATTTCACCTGCTCCTGTTGCGGGAGTGCAACGCCAGTCACTGCGGGTCCCTATGCCCAAGTCTGCCGAGGTGGTGAACGCACCTCGCCATCCGGAAGCAATTGTGTTACCTGGAGCAGGAGACCGTGTCACGATGCCACCTTTATCAAGGCTGCAGCGTCTCTTTGGCCAGAAGGTTGCCCAAGAGTATGGGTGGGAGTACCCATACCTACCTCGAGAATTGCTATACGAGGTGGAAGTTTTTCGCCAGAGGTGGTACAATACTTTTGTTTGGGACAAGCTCAAAGTACCCCAAGCACGCCGATACCTTTCTTGTTCACCAACGGTCACTAAAAAGTTTCAGGACTGTAAGGCTGAGTGGATGCTGGGAAGGCATATCCATGCGGACAGAGTGTTGATTTGTCGCAAGGATGGAGGAAATGTTGAGTATAACTTGGAGGCTTTTGAAAAGCATTTGAAACCTGTGTTCCTGTTGCATCCAAAATTCTACCTTTAGGAGAAAAAGACTCCTGTGTGTTCTTTCTTGCTGCTCATTGCTGAACTTTCCGGAGTGCCTTTGCCGGAACACAAGGACTGTGCCCTAGTTTTTTTTTGTATTTGGGCGTTCTACTCTTTGGAGAAATGGGAGCTGTTACTGTTTTGTTCTCCCTCCTTCTCCTTACACTTCAGAGGAATCAGTGACTTTGGGGTTTTAGTCAGTGTAGGGCCACAGAGAAAAGTTCATCTGGATTTGATAAGTGTCTTTACCGCGGCATTACCACCAGGTGGCAGTGTTGCGCAACGTTAGTTTGTTTTTTTCTGTACATTATGCAACACTCATTGGAGTGAATGGGTTTCTTCTCGAATAGACCCATTCGTTCCAAGCAAAACACATATATTATGTTAGGATGCGTGTTTCTTTTTCTTCCCTCTGCAGGAGACTCGTCTATCAAGGCTGCATAGAATGGGGTGGTCCTTAGATAGCCAGGGGGAGGGAGAAATGTAAATGTGTGAGATATTTAAAGTATTTTATTACAAAAGTTTATGGTTTTACATTGCTGTTTTCCCTTTCCTGTTTTAGGTCCTGGCACAATTCCTACTTGAAATTGTTGAGTTTGGATTATGTGAATGTTTGTCTCTGGGTCGAACTTATGTTACCACTCTTTGGGGGGCATGGGTTTGCACCAGACACTGGGGACCAGTCTCAAATCACCAGGGGGAGAGTGTAACGGTTATTTGAATTTAGGGGAAGCATCTGGGTGGTAGTGTAACCCAGATGCACTGATTGCTAGGGAATCTGAGACCCTTTTATGGTTCTTGGAGGACTCTGGTGGCGTGAGGTTCCCTGTGGCCTACAGGTGGCGTTGTTGCCCTGGGCCGGAGTTGAACTCACACCGCAAGACTGTGCCTTTTTGTCCTTTCCTGGCACTGGTACAGCGGGGCGGGGAACCTGCTGTGACGCAAAAGGAGAGGGGATAAGAGGGGCGGACGCCCTGACCTTGGGGTTCACAGTCAGAGGACGCGGCCGCACCCAGGCACCTTCAGCCTGGGTGCTGGCGTTCCGGAGTTCTGGGCCCAGGTGCCCTTGACCTGGCCGGAGCGAGAGATGGAGTCCATCTCAGGCACCTTTAGCCTGGGGTGAGGTACTATGGTGGATGCCTGGGGCTCAGTACCTTCGACTGAGTTCCGCGAGGGTGGAGGAATTCAAGGGGGCCCTAACTCCTTGGGAGCTTGTGTCTGAGGTCGAGGAGACTGGTAAGCGGAACTTCTCTGGAGAGTCCGGCGCAGCATTTGCTGGTGACAGAGAGGCCTCCAGTGACTCCCGTGGACGGATATCCTTCCCCTGACAGGGGCTGTGCTAGCGAAGATAATTCATGTTCTACCAAATATAGTCAGTGGCAGTGACTATTCGCCACTGGTGACACCACAGTAGTTAGCGATACTTTGAAGGATTGTGCCTCGACCTACTCCCATTAATACTGAACTGTTGCAAAGGTCCCAACTTGACTGTGCTGTATGTTTATTCGCTGAGAAGAATAAAACTGTGTTGGACCTATTCAGTGTGTGGAACTCTGGTTACTAGGAGCAAAGGGGAGTGGATCTGAGGAAAGGATTTGACCCTAGGACACCTAC
The DNA here is from genome assembly GCA_029206835.1 of Rana muscosa. Taxonomy (NCBI): domain Eukaryota; kingdom Metazoa; phylum Chordata; class Amphibia; order Anura; family Ranidae; genus Rana; species Rana muscosa. Next base: position 541,905,767 of record CM055117.1, on the reverse strand, counting down.
ACAAAGCCCGATCTTTCTGGCCTTCACCTCTTCACTATGGAGGACATAGGCCATGGTGTATCTCATCCCTCCCCCCGGTACTGACACCCCTAGACAGAGACAGACAAGCCGAGAATGAGAAGGGGTGAGAGGGGTGAGGTCGCTACATATCTTATCGAGAATTGCTGTCCAAAATACCAAACCATTGACTGTGATTTAAAGCACATGTGCAAGATGAAGGAAACCCTGCAAACATGGCCTGTTGGGGGTACTTGAGAAGCACTGATTTAGAGCACTGCACTTAAAAATAGCTCAAGGCAATACGATTCTAATTGTGGGCATTTTGAGGGAAACCAAGTAAGTGTTAGAACCCCTGTTTGCTTCCTCCCCTTCGCGCGTGCGCTGTGGTCACCGAGTCACTGAGACTCGGGTGATGACAGATCTGAGTAAGGGGCCGATCCCTGCCCCTTACCATGTGATCAGCTGTCAGCCAATGACAGCTGATCACGTGATGTAAACAAAAGCTGGGTAATGGTTTTTGTTTTCTCCTTGTGCTGACAGCGTGAGCATAAAAAAAGGCAATCACCGGCTTATGTGCAAGGGATGTCCCGGGCCCGAAGAGGAACAGGCAATTCTGTATCATCTGTGACAATCAGTAGCCCCTGCCAGTGCCACCTATCAATGCCCACCACTAGTGCCAATCAGTGGCACCTAGCAGTGCTGCCTATCAGTGCCCATCACTGCCAACTATCGTTGCCACCTACCAGTGCCACTTCTAAATGCCCACCAGTGCCAACTAGCAATGCCACCTCTCAGTGCCCACCCTTGCCACCTTATCGGTGCCCATCAGTGCAGCCCATCAGTGCAGTCTCATCAGTGTACATCAATGAAGGAGAAAAATTACCTTTTCTCTTACCATCCATGGACTGACACGGTGTCTCTTTACACTTTACACGTGGGTTATGTCCCTGCTTGCAGGAGAAGACCTAGGCAGAAAATGAAATGTTATACATACATTATAAAAGCCAGAGCTGAACAGCCCCAACCAGGGGGCAGTCCCTCCGGACATAACCCTCCCACTACAGTCAGCAGACTTCAGTTTTTTCTGCCTAGCAGAAGGAGAAGACGTGGCTCTCTCAGGAGCCAGTCTCCTGACCTATTTTTATTCCTTTTCTGGAATTCTTTTTTATTTTATTTTTGAGAATTTTCTATCAACTGTCGGCTGGGCAACAGGTTGGGTACAAGATATCCTCGTAGTCTTCCCTGTCCGACCATCGAGCGTGCTGATCCTCGCCTTGTGTGCGTGAAACTCAGTTCACGACAGGCCCCATGACTCCAGGGGTGGCCGGGTTTACTTTCATGCTCCCACGGTCCTCTCAAGACTGAACAGTTCCTGACTGACTGTATCTTTCGCGGTGGACCGGGCCAACAGCTACTCAGTACTGCACTGTGATAGTCCTGTCAGAAACACACCAGTGGGTCCCTCAGGGGACGGGTAAGTAGTCTCTCCTGCCTGCAGGTGAGTACAAAAGGCTGTGTGTTTCTCTGTGGGGGATTTTCCCTGTCTCCCCCTGTATTTCATTTTCACTCTCTGTCACCATTGCTGGCGCTGTGCTGTGTGGGGTGCCTGGGGGTCACACTGTTCTTGGAGGGGCTAATGCTGGTCTGCAGATATGCTTGGGGCCTTTTTTTGTGTGTTTTGGGGCCTGAGCGCCGAGTGGCGCTGTATGTGTGTGCTGTTTTTTTTTTTTTCACTTTTGCTGAGTCATGGCGGCCATCTTGCCGCGGATCGCCTCAGTGAAGTGCGGCGGCCATTTTCTTGTAGCCCGCACGCTCTTCAGCACTAGTTTTGGCCTCTAGCGCTGCTGTAACAGCGCAAATCTCCTCACAATCTCCTCACAGCTCACCAGCGCTGACACAGCGCGGTACAGACAGCGGAACTGAGCGGTCCCTGGTCCGGTTTGGTGAGTCCCCTGGGCGCCCCCTCCTCAGTCAGCACAGCCTGTGGGTGGACTTTTTATCTGAGGAGTCTCAGAGGGGGGCAATATGGAGTCTGTCACCAGCTTCCCCTAAATGTCAGTGGACAACAGGCAGTTGTGGGCAGTCCTGGAATCATTTCTGACCAGGATGGGAGCTGTGTGCAAGCGAGCAAAAACGCGCCCTCTCCCCACTTTACTTCATGAGGGCAGTGCGCTGATTCAGATATGGGCCTAGCCACTACCGCTCAGGACCCTAGTTCTGAATGTATTGGATGGTTTTGAACAGGACATTCCTTATGAGGAAAACTCCAGTTCTGAGTCAGTAAATGACAGGGCGCTTGTTAGTGTACTCATGACTGCAGTGAGGGACACTCTCAAGCTAAAATGCTGCGGATGCAGAACCTCAGGCAGATACAGTCTCCTTTGGTTCTTTTAAGGCCAGGCCTTCTATAGAGGTTTTTCCATATGTACTTTCTTTGACCAGCTCATTGATAAGGTCTGGGAAAAGCCGCAGAAGAATTTTTTATGGTCCCGCTGCGTTTGTCTATCAGATACCCCTTGAAGATGCCCTACTTAAAAAGTGGACTTCTCCCCCAGGGGCGACCCTCCAGTCGCCCGGTTGAACAAGGCCATCACTCTCCCGATGGAGGGGACTCCTGCATTTGAGGACCCCACTGACAGGAGGTCAGAAGTGGTGAGCAGAGCCATGTTTGCCTTGTTGGGATCCGCCCTACGGCCTGTGGTAGCGGCGACCCTTGTGTCTTGAACACTTACAGGTTGGGCAAAAATGTTGCACCTAGCTGTACAGGAGCATAATCTTCCTCCAGACACAGTTGCTTTGGCCCACCAACTGGTTCAGGGCCTGGTTTATGTGTGCGATGCCACGTTGGACGCGGCCCCTTTGATATCCAGGGCCTCTGTCTCGGCAGTGGTATTGCGTCGTCTTATCTGGTTGAAGTGCTGGTCTGCTGACCTAGCCTTAGGAAGCTCCTGACGGATCTACCATTTAAAGGTGGTAGACCTTTCGGTGCTGCTCTGGATGACATCGTCATGGATGTCATGGGAGGTAAAAGCACTCTTCTTCCTTAGACTAGCAAGGGTGAGGAGGCCCGCCGCAAACAGGGGCCTTCCTTTCCAGCAAAACAGGGTTTTTTCGTCAGTCAGAGTCCACGGGTAGGCCCTCTCAGACTGACGGCAGTGCGGCTGGTGGGCACAAGTGCCCCTGGGTGCGTAAGCCGAACAAGCGGCTCCCAAGCCCGCCTCCGCGTGAAGTCTTGCCTCCGCCCGACTCTGGGGTGGGGGGACGACTTCGCAGGTCACGAATCGGTGGTCCTCCCGAATCTCCGACTGGTGGGTGTGCGAGGTGGTCACCTCAGGATACAGGATAGTATTCCGATCCTGGCCCCCAGACAGATTCTTTCCCTCAAATCTTCCTCTCCTTCCTACCTGTCGGGCAGCCCTCTTGGGGGCTGTACAGGATTTGATCAGGTCCGGAGTGATTGTGCCGGTTCCGTCACAGGAGAGTTTTCAGGGATTCTACTCGAATCTGTTTGTCGTCCCAAAAATAGGACGTGGTTCGACCTATCCTGGACCTCAAGGCCCTGAATGCCTTCGAGAAGGTGCAGAAATTCCACATGGAATCCATTCGCACGGTGATCGCTACACTCCACCAAAGGGATTTTCTTCTGGCGTCCTTGGACTTCAAGGACGCCTACTTGCATGTTCCGATCTGCGCAAGTCACCAGAAGTTTCTGCGCTTTGCGATCAGCGAAGTCCACTATCGATTGTGGCTCTTCCTTTCGGCCTAGCCTCGGCACCAAGGGTGTTCACCAAGGTGCTTGCTCCGGTTCTAGCCTTCTGTTACAGCGAGGTATTGCTGTCGTGGGCTATCTGGACGATCTTCTGCTAAGAGCAGAAAGTGGATCAGACTTAGAGGAAAGGTGACTATCGTCAATTAGACCCTCAGGGACTCGGGTGGTTCCTGAACATTCAGGAGTCAGTCCTGGTCCCGACTCAGTGTCTGGAGTATCTAGTTCTGATTCTGGACTCCTTGGAGGCAAAGGTATCCTACCTCTGGAGAAGTTGCTGACACTTCAGTCTGCGGTGCGGGTGCTGACATCCCAAAAATGGTTGTCAATCCGTTTTTTGCATGAGAGTCCCGAGACTCATGGTGGCCTCCTTCGCGGCCGTTCCGTATGCCAAATCACACACCAGGGCATTGCAGAAGGAGATCTTGTCCACCTGGGACAAATCCCCGTTGTCCTTGGATCTTCAGATCCAGGTGATTCACCTGGTCAGGGCGCCCCTGACATGGTGGTTGAGATCCTCGGCTCTTCGGTCCGGAAAGTCGTTCCCCTCCCATCCAATGGACGGTACTCATGACGGACACCAGCCTGACGGGCTGGGGTGGAGTCTGGGGAGTCCTGTCGGCTCAGGCCTTGGACTCCGGACGAGCCCGTTTACCAATCACTGTTCTGGAAATACGGGCCATCGGACTGTGTCTCTCCTCAGGTCGGAGAGAGTACGGGGTCGCTCCATCAGGAGCCAGTCGGACACCGCCACGGCGGTGGCGTATGTAAACCATCAAGGGGGAACTCGGAGCTCAGCTGCGGCTTCCGAGGTAGTCCGTATCCTGAAGTGGGCCGGAAGAGACGTGCCGGCTCTGTAGGCCATTTTACATTCTGGGCATAGACAATGGGCAGGCGGACTATCTGAGTCGCCAATCGCCAGACACCGGACCAAGAAGAGTGGTCCTTGCATATTTCAACTCCTTTACCGACGGTGGGGCACGCCGGATGTGGACCTGATGGCCTCTCGACTCAATCGCAAGGGTCGAGGTTGTGGCCAGATCCAGGGATCCTTGGGCGATGCCTCGGATGCATTAGTGGCCCCATAGGGTCCTTATAGCCTGATATAAACTCCGGCGATCCTTATTGTTCCGGATTGGCCTCAGCATCACTGGTACGCTGATCTGGTACGTCTCGTCGCGGACGTTCCCTGGCGGTTGCCGATGAGGGAGGACTTTCAGTCTCAAGGTCCTATGTTTCATCCGGCTTACAGTCTCTGGCTTTAACGGCAGGGCTGTTAAAAGCCAGGTGTTGAGGGACCGAGGTCTCTCGGACTCGGTCATTTTGACCATGTTAAGGACACGGAAGTCTTCCTCCAGGCAGATCTATCACCGTGCCTGGAAAGCTTATATCGCCATGTGCGAAGCGCTGGACTGGCGTCCTCGGACGTATTCCGTCCCCAGAATCCTGCGTCCTCTGCAGTGTGGAGTGACCCAAAAGTTTGCTTTGAGTACCATCAAGGATCAGATTTCGGCCTTGGCCGTCTTCTTTCAGCGACCTCTAGCGGGTCATTTTCTTGGTTAGCACCTTGTGTTGGGGGTTCGCCATGTGCTCCCTCCTGTCAAGCCTCCTCTCCCACCGTGGGATCTGAATTTGGTGCTCTCGGTCCTCCAGGAACCTCCTTTTGGGAATATCCGGGATATTCCCCTCTTGTCTTGTCTCAGAAGGTGGCCTTTTTAGTGGCAATCACTTCTGTTTGACGAGTGTCTGAGTTGGCGGCTTTGTCCTGCAAGTCGCCATATTTAGTCATCCATAAGGATAAGGCGGTGTTGCATCCGCGACCTTCCTTTTTTGCCAAAGGTGGTGTCGACCTTTCACCTACATGAGGAGATTGCCCTCCCGTCCTTGTGTCCTCACCCATCGCATCCCAGAGAGTTTGTGCTGCACATATTGGAGGTGGTACGAGCCTTACGGGTGTACCTGTCTGCTACTGCTTCTATTCGGAAGTCCGACTCACTGTTTGTGACTGTCTCTGGTCCATAACAGGGCCAAGCGGTTTCGTCTGCCATCATTTTTAGGGGAATCAGACAAACCGTCATTTAAGCCTATGCTCTCAAAGGGCGGGTGCCTCCCTTTCCGGTTACGGCGCATTCCACCAGGGCAGTTGGTGCTTCCTGGGTTTCCCGACATCAAGCGTCGGTTGCACAAGTGTGCAAGGCGGCGACCTGGTCGTCTGTTCATGCCTTTTAAGTTTTATAAGGTTCATGTGGCTGCATCTTCGGATGCTTCCTTCGGCCGCAGGGTGCTGCAGGCCGCTGTTTAAAGTTGCGACTCCTCCGTTGAGGAGCTCTGCCTTATTGGAGTGAAGTTTTGGTTTTTCCATTTATACTGCTCCCATCCCTCTTGACACTGCTTTGGGACATCCCACGTGTAAAGTGTAAAGAGACACCGTGTCAGTCCATGGATGGTAAGAGAAAATAGGATTTTTTGTACTCACCGTAAAATCCTTTTCTCTGACATCCATGGACTGACACGGCACCCACCCTTCCTTTTAAGTTTGTACTGCTTTGTTACGAACTGAAGTCTGCTGACTGTAGTGGGAGGGTTATGTCCGGAGGGACCACCCCCTGGGTGGGGCTGTTCAGCTCTGGCTTTTAGAATGTATGTATAACATTTCACATTCTGCCTAGGTCTTCTCCTGCAAGCAGGGACATAACCCACGTGTAAAGTGTAAAGAGACACCGTGTCAGTCCATGGATGTCAGAGAAAAGGATTTTACGGTGAGTACAAAAAATCCTATTTTTTCGAAATTTTCGAAATATTAACCTTTTCCCTACCGCCCACCGTCAAATGACGTCCTTGGTTTTGTGTGGTGACATCTGAATGATGCCTGCAGTTGCAGGCATCATTCAGATATCATTCTTTTCAGCCGGCGATTCTGTGCACGATAAAAATGTTCCGCCGCTTGATCGTTCTTATAGGCGGCGGGAGGGGACGTTCCCCCTCCTCCTGCCACCATCCGGTGCTTCTCCGGGCTCTCCCGTGCCATCTGAGGCTCGGAGAACGAATTGGCCGGCGCCGGATGGGAAGCATAGAGATGTCTGGTGACCAGATGGTCACCAGTCATCTCTATGACCGTCGGAGGCCTGGGCGCGACGTTATGACATCACGCCGGGTTCCCGTATGTAAACAAAGCCATGGTCTCGGCTGTCAGCATGAGATCGGTGAATTTTTTTGACTGATCTCATGCTTTCCAGCCTGGAGGAGAGATGTGGGGTCTTATTGACCCTGCATCTCTCCATAAAGAGGACCTGTCACAATAGATTCCTATTACAAGGGATGTTTACATTCCTTGTAATAGGAATAAAAGTGATCAAAAAAAACAAAAAGTAAAAAAAAGAGTAAAAAATAAAAAAACAAAAAAAAACAAAAAAAAGAATAAGAAAAAAAACAAAAAAACACCCATGTCCCCGGTAGCTCGCGCTCAGAAGCAAACACACACGTAAACGCCGTTCAAACCACACATGTGAGGTATTGCTGCGTGCGTTACAACAAATGCAACAATTCTAGCACTAGACCTCCTCTGTAATGCGAAAATGGTAAAGTGTAAACATTTTTAAAGCATCGCCTAGGGAGATTTTTAAGTACTGAAGTTTGGTGTCATTCCATGAGTATGCACAATTTTAAAGCGTGACATGTTAGGTATCTATTTACTCAGCATAACAACATCTTTCACATTATACAAAAAAATTGGGCTAACTTTACTGTTTGTAATTTTTTTTTATTCATGAAATCATTTTTTTTTTTTTTTTAAAAAGGCGTTTGAACATTTATTGTGCAAATACCGAGCGAGATAAAAATTTGCAATGACCGCCATTTTATTCCCTAGGTTGTCTGCTAAAAAAAACAGATATAATGTTTGGGATTTTGAAGTAATTTTATAGCCATAAATTTATGTTTTTTACATGAAGGAGAGAAGTGCCAGAATAGGCCCGTTGCTGAAGTGGTTAAAATATCCAATTTTTTTTTTTTAGTCGGTCTTTTGTATTTATAGAAAAAAAAAATGCAGAGGTGATCAAATAGCACCAAAAGAAAGCTCTATTTGTGTGCAAAAAAATAATACATTTTCATTGGGTTACAGTGTTCTATGAGCGCGCAATTGTCATTCAAAATGCATCAGCGCCGAAATTTGAAAATTGGTCTGGGCAAGAAGGGGGTTTAAGTGGCCAGTGCGCAAGTGGTTAATATAAGGCTACATGCACACGGACGTTTTTCCAGCCGCTTTTTTGAGTGTTTTTTGCAGCTTAAAAACGGCTCTCCATGTTAGCCTATGGCCTCATGGCCACCATGGCGTTTTTGAGCTGTAAATGGCATAGGCGTTTTTAGGCCCCATGTACACGGGACGCTGGTGCAAAGTGTTCAGAACTAAGGTTGAAAGAGGCGTTTAGAAAGGCACGCTTTGTGGCGTTTGCATGCCGCGTTTTACCACATTTGCGTCTATATGCGTTTAGTTAGGAAACATCATAAGGAGCCGCCCTAAGCTCTAAAAACAGTATTATTAACGATTTCAGCTATTTTGTGAGACCAGAGTGAGTATCAGCAGCTGAGAGAGCAGCAGTCTACTTGTATTTAGCGTGTCACTTGCCACATCACTTGCCACAAGTTGTGGATTGTCCACTTGCCACGTCAGCTGCCCCAAGTTGTGGATTGTCCACTTGCCACGTCACCTGCCCCAAGTTGTGGATTGTCCACTTGCCATGTCACCTGCCCCAAGTTGTGGATTGTCCACAATGCAATGGAAGCAATTTCATTTTTTGGGGGAAATATATATATTTTGCATGGTTTTTCCTCATTTGCCATAATTTTTGAGTTTATCAATGTAAAAAAATAGGTCACCTTTAAAACGCTTCTAAACTAAAATGCGGCTAAACGCCGGTACCGCGTCTGAAAAGTGGAAATCTTTGGCGACTGAAGGCATTTTTTGGCTTTGTGAAAAACGAGGTTAAACGCAACTGCAGATTTTTTTTCCACGCCAAAAACAGTGTTTTGGATGTAATAGAATGGACCCGCATCCAAAACGCAAGTACCACAATTTTGCGGCGATTTGCTTTTTTTTTTTTTACCTGTTTATAGCTGGTTGTTAAAGGAAATGTAAAAAAAATAGACATTGCCGGCTCAGGTCTGGTATGGATTTTAAGGGGAACCCCGCGCCAAACTTAACCACTTAAGCCCCGGACCATTTGGTAGCTAAAGGACCAGAGGTGAATTCAGAATTTTGCACTGCGCTGCTTTAACTGTAAATTGTGCGGACATGCAATGTTGTACCCAAACGAAATTTGCGTCCTTTTCTTCCCACAAATAGAGCTTTCTTTTAATGGTATTTGATTGCCTCTGCGATTTTTATTTTTTGCGATATAAATGGAAAAAGACCTAATTTTTTTAAAAAAAAATGATATTTTCTACTTTTTGTTATAAGAAAAATCGAATAAACTCAATTGTAGTCATACATTTAGGCCAAAATGTATTCAGCCACATGTCTTTAGTAAAAAAAATGTCAATAAGCGTATATTTATTGGTTTGCGCAAAAGTTATAGCGTCTACAAACTAGGGTACATTTTCTGGAATTTACACAGCTTTTAATTTATGACTGCCTATCTCATTTCTTGAGGTGCTAAAATGGCAGGGCAGTACAAAACCCCCCCAAATGACCCCATTTTGGAAAGTAGACACCCCAAGGAAATTGCTGAGAGGCATGTTGAGCCCATTGAATATTTTATTTTTTGTCCCAAATGATTGAATAATGACAAAAAGAAAAAAAAAAAGAAAAAATGTACAAAAAGTTGTCACTAAATGATATATTGCTCACACATGCCATGGTTATATGTGGAATTGCACCCCAAAATACATTCTGCTGCTTCTCCTGAGTACGAAGATACCACATGTGTGGGACTTTTTAGGAGCCTAGCCACGTACGGGACCCCGGAAACCAAGCACCGCCTTCAGGATTTCTAAGGGCATAAATTTTTGATTTCACTCCTCACTACCTATCACAGTTTCGAAGGCCATAAAATGCCAAAATAGCACAAAACCCCCCCAAATGACCCCATTTTGGAAAGTAGACAGCCCAAGCTATTTACTGAGAGGCATGATTAGTCCATGGAATATTTTATATTTTGCCACAAGTTGCGGGAATATGACAAACTTTATTTTTTTTGCACAAAGTTGTCACTAAATGATACATTGCTCACACATGCCATGGGCATATGTGAAATTACACCCCAAAATACATTCTGCTGCTTCTCCTGAGTACGGGGATACCACATGTGTGCGACTTTTTGGGAGCCTAGTCGCGTACGGGACCCCAAAAACCAAGCACCGCCTTCAAGGTTTCTAAGGGCATAAATTTTTGATTTCACTCCTCACTACCTATCACTACCTATCACAGTTTTGAAGGCCATAAAATGCCAAGATGGCACAAAACCCCCCAAATGACCCCATTTTGGAAAGTAGACACCCCAAGCTATTTGCTGAGAGGCATGTTGAGCCCATTGAATATTTTTTTTTGTCCCAAATGATTGAATAATGACAAAAAGAAAAAAAAAAGAAAAAATTTACAAAAAGTTGTCACTAAATGATATATTGCTCACACATGCCATGGTTATATGTGGAATTGCACCCCAAAATACATTCTGCTGCTTCTCCTGAGTACGGGGATACCACATGTATGGGACTTTTTGGGAGCCTAGCCGGGTACGGGGCCCCAAAAACCAAGCACCGCCTTCAGGATTTCTAAGGGCGTAAATTTTTGATTTCACTTCTCACTACCTATCACAGTTTCGAAGGCCATAAAATGCCAAAATAGCACAAAACCCCCCCAAATGACCCCATTTTGGAAAGTAGACACCCCAAGCTATTTACTGAGAGGCATGTTCAGTCCATGGAATATTTTATATTTTGCCACAAGTTGCGGGAATATGACAAACTTTGTTTTTTTTGCACAAAGTTGTCACTAAATGATATATTGCTCACACATGCCATGGGCATATGTGAAATTACACCCCAAAATACATTCTGCTGCTTCTCCTGAGTACGGGGATACCACATGTGTGGGACTTTTTGGGAGTCTAGCCGCGTACGGGACCCCAAAAACCAAGCACCGCCTTCAGGATTTCTAAGGGCACAAATTTTTGATTTCACTCCTCACTACCTATCACAGTTTTGAAGGCCATAAAATGCCAAGATAGCCCAAAACCCCCACAATTGACCCCATTTTGGAAAGTAGACACCCCAAGCTATTTGCCGAGAGGCATGGTGAGTATTTTACAGCTCTCATTTGTTTTTGAAAATAAAGAAAGACATATTTTTTTTTTCTTTTTTCAATTTTTAAAACTTTGTGACAAAAAGCGAGATCTGCAAAATACTCAACATACCTCTCAGCAAATAGCTTGGGGTGTCTACTTTCAAAAATGGGGTCATTTGGGGGGGGGGGGGGTTTGTGCCATCTGGGCATTCCATGGCCTCCGAAACTGTGATAGGCAGTGAGGAGTGAAATCAAAAATTTACACCCATAGAAATGGCGGTGCTTGGTTTTCGGGGTCCTGTACGCGGCTAGGCTCCCAAAATGTCTCACACATGTGCAATTCCACATATAACCATGGCATGTTTGAGCAATATATAATTTAGTGACAACTTTTTGTACATTTTTTTATTTTTTTTATTTTTGTCATTATTCAATCACTTGGGACAAAAAAATAAAAAATATTCAATGGGCTCAACATGCCTCTCAGCAAATAGCTTGAGGTGTCTACTTTCCAAAATGGGGTCATTTGGGGGGGTTTTGAACTGTCCTGGCATTTTATGCAAAACATTAGGAAGCTTATGTCACACATCATCCACTCTTCTAACCACTTGAAGACAAAGCCCTTTCTGACACTTTTTGTTTACATGAAAAAAAAAAAATTTTTGCAAGAAAATTATGTTGAACCCCCAAACATTATATATATTTTTAAAGCAAAGGCCCTACAGATTAAAATAGTGGGTGTTGCATTTTTTTTTTCCACACAGTATTTGCGCAGCGATTTTTCAAACGCATTTTTGGGGGGAAAAACACACTTTTTTTATTTTTAATGCACTAAAAAACACTATATTGCCCAAATGTTTGATGAAATAAAAAAGATGATCTTAGGCCGAGTACATGGATACCAAACACGACATGCTTTAAAATTGCGCACAAACGCGCAGCGGCGAGAAACTACATTCATTTTTAAAAGCATTTAAAAGCCTTTACAGGTTACCACGTTAGATTTACAGAGGAGGTCTACTGCTAAAATTATTGCCCTCGATCTGACCTTCGTGGTGATACCTCACATGCATGATGCAATTGCTGTTTACATATGACGCTAGACCGACGCTTGCGTTCGCCTTTGCGCAAGAGCAGGGGGGGACAGCGGTGCTTTTTTTTTATTTTTTTATTATTTATTTTGCTTTTTTATTTTATTTTTAAACTGTTCCTTCCATATTTTTTTTTTTTTTTATCATTTTTATTGTTATCTCAGGGAATGTAAATATCCCCTATGATAGCTATAAGTAGTGACAGGTACTCTTTTTTTTTTTTTAAATGGGGGGTTAGACCCTAGATCTTTCCTCTGCCCTCAAAGCATCTGACCACACCAAGATCAGTGTGATAAAATGCTTTCCCAATTTCCCAATGGCGCTGTTTATATCCGGGGGGGGCATTCCCTCCCACTGCTTTTAAAAGCAGTCTAGAGGCCTCTGCTAGAATTGCTTTTACATGAAAGCCGGCCACTGGCTGAAAAGAATGATACCAAGATGATACCTAAACCTGCAGGCATCATTCTGGTATAAACATTCAAAGTCCAGCAACATACCAGTACGTTGCTGGTCCTTGTTGGACATGTATTGTAATCTTTTTTTTCATGCAGCCTGTTGGCTGAACGAAAAAAAGAGATTGATCGGTGGGTATGCCCACCATTAGAATACCTCCCTTCATCCACCCACTTCTAATGATGGGCATATATGCCGAAACATGGGGGCATCCTCCCGCAAAAAAGTTATGCCGCGTACACACGGTCGGACTTTTCCACGGGCAAGCCTTCGTCGAAATTTCAACCGTATGTACGCGGCATAAAAGGTTATGCCGCGTACACACGGTCGAACTTTTCCACGGGCAAGCCTCCGTCGGAATTTCGACCGTATATACGCAGCATTAGGAGCAAAATCGCTCTTCCGCCCCTGCTGCCCCCATGCTTCGGCATATATGCTCTTTTTTTAACTGTGGTGGTGAAATCACCTCCTACAGCATTGGAGTCACGGCTTTATGTATCGTGGGAGCAAACGCTGTTGCTGTCAAGATAAATAAATCTGCGATGCAACTGAATGGCGTACCTGCTAAGCAAATGATGGTTAACATTAAAACAAAGTAACATTACAGTACAACAGTAAGACCTTACCATACCATACCTGCAAAGCAAATACCAAAACAAAACCTAGTAAAAAATAAAACATTTTTTTAACGCAACCTGTGCCTAAAATATATATATGCCGAAGCATGGGGGCATCCTCCCGCAAAAAGTTATGCCGCGTACACACGGTCGGACTTTTCCACGGGCAAGCCTTTGTCGAAATTTCGACCGTATGTACGCGGCATAAAAGGTTATGCCGCGTACACACGGTCAAACTTTTCCACGGGCAAGCCTCCGTCGGAATTTCGACCGTATATACGCGGCATTAGGAGCAAAATCGCTCCTCCGCCCCTGCTGCCCCCATGCTTCGGCATATATGCTCTTTTTTTTTAACTGTGGTGGTGAAATCACCTCCTACAGCACTGGAGTCATGGCTTTATGTATCGTGGGAGCAAACGCTGTTGCTGTCAAGATAAATAATTCCGCGCTGCAGTTGAATGGCGCACCTGAAAACAAAAAATTACATACCTGAAAAGCAAGCATGATAAAACATTGCAGAATGGAATTCAGTAAAAAAGAGCAGAGCAATAGAGAGAAAATAGAGAGAGAGAGAGAGAGAGAACAATAAAATGACAACTATTTTTGTTTTTTTTCTTTTATATTTTTTTGTGTTTTTGTTTTTTACGTTTTTTTTTTTCTTTTTTACACTTTTTTTTTTTAAACTTTAACAACTGTAATGGTTCGGGTCTCTCAAAATGTAATGGCATCTAGGGAGACCCTGTGTAAGTGTGTCCTAGTCTGTGAAATGCTGTACCCTATGCTAAAACTTCACTTTTGAGTGGTAGCGTTCAAAACATTTACCAAGGCAAAGACCAGGTTTGTCAGGAAAGAGTGGACAATAATAACGGGTGTCACGCCTAAATCCGCGCTTGCTACAGACACGACATCTTTTTTGGGGGGTTCGTTGGGTAGGGGTACTCGGGAGGAGATGCGTATAATGCCTCTCATGCAGCCGGCTTACTGCATTTGGTAGGGGATGGTGAGGTGCAGAACCGCCTGGATACAGGAGTTCTGTGACTATCTCATTCTGGAATTTTAGAAGAGATAAAGTCCCGCCTGAAGCTCTGTATAGCACATGAGCGTTCAGCAAAGCCAATTGGAATAAGGATAGAGACACTTTTTTGTACCAGCGTCTCGCCTTACGGTCAATTAGATACGGCGCCATCAACTGGTCGTTGAGGTCCACCCCTCCCATATTTTTGTTATATTCGTGGACACAGAGGGGTTTCTCCACAACACCAGTCGCCGTACGAATTTGGACTGTCATGTCTGCATGAAGGGAGGTAAGAAGGAAAACATTCTTATTGTCCCTCCACTTCATAGCGAGCAAGTTATTACACTTTACGCAGGCTCTCTCCCCCAGCCTAAGACGGGCATCTACAAGCCGCTGGGGAAAGCCCCGGCGATTAGGTCGCACGGTGCCACATGCTTCAATCTGATGATCAAACAAGTGTCTAAACAGTGGCACGCTTGTGTAATAATTGTCCACATACAAGTGGTACCCCTTTCCGAATAAGGGTGACACCAAGTTCCACACTATCTTGCCAGCGCTCCCTATGTAATCCGGGCAGTTGACCGGCTCAACCTGACTATCTTTTCCCTCATAAACCATAAAGCTCCATACATAGCCTGTTGCCCTGTCACAGCACTAATAGAGCTTGACCCCGTATCTGGCACGCTTGCTGGGAAGGTACTGCTTGAAAGCCAAGCGGCCAGAAAATTTAATCAGGGACTCAACAACGCAGACAGCTTGATCGGGAATAAACAAGGCTGCAAAACGTTCGTTGAAGTGGTTTATGAGGGGCCGAATTTTATAGAGCCGGTCGTATTCAGGGTCCCCACGTGGACGACAAAGTTCATTGTCGTTGAAATGCATGAACCGCAAAATCTGCTCGTATCGTTTCCTGGGCATGGAGGCAGAGAACACGGGCATGTGGTCAATTGGGTGCGTGGACCAATAAGCATGCAATGACGGGAATTTATGTGTACCCATGTTGAGGGAAAGGCCCAGAAAGGTCTTAAATTCGGAAACCGTAATTGGTTTCCAATCTTTGGCAATGGAAGGCAACTGGGGATTAGCGGCGATGAATTGACCAGCATATAAATTACTCTGGTCCACAATAGATCTATAGAGATCTTCCGTGAAAAACAGCGAATAAAAATCGATTGGCATAAAATCAGCTGTTTCCACCTGAATACCGGGTTGGGCAGTGAATGGGGGAAGTACGGGTTCTGCAGAAGTGGTGGGGACCCAATCAGGATAGGCGAATTCTGCAGGAAGGGCACTATGGGCACGACGGGCCTGCCTTTGTCTTCTTGGTGGCAGCGGGACACTACTTGTGCTTGCCACCTCGCCAGCTTGAACTGCACTTATGGGACTCGCCACGTCACCACGTGATACTGCAGTGCTGGATGTACGCCCAGGCTGTACTAGGCCGCTGGTGCTTGCCAATTCACCAGAAGGAATAGCGGCACTAGTACTACTCTGCCCCATGATACGAGAGCCCTGCGGTTCTTGCTCCTCAACAACCTCAGAAGATCGGGATCGGGTACGCCTGACCTTAGCAGGGACCTCAACTTCGTCGTCAGAGCTATCTGATGTGGGGCCGCTGACGTCACTGTCTTCTACGGGAAGATATTCTGAGCCTGAATCTGACAGATACGTGACCTCCTCTTCACTATCTGTCATGCTCAGAATCTCGTAGGCCTCTTTACTAGTGTACCTTCGACTTGCCATTTTGGGCTCTAAATTTAGGGGTACACTAGTAAGATTTACAGGAAAAAAAGCACCTGACTGTCGTCAGCAAATATATCAAACGCTACAAAAAAAACTGTTAGCGGTCGCAGGGATCAGGACTGTCTCTGCGAACGCTGCAGTTATGTGTTTTGTGTTTGGTAAGTGACAGTGATCGATCGATACTGCACTTGGGTGGGCTGGGCTGGGCTGGGCGGAGGGGCTAAACGCAGGTGCTAGCAGGTATCTGGGCTGATCCCGCTAACACTGCGTTTTTGGGAACCCTAAACCGCTGGGGACGCTAGTATAGATCTGATCAGATACTATACCACTAAGGGAGGTGTATGCTTTGCGCGTGGGTGTTAGCGTTACTGGCACTAACCTAACGCTGCCTGGGGCGACGCAGACCCTCTCTGGCGCTAAAACCTAATTGATCTCACCCGCCGGGCGATCAGGGGGTTAAACCTTTATTGGGTTATATACGGCGGGTGCCCTGATGCTATAAAAAGCAAACTAACCAACCAGCGTCACCCGTAACCTTTATATGGTGATCACTGGTGAAAGGGTTAACTAGGGGCAACCAGGGGGTTAAAACCTTTATTAGGTTAAATATGGGGGTACCCGATATAAAAAACTGACGGGTTACCTAAATAACTAAATAACTAACTGGGTAACCAGTGTCACCAGTGACGCTTATACGGTGATCACTGGTGAAAGGGTTAACTCTAGGGGCAATCAGGGGGTTAAAATAATATATGGGGGTACCTGACGCTCTAAAAACCTGCGGCGCAACTCAAAATAAATAACTGGCTATCTAGGGCACCACCGGCACTAAATACAGCGATCGAAAATACGATCGCTTAGTGACGCTGGCGTTAGGGGGTGAAAGGGTTACCTGGGGGGCGATCAAGGGGTTAAACCTTTATTAGGGGAGTTAGGGGGCTACCCTGGACCTAAAGGAGCCTAATCCTAATTGCCCTGCAACTTTTTACTATCACAGATGACACTAAATGCAGTGATCAGTAAAATAAATGATCACTGCAATCAGTGACACTGTGATTGGGGGCTGGGGGGTGACCTGGGGGGTGATCTGGGGGTGACTGGGGGGTGAAATGTGTGCCTATGTGTACCTAAGTGTTAGTGGACTGTTGGTGCACTAACCTGCTTCCTCTCTCCTCGGCGCCGGAATCGAAAAGACAGCCGCGAGGGAGATGACATCACTTCCTCCTGCCTGTGTTTACATCACATGGCGGAGGAAGCATTTTCATTCGCTGGGAGCGATCGCGAGGGGGTGGCCGAAATCGAATGGTCACCCCCTCATCTCTGATCGCTCCCCAACGATAAACGGCCGCTCACTGTATAGGAGGGGGTCCGATCGGACCCCCCAACTGTACAAAGGCGACCACGTATGCTCTACGTGATTGTGCCTGTCGGTGCCATTCTGCCGACGTATATATACAGTGAGCGGTCCTTAAGTGGTTAAAAAAAAAAAGCGTGGGGGTCCCCCTAAAAATCCACACCAGACCCTTTATCTGAGCACGCAACCCGGCAGGCCGCAGGAAAAGAGGGGGGACGAGAGAGCGGCCCCCTCCCTCCTGAACCGTACCAGGCCACATGCCCTCAACATGGGGAGGATGTCCCCATGTTGATGGGGACAAGGGCCTCTTCCCGACAACTCTGGCTGTTGGTTGTCGGGGTCTGCGGGCGGGGGGGGGCTTATCGGAATCCGGGAGCCCCCTTTAATAAGGGGGGACCCAGATACCGGCCCCCCACCCTATGTGAATGAGTATGGGGTACATCGTACCCCTACCCATTCACCTGGTGGCAAAAAAAATCAATAAAAAACACAACACAGGTTTTTAAAGTAATTTATTAGGCAGCTCCGGGGGTCTTCTTCCGCCTTCGGTGGTCTTTCTGCCGGGCACCCGCTATCTTCTTCCAGCTCTTTTGCTAGCGGGGTCCCGGTCTTCGAAGACCAGGACCCCCGCTAGCAAAAGAGCTGGAAGAAGATAGCGGGGCGCCCGGCAGAAAGACCCCCGAAGTCGGAAGAAGACGGCGATGAAGACCGGGACCCCGCTAGCAAAAGAGCTGGAAGAAGATAGCGGGGCGCCCGGCAGAAAGACCCTCAAAGTCGGAAGACCCCCGGAGCTGCCTAATAAATTACTTTAAAAACCTGTGTTGTGTTTTTTATTGACTTTTTTTTCCACCAGGTGAATGGGTAGGGGTACGATGTACCCCATACTCATTCACATAGGGTGGGGGGGCCGGTATCTGGGGGCTCCCGGATTCCGAAAAGCCTAAAAAGAGGGGGGGAGGTCGGGACTTTGAATGAGGTGTGCGTGGTGGGACCAATCAACTTCACATTGTCATGGATATGCAGTAGTGTTTGTCTGTCAGCTTACCTTCCTTCCCATGTGTTCATCTTAGAGGCCAAAACCCTTTCACCTGGCTTCCTTTATAATCTCCTCCCAGCCTGACTCCACCCCAGGCCCTATCACAGAACACTATATTAACCTGTGCACTGCAAGCCTGCTTTGGTGATCAACGTGTTTGTTAGGCATTGTGTGTTTGGGTTCCTGCCTGCCGTGTGCTACGTCTGGCTCTCTGTTATGTTATTGGCTTGTCCCCGACTATCCCTGTCTGCTTGTGACCCTTGACCTTCGGCTTGTCTTTCGTTATCCTTGTCTGCTTGTGGCCCTTGACTTTCAGCTTGTTATTCGTTACTCTTATATCTCGTGCTGCTGCTTGCCCTCTTGTCCCTTTATCCTACGGGGCGTGAGCTAGGAGACTCTAGGGGCCGCGACCTGGACCCAGCCTGCAGCATAACATCCTCACCACTAGAGGCTCTGGAGAAGACCTGCTGGGTCTTAGACTCCGCGCCCTGGGGAATCTTGGCTCTAGCTTCCCATAGGATCCTGGTTGTGCTCCTCTGGTCCCGCTTTCCACAACCACCCAGTTTCCTATCCGCAGCAGTCAGCCATAGGGTTCACTACCTTGCGGTGCACTCCTGTCCCCCTACGGTGTGCATCTGTCACCTGGCCACAGGTGACCTGACAGTTTGATCAGCCATGAACCCGGCTGACATCCCGCTCCCCGCGGATGATCCATTGCAGGGCATAGTTTGCAGACTTGAAACCCAGGAATCGAATCAGACTCAGGTGATGCGATTCCTCCAGGATCTGGCTTCTCGCTTCGAGCAGCTTCAGGCCTCCTTGGGAACCCTGAATCCGCAACCTCAAATACAACCAGCGGCTGCACCTATTGCACCAGTCGCAGCCACACACTCACTACAACTGCCAGCTCCGTCCCGTTTCTCTGGGAACTCCAAGGCTTGCAGGGGGTTCCTTAGCCAATGCACGATTCATTTTGAGCTCCAGCCCCAAAACTTCCTGTCTGATCGGGCTAAGGTAGCCTATATAATTTCCCTCCTCTCTGGTGAAGCTTTAGCCTGGGCAGCCCCTCTGTGGGAACTGAATGATCCAGTGGTTTCTAGCCTGTCTGGCTTCTTGAAACTTTTTCGGAATATCTTCGAAGAACCGGCTCGTGTCTCTTCAGTGGCCAGCGCCCTTTTACGTCTCCGCCAAGAGTCTGCTTCTGTGGGACAGTATGCCCTTCATTTCCGCATACTGTCGGCTGAGTTGAGCTGGAACAATGAGGCCTTAGTCGCAACCTTTTTGCATGGCCTGTCTGATAGAGTGAAGGATGAATTAGCAGGAAGAACCATCCCCACAGATCTGGCCGGCGTTATCTCCTTGTGTAACCAGATCGATATTCGCTTTCAGGAGAGGACCTTAGAAAAGCAACGCCAGCACTCCTTGGTTCTTAGTCAGCCTGAGCTCCCGTCTCTTTGACCCGTAGAGCATCTCCTACCAGCTGAGGAACCCATGCAGCTGGGTCGGACCAGGCTATCCCCCGAGGAACGTACTAGGCGCAGAACTCTTGGTCTGTGTCTTTACTGTGGGGGCAAAGGTCATTTTCGTGACACTTGCTCTCTTTGTCCAGAAAAACGTTCGGGTCCACTTCATCTGGAAAGTGGAGTATTGGACCCAGAAATATCACCTTCCCCTTCTCGTCTTTTGCTTTCTGTGTTCCTTCATGTTGGTGCTTCTCATTCGGTCTCAGCATATCTGGATTCCGGAGCCGCTGGTAATTTCATGGACTGGGAAATCGCATCGTCCATGAGACTTACTCTTTTGCCCCTCACCACGCCATTGGTGGTCTTGGCGATTGATGGTACTGTTCTCCCAGGGGGACCTATCCGCTTCCAGACCCTCCCTGTTAAGATGTCGGTAGGGACACTCCACCAGGAGTGGATATCCTTCCTTATCTTACCCAAGGCCTCAACGCCTATAATTTTGGGTCTCCCATGGTTACAGCTCCATTCTCCTCATGTGGACTGGACTACTGGACAGATCCTGGCTTGGGGTCCCTCCTGTTCCTCGTCCTGCCTACCCAAGGTTGCCCCCTGTGAACCTGAGCCGGTCATTCATTTCAGGTTGCATAACCATTTACATTTCTCTGTCCCTAACCACCCTTGGACGCACAGCCAGGCTAGCTTGTCTACAAGTCCTGCAGTCGCTACATCTTGCGATGCGATTCAGGTAGTCACTACACCTGACTCAGCTATTCACTCTGCCTCTGTACTAGTTATGCCAGTCCAGCCCATGCCCAGTGAGCCTCCTACTTTTTCTTGTTCAGGACATTCTGCTTGTCCTTCAGCTATTCAGCTTGACTCGGGCGACATGTCACCTTCTAACCAACCTGACTTCAGGGTTCCACTGACATCTGCCCAGTCTGATGGTCCTGTGCATGATGACCAGTTCCCCTTTAAGGGTCTAGGGGACCTTCCTCAGATTCCTGTTGATCCTCTCATGCCCTTGCTTATTCCTAGAGAGCCTTTGGTCCTCAATAGATCTTCTTGTCATCTCCCTACCTCGTTTTCGGTCTCTGAGGATAATCTTAAGTACGAGGTTAGACAAGTTCTGGATTCTCGGCTCTGCAGAGGCATTCTTATTCCAATATATTTTTATTAAAGTATATCTCATACAAAGCAATGTAAAGCATACTGATAACAATAATGTCGTATGTACAACAGTTTCCTGGTCAACTGTAATGAATTGCAGAACAATTTAGAGTAAGAAAGTAGTCCAATTCTATTCTAACTGGTGTAGTCTCACAATTGGTAACTCGTAACGACCTCTAGTATTCAGCCATCGCAGGCCGCCCCTCTCCGCCCCAGCACCCCTGTAGGGATCATACTGTGCCGTCTAGTAGAGAGCGGCGCCCCAACCCCGCCGAACACCCACAAGGTAAGTGAGAGGGAACTACACCCATGCATAATTCAAATATAGGTTTAACATAGGTATGTATGAGCACATTGATATAAGAGGTAATTGACCCTTGACCGGAAAACTGTCGGTGGGAAGGATAGGTTATAATGAACATTTAATCAAGCTAATTGAACGAACATAAAACAAACAGAAAATCGAACAACACTGCAGCAGATAAAAGAATTGAAGTATTGTTGCGGAGTCATATTCCAATCTATTATTGTAAGGAGAAAATATAATTAAAGTTTATGTATTAAAATTTACGTAGTGAGTTTGCTAGTGTCATACCAATCTATCCACCTTTTCCATAAAGCATCGACTTTTAAGTGGTTATTTTGAGCCCTGGCTAGCAGCCTTTCATATGTAGAATGAGTATTAGTAGTCATAATGACCTCGCCTATACTAGGAAGTAGCTGGTTTTTCCAATGTCTCATAATGGTCAAGCGAGCACTGAGAAGTATATGGACAAGAATAGTTTTGTGCTCATGAGGTATGGACTCTATCGTCAATGTTAGCAATGCAAGACCCGGGGAGATAGGCACTGTCAGATGCAATACCTTTCCAATCAAACGGAATACCTTTTTCCAAAAAGCCGTTATCGCTGGGCAGGTCCAGAGGATGTGGTACAGTGAACCCGTCAGTCCGCACTTCCGCCAACATGTGCCTGATGCCTGAGAGGAGAATTTGGCAATTCTGTAGGGCGTCAAATACCACCGCAGTAGCATTTTTTGTGTTAATTCCCACAGACTTGCACTCCTAGTCACTGCATAGTTAGCTAGCAAGGCATATTGCCACTGCTCCTCTGTGTACCTATTGCCTAGCTCCCTTTCCCAAGCTAGTATATTGTGATTCCTGTTAAAGGCGTGTTTATTACCCAAAATATTATAAAATAAGGATATTCCTTTGGTTTTGGAGGTTATAGTATTAAAGTATTGGGACACTTGCCATGGGAGATTAATCGTGGTGGGGGGTGAAGTGTGTAGGTAGTTCAGCAGTCTCAGATAGGTGTAATATTCTTTATCTAGGAGCCCATATTCTAATTGGAGGGCACGGAAAGTCTTAGGGGCTGGGCCTATTAATAGATGATCCAGTTGTGTAATCCCCAGTCTTTCCCATGTACTAACGTCTATATTTGGGATAATGTGAGATATACTTGTCAACGGTAAATGGACGGATGTAAGATTGACGTTGTGAAACTTGGTGGTTAGTAGTATCGTCCAGGCTGATACTGCCGCTTTAATGGTAGGTGACCAATCATCCGACTTAACGGTTGCTTGTGGACTAGTTACAAGAAAATGGTGTAAGTTACCCTTATAGACTTGAGTTTTCTCAATTTCTACCCATCTATTACTATTATGTGGAGGGAACCATGTCCTGATTTGTGTCAGTACGGCTGCTGTGTAGTAATCTTTTAGGACTGTGAGGCCTACCCCTCCCGCCTTTCTAGAGGAAGTTAATTTGGAAAAAGCACACCTTGACCTCTTGCCCATCCAAAGGTATTTGTTAATTACAATTTGAGCCCTTGCGAAGAAGCTGTTGGGTACCGGGATTGGCAAGGTCCTGAATAAGTACAGGAGTTGAGGAAGTATTAACATCTTGAAAGCTGCCAGTCTCCCTGACCAAGATAGTTCAGTTTTGGATATGTTCTGAAGTTTCTTGTGCAAGCTTTCTAAGAATTTCAAGTAGTTTGCCTTGATTAGTTCTTTTGTAGTGGAGGTTAGATGAATACCAAGATATTTCAACCCTGATGCTGTCCATTTATAAGGATATTTATCAGCTAATTCTCTCATTGTAACCTGTGGTACATTAAGACCCATTATAAATGATTTATCTTCATTAACTTTATAGTAGGAGAGGCCATTAAATCTCTGCAGAACCCCGTGGACCGAAGCCAGGGAAGTTTTTACATCCGTGAGCATCAGGATGACGTCATCCGCAAATAGGCTGATGACGTGAGACGAATTTCGAAATTTGAATCCCTCTATGTGAGGGTGGTTGCGGATGTGACTCGCCAAGGGTTCCATGATCATGTTGAAGATCAGGGGGGAAAGAGGACACCCCTGGCGAGTCCCATTTGTGATTTGGAATGGCTTGGATAGCACTCCTGAATTGAATACCTGAGCAGATGGCTTAGTATATAATGCCATTATAGCAGCATATATTGGTCCCTCAAACCCGAAGGTCTGTAGCACTCGCGACAAATATCCCCAGTGAACTCTATCGAACGCCTTCTCCGCATCCAAAGCTAGGAGCAGAGAAGGCGTTCCTTGTAGGTTTGCTTGATGAATAATATTAATTAATCGCCTTGTGGCGTCGGACGTCTGTCGCCCTTTTGTGAATCCCGATTGGTCGGGGTGTATGATTTGGGGGAGAATGTCTATCAGACGCGTTGCTATCAATTTGGCATAGAGTTTCAAATCAGTGTTAAGGAGGGATATTGGCCTAAAATTTTGAGGGGTGGATGGTTCCTTCCCCGGCTTCGGCAGAGTGATTATTAATGCTTTCAGCATTTCAGGGGGGAAGGACGAAGAGGCAACCGCAGCATTATAAACTTTGGATAAGTATGGTGCTAAAATATTTTGGAAGGTCTTGTAATATTCCCCTATGAAACCATCCGGCCCAGGAGACTTGTTTGCTGGAAGAGTAAGTATAGCTCGTATAACCTCAGGGGTCGTGAAGGGAGAATTAAGTTGTATAAGCTGTTCAGGATTGACCTTTGGGAGGGAAATGTTTTGTAGAAAATCATTAATAAGATCAGTGGAGGGTTGGGATATAGTAGGATCATTTGATAGGTTGTATAGAGAGCCATAGTAGTGGCTGAATGCATTTGCTATGTCATTAGGATGGAATTGTTTTTCTTTGGTTAGTGGATGTACAAGGAAGGGAATTTTGGTTTTGTATCTGGCACCTCTCAGGCGTTGAGCTAGCAGCCTACCTGCCTTGTTCCCATTTGCGTAATAATTAGTTTTAAGCCTTCTAGCTGATTTTTCAAATTGGCCCAGTAAGAGCAGGCGTAAGTCATAACGAAGTTGGGATAACTGTTGGGAGATGTGAGGTAAAGGGTTGGTTTTATTTTGGGTTTCTAGGAATTGAATTTTCTGTGTTAGGTCCTGTAATAGTTTTTGCTGCTGCCTCTTCCTCCTTGCCCCCAGCTGAATGAAAATACCCCTCATATAAGCCTTATGGGCGTTCCATAATACAAAATTATCATTGACAGACATTTCATTTTCCATAAAATATTGAGTCAGATGGTTTTCTAGCAGTTGTTTAGTGTCTGTGGATTGCAGAAGACTGGGGTTGGCTCTCCACACAGGAGTCGGCCTAGAGGAAAAGGCATCGGAGATAGTCAGGGTCACTGATGCATGGTCTGACCATGTGATAGTATTAATGACAGTGGATGTCGTTCTGGTCAACACTCCCTGATCCACTAAGAAAAGATCCAGTCTGGAGTAGGATTTGTGTGTAGCAGAAAAAAAAGTGTAGTCTCTTTCACCAGCGTGTAGGCAACGCCAAGCATCAAACAGGTCATGTTGATGAATAGAGGGTTGAAGATGATTGCCCGCTCTAGGACCCACTGAAGTAGAGTCCAGAGCAGGAACAGGTATGAGGTTAAAGTCTCCACAAACAATCAGCGAGCCCTTTTGGTGTTTCCTTATCTTGTTAATAGTTTTGTTAAAGAATCGAATTTGGTTGGAGTTGGGGGCATACACGTTAGCAATGGTGTATTGTGATGAGTTAATTTCACATAGAAGTATGATATAGCGGCCCTGTGGATCCTTTATTTCCTCTTGCAGTTGGAAGGAAACAGTGTCTCTGAATGCTACAAGAACCCCCCTCTTTTTCGCGTCCGCGTTGGCAGAAAAAATGTAAGGGAAATTTTTGTTTGAACACTGCGGGGGGTTTTTGGCAGTGAAGTGGGTTTCCTGTACACAAAGTACATCACATTTAAACTGAGCGGCCTCCTTCCATAAAGAGCTTCTCTTAGCAGGGTGGTTAAGACCCTTTGCATTTATAGACAGAAAAGTTATCCCCATGGTTGAGAGGAGTGTTTGCTAATGGGATAATGTGATTCAATTTTGAATAATACAGGTGACCACATCTCCCTCCTGTGGTGAGAAGAGGTAATGCATTGGATAATTATTGCATCTGAAGGAACCATGAGGGAAGTACTCACTGTGTGATGGAACAGTTGGTGTTTGAAGAGTTGTTTGGATCGGGAGTAGAGTTTTCCGTAAAGACTTGATCTCATCTTCTCAGGCCTTCCGGACGCTCCATGGATATGCGTCAGCAGTAGAATCAATAGCTTACATATGTGCTGCAGTGCAAAAAAAAACCTGGAAAACAATAAAAAAAAAAAAACGAAAACAGAACCAAGAAGAGACGAATGCTGCCTAACTTGCAGCATAAAGTCCCTTGATTTAAAGGGTGTAACCATATTCCTCAGGGAAGAGGAGAAGTAATGAGGGTATACCCTCGGGTGCAGAAATATCTGCTCAAGTGTATTCAGGGGTGAGTCCAGGCGTGAGAGAGCCTCACTCTCCAGGGCACTTATAGTAATATGCATTGCTTCCAAGATTTAGTGCTTTTTGCAATTCTGTGCGGTCGCTTTCTGACACTCAGATCCTCTAGGGGGGTTACTTTTGGAAGACACCGGCTGGCCCACTGTGTCTGGAATGATCTGCCATTCCTTAAGCTGCTTCAATCCCTTTTCCAAAGAGTCTATAACAAAGGTGGTTTCATCCTTAGTGACTGAAAGTTTGGTAGGGTATCCCCATCTGTAACTGATCTTGTGGTTTCGTAGGGCCTTAGTTATGGTGTTGAGGTCTCTCCTCTTTTGAAGAGTGTGTTGTGATAGGTCTGCAAAAAACTGCAGATGTTGATGCTGCAGGGGAATCAGATCTTTGTTGCGCATGGCTGCCATTAGTTTTTCTTTCGTATAGTAAAAATGCAGCCGCAGGATAACATCCCGTGGTACTTGATCAGGGAGATAAGACGGCTTGGGCAGGCGGTGAATCCTGTCTATGGAGACATCCAGCTCCGTAAGGTCAGGTAAAATATCTTTAAACAGGGCTACAGCAAATGCCCTCAGCTCTCCCTGCTGCACAGATTCAGGGATACCTCTGATTTTTAGGTTGTTTCTTCTTGCCCTGTCCTCCATATTCGCGATTTTTGCTTTAAGCCCGTCTATTTCCTCCCCGCGCTCATCATGCGCGTCCACCAAGTCATTAATGGTTTCCGCAAATTCACCCAACTTATTTTCCACATGATCCACCCTTGCTTCAACCACTTGAATCTCCTTGTTAAACTTCTGCATACAAGATACCATGTCCGCTTGGAGTGAGCTCCTAAGTGACAATAACATGTCCTTCAGCACTGTGTCCATGACCGGTTGATTCATAGTAGGGAAAACCTCTATGCTGTCTGGCAGCTCCCTCGTGTCCTCCCCAGAGTCTATGTCAGGGCCTGCTGCTAAATCACATCCAAAGCCATCCAGCCTGAATCCAGCCTTAGCTGGGCTAGCTGACTGCGGGGTGGCAGGGAGGGAGTGAGAGCTGTTGGGAGAGCCATCATTGCAGCTATGTGCTGCGGGATGTAAGCGGGGATGTGCGGAAAGGGCTGGGGTGGACGTGGCGCCGGCGCCATTTTGCCTACCTCCATTCCTCCCCCATGCATAGAAGTCCGTCAGCTTCTGAGGCTTCCGGAGCTCCTTCCTTCTCCTCGTCATGGTCCCCGGATGGTCTGGGTGCAGAACGCTTCTTCTCCGGTGCTGAAGTGTGCCTGGAAAAGCCGCTGTTAGCCGCGATGAGTCCCTGGATTGCAGAGCTCAGCTCTCACGCCGCCATCTCGGTCCGCGGCTAGCCACGCCCCCTGCAGAGGCATTCTTCAGTACCTTGTGCATTGGAGAGGTTTTGGTCCTGAGGAGGCGTCTTGGATCGCTGCATCTGATGTCGCTGCACCTCATCTGTTGAGGAGGTTTCATCAGAGATTTCCCTTTAAGCCTGGGCCCAGGCGGGGGAGGGCCCATAAGAGGGAGGGTACTGTCATGGATATGCAGTAGTGTTTGTCTGTCAGCTTACCTTCCTTTCCATGTGTTCATCTTAGAGGCCAGAACCCTTTCACCTGGCTTCCTTTATAATCTCCTCCCAGCCTGACTCCACCCCAGGCCCTATCACAGAACACTATATTAACCTGTGCACTGCAAGCCTGCTTTGCTGATCAACGTGTTTGTTAGGCATTGTGTGTTTGGGTTCCTGCCTGCCGTGTGCTACGTCTGGCTCTCTGTTACGTTATTGGCTTGTCCCCGACTATCCCTGTCTGCTCGTGACCCTTGACCTTCGGCTTGTCTTTCGTTATCCTTGTCTGCTTGTGGCCCTTGACTTTCAGCTTGTTATTCGTTACTCTTATATCTCGTGCTGCTGCTTCCCCTCTTGTCCCCTTATCCTACGGGGCATGAGCTAGGAGACTCTAGGGGCCGCGACCTGGGCCCAGCCTGCAGCATAACATCCTCACCACTAGAGGCTCTGGAGAAGACCTGCTGGGTCTTAGACTCCGCGCCCTGGGGAATCTTGGCTCTAGCTTCCCATAGGATCCTGGTTATGCTCCTCTGGTCCCGCTTTCCACAACCACCCAGTTTCCTATCCGCAGCAGTCAGCCATAGGGTTCACTACCTTGCGGTGCACTCCTGTCCCCCTACGGTGTGCATCTGTCACCTGGCCACAGGTGACCTGACAGTTTGATCAGCCATGAACCCGGCTGACATCCCGCTCCCCGCGGATGATCCATTGCAGGGCATAGTTTGCAGACTTGAAACCCAGGAATCGAATCAGACTCAG
Source organism: Rana muscosa (assembly GCA_029206835.1). NCBI lineage: Eukaryota > Metazoa > Chordata > Amphibia > Anura > Ranidae > Rana > Rana muscosa. The sequence continues at coordinate 541,877,643 of CM055117.1, read as the reverse complement.
GTGATGCGATTCCTCCAGGATCTGGCTTCTCGCTTCGAGCAGCTTCAGGCCTCCTTGGGAACCCTGAATCCGCAACCTCAAATACAACCAGCGGCTGCACCTATTGCACCAGTCGCAGCCACACACTCACTACAACTGCCAGCTCCGTCCCATTTCTCTGGGAACTCCAAGGCTTGCAGGGGGTTCCTTAGCCAATGCACGATTCATTTTGAGCTCCAGCCCCAAAACTTCCTGTCTGATCGGGCTAAGGTAGCCTATATAATTTCCCTCCTCTCTGGTGAAGCTTTAGCCTGGGCAGCCCCTCTGTGGGAACTGAATGATCCAGTGGTTTCTAGCCTGTCTGGCTTCTTGAAACTTTTTCGGAATATCTTCGAAGAACCGGCTCGTGTCTCTTCAGCGGCCAGCGCCCTTTTACGTCTCCGCCAAGAGTCTGCTTTTGTGGGACAGTATGCCCTTCATTTCCGCATACTGTCAGCTGAGTTGAGCTGGAACAATGAGGCCTTAGTCGCAACCTTTTTGCATGGCCTGTCTGATAGAGTGAAGGATGAATTAGCAGGAAGAACCATCCCCACTGATCTGGCCGGCGTTATCTCCTTGTGTAACCAGATCGATATTCGCTTTCAGGAGAGGACCTTAGAAAAGCAACGCCAGCACTCCTTGGTTCTTAGTCAGCCTGAGCTCCCCTCTCTTTGACCCGTAGAGCATCTCCTACCAGCTGAGGAACCCATGCAGCTGGGTCGGACCAGGCTATCCCCCGAGGAATGTACTAGGCGCAGAACTCTTGGTCTGTGTCTTTACTGTGGGGGCAAAGGTCATTTTCGTGACACTTGCTCTCTTTGTCCAGAAAAACGTTCGGGTCCACTTCATCTGGAAAGTGGAGTATTGGACCCAGAAATATCACCTTCCCCTTCTCGTCTTTTGCTTTCTGTGTTCCTTCATGTTGGTGCTTCTCATTCGGTCTCAGCATTAGTGATGAGCCGAACACCCCCGGGTTCGGTTCGCACCAGAACCCGCGAACGGACCGAAAGTTCGTACGAACATTAGAACCCCATTAAATACAATGGATGCGAACGTTCGAATTCTAAAGTGCTAATTATAACAACTATTATGCATGTTATTGTCCTAAAAAGGGTTTGGGAACCCGGGTTCTGCACCAGGGGACATGTATCAATGCAAAAAGAAGTTTTAAAAACGGTCGTTTTTCGGGAGCAGTCATTTTAATGATGCATAAAGTGAAAAAAAAAAGTCAAATATTCCTTTAAATATCGTACCTGGGGGGTGTCTAAAGTATGCCTGTGAAGTGCCACGTGTTTCCCGTGTTTAGAACTGTCCCTGCACAAAATGACACTTCTAAAGGAAAAAAAAGCCATTTAAAACTGCTTGCGGCTTTAATGTAATGTCTGGTCCCGGTAATATGGATGAAAATCTTTAAGAAAAATGGCATAGCTACCCCATGACCCCCCCCCCCTACCCCAGCCCATTACCAGCCCCTTTGGGTCTTGTATGGATATTAAGGGGAACTCCGCACATAAAATAAAAAAGGCCCTATATACTCTGAACAGCCGTATACAGGCGGTGCATACAAGACAGGGACTGTATGTTTGTTCTTATGTAGAATGTGTTTGTAATTTTGAACAGGTACATTGTTTAAGTGTAGCTCCAGCCCAAAAATCTATTTTTAAACTTTTTGGAAAACATAGGTAAGGGTTATCACCCCTGTAACATTTGTTTTGCTGTCTGTGCCCCTGTTCAGAACATTTCACCTCACTTTCCGTCCCAATGACAACTGTTTTTGAAATGTGGTGTTTTTCTTGAAACAAGGATTGCTGATAAAGCATCAGTACAGAGGAGACACCTTTCTCCCATATTAATTCTTACAGGAGAGAATTTTCCTTCCTAGGGGTAGATTTCCTCTCACTTCCTGTTGTCTTCTTGCGTTTGCAAGTAGGAGTCGTTTGTAAGTTGGATGTTTGAAAGTAGGGACCTGCCGTATATAATCTGCAGAAATAGGCCCCTTAGTTGGTGTTGGCACAACACTGTAAGCACTCACAGTTACTCTTGGTTGGTGCTGGAACGCCCTGCTGTCAACTATTATATCAGGAATTGTAATTACATATAATTGTTGAACAGTGGTAGTAAAAATTGGGCCTTTGATGGTGGTGCTGGTGCCACAACACTGTAAGCCCTGACAGTTACTCTTGGTGGGTGCAGCAATGGGCCCTGCTGTGAATTATTAGATCAAGAATTGTAATTGCATGCCCCTGTTGAACAGGGGCTGAAAAATTGGGCCTTTCGTGGTGGTGGTGGTGGTGGTGGTGTTGCCACAACACTGTAAGCCCTCAGAGTTACTCTTGCTTGGTGGGTGCAGGAATGGGCCCTGCTGTGAATTATTAGATCAATAATTGTAATTACATGCCCCTGTTGAACAGGGGCTGAAAAATTGGGCCTTAGGCACTGGTGGCACAACACTGCAACCCCTCACAGATACTGTACTTGGAGCACAGCAATGAGCCCTGTTGCAAAGTATTGCTTCAAAAATTGTAATGACACGCCCCTGTTAAACAGGGGCTGAAAAATTGGGCCTTAGGCACTGGTGGCACAACACTCCAACCCCTCACACATACTGTACTTGGAGCACAGCAATGAGCCCTGTTGCAAAGTATTGCTTCAAAAATTGTAATTACACGCCCCTGTTAAACAGGGGCTGAAAAATTGGGCCTTAGCCACTGGTGGCGGCACCCATAAACAAAAATGATCTTCCAAGCTATCATCATCAATCGTATCATTGAGGACTCGGAGGAGGAGGATAGCCAGTCAACATAACAGCACAGGCACTCAGCATCAGCATCAGTCTTGAAGGGATGTGACATGTTAAAATCAATTAGTCTGTTATATCAGCATCAGGTGTGTGGTAGCTGGTGGTGATCCAAGACTGGTTCATCTTGATGAAAGTCAGTCGATCAACCGAGTCGGTGGACAGGCGCACCCTGTGATCCGTGACAAATCCTCCAGCAGCACTGAATGTGCGTTCCGAAAGAACGCTGGATGCAGGACAGGCCAGTAGCTCAATTGCATACTGTGCAAGCTCTGGCCAGTGATCCATCCTCAAGACCCAGTAAGCCAGAGGATTTTCGGTGGGGAAGGTGTCCAAGTCTGACCTTGCCCCTAGATATTCCTGCACCATGTTTATCAGACGCTGGCGATGGTTGCTGGAACCGATCATACTTTGGGGCTGCGGACTAAAGAATTGTCTGAACGCATCGGTCAGACGGCCACCTTCCCCACCGCTCCTTCTTTGACTGGCCGAAGCCTCAGCAACTCGTTGTCCAGGACCAGGAGTTTGTAACCTCCCAGTCTCTGGGAACGCGTTGCACAGACCTTTCTGCAAGGCCTCCCGGAGTTGTCTCATCCTCTGCTCCCTCTGCGACGGTAACATAAGGTCCGCAACCTTACCCTTGTACCGTGGATCAAGGAGAGTGGCCAGCCAGTAATGGTCCCTCTCCTTGATCCGAAGAATACGAGGATCCTTCCGCAGACTTTGCAGGATCAGGGAGGCCATGCAGCGTAGGTTTGCTGAGGCATTCGCTCCGGAGTCCTCTGGGTCACTAAGGACGACATGATCCGCAGTCACCTCCTCCCAGCCACGTACAAGTCCACTGGTTTCTTGGGACTGTAAATCATCCCTAAAAGACTGCTGCTGATGATGCTGAGTGCCAGCCTCCACCTCCATGCTGACACAATCCTCCTCCTCCTCCTCCTCCTCCTCTTCCTGTGCGATGGGTGGGACAGAAGGAACACTGTCTGGGTAAAGGGGGCCTTGAGAGGCAAGGAAGTCCTCCTCTTCCTGCCTCTGTTCTGCCTCAAGTGCCCTGTCCATTATTCCACGCAGCGTGTGCTCCAACAGGTGGACAAGAGGTACAGTGTCACTGATGCATGCACTGTCACTGCTCACCATCCTCGTGGCCTCCTCAAATGGTGCCAGGACAGTGCATGCATCCCTGATCATGCCCCACTGGCGTGGAGAAAAAAAACCAAGCTCCCCTGACCCTGTCCTGGTGCCGTAGTCGCACAGGTACTCATTGATGGCCCTCTGCTGCGTGTGCAGCCGCTGCAGCATGGCCAACGTTGAGTTCCACCTGGTGGGCATGTCACATATAAGGCGGTTCTTGGGCAGGTTCAACTCCTTTTGCAGCTCAGCCAGGCGAGCACTGGCATTATAAGATCTGCGGAAATGCACACAGACTTTCCTGGCCTGCCTCAGGACATCCTGTAAGCCCGGGTACCTGCCCAAGAAACGCTGCACCACCAGGTTAAGGACGTGAGCCACACAGGGCACATGGGTCAGTTGTCCCTGTCGAAGGGCGGAGAGGAGGTTGGTGCCATTGTCGCAAACCACCATTCCTGGCTTAAGCTGGCGTGGCGTCAACCACCTCTCGGCCTGGCCCTGCAGAGCAGACAGGACCTCTGCCCCAGTGTGGCTTCTGTCCCCCAAACACACCAGCGCAAGCACGGCATGGCATCTTTTTGCCTGCGTACTTGCGTAGCCCCGTGAACGGCTACGGAGCACCGCTGGTTCATAGGACAAACCACAGGAAGAGGCCATGGAGGAAGAAGAAGAGGAGGGGGTGGAGGAGAGAGGTGTGTCACAACCAGTAGTAGCATTTTGGAGGCGTGGCGGTGGGACAACCTCCAACACTACTGCACCTTGTCCTGCATCCTTCCCAGCTGCCAAAAGAGTGACCCAATGGGCCGTGAAAGAAAGGTAACGTCCCTGTCCATGCCTGCTGGACCATGAGTCAGCGGTAATATGCACCTTACCGCTGACCGCCCTGTCCAGCGAGGCCAAGACATTGCCTTCCACATGCCGGTAGAGAGCCGGAATAGCCTTCCGTGAGAAAAAGTGGCGTTTGGGAACCTGCCACTGAGGAACCGCACATTGCACAAACTCACGGAAGGGGGCCGAGTCTACCAACTGAAAAGGCAGCAGTTGAAGCGCTAGCAATTTAGCCAAGCTAGCATTCAACCGCTGGGCATGTGGATGGCTGGGAGTGAACTTCTTTCGACGGTCCAGCAGCTGGGGCAGGGAAATTTGCCTGCTAGAATCGGACGTCGGTGTACTGCTAGCAGAGTGGCCGCAAGTACTTGGCTGTGACACACCTAATTCTACACCTTCATTCCTCTCAGTGCATGTTTCAGAGAGGACTGAAGTTATAGTGGGGTTGGAGATCCCAGCTGATGCGGTGCAAGGAGAGGTCCGCTTTGTTCTTTGGTGTGGGTCTTTGAGGTAGGCTTGCCAACGAGCTGCATGGCAGGTCAACATATGTCTGGTCAGGCATGTGGTACCCAAGCGGCTGATGTTTTGGCCACGCGATATACGCTTGAGACATATGTTGCAAACAGCAGCTGTGCGATCTGATGCACTAGCCTCAAAAAAGGCCCACACCAAGGAACTTTTTGAATGACGGGCAGAGGCAGCGCCCTGCACAGGCGGAGCTCTGCGGTGTGATTCCGTCGGTGTACTGCCCTTACGCTGGCCACCAAAGGGCATCCTGCCTCGTTGGAGATGTGCCTCCTCCTCATCCTCCTCCTCCTCCTCTCTCCTATTAGGCACCCATGTGGAGTCAGTGACCTCATCATCCCCTCCCTCCTCATCACTGGAGCCAATCTGGCAGTATGCTGCAGCTGCTGGAACATGACTGCCAGATTGGTGTCCTTCTTGAGCATCCCCTCTGTCTGCTCTCACCCTACTGCCTTCCTGTAGCTGGGTTTCATCATCAGACCCTTCGAAACGCTGGGCATCCTCCTGGAGCATGTACCCAACACTGTGCTCAAACAGTTCGGGGGACTCCTCAGGAGGAGGACATGGTGGGTCTAGGGAAGGAGTGACTGATGATGAGTCTGACATTGATACCAGGGAAGAGGACGCTTTGGCAGCTGCTTTGCCAGTACCCTGAGCCTGGGTGAGAGAGGATGAGGAGGAGGAGGAGGGCTTGGTCATCCACTCTACCAAGTCTTCGGCATGATGTGGCTCAACATGTCCAGCTGCCGAAAAGAAGGACAAGCGTGTCCCATGGCCATGTGCTGATGACAATGCACCGCGTCCACGACCAGCACTGTTGCCCCCAGACACAGAGCCTGCTTGCCCTCTTTTATTGCCTCCTGACTGTCTGCCTCTCCTTGTTTGCCTTCCAGACATTCTAATAGATGGCCTGCAGGGAGATGGGAAAAAAGCAATAAGGGCTACCTTCAGGTGTCCTTCTCTGTCCCTTTACTTAAGGATTTCTAAATATGGTTCAGGATGATTGCTTTTGCACAGAATAGCACAACGACAATTTCCCTGACTGTCCAAAAAACAAGGATTTCAAAGATGGTTGATGAGGAATGCTTTAGCACACTATAGCACAAGGAGAATTCACTCACTGTCCTTCCCAGTCCCTAGAAACAAGGACTTGCACAGTGAAAGAAACTGACACTCTCCCTACCTACAGTTTTCTGTCCCTAGAAAAAATGTTTTTTTTAAGCACACTATAGCACAAGGAGAATTCACTCACTGTCCTTCCCAGTCCCTAGAAACAAGGACTTGCACAGTGAAAGAAACTGACACTCTCCCTACCTACAGTTTTCTGTCCCTAGAAAAAATGTTTTTTTTAAGCACACTATAGCACAAGGAGAATTCACTCACTGTCCTTCCCAGTCCCTAGAAACAAGGACTTGCACAGTGAAAGAAACTGAGGCCTCGTACACACGACCGATTTTCTCGTCGTAAACAGTCAAGAAAAGTGCCGCGAGAGTTTTTTTGTCTAGAAAAACGTTCGTGTGTATGGTTTTACGACGAGAAACTTGACGAGAATCTCGACGAGAAAATAGAGAACCTGCTCTCTATTTTCTCGTCAGGAGTCCAGATTTCCTCGTCGTGTTTCTCGTCGGCCTGTTTTGTGACGAGAAAATGGTTCGTGTGTATGCTTTTACGACTCTTCCAAAAGCGCGCATGCTCACAAGCAACTATGAGACGGGAGCGCATCTTCTGGTAAAACAAGCCTTCATAATGGAGAGAGCACATTCGTCACGCTCATAAATATTTCATCGTTTAAATGTTCTGCATTGAATTCTTCGTTAGAATGTTACATTAATCAAAACGAGAGACCTTCTTTTGCTGCTGATATTCACACAGAGTTATGCCTTATTTTTAACCTTTTTCATGCTGCTCTTTATAAGATTTATGTGTATTATATCGTGCAAGTTTTTAGGAATAATTTAAATGGTTAGATTTTTCAAAATGATGTTAATTATAATTTCTCAATGTTTTGATAGCGATCTCCCATTTAATTTTCTAATCTATATTTTTAAAATTTCACACCATGTTTTTGAGCTAATCAGATTTAGTTATTCTTTTGGGGGGGGGGTGATATCTGTGCCTTTTATTGTCAGTCAAATGTATCTGCTTACTCCAAAGCTTGTTTTTTTTTATTTAAAAATACACATAGTCAAGTATGAACTTAAACAAAAAACACATTTATTCATGTTTATAAATTAAATAAAGAGAAGGCAGCGCTGGAGAAGCTGCTGCCATTTGTGCATCCCAGGGACCCCAGAGCACACAGCAACCCTGTGTGGACACTAAAATTGGGAGCTTGAGAAGGCCCACATTTCAGAACACAATCTGATGCTGGCCTCCCAGAGGTCAGGAACAGCAGCAGGTGAGATATATGTCCCAAGTGTGTGGTACTACAACAGGCTGCCTTCTGTCCGACCAGTGCGACCACAATGAAGCAAGGCCATCACTTCCTCTTCTTCCTGGCAACCTTCCCTGCAGCCTTTACTGAAGCCTTCCTTCTTCGTTTAGCTGGAGGCTGGCCCACTGGAGGGGTACTCCTGTCAGGAGGAGGAGGTGGAGGTGTAGCAGAAGGGGGTGGGGCAGAAGAAGAAGGTGGAGGTGTAGCAGAAGGGGGTGGGGCAGAAGGTGGAGGTGTAGCAGAAGGGGGTGGGGCAGAAGGTGGAGGTGTAGCAGAAGGGGGTGGGGCAGAAGAAGAAGGTGGAGGTGTAGCAGAAGGGGGTGGGGCAGAAGGTGGAGGGGTAGCAGAAGGGGGTGGGGCAGAAGAGGAAGGTGGAGGTGGAGGTTGAGGTTGGGTCAGTTGGGCCACCTCACATATGGCGGTATTGGGGGTAATTTGCTCCATCACCCCCTTGTTGAGCAAGGTGATGAGCAGGGGTTCGCATAGGAGGCGTTGCTCCATGCTCATCACCTTGAACTTAGCCTCCACTAGGCCGGCAATGGCCTCTTCAGGGGATGTGGGCTCCTTGAGGGTGGCATGGGCCTCTTTAATAAGGGCCATTGCTGCCTCACTGGTGGTCCTGTCCCTCCTGCCTCTTTTGTGAAGCCTGATGGGAGGCACCTGGGATCTGGTGCTTCTCCTTTGCCCTGCCACCTCCTGTCTGCCACTGGGCCCTGCCACCTCCTGGCTGCCACTGGGCCCTGCCACCTCCTGGCTGCCACTGGGCCCTGCCACCTCCTGGCTGCCACTGGGCCCTGCCACCTCCTGGCTGCCACTGGGCCCTGCCACCTCCTGGCTGCCACTGGGCCCTTCCTCCTCCTGCCTGACAGTTTCCAGACCCTCCTCCTGGCTGATTTCATCCTGTGTATGAAAAAGAAACATAGTTTAATATGTTGGTTTAATCTTTGCATCAAACTTTGTAATCCTGATGGAAGCAATTAGAATGTAAATGCATAAATCCTTGCTTTAAATTTACCACTACATCAGCTTGACTATTTACCACACAATTAAGTGCAGAATAATGTCTACAGATCATGATTTCACTTGTTGAATACAAAATAATGTATGTTTCTCATCCTGACATATTTGGGAAACATTAATTTTATCCCACTACATTTTCAGTTAATACTATACCTGGCTCCAGATGGCCAAATCAGGATCATCCAGGATGGCTGCCTCCTCTTGCTCCAGAGAAGGCTCAGGTTGGCTGCAGGGAAGTCTGGGGGGAAGAGTGGAGAGTGATGGCCTTGGCTCAATGTGGTCATCCAGGAAGGACATCCTGCTGTAGTACCACAAAACCGGGACATAAACATCATCTGCTGCTGCTCCTGACCTCTGAGAAGCCAGCACCTTAGAGCGTTCAGTCCTGTAGGTACCTCTCAAGCTCCCAATTTTAGTGTTCACTTGTTTTGCTGTGGCTGTGGGCACCTTGGTATGCACAAATGGGAGCAGCTTCTCCAGCGCTGCTTTTCTCACCCCTTTTTTTTTATGGATGGGGTTTTTGGTCTCCCACAGAGCCGGCAGCTCCCTTACCCGGTCAATAAATTTCGCCAGGAACTCTTTGTCGCTAATAAATACATTCATATTGTATCTGCAAGTAAAATAAATTATATTTAAATAATGTGAGGCAAACAGTCTAACCTCCTTCACATCCTAGTCACCATATATATCCTCCAACAATCTCAAGACAGTATAGGCCAACAATTTTAACAAGTCTCACAAAATCACATACCTTCGTTCGCACGTCCGTCACTTGAACTCCTCTCTCCGCACACCGAACGTACTATAGTCACATGTGTGTTTGCTATATACACACCACGCATGCGTCCAAATTCGAACACGTCGCTCCGCACACGTCGCCCGCCCATGACGTTCTAACTAACATCTTTTCCCCGCCCCTTCTCTTTCGGCGCGCAGACAGATATGGCGGAGTTACAGCAGGTGTCTGATAATTCCGCAACTAGCGAGGAGACAAGCCCGGAGACCGAGGACACGTCACGATCAAGGAGGAGATTCAAGGCATCGAATATGTCTTTGGCGGAGATGGCGGAGATGGTGGACATCTTGGTCAAGGCTGATTATGATGCCAAGCATGGGCCGTATAGAAAACCAAATAGAAGGAAGGCCAAAATCCTCACTAAAGTTGTGAAGAGTCTGAGGGCGAAGTTCGGGGTGAAACGCTCAAATGAGCAGCTCAGAAAGAGGTGGTCAGACCTCAAACTGAGGGAGCCAGACCAGTTGAGGAGCATAAAGAGGATGCTCGCTAAAAGTAAGTAAAATGACGACCTTTCTGCTATTAATCTTTTTAGAAACTGACTTTTTTTTTTTTTAAAGCATATTGGACTCCCTTCCAAAATGTATTATTTTGAACTAGGTTGGGCACAGTAATCGTTCGTTACGTTACCGACACTTCGTTCGGCCACTATCCGTGGTTTTGGCTTATTTAAGACCCCCAAAAGTAATTAGACATCTGCCATTTTTGATCAAGTATTGTGGATAATTTTTAAGTCTAGATGATGTGTTTGTAAGGAGAATGAAATGCAAACTTTAATCAGTGTAAAGGAGAGGACACTCAGCAGCTGCTTCCACATCTGTACTTTGGAGCACTATAGTGTGGGCCACCAGACCCGCCTTTTTTGGGTGTCCCACACAGGTGCATCAGAGTTTATTTGTGGTGCCTCCATGTCCAAAAAATTACATCCAAATGTGAATAATAAACATATTTGGGGGTCATAAAGAATGCATTTTTCTTTAAATTCCGCACAAACACACACTTGTACCCCACTTCCAAACAATTTAGCCTGTTTTAAGTTTAAAAATGAGATTTTTACAGTGTGATAAATAGACCTTTGGTTTTATTCTCATAGGGGAGAGAAGACTGGGAGGAGGACACTCCAGGGAGCACATGCACCCCACAACTTCCAAGCAACCCCAAACTCCCAAAGATCCACAACCGAAAGATGTGCAGGAAGTTGAGGTGGAGGAAGGAGAAGTGCAGGAAGGAGAGGTGGATGACGTTGTGGATCTGGTCACCACAACAGGTCAGTATCTGACACCACAGCTTAAGGTAAGCGAGGTAGGCCTGCAGAGTTTTTTTTTATTTTTTTTATGGTTTTTAGGGGATGGAAATGTTGTGAAGGATAGCACACCGTTCTCTGCTGACAGTGCCCTCCGCCTCATCCAGCAAGTGATGGAATGTAGCACGGAACTGGACCTAATTAAACAAAGAATCCATGTGATGGAACAAACATTTAAAGACATTCTCGATGTTTTGGGGAGAATTCAATAAGCCATCCAAACACATTTGTTTTTACATGTTTGTTTTTATATTTTTACTAATTTTTTGAGTAACAAAGCAGCCAAAAATTGAATATGCACACAGTGTGTGAACATGTGCTATCTGCCATCAGGGGATATCCATGTACGTCTTTTGTGGGTGCAACCCCTTCCTCGTATCAAAAGTCGGTGAACTGAGGAAGGGGATGCACCCCCAAAACACATCCATTGATCACCCCTGATGGCAGATAGCACATGTTGACAATAGGGATCAGGATTGTAAACTTCCTATTTGCAAAAAAGTAAAAATGTGTGCATATTGAATTTTTGGCTGGGCAAGGGGTGGCAGGACCCCATATTAGGACGGGCACATAGAGACATAGTTTGTGTAACTGAATGTCTCAGATTGCTCAGAGGTATCCAATGTTGTCATTTTAGAAATGCAAGTGGTATTTTTGTATTTTCATAAGCCAAAATTTGACGGGTTGTGGTCAGGCCAACCCCAAAGTAAAACAAAAAAAAATGTGCAGAGAGTAAAATATTTGACCACAAACAACGTGTAGCTTCTTTTTATAATACACTCTAAGCTTATTTGGTTCTTTTGTAAGGTAACATAGTGAAATTGGTTGTTATTTACTAAAGTAAAATACACTTGCCACTACAAATGCACAAAGACAAACTAGGAGACAGGAAAGAACAAATAATTAAAGGTTTAAACAAGATTTTTATTGGGATACTTAGACATAGGCTGGCATAGGAATTGCCCCCCTACCCGTGAAATACTCCATGTATTTGTCCTGAACCACACGGGCATTTTGGGGGGGCAAGCCAAGACGGGCAGATTCCAGGCCCGGAAGGGGATTTGCAGGGGAAAGTCCAGCCTCTGGCAAAACTGAGGCCATATATGAATTCGCTTTGCGGCAAAGAAAATTGTGTAGCACACAGCAGCATAACACTACATAGTTTATTTTGTAGTCCGCCAAGTGGATGGAAGTCATAAAAAGGCGGAACCGGCTGGCCATTATGCCGAAGGCATTTTCAACGACTCTTCGGGCCCTGGCCAGCCGGTAATTGAACACACTCTTCTCTGGGTTCAGGGTCCTCTGTGGAAATGGCCTCATAAGATGCCGTCCGAGTCCGAAGGCTTCATCAGCCAAGAAAACAAAGGGGAGTCCTTCAATATTCCCTGCATCCGGTGGCAATGCAAGGTCGTCACTCTGGAGACGGAGGGCAAACTCCGTCTGGATGAAGGATCCCCCATCGGACATCCGGCCATTCTTCCCTACATCAACATAGAGGAATTCATACCGTGCTGACACCACCGCCATCAGCACAATGCTATGAAACCCCTTGTAGTTGTAGTAGTAGGATCCAGAACGGGGTGGCGGCACGATGCGGACGTGCTTCCCGTCTATGGCACCACCGCAGTTGGGGAAGTCCCACCGCGTGGCAAACTCCGATGCCACAGTCTGCCATTCCTGTGGCGTTGAAGGAAGCTGTGGAGTGAAACAAGATGAAATAATATTAGAAAAACAAAGGCATACATTACAAGCAAATTCAAGACCAAAAAATTAGAGACCAACATCAATCTAATTATACGTTTATTAAGGTGTGTAAAAAAAGTATAATGGAAGGCTCATTTATCATATTCATCACCCCCTCTGATGGGCCATTACTAAATTATTTTGGGGGGGGGAGATGTGTTTGGCCACAGGATAGCATTGCAGTGGCGGTGCGTCCAGAGTGGGCGCTGGAGCACTGTCCCCTCTCTCCTGTGCCCATCACTCAGAACAATACATAGGTTCATGCGTTGCATGAACCTATGTATTGTCTATGCCGCACACTATTCAGGTGGATGGCCTCTTGTAAAGCGACCGACATATGATTAATTGCGTCATTTAGGGGGTTAAAATTGCAGAGCAGAAACAGGTATTAAAAAAGTCTTGCAAATTACAACCTGAGGGATGTAATTGGCTTCCTCAAAGAAAAATCGGGGACGCAAGGAGGGGGCATTCCTTGTGTAAACACTGACAGGCAGCTCTGGCAATCATGTTCACCAAGTCTGTTTAATGGTAACATGATTGGCTGATGCAACATGAAGGGAAGGAGAAGACATCAAGGACAGAAGAAGGATGGCGCTGACCACAAGAAGGTAAGTGCAGGGCTGGGGGGAAACTGGCTGCAATAGAGGGGACTAAATGGCTGCATTGGAGGGGACAACTGGGGGCGTTTATTAGGCAACAGAGCAAAAAAGGAGGAAGTTTATTTCCGAAATTGGGGTTGTAACCCCCCAACATTTGGAGCAACAGGCGCCCCTGCTGGAAAAGTTAGTGAGGGGAAATATTTAGGGAGGATAAAAAAGGGGCATTTAAAAACTTCCAGCATGCATGGGGACAAAGGGGACATTCTCAGCATATTACAATCATGGTAATTAGGAAAGGATGAAAGAAATACAATACATTAGCATACATGTAATACATAAAATGTGATGTGAAGGGAGAAAACTTACCCTAATATAGTCCTCCTGCAGGACTTGTATAATAGCAGAACAGGTGTCTGGGATTATGAGGCCCAGAGCCTGGGGGGAGATGCCTGTGGTGAACTTCAAGTCCTGAAGACTTCTCCCTGTCGCCAGGTAACGCAACGTGGCGATGAGCCTCTGCTCAGCACTGATGGCTTCCCGCATAACGGTGTCCTTCCTGGTAATATAGGGGGACACCAAAGCCAACAGTTCCTGAAAAACGGGGTCAGACATCCTCAGAAAATTCCTGTAGTCCTCAGGATTATTCTCGACGATCTCCCGCAGCAGAGGCATGTGGCAGAATTGGTCCCGCTGGAGCAACCAATTCTTGGTCCATGAACTCCTCCTCACACCATTCATGGACTGGTCTTGGTCCAAAACAAGCAGACCAACACCAAGCGCACGCACAGCACGAACTCGACGACGAGAACGTCCAGGCGACATGGCTAGGAAACGGTCGTCTAATCAGAACGTACAGAACAGAACGCACTTTAGAACAGCAAGGCCTATGAATAACGAACTGAAATTCAGAAACGAACAGGCAAGAACGCACTGTAAAACAGATACGACCTGCCTAGACGCCCTGAAAGTCAAGATACGAACCCACAAGCACAAACTGAACGGCAGAAAACGATCTGAAAAGTACGAAGACTGAAAAGCGCGAATCGTCTCTTCCCAAACTTTTACTTCACACGCGGTAACACGAGATCAGCAAAAGCAGCCCAAGGGGTGGCGCCAAGAAAAAAGATCTTCCCCTTTATAGTGCCGTCGTACGTGCTGGACGTGAGCGCAGAGAACCACGAGGAAATTGGGAAATGACAGTGTGTACGCATAGAAAGCTTGACGAGAAAATCGACAAGCTTAACAAGAATCTCGTCGAAAAAAACGACGTGTTTTTTACGACGAGAAAATCGGTCGTGTGTACGAGGCCTCACACTCTCCCTACCTACAGTTTTCTGTCCCTAGAAAAAATGTTTTTTTTAAGCACACTATAGCACAAGGAAAATTCACTCACTGTCCTTCCCAGTCCCTAGAAACAAGGACTTGCACAGTGAAAGAAACTGACACTCTCCCTACCTACAGTTTTCTGTCCCTAGAAAAAATGTTTTTTTTAAGCACACTATAGCACAAGGAGAATTCACTCACTGTCCTTCCCAGTCCCTAGAAACAAGGACTTGCACAGTGAAAGAAACTGACACTCTCCCTACCTACAGTTTTCTGTCCCTAGAAAAAATGTTTTTTTAAGCACACTATAGCACAAGGAGAATTCACTCACTGTCCTTCCCAGTCCCTAGAAACAAGGACTTGCACAGTGAAAGAAACTGACACTCTCCCTACCTACAGTTTTCTGTCCCTAGAAAAAATGTTTTTTTTTAAGCACACTATAGCACAAGCACAAAACACACTGACACTCTCCCTACCTATCCTTCTCTTTCCCTAAACTAAAGGAATCCAGGTTAAGCAAGAAAGAAATAAAAGTCACTGTCCCTGCCTATGCTGCTCTTTCCCTGCTCCGGAACACACTACACTAGGCCGCCGTGCTGGCGGCCTTTTATAGTGTGGGGCGTGTACTAAACACCCTCAGCAATAATTGGCCACAGGCATCCTGCCTGTGGCCAATCATTGCTCTCCTCGCTGCCGGCGCTGTGATTGGCCAAGCATACGGGGTCACAGTGCATGCTTGGCCAATCACAGCGCCTGGATGACACTGCGATGGCGTAGTGCATTGTGGGCCGTTCGCGTCACTCGAATTTGGCGCGAACGGCCCAAATCGTTCGATCTTCGTCGAACGATCGAACAGCCGATGTTCGAGTCGAACGTATGTTCGACTCGAACACGAAGCTCATCCCTACTCAGCATATCTGGATTCCGGAGCCGCTGGTAATTTCATGGACTGGGAAATCGCATCGTCCATGAGACTTACTCTTTTGCCCCTCACCACGCCATTGGTGGTCTTGGCGATTGATGGTACTGTTCTCCCAGGGGGACCTATCCGCTTCCAGACCCTCCCTGTTAAGATGTCGGTAGGGACACTCCACCAGGAGTGGATATCCTTCCTTATCTTACCCAAGGCCTCAACGCCTATAATTTTGGGTCTCCCATGGTTACAGCTCCATTCTCCTCATGTGGACTGGACTACTGGACAGATCCTGGCTTGGGGTCCCTCCTGTTCCTCGTCCTGCCTACCCAAGGTTGCCCCCTGTGAACCTGAGCCGGTCATTCATTCCAGGTTGCATAACCATTTACATTTCTCTGTCCCTAACCACCCTTGGACGCACAGCCAGGCTAGCTTGTCTACAAGTCCTGCAGTCGCTACATCTTGCGATGCGACTCAGTTAGTCACTACACCTGACTCAGCTATTCACTCTGCCTCTGTACTAGTTATGCCAGTCCAGCCCATGCCCAGTGAGCCTCCTACTTTTTCTTGTTCAGGACATTCTGCTTGTCCTTCAGCTATTCAGCTTGACTCCGGCGACATGTCACCTTCTAACCAACCTGACTTCAGGGTTCCACTGACATCTGCCCAGTCTGATGGTCCTGTGCAAGATGACCAGTTCCCCTTTAAGGGTCTAGGGGACCCTCCTCAGATTCCTGTTGATCCTCTCATGCCCTTGCTTATTCCTAGAGAGCCTTTGGTCCTCAATAGATCTTCTTGTCATCTCCCTACCTCGTTTTCGGTCTCTGAGGATAATCTTAAGTACGAGGTTAGACAAGTTCTGGATTCTCGGCTCTGTAGAGGCATTCTTCAGTACCTTGTGCATTGGAGAGGTTTTGGTCCTGAGGAGGCGTCTTGGATCGCTGCATCTGATGTCGATGCACCTCATCTGTTGAGGAGGTTTCATCAGAGATTTCCCTTTAAGCCTGGGCCCAGGCGGGGGAGGGCCCATAAGAGGGAGGGTACTGTCATGGATATGCAGTAGTGTTTGTCTGTCAGCTTACCTTCCTTCCCATGTGTTCATCTTAGAGGCCAGAACCCTTTCACCTGGCTTCCTTTATAATCTCCTCCCAGCCTGACTCCACCCCAGGCCCTATCACAGAACACTATATTAACCTGTGCACTGCAAGCCTGCTTTGCTGATCAACGTGTTTGTTGGGCATTGTGTGTTTGGGTTCCTGCCTGCCGCGTCCTATGTCTGGCTCTCTGTTACGTTATTGGCTTGTCCCCGACTATCCCTGTCTGCTCGTGACCCTTGACCTTCGGCTTGTCTTTCGTTATCCTTGTCTGCTTGTGGCCCTTGACTTTCAGCTTGTTATTCGTTACTCATATCTCGTGCTGCTGCTTCCCCTCTTGTCCCCTTATCCTACGGGGCGTGAGCTAGGAGACTCTAGGGGCCGCGACCTGGACCCAGCCTGCAGCATAACATCCTCACCACTAGAGGCTCTGGAGAAGACCTGCTGGGTCTTAGACTCTGCGCCCTGGGGAATCTTGGCTCTAGCTTCCCATAGGATCCTGGTTGTGCTCCTCTGGTCCCGCTTTCCACAACCACCCAGTTTACTATCCGCAGCAGTCAGCCATAGGGTTCACTACCTTGCGGTGCACTCCTGTCCCCCTACGGTGTGCATCTGTCACCTGGCCACAGGTGACCTGACACACATAAGTCCAAACATATGTATGTTTATTGAGACAAATGATCGACAAAGCATAAAAACGATGTTGCATATAAATTATGACAAGTAAATAAGAGTATACAACAGGTAGCATATATGACAACATGGCATGAAACAAATATAAAGGTGAAAAAGTACATCCCACTACTCCATATGTCGGGGTACACCATTGCACAAGGGGAAAAAAGAGGCGGTAAAACCATCTAAAACTGGTCAGTATATATTGGATGCATCCAGGAGGGCTCAACGCGTTTCATGGAGTGGTATCCATTCATCAGGAGCCAGATGCATCTATGTTCTATGAACAAAAAATATGACCCAAGTGGATTCCGAAAAGCCCCCCGCCCACAGACCCCGACAACCAACGGCCAGGGTTGTCGGGAAGAGGCCCTTGTCCCCATCAACATGGGGACAAGGTGCTTTGGGGTGGGGGAGCGCAGGGCGACCCTTCCCCAAAAGCCCCCACCCCCCATGTTGAGGGCATGCGGCCTGGTACGGTTCAGGAGGGGGGGTGCGGTTGCTTGCCCCCCCTTTCCTGACCTGCCGGGCTGCGTGCTCGGATAAGGGTCTGGTTTGGATTTTGGGGGGACCCCCACGCAGTTTTTCGGCGTAGGGGGTTTCCCTTAAAATCCATTTCAGACCTAAGGGCCTGGTATGCTCCTGAAGGGGAACCCATGCCGATTTTTTAATTAAAAATTGGAGTGGAGTTCCCCTTCATGATTTATACCAAACACGGGATAGCGAGCGTGAGGATGCCGAGAACCAGCGCGATGGTATCGCGCTGCAGACATTCTCGGCCAGGTAGTCGCCTCTAGGACACGACTTGAGCGGCTGCTTCACGCTTAAGTCGTGTTCAAGTTGCCTCGCAAAGTCGCGCTGTCACTGTGTCAGCTGGCACACGAGTCGCCCCGCGAGTCGGATCGTCTTCATCCGACTTCCCGGGCGACCTCTATTCAAATGAATGGGCTCCCATAGGGAACCATTCATTTTCAATAGAGCGCCGCTCAAATTTTTATTTACTGTAGCAGTGCGCCGCCGGTTCCTGCGCTCAATTAAGGATTTATCCGTCGCACCTATTAAGGTATGAACCGGCGCAGCGCACTGTTTATAGTAAATCACCCCCTAAGTGGAACAAACAACCTGGAAAGCAATCTTCTGCTCACTTAGCAGGTGCCTACTTAGGTTGATGTGGAGGATGGAGTCAAGATGATCTGATAAGAAGATGGGCTAATGTAGTTAAAGGCTGTGTTAGTGTTCACAAAAAAGGAAGGCACATCCTGCGTTTGAGCACCCAAACAAATTTGAAAAGTTGGGTGAGGATGTGCAGGGAGCAAACACTGAGGTGGCAGCTCTAGATGTCACTAAAACGCCTAACAGCCAGGAAAACAGCCCATCTAGTAGGGGTGGTGAGGGCAAATCAAGAAGGCATTGACAGTAACTAAGTAGTAATTGGGGATTTTATAATCAGAAGGATGGATAGCATAATTTGGACGCAAGGATAGCCTCAACTGAATTGTTCACGGTCTTCCTGGTGCCAGAGTTTGGTAGAGGGTGGACCAAGTACAATTACTGGGAGGGTCTGGGCATGATCCAGGTGTCCTTGTTCATGTTTGGACCAATGGAAAATTAGGATCCTCAAAAAACTATTTAAAGTTCACCTTTTCAAGCAAAATTTCACTTTTTATAATGTAGCTCCTGCTCCCAATGAGTGGGAGCTATGTGTTAAAATTATAATTGTCTGAGCAATAGTTTGGCTCAGAAGGATTGTGTTACAAATTATACTCTGTTTCAGTTCAGCTGGTTGCATGATTTTCCTCCTGACAGTGGGTGTCGCTGTCACCACTGGTCAGGATAGGAAAGGCAACAGGCTGAATGCATTGGGTATCTCTTTCTCGGAAGCGGCTTAGGGGCGTGGTCAATTCAGAATTTGAAAGATGCATCCTAAGCCCCTGGCTTCCTGTAGCATCATGTGACCATTCAGTGAACTCCATATCCCATCATACACTGCCTTACTGCGACACAGAATACGGAGTGTTTTACCTCCCTGGGCCACACCTCCTTCATTTTTGTAATACCTCTTTTTTATTTCTGCCACTTTGCCACTTTCACCTTTATGCAACTACTTGAGAAAGAGTAGGTGGAAACACTCTGGTGTCATTGTTTTTGTAATCCAGCTCAAGGAGTGCTAGGGAAAAGGGGAGATCACTGGTAGTATTTGACTTTGTTCACATGCAGAGTGTCAATGCATATACCTGTGTTAGGACTTTGTTTACCTACACAGGGATTTTCAGGTGTTCTGGGTGCCCCCAGGCATGCAGTCCCATTAATGTCTATTAGAGTGCAGCAGCTGCTCCCAATTTGACACCCGTGCAGGTGCTGGTTCTCGACCCTGACCCACAGACAGTTTGATACACTCTGTGTGAACGCAGTCTTTAAATTAACAACTATGCTTTCATGTAAATAAGGAATTAAATATATCTTTTTTAAAGAACGTGAAGTTACTCTTAGCTACAAATCACAAATTTAATTTGCGTTTTTTTAATCTATATTGAGACCTCTAAGGACTTGCACTCTGGCCTCTAACATCCAGTGAGATTCTTTCCGACTTAAATACCTATTGTGGTTGCCCCCCTCCCCCCAATATTTTTCTACTTTTTCTACCCCCCAGAATTTCAACCCCCTAGGGTCCCTGTTGTAATATCTCCTAAAATGTAGGGAAATATTATGCTTCTTCTACCTTTTTTTTTAAAACAGAACTAAACACTCCTATCCTTTTTAACCAAGGACGCAACATCTTAGCCTCAGTTTGATCTGCAACTGCCATCATGCTGCACATGTGATCGGTTATGGCACCAGCCATTTTATGGTTCGACAGTTTGGTTGAGAGCAAAAGCAAAATTGACAGCTAGAATTCCCAGCATGCCCGGAATGTAACAGTTTTTTTAAAATCATTATATTGATGGGCATAGTTCTGCTTTAATGTTACAGATATCTTCCCTTAGGCCCCTTTAACATGATCGGTCCGCTGGGCGGTTTTTCAGGCGGATCCGAGCGGGTCACCCATTGACTTCTATGGACAGATGGATATCAGCGGAGCTATGCCTACCTTCCGATCAGACAAGATCCGCTCAAAACAGATGGATGGCGATACGTTCGCAATCCGTCCAGCGGATTGGATTGGATAGGATGAAAATGGATAGGCTGTCCGTTTTCATCCGATCTCGCCATAGAGGACAGCAGAGCTCTGACAGGTTTGTCCCTGCACAGTGAGCATAGACAGACCTGTCACCCGCTGGTGGCTCAGCAGGGATCAACAGAGAGATCCCGGCTGAGCTAGCGGAGTGCCTCAAAACGGATCCGCTCCATGTGAAAGTGGCCTAAAAGACGCCTGAAGGGCTTTTGATGTTCTACCCACATATTGAAAACAAAAGCCAGTCTCAGTGGGGGAAAAAATTGCTCTGCATCGATGATCAAGAGTAAACAACATCCTCCATTGGGGGGAGGGCAACTGGGGCAGTGTGGAGAAGGGGAAACTGGTGCTCTGTGAAGGGAGAGGGGGGCACTGGTGCTCTGTGGAAGCAGAGGGGTGCTGGTGCTCTTCAGAGGGAGAGGGGGTGTTGGTATCTTAAGAGGGAGAGGGGGGTGTTGGCACTCTGCGGAAGAAGAAGAAGAGGAAGGCATAGCTGCTCTGTGGAGGGAGAGGGGGGGGCACTGGTGCAGCTGAAGATGCTGCCAGTTCTTTCTCTTCACACTACCTGCTGGAGCTTTGGAGCCCCTGCTGCTGCATGCCTGGCAGCCATCCATTGCCTCTGTGTACATTCAGCTGATCAGTCCTGGTGTCTCAACCTGCTGTCATACTAGCCACTAGTGGATTGCTGATCTTGTAAGTGTGCTTCTTTTAATAAAGGTATTTTTGCTTGGTATTAACCTCAGCATCCTGCTTTGTGCTATTTCCTGCTTTAAGAGATGATCTTGCCGAGATCTTTTGGGAGGTGCAGAGGTGAACCACATTCCATCCATCCACTCTTCATGCATCCATTCATACATCCCTCTACCATTTATCTACTATTGCTAGAATTTAAGTTATACCACAGATTCTCAGTGTGTTTATCCATGAACTAATTGTCCTTACATTGAATTTTTACACATTTGTTTTTGTTTGCGCTAAGAGAGGAGGCATTGGACCTCTGCAGAGGAAGAGCAGGGCACAGGCACTGCAGAGAAAGTGGGAGGAACCAATGTTCTGCAGGGAGAGAGGGGGCACTGGCACTATGCAGAGGGAGTGGCGGCACTGGTGCTCTGCTGAGGGAGAGGGGGGTGTTTGTACTATGCGGAGAGAGAGGAAGGCACTGGTGCTCAACATGAGGAAGATGGGGGGTACCAATGGGGGTGGGCAATGGCACTCTGTGTAGTCAGAGGAGGGGCACTAAGGAACCCTGGATGCTTAAAGTGATAAGTGGGGCTGTCTGATTTTGGGTGGTGAATCTTCTTTAATGTAGGCTCAGGCAAGAAACTTACTGTATGTAATAGAATGGAAATTGGGGTTTTTGCTAATTACCCTATTAGCACAACAGTAGATCTATAACAAAAGCAGCCTGTTCAGGTGGGAAGGGCACAGCTGTAGCAGTTACCTCTTCAAAGGCTTCCCAGCAGTGGCGGCCTGTCAATAGGGGATGCAGGGGCGCCGCCCCCCAAAGCTACTTATTAAAAAAAAAAAAACATTTTTTAAAGTGTCCCTTTAAGTGGGTGTGTTAAGGGCGCCGGACACTGGGTGCTATTGGAGGCATGACCCGTGTATAAACACGTGATTGGGGCTAAGAAGCTCTATTGGCGTAGTTTAGAGTGTGTTCGGGGCGCAAATCCTGTAGCCACGAAAACTCCACCTCTAGGCTCTAGCATTAGGTTTCCAGTGCTTGTAATTGATTGGGTCCATAGGGTGAGGCTTTAATCAGACCTGCAGCGTCATTGGCTCACAGGCTGCCTGTCTCCTTCAGTAAGTGAGGGGGAAATCACGAGCAGAAGAGAACTGGTCAGGGCAGACAGGGAGCTGAGGCAGCTCCATTCATCCCTGTGACACAGACTTGGCATTCAGCGGTGCACACAGAGGGATCACACAAAAATCTTCAGGTACATTTCTACATGCCAGGACTGGAGGGGGAAGGGGGGCAAAAGGGGCTATTATCACTGTGTCCTGACTGCTGAGAGACTGTAAAGCAGCATTTTAATCTCCAACTTTACTTCACCTCTCTCCATGTAATGCAAGTCTGTACACCTTCCCTTTTCTCCCCTGCCTGTTTAGCTGCTATAGAGAAACAAAAGGCATTGTTCTTAAATTACCATTATTCACATGTAAATAGCGCGGGCATTGTTATGCAAATTAGATTGGCCGCCGCGATTCATATGCAAATCACGCCCCATCCGCTGCATGCCGCCCACCTAGACAGCATACAGGTGAGCATAGGGGGCATGTAGAGGTAATCAAAAAGGGGGGCTTGAGTTGCAGAGGTGAGAATAGGAGGTGTGCAGTCAGAGGTGGTGTACAGAGGTGCAGAGTGGATGGGAAGGAAGGGTTGGATTGCAGAGGTTAACAAAGTAGGGGTTTGGGGGACAGAGGTTTGGTGTGCAGTCAGAGGTGGTGTACAGAGGTGCAGAGTGGATGGGAAGGAAGGGTTGGATTGCAGAGGTTAACAAAGTAGGGGTTTGGGGGACAGAGGTTAGCAGATGATGAGTTAGGGGCAGAGTTGTACTGATGGGAGATAAGAATGCAGAGATTAGTAGAAAGATGGGGGGGGCACAGTAGGTTTACAGACCCAGGAACTCAGCACAGGGATGATGGGAACCCCTTATAATGGACACAGCAGGTGTACAGACCCAGGAACTCATTACAGGGATGGTGGGAACCCCTCATAATGGGAACAGTAGGTGTACAGACCCAGGAACTCAGTACAGGGATGGTGGGAACCCTCATAATGGGCACAGTAGGTGTACAGACCCGGGAACTCGTTACAGGGATGGTGGGAACCCCTCATAATGGGCACAGTAGGTGTACAGACCCAGGAACTCAGTACAGGAATGGTGGGAACCCTCATAATGGGCACAGCAGGTGTACAGACCCAGGAACTCAGTCCAGGGATGGTGGGAACCCCTCATAATAGGCACAGTAGGTGTACAGGGATGGTGGGAGGAACCCTCATAATGGGCACAGCGGGTGTACAAACCTGATAACTCAGTACAGGGATGGTGGGAACTCCTCATAATGGGCACCTCAGGTGTACAGACCCAGGAACTCAGTACAGGGATGGTAGGAATCCTGCATAATGGGCAAAGTAGGTGTACAGACCCAGAAACTCAGTACAGGTCTGGTGGGAACCCCTCATAATGGGCACCGTAGGTGTACAGACACGGGAACTCAGTACAGCCTGTCCTTATACATTTACTTGAGATCACTTAGACCCGGTGGGTCTCTATAGTGGGAGGTAGCGCCAACACCCCATTCTTTTATATTATATCCTATTCTCCCTAGGGAGTTATTAAGGGGGCTGCAACCTCTGTCTGGTGTTTTCCTGAGCGCGGATTCCCTACTTCTTTAATAATAGTCTAATGTCCATAAAATTTCATAATTTACCCAATAGACCTCATGCACACAGGGTGTTTGCTTTGCTCCTCTAATAATCAGAACTCCTGGCAGGAGAAAAGCCCACTGCAGGCGCGTCATGCATTTTATCGTAAATGTATCCTATTGGCCAAAATATTTATTTGTTCTGGCCATTTAAATGCAATACCTCTCAAATGCGCCTAAATGCGTCTAGCGTTTCAGTGTGTTTAGCTTTTTTCTGCGCTTCACCTCCTCTCCTAAACGTGCTTTCCATGGGGTTTTTTTTTTCAGACTGTAATTGCTCTGCTTCTAATATGTCTGTAAACGCTTGTGTGCACATGGACACATAGAGCTAAAATACAGGTGCTTTTACAGGCTGAGAAAAAAAATGTCAAATGCCAGTATTTTTTAAGCTTTAATCGGAGCCCTTTGTAATCTCATGTAGCCATATTCCTAAGCGATCATCACAAGTCTCTGTGCTTGATATACCATCAGTCTGATTCATGCTTCAGAGTATTTTTTTTTTCTTTTTTTCATTCAATAGATTTTTTTTTTCAAATCAAGTGTAGATATCACATAAGTACAGCATGACAAAGGGTAAAATCATGTAAAAAAAAAAAAAAAAAGAGACAAAAAGAAAAAAAAGAAAATGACATTTTTTCAGCACAAAACAGACTCAGCAACAAATCCTCCAAAGGTGTTTCATAGGACAACTATGGGTCAAGGAACTAAAGTTATAAGATAACCCCTGGTAAATAGAGCGAAGAACGGTATAAAATTGAACCAGAGAGTCAGACGGTCTGGAAAGTCCTACCCATCCGGCGATTTAGTTCGCAATTGCAGCAATATACAAGTTACTCACTCACTCACTCACTCATCCCGGGAACCCCAAATGGGATCATCCTGTGCCCCGGCCAGCCCCCCCCCCCCCCCCAGCCCTCCCCCTCATAGAAACCTACCACCAGGTCATGAGAAATTCTAATGTAGAGAACAAATAGACTCAAGCTCTCAAGCGCATATTGAATTTGATCCAAATAGTTGCCTAAACAACTTCATAATAATTAATTATGCCAAACCCTTAAGTCACATCTATCAACCGAAGGTAAAAAGGATAATAAATAATAAGACATAAAAAATGAAAAGGAGAAAGAGAAAAAGGAAGAGAGAGATGAGAAGAGGGAAGAAATCACGTGCCTAATGTGACATTCAGGAAGTGGGGTGATCAGAGTTGAACCCGAACACCAGGGAAATACCACAGTGAACAGCCCAAGGTTCCCACACAGCTTCAAATTTAGGAATTGTATTTGATAAAATACAAGCCAACTTCTCTTGCGTCATAATCCAAGAGATCTTATTTTGTATTGCCAGCATGGAAACCCTGGGTTTTCTCCAAGCCCTAGCAATGGTAAGTTTTGCCCCGAGTAGCATAAAGCAGGTCAGCTGCCGAGTGGGTTTGGAGATGCTAGGAATACGGGCATTGAGGAGAGCGATAGAAGCGGACCTGGGAATCGAACACTTAAGCCCTGTACACACGATCAGATATCCTATGGATTTTCGTCTGATGGATTTGTCCATCAGAAATCCAATGAAACTGTTTTCCATCAGTCTTGCCTACACACCATCAGTCAAAAAACCGACCGTTCCAAACGTGGTGACGTAAAACACTCAGATGAGCTGAGAAAAATGAAATTCAATGCTACTGAGCATGTGTGGACTTGATTCTGAGCATGCTTGGGTTTTTTATCTGATGGATTTCCCCACAGACGATCGGAAATTGCCATCGGTTTTTTATCCATCAGATAATTTTAAAACATGTTCTATTTTTTAAAACCGATGGAAAAAAGACTGATGGGTCCCATACACGATCGGTTTGTCTGATGAAAACAATCCATCGGACGGTTTTCATCAGTCAAACTGATCGTGTGTACAGGGCTTCAGTGACCTTGAATATGAGGTTAAATATCCTCTTCCAAACTGACCTGATCCTAGGACATTCCCACCAGACATGCACCATCGAACCCAAGATTTGGAAGCCTCTAAAGCAATTGGGATCCAATGCAGGGTAGATGGTCGCAAGCCTGGCTGGTGTCATATACCACCTCATAAGAACTTTTAAGTTTGCTTCTATAAGGGAAGTGTTCAAAATACCCTGGAATGAATCAGAGCAAACCTTTTGCCAGGTGCCCAGATCCCAGTTAAGCTGGAGGTCTTCCTCCCATGCTGTCATGTATGAGGATTTCTCAGTTGGACTAGTAAGCGACGAGTAGATGACAGAAATACCTCCCCTTTGTCCCATGGCCAATCTACACCAGAGCTCATAATCTGTAAATTTGGGAGGAAGAGGTTTCTCCCTCCAAATATCATCCAAAAAATTTGAAATCTGACTAATTCTACGTTTTTCAGAATCGGGGAGATCTAATTTACTTAGACAGTGGGCCATGGTAATAGGGCCTTGAGTTGTAAAGTAATGTCCTATCCGATATAGCCCTTTGTTCATCCACCAACTGAAAGCTGTGTTATCCATTCCAGGGGGAAAGTTTGGGTTATTAAATATGTGTGCCAGCAGTTGTACTTCAGAAACTAGTGCAGGAGTAGAACGGAGTCTGTCCCAAAGGGCAAAGGATTGAGAGAGGGAAGGGGATAAAATGGGTGGTCTCCGTTTTTGGGGACACCAAAGTAGGTAGTCCAAGGAGAATTGGGGGGGGGGGGGCAGCCTGTCCCTCTAATAGGACCCAGTCCGGTTTTTCTTTATTTGAATAAACGACAGATAATTGGGCTAGTCTGGCTGCTAAAAAGTAATTATATAGATGAGGCAATCCTATCCCCCCTCTTTTCCCTATGTAGATAAAGAGTGTTCTGGGGGATTCTGTAACCAGATTTGCCCCATACAAATTTGAGAATCTTACTTTGCAAAGATTGTATCTGATCCTTTCTGATTGGTATGGGGAGGGAGCGAAATAGGTACAGAATTCTAGGGAGTAAGGTCATTTTTATTGAGTTAATCCTGCCCAACCAGGAAAGTTCATTTTTGGCCCAATTATTCAGATCTAATGTAAGTTTATGGAATAGGGGTGGATAATTGTTTGTGTAGAGGGATTCCGTTCGTGCAGTTAGGGAAATTCCTAGATATTTGATAGAGGAAGGGTTCCATTCAAACTTAAAAGACTGTTGTAGGAGAGAAACTGTGGAGGACGGAAGGGATATATATATTTTTTCAAAATTGTATTTTTATTGGGTTATAAAGAACAGATACAAAACTGTTATAGAATGCATAGTGCACTGATAACGAGAACATAATGATATCAGGGAAATTAATAGAAATAATAAGTACAGGCATACAATGTCCAGAAGCACAGAGCACAGGGGTGATCTGCACCGTTCATCAAAAATGTATAAAATAAACAACTCATAGGTAAATTGTAGAACTCAAAACTAGAGAGCGATCATGAAAAAAAAAAAAAAAGATATGGATTTTTGCAGAGGGTATATGATAGATAACACAAAACCCAAAAAGGCACCTATTGGTATACATAGGCATGGGAGGGAGAGGAAGGGAGTGCGATCAAAAGGGATACAATGTTAATATAATTTAAGGAGAGGCCGTCGGCATAGGGGTTCCATACTCTGATTGATCCCAAGGTTCCCAAACTTTATCGAATTGGAAGATGGAATCATGTACAGAGGCCGTTAAATATTCCATCCTCCGAATCTCAGCTACCAAGTGAAGGAATCTGCAACCAGCACAATGGTATAAGCCTCTTGGCAGCTAGTAAAATGTAGGAGATTAGCCGATTTACTTTTTTGGTTAAGCCTGAAAAGGGAAGGCCCAAGAGATAATGTAAGGGGTCTAACGGAAGGGACACATCCACCACCTTCTGTATTAGTAGCCTCACATCATGCCAAAAGGATTGAATCAGAGAACATTGCCAGAAAATATGAAATAAAGAACCTGTGTCAGTTCCACATCGCCAACAGCGCCGCGAAACCGAGGAATCATATTTGTGAATGACATCAGGGGTTTTATACCAAAACATAAGAATCTTTATGGACGTTTCCCTTTGGGTTACACATTTGGAGGACTTAAAAGTAGAGGACCAAATCCTATCCCATGCCTGAACCGTGATAGGTCTACCTAATAAATGAGACCATTTTCTCATATAGTGGTGTGTGGTCTCAGCAAGAGGGGTCGACTCATGGAGGAGATGGATGGAGGATATTAAGTGTAGTTGGTGAGGGCCCTGAGCGCACAAAAATTCAAAGGCGATTGGTTTATCAAGAGTCAGGGTTGGAGATTTGGAGTGAAAAAAAATGTCTAACCTGTAGATAAAAATGAAAAAGGTGGGGGGGGGGGGTAAAACAAATTTCTTACATAATGTATCAAAAGGTATGTAATCTCCGCGTGATGGGATGAACCAAATTCCAGAGTTGAAAAAGAGGTGCGTTAAGCCATGGAAATACCCTGCCTAGTGACATACTATCTGGTATGATAGGGTTAAACAGCACATTCACAAGGGGAGGACAAGGTGAGGCAAGAGGTTAACTTTTGAGACATTTACGCCAAATGGTTAAAGTAAAGTTCATAGGAGCAGTGCATTGGTGTTTAAAAATGGGATCCAGGGATGGGAGGGAACCCCAAACTAAAGAGCATGGGTGAACCGGGTATAGCACTCCCTTTTCAATGGCAGTCCATTGATTCGGTGCGTGTAGAGAGGACCAAGAAACAACAGCCCTCAAATGTGAGGCATAATAATATTTAGTAATGTCTGGGGCTCCCAAACCCCCCCTGGATCTTGGGGCAAATACCACCGAACCCGCTATACGGTGAGCCCTGCCACCCCATATGAACCTTAAAAAACTTCTCTGAAGTGCTTTTAGTTGACAGGAAGGCATGGCAACTGGTAAAGTTTCAAAGTGGTAGAGTAATCTGGGTAGAATAGACATTTTTAGGACATTAATCCTACCTAACAGGGATAAAGGATATTTTGTCCAGGCCAACAGGGATTTGTTGATGTCTGAAGCCAGAGGGGGGAAATTTGCAGGATAAAGGGAAGAGTAAGAGGGGGTAAGAAGGACACCTAAATATTTGAGGGAAGTATTACACCATTTATAGGGGTATGATTCTTTAAGTTGAGATAATGGGGGCGACGGGATATGTATAGGGAGGGCTTCAGTTTTGGAAGTGTTAACCTTATAACTGGAAATGGCACTAAAGGAGGACAACAATTTGTGCAATGAAGGAAGAGATATCAGTGGGTTAGTGATAGTGAGCAGAATGTCATCTGCAAACAGCGATAATTTATATTCTCCTTGTCGCATCACCACCCCACGAATGTCCGAATGGGTGCGGATGGACTCAGCCAGGGGTTCTAGACATAAGATAAAAAGTAATGGCGATAAGGGGCACCCCTGTCGAGTTCCGTTTGTCATGGGGAAGCCAGGTGACAGGAAAGACGACATCTGCACTTGGGCCGTGACTGTCGAGTAAAGGGCCTCTAAAGCTTTTAGAAAAGGGCCAATAAAACCATATGTTTTTAAGGTGGCAAACATATAGGGCCAACTCAGCCTGTCAAAGGCCTTTTGTGCATCTAAACTTAGAATCAATGCCGTGTGGGCAGACCTGTTTAGAAGATCTATCAGATCTATCGTACGTCGGGTGTTGTCCCCCGCATGCCTGCCAGGGACAAAACCCACCTGATCCCTATGGATTAGTTTGGGAACAAGCTTGGACGGGTCCTTACCAGGCTTTGGGATGACTGAAATGTGGGAGTGGGAGAAATGTGGATGCGGAGATGTGCCCTCAAACAGGGAGCCGTATAAGGTCAACATGTGCGGAGAATGTCAATGAAAGTTTTGTAGTAGAAATATGGCAGACCATCAGGGCCAGGTGATTTATGTAAGGTAAGATATTTAATTGTAGCCAAAAGTTCCTCAGCCGTTATAGCCGTATTCAAGCTGGCTAAGTCTGCTGGAGATAATTTTGTAAGCTGTATGTTAGAGAAAAAAAACTCACATTTTTCCTGGGTGAAATTAAAGTGATTTTCCGGGGTCAAACAGTTATATCGTTTATGGTAAAATTTGCCCAAAATTCCTGACATCTCACGGGAGCAGTGCGTTCTAGTTCCGTCCGCCTGCAAAAGGAAGTCAGGGAATGAATGAAATGGACGTGGGTGTAATTTGTTGACTAACATTCTATGGGGTTTGTTTGAAAATTCGTAAAATTTTTGTTTCGACCAGAGCAAGGATCTGGCTGCCCTGCCAATTTGTATTGATTTGATTAGCTCTAAAAGTGAAGTGACCTTACGTAGTTTCATCACCATGGGGGCACACAATAGCCTCCGCTCTGCGGTTATCAGAGCAGATGTTAGGGACTGTATAAGTCCATTTCTATCTTTCTTCAACCGAGAGCTTTCAGCTATGCAAGCCCCACGAAATACAGCCTTGTGTGCCTCCCACAGTGTAGAAAAATCAGAGACCGATCCTTTATTAAGCTGGAAAAAAACTACCAAACCTTTTGCTAAAATAGAACGCGAGACTTCAGACTGTAGGAGATGGTCATTAAGACGCCAGTGACAGGATCTGGCGTGGGCCTGAGATAGTATAAGGTCTAACATAATGGGAGCATGATCCGACCATGTAATGGGTGATATGTCAGATTCAACCACATAGGGGATAAGTGGGGCTGAAATAAAAAAGTGATCAAGTCGTGAATACATTTTATGAGCTGAGGAATAAAACGTGAACTGTTTGGTTGAGGGATGCTTGATCCTCCGTGAGTCAAAGAGTTGGTGGGACCTAATACATTTACGGAAAGCATTGGCTTGGGATGTAATCTTTTTAGACGGTGTAGTATTAAGGAGAGTTTGTCTGTCTCTAGTGGGTGACATAACCAGATTAAAATCCCCACCAATGATCATAAAAGGTTGTGCACAGTATTGAGGGGAGTCAAAAAGCTTGTTGAGGAAGTCCTTCTGGCCTGTATTGGGGGCATAGAGATTGACAAGGGTGAATGAAGTAGTCAGATATTCACAATCTAAAATGAGGAACCTCCCATGAGGATCAGCATGGGAGTTTTTCCCCTTAATAGGGCACGACTTCTCAATCAGAAAAGCCACCCCCGCCTTGCCCGTGGAATCAGAGGCAAGGAAGGAGGTGGGGAAAAACTTTGAGGCAAATTTAAATGAACCTCCTGCCAGGAAGTGAGTTTCCTGGATCATTACCACATCTGTGCCGGAGGCCCTAAAATCCTTCAGGGCCATCCAGCGCTTGCGGATGGAACCCAGACCCTTCACATTATATGACATGATCCTTAAAGCCATGTATGTAATCTATTTAGACAAGCTTGTGTAGGAATAATGAAAATAGAGAGCAGCAAAACATAGAACACATAAAAATAATAAATGCAGCGCTGATTATAGGGAAGGGATATATTTAATGTCTGTGATTTGGTAAAATTAACCTGAAGCCCATCCCAAAATTTTGAGAATTCTGAAATAACTTTGTACAGGCTCAGGAGGGATGTAATGGGAGAAGTAAGGAAAATAAGTAAATTGTCCGCGAATAGTCCGCATTTGTGTGTCTGATCCCCACATGATACCCCCTTTATATTAGGATTTTGTCGAATGGCTATGACCAGGGTTTCAATCGCTATTGCAAAAATAATAGGGGACAGTGGGCATCCCTGTCTCGTACCTCTGGCAATATCTATCGGGGAGGAATAATATCCCTGCAAACAGATTTGAGCTTTGGGTTGGGAATAAAGAGCTCTGATGACACCCATAAAACGTGGACCGAAACCCCATCTCTCTAGCAGGGAGAGGAGATACTGCCATGACACAGAGTCAAAGGCCTTTTCCAGATCAAGTGCCAAGAGAAAACCCTGTTGTTTCTGACCTCCATCCCAGTTGGACTGTAAAATGGAGACAATATCAATCGCCCTTCTCACTTGATCTGGGCCTTGTCTTCCCAGTATAAACCCTACCTGGTCCTTGTGGATATATTTATTAATGAAAGAGGAGAGGTGGTTAGCAAGAATCTCAGTAAGTATTTTTAGATCATTATTTATGAGCGAGATAGGGCGGTAACTAGAAACTTCTTCTGGGTTTTTATCCGGTTTTGGTATAACTGTAATGTAAGCAGTGTTGAGTTGCGTGCCCAATTGGGAGCCTTGAGTTTTGGAATTAAATTTTTTTGTCAAATGTTGAATAAGGGTGTCTGTGAATGTCTTATAGTAGGTAACCGACAAATTATCCGGTCCCGGTGCAGACCCTGTTCTGAGATCCCTAATAACCGCCACCACCTCCCCAACCAGAAATGAAGTTTCAAGAATGTCTCTATGTTCCGCATCCAAGGATGGAATAGATAGGCCATCAAGGAATGTGGACATCGAGTCCTTAGGAAGCTGTGAAGGAGCGCTATAAAGTTTAGAGTAAAACGTCTGAAATGCCTCAAGAATCTTTTCTGGGTTAGCAGTGGGTTCCTGTCCTGCAATGCGGATCTTGGGCATGGAATAAATCCTTGTTCTAGGGGACAGTTTGGCCGCTAACATCCGACCTATTTTTCCTGACTGAGTGTAAAACGTATTACTACTCTAGTGGAGAGATCTTTCTGCTTTCGTTGTAAGGACTAAATTGAGTTCCAATCTCGTCTTATCAATTTCAGCCAGTAAGGTTGGGGATGGATTATTTTTGTGTTGTGTTCTCAGGGACCTGTATGATGTCTCCAATCGGTCAATGTCCGATTCACGTTCCTTTTTGTTTTGTGTGGACATTTTTATAATTTTGCCTCTAATAAAGGCCTTGTGGGCAGCCCAGAAGGGTTTCTGGGGAAATACCATCTACGTTATTCAGGCGGAAGTATTCTAGAAGAGCGTTATCAATTTCTGCTGTTGTGGTCGGGTTAGAGAGAATGGACTCATTTAATCTTCAATGACCCCTCTTTGCCATACCGGCCCTAGTGCGAATGGACATGATCACCATGGAGTGGTCAGACAGGACAGTGTCTTTGATTTGGGATTTAATTACCGCCGGGAGTATATAAGAAGGAACAAGGATATGGTCAATCCTGGCATAGGTGTTGTGTGGGTGGGAATAATGGGTAAAGTCTCTTAGTGAAGGGTTAGATTCTCGCCAGACATCCGCTAATCCTCTTTCATGAAGAAGCTTGGCTATTTTCAGACTTATCCTAGTTGGTCTGGTGAGTTGGGCAAAGGGGAGTTTGGATTTATCTAACCCCTGTTTAAAAGCCGCATTGGAATCTCCCCCCCAAACGACTGTGCCTTCCAATAAGGGAGATAGGGTGTCTAAGATGAGATGGAAAAACTTATCTTGCCCAGAGTTGGGGGAATAGTATGAGATCAGGGAGTATAAATGACCCTCTATCGTGCCCTTCACTAAGAGAAATCTACCCTCCGGATCTTTAAATTCAGATACATAGTCGAAGTGACAAAAATAGCAGCTCCTTTTGTTTTATTTTTGGCACTAGCCAAAAAGAATTGGGGGTGTATGTATTTGGGATTATACTGCCTAGGAAAATGGGTTTCTTGAATCATGAGAATGTCAATACTTAGAGATTTATAAAAATCAAACATTTTTCGCCTCTTAATGGGGAAGTTCAGGCCCTGAACATTATGTGTGGCTATTTTAAGTGAGCTCTGCATAGGATTAGCCATGGGAGTCAGGTAAGGTGCTGTGTCCATCATCTACTTCACTCACCCCTCGACAATTTCTGTTCTCCAGGTCCTGCAGGTAGTCCAGCCGGACATCTGGCTGCCGGGAGACCGTGTTGTACGCTTGACCATTGGAAGCTGTAAAACAAGGGAAGGTTAGGCACATGATATAGAGACCAGAAACAGGAAAGGAAAGAAAAGATCAGAAAAAGTAGAAAAAAAAGAAAGTATCTTAAACAAAGAATTGAAAAAAAAACCGCAAAAAACATAAAAAAGAAAAACGTTCTTGGGGAGGGAAGACGCCCCCCCAGAACCACTACCAAGGTAGAACAGGTTAGGCCCATTCCCAAAGGGAAAAGGCTACCCTTCCCCCAAAGCCCTCTAGGAGTCTTGAGGGAAAGGTGGAAGCACATGGGGACCACCCCAGCCAGGGCGCCCCTGAAAAAAAACAAAGCAAAAAGTTGAGATTTTCAAAAACAGTCTGCAATGCAATAACTTGAAAAAAATACATTAAATTTTGTTGTCCAGACCCACCAGAACCAGGTCTGTCATGAGGGTCCCTCAGTCCTCCCTCCCAAAGGAGACCGAGGAGTGAGGGCCCTGTCATTCAAAAGTGGGGAAAGTACCCCATAGGATGTAGATCCTCTCAGGAGATAAAAAGACAATGAAAATTGTAATAACAGCAACCGAATAATTGATGATAATACATTTGACAGTCATTCTAGTCTCCTAGTATAGATCCATCCAGGCACCCTGAAGGTTCAAGGTGTAAGAGATAAGGTATATCAGCTGGGACCTTATCAAGTGGGACCATTTTCCTTAGCCTTCTTGGACCTTGACCTGGTCCACAGCGGTGATTGAGGGCTGGTAGGATTCGGTCTCTTTGAAGAATTCGGAACGCTACGAGAAGTGTCCATGTCAGCTTCTTGAGAAATTATCTTGAGGTTCAATAATAGTCTTTCACCATCAGGAAAAGTGGAAAAATAGTAATTCTTCCCTTTATCTGTGAATTTCACTGCAAATGGAAACGCCCACTTATATTTTATATCCTTTTGTATTAGGGCTAGGAGAAGAGGTTTCAGAGATCGTCTGCGTTGCATAGTAGAAGGAGAAAGGTCCACGTATATTTGGACTGGATGTCCCAGACACTGAACATTAGACATGTTACGTGCCTTCCTCATAACTTCTTCCTTCACTGCATAAAAGTGGGGTTTAGCTATTATGTCTCTCAGTAATCCATCCTTTCTGAGAGGTCCCAAGGCCCTATGGGCTCTATCCATTTCTAGGCGGTGTTGTGGAATATCCGGGATCAGGGTTTGAATCACATTTTGTACAGCAGCTGGGATGTCAGTTATGGTTTCTGGAAGACCTCTTATACGGACATTATATCTCCTGGACCTGTTTTCTAAATCGTCGATCCTATTCAAAGCCACATCCAATTGGTCTTGCACAAAATGAATATGTTCTGAATTCTGGTTCATGGCGGGCACTGTTTGGTCAAGCTTACTTTTAATATTTTCAATTCTGGTCCCCAAATTCTGAAAATCAGCTTTTAATTCTCCTGTAATTTTAGCAGCCGTTTGCGAGAGCCCCCTAACAAGAAGTTCAGCCAGAGCCTGATATAAGTCAGTCACAGAAAATGCAGTGGCAGCAGCCACTGAACTGACAGGAAAAGAGCCATCCTGACTCACAGTAATAGTCCCCATGGGGGGTATGGCATAGTTCTCAAGAGTAATTTCCCTCAGAGATTCTGTGGGTAATGTAGAAGAGGACAAGTTCAGCTGGGAGCTTTCATGTACCAGTGGGGGATATTGTAGGGTCGCTTGTACTGTCAGGCTCCCATCTCCTGAAATCACCTCAGCTCCACTGGCAATATGCTGCACCGCAGCTGCCATCTTGGATTTTCGGCCGGATTTTAAAATGACTATATGCAGCTTTAAAGTAATTCTTATAAGGCACTGAGTAGATGGGGGGGTGCCCGGGTGTCTGGGGGTGCCTCAGGTATCGGTGGCTCCACTCACAGACCGCTTTATCCTGACTTACAGGCGCCGCTGGGCTGGGGTGGTGAGGAGCTCCTGGCTCAAGCAACCATCTTCCGGGCTCCGCGCATGTGCCTGCTTCAGAGTAAGTTTAAGGCCCCATTCAGGCTAGATTCACACTGTTGTGCAGAAAGGCTCACAGCAGGGGTCCGGTGCATCCCTGTTCTCCATTTCAGGGATGAATCGGGCCCGAATTTTTGCCTGCATTTGGACCTAAAACAAAGCATATTTCCCGGTTGTAAGTTGGCAAATGTCATTGCAGATCCCTACTTGTTATTGCTTGTATTGAAACTTACATAACACAGTTGGTGTTCTGTACATTGATCATGTACAAAACACCACCCTACATGTACACCATGTTTAAACATTTGCCAGTTTTATGAGTCATAGCGGGCAGCAGATGAAACTACATAGGTAATTGTAAAAATACAAAATGTAGTGTAGTACTTACATTTTTTCTTATCAAAAGCGAAATTACCTTTTAAATGCAACCCCTGTCGTCTAACGTTTAATGTTGTAGAGAGGCTATGCAATGGGTTAATAAAGTCAGAACTTAAAATGCAAGTTTAAACCATTTCCTAGTCTGTGATCTCCAGATATCATCTGGGTTTTAAAACAAATTGAAGCTTTGTCGGTGTATAATGTGCAGCCTGGTATATGATGTGCAGAGCCCTGTGTATAATGTGCAGCCTGGTATATGATGTGTAGGGATGAGCTCTGGCGTGTTCGCATACTCCACGTGTAGAGCCCGCCAGGAAGTCGGCACGGCGCTGCGCTAATCACAGGCAGGGAGACATTGTCCCGATGCTCGGCTGCAGAGATTGGGAAATGTCTCCCTGCCTGTGATTAGCGCAGCACCGTGCTGACTTCCTGGTGGGCTCTGCACGTGGAGTATGCGAACACGCCATAACTTATCCTTAATGATGTTCAGAGCCCTGTGTATAATGTGCAGCCTGGTATATGATGTGCAGAGCCCGGTGTATAATGTACAGCCTGGTATATGATGTGCAGAGCCCTGTGTATAATGTGCAGCATGGTATATGATGTGCAGAGCCCTGTGTATAATGTGCAGCCTGGTATAGGATGTGCAGAGCCCTGTGTATAATGTGCAGCCTGGTATAAGATGTGCAGAGCCCTGTGTATAATGTGAAGCCTGGTATATGATGTGTAGAGCCCTGTGTATAATGTACAGCCTGGTATATGATGTGCAGAGCCCTGTGTATAATGTGCAGAGCCCTGTGTATAATCTGTAGCCTGGTATATGATGTGCAGAGCCCGGTGTATAATGTGCAGCCTGGTATATGATGTGCAGAGCCCTGTGTATAATGTGCAGCCTGGTATATGATGTGCAGAGCCCTGTGTATAATGTGCACCCTGGTATATGATGTGCAGAGCCCTGTGTATGATGTGCAGAGCCCGGTGTATAATGTGCAGCTTGGTATATTATGTGCAGAGCCCTGTTTATAATATACAGCCTGGTATATGATGTGCATAGCCTGGTATATGATGTGCA
Source organism: Rana muscosa (assembly GCA_029206835.1). Classification (NCBI taxonomy): domain Eukaryota; kingdom Metazoa; phylum Chordata; class Amphibia; order Anura; family Ranidae; genus Rana; species Rana muscosa. Next base: position 541,840,654 of record CM055117.1, on the reverse strand, counting down.
GAGCCTGGTGTATAATGCTGACACTATGAGTGGAATACAGGGGACGGAGTGGGTGGATTCTATAAGGGGTGTGGCTTGTGAGAAGCGGGAGGGGCCAACAGTGGAGGGGCGGGGTCTTGCGCCCCCCCATCCTAAAACTTCACCAGCCGCCACTGCTTCCCAGCAGCGGTGATAGCACTTTACATGGATGGCTGGCAGAGGAGCTGAGAAGCAGCAATGTGTCCAGTGCCAGGCTCTGGAAACAGGCATCACAGCACAGAGAAACGCTCTACGCACAGTGATGCAACTACAAAGAACAAATCACCTTTCCTATCAAAAGAGGCTAAGCAATGCAAAGCTAGTTTCTACAAAAAGCAAAATAGCTTATTGTATTAAAAGTAGGGCTGTTACTGATTAAAATTTTCGTGTTCGATTAATCGATTTTTTTTTAAATCGATTAATCGACTAATTTCGATTAATTATAACGCACATACAGTTTTTCCAATTTTCCACATCTCCCCACATACCGTAATATCCACATCTCTCCCATACTGTAATGTCCACATCTGCCCCACATACTATAATGTCCACATCTCCCCCACATACTGTAATGTCCACATCTCCCCCATACTGTAATGTCCACATCTCCCCCACATACTGTAATGTCCACATCTGCCCCACATACTGTAATGTCCACATCTCCCCCACATACTGTAATGTCCACATCTCCCCCATACTGTAATGTTCACATCTGCCCCACATACTGTAATGTCCACATCTCCCCCACATACTGTAATGTCCACATCTCACCCCCATACTGTAATGTCCACATCTCCCCCACATACTGTAATGTCCACATCTCCCCCATACTGTAATGTCCACATCTCCCCCATACTGTAATGTCCACATCTCCCCCATACTGTAATGTCCACATCTGCCCCACATACTGTAATGTCCACATCTGCCCACATACTGTAATGTCCACATCTCCCCCACATACTGTAATGTCCACATCTCACCCCCATATACTGTAATGTCCACATCTCACCCCCATACTGTAATGTCCACATCTCCCCCACATACTGTAATGTCCACATCTCCCCCATACTGTAATGTCCACATCTCCCCCATACTGTAATGTCCACATCTGCCCCACATACTGTAATGTCCACATCTGCCCCACATACTGTAATGTCCACATCTGCCCCACATACTGTAATGTCCACATCTCCCCCATACTGTAATGTCCACATCTGCCCCACATACTGTAATGTCCACATCTGCCCCACATACTGTAATGTCCACATCTCCCCCCATACTGTAATGTCCACATCTGCCCCACATACTGTAATGTCCACATATGCCCCACATACTGTAATGTCCACATCTGCCCCACATACTGTAATGTCCACATCTGCCCCACATACTGTAATGTCCACATCTCACCCCCATACTGTAATGTCCACATCTGCCCACATACTGTAATGTCCACATCTGCCCACATACTGTAATGTCCACATCTCCCCCACATACTGTAATGTCCACATCTCACCCCCATACTGTAATGTCCACATCTCCCCCACATACTGTAATGTCCACATCTCCCCCATACTGTAATGTCCACATCTCCCCCATACTGTAATGTCCACATCTGCCCCACATACTGTAATGTCCACATCTGCCCCACATACTGTAATGTCCACATCTGCCCACATACTGTAATGTCCACATCTCCCCCATACTGTAATGTCCACATCTGCCCCACATACTGTAATGTCCACATCTGCCCCACATACTGTAATGTCCACATCTGCCCCACATACTGTAATGTCCACATCTCCCCCCATACTGTAATGTCCACATCTGCCCCACATACTGTAATGTCCACATCTGCCCCACATACTGTAATGTCCACATCTGCCCCACATACTGTAATGTCCACATCTCCCCCACATACTGTAATGTCCACATCTCACCCCCATACTGTAATGTCCACATCTCCCCCACATACTGTAATGTCCACATCTCCCCCATAATGTAATGTCCACATCTGCCCCACATACTGTAATGTCCACATCTGCCCCACATACTGTAATGTCCACATCTGCCCCACATACTGTAATGTCCACATCTGCCCCACATACTGTAATGTCCACATCTGCCCCACATACTGTAATGTCCACATCTGCCCCACATACTGTAATGTCCACATCTGCCCCACATACTGTAATGTCCACATCTCCCCCCATACTGTAATGTCCACATCTGCCCCACATACTGTAATGTCCACATCTGCCCCCCATACTGTAATGTCCACATCTCCGCCGTAATGTCCACATCTCCCCACATCTCCCCCCATACCGTAAAATCCAGGCAGAACCGTCCGCAGACTCGCAGAGTAGACGGCACAAGCAGGCGGCTGATGATGACGTCAGCGCGCCGCTACTAGGCCGCCGCCAGGTGGACCAAGATGGCCGTGGCTCCGAAGCCGCGGCCTTTCCTATGGACGAGACCGCGGAGCTCACTCCGCGGATTGTCCTCGATCAAAATTATTTTGATTCATCAAAGAAATTAACGATTAATCGAACAATTAATCGTTAATTTCCGCAAGTCCTAATTAAAAGAGGTAAGAACTCCAGAAAGGAAGAGATATAATTTTCCTGACAGCTCCATGTCAGCCACCTCCGGGTAAGGCCCAGCCCATCCCCATGCAATCAGGACCTAACTCATAAATTTGACCCCCACGCCCTGAACAGCGTTCCTTTTCTTTGCTCTGTGGTCAGGACCTGGTGCAGTCTCCTACCTTGCTGGATCAAGGATCCGGCAGTCCTACCAGTGTGAGCCTCCTTGACGTAGCCCCCGTTATGCCTGCTAAACGCATTGGCTGCTGGCTTTTGGGGCATCGAGAAGCGGACCAAGGGTCTGCAGCAGGGGTGGCATTGTCTCACCTCTCCCAGATGGTCAACGGCCCGTGGAGCCCCCAGGGATCTCGCTGTACAGCTACAATCAAGCCCTCCAGCAATAGCAAGATGGTGGTGCGTTCCACAGTAGTTCCAGGAAGTCAGGTGGATGGAGCATGTGCGAGGTTAACGACCAATCGGATGTCGCGGGGTTGAGGCTTGAAGTCTTGCTACAGGATTTAAGCTGGTGGAAGTTCAGTATGATGCTGCCTCGCCAGAAAGAGTGTGCTTGCGTTGCCGTTATTGCAAGCAGGAGAGTGAGGTAGGCAGGAGTGCCTGCTCCGGAGCTTGTGGGCTGTGTAAACTATAGATGACCTGTCTTCCTGTGCTTCCTCAACAGTCTGCATCTCCTATCGCTGCAGATGAGACAATGCCAACCCCAAAAGACCAGCATATTCAGAAAAGGTAGGAGGCTCACCCACCGCTACGCAGGATGGTCATGTTACGATTTTAGCACTTATTTAAAAAAAATAAAAAAGTTTTAATTATTATTTTTGCCAGCTCATCAAGACACCATTTATCTCTCCACTCAGAGAGAGGCCGGTCAGAACAAGAATAGAGCTCTAGATCCAGGGGTAGCCAGTGCAGAGAAAGGTCAAGAGACTGACGCGATCGATCAAGGTCCACGCGCTGTGGCTCCCCTGTGAGGACCCATCCTCAACCTGGGCCCCAGATGTGCTGGGCTTGTCCAAAGTAGTCGCTTCCTGGCAAAACAGTTTGCCAATCCTGACTTAAGGATGTAACCAAGGATAAAGAAGCAGGGAAGGTGGAGATGGTGTCCTTTATTAACCAGTTCGCATCCGGCCATTGTAACTTGACGGCCACAAGTTGGCTCTACAATGCCGGGAGGCCGTCTATTGACGGCCTCGAGCCGCGCGCCGCTGGGGGCACGCGCACCGGCCGGCACGCGCGCCTGCCGCGTCACTCAGGTGCCGATGCGCGTGCCTGGTGGCCGCGATGTCCGCCAGGCACCCGCGATCGGCAGTTACAGAGCCAGGACCGTGGATCTGTGTGTGTCAATACACAGATCCATGTCCTGTCAGGGAGAGGAGACTGATGGTGTGTCCCTAGTGCATAGGGACAACCATCGGTCACCTCCCCCAGTCAGTCCCCTCCCCCCACAGTAAGAATCACTCCCAGGGAACACATTTAACCCCTTGATCGCCCCCTAGTGTTAACCCCTTCCCTGCCAGTCACATTTATACAGTAATCAGTACATATTTTATAGCACTGTTTGCTGTATAAATGTGAATGGTCCCAAAAATGTGTCAAAAGTGTCCGATGTGTCCGCCGTAATATCGTAGTTCTGACGAAAATATTTAGAAGAATACGTATCGGCCTAAACTGAGAAAAAAAAATATAAAAAATAAATAAATTGGGATGTTTATTATAGCAAAAAGTAAAAAAATATTGTGTTTTTTTTCAAAATTGATGGTCTTTTTTTGTTTAAAGCGCAAAAAATAAAAACCGCAGAGATGATCAAATACCACCAAAAGAAAGCTCTATTTGTGGGATAAAAAGGATGTAAATTTTGTTTGGGAACCACTTCGCACGACCGCGCAATTGTCATTCAAAACGTGACAGTGCTGAAAGCTGAAATTTTGCTTGGGCAGGAAGGGGGTATATGTGCCCAGTAAGCAAGTGGTTAAAGAAGCGTTCAAAGATACGCTAAAGTCATTTGCTAAGCAGCTGCAGCCATCACATCAGCAAGCCCCTTCTGTGTCCCAAGTAACTACACCTCAGCTAAGATCGGGGCCTGAAGAGGCCCAGGTGCTACCTAGATCAGCATCAGAAGACTTGTCTGGAGAGGAAGGGGATGCAAGTTATGAAGGGTTCGACTTCAACCTGGTACAGCCCTTCCTTAAAGCTGTCAGGGAAGATGTAATTGAGGAGCCGCTGAAAAAAACAGTGCTGCTATTTCAAAAACAGAAAGAGAGAGTGTCTTACCTTCCCTTTCATGGATGAAATCAAAACAGTCGCAGGAGGGGCATGAAAGCCATCAATAGCCCTGGCAGCAATCGAGCCATGGAGGTCTGGATAGACAATTCAGAATCGGCCATTGATTGCGATCGGGAGAAAACCAAGATAATGTCCTTTCTCAACAACTTGATGCTGACAGCAGGGTTCATGGCGGGAGCCGCCATTGACATAATCAAATCCCTGGCACGCGTGATGCTTGGTGCAGTCACAGCAAGATGCGCCCTGTGGCTCAGACCTTGGGCGGCAGACCCATCCTCCAAACAAGTCTGGTGCAGGATCCCCTTCGAGGGAGGGTCCCTATTTGGGGACAAGCTCAATACAGAAATCCCAAGGGCGACAGGGGGAAACTCTGGCTTCATTCCCCAGGACAAGAGGTTATTCCATCAAAAGAATCCAGCCTCTGGCCAACCCACCAGAACAAGAGGGAGAGAAGCAAGATCCTATAGGCCAGGGAGGGACTTCCGCAGGCCTTGGAATACTCCCTCTGGGATCCCCAGAAATCGTTTTGATGCTGTCCCCGTCCAAAAAGGGGAAAGGAGAAACTTGGGACTTTAAATGAGGCGGTGACCGGGTAAGGTCGGTTGCCTCCATCCCTATCTAATTGAAAGAAGAAAGACTAAGTGTTGGGACTTTGAATGAAGCAGGCAGGTGTAGATAATTTGAATTTATTGAAATCGATGATAAGTTGCATGAGGGTAATCATGAGAACAAAGACACCAATAATTCATTCAGTAGATATACATACAGCAATAACAATTTGCCACACAATAGTACAATTCACAAATCACATAGTACAGGTGATCATAAGGTAAAACATATAGTGGGCATAAAAACATGGCATATAATAGCTCTATGCATTTAGTTGATTCATCCACTCTTCAGGAGCATGCACATGGAAAACTGAAAGCTGTTGTATAATGGTAATAAAAATATCTGTAAGGTCTGACCCTGTCACGGAAAAATGAAATTAAAATAGGTAATTAGGGATAATATTGCCTAGGATAGACCCCCCAAAACCACTCTCAACAGTACTTACATTGTCTGTGTCTAAGCAGTAGTATGGTGCCATATGAATGAGAAAACCCCTAGGGGTGTCGCTGATGGGAGCTGAGGTGGTTATGGCAGGCAGGACTCAAAAGAAGGATGGTTTCCAGGGAAAGGTTCCAAAGGTAGGGTCAAGAATGACCACAAGTGCTAGAAACACAAGTAAGATGAGAAAATAGACTAAAAAACTCATACTATGTGATATAATGGGTCATCTGCCCTAAACCTGGTAAGGGATAGGGTAATAAGATGCTAATGAGTGATAAAAAGGTAAAATAAGGTTACCTAATAAACACTTCAAATGTGAGAGATCAACAAGGTGTGCAGATAAGAAGCTGGAACCACCGGGGGCGTGGCCGACCGGAGCTGAAGATGGCTGCTTAAGTTGAAAGCTCCTCATCCCAGAGACGACAGCGGAACAACTACGGCCCACACATCTACACCATCCACGGCCAACCTAGCTGCAGAACCTCTCCTGCATACAGGAATCATGTCCAGGAAGAGATACACGGACTACAAGCCGCAGAAACTGACCGAGTTTGCCTTTAAGCCTGCGGAGAAGGTCAGTGGGATCAAAGATGGCGCCGGCTCTGCCGCGCCGAGGGACCAGCGGGCCTCTTACACTGACCTTCCGGACGCTGATCCGGATAATCCATGCCTCCCTGAGCCCCCAGGCAGCTCCGATCACCTCCCCGAATGTGACCCCCTCACTAGCAGCCCCGCAAAGGCTAGAATGCGGCTCGACGCGCTGCCGCACCAGACGGCACAAGCACTAATTGAGGCCCCGGTTTTCAACCCCTTCTCCTCAAACCAGGCCCTGCACTCCTCTGTGGCGTCTTTCCCCACTTCAGGGCAGCCTGTACTAGATTCAACCCTGAAAGATATGCTATTATCACTACAATCCTCCCTAATGACTGATCTCTCCTCACTCTTTACAAAAGTTACATCTGACATACACTCATTAGATGAAAGAGTGTCGACCATAGAAAGAGGTATGACTGAATGTGCCTCCACGGTGAATGGGGTCATAGATGCATATGAAGACATTAAAGAAGAACAAGCATGGCTGCGCACCAAGCTGTCCGATTTAGAAGACAGATCTCGCAGAAACAATGTTAAGTTACGTGGGATTCCTGAAACAATACCACCAGCTGACCTTCCCAAATACGCTAAAGAGCTTATGCACATCATACTCCCTGAAGCGTCACCCAGAGATTTAATAATTGACAGAATACACAGGATTGCTAAACCATCCCATCTTGCTGCCACTGTCCCCAGAGATGTACTCATGAGAGTGCATTTTTTTCACGTTAAGGAAAATCTCATGTTTGGGGTTCGAGCTAAATCCCCCCTTCCTGCTCCCTTTACTGATGTGCAATTGTTCCCAAATCTGTCCAAATTCACACTCCAACTCAGAAGACAACTAAACCCAATCACTAAGGGGCTCCAAAACCACAAAATCCAATATAAATGGAGGCACCCAGCCACACTCCTTATCACTAAAGATGGCAAATCGCATGTGGTCAAAGACCTTACTGCAGGCCTGAATCTGCTCCATGCCTGGGGTATATTGCCGGAACCACCCGCTCCTCTTCCTCCACGCAACAGCAACACTCAAGCACGCCGTAACCTGGACCAAAACTTCGCCTAGGTGATCACCAGTTCCACCACTATGGTGGGCCGAACAACTTTTTTTTCTTTTTTCTCATACGCCTCTGGGATGTCAGAGTATATTTTTGAAGTCTTCAGTTCTCCTTGTTCAGACTGTTTTTACCCCCTTCCGGAGGTCGCAGCGGAATTACGCTCCACCTCTATTTACCACCTCAGTTGAGCACCACAGCTATAGTGGTCTTTTGCTACAGTTACTACTTCATACTAGCATAGCGCATGCTCCTCAGAGGTGCGCCTTTATTCTGTTAAACGCTGACTGTGTCCAGATTTTTGTTTCCTGTAAAGTCTTTATTTTTTATTTTTTATATTTCTTTTTTTCTCTCTTATACTGTTACCATTTTGACATATTGCTCTATTCACGGCTCTAGCATTCACTCTGGGGGAGGACCCGGATTCTCTCTTCTCCAGCCACGACTACCTGGGCCCGTCTGACGACATACCGGATACCTACCAACTAACTGTAAGTGCAGTCCTAACTCCATAGTCTTGCCCACGCTTACACAATGCCCATCAATTTTCTGTCCTTGAATGTTAATGGGCTTAATCACCCAGCTAAACGCCACTCCCTGTGGAAAACTGTCCAAGCTCTTCACAGCGATGTTGTTTGCATTCAAGAAACACACCTACTACAAACCGACATACGGATGTGCACCAACCGGCTGTTTCCCCACGTCTTCCATGCACACTATGCCTCTAAAGCCAGAGGCGTTATGATAGCAATTAGAGACAAGGTTGATTTCCACCTGTCCTCTGTAACCCTTGACCCGGAGGGGCGTTACATAATCCTGGTCTGCACCATCGGCAAGACACCATACACCATCGTCAATCTCTATGCCCCAAATACTCACCAGATTAACTTTATCCGTAAGATCTTCAGACTCATTAAATCTGTGAAGAAGGGCCACCTCATAATTTGCGGGGACTTCAACATAGTCCCAGATATTCACTTAGACTCCACTTCTGCTGCGAAAAGGAGACCTTCCCCTTTGAAAGGGCTACTAACGGCTCATGACTTGTTTGACGTATGGAGGTGCCATCACGGCACAGAAAAAGACTATACTTACTACTCTCATAGCCAAAATTCTTACTCCAGAATTGATATGTTTCTGTCCGACAAATGGGTACTACAAAAAATTGTTGCCTCCGCAATCCACACCACCACATGGTCAGACCATGCCCCTATCTCACTTTCCATTGATGATTATAAACGCACCCACAACTCATTTATCTGGAGAGTTAATAACTACATTCTACATCACAAGGAATACGCTCCAGAGATAGCAGCCCACATTAGTGATTTTTTTAAATTTAACGAAGGCTCAGTGTCTGACCCTAACGTGGTGTGGAGTGCGCACAAGGCTTATATGAGGGGAATCCTGATGAAAATTAATGCGGTACATGGGAAGAAGAGAACGCAGTGAATAGACAAACTTTCTTCCCAGATAGCAGACCTAGAAACGCACCACAAAACTAACCCCCACACCCCTTTACCTGACCAGCTAACGTCCCTTAGACAGGAGCTTCGCTCTTTACTACTACATTCCTTTGACCGTATCCAACGAAAATTAAAAGCCACCACTTACTCAACTTCCAACAAGGCTGGGAAACGCATGGCACAGCGTCTTAAAGGTAGACGCGTCAAGTCCAAAATACAACACCTGTACCACCCTCATACTCACACCCCCTTGACGAACCCACAGGACATCGCCAACGCATTTAGTGACTATTATAAAGACCTGTACAATTTAAATGCAGATCCGGAAACCCCCCAACCCTCTCAAGACGACATTAACCGCTTTCTTAATGACTTGCATCTGCCTGTTTTGACACCCGATCAAATCAAGCATCTGAATGCTCCGTTCTCGGAACATGAAATACGGAAAAAAATCCGTTCTATTCCCGCTGACAAAGCCCCTGGTCCCGACGGATTCTCGGGAGAATATTATAGACAATTCTCTGACCAATTGATCCCACACTTGGTTGAGATATTTAATAACGCTGCCTCCTCTTCTCAGTTCCCAAATGATATGTTAAACGCTCTTATAATTACGATACCCAAACCAATGAAGGAGCCGACCTGTCCTCAAAATTTCCGCCCGATATCCCTGCTAAATCTGGATATAAAGATATACGCTAAAACTATAGCAGCGAGAATGATCGACATAATGCCCACACTGATCCACAAAGATCAATCAGGCTTCACAAAAGGAAGACAGGCATCGGATGCCACGAGGAGAATGATAGACATCATACATCATGCGGAAATTACTGGAACGCCTTCTCTGCTCCTCTCTTTGGACGCGGAGAAGGCGTTCGACAGAGTACACTGGGCCTACCTCAGATCGGTACTACAGAAATTTGGTTTTGATGGATATATTCTTAACGCTATCATGGCACTATATTCATCCCCCTCGGCCACGGTCTTTACGGAAGGTATGACATCCCACCCATTTCCCATATCCAATGGCACCCGACAAGGTTGCCCCTTGTCACCCCTTATTTTCAACCTCCTTATGGAACCTCTGGCATCACACATACGAAATCACAACTGCATTTCGGGTATACGAATAGGCCAGATCTCACATAAAATAAGCCTATTCACGGATGATGTGATACTAATCCTTACAAACCCGGCTTCTTCCCTGGCAGAGGTACAAAAACTACTTACCTGGTTTAGCGAGATATCTTACTACAAGGTCAATACAACAAAGTCGTTTATACTCGACATTAATCTAGATGCTACTACAAAAAACTTACTACTAATGCAACACAACTTCAAATGGGCAGAGACAGATATCTCCTACTTAGGGATTAAATTGACCAGATCAACTACACTCCTATTCTCCACCAACTTCTTACCCCTGCTTCTTAAAATACAAGGTGAATCCCAGAACATAGCGAAACATGAATTATCCTGGTCGGGCAGGTTAGCGGCCTTCAAAATGATCTGCCTTCCGCAAATTTTGTACTACTTTAGGACACTTCCCATTCCTATCCCCCCTCTTTTTTCAGATCCCTTCAGCGTGTCCTGAATTTCCACCTATGGAAAGGTAAAAAACCCAGATGTGCCCACACTAAACTGATCAAAAACAAACTAGCAGGCGGGGTGGGTTCTATAGATTTTGAGGACTATTACTTCGCTGCCATACTAGCCCAATTACAAGATTGGTTTCGTACCCTCCCCTCCACACTATGGGGACAAATAGAAAACTCCTTCCTCCCTCGCTCAAATCTGAAATCTTGGTTAATGAGTACCCCTTTCGGGACAACTATCCCGTCAGCTTTCCCCCCTACCATGAAAGCATCCGTGCATGCATGGAAAAAAATGATCACACACACAGGTTACATTCCCTCCAAACCACCATTCCAAATACCTCTGGAATCTCTCCGCTATCTATCTCCAGACCTGCCACTTGCGCATTGGTCTAGTAAAGGCATACACTTCTTGCAGTCTCTTCTCCTGGGACCACGCATCAAGCCATTCGCTGACATACAAAGAGAATTTGACCTCCCCTCCAGGGAGCTTTTTACCCACTTAAGAATTAGCCATTGCCTAAAGACAGTACCCACTCCTCTATACGCCATTCCGCCCAAAACCTGGGATTTCCTCACAAATGCTCTCTCCAAGACAAAAGGCATATCTAATTTTTATAACCGCCTCCACTGCAAACAACACTTCTTTAGAACATCCTCGCACTTGCGTTGGGAAGCGGATTTAAATTGCTGCTTCTCCACAGATCAATGGACCTCAGCACTGAAATCCATATATTCTTCCACCAAATGCTCTGCCTTATGGGAACTTACCCAAAAAATCACCCTGCGATGGTATCTGACACCTGCCAGATTAGCGTATATTTCTCCCCAATCCTCAGACACTTGCTGGCGGTGCAAATACCTTAAAGGTGACTTACTACATACACTCTGGTCTTGCCCCCTCATACAACCATTTTGGGAAGACATATTTAAACTCTTGTCTCGAGTCACTCACCGCGAAATACCCCCTTCACCAGAGCTGGCGATCCTAAATATAAACATAGAGAAGATCCCCTATGCCCATAGGTATGTTACAACCCATATTCTCCTAGCGTCCAGGCTATGTATCACAAGACTATGGAGATCAGAAGGGATCCCGGTTACTTCCCAAATTATTGACCTTGTGAATTTACACTTTAGCTATGAATCTATTATGGCAGGCAGCATCGGTCAGGCCGAAAAGACCCGGAAGGCCTGAGTCCCGTGGACCAATCGGTCCGGAGCTGTGCTATCTCATAAAGCACCCTGTTTAGATATACATTTTCTTGACTGAGCAATATGTAAGTTACACCCTACTAAGCCATGTGAACATCACCTCTATAGTATTTTTGGACACATTCATGTTAGGACTTATCCTCTACTACTAGAGCGACTGCGGGCGTCTCTTCTCCTGGGATACAGAAGTGCTCCACTCCTGGTGACCTCGGAGGAGAGACGACCCTATACTGATGTTTTCTCATCCACTCTTAGTATCACTGTGATAAATCTCGTTTCTTGTACTCTTTTATATTTTATCATATCCTACCGTCGTTGCACGACGAACATTGTTAAGTGTTCTTGTATTTTTTTTGTAAGGAAAACAATTTTTTTTTCAATAAAGAATGATTTAAAAAAAAAAAAAAAAAAAAAGAAGCTGGAACCACCATGTGAGTCAACCGCCCCAGAATGGCTTATAAGGGCTGGTCAGCCACACCCACCAACATCACGTGGGCGTGCACTATGGAGAGTAGGCAACTGCAGCTGGGGAAATCCGCCCCCAGACAATTACAGTGCCAAAATGTCCCTCCACCTGGCTGCTAGGTGTAAAAAGCGATGGAAGGCCGCGCCAAAAGCATGGCACGACCATTCCATCCCATAATGCGTGATGTAAATGTGTAGTGGGGGCGGTCCATCCACCCTGTATTGTAAGGGGGGGGGGAGCACTGTCCCCGTCCATGCTTGCCCGGTGGGAGCCAGGCTGCGCAGTTTCTGGCAAGTATGGACGGAGAACGTCCGGGACCGCTGGGTGCTTTACACCATAAAAACTGGACATTTCTGTGAGTTTCTTGAGAAAACAAAGGTGAACTTCATACCAACCGCTCTCCCCTCATGCTCCCTGAAAAAGGAGATTCTGCTTCAGTACGTGGACACACTACTACAACACCGCTATTTTTGGTACAGAAAAAGTCAGGAGACTGGAGGCCGGTAATCAACCTCAGATGGCTGAACAACAACGTGAAGGAACACTTTAGAATTGAATCATTACAGACCATCCTGAAGGTTATACAACCTGGGGACTGGCTTCTCTTGGTGGACTTGAAGGATGCATATTTCCACGTGCCAGTCGCCCCACGTTTCCAAAGTTTTTTTTTTTTTTTTCCCTTAAACAAAGTCTTTTTATTGAACAAGAAGAAATAATACATACATTAGGCCATGTCTGTGACCCCTCAAAGCACCATGTCCCCATGTTGATGGGGACAAGGGCCTCATCCCCACAACCCTTGCCCGGTGGTTGTGGGGGTCTGCGGGCGGGGGGCTTATCGGAATCTGGAAGACCCCTTTAACAAAGGGGACACCCATATCTCGCCCCCTCCCATGTGAATTGGTAAGGGGTACATTGTACCCCTACCATTTCACAAAGAAAGTGTAAAAATAAAAAATAAAACACACAGACACCGTTGGGAAAGTCCTTTATTAAAAATAAAAAAATAAAAAATAAAAAACCCATTCCAGCGATGTAATCTAGTCTGTCCAGCGTTGTTCTCTATGTCCCGCGGTGATCCGATGTCCAGCGCTGCAGTCTCCTCCAGTCTCCACTCCACACAAAACCCCCATGACGTACGAGGGGGCGGGGTCACCTGTCACATCATAGGGTAAGCCCCAGCTTTCCCCGCTTGCCGGGGAATAGCCAATGACGTAGGTGGGACCCCGCAAGCGGGGAAAGACGGGGCTTACCCTATGATCTGATGAGTGACCCCGCCCCCTCGTACGTCAGACCCCGCCTAAGGGAGCCGACAATTCATTATAGCCGCGAGTGCTTTTAAATTACTTTTTTTCCTTCAGAAATTACACTTTGTGCAGGGATAGTTCTAAACACGGGAAACACCCGCTGCTTTACAGGCATACTATACACACCCCCTAGGTACAAAATTTAAAGGAATATTTCACTTTTATTGTTTCACTTTAAGTATTATTAAAATCACTGCTCCCGAAAAAACGTCAGTTTTTAAAACTTTTTTTTGCATTGATACATGTCCCCTGGGGCAGGACCCGGGTCCCCAAACACTTTTTATGACAATAACTTGCACATAAGCCTTTAAAATTAGCACTTTAGATTTCTCCCATAGACTTTTACAGGGTGTTCCGCGGCTTTTCGAATTTGCAGAGAACACCCCAAATTGTTCGCTGTGCGGCGAACAGGCAATGTTCGAGTTGAGCATGAGTTTGACTCTAACTCGAAACTCATCCCTATGTGCCTTATCACATAGGGCCACACCCCCACCCAGTGTGTATCTTTTTTCCAGGGCAACAAAGAACACAAGGGGATCAGAGTATACCGTATCCAGTTAAACACAGGTTTCTGAGGCCTTGAGCCACCTATCCCAATTTTTTTCATATTTGGAGGGACACCCTCTATGAGAGTATATCAATTTCTTGTATGGTAGAACAGCATTAACTTATGCTATCCAGTGTGAGATATTTGGAGGGTTGGGTCTCATCCATACTCTGGCTACGACTTTTCGTGCAGAAAAGAGTGTTTCATGTAGGAATTGCTTGGTAAATTTATTGAACTCTGGGTCCGGAAAGATTCCCAGGAGACAAGGTTTTGGCTGGAGTGTTATGGGGGAACCCATCGTATCATGCAGGAATCTCACCACTTGCAGCCAGAGTGCCTGGATTTTAGGGCATTTCCACATTAGGTGGAAGAATGTGCCCACCTCTTGAGTGCACATAATGCAGATATTGGAATGGCTGCTTTTATATTTTGAGATTCTTAGTAATGTGAGATATGCTCTGTGTGTTATGAAGATTTGGGTTAAACGATCAGACAGTTTGGGAGAAACCAATTTGCATGTGTCCAGGGCATCACTTCATTCGTCATCCTCAATGAGGCCTACTTCTCCTTCCCACCTAGACTTCAAGGCGTATGCCGCTGCCACGGTCGCCGAGGGAAGTGACAGCATAGTATACAATTGAGAGATTAGCTTCTTAGGATCAGGGTACTTTATTGCTTCCATTAAAGGATTATTGCCTAAAGAGAGGTCATCTGAAGGGGAATTGTGTACGGAAGGCATGGCGAAGCTGTATGTATCTAAAAAACTTTTGATTAGGCAATGCAAATTCAGACTTCAGACGGTAAAAGGAATTTAGCTTTCCATTATAGGTAATATGGGACAGGTAGAACACTCCCCTGGAGCTCCACATTCCACTATCTGGGATTAGAGTGAATTCAGGAAGGGCTGCGTTATGCCACAGGGAGGTGAAGTCGTGCAGGGAAGGTATACGTAACTTGTCTGAGGCTATTGTCCACACTTTCCTATATTAGTACAAAAGGGTCCTGCGATCAGGTGACCTACCCCCCCCCCCCCTCCGATCCCCCAGTTATCGCTACTAGGGAATCTAAAGTTGGCCGAGACCACTTTGAGCCAACTCTACTTTGTCTACTTTGTCTATATGAAATATTTGCGACAATTGGGCTGCAAGGTAGTATAAATTAAAGTCAGGCAATGCCATTCCGGCAAGGTCAGTGGGGTTTTTAAGTTTATGCCATGGAAGTTTATGCCTGTTGTTACCCCAGACAAACGGCTTGAGGGAAGCTTCCATTAATTTTAAATGCCTAAGCACCAGATACACTGGTGAGTGCCAGAGCATATACAAAATCTTTGGCAGTAGAACCATTTTTATGAGATTTATGCAGCCCATAACCCCCAGTGGGAGGCAGGCCCACACCTGTGTCTTCTGCCTAAGCACATCGTATAGCGGCGTTATATTAAGCAAGACATAGTCCGCCGGGTCTCGAGTGGTCCTGATTCCTAGGTACTTAATAGTATCCACCCTCTGCAGGGGGAGCATGACCCTATCTCTGGGTGGTGGAAAGCTATCCAAAAGGGAATATCTGGGATTTGTCCCAATTAATCCGAAGGCCAGAAAAAGCGCCAAAGCGTTCTATTAAGGCCAGAGCCAATGGTAGTGAGTTGCCTGAGTCATCTAGATACAAAAGGGTGTCATCCGCATACGTGCTGATTTTTTCCCCATGACCTCCCCCTATGCAGTCCCACTATCCTGAGTATGTGGGGTAGAACTCCACAGGAAGACCATCAGAACCTGGGGCTTTAGACTTAGAGATCTCATCCTGCGTTAGTGGTGCCTCTAGCTCTTCAGTCTGTTCTTCAGTCAATTGAGGAATCTGTATCTCGGCCAGAAAGGATTCCATTAAGGAGGGGTCATCTGAAGCAGTGGTTGTGTATAGAGAGGTAAAAATAGTTTTCACTGGGATTTTTCATAGTGCAACTGATCTAGTGTCCTAGAACACAGTTTAAGGCTGCCAGCTCTTTCTGCCGTGGGATCGTCAAGAAATTCCCTCTCTGCTGTCAGCAAGTTTGCCGTCGCTGTGTCCTTGGCCACTACAGAGGTTTGTTTCAGTCTATTAATTTGGGCAGTGAGAGTCATGCGTGCTTTCCATACTATCTGCAGCTGTGCTGAGTCCTCATTAGTCACAAAAGTCGGTTGCGAGGTCATCATCTTCAGGCAACAGAGTTAGCCAGAAGGGGTTCAATCACCATGATGTCGGTGGGCGGGCATGTGGCAGGGAAAGTTTAGCCCAGTAAGGGCAGTAGTCAGAGAGCGATCTGGGAGAGAAGCCCACATCTGTCAGCCTAGGAAGGAGTGATCTGGAGAGGAGTATGAAATCTATACGGGACATAGAATGATGAGACGAGGAGAAACAGGAATAGGCCCGTACTGTAGGGTACCTGAATCTCCACGTGTCTACCAGATTGAAATCATAAAGGAGACGCGCAAATGTCGTTGAGTGGGCGGGCGCTAAAGAGGGCGAGGGCCCGTTCATTCTATCAAGGGTTATGTCCAATAAATTATTGAAGTCACCCAGCCATATCGCTGGCACAGCGGGGTGTAGTGCCATAAAGTTAAGTCCCTCGTCAAAACAGTGGATTGGAACGGTGGTGGTACATAGAATGCTAGCAAGCGTATCACATCCCCATGTAACTTGGCTTTTAAAAAGATATATCTACCCATCCGGTCTATCACTGAATCCTGGAGCTCAAAGTGCGTAGTTTTAGCAATTAGCAGGGAGACCACCCCTGGAATGTGTGGTGTGAACAGAGTGATAGGCCCACCCTATCCAAGGACCCTTAAGTGCCCTCTGCACCAAGCCCTTAGCGTGTGTTTCCACCAGGGCCACCACATCTGCTCTCAGCTTTTTAAGTTGCCCAAATACGGCTGACCTCTTTATTTGGTCCCTCACATTCCATGTGAGAAATTTTAGTGTGGCCATGGGAGGAGATAGATACAAGATGAGACTCCAGGATTCAGATCACCCCGAGGGGCCAACAAAGTAGGCGACGATCCACAGCAGGGGACGGTCCTCAGCAACACAATTAGATCAACATGATACCAAATTAAGTTAGTCCGTACATAAATAAAAAGACTGTCTCTAAACATTGTAAACCCCATAACCCCCCTCCCCACCCTGCACTGTCCTCAACTGGTGCGGGCATTAACCTCTAACTGCAACATGGCATAAACAGCATCCAACCTGTGAAGGAAATACAAAGGGTTAACAGAACATGTGCATAGGCCACAAAGGCCAGTATATACCACTCTCTATCCCCATTAGGGGCACAATTCAGTACAGCAACAAGCAGTGCGTTCCAACTCAGGTTTCAAAGTTTAGAAAATGGGGCGAAACTTCGCTGTGCAACGTGACACGAAGTGGTTCCCTCCGCCGGATATAGATAACAATGAACATCTATTCCAGGAGTGAATGTTATCAGTAGGGATGAGCTGAACACCCCCCTGTTCGGTTCGCACCAGAACCTGCGAACAGACAGAATGTTCGCATGAACTTTAGAACCCTATTAAATACAGTGGACTCGAACGTTCGAAATCAAAAGTGCTAGTTATAAAGGCTAATATGCAAGTGTTTGTCATAAAAAGTGTTTGGGGACCCGGGTCCTGCCCCAGGGGACATGTATCAATGCAAAAAAAAGTTTTAAAAACGACTGTTTTTTCGGGAGCAGTGATTTTAATAATGCTTAAAGTGAAACAATAAAAGTGAAATATTCCTTTAAATTTCATACCTAGGGTGTGTGTATAGTATGCCGGTGAAGTGGCGCTTGTTTCCCATGCTTAGAACTGTCCTTGCACAAAATGTCATTTCTGAAGGAAAAAAAGTCATTTAAAACTCACTCGCGGCTATAATGAATTGTCGGCTCCCGGTAATACATAGATAAGTCATTGATAAAAAAATAAAAAAAATGCGTGGGGGTTCCCCCAAATTCAATTACCGGGTCCTTCAGGTTTGGTATGGATATTAAGGGGAACCCTGCCACAAATAAAAAAAAAATGCGTGCGGTTCCCCCCAAATATCCATACCAGGCCCTTCAGGTCTGGTATGGATTTTAAGTGGAACCAGACCAGACCCTTTATCCAAGCACGCAACCTGGCAGGCCGCAGGAAAATAGGGGGGGACGAGAGAGCACCCCCCCCTCCTGAACTGTACCAGGTCACATGCCCTCAACATGGGGAGGATGTCCCCATGTTGATGGGGACAAGGGCCTCATCCCCACAACCCTTGCCCGGTGGTTGTGGGGGTCTGCGGGCAGGGGGCTTATCGGAATCTGGAAGTCCCCTTTAACAAAGGGGATCCCGGCCCCCCCTATGTGAATTGGTAATGGGGTACCATTGTACCACTACCATTTCACAAAGAAAGTGTAAAAAATTGTAAAAAAAATACACAGACACCGTTGGGAAAGTCCTTTATTAAAAAAAAAAAAAAAAAAAAAAAACATTCCAGCGATGAAATCCAGTGTCCCACGGCGATCCGATTACCAGCGCTGTCCACACGAAACGTCATTGGCTGAGCCTGAGCAGACCTGATGGGGAACTTCCTCCGCAGTGTAATAAATGAATAGACTCGCCCCTTCTAAAGTTCCCCATCAGGTCCGCTCAGCCAATGACGTAGGTGTAAGGCTGAGAACCTGATGCGGAACGTGAGAAGGGGCAGGTCTATTCATTTATTATACTGCGGAGGAAGTTCCCCATCAGGTCCGCTCATCCAATGACGTAGGTGGGGTCTGACATACGAGGGGGTGGACCTGATGGGGAACTTCCTCCACAGTGTAATACATGAATAGACCCGCCCCTTCTCACATTCGGCTTCAGGTTCTCAGCCTTACACCTACGTCATTGGCTGAGCGGACCTGATGGGGAACTTTAGAAGGGGCGGGTGTATTCATTTATTGGTAATAAATTAATACACATGCCCCTTCTAAAGTTCCCCATCAGGTCCGCTCAGCCAATGACTAGGTGTAAGGCTAAGCGGACCAGATGCGGAATGTGAGAAGGGGCGGGTCTATTCATGTATTACACTGTGGAGGAAGTTCCCCATCAGGTCCGCCCCTCATATGTCAGACCCCGCCTACATCATTGGATAAGCGGACCTGATGGGGAACTTCCTCCGCAATATAATAAATGAATAGGCCCGCCCCTTCTCACGTTCCGCATCAGGTCCTCAGCCTTACACCTACATCATTGGCTGAGCGGACATGATGGGGAACTTTAGAAGGGGCAGGTCTATTAATTTATTACACTGCGGAGGAAGTTCCCCATCAGGTTCGCTCAGGCTCAGCCAATGACGTTTCGTGTGGACAGCGCTGGACATCGGATCGCCGCGGGACACTGGATTTCATCGCTGGAATGTTTTTTTACATTTTACATTTTTTAATTTTTAATAAAGGACTTTTCCAACGGTGTCTGTGTATTTTTTTTAATTTTTTTTACACTTTCTTTGTATTATGGTAGGGGTACAATGTACCTCATTACCAATTCACATAGGGGGGGTGGGATCTGGGGGTCCCCTTTGTTAAAGAGGTCTTCCAGATTCCGATAAGCCCCCTGCCCGCAGACCCCCACAACCACCGGGCAAAGGTTGTGGGGATGAGGCCCTTGTCCCCATCAACATGGGGACATCCTCCCCATGTTGAGGACATGTGGCCTGGTACGGTTCAGGAGGGGGGGCGCTCTCTCGTCCCCCCCTCTTTTCCTGCGGCCTGCCACTTTGCGTGCTCGGATAAAGGGTCTGGTCTGGATTTTTGGGGGTACTCCACGCCATTTTTTTTTAAATTTGGGGTGGAGTTCCCCTTAAAATCCATACCAGACCTGAAGGGCCTGGTATGGATATTTGGGGGGAACTGCACGCATTTTTTTTTTTAATTTGCGGCAGGGTTCCCCTTAATATCCATACCAGACCTGAAGGGCCTGGTAATTGAATTTGGGGGAACCCCCACACATTTTTTTTTATCAATGACTTTTCTATGTATTGCCGGGAGCCAACAATTCATTATAACCACGAGTGAGTTTTAAATGACTGTTTTTCCTTCAGAAATTACACTTTGTGCAGGGACAGTTCTAAGCACGGGAAACAAGCGCTGCTTTACAGGCATACTATACACACACCCTAGGTACGAAATTTAAAGGAATATTTCACTTTTATTGTTTCACTTCAAGCATTATTAAAATCACTGCTCCCGAAAAAACTGCCATTTTTAAAACTTTTTTTTGCATTGATACATGTCCCCTGGGGCAGGACCCGGGTCCCCAAACACTTTTTATGACAATAACTTGCATATAAGCCTTTAAAATTAGACCTTTAGATTTCTCCCATAGACTTCGAATTTGCCGCGAACACCCCAAATTGTTCGCTGTTCGGCGAACAGGCAATGTTCGAGTCGAACATGAGTTCGACTCGAACTCGAAGCTCATCCCTAGTTATCAGTAATCTGACCCTATGATGGGTATAGATGGTAGCTTATGTTCTGGATGGGGTGAACATCTGGAGGGTGAGTGTGGTAGGCTTGCCATCACATAGGTCTCGAGGTATATCTATATGAACAGTAAGTGTGCGCATAGATAGGTGGTTAGAGTGGTCTGGAGCATAGACAAAAATACACCCAGCTCAACACCCCTAGGCCAAGGGGCATCGAAAACAGTGAGCAATGTCATAATGCAGTCTGAGGCCCCTTCGCCAAACAGAGGGCGGTCAGGATCAATAAAACAAGGTGTGCATGGAAGAGAGAGGTGGAAGGAGAGGGGGAATTGTAGATGTATTAACACACACACACAAATGCACTGCTCCATGTCTCCAGGTTGAGGGGCAACAAAAACAGTGAGCAATGTCATTATGCAGTCTGAGGCTCCTTCCCTGAGCGAAGGGCGGCCAGGATCATCAGGAAGGAGAGTGTATGTAAAAATGGTTGAAGTATAGGAGAGATTGTAGATGTACTTATCTGTGTGCATCCCGCTGCTCAAGCCACGCAATGGCTGCCTCCGGGTCCTCAAAGAAATGTGCTCTGTCATCCCCCTCCACACACAGGCGAGCTGGAAACAGCATGGCATACTTCACATTTTTAATCCGCAGGCGACGTTTCACTTCTGTGAAGGTTTTGCGCTTTCTCTGCACCTCCGCCGAGAAGTCCGGGAAGACAGCGACCATCTTGTTTCCAAATGGGATATTGCCTTTCTCCCTGCTGAGGCGAAGGATAGCATCCCGGTCTCTAAAATTTAAGAATTTTGCTATGAAAGTGCGGGGGAGGGGGGGTGCTCCAGCTGGCGGTGGTCTGCCCGACATGCAGTGTGCACGTTCCACAACAAAGGTGGGGGAGAAGGCTGCCCTACCATACATATCGCAAAGCAGTGTCTCAAGGAACGTAGGGGGGTCTCTCCCCTCCACACCCTCCGGCAGACCAATGAATCTAAGGTTGCATCTGAGTAGTCTATTCTCGATATCGTCCTGCTTTTGCAGGAGCTGATTCACCTGAAACTGCATAGCATCAGAGGAGAACTGAAGGGGGGGATCCTCCACTGTGCTCAGGTGGGTCTCAGCCTCCGTGACTCTCTCCCTAAGCTTCTGGAAATCTTGTCTTACCAGCGAGATATCCACCTTCACCTCTTCTATCTTTGCAGTAAGATTGGTCTGGCATGATGTAACTGCTTCTCGGCAAGCGGTGATGGCTTCCAGCAGCTTTGCCATGTCAGCGCCCAGAGATATCTCTTCCCCCTGTGCGGCGCCGCCATCTTGGTCTGGGGGGTCCGTCTCCACATGGCGATATTGAGCGCCAGTTTAGCGGCCGCTGCAGTGTTCTTTTTTGACGGAGACATGTGCCCTCAGGGTGCCCGGTCCTAAGGATATCAGTCTCTGGTCTCTAGCTGTGATTAGGGTCTTAGGATATGGTAGTAGGATATTCGGCCGGCGGAGCTCAAGTCCTTAGCGTCTTATCCCATGTCGCTCCAGGCCACGCCCCGGTTTCTGAGGTTTTCAACCAGTCCTCTTCACTACCAATTTGTCTGCCTGCCTTTTGGGTTGACGATCTCACCCAGGGTCTTTTCCAAGGTCCTGCTGGCAGTGGTGGCGCAGCTGAGGAGATGCAGGATTCACATTCATCACTACTTAGACGAGATCCTGCTGCTGAACCAAGACAGGCACAAGTTGCTGTCTCACCGCGACAGAGTCATCACAACCCTTCAACAGCTCGGGTGGCTCATAAACTGGGAGAAGAACCAGTTAGATCCATCCCAGCTGCTGGTCTACCTGGGCGCAGAGCTGGACACACGGAAAATTACAGTGTCCCTACCAGAAGGGAAGATTCCCCCTATCTTAGAACGGGCCAAGACCTGCCTCCAGCTTTTGGGCACAATGACGTCAGTAACGCCCATGGTGAACTGGGCCCAGTGGCACGCTCGTCCATTCCAGTATGGGTTCCTTCGGCAGTGGACTCCCAGAATCTTTTTCAGAACATATCTCTAACACAGTCCATGAGACAATCTGGCCTGGTGGGAAGAGAAGAGGAATCTGCTGCAATGTCACTCCTCCTCCCAACATCCTGGATAGCAATAGGGAGCCCATTGCGAAGACCAGTGGGCGCAAGGCAGATGGTCTCACCCACCGAAGGAAATTGTGGCCAGCAGGTTGTAGCTGAGGGCAGCATATCACGATCTCCTGGCCTTTGCCCATGTAATCCGTGGGGGCTCGGTCCTCCTCAAGATGGAAAATGTAACGACCGTAGCCTATGTCAGGAAGCAGGGAGGAACCCAGAGTCTTTCCCTCCTAGGAGAGGTGGAACCCATAATGAATTGGGCCCAGGAGAATCTGTTTCGTCTCTCAGCAGTATATATACCTGTCAATCTACCTGTCCAGGACCACAGTGGACAACAACGAATGGTCGCTTCTGACACAAGTTTTCAGGGAACTGGTAAATCACAAGAATAGGTCCAGGACAGTTGAAAGACACTTCCATAGTGCTCAGAAGCCATTTACAGCCAATTGCGCCCTTAAAATACTAACAACTACTTCGATATTGCAGAAGGGAGCAGGTGAGGGAAGAATAAATGCACTGAAACTGCACTTATACTTTGAGGTCAACTCCATGCTAATGTATCAAACTTTAATCTCTGAAGTGGTATAAAGTGATGTAAAAATACAATTTATATCTTCATGCTAGAGTATAATTTATAATTCCATAGTGAACTCTGCCACTCAGTGGTGTACAGTAACTAGAACCTTCAGGGCCCCGTTTCAAGAAACCATGAAGTGCTCCCCTGACCCCTGGCCTTCCCTCCAAGCCTGGTAGCGGAACACCAGGGCCCAGTCGCAAGTGCAATTTTGGGACCCTGGTAGTTCCACCACTGGTGTCAGTAGTTTTTTTTTGTTATTTTGTTTTCTTCATTATTTTTTATAATTTTTTTATTTGTATTTATTATTTTTACAATATTATTTTTTACATTTTTTAGGAGCCCCATTAGGGGGGTTTGGTGAGATATTTTGAGTCTAAACAGACCTCTGATGTTTCACCATTGAGACAGAGAAAGAGACTGAGGCCTTCAATTTCCATCTCTGCAGCCTCATCTGAACTGAATGAATGGATAGGAGTAGCTCTGTACAGACTTTCCAATTCATTCACAAACTAAAGCATAGTAAACACAGTTTTCTATGTTTCAGTTAAGAATGGACAGAGTCAGTGATCAGTATGGATCACTGATCCTGTTCATTCAGACAAAAAAGGGGCCGGTAAATGATACATTATCTGGCCCCTTTCCCACTTTCCATCCTGACACATCCCCATTAGCAGCTGGCGGGAGAGGGGAGGGAGCTAGCAGAGCTGTGGGGGAGGCAGGAGAGAGCACAGGGGGGCTGGAGAGCACACGGGGAAGCAGAAAGAAGCTGGATATAAAGGGATCGGCAAGGCGGCTGCATATAGAGGGACCAATCTCTCAATTTTTTTTCCTGTAGCCGCTGAATGCCTGTGGGAAGAAGAGGAGGAGAAGTGGGCATTCAGCGGCCCCCTATGCTCCTCTTTTCCTGGTGTACAGGGGGGACCTTGCAATCCCTGTAGGTACACCCCTGCTTCCACCACATTCAAAGATTCTGTGACTTTAGATCTTGTCACAGAAGCTGGAATCTGATGGGATCATTCTGCAACTCAAAATGAGTGCTAAAAATTACTACACAGAAATGTCATACCTAGCTAAAAAAAAAAAAAAAGTCCTGTTTCTTCCTGATAATACTCCAAGAGCAGCCTGACCAATTAACTTGTACTCCAGTACACAGAGCGCTGGCATCCTCACAATGTCAACAGCTAATTTGTACGTTCTGTGGGCCGGATGGATACAGAGAGACACATTCTGACGAGTGGCTCATTAAGTAATTAGTTATGCTTTCTGATCTACTGCTCCAAAACCAGAACGAAGAGCTTATTCATTGACCCCTTCTTCACCAGATGGACAATTATTTTGCTGGTCTTAGTATCAAAGCTTGGCTCATTGGCTTCTCATTCAGTGTAAGGAATTTAATTGCATTTGTTGACTTATTGACCATCAGCTTAATGACTGGTCATTAGGAGTTTTGTCTAAATACCTGTACAACAATCCGTTCTTTTTAATGGTGTACTTATTCTCATCACTCTATTATTTCTTCTCACATCATTTACATCAGGATATCTCAAACCTCTGCTCAAGCACAAGGGGTCATGTTTTGGATTTCCCTGTGTGGCCACTCATGAGATAATTATTAGCTGAGTCAAACAAATTAGGCACATGCATACCCTGGGAAATCCACAACATACAACTTGCTGAGCATGCACAATGAGGTTAGTCTACCTGACTCAGCTTGGCATCAGACTGCTTAGCTCTTTTCTGATACGAACAGATACATGTATGATGATTACATTCAGAGTGCTTTCACTCTAGGATCATATTTGCTACTCTGGCCATACGATTTCTGAGAGGATTTGAAATGAGCAGAGAAGTGCTTTGTTAACATAGATCATCAGCTAATAGAAAAAAAATTGTGTCTGCTTATATGTTGGTGATTGTAAACGATCACCTTGGTATCCTTTGCATCATATCAAGTTTACATTTTTAGGGATTTCATTGAATATCTACTCATTTTACTATGCATCATTATTTTTTTACTTAATTGTTCATACCCTGATGAAGACTCTTAATGAGTTGAAATGTGTTGGGGTGCAATAGCATTGACAGACTGATATTAAAGACATCTCCCTGTGATGGAATGTAGATATGTCATACAGTATATACTGTATACCCTTGTTGTAATTCTGATTGCAATCTTTTATCCTTTGCCCAAATCTTTTTTTATCTGTATTGAATAAAGAGATATATTTTATAAATTTTTGTTATTTGGGGTACCTATACAAAATCCCATTTGATATTAAGTACATAATATTCAATTAAGGATGCTGTACCTACTGTAAATATGTAGATGCTTGGATGAGAGCAATGCGATTATGGTTTACTGGGGAATGTTTATTTCATTGTGCTCATTGTTTTAAAAAAAATACCCTGAGGGTTTAAAGTGTTACTAAACCTAGGAGCCTGCATTCACTATATCTGGTTTCCCACAGTACACAGAACACGGAAATGCAATTATTTTAATAAGTATAAACTACCAGGGGTGTGGCCTGACGCGGCATGTGAACAGACCTGTTCGACGGAGCTCCCGCTGTAGATCCTGTTTGTGATCCTTTCCTCGCCACCTACAACGCCCGATTCAGCCACAACCTGCGCCTAAAGACCTCCAGAGACCCTCGGTTCCAGCGGTGCTCGATAATCCCGGCATGATGACCCGGGGAAACAAAGGAGACGCTCCCAGGCCTTCCAAGATGGCGCCTGGATGTCTCAGTCTCTGCCTCCCAGGACTCCACGAGGGCAGGAGAAGAAGACGAAGCTGGGGGGTAAGTCCACCAAAGCCCCTAAAGGGACAGACCAAACGAGAGACATGCTATATTATGCCAGGAAACTGACAGGCCCGGAAGATTCCCTGCAGACTGTTGCACAGGGTCATGCAATGCCCGCAGAGCAGGCTGAGCAGGGACACACTGACATGCTGGAAGCTGAGGATGATGAAATGGAGTCAGCCCCTGGTTCTGTTCCAGCCTTGCTTGACCAGCAGACAGAGGACAGCAGACAGAGGACAGTCCCCAGCCCACACTCAGTGAAATCCTGCATGCTGTTCACAGGTGCACTGCCTCAGTGGATGCCCTGAAGGAGAGATTTGGGGGGCTGGAGGAGAAAGTTAATCTCCTGAGACATGATATACAGAAGGTCAGGGAGAGGACCACGGCCGTGGAGGGCAGAGTCAGTGATATAGAGGATCAGATGCCACACATGACCCGGGAAGTGAGAGTCGCTGCTCAGCAGGCACGCCAGGCCTTTGATCGCCATGATGAGATCGAAAATCGCCTGAGACGCAACAATGTACGCATTGTGGGGCTCCCAGAAAAGGTGGAGGGCAGGGACCCCACGACGTTCATAGAAGGCTGGCTACAGGAGACCTTTGGTAAAGAGGCTTTTTCTCAGATTTACACGGTGGAACGGGCGCACAGGGTGCCACCTCGCCCCCTTCCCCCCGGTAATCCCCCGAGATCCATGCTTGCTAGACTCCTTAACTACAGGGACCGGGAAGTGATACTTCGAATGGCCAGAGAAAGGGGGGCTGTACATTATAACGGAGCCCGGATTTCCTTTTATCCTGACTTCTCTGCAGAAGTGCAACGCAGAAGATCAAAGTTTATGGATGTCAAGAAAAGGCTGCAGAGGCTTCAGCTGTCCTATGCCATGCTATACCCAG
The DNA here is from genome assembly GCA_029206835.1 of Rana muscosa. Lineage (NCBI taxonomy): Eukaryota > Metazoa > Chordata > Amphibia > Anura > Ranidae > Rana > Rana muscosa. The sequence goes on along the minus strand of CM055117.1, from coordinate 541,813,624 downwards.
CCAAGCTTCGCGTAACAGCCAGAGATGAGGCCCACTTTTTTGAGAATGCACAGGATGCTGCGGACTGGCTAGACCGCAACGAACAAGACTTCCGCAGGAGGGGACCGGAGAATGGTGCAGGTTGATGTGGACAATCCTATCTATATCAAGAGCAATCCGGGTAAAGAAGTGCTGTTGCTGAAATGATGTCACTATGAGAGGATCAATACCTACTTGAAGTTACCAGCGAATAGTTTTCCACTAACTTTTCTGAATTTTTTTTTTTTCGCTGACCTGAGTTTATGGGTGGAGTGTGTCTCTGCACCCCCCCTATGTACCGTTTGCTGTTATGGTGGACATGGCTTATGTTTTTGTGCCCTGTTGGCACTGGAAATGCCAGTGTTGCTATTACTCAACACCGGTGGGGAGTCCCTAGTGACGCCCAGTTGGCAGTCCAGGAGCCACCGGCAGATGCAGATAAGTTTTACTGTTCTTGTTTTTCTTATGCTTCCTACTTCTATTTTTACTGTACTGACACCACAGCGCCGATGCGCAGGAATCTCTGCCACAGTTTCTGCAGGATCGGTGCTATACGCGCCTCTACGGGTAAGGTGGTTAATACCCCTGAAACCATTATATCCGAGCTGGCGTCCTTCTATGAAGGCCTTTATGGATCGAGGGATGCCTACTCGGATGCGGACCTTGGAACATACATGGCTAGTATTGATCTGCCTGCTCTCTCCACATCTGCCAGAGAACAGTTAGATGCACCAATTACTCTGGGCGAGCTGCAATTAGCGGCAAGCTCTTTTCCTACATGTAAAGCCCCCGGAGAGGATGGCCTGCCCATAGAAGTGTACACTCAATTTGGGGAGCACTTGTTACCTGAACTATTGAAGGTCTTTAACGCCGCACTAGAGGGTGGTCAGCTGCCTGGTTCCATGGCTAGGGCTAATATTATTTTACTGTTGAAGCCGGGAAAGGATCCGGTTGACCCTGGCTCCTATAGGCCTATATCGTTGCTGCAGAGCGATGTAAAAATCCTGGCAAAGGTCCTGGCGCGCAGGGTCAACGGGATAATCACGTCTATTATCCACCCAGACCAGGCTGGCTTCATGCCGCAGAAGTCCACCGCCACCAACTTGAGGCGCATGTTCTTGAACATGCAGGTGCAGGCAGACAATGGGGGCCGTAGGGCGCTCTTGTCCCTTGATGCCAACAAGGCATTTGATAGTGTCAGTTGGAGGTTCCTCTGGGCGACGTTGGCCAAGTTTGGCTTTGGGGACAAGTTTATAGAGTGGGTCAGGCTGCTGTACGCGTCCCCCCAGGCGACCATTAGGGTCGCAGGTAGGATGTCACCGGCCTTTGCTCTGGGTAGGGGGACGAGGCAGGGATGTCCCCTGTCCCCCCTGCTCTTCACGATCGCTATAGAGCCATTGGCTGCCCTGATACGGGCTAGTGCCCGCGTCCGGGGATTCCAATACGGCACGCTGCAAGAAAAAATCATGCTGTACGCGGACGACATGCTGCTGTTCCTGGAGGACCCCACGCACTCCATCCCCGGGGCTATGTCAATAATAGAGCAATTCGGCCACTACTCGGGATTGACCATTAATTGGTCAAAATCCGCCCTGATGCTGTTGGATGAGGATGGTGGGGTAGCCCTGCCGGACTCTTGTCCCATCCCAGTTGTATCTAGCTTTAAATATTTGGGGGTACAGGTGTCGCCCAGGCTGGGGGACTACTGCTCCCTTAATGTGCACCCATTGCTGTCCCGGTTTAGGGACAAAATTAATACTTGGAACACCCTAAAAATGTCACTTGCAGGTAAAGCCAATCTGATCAAAATGATTTTAATGCCACAACTACTTTACTTTCTTCATAACTCGCCTGTAGTGATACACCTGAAAATCTTCCGAATAGTGAACACTCTCTTCCGACGGTTGCTATGGCATACTAGGCCCCCTCGGATTAGACTGGAACACTTGCAGCGGGCCAAGGACAGTGGGGGGCTGGCGGTTCCCAATCCTTGGCTGTACTACATAGCGGCCCAGTTACAGCATTTGATCGGCTCTATGTCCCAGGACCCGGGGAGCTCGGCGGCACGACTGATGCTGTCGGCCACTGGCGCTGAGACTATCCCGATGGGGCTGGAGGCGCAAATGTTCCTCAAATCCAACAAGCGGACCCCGACGCTCGCACTTATCCAGAAAGTCTGGAATAAGGGCCGACAACTCCAGGGAGTGCAGGGATTCACAGAGGACAGCCCAATATGGGGCAATAGGTCTTATGTGGAGTTGGTGAAGCTGCAGCAGGGGCCCAGATGGCGTGCCCATGGTGTGGCTCTGCTGTCCCACATTTTCGTTAACGGCAGGCTTCTCACTTTCCCCGAACTGCAGGCCAGATTTGACCTCCCAGCTCATATGCATTATTACTACATGCAGCTTCAACATGCGGTTGCGGCACACGGGAATGCGGTGGAATGGGTTCAGTCGCCCGCCCCGGTGTTCCGTGTGCTGCACACTAGCACTGAAACAAAAGGATTTATCTCACAATGCTACCAGATGTTACTGGCAAGTCACCTACAGGCATTCCCGAGCAGGGCGGAATCCATGTGGGAGAAGGACATAGGTACACTGTCAGGGGACCAATGGGAGGAGGCGTGGCGGTCAGTCACTACTTGTTCTTTAAACGTTGCGCAGAAAGTGTCACAGCTATATATATTATTGAGGGTACATTACACCCCGCTGAAATTATATAAGATGGGTAAGCTCGGGGACCCTGTGTGTGGTAGATGTCAGAGGCACAATGGAGATCTCATTCATCTCCTGTGGAGATGCCCTAAGCTTCACAGGTATTGGACTGAGGTGGTGGGTACAATAAACAGAGTGTTTCAAACTACGATCCCTTTGGACCCTAAGTGCTGCCTGCTGGGGATCTTGGAGGAAGCGATCCCTGGGGAGTTGACCAGGGTCGCGGTCTCTAGGGCCCTGTTTCAGGCTAGGAAGCTTATTTTGATGGGTTGGAAGTCAGTCTCACCGCCTACCACCACCTCTTGGGTAGCACACATGGGGAATACTCTTATAATGGAAAAGTACATATACCAGCACAGGGGAAGCCCGAGCAGGTTTGAGAGAATTTGGTCCCAATGGCTTGATACCCCTGGCCTGAGCCCCAGGGAGCTGGTGATGTCCCGACTTTTGCAGTAAATTTGAAACCAAGCGGCCGAGGATTAATATGCTTATACATGCAAGATTGTGGTGCTGTTTTTTATGTGATCTTATATGTTGTTTTACAGTTCGCCAGCAGAGGGAAACCTTTGCTATTTTTTGTACAATGGAAACTGTTGTGATCTATCTGGTGTTCAATAAAAACCTTTTTGATTCAAAAAAAGAAACTACCAAATACCTTTTCTCATCAGCAGTATATAGCAGTCTTGTGATTTTTTTTTTTTTCACTCTTTATTTTATTTTATCAAAAGTACAAGGATGCAAAATATAAGTGTAGTGCCCTACTCCTGTTGGGTAGACGCTATATGTTAAATTTAGTTGTCTGAGCTGTAGTTCAGCTCAGAAAGAATTATGCAAATTACTGGCTCTGTTTCCTTCTAGTTGGGCTGCGCGTTTTCCACCTGACAGTAGGTGTCAATGTCACCACGGGTCAGGGTTGGAAATGCAGCAGGCTAGGTGTATTGGGTATTCCTTTCTCAGAAGTGGCTCAGTGGGCGTGTTCAACCCACTGTGCATTCTGGGAGGGGGTACTTAAGAGGCAGAGACCGCTCTTTCGGGTTTCGTTGCCGGAGGTCGTTTCCGGATCCTGACCTGAGGGCCCTCCTGGCCTCAGGGATGTGCGAACCATTTTCTGCCTCGGGGGCCTGCTGGCCTGAGGCTCTGCAACTGAGAAGTAGGCCCAGGAGTTGCTGGGGCCTACTAGTCCAGGGATGGTCCTACGCAGTCTTGCCTGCGGGAAGAAGCGGAGCAATTGGGGACTCATTTGAAGGATGCATCCTGGCCAGTTTGCCTCACGGTGCTGCCGGACGGCTGAAAGATTCTGGCACCGTGAGCTGTGTACTTCTGAAGGAACTTTTTGCAAAGTGTTAGTGTGGTTACACGATCTTGTGGTGGAAGGTTGTGGAACGACGCAACGGCACTCATCAAGTCTGCGGCAGAGACTTTGACCGAGCTTCGCGCCGGTTGCTAGGCCAGTGAGAGTAGGCCTATCTGGTGGTTGCTGAATCCAGCGTGGAACTGTTTTATCCTCTGGATCTGGAGATTCGGCCCGTGATCCGCAAAGTAAAGTACCTGAAACTCCCCTATCCCTCTGTTGGAACTGGTAAAATAAAGCCTTGAAGAAAATGTATCCAAGTGTTGGTGTGAACATTTATAAAAGCTAGTGCTACATAAGTATACAAAATAATAATGCTGTGTAACCTCTTGCAGCCCTTGTAGCCTATTAACTTCTAGGTTTTCCAGCCAGAAGTCCCGCCCCTCCCTCTCCCCACCCCATTGCCCTCCCCCCACCCACCCCTCCTCTACCTCTTAAATTCTAAAAGTTAATTTTATAAGTTATCTTTTTATTTAATTGCTCCCGTTGCGGGAGGGTTCCCTCATTCTAAGGACTAAATACCTCTACATATCTACCTGTCTTTTTAAACACTTTCCAACTCTCCCATTATCTGTTGACTCCGCTCTTTCTTCCTCTAGGCTCTGCCTCAAACATTCCATATTATATGTTTCCTCTACTGTAATTAACCACTCTCGGATTGAGGGGCCTTCCGCTTCTTGCCACTTTTTAGGGATAAGTCTTTTTGCGGCATTCAACATATGTGGGATTACTGCGTCTTTATATTGTTTTACTGATCCTTCCACCCCATGTAGCAAGACTATCCACGGGTCCTCTGGTATTTCTTTTTTAGTAATTACTTTTATTAGCTGCAAAATCCCTCTCCAATATTTTTTGATTTTTGGGCAGTCCCACCACAAATGGGCCATCGTTCCTACCACCTTACATCCTCGCCAACACTCTGCACATTTTCCCGGTTGGTACTTGCTGATTTTATCAGGCGCTGCGTACCACCTTGTTAAACATTTATAATTCGTTTCAGACGTTCTGGTGTCTACCGCCGAGCTGTGGGTTAGTTTCAGGATTTTACTAATAGTGATTTATCTATGTGTGACCCCAGTTCCCTTTCCCATTTGTTTATGTGATTTCTATCAGTGTCTGCTTGTAGGAGTTTTCATACTGCACTGAGCTGTCCTATGAGGCTCCTGACCCTTGTGTCTGGACATGTCTGGACAGTGCTGATTGGCCCAGTACTGATCACATGCACTCTCCCAAAAAAAAAAAAATCCTTTCAAGCAATATACACCAAATTGAGCATGTGCAACCTGACTCCAAAGGCTCTGTCTTATCCTCACTTGTCAAGGGGAACAGTGCAGGGAGGGGAGGATCTGTGCATACAAGATCAAGCAGTCTTTTTACACAATGCAGAGGATTGACCCCTTAGGTTGCACAGCAGGTATAACAAGCCTGTTTTACTGCATACACAGAATGATTTTACTGTTGTGGGTTTAGTAACACTTTAAGCCACATTCCCTGACACTCAATTGTCAAATGCCAAAGCTTCAATGGACAGCATAGACTCTAATTTTTCTCATCGGGAAAAATTAATTTTTTTCTCTTTGACGAGAAAAACGACCTTGTGTGGGGCTCTGATCATTTTTCCCGACTAGAAAAATGGCATTAATCACGACGAGAAAACTTAGAACATGCTCTAATTTTTCTCGTCGTGATTCATGGCATTTTTTTCCGCTGCAGTTTTCCCATAGGGAAACACTGCCGGGGAGCCTACACACGGTTGTTTTTCTCGACCAAGAGAAAAAATGTCGGGAAAAACGGCCGTGTGTAGGGGAACAAGCCGTTCCTCGTTTTTCCCGTCGATTTTCTGGACGGTCTTTTCACCGTCGAGAAAATCGAACGTGTGTACGCGGCATCAGTTTGTAGAAGTCAGATAAGCGGGTAAATTGTGATTGGTTTTTGTGAATTATAATGACAAAACTAAGACAAAAAAAGTGCAGACAAAAAAGGATGCAGTTTATGTATCATTAATCAGCTCTAGCAAATTATGTTCCTAGATAAACAGGGCTGTGCATATGTTTAGTGATAAATTGTTCCAGAATGAAAAATCTTATGTTGGTTTAAACAAAGTAGATGGGAAAGGTGAAAGACACATCTATTGTACAAAATCAGGATTCAATTAGAATCAACTTTTTATACAACAAAATATCAGAAGAAATCAGTAAAGATGGAGATAATATAGAAGAAATTCTGCTCCTGATCCCTTTTTTTTGTGTAATTTTCAACACCATTGTTGAATGAATTCTCAATACATGTAAATATTCTGCCTTCTGTTTTTTCTCAGTTTTGTCTCAGTAACACTAAACTTACATGGCTTACATTAAATTGACTTATAGCACAGAGAGTAGCACATCCTAATAAATATGGCTGTCTAAAGGCCCGTACACACGATCAGATATTCCGACAACAATTGTGTGATGGACGTGTTTTGTCGGATAAACCGACCAACTGTATGCTCCATCGGACAATTTTTGTCGGGATTTACGACAACAAATGTTGGATGGTCATGCTCTCAAATTTTCCGAAAACAAATGTGTTCCGTCGGATTATCCAATCGTGTATACACAAGTCCGTCGGACTAAAATCTAAAGTACAAACACGCATGCTCCGAACCAATGCTAACCGTAAGACAACATTAGCAGAATTTGCCCAAAGGGTGGCGCTAAAGAGCAGAAAAACCACATCGTTTTGTGAATGTTGGCTGAAAAAGTTCTGCCATCTGTATGCAGAACAAGTTCATGGCCAACGCCCTTCGGACAAAATTCCATGGATTTGTCCAAAGAAAATAAGTTTGTGTGTATGAGGCTTAAGTTTCTGCACAGTACCAAGATTTGTGAACCCAACAAACGGATTGGATCCTCTCCCAGGCAGAACCCCAGAGTGTTAGATCTTCCCCAAAACCATTAGTACATATGTTATACTACTAATGATCCAAGATGAAATATATGAAAGGTCCAGTAGAGAAATCAAATTTGAACCAAGCATGGTACTGAATCAATAGAGAGAAGCATGGCCAGACAAATAAGTAAAGCAAGTGATAGATGGAATCACTTTGTGTGCATCCCACAGTGATCACTGCAGGTAAATCGCTGGCTGTACAAACAGCCACAAATAGCTGCAGCTGCCAAAAACCTGTGAATACATTGTGTGGGCTTGGTGGCCAAAGGTAACAGCTCAAAGGTGTCAAAAACAGCAGTAAGAATCAGCAGATTCCTGCGGCTGCCATTCGCACCATGGCAAAACGCCCCTGTGAATATGGCCTAACTAAACCTGTTGAACAGGCAGAGGGTGGAAATTCTCTAAGGTGTTTAGCCCTTTTTTGAGGAGGGATTATTGTAATAGAATGTATTCAATTATTGACACCATTTTTAAGTAGAAATGAACTTTTCAATAATGTGTTTTGACATACTAACAGTTTGCAAAGAGACACACCCTGCTACTCATTTGTGGTTAAGCTGATTCATGGATCAGCCTGATTGTATAAGCAAAGTCATCTTTTAGCTCTTGTAGACTGCTGAATCTAGTTTAACATCATGATAAGAATATACTGTGTTTGTATAATTTTTAGAGACATATGCATTAATACACAGCCCCTCCTATCTTTCTTTTGCATATAAGCCACTCTGAAATTCAATAAAGGCCAGTGATCTAATGAACACTCAAATCCGTTTCCTAGTGTATCATTTGATTTCTCACGGATCCGGGGGTCACTGAAAATTATCTTGCATTTACCTGAAGTACACCTGGGTGGCCGTATTACCTGCTTCAGATGGTGGCAGCGGTGGGGATGAAAAAAATCACCTTTGGTAAGAAGAATCTTTTTGTCTTTTAGACAGACTGTTTTCTCTTACCTTAGCTCTGATTTAAATTTCATCTCAAACTAAATTTATGTAGAAGAGGGATACGAACCACGCCTTGGTGTATAGGGGATTTTTGGGGAAAATCCGCCTTTGAAAGTACCTTTTTGAGAAGGTCCTAATTAATTAGAAGCGTTTTGGGAACGCTGTAAAGTACCTTTGAGAAGGTCCTAATTAATTAGAAGCGTTTTGGGAACGCTGTAAAGTACCTTTGAGAAGGTCCTAATTAATTAGAAGCATTTTGGGAACGCTGTAAAGTACCTCTCAGAAGGTCCTAATTAGAAGCGTTTTGGGAACGTTGTAGAAAAGTGTACACGACAGTCCTTTTGGCAAGGAGCTGAAATGGTTAATGAGGATTATATTTCGGTGACCCAACCTACTTTCGCTTTTCTTTCTGTCGCATAGAAGTAATAATATTATTTGTTGTGTAGATACACTGACTGTAAGGTGAGACAGTCAAAGTGGTCTACAGTCCAAATATCGTGAGAGTGGTAAGTACTTTTGTATGTACAGGGGGTCCCCGGGTTACAAACAAGATAGGGACTGTAGGTTTGTTCTTAAGTTGAATTTGTTTGTAAGTCGGAACAGGTACATTTTTTAGGGGTAGCTTCATAGGGAAGGGTTACACCCCTGTAACATTTGTTTTGCTGTCTGTGCACCTGTTCAGAAGATTTCGCCTCACTTTCCATCCCAATGACAAATGGATTTTGACATTTTTTGGTTGTTAGGGAAACATGGACTGGTGATAAAGCTCCAGTGGAGGTATCTTTTTCCCATAAAAATGCTTACAGGAGAGAATTTCCCTTCCTAGGGGTAGATTTCCTCTCACTTCCTGTTGTCTCCCTCCGTTTGTAAGTCGGATGTTTGTAAGTAGGGGACCGCCTGTATGTTTATAAATGTTGTCACTGTGGTGCAGATGGGACAAAGGGGTTTTAGCTATGCTATACAAGCCAAGGTTTTAAGAAGGGAAAGTTGTTGTTAGTATAGGGAATTCTCTTCCATCTGCTCAGAGAAAAATGCTTACATTATATGTTTGTTTGTTGTCGTCTTGGAATACCAATTTAAAGTATAAGTTGTTTTTTCTTCTGAAATCAAATGGATTGTTGAGTAATTGATATATGTCCTTTGATCCTGCCAAGTAGGAGAGCGTTGCTAAAGTGGGCAGGTGAGAGGGACAGTGTAGGGTACTCATCTGTGTGTGATGCTTTGAGTGATTCCTCCTATCCAAAGTATTGTTTAGCACAATACTCAGAGGTATATGTCTGCTTGCATAAATCTGCTATTTCACTTCAAGTGAAAGAGGGGATCAAACAACCGACCATACCTTCGTCAACGCTTTTGCGCAAAGCATACTGCTATATTTGCATTCCATACGCAGCGAGTCCGAGAGACTTGCTGAGGTGGAGAAAATGTTAAAGGAGGATTTAATTCAGAAAAGTTATCTATATAGATTAAAAAAAAAATACATGTTTATTGTTAAAATGTTGCAACTATTGTCAGTCTATTCATGAAATGTGTTGGGCACATATTCCCATGCACAATGCATAGTTAATTGTAAACATTAAAAGGGGAATGTGACGTCACTGATAAATTACATGTTTGCGCTGGTACCAAATGTTTTTTTTGAGGAATCTGATCAGATACAATTTTTTTTAGAGTAGCATTTCAACTTATACATGGGGTATTTTGATTATTTCAGTTAGGTTCTGTTTCCACTATTGCAACCCCAGATTTGTGTGTTTTGCAGTGCGACTTTGCAATGCGATTTTTGATGCAATGTCATGCGAAAGTGTGAGAAAAGGTCGGCAAGAACCTTTCTGCGTCGCTGCGACTTGAGTCGGACTGCACTGCCTACAAAACGCACACCTTTTTGGGCAGTGAGGAGTGCGAATGCACCGCAGGTGTGTGAGCCAGCCTCATCCAAGGAAGTTATGTATTCCGGGCGCTACGCCAGAGTAATTGTGGTTGGTAAACAAAAAGGAAGTAACTTAAGGTTTGTGTAATCCTATGCACTAGGGGAAAATATGAGAGATATGAAAAAAAAAAAAAAATAAATAATAATGGTAAAGGTGTTTAAAAGCTGTTCAAAGGGCAAATATGGAAAACATTTCTAAATGAAGAATGAATGGAGTGGCCAAATGGATGTGAATAAAATGAGAAAGTGGTTGTATTGTGTTTAATGAATGCACAAGGTATTATTTGATTAGTAAAGTATCTTAAGTGTTTGTTTAAAATGTACACAAAGAGTTGTCTCATATTTGTTTTCTTGTTTAGGGAGTAGAAGTTATTAGGCCCATGTTCCTGATAATATATATTTCCCTAAAAGTTTGGGTTAAGTAACCGGGATATACAAAATAAATTGTTGCATATATTGAGTCCATGAGGTACTAAAATATGATGGGAAAGTTTGTTTGAATAACAGTCAGAGTGACTATTCTGAATATATTTGCCTTTTGAATTCCCAGTTTCAATCGTGAAGTGTTAATGATGTAATGAAGTTTATCCATCAATGTTTTGTTTGTTGCTGATGATCAGATATATTTGAAAAGTTAGGAGGCTGACTTCTGAGTCAGAATATGTGTTTGGGTAAAATGTTCTGTTCTGAGTTCCTCTGGTCCACTTGGGTCCCGGGGATAGAAGAAACTAAAGTTGTTTAAGTTTTATTGAAGTCCTGCTGTAATACTGGATTTGAAAAAATGTTTAGTTAAATATATTGAATCTATATAATGAAGACTGTTGCTGAGAAACATTTTATATCTCTGCATGCTTTACTTATGTTTCAGTTAATGAGGAATATTATTTTTAATACCTCCAATGGTTAAGGCCTTAATTGATCAGATATATTCTGTGATTATTTATGTTGGATGAGGAATATCCGCCCCAGCCAGCATTCACCCCTAGCCCTCCGGCACATGAAGAAATGCCCATCCCATTCCTACCCTATACCCCATTCATACCCTGCCTTATACCCTATCCGGATGAAGAGATGACTACAGCTTTTACATGGAAATCTTTGTTGTTCATCTTTGTTGTTCATCTTTGTTGTTCAAATGCCATGGGAGATGCTGAGATGAGTAAAGGCGGACACCTGCTGGAAAATATTCCTGGAATGACACCTTGAGGGTTAGCCATGACGCACGCCCAAGGTCTACGAAATTCCAGTGAGCATCACAAGGGAGTGATCCAGATATGTCAGCCCAAAGACCCAAGTCTAGCCCAATGCATCAGTTCCCGTCTGTCTGTGGATATCGAGTTCTATCCTTACAAAGAGGCAGGGTTTTGGGGTAGAAGGATCTCTGTAAAATACGGATAAACACAGAATCGAACCAAAAGTTTTGGGAAAAGTTTAGGAGAATGAGAATGTGGACATTTCCTTTTTCCTTCCCTTTCATTAATTTATTGGACATTCAGAAGCCATACAAGAGATTTTTTTGTGCTTTTCTTTCGGACAATTTTTTATTTGGTCTAAAGGCTGTCATGCCCCTCCCACTTGCTTTTAAGGACTGTCACGCCCCTCCCCCTTTGTATTTCATGGACAATTGCTATGAAGCTGAGATTATCTGTTTATTGTTACATGCTTAGGATAATGATATGAGAAAGTAGTCCAGATGAATGTCGGGGGCTTCAGGGTTTGTGATTATCACGTTTGTGATAAAAGAGGGGATTGTAATAGAATGTATGAAATTATTGACACCATTTTTAAGTAGAAATTAACTTTTCAATAATGTGTTTTGACATACTAACAGTTTGCAAAGAGACACACCCTGCTACTCATTTGTGGTTAAAGTGGTGTTCCGGCCGAAATTACACTTTTTAAATAAAAATACCCCTAGAATACACAATTTTAATGTATTCTAGTAAAGTTAGTCTGTAAACTAAGGTCTGTTTTGTTAGGTTATTACAGCATTTAGATAGTGTATAAACTAGAAATAGGCCGTGGCCATTTTAAGTGTGGGCATCTGAAGCCAGACTGCATATGTCTTCCTGGATATCACAAGCAGTGTAATCGGTTTCAGTTTCATGTTATATTTTCTCTCCAGTTTCATAGCAAGCTCCCACCCCTTATTAATGTAAACATCTCCTCCCCTCCTTCCCTCCAGTATGTACAAGCAATAATATTCTAGAAATACAGAAATCTTTTGCTAAGGGTAAGAGCTTTAAAAAATTCCTAATTGTAAACAAAATCATTTGTTTCTGTGCAGATATATCTACATTATATATATATATATATATATATTATATATATATAATCTTATTATGTAGATATATCTGCACAGAAACAAATGATTTAGTTTACAATTAGGACATTTTTAAAGCTCTTACCCTTAGCAACAGATTTCTGTATTTGAAGATGAGGGATGAGGGACGAGAAGGCCGAAGGTGAGGCATGAGGGGTATGTGTGTGTATCAATCACAGCACATTGCATCACCCCCAGCACATCGAATCGCATGGCCCACAGAACATTGCATCACCCCAGCACATAGAATCGCATGGGCCCACAGAACATTGCATCACCCCAGCACATCGAATCGCATGGACCCACAGCACATCGAATCGCATGGACCCACAGCACATCGAATCGCATGGACCCACAGCACATCGAATCGCATGGACCCACAGCACATCGAATCGCATGGACCCACAGCACATCGAATCGCATCACCCCAGCACATCGAATCGCATCACCCCAGCACATCGAATCGCATCACTCACAGCACATTGCAACACCCCCAGCATATCGAATCGCATGGGCCCACAGCACATTGCAACACCCCCAGCACATCGAATCGCATGGGCCCACAGCACATTGCAACACCCCCAACACATCGAATCGCATGGGCCCACAGCACATTGCAACACCCCCAGCACATCGAATCGCATGGGCCCACAGCACATTGCAACACCCCCAGCACATCGAATCGCATGGCCCACAGAACATTGCATAACCCCTAGCAAATCGATTCGCATCACCCCAGCACATCGAATCGCATGGGCCCACAGCACATTGCAACACCCCCAGCACTTCGAATCGCATGGGCCCACAGCACATTGCAACACCCCCAGCACATCGAATCGCATGGCCCACAGCACATTGCAACACCCCCAGCACATCGAATCAAATGGGCCCACAGCACATTGCAACACCCCCAGCACATCGTTCTTGGGTTAATATGTTCAACAAACCAAACAGACCCCGCTTCAAAGAATACACTCGCATTTATTTGATAAAAACAAGCATGTAGTAAACAGCCAGCATCTCACGTAATCCAGTGAAAACCCCCGCCGCCAGGCTCAACCTCTACGCGTTACGCCACCAATGCACATGGCTTCATCCCCTTCAGATGAAGCCATGTGCGTTTGTTCTGTAATGCGTAGAGGTTTAAAATTATTTATTAAAAAGTTGTGCACTTACAAACATTTAGCAGCATACAGGCATGTACATGAAAGCCTGAAAAGGCAGTTCTGATCAACAGTCTCCAAAATGGCCGTGATGGGGCCACGCATGTGTGGTGTATTGTGCGTTGTATGTCCTAGCTCCACCCTTGACTAAGTCCATAGGGTCCAAATTCTGTAAGTATCCCATTTTATCAGCTTGAACTGGCAGGGTTTTTATCTGTAAACATTTGTGGCAAAATCTACAAAGACTAGTCACAGTATTTCTCATCTTGGGCCAATAGAAAGGGTCTTGAACTAGGCCATAAGTTTCCTTAGTTCCCAGATGACCATGGTGATCTTGCAGACTTCTGAAAACCATATTTCAGGAACATTATTGGGGAAACCAGTTGTCGTCCCCCAAGGTGGTCAGGATACACTACCACATGATAGAGCAGTCATTTTTCTATCTTAGGTTACAAGTATGCTAGCCTACCCTTACTGTGGCCGCAGGAAAACGCAAAATGTGTAAACAATGCAAATCAGGTTTTTACTGCGATTTGGCTGTGATTTAGTGTACATGAAGCCTTAAACTTCTCTTCTCTTCACTTCTTCTCTTAAGAACTGATCTCCCTCAGTAGGTAGAGTCTTCAACATCTCTTGGCCTTTGGCACTCATGGCCCTATACAGAGGTCCATTTAGGGGGCAGCCTTTTGACTGTTTATCATCCGCTGTGGAGATATGGAGCAGTTGTCAAATGACCCCAGTGCTGTAGGATAGGCAAAACTTTCCTGGAACAGCTCCTGGTCCACCTCCTATGAAGTCGATCAGCTACATTTCAGAAAAGGCTACTTGATCTTCAGCCATGCCATGGCACACAGAGCCCCAATGCCAAGACCAGGGCAATCTTCCCCTTCACTGCATTCAGTAACAGAAGCTAATTCGGGATGTCTAGTTTGTACTTCAGGGTAAATCGGTAGTTGGATAAGGCAACCGACCAGCGATGTCCTGTGGAATCGAGTTTGGCTGTGGTTAGGACATGCATCAAAGGATTATTATTCGTTCTTAATTCAAACAAGCTCCATACTGATAATCATGTAACTTATCAACGATGGCCAATTTAAGTGCCAGGATTTCCAACTTGTGGACTGGTTAATTGTGCTCAATAGGAGAGAGGCTTCCGTTAATGGGAAGGCTGCCCGGAGCCCGGCCTAAATTTGTAGGAGGAGTCGGGGGGTATTTAAACCCGCCCTCCTCCTCCTTACTCCTGTCGGTCTGACATTTTCTGTTTACCTGCATCATTTCCTGTTGACCTTTCCATGTCACTTCCTGTTTTGCGGCTCCACGAGGACTCGGCTCCCTTCGGCTGTTTGCGGCAGCTCTCGGCTCTTCTCGGCGGCCCTCGGCAGGTTTCGGTTCCGCACGGTGGCTCTCGGCAGTCTTCGGATCCGCACGGCGGCATTCGGCTCCGCTCGACTCCCATCTGTTGGCGTCCGGCGGCTCCTCGGTTTTTGTTGGTTCTGGTTAAGGTATCGTTAAGGAGGGCATGGGCTGGCCACTAAGGGGGGGGGGCTGTCAGAAATGGGGGGTTGCTTGCATGTCAGTCTGGAGACGGATTTTAATGCTCGTTCCTGTGCAGGGGGGGGGGAGGTGGGGGAGAGACTTATCACACATGTTGATTTAGTCCAGACAGGGGTGAAACACTAAAACAATAGGCACCACATTCCAAAGATGAATAAATTGGACAAGGGATGAGGAAGGTGGGATTTTAACGGTGCAATATTCAACCATGTAGTGATGAGAAGAATATGACAATGATACAAATTTATTACGTTTATAAAGTTTTATTAATATCACAATTAAAAAATCCTTTCTGGATGTATAATGAAAGTGGTGGTCACAGTTAGTGGGCTACAATCAGACACATCGAAAGGAATCCCATATACCCAACATGTTTCACTGAACGCTTCTTCAGGGGTATGCGATAGCAATCCAAAGTTAATTATAACTGTACAGAGAAACAAAAAACACAATCGCTAATAGGTTACATTAGATAATCTACAAAATACTCATTGGGTCAATGGTGGAGTCACAAATTGCTGAAAACATAATAGGCGACCATGCTTACCCAGACCAACTCCCAACCTGCCACGCTCAAATCCCAGGATCAGAAATACAAGGACCCCCCCACACAGGGAGGGGGAAGGGGAAGAGTGCCCTTAAAAGGACCCGCAGAGGTTACTATAGGGATGGACTGGAAAAAAGGTTGAAAGATCTATATGTTAAAACCTACAAATATACTGATCCAAACCAGAAACAAGACTGAATATTTATAATATTTAACACTTACATAAAAGCAAGTAGTAACTGAGCTTAAATAGAGGGGAATGCTGGAGAAAAGGCTTATTAAACCACAAGTTGTCACAATGGTAACTAAAGAAAAAATGGAAAAAATTTGGAAAAAAATAGGAAAAAATTAGGAAAAAATTAGGAAAAAAATTTAAAAAATATATAATTTATTTAAAAAAAAAAAGATGTACCGCTATCCTCCAAGGGGCACAAGATACAGAGCAGGACAATCATAATAAAGTAAATTGTATCTCTATACAAGGAGAAACAAGACATAGACCAATGGTCTCCAAATATTTGTGTAGCGGTCTCACCCGCCTTCTCCCCTCTCTTTATGGCTGTATGACTCGTCTAGGGGTATCTGGGAGAAGGGGGGAAAGATGCACACCACCAGCTCGGCTCTCTGATGTAGTATGCAGAGATATGAGCTAACCGTTTACCTTCGGGTCTGCATTTTAGGCCGGAGCCTCAGCTTCTCCTATGGAGGATGATTGCCACTGTCACAGACAGGGACACTTAGCTTCCAGTAACACGAGTTCCACACCAATAAAAAGTCCAACACTGTTTTATTTGCTTTGATCAATAGGTAGGCTGGTTGAACTTTAAAAGAACAGACAGGGTGTGGGAAAGAGTAGGTCCAGGCACAACTTAATGAATAAACTCTCTCCCGTTCCGTTTAGTGCAAACAGGCTTGGCGCACAGTCGCTGCCACCGACTGTGAATTTGGTCCCTGCCACTGACCTTGGTGAACGCTGAGGCCTCTGCCACAGGCCTTAGATGATGCCTACCACTGACCTGATGAAGATGGGTCTCTGCCACAGACCATGAGAACATGAAATACCTCCGTTAGGACAAACGACCCCTGTCAGAGGAAGACATCCATCCGGACGGTCACCAGAGGCCCACACCGGCACCGGCAAAATGCTGCACCGGCTCTACGGGAGGGTCACCTCTCCGGTCCCTTACGCCCTGGATTCAAGCACCCAATACCGGGGGCACCTTAGGAATACTTCGCCCTTGCGGGACCCAGTCGAAGGTACTGGGCCCCAGGCCTCCTTGTAAAGTACCTCACCCCAGGCTGAAGGTGCCTGGGATGGAACTCGACTCCACATGCCCAGGCCAAGGGCGCCTGGGCACAGACGAACCGCAGCAGCCCCCAGGCCGAAGGTGCCTAGGGAATGGGCCTTGTGCACAAGATTTCCACCCCCTTTATATCCTCTCCCAGCAGGCACAGCGGGTTCCCCGCCCCGCCGTACTACTGCCGCGAGAGGACACAAAGGGCACGGCGCTAGAATGGCAGTTCAACCCCGGTCTCAGGTGACAGCGCCACCTAGGGACCGCAGGGAACATGACACCATTCATACCTCCCACACTGCAAAGTGTCAATGAATTCGCTAAAATCAATGTATCTGGGCCATCTATGGCCCAGATACACCCCTCTAAATTTGACACCCGCTACATTTGATATTAGATGCCTGTTAGAAAAGCATGAGGATAATGTTCATCTAAAATAAAAAGAGGAAAAGCATATGGTATAGAGGCTAGGTACAGCCAAGACTTACCAAGCAGGTAGAGGTGCAATGGATCCAGATCCCCCAGGCTCTCAGCATTGTTGGACGCCATGAGTGCCGGTTAATAGTGACCTCGCGAACGCAGTCAGCGTCCAACGTCACTGGCTGCGTCGCGGGCGAATCGTGCCAATGCGCATGCCCGAGGGCCGAAGGACCCGGCCGACTACAAGGGCCAGAGTGCACCGCAGTTGCGGGAGGGGCGTGCTGACGTCAGACCGCTAAGAGAATATGCGACTGAGCAAAGCATCGTCACCATCCTGCAATTCCCACTAAATGACAAAGCAGATTGGACAGACCAAATCAAGGGAGGGAACAACAAAGGGACAAGAAGCGGCACAAGTAATGCGGCCAGGGGTCACAGCATGGCACAGTAAGGGCGGCTGGTGGAGGAAACCAGACACCCTGGGTGCCCATACGGCTACAAAGGACACTCAAAGGAAGGGGCCCTTCCCTGGGATAGGAAGCGGTGGGCAGAGGGGAGGAGGAATGATGTAAATAGAATCATGGGACAAGGATGGTGGATGATCTGGTGTGGGGACCAACCAGATCCAGACAGCCAATATTATTCAGAAAAAATGGGACACCCCAGTGAGCATACAAGAAAGTTAAAATTACATCTGGAAAAATGTAACAAGAATCAAAGAATACATAATATACCAACAGATAATAAACAATAATAAACAAACAGAGGGGAATTGATGTTACTAGTGACATACAGAGATATTAAACTTCATGTCCAAGGCGGCATAGTCCGGTTTGCACAGGAGTACGCCGCCTGGGGCAAAGGTGGGGTAGCAAGAAAAGAGAAGAAAAAGACTTGAAAAAGCTTGAAAAAAAGGTGGAGAAAAATGGAATAACAAAAAATAAAATATGATAAATAAAAAAAAAAAAATAATAATAAAAATAAAATAAATATAAATAATAAATATAAAATAAAATATAAAATAAAATAATAATAATGAAAATGAAAATACATAAAAAAAAAAAATGGAAAATACAAAAATGTAAAGGGGAAAGGAAGGAGAGGAGAGAAAAGGGAGAAGAAAGGGGGGAGGGAAGAGGGGGGGAATTGAAAGAAAAAATGGCTGAAAAACAGAGGAAAGGGATGGGGGTGAGGACCCCAGGGATCAAAGCTAGAAAAAAATAAATAAATAAAGCATCGGGCTTAAAGAAAGGGTTTAAAACTGAGATTTTCATTGAAACCTGGAAATTGTGTGGTAAGCATGGTCGCCTATTATGTTTTCAGCAATTTGTGACTCCACCATTGACCCAATGAGTATTTTGTAGATCATCTAATGTAACCTAGTAGTGATTGTGTTTTTTGTTTCTCTGTACAGTTATAATTAACTTTGGATTGCTATTGCATATCCCTGAAGAAGCGTTCAGCGAAACATGTTGGGTATATGTGATTCCTTTCGATGTATCTGATTGTAGCCCACTAACTGTGACCACCACTTTCATTATACATCCAGCAAGGATTTTTTAATTGTGATGTTAATAAAACTTTATAAACGTAATAAATTTGTATCATTGTCATATTCTTCTCATCACTACATGGTTGAATATTGCACCGTTAAAATCCCACCTTCCTCATCCCTTGTCTAACTTATCACACATATGTCTCTGCAGAAGGGGAGGACTGTTACACACATGTCTCAGCAGGGGGGTGGGTCTTGTCACACACATGTCTCTGCGGGGGGGGGGGGCTTATTCCACACATGTCATGGCAGGTGGGGGTGGGGGGGCGGAGGGCTGGTATCTGCTTTCTGACAGGTGGTGCTGCAGGTGCATCGGTGCGGTTGTCACACATGGCTTTTCCCTGCGGGCATCACTCTGTCACACATGTTAGCAGGCAGGGGAGTGGAGGGGGGGGGGGGTCGGGCTCATGTGCGCAGTCTGTGCCTCGTTACAAGCACGTTTTAATTTAAGTATGTCATATCTCTGCAGGTTTTGATGTATACATCTGTCATTTTTTCTTTTTAGGATGGTGATCAGGGGCTTACGTCTCGCCTATCTGTGTTTCTGTTTCAGGGTGTTGCAGTAAGTGTCATGTGTTTGGTCATCCACGACCGGGGGTGCAAGTTTCACTCCTGGGATGTCACAGGTTTCCTTGGTGATAGATGCACGAGGGGAGGCCGGGTTTTGGGTTGGGTAAGGTCTTACACGCGCAGGTGTCATTATCCTTTCTCAAGCCTCATGGGATCTTTAGGAGGGTAGTCACACCACTGCGGGATCACCCACCACGTTTGTGGGTGTCAACGGTTTGAGATGTTTCGTTTTTAATTGACTTGCGCAGTGGCAAGTCTCCTCAGCCGTTTTTAGTCACGTCATGTCACGATCATGCTTCATCTTGTAACACTCGGTCAGTGGCCTGACATGTTTTCAGGTCTCGTAGATGGGGTTACGTGGTATTATCTGCTTTGCTTCAGATTCTCGTTTCGTGTTCAAGGGTCTGACATGTTTTCAGTCCCGTTCGTACATTTTATTTCAGGGTGTACTTCGGGCACCAGACGCAAGGTTTTCGGTTAGGGTCGAAGGTTACGGTCAAGGTAAGTCAGGGTACTGGTGCGTTATTCTCTCATCGCTCTTCATTCACTTAGGGTTGTTCGCCACTGTGGTTTACCTATTTTGTTTTAGGTCTTAGCAGGTTGAGATGTTTTGTTTTTAATTGACTTGGGCAGTGTCATTTATTATGTGCTTTTTGTTTTAATTTTGTTGGACTTGTCACGTTTTCAGGTTCAGGAGGGCTTGAGTGTACGTTTTGAATTGGCCTGCGGCCGCAGTTGTCTCGGCACTCTTAGTAGGGAGAGGGGGGGGTCGTTTTGGGCCAGTTAGGGTTTGTTGGCCAGGGTTGGGGGGTGGATTGAGGGTTGTTTGAAGGTTTGATTGATATGAGGTGGTTTCTGTCATAGTGTTTTTGTTTGTTTTTAATTATTTTTAGAGCATGTCTCAAGCTGCGGACATCGAGGACTTTGCCTCCATTTCTCTTTCTCCAGCAAGGGGGTCGGATCGGGGCGGCACACCTTCTCTAAGGTCCTGGACTGACCCAAGCTTAGTGGCGGAATTACGTCTCAGGGGTATCTCTTACGCGGCGTCAGCCTGTAAGGCTGAATTATTCAGACTGTTGTTCCCCTCCTCTTTGAGTTACAATGCGGAGCAGGTCACCCTGCGTTCGCTGGCTATATCCCTGACACAGATCCATTCCACCCTTAGCTCACTGGCGGGCTCATTTCAGGAATTACGAGCCAGGGTGGAGGTTCTGGAAGCTAGTCCAAATGCGGGCCCGGGGGATCTGGCTGCCCCCCACCCCAGAGCACCCTGCCCCCATGTTGATGAGGACAGGGCCTCTTCCCGACAACCCTGGCCGTTGGTTGTCGGGGTCTGCAGGCGGGGGGCTTATCGGAATCCGGGAGCCTCCTTTAATAAGGGGGCCCCCAGATCCCGGCCCCCCCACCCTATGTGAATGAGTATGGGGTACATCGTACCCCTACCCATTCACCTGGTGGAAAAAATTGCAATAAAAACACAGCTCCGGGGTCTTCTTCCGACTTCGGGGGTCTCCGGTGTCGTCGCCGCGCTCTCTGGTTCTTTCTTCTGCCGGGCCACCGCTATCTTCTTCCAACTCTTTTGCTAGCGGGGCCCGGTCTTCTCCGTCGCCTTCTTCCCTCTTCTCCTCTCCGGTTCTTTCTTTCTTCCGCCGGGCCTCCGCTAACTTCTTTTAGCTCTTTTGCTAGCGGGGCCCGGTCTTCTCCGTCGCCTTCTCCCCTCTTCTTCCCTCCGGGTTTTTCTTTCTTCCGCCGGGCCTCCGCTAACTTCTTTTAGCTCTTTTGCTAGCGGAGGCCCGGTCTTCTCCGTCGCCTTCTCCCCTCTGGTTCTTTCTTTCTTCCGCCGGGCCTCCGCTAACTTCTTTTAGCTCTTTTGCTAGCGGAGGCCCGGTCTTCTCCGTCGCCTTCTCCCCTCTTCTCCAGTTCTTTCTTTCTTCCGCCGGGCCTCCGCTAACTTCTTGCAGCTCGTTTGCTAGCGGAGGCCCGGTCTTCTCCGTCGTCTCGTCCGGCTCTCCGTTGTCCTTCTGCCGGCCCCTCCACTAACTTCTTGCAGCTCTTTTGCTAGTGGAGGAGCTGGTCTTCCCGTCGTCGCCATCGGCGTCTTCTTCTCCTCCTCGATGTTGACTCGTCGCTTCCTCTCGCAGTAATGCTAAATCTTCGGTCCGCATGGATTAATATAGGCTTCTCATGACGTCCCAGTCACATGCTCCGGGTGGCCCCGGACGAGACGACGGGGAAGACCGGGCCTCCGCTAGCAAAAGAGCTAAAAGAAGTTAGCGGAGGCCCGGCGGAAGAAAGAAAGAACCGGAGGGGAGAAGGCGACAGAGAAGACCGGGCCTCCGCTAGCAAAAGAGCTAAAAGAAGTTCGCGGAGGCCCGGCGGAAGAAAGAAAGAACCGGAGGGGAGAAGGCGACAGAGAAGACCGGGCCCCGCTAGCAAAAGAGCTAAAAGAAGTTAGCGGAGGCCCGGCGGAAGAAAGAAAGAACCGGAGAGGAGAAGAGGGAAGAAGGCGACGGAGAAGACTGGGCCCCGCTAGCAAAAGAGTTGGAAGAAGATAGCGGTGGCCCGGCAGAAAGAACCGGAGAGCGCGGCGACGACACCGGAGACCCCCGAAGTCAGAAGAAGTCCCCGGAGCTGTGCAATAAAATACTTTTAAAAACTGTGTTGTGTTTTTATTGCAATTTTTTTCCACCAGGTGAATGGGTAGGGGTATGATGTACCCCATACTCATTCACATAGGGTGGGGGGGCCGGGATCTGGGGGCCCCCTTATTAAAGGAGGCTCCAGGATTCCGATAAGCCCCCCGCCCGCAGACCCCGACAACCAACGGCCAGGGTTGTCGGGAAGAGGCCCTGTCCTCATCAACATGGGGGCAGGGTGCTCTGGGGTGGGGGGGCCGCAGGTCGCCCCCCTGCCCCAGAGCACCAAACCCCCCATGTTGAGGGCATGTGGCCTGGTACGGTTCAGGAGGGGGGGCGCTCTCTCGGTCCCCCCTCTTCCCCTGCAGCCTGCCAGGTTGCGTGCTCGGATAAGGGTCTGGTTTGGATTTTGGGGGGAACCCCCACGCCGTTTTTTCGGCATAGGTTCCCCTTCAAATCCAGACCAGACCCAAGGGCCTGGTATGCTCCTGGAGGGGGAACCCACGCTGGTTTTTTTCTTTAAAAATTGGCGTGGAGTTCCCGCTCAGGATTCATACCAAACGCAGTGCCTGGTATTGGCGGGAATCCACGTCGGATCCCCGCTCAATACAGTGCCGCGTCTCCTCGCTATTGCAGCGAGCGCGACACGTGTCGCCACCCTGTTGCCGAGATCTCGGCACTCCTGTCGCCGAGAATCTCGGCAATGGGAGCGCGATAGATATACAATATCGGCGGCACCTACTGTAGCTCTGTTACCATAAGCTCCGGGTTCGGACTCACGGGTCAAACTGGACGCTGCGGCGTTGGCTGACCTTCACATGTGGGATGAGTTCCTCAGGCATTGGAATGGGATTGCCATGTTCATACCCGCAGAGTCCAGTTTCTCTCCTCAGGTGGTGACAGATGCAGCAGCCACCGTGGGTTATGCTGCCATTTTTGGCACTCACTGGTTGGCAAGGCCTTGGCTAGAGGAGATGTTGGCCATCCCAGGGTTCACAGATTCGTCTGCATTATTTGAGATCTGCCCTGTAGTGGCAGCAGCCCGGGTGTGGGGTAGTTCATGGTCTGGACACAGTGGTTTTCTCTACGGACAATCAAGCGGCCGTGGAGATTATCAACAAGGGTAGATCCCGGTCTTTGATCATCATGTACTTTGTACGCAGACTAATTTGGTTATCCCTTCAGTATCATTTTCACATTCATTGCAAATTCATCAGTGGTGTGGAGAATGTTGCTGCGGATGCTCTGTCTCGGCTCAATTATCCAACTTTTTTCCATCAGGTCCCGCATGCCGACGCATGCGCCACACCATCCCCGCAGGCCTCTCTTCTGATGTTGGACTAGACTCCCATTTTCTTGACGCGACATTGATCAATGCATCGTTGTCAATCAACACAAAGAAGGCTTACGCCTCGGCCTGGAAGACCTTTCAGGATTTCCAGTCCCATTATCCATGCTTCGATGGCCACGATGTCCGTTATTTATTGGCTTTTGTAGCTTTCTGCCATGCTCAACTAAGGTTGTCTCATGGTACTATTAAGACGTATCTTGCCGGGGTTCAGCACCATCTGTCTTTACAGAATCCAAATAGACCTTCCATCTTTGCTGCCCATGCTATTAAGGCTATTCTGAGAGGCATCCGAAGGAATTGTCCTCCTGTTTCTGTCTGTAGACTTCCAGTTACGGGGCATATCTTCCGGGGTATGTCTGGTTTGCTGGATTGACGACCTTTCGGGAGGCTCCTCAGTTTGTTCCTTAAAGCTGCTATTTATTTAGCCTTCTTTGGTTTCCTCAGGCCAGGCGAGTTTACCCGTACTGACCCTGGTTCCCGGGTACTCTCGGTCGGCCAGTTGATCAGACATCCAGATTATTTCAGGTTGCATCTGTCTGCATGCAAGACTCAGCAGTTTGGGGCTGGCACGGACATCTTGTTCTTCAAGGTAGTGCATGGTGTCCCGTGTCAGCGTTGGACCAGCTTGTGGTGCTGGTCTGCAACAAACCCAGGGATAGCCCCTTGTTGCCCTACCCTCTGGATCCCCTCACAATGGCACAATTTTCCAAACATTGCCGTACGCTGTGGTCCAACTTAGGTTTGAAACCGGCAGGTCTGTCTGGTCACTCATTCAGGATTGGGGCGGCCTCGGCTGCTTCTCGCCAGGGTATCCCGGCTCATGTCATCATGAAATTGGTCAGATGGAACTCGACCTGATTCGCTATATATGTCCCGGATCCTCATGTCGAAATGGCTTGATTGATGTTTTATTGTTATCAATAAATCTGTTACTGATTTACCCTATTGTCTTCTTTTTGGCCACTTTTAGGCGTACTGACCACGTGACCTTTGGCACACACCAGGTCTTGTTCATATGTTCTTTACCACGTTCTTACCCTATCTCGCGTGGGGACTCTAAATACAAATGGGAAGGCCGGACGGAGGCTGGCCTGAGTTTGTAGGAGGAGTCGGGGGTATTTAACCACTTCAACACCAGGCTTTTTTTACCACCTCAATACTGGGCCTATTCTGGCACTTCTCTCCTACATGTACAAATCATCATTCTTTTGCTAGAAAATTACTGAGAACCCCCAAACATTATATATGTTTTTTTTAGCAGACAACCTAGGAAATAAAATGACGGTCATTGCAACTTTTTTCTTGCACGGTATTTGTGCAATAATTTTTCAAACAACTTTTTTTGGGAAAAAAAATGGTTTCATGAATTAAAAAATAACAAAACAGTAAGAAGTAAAAAGTTAGCCCAATTTTTTTGTAAAATATGAAAGATGATGTTACGCTGAGTAAATAGATACCTAACATGTCACGTTTTAAAATTGCGCACACTCATGGAATGGCGCCAAACTTCGGTACTTAAAAATCTCCATAGCCGACGCTTTGAATTTTTTTACAGATTACCAGGTTAGAGTTACAGAGGAGGTCTAGTGCTAGAATTGTTGCACGTGCTCTAACGCACGCGGCGATACCTCACATACGTGGTTTGAACGGCGTTTACATATGTGGGCGGGACTTACGTGTGCGTTTGCTTCTGATCGCAAGCTACCGGGGACGGGGGCGTTTTAATTTTTTTTTTTTTACTTTATTTTTTTATTTTTTTTTACACTTTTTTTAAAAAATTTTTGATCACTTTTTTTCCTATTACAAGGAATGTAAACATCCCTTGTAATAGGAATGGTGTGTGACAGGTCCTCTTTATGGAGAGATGCGGGTCAATAAGACCCCACATCTCTCCTCCAGGCTGGAAAGCATGAGATTGCGAAAAAAAAATCACCGATCTCATATGCTTACTAGCCGCAATGGCGGCTTTGTTTACTTCTGAGAACCCGGGCGTGACATCATCACATCGCACCCGGGCCTCCGACGGTCATAGAGATGACTGGTGACCATCTGGTCACCAGTCATCTCTATGCTTCACCTCCGGCGCCGGATGATTCATTCTCCGGGCCTCCGATGGCACGGGAGAGCCCGGAGAAGCACCGGATGGCGGCATGAGGGGGGGATGTCACCTCCCGCCGCCTATAAGAACGATCAAGCGGCGGAACTGCCGCTATGATCATTTTTATGGTGCGCAGAATCACCGGCAGAATAGAAGGATATCTGAATGATGCCTCTAGCTGCAGGCATCATTCAGATATCCCCCCACAAAGCCCAGGACGTCATATGACGTCCACCCAGGATGGGAGATCCCATCTGTGGATATCATTTGACTATGGGCGGGTAGGGAAGTGGTTAAACCCACCCTCCTCCCCCTTACGCCTGTCGGCCTGACGTTTTCTGTTTTCCCTCCCTCCCGGCCCTTTTTATTTTGCTTTCTTTTTTCATTATCTCTTGTTTGGGTATGCCCCCTTTTAGGCGTATTAACCAAGTGACCTTTGGCACACACCAGGTCTTGTTCATATGTTCTTTACCACGTTCTTACTCTATCTCGCATGGAGACTCTGAGTACAAATTAAGGCTATTGGTTGTAGCCCAGCTAAATACTCTTGGAGCAAAACCCTACCCAATCCTTCAAAGCTGGCATCCACATGGGGCACATATGGCTTCCGGGCATCAGCATATGCTATGACTGGTGCCTCTGTTGGCTTCTTCTTCAATTCCCTTCACATGTGAAAGTCCAATTCTCCCCTTTTGAAATACCTATTTTGATTACCTTGACTGCACACATCAGCCTTTAGCAGGTCATGAAGAGCCCTGGGCACTTTGGAATACACTTTTTACAAATCTGAGGTCATATCCACAAAGTACAAGAAAATAAAATAACTCTGTAATATTCTGAGGCTGATGCTAGTTTTTCACTACTTCAACTGTGGCTGCATCGTTGGCCACTCCTTCAGCAGAGACGATGTGACCCACTGTCAGGACCTGGTTCACCTGCTGGTGGCACTGTGCTTCCCTGAGCGGAAAACTGCAGTTCTGGTGTCCACCAGCAGGTGTCTCCTAGCAGCCAATAAGTTCCAGCAATCAGCCCCACCTGGCCGCAGCTGCTGGGAGGGTACTTAAAGCAGAGTTCTGACTTAAAAAAATAAATAAAAGTCAGCAGCTACAAATACTGCAGCTGCTGACTTTTAATAATCGGACACTTACCTGTCCCAGGGTCCAGCGATGCGGGCGTACGAAAACCCGCTCCTTTCCCCCTCCTCTCCGTGGCTGTGGCATCACTATTGTGGGTGCCCGGCTGTGGCTTCACAGCCAGGAATGCACTGCGCATGCGTGAGCCGCACTGCGCACTGTGACTGGCCGGGCAATCATTTGGGACCTGTAATGTGTCCCAGATTATTGCTGAGAGGGAGGGGGGAGAGGTGAACTTCCTTCTGGCACCTCAGTGCCCCGGGAGGAAGTGAGAGCTGAAACCCTCTAAAAAGAGGGTCCCCCCAAAAAATGACATGCCAAATGTGGCATGTCAGGGGGTCACCTTTCCTTAAAGTGGAAGTTCCATTTTTGGGCGGAACTCCGCTTTAAGCCAGGCTCCTCTAACACACCTGATGTCAGTGTTTTGGCTGCTCCTGCTTTGTACCCTGTTTGTCATGCTGCTGCTTGACTCTGTTGCAATTTACTCTTGATCAGGGATGAGCCGAACACCCCCCTGTTCGGTTCGCACCAGAACCTGCGAACAGACAAAATGTTCGTGTAAACTTTAGAACCCTATTAAATACAATGGACTCGAACGTTCGAAATCTAAAGTGCTAATTATAAAGGCTAATATGCAAGTTATTGTCCTAAAAAGTGTTTGGGGACCCGGGTCCTGCCCCAGGGGACATGTATCAATGCAAAAAGAAGTTTTAAAAACGGCCGTTTTTTCGGGAGCAGTGATTTTAATAATGCTTAAAATGAAAAAATAAAAGTGAAATATTCCTTTAAATTTCGTACCTGGGGGGTGTGTATGATATGCATGTGAAGTGGCGCATGTTTCCCGTGCTTAGAACTGTCCCTGCAAAAAATGTCATTTTTGAAAGAAAAAAAATGCATTTAAAACTGACTCGCGGCTATTAATGAATTGTCGGCTCCCGGCAATACATACAAAAGTCATTGAGAAAAAAAAAAAAAAAAAAGCGTGGGGGTTCCCCAGAATTCAATTACCAGGCCCTTCAGATCTGGCATGGATTTTAAGGGGAACTCCACCCCAAGTTTAAAAAAAAAATGGCGTGGAGTCCCCCTAAAAATCCATACCAGACCCCTTATCCGAGCACGCAACCTGGCCGGCCGCAGGGGAAAAGGGGGGGACGAGAGAGCGCCCCCCCCTCCCTCCTGAACCGTACCAAGCCACATGCCCTCAACATGGGGAGGATGTCCCCATGTTGATGGGGACAAGGGCCTCATCCCCACAACCCTTGCCCGGTGGTTGTGGGGGTCTGCGGGCGGGGGGCTTATCGGAATCTGGAAGACCCCTTTAACAAAGAGGACCCCCAGATCCCGCCCCCCCCCCCCCCTATGTGAATTGGTAACGGGTACATTGTACCCCTACCATTTCACGAAGAAAGCGTAAAAAAAATGTTTAAAAAAACACACAAACACCTTGAAAAAGTCCTTTATTTAAAAAAATAAATAAATAAACATTCCAGCGGTGAAATCCAGTGTCCCGCGGCGATCCCGATGTCCAGCGCTGTCCTTCATTGGTTGTGCCTGAGCGGACCTGATGGGGAACTCCCTCTCAGTATTTTAAATGTATAGACCCGCCCCTTCTAAAGTTCCCCATCAGGTCCGCTCAGCGGACGAGATGCGGAACATGAGAAGGGGCGGGTCTATACATGTATTACCAAAGTGAGAGCAGTTCCCCATCAGGTCCGCCCCCTCGGTATGTCAGACCCGCCTACGTCATTGGCTTGAGCGGGGAACTTCCTTCACTATGTAAATTTAAATTTACATAGTGAAGGAAGTTCCCCGCTCAAGCCAATGACGTAGGCGGGTCCGACATACCGAGGAGGCGGACCTGATGGGGAACTGCTCTCACTTTGGCAATACATGTATAGACCCGCCCCTTCTCATGTTCCGCATCTGGTCCGCTGAGCGGACCTGATGGGGAACTTTAGAAGGGGCGGGTCTATACATTTAAAATACTGAGAGGGAGTTCCCCATCAGGTCCGCTCAGGCACAACCAATGACGGACAGCGCTGGGCATCGGGATCGCCGCGGGACACTGGATTTCACCGCTGGAATGTTTTGTTTTTTGTTTTTTAAATAAAGGACTTTTTCAAGGTGTTTGTGTGTTTTTTTAAACATTTTTTTACGCTTTCTTCGTGAAATGGTAGGGGTACAATGTACCCCTTACCAATTCACATAGGGGGGGGCCGGGATCTGGGGGTCCTCTTTGTTAAAGGGGTCTTCCAGATTCCGATAAGCCCCCCGCCCGCAGACCCCCACAACCACCGGGCAAGGGTTGTGGGGATGAGGCCCTTGTCCCCATCAACATGGGGACATCCTCCCCATGTTGAGGGCATGTGGCTTGGTACGGTTCAGGAGGGAGGGGGGGCCGCTCTCTCGTCCCCCCCTTTTCCCCTGCGGCCGGCCAGGTTGCATGCTCGGATAAGGGGTCTGGTATGGATTTTTAGGGGGACTCCACGCCATTTTTTTTTAAATTTGGGGTGGAGTTCCCCTTAAAATCCATGCCAGATCTGAAGGGCCTGGAATGGATATTTGGGGGAACCCCACGTCAATTTTTTTTTTATTTGCGGCGGGGTTCCCCTTAATATCCATTCCAGACCTGAAGGGCCTGGTAATTGAATTCTGGGGAACCCCCACGCTTTTTTTTTTTTTTTTATCAATGACTTTTGTATGTATTGCCGGGAGCCGACAATTCATTAATAGCCGCGAGTCAGTTTTAAATGCATTTTTTTCTTTCAAAAATGACACTTTTTGCAGGGACAGTTCTAAGCACGGGAAACATGTGCCACTTTACATGCATATCATACACACCCCCCAGGTACGAAATTTAAAGGAATATTTCACTTTTATTTTTTCATTTTAAGCATTATTAAAATCACTGCTCCCGAAAAAACGGCCGTTTTTAAAACTTCTTTTTGCATTGATACATGTCCCCTGGGGCAGGACCTGGGTCCCCAAACACTTTTTAGGACAATAACTTGCATATAAGCCTTTATAATTAGCACTTTAGATTTCTCCCATAGATTTTTCGAATTTGCCGCGAACACCCCAATTTGTTCGCTGTTCGGCGAACGGGCGAACAGGCAATGTTCGAGTCGAACATGAGTTCGACTCGAACTCGAAGCTCATCCCTACTCTTGATCTTTCTCCTGCCCTGTATCCAGTACCCTGCTGCCTTGTTCCCTATTCCCTGTTATTACCTCTTTCCTAGTTTTGGTTCCCCTTTCCCATCCACACCTCCAGTTTCCCCCTGCCATGCATGTTTCACATGTATATATATTTCTATATTTTGTTAATTGTTTAGGTCGCTGCATTTTGTCATTCAGTTTTGATTTCCATGCATTCTCATGTTTATTGCTTGATGGGGTGTAGTTATCTTACATCCACTGTAAATAAGTCTCACTTTAAAGGTATATACATATGGTCTAGTCCCAGTTTCTTTGTGTAGATACATATATATATATATATATATGGTCATCTCCTGTGCTGACTCCTGACTCCTGACACCCACATAGGTGACTAATGACTTGCAGAAACTTGCACTTGTCTGCTGACAATTTTGCTTCCTCATCTTTTAACCTCCCTGGCGGTATGATTCTGTCAGAT
Source organism: Rana muscosa (assembly GCA_029206835.1). NCBI lineage: Eukaryota > Metazoa > Chordata > Amphibia > Anura > Ranidae > Rana > Rana muscosa. Next base: position 541,783,455 of record CM055117.1, on the reverse strand, counting down.
TTTAGGTGCTGAAAGCAGTACCATTATTCTGCATGGAAATTTGGCGTTTTATATTGCAGGCCTGTAATTCTTAGGAATAACTCACTTAAATCTGTCCAAACCAGAGTCTAGTAGACATCCCGGGTATGATAAAGTTCAAAAAACAAAATTATACATTATAATAAAATAAATAACTATAAAATAATTATAACAAATAATAATATAATAATAATAAAAGTGTTTTTCAGTGTTTGATGAGGAATTTCCCCACAAATCACTATCGCTTAATTCTGCGAGTGATTCTAATTTATTATCGCTGTTTTCTAGCTGGTCTAAAACCACTTTTGACATAAAGGGACACTTTTTGGTTGCTATGGACAATCTCCAGTTTCCAGGCAGAAAAAAAAGTTGTTATTATATAAAAGTGCATGCAGGACACTGGGCAGACCACTAGGGACAATGGGGGTGTGTAATTATTACATACAGTACTGTAATCTGTAAGATTACAGTATACTGTATGTATACTGTGTTTTAACTTTTTTGAATTTGGCGCCGATCTCCGTCCCCGTGCGTCGTAACGTCGCAGGGAACGGAGCTCGGCGGCATTCGGCAGTGTGTGAATCGAGCGAGATGACGGCTCGATCACACAGCGGGGAAGCATCGCAAGATCCAGGGGACAAGGTAAGTAACTCCTGCCTGGATCACTGCGACGCAGCCCGAGTCTGGCTCGGGGTTACCGCTTTTGGTGCTGAAATTTAACCCCGAGCCAGACTCGGGAATACCGCCAGGGAGGTTAATACTCACATGAGTCTTTCTTTGTGGTCTTATAGTGTAGCCCCAAACACAATAACATAGGTCCCAACTGTCCCTGATTTTGAGGGACTGTCCCTGATTTGGAGCAATGTCCCTGGCCCTCTTCCCTCATTTGTCCCTCATTTTGGTCTGATCTATTAAGTTGTATATAAAATGCACTTTTGATCTTTTAAAAGGTGTTTCCCAGTGCTAAACTTTTCATCCAAATTCTAAATTGCTGCATTTGTAAATTTTAAAAGCCAATATAAAGGAATAGTATTGGTAAAAAAAAGTCCTTGTGGATTTAATTAACCCTTTTTTTTTGGTTAATTCTCCTTTAAGGGGGTGTGGCAGGGGGCGTGTCCTATGCCTACATACATTTATTAGTAGGTGTCCCTCATTCCCATCTCAAAATGTTGGGAGGTATGCAATAATTTCATCAACATGCCCAAGAAATTCCCTGGGTGCTAGATCACCCAAAACACTTTCCCTTAAACTTTGGAATTTTACAGGTGCACCCCATATTCCTTGTGGTATGCAAGTTAATTGATAGAAGCCCAAAGGACATATAATGTCTGTCGTTTCCTGATCTTTAGGTGCAATGGGAACTTGGTAGTATCCGGATCACAGGTCTAGCATGGTGAACTAACAATTTCTATTTAAAGTCTCCACAGCTTCTTCAATTCTGGGCAGTGTATACTGACCAGGTATTGTCCTTCAATTTAGATGTCTGTCATCTACACGGATGAATCCACATTTGGACCTTTACTATGCACAAAAATGCCCAGGCCTTTCATATGGTGTAGTGTCTGTTTTAGCCCATCCACATCTTTTGGTGCTATCTTGCGGGGTCTCTCTCTGAAGGGAATCAGTTAGTTTGAAAGTATGTTGAAAGTATGTTAGCACAGCTTAGATCCATATCTATAGAGAACACATATGGCAAATCTGACAACTGCTGTGTCAGTTTCTTGTTCCAGAGCTCGAACAACTTTGGCTCACTCAAACTGAATTTAGCACTGTGTCACATTGAAGCGATTTGGCATGCGATTTGACATTTCAAATCGCATGCCAAATTGGTGGCTATTGCCGGCAATGGCACCGTCCTAATCGGTGCGTCACTACATTTGCGGCACTGCACCGATTCCCAAAAGTAGATTCTGTACTACTTTTGGCGACTTCGGGGTGCGATTTCAATAGACATCTGTGCAGAAACCTGCACAGATGTCTCTGAAATCGCCCCTGAAGTCGGGACTGACACGCAGGAATGAAATTGTGCGAGTTCAGCTGAATTTACACAATTTCATTCCTGCTGTCAGTGTGAACCTAGACTTAAGGGTAAAAGGCATATTTTTGACTTGGACTCTGTATACTTCAGCTTAGTGAATAACACTCAGAACAAGTAGCAGTTAGCTATAAATTGCCGATGACCCAAATATAACAGGATGGGGAGAACAATTATTCATTCACAATTGCAATTTTCTTTTGGGAAAAATGCTATGAGCTATTTTACTGCAAATGTTAAATAAGAGAATACTGCTTTGTGACTGGAGCCTGTTGTTTCCTTTTCTAAGCTCTATACCCTTTTATTATTATTAAGAGTTCTTTCCCCTTTCTTATCCTTTTCCTCAAGTTAAATGGTTACTCCCAAGAAGATGATACTTGTTTTGATACATGATTAGCACATATTTATGTATTACATTAGACAAAAAATTGTTGTATTACATAGTTAGTCTGGTTGAAAAAAGTTCATCCAGTTCAACCAAAAAGAAGGGGAAAAAAAAAAAAAAGTACAATCCTATATACACAATCCTATACCCACAGTTGATCCAGAAGAAGGAAAAAAAAAAAAAAAAACCCCAGCAAAGCATGATCCAATTTGCTACAGTATGGAATTTTTTTTCCCCAAGAGGCAACCGGATTTACCCCGGATCAACTTTGCCTATAAATGTTAGTATCCAGTTATATTATGTACATTTAGGAAAGAACCCAGGCCTTTTTTAAAGCAATCTACTGAGCTGGAAAGAACCAACGCTTGAGGGAGTCCATTCCACATTTTTACAGCTCTTACTGTGAAGAAGCCTTTTCACATTTGGAGATTAAATCTCTTTTCCTCCAGACATAAAGAGTGCCTTCTTTCCTCCGTCTCATTGTGACACCATGGTGGGGGGGCAATTACTTCGGGCACTGGAAGTGCCTCTGACAATATGGGGTTGATTTACTAAAGGAAAATCCACTTTGCACTTGAAAGTGCACATGGAAGTGCAGTCGCTGTAGACCGCTGTAAATCTGAGGGGAAGCTCTGAAATTAGGGGAAGCTCTGCTGATTTTATCATCCAATCATGTGCAAGCTAAAATGCTGTACTATATTTTCCTTGCATGTCCCCCTCAGATCTACAGCATCTGCACTTCCATGTGCACTTTCAGTGCACTTTCAAGTGCAAAGTGGATTTTCCTTTAGTAAATCAACCCCAATGTGTTCATTGAGTTTTGTTGTCTTAATATGGAATGCACATGCCTCATTAAATTATATATTTTTCTGACATTTACATATCATACATTTGTCCACTGTGTGTTATTTACTAGCTATCCTCAACATCTCCTGATACAAATAAAAAATGTATTAGGAAAATCTTCACATTGCCTGCACTTAATGTCTCAGCCTCCAGACAAAAACTGTTGCTTCTTCCATAGCAATTTTTCTTATTTTATTTTAGATTTTCTAAACGGTCCTAAGTATTATTATTAAATTCTAAGAACTAACAAATTCATTCTCCAACTTGATTTTGCATGATTTGGATAAATACTACTTAGATTTCCTGTCACTAATGCTGTAATTTTTCTCCAGTGGCTGAGGGAGTGAATTCTAATGTTATTAATTTCCATTGTGAAGGTTTATTATTATGAATAACATATTTGAACAGATTAATATTTTTTAATAAAAAAAAAAAATGTATACTCTACATTTAGAAACTACTGAAGATGAATGATGGGAGGGAATGCCTGGGGGGGGGGGGGGTTATTATTGCTGGGGGGTCTGTTCTTGTTTGTTGTTATTGCTGGTTGGGTTATTATTCATTATACCTTGTGCTGCTAACCTTTAAAGCTTGCTGTTTCCTCTATTAACCACTTCAGCCCCGGAAGATTTGGCTGCTTAATGACCAGGCCATTTTTTGCGATACGGCACTGCGTCGCTTTAACTGGCAATTGCGCAATCGTGCAACGTTGTACCCAAACAAAATTGATGTCCTTTTTTTACCACAAATAGAGCTTTCTTTTGGTGGTATTTGATCACTTCTGTGGTTTTTATTTTTTGTGCTATAAACAAGAGCGCCAATTTTGGAAAAAACACAATATATTTTTTGGTAAAAAAAAAAAAAATGCAATAATGTTTGGCTTGCGCAAAAGTTATAGCGTCTGCAAAATGGATAGATTTATGGCATTTTTATATATTTTTTTTTTTTACTAGTAATGGCGGTGATCTGCGATTTTTATCGGACTTCGATATTGCGGCGGACAAATTACACACTTTTGTCACATTTTTTGGACTATTGATAATTATACAGCAATCAGTGCTATAAAAATGCACTGATTACTGTAAAAATGGCACTGGCAGGGAAGGGGTTAACACTAGAGGGCGATCAAGGGGTTAACTGTGTTCCCTCACTGTGTTCTAACTGAAGGGGGGATGGGACAAACTAGGGGAGATATGTATGAACACACGATCAGTCTCTTCTCACCTGAAAGAATCTGGCAAACCCAGACCTCCCTACAGTACAGACCCCCCTCCCTACAGTACAGACCCCCTCCCTACAGTGCAGACCCCCTCCCTACAATGCAGACCCCCTCTCTACAGTACAGACCCCCCCTACAGTACAGACCCCCCCCTACATTACAGCCCCCCTCTACAATACAGACCCCCCCTACATTACAAACCCCCCTACATTACAGACCCCCTCCCTACAGTACAGACCCCCTCCCTACAGTACAGACCCCCCTACAATACAGACCCCCCTACATTACAGACCCCCCCTCTAAATACAGACCCCCCTACAATACAGAACCCCCCTACAATACAGAACCCCCTACATTACAGACTCCCCTACATTACAGACTCCCCTACAATACAGACCCCCCTACATTTCAGACCCCCCTAAAATACAGAACCCCCCTACAATACAGACTCCCCTACATTACAGACTCCCCTACATTACAGACTCCCCTACAATACAGACCCCCCTACATTTCAGACCCCCCTAAAATACAGAACCCCCTACATTTCAGACCCCTCTACAATACAGAACCCCCCTACAATACAGAACCCCCCTACATTACAGACCTCCCTACAATACAGAACCCCCCTACATCTCAGACCCCCCTACAATACAGAACCCCCCTACATTTCAGACCCCCCTACAATACAGAACCCCCCTACATTTCAGACCCCCCTTCAATACAGAACCCCCCTACATTACAGACCCCCTACTATACAGACCCCCCTACATTACAGACCCCCTACAATACAGACCCCCCTACAATACAGAACCCCCTACAATACACTACCCCCTACAATACAGACCCCCCTACATTTCAGACCCCCCTACAATACAGAACCCCCACATTACAAACCCCCCTACAATACAGAACCCCCCTACATTTCAGACCCCCCTACAATACAGACCCCCCTACATTTCAGACCCCCCTTACATTTCAGACCCCCCCTACAATATAGAACCCCCTACAATACAGAACCCCCCTACATTTCAGACCATCCCTACAATATAGAAACCCCCTCTACAATACAGACCCCCGTTCAGACCCATAATGTACCTCAGATCAGTGCGGGACTGCAGGTTGGGTCCCCTCCCCCTGTGTGGACATAAAGGAGGAGGGGGAGGCAGCTTCACTCCTCTCGGCTGTGTGAGACAGCCGAGCCGAGACTGATCAGATCATAAGTGCCGCGGCCACCTTGCCAGAGAGAAGGGGATTGTTGCGGGTCCCGGCCCCTGATGTGCCGACGGGTGTCACTGTCACTAGAGTGCGGCTCCGACTCGCAGCTGAGAGTGCACTGGGGCAGTGGCGTCACTAGGGTTGGTGTCACTTGGTGCGGCAAAACATGGTGTCACCCTCTCCTGTCTATCCTGCCCAGCGCCCTGCAGGCAGCGCACGGTCACGAGGCGCACCCCCAAATGACCCCTGGAAATTAAAGTATAGGGTGGTATTGGGCCGGCTGGGGTAATATAGGGCAGGTTGGGGTAATATAGGGCAGGTTGCAGTAATATAGGGAAGGCTGGGGTGGCATAGGGCAGGTTGGGGTTGTATAGGGCAGGCTGGGGTGGTATAGAGCAGGTTTGCGTGGTATAGGGCAGTTTGCAGTGGTATATGGCAGGCTTGGTGGCATAGGGTAGGTTGGTGTGATATAGGGCAGGGTGTGGTAGCATAGAGCAGGTTGCGGTGGCATAGGGCAGGTTGGGGTGGTATAGAGCAGTTTGCGGTGGCATAGGTCAGGTTGGGGTAGTATAGAGCAGTTTGCGGTGGCATAGGGCAGGTTGCGGTGGCATAGGGCAGGCTGGGGTGGTATAGGAAAGTTTGCAGTGGTATAGGGCAGGTTGCGGTGGCATAGGGTAGGTTGGGGTGGTATGGAGCAGTTTGCGGTGGCATAGGGCAGGTTGGGGTGGTATAGAGCAGTTTGCGGTGGCATAGGGCAGGTTGTGGTGGCATAGGGCAGGTTGCAGTGGCATAGGTCAGGCTGGGGTGGTATAGGGCAGGTTGCGGTGGCATAGGGCAGGGTGCAGTGGCATAGGGCAGGGTGCGGTGGCATAAGGCAGGTTGGGGTGGCACGCATAGGGCAGGGTGCGGTGGCATAGGGCAGGCTGGGGTGGTATGGTGCCAGGTTAGGACTCTATGTAGTGACATGTGCAGCAGTGCAGTAACTTACAGCATGCCTGGAGATGAAGACACTCTGGCTGCTGTGTCCTCGTTTCTTTCTCCTTCAGCTGTGGGATCAGCCAGCGTGAACGAGTCTGTGGGAGGAGTGGAGGGGGCAGCCACACCCCCAGCTCTGCCCACCAACTCTGGCTGCCTCCGGAGACATTGGAGATGATGGGGAAGATGTGACATGCATTTGCCCGGTTTGCCCTATGGCCAGTCCGGGCTTGCCTGACACCAATGCTGGGGATTATTTTTGCAGTTTTTGACACCAGTGCTGACGGTTATTATTGACACAGTTGTCATTGTGACTGACACCATGGCTGGGGGCAATTTCTTCGGTCACTGGATGTGCCTCTAAAAATACTTTAGAAAGCACTGTGACTTGTATAATGCCACAAAATTATACTTAGTTGCGTATTTTCTAAAAAGGGGGTGCTGAAACGTAAAGAAGGGGGAAAAGGGTGGACCAGGGCAAGGGGGGTGGTGAGTACCTGTACCTATTCTCTGACAAAAATGCTTGTGTGTGTGTGTGTGTATATATATATATATATATATATATATGTATACATACTATATATATATATATATATATATATATATATATATATACAGGGCTTTTTTTCAGTGGGAACGCGGGGCAACGCAGTTCCGGCACCTCCTGGACTGACTGTATGTAATGGCAAGGGGTGCTGGGGTTATGCTTCAGGGTATTAATGCTCACTGCTGGGGATCTATTTTTGCAGGGGGGTCTATTGTTGCTGGGGAGGTCTATTTATTGCTGGTGGGGGAACTATTGTTGCTGGGGGGGTCTTATGTTGCTGAGGGGTCAGTTTTTGCTGAAAGACATCTACTGTTGGGGGAGGGGTCTATGGTTGATGGCAGCCAGATAGACTATTAATGCTGGCTGTGTGGAGATCTGTTGATGCTGCCGGGAGTCTATTGTTGCTGGCGGGGAAATTGTTGTTGTGGTTGGTCCGTTGTTGTTAAGGGGATCTATTGTTGCTGGCTGCAGGGGATCTATTTAACTTATTTTTTTGATATCATTACCAAATTCCATACAAATTACTCAGCACCACAAAATGATACTTGGTCCTATATTGTCTAAAAGGGATGGTAATGGGAGGTGGGTAGGGGCGGAGAAAAGGGGTGACTCGGAATGGAGGAGTTCCTGCACCTATTGTCTGAGGAAAAAAAGCCCTGTATATATACAATGGGTACGGAAAGTATTCAGACCCCCTTAAATGTTTCACTCTTTGTTATATTGCAGCCATTTGCTAAAATCATTTAAGTTCATTTTTCTTCCTCATTAATGTACACACATCACCCCATATTCACAGAAAAACACAGAACTGTTGACATTTTTGCAGATTTATTAAAAAATAAAAACTGAAATATCACATGGTCCTAAGTATTCAGACCCTTTGCTGTGACACTCATATATTTAACTCAGGTGCTGTCCATTTCTTCTGATTATCCTTGAGATTGTTCTACACCTTCATTTGAGTCCAGCTGTTTGATTACTGTATACTGATTGGACTTGATTAGGAAAGCCACACACCTGTCTATATAAGACCTTACAGCTCACAGTGCATGTCAGAGCAAATGAGAATCATGAGGTCAAAGGAACTGCCTGAAGAGCTCAGAGACAGAATTGTGGCAAGGCACAGATCTGGCCAAGGTTACAAAAAAAATTCTGCTGCACTTAAGCACCCACTGTATATATATATATATATATATATATATATATATATATATATATATATATAATTTTAATCCAGTTTTCCAGTTTGAACTAACTAGAGACAGAAGCTTTATGATTTGATCTTATGTCATTCCCAGGCTGTGCCATTAATGAAATAAGAACAAGGATAGTCATTATTACAGCACATTTGTTTTGAACAGTGAGCTAGGTTGTGTGGTGACATTTCCCTGTGACTTTAAGCCCAGTGATATTTTCCTTGCCCTCTGTACATATGTTTGTGGATGTTCACGATATATCAATGTGTATGTAACACATTGCTTTGGGAATATCATATAGCATCACTACCTACTCTGCTATATTTTACTCCTTTCAAATTGCACTACAAATGCCAAACAATTCATAAAGGTTACAAATACAGCAAATCCCTTGGAAATTGATTAAACTCCCCGATTTTCAACATAAAACAGAAGAATGCAATACAGCATAAAAAGGTTAACAGAGAAATCTAGATTTAAACCAACAGATGCGAATGTATATTGCAAGATTTTTAAAGCCTTAGGTAACGAGTATGTACCGTTTACTAAGCACAGGCTCAACTATAAGACTCAATTCACTCACTAAGGCTCAATTCACTAAGCAGTATAAATTAATATTTGCCATTTCAGCAGTAAGAGCCAATGAAAGCTTAAAATAGCAATCATGTGGCTAAAAATAGCATCTGTTATGGCAAAAGCATGTATTTTTTAACTTATGGAATTCATGTGTGCACCCTGAATTTAGAAAAATTCTGTGTAGGTATTACCATAGTAAATTATAAATGAGCCACACTTTTTTTTAAAATCAGCATGGAGAAAGTTAAAAGCTATATATATGTAATTCTTATTGTACTCACTGATAGGGATATGAAAATTATTCGCAATCTTTAGAAGCGTTAGTGACACTTTAAAGCTGTAACTGACCAAAATGCCTATGGCTTTAGAATAGAAACTAATTGCAGAGTGGATCTAGAGCAGCATTCCAGTGCTTTCCCACTAATTACAGCTTTTTGTCCTCTACATCCAGAAATCATTTATAGAACTACATACCGAGCTGCAACAAAATCCTACGAACCTTACTGACTGCTTAGCTAAATGGAATATTTTGTAGATAATGTACTTTGCTGAATTTTGCAAAGATTTGGAAATGATAACTAAAGGCAATTGGCTGATTTATGAAGACTGGAACAAATAAAATCAGAGGTGCCCATAATCCATGTTTTGCCAGTGCAGATTAGAGAATAAAAGATAAAGCCTAATTGGTTGCTTTGCCCCAGACTTGATAAATCATCCCCAGTGTTTGTGTCATACTGTAGCATTAACTACACAAGCAGTTCTATTTTTAAGTGAATCATTTTATATTCTATAATAAGGTTACCATTCATCAGGCTACTGTCCATTCTCCTGGGCAGAGATTAGGAATTTTTAAAGCCTTTCAGACCTTACTGAATGAGCTCTTCAACAAAGTGTTGCATGGTTCTGCACAGGCCTGGCATTAACCATTAAATCATATGGGATATTGTTAGGCATTAAAGCCACTAGCACAAGAGATGGAATATTGATGGAAAATATAACCACTAGGTGCAGGAATAATTGGGTATTGTTTTTACTACATAAGTCTCCATAATGAGTAAATATATGTGAAAGTGGTAGTGAGCAACAGGGAGTCTGCATGCCAATCAAAAATGGGTTCAGGCTTGGGTACCCAGTGGACAATAATTACCGTGCCTGCCACACTGTGACAAATTGTGGGTAGGCCTCAAATAAACAATTTTCCTAACTAATAGATGTGCTTGCTGTCAGAACTGGGTAAACTGTATGTAGAATCATCTACATACAGGATACAGCGCTATGTTCCAGCAGCAGGATGGGGACTTCCTGCCCTGCTCTTAGAACAAAATTAAGTCAAGGGGGCGTGGCTTGGTGCTTGATTGCGACGGACACACACTAGCTGAGCTCCGTGAGGATACCCGGCCTACAGCCTGAAACCCTGCATTCCGCACCTCAGCGATGGGCAGAAAGCTTACCCAGACCCCTCAGACTCGTTCCAAGCGAACCACGGCGACTACTTCAGCCAGGAACATCTCGGACCTGTTTAAGCAACAGGCGATCTCCAGCAGCAGCATGGCGGGGAACAAGATGGCGCGCACACAGCGGGAGGATGACGATTCCAGCGAGGACTCGCTGCCTGCACTGGGAGGCTCAGGTAGGGGCTATAATCAGCCTGATCATCCCCTAACCTATGCCGACATGTCGGGCTTCGCAGCGGATATTAAATCCACGTTTTCAGCTGCTATCACTGACCTCAAATCTAACCTGCTAGTTCTCACAGAAAAGCTGACTGCGGTGGAGACACAGGGGAAACATAGGGACAAAAGACTGCATAGACTGGAAACTGTAGCTATGTCCCACTCATCCCACCTTATCGAGATGAACAGGCACCTGGAGGACCTGGACAATAGGGGCCGGAGGTCCAACATCAGGATGAGGGGGATCCCTGAATCAGTGGAGCCAGCCCAAATAATCCCAGCACTACGCAGAGTCTTTAATAGCCTGCTTGAGAGGCCGGAAGAGGCCGCCATTGACTTTGTGCGCGCTCAGAGCCCTCAGACCTAAAGGCCCTGATGCCGCACTTCCCAGGGATATAATCTGCTGTTTGCAAAGCTTCCCACTTAAAGAGGAAATCATGCAAAAGGCCAGGAGGAATGACAATGTTGTGTTCAATGGGGAGACCATCATGTTATTCCATGACCTGTCACAGATCACGCTACGAAACCGCAGGGCTCTGCGACCCCTTCTTGATCAATTGAGGGCGGAAGACCTGAACTATTCATGGCGCTTCCCTTTCGCCCTCACAGTGACACGTGCAGGCTGATCTGCCTGACTTCTTTGAATCCCTAAACATTGCCCCAGTGTCACTCCCGGACTGGTACAAGGAGTTTGCTCTTCCAGGGCCAGAAGGGAGCTCACACAGATCCCTGCTCTCAACCCCCGAGAAGAGACTGTCTAAGAAGCCAAAACAAAACCGGGGACATGGCGCTCATGGTGGAACTCCTAACCCGAGACCGGCGGCTGTAGCAGCTCCAGACGACGGAAGAGGTGATCCGCCTGTCTGGTAAACTGTTGCGTCCCATTGGATCTACTCACCTCGGACATGTGTTAAGGGATTATTTCATTGTTGCCGCATCTACACTTCGGTTATTTTTCTCAGTGCCCACACTTCCGAACCATGCCCCAGGTCAGAATTTTTACCCCCTAATCCAGGTTTTTTGTTAGGGGTGCACTTGGAGGCTTGCCTTATCTTCCTTTTGGAAGAACTGAACTGAACGATCACTGACTCTCCACCACTCCTTAGGACTTGTACCCCTGCTACGGCCCACAGCTTGCCCTTTTACGGCCCACAGCTTTTTCTTTTACACTCTGGCCTCCATGCCCATATGCCTGGGGGCCAGACTTCTATGTTCTATATAGGCCGGGTTTCTCCTATGTTTGGCTGTACTTGTACTTTTCTTTATTTTTCAAATAATAATTTTTGATAGTTTACTGACCGATAGAGGGTGTAAGTGCTCACCCTCTCCTTCCGTTGCTGTACAGTAGCCTTCCACGCTACCACAGAGTGACCCTGGTGCTGAAAGTTCCGGCTCCAGGGCCACTATTTACTTACCGCAGAGCGTTGGTCACTTTCTGCAGTGCTCAGACTACTCTTTCTTAGTACTACTTTAAGTTCTCTTCCTCTCCAAACTTTCCTCTCCTCCACCTCTTACCCCCCTCTCTCCCCCTTTTTCTATCTCTATTTCTCGATTGCTGGTATTGTACGCACTAATTTTCTGTTTGACAAGTTTTAGTTCTACTCCAAGACTTTCACTACGACAGGGATCCTGTGAGTTCTCCGGGTGGCCTATTCTACGCTGGGCCTAGGCCCTACAATCATCTCCCACAACGTTCGGGGGCTGAACATACCTGAAAAAAGGTCCACGCTACTTAGGGAACTCAAGAAAGGTAAGCCTCACTTTGCCTTTCTACAAGAGACGCACTTCCAGACCAATCGGATTCCTAAGCTGACTAGCAAGTACTTCACTGAAGCCTTGCATGCCACAAATGACATGAACAAGTCAAAGAGTGTCAATCCTGATTAGCAGGGATGCCCCTTTCCAACTGACGGACATACTAGTAGACCCAGCCGAACGATATCATAAAGGGCACATACGCAGGCTCTCCGATCACCCTCGCAAATGTGTACTTCCCCAACTCAGCCCATGTAGATTTCTGCCAGCGCGTTGTGCGCACGCTGGCGGGATTTGCATCTGGTTGCCTGATATTAGGAGGGGATTTCAACATCCCACTTAACCCCCTGTTAGACACATTGACAGGGAAGACTTGCATCACATACACGATACCTAAAAGGATTAAAGCCCTGCTACACTCCCTACACTTAATTGACGCCTGGCGGTTCCTGCACCCGTCAGATAAAGATTACACTTTCCATTCTATCCCACATAACTGTTACTCCCGTATAGACCATTTGTACATATCCCAGAGGGATCTTTCCAGGGTGACTGAGGCTGAGATTGGGATTGGGTCTATCTCAGATCATGCTCCTATCTCCTTGTCCATAGCAGGGACTGCTCCCAAAGCCCGTTCAGCCTCCTGGAGACTAAATGCGTCCCTCCTGACGGATCCTGAACTTCTACCCCAAATTAGAGCGAAGCTTCAGGACTTCTTCCGAACGAACGAGACCCCAGGTGCAGATCCCCTGATGATCTGGGGTGCCCATAAGTGCTCCATCAGAGGTGAACTGATACGTATGAAGTAGCAGGAGTCGCAGACGAGGACCTACCATGGTTCACATCCTTTTTGGAAAACCGATCCCAGACAGTGAAACTGGGAGCCTTCACCTCGGCACCACGCATAAATACATGCGGAGTCCCTCAAGGATCACCACTGTCACCGGTACTCTTCAACATCTACCTTCGGCCACTCCTCAAAATCATCAGTGAACAGGACCTACGCTATCACTCCTATGCAGATGACACCCAATCAACAACAAAAAAGATCAATATTACTGACTGGAAAAGTGCCTTACATTGATCAACAATTGGATGACAGAGAGCTCCCTCAAGCTTAATGGATCCAAAACAGAACTGCTCATTTTCCACGCTAACCTAAAGGAAAACACCAGGATCACATGGACGCCCCCCACCATCCTTGGACAAAATATAACCCCAAGCACCAAAGTTAAAAGCTTGGGAGTCATCTTTAACTCAGACATGACTATGGACGCACAAATAGGATCAGTAGTCAGCGGATCTCACCACCTTCTCCGCCTGCTACAAAGACTTATCCCCTTCATCCCGGAAAAAGACAGAGCAGTAGTAGTCGGAACCATCATCAATTCCCGGCTTGACTACGCTAACTCCCTTTACCTAGGACTACCCAAATACCAGATGGCACGTCTACAAGTCATCCAAAACACAGCGGCCAGACTGGAAAAAAAACCTGGGAATCAATCACACCGTCCCTGAGAAGCCTCCACTGGCTATCCATAAAGGATCGGGTCACATTCAAGACCCTTTGCCTCACCCACAAATGTGCACAAGGAAAGGCACCTCAATATCTATGCGAGAAAATAAAACACTACACCACTACTCGCAACCTTCGATCAACCAACCAAAACCTCCTTCATATCCCCAAGACGCGCTACAAAGCCAAGGGAGAACAAAGGTTTGCTGTCCAAGGACCAAGGCTATGGAATGCGCTACCCACGAACATCCGCATGGAAGAAAACCATCGGGCCTTCCGGAAAAAACTAAAGACCCATCTCTTCTAAGGATCTCAAGGACACTGGATGCCAAGCGCCTTGAGGCGATTTAGTTCGCAATTGCAGCGCTATACAAGTTCTCACTCACTCACTCACAATTGTCTATTACTGTGGCTGTGTGTCCTCATTTCATTCACTGTATTGTCCCGGAATGAAGGTGCCCGGGACACGGGACACAAATGCGAATTGCGGGACAATCCCGGGCAATCCGGGACGCGTGGGTACCCTATGCTCCAGCCTCTCCACCCAGGAGCTCCATGATTCAACAGCAGGATCAAATGGTTGAATAAACACTAAAATCCACAATCCTCGTCGCCACTGTTATGTCCCTTAGACATGGGGTCTCTCAGGGTGCTGCTAGCAATGCTGCCAGTATCTGCTCAGCAAGTTACACACAGGCTGGATGAACTTCTTAACCATGGAGAGGGTTTATTACTCACTCAGAAACATGATGACTTCCTTACATGGGGGAGTCTTAATACAACAGGCTTCTGTCATTACCAGATCTATGTATCCATGCTGCTGCTGCTTCCAGTTCCACACACACACTCTCTTACTTCCTGGTATAGCCCCTCCCCCAGCATGCATCAGGAGAAAAGGGTGATGGGTCACACAGTGATCCAGAACAAACATCACAGTTTCTAAATGTTGTATCTTCATTAAATGTAATGCTCCGTACACACGATCGGAAATTCCGTCAGAAAAAAATTGGATGGTTTTTCCGACGGAATTACGCTCAAGCTTGGCTTGCATACACACTGTCACACAAAAGTTCTCTGAACTTTCGACCGTCAAGAACGCGGTGACACTACGACGAGGCGAGAAAAAGAAGTTCAATGCTTCCGAGCATGCGTCAAATTGTTTCCGAGCATGCGTGTTTTTTTTTCCGTCGGAATTGAATACAGACGAACGGATTTTCCAATAGGAATTTGTCGGAAAAATTGAGAACCTGCTCTAAAGCTAAGTCCGTCGGAAATTCCGACAGAAAAAGTCTGATGGGGAATACACATGGTCAGAATATCCGACGAAAAGCTCCCATCTGACTTTTTCCATCGGAAATTCCGACCGTGTGTCACTTGTATTTATTAAGAAATTTTGCTTGTCTTGCAAAACACTCTCAAACCAAGTTACTCTCAAACAAGGTTTTACTCTAATACAGAGTTTACACAATCTGAAGTGCTCGTATATCAACCAAAGAAAGGGTTTGCATCATCAGTCAAAGAAAAAAACATAAGGCGTATTGCCCCGAGCCCCAACTAGAGAGAAGTCCCTTGAAAGCACCACTCCCAGGAATACCAGAGGCACTTAATTGCGGACATATGAATTTATATAGCGTTTAGGTTTTTTTTTGTTTTTAATTTTTTTGTGTGTTATGCTTCCTATTTGTTGGTGAAATTGCAATGACTTTGTGTTGCATATATAACAAATTTCCAGCTTGGGATGGGCCGAACACTCCTCGGTTCGGTTTTCGCACCAGAACACCGCAAACAGGTAAAAAGTTCTAGCAAACAAAGTCTATGGGACACGAACATGAAAAATCAAAAGTGCTAATTTTAAAGGCTTATATGCAAGTTATTGGCATAAAAATTGTATGGGGACCCGGGTACTGCCCTAGGGGACATGTATCAATGCAAAATAAAGTTTTTAAAACAATTGTTTTTTCAAGAGCAGTGAATTTAATAATGCTTAAAGTGAAAGAATAAAAATTTAATATTCCTTTAAATATTGTGATTAGACTTAGACTGCCTGTAAAGTAGCGCATCTGTGTAATGTGTAGAACAGTGCCGCAGAAAAATAATATTTCTAAAGGAAAAAATGTCATTTAAACTTGCTCGCGACTGTAATGTATTGCCGGCTCCCAGCAATACAGATGAAGAATCAAGGAAAAAAGTGGCGTAGGGTCCCCCTCCCCCCCCAGTCCATACCAGGCCCTTTGGGTCTGGTATGGATTTTAAGGGAAACTCCATGCCAAAATCCATACCAGACCCTTATCCGAGCATGTAGCCTGGAGGTCAGGATAGGGAAGGATGGGCGAGCGCCCCCCTCCTGAACCATACCATGCCACATGCCCTCAACATGGGAAGGATGCTTTGGGGTCTGTTGATGGGGACAAGATTCTCTTCCCGACAACCCTGGCCTTTGGTTGTTGGGGTCTGCGGGCGGGGGGCTTATCGGAATCTGGAAGTCCCCTTTAACAAGGGGGCCCCCAGATACGGCCCCCCCATGTGAATGGATAGGGGTACATTGTACATTTACCAAAAAAAGTGTCAAAAAGTAAAATAAAAACAACAGACAGTTTTTGACAATTCCTTTATTAAAAAAGAAAAAGAAAAAAAAAAGTGTCCCGCAATCCATCGTCAATTACGCCGCCCGACGGACCTGAAAAATAGAAAAAAGACTTGTTACGACTGCTGTCTTTTCACTTTGACAGCTCTTATATAGGCAAGGGTGGGCCACCCGCTGACATAACTGGATGACCCCACCCCCCTCTGACGTCATATGACATCACATGATGTCAGAAGGGGGTGGGTCACTCAGTTACATCACCAGGTAGCCCCGCCCTTGCCTATATAACAGCTATCAAAGCCAAGAGACAGCAGTCACTGGAAGGCCTACCATCGAGGTGGAGCTTTTTTATTTTTTTCAATTTTTTTGGGTCAGTCTGGCGGTGTGATTGAAGATGGATGGACATCGCGGGACAGATCCCTGCATCAACACAAATGATGTGTGACAGCAATCTCTCCTGCTGAACTAGTTAATTCTGATAGGGGGAATTACCCCACCCAATCAGAATACATTGATCAGCACTGCAGCCATTGGCTTAAAGTGTTGATCCGGTGCTGTTTTTTCAGCATGACTGTTTGACAGAAGCTGATCATTAGACTGACTTCTGTTGGAACAGTCAGCAGTACACAACAGACTTAAAGTTGTCTGGTTCCTGCTGAACTGACTGATTTTCGGTCAGTGTATACCCAGCTTAAGACAACAGAGGTAGGAAATGTAATGGCTGGGTGTTCATTCTAAGATGTTTTGAGACATCTGGTTGATGGACCCTTTAAGGGTACACTGGCCTCTTGTTCCACCATCTCTGAGGTATTCAGGCTGATTATCATCCCAATGTATTGTCTTAAAGTGGTAATTAACCACTTAACGACCGCTCACTGTATATATACGTCGGCAGAATGGCACCGACAGGCACAATCACGTAGAGCATACGTGATTGCCTTTGTATAGTTGGGGGGTCCAATCGGACCCCCCTCCTATACAGTGAGCGGTGGCTAAGTGTCCGGGAGCGTTCCGGGATGAGGGGGCAGCCATTCGTTTCTGGCCACCCCCTCGCGATCGCTCCAAGGCGAATGGAAATGCCCCCTCTGTCTGTGTCAGGCAGAGGGAGCAGGAGGGAGTGATGTTATCTCTGGTGCGGCGCTCACATATACCGAGCGCCGTACAAGAGAAGACATCAGGTCAGTGCACACAACACTACACTGACACAAGGACACATAGGGACATAAATCGCCCCCCCAGGCCCCCCCAGACACCCCAGATCACCCCCCCCAGCCCCCAGTCACAGTGTCACTGATTGCAGTGACCATTTATTTAGTGATCACTGCAATCAGTGACATTTGTGACTGTAAAAGTGTCACCAAAGTTTAGTCTTAGGTCCAGTGTAGCCCCCTAACCCCCCCTAATAAAGGTTTAACCCCCTGATCACCCCCCAGATAACCCTTTCACCCCCTATCACCACTGTCGCTAAGCGATCATTTTTCTGATCGCTGTCTTAGCGTCAGTGATGCCGATCGGCAGCCAGTAATTTTTTTTAGGTTCGCCGCATGTTTTTATAGCGTCAGGTACCCCAATATATTATCTAATAAAGGTTTAACCCCCTTGATCGCCCCCCAGGTAACCCTTTCACCCCCTATCACCACTGTCACTAAGCGATCGTTTTTCTAAACGCTGTCTTAGTGTCTGTGATGCAGATCGGTAGCCGGTAATTTTTTTTAGGTTCGCCGCAGGTTTTTATAGCGTCAGGTACCCCAATATATTATCTAATAAAGGTTTAACCCCCTTGATCGCCCCCCAGGTAACCCTTTCACCCCCTATCACCACTGTCGCTAAGCAATTGTTTTTCTAAACGCTGTCTTAGTTTCGGTGATGCAGATCGGTAGCCAGTAATTTTTTTTAGGTTCGCTGCATGTTTTTATAGCGTCAGGTACCCCAATATATTATCTAATAAAGGTTTAACCCCCTTGATCGCCCCCCAGGTAACCCTTTCACCCCCATCACCACTGTCGCTAAGCGATCATTTTTCTAAACGCTGTCTTAGTGTCGGTGATGCAAATCGGTAGCTGGTAATTTTTTTTAGGTTCGCCGCAGGTTTTTATAGCGTCAGGTACCCCCATATATTATCTAATAAAGGTTTTAACCCCCTGATTGCCCCTAGTTAACCCTTTCACCAGTGATCACCATATAAGTGTTACTGGTGACGCTGGTTAGTTAGTTTGCTTTTTATAGTGTCAGGGCACCCGCCGTGTATATAACCCAATAAAGGTTTAATCCCCTGATCGCCCGGCGGGTGATATCAATTAGGTTTTAGCGTCAGAGAGGGTCTGAGTCACACCCCAGGCAGCGTCAGGTTAGTGCCAGTAACGCTAACACCCACGCGTGAAGCATACACCCCCCTTAGTGGTATAGTATCTGAACAGATCAATATCTGATCTGATCAGATCTATACTAGCGTCCCCAGCAGTTTAGGGTTCCCAAAAACGCAGTGTTAGCGGGATCAGCCCAGATACCTGCTGGCACCTGCGTTTTGCCCCTCCGTCCAGCCCAAGCCACCCAAGTGCAGTATCGATCGATCACTGTCACTTACAAAACAAAAACACACATAACTGCAGCGTTCGCAGAGACAGGCCTGATCCCTGCGACTCCAGTGCTGTAGGAGGTGATTTCACCACCACAGTTAAAAGAAAAAAGCAAATATGCCGAAGCATTGGGGCAGCAGGGGCGGAGGAGCGATTTTGCTCCTAATGCCGCGTACATACGGTCAAAATTCCGACGGAGGCTTGCCCGTGGAAAAGTCCGACTATGTGTGTGCGGCATAACTTTTTTGTGGGAGGATGCCCCCATGCTTCGGCATATATAAATGGTGCGTGTATGCCCATCATTGGAAGTGGGTGGATGAAGGGAGGTATTCTAATGGTGGGCATACCCACCGATCAATCTCTTTTTTCGTTCAGCCAACTGGCTGCATGAAAAAAAAAGATTACAATACATGTCCAACAAGGACCAGCAACGTACTGGTATGTTGCTGGACTTTGAATGTTTATACCAGAATGATGCCTGCGGGTTTAGGTATTATCTTGGTATCATTCTTTTCAGCCTGCGGCCGGCTTTCATGTAAAAGCAATCCTAGCGGCTAATTAGCCTCTGGACTGCTTTTACAAGCAGTGGGAGGGAATGCCCCCCGGATATAAAAAGCGCCATTGGGAAATTGGGAAAGCATTTTATCACACCGATCTTGGTGTGGTCAGATGCTTTGAGGGCAGAGGAAAAATCTAGGGTCTAGAAGACCCCAGTTTTTTCAAAAAAAGAGTACCTGTCACTACCTATTGCTATCATAGGGGATATTTACATTCCCTGAGATAACAATAAAAATGATAAAAAAAAAAAATACTTGGAAGGAACAATTTAAAAATAAAATAAAAAAGCAAAATTAATAATAAAAAAAAGCAAAAAAAAAAAAAGCACCCCTGTCCTGCCCTGCTCTTGCCCAATGGCGAACGCAAGCGTCGGTCTGGCGTCATATGTAAACAGCAATTGCACCATGCATGTGAGGTATCACCGCGAAGGTCAGATCAAGGGCAATCATTTTAGCAGTAGACCTCCTCTGTAAATCTACTGGGGTAACCTGTAAAAGCTTTTAAAGGCTTTTAAAAATGTATGTAGTTTGTCGTCAATGCGCGTTTGTGCGAAATTTTAAAGCATGTCGTGTTTGGTATCTATGTACTCGGCCCAAGATCATCTTTTTTATTTCATCAAACATTTGGGCAATATAGTGTGTTTTAGTGCATTAAAATTAAAAAAAGTGTATTTTTTAACCCAAAAAATGCGTTTGAAAAATCGCTGCGCAAATACTGTGTAGAAAAAAAATGCAACACCCACCATTTTAATCTGTAGGGCCTTTGCTTTAAAAATATATATAATGTTTGGGGGTTCAACATAATTTTCTTGCAAAAAAAAAAAATTTTTCATGTAAACAAAAAGTGTCAAAAAGGGCTTTGTCTTCAAGTGGTTAGAAGAGTGGATGTAAGCTTCCTAATGTTGTGTATAAAATGCAAGAACAGTTCAAAACCCCCCCAAATGACCCCATTTTGGAAAGTAGACACCCCAAGCTATATACTGAGAGGCATGTCGAGTCCATGGAACATTTTATATGTTGACGCAAGTTGCGGAAAAACAAAAAAAAATTTTTATTTTTTTTTGCACAAAGTTGTCACTAAATGATATATTGCTCAAACATGCCATGGGCATATGTGGAATTACACCCCAAAATACATTCTGTTGCTTCTCCTGAGTACGGGGATATCACATGTGTGAGACTTTTTGGGAGCCTAGCCACGTACGGGACCCCAAAAACCAAGCATCGCCTTCAGGCTTTCTAAGGGTGTAAATTTTTGATTTCACTTCTCACTGCCTATCACAGTTTCGGAGGCCATGGAATGCCCAGATAGCACAAAACCCCCCCCAAATGACCCCATTTTGGAAAGTAGACACCCCAAGCTATTTGCTGAGAGGTATTGTGAGTATTTTGCAGATCTCGCTTTTTGTCACAAAGTTTTGAAAATTGAAAAAAAAAAATATATATATATATATATTTTCTTTCTTCAATTTCAAAAACAAATGAGAGCTGTAAAATACTCGCCATTCCTCTCAGCAATTTCCTTGGGGTGTCTACTTTCTAAAATGGGGTCATTTGGGGGGGTTTTGTGCTATTTTGGCATTTTATGGCCTTCGAAACTGTGATAGGTAGTGAGGAGTGAAATCAAAAATTTGCGCCCTTAGAAATCCTGAAGGCGGTGCTTGGTTTCCGGGGTCCCGTACGCGGCTAGGCTCCCAAAAAGTCCCACACATGTGGTATCCCCGTACTCAGGAGAAGCAGCAAAATGTATTTTGGGGTGAAATTCCACATATAACCATGGCATGTGTGAGCAATATATCATTTAGTGACAACTTTTTGTAATTTTTTTTTTTTTTGTCATTATTCAATCACTTGGGACAAAAAAAAAAAAACTCAATGGGCTCAACATGCCTCTCAGCAATTTCCTTGGGGTGTCTACTTTCCAAAATGGGGTCATTTGGGGGGGTTTTGTACTGCCCTGTCATTTTAGCACCTCAAGAAATGAGATAGGCAGTCATAAATTTAAAGCTGTGTAAATTTCAGAAAATGTACCCTAGTTTGTAAACTCTATAACTTTTGCGCAAACCAATAAATATACGCTTATTGACATTTTTTTTACTAAAAACATGTGGCTGAATACATTTTGGCCTAAATGTATGACTACAATTGAGTTTATTCGATTTTTCTTATAACAAAAAGTAGAAAATATCATTTTTTTTCAAAATTTTCGGTCTTTTTCCGTTTATATCGCAAAAAATAAAAATCGCAGAGGCAATCAAATACCATTAAAAGAAAGCTCTATTTGTGGGAAGAAAAGGACGCAAATTTCGTTTGGGTACAACATTGCATGTCCGCACAATTTACAGTTAAAGCAGCGCAGTGCAAAATTCTGAATTCACCTCTGGTCCTTTAGCTACCAAATGTTCCGGGGCTTAAGTGGTTAACCCAAAAGGAAACAATTAATATATTGCAGCTTAACAATTTTTAGATGTGGTGGCTGCATTTGTTTTATTTTTTAAGCTTTCCATTATTTTTACCTGTTGATCCAGCCAGTAAGTCTGTTGTTTTTCAACAGAACAAGCTCTCATGCAAATGTATCAGTTACAGGGTTGAGACAAACCATGTACTACTGACAGGGGTGGTTACAATGATCAACTTTTATTTATGTAAAACCTTTATCGCAGAAGCAAAAAAAACAACAAAAAAAAAAAAACTGTTGCCGTTTCATTTGTTAGTACATATGAATCTGCCAGTACATCTAACACGCCCCTCACCCCAGATTGGCAATGCTGCTGCCCAAAGGTGTGTTATTGGCCAAATCACCAGGGGAAAAAAGCCCCCCAAAAAAATAAAAAAATTGTGCATCTACCACAACTTAGGGTAACAGTCTACCGAGTTGCTATTTGAGCTGCAGGAAATCCCCAGGTTTTTTTTTTTTTGATGTGCTAGTCCTTTTTGCCATTCTGGTCACCCCTTTGTTGTACTGCTTTGGACATTCTGAGAGAGTCTAAAGCCCTGTACACACGATCGGATTTCCTATGGATTCTAACCCAATCTAATCTAATCTAATCTAATGAATACGATGAAGCTGACTTCCATAAGTCTTGCCTACACACCATCAGTCAAGAATCCGACCGTCCAAAACGCTGTGACGTAAAACACTCCGACAAGCAGAGAAAAATTAAGTTCAATGCTTCTGAGCATGCGTCGACTTGATTCTGAGCATGCGTGGGTTTTTTGTCCGATGGAGTTCCACACAGACGATCGGAATTTGCTATCATTTTTTTGCCCATCAGATAAATTTAAAACATGTTCTATTTTTTCTCACCGATGGAAAAAAGACAGATGGGGCCCATACACGATCGGTTTGTCCGATGAGAAAAGTCCATCGGACTGTTTTCATCGGTAAAACCGATCGTGTGTACACGGCATAAAGGTACCTGAATACAATTGGTGGTGTTCTCATACTAATACCACAGGCAGGGAGCTGCAAGTATTTTCACTTAGTGTACTGTGTCCTTTGCACAGCGTGCACCTAAAGGTACCTGAATACAATTGGTGGTGTTCTCATACTAATACCACAGGCAGGGAGCTGCTTTATTTTCACTTAGTGTACTGTGTCCTTTGCACAGCATGCACCTAAAGGTACCTGAATACAATTGGTGGTGTTCTCATACTAATACCACAGGCAGGGAGCTGCTTTATTTTCACTTAGTGTACTGTGTCCTTTGCACAGCGTGCACCTAAAGGTACCTGAATACAATTGGTGGTGTTCTCATACTAATACCACAGGCAGGGAGCTGCTTTATTTTCACTTAGTGTACTGTGTCCTTTGCATAGCATGCACCTAAAGGTACCTGAATACAATTAGTGGTGTTCTCATACTAATACCACAGGCAGGGAGCTGCATTAATTTCATTTAGTGTACTGTGTCCTTTGCACAGCGTGCACCTAAAGGTACCTGAATACAATTGGTGGTGTTCTCATACTAATACCACAGCAGGCAGTTGATTCTGCTAGCTGCAGTATAATCAGTATATATATATATATATATATATATATATATATATATATATCCCACCTTTGTGCAGCTACATCTCACTGCAGGCCATTAGTATGTCTGGAAGGCAAACAAGGAGAGGCAGACAGTCACAAGCCAATAAAGGAGGGCAACCAGGCTCTGTGTCTAGAGGCAACAGTGCTGTTTGTGGACACGGTGCATCCTCATCAGCACGTGGCCGTGGGACACGCTTGTCCTTCCTTTCGGCAGCTGGCCATGTTGAGCCGCAACATGCCGAAGACTTGGTAGAGTGGATGACCAAGCCGTCCTCCTCCTCCTCATCCTCTCTCACTCAGGCTCAGGGAACTTTGTATGGCCAACATGGCCTCTTCCCTCGACTCAATGGCATCAGTCACTCCTTCCCTAGCCCCACCATGTCCTCCTGAGGAGTCCCCCGAACTGTTTGACCACAGTGTTGGGTACTAGGCTTGTGCAATTCATTTTGTGACGAATCGAAATTCGTCCGAATTTAGCAACTTTCGGACATTCCGAAGCATTCTAATTTCCGAACAAAGCAATTACGAATAAAACCGAATCCGAAATAAATTATATCGCAAATAGCGAATGCTCGAATGTCTTCGGCATAATTCGTTATGAAAAAAGTTACGAATGTACGAATCCATTCGAAGCACAATAACACTCTGCTCTGCTCTCTGCTTCTCCCTCACCGTGCTGAACTCCCTCTCAAAATGGTGTACAGGGGCGGAGGCTATAGCCGCATGTAAAAAACTAAAGTAAAATATGAGATTTAGAATCGTTACAAATAACCGCTATGTATTTAGAAAAGTACAAATCCATTCGAAGCACATTAGGCATAATAGGCAGCGTCGTTGTGAGAGAGACACGTAAAATTACGAATCAACGAACCCAAAAAAAGTTACGAAAGTAGGAGTTGTGTCCAGAATCAACGAAAAACAATGTACTCTACCGAAAGTACGAATTAGTCCGAACGCGAAAAATCCCGTCTAGCAAAATTACGAATGATTACGAATCAACAGGACCGAAAAGAAACGAACCGAAACTAAACAAATTTTTCCGCTGTGCACAAGAAACGAACCGAAACTAAACAAATTTTTCCGTTGTGCACAAGTCTATTGGGTACATTCTCCAGGAGGATGCCCAGCGTTTTGAAGGCTCAGATGCTGGAACCCAGCTAGAGGAAGGCAGTAACGTGAGCCCAGAGAGAGGGGGTAGTAACGTGAGCCCAGAGAGAGGGGGTGCCCAACAATCTGGCAGTCATGTTCCCCCAGCTGCAGCATACTGCCAGGTTTGCTCCAGTGATGAAGAGGGAGGGGATGATGAGGTCACTGACTCCACGTGGGTGCCTGATAGGAGAGAGGAGGAGGCACATCTCCAACGAGGCAGGATGCCCTCCAGGGGCCAGCTTATGGACAGCACACTGACTGCATCACACCGCAGAGCCCCGCATGTGCAGGGCGCTGCTGTCTCTGCACGTTATTCCAAAAGTTATTTGGTGTGGGCCTTTTTTGAGACGAGTGCATCAGATCGTAGCGCTGCTATTTGCAACATATGTCTCAGGCCAAAACATCCCCCGCTTGGGCACCACATGCTTGATCAGACATATGTTGACCTGCCATGCAGTTCGTTGGCAAGCACACCTAAAATACCCACACCAAAGAACAAAGCGGACCTCTCCTTGCTCCTCATCAGCTGGGATCTTCAACCCCACTATACCTTCAGTCCTCTCTGAAACCTGCACTGACAGGAATAAAGGTGTAGAATGTGTTGGCAATGTTTATACCTTACTTGACATATTAATGATACATACAAATGATTGATTAAACCTTTGGTCTATATAAAATCAAGCAAACGATAGCGGTACGAAAAAGGAAAAAAGTAGTTTATTATACAGGAAAGAAGAAATTTGTATTAATCCAGAACTTGTGACTATAACATAAATTATATCACCTCTGAAACAAAGAGGTTACTCATACCACACAATAATGTTACATAAGAATATGGCTTTAAGGGAGACAACCGTGTATCAGCACAAGTTAAAGGAAGATTAGAGTTACAGGAGAGATTAAGGAAATTAAAGAGGTATATTTACAGAGTACTTCACCATGCTCCTCAGGTCAGGACATCATTCGCAAGGGCCCTAACCATGAGTGTACCTGGCCTTTATACCCCCTATGCCTACCCCCCCCATCAACCAGACTCCAAAATCCCGTGGTCTCATTGGTTTATAGCTGCCTCCCCACCTAGTTGGTTGAAACTCAAGCCTATTTTCGCCTAGCCCATTCAGATCTGCCTTCAGAACTAAGGTGTGTGCCTTTGATGTACAGTTTAACCACTTCCAACATTAGCATGCTAAGGGCCCCTGCTGTGATGGGGTCTTGATGTCTGTACTGGCCCTTTCAAGACAAAAGGATAATCTCTAAGTATCACCTGAAACCTATTTGTGTTCCCAACCAACAGGAGATGATACGTCCTTTGTTTACAGTATGGGGGGAGCTCTCTCTCAAAGAAAATATATTTCAGTAAACTCATAAACAGATTTTACCCGTCCCCCTACATATATATATATATATATATATATATATATATATATATATATATATATATACATATATATATATATATATATATATATATACATACATACATACATACACATGCACATGCAGCGTCCTGTTCCCAATGATTGGGCGCTATTAAACCAGCAGCTCCTACGAGGGTAGTGCTTTATAAATACATATATACATGTGCCCGTTGGGGGGCATGGTGGTTTATTTAGAGTACAGGATATGAAAAAGAATTAGAATCAAAATATCCACCACAGTACCCCCTCAAGTTCATTATTGAACTTATGACCTCCTTCAATGATCTTGTATCCACCCACAACGGCCCAGAAGCCCCCCGACCCTTTCCCCACCACCACTGCGGCCTCTTCCTTTCTTGAACCCACCGTAACCCATCAAGGTAGACTTGAGACAGTCCTGGTGCCTTTGAGACTTCACATCCGACCCATGAGAGTCTGTACTGCAATGCTTCATCGCCCCTCTGCATTGGAAGAGCAGAATTCAAACATTAATGGCGGGATCCTTTCATATTTAGTCCTGTAACTTGGAAATATGGTGTTATGATTGTCACGATTGGATCGGACCGCGAGACAGCACTTTTCAGCATGGTGAAGGAAAGTTTCCGAAGAGTCTTATTCGTGGCACGTTTTTCTTAAGAGATGCGTTGCTTCTTCAGGTGGTGGTTGGGCGGGCCTCCGGACAGTCGTGCATGAATACAAAAAAACAACAAAAAAAGGAGAACGTCAGACCGGAGTTATTGGCGGAATGTCAGACACGAGCAGTGGCGTGGCCATTAAGACTAAATACCTATGAGGGGTACAATGTGTACGAGTAAGGTGGGATCCCCACAGGGTACCGAGACCGAGCCACGGCCAGTATCATCCATTGCCCTTGATGGTAGGGATAGTCAACACTGCCTGCTAATGTTAGGTCCCTGGGTTCACCACACCTGCTCCCTGGACTCAGGTTAGAACAGTAGGTAGACTCTGGGAGGTAAAATTACTTTTGGGGGGGTAGATTTACATTATGACATAAGAAGAATAAAAAGTGGACACTCTGGTTTCATTGGGTGTAACATGTGGTGCTGGCGGTCAGGAATGCTCATGCATCTTAAACCCAAAAAACGTTATGACTACTCCCCCCCTTCAGGTGGACAAAGTCCAAACCTTTTGGAACTTTTCCCACCTGAATGAAAAGAGAAAAAAATGAATAAATGGAGAGAGAAAAAGAGGAAAAAATAAATAAAAAAATATTAAAAATTACAAAATAAAAACTGATTTTATTTCATTTTTTTACATTTTTTTTATTTTTTCCTTTTAATTTTTTTTTGATAATTAAAAAAAATAAAAAAATAAAATAAAAATAAAACTGAAAAAAATTTAAAACGAAAACAAATTTACCAAAAAAATGTATAACAATAAAAAAAAAAAAATGAATTTTCAAAAACATTTTATCAAAAAAATATTAAAACGGAAAGAAAAAAAGACTGAAAAAAATGATAAATTTAAAATTTAAACAAATTTAAAAAAGGGAAGAAAAAAAATAAAAAAATAAAAATGAAAATTTAAAATTCAATAAACATTAGTAAAAATTCAAAAATAAAGAAATTACAAAATTAGAAAATTGATTAGAAATGAAAAAAACTAGAAATGAAGCTGAAAAATAAAATAAAAAAATTAATAAAAAATTACTTTTACCAAAACTCAAAAAGTAATAAAAAATGAAACGTTTCTAATGAATACAAATTACAACGAAAAATAAAAATTCTTAAAAAAATTTAATTGGATGTATAAAAACGTAAAAAAAAATGAACATGATAAAAATTTAAAAATAAGAGTACCAAAAAAAAAAAAAAAAACGCAAGAACAATATAGTTCTAGGGTTCTCTCTTAAATGCGCAATTCTTTGTACTGGCCTGGATTGGATCAAGCTTCCTCAGAGATTTGTTTCTGAGTCAGTAGCTTTTTCTGTTCCTTGAGAGAAGATACCTCGTTGAGGGGCACATTCTCATAGCTTTGGCGTTCATTCTCCTGATAGCAATGCACATTATTACTTGCATCAGGGAAAGCAATAAGGCTACACAGATTAGGACAACAACAGGGTGGAGCAAAATGTTTAGGAAAGCTGTAGCGTTAGGACTATACCCAAATAAACTTTCCCACCAGGAAATCTTAGCGTCTGCGTCTAAAGCATGGGATACTTGGATCAATTTATTTTGATCATGGGTAAGTCGTATGGTGGCTTGTTTCTCAGCATCTCTTAGTACATTTAATATTTCATCCTGTTGTCCGAAATCTACCAGCCAAGCCTTTAACTCAGCCCCAAATCCCAGAGGAAGTTTCTGTAAATGTATGGGGGTGTCAGGTTTGATATCCAGCCTCTTCTCTGGGGTAATAGGGGTATGTCCTTGTGTCTCGGCTATATCTATTCCAAGGACCGGGGAAGATGTACAGTAGACTCCCTGAGGTAATGTACCACGTTGAGTACAGTTTAACCCGTAGGCAGAATATAGGGCATCACTGTGCATTTGATTCCAGCACCAATACCCTTGCCCCAATTATTTTACATAAGGTTGGGACAATTCCTCGGCATCCATGAGACATGACCCTTCCCTGTGCCAGCATTGTTGTCTCGTGATCCTATCCTGTTTCCCTTGGCATAACACCACCCCTTCCTTTCTCCAGCAGCCATCAGTATCAATCATTTGAGGTTGTCCCGACTCATAAACCATCAGATCGGGGGGGCGTGGTCTGGTGCCGTTCCGAGATGGACGTGTAGTTTG
Organism: Rana muscosa; assembly: GCA_029206835.1. NCBI lineage: Eukaryota > Metazoa > Chordata > Amphibia > Anura > Ranidae > Rana > Rana muscosa. The sequence goes on along the minus strand of CM055117.1, from coordinate 541,754,418 downwards.
GAGCTCCCGTCCTGGGGTCCAGCAACTTCAGGTTTTCAGCTTATCTTCTCCCGCAGACATGGTGAGAACTGCCCGGAGTGCCTCAGCAACCCGTTCCCGATCCCCGCTGAACACCGACGCCCCGCTAAACCAACATATCCCTGAGATCTTTCGGTCCCGGCCTACAGCCAGGATGCAGGCCTCACAAACGGCCTCCTCACAGGGAACCCGCCTTCAGAACGCAAGCCCGCAGCGCTCCGACACACGGACATCTCCAGAGCTGGCAACGGGGATGAACCACCCCCCGGCAGTTAGCCTGAACGACCTACACAGCGTGGCTTCGGATATAAAAAACACCCTCATGGCGGCCATCTTAGACATGAGGTCGGACATACAGGCCATGACGCTTAGGGTGGGGGAGGTGGAAACTACTCAAGCCCGCCATGACACAGCGATATGCCACGTTCAGCAGGTCACAGAGTCACATGCGATCCACCTCAGGGAGATTAATCGCCACATGGAAGATTTGGATAACCGCGGGAGGCGCCGCAACCTTAGAGTGAGGGGTATCCCAGAAACGATTGATTCCAACCAGCTCCCTGTGGCAGTGACTACCATTTTCAACGACCTACTTGAAAGAGCCCCGGATACGCCGATTATCTTTGAACGGCTCCACAGAGCACTGCGTCCGCGGGGAAGAGACACAGATCCTCCGCGGGATGCAGTCTGCTGCCTCACAGACTTCCCCCTGAAGGAGGAAATACTACGCAAGGCTAGACACCGCAATCAACTGTCTTTCCAAGGAACGGATATCAGGATCTATCAAGACCTGTCTAACATCACCCTGCAATGTAGACGCGAGTTACGTCCCCTTCTGGAAACACTGAGGGCCAGATTCATAGTTTAGAGGTGGAAGTTCCCTTTCTGCCTCACAGCGACTCACCAAGGCCGCACAGCAAATCTAAGGGTTCCGGAGGACCTAGAGCACTTCTGTTTTGCCATGGAGATACTGTACGTGGAGTTGCCAGACTGGTACAGCGATTTTCGTATCCCTCCACTCAGAAGAGCCGCCTCCATGGAGGGTATCGCCAAAGCGGGTAACTTCAGTATTAGCCGCCGACGCTCTCACCCCCCTCCTCCACACACTCCTTCAAAAGATCAAGGAGCTCCACGTAATGGCAGCCCTACGGCCTCCCCAGTGCACCGCAGAGCACGCACCTCCTAACAAGGTAACCAATCCTCTCTTTACCCAGTTTTCACATGGCGCAGAGTCCCTAACACTATGGTTTGACATTCCCCTGCCCAGGAGATAAACTGTTCAAACTTCGTTCAACCTGAGTTCTATACCCAGGCCCAATCCCCGTGAAACTCTGGCCGCCCTCAGCATGCCTTATTTGTCCTTATACCGTAACAGAGGAACCAGCTCCCCACTTCTCACCGCTTATGCCACCTAGCTACAGAACAGGGACTTACTTTATTTTCTCCCTCCTTCTACCCATCCTCCCCATCGGCCTACCAGAGCCATGCTTTCCTTAGCCTAGACACCCTTCCCTCTTAGCATGCATTGCTCAGATCCAGGACTAACCGCTATCTGCCTATCTGCCTGACCCGATGCTACCACGATACACCAGGAGCAGAGCTCCCCGAGAGAGGAACATTGGATAGTAACCGTAGCCTCTCAGCCAAGACTCTGGCTCCCACTTATCAAACTCCTGCAATACCAATATCATTCTTTCTTTACAATCCCATCAAACAGTTTCTTGGCTATGACTTCAGCTGTTCCCATTTCTTAAAACCATCCCTCCGGTACAGGAACCTTAACAACTCGCCGACATTGACTCAGCCTCCAACAGTAGCTGCACAGCAGACTTGCTTCACCCTCGACAACTCTCTTCACTCCTAGCACAAGTCAATCTACCATGTGGTCCTGATCTTCTATGCAGAAACACGAACACCTTCCTTCTGTTCCCTCCTGGACAACTCCCGAAGGTTTCCCCGGACGTCCAAACTTCCTTATGTCGGGTCAGAGACTGCCTTGTCCCGCAATGATTGCCTTTTCCTCCTTCCCCTAACACTATATTCACTCTTGCTCATCTGCTGTACCCATTTCCTTTTGAAGCCTTCTTCCTACGTTCTCCTAACTACTCCAATGCAGCTAATGGCATGTTGATATATAATCCCCCGATTGCATTATGTGCTGTCTTTCTCCCCACAGGCCCTACTAGCTCCTGAATCTTCTGCTTTACAGCACTGAGGGTGGTTGGAGATCCGAGGGGGACATGCACAGGTATGGAATTACTGCACACCACTAACCACACAAATGTAACCCCTTAGGGTTACCTAATTTCGAACACACTATTTTACTAACCGTAGGTGTGTGGCCTACGTGGATGACGGGAAGAGTCCATTCTCAGGCTTGGGAAAGGGCGTGCCCCCCTCGGATCTAGATAACCTGCCCTTAACCCCTGGGTATGTTTTTGTTTGCTTTGTTATCCATATTTGGAGTTTTGTTGTCAGCCATAACTGCAGATGCATACTTGTTCACGGTAACGCAAGCTGTAAGTTCTGTTTTGTTTTAACTAATTCACCATGTTACTGACTCTGTTCCTTGAATATTCCTCTAAACCAAAGTATACACTCCCCACTCTCCGCCATGTGATACCTGAAACTTGGGCAATACACTTAATTCCTTATCCTCCTCTTCCACACAAACCCCCACATTACACAATGCTAAACATCCTCCTCTAATTAACAAATAAATGCCCTTACAACTCCACAGCCTTCACACTTTATGAGAATAAGCCGTCACACACAACCCTGACACCACCTACTAACCACCCTCTCACCATGTCCTTATATGACCTGTCCGTCATCTACACAACAAGACTACTCCTCTGACACCTAAATGAGCCATAGATGACGCTAACAACCAGCAGCGTCTGTTATCCTTAAGACCTCATAGAGACACAGACCTCACCTCTCTCTAGTTGAACTCCACCTACCGCTCTCACACACAGCGGACTCTGGTAGACACCGCTGAACCTCACCGGTATCCCCACTCCTAATTGGTGGGCTTGCAGGTCAATTCCCACACCCGGTATAATATCCCATCCCCCTACCTGTCCCCTCCTTCCTCCCTGGTTACCTTCCTCCTCAACGTCCTAACCTCACCTACCCCACATCTTCCCTTTTCCCCATCCGCATACCCCCCCCTTTTTCCTCCCGTCTCTGACTTCCCCACACCCTCCCGCCCCCCACTCGCTTAAACCTCTACTACCAACATGAGCCCCGATAATGTCCGAAGCTCCAACCTGTCCCTAAAGGTAGTCTCCCTTAACGCCAAAGAACTGAATATACCTGAAAAGCGAACACAACTCTTTTCCCTCATGCGCAGCATGAAAGCTGACATAATCTTCCTACAGGAAACCCACTTTTGCAAGAAGTCAGTTCCCAACATGACTAATCGCTTTTTCCCCCATAGTTTCCATGCCACCTCACCTATCTCGAAATCCAAAGGAGTCTCCATAATCATATCCAAAAACCTTCCCATACAAATTACGGACACTCACCTTGACGAACTAGGCAGGTATATCTTCCTAAAAGGGACCCTCAGGAACAAACCAATCACTTTGGCTAACATATACAGCCCCAACTCGTCCCAAGTTCCCTTTTTTAGGGCTGTAACAAGACACCTAACCAATTTCCAAGAGGGTATTCTTATACTGGGAGGGGATCTCAATGTACCCCTGGACCCCCTTTTAGACACCTCGTCGGGGAAATCCCACCTACCATACAGGGAGCTCCGACAAATCAGAAAATGTTTCCAAGATCTCTTACTCCACGACACATGGCGCACCTTACACCCGAATGTAAAGGATTTTACATTCTTCTCCGCCCCACATAACAAATATTCACGACTAGACTACATATTTCTTACCCAACAGGATCTCCCGTCCCTAAAAGCAGCAACCGTCGAACCGATGACCTTCTCTGACCACCACCCTATCTCAATGACCCTCACTTTCCCTGAAAAAATATACCGCTCGCAAATCTGGAGACTAGACCCTTCCATCCTGACAGACAAAACCAAAGAATTAGAGATTCAAACTTGCCTAAGCAATTATTTCACTGAGAACAACACCCCGGACACTTCTAAACTTACTCAGTGGGCGGCTCACAAATGTGTTGTCCGAGGGAAATTGATTTCCCTGGGGGCCGCAATTAGAAAGGAAAAACGGGCCAAACTGGCTGACCTCTTTTCCAAACTTAATAAACTAGAAGCACTACACAAACGAAACCTGGCCCAGCAAACCCACGTAGAACTACTAGAGACTCGTACACTCATTCAGGAAGAATTGGGCCATCACCTCAGGAAGAAATACACTCTATCTCAGAAACTTTTTTACGAATTCGGCAACAAAAGTGGCCATCTTCTTGCTCAAGCCTTACGCAAGAAAAGGGCTGCTAATACGATACATCACATACAATCCCCCACGGGTAAGACACTCACAAATAACAATGACATAGCCAGAGAGTTTGAGAAGTACTACTCGTCCCTATATAATCTAGATAAATCCGAACCCCCTACTACCTCATCAGATGACAGACCCAATGATATTAACTCGTTCTTAGACCAATTTGCCCCAGGAAAGCTCCCCACAGACACCACCACAATTCTGGAATCCCCGATCTCTATTCAGGAATGGAAAAAAGCTTTAAAACAACTTAAGCCTGGTAAGAGCCCGGGACCCGACGGTCTCTCCGCCGTATATTTCAAGACATTCTCAGACCTTCTTCAACAACCCTTCCTTGACGCCTTCAACACACTCTCTCCCACAAATCCCTTCAAAAGCGAAATGTTAGAAGCACATATCGTTGTTATCCCCAAAGAAGATAAGGACCCCACCCAAACTGGAAACTATAGACCAATCTCATTATTGAATGTAGATGTCAAAATCTTTTCTAAGATTTTGGCAAACAGACTCTTACCGCTTCTCCCTTCCTTAATCTCTCATGACCAGACCGGCTTTATCCCTGGACGGGAAGCCAGGGACAACACTGTTAAAGCAATAAACTTACACCATCTTATGACACAGACAACCCAAAAAGGCCTGTTTTTGTCACTCGATGCGGAGAAGGCGTTCGACAGAGTAGCTTGGGACTATATGACAGCGGTTCTGAGGGCCATAGGATTGGGCCCATATATGTTAGGCCTAATCCTGTCACTATACACGGGACCATCTGCTAAGGTACGGGTCAACAATACTCTGTCGGACACCTTTCCCATCGGAAATGGCACAAGACAGGGCTGCCCCCTGTCCCCCATCCTCTTTGTACTCACGCTTGAACCATTCCTCCGTAAACTGACATACAACCCAGATATCCAAGGTATAAGTTCCTCCAAAAGAGAATATAAATACGCTGCTTTCGCAGACGATATTTTGTTGTTCCTGTCGAACCCACTGATCTCCCTACCAAACCTTCTTTCTGAATTTAAACAATTTCAGTTCCTCTCCCACCTTAAAATTAATTTCTCGAAATCCTTTGCCCTTAATATTACACTACCTCAACATATAGTTGATCAATGTAAGGCTAACTTCCCGTTCCAATGGAAACAAGACTCCATCACATACCTAGGGATACAACTCCCTTCCAAACTCTCAAACCTCTACGCTAAAAACCATGTTCCTATCCTACACAGACTATCCTCCGATCTTGAAACCTGGAACAAACCACTTTTCTCTTGGTTTGGCAGAGCAGCGATCCTCAAAATGAATGCCCTCCCGAGAATACTCTATATATTGCAGGCGATCCCTATAAATATACCTCCGGCCTTTTTTAAATCTTACAGAAACATATGCACTAAATTCTTATGGGGAACCGTAGACCCAGAATCAGCTTTACGCAGCTCACCCGACCTAAAAGACTTGGGGGCATAGGCCTCCCCAACCTTCTCAATTATTACACTGCTGCACACCTTACCAGGATAGTGGACTGGAATACTCAGTCTCTCCACAAAGATTGGGTTTCCCTAGAAGCATCTTTTTCTGTTCTCCCTTTGGAGTCTCTCCCATGGATACTCCCACCCCACGTCCCTTCTGAATTACGCGTACATCCACTTATAGGCCCAACCTTGCAATGCTTCAAAAAGCTTTGCTACCAATCACCCATATCTTCGATTCCCAGCCCACTGACACCTGTAAAAATGAACCCTGGGTTCCCACCAGGTATGCACGCAAAGTTTCTTACCGATAACTGGACACAGAGCCCAATTAGATCACATCAGTTCTTCCTCCGGGGCAAACTATTGTCTACATCCCAACTCTCCTCCCAACTAAACAAGCCACCCATTCCCCCTTGGACATATATTTTAATTGCTCATTTTCTAAAATCCCTTAACAAGAATATACAATGTTCCAGAGAACTCACCCCTTTCGAAAAGCTATGTATCCAAACGACACCCCAATCTCACCTAGTGTCTACCACACATGAACTCCTCTTCGCCGAGATGAAAGCTAATGAGACCTTAGCCTGTAAGAACTGGGAGTCAGACCTCTCTGTATCTCTCTCAGCGGAACAATGGGAACAAATTTTCCTCAACAAACATAAAGGGTTGACGAATGTGTCGACCCAGGAAAACGGCTTTAAGATCCAATCTAGATGGTATCGCACGCCCACCCTCCTGCATAAATTTAATCCCACTATCCCAGAGGTCTGCTGGAGATGTCTCCGGGAAAGGGAAACCCTTCTCCATATCTGGTGGTCCTGTCCATCTCTAAAAGACTTCTGGGAAAAGGTATGCCATATAACCTCTCGAGTCACTTCATATCATTTGGACCTTTCCCCTTCTCAATTCCTTCTTCACCACTCACCCCTGTCGCACAATTCCTATCACAAATCCCTAGCAATGCACATGATCAATGCGGCAAAACAGTGTATCCCTATACACTGGAAATCGACTCACCAACCAACCCTAAAAGAATGGTTTAACAGAATATGCAAAATTGAGGAAATGGAAAATCTTATACATATTGCAAGAGAGACTCCGTCATCATTTAGTAAAAAATGGGCCTGCTGGTTACACTATAAAACGACACCAAAATATGCAAACTCCCTGAACCCTGACAAAGGATAAATTACTCCTCTGAGAATTGCCATTAAAAATCTAAGACATGCCAGGATCTTCCCTTAACCCTAAACCTTACAAGTACACCTCTCTCCTCCTATAACTTCCCCTATACAGATCCGCCCCTATTTTCTCATAACACACCCTTTGAACACCCCAAGTGGTCGGGGAAGTCAGAGACAGACCCCCTGCCAACGCCATCCCCTCCTGCCTCACTCCCCTCGATCCCCACCCCCTCTCCTTCCACCACTTACCCCCTTCTACCTTCTCATCCACACGCTTCTGTAAAATACAACCACTAACATAGCTCCAGCCTACACTCCCTCATTCATACACTCTCAACGAAATAAATCTGTTTGTAGCTCCTTCTCTCCCTTCCTGCCATATTGCACCTGCTGGCCTTTCCCTCCCCCACAGACCAAAAGTCCACAACGACATCCGTGAACCTACCTAGCTCTAACCTACCTACAGGCTCTATCTCCGTCAAAGGTATCGGACTTTGACTAGACCCCACAATTAGCTTGAATTAAGGTAACCCACCCCAACACAGCCTAGCTCATGAAGGATGCACATAGCCATTTCATTTTCACTACCCGCAAGTTGAATTGTATATGACACATGTAATTCATCCCTGTTTTGTGGTTGTATTAATGCCTTATTGTACTACTATTGTCCAAGATATCTGTAAATGCTTTTTACATTTCAATAAACTATTTGAGAAAAAAAATAAAATAAACCATCAGATCTTGATGGACTCGGGGGTGTAACACGGTAGAGCCCAATAGGATAGTACCCAAAATGACCGTGGTATAAGCACGATGTTCCGTCCCGGCGACCGGAATCAGGGATGAGACCGTGCAAGTCAGGTTCTGACAGCCATGGAATTGAGTCATCCACCAATCCATATGACTCATAGCAAACTTGGATACTACCCTACCTGCCTGCTTTCTCAAATTAAGTGGAAGTTGTCCTGCTGAAAAAGAAGCAATCATTACTCTGAGGTCCTGGGATAGTTCTGATTGTACCTGGGTGCAAGATAAAGCAAGTTGGATGTCTTCTTGTACTTTAGATAATCCCGCTATAAGTCCAGTGAACTTCTGTTTCATTATCTTAGACAATGAGGCAGTAGCATCAATATGAGCATGTTGTAGATTTTCAAGGATATGATTCACATCTAGCTGCACCTTAACCCCTTCCCCAACATGCTGTGCCAACCCTCCTAGCTTGTTTCTGAGTACCTCTAGATCCATTGTGTTTAGGCTACCCAGGGCAACACCCCCTGCTCCTAAGGCAGTCTCTATTAGGTCTCTCTTTGCTCTAATGGGGGAATATTCTGAATATCCAGAATGCATCCATTCCTTTAACATGTATATCTGATTCTTTATAAAGGTTTTACACCGTTGATCCCATTTATCAACTCGGAAATCAGATAAGGTTATTCTCCATGTATATAACATAAATTGTGTTTCTGTTAGTACTGTCCAGTGAGAGGAGAGTAAAGGGATGACTAGATCTGCAGCCTTCACTATAGGGGCTTTACAGGAGTCTGAACTAATTTTTGCTGGCACAAGAACATCCAACTCATTGGGTACTCGTACCACTGTCACACAGATCTTTCCTCGCCCTTTCCAGGGATACCAACGTTTAGGATCCATAACAGGGGTACTGATTCTGGGGAACATGTCATCCCTCTTAAGTTTTGTCATTTGCATAAAGGTCCAACAGCCTTCGTCAAATGCGTTGCAGAATGGCCACACAAATGGGCCATCTAGATGTAAGTCTAGATCCAGATCGTATCCTTGGGGGTCTTGCCAGTCCACAGTCATAAGCACGCCTCTCATTTCTTCATTCATTGGCCTTCCATTCATCCACTCATTCACACTAGGCAGATCCACCCCATTGCATAAGACATCCCACATCCATGGGTTTGGACTGTTAAAAACCAAGGACTGATTTGGGGGCCAGTAAGCTGTGTCGATAAAATAGTGACCCTCTGTCTCGGGGACACATGTATCCCTCATTACCTGCAACACAAAGGCATGTATGGAAAGTCTTGGTTGTAAATCCAGGACCTCATACTGTTTGTTCTCAGCATCGGTCCTAATTTTTAAGATTACAGTGTTGGTATATTTGGCAGAGAGAGTTACATTTGCTCATTCATACCACACAGCCTGATGAGCGTTACTACAATTCAACTGCAGTACCACCTTTTTCTTTGACAAGTAGTTTAGCGGATGTGTCCTCCTATCATAGGTGGGATGTTTAGTGATCAGAATCTCAAGGGTTCCCTCAGCGGGGTGGAAACACTTGTCGGCTAGTGACCCTTGAACCAGTTCTGGAAAATCATAATAGTACCTCTTATATTCTTTCTCTTCCCCCTGATTGAAGATGATGTACACAATATACCACCCTTCATAGTTCTCCCCTGTGGGATCTATTGGATATAATTTGCTATTTTTGCATTTTATCCTCCATAGATCTGACCCCTTGGTTAAATTGTTTATGGACATTTCATAGGTCTCGGTATCAACAAATCTACAAACATTCTCTTGGTAGATGGGCTGTAATTTGATTTCTCAGGAAAAATTCCGGGGATGAGACATTCCCTATCTTTGGGGTCCCAATCTCCTTCACACAAGGCAATGTTCTCATCTATGTGATAGGTGACATACATTATGGTGTCGGGTCTGTCTTTCACCACCCCTTGTATTCGTACCCACTCAGGAAGATTGGCCATTCCGTATGTAAGACGGCAAAGCCTATCTAGTAGATTCCCTGCATTAATGTCCCCATGGGCTGTGTGAAATCTGTAAGGTTGTGGATCGAGGCCGGTGGTATGTTCTAGGAAGGACCCATCAAAACTCATCCCTGCTATGGCATGAATGAGTATATACCCATGAAAGTACATTGGGTATCGGGGAAGGACTCGTCCGTGTTTGCATTCTGCCTTATGGATCTGTGTGGGACTCCACCCCTCAGGTTTTGTTCCCCATTTACTATACTCCTCCGGTGGAGTCCAGGGTACTGGTTCTGGTCCATGGACAAACGGGGTTTTTGCCCCAGGAGTTGTTGGTTCTTGAGCAGAAATGAGAATATACCAGCTGAGTACACTTAAAAGGAGGGGAAACGTGCCCATTCCACCCGCTTCCCTAAACCTCCTTCTGAACTTGTTTGCAATGAGAAGCATGCACCCAAGAGATTTTTCCCTCTACCTTCACTGAGGTGGGTGTGGTCAGCAATACCTGGTAAGGACCCTCAAACCTTGGTTCCAGTCCTCTTCGTTGAAATTTCTTGATCACCACCCAATCTCCAGGCTGTAGGGAGTGAGATTCACCGTCAAAATTTGGGTCTGGAATAGAAGAGAACACTTGGGCATGCAACTTAGTGAGCTGCTGGTGTAATTCCTGCACATACATTTTCAAGGAACAATGCATTAATGTCATCTCTTGTGGGAAAAACAATCCTGTCATTGGGGGTCTCCCAAACAATATCTCAAATGGAGATAGTTTTTCTGGACCTCTAGGAGTATGTCGCATGGATTTCAATACCAGAGGGAGAGTTTGCACCCAGGTAATGCGCGTATTTTCACAAATTTTTGCTAGTCTATTCTTAATGATCCCATTATACCTTTCGACCTTCCCTGATGCCTGTGGATGGTAGGGAGTATGGAACTTTTGTTCAATTTGGAGTCCTCCCATAACCTCAGCCATCACTTGGCCTGTGAAATGGCTCCTCTGATCAGATTCTACCGTCTCCATTAGGCCATACCTGCACACAATTTCCTGCAATAGTTTCTTTGCAGTGACTGATGCCGTTGCATTGGTTACAGGCCAGGCCTCTACCCATCCTGAAAACATGTCTACACAAACTAGGACATATTGGAATTGTTGGCATTTTGGCAATTGAATGTAATCAATCTGCAGCCTCTGGAAGGGATACTGTGCTTTGGGCAAATGTTTAATTGGGGTTTTGACGAGCCTCCCAGGATTATGTATCTGACATGTTTCGCACCCTTGACAGAATTTCTCTGCAACAGTGGTGAATCCAGGGGCCACCCAGTGAGATGTGATTGTGGAGACCATTGCTCCTTTGGTTAGATGAGAGGGACCGTGCGATGCCTCCGCCAAATATGGATACAATGCTGGAGGAGCACAGTACCTTCCATCCTCATGGGCCCAAAGTCCAGCAGTTTTCTTACATCCCTGGTCTCACCACTTCCGTTTTGTGTCCAGGACAGCCAAATCTACTTGATCCGGACTGTCGGAGCAAGATGTGGCCATGAAGATTTCCACAGACTCGGTGCCAGTTACAGCCGCTGCCTTTGCCGCGGCATCTGCTTTGGCATTCCCAAGTGAAACCTCATCCGTGCCTCGAGTGTGTGCTGCACATTTTAGAACTGCTATTTCCTCGGGGAACCACAGTGCCTCAAGGACTTTCTTAATGAGCCCACCATGTTTGATAGGTTTTCCACAGGTGGTCAGAAAGCCTCTTAATTTCCATAGTTGGCCAAAATCGTGACATATGCCAAAGGCATAGCTTGAGTCGGTGCAGACATTGAGCCTTTTTTCTTTTCCTACTATGCAAGCCTGCATGAGAGCCATAAGCTCTGCCACCTGTGCGGATTGATGCCCAAGCAGTTTTCCTTGGAAAAGGATTTCATCCTTGGTGACCACAGAATATCCTGCAACAGGGTGCCCTTCTTCAGTATAGAAGCGGGATCCATCTACAAACACAGTGAGGTCAGCATTGGGAATGGGGGTGTCTCTTACTCTCTGTGCTTCCAGATAATGATCCTCCATTTCTGCATTGCAGTCATGACTTTCTATTTCATCTTTCACTGTCTCTGGTAGCAGGGTAGCTGGATTTAATTTCGCACACCTTTTGAGGGTAATATTTGTGGGCGTTAAAAGTGCCAGTTCATATCTGGTCAATCTCGCTGACGAAATGTGCTTTGTGGTCAGGTTCTGCATGACCACGTGAACCTCATGGGGTACATAAATTTCCAACGGGTTCTCTAGCACAATGTCTGCAGTCTTAGTCAGCATCTCTGCAGCTGCTGCTACTGCCCTCAGGCAGGGTGCCATCGCATTGACAACGGTGTCAATCTGACAGCTGTAATAGCCAATTGGCTTGTCATGTCCTCCATGGTCCTGTGTCAGGACTCCAGCAGCGTGGCCTTTGGACTCGTGGCAGTAAAGCCTGAATCCCTTGGTGTAATTGGGCAGGCCCAAAACGGGTGCTTCACTGATTGCAGCCTTCAAGGTCTGAATAGCATGCATTCACCCTTCACTGAGTTCCAGTTTTCCCTGTGTGTTTACAGAGTCATAGAGTGGCTTACAAACATTGGACATTTCTGGTATCCATTGTTGGCAATATCCGACCAATCCTAGGAATCCCCTCAATTGTTTTGCATTTTGTGGCATTTTGCTATTCAGAATAGCCTTCTTTCGGTCTTGTGTCAAGTGTTTTTTTCCTTGGGAGATGCAATGACCCAGAAACACAACTCGGTCCTTGTTGTATTGTAACTTGGCCGGGGATACTCTGCATCCCTCCTCTGCAAGGTGATTTAACAAGGAGATAGTTGCATCTCTACATGCCTCTCTCATGTTGCCTCCAATTAGTAAGTCATCCACATACTGGAGGAGAGTGGTACCCTCCGGGCAGTGCCACCTGTCCAGGCATTCTTTCATGGCTTTTCTGTACTCATTTGGACTAGATACCATACCCATGGGCAATCTACTCCAGGTATACTGTTGCCGTTCAAAGCTGAAGGCGAAGAGGTATTTACAGTCAGGGTGGAGTGGTACCGTGAAAAAGGCATCCTTCAAATCCATAACTGTGAAATATTGATTAGATGGGATGATGTTACTTAGAATAGTGTGAGGGTTTGGTACCACGGGAGCATCCTCTTGGATGATTTTGTTAATTGCCCTCAGGTCTTGTACCATCCGGTACACGTTTCGGCCTGTTTTTTTCACAGGGTACAAGGGGGTATTAGCTGGTGAACTCACTTTCACCAGTATACCCTCTTTCAGGAGGTGTGTGATTTGGTCTCTAATTCCCTCCAATTGGGCCAATTTTAATGGATACTGAGGTAACCTAGGGATGATAGTATCAGGTTTTAGTTTGATCCTAACAGGGGGGCAGCGGATCATAAGTCCCGTGTTCCCCTCTTTTGCCCAAACATCTGGATTGGTACCCTCAAATAAATTACTGGGCAAGCTCTCCGTAAGACTTGCATCCAGTTCTAATTTACACAAGGTAATTATACTATCCCAGGTTTCTACCATTTGGGGTTGGTCAGAATCGGAAGGGATATTTACCTCCACTCCATCCTCCGTAAAGTGTATTTGTGCTCTCATTTTGGAGAGCAAATCTTTTCCCAGCAAATTGCAAGGAACTGAATTGCTCAAGAGCAGGGAAGCTTCAGTTTGAAAGGGCCCTATTCGAACTTTTGTAGGAGTAGTTTCCAATAGGGGGTATACTATACCCCCTAGCCCAACCAATAGCCTTAGGGTCTGATTATTTAATTTCATCTGTACATAAGCACTACCCTGCTCATTTGTCGAGATGACAGGTAACACCGGGAGCTCTCCCCGTCACTGGGGGTCTTGTTCAGATTCCCTCTCTTGTCGTGGTGGCCTACTTTGTCTTGGAGCTCTACACTGCCTCTTGAGGTGACCAGGCTTGCGGCAGTTGTAACAAACTGGTTTCCCCTTGGTTTTTGGTCAAGATCTGCACTGTTCATCTGATCAGTGACAAGGCAGATCCTTTGAGGTTTCTGTGATTCCCAATCTGCTATATTCCTTTCAATAGCAGTTGCAAGTGACAACAAAGAGGAGAGGGGCTTATCTCTCCAGTCTGGATTTGCAGTCATCAATTTTTCCCTAATGTTTCCTCTCAACCCAGTAATGAAGCTATGTATCAATACGGGCGATAGGGCACTGTTAGTAATGTCCCCACCAGCCGATTCCACGACTTGTTTAAAGTGATTGTAGTATGTCATACAATCTTCTTTTGGACCCTGGATCACTCCTGACACCTTGGTCCAAGACTGGGGAGGATAGACTGTCTTAATCAACTGTGCTAATTGCTTAGTGAGTATATCCCCTTGCTGGCTGGAGTCAATATACAGGGTTCATGGAATATTAGTTTTATTGAGGATTTCATCAACGTCCCCATCTCCACAAACCCTTTTCATTATTTGAAGCACATCACTCCAGTTAGCATTGTAGCTGGCCTGGATGTCCAGCAGCTCTTTGGCAAATTTGATGGGATCTGTCCTCGGATGGGGGATAACACTGAGAAATCCTTTCATCTCAGAGGGAGTCCATGGTACATGATGTGTCATTCGTCCCGTGGAATTCCCACTGTTATCATAAACCACCTGTTCTCTTACAGGATAGACAGATGTGTCATCCGGAAAAGATATTAGTTGTTGATTGGTCCTATGGGATTCTGTCACAGGTTCCCAATAAGACTGGGGAAGATTGTTGCTGCCATGTGGGGGCACTTTATCCAATTGTAAAGTGCCCTGAAGGGTGGCATTAACAGTCCCATGGTACACAGGTGTGCCCACATTGGGTGATATCCTTTCCTCATTAGAGTGACACCCCATAGGTCCTTGTTGAGGTGTGCTAGTTACTTGGGGGTATAAAGGTACATAGGCCGTATGCCCCGTAGCAGAACTGCCCGTATTGCTTGCAGCAGCGTAATTGTTTGTTAACTGCCGTCTAGGGGAGAATGTCGGTTCGCGGCCAGTAAATTGAGGATTACTATATTCGGGAGGTTCTTCCGTCAAAGGAGAAGAGAGTATCCCTTTTGATGGTATATAGTCTCTGGAACTGGGGAGACTTTTCTCCCTTGAGTCCAGGATTCCCTTCCCCTGGCTGGTTGCGCTATCTCTCTCCTTTTGTTTCAATGCTTCACAGGAGGAGTTTTCCTGTGATTCATTTAGGGTTTTAACTGGGGTGTCAAATTGGGCCGCAAGTTGTGGCTTCCTCATTTTGTCCCCTCCTGATAGATGACAATTCCTCTCAGCCTCTGAGTATTTCTTTTTCGTACATCACGGGACACAGAGCGACTTAGTCATTACTAATGGGTTATATAGTTTACCTTCAGGTGCTGGCACTGGCAACTTCCAAACCGGAAGTACCCTCCCCTATATAAGCCCCTCCCATCCGGGAGCACCTCAGTTTTTTGCCAGTGTCTAAGGTGTTGGCCAAAGAGTAACATGTGTTTTCCTGGGCTTGCGTACAGGTTCTTTTACGGGCCTTAGTAAGCTGTTCCGGATCCCACCAAAAAAGCTTTATAGCTAAACGGTCGGTACCCGGGCCTTGCAACAGAAGAGCAAGGTTTTGCCTGTAATGCCTCTCTTAGGAGGGCTGGACCCTGGGATCCAGAGCTCTGGTCATACCCACGACCAAGATGTTTTCTGTGCAGGGTGCTATACAGGTCCAGGGGAGTGGAATCCTTGGGAACCCGGTCCCTGAAGGTTTAATTACAATGCCTGCCGTGATAGGTGAAGTTTGGGCTTCTGTGGACCAAACAGAGTCCTGCGGCGGGGAACAGGTAAGTGGGGGCCCCCAGGAACTTGGTTCTATTGGGGGACCCCCAAGCCTAATTTGTCTTTCTGTCTGTTACCTAACGGTATTCCCGCTAATATCTGTGTATGCCTGTAACTACTGAAAAATGTAAAATTTTAATAGTAGTCAAGAAAAAAAAAAAAAAAGAGGACCGTGGTACCTGTGTTAAACCACTAGAGGCCGCTGTGGTCCATTTTTTCTTGTCATGTGGATCTTTGGTTTTTTCAAGTCAAAAGATCCAGGCAGTTGGTAAGTTCTCTGTGGGAATCCACTTCCTCTGCCCTGTTGCTGCGCTCATCCACCGCACAGGCCCTCTGGCAAAAAGGGCCCCGGCTCCTAGTCCCTGCTTGGTTTTCGAAAAGGGCGCCAATGGCGCACGCGCCTCCTATGAAAAAAAAGGGGCGGGTGGATGACGCTCGATGCGCGCCGCGGCGCTTCTGCGGATGTGCAGGCGTCCCAGCATGTATAAAAGACACAGTACAAGTGTCAGCTGGATGCAAACAGAGCTAGCAACAAACAGTGGCACACAGAGGCGGTTGATGCAGGCATCCCCATAGAAAGGCACTTTAGTGGACACCAGCTGGTATATAGCAGCAACTGTGTTAGACTATTACCAGCAAAATTGGTGTATGACGACGGGAATACCTCAGCTTTGTGCTTAAAGGATATGTCGTCCAGACGCTCCGGAAATAGGTCTTCCAGGAAGCCAAAGGGGTCTCCATCGGGCTCTGAGGATATTGGGCATGCTTATACTGCACCAATCTCCCCTGAGAATTCAGAGGTCAGTAGCCGTAGGAACCCCGCAGGAGTGTCTGGTGCTGCGGCTGTCCCCAGTCCACCTGCTCCTGTATATATAACAGAGGAGGTTTTATCCTCAACTCTGGGAGGATTGGAAGAGAGATTAACAGCATTGATCGCTGCTTCCCTGTCACAGGGAAAGCGCGTCCGATCTCCGTCTCCTCCTTCAGAGTGCCTGTTAGTGGAGGAACAGTCCCACACAGAGATCGACCTACCTGAAGGGGATCAGGATGAGGTTGATTCAGTTATGGAGGAATCAACAGTGGAAGAACCTTTCTCAGCATCTCAGGCTGAAAGATTATGGGTTCAGTCTCTGACTAACATGGTCCGATCAGCATTTAAAATGCCTCTGGCGGAACCATCAACCACTACGGTTTCCTCGCTGGGGTCGCTGAAAGCTCCCTAGGCTGTCTGTTCCTTCCCAATCCACCCTTTATTGGAAGGGCTTATTTACCAGGATTGGGAGCATCCTGATAAAATATTTGCACCCCCCAAGAGATTTCCAGTGATCTATCCCATGGAGGATAAGTTCATAAAGAAATGGAGGGTCCCTATAGTGGACGCAGCCATCTCTTCTGTGAACAAATCACTGACATGTCCAGTAGATAATGTTCCAATGTTCAAAGACCCAATAGATAGAAAATTGGAGTCTTTACTAAAATCTGCTTTCTCTACAGCAAGCATGGTGACACAACCTGAGGTAGCAGCGATTGGAGTCTGCCAAGCGGTGAAAGATCAGTTGAAACAAGTCTTAAGGGACTTACCAGATCAGCAGGCTCTTGCCCTAGCTGACCTGCCTAGAGCCTTGTGTTTTGCGGTGGACGCCGTAAAGGATACAATCCAACAGGCCTCCCGCTTTACGCTGTCTGTAGTACATATGCGTAGGCTTCTATGGCTCAAAAACTGGTCTGCTGAAGCTCCCTGTAAGAAATTGCTGGTTAGCTTCCCATTTCATGGAGAACGCTTATTTGGAGAAGATCTGGACAAATATATCCAGAAAATTTCTGCCGGTAAAAGTTCACTCTTACCGGTTAAGAACAAGAGTAGAAGTTCTTCTTTTAAGAGGCCTACTTCTCCAGTCCCTGGCACAGCGGCTGTGAAACAGTTCCGACGGCCTCCGCGGTCAAATTCAGGGGGCAGAAATCAGGGACAATCACAGGGTAACAAGAAACCCTGGATCAAGAGAGGTACAAAACCTCCCCCCAAGTCATGAAGCGTTGCCCCCACTCAATCGGGTGGGGGGAAGACTTCTGTTGTTCACAGAGACCTGGCGGGACACCATCAGAGACAGATGGGTGCTCTCCGCAGTAAGTCTGGGATACAAGCTGGAGTTGAAAGACACTCCTCCTGCCCAATTTATGAGGTCAAACGTGCCAAGCGATCCCCAGAAGAGAGGATCCCTCCTTCTGGCACTAGAACAACTATTGCTCCAAGGTGTAATCGTGAAGGTTCCCCTGGAAGAAAGCGGATTCGGGTTTTACTCAAACCTTTTCACAGTCCCCAAACCAAATGGGGACGTGAGGCCCATATTAAATCTAAAAGGGCTAAACAAGTTCCTAAATATCAGGACTTTTCGGATGGAGTCGATCCGATCGGTGGCCACCGCCCTACAAGGGCAGGAATGGTTAGCCTCGATCGACATAAGGGATGCTTATCTGCATATTCCCATCTTTCCGGCCAACCAGAAATTTCTACGCTTTGCAGTAGAAGGGCGCCATTTTCAGTTCAGAGCCTTACCTTTCGGTCTGGCCACAGCACCACGAGTGTTCACAAAAATTCTGGCCCCACTATTGGCCAAACTAAGAACACAAGGTGTAACGATAATGGCATATCTAGACGACCTGCTACTAATAGACCACTCAGTGGAAAAGCTGGAAGTAGCTATTCACAAGACAATCAAGTATCTGGAATATCACGGTTGGATTATCAACCGGGACAAGTCAGCTCTAAGACCAGTCAAAAGTCTGGAATACTTAGGGCTAAGGCTGGATTCAAATCAGAGAAAGATTTTCTTACCTCCAGAGAAGGTGTCGTCTTTAAAAGATTTGACCCAATTAGTGGGTACAAAAAGAAAACCATCCATACGCCTGTGCATGAGGCTGCTGGGAAAAATGGTGGCTTCATTCGAAGCAGTACCCTACGGTCAATTCCATTCAAGGAACTTGCAGAGGGCCATACTGTCAGCCTGGAACAAAAAAGTTCAGGCTTTAGACTTACCAATGTCCCTGTCCCCTTCCGTTCGCAAGAGCCTCCATTGGTGGTTGGTGCCCCAGAATCTGGAAAAAGGGAAACCCTTCAGTCCGGTTTCTTGGAAGGTGGTCACTACAGATGCCAGCCTCATAGGCTGGGGGGCAGTACTGGAGCAATGGTCTCTCCAGGGCAAGTGGTCAGAAGCAGAGAAGGCCCTGCCCATCAATCTCTTAGAGATACGAGCAGCCCGGTATGCCCTAGTAGCATGGACATCCAAACTCCAAGGGTCCCCTGTCAGAATTCAATCAGACAATGCCACAGCAGTGGCATATATCAATCACCAGGGTGGCACTAGGAGTCGTGCAGCCCAGAGGGAAGCGAATTGCATCCTGGAATGGGCAGAAAGATATGTCCCAGCCATATCCGCGGTTTTCATCCCAGGAGTGGAAAATTGGAGAGCGGACTTTTTAAGTCGCCAGCAATTATGCCCGGGGGAATGGTCTCTTCACCCCGAGGTTTTCCAGGCAATATGCCAGCGGTGGGGAACACCGGATGTAGATCTGCTAGCATCCAGATTCAACGCAAAGGTGGACAGATTTGTGTCTCGCACAAGGGATCCCCTAGCTTGCGGCTCGGATGCCCTAGTGTTCCCTTGGGATCAGTTCAAGCTGATATATGCATTCCCACCGCCACAATTGTTACCGCGATTAATCCGCAGAATCAGGGTAGAAAAGAAACCAGTGATTCTGGTGGCTCCAGCGTGGCCCCGAAGGGCATGGTACGCGGAGATTGTAAAAATGTCAGTGAGGAGTCCTTGGACCCTCCCACATCGTCCGGACCTGCTGTCGCAAGGACCAATATACCACCCTTCCTTACCAGCCCTAGGTTTGACGGCCTGGCTATTGAAGCCCACATTCTGAAAAAGAGAGGGCTCTCTAATCCTGTGGTATCTACCATGATCAATGCCAGGAAGCCGGTATCCAGGCAGATCTATTATAGGATCTGGAAGGCGTACATTACATGGTGTGAGGCCAAGAAATGGCATCCACGTAAGTACGTGATAGGTAGGATTTTGGACTTCCTACAGTGGGCTGTGGATAGGAAGCTGGCCTTGAGTACTATCAAGGGTCAGATTTCGGCCTTGTCAATATTTTTTCAAAGGCCCTTGGCTTCGCATTCACTAGTCAAAGCTTTCATACAAGGAGTGATGCGTATTAGCCCTCTGGTTAGTATTCCCATATGTCCATGGGACTTAAACCTGGTTCTGTCGGTTCTACAGAAACAACCGTTTGAACCATTGCAACACATTTCCTTGGTTCTTCTCACCAGGAAATTGATTTTCTTAGTAGCCATTTGTTCGGCTAAAAGAGTATCGGAATTAGCCGCCTTGTCCTGTAAGGAGCCATATCTGGTTGTCCATAAGGACAGAGTAGTATTACGTCCTCATCCAGCCTTTCTTCCTAAGGTGGTATCGAGGTTTCATTTGAACCAAGATGTGGTTCTTCCTTCTTTTTTCCCCAAACCTAGCTCGGTAGAGGAAAAGTTATTGCATTCTTTGGATGTAGTAAGAGCAGTTAAAGCTTATCTAAAAGCCACTGCTCAGATTCCCAGAACGGATACTTTGTTTATTCTTCCGGAAGGCCCTAGAAAGGGTCAGGCAGCATAAAAATCTACTTTAGCCAAGTGGATTCGACAGGTCATAATACAAGCCTATGGCTTGAGAAAGAGACCGCCTCCATTCAAAGTTAGGGCGCACTCCACAAGAGCAGTTGGAACTTCATGGGCAGTGCATCACCAGGCCTCCCTGGCTCAAGTCTGTAAGGCCGCAACATGGTCTTCAGTACACACGTTTACTAGATTCTAACAGGTAGACGTTAGAAGTGAGGAGGATGTCGCCTTTGGGCGCAGTGTGTTGCAGGCCGCAAAAGATCCTCATGCCTGATGGCGCCCAGCTTATGTATCCCTCCCCTCATTTGGCATTGCTTTGGGACGTCCCATTAGTAATGACTAAGTCGCTCTGTGTCCCGTGATGTACGAAAAAGAAAAAGGGATTTTTATAACAGCTTACCTGTAAAATCCTTTTCTTGGAGTACATCACGGGACACAGAGCTCCCACCCCTCTTTTTGGGACACTTATTGCTTTGCTACAAAACTGAGGTGCTCCCGGATGGGAGGGGCTTATATAGGGGAGGGTACTTCCGGTTTGGAAGTTGCCAGTGCCAGCACCTGAAGGTAAACTATATAACCCATTAGTAATGACTAAGTCGCTCTGTGTCCCGTGATGTACTCCAAGAAAAGGATTTTACAGGTAAGCTGTTATAAAAATCCCTTTTTTTCCAACCAGGACCAGGCAATTGCATAAGGCCCCGCTCCTGACAATTCCTCCTCGTCCCCCTGTTCCTCACTGTCACTACTCTGGGGATGTGGCTCTCCCTGCTTGTCCCTACTTCTCAGCATCATCTTGTGTGATTTCTCCTTAACACCTACTGTGAAAATATTCACATCGTCAGTTCTATTCATGGATTCTACCATCCATGCACTCCAAGCATCTCTTTCATTTGTTCGTCTCATCTTTCCGTGGTGATTGTACCACAGGGCTTCCCAAGCGTGTTGTTTAAAAGTACCCCATTTAGAATATCGCTTCCCAGTCCAGTGATCCCAATCTTGCATATATTTCACCACCCAAGGTCCATATTTATCTATCATTTCTTCCTTCGGGGTCAAGTGGTAAGGTTCCCCACGGTTAGACTCCCTCTGTGAATTTTATTACCCATCCTTTACGGACGAAAGACCTTGAACTGATCCTGCAAACCTCTTATAGGTTGCTTTTTTCCCAGAGTTAGCTACTCTCTGACCAATGATTGGGTCGACAGGTACTGCCCCTGTCGCCGTTACTAATATTTTTTCGCTGCCTGCCCGAACAATCCCTGTTCTGACTATAGTCCTTCAAAAAATTAGCCTGGGGATCTTCCCAACTAAAAATAGTTTAATCCCCCCCCCCGTGGACTTTTCTGCAATATTCTAAAAGAAATGCTCACTTATTAGACCTTATGATTGCTTGTAGTGCAGGAGGTAGTTTAACTGATGCCCACCTAATTGCAATATGATCTTTTAGTAGTTACGCTCTTAGCAGTTACAATATCGCCAGTGTTTACAGATCTAATTACAAAGCTTACAATCCCCAGTTAGTAGTTTACACAGAAAGGTAGATTCACACACATCCAGATAATTCAGTGTGTCCTAGGCCCACAGGTGCAATTCAATCTCAAAGATTGGGAAGCGTCTTGACCTAGACTCATACAAGGGTCAATCAGAAGCGCTTGTTGGCAGAAAGGCCCAGATTCGAATTCTTTTCACTGCCTTCAAGCGTCCAATCAGAGCCCATATCATTCACGCTGACACCCTGCTGCAATTTTGGCCCAATCTAGCAGGATGTCCTCTCATACACTCTCAGTACAATTTATTTAACTTATACTGTTCATATCAGTCTCATCAAAAGTATTTTAGTACAGACAAAAGGTTATATATAAACAATGTTCATAGAAGCTTGCCAGTTTGGGTGTTCAGACAGGGAAGACAGACATACACATAAGGACATGAAAATGCTTACCGTGTTTGGAGTTAGATTTGTCTGGTTCTGCTCTGTCCTCCACACACGAAATCCCAATAGCCCAAAACGTCCAGCTTCCTCACACGGGGCACCAAATGTGTTGGCAATGTTTATACCTTACTTGAAATATTAATGATACATAAAAATGATTGATTAAACCTTTGGTCTATATAAAGTCAAGCAAACGATAGCGGTACGAAAAAGGAAGAAAGTAGTTTATTATACAGGAAAGAAGAAATTTGTATTATCCAGAACTTGTGACTATAACATAAATTATATCACCTCTGAAACAAAGAGGTTACTCATACCACACAATAATGTTACGTAAGAATATGGCTATAAGGGAGACAACCGTGTATCAGCACAAGTTAAAGGAAGATTAGAGTTACAGGAGAGTTTAAGGAAATTGAAGAGGTATATTTACAGAGTACTTCACCATGCTCCTCAGGTCAGGACATCATTCGCAAGGGCCCTAACCATGAGTGTACCTGGCCTTTATACCCCCTATGCCTACCCCCCCCAACAACCAGACTCCAAAATCCCGTGGTCTCATTGGTTTATAGCTGCCTCCCCACCTAGTTGGTTGAAACTCAAGCCTATTTTCGCCTAGCCCATTCAGATCTGCCTTCAGAACTAAGGTGTGTGCCTTTGATGTACAGTTTAACCACTTCCCACATTAGCATGCAAAGGGCCCCTGCTGTGATGGGGTCTTGATGTCTGTACTGGCCCTTTCAAGACAAAAGGATAATCTCTAAGTATCACCTGAAACCTATTTGTGTTCCCAACCAACAGGAGATGATACGTCCTTTGTTTACAGTATGGGGGGAGCTCTCTCTCAAAGAAAATATATTTCAGTAAACTCATAAACAGATTTTTACCTGTCCCCCTACATATATATATATATATACAGTCCCTGACAAAAGTCTTGTCGCTTGTCTACAAATTGACCTGAAGTGCTGCTAAAATATATTTCTAATCAAGATTTTGTTACAAGAAATGGGTCATTTTAATCCCAACAGCTTTTGTAATAATGTTTCAGTGCAAAACGAAACTGAAAAAAAGTATTCTAATATTCACAGCTTGGTAAAGCCCATTGAGTCAATTTTTGCCAAGACATAAGTGTTGTCGCCTTGTTATATGAGCGTTACCTGTGACTAATAATGGATCAATTAGGTCTCAGGTGTGTATAAAAAGAACACCAGTACACTAGACCTTCTCAACTGCAACTAGACCTCTGCAAACATGCCTAAGATTCACCCGGAGACTAAAGTGTTGATTATCAAGAGGCTGAAGACCAGATCCACTGCTGATGTGGCAGACACCTTCAATGTGTCTCAGCGTCAAGTTCAGAGGATAAAAAAAAAGATTTGAAGAGACTGGAGACGTTTTTGGACAAGGCCAGGTCAGGCCGACCCCGCAAGACAACTGCTCGAGAGGACCGTTTGTTGGCTCGAAAATCCAAGGCCAGCCCATTTTCCACTGCAGCAGAGCTCCACGAGACCTGGTCACCTGAAGTCCCTGTGTCAACCAGAACAGTTTGTCGGATTCTGTCTTGAAATGGCCTCCATGGTTGAATCAGTGCCCATAAGCCAGCACTAAACAAAAGACAATTGAAAAACCGTGTGGCATTTGCCAAGGGCCACAGCCTGCTAAAAGGATGGACTCTGGAAAAGTGGCAGAAGGTGGATTTTTCAGATGAATCTTCTGTTGAATTACACCACAGTCGCCGCAAATATTGCAGGAAACCAACTGGAACCCGCATGGAGCTGAGATTTACCCATAAAACAGTGAAGTTTGGTGGAGGCAAAATCATGGTCTGGGGTTACATCCAGTATGGGGGTGTGCGAGGGATCTGCAGGGTGGAAGGCAACATCAATAGTCTAAAATACCAAGAAATCTTAGCTACCTCTTATATTCCCAACCATAAAAAAGGCCAAATTTTGCAGCAGGATGGCATACTTCCATCTCCACATCAAAGTTCCTTAAGGCAAAGAAGATCAAGATGCTCCAGGATTGGCCAGCCCAGTCACCAGACATGAACATCATTGAGCATATGTGGTGTAGGATGAAAGATGAAGCATGGAAGACAAAACCAAAGAATATTGATGAACTCTGGGAGGCATGCAAGACTGTTTTCTTTGCTATTCCTGATGACTTCATCAATAAATTGTATGAATCCTTGCCAAACCGCATGGATGCTGTCCTTCAAGCTCATGGAAGTCATACAAGATATTAAATTTGGATCTCACAGCACCACTACTTAATTTGCTGACATATTTTGGGATTTTCAGTAAAGTTGTTCAATTTCTGTATAGGCGACAAAACTTTTGTCTTGCCAAAATTTGACCTGTCTGTCTTGATTAAATGATAAATCTTTTTTCAGTGAAACTAATTTATTTCAGTGCATTAAACATCATTTGGGAGGGCTTTAGCTTTTCATAGGAGCTATTTCTAACACCAATTGATTAATTAAAAGTCAGGTTAATAGCAGGAGTTTCTACAAAATAGAGAAGCGACAAGACTTTTGTCAGGAACTATATATATATATATATATATATATATACATACATACATACACATGCACATGCAGCGTCCTGTTCCCAATGATTGGGCGCTATTAAACCAGCAGCTCCTACGAGGGTAGTGCTTCATAAATACATATATACATGTGTCCGTTGGGGGGCATGGTGGTTTATTTAGAGTACAGGATATGAAAAAGAATTAGAATCAAAATATCCACCACAAGAATTAGGTGTGTCACAGCCAAGTACTTGCGGGCAATCTGCTATCGGTACACCAACGTCAGATTGTACCAGGCAAATTTCCCTGCCCCAGCTGCTGCACCGCTAAAAGAAGTTCGCTCCCAGCCATCCACATGCCCAGCGGTTGAATGCTAGCTTGGCTAAATTGCTAGCACTTCAACTGCTGCCTTTTCATAAGCCAGGAAAGGTGGTTTGCAACAATGGCACCAACCACCTTTCCGCCCTCCGACAGGGACAACTGACTCATGTTCCCTGTTTGGCTCACGTCCTTAACTTGGTGGTGCAGTGGTTCTTGGGCAGGTACCCGGGCTTACAGGATGTCCTGATCAGGCCAGGAAACTCTGTGTGCATTTCTGCCGGTCATATAATGCCAGTGCTAGGCTGGCTGACCTCCAAAAGGAATACAACCTGCCCAAGAACTGCCTAATCTGTGACATGCCCACCAGGTGGAACTCTACGTTGGCCATGCTGCAGCGGCTGCACACGCAGCAGAGGGCCATCAATGAGTATATGTTGCAATATGGCACCAGGACAGGGTCAGGGGAGCTTGTTTTTTTTCCCCACGCCAGTGGGCCATGATTAGGGATGCATGCACTGTCCTGTCACCATTTGACAAGGCCACGAGGATGGTGAGCAGTGACAGTGCATGCATCAGTGACACTGTCTCTCTTGTCCACCTGTTGGCGCACACGCTGCATGGAATATTGGACAGGGCACTTGAGGCAGAACAGAGGGAGGAAGAGGAGGACTTCCTTACCTCTCAAGGCCCCCTTTATCCAGACAGTGTTCCTGCTGGCCCGCCTATCACACAGGAAGAGGACGAGGAAGAGGAGGAGGATTGTGTCAGCATGGAGGTGGAGCCTAGCATCCAGTATCAGCAGCAGTCATCAAGGGATCAATTACAGTCTCAAGAAACCCATGGACTTGTACGTGGCTGGGAGGAGGTGGCTGCGGATCATGTCATTCTGAGTGACCCAGAGGACTCCGGACCAAATGCCTCAACAAACCTACTCTGCATGGCCTCCCTGATCCTGCAAAGCCTGTGGAAGGATCCTCGCATTCGTGCAATCAAGGAGAGGGATCATTACTGGCTGGCAACCCTCCTTGATCCACGTTACAAGGGTAAGGTTGCGGACCTTATCTTGGCGTCGCAGAGGGAGCAGAGGATGAAACATCTTCAGGAGGCCTTGCATAAAGGTCTGTGCAACACGTTCCCAGAGACTGGGAGGCTACAAATTCCTGGTCCTGGACAACGTGTTGCTGAGGCTTCGGTCAGTTTAAGAAGGAGCGGTGGAGAAGGTGGCCATCTGACTGATGTGTTCAGACAATTTTTTAGTCTGCAGCCCCAAGGTATGATCAGTTCCAGCAACCATCACCACCGTCTGCTTTACATGGTGCAGGAATACTTATGGGCAAGATCAGACTTGGACACCTTTCCCACCGAAAATCCTCTGGGTTACTGGGTCTTGAGGATGAATCACTGGCCAGAGCTTGCACAGTATGCAATTGAGCTACTGGCCTGTCCTGCATCCAGCGTTCTTTCGGAACGCACATTCAGTGCTGCAGGAGGCTTTGTAACCGATCAAAGGGTGTGCCTGTCCACCGACTTGGTCGATCGACTGACCTTCATAAAAATGAATCAGTCTTGGATCACCACCAGCTACCAAGCACCTGATGCTGATGTAACCGAGTAATTTTTTTGAAATGTCAGATCCCTACAAGACTGCCTATGCTGATGCTGAGTGACTATCCTGTTATGCTGAGTGACTATCCTCTTCCTCCTCAATGATCATGCTGATAGCTTGTAGGAACATTTTTGGTTCTGGGCACCGCCACCAGTGGCTAAGGCCCAATTTTTCAGCCCCTGTTTAACAGGGGCGTGTAATTAAAATTTTTGATGCAATACTTTGCAGCAGGGCTCATTCCTGCGCTCCAACTAGAGTATCTGTGAGGGGTTGCAGTGTTGTGGCACCAGTGCCTAAGGCCCAATTTTTCAGCCCCTGTTTAACAGGGGCATGTAATTACAATTTTTGATGCAATACTTTGCAGCAGGGCTCATTCCTGCGCTCCAACTCGAGTATCTGTGAGGGGTTGCAGTGTTCCGGCACCAGTGTCTAAGGCCCAATTTTCAGCCCCTGTTTAACAGGGGCATGTAATTACAATTTTTGATGCAATACTTTGCAGCAGGGCTCATTCCTGCGCTCCAACTAGAGTATCTGTGAGGGGTTGCAGTGTTGTGGCACCAGTGCCTAAGGCTCAATTTTTCAGCCCCTGTTTAACAGGGCGTGTAATTACAATTTTTGATGCAATACTTTGAGGCAGGGCTCATTCCTGCGCTCCAACTAGAGTATCTGTGAGGTGTTGCAGTGCTGTGGCACCAGTGCCTAAGGCCCAGTTTTCTGCCCCTGTTAAACAGGTGCATGTAATTACAATTTTTGATCTAATATTTCACAGCAGGGCCCATTCCTGTGCCCACCAAGACTAACTGTGAGGGCTTACAGTGTTGTGGCAATACCACCACCACCAAAGGCCCAATTTTTCTACCACTGTTCAACAATGGCATGTAATTACAATTCTTGATATAATAATTCACAGCAGGGCCCGTTCCAGCGCCCACCAAGAGTAATTGTGAGGGCTTACAGTGTTGTGGCAACACTAACATCTAAGGGCCAAATTTCTGCAGAGTATATGGCCCCTACTTTGAAACATCCAACTTAAAAACGACTCCTACTTGCAAACGGAAGGAGACATCAGTAAGTGAGAGGAAATCTACCCCTAGGAAGGGAAATTCCCTCCTGTAAGAGTTAATATGGGAAAAACGTGTCTCCTCTCCACTCATGCTTTATCACCAATCCTTGTTTCACTAAAAACCCCAAATCTTCAAAAAACAATTGTCATTGGGACAGAAAGTGAGGTGAAATCTTCTGAAGAGATGCACAGACAGCAAAACAAATGTTACAAGGGTGATAACCCTTCCCTATGTTTTCCAAAAAGCTTAAAAATATTTTTTGAGCTGGAGCTACACTTTAAAAATGTACCAGTTCTAAATTACAAACAGATTCTACTTAAGAACAAACCTACAGTCCCTGTCGTGTTTGCACCGCCTGTATACTGCTATACAGAGTATATAGGGCCTGAGGGCCCCACGCCTTTCCTTTTTTTAATTTGGGTGCGGGGTTCCCCTTAATATCCATACAAGACCCAAATGGGCTGGGGGGATACCCATGCCGATTTTCTCAATGATTTTCATCCACATTGCCGGGGCCACACATTACATTAAAGCTGCAAGCAGTTTTAAATGACTTGTTTTCCTTTAGAAATGTCATTTTGTGCAGGGACAGTTCTAAACACGGGAAACACGTGCCACTTCACAGGCATACTATAGACACCCCCCAGGTACGACATTTAAATGAATCTTTCACTTTTTTTTTTCACTTTAACCACTTGTCCCCCGCCCACTGTCAATTGACGGCGGGTGGAGGATACTCTCGTTCTGGGAGGACGTCATATGACGTCCTCCCTTTAAAATGAGCTAGGAGGCGTGCGCTTGCCGCCAGCGGCGCGCGCGTGCGCCCGCCGCGTTCACAAGGCCCCGGTGCGCGTGCCCGGCGGCCGCGATTGCCGCCGGGCACCCGCGATTGCCTGGGAAACGAGCAGGAAAGTGGATCTCTGTGTGTAAACACAGAGATCCACGTCCTGTGAGGGAGAGGGGACCGATGGTGTGTCCCTTGTACATAGGGACAACCATCAGTCACCTCCCCCAGTCAGTCCCCTCCCCCCACAGTAAGAACACATTGAGGGAACATATTTAACCCCTTCCCGCCCCCTAGTGGTTAACCCCTTCCCTGCCAATCACATTTATACAGTAATCAATGCATTTTTATAGCAGGGATCGCTGTATAAACGTGAATGGTCCCAAAAATGTGTCAAAAGTGTCCGATGTGTCCGCCGCAATATCGCAGTCACAATAAAAAAATCGCAGATCGCCGCCATTACTAATAAAAAAAAAAAAAAATAAAAATGCTATAAATCTATCCCCTATTTTGTAGACGCTATAAATTTTGCGCAAACCAATCAATACGCGCTTATTGCGATTTTTTTTCCCAAAAATATGTAGAAGAATACGTATCGGCCTAAACTGAGGAAAATTTATTTAAAAAAAAAAATGGGTATTTATTATAGCAAAAAGTAAAAAATAGTGTTTTTTTTCCAAACTGGACGCTCTTCTTTTGTTTATAGCGCAAAAAATAAAAACCGCAGAGGTGATCAAATACCACCAAAAGAAAGCTCTATTTGTGGGAAAAAAAGGACGCAAATTTCGTTTGGGAGCCACGTCGCACGACCGCGCAATTGTCATTCAAAGTGTGACAGCGCTGAAAGCTGAAAAATGGCTTGGGCAGGAAGGGGGTTTTCGTGCACAGTAGAGAAGTGGTTAAGCATCATTAAAATCATTGCTCCCGAAAAAACGGGCGCTTCTAAAACTTTTTTTTGCATTGATACATGTACCCTGGGGCAGGACCCAGGTCCCCAAACCCTTTTTTGACAATAACTTGCATATTAATCTTTATAATTAGCACTTTTGATTTCGAACGTTCGAGTCCCATAGACTTTAACAGGGTTCCAAAGTTTGCGCAAACTTTTTCGGTCCGTTCGCAGGTTCTGGTGCGAACCGAACCGGGGGGTGTTCGGCTCATCCCTACTAGGCAACATTTTCAGTGCATAGACATGGTTGGATCTTTGATGATGCTTAGTTAAAGTGCTATTGCAACAGGGAAAATCTTCTTTACATCGCTTCGGAATACTTTTCAATCTATAAAAAAGGAATCTTCTTTTAATATTTTCAACCTTTTTGTGAATGCCGTCTCAATGGCCCATAAGACATCAAAAGCATTTGGCCTATTTCAAATGAGGTAAAAGACTTTGATGTAAAAAAAATACTTTTTTTTTAACGAAAAGAAAATCCTTATCTTTAAAATCTTTACCTCTATGCATGCTCCAAGGTTGGCAATCTTTCAATGCCTCCTCTGTTATGCCCTACTCTAGGGCTGCTACACCTTGTAAATATAATTTAAAAACATATTTTTCTCTCTATATCAGCCTCACTTCCAGATCCAAAATGCTGATCATGCAGATTCTGCTAACTAAATAATTCTAATTTATCATAATTACTTAATCAGACTCATTATCACATTTGGACATCTTTCTAAATGTGTTCCAGGGTAACAATAACAAGAGCTAATGACCAACTTAACCAGGCTATACATGTATATTTAACACTTATTCTTAATACTTACAGAGCTCTTCACCTACCCCTTCGGACTAGATATTCTAGATACACCTACTGTTAGATAAATAATGTTATAATATATGAAAGAGGGGAATCTACATTTAGAGCAAAGATAAATATCAAGATGTAATCAAGACAAACCTCAAAGTTAGAGCCGGTTCACACAGGTGCGGCACGACTTTGGGGGCGACTCAGCAAGGCGATCTCAAGACGACTTGAGAGGCGACTTGCAAAATGACTTCTGTATTGAAGTCAATGCAAGTCGCCCCGAGTCGCCCCCAAAGTCGTACAAGAACCTTTTTCTAAGTTGGAACGACTTGCGTCGCTCATATTAGAACGGTTCTATTGAATAGAGCGGAGCGCGACTTGTCAGGTGGCTGGGTCGCCTGATGAGTCTCCCCTGTGTGAACAGGCTCTTAGGCTATTGATCAAATTAAGTTCCAAGAGTCCAATCCAAAATTACTACTTGGTAGCACAATCAACAGAAACAATATCAGGATAGGGATCAAGAATCAAAAAGACTAGCTATAACAGCAGATCCCCTGACACAGAGAAAACTTTATTATAGGCAACCTGCTTTCATGATTCAAACCTTAAATTTGACCAGAGTCAGTTAGACAGGACTTAGACACCTCATATCTCACAATCATGTGCAAATGGGTTGATGTTCATCACATGTCAATGTGTGCTTACCAGAACAGGCCTGAAGTTGAACATGGGCCAACAAGACTAGTTCTTAAAGCATGGGTGCTCAACCTGTGGCCCTCAAGCTGTTGCAGAACTACAAGTCCCATGAGGCATTGCAAGACAGTTATAAGTATTACTGCCAAAGAGACATAATGGCACTTGTAGTTTTGCAACAGCTGGAGGGCCACAGGTTGAGCACCCATGTGTTAAAGTAAAGGCTGAGGTCAAACCAAGGTTAAATAAATATGTATGCAAAATAGGGGGTAAGGACTTATTTGATTGGAAGGGGGCGCCATGTTGAATAGGGTCTTGGCAAGCTGAACAGAAGGAGATCCTGTCTGCAGATGAGTCTGAGCTTTTGTGCTCAGAGCAAAAACTTTTGAGCTTTTCTTCAACTGCCATCTCTTTAATCTGTTCTACTCCATTTTCTTGTTGTCATTAAAAATTATGGCACACCACCGTATGGCTTTATTATGCCAATCATCTGTTTATTGCTAGTGTAGCGCACCCACCTATACCCCTCCTGCATTAAACTCGGCTCCTCACAGGGGGAGACAGGCACACCGCACCACTAGCCCGTACCCTCTCGTGTTAAGAGGTTGAGCAGTGTTATTTTTGGGCCTTGTCTGCAGCCAGAGTCTAAAGTCCTCCCGAGTATGATTCTAACCTCTACCGTGGGTAGATGCAAGTCCTTGACTTCCCCAGGAACGTGAATGTCCACACCAGCTGAAAGTCCAACTCAATATTTATTTTCACTTGAATAGAAAATAGTCTCTTGGCTAGAAGAAAGGTTGGAGCAAAGACACAGGACAGCTAAAGGTGTGGAGGAGGTCCAGGCACAAACGTAGCTCAACTCTTATGACTGTTCAGGTTTCTCAAACAGTTTTGACGCACGGTCTCTGCCACAGACCATGAGGTTGGTCTCTGCCACAGACCCTGTGAATAAGGTCATTGCCACTGACCTGGTGAACCTTGGTTTCTTCCTAGGACATGGCCCCTTTCAGGGAGAAGACGTCCCCCCAGAGAGTCAACAGACCCTTCCTTCACCGTGACCACAGCATCGGTCCCTCGGAACAGATCCTCCCTTCTCTTAGGGTACGGGTCCCCTCGCAAGGCGGCACCCTGGACTCCTCGATCCCTAGTGCGCCGCAGCCGAAGGTTGCTGGGCCCCGGGCCGTTGCTGCAGCTCCTGGACCTCCATACCCAGGCAGTCATAAACGGTGAGGTAGTACCTCACCCCAGGCTAAAGGTGCCTGAGGTGGAACCGGAACACAGCCTCCGGGCCTAGGGCACCCCGGAGATGACCCCCACACACCCAGGCTGAAGGTGCCTGGGCTTCGACTGACGACGAACCCCACTCAGAAGATGTCTGCCCCCTTTATATCCCCTCCCGGCACGCACAGCAGGTTCCCTGCACCACCGTACAGCTGCCGAGAGGGGTCACAAAAGGCACAGCACTACGCTCGCGGTTCAACCCTGGCCCAGAATGGCAGCGCCACCCACAGGCCACAGGGAACACATCACCAGCATTATCCCCTGAGGACAAAAATGGTCCATAACTCCTAACAATTGAAGGTGTCTGAGCCTGGTTACCACTCAGACACTTCCCCTAAATTGAACACCCCACTACACTAGTGTTATGGCAGCTAAGCACTGGTCTCACGGTCTTTGAAGGTTTGAGTAAAGCCTGGTACACACCCAGCGGGTTGAATGAAAAAAAAAACTGTCAGAGCTGCTTTGCTAACGATCCAACGATACAGCAATCTCCCCCGCTGAGCTGTTGTGTTCTGACCCGGGGACGGCCTCTTGCCAGAACACTCTGATCAGTGCTCTCAGCCATTGGCTGAGAGCGCTGATTAGGAGCCAGTCGGCTGCTGGTTTTCCAGCATGCTCATCTGACAGAAGCCAGCCAGCTTCTATCAGACCAGCTGGCATACACACGGGCCAAATGTCGGCTGGTTTTTAGCCCGTGTGTACGGGCTTAATCGCTGACTTTAGTGCTAAAACGTGTCATGTTTTAATGTTTCTGTTATACCTGTGATATGATTTTAATGCTTCAATAAAGATACCAAGGAGTGCAGCAATATTCCGGATTTGTGCATGTTACTGAATTGCACAGACGAGTTGTGCAGCACCAGGGTTCCAGTCCACAACATGTGAGAGTCGGTCACTCACCAAGAGCGACATTACTTTGTCTTTGAAGGTTTGTTGGTAAAATTTGGAAATTATGGGTTGGGGCCATCTCAGGTATGGATGCCCTTTTACAAAATATGTTATGGTCAGGGCTGAACTGGCCTACCGGGATATCGGGAGATTTCCCAGTAGGCTGCCTGCCCTGGGGCCGCTTTCGGCTAAGCTGTGGCTGCAGCGCAGCGCTCTGCTACCTCCTTCTCCTTCCCCTCCACTACATGATGTCACACACAACCGCTGTGTGTCACGGTCCGGAGCTCAGTGTGAAAACTGCACTGTGAGAAAAGTCCTGACTACTGCCCTCCTCCGAGTCCTAGACCAGCTTGATTCATCCATCCAGGGCCGGCCCATCTGCAGCAGTGTGTACCGGTCCCGGAGGTGGAGAGGGAATGTCTGCTGCTGGGGATTGTGCGGGCATGCGGGGAGGGAACTATCGCATGCAGTACAGTGACAGATCCCTCCCCCGGCTCCCCAAGCTGCAGAGCTGTTCGGCGGCTCAGGGCTCTGATGCTGAGGAGCTGGCTCGCCTCCTTCATTGACATTGGTCGGGACTCGTGAGGGGGTGTGGCCAGGCAAGGGGTGACCCTGCCTGTCACTGGGGGACGGAGCCGCTGGCCTCAGGGATGATCGCACAGTCCTTCTGGGCAGAGCAACATAGAGGTACAAAAAAAAAAAGGCTCTTAAAATGCTGTTTTCTTTTTTTTGTAGCTACTGGACTGAGAGAAATTGGGTTGAAAACTGCTCTGCTCGATTTCTTACACTCAGGACAGTGCTACAGGAAAAACCAGACACCATCTTGAGCTTTGTCAACTTTATTACTTCTATCTTTAGACCTTTACATAGAAGTAAAAAAAGTTATTTTAGCTGACAAAGATCAAGATGGTATCTGTTTTTTCCTGAAGCACTGTCCTCTCTGTAAGTTTTCAACCCAATTTCTCCCAGTCCTCTGCCTGCTGTCACCCAGTCCCCTGCTGTCGCCCAGTCCCCCTGCTGTCACCCAGTCCCCCTGCTGTCGCCCAGTCCCCTGTTGCCAAGTCCCCCTGCTGTCGCCCAGTCCCCCTGCTGTCACCCAGTCCCCCTGCTGTCACCCAGTCCCCCTGCTGTCGCCCAGTCCCTCTGCTGTCGCCATGTCCCCCTGCTGTCGCCCAGTCCCCCTGCTGTCGCCCAGTCCCCTGTTGCCAAGTCCCCCTGCTGTCACCCAGTCCCCCTGCTGTCGCCAAGTCCTCCGTCGCCCAGTCTCCCTGCTGTCACCCAGTCCCCCTGTTGTCGCCCAGTCCCCTGTTGCCAAGTCCCCCTGCTGTTGCCAAGTCCCCCTGCTGTCGCCCAGTACCCCTGCTGTCGCCCAGTCCCCCTGCTGTCGCCCAGTCCCCCTGCTGTCACCCAGTCCCCCTGCTGTCGCCCAGTCCCCTGTTGCCAAGTCCCCCTGCTGTCGCCCAGTCCCCCTGCTGTCACCCAGTCCCCCTGCTGTCACCCAGTCCCCCTGCTGTCGCCCAGTCCCTCTGCTGTCGCCATGTCCCCCTGCTGTCGCCCAGTCCCCCTGCTGTCGCCCAGTCCCCTGTTGCCAAGTCCCCCTGCTGTCACCCAGTCCCCCTGCTGTCGCCAAGTCCTCCGTCGCCCAGTCTCCCTGCTGTCACCCAGTCCCCCTGTTGTCGCCCAGTCCCCTGTTGCCAAGTCCCCCTGCTGTTGCCAAGTCCCCCTGCTGTCGCCCAGTACCCCTGCTGTCGCCCAGTCCCCCTGCTGTCGCCCAGCCCCTCTGCTGTCGCCCAGCCCCCCTGCTGTCGTCCAGCCCCCTTATTGTCGTCCAGTCCTCTGCCCTGCTGTCACCCAGTCCCCCTGCTGTCGCCCAGCCCCCAGATGTCGCCCAGTCCTCTGCCCTGCTGTCACACAATCCCTCTTCTGTCACCCAGTCCCCCTGCTGTCACCCACCCCCCAGATGTTGCACAGTCCTCTGCCAGAAGAGGGCTCTATTTCTTGCCTATCCCCCTCCTCCTGTCAGCAGTGGGGAGAGCGGCTGTATCTCTGGAGAGGAACCGTGGCAAGTGACACACTGAATCTGGTGACAAGGGACCACTGGCAAGTGACAAATATTGTACTTTCATTCTTGAGAGTAGGTGCATAAATTGGGGCAAGCTTGTAGTAGCCCTATAGCATTACTTTGCCCAGGGGCCCATAGTGCTCTTAAGATGGCTCTGGCGCTGCCAGGCCAATCTGAGGGAGGGGGGTCATTGATGTAAGGGGGAAGTGAATACAATAATGTAAGGGGGCACTGATATAAAGGTTTTCCTCTTATATCAGTACCCCACCCCCCCCCCCTTACCTTAGTGTATTCTTTCTGCGGAAGGTAGTCTCTGCCTGGTCATCAGAGTCCCCCCACATTCCCAGAGTCCCAGGTGTGCCCCTTGATGATTGCTCCACTTTTACCACTTTTGACTGTAATTTGCTGATACAGTGGAACCTCGGATTGCGAGTAACGCGGTTAACAAGCGTGTCGCAATACGAGCACTGTATTTTTTAGAATCCTGATTTGGTTTGCGAGTGTTGCCTCACTACACGAGCAGGATTCAAGCCAAAGCGGTGTGCAATACTGTGTTTGGCCTGAGGTGGGGGGCGCCAGAGCCAAACAGAGCCGAACTGCGCCGATCAGAGCCGTTCAGAAATGCGCGGAAAATCTCGGAAATACTCTGTTCCTGAGCCTTTCCGAGGTTTTCCGAGTTTAGCCGAGGTGTCCTCGGGCCTTTACGAGTGTCTCCGATGCTCTTCGGTGCCCCCCCACCTCTGGCCACATGCGGTATTGCACGCCATTGAAGTCAATGCGGAACAAATTATTTTTGTTTCCATTGACTTCAATGGGGAAACTCGCTTTGATATGCGAGTACCGGTACTTTGAATTACGAGCAGTCTCCTGGAACGGATTACGCTCGTAATCCAAGGTTCCACTGTATATATATATATATATATATATATATATATCTCCCTAGCCCTATGTGCTTTCATATCTGTCTTATCTTTATATAATACACTCTTCAAATGTGCTTTAAAAATGCATTGATTTCCCTTTTACGAACAAGAAATTAATGACGTTATGCTCTTGGGCTGGTATATTAATGCTATGGGGCTGGTATGAAATGTTTTCCAGGGCTGGTTTTTACTCCCAGTCCGGCCCTGGTTATGGTAGTAATGTGGGAGTGATCGTTAAGCTTTTCTGGGGTACATAGATAATACATTTACCTAGAATGACAGTGGCAGCTAGGGCCATTGACATGGATGATACAGCCTGTTTGATTCAAAAGTTTGCCCTCAATGACCCTAGATTTGAAAGGTCTAATGATTGCCTGAAAATACCTGGTTTTGATAGGTAGGTAGGTTAGAAGTTCAGTTCCTGAATCCGAACCCCATGGGAGCCAAAATCTAGAGATCCATAATGGCCGTTTTCTAGGGTAATAGGCAAGGGACTGTCAACAAAAAAAAAAAATCACATGGGTAGCTGTGTATTGCTTTGGGGACATGCAGTGGCGAAGCGTGGGTTTTCAGCGCCCGGGGCAGGGCAAGAGATTTGCGCCCCCTAACCCACGGATTTTTAGCACTCTGAGTCCCTATAGCTAGTACAGTAGTACTGACCAACCTGATTCTCACACCGACCTACTTGACCACTATACTAACCTACCTGATTCCTATACTGACCTGCCTGATTCCTACACCGACCACTAAACTAACCTATCTGATTGCTAAACTGACCACTACACTGACCCACCTGATTCCTACACTGTCCACTACATACCTTATTATTGCTCACTGATTGGTTGCTAAACGATACTGCACATAATTACAGCTTAACCATTGTTTGCTAGAGGTTACTGCACATCATTACTACAAACTGATTGGTTGCTAGAGGTCACTGCAAAATATGATTGCTCACTGATTGGTTGCTAGAGATTACAGCAGATCATTACTCTTTACTGATTGGTTGCTGAAGGTTACTGCACATCATTACCACTCATTGGTTGCTAGAGGTTACTGCACATTATTAATGCTCCCCAATTGGTTGCTAGACATTGCAGCACATCATTACGGCTCACTGATTGGTTGCTAGAGGTTACAGCACATCATTACAACCCACTGATTTGTTGCTTAAGGTTACAGCACATCATCTCACTGCCTGCAAACCACAGAATGCGGAAGTGACGGGACCCGCCAATAGACAGAAAAGAAGAACTAGAGCTAATTATTAGCAATGAGGGTTGAGGGGTGCACTGTGTATTGAGTTCAAGGCTGAGGGATGCGCTTTGTACGTAATGCAGGGTTCAGAGGTGCACTGTGTATGGAGTGCAGGGTTGAGAGGTGTGCTGTGTACTAAATGCAGTGTTTAGAGGTGCACTGTGTGTGGCGTGCAGGGTTGAGGGGGTGCGCTGTGTACAGCGTGAAGGGTTCGGGGGGTGCGCTGTGTGTGGCGTGCAGGGTGGAGGGGGTTGCGCTGTGTGTGGCCTGCAGGGTTGAGGGGGGGTGCGCTGTGTGTGGCTTGCAGGGTTGAGGGGGGTGCTATGTGTGGCTTGCAGGGATGAGGGGGTGCGCTGTGTGTGGCTTGCAGGGGTGAGGGGGGTGCACTGTGTGTGGCTTTCAGGGATGGGGGTGCGCTGTGTGTGGTTTGCAGGGATGAGAGGGGTGCACTGTGTGTGGCTTGCAGGGATGAGGGGGGTGTGCTGTGTGTGGCTTGCAGGGTTGAGGGGGGTGCACTGTGTGTGGCTTGCAGGGTTGAGGGGGGTGCGCTGTGTGTGGCTTGCAGGGTTGAGGAGGGTGCGCTGTGTGTGGCTTGCAGGGTTGAGTGGGGTGAGCTGTGTGGGGCTTGCAGGGTTGAGGGGGGTGAGCTGTGTGGGGGTTGAGCGGGGTGCGCTGTGTGTGGCGTGCAGGGTTGAGGGGGGTGCGCTGTGTGTGGCTTGCAGGGTTGAGGGGGGTGCACTGTGTGCGGAGTGCAGGGTAGAGGGGGGTGCACTGTGTGCGGAGTGCAGGGTTGAGGGGGGTGCGCTGTGTACATCTCTCCCCCCCCCAAATACAAAGCTCTCTTTCCCACAGATTCCAGTTCAGAAATCAGCCCCAGCCCCCCTCCGGCTGCCATCATCCCGTACAGAGCTTTCCTCTGTGGAGGAGAACTCACAATGTCCGTGCAACTGCCGGTGAGGAGTGGCTTCTGTCTGTGTGGATGATGCCTGGGGTGGTTGGTGCAGGGTCAGAGTGCCGGTGTCCTGTTGAGAAACACCGGGGGCCGTGTAGCAGCACACTGACAGGCCCAGGCAGACTCAGGAGAAGTGGCGGTGGTCGGAAGTCTGGGCTGTGGCGCGGGCTAAGTGGACGGAAAGCATGTCGCACGTGTCGGGATCCTGGACCTTGTGTGTGGGGTGTGGCGTGTAATGGAAAGGATGCCTTGTGAGTCGCCTGCCCTCCTCCTTCCCCCCAGTCTTCGCACAGTCACAATCCCTGGGATCATCATGGATGGTCTTCAGTGTTCATTTACTCACTGCTGTGTCCTAAGCCGGGATTGCATCACAACTTCTTTCTCATAGCGAAGCGGAAGAGCTCACAGTCTCCTAGACTGCACAGTGCAGGAGAAGAGCTGCAGGTAACCTGCCGCCTGCTGCTGCACCCCTCAAAATTTTGCGCCCGGGGCGACTGCCCCCCTGCCCCCCCCCACGCTATGCCACTGGGGACATCTACCAAAGCAAAATTATTTTTAGAAATTCTATTTGGCTGGTATCAGCAATTTTAATAATGGTTAAAGTGAAACATTACAAAATGCAAAATTCCTTTTAAATATCATGTCTGGGGGCTACCTTTAACCTGCCTGTGAAGTGGCACATACTAATAAGTAACCTTCTACAGAAAAACTGACATTTACAAAGAACAATGTTCTGCTTAAATTGGCAGTATTTGACAGTCCCCAGCAGATTTTTTGATTTTGTAACTATAGTGCCCAGGAACTGAAGGGAATCTTTATCTACTGTATACCAGACCCACACAAGAATAAAATGCACAGGGTTTTTTTCCTAAAAATGCATACTATACCACATTTGGAGGTGTACCATCCTGAACCATACCAGGCCACATGGGGAGGTGTACCTGGCCCAGTGGTTGTGGGGGCTTATTGGAATCTGAAAGTCTCTTTTAAAAATAACTGGGCCACCTGATACTGGCTATTTCATGTGAATGTGTACGGGGTACGCAGCAAATAAAAACATTTCCTTTTTTGACAAATTCTTTATAAAAACCAACTGACACCTCAGATTCCGTTGCTCTCTCATAGCCAATGACAGTTCCCAAGACCTGCAGCTAAATTTAAACAAAGGGGCAGGACATACCCTGTGACGTTATTGACAAAATATGGACATGACCATATTTTTCAATGACATCACTCTGGGTTCTCCGTGACATCATTGGCCAAATAGGTAATGTTCATATTTTGTCAATATACAAAAACATATTTGGGGGGCACACCCTAAAATGTGTTTAAATTCAAGATGGTGCTGCTATAAGACCAACAAACAGTACAAAACAGATTACAGCGCACACATTCAAGAATTACATTTATCCTGCATGGCTAGTTAAAAACACCTGAACATATTCAAAAAAATACGGGGGTTTGGTCACACTATATGGTCGTATAGTGTGCTAAGCCCACTTACTGCGACAAAGTACCCCGATTAGTGGGTCCTACCCTAATAATAGAATGAAAGATCCTGCGTCTCAACCATGGGAGCCAAACTCCTCTATGTGGGAGAACTGAAGGGATTCCTCCTATGCACTGATGGCCACTAATAAGAGGTAATGATGAGGGGGGGGGGGTGCTCCAGCCCAAAAAAACCTGGTCAGGGTCTATTACAATATACAAAAACATATTTGGGGGGCACAGCCTAAAATGCGTTTAAATTCAAGATGGTGCTGCTATAAGACCAACAAACAGTACAAAACAGATTACAGCGCACACATTCATATTTGGTCAATGATGCCACCTGCAAGAGATTTAGTCTTCCAAAGGGCCTCTTTGTTTTTAATTATATGTGTTGCCCAGGAACAGTCTTTGCAGTAAGCTGACTTCAAGATCAGATGTATCTTCAGGTCAATGTGCATCTTTCATCATGAGTGAGAAGTATCAGCATCCCTGGATAACATGATTGAAGATGGATTAAAATTTTGGACAGTTTTTTTTTTTAAATAAAGGATTTGTCACGGTGAGTTTGTTTAGTAATTTACTAATTATTATTTTTTTGTGAAGGAGTAGAGGTTCTGTGCATCCCCTACTCATACATGGGCAATATATGGAGGTCCTGTTATTTATAAAGGGGGCTTCCAATAAGACCCCCACCCTCTGACCCTAAAAACCACTAGGCCAGGTTTGTGGGTAAGGGGGCATTGTCCTTATCAACATGGGGACAAGTTCCTTTATCAGGGGTATTCCCCCTGGCAAGGCACCCCCTTCCCTCATTGACGGCGTGTTGTCTGATATGGTTCTGGAGGGATGGAGGCACATGCATTCCTTTCTCATTTCCTGGGCAGCCAGGCTCAATGGACATTTAAAGAGTAACTCAATTTTTGTTGAGAAAAAAAAATCATTCCCCTCTGGGTGATCCATGTACATTGCAGTGATTTTACCAAACTTTGTTGCAGATTCCTACCTTTTATTATTCTGAACAAAGCCCTGTGTGTTTGTCTGTGTTCATGTGGTAAGTGAATCTAATGGGAGTGGTTTCATAATTATCAATCAGCTGCTGAACTTGCAGGGCTCTAATGAGCAAAATCGCAGGGTCTGCATCCCTTTAGACGTGATTTCCTATTGGGAGTATCACACCAAAAATTTCATTTTTGTTGCAGGGGATGCCTGAAATCTGTCTTGTATCTTAGTGCAGACTTTTGGGAAAATCAGTGAGACAATCACACAAGCAGGAAATTACATATCTGGGGGGAGTTCTGTACAGAACGCCTCCAGGTAGCCATATTACATGCATTTTTCTGAAAATTACAGAGCTGCAGATTGAAAAGGAAAGTACATTTTTAATAACATTTAATTACAATATGACTTGTGTCACAATAGTATATGCTATAATTTCTTTATTTGATTTTTTTTTTCCCCACGAAACTGGAGTTACCCTGCAAGCATGTGGGCTGGAATCTGTTTTGCTAGGCGGTGCAATGGCTTGTTTCAATTCATCACACTGTTAATTATTACATTTTTTATGTTATTGAGCGTTTACAATTGTACACTTCGTTTAATTCTCGGCACAGATGAGGGGATTTTTAAACATGCTTAAAGTGATACTGAAGTCTAATTTTTTATTAGTTTTTTTAAAAATAACAAACATGTTATACTTACCTGCTCTGCTGCAGTGGTTTTGCACAGAGCAGCCCAGATTCTCTTCTTCTCAGGTGCCTCTTCGGTGCTCCTGGCCCCTCCCTCCTGCCAAGTGCCCCCACAGCAAGCATCTTGCTATAGGGGCACTCGAGTCGAGCTACAGCTCCCTGTTTCTATTCAGATGCAGAGTCGCAGCCAGGCCCCCCCCCTTTCTCCTCATTGGCTCACTGACTGTGATTGACAGCAGCGGGAGCCAATGACACTTCGCTGCTGTCTCACCCATTGAGGAGGGAGAGTCCCGGACAGCCGAGTCTCTCATGCAACATCGCTGGATCTAGATGGGTCTCAGGTAAGTATTAGGGGGGCTGAGGGGGGAGCTGCACACAGAAGGCTTTTTATCTTAATGCAAAGAATACATTAGGATAAAAAACCTTCTGCCTTTAAAGTTTAGGGTACATGTGGATTTGTTAAAATTATTTCCTGATATTAAGCTATTAAATTGCTGCAATTTAAGGTTCTGTTTGTCCAACTTAATAAAAAAGGTTCAGGCAACTTAAAACTAAGTTCAATAATATAGTACAAAGAAAAGTCACATTGAACCTGCCAGTAACCAGTTAGAAAGTGGCTGTCAGCTGATGAACTACATTGTAAAGCCTGTACGGAAGTCTTCAACCTCCTTTTTATATGAAACAACAGTTCTGAAATCACTGCCAGTTCTAAAACAATGAAACCGCTGCATAATTGCTTTCCTGTCAAACTAATATACAGGTGTCTGTACTGCACATGCAGTA
Organism: Rana muscosa; assembly: GCA_029206835.1. Classification (NCBI taxonomy): domain Eukaryota; kingdom Metazoa; phylum Chordata; class Amphibia; order Anura; family Ranidae; genus Rana; species Rana muscosa. The sequence continues at coordinate 541,712,078 of CM055117.1, read as the reverse complement.
ATATATATTTTACATAGTAATTCTGTGCTCCTGGGACTCAAAGTAGCCTCATGGCTTCTTATCACTTTAGCTGTTTTTGGTAAATAATTTAAGGTGGATATTTTACCTTGTTCTTTAGAGAAAAATAACAGAGTTCATGACAAATATTGCAATAGCAATGTGAAAAATTACAGAGGGTGCTTATGTGGGAGTAAAGAGTGGAGTTATTGTAAGCAGTTACATGGGTAAGAATGGCTGGTATATTATGTTGATCTGTTGTCAGTTACCTAATTTCTTCACACTGCTGTTGAGTGCATTACAAGCCCATCTCAGAGCTGACAGTGATACACATAGTCTGCGGTAAACATCATTATGGGCCGTACAGCTCTGTGTCACAGAAGCATCTTTATTACGCTAAGTGCAGCATGCCAAACCAAATTACATGATGATTCATAGTATGATAAAACAGTGGTACCTGCCATTAAAGTCCTTGTCATGCCAGCAATCACTCACAAATATTGTGAGGTTCACCGCTCTGGAAATGAATCATTTCCAGATATACACAATCCCTGTTAAAGTAGAGTTGGTGGAAATGCATCTCTTCATGCAAAAGACTGATACGGTGAGTATAAATTGACAGCATGCAGAGATAAAAAGGTGCTTTAGTGACTGTCATAGCTAGACTGTCATACCTAGAAATGTTATTTGGGTTATAAATGATATAAATGTATCTGCATGTGATATGCGTTGCTAACTTTTTTAACTGATAATTCAGAAACTAGAACAATTATCATCCTATTCTTATTCCTTGGTACTCCTTACCCACTTTTGAGTATTTTTTACAACCAAAAATCTTTGCATGAGCATGCATTTTTACGCCTTAAAGCTGCAAAAAATCTTACCAACCAATCAGCAAACTGTCATTCTACCAACTGTTTAAAGTGATTCTATGAGTTTGATTTACTAAAGGTAGGATTGTTCACTCTGCAACAAAATGTCCCTTAGCTTAGTGAAAGTAGTGAAAATTCACTTTGAAATAATAGAAAATCAAATAAAGGTGAATACTAATAATTAAAAAGTATTTTTTCTTACACATGATTAGCTGATAGAAGTCTGCAGAGCTTCGCTTCATTCACTAAGTTAAGTTATAAATTCCCTTTACAAAGTTAACAGCTAATTTGCCTTTAGTAAATCAACTCCTCTAAGGTACAAGACTGAGCCTACAGGTCTGAGCCTACAGGTATTTATACAGCTTTATATGCATTATATTGTTCGTTATCATGCTGTGATAATTTTTATATGTTTGTTTGTTTATGAGAGTCAACGTTTGTTCACTCTCTTTAATATTTCCATATTAATAAAATATTTGTTATTTTAATTTTGTCATATTTGTGGCACCATAAAAATCCCCTTCTCCGGTTCTCCCTATAAATTTCCGAATTGGGATGTGGGTGCCTTTGATCTCCTGAATTAGTGTGACTAGTTTAATATACCCTATAACAGGGATATGCAATTAGCGGACCTCCAGCTGTTGCGAAACTACAAGTCCCATCATGCCTCTGCCTCTGGGTGTCATGCTTGTGGCTGTCAGAGTCTCGCTATGCCTCATGGGACTTGTAGTTCTGCAACAGCTGGAGGTCCGCTAATTGCATATGCCTGCCCTATAAGGTACTATAGATTAACATTGCTCTTGGTAGTGCTTAGTTTAAAAGTAATTAACTGACAGAAGTAGGATGAAAGGGTTCTTAGAGGCCTGCATAGAGGTGTATATTTTCCTGTATATACCTTGTAATATATTTGTAAGTGGCCCGGGGACTCTCAAACCCTAAACACTCAATTCTTGAAATTGGGGCTTTCTTTCTTGAAGCTTTAGCCTGGCCTCCGCCAAGTTTCAGTATTTGTTCATCACTGTGATGGATAGCCTCACTAACTAGTGAGTGTGGGAGGTGGGAGGCGATTGGCTGGAGCCCCAGTTTAAGAAACTTAAGTCTTTCATTGTGTAAATGAGTGGAGCATTCAATTATTTTCAGCTATTGACCAGTAGATTCAAATGCATTTGCATTTTATTTATTTTTTTAATAAAAGACTCCCATTTTGTTTAAGAAAGCTACCAACTTTTAACAAGAGCTGGGACTGATAAGGTACCCATAAAAACGAAATGATTTTTATGATCTGTCCAGGTATTTGAATTGTCGCCAAATCCATCTAATGTCTCTGATCTGATTTAACCTTTCTCTGCAGACTTAAATCACGTATTGCATCTGCTTTGTGACCCATTTTTGCTCATTTTAATTATTAATGTATTTCCTTTTAATTACTTTAATTAGTAATTTGCTTCCTTTTAATTGCTCTACTATTTTCTACAAATTAAATATTGAAAAAAATAAGTAACTAATAGGAAACTGGGGACTTGTGAGGAAAAATATATCAAGACATAATTAATAATTAGTCTGTTAGCTGGTAGAACACGATTGTCTCAGAAAAAGATCACTGAGCTCACCTAGAGGCCTCAGCGTGTATTTGGGTTTTGATTCTTGCAGCATCTGCCACAATCTTTGTTCTAAAGAGCAGAACATGGTAATAGGCTCTTTCCCTTTTCTTCACAAAAAAGGGAATGATTGACATCTGGTATGGTATAGGAACCAAAAATGGTGTAAGCAATACTGGAATCAGTTGTTGCGCTTGCAAGGTCTTGGCTCTGAACGATCAACCATGGTGACCATTGATTTTACACTACAGTCAGAAAATTCAACTGCACTTTGTTTTATAGAATCATTGTGGTATAAACACTGACATTTCTTCTAGGGAAAAAAACATGTTGTACAGGAGAATATATAAACAAATTATAACCGTGCAGCATCTCAACTACAACTTAAATAAATGTGTTTTCTTCCAGCATCTAATACCAATGTGATTCACCCCAATTGAACCACATATATAACAAACAGTGCAGCACTAGAATCTCCAAATGTGATCTTTAGAATATCTAAACCAAAGACTTCATCCCAAATTATAAATAAGTAATACATAGCACAACTTTTTTTTTTTTTTTTAACATAAGTGGATCTACCCAGAACCCCCCAGCATTTCTTTTGTTTATAGACAAACTCTCTTATGTTTTCTGCATGGAATAGGTGGAGGCCACCTAACATAAGGATTCACGGATCCAAAAATTATTTGATTCTGAGAATCTTTCATTCAAACCTGGCCTACAGATACTCAACAATCGATAATACAATGTTTTCAATATATTCAATGGTTTCAAACCAGATTGTTAACCAATGACCATCCAATTGATATCCTAACCTCCACTTAAAATTAAAATATATTTTATGCTTTAACAGCTGAGGCCTCCCCTCTTTCCTTCATCTGCTAGTTGTTGGACCGACTGCCATCTGTCTTTTTGTTTATTAGCCCTGGTTCACACTGGTGCATTTTGACATGCGATTTGGCATGTCAAATCGCATGTCAAAACACCGATATTTGCCGCAAATTGCCGGCAATGGCACCGTCCTAATCGTTGCGACGCCGCACCTGCGGCGCTGCACCGATTTCAAAAAGTAGTTTATGTACTACTTTTTGCGATTTCGGCCGCGATTTACATTGACATCTGTGTAAGATGTCTTTGTAATCGCGGCTGAAATCGGGATTGCCAGTGTGAGTGAAATCGTGCGAGTTCAGCTGAACTCGCACCGCTTCACTCCCGCAGCCCAGTGTGAACCTGGGCTTAATGTCCATCTTTCGACCTAGCGCTGTTACTTGGTTCTCAAACTGTATGTTGTCATTTTCATATTGTTCTTATAATCATTTTTATTGTTAACTGCACTCTCACATAAAAAAAAAAGTAATGCATGAAAGCCAATATAAAAAATATATACAAAATGATCCTTTAATTTAAGAAATGTTCACACAGTCCTTTTTAACAGCTTTCACTCCTAAAATACTCCTGTGTCTTTTCTAAATAAATTATTTCCATCTTCACACATTCAGTGCTCCCTTCACCAACAATCTGTCAAAAACTCTCACCCTCAGGGTTGGAGCTCTAATGACTTGTACACACGATCGGAATTTCCGACGGACTAAACTCCAACGGAATTTTCCAACGGAATTCCTTTCAAGCTGTCTTGCATACACACTGTCATACCAAATTCCAACCGGCCAAAACGTGGTGATGTACAACACGTACGACGGCACTATAAAGGGGAAGTTCAAATCCAACGGTGCCATCCTTTGGGCTGCTTTTGCTGATTTCGTGTTACCGTGTGTTAGTAAAAGTTTGAGAGCCAATTTGCGCTTTTCAGCCTTGTGCTTTTCAGTCCGTTACAGCGTGATGAATGTGCTATCTCTATTACGAACGCTAGTTTTACCAGAACGAGCGCTCCCGTCTCCTAATTTATTCTGAGCATGCGTGTTTTTTTCTCCGTCGGAGTTCCACACAGACGATAGGAAATTCCGATAGGATTTTTTTCCATCGGAAAAAAATAGAACATGTTCTATTTCTAAACTTCGACGGAAAAAAGTCCGATGGGGCCCACACACTTTTTTCATCTGAAATTCCGATTGTGTGTACAAGGCATAAGGCCCCTTTTACTCTGACGGACCGATTGGGTTGGCCTGTCAGTTTTTGAAGTGGACCCGGTTGGACTATCCATTGCTCTCTACGGAGCAGCAGACATGTGTTTGCTGACACCCTCTGGCATCCGATCTGATAAAAAAAAATGGATGGGGATCTGCTTCCCATCCGTCTGATGGATCGGATCGGATGACAGTTGGTCAATTCCCATCCAACAGCCCCATAGAGAACAGTGGGCTGTGTATCAGTGGAGCGGACACAGACCTGTAATTCACCTGCTCAGCGGGGATCAGCGGAGAGATCCCCTGCTGAGCAGGCGGATCCGCTGGCCAACTCCACCAGTGTGAAAGGTGCCTAAGTTATAAGAGATCATGTATAGCTCAAATCAAAGCTATCCCAGGTGCTGTCAAGATAATCCTTCTTTCCATATAAGAGGAGATGTGAAGGGGAAGAAGGATTTATCTTGATAGGGACTTATCTTGACTGGGATATCCTTGATTTGAACTATACATGATCTCTTATAACTTAAGCCCCATACACACGACCGGTTTTCCTGCTAGGAAAACTGCCAAGAGAACTTTTGGCCGGGAAAACCGGACGTGTTTATGCTTACTCGCAGTTTTCCCGTCAGGAAAACAGCCAGGAATCCCGACGGGAAAATATAGAACCTGCTCTCTATTTTCCCGTCGGGATTCCCGGCCTTTTTTTTTATCCGCCAGATTTACTAATACTCTATGGGAAACACTGTGAGGCAGTGCCCATGGAGCATACACACAGCCGGGATTCCCGGCCAAAGCTCCATGGCAGTTTTCCTGCCAGGTTCTCGGCTTTCACCTCAGTTTTCACAGTGGACTTTTCACCGCCGTGAAAATCGAGCGTGTGTACAGGGCTTCAGAGATCCAACTCTGAGGGTGAAAGTTTTACATTGGTGGTGAATGGATTTTTTTTGTTTGTTTTTTTGTATTATTCCTTCTTGTATGGCTTTTATTCAGATTCAGATTGTAAATGTCTTCAGATTAGTTTTTTGGCAGGAGGATACAGGGCCTTGATTTTCTTCAAGCTGAGATTGTGCCCCAAGCTCTACTAGCATTAAATCCAACCCACTACCATTAAGCTGTTAAATGTCAGAGTCTTCAATAGCCACCGCGACTGTGGCACTGGACAGTTGCATAACAGTGGGTAAGGCTCTGTGCCAAAGAATAACCCTTCCTGTAATTAAATATACTAGCACATACTGTAGGTCTTGATGTCAGAGTCTACAGAGTTGGCCCCAGAAGGTGCTTCATAGCTGTCAGGAGCTTGGGCCACTGGTTTACTGTGAACCTGGGAATTTCAAGTTTACTATCTGTGTCCTGGCAGTCTTAGAAGACACTGATTTCCGATTAGCAACAGCAACAGAAACATTAGGGCTTGGCATAGAGGGGAGAGAAAAGGCTGTGTGAACAAGCCATCAGATATGGAGAAGTTAGGTCTTTTGTGATTACATTAAAGTGGTTCTAAAGGCAGAAGGTTTTTTATCTTAATGCATTCTATGCATTAAGATAAAAACCTTCTGTGTGCAGCAGGCCTCCTCAGCCCCCCTAATACTTACCTGAGCCCCATCTCAATCCAGTTATGTTGCACAAGACCTCCTGATTGGCTAAGACACACAGTGGGTGCCATTGGCTCCCGCTGCTGTCAATCAAAGTCAGTGAGCCAATGAGGAGAGAGAAGGTGTGAGGCCAAGCCACGGCTCCATGTCTAAATGAACACACAGAGCAGTGGCTCGGCTCGGGTGCCCCCATACCAAGCTGCTTGCTGTTGGGGCACTCGGCAGGAGGGAGGGACCAAGCGCACCGGCGAGGGACCCAAGAAGAGGAGGATTAAGGCTGCTCTGTGCAAAACCACTGCACAGAGCAGGTAAATATGACGTTTGTTATTTTGCAAAGGTCCATTTCGTTTCCTGAAGTCATTACAGAAGCGCAGGGTGCTGTTGGGTTTCGGTACCAAAACAATTTGACTTGACCATTCACTCTGCGATTCTTCAATGACATCAAGTTTAAGCACTCTTCTCACATCTTCGGACACTGTCTTCCTATAAGCTTCTTGGATGCGATATGGTTTTAATCGGATTCTTACATTGGGTTCTGTTATGATGTCATGTTCAATGACATTGGTGAGACCAGGTAACCCTAAAAACATTGCTCTGTTTCTCTGCAGAAACACTTTATCGTTTGTTGGGTTGAGGCTTAGAGAGGGTAGCAGCAGCCTGCACCAGGTCAACTCCTGTAGGGTCCCCTGCATTGACACCTACCACAGCAGACACCTGTTCTCGGTCTCTCCAGGGTTTTAACAAATTTATGTGATACATTTGGTACAGTTTCCTCTTCCCAGGCTTGTGCTCCCTGTAGTTCACCTCACCCACTTTTTCCACCACCTCAAATGCACCCTGCCATTTGGCCAAAAATTTGCTCTCTACTGTGGGGATCAGAACAGCCACCCGGTCTCCCGCTTGAAACTGTCTGATGTTAGCGGACCAGTTGTACACCCTCCTCTGGGCATCCTGGGCCTTCTGGAGATGCTCCCCCACTAATGGCATCACTCTAGCCACCCTCTCCTGCATTTGGGAGATATGTTCTACAACAGTTGTGTGGCGTGGACTAACTTTCCCAGGTTCCCTTCACTAGATCCAGCAATCCACAGGGTCTTCGTCCGTATACCAGTTCAAACGGTGATAAGCCTGTGGATGCTTGGGAACCTCCTGGATGGCAAATATCAGGGCAGGGAGCAACATGTTCCAGTCCTTCCCGTCCTTATTGATCACTCTTTTTAACATTGACTTTAGGGTCTTATTAAACCTCTCAATGAGGCCAGCTCTCTGTGGGTGATAGACGGATGTCCGCAACTGCTTGATCAGAAACAGTTTGCACAAGTCTGCCATCACCTTTGACATAAAAGGGGTGCCCTGGTCTGTCAGAATCTCCTTGGGGAACCCAATTCGTGAAAACATATGAAACAACTCCCGGGAAATGGCCTTAGAGGAAGTTTTTCTTAAAGGGACCGCTTCTGGATGCCTAGTTGCATAATCCAGGACTACTAATATATATTGGTGTCCCTTTGCTGTCTTTACTAAGGGCCCCATCAGATCCATAGCAATCCATTCAAACGGCACCTCAATTATGGGCAGGGGTACAAGGGGGTTTCTGTAGTGGGACACCGGGGCGGTTAACTGGCAAGTGGGGCAGGACACACAGTACCTTTTCACCTCAGCCTTTACCCCTGGCAAGTAAAACCTGTCGGTTATCCTGGCTTCCGTTTTTTCAGCCCCCAGGTGACCCCCAGTGCATTGTTGTGGGCTAAATCAAGGAGCATCCGCCGATACAACTGGGGAACCAGCAACTGCTCTACAGTTTCCCCTAGGCTTCAGCTACTCTATAAAGTAAGTCCCAATTCAATGCAAAATGAGGAAACCTTTGATCGGCACCGGGCACTTGTGGGACCCTGTTTATAACTGATACCAGCTCCCAAGCATTGACCAAAGTGGGGTCCTGTAACTGTGCAGTGCCAAACAATCCCCTGGACACCCGCAAATCTGGGTGCACTTCCCTAGAGGAAGTTTCCCCCTTATCCTCCTCAATCAAGGTCTGCAATGGGGAAGATTCCTCTTCTTCCTCCACCAACATGACCTGTACCAGAGAGATTCCCCCCTCAGAGGTCAACTCTGCCTTGAGACCTGAAAGATGAGCATTATCAATCATATTCATACTTTCTGCAATATCATTATCAGTGACAGGTATCTCAACATTATGGGTGTGTTTTGTGGGTGGTTCTGGACCAGACCCCTCAAGGTTTGGCCCCAAAATACCCAGTGTCCCCAGTTCTCCTGGCTGTTCTGGAAGCCCCGTCTGTACCTGGTTCCATAGTTCAATAAACAACGGGCAGTCACGCCCCACTATGATGTCATGTATCAGAATTTTTACCACCCCAACTTCTTGTGTCACTGAGGTACAGCCATAGGAAACAGTCACCAGAACCAGGGGGTACTCTCTGGTGCCCCCATGGATACACACTACTACTTACTTACTGGGCAGAGTCTCCCGGGAGCCTTGGCATATACCAGTGTCACCATGCTACCAGAGTCCAGTAGAGCCTTGGCAGGAAGGTGATTTACCCACACTTCACACTCAAACCGCCCTGCTGCCAGATCAAGGTGAGTGGCACATGCACTTTGGACATAGAAAGGAGCTTCTCCGACCACCCCCGCAATCCATAGGCTCCTCCTGAAGTGGGCACTGTGCCCGGGTATGGCCCCAGGAGCGACACTGCCAACACTGTATGTCTAGCATCCTTGGGACAGGGACCAACCTCCGTGGTTCTGTGGAAGATGATGCAGGTTTGCGGGCTCCAACATCTGGCAGGGCTTCTCTCCTAGGTGCTGTGGCTGGCCTGGTTGCCCTTGGGGTGGGTTCCCGACGTTTGGCAGGCCCGAGCAGGTCCTCCACCACAGTGTATCTTTCAACCAACTCTACCCACTGGTCAGGGGTTGCAGGGTCCCCATGGCTTACCCAGCACTGTAGGTCATCTGACAGGTACCACAGGTACCAGTTTATCACCACCCGTTCCACCATTTGTGGGCCTGTCAACTTTTCTGGCTGCAGCAATTTTTTAACCAGCTGTACCAGTTTGTGCATTTGGGACCAGGGTGGTCAGTCAGGTTTGTACCTCCAGCGGTGTACCCTCTAAGTCCGGACAGCTGTGGTCACTCCCAGGTGGGCCAGGATCTCTGCCTTCAGATGCTCATAATCGCTAATGTGCTTGGTTGGCAGGTCAAAGTAGGCCTTTTGCAGGTCACCGGTAAGGAAAGGGGAGATAATGCCAGCCCATTGGTCACAGGGCCACCCCTCTCTCCGCTATCCTGTCGAAGGTAGTGAGAAAGGCCTCTACATCATCGCTGGGTGTCAGTTTTTGACAGAAATGTCTGGTCCTCACGGATACTTGGTTGCCAGCAGCAACGACCGCTTGCTCTCGTCCCTGAGGCAGACGCTGCACTGCCTCCTGCAAGGCAGCCACCTGTGCTTGTGTGGACCCCTGCTGACCCGTAAATTGGGCAGCTAGCAACCATGTGCTTTCCTGCTGTGCAGCTACAGCCTGTGCCAAGGCCTGCTGCTGCTGAGCCATCGCTTCCTCATGGCGATGGTTTGCCTCTGCCCAGGCTTGCTGTTGGGCCATGGTGGCTTGCGCCAGTGCCTTGATGACCTCCTCCTTGCCTTTTATTGCTGTTTTGCAGTGTCTGAGCTGATTTCACCCAAGACATGCCATAGGCACACTTTCTCTTTAAATTTAAGTTTCAGTTTTAAACAACTTTTGGGGCTGCAATGCACTCTGCCCGCATCCAGTTGTAAAGTTTGGGGGATTGTAGCTCCACAGGACCGAGTGCAAAGCCGGTAAAACTTTAAACAACAAGGCTTTTATTTTTTACAGGGAAATCAAAATATGGCTTCCACTTCCAGTAGCACACAGTAAATGTAAAAAGGCACATACAGTTCCCAAGTAGGCCTTCGCCCCAAGGTTTTAGCAGTCCGTGTCATGTATTTTAGCAGCTCCCAGCACACTTACAGCTCTCCAAACAGGTGTCTCCACACAACTCCTCCTCACCAACACACCTAACACTACTTCCTGTCTTTAAGAGCTGCTTCCTGGGAGGCTCTTAATCCTGTGTGTGCTGGAATCACTGTAGTCAGGGGTGGAGGCCCTTTGCCACCTGAATATCACTTCAGAGTCTCCGAAATTCTGGGTCCCAAATATCACTCTATAACACAGAGAGAACTGCGAGTCAGTCCTCTCCTGATTATGGCTATTCCCGGGAACGCCTCACCCATCCTGGGTGACCCCCTGAATACTTCCACACTTCCCTTAAAGGTAAACAAGAAAGGAATGTGGGACTTTGAATGAGGCAATTAACTTGTGGAGGTAGAGTGGTTAGTAAACATTATTTTTCCGTGACAGTAGTATGAAACAAGTAAAAAAGTAATTTCATATATATACATACACATGCACACATGGCATGAACATAATGGATACATCGATACATATATTTCAGCTTGGCAGCACATGAGAAGTTACGAATAGTGATTAAATGGTATAAATACATGTACACGTCATAGAAACAGCATTTGGCAATAAGATGAATGAAATTAATCGTGAGCATGATTAATTGTAAATATAGTACAAGATACATCCTAGTAACAGGCATTGGTACACCATATGCAACAGAGCTGCTATAAAAACAAAGGAAGATACACAAACACATTAATAGTTACATAGTACTCAATGAATTTTGAAAGTATAAAAGGTATATATGGGCCAGTAAATGGGTAATGAGCCAGACTTGACTGAGCACCCCATGGAAACTCAACGCGTTTCATGGCTATAAGCCATTCATCAGGAGTTGGGTACAGAAATAAACTGTAAATACAAATGGATAAGTAGTATTAGTTAATATATTCTACCCCTAAGGGGAGAAAATATCTCATGGGGAGAAAGTGATCTATACTCACAGGTTGGCTAAAGCACTGTGCTTGGCTAACATCGAGGAAGATGGAACCCCAAACTGGTTGTCTGTTCCGGAGCTGAGGCAATAAACCCCGCCCAACCAAGAAAACATCCACATAGCATGCCCGATCGCCACAACACATTCCACATGTGTGGGGATGATAAAAAATAAAAAATAAATACATTTGAATAAGTGATATGTGTGTATATATTAAATATATATATATATATATATATATATTGCATGTGTCAAAAAAGAGGATGGCATCCTGTACAATATATACTGTATATATTGTACAGGATCTGCTGACAGCCTTGAGGCGGAATTAAACCCTCCTATCCTTTACAACCAAGGAAGCTGCTTCTGTTTGATCTGCAACTGCCATGGGGCTGCACCTGTGATCAGTTTGGATGAGAACACAAGCAAATGTGACAGTTAGTAATCCTGGCATTCCAGAAATGTAACAGTTTTTTGAAACCGTTAAATTGATGGTTTATTTCCACTTTATGATTTACTGCTTTTCAGGGGCTCTGGGCTTCAGCAAAATGGCAGCCTCCAGCAAGAAGAAACAGGAGCAATGCTGGAAGGCAATTTACAGCACACACTAATTTTGGTAGCATAATTATTAATGTGGAATGCATTTTCCTTGCTAAAGAAATTATTTTTTATCAAGTTGTTATGGATAAAGTTCTGCTTTGATTAAACATTTTTTTTTTTTCTTGTGCTATTAACAGTTTTATTCAGTCACTCCTCAACATGCTGGCGATTGTTTCTTTTATTCAACTTTTGTACCGCAAGTGAATAAATTACAACACGTAAGACTAAATAGTTTATACCAGCAAAGGACTGCAGCAATGCCCATTGGTGGACTACAGTTTTACCACCATGCGTATCGGTAAGTCAGATGTTTTGATGTCAACTAAGCAATGGATTTCTTGTATACAGATATTATAAGATAGGAATGTACACTTTACTGAGCCTTTAACCACTTCCCGCCCGCCATAGAGCAATATGACGTGTGCAAAGTGGTTCAGTTATCCTGACTGAACGTCATGACGTCCTGCAGAATAAGCCATGATCGTACGCCCGTGGGGGCGCGCAGCGCAGCGATCGGTGGTGTGGTGTGTCAGTCTGACACACTGCAACTCCGATCTAGGTAAAGAGCCCCTGGCGGAGGCTCTTTACCACATGATCAGATGTGTCCAATCACAGCTAATCACAGTGTAAACAGGAAAAGCTGTGTATAGGCTTTTCCTCTATCGTGTCTGATAGACAAGAGTAGAGGAGAGCCGATCGGCTGCCCTCCTGACAGGGAGGTCTGCGCTAATTGATTATCAATGCAGCCCCCCCGAGGATGCCCACTTAGGACTACCAGGGATGCCCATCAATGATACCCACCCATGACCACCAGGGATTCCAATCAGTGCCCATAAATTAAGCCAATCAGTGCCCATAAATGATGCCAATCAGTGCCCATCATTAATGCCTGTCACTGCCTCCTCATCAGTGATTCCTATCAGTGCCACCCATCAGTGTCCATCAGTGCCACCCATCAGTTCCACCTATCAGTGCCCATCAGTGCTGCCTATTAGTGTCCATCAGTGCCGCCTATCAATGCCCATCAGTGCCGCCTATCAGTGCCCATCAGTGCTGCATATTAGTGCCCATCATCAGTGCCCATCAGTGCCACCTCATTGGTGCCACCTCATCAGTGCCACCTTATCAGTGCCCATCAGTGCAGCCTCATCAGTGCCCGTCAGTGAAGGAGAAAACATACTTATTTACAAAATTTTATAACAGAAACAAAGAACATTTATTTTTTCAAAATGTTCTGTATTTTTTTGTTTATAGCACAAAAAAAAAAACGCAGGAGGTGATCAAATACCACCAAAAGAAAGCTATATTTGTGGGAACAAAATGATAAAAATGTTGTTTGGGTACAGGGTAGTATGACTGTGCAATTGTCATTTAAAAAGTGACAGCTCTGAAAGCTGAAAATTGGCCTGGGCAGGAAGGGAGGAAGGCACCCTCTATTGAAGTGGTTAAACCTTTTCCAAATGTAAGCATTAATCAAGCAAATGCCCCCTGCCCAGCCTTACTCTGTTCATCATCAACAAGCTAAAAACAGTTTTTGTGAAAATTACCTGAATGATAAGGACTAATTTATTTGGTGTAAATAACATTAAGCAAGAACTTATTATAATATTATTAGAACCCTTCCTTATTTTTGGCTCTTTAACTACTTGCCGCCTGCCCACCGTCAAATGTCGGCGGGATGGTGCATCTCTCGTTCTGGGACGTCGTCACATGACAGCGTCCCAGAACAGCTGCTCTTGGCACTCTAGGACACGGCGCGACGCCGATCTCTGTAAAGAGCGGTTCTTTAAACTTTCCATACCAGGCCTATTCTGGCACTCCTCTCCTACATGTAAAAATCATTTTTTTTTTCTAGAAAATTACTCAGAACCCCCATACATTATTTATGTTTTTTTAGTAGACACCCTATGGAATATAATGGCGGTCGTTGCAACTTTTTATCTTGCATGATGTTTGCGCAACAGTTTTTCAAACGCGTTTTTTTTGGGAAAAAAAACTGTTTCATGAATTAAAAAATAACAAAACAGTAAAGTTAGCCCAATTTTTTTGTATAATTTGAAAGATGATGTTACGCCGAGTAAATAAACATTTATTTTTATTTTTTTACAGGTTACCAGTTTAGAGTTACAGAGGAGGTCTAGTGCTAGAATTGTTTCTCATGCTCTAATGCACGTGGCGATACCTCACATGTGTGGTTTGAACGGCGTTTACATATGTGGGCGGGACTTGCTTGTGTGTTCACTTCTGAGCGCGAGCTACCGGGGACAGGGGCGTTTAAAAAAATAATAATTTTTATTTTATTTTTTATTTTACTTTATTTTTTTTATTTTTACACTTTCTTTTACATTTTTTTTTATCACTTTTATTCCTATTGCAATGAATATAAACATCCCTTGTAATAGGAATGGTTGGTGACAGGTCCTCTTTATGGAGAGATGCGGGGTCAATAAGACCCCGCATCTCTCCTCCAGGCTGAGATCGAAAAAAAGGCTGAGATCAGCATGAGATCGGAAAATAAATTTCACCGATCTCATGCCTGGGCAGGAAGGAGGTGTAAGTGCTCTGTAGGCAAGTGGTTAATCAAACCTGGTCAGGGCTAAAATGTTTTGCTGGAGTGCAGAAACAATGTGATGCCTGCAAATACATTAGTCTGTAAATTATTTTCCCTGGGACCAATTGAATCCTAGGACTAGAGAGCACATAGGGCCTAGACTTCTGCCCATGTTGATATTAAAATGTAACCCTAAACACCTCAACCAAATTTGTTGGTGCGCATGGTCCTAAAATGCAAACAATTTTGTCTTTTTTATATTTCCTGATTTCAGTTAAACCATACCTGGTGGTCCTATACATAATATGTATTCAGAGGCATGTCCTTTTTTTAGGGTGGCAATGCTTACTTAGTTCTGCTAAGGTTTTGCCACCCTTTCCTGTGCACTCCCAAGTTGGACTACTGGAACATGCACACATCCACAGGAAGTTCATATGATGAGTCTACAGAATTTGCACAGTGGAGAGAGAGAAGATGTGAAACTGTATTAAATGTGATACAGTGCTTCACAAAACAAAAAATATGTTTGTGAAGTTTAGTTCTACTTGAAGACTCAGTCCATCATGGCACTATAGCCAGCAGTGGGCAGCGGAGGATCTGCCATTTGACATCTGCATGGCAGGGGCCAGGATTATTGCTAGGAAGAGGAAGGCTCATTCTTGACTTAGGGATCATGTACAGGCTGGCTCAAGGATTCAAGCTGGGTTCACCATGATGACACAATGACCAATTTTAAGAGAAAAAAAAGCATCTGCACATTATGACTGTTCTTACTATTTGGGCCAGGTTTTAAGCCAGGTTATATTAAAGTGGTACTAAAGGTTGAAATTAAAAAAATAAAATAAAAAACATGGTATACTCACCTGCTCTGTGCAATGGTTTTGCACAGAAAAGGTTTGTTCCGAGAAGTCAAGGCCATACAGGAAAGGAGGCCCCCAGCGACTGTGAATTAAACCCTTTCTGAGACGGGAAGGATATTATCAGTGTTTTATCAAGCAGTATGCCCATCACTCTACTAATATTTAAAAGCTCCTACATGAGCTAGGTCAGTAGGGCATGTCACATGTGTAGCGGGGGTCTAAATTTAGGGGGATACACCTGGGTGGTAGTATGACCCAGGTGTGTGTAAATCCTAGAGGATTTGGACCACTTTCAGTCGTGGAGGACTTTGGTGGTGTACTATTCTCCTTGGCCTGGGGTGGCGGTGTTCCCACAGGTCGAGGTAGAGTCACTGCCGCAGTGCTGTCCTTTTTGTCCCGTTCTGGCGGTGGTACAGCGGGGGCGGAGAACCTGCTGTGACGTCACGGGAGGAGATAAAGGGGAGAGATGCCCTCGCCACGGGGTCTTCTACATCCGGTGCCCAGGCACCTTAGGCCTGGGTGCGGTCGGTCCGGAGTTCCAGCCCAGGCGCCCATGGCCTGGTTGGAGCAGTGTTGGCGTCCATCTCAGGCACCTTAAGCCTGGGGTGAGGTACTACACCGGAGGCCTGGGGCCCAGTAACTTCGACTGGGCTCCGCAAGGGTGGATGAGTCCGAGGGACCCTGAGGTGGATGGGGCCCATGTCTGAGGTGAGGAGGCCGGAGAGGTTACCCGTCTGAAGAGTCCGGAGCAGCATCAACCCGGTGACGGAGGGGCCTCTGGTAACTCCCTTGGAGGGACATCTTCCCCCCGACAGGGGCCGCAACGCAGCGAAGGTACTCCATTCATGTTCTTCCGAGTCGCTGGTAGAGACTCATAAGCTCAAGTTTCTCTCTCTAGCCAATGGCTATAGCAACCGCTGGTGATACCACAGTGGTTTAGTTTATCATTAGGACAGTGCCTCGACCTGCTCACCCCACCGTATTGAACTGTTTATGGATCTCAACTAATTGGCAAGCAAAGAACTGTTTATTGTGTGCGTTACAATAAAAGAAGTGTTGGATCCTTATCGGTGTGTGTAACTCTGGTCGATGGGAGTGAAGGGGAGTGTCAGCACAGCAGCACTTGGTTGTGAATAGAAACACACAGGCCCGAGAAGAATACTTGGTACTGGCCTTCACCTCACCTGCTGCAATGGGGAGGACATGGGCCGTAGCGCATCTCACCCTCACGTATAACATACCCCTAGACATAGAGAAGGGGGTGAGGCCGCTACACATGCTTTTTGAAGCAGTGGCAGATAACGGCTCCTAAGCTGACCTTTGCTGACCTTCCTCCCATTCTAAATACTGATGACAGTAAATTAGGCCAAGTATACCGCATAAGGCAATAGTGAATTTACATTTTTGTAATTATCCTATATATTTTCTCTTCATTAGTTTACATTTTTTATCTGTGCTTCAGGTTCAGTTCTACTATTTCAGGAAGAATCCTAAACAGGACATATGCCCCCTCATTTAGAAATGACATGAGGCCATGATAATTCTTCATTGTTTTCTAAAGTAAAACAGGTAACCAACTTCTGCTTCTTTATAATATTATTATTATTATACAGTATTTTTATAGTGCCAATAGTTTATGCAGCTATTTACAATATTAAAGGGAGACCATACAGTTACAATACAATAAATCACAAGAGGATTAAGAGGATCCTGCTCAGAAGAGCTTACAATCTAATAGGTTGGGGCAAGTTGTGCAAAAGGTTGTAACTTTGGGGAATGAGCTGATGGAAGTGGTAAAAGATTGGTTGGAGGTGTGATAGGCTTCCCTGAAGAGAGGAGTTTTCAGGGATTACCTGAAGGCAGCTATAGTAGGAGGTTGCCGGACAAGTTGAGGTAGAGAGTTCCAGAGGATGGGAGAGGCACTTGAGACATCCTGGAGATGAGCATGGGAGGAGGAGACAAGGGAGCTTGAGAATAGGAGGTCTGGAGATGAGTGAAGAGGAGGGTTTAGATGATATTTGGAGACAAGATTGGTGATTTAACTCGGGGAAGAGTTGTAAATGGCTTTGTATGTTGTGGTTAGTATTTTGAATTTAATTCGCTGGGCGATCAGGAGCCAGTAATAATAAACACCTGTTCAATATTTTGCTGTGCACAAATGTTTTGCAACATATTATTGTTTAGGGCAGAGGTCCCCAGCCCATGGACCTGGACTGGTACTGGTCCCTGGCCTGTTAGGAACCGGGCCCCAGAGCAGGAGTTGAGCAAAGCTTCATCTGTGTTTACAGCTGCTCCCCATCGCTCGCATTACCATCTAAGCTACGCCTCCTGTCAGATCAGCGGCGGCATTAGATGCTCATTGAAGGGAGAACCCTACTGTACATTGCGCATGCAAGAAATCTAGGTTGCGCGCTCCTCATGAGAATCTAATGCTTGATAATCTGAGGTGGAGCTGAGGCGGTAATGCAAGCACTAGGCAGTGGCTGCAAATACAGATTATAAATAGCAGAGAGGTTTGACTGCACAAAGACATAATAAATCAATTGCCTGCAGACTCATATCAAAACTCTATCAGTGACAATTAAGCGGCATTTGACGGCAGGCTTTTTAGAGGCAAGTGAGCATCTTACTTATATTGTAAAGTTGTTGCAGGAAAATAAGCTCAGGGCTCCCACTCATTCTGCATTATATATCCCACAAAGCTGAGTCCACTCTGATCAGCAGGGGATCTGTGAGCAGATCCTTTGCTGATGAGAGCCAAAGAGAACAGATGCCACATCCGTGCCCATTCAATTTCTGTCCAGCGGACACTGGCAGACCCCTATCAGCTCTAAGGGCATCCGGGTGTAAGCAGACTCAACTGTCCCTTTTACATAAAAAAAAAAAAAAATTCCAGACCTGGATGGACCAGGAGGTAGGCAGGTATAAACTGATAGAAGTCTATTTACATCCGCCTGTCCATAGGGCTCCATGGACACACACTGTGCACTAGGCATGACAGGGGGTTATATGACTAATATGATTGCTGTGATTACACAGGAATTATATTGAGGCAAAGCCTCTATTTGCTGGTTATACATAAGCAGTCAGTCTGAGGTTGTGTCTAAACACCATTCCTGCATAACAGAACAAGACCCCACTACTGCAGCGGGAAGCTGACACCTGTTGCTGAAATTAGTTTGGAATGTTTTGTTATGTGAGTATATTAAATAGGTTTTGAACACTTTTTACATTAGGACAGTTAGGTGGGGAAGCAGCCTTTCAAAGCCTTCTTTAACCACTTAAATATCAGAAGATTTGCCCCTTATGCCCTGTACACACGATCGGATTTCCGATGGAATAAAATCCGATGGAATTTTCCGTCGGAATTGCGATGAAGCTGACTTCTTTCAGTCTTGCCTACACACCATCAGACAAAATTCTGAAGGTCCAAAACGCGGTGACGTAAAACACTCCAATGTGCCGAGAAAAATGAAATTTAATGCTTCTGAGCATGCGTCAACTTGATTCTGAGCATGCGTGGGTTTTTTCTCCGATGGAATTCCACACAGGCTATCGGAATTTCCTATCGTTTTTTTTTTCATCGGTAAAATTTAAAACATGTTCTATATTTTGAAACCGATGGAAAAAAGTCTGATGGGGCCCACACACGATCAGTTTTTCCGATGAAAAAAATCCATCTGACTTTTTTCATCTGAAAAAACGATCGTGTGTACAGGGCATTAATGACCAGGCCATTTTTTGCGATACGGCACTGCATCGCTTTAACTGACAATTGCTCAGTCGTTGGACCCTGTACCCAAACAAAATTGATGTCCTTTTTTCCCCACAAATAGAGCTTTCTTTTGGTGGTATTTGATCATCTCTGCAGTTTTTATTTTTTGCGCTATAAACAAAAAAAAACTATTTTGAAAAAAAATATATAGATTTTTTATTTTTGCTATAATAAATATCCCAAAAAATAAATAAATAAATGTAAAAAAAACGAATTTCTTCATCAGTTTAGGCCAATATGTATTCTTCTACATATTTTTGGTAAAAAAAAAAAATCGCAAAAAGCGTATATTGATTGGTTTGTGCAAAAGTTATTTTAGTAGCATTGGTGGTGATCAGCCATTTTTAGCAGTACTGCAAAATTGCGGAGGACAGATCGGACAATTTGACACTTTTTTTGGGGACCATCGACATTTATACAGCGATCAGTGCTATAAAAATACACTGATTACTGTATAAATGTCACTGGCAGGAAAGGCGTTAACACTAGGGGGCGATTAAGGTGTTAAATTTGTTCCCTGGCAGGTGTTTTGGGAGGGTACTGACTGGGAATACAGAGAGATCGCTGTTCCTAATCACCAGGAACAGGCGATCACTCTGAACTCCCCTGTCAGAATGGGGATCTGTTTGTTTACATTGAGAGATCCCCTTTCTGGCTGTCTGTGGAGCGATCATGGGCAGCTGGCAGACATCTCGGCCGCCGGCCATGTGCATCGGCTCCCCCGCCACACCACTGGTGCCCGTTGTAGCTGCTAAAGGGACTGCCGTACAGCTATGGCAATTCAGCGGGAACGAGCCAACCTGCCGCCATATAATGACGGCGGCTGGTCGGCAAGTGGTTAAAACATAGAACTTAAGGACTATCCACGCTAAGGGAAACAGGCAGTGAAGCCTTACGGCTTCACTGCCGGTTTCCTACTGCTCATCCGCGAGTCTCACGCCGACTTGTGAATGGGCGGCTGCTCTCTGAGATTACACACAGTTCCCAGAAAGCAGATTCACTAGAAGAGGATGGGGAAGAAGACAGACCGCGGTTTTGGAAGAGGCAGATTACGGACTTCCGCATTGCAACAGGTATTTCGGTCGAGTATAAAAAAATATTTTTTTTCAAATTTTTTTTTCAATTTTTTGTGAAAAAAAAATTCTGGGTGGAACTCCACTTTAACTTGGGTTGTGTTACACATCATTGTGCACTATGCTAAGGCAGCCCATTAATTTGGAATCGGCTTACAACATATCAGAATGCACAAAAAGGCACATGCAACAATTTGTCGAATGCAGTGCAACACAATCATGGTGTGTTGCTATACAAGTGCAATATGTTAACATACATAATGTCTAAAATTATCAAACATATAAATGTCACATCTGATGGCTGACCTGTGAGTCACTTTACCAATTCCCTGCTGTTTTTGCCCAGCAGTGCAGGGAGAGGATCTTACAGACAGAAATGTAGTGAATCATAAAAAGAGCACACAGTAGGGCATGTATAGAGCGGGAGTTTTCAGCTTTCAGGTTTTCTGATGCTTTTTACACATTCTGTGTTTGTCCCTCTTTTCTTTTGTGCCAAAGCTCCTGCATACCCCCTTTTCTCCTGTAAAAAATAAACCTATAAATTGTCATGTTATAACCACAAATCAAAGTTGTGCTTTGTATTGTGTACAATCTTTTACACAGAATGTAAGAACACATAAAATGATACACATATTTATGAAACAGAAATACCTTTTAATGGAACAACATTCAAATTATAGTAGCAGAATAGTTGAATTTTGGCATGCACAAGTCAAAATGCTTGATTTCGTTTTGAGTAGAGTGGGGAGGGTTGGGATTTTATCAATGCCTGCATCCCTTTCGGGAAGATCTACCCTTACTTCCTATTATGACAGGAAGTAACGAGAAACCTTTATCAATAGGGACACAGACAAGAACAAAATAATATGCTTAGTACAGTAGGCAAGGTTTAGACCTGACAATTTTTTTAATGTTTGTTTGTGCCATTCTATCCTGGTGCCAAACACCTCACTATCAACCCCCTCTCCTCCACCCCATTTCTGGTCTTGGCATCAAAAAGCGGAAAATATAAATCTTTAGTGTGGCATCGCACTTAAATTGAAAAAAGCAAATGTTTCTCTAAAATACAGAAGTAACTACTTAACAGTTCTTCAGGGACTACAAACTCACTACTGGAGAGTGCAAAATGTGTTGCAGCTGTGCATGATAGCCAATCAGCTTCTAACTTCAGCTTGTTCATTTAAGCTTTGACAAAAAAAAAACTGGACGCTGAGTGGTTTCTATGCAGGGTTGCACCAGATTTTGCAATTTTCCAGTTTTAGTAAATCAATCCCAATAAGTATTATGTGAATACTGTCCTCTGTTTCTTTCTTGATCTGGAAGGGCCAGTCCACCAAAGGTTACATGTACACTAGCAACTCCTAAACTTGAGTTTAGGAGCTTTTGGTGTTTTTTGCAGAGTTTAGGAGCTGCTGCGGTTAGGTGAGGTTCCACCTCCCTCTCCTGAGCACAGAAGAATCATGTTCAGGATAGGAAAGTTTTCCAGCAGCCGCTGTAAATGACGGCCAAGTGTACATGAAACCTAAACAAGAGTCTTATGCCCCATACACACGATCGTTTTTCATGCCGTTAAAAATGCCATTTTTAAAAATGGGCATTAAAACCGATCGTGTGTATGCTCCAGAGCATTTTTAACGGCATGAAAAACGGGCATTAAAAATTTCGAACGACGTGAAAAACGATAGTGTGTATGCTTTTACGAGGGTAAAAAAAACGCGCATGCTCAGAATCAAGTATGAGACGGGAGCGCTCGTTCTGGTAAAACTAGCGTTCGTAATGGAGATAGCACATTCGTCACGCTGTAACGGACTGAAAAGCACGATGCTGAAAAGCGCGAATCGCCGCTCAACAAAGTTTACTAACATGAAGGGTGGCGCCATTCGAATGGAACTTCCCCTTTATAGTGCCATCGTTCATACGTGTTGTACGTCACTGCGCTTTGCTCGAGCGTTTTTTTTAAAGATCATGTGTACGCAAGACAGGCTTGAGAGGAAACATGAAAAAAAACGACGAGAAAAACGTCGGTTTAAAAAATGGCATGAAAAACGATCGTGTGTACGCCGCATTATTCATTCACTATTCTGCAGAATACTATAATGCTCTAGTTTCTTATATCTTGCCATATGGTCCTACACCTGAAGCTAAAGTGTCATGGTTGGTACTGCATTCTTCATAAAAAATCCAAAAGAGGGTGAAAGTTCTCATAATATCTGTTTCAAGTAGACAAACCTCAAACTCAAGCTTGTAATTTCTGCCAGACACACCCGTGTTGTTCATGTCGCTACCATGTACCTAGAAATAAAATAAGATTTTCTGGTAGATGGACCCTGTATCCCCTTCATAATTGGGGGGGGGGGGGGGTCTTCCTGTCCAGAGTTTAGTTCTGCAGTGTGGAAGTTTAGTTCCTTCTGCTCCTTGGCTCAAGATGCAAAGAAAGACGGATTTGTAAGAATATACAGTGCTTTTACAGCATTGCTTTCTCAGGTCAACACTATTAAATGATAGCAGTGCTCAATTTCCATCACATTCACTTTGACCATGATTGATAGCAACAGGAAATTTACTATACATATGAACACTTAGGGCTCTTTCGCATGGAGCCACTTTGTGCCTTTTAGCAGGGGAGCCATGAACAGATCCCCCGCTGAATTGTAGTTGAATAGGATGGATGTCAATTTTTTGACATCCATGCCCTTTCAGTTTGTATCTGCATTTTGACAGCAGACAGGGACTAACCTGTCCCTTTTTTTTCTGAACCTAGGCAGACTCAGAGGTAGCTGGGTGTAAACAGATACAAGTCCATTTACATCAGCCTGCCCATAGAGCTGCATGGAGCTTCTGATCAGGTCTGCCTAACAAAAAACAGACTGGCAGGCCTGATTGGAAAGCCTGTGTGAAGGGGCCCTCATGTGCACATTCATTTTTGCACTACAACACATGGCACAATTTTGTGGATGCATGTGCAAGAGTGAATACTCTCAGGACATATGGGCATGTGGGTACAGGTTCACATCTGCAGCTCCGTGCTTGTGTGCTTTACACTTTTCTGGTGAGGAAATGCATGGCAAATAGAGAGTAGTCAAAAACGGGGGGGCCGGGATCTGGGGGTCCCCTTTGTTAAAGGGGTCTTCCAGATTCCGATAAGTCCCCTGCCCGCAGACCCCCACAACCACCGGGCAAGGGTTGTGGGGATGAGGCCCTTGTCCCCATCAACATGGGGACATCCTCCCCATGTTGAGGGCATGTGGCCTGGTACGGTCCAGGAGGGAGGGGGGGCGCTCTCTCGTCCCCCCCTCTTCCCCTGCGGCCGGCCCGGTTGCATGCTCGGATAAGGGTCTGGTATGGATTTTTGGGGGGACTCCATGCCATTTTTTTTTTATTTGGGATGGAGTTCCCCTTAAAATCCATGCCAGATCTCAAGGGCCTGGTATGGATATTTAGGGGGAACCCCACGCCATTTTTTTTTAAATTTGCGGCGGGTTCCCCTTAATATCCATTCCAGACTTAAGGGCCTGGTAATTGAATTTGGGGGAACCCCCACGCTTTTTTTTTTTATCAATGACTTTTCTATGTATTGATAAAAGCCGACAATTCATTATAGCCGCGAGTGAGTTTTACCTGTAAATGACTTTTTTTCCTTTAAAAATGACATTTTGTGCAGGGACAGTTCTAAGCACGGGAAACATGCGCCACTTTACATGCATATCATACACACCCCCCAGGTACGAACTTTAAAGGAAAATTTCACTTTTATTGTTTTATTTTAAGCATTATTAAAATCACCGCTCCTAAAAAAACGGCCGTTTTTAAAACTTTTTTTTGCACTGATACATGTCCCCTGGGGCAGGACCCAGGTCCCCAAACACTTTTTATGACAATAACTTGCATATAAGCCTTCATAATTAGCACTTTAGATTTCTCCCATAGACTTTTCGAATTTGCCGCGAACACCCCAAATTGTTCGACTCGAACTCGAAGCTCATCCCTAATGGGGAACAAGAAGCCGGAGCAAGATGCAGACGAGAACACCGAAGGAAGAAGGAAGATGAAGATGAAGATGAAGAACAAGATGGAGGAAGAAACCCGAATGGAGAAAAGAAGACGGAAGAAGATGATGGAAGAAGAAGAAGGAAGAAGATAGAAGAAAGGAGAAGACATTAATAAAGGAATTTTCAAAAACCGGCTATTGTCATTTGTTACACTTTCTTTGTGAAATGTTAGGGGTACAATGTACCCCATTACCAATTCACATAGGGAGGGGCGGGATCTGGGGGTCCCCTTTGTTAAAGGGGTCTTCCAGATTCCGATAAGCCCCCCGCCCGCAGACCCCCACAACCACCGGCAAGGGTTGAGGGCATGTGGCCTGGTACGGTTCAGGAGGGGGGGGGCGCTCTCTCATCCCCCCCTCTTTTCCTGCGGCCTGCCAGGTTGCGTGCTCGGATAAAGGGTCTGGTCTGGATTTTTGGGGGTACTCTACGCCATTTAAAAAAATAAAAATAATTTTTTTTTTTTACATTTTTTTAAATTTGGGGTGGAGTTCCCCTTAAAATCCATACCAGATCTGAAGGGCCTGGTATGGATATTTGGGGGAACCGCACGCATTTTTTTAAAATTTGCGGCAGGGTTCCCCTTAATATCCATTCCAGACCTCGGGGGGCCTGGTAATTGAATTTGGGGGAACCTCCACGCTTTTTTTTTTTTATCAATGACTTTTCTATGTATTGCCGGGAGCCGACAATTCATTAATAGCCGCGAGTGAATTTTAAATGACTTTTTTTCCTTCTGAAATGACACTTTGTGCAGGGACAGTTCTAAGCACGGGAAACAGCACTAATAGTCCTCAGAAGTTCTGGTCCCCATTGATTTCAATAGGGTTCGGTTTTGGATTCAGGGTAAAGTTCGGTCCCGAACCCGTCGATCCCGAACATCCAGGTGTCCGCTCAACTCTAATGCATTCATAGTCTTTAACTTCTTCAGACCTGGGCCATGTATAAAATACGGCCACAAGGTGGCTCTAGAAATCCAGGAGGCCGCCTTTTTACGGCCTCCGCTCCTCCGGCCACTGGGGGGCGCGCGAGCACCGGCTGCGGTGCGCGCGCGTGCCCGGCGTGTCACTGACATGCCGATGCGCGTGCCTGGTGGCCGCGATGTCCGCCAGGTACCCGCGATCGGCCGGTACACAGCCAAGGACATGGATCTCTGTGTGTAAACACAGAGATCCATGTCCTGTCAGGGAGAGGAGACCGATGCTGTGTCCCTTGTACATAGGGACACAGATCGGTCACCTCCCCCAGTCAGTCCCCTCCCCCCACAGTAGTAATCACTAATAGGGCACACATTTAACCCCTTCCTCGCCCACTAGTGTTAACCCCTTCCCTGCCAGTCACATTTATACAGTAATCAGTGCATTTTTATAGCACTGTTCCCTGTATAAATGTGAATGGTCCCAAAATGGTGTCAAAAGTGTCCGATGTGTCCACCATAATGTCGCAGTAACGAAAAAAATCACTGATCGCCGCCATTACTAGTAAAAAAAAAAAAAAATTATAAAAATGCCATAAAACTACCCCCTATTTTGTAAACGCTATAACTTTTGCGCAAACCAATCAATAAACGCCTATTGCGATTTTTTTTTTACCAAAAATATGTAGAAGAATACGTATCGAACTAAACTGAGGAAAAAATATATATTTTTTAAAAAATTGGGATATTTATTATAGCAAAAATCAAAAATATTGTGTTTTTTTTTTCAAAATTGTCGCTCTTTTTTGTTTATAGCGCAAAAGATAAAAACCGCAGAGATGATCAATTACCACCAAAAGAAAGCTCTATTTGTGGGAAAAAAAGGACGTTAATTTTGTTTGGGAGCCACGTTGCACGAATTTTCATTTAAAGCGTGACAGTGCCGAAAGCTATAATTTCGCCTGGGCAGGAAGGGGGTATATGTGCCCAATAAGCAAGTGGTTAAATCCAATGTCGTGGTCAACATGTAATACATGATGAATTATAAATGTTATCTTTGTTTGATTTTCTCTAAATAGTTAACTAAGTTTCCTTTTAAGTGACATAACATCTGTTACAGTCATTAATTCAATCGCATGCTTATGTTTTAGTGTATTGTTGTTATTTTTTCAACAGATTAAAGCCATGGCTAAAGACATCATGGAATTGTTCCGCTTTCATCTGGAGCCTAGAAAAGTCTTAACCCTTATCCCTCTAGATTTCTATGACATTTCATATGCTTGGTTTCTTTGTTTTTGTAGAACAATACAAATTAAAAGATAGATATTTAAATATTAATTCAAAGCATATTTATCTATTTATAAATCATGCAAGTCACTGAAATTGCTCTTGTTGTCAAGTATTTACTCTGAATTATTATATGTAAAGGAGAAAACACATAAACACAATATTCAACATAATCTTGTTTTGAAAGATGTAATAATTACACTACATTTTCTATTTTATAATTCTTACAATACAATATCAAGCCCCATGCTTTTGTCTGATATGCAACATAAATTTAAATAGCAGCTGTAATCTGGGACTTTTTCAGAAAATAATAACTAATTATGATTGCATTCTTATCAGAAGCTCTTATACAGCATAGCGTTCCTAAGCTTCTCCTTTGTGTGTTTCACACAAGAGTAATCACAGAAGAAGTGAGATCTACCTTTGTCTCAAGAAGGATACGTTCAAGGTACTTGTAGCAATCTTGTAGGCAATAATAATGTAAAATGGAAGTCTTGTTACTATAATGTGTATCTGGTGCTACATTGAATTCACTTTAAATGCAACAAATTGAAAGTCTTTAAGATTTATGGTGGTTATTTTTTGGTTCTGCAAGACTCCCCGCCCCCAACACACAACCATTACAAATCAACGTAAATAAGATCCTCTTCTAATGGCTCCAGCATGGGTATAGGACTGGACAATGACATCTACTCAAAGCTGTAACATCACTTTTTGAAATTTTTGGTAGACGTTTGCTGGTCACACAGCTATCATCCTGACGCCATCTAACATCCTCTGCTGGAAGACAATGTTGACAATCAGGATGCAGGAGTGTGTTGGGGTAGATCTTATATTGAACATTGCTCAAAGGGAGGGGGTGCTTTTATAACTACATTGCCCAGGACAGTTATAATTCAGCACTGCTACACATACTGAGTAGGGAACTGGCACTGTTTTACTAACATGCAGACCATAGGTGTGCGGTGCCTATTGCATTAGGGTGTGCACCCCAAAGCTCAAACACACATGAACGTTACCTGCTGTCACAGGGAGAAGGCTCTGATGGCGGGAGACAGTTGATTGGGAGCATATTACCTTACATCCTAAGTATAGATGTAATGGGTTAAACCTAGCCTTTAATATATTGGGGGCATTTACACTGGCCACTGGCACCCCAACCACCCACCTGGTGCCACCCCTGGATAATGCTAATGCATATGGGATGATTAGGATGTGCCCAGGCACACCCTGCACACCCTGTGCGCACGCCTATGATGCAGACTGTGCACTTTGTAAGTGCAATTGCATTTATTTTCCCCAGAGCTTAGTGAATGTGTTGAAGCTCAGCTGATTTCCATCATCCAACCATGTGCAAGCAAAATTTTTTTTTTTATATATTTTTATTTTTTGTGATTGGGTATTCATTGCAAATTGAAGCTGCACCACATTCACTAAACTCTGGGAAAAATTGGTGTATCTGCACTTCCACTTGCCTTTATTAAATCTACCCCTGTGAGTTTATTGGCCTTGATTTTACTCAACATTCATCCATGAAAGATGTAATTATTACATCTTTCAAAACAAGACTATCTTGAATATTGTGTACCTCCTAAAGTTACCTTTGTAACAATAAGAACATAATATATTTTTGTTTGCAAGTTCCACTTCTGGACAAATCTGGACACTACATCCATTGCAAGCACTGTATTTAGTGAGAGCATTATTTATTTTGCCACAGTGATGACACTCCAGTATACTATTACAATAGGACTCTCTTTTGAGTAAAGGAATTCATATATAAATATAAGATGCATGATGACATAATCTAAACCTGAGAAAAGTGCTTGTTTAGCAATGGTTGCACTGCTATTGTTACTCTATATCTTCTATAAATACAATATTAGCCAATTCATTTTGACAGTTTAACAGCTTGACATGACACAGCTGATGTGATAGAAGTAAAATCCACAAAAAAGGAAAAAATGCTTAATTTTCTAATCTCTCTGATTATATTTCACTAGTCAATTATCTGCGTAAATTATTTTAATGAAATACCTTTTTATTTATCAGCTTGATTTGAAAAAAAGCTGATATTTATTGATGAAATTATGAATATTAGACCTAATAAACTTCTTCAGATCTCTTAAAGATATACATGCTGGTGAACAGCATTGTAATTGTGTTGAGCATCACGCAATATTTCTCACCTTGCCAACACCTGGGAAAACTATTTCCATCTTTCTAGTGATGCAAGCAAGTCAGGTGCAAATATGCAGTATGTATCTAAGCAACAGAGATATTACACGCATATAATGAATACATAAGCTGAGAATTTATTCATATGTATGTAAAACAAAGAAAAAATACTGCTTACTTAATATGGTAAATAATACTTGCAATTGTGTTAAAAGAATAGATGGTCCTTACTATCAACACACCGATTCTATAAGAGCTGCTATATTTCTTGTGAGTATCTTGTGCAAAAGCTTGTGATAAAAAGTTTCATTTGTAACACTCAACAACTAGTTTGAAAAGCTCCATTCTCTTTATGGAAAGCCAATTACAGAATTTAATGAAGCCTAGCACACCCAGCATGGAAGACAAGGGTTGATGAATATTACTGAATCATTACACAGTCATGCAGAGTCATTACTGCATCCTGAAGTAAATCAGCAAATTTTCTATGTATGATCAAGCTTATTTGCTAATTGCTAACTGGCAGATTAACCACTTGTGGACTTGCTGCAGTATTTATATGAGTTAGGAATTAATGCCCCCCCCCCAACGTGTTGCTGGTCTGCCAGCAAGAGTCAGAGGTATCACCAGTGGCGGCTGGTGCTCAACTTTTGGGGAGGGCAAACAACCTGCCCCCCATCACTTAATCGATCGACCGCTCGCCCGTCCGCCCACCAGCCTCGCCAGGGCCGATCCTAGGGCCACAGACACCTGGGTGCAGAAATATTTCTGGTGCCCCACATGGGCATGGTCATCTTACTAACTCCTCCCCTTTACAAATGTTTCTATGGCAATGACTAAAACACAGAGATGCTCCCCCTAAGGAGTATTCGTTACCCTGGGATCCTCCCATGATCTCTTAACAATAAACAAAATACAGGAATATAATACACTAATTGGACCTGGAGGGGGGTTTCTCTGATGCACACAGAGAGGGCTTCTGTTAGAAAGTCTGTTAGAAAGAGCCCCCAGACATACTACAGACATAGTACAGGAGACGGTCAGAGACTGCAGACATGATACAAGAGATGGTCAGAAACTGCGTAAATGATACAAGAGATGGTCAGAGACTGCAGACATGATACAAGAGATAGTCAGAGACTGCAGACATACTACAGGAGATGGTCAGAGACTGCAGGCATGATACAAGAGATGGTCAGAGACTGCAGACATGATGCAAGAGATTTCAGAGACTGCAAACTTACTACAGGAGATGGTCACAGACTGCAGACATACTACATAAGATGGTCAGAGACTGCAGACATGATACAAGAGATGGTCAGAGACTGCTGACGTAGTACAAGAGATGGTCAGGTGGTCAGGGTCTGGTGTTCTTTAAAACACCAGACCCTATAGCATGGACCAAATACAATATTAACGTTCTTGCTCAAGCGGTTACTGATCAGAGACTATCTACCTTCTCTACACTAACCTCAATTTTTAAACTTCCTAGCTCTTATCTATTTAGATACTACCAGCTTTCACATACTTTTCATGCACAGTTTCCACAGGATAGCTTAACGATGATACAATCTACTTTGGAGTTAGTACTTAGGTCTGAGTGTCTGGATAAGCCTACCTCGAGACTCTATTCTCTTCTTAATTTAACTTCTATCCTGCCATTAGAGAGTCTTCGAGCTAGGTGGATTCGAGATATACCAGATTTGAGTATGGAGGACTGGAGCTGTGTGTGGGATTTCCCTTTGAGATCTCTGGTCTCCCTGAGGGATCGTGTTATCCAATTTAAACTCATACACAGAGCATATATCACGCCATATAGACTTCAAAAGATAAATCCTGCTTGTTCCTCTAAGTGCTGGAGGTGCGGAGCAGCTCGAGGGGATTTCACACACATCTTCTGGACCTGTCCATATATAGTCACATTTTGGATGGAGGTAGTGGATCTATTAAACTCTATCACTTCTGCTCCTTTACCGTTTTTAATGTCAGTCTGTTTGCTGGGCTTAGTAGAGGATATTACCCCTATAGAGACCGAACAAATATTTATTAATACAACATTATTTTACGCAAGAAAATCTATTGCATTATATTGTAAGAAACCTCATCATCCTCCATTTATATATTGGAAACAATTGATTAATAATAATCTTCAATTGTATAGAGATACTTATAGGAATAGGGGTCGCCCTAGTAAGTATGATAAGGTTTGGGCAAAGTGGTTGGATAAGCCATATACGGCATCTAACATAGAGGGAGGTAACAATTCATAGAAGGGATGTTCCCTATATGGGATATTTGTGTTTAGAAATGATGGTAATAATAGTGATAATCATAATTCTTCTTTATTTCTTGTTTTTGCTATGCAAGGTGATTGGATCGTGTAACTTTACTAATATATTTCAGATTTAATGTGTATGATGTGTTGTCATGTTATGTTTTGTTTGTTTAAGAAATGAAATAAAAAGATTTATAAAAAAAAAAAAGAGATGGTCAGAGACTGCAGACCTGATACCGGAGATGGTCAGAGACTGCTGACATGATACAAGAGATGGTCAGAGACTGCAGACATGATACAAGAGATAGTCAGAGACTGCAGACATACTACAGGAGATGGTCAGAGACAGCAGGTATGATACAAGGGATGATCAGAGACTGTAGACATGATGCAAGAGATTTCAGAGACTGCAAACATACTACAGGAGATGGTCAGAGATTGCAGACATACTACATGAGATGGTTAGAGACTGCAGACATGATACAAGAGATGGTCAGAGACTGCTGACATAGTACAAGAGATGGTCAGAGGCTGCTGACATGGTACAAGAGATGGTCAGAGACTGCAGACATGATACAAGAGATGGTCAGAGACTGCAGACATGATAAAAGAGATGGTCAGAGACTACAGACATACTACATGACATGGTCAAAGACTGCTGACATAGTACAAGAGATGGTCAGAGACTGCTGACATGATACAGGAGATGGTCAGAGACTGCAGACTTGATGCAAGAGATTTCAGAGACTGCAAACATACTACAGGAGATGGTCAGAGACTGCAGACATACTACATGAGATGGTCAGAGACTGCAGACATGATACAAGAGATGGTCAGAGATTGCTGACATAGTAAAAGAGATGGTCAGAGACTGCAGACATGATACAAGAGATGGTCAGAGACTGCAGACATGATACAAGAGATGGTCAGAGACTACAGACATGATACAAAAGATGGTCAGAGACTGCAGACATGATACAAAAGATGGTCAGAGACTGCAGACATGATACAGGAGATGGACAGAGACTGCAGACATGATACAGCAGATGGTCAGAGACTGCAGACATGATACAGCAGATGGTCAGACTGCAGACATGATACAAGAGATGGTCAGAGACTGCGTAAATGATACAAGAGACGGTCAGAGACTGTGGAAATGATACAAGAGATGGTCAGAGACTGTGGAAATGATACAAGAGATCAATGCATCAAATGCAGCCTACCAGTGCCCACCAATTGCAGCCTACCAGTGCCCAATAATTGCAGCCTATCAGTGTCCACCAATTGCAGCCTACAAATGCCCACCAATTGCAGCCTGTCAGTGCCCACCAATTGCAGCCTACCAGTGCCCCTGGATCACATAGAGAGGAGATGATTTCCTGCTGTCATGGAGCTTGAATTTGAATCTCCCGAGCGGCCACTGTAACAAAGTCCCGCCTCTTAGCCTGGCTTATGGCTTCTATGATACACGTTACACTGAATCACTTTCACTACATTGGATCAGTTTTCTGTCTATCTCACAGGAGGTGGGACTTTGTTACAGCACCGCCGGGCATTTCAGAATATAGCTTGTGTGGTGTGTGACACACAAGCAGTGGCATCACTAGGGTTACATAGTTAGTCAGGTTGAAAAAAGACACAAGTCTATCCAGTTCAACCATAAAAAAAAAAAAAAATATCGTACAATCCCATATACCCAATTCTATACCCACAGTTGATCCAGAGGAAGGCAAAAAACCCCAGCAGAGCATGATCCAATTTGCTACAGCAGGGGAAAAAATTCCTTCCTGATCCCCCGAGGGGCAATCGGATATTCCCCGGATCAACTTTACCTATAAATGTCAGTACCCAGTTATATTTAAGAAAGAATCCAGGCCCTTCTTAAAGCAATCTACTGAGCTGGCCAGAACCACCTCTGCAGGGAGTCTATTCCACATTTTCACAGCTCTTACTATGAAGAAACCTTTCCGTATTTGGAGGTGAAATCTCTTTTCCTCTAGACGCAAAGAGTGCCCCCTTGTCCTTTGTGTTGACCGTAAAGTGAATAACTCAACACCAAGTTCACAATATGGACCCCTTATGTATTTGTACATGTTGATCATATCACCCCTTAATCTCCTCTTCTCAAGAGTGAATAAATTCAGTTCCTCTAATCTTTCCTCAAAGCTGAGCTCCTCCATGCCTCTTATCAGTTTGGTTGCTTTTCTCTGCACTTTCTCCAGTTCCCCAATATCCTTTTTGAGAACTGGGGCCCAAAACTGAACTGCATATTCCAGATGAGGTCTTACTAATGATTTGTACAGGGGCAAAATGATATCTCTCTCTCTGGAGTCCATACATCTCTTAATACAAACAGTATACAAAAAATGTACATAAAAAATAAATAAACACCCAAGTGTAGTGCTCAAAGTGAATGAGTCTTGAAAAGTCTGTACAAATAAATCCAAAAAAGTGCTGAAAAAGTCTCTGATGACCATTCAAAAAGTGGATAGTGTTGAAGCTTCCAAGGTATAATGGTGACTTTCAAAAAAACAAGTGACTGTAACGTGACCACCACCACTCGAAAGGAGGCTTACCAGATGAAGTGGACCCAATGGACATACGTCTATAGGGTCAACTAGGCTTGATATATGTATATCTATGGATATGGGGTCCCAGCTGGTGTTGCACACATCTATATCCAAGATCCAGGATCAAATGATGTCACCAAATCTCCAAGCCCGATGGAATGGTAAAATGACTCACAGGGGGACCTTGTAATACGAGTTGAAGATGTATGTTGTATAGAACTGACTGCAGTAGAGCAAGAGAAGTGGAGACTTGGAGCCAAGAGAGAGTGTGTGCAGTTTTAGTCTGCATGGATTTCACAGGTATTGTAGCTGCTCATATGTGTTAGTAGCGCGAATATTTTTTTGTATTTTCATCTCTTAATACAAGAAAGGACTTTGCTCGCTTTGGAAACCGCAGCTTGGCATTGCATTCCATTATTGAGCTTATGATCTACCAAAACCCCCAGATCCTTCTCCACTATGGATCCCCCCAGTTGTACTCCCCCTAGTATGTATGATGCATTCATATTCTTAGCCCCCAAGTGCATAATTTTACATTTATCAACATTAAACCTCATCTGCCACATAGTCGTCCAATTAGACAGAGCATTGAGGTCGGCTTGTAAATTGGCGACATCCTATAAGGACGTTATTCCACTGCATAGCTTAGTGTCATCTGCAAAGACAGAAATGTTACTTTTGATCTCAGACCCAATATAATTTATAAAGATATTAAAAAGTAAGGGTCCCAACACTGAACCTTGGGGTACACCACTGATAACCTTAGACCATTCAGAGTAAGAATCATTAACCACTACTCTCTGAATTCTGTCTTTTAGCCAGTTTTCTATCCATTTACAAAATGATATTTCCAATCCTGTAGACTTTACCTTACACATGAGCCGTGTGTTTGTGTCACCTGGTGCGGTAAAACATAGTATCACCCCCCCTCCTATTTTTGGGCCAGCAGTCCAGCATTGGAGCTCACTGGCGCATGTTGCGGCGGTCAATAAGGCCTAGAGGATAGAAGGTTAGGCACTTTCCAATTGCTCAGGCCCCAGTGATTCCTCCGGCTGAATGTTCGCTCTCTCTGGGTTGCCCAGGGTGACTCTGGTCAGTAATGTAGCATATCTGTACCCTGACGGTGGCTCAGTCTTTCTCTCTCTAGTGGTGCTGGCAGCAGTGTGGCTATCTCTGGTGGTACTGGGCAGTACCGTGGCCCTCTCTCTGGTGGTGCTGGCAGCAGCGTGGCTCTCTCTCTGGTGGTATTGGGCAGTACTGTGGCCCTCTCTATGGTGGTACTAAGCAGCACCGTGACCCTCTCTCTGGTGGTACTGGGCAGCACCGTGACTCTCTCTCTGGTGGTACTGGGCAGCACCGTGGCCCTCTATCTGGTGTTGCTATGTAGCAACGTGGCCCTCTCTCTGGTGGTGCTAGGCAGCAGCATGGCCCTCTCTCTGGTGGTGCTAGGCAGCAGCGTGGCCCTCTCTCTGGTGGTGCTGGCAGCAGCGTAGCTTTCTCTCTGGTGGTACTGGGCAGCAGCGTGGCTCTCTGGTGGTGCTGGGCAGTGTGGCTCCCTCTCTGGTGGTCCTGGCAGCAGCATGGCTCTCTCTCTGGTGTTGTGGGTACAGTGTGACACTCTCTCTCTGGTAGTGCGGGTACAGCGTGGCACTCTCTCTCTCTGGTGGTGCGGGTACAGAGTGGCACTCTCTGGTGGTGCCGGTACAGCTTGGCGATCTCTGGTGGTGCAGGTACAGCGTAGCTCTCTCTCTGGCTTCCCCCAGCACAGTTCTCTCTTCTTCCTGTAGCACTCACTCACACAGCTTCTTCCTGGGTTTCAGGCTCAAAATCTTTTCCCCAGCAGAGTGCATGCTGGGGGCTGAAGTCTACTGCCTGTGGACAACAATGGGGCTGACAATCTTCCAGGACTACATGTCCCATGATGCTCCACTTACCTCTTCTGATCTGCCCTCCACTGTGGCCGATGGGGAGGGAAGCAAACCGGGGACCAAGCTGGGAAACCAAGATGAGAGCCACTCTCTTCACTGCTGACAGGAGAGATGCGGGCGAATGGGTGGGAGATACACTTACATCCCACAGCTCGCCTCTCCCTTGTCACATCGCGGAAGCTTGTGTTCACTGGCAGACTGCACCCCCCGCCCCCCATAGCGATGCCACTGCACACAAGGAGAGGAGGAGAGGAGCACTTTGGCGCCCCCCTCTAAGGCGCCTAGGTGCGGTGCACTCGCCCAGTTTCGGGACGGAGCCTGGCACTTACCACTTTCAGGTCGCGGCTTCGGCAGCTTCCCCCTGCATCTTCTCTTGAGTCCCGGTGGTCTCTTCTCCTTCCAGGCGTTTAGGACTCCTGGCCAATCGCATTTCAGGACCCGCCTCCTGATTGGCCAGGAGGAGACACAGGAAGACATTAGCGAATATTAATTTATGAATGTCACACAAGTGGGTGGGATTTGCGCCCCAAGCACACCCTTTTTGAAGCCAATTAGAGCCTCCGGCTCTAATCGTGTGCTTCCGAAAAAACAAAATTTGAAATCCATGTGTCCAGCACCCTGCATGGAAATTAGGGGCCAGGCTCATAGATTAGGGGGGCGGCCCCCTTATGAGAGGTCACCACTGGTGATCACTGCTGCAGCAAGTGAATTAATATACACCAATCAGCCATAACTTTATGACCAACCACCTAATCCTGAGACGGTTCCCCTTTTACTTCCAAAATAGCCCATTTTGCCACCAAAAACAGCCCTGACCCATTGAGTCATGGATGCCACTAGACCTCTAAAGATATGCTGTGGTATCTGGCACCAAGCCATCAGTAGCAGATCCTTTAAGTCCTGTAGGTTGTGAGGTGAGGCCTGTGTGAATCAGACTTATCTTTCCAGCACATCCCACAGATGCTCAATTGGACTGGGGTCTGGACAATTTGGGGGCCAAGTCAACACTTCAAACTCATTGTTATGTTCTTCAAACCGTTTTTGAACAATTTTTGCAGTGTAGCAGGGTACAATATGCTGCTGAAAGAGGCCACTGCCATCAAGGTTGACCGTTTTCATGAAGGGATGTACTTGGTCAGCAACATTGTTTAGGTAGGTGGTACGTGTCAAGTAACATTCACATGAATGGCAGGACCCAAGGTTTCCCAGCAGAACATTGTGCAAAGTACCACACTTATTCCATATTGCATCATGGTGCTAGCTTTTCCACAGGTAAGCGACGCATACACACTCACCTGGCCATCCATATGATGTAAAATAAAACCCAATTCATCAGATCAGTCCACCTTCTTCCATTGCTCGGTGGTCCAGTTCTGATGCTTACGTTCCTTTGGCTGTGGACATGTGTCATCATGGGCACCCTAACAATTTTGTGGCTCCTCAGTAGTGATGGGCCGAACACCTCCCAGTTCGGTTTGCACTACAACTTCCGAACAGAGAAAAA
The DNA here is from genome assembly GCA_029206835.1 of Rana muscosa. Lineage (NCBI taxonomy): Eukaryota > Metazoa > Chordata > Amphibia > Anura > Ranidae > Rana > Rana muscosa. Next base: position 541,675,431 of record CM055117.1, on the reverse strand, counting down.
GTTCAGACTGGGGGGTCTTCTTAGTCTGCCTGTACCGTGTATAGCACCTGCTGCAGTAAAATTTACATATGTAAAGAAAAAAATTACATTTAAATTGACTCACGGTTACAAGTTATTGCCGGCAATGCAAAAAAATAAAATAAAAAAATAATGAAAAAATAGCTTGGGGTCCCCCCTACGCAGGGATTTTAAGGGAAACCCCACGCCAACAGTTTTTTTTAAAAACAGTGTGGCCCCCCAAAATCCATACTAGAACCTTGTCCGAGCATGCAACCTACCAGCAAGCAACCCCCTCTTGAACCCTACCTGGCCACATGCTCTCAACATGGGGATGTTGATGGGGACAAGGGTCTCTTCCCATCAAATCTGAGCAGTGGTTGTGGGGATCTGCGGGCAGGGGGCAGATCAGAATCTGAAAACCTCCTCTAACAAAGGGGTCCCCAGATCCTGTCTCCCCATGTGAATGAGTAGGGGATACATTGTACCCCTACTCATTCACCACAAAAGTGTAAAAACTAAATAGACAGGAGGCAGGTTTTGACAATTCCTTTATTAAAAAAAATATAAAAACAATGTTCCCTGATGTAGATCCATAGTCAATCACGCCACCCACCGGACCTTAAAAAAACAAACGTTCCCCCTGCAACCAAGGCTAACCGCTAAATGCCTGCTCCTCCGTCTGGCAGTTCTTAAATAGGCAAGGGGCGGGGCAGCCTGGGGACGAGCTCTGAAGAAGAAGGGACACCCTCGAAACACATCAGTGGCTTTTTGGACTATACATCCCACTACTGTTGCTTGCCAGCTGATATTGCTGGATGATGCATCTTATAGACTTTACACTATACGCTTGAATATGTAACTCGTTTGTGAGTATGCATTTTTTATACTTTTTACATATTAAAGTGTTGCAAAAGTAATGCGCAAGGCTGGTGCACTCTCTGTTCCTTTTTCCCTTTTAGAATTCTCTCTGGGTTCCCCCTGACCTGTTGTGAGTGGCAGCACAGCTGACGTGGTGGCTTGATTATTGACGACCTTTCCATCTCTTTTGAAATAACCGCACAGCAATCTCTTAAGCGCAGGAGTTTTTGACTTTTCTTTATTGCCACTTAGTGATGTCACCTGGTGGCACCACCCCCTTGTGACGTCACCGACCGGTGCAGGCATTCGGCGGTTAGTCTTCGTCACGGGTTTTTCTTTTTTCGTGTCCGGTGGTGCAGCGGGCATCTTTATCAACGATGGATATTTTTTTTTCATTTTTATCAATACAAAACTAAATACTATCAATGCAAATTTTTTTTATAAAAAATATTGTTTTTGAAGAAGCAGTAATTTTGATGATGCTTAATGTGGAACAATCCAGCATGCAATTCCTTTTTAATAAAGGAATTGTCAAAAACTGCCTCTTGTCTTTATTTTTACACTTTTTTGGGTGAATGAGTAGGGGTACATATTACCCCTACTCATTCACCCAAAAAAGTGTCAAAAATAAAGACAGGAGGCAGTTTTTGACATTTCCTTTATTAACCGATTGAGGACCGCCGCACGCCGATGTACGTCAGCAGAATGGCACGGCTGGGCACATGGACGTACAGGTACGTCCCCTTTAAGAGCCCAGCCGTGGGTTGCAAACGCGCCGGCGCGCTCGCAACCCGGTCCTCTTCTCCGTGACCGTCCCCGCGGGAACAGCGGACCCGATCGCCGCTGGTGTCCCGCGATTGGGTCACAGAAAGGAAGAACGGGGAGAGGTAAGTGTAAACAAACCTCTCCCCGTGCTTCCTAGTGAGCCTCTCACTGATCTGGAACAACGATCAGTGACGTCACACGCTAAGCCATGCCCCCCCACAGTAAGAAACACAAATCAGGGCACACTTAACCCCTACAGGGCCCCCTCCTGGTTAACCCCTTCACTGCCAGTGTCATTTTTTCAGTAACCATTGCATTTTTATAGCACTCGTCGCTATAAAAATGACAATGGTCCCAAAATAGTGTCAAAAGTGTCCGATGTGTCCGCCATAATGTCGCAGTCACAAAAAAAAATCACTGATCGCCGCCATTACTAGTAAAAAAATAAATAAAAATAAAAATGCCATAAAACTACCCCCTATTTTGTAAACGCTATAACCAATCAATAAACGCTTATTGAGATTTTTTTAACCAAAAATATGTAGAAGAATACGTATAGGCCTAAACTGAGGATAAAAAATGTTTTTTAAATATTTTTTGGGGATATTTACTATAGCAAAAAGTAAAAAATATTGAATTTTTTTCAAAATTGTCGCTCTATTTTTGTTTATAGCGCAAAAAATTAAAACCGCAGAGGTGATCAAATACCACCAAAAGAAAGCTCTATTTGTGGGAAAAAAAGGACGCCAATTTTGTTTGGGAGCCACGTCGCACGACCGCGCAATTGTCAGTTAAAGCGACGCAGTGCCGAAAAAGGGGCCTGGTCCTTATGCTGCATATTGGTCCGGGTCTTAAGTGGTGAAAAAAAGAATTGGGATAGATTAAAAAAGAAGGGGGCAGGGATCTAGGGCCCCCTTGTTAAAGGGTGCTTTCAGATTCTGATAAGCCCCCTGCCCGCAGATATCCACAACCACCCGCCAGGGTTGTGGGGAAGAGGCCCTTATCCCCATCAACATGGGAACAAGGTGCTTTGGGTGCTTTCAAGGTGCTCCAAAGCAGCCCCCCCATGTTGAAGGCATGTGGACTAGTATGGTTCAGGAGGGGGGGCGCGTACTCACCCCCACCCTTTCCTTGCCTGCCAGGCTGCATGCTCAGATAAGGGTCTGGTATGGATTTTAGGAGGGACCCCACGCCATTTTAAAAACAAATTTGGCATGGTGGTTTCCCTTAAAATCCATACCAGACCTATTAAATGTGCACTCGGTGGGCGAACATCCTGCCAAGCGCACAGAAAATTTGGATGTTTGGTAAACACCTGAACAGCCAAACTTATGCTTGGCCCGAACCATTCACTCATCCCTACTCCTCAGCCCTATACACAGCAAACTGTGATGCCCAATTTTTTTTGCTTTCAAAACATCAACTTCAGGGACAACATTACTTGCTGCCTAATATAACCAACCCATATTCATGCTATGATAAATCATTGTTATAATTGGTTAGAATTTGTATATATATATTCACACATACACAATAAATATATATATTGTGACAGCAGGAAGGTAAAGTCACCTGGTTGCATCCAGGGGGGTAGATATATTTCTCCCAGATTCAGGCTTTATGCCGACTTATACAACTAGGGAGTTGATGAAGCCCAGCTGAGACTAGTGGGCTCATGAATGACTCATACCTCTAGGGAGAGTGCTGGGCGTCGTGAGGCAGGGAGTTGATGAGACCAGCTGAAGCTTGTCAGCTCATTTAGGCCTCTATAAGAACTCCCAGATTCATTAGGTGTTAGCTCATGCCTGGAACCAGACCTGTGTGGACTGTCTAGGGAGAGTGAACCCCTGTGCGGTGAGGCAAAGCCTGTGTGGCTATTTGTTTGGACTTTTACTAAACCAGGGACTTAGGGACTAGGACAGCACCAGGCTGATCCCAGTTGTTAGTTTAGGAAACCTGCATGTTTAGTCAGAGGTCAAACTGACCAGGATTTATTTTGTTTATGTTTCTTTTTGGCTTTGCTGTGTTTTTGTCACTGTACATAGAGAAATAAACCGCACCTTTTGATTTTGAAAACCACAACCTCCGTCTGCTGGCCCTGTTTTTGTGTGGGGAGCCCAACCAGGGGGTCACACACACCCTCTACCGAGTTAACCCCCTCACAGTTGGTGGAGAACCAGTGGCAGTTTTTTTTAAGCCAGCATGGAGGAGATACTGAAACAGCTGGCTCTAGCAAATGCCAATCAACAGCAGACAAATGCAGGTTTGCAAAGGAGCCTTGCAGCCCAGCACCAAGCTCATCAACAAGCCCAGCAGCAATCTGAGGCCCGCTTCATAGACCTGTTACAGAAGCAAGAGCAGAGACTACAACAAATGGAAGCAGTAATGCAGCAACGTCCGCAGACCAGTGAGGAAAGCCGTCCCACTAATACCGCGTCCTTTGGGGTGAGTCGTTTATTGACAAAAATGACTGGAGAGGATGATCCAGAGGTATTTTTGACCACATTTGAAAGGACTGCTGAAAGAGAAAAGTGGCCTGAGGAGCAGTGGGCTGGACTGGTGGCTCCTCTGTTAACTGGTGAATCGCAGAAGGCTTACTATGACCTAGAGCCTGACCAAGCAAAAGACTATGTGATGCTAAAAGCTGAAATATTGGCAAGGCTGGGTGTCACCCTGGCTGTCCGGGCTCAGCGTGTGCATAACTGGACTTTCCAGCTTGGAAAACCCCCCAGGTCTCAAATGTATGATCTCATTCACCTGAGCAGGAAGTGGCTACAGCCAGAGACTTTGTCCGCACCAGAGATTGTGGAACGTGTTGTAATGGATCGGTTTTTGAGAGCTCTTCCTACTGCCATCCAAAAGTGGGTAAGCCATGGAGACCCAGAGACGGCCGGTGGTCTTGTGGATCGTGTAGAGAAATACTTGGCTACAGAGAACCTGACGGCCTCTTCCAGAGACTCTCGGACTTTCCACCCTAAGACCAGACCATCCCCAGGGGCGGATAAGAGGATTCCAAGGGGTGAGGGTGGAGAGAGTGAGAGGGTGGGAGCTCTACCCAAAGTTTGGCGAGAACAGCCTGGGAAGTCAGGGGCTCAAGAGGCAGCCAAATGGATTGTTTGCTACCGCTGCCGGCAAGCGGGACATATTGCAGCAAATTGCCCGGTTGTGGAACCCATGCAATGTGACTTTCTGATGGACAGACGTCAGTCGCTGTGTGCGACAGTCGCATGCACTGCCATTCGGGGAACTGAGAAACATTTATGCAAAATGTGTATTAATGGTAGAAATGTTGTGGTATTACTGGATTCAGGTAGCCTTGTGACCCTGATAAAGGCTGAATTAGTTAAAACAGAGGTCTCTGGGAATAGCAAGGTAGCTGTTATTTGTGTGCATGGGGACACCCGAGAGTATCCAGTGACTACAGTGTGTTTCGAGACCCCCAAAGGTACCCTCTCTCATCCAGTGGGGTTAGTATCTCAATTACCGCATGATGCCATTGTGGGAAGGGATTTTCCGAAGTTCTGGGAACTGTGGGATGATCCTGAGCCCCCCACTGGTGCCCCTATGTACCAGGAATGTGATAGCCAGAACTCCTCTGAGAGTGGTGAGGACTCTCCAGAATTTCCCTTGTCAGTATTGGCAGGGGAGACTCAAGAAACTGGAGAGGAGCCCACCTCCTCAGACGAAAACCTACCGTCTGTGGAGTTTTCTGATCTGGAGGTTCACAGGGAAAATTTTGCCACAGAACAGTTAAAAGACCCCGCCCTAATAAAGGCACGGGAAAACGTAGTGGAAATAGATGGCGAGTTAGTGAACCCAGATAATACCTGCACTTACCCATACTTCAGCGTAGAGAAGGACCTACTGTATCGGGTGGCAAAAAGGGCAGAAGAAACCGTTGAGCAGCTTGTGGTGCCCAAACCTTACAGGAAGTTGGTGTTGGAGTTGGCCCATGGGCACATTCTTGGAGGTCATCTGGGGACAGAGAAAACCCGAGAGAGGGTATTACAGAGATTCTATTGGCCTGGGGTGATGAAGGACATAGAAAATTATTGTTCCTCCTGCCCTGTGTGTCAGAGGTCGGCCCCGATGCCACATTTCCGTAGCCCGCTGGTCCCTCTACCCATCATTGAGGTCCCGTTTGAGAGAATCGCAATGGATTTGGTAGGTCCTATAATCAAGTCCGCTAGGGGGCACCAGTACATATTGGTTATAATGGACTATGCCACCCGTTATCCAGAAGCGATCCCTCTCAGAAATACCTCGGCCAAAACCATAGCCAAAGAGCTATCTCTTGTTTTTAGCCGGGTGGGTATTTGTAAAGAACTGCTTACGGACCAAGGTACACCCTTTATGTCCCGGGTTATGAAAGAGCTGTGTAAATTGCTCAAAGTGACGCAATTGCGTACATCTGTGTATCACCCCCAAACCGATGGGCTGGTTGAAAGATTCAACAAAACCCTAAAACAAATGTTGAAGAAAGTGGTGGATAGAGATGGAAAGGATTGGGACTGTCTACTTCCTTATTTGATGTTTGCTATTAGGGAGGTGCCCCAATCCTCTACGGGATTCTCCCCCTTTGAGTTACTGTATGGGAGACACCCAAGAGGGCTGTTGGATATTGCCAAGGAAACTTGGGAAAGTGAGAGTTCTCCCCACAGGAGTGTGATTGAGCATGTCGCCCTGATGCAAGATCGAATTGCACAGGTAATGCCCATCGTGAAGGAACATTTGGCCCAAGCGCAGTTAGCACAGCAGAGAGTGTACAACCGTGGAGCCAAGACCCGTACCTTTTCCCCGGGGGATAGGATACTGGTACTTGTCCCTACGGTTGAAAGTAAATTCCTTGCCAAATGGCAAGGCCCCTACGAGATAATGGAAAAAGTGAGCGAAGTGAATTACAAGGTCAGACAACCAGGAAGGCGAAAGCCCGAACAGATATATCACGTTAATCTGTTGAAAGCCTGGAGGGATAGAGAGTCCCTAGTCGCAGAAACTTGGTCACCAGCTCAAACTGGTTGCGTGATTCCGGAGGTTGGAATAGCAGCCACCTTGTCACAACCCCAACAACAGGAGGTTAAGGAGTTTGTGCTTCGCAACAAGGAGGTGTTCTCTGAGCTGCCGGGACAAACATCTGGGGTAGAGCATGATATTATTACCCCGCCCGGTGAAAGGGTGAAGTTAAAACCCTATCGGATCCCAGAAGCCCGACGGGAGGCAATACGGGAGGAAGTACAGAAAATGCTGAACTTAGGGGTGATAGAGGAGTCCCAAAGTGATTGGTCTAGTCCCATTGTGTTGGTGCCTAAACCGGATGGGAGCTGGCGATTTTGTAACGATTTTCGTCAGTTGAACAAAGTTACAAAATTTGACACCTACCCCATGCCACGTATAGATGAGTTGATCGACCGGCTGGGAACAGCCCGATACATGACGACTCTTGACCTCACAAAAGGGTATTGGCAAATTCCCCTGGCCAAGTCGGCCAAAGAGAAAACCGCATTTGTAACCCCAGACGGGGCGTTCCAATATAAGAGAATGCCGTTCGGGTTACAGAATGCGCCGGCCACATTCCAGCGGAAAATGGACCAGATACTGAGGCCCCATCGGAAGTATGCTGCGGCTTACCTGGATGACGTAATTGTCCATAGCACAGATTGGGCCTCACATCTGCCAAAAGTGCAAGCAGTCCTAGACTCTATCCGGGAAGCGGGGTTTACGGCTAACCCCAAGAAGTGTACCATTGGGCAGGAGGAGGCCAAATATCTTGGGTACACCATTGGCAGGGGAGTAATAAAACCCCAACTCAACAAAGTCGAGGCCATCCAGAGTTGGCCACGTCCCAACAGCAAGAAGCAGGTACGAGCCTTTCTGGGAATCGCGGGTTATTATCGGCGCTTCATTCCCCACTTTGCTTCTAAGGCTGTGCCCCTAACCAACCTGACGAAAGGGAAAGGGTCGGTCATGATTAAATGGACCCCCGAGGCGGAGGCAGCATTCCAATTCTTGAAACAAGCCTTATGTAGCCAGCCAGTGTTGTACTCACCCGACTTCTCTAAAGACTTTGTCGTACAAAGTGATGCGTCAGATGTGGGGTTAGGAGCAGTATTGTCCCAGGTCTGGAACGGGGAAGAGCACCCAGTCATTTACCTCAGCAGGAAGTTGAAGTCCCATGAGGTAAATTACGCCACGGTTGAAAAGGAGTGTTTAGCGGTGAAGTGGGCTCTAGATTCCCTTCGGTACTATCTGCTAGGTAGGCACTTTGACATGGTTACGGATCACGCTCCGTTAAAGTGGATGGCTCAAAACAAGGAGACAAATAGAAGAGTGAATAGGTGGTTCCTGGCCCTACAGGAATTCAACTTCACAGTAAAGCATCGCCCTGGCGTTCAAATGGGGAATGTGGATGCTTTGTCTCGAGTACATGAATGCCTGATTGCTGGTGTTCCAACCCCAAGGTTAAAACAAGAGGGGGGGTATGTGACAGCAGGAAGGTAAAGTCACCTGGTTGCATCCAGGGGGGTAGATATATTTCTCCCAGATTCAGGCTTTATGCCGACTTATACAACTAGGGAGTTGATGAAGCCCAGCTGAGGCTAGTGGGCTCATGAATGACTCATACCTCTAGGGAGAGTGCTGGGCGTCGTGAGGCAGGGAGTTGATGAGACCAGCTGAAGCTTGTCAGCTCATTTAGGCCTCTATAAGAACTCCCAGATTCATTAGGTGTTAGCTCATGCCTGGAACCAGACCTGTGTGGACTGTCTAGGGAGAGTGAACCCCTGTGCGGTGAGGCAAAGCCTGTGTGGCTATTTGTTTGGACTTTTACTAAACCAGGGACTTAGGGACTAGGACAGCACCAGGCTGATCCCAGTTGTTAGTTTAGGAAACCTGCATGTTTAGTCAGAGGTCAAACTGACCAGGATTTATTTTGTTTATGTTTCTTTTTGGCTTTGCTGTGTTTTTGTCACTGTACATAGAGAAATAAACCGCACCTTTTGATTTTGAAAACCACAACCTCCGTCTGCTGGCCATGTTTTTGTGTGGGGAGCCCAACCAGGGGGTCACACACACCCTCTACCGAGTTAACCCCCTCACAATATATATATATATATATATATATATATATATATATATATATATATATATATATATATATATATACATATAGCTAACCCTGGAGAGGCCGCTGTAGGTATGTCAGTGCAGAGGCAGCCAGGCACACAGCAACAGCCTATACACTCCAGCTCATTAAACAGTCATTTCCCATGATGCTCATGCACTCTGCAGTGTAGTTGAGCATCATGGGAAATGCTGTTCCAAAAAAATCTGGGGTGCCAAAGTTTGCCATCACTGGTCTAGGGGATGTATTTTTAAATTGTATTTGTTTGTAGAGCTGGTAGCAGGAGTGGGGTTGGGGTGGTATGGGATACTCCAAAATGTTAGGTAGTGTTAGCAGAGGACACCTCTCACTCAGTAACAGCAGCAAAACTAACAGGTAGACTGGGCACCAGTGAAGAGGCTCTTCTCACAGGATTCTGGAACAAGATTGGTCAATTGGTGCAACCTCTGGCAACATCTAGTCCAAAGGGCTCCAGGGGGAGAATTTTTTCCTCATGGCCTGTCCCAGAAATACATAGGAAGTAAGAGAAAAGCTCCCCAAGATGAAGGGAATTTTTTTCCCCAATAATTTTATTATAGCTTTATGATACAAGCAGGATATCAGATTAAAGCAAAAATCTGAGAAAACATCTGTAATGTATATCATAGCTCCTAAAAAACCAAAATGAATACTCTTTTTTGCCCACGTTTTTCATACTGCGGGTTTGCATTTTTAAATTTTTTACGCTATGAGGAATTATTTTCTTCATTTATCTCCACTATACCCTGCCACTGGAATGATTGGATATTGAGGAGACCATACCGGAGAGAGGGTGGACAACACACCTGGGTCATAGAAACCACACAGATGGACTCTCTATTTACTAATCAGTGACTTCTGAAGGCAATTGATTCCATTAGATTTTAGTTAGGGGTATCAGAGTAAAGGGGGCTGAATACAAATGCATACCACACTTTTCAGATATTTGTAAAAAAAAAACTGAAAATCATTTATCATTTTCCTTCCACTTCACTATCTAAATCCCAATAAAATACATTTACAATTTTAGTTGTAACATGACAAAATGTGGAAAATTCCAAGGGGTATGAATACTTTTTCAAGGCACTGTATCAGAAGGAGGACCAATAGTCCCACTTACGTTCATAAACAGGGATGGTATCCATGATAGTATAGTAAATTCTCTGCATAATTTTAATGGCCTCCATTTGAGACAAAACTTGAGACCAAGGAACAGTGGGGGAGCTCCAATTTAGGCCTTTAGTTTATTCGAATGGCACTGATGAGAGTATTAATCAATCTTTGGTATGGTCAGCGTAAGTTTCAAACTTGTAATTTAAGCTGTTTTTATAGAAGGTTTCTACCATAAGGGTTTTAAAGCTCTATAGCTCCAAAAGGTATGAAGTACTGTGCCCCTGTCAGAGCAATCTCTGTAAGAAGTCACATGGAGCAATGGTAAAATGGCGTGAATCTTGGAGGGGGTCAAATACCATCTAGTATGTAACTTGATGGTCATTTCTTTGACTGCAGTGGATGTAGATTTGTGCAGGTTAGAAACCATGTCTAACCAGTCTTTAGTAGAGAATTCTAAGTTAGCTTCTGTTTCCCGCTGAATTACTGAAGAGTATTTAACTGGAAAATAGGGACCGTTAATATAGCAATACAAAGAAGAGATAATGCCCTTGTCTCTGGATGAAGAGAGACATATTTGTTCAAAATCTAAATAAGGTTTTGTGGGGGTCAGAGCGTAATGGGAGTTATAGTAATGTCTGAGCTGCATGTATTTGAGAGATTCTGCTTGTAGATGGTTACACTGTTGTTAAAGTTGGGAGAAGGAACAAAAGAGAGAATCTTTAATCAAAGATTCAAGGGAAACCAGATTATAATACACCAAAAGAGAGAAAATGGATCTTGAGGCATATGCTGCAGGAGACTTAGGTTGACCTAAAAATTAAGCTAAGGGTGGAGCCGTGGCAGACAGTTGTATTGGTCCTGGTACAATGACCAGAGCTGTAGTGATTGGCATACCTCTGCATTCAAAGGGGCTAAATCTTTAGGGTGGATAGATTTCAACCAAAGTAAGCCAGGCAGATAATAGGGAATGATAGATGCAGTTTGAAATCTAAGCCATGGTATTTGGGGGGAGGCTGAATGCCATTGTACAAGTTGTGCAAATCTAGCAGTGATATAATAATGCCAAAGGTTGCCTGCGTGGTAACAGAGTTTGAACAGGGATTTAAAAAAAATTGGGCTGACCTTCAAATCATTAAACATGTGCTCAAGTCAGAGATGCAACATGAAATTAGAGAACTCTTCCACAGTGAGGGAAATTACCTTTTTTAACAATTAGACCAGAACAGGTGTCCCATTGGTGTCCCACCTTACTTCTTGTCCTGTGGATAACTCTAAAATGTTGAATTTACCCTCAAGCCGTGTACACACGATAGGTTTTACCGATGAAAACAGTCCAATGGACTTTTTTCATTGGACAAACCGATCGTGTATGGGCCCCATCGGTCTTTTTTCCATCGGTGTTTAAAAATAGAACATGTTTTAAATTTATTCGATGGTTAAAAAACCGATAGCAAATTACTATCATCTGTGGGGAACTTCATCGGATAAAAAACCCACGCATGTTCAGAATCAAGTCGACGCATGCTCAGAAGCATTGAACTTCATTTTTCTTGGCTCATCGGAGTGTTTTACGTCACCGCGTTTGGAACGGTCGTTTTTTTGACTGATGGTGTGTAGGCAAGACTGATGGAAGTCAGCTTCATCGGTTTTCCGATGGAAAAATCAATCGGTTTAAAAACCATAGGAAATCTGATCGTGTGTACAGGGCTTTACTTTCTTTCTCTGGTACCACATAGAGGGGTGACTATCCCCAGCAGGGAGACAGACAGAGAGATGACATGAGGCAATGGATATGGATCCTTGATATGTAATGATATACAGTATATGAGGTACTATATATGTAGTGGGGTGCCAATTTGTAGTGTGTTATAAAGGACTATGGTTATCTTGAGAATATCCTTAGCTCCCTCCTGAGTATATTGCAGCAACTGTTGTTTAACCTTATTGAACAATGCATTGTGGAACTTAAGGTACAGGGAGAAAGGGACTCCATTGCCATGGGTATCTAATAGACTATAATACCCACAGTGCAGCTGTACTCCCAAAGTGCATTGCATTCTCGCACAGCTTTCTGGGGGAGGTTACTTAAAGGAAGGAAGGGGCTACGCTCGCTCTCTTTCAAGCAGGAAGTCTGTGTGAGGCCTGCTGCCAGAGCGTCTAGGCCAAAAGCCTGGGCCTACAGCTTTTGCGGAGGATCACTCAGCTAAAGAAGGGATCCTCTTCTGTGTGACCAGCTCGCGCTTCTCAGAGACCGGAGTCATCCATCAACCAACATCCACTGCGGCTGTGAGAGGAACCGGAGACTGCAAGTTGCAGAGAGGCCGCGGATGGAGGTACCGACAGCAGGACGTACCGGAGGGACGAGGCCTACTTTGGTGAGAGGGCACCTGCCCGGACTTCATTAACTGTTTGTGTAGTCCTGTGACTTTGTTAGGGCTCACCCTTATTAGTAGTGCACCACATGCCAGGACATAGTGCATCTCACGGAGGCTGCATGGTTTAAAGTTGGCGTTTGCACCGCCATAGAGTTTCATTCACAAACATTGTGAAAGTTTAGTTTGCTTTCCTTTAATACCCCTGTGGATTACAAATGCTATGTGCACCAACGTTTTCTAGCGAAGACTCCTACCACTGAAGGAACTGGACACTGAACTAGTCAGGCCTGACTAGAATTGATAGTGACGGGACACGGGCACAGTATAGCCCATTAGGGGGAGCTCGCGAGCATAGGCCTTTTAACTTATTTAGAAAGTGCACATTTAGATTGTGTTATAGTATTGTCATATATCATTAACTTTGCAGGGCCCTGCATAAGTCAAATGTACATCTGTTTAATTCTGCTATTTTCACCAACTAAGTAAACTTAAATTTTTGGTTAAGCAGAATACTGTGTGGAGTTCTCTATATTACCCTGCCGGACCAGTGGCTATACAAGGTAACAATATCTATGTGCCAATTTATTGTTGTATAGTATTATTGTGCATCCCATTGCCAGTGGGTTCCAAAAACTTTTACAGACCAGTTGTGCCTAGGGAGGACTCGAGCCAGATTCTTGGGGTTGATAGATAGGGTATAGACCCAAACAAACCAGCAGCTCTCTTAACTGGGGGTAGTGCTACACGTGGGGTCTCGTCCAGGATCTAAAGTACTCTGCAATCAAGCCCCAGCCCATCGGTGCCAGCATGGACCCTTTCATTGTGGACCAGTGGTGTGAAACGGTAGGCGCCCGCTTGGACGTGAGTATGGCGATTGAACTCCCTGGGGAGGGCTGGAGAAGGGAAGAAGTTGTCCGAATTATAGAGACATTATCCCCGCATAGGAGAGCATGGGTACTTGGTCTCAGGCCAGATGAAGGGACTTCCAGCACCCATGCACTATTGGAATGGAAAGGAGGAATACCAGAGAGCTTCAGAGGAAAGAGTGTGCACTTGGGAGGCAAAATCAAGTTGTGTCTGGTCCACCCAAGGGCTACAAGTAAAGAGTCCTCAAGTACTAGTCTGGAAAAACAAGGAGGAATTGCAACCTCCCCTGCACCCCTGACCACGATTGGTCCAGAAGTCCTTAATGCTCTGGCAGACCTTGTGCCAAAGTGCCAGAAGAGCAACACAGTATGTGTGGAAACTGGGTACAGAAAACTGAGGATCTTCTCAGGGAGATAGCCAGGCTGGAGAAGAAGAATTTGACACCTGGATAGAGCAAGCCATGCAAGCTCTAGAAGGATGGGAACTGCCAGAGGCCCAAAAGAAGCAGCACATGCACGAGAGCTTGAGAGGAGCTGCTGCGGTAGCTGTCAGGAACTTAAGGTTTAGTAATGCCGCCTGTACAGCCTACGACTATTTGATCATGCTACAGGAAGAGTTCGGACAATTAGAGAAGGATGTTGACCTCATCTACCGATTTGAACACACTCTCCAACAACCAGGAGAGTGCCTTTTTGAGTACATTAGAAGACTGAACAAAATGTTATGCCAAATAGTCCTGAAGAAAGGAATGGTGCCATCTGCTATAGATCAAGCTAGGATGCAACAAATTCTGAGAGGGGCTATACGTTCTGTTCCAGTTTGGCTGCACTTGAAAACCTCAGTGGGTGTCATGTCACTAAGTTATCCTGACCTTATTAGAGTGGTGAGAGATGAAGAAGCCATGCTGAATGATCAACAAGCGACCGTTCAACCCATCTCTACCCCTGCAGCCGGAGTCAGATCTGCAATGACTATAGAACGGGAATCTGAAGTAGCTATCCTAAAGTCTCAGATGACACAAATGATGGAGATTCTGACTACTTTGATGACAAAGGCTTCAGGAATGAGTAAGGAAGGAGTAAGGAAGGAGAAACCACCACCGAAGTGGTCCGGACTGCATTCAATTCTCCATCTCAACGCCCAAAGGATGAGGTAGTCTGCTTCAATTGTGGAGGGACTGGGCACTACAGACAAGTGTGTCCCAGCCCGAAGAAAGCTGCAGCACCATACCGCAAGCCGGCGGAAAACTTCAGAGGGCCCCGGTGAAGGAGTCAACCGGGTGCCCACCAGTCCCAGCCAACTCCAAATAAATCAACAACACAGGGAGACAAAAGAGGGGAAATCGTTCTATACCAAGCACCCCTGTTGTCGCCCCTGAGCGACCTGATACTTCCTGCTCCCTGTCCAAAAATGCTAAAGGGCGAGAGATCAGTGCATACCAGGCCCAACCAGGATTGATATCCAGGAAGAGGCTCAAGAGAAGAGGCAAGAAGGTCCAGATTACCAAATCAAGCAAGAAGGTTTATCCAAGGAAACTCCCTGCTAAATTAGTGGGGCCCTCCCCATTAGTCTCCATTCAGGTAGAAGGAATCTATACCAAGGCCCTCCTGGATGCTGGAGCCCAAGTAACTCCGTTATATAGAGACTTTTACAACAAGCACCTCCTACATCTACCGCTACAAAAGCTTGAAGACCTGGAGATATGGGGCATAGGGACCCAGAGTTTCCCTTATGATGGATACCTTCCAATCAAGCTGACCTTTGACCCCTCAGTGGCGGGAGAAGCCGAGACCTTTGACACCCTGGCTGTAGCTTGTCCCCTACCGCCAGGAGCCAGCAAGAGTTCCCTCATCATAGGAACCAACACTGACCTGGTCAGGAGGCTGTTGACACCTGTGGCCCAAGAACAGGAGACCTCCACATCAAGGGTCCATCCTATGCTGCAGTGAGTATACCAGCGGCTGGTGTTGGAGCAAAATGCCCCAGCAGAAGGGGTAGGGAAGATCTGGAAGCTGGACAAGGCAGAGAAGGTATTACAGCCCGGAGAGATGACTTGTATGAGGGTCTCTGTGAAGCTTACCTGGGAGCAGCCCGGCCCCTTTGTCATTCTTGAACCAGATCCACAGGAGAAAAGGAGGGGACTGGAAGTGATTCTCGAAGTGGTCCCCTTGAAGGCCCTTAGGAAGAGTCATGGGAAAATCTCAGTGAGCATTAGGAATACTTGTCACGAATCAGATATGATCAGAACTGTGTGGACTGCAACAGAGGGAACCACAAACAGAAATAGGTGAAGTAAAATAGTTTATTAAGTAAATAGAAATGTGAACACACCACCAGTAAAAGTGAACAACTTAACAATCAATCAGTGATGATAACCCACCAGCATAAGTAGTAAAGGGAGAACCAGAATCGTAGTCAAGCCAGGCCAGAATCATTAATGGGAGGTCAGCAGATGGGGGGCCAGGAGTGGACAGACAGGGACAAGCAGGGAGCAGAGCAAGGATCCAAGGATCCAGGGATAAGGAGCAGAACAACAGGTTCAGGGATCAGGGATCAGGGATCAGGTATCAGGTTAGGGCACAAGGACAATACCAGGGCGGTGTGTGTATGCACCTGCCGGGTATTTATACCTGCTAACAGGCTCAGGTGATTCCTAATTGCAGGAGGAGATACCTGCTCCATCCTGCCAGGATCCACCCACTGGTGGACGCCAGTACTGCGGCCCAAGGATCACATAACACCAGCAGGGAAAGGCTCTCCTGATCGTTCCAAACTGCCAGGAGACACCTGCTGGTGGACATCAGTACTGCACGCCAAATATCAGATGGTATTACCAGCGAGTGGAACCTTTCCTGACAGTACTCCCCCTCAAAGGAGTGACCTCCGGACGCTCCAACTAGCCTTTGCTGGGGCAAGTCCATGATATTAAGCAGAGCAGCAGACAGAGTCACATGAGGAAGGTCCATGGCTCCAAGCCGGGCAAGGTGCAGCTCGAGCTGAGCAGCGGGTACAGACACATCAGGCAGGGTAAAAAGTACGTCAGGCTGGGTAGCAGGTACAGGAACCTCAACCGGAGTAGCAGGTACAGGTGCATGAGGCTGGGCAGCAGGTAAATCAAGCTGGGCGGCAAGTATGGGTACATCAAGCTGGGCAGCAGACACATCAAACTGGGAAGCAGGAACAGGCACATCAAGCTGGGCAGCGGGCACAGGCACATCAGGTTGGGCAGCAGAGAAGAACATCTCAGGCTGGGCAGCGGACAGGAACACATCAGGCTGGGCAGCAGACCGGAACACCTTAGGCTGGGCAGCAGACCGGAACACATCAGACTGGGCAGCGGGCTCCTCAGGCCGGGAAAAGGGCACCACAACCTCAAGCTGGGAAACGGGCACCACAACCTCAAGCCGGAAAACGGGCACCACATCCTCAGGCCGGGAAACGGGCACCACATCCTCAAGCCGGAAAACGGGCACCACATCCTCAAGTCAGGAAATGGGCACCACAACCTGAAGCCGGGAAATGGGCACCACAACCTCAAGCCGGGAAACGGGCACCAAATCCTCAGGCCGGGAAACGGGCACCACATCCTCAGGCCGGGAAACGGGCACCACAACCTCAGGTCGGGAAACGGGCACCACAACCTCAAGCCGGGAAATGGGCACCACATCCTCAGGCCGGGAAACGGGCACCACATCCTCAGGCCGGGAAACGAGCACCACATCCTCAGGCCGGGAAATGGGCACCACAACCTCAAGCCGGGAAACAGGCACCACAACCTCAAGCCGGGAAACAGGCACCACAACCTCAAGCCGGGAAACAGGCACCACATCCTCAGGCCAGGAAACGGGCACCACATCCTCAGGCCGGGAAACGGGCACCACAACCTCAAGCCGGGAAATGGGCACCACATCCTCAGGTGAGGACAAAGGCACCGGATCTTCAGGCGGGGTCACCGTCACCGAATCTTCAGACGGGGTCACCGGCACCAAATCTTCAGGCGGGGTCACAGGATCTTCAGACTGGGACACCGGATCTTCAGACTGGGACACCGGATCTTCAGACTGGGACACCGGCATCAGGACTTCTGGTTGGAAGGCAGGCACCGGAACACTAGGGCTGGAAGACAGGCATCGGGAGATCAGGCTGGAACACCGGCTCTGGCACTTCAGGCTGGAACACCGGCTCTGGCACTTCAGGCTGGAACACCGGCTCTGGCACTTCAGGCTGGAACACCGGCTCTGGCACTTCAGGCTGGAAGACTGGCTCTGGCACTTCAGGTTGGAAGACTGGCTCAGGCACTTCAGGCTGGAAGACTAGCTCTGGCACTTCAGGCTGGAAGACTGGCTCAGGCACTTCAGGCTGGAAGACTGGCTCAGGCACTTCAGGCTGGAACACTGGCTCAGGCACTTCAGGCTGGAACACTGGCTCTGATACTGCAGGCTGGAACACTGGCTCTGGTACTTCAGGCTGGAACACTGGCTCTGGAACTTCAGGCTGGCAGGCTGGCACAGAAACTTCAGGCTGGCAGGCTGGCACAGGAACTTCAGGCTGGCAGGCTGCTACAGGGACTTCAGGCTGGCAGGCTGGTACAGGAACCTCAGGCTGGTAGGCTGGCACAGGAACTTCAGGCTGGCAAGCTGGTACAGAAACTTCAGGCTGGCAGGCTGGCACAGGAACTTCAGGCTGGCAGGCTGGTACAGGAACTTCAGGCTGGCAGGCTGGCACAGGAACTTCAGGCGGAGACACTGGCTGGATAGCAGGCAGAGGTTTGGTAGAGTCAGGTGGGTTGTCAGGTTCAGCTGGCATGCAAGTAGGCTGGGGCAGGTTGGTTGGTGTGAAGGCAGGTTGGGTTACTGGCAGGATCGTGTGGGTTGGAAAGAATTTCCATTTCTTCTTTGGCTTAACTGCTGGAGATCTGTAGGTGGTGACTGCAGGACTGTAGGTAGGAGGTGAGACATACTGAAGAGAGGGGCTGGGATATGACAAGGAAGAGGGAACAGTGGCCAGAGGAAAATCTTGTGTGGAAGCTGTAGGTAGCAGAGAAGAGACTGGTGAGTTAAACGAAGGATAGGTACAGGGAGAAGAGACTGCATGTTGGTATCTGGTGGGAAGCAGTGTGTACTGAACTGCCACGGGGGTTGCCATGGGTGATGGAGAAACATGCTTTTGGGTCGGCTGGTGTCTGATGGAAAAGGCGGTTTGTCTGGCCGGGGCTGATTGCACCATGCCCGACCATGCTGAGAGTATAGGCTGTACAAACTGTACCTTTAAATCTCCCTGTCTAACCCAAGAATGAGCAGACTCAATGCACTCAGCAATCACCTGTGTGGAGCAGGCTGAGTAGTGCTCACAAAAATCGTCAGGATCATCTTCAAACAGCCAAACTAAGGAAACAACCTGATTCACATTAAACCGAGGCGTGAAATCATCATGGTCCCTGGAATACAGGGCAGGGCCAGCTCAGTACAAATTTTAATTAAAGGTTGCACCTTCCCAAACGGCATATAACCCTGATCGACCAGGGAGTGAGCCGATTGGATGGCTGTAAGCAACTGGTCACTAGACCACTCTTTCAAAGCCTGGCGACAATGATCATTGCTTTCAGATGCCAGCCGCGATAAATAAACAATTATATGAGCATTCATGTTTGCAAATGATCAAATGGTTTCCCTGTGCAGCCACTTCTGATCAGGGATGGCCGTGGTATTCTGTCAGGAATCAGATATGATCAGAACTGTGTGGAACTGTGTGGACTGCAACAGAGGGAACCGCAAACAGAAATAGGCAAAGTAAAATAGTTTATTAAGTAAATAGAAATGTGAACAGCATAAGTAGTAAAGGGAGAACCAGAATCGTAGTCAAGCCAGGCCAGAATCAATAATGGGAGGTCTGCAGATGGGGGGCCAGGAGTGGACAGACAGGGACAAGCAGTGAGCAGAGCAAGGATCCAAGGATCCAGGGATAAGGAGCAGAACAACAGGTTCAGGGATCAGGGATCAGGTATCAGGTTAGGGCACGAGGACAATACCAGGGCGGTGTGTGTATGCACCTGCCGGGTATTTATACCTGCTAACAGGCTCAGGTGATTCCTAATTGCAGGAGGAGATACCTGCTCCATCCTGCCAGGATCCACCCGCTGGTGGACGCCAGTACTGCGGCCCAAGGATCACATAACAGCAGCAGGGAAAGGCTCTCCTGACAGTTCCAAACTGCCAGGAGACACCTGCTGGTGGACATCAGTACTGCACGCCAAATATCAGATGGTATTACCAGCGAGTGAAACCTTTCCTGACAATACTGCTACCACACCACTGAGGGTACCAGCCAGAATGCTATTGGGCCAAGTGAACCCAGCCACCCCAGTTGCTTTATCTGACTTGGAGAAAGAAGAAAGGGGTGAAGTTACTGTGGAGAAGCTCTGCTCTGAAGACACGACCCTCCCACCAGTATGGAAAGAGAGGGTTAAGGCCCAACTTGCTCAATGGCAGAAGATCTTCTCCAAGAATGAGTCTGATGTGGGATGCGCCAAAAGTGCCACCCACAAGAATCGCCTACAGGAAGATAAGCCGTTTAGGGAAAGAGTCAGACGGGTTACCTTGGCTGACCTAGAAGATCTTCGTGAGCAACTAGCAGAGCTTAAGAGGACGGGCATTATCCGAGAGTCCCGAAGCCCCTACGCCTCTCCAATAGTGGTAGTCCGAAAGAAAAATGGGTCCTTGAGGCTGTGTATCGACTACCGAACACTGAACAGAAGGACTATACCTAATCAGTACACCACCCCCCGAATAGAAGATGCTTTACAGAGCTTGTCAGGGGCTAAGTGGTTCAGTGTGATGGACTTGAAGAGTGGGCACTATCAAACCCCCATGCACGCGGAACATCAGGAGAAACCGGCTTTCATCACCCCAGTGGGTTACTTTGAGTTCAACCGCATGCCCCAGGGTTTGTCGGGAGCCCCAGCCACTTTCCAAAGACTAATGGAGAAAACAGTGGGAGACATGAACCTCATTGAAGTGCTGGTGTACCTACAGTAGATGACATTATTGTGTTCAATAAAACTTGTGGAAGAACACGAAGAGCGGTTGGAAAAGGTCTTGAAGAGGCTCCATGAAGAAGGCTTGAAACTCTCTTTAGAGAAGTGCCAATTCTATCAGTCCATTACCTGGGCCATATTGTGTCTGCTGAAGGGGTAGCTACAGACCCCGAGAAGCTGGATGCTGTCACCTCTTAGCCAAGGCCTACCAACGTGACTGAGTTGAGGTCGCTCCTGGGGTTCTGCTCCTATTATAGAAGATTTGTGGAGGGGTTTGCCAAGATTGCAAGGCCCTTAAATGAACTACTGAAGAGTGAAGGGGAAGATGAAGCCCAAGAACCGGTCGACCCAGTGAAACCCACCACAGGACCCAGGAAACCTAAAGAGTCTATCCAGGACCAGTGGACCACTCAGTGTGAAGAGGCCTTCATCCAGTTGAAGGAAAGTCTAACCACTGCTTCTGTCTTGGCCTATGCAGATACCACTAAACCCTATGAGTTGCATGTTGATGCCAGTAGAGATGGGCTAGGCGGAGTACTCTACCAAGAACATGGTGGCCACTTGCGGCCTGTTGCCTATGTGTGTAGAAGTCTGGCACCCGCTGAGAAGAATTACCCCACCCACAAGCTCGAATTCCTGGCCCTAAAGTGGACAGTAGTGGATAAGTTGAAAGACTATTTGTACGGGGCTGAGTTTATGGTCAAGACGGATAACAATCCTCTCACCTACCTTCTGACCACCGCCAAACTGGATGCCACAGGACACAGATGGTTGGCTGCCATCTCGGGTTTCACCTTCAGTTTAAAGTACAGGCCTGGAATTGGAAATAGGGATGCAGATGCCCTTTCCAGAAGGACCCATGCCCCCAGTGACCCTACTGAAGAATGGACTCAGTTGACCCCGGAAGGAGTGAGAGCCCTATACCAGGAAGCGGAACTTCAGGCCAGAGGAGAATCAAGAGTACCTGGATGTTACTGTAATGTGACTCAAGTCGGAGAGGAGGGGCTGCCTAAACTGTCCAAGAAAGACTTACGAAGGGATCAATTGGAAGATCCCCTGGGGAAGCTGGTATTGAAGGCCTTGGAGAACCAGTGCCCTGAGATGCTTCTAAAAGATTCTACTAAAGAAGCCCGACTGTTACACAGAGAGTGGGACCAGCTGCAGATACATCAAAGGGTGGTATACCAAAGGGGTCCCTCTGATAATCTGGAGGAAAAATGGCAGCTATTCCTGCCCGCTAAACACAGGAGGTGGGTCCTAACTGCTCTCCATGACGATCATTGTCACCTGGGATCTGAAAAGACTTTCCACCTTGTAAGAGACAGGTTCTATTGGCCCTGTATGCGGGCTGAAGTTGAAGGGTACTGTCATTCTTGTGCCCGATGCATTCAGAGGAAGACCCTGCCCCATCAAGCCGCCCCAATGGGCCATCTACAAAGTCAGGGACCCATGGAACTGGTGTGCATTGATTTCCTCTGCCTGGAGCCTGATCTAAGTGGACAAGGGAATGTATTAGTGGTAACAGACCATTTCACCAGATATGCTCAAGCATTCTCAACAAAGGACCAGAAGGCCTCGACAGTAGCAAAAGTACTTTTGGAGAAGTTATTTGTGCATTATGGCCTGCCCCAACGCCTTCACTCAGATCAAGGGAGAGACTTTGAAAGCAGGCTGATAAGGAAGCTGTTGGATTAGGCATTAAAAAGACTAGAACAACCCAATACCACCCACAGGGGGATGCTCAGCCTGAACGGTTTAACTGGACTCTCTTAGACATGCTAGGGACCCTGAGCTCAGAAAAGAAACAACACTGGAGCAAGAATATGGCTACCATTGTGCATGCCTTCAACAGCACCAACAGTGATGAACTGGATACTCCCCGTACCGATTGACGTTTGGGCGGGATGCTCGGCTACCAGTGGACCTAGCTTTTGGCACATCACTGGATCACACCTCGGCAACATCCCACAAGGGGTATGTGGATCGGCTACGAAAGAGTCTGGAAATGGCTTATGGAAAGGCTCAAGCTACATCTGAACAAAAGGGATTGAGGAACAAAAGAAACTTTGACCTCAAAGTCAGAATACAGGACTTACAGCCAGGGTATGGGGTACGATTGAGGAATCTGGGTATCCCTGGGAAACACAAGTTGGCTGACCGATGGAGATCCCAGCCGTACATCATCTGCAAGCAACTGCCAGGTCTTCCAGTATATCAAATAAGGCCAGAGGGGAGTGTAGGCCCATTAAAGACTTGGCATAGGAACCATCTGTTGTCCCTTTCTGAAGCAGTTCGCCTACCCCCCTCTTCAGACTTACAAGAGCTCCCTTCAACCTCTCAAGGATCCAGACCAGTTACCAGATCTCAGTCAGCACATCCAGCTGTAGAAAATGAAGACTTGGAGGATAGGGATCCTGAGGATGAAGAGATGGAACTTGATTGGTTGTGGTCATATCAAATGCCAGAATCCATGACCCCCTCCCTGTCACCATCCGAAGTAGGCGACAGTGAAGTTCTTTGCCCAGAGGCTCCTGAGTTTGTGCTGCAAAGCATGCTCACCGAAGATATGGAAGATGATCTGGGTTCCTTGCCAATAGAGGAAATTTTATCGCTTCCTGAAAATGAAGTGGATGCTTCTGAAGTCGTGGAGCCCAGCATGCTCGCACAAGAAGGAGGAGCAACTGAAGAATCAGCAGAATCGATTGCACTTGATATGTCAACACCTCGGGAGCAGAGAAAGAGAAGAGTCATTCACCCTCCAAAAAGACTGACTTACAACCAAATGGGTGAATGCTCTGAAGAAGCTGTTTTCACTGTTTTCACTGAAAGAAGGACAGTTGATATACCTGGTCCCTCCACTGTAAATTTGGTGGAGGGCAACCCTAGCTCATCCCCTGGCACAGCTGGTCAGGCCATTCCCATTGGGGTGGCCTGTAGGCAGGACAGCTCCCCATCATATGACATTTGGTGGGAGGCTCCTCTGTCAGTCTTATACAGCCGTCTAGAGGCAAAAATGTGTTACAGAACCAAGATTTTGGATATCTTTGGGGACCAAAGAGTTAAAGTGGGGGGAATGTGTAGCGGAGTGCCGATTTGTGGTGTGTTATAAGGGACTATGGTTATCTTGAGAATATCCTCAGCTCCCTCCGGAGTCTCTTTAAGATATTGCAGCAACTGTTGTTTAACCTTATCGAACAATGCATTGTGAAACTTATTGTACAGGGAGAAAGGGACTCCATTGCCATGGGTATCCAATAGACTATGGTACCCACAATGCAGCTGTACTCCCAAAGTGCATTGCATTCTCACACAGATTTCTGGGGGAGGTTACTTAAAGGAAGGGAGGGGCTACGCTCGCTCTCTCTGGAATTCACCCTCAATCAAGCAGGAAGTCTGTGTGAGGCCTGCTGCCGGAGCGTCTAGGCCAAAAGTCTGGGCCTACAGCTTTTGCGGCGGATCACTCAGCTAAAGGAGGGATCCTCTTCCGTGTGACCAGCTCACGCTTCTCATCAGAGACAGGAGTCATCCATCAACCGACATCCACTGCGGCTGTGAGAGGAACCGGAGACTGCAAGTTGCGGAGAGGCCGCGGATCGAAGTACCGACAGCGGGACGTACCGGAGGGACGAGGCCTACTTTGGTGAGAGGGCACCTGCCCGGACTTCATTAACTGTTTGTGTAGGCCTGTGACCTTGTTAAGGCCCACCCTTATTAGTAGTGCGCCACACGCCAGGACATAGCACATCTCTCGGAGGCCGCGCGGTTTAAAGTTGGCATTTGCACCGCCATAGAGTTTGATTCTCTCTATTGTTCTGCTCTTATTTACTGTATGCTATTATGCAATGTTTTATCATGCTTGCTTTTCAGGTATGTATTTTTTTGTTTTCAGGTGCGCTATTCAGCTGCAGCGCAGATTTATTTATCTTGACAGCAACAGCATTTGCTCCCACGATACATAAAGCCGTGACTCCAGTGTTGTAGGAGGTGATTTCACCACCACAGTTAAAAAAAAGAGCATATATGCCGAAGCATGGGGGCAGCAGGGGCAGAGGAGCGATTTTGCTCCTAATGCCGCGTACATATGGTCGAAATTCCGACGGAGGCTTGCCCGTGGAAAAGTCTGACCGTGTGTATGCGGCATAACTTTTTATGCCGCGTACATACGGTCGAAATTCCGACGGAGGTTTGCCCGTGGAAAAGTCTGACAGTGTGTACGCGGCATAACTTTTTATGCCACGTACATACGGTCGAAATTCCGATGGAGGCTTGCCCATGGAAAAGTCTGACCGTGTGTACGCGGCATAACTTTTTTGCGGGAGGATGCCTCCATGCTTCGGTATATATATATTTTAGGCACAGGTTGCGTTAAAAAAATGTTTTATTTTTTCTAGTTTTTTTTTGGTATTTGCTTTGCAGGTATGGTATGGTAAGGTCTTACTGTTATACTGTAATGTTACTTTGTTTTAATGTTAACCATCATTTGCTTATCAGGTACGCCATTCAGTTGCAGCGCGGATTTATTTATCTTGACAGCAACAGCGTTTGCTCCCACGATACATAAAGCCGTGACTCCAACGCTGTAGGAGGTGATTTCACCACCACAGTTAAAAAAAAAAGAGCATATATGCCGAAGCATGGGGGCAGCAGGGGCGGAGGTGCGATTTTGCTCCTAATGCCGCGTACATATGGTCGAAATTCCGACGGAGGCTTGCCCGTGGAAAAGTCCAACCGTGTGTACGCGGCATAACCTTTTATGCCGCGTACATACAGTCGAAATTCCGACGGAGGCTTGCCCGTGGAAAAGTCAGACCGTGTGTACGCGGCATAGCTTTTTGCGGGAGGATGCCCCCATGCTTCGGCATATATAAATAGTGAATGTATGCCCATCATTAGAAGTGGGTGGATGAAGGGAGGTATTCTAATGGTGGGAATACCCACCGATCAATCTCTTTTTTTCATTCAGCCAACAGGCTGCATGAAAAAAAAGATTACAATACATGTCCAACAAGGACCAGGAACGTACTGGTATGTTGCTGGACTTTGAATGTTTATACCAGAATGATGCCTGCGGGTTTAGGTATCATCTTGGTATCATTCTTTTCAGCCAGCGGCCGGCTTTCATGTAAAAGCAATCCTAGCGGATAATTAGCCTCTAGACTGCTTTTACAAGCAGTGGGAGGGAATGCCCCCCCCCAGATATAAACAGCGCCAGTGGGAAATTGGGAAAGCATTTTATCACACCGATCTTGGTGTGGTCAGATGCTTTGAGGGCAGAGGAAAGGCAGAGGAAAGATCTAGGGTCTAACCCCCCAATTTTTTTCAACAAAAGAGTACCTGTCACTACCTATTGATAATATAGGGGATATTTACATTCCCTGAGATAACAATAAAAATGGTAACAAAAAAAAAAAAAAAAATATGGAAGGAACAGTTTAAAAAAAAAAAAAAGCAAAAAAAAAAAAAGCACCCCTGTCCCCCCCTGCTCTTGCGCAAAGGCGAAAGCAAGCGTCGGTCTAGCGTCATATGTAAACAGCAATTGCACCATGCATGTGAGGTATCACCGCGAAGGTCAGAATGTATGCAGTTTGACGCTGCTACGCGTTTGTGCGCAATTTTAAAGCATGTCGTGTTTGGTATCCATGTACTTGGCCTAAGATCATCTTTTTTATTTCATCAAAAAAAATGTGTTTGAAAAATCGCTGCGCAAATACTGTGTGGAAAAAAAAAATGCAACACCACTATTTTAATCTGTAGGGCCTTTTCTTTAAAAAAATGTATAATGTTTGGGGGTTCAACGTAATTTTCTTTCAAAAAAAATTTTTTTTCATCTAAACAAAAAGTGTCAGAAAGGGCTTTGTCTTCAAGTGGTTAGAAGAGTGGATGATGTGTGACATAAGCTTCCTAATGTTGTGCATAAAATGCCAGGACAGTTCAAACCCCCCCCAAATGACCCCATTTTGGAAAGTAGACACCCCAAGCTATTTGCTGAGAGGCATGTTGAGCCCATTGAATATTTTTTTTTTGTCCCAAGTGATTGAATAATGACAAAAAGAAAAAAAAAATGTACAAAAAGTTGTCACTAAATGATATATTGCTCAAACATGCCATGGTTATATGTGGAATTGCACAATGGGGTCATATGGGGGGGGGGGGGGTTTGTGCCATCTGGGCATTCCATGGCCTCCGAAACTGTGATAGGCAGTGAGGAGTGAAATCAAAAATTTACACCCTTAGAAAGCCTGAAGGTGGTGCTTGGTTTTCGGGGTCCTGTACGCGGCTAGGCTCCCAAAATGTCTCACACATGTGGTATCCCTGTACTCAGGAGAAGCAACAGAATGTATTTTGGGGGGCAATTCCACATATAACTATGGCATGTTTGAGCAATATATCATTTAGTGACAACTTTTTGTAATTTTTTTTTCGATGTTGACTCGTCGCTTCCTCCCGCTGTAATGTGACGAGTCAACATCGAGGAGAAGAAGAGGGAAGAAGACGCTGACGGCGTCGGGAAGACCGGCCTCTCCGCTAGCAAAAGAGCTGGAAGAAGATAGCGGAGGGGCCGGCAGAAGGACAACAGAGAGCCGGACGAGACGACGGGGAAGACCGGGCCTCTCCGATAGCAAAAGAGCTGGAAGAAGATAGCGGAGGCCCAGCAGAAGGAAGAAAGAACCGGAGAGCGAGAGAAGAACCAGAGAGCGCGGAGACGACACCGGAGACCCCCGAAGTCGGAAGAGACCCCCGGAGCTGTGTAATAAATTACTTTAAAAAGCTGTGTATGTTTTTTTATTGACATTTTTTTTCCACTAGGTGAATGGTTAGGGGTACGATGTACCCCATACTCATTCACATAGGGTGGGGGGCCGGCATCTGGGGGCCCCCTTATTAAAGGGGGCTCCCGGATTCCGATCAGCCCCCGCCCGCAGACCCCGACAACCAGGGTTGTCGGGAAGAGGCCCTTGTCCCCATCAACATGGGGACAGGGTGCTTTGGGGTGGGGGGCCGCAGGTCGCCCCCCTGCCCTAGAGCACCAAACTCCCCATGTTGAGGGCATGCGGCCTGGTAGGGTTCAGGAGGGAGGGGGCGCTCTCTCGTTCGCCCCTCTTTTCCTGCGGCCTGCCAGGTTGCATGCTTGGATAAGGGTCTGGTTTGGATTATGAGGGGGACCCCCATGCCGATTTTTAGGCTTAGGGGATTCCCCTTCAAATCCATACCAGACCGAAGGGCCTGGTATGCTCCTGGAGGGGAATTACATGCCGTTTTTTTATTTAAAAATTGGCGTGGAGTTCCCGCTCAGGATTCATACCAAACACAGTGCCTGGTATTGGCGGGAATCCACGTCGGATCACCATCTACCGGCCTCAATGTCATCGGGAAAGGAAAAATGTTGTTTTCCCTTTCGCAATGAGCGACACGCATTGCGAAAGGGAAAACAACATTTTTCCTTTCCCGATGACGAGACAGCTCGGTGCTGGCTCTCGCGACGGGGCTCGCAGGGTGTCAATCTCGCCGCTAGAAGAGGCGAGTTTGACACAAAATCGGCGGCACATACTGTAAGTGTGAAATTAACCTAATGAGATTAAATTATAACACCTTTGAATAAAGCCCCATTTGCACTTGTGCGACCTTAAAATTGCACAGCTTTGCCATGACTTGAAGCAACGTCTGTGTAATCTTGTGGTGTATGGTCCTCAAATCGCATCAAAGTCAAACCAAGGTAGTGCAGGGACAAATTTGCCCCACTTTCAGGATGCACAAGTGACAATAGGGCCAAATTCAAAAATATCCTTGAATCTTTTTCACACTGCTGTGACCTGAAAGTCACACTAATTTGCTGCCACTTTGCTGCTGCAACTTGGCCCCAACTTCTGGGAATGCCTGTGTAATATTGCGCACTATGTACCTCAAGTCACATGAGGCTCTGTTTCCACTATTGCAACCCTAAATTGGCATGATTTTGCCGCAATTTTTTTGCCGCGATTATGATGCGACTTGGAGCAATGCCTGTACAGGTATATTCTTGAGGTCTATGGACCTCAAGTCGTATCAAAGTGGGACCAAAGTAGTGCAGGGACTACTTTGAAGTCGCACAGATATGAACCATACTCATTGGAAATCATGGGGTATGACATGTCAATCGACTTTGCAGTCCCAAGTCGCATGACAAGTCGCACTAGTGGAAACTGAGCCTGAAAGTCACACCAAAGTAGTACAGGGACTACTTTGAAGTTGGTGTGACTTAAAGTAGCACAGATATGAATGTTTATCATTGAGAATCATGAAAAGTCGCCCAACTGTGAATCAAGTCATATATATTTTAATAGAAAGGAGCTCTCATTTATACTTGCATAGTCCTTACTAGTGATGAGCCGAACACCCCCGGGTTCGGTTCGCACCAGAACCCGCGAACGGACCGAAAGTTCGTACGAACATTAGAACCCTATTAAATACAATGGATGCGAACGTTCGAATTCTAAAGTGCTAATTATAACAACTATTATGCATGTTATTGTCCTAAAAAGGGTTTGGGAACCCGGGTTGTGCACCAGGGGACATGTATCAATGCAAAAAGAAGTTTTAAAAACGGTCGTTTTTCGGGAGCAGTCATTTTAATGATGCATAAAGTGAAAAAAAAAAAGTCAAATATTCCTTTAAATATCGTACCTGGGGGGTGTCTAAAGTATGCCTGTGAAGTGCCACGTGTTTCCCGTGTTTAGAACTGTCCCTGCACAAAATGACACTTCTAAAGGAAAAAAAAGCCATTTAAAACTGCTTGCGGCTTTAATGTAATGTCTGGTCCCGGTAATATGGATGAAAATCTTTAAGAAAAATGGCATAGCTACCCCATGACCCCCCCCCTACCCCAGCCCATTACCAGCCCCTTTGGGTCTTGTATGGATATTAAGGGGAACCCCGCACATAAAATAAAAAAGGCCCTATATACTCTGAACAGCCGTATACAGGCGGTGCATACAAGACAGGGACTGTAGGTTTGTTCTTATGTAGAATCTGTTTGTAATTTTGAACAGGTACATTGTTTAAGTGTAGCTCCAGCCCAAAAATCTATTTTTAAACTTTTTGGAAAACATAGGTAAGGGTTATCACCCCTGTAACATTTTTTTTGCTGTCTGTGCCCCTGTTCAGAACATTTCACCTCACTTTCCTTCCCAATGACAACTGTTTTTGAAATGTGGTGTTTTTCTTGAAACAAGGATTGCTGATAAAGCATCAGTACAGAGGAGACACCTTTCTCCCATATTAATTCTTACAGGAGAGAATTTTCCTTCCAAGGGGTAGATTTCCTCTCACTTTCTGTTGTCTTCTTGCGTTTGCAAGTAGGAGTCGTTTGTAAGTTGGATGTTTGAAAGTAGGGACCTGCCGTATATACTCTGCAGAAATAGGCCCCTTAGTTGTTGGTGTTGGCACAACACTGTAAGCACTCACAGTTACTCTTGGTTGGTGCTGGAAAGCCCTGCTGTCAACTATTATATCAGGAATTTTAATTACATATAATTGTTGAACAGTGGTAGTAAAAATTGGGCCTTTGATGGTGGTGCTGGTGCCACAACACTGTAAGCCCTGACAGTTACTCTTGGTGGGTGCAGCAATGGGCCCTGCTGTGAATTATTAGATCAAGAATTGTAATTGCATGCCCCTGTTGAACAGGGGCTGAAAAATTGGGCCTTTCGTGGTGGTGGTGGTGGTGGTGGTGTTGCCACAACACTGTAAGCCCTCAGAGTTACTCTTGGTGGGTGCAGGAATGGGCCCTGCTGTGAATTATTAGATCAAGAATTGTAATTACATGCCCCTTTTGAACAGGGGCTGAAAAATTGGGCCTTTCGTGGTGGTGGTGGTGGTGGTGGTGGCGTTGCCACAACACTGTAAGCCCTCAGAGTTACTCTTGGTGGGTGCAGCAATGGGCCCTGCTGTGAATTATTAGATCAAGAATTGTAATTACATGCCCCTTTTGAACAGGGGCTGAAAAATTGGGCCTTTCGTGGTGGTGGTGGTGGTGGCGTTGCCACAACACTGTAAGCCCTCAGAGTTACTCTTGGTGGGTGCAGCAATGGGCCCTGCTGTGAATTATTAGATCAAGAATTGTAATTACATGCCCCTGTTGAACAGGGGCTGAAAAATTGGGCCTTTCGTGGTGGTGGTGGTGGTGTTGCCACAACACTGTAAGCCCTCAGAGTTACTCTTGGTGGGTGCAGGAATGGGCCCTGCTGTGAATTATTAGATCAAGAATTGTAATTACATGCCCCTTTTGAACAGGGGCTGAAAAATTGGGCCTTTCGTGGTGGTGGTGGCGTTGCCACAACACTGTAAGCCCTCAGAGTTACTCTTGGTGGGTGCAGGAATGGGCCCTGCTGTGAATTATTAGATCAAGAATTGTAATTACATGCCCCTTTTGAACAGGGGCTGAAAAATTGGGCCTTTCGTGGTGGTGGTGGTGGTGGCGTTGCCACAACACTGTAAGCCCTCAGAGTTACTCTTGGTGGGTGCAGCAATGGGCCCTGCTGTGAATTATTAGATCAAGAATTGTAATTACATGCCCCTGTTGAACAGGGGCTGAAAAATTGGGCCTTAGGCACTGGTGGCACAACACTACAACCCCTCACAGATACTGTACTTGGAGCACAGCAATGAGCCCTGTTGCAAAGTATTGCTTCAAAAATTGTAATGACACGCCCCTGTAAAACAGGGGCTGAAAAATTGGGCCTTAGCCACTGGTGGCGGCACCCATAAACAAAAATGATCTTCCAAGCTATCATCATCAATCGTATCATTGAGGACTCGGAGGAGGAGGATAGCCAGTCAACATAACAGCACAGGCACTCAGCATCAGCATCAGTCTTGAAGGGATGTGACATGTTAAAATCAATTAGTCTGTTATATCAGCATCAGGTGTGTGGTAGCTGGTGGTGATCCAAGACTGGTTCATCTTGATGAAAGTCAGTCGATCAACCGAGTCAGTGGACAGGCGCACACTGTGATCCGTGACAAATCCTCCAGCAGCACTGAATGTGCGTTCCGAAAGAACGCTGGATGCAGGACAGGCCAGTAGCTCAATTGCATACTGTGCAAGCTCTGGCCAGTGATCCATCCTCAAGACCCAGTAAGCCAGAGAATTTCGGTGGGGAAGGTGTCCAAGTCTGACCTTGCCCCTAGATATTCCTGCACCATGTTTATCAGACGCTGGCGATGGTTGCTGGAACCGATCATACTTTGGGGCTGCGGACTAAAGAATTGTCTGAACGCATCGGTCAGACGGCCACCTTCCCCACCGCTCCTTCTTTGACTGGCCGAAGCCTCAGCAACTCGTTGTCCAGGACCAGGAGTTTGTAACCTCCCAGTCTCTGGGAATGCGTTGCACAGACCTTTCTGCAAGGCCTCCCGGAGTTGTCTCATCCTCTGCTCCCTAGGCGACGGTAACATAAGGTCCGCAACCTTACCCTTGTACCGTGGATCAAGGAGAGTGGCCAGCCAGTAATGGTCCCTCTCCTTGATCCGAAGAATACGAGGATCCTTCCGCAGACTTTGCAGGATCAGGGAGGCCATGCAGCGTAGGTTTGCTGAGGCATTCGCTCCGGAGTCCTCTGGGTCACTAAGGACGACATGATCCGCAGCCACCTCCTCCCAGCCACGTACAAGTCCACTGGTTTCTTGGGACTGTAAATCATCCCTAAAAGACTGCTGCTGATGATGCTGAGTGCCAGCCTCCACCTCCATGCTGACACAATCCTCCTCCTCCTCCTCCTCCTCTTCCTGTGCGATGGGTGGGACAGAAGGAACACTGTCTGGGTAAAGGGGGCCTTGAGAGGCAAGGAAGTCCTCCTCTTCCTGCCTCTGTTCTGCCTCAAGTGCCCTGTCCATTATTCCACGCAGCGTGTGCTCCAACAGGTGGACAAGAGGTACAGTGTCACTGATGCATGCACTGTCACTGCTCACCATCCTCGTGGCCTCCTCAAATGGTGCCAGGACAGTGCATGCATCCCTGATCATGCCCCACTGGCGTGGAGAAAAAAAAACAAGCTCCCCTGACCCTGTCCTGGTGCCGTAGTCGCACAGGTACTCATTGATGGCCCTCTGCTGTGTGTGCAGCCGCTGCAGCATGGCCAACGTTGAGTTCCACCTGGTGGGCATGTCACATATAAGGCGGTTCTTGGGCAGGTTCAACTCCTTTTGCAGCTCAGCCAGGCGAGCACTGGCATTATAAGATCTGCGGAAATGCACACAGACTTTCCTGGCCTGCCTCAGGACATCCTGTAAGCCCGGGTACCTGCCCAAGAACCGCTGCACCACCAGGTTAAGGACGTGAGCCACACAGGGCACATGGGTCAGTTGTCCCTGTCGGAGGGCGGAGAGGAGGTTGGTGCCATTGTCGCAAACCACCATTCCTGGCTTAAGCTGGCGTGGCGTCAACCACCTCTCGGCCTGGCCCTGCAGAGCAGACAGGACCTCTGCCCCAGTGTGGCTTCTGTCCCCCAAACACACCAGCGCAAGCACGGCATGGCATCTTTTTGCCTGCGTACTTGCGTAGCCCCTTGAACGGCTACGGAGCACCGCTGGTTCATAGGACAAACCACAGGAAGAGGCCATGGAGGAAGAAGAAGAGGAGGGGGTGGAGGAGAGAGGTGTGTCACAACCAGTAGTAGCATTTTGGAGGCGTGGCGGTGGAACAACCTCCAACACTACTGCACCTTGTCCTGCATCCTTCCCAGCTGCCAAAAGAGTGACCCAATGGGCCGTGAAAGAAAGGTAACGTCCCTGTCCATGCCTGCTGGACCATGAGTCAGCGGTAATATGCACCTTACCGCTGACCGCCCTGTCCAGCGAGGCCAAGACATTGCCTTCCACATGCCGGTAGAGAGCCGGAATAGCCTTCCGTGAGAAAAAGTGGCGTTTGGGAACCTGCCACTGAGGAACCGCACATTGCACAAACTCACGGAAGGGGGCCGAGTCTACCAACTGAAAAGGCAGCAGTTGAAGCGCTAGCAATTTAGCCAAGCTAGCATTCAACCGCTGGGCATGTGGATGGCTGGGAGTGAACTTCTTTCGACGGTCCAGCAGCTGGGGCAGGGAAATTTGCCTGCTAGAATCGGACGTCGGTGTACTGCTAGCAGAGTGGCCGCAAGTACTTGGCTGTGACACACCTAATTCTACACCTTCATTCCTCTCAGTGCATGTTTCAGAGAGGACTGAAGTTATAGTGGGGTTGGAGATCCCAGCTGATGCGGTGCAAGGAGAGGTCCGCTTTGTTCTTTGGTGTGGGTCTTTGAGGTAGGCTTGCCAACGAGCTGCATGGCAGGTCAACATATGTCTGGTCAGGCATGTGGTACCCAAGCGGCTGATGTTTTGGCCACGCGATATACGCTTGAGACATATGTTGCAAACAGCAGCTGTGCGATCTGATGCACTAGCCTCAAAAAAGGCCCACACCAAAGAACTTTTTGAATGACGGGCAGAGGCAGCGCCCTGCACAGGCGGAGCTCTGCGGTGTGATTCCATTGGTGTACTGCCCTTACGCTGGCCACCAAAGGGCATCCTGCCTCGTTGGAGATGTGCCTCCTCCTCATCCTCCTCCTCCTCCTCTCTCCTATTAGGCACCCACGTGGAGTCAGTGACCTCATCATCCCCTCCCTCCTCATCACTGGAGCCAATCTGGCAGTATGCTGCAGCTGCTGGAACATGACTGCCAGATTGGTGTCCTTCTTGAGCATCCCCTCTGTCTGCTCTCACGCTACTGCCTTCCTGTAGCTGGGTTTCATCATCAGACCCTTCGAAACGCTGGGCATCCTCCTGGAGCATGTACCCAACACTGTGCTCAAACAGTTCGGGGGACTCCTCAGGAGGAGGACATGGTGGGTCTAGGGAAGGAGTGACTGATGATGAGTCTGACATTGATACCAGGGAAGAGGACGCTTTGGCAGCTGCTTTGCCAGTACCCTGAGCCTGGGTGAGAGAGGATGAGGAGGAGGAGGAGGGCTTGGTCATCCACTCTACCAAGTCTTCGGCATGATGTGGCTCAACATGTCCAGCTGCCGAAAAGAAGGACAAGCGTGTCCCATGGCCATGTGCTGATGACAATGCACCGCGTCCACGACCAGCACTGTTGCCCCCAGACACAGAGCCTGCTTGCCCTCTTTTATTGCCTCCTGACTGTCTGCCTCTCCTTGTTTGCCTTCCAGACATTCTAATAGATGGCCTGCAGGGAGATGGGAAAAAAGCAATAAGGGCTACCTTCAGGTGTCCTTCTCTGTCCCTTTACTTAAGGATTTCTAAATATGGTTGAGGATGATTGCTTTTGCACAGAATAGCACAACGACAATTTCCCTGACTGTCCAAAAAACAAGGATTTCAAAGATGGTTGATGAGGAATGCTTTAGCACACTATAGCACAAGGAGAATTTCCCTCACTGTCCTTCCCTGTCCCTAGAAACAAGGATTATCACAGTGAAAGAAACTGACACTCTTCCTACCTATAGTTTTCTGTCCCTAGAAAAAATGTTTTTTTAAAGCACACTATAGCACAAGGAGAATTTCCCTCACTGTCCTTCCCTGTCCCTAGAAACAAGGATTATCACAGTGAAAGAAACTGACACTCTTCCTACCTATAGTTTTCTGTCCCTAGAAAAAAGGTTTTTTTAAAGCACACTATAGCACAAGGAGAATTTCCCTCACTGTCCTTCCCTGTCCCTAGAAACAAGGATTATCACAGTGAAAGAAACTGACACTCTTCCTACCTATAGTTTTCTGTCCCTAGAAAAAATGTTTTTTTAAAGCACACTATAGCACAAGGAG
This sequence comes from Rana muscosa, assembly GCA_029206835.1. Classification (NCBI taxonomy): domain Eukaryota; kingdom Metazoa; phylum Chordata; class Amphibia; order Anura; family Ranidae; genus Rana; species Rana muscosa. The sequence goes on along the minus strand of CM055117.1, from coordinate 541,640,483 downwards.
AATTTCCCTCACTGTCCTTCCCTGTCCCTAGAAACAAGGATTATCACAGTGAAAGAAACTGACACTCTTCCTACCTATAGTTTTCTGTCCCTAGAAAAAATGTTTTTTTAAAGCACACTATAGCACAAGGAGAATTTCCCTCACTGTCCTTCCCTGTCCCTAGAAACAAGGATTATCACAGTGAAAGAAACTGACACTCTTCCTACCTATAGTTTTCTGTCCCTAGAAAAAATGTTTTTTTAAAGCACACTATAGCACAAGGAGAATTTCCCTCACTGTCCTTCCCTGTCCCTAGAAACAAGGATTATCACAGTGAAAGAAACTGACACTCTTCCTACCTATAGTTTTCTGTCCCTAGAAAAAATGTTTTTTTAAAGCACACTATAGCACAAGGAGAATTTCCCTCACTGTCCTTCCCTGTCCCTAGAAACAAGGATTATCACAGTGAAAGAAACTGACACTCTTCCTACCTATAGTTTTCTGTCCCTAGAAAAAATGTTTTTTTAAAGCACACTATAGCACAAAGAGAATTTCCCTCACTGTCCTTCCCTGTCCCTAGAAACAAGGATTATCACAGTGAAAGAAACTGACACTCTTCCTACCTATAGTTTTCTGTCCCTAGAAAAAATGTTTTTTTAAAGCACACTATAGCACAAGGAGAATTTCCCTCACTGTCCTTCCCTGTCCCTAGAAACAAGGATTATCACAGTGAAAGAAACTGACACTCTTCCTACCTATAGTTTTCTGTCCCTAGAAAAAAGGTTTTTTTAAAGCACACTATAGCACAAGGAGAATTTCCCTCACTGTCCTTCCCTGTCCCTAGAAACAAGGATTATCACAGTGAAAGAAACTGACACTCTTCCTACCTATAGTTTTCTGTCCCTAGAAAAAATGTTTTTTTAAAGCACACTATAGCACAAGGAGAATTTCCCTCACTGTCCTTCCCTGTCCCTAGAAACAAGGATTATCACAGTGAAAGAAACTGACACTCTTCCTACCTATAGTTTTCTGTCCCTAGAAAAAATGTTTTTTTAAAGCACACTATAGCACAAGGAGAATTTCCCTCACTGTCCTTCCCTGTCCCTAGAAACAAGGATTATCACAGTGAAAGAAACTGACACTCTTCCTACCTATAGTTTTCTGTCCCTAGAAAAAATGTTTTTTAAAGCACACTATAGCACAAGGAGAATTTCCCTCACTGTCCTTCCCTGTCCCTAGAAACAAGGATTATCACAGTGAAAGAAACTGACACTCTTCCTACCTATAGTTTTCTGTCCCTAGAAAAAAATGTTTTTTTAAAGCACACTATAGCACAAGGAGAATTTCCCTCACTGTCCTTCCCTGTCCCTAGAAACAAGGATTATCACAGTGAAAGAAACTGACACTCTTCCTACCTATAGTTTTCTGTCCCTAGAAAAAAAGTTTTTTTAAAGCACACTATAGCACAAGGAGAATTTCCCTCACTGTCCTTCCCTGTCCCTAGAAACAAGGATTATCACAGTGAAAGAAACTGACACTCTTCCTACCTATAGTTTTCTGTCCCTAGAAAAAATGTTTTTTTAAAGCACACTATAGCACAAGGAGAATTTCCCTCACTGTCTTTCCCTGTCCCTAGAAACAAGGATTATCACAGTGAAAGAAACTGACACTCTTCCTACCTATAGTTTTCTGTCCCTAGAAAAAATGTTTTTTTAAAGCACACTATAGCACAAAGAGAATTTCCCTCACTGTCCTTCCCTGTCCCTAGAAACAAGGATTATCACAGTGAAAGAAACTGACACTCTTCCTACCTATAGTTTTCTGTCCCTAGAAAAAATGTTTTTTTAAAGCACACTATAGCACAAGGAGAATTTCCCTCACTGTCCTTCCCTGTCCCTAGAAACAAGGATTATCACAGTGAAAGAAACTGACACTCTTCCTACCTATAGTTTTCTGTCCCTAGAAAAAAGGTTTTTTTAAAGCACACTATAGCACAAGGAGAATTTCCCTCACTGTCCTTCCCTGTCCCTAGAAACAAGGATTATCACAGTGAAAGAAACTGACACTCTTCCTACCTATAGTTTTCTGTCCCTAGAAAAAATGTTTTTTTAAAGCACACTATAGCACAAGGAGAATTTCCCTCACTGTCCTTCCCTGTCCCTAGAAACAAGGATTATCACAGTGAAAGAAACTGACACTCTTCCTACCTATAGTTTTCTGTCCCTAGAAAAAATGTTTTTTTTAAAGCACACTATAGCACAAGGAGAATTTCCCTCACTGTCCTTCCCTGTCCCTAGAAACAAGGATTATCACAGTGAAAGAAACTGACACTCTTCCTACCTATAGTTTTCTGTCCCTAGAAAAAAGGTTTTTTTAAAGCACACTATAGCACAAGGAGAATTTCCCTCACTGTCCTTCCCTGTCCCTAGAAACAAGGATTCGCACAGTAAAACACACTGACACTCTCCCTACCTATCCTTCTCTTTCCCTAAACTAAAGGAATCCAGGTTAAGCAAGAAAAAATAAATGTCACTGTCCCTGCCTATGCTTCTCTTTCCCTGCTCCGGAACACACTACACTAGGCCGCCGTGCTGGCGGCCTTTTATAGTGTGGGGCGTGTACTAAACACCCTCAGCAATAATTGGCCACAGGCATCCTGCCTGTGGCCAATCATTGCTCTCCTCGCTGCCGGCGCTGTGATTGGCCAAGCATGCGGGGTCACAGTGCATGCTTGGCCAATCACAGCGCCTGGATGACACTGCGATGGCGTAGTGCATTGTGGGCCGTTCGCGTCACTCGAATTAGGCGCGAACGGCCCAAATCGTTCGATCTTCGTCGAACGATCGAACAGCCGATGTTCGAGTCGAACGTATGTTTGACTCGAACACCGAGCTCATCCCTAGTCCTTACTGATTTACATCAGCAGAACAAATGCAGGAAGTAGTGATGTGTGCACATGGGCCAGAAGCAAACGTGTGGTGATACCAAACAAATCAATGAAGCCCACCCACACCAAATCCACCTCTACCTTGAGTAAGCACAAGTACATATCCTACACTTACCGGGCAAATCAGCAGCACCTCCTCTATGCTGAAGAGGGAGTTCGCCATGTCCACCTAGATCAGGGGTCTCAAACTGGTGGCCCTCCTCCAGCTGTTGCAGAACTACAATTCCCATGAGGCATTGCAAGGCTAAACAGTTACAAGCATGACTCCCATAGGCAGAGGCATGATGGGACTTGTAGTTCCGCAACAGCTGGAGGGCCGCAGGTTTGAGATCCCTGACCTAGATGGAGATCCTGACCAGCACAGGAACTTCCGGGTAATTACAATGACTCATTTCCGGGTCAGGAGGTGAAACCACGCTCTGTTGATTGCAGCTGCGAATATTTGATCTCAATCACGATTAGAATTTATTATTTTTGATTATTTTCAGATATGCAAACCTGTATTTTTACATATAATGATATTTGAAGGTAAACTTAAGGGAGTTTGATAATAAATGGAGTCTCTGGCATAGCAGCAGGTGAATTACAAAGGCAAAAGGCCCAGTTTGAGCTCTGCTTCACACTGACAGCAGGAGGAAAGCATTCAGCTGAACTCATACGATTTCATTCCCACATGTCAGTCCCAACTGCAGGGTGGGGGGGGGACATCAGAGAAATCTGTGCAGGTTTCTGCACTGATATCAATACAAATCGCACCAATTAGAACAGTGCAATTGCCACTGATTTGACATGTCAAATCGCACCAATGTGAACCAGAGCTGACACATACAACACTGCCTATCCTCCAGCTGAATTTATTACCTGCATTTCTCCACAGCTGTTATATATAAAAGATTCCACCTTTATCATTTACTTGCAGGTGTGCTGAAGCCTAGGTTTACATTGGGGCGATTTGTCATGCAATTTCAGAAATCAAATCGGATGACTATTGGTGGCAATGGCACTGTTCCAATTGATGCAACCCCAATTTTGTGGCACTGCACCGATTTGCAAAAGTAGTTCCTGCACTACTTTTGCCGATTTCAGGTGCGACTTCAATAGACATTTGTGTATGAAACCACACAGATGTCTATCAAGTAGTACCTAAAATCGCGCTGGCTCAAGTGAAGTAGCGCGATTTCAAAGTAGCATCAATGTGAACCAGGGTGAAGAGATTTGTTTTTTGATGCACAAATGCATATAGAAATAAAATATAAAAGATATTGCACTTTGCCAAAACCACCACCACCACCACCACAAAAAAAAAAAAAAAACACACTAAAGCTCAATAAATGTACTTTTATTTTGCCAGCAGAAACAAAATTATGTACATTCAATCTAAAATTTGTCAAAACCTTAGAGTGCACACAGCTTTACTTTTAGTGTATAACGGGCACCACATCACATTTTTATCTGCAAGATTATAGAAACATACTTAAGTCATTATTCTTACAAAGCATTCCAACATAATATTAAGAAAGACACATGTTCAAAACCCCCACCCCACAATCCACATATAGATACATTGGTGACCATGTTCTGCTGGAATCTGCATTTCTGTGTACATGATTAAGCAATGAGATCCAAGAGTAGAAGGTCAGCAGATGTTTCCAAATGATTTTGCTTGGTCAGACAGGAACAATACACACGCAATTTTTGATTGAAAAAATGCACAAGAATTTCAGCAAACACCACTAGTTGGGGGGTTTGTCAATCTGCACAATATCATTCCTTCTCCCCCCCCCCAAATCACAGCAAAAAACCTGGCCTTCTCAGACCAAACGATCCTCCATACTGCAGGCCTTTATGTAAGAGAGGTTGTATTGTTAGCAAACTGATACACGCCCAATAGAAGTACACGCCCAATAGAAGTACACTCCCACCAGTATCTTTCAATCTGTCTCTTCGTGTATGTCTAAAGTGATTTCACCTGATGGCCAGGAACAAATAATACTTTTTGCAACTGTGTTAGCCCTTGGCTATGTGCATCAAATCTCCAACAACAGGCCAAAGATCCAAGTCCATTTGCATACATATAAACAAAGCAACAGTTTTCTAAGCATATGTACCTGTGCAGTGTAAACCCTACAATTTTAAATGTCCAAGTCCCTGGGCATGATTAGTGCTAACAAACATTAACATCAGTCCCTGGCTCCAATGAGCTTCCAATCTAAAGTCCAAAACTAAAGTTTTTACATTAGAGACTATTTTGACAGGAGACAAATAAAATACCAGCATGTCTTTGGATTGTGGTGAGAAACCCACACAGGGAGAACATATAAACTTCAACTCAAGCATTAGCATGTTGGGGAATTGTACCAGCAGCCCCAGTGCTGCTAGACAGAATTGCTACCCACTTAGCCACCAGGCAGCCTCACACACGTTCTCTGCATCTCTGTGGTGTGAACCAACCCTAAGTCTATAGCCATGTTCAGTGTCTCCAAGCAATATACAATATATTGGCCTAAGTATTGGGACGCCTGCCTTTAAACGCACATGAACTGTAATGGCATCCCAGTCTTAGTCCCTAGGGTTCAATATTGAGTTGGCCCACCCTTTGCAGCTATAACAGCTTCAACTCTTCTGGGAAGGCTGTCCACAAGGTTTAGGAGTGTGTCTATGGGAATGTTTGACCATTCTTCCAAGTGCATTTGTGAGGTCAGGCACTGATGTTGGACGAGAAGGCCTGGCCTGCAGTCTCCGCTCTAATTCATCCCCAAGGTGTTCTGTTGTGTTGAGGTCAGGACTCTGTCAAGGCCAGTCAAGTTCCTCCACCCCAAACTCACTCATCCATGTCTTTATGGACCTTGCTTTGTGTACTGGTCCAAATCATTTGGTGGAGGGGTATTATGGTGTGGGGTTGTTTTTCAGGGGTTGGGCTTGGCCCCTTAGTTCCAGTGAAGGGAACTCTTAAGGCATCAGCATACCAACACATTTTGGACAATTTCATGCTCCCAACTTTGTGAGAACAATTTGGGGATGGCCCCTTCCTGTTCCAACATGACTGCACACCAGTGCACAAAGCAAGGTCCATAAAGACATGGATGAGCGATTTTGGGGTGGAGAAACTTGACTGGCCTGCACAAAGTCCTGACCTCAACCCGATAGAACACCCTTTGGCTGAATTAGAGCAGAGACTGCGAGCCAGGCCTTCTCATCTAACATCAGTGCCTGGCCTCACAAATGCACTTCTGGAAGAATGATCTCCATAGACACACTAAACCTTGTGGACAGCCTTCCCAGCCTTCCCAGAAGCTGTTCTAGCTGCAAAGGGAGGGCCAAATCAAATTTTAACCCTACGGACTAAGACTGGGCTGCCATTAAAGTTCATGTGTGTGTAAACGCAGGTGTCTCAATACTTTTGGCTACATTTTGCATCTGGCAAGATTTACAATGGTGGTGGAACCCTCCTACACATAAATACGACATTGAGACCTATTTTTAAGACCTGGGAGATGAGACAACTTCTCTACATGAAGCAGCATGTTTGGGATTTGAACCCAGATACTCAGGGATGCAAAGCAGAAATTGTAACCTCTAAGCCACAGAGCTGCCACATGTGAGCTCCTCATGCACATAAATACACATAAATACTGCATTTCTTTGGGCATACAGGTGATGGAATTACATTACTCAAGAGTTATTCTTCTTGATTTATTCTGTGAAATTTGGTGTTTTTTTGTGGGTGAGTTTAGAATAGTGATATTACCCTCACATTTTGGGGAATTACATTTTGATTTCTGATATTGGAACACATATCAAATTTTTGGGGCTCAAATTATGATTATTTACAAATAATAAAAAGCACAAAAAAATGTGACTCATTTTACATTTTCATCAGCAATGGTATTGTTTGTGCTTTGTAAAGACACCTGTGTGAGTCTGGGTAAAGATTGTTGTGAGAGTGAACAAGTGAACAAGTGAAAGTGACAGAGAAAAATATATTTTACCAAAACATCAAAACATTCCACATTCTAGCATTCTTAAAAACATTTTAATTAGAAGCAACATTGTTGCAAAGGAAAAACATTTTCAGAGAAAGATACATTTCATCTCAACATTAAAATAATTTATTTGTGAAAGTTACAATTGTATCATTAGAATTAGGGATGAGCTCGGTGTTCGAGTCGAACATAGGTTCGACTCGAACATCGGCTGTTCGCGGCGTTCGGCGAACAACGAACGATTTGGGCCGTTCGCGCCAAATTCGAGTGACGCGAACGGCCCACAATACACTGCGCCATCGCAGTGTAATCCCGGCGCTGTGATTGGTCAAGCATGCACTGTGACCCTGCATGCTTGGCCAATCACAGCGCCGGCAGCGAGGAGAGCAATGATTGGCCACAGGCAGGATGCCTGTGGCCAATTATAGCTGAGGGGGTTTAGTACACGCCCCACACTATAAAAGGCCGCAAGCGCGGCGGCCTTGTGTAGTGTGTTCCGGAGCAGGGAAAGTGAAGGATAGGCAGGGACAGTGTCAAATCTTGTCAAATCTATTCTTTGCTAAACCTTGTGTGTAGGGACAGAGAAGGATAGGCAGGGAGAGTGTCAGTGTCATATTCTTTGCTAAACCTTGTGTGTAGAGAGAGAGAAGGATAGGCAGGGAGAGTGTCAGTGTCATATACTTTGATAAACCTTGTGTACAGGGAGAGAGAAGGATAGGCAGGGGACAGTGTCAGTGTCATATTCTTTGCTAAACCTTGTGTGCAGGGAGAGAGAAGGATAGGCAGGGAGAGTGTCAGTGTCATATACTTTGATAAACCTTGTGTACAGGGAGAGAGAAGGATAGGCAGGGGACAGTGTCAGTGTCATATTCTTTGCTAAACCTTGTGTGCAGGGAGAGAGAAGGATAGGCAGGGAGAGTGTCAGTGTCATATACTTTGATAAACCTTGTGTGCAGGGAGAGAGAAGGATAGGCAGGGGACAGTGTCAGTGTCATTGTTGCTAAGCCTCCTGCACATTATACACCTGAAGTTAGCCCGTATTGCTGCTTTTTCCTGGTGTGTTACACAAACAGGATTTTGCGGCACTTACAGCGGGCGGAGTGTGCCTCCTGACCATATTACACCTTAACTTAGCCTGTATTGCTGCTTTTTCCTGGTGTGTTACACAAACAGGATTTTGCGGCACTTACAGCGGGCGGAGTGTGCCTCCTGACCATATTACACCTTAACTTAGCCTGTATTGCTGCTTTTCCCATTTCCCTGCAGGCCATTAGAATGTCTGGAAGGCAAACAAGGAGAGGCAGACAGTCAGGAGCCAAAAAAAGAGGGCAAGCAGGCTCTGTGTCTAGAGACAACAGTGCTGGTCGTGGACGCGGTGCATCGCCATCAGCACGTGCCCATGGGACACGCTTGTCCTTCTTTTCGGCAGCTGGACGTGTTGAGGCGCATCATGCCGAAGACTTGGTAGAGTGGATGACCAAGCCCTCCTCATCCTCCTCATCCTCTCTCACCCAGGCTCAGGGTACTGGCAAAGCAGCTGCCAAAGCGTCCTCTTCCCTGGTATCAATGTCATCATCAGTCACTCCTTCCCTAGACCAACCATGTCCTCCTGAGGAGTCCCCCGAACTGTTTGAGCACAGTGTTGGGTACATGCTCCAGGAGGATACCCAGCGTTTCGAAGGGTCTGATGATGATACCCAGCTACAGGAAGGCAGTAGCGTGAGAGCAGAGAGAGGGGATGCTCAAGAAGGACACCAATCTGGCAGTCATGTTCCAGCAGCTGCAGCATACTGCCAGATTGGCTCCAGTGATGAGGAGGGAGGGGATGATGAGGTCACTGACTCCACGTGGGTGCCTAATAGGAGAGAGGAGGAGGAGGAGGAGGAGGATGAGGAGAAGGCACATCTCCAATGAGGCAGGATGCCCTTGGGGGGCCAGCGTAAGGGCAGCACACAGACGGAATCACACCGCAGAGCTCCGCCTGTGCAAGGCCCTGCCTCTGCCCGTTATTCAAAAAGTTCTTTGGTGTGGGCCTTTTTTGAGTCGAGTGCATCAGATCGCACAGCTGCTGTTTGCAACATATGTCTCAAGCGTATATCACGTGGCCAAAACATCACCCGCTTGGGCACCACATGCTTGACCAGACATATGTTGACCTGCCATGCAACTCGTTGGCAAGCCTACCTTAAAGACCCACACCAAAGAACAAAGCTGACCTCTTCTTGCACCGCATCAGCTGGGATCTCCAACCCCACTATACCTTCAGTCCTCTCTGAAACCTGCTCTGAGAGGAATGAAGGTGTAGAATTAGGTGTGTCACAGCCAAGTACTTGCGGGCACTCTGCTAGCAGTACACCAACGTCCGATTCTAGCAGGCAAATTTCCCTGCCCCAGCTGCTGGACCGTCGAAAGAAGTTCACTCCCAGCCATCCACATGCCCAGCGGTTGAATGCTAGCTTGGCTAAATTGCTAGCGCTTCAACTGCTGCCTTTTCAGTTGGTAGACTCGGCCCCCTTCCGTGAGTTTGTGCAATGTGCGGTTCCTCAGTGGCAGGTTCCCAAACGCCACTTTTTCTCACAGAAGGCGATTCCGGCTCTCTACCGGCATGTGGAAGGCAATGTCTTGGCCTCGCTGGACAGGGCGGTCAGCGGTAAGGTGCATATTACCGCTGACTCATGGTCCAGCAGGCATGGACAGGGACGTTACCTTTCTTTCACGGCCCATTGGGTCACTCTTTTGGCAGCTGGGAAGGATGCAGGACAAGGTGCAGTAGTGTTGGAGGTTGTTCCACCGCCACGCCTCCAAAATGCTACTACTGGTTGTGACACACCTATGTCCTCCACCCCCTCCTCTTCTTCTTCCTCCGTGGCCTCTTCCTGTGCTTTGTCCTCGGAACCAGCGGTGCTCCGTAGGCGTTCAAGGGGCTACGCAAGTACGCAGGCAAAAATATGCCATGCCGTGCTTGCGCTGGTGTGTTTGGGGGACAGGAGCCAGACTGGGGCAGAGGTTCTGTCTGCTCTGCAGGGGCAGGCCGAGAGGTGGTTGACGCCACGCCAGCTTAAGCCAGGAATGGTAGTTTGCGACAATGGCACCAACCTCCTCTCCGCCCTCCGACAGGGACAACTGACGCATGTGCCCTGTATGGCTCACGTCCTTAACCTGGTGGTGCAGCGGTTCTTGGGCAGGTACCCGGGCTTACAGGATGTCCTGAGGCAGGCCAGGAAAGTCTGTGTGCATTTCCGCAGATCTTATAATGCCAGTGCTCGCCTGGCTGAGCTGCAAAAAGGAGTTGAACCTGCCCAAGAACCGCCTTATATGTGACATGCCCACCAGGTGGAACTCAACGTTGGCCATGCTGCAGCGGCTGCACACGCAGCAGAGGGCCATCAATGAGTACCTGTGCGACTACGGCACCAGGACAGGGTCAGGGGAGCTCGGGTTTTTTTCACCACGCCAGTGGGGCATGATCAGGGATGCATGCACTGTCCTGGCACCATTTGAGGAGGCCACGAGGATGGTGAGCAGTGACAGTGCATGCATCAGTGACACTGTACCTCTTGTCCACCTGTTGGAGCACACGCTGTGTGGAATAATGGACAGGGCACTTGAGGCAGAACAGAGGCAGGAAGAGGAGGACTTCCTTGCCTCTCAAGGCCCCCTTTACCCAGACAGTGTTCCTTCTGTCCCACCCATCGCACAGGAAGAGGAGGAGGAGGAGGAGGAGGAGGATTGTGTCAGCATGGAGGTGGAGGCTGGCACTCAGCATCATCAGCAGCAGTCTTTTAGGGATGATTTACAGTCCCAAGAAACCAGTGGACTTGTACGTGGCTGGGAGGAGGTGGCTGCGGATCATGTCGTCCTTAGTGACCCAGAGGACTCCGGACTGAATGCCTCAGCTAACCTACGCTGCATGGCCTCCCTGATCCTGCAAAGTCTGCGGAAGGATCCTCGTATTCTTCGGATCAAGGAGAGGGACCATTACTGGCTGGCCACTCTCCTTGATCCACGGTACAAGGGTAAGGTTGCGGACCTTATCTTACCGTCGCAGAGGGAGCAGAGGATGAGACAACTCCGGGAGGCCTTGCAGAAAGGTCTGTGCAACGCGTTCCCAGAGACTGGGAGGTTACAAACTCCTGGTCCTGGACAACGAGTTGTTGAGGCTTCGGGCAGTCAAAGAAGGAGCGGTGGGGAAGGTGGCCGTCTGACCGATGCGTTCAGACAATTCTTTAGTCCGCAGCCCCAAAGTATGATCGGTTCCAGCAACCATCGCCAGCGTCTGATATACATGGTCCAGGAATACCTAGGGGCAAGGTCAGACTTGGACACCTTCCCCACCGAAAATCCTCTGGCTTACTGGGTCTTGAGGATGGATCACTGGCCAGAGCTTGCACAGTATGCAATTGAGCTACTGGCCTGTCCTGCATCCAGCGTTCTTTCAGAACGCACATTCAGTGCTGCTGGAGGATTTGTCACGGATCACAGGGTGCGCCTGTCCACCGACTCGGTTGATCGACTGACTTTCATCAAGATGAACCAGTCTTGGATCACCACCAGCTACCACACACCTGATGCTGATATAACAGACTAATTGATTTTAAAATGTCACATCCCTTCAAGACTGATGCTGATGCTGAGTGCCTGTGCTGTTATGTTGACTGGCTATCCTCCTCCTCCTCCTCAATGATACGATTAATGATGATAGCTTGGAAGATCATTTTGGTTTATGGGTGACGCCACCAGTGGCTAAGGCCCAATTTTTCAGCCCCTGTTTAAAAGGGGCGTGTAATTAAAATTTTTGATGCAATACTTTGCAACAGGCCTCATTGCTGTGCTCCAAGTACAGTATCTGTGAGGGGTTGCAGTGTTGTTCCACCAGTGCCTAAGGCCCAATTTTTAAGCCCCTGTTCAACAGGGGCATGCAATTATAATTATTGATCTAATAATTCACAGCAGGGCCCATTGCTGCGCCCACCAAGAGTAACTGTCAGGCCTTACAGTGTTGTGGCACCAGCACCACCATCACCACCACCACCACCACCAAAGGCCCAATTTTTCAGCCCCTGTTCAACAGGGGCATGCAATTATAATTATTGATCGAATAATTCACAGCAGGGCCCATTGCTGCGCCCACCAAGAGTAACTGTCAGGCCTTACAGTGTTGTGGCACCAGCACCACCATCACCACCACCACCACCACCAAAGGCCCAATTTTTCAGCCCCTATTCAACAGGGGCATGCAATTATAATTATTGATCTAATAATTCACAGCAGGGCCCATTTCTGCGCCCACCAAGAGTAACTGTCAGGCCTTACAGTGTTGTGGCACCAGCACCACCATCACCACCACCACCACCACCACCAAAGGCCCAATTTTTCAGCCCCTATTCAACAGGCGCATGCAATTATAATTATTGATCGAATAATTCACAGCAGGGCCCATTGCTGCGCCCACCAAGAGTAACTGTCAAGCCTTACAGTGTTCTGGCACCAGCACCACCATCAAAGGCCCAATTTTTACTACCACTGATCAACAATTATATGTTATTACAATTCCTGATATAATAGTTGACAGCAGGGCGTTCCAGCACCCACCAAGAGTAACTGTGAGGGCTTACAGTGTTGTGCCAACACCAACACCTAAGGGGCCAATTTCTGCAGAGTATATACGGCAGGTCCCTACTTTCAAACATCCAACTTACAAACTACTACTACTTGCAAACGGAAGAAGACAACAGGAAGTGAGAGGAAATCTACCCCTTGGAAGGAAAATTCTCTCCTGTAAGAATTAATATGGGAGAAAGGTGTCTCCTCTCTACTGATGCTTTATCACCAATCCGTGTTTCAATAAAAACACCACATTTCAAAAACAGTTGTCATTGGGACGCAAAGTGAGGTGAAATGTTCTGAACAGGGGCACAGACAGCAAAAAAAATGTGACAGGGGTGATAACCGTTCCCTATGTTTTCCAAAAAGCTAAAAAAAAGGAATTTGGCATGGAGCTACACTTAAACAATGCAGCTGTTCAAAATTACAAACAGATTCTACATAAGAACAAACCTACAGTCCCTGTCTTGTATGCACCGCCTGTATACGGCTGTTCAGAGTATATAGGTCCTTTTTTATTTTGTGTGCGGGGTTCCCCTTAATATCCATACAAGACCCAAATGGGCTGGTAATGGGCTGGGGTAGGGGGGGGGTTGATGGGGTAGCTATGCCATTTTTCCTAAAGATTTTCATCCATATTACCGGGACCAGACATTGCATTAAAGCCGCAAGCACTTTTAAATGGCTTTTTTTCCTTTAGAAATGTTATTTTGTGCAGGGACAGTTCTAAACACGGGAAACACGTGGCACTTCACAGGCATACTTTAGACACCCCCCAGGTACAATATTTAAAGGAATATTTGACTTTTTTTTTTTCACTTTATGCATCATTAAAATGACTGCTCCCGGAAAACGTCCGTTTTTAAAACTTCTTTTTGCATTGATACATGTCCCCTGGTGCAGAACCCGGGTTCCCAAACTCTGTTTCGGACAATAACATGGATAATAGTCGTTATAATTAGCAATTTAGAATCCGAACGTTCGCATCCATTGTATTTAATAGGGTTCTAATGTTCGTGCGAACTTTCGGTCCGTTCGCGGGTTCTGGTGCGAACCGAACCCGGGGGTGTTCGGCTCATCACTAGTTTTTGGTTTATGCATGGGAAATGCTAATTTAATTTTATTTAATTCATATACTAGTTTATTTTCTCTCTCTTCTGATCTTTACCACGGTATAAGGAGTAATAGTAATGATATGAAAGGTTAGGCTGAGCTAACATAAATATGAATGTGTATACATGTGTATGTGTGTATGTATGTATGTGTATGTATGTGAGTATATGTGTACGGGTATGTATGTGTGTATGTGTTGTGACAGCAGGAAGGTAAAGTCACCTGGTTGCATCCAGGGGGGTAGATATATTTCGCCCAGATTCAGGCTTTACGCCGACTTATACAACTAGGTGGAGAGTTGTATAAGCCCAGCTGAGGCTAGTGGGCTCATGGATGACTCATACCTCTAGGGAGAGTGTGGGGCGTCGTGCAGACAGGGAGTTGATGAGACCAGCTGAAGCTTGTCAGCTCATTTAGGCCTCTATAAAAACTCCCAGCTTCATTAGGTGTTGGCTCATGCCTGGACCCAGACCTGTGTGGACTGTCTAGGGAGAGTGAACCCCTGTGCGGTGAGACAAAGCCTGTGTGGCTATTTGCTTGGACATTTAAAACCAGGGACTTAGGGACTAGGACAGCACTAGGCTGATCCCAGTTGTTAGTTAGGAAACCTGTATGTTTAGTCAGAGGTCAAGTTGACCAGGATTTATTTTGTTTATGTTTCTTTTGCTTTGCTGTGTTTTGTCACTGTAAATAGAAAATAAACCGCACCTTTTTGATTTTGAAAACCACAACCTCCGTTTGCTGGGCCTGTTTTGTGTGGGGAGCCCATCCCGGGGGTCACACACACCCGCTGCCGAGCTAACCCCCTCACAGTTGGTGGAGAATACAGGCAGGTTTTTTTTAAGCCAGCATGGAGGAGATACTGAAGCAGCTGGCTCTAGCAAATGCCAATCAACAGCAGACAAATGCAGGTTTGCAAAAGAGCCTTGCAGCTCATCAACAGAGCCTTGCAGCTCAACAACAGAACTTCGCAGCCCAGCAGCAAGCTCATCAACAGAGCCTTGCAGCCCAGCAGCAGACAAATGCAACTTTGCAACAGAGTCTGGAGGCTCAGCAACGAGCCCAGCAGCAATCTGAGGCCCGCTTCATAGACCTGTTGCAGAAGCAAGAGCAGAGACTACAACAACAGATGGAAGCAGTAATGCAGCAACGTCCGCAGACCAGTGAGGAAAGCCATCCCACTAATACCGCGTCCTTTGGGGTGAGTCGTTTATTGACAAAAATGACTGGAGAGGATGATCCAGAGGTATTTTTGACCACATTTGAAAGGACCGCTGAAAGAGAAAAGTGGCCTGAGGAGCAGTGGGCTGGACTGGTGGCTCCTCTGTTAACTGGTGAATCACAGAAAGCTTACTATGACCTAGAGCCTAACCAAGCAAAAGACTATGTGATGCTAAAAGCTGAAATATTGGCAAGGCTGGGTGTCACCCAGGCTGTCCGGGCTCAGCGTGTGCATAACTGGACTTTCCAGCTTGGAAAACCCCCCAGGTCTCAAATGTATGATCTCATTCACCTGAGCAGAAAGTGGCTACAGCCAGAGACTTTGTCCGCACCAAAGATTGTGGAACGTGTTGTAATGGATCGGTTTTTGAGAGCTCTTCCTACTGCCATCCAAAAGTGGGTAAGCCATGGAGACCCAGAGACGGCCGATGGTCTTGTGGATCGTGTGGAGAAATACTTGGCTACAGAGAACCTGACGGCCTCTTCCAGAGACACTCGGACTTTCCACCCTAAGACCAGACCATCCCCAGGGGCGGATAAGAGGATTCCAAGGGGTGAGGGTGGAGAGAGTGAGAGGGTGGGAGCTCTACCCCAAGTTTGGCGAGAACAGCCTGGGAAATCAGCGGCTCAAGAGGCGGCAAGAAGGATCGTTTGCTACCGCTGCCGGCAAGCGGGACATATTGCAGCCAATTGCCCGGTTGTGGAGGAACCCATGCAGTGTGACTTTCTGACGGGCAGACGTCAGTCGCTGTGTGCGACAGTCGCATGCACTGCCATTCGAGGAACTGAGAAACATTTATGCAAAATGTGTGTTAATGGTAGAAATGTTGTGGTATTGCTGGATTCAGGTAGCCTTGTGACCCTGATAAAGGCTGAGTTAGTTAAAACAGAGGTCTCTGGGAATAGCAAGGTAGCTGTTATTTGTGTGCATGGGGACACCCGAGAGTATCCAGTGACTACAGTGTGTTTCGAGACCCCCAAAGGTACCCTCTCTCATCCAGTGGGCTTAGTATCTCAGTTACCGCATGACGCCATTGTGGGAAGGGATTTTCCGAAGTTCTGGGAACTGTGGGATGATCCTGAGCCCCTCACTGGTGCCCCTATGTACCAGGAATGTGATAGCCAGAACTCCCCTGAGAGTGGTGAGGACTCTCCGGAATTTCCCTTATCAGTATTGGCAGGGGAGACTCAAGAAACTGGAGAGGAGCCCACCTCCTCAGACGAAAACCTACCGTCTGTGGAGTTTTCTGATTTTGAGGTTCACAGGGAAAACTTTGCCACAGAACAGTTGAAAGACCCCGCCCTAATAAAGACACGGGAAAACGTAGTGAAAATAGATGGCGAGTTAGTGAACCCAGATAATACCTGCACTTACCCATACTTCAGCGTAGAGAAGGACCTACTGTATCGGGTGGCAAAAAGGGCAGAAGAAACCGTTGAGCAGCTTGTGGTGCCCAAACCTTACAGGAAGTTGGTGTTGGAGTTGGCCCATGGGCACATTCTTGGAGGTCATCTGGGGACAGAGAAAACCCGAGAGAGGGTATTACAGAGATTCTATTGGCCGGGGGTGATGAAGGACGTAGAAAATTATTGTTCCTCCTGCCCTGTGTGTCAGAGGTCGGCCCCGATGCCACATTTCCGTAGCCCGCTGGTCCCTCTACCCATCATTGAGGTCCCGTTTGAGAGGATCGCCATGGATTTGGTAGGTCCTATAATCAAGTCCGCTAGGGGGCACCAGTACATATTAGTTATAATGGACTATGCCACCCGTTATCCAGAAGCGATCCCTCTCCGAAATACCTCGGCCAAAACCATAGCCAAAGAGCTATCTCTTGTGTTTAGCCGGGTGGGTATTTGTAAAGAACTGCTTACGGACCAAGGTACACCCTTTATGTCCCGGGTTATGAAGGAGCTGTGTAAATTATTCAAAGTGACGCAATTACGTACATCTGTGTATCACCCCCAAACCGATGGGCTGGTTGAAAGATTCAACAAAACCCTAAAACAAATGTTGAAGAAAGTGGTGGATAGAGATGGAAAGGATTGGGACTGTCTACTTCCTTATCTGATGTTTGCTATTAGGGAGGTGCCCCAATCCTCTACGGGATTCTCCCCCTTTGAGTTACTGTATGGGAGACACCCAAGAGGGCTGTTGGATATTGCCAAGGAAACTTGGGAAAGTGAGAGTTCTCCCCACAGGAGTGTGATTGAGCATGTCGCCCTGATGCAAGACCGAATTGCACAGGTAATGCCCATCGTGAAGGAACATTTGGCCCAAGCGCAGTTAGCACAGCAGAGAGTGTACAACCGTGGAGCCAAGACCCGTACCTTTTCCCCGGGGGATAGGATACTGGTACTTGTCCCTACGGTTGAAAGTAAATTCCTTGCCAAATGGCAAGGCCCCTACGAGATAATGGAAAAAGTGAGCGAAGTGAATTACAAGGTCAGACAACCAGGAAGGCGAAAGCCCGAACAGATCTATCACGTTAATCTGTTGAAAGCCTGGAGGGATAGAGAGTCCCTAGTCGCAGACACTTGGTCACCAGCTCAAACTGGTTGCGTGATTCCTGAGGTTGGAATAGCAGCCACCTTGTCACAACCCCAACAACAGGAGGTTAAGGAGTTTGTGCTTCGCAACAAGGAGGTATTCTCTGAGCTGCCGGGACAAACATCTGGGGTAGAGCATGACATCATTACCCCGCCCGGTGAAAGGGTGAAGTTAAAACCCTATCGGATCCCAGAGGCCCGACGGGAGGCAATACGGAGGAAGTACAGAAAATGCTGAACTTAGGGGTGATAGAGGAGTCCCAAAGTGATTGGTCTAGTCCCATCGTGTTGGTGCCTAAACCGGATGGGAGCTGGCGATTTTGTAACGATTTTCGTCAGTTGAACAAAGTTACAAAATTTGACACCTACCCCATGCCACGTATAGATGAGTTGATCGACCGGCTGGGAACAGCCCGATACATGACGACTCTTGACCTCACAAAAGGGTATTGGCAAATCCCCCTGGCCAAGTCGGCCAAAGAGAAAACCGCATTTGTAACCCCAGACGGGGCGTTCCAATATAAAAGAATGCCGTTCGGGTTAAAGAATGCGCCGGCCACATTCCAGCGGAAAATGGACCAGATGCTGAGGCCCCATCGGAAGTATGCTGTGGCTTACCTGGATGACGTAATTGTCCATAGCACAGATTGGGCCTCACATCTGCCAAAAGTGCAAGCAGTCCTGGACTCTGTTCGGGAAGCGGGGTTTACGGCTAACCCCAAGAAGTGTACCATTGGGCAGGAGGAGGCCAAATATCTTGGGTACACCATTGGGAGGGGAGTAATAAAACCCCAACTCAACAAAGTCGAGGCCATCCAGAGTTGGCCACGTCCCAACAGCAAGAAGCAGGTACGAGCCTTTCTGGGAATCGCTGGGTATTATCGGCGATTCATTCCCCACTTTGCTTCTAAGGCTGTGCCCCTAACCAACCTGACGAAGGGGAAAGGGTCGGTCATGATTAAATGGACCCCCGAGGCTGAGGCAGCATTCCAATTCTTGAAACAAGCCTTATGTAGCCAGCCAGTGTTGTACTCACCCGACTTCTCTAAAGACTTTGTCGTACAAAGTGATGCGTCAGATGTGGGGTTAGGAGCAGTATTGTCCCAGGTCTGGAACGGGGAAGAGCACCCAGTCATTTACCTCAGCAGGAAGTTGAAGTCCCATGAGGTAAATTACGCCACCGTTGAAAAGGAGTGTTTAGCGGTGAAGTGGGCTCTAGATTCCCTTCGGTACTACCTGCTAGGTAGGCACTTTGACATGGTTACGGATCACGCTCCGTTAAAGTGGATGGCTCAAAACAAGGAAACAAATAGAAGAGTGAATAGGTGGTTCCTGGCCCTCCAGGAATTCAACTTCACAGTAAAGCATCGCCCTGGCGTTCAAATGGGGAATGTGGATGCTTTGTCTCGAGTACATGAATGCCTGATTGCTGGTGTTCCAACCCCAAGGTTAAAACAAGAGGGGGGGGTATGTGACAGCAGGAAGGTAAAGTCACCTGGTTGCATCCAGGGGGGTAGATATATTTCGCCCAGATTCAGGCTTTACGCTGACTTATACAACTAGGTGGAGAGTTGTATAAGCCCAGCTGAGGCTAGTGGGCTCATGGATGACTCATACCTCTAGGGAGAGTGTGGGGCGTCGTGCAGACAGGGAGTTGATGAGACCAGCTGAAGCTTGTCAGCTCATTTAGGCCTCTATAAAAACTCCCAGCTTCATTAGGTGTTGGCTCATGCCTGGACCCAG
This sequence comes from Rana muscosa, assembly GCA_029206835.1. Classification (NCBI taxonomy): domain Eukaryota; kingdom Metazoa; phylum Chordata; class Amphibia; order Anura; family Ranidae; genus Rana; species Rana muscosa. The sequence continues at coordinate 541,621,346 of CM055117.1, read as the reverse complement.
ACCTGTGTGGACTGTCTAGGGAGAGTGAACCCCTGTGCGGTGAGACAAAGCCTGTGTGGCTATTTGCTTGGACATTTAAAACCAGGGACTTAGGGACTAGGACAGCACTAGGCTGATCCCAGTTGTTAGTTAGGAAACCTGTATGTTTAGTCAGAGGTCAAGTTGACCAGGATTTATTTTGTTTATGTTTCTTTTGCTTTGCTGTGTTTTGTCACTGTAAATAGAAAATAAACCGCACCTTTTTGATTTTGAAAACCACAACCTCCGTTTGCTGGGCCTGTTTTGTGTGGGGAGCCCATCCCGGGGGTCACACACACCCGCTGCCGAGCTAACCCCCTCACAGTGTATGTATATATATATATATATATATATATATGTGTATATATGCTTATTTATTTATTTTTTCCTTTTATATTTATTGCTTTCTGTAAATGTGTAAGAGAACCATATTAGGAAGAGAAGGTGGATTATTAAGTAGCGAAAGGGCCAGGCGAGGGGTCACCTTGATAGAGAATATCAAAGAGGGAGAATTGGAAGAAGTCCTTTTACGTAGTGGAAGTGGGAGAGAAGGTTTACATATGTTAATATTTTCAAAATAAACTTTATCCATGGACCTATCATTCTATTAACCCGATGGCCAAATCAAAAGGTGTTTCAATAATAATATCCAGTAAAATCCCCTGGCGCTACCAAAGCTCGTTGATAGACCCTACGGGCCGATATGTTTATATTAAGGGACTCCTGGGGAATAAACAGATAACACTGGCAACAATTTATACTCCCAATGAAAATCAGGCCTCTTTTCTGGAGAAGGTACTGGGGAAACTTCTAGACTTCATGGAGGACAGTTGATACTCGGAGGAGATTTTAATGTACCTCTGATACCATCAGTAGACACCTCCATGGGCACATCGACTATCCCTCCGAGCCAACTGAAACGTATAGCAAAATTGCTATATAAAACTCAATTGATTGATGTCTGGCGATTACAACATTCGGGGGAATGAGATTACCCATTTTTTTTCTTCTCCACACAAAATTTATACCAGGATTGATTATTTTTTAGTTCCTCATAATTACCTGCATGCAGTTCGAACTACATCGATAGGCAACATTACATGGTCAGATCATGCGCCTGTGTTCCTGTCTTATGATTTGACGGGAGCACAGTCGCTTACACATCGTTTTTGGCGACTCAATGAAAGTCTGTTGCAGACTCCTGAAGTCCTGGAGGATGTGACTAAGGAGTTGACATCATATTTTCAGAGGAATGATTTACCTGATTGTGATCCAGGAGTTCTATGGGAGGCACATAAATCAGTTCTGAGAGGTGTCCTTATCAAACATGGAGCTCGTATCAAACGTGAGCGAACGAAAAAACAACTTACCGAATTACTCGATAAACTAGCAGCTGTGGAGGCCAGTCATAAACATGCCCCTAACCAGACTGTAGAAACAGAACTGGCGGTAATTAGAAAACAGATTATTGACCTGTTACAGTTTAAAGCAAAAGTGGCGCTACAGTTCTGTCGCAAGGCGAGTTATGAATCGGGCGATAAATGTGGGAAGGTGTTGGCAAGAAGGGTTAGAGAACATAAGTTATCAACATATATTCCCCAAGTGGTTAATGGCGATGGGCAGAAGATAACTTTACCAGGACAAATTACCCGAGAATTTAAAGAGTTTTATTCATCCCTATATGATCTATCATTACCTATACCGTCTCGACTGGCCATAGATGAATATATTCAGGCATCCCAAATGCCCTCTTTATCTTCTGAGATAGCTGCGGAATTAGATGTCCCCATCTCTTTATTGGAGCTTCAACAAGCATTGGGAACTATGAAATTAGGGAAAGCCCCGGGCCCTGACGGGTTCACGGTACAATATTATAAAACATTATTTGGAATACTGGGCCCACGTTTGATTAATTTATTTAATGCGATTGATTCTGGATCTTTATTTGCTAGGGATACCTTGGGAACCCATATTGCTTTAATACACAAAGAAGGGAAGGACCCTACTTCTTGTGGCAGTTATAGACCAATCTCACTCTTGAATGTGGATCTTAAATTATACACTAAAGTTCTGGCTACTCGGCTGGCGACTCACTTACAAAAGCTAATCCATTTAGATCAAGTAGGATTTATTCCTAAGCGGGAAGCAAGGGACAGCACTTCTAAAGTGCTGAACCTGCTCCATGTGACCCAGTCAACGAAAACCCCATGTGTATTGTTAAATACTGACGCGGAGAAGGCATTTGATCGGGTAAACTGGTAATTTATGTTCTCCGTACTTAGACATATTGGACTAGGGGAAGTGATGATGAGCCGGATAGCCAGAATATATTCAAATCCAACTGCACAGGTCAAGGTAAATGGAGTGCTCTCAGAGTCTTTTTTAATTAAGAATGGTACCAGGCAGGGGTGTCCTATGTCCCCCCTTTTATATGCCCTTACCTTGGAACCTTTCCTTTGTACAATTAGGCTTCAAGCAGATATACAAGGAGTGACAGTTGGTAGCACACAACATAAGATCTTGGCGTATGCCGACGATATGTTATTTTCATTAGTTAACCCTGCAGTATCATTACCTAACCTCATTAAACAATTTGATCTATATGGTGCCCTATCTAATCTGAAAATAAATTTTTCAAAATCAGAGGCTATGGGGGTGACGTTGCCACCGCGAATTCTTGTACAAATACGAGGTGATTTCCACTTTAAGTGGACTACATCAGCATTGAATTATTTAGGTACAAACATTCCAGCAAATCTAGCCCATACCTATGAATTAAATTTTCCTCCTTTGCTCATAAAGGCTAGATTATTATTAGAGAAGTGGCATACAAATTTTAATTCGTGGTTCGGCAGGTCTAATTTAATAAAAATGTGTATCTTACCAAAATTTTTATATTTATTTCAAGCTTTACCGACTCGGATACCGACCTCCTATTTTAAGCAAGTACAGGCAATGTTCACACGATTTGTTTGGGCTAACAAGAAACCACGCCTCTCTCGCACCCTATTAACTCTTCTAAAACATTATGGTGGCTTAGCGCTGCCTGACATTCGGAGATATTATCAAGCAGTTCATCTTGGAAGAGTAATAGATTGGCAACGTCATAGTGATTTGAAGCTATGGGTGAAAATAGAACAGCATCAATCCTTCATACCATTGAGGAGGGCGCTATGGTGTTAGGACTTTGTACCGTCAGATTTAAAATGACATCCTTTGATAGGGAACACCCTGAAACAATGTTCACAGGTTATTATACATGCAGAGCAAACGACCAAGACATCCCCTTTAACTCTGATTATTGGGAATCCCAAATTCCTCACAGGGCTCCCAATCACACAATTTTTGACCTTACGTGAGATGGAGCGAATTACTGCATCACAGTTTGTGATAGGAGATAGATGGCCTACTATAGATAAGTTGATGAACCTCGCAGGCCCCTATCGACTTACATTCTGGAATGCAGCTCAGTTACACCACTTCCTTCAGACTATACCAGATCCACAGGCATATATTAGGCAATTAACCCTATTTGAGGAGTATTGCTCTGGAATAGAACCATTATCTCATGTCCTTTCTAGGACTTATACTAGGGATGAGCTCGGTGTTCGAGTCGAACATACGTTCGACTCGAACATCGGCTGTTCGATCGTTCGACGAAGATCGAACGATTTGGGCCGTTCGCGCCTAATTCGAGTGACGCGAACGGCCCACAATGCACTACGCCATCGCAGTGTCATCCAGGCGCTGTGATTGGCCAAGCATGCACTGTGACCCCGCATGCTTGGCCAATCACAGCGCCGGCAGCGAGGAGAGCAATGATTGGCCACAGGCAGGATGCCTGTGGCCAATTATTGCTGAGGGTGTTTAGTACACGCCCCACACTATAAAAGGCCGCCAGCACGGCGGCCTAGTGTAGTGTGTTCCGGAGCAGGGAAAGAGAAGCAGAGGCAGGGACAGTGACATTTTTTTTTCTTGCTTAACCTGGATTCCTTTAGTTTAGGGAAAGAGAAGGATAGGTAGGGAGAGTGTCAGTGTGTTTTACTGTGCTAATCCTTGTTTGTAGGGACAGGGAAGGACAGTGAGGGAAATTCTCCTTGTGCTATACCGTGCTAAAGCATTGATCATCAACCATCTTTAAAAAAACATTTTTTCTAGGGACAGAAAACTATAGGTAGGGAGAGTGTCAGTGTGTTTTACTGTGCTAATCCTTGTTTGTAGGGACAGGGAAGGACAGTGAGGGAAATTCTCCTTGTGCTATATTGTGCTAAAGCATTGATCATCAACCATCTTTAAAAAAACATTTTTTTATAGGGACAGAAAACTATAGGTAGGGAGAGTGTCAGTGTGTTTTACTGTGCTAATCCTTGTTTGTAGGGACAGGGAAGGACAGTGAGGGAAATTCTCCTTGTGCTATAGTGTGCTAAAGCATTGATCATCAACCATCTTTAAAAAAACATTTTTTCTAGGGACAGAAAACTATAGGTAGGGAGAGTGTCAGTGTGTTTTACTGTGCTAATCCTTGTTTGTAGGGACAGGGAAGGACAGTGAGGGAAATTCTCCTTGTGCTATACTGTGCTAAAGCATTGATCATCAACCATCTTTAAAAAAACATTTTTTATAGGGACAGAAAACTATAGGTAGGGAGAGTGTCAGTGTGTTTTACTGTGCTAATCCTTGTTTGTAGGGACAGGGAAGGACAGTGAGGGAAATTCTCCTTGTGCTATACTGTGCTAAAGCATTGATCATCAACCATCTTTAAAAAAACATTTTTTATAGGGACAGAAAACTATAGGTAGGGAGAGTGTCAGTGTGTTTTACTGTGCTAATCCTTGTTTGTAGGGACAGGGAAGGACAGTGAGGGAAATTCTCCTTGTGCTATACTGTGCTAAAGCATTGATCATCAAGCATCTTTAAAAAAACATTTTTTATAGGGACAGAAAACTATAGGTAGGGAGGGTGTCAGTGTGTTTTACTGTGCTAATCCTTGTTTGTAGGGACAGGGAAGGACAGTGAGGGAAATTATCCTTGTGCTATAGTGTGCTAAAGCATTGATCATCAACCATCTTTAAAAAAACATTTTTTCTAGGGACAGAAAACTATAGGTAGGGAGAGTGTCAGTGTGTTTTACTGTGCTAATCCTTGTTTGTAGGGACAGGGAAGGACAGTGAGGGAAATTCTCCTTGTGCTATAGTGTCCTAAAGCATTGATCATCAACCATCTTTAAAAAAACATTTTTTCTAGGGACAGAAAACTATAGGTAGGGAGAGTGTCAGTGTGTTTTACTGTGCTAATCCTTGTTTGTAGGGACAGGGAAGGACAGTGAGGGAAATTCTCCTTGTGCTATACTGTGCTAAAGCATTGATCATCAACCATCTTTAAAAAAACATTTTTTCTAGGGACAGAAAACTATAGGTAGGGAGAGTGTCAGTGTGTTTTACTGTGCTAATCCTTGTTTGTAGGGACAGGGAAGGACAGTGAGGGAAATTCTCCTTGTGCTATACTGTGCTAAAGCATTCCTCATCAACCATCTTTGAAATCCTTGTTTTTTGGACAGTCAGGGAAATTGTCATTGTGCTATTCTGTGCGAAAGCAATCATCCTCAACCATATTTAGAAATCCTTAAGTAAAGGGACAGAGAAGGACACCTGAAGGTAGCCCTTATTGCTTTTTTCCCATCTCCCTGCAGGCCATCCATTAGAATGTCTGGAAGGCAAACAAGGAGAGGCAGACAGTCAGGAGGCAATAAAAGAGGGCAAGCAGGCTCTGTGTCTGGGGGCAACAGTGCTGGTCGTGGACGCGGTGCATTGTCATCAGCACATGGCCATGGGACACGCTTGTCCTTCTTTTCGGCAGCTGGACATGTTGAGCCACATCATGCCGAAGACTTGGTAGAGTGGATGACCAAGCCCTCCTCCTCCTCCTCATCCTCTCTCACCCAGGCTCAGGGTACTGGCAAAGCAGCTGCCAAAGCGTCCTCTTCCCTGGTATCAATGTCAGACTCATCATCAGTCACTCCTTCCCTAGACCCACCATGTCCTCCTCCTGAGGAGTCCCCCGAACTGTTTGAGCACAGTGTTGGGTACATGCTCCAGGAGGATGCCCAGCGTTTCGAAGGGTCTGATGATGAAACCCAGCTACAGGAAGGCAGTAGCGTGAGAGCAGACAGAGGGGATGCTCAAGAAGGACACCAATCTGGCAGTCATGTTCCAGCAGCTGCAGCATACTGCCAGATTGGCTCCAGTGATGAGGAGGGAGGGGATGATGAGGTCACTGACTCCACGTGGGTGCCTAATAGGAGAGAGGAGGAGGAGGAGGATGAGGAGGAGGCACATCTCCAACGAGGCAGGATGCCCTTTGGTGGCCAGCGTAAGGGCAGTACACCGACGGAATCACACAGCAGAGCTCCGCCTGTGCAGGGCGCTGCCTCTGCCCATCATTCAAAAAGTTCTTTGGTGTGGGCCTTTTTTGAGGCTAGTGCATCAGATCGCACAGCTGCTGTTTGCAACATATGTCTCAAGCGTATATCGCGTGGCCAAAACATCAGCCGCTTGGGTACCACATGCCTGACCAGACATATGTTGACCTGCCATGCAGCTCGTTGGCAAGCCTACCTCAAAGACCCACACCAAAGAACAAAGCGGACCTCTCCTTGCACCGCATCAGCTGGGATCTCCAACCCCACTATAACTTCAGTCCTCTCTGAAACATGCACTGAGAGGAATGAAGGTGTAGAATTAGGTGTGTCACAGCCAAGTACTTGCGGCCACTCTGCTAGCAGTACACCGACGTCCGATTCTAGCAGGCAAATTTCCCTGCCCCAGCTGCTGGACCATCGAAAGAAGTTCACTCCCAGCCATCCACATGCCCAGCGGTTGAATGCTAGCTTGGCTAAATTGCTAGCGCTTCAACTGCTGCCTTTTCAGTTGGTAGACTCGGCCCCCTTCCGTGAGTTTGTGCAATGTGCGGTTCCTCAGTGGCAGGTTCCCAAACGCCACTTTTTCTCACGGAAGGCTATTCCGGCTCTCTACCGGCATGTGGAAGGCAATGTCTTGGCCTCGCTGGAAAGGGCGGTCAGCGGTAAGGTGCATATTACCGCTGACTCATGGTCCAGCAGGCATGGACAGGGATGTTACCTTTCTTTCACGGCCCATTGGGTCACTCTTTTGGCAGCTGGGAAGGATGCAGGACAAGGTGCAGTAGTGTTGGAGGTTGTTCCACCGCCACGCCTCCAAAATGCTACTACTGGTTGTGACACACCTCTCTCCTCCACCCCCTCCTCTTCTTCTTCCTCCATGGCCTCTTCCTGTGCTTTGTCCTCTGAACCAGCGGTGCTCCGTAGGCGTTCAAGGGGCTACGCAAGTACGCAGGCAAAAAGATGCCATGCCGTGCTTGCGCTGGTGTGTTTGGGGGACAGAAGCCACACTGGGGCAGAGGTCCTGTCTGCTCTGCAGGGCCAGGCCGAGAGGTGGTTGACGCCACGCCAGCTTAAGCCAGGAATGGTGGTTTGCGACAATGGCACCAACCTCCTCTCCGCCCTCCGACAGGGACAACTGACCCATGTGCCCTGTGTGGCTCACGTCCTTAACCTGGTGGTGCAGCGGTTCTTGGGCAGGTACCCGGGCTTACAGGATGTCCTGAGGCAGGCCAGGAAAGTCTGTGTGCATTTCCGCAGATCTTATAATGCCAGTGCTCGCCTGGCTGAGCTGCAAAAGGAGTTGAACCTGCCCAAGAACCGCCTTATATGTGACATGCCCACCAGGTGGAACTCAACGTTGGCCATGCTGCAGCGGCTGCACACGCAGCAGAGGGCCATCAATGAGTACCTGTGCGACTACGGCACCAGGACAGGGTCATGGGAGCTCAGGTTTTTTTCACCACGCCAGTGGGGCATGATCAGGGATGCATGCACTGTCCTGGCACCATTTGAAGAGGCCACGAGGATGGTGAGCAGTGACAGTGCATGCATCAGTGACACTGTACCTCTTGTCCACCTGTTGGAGCACACGCTGCGTGGAATAATGGACAGGGCACTTGAGGCAGAACAGAGGCAGGAAGAGGAGGACTTCCTTGCCTCTCAAGGCCCCCTTTACCCAGACAGTGTTCCTTCTGTCCCACCCATCGCACAGGAAGAGGAGGAGGAGGAGGAGGATTGTGTCAGCATGGAGGTGGAGGCTGGCACTCAGCATCATCAGCAGCAGTCTTTTAGGGATGATTTACCGTCCCAAGAAACCAGTGGACTTGTACGTGGCTGGGAGGAGGTGGCTGCGGATCATGTCGTCCTTAGTGACCCAGAGGACTCCGGACCGAATGCCTCAGCTAACCTACGCTGCATGGCCTCCCTGATCCTGCAAAGTCTGCGGAAGGATCCTCGTATTCTTCGGATCAAGGAGAGGGACCATTACTGGCTGGTCACTCTCCTTGATCCACGGTACAAGGGTAAGGTTGCGGACCTTATGTTACCGTCGCAGAGGGAGCAGAGGATGAGACAACTCCGGGAGGCCTTGCAGAAAGGTCTGTGCAACGCGTTCCCAGAGACTGGGAGGTTACAAACTCCTGGTCCTGGACAACGAGTTGCTGAGGCTTCGGCCAGTCAAAGAAGGAGCGGTGGGGAAGGTGGCCGTCTGACCGATGCGTTCAGACAATTCTTTAGTCCGCAGCCCCAAAGTATGATCGGTTCCAGCAACCATCGCCAGCGTCTGATAAACATGGTGCAGGAATATCTAGGGGCAAGGTCAGACTTGGACACCTTCCCCACCGAAAATCCTCTGGCTTACTGGGTCTTGAGGATGGATTACTGGCCAGAGCTTGCACAGTATGCAATTGAGCTACTGGCCTGTCCTGCATCCAGCGTTCTTTCGGAACGCACATTCAGTGCTGCTGGAGGATTTGTCACGGATCACAGGGTGCGCCTGTCCACCGACTCGGTTGATCGACTGACTTTCATCAAGATGAACCAGTCTTGGATCACCACCAGCTACCACACACCTGATGCTGATATAACAGACTAATTGATTTTAACATGTCACATCCCTTCAAGACTGATGCTGATGCTGAGTGCCTGTGCTGTTATGTTGACTGGCTATCCTCCTCCTCCGAGTCCTCAATGATACGATTGATGATGATAGCTTGGAAGATCATTTTTGTTTATGGGTGCCGCCACCAGTGGCTAAGGCCCAATTTTTCAGCCCCTGTTTAACAGGGGCGTGTAATTACAATTTTTGAAGCAATACTTTGCAACAGGGCTCATTGCTGTGCTCCAAGTACAGTATCTGTGAGGGGTTGCAGTGTTGTGCCACCAGTGCCTAAGGCCCAATTTTTCAGCCCCTGTTCAACAGGGGCATGTAATTACAATTCTTGATCTAATAATTCACAGCAGGGCCCATTGCTGCACCCACCAAGAGTAACTCTGAGGGCTTACAGTGTTGTGGCAACGCCACCACCACCACCACCACGAAAGGCCCAATTTTTCAGCCCCTGTTCAAAAGGGGCATGTAATTACAATTCTTGATCTAATAATTCACAGCAGGGCCCATTCCTGCACCCACCAAGAGTAACTCTGAGGGCTTACAGTGTTGTGGCAACACCACCACCACCACCACCACCACGAAAGGCCCAATTTTTCAGCCCCTGTTCAACAGGGGCATGCAATTACAATTCTTGATCTAATAATTCACAGCAGGGCCCATTGCTGCACCCACCAAGGGTAACTGTCAGGGCTTACAGTGTTGTGGCACCAGCACCACCATCAAAGGCCCAATTTTTACTACCACTGTTCAACAATTATATGTAATTACAATTCCTGATATAATAGTTGACAGCAGGGCGTTCCAGCACCAACCAAGAGTAACTGTGAGTGCTTACAGTGTTGTGCCAACACCAACAACTAAGGGGCCTATTTCTGCAGAGTATATACGGCAGGTCCCTACTTTCAAACATCCAACTTACAAACGACTCCTACTTGCAAACGCAAGAAGACAACAGGAAGTGAGAGGAAATCTACCCCTAGGAAGGAAAATTCTCTCCTGTAAGAATTAATATGGGAGAAAGGTGTCTCCTCTGTACTGATGCTTTATCACCAATCCTTGTTTCAAGAAAAACACCACATTTCAAAAACAGTTGTCATTGGGACGGAAAGTGAGGTGAAATGTTCTGAACAGGGGCACAGACAGCAAAACAAATGTTACAGGGGTGATAACCCTTACCTATGTTTTCCAAAAAGTTAAAAAATAGATTTTTGGGCTGGAGCTACACTTAAACAATGTACCTGTTCAAAATTACAAACACATTCTACATAGGAACAAACCTACAGTCCCTGTCTTGTATGCACCGCCTGTATACGGCTGTTCAGAGTATATAGGGCCTTTTTTATTTTGTGTGCGGTGTTCCCCTTAATATCCATACAAGACCCAAAGGGGCTGGTAATGGGCTGGGGTAGGGGGGGGGGGGGGGGTCATGGGGTAGCTATGCCATTTTTCTTAAAGATTTTCATCCATATTACCGGGACCAGACATTACATTAAAGCCGCAAGCAGTTTTAAATGGCTTTTTTTTCCTTTAGAAGTGTCATTTTGTGCAGGGACAGTTCTAAACACGGGAAACACATGGCACTTCACAGGCATACTTTAGACACCCCCCAGGTACGATATTTAAAGGAATATTTGACTTTTTTTTTCACTTTATGCATCATTAAAATGACTGCTCCCGAAAAACGACCGTTTTTAAAACTTCTTTTTGCATTGATACATGTCCCCTGGTGCAGAACCCGGGTTCCCAAACCCTTTTTAGGACAATAACATGCATAATAGTCGTTATAATTAGCACTTTAGAATTCGAACGTTCGCATCCATTGTATTTAATAGGGTTCTAATGTTCGTACGAACGTTCGGTCCGTTCGCGGGTTCTGGTGCGAACCGAACCCGGGGGTGTTCGGCTCATCACTAACTTATACGTCACTCAACTCCCCACGGGAACAGCCAGAGCTTACTTGTATATTAAAATGGGCTCTAGATTTGCATCGCACGTTTACTACAGCACAAATACAAGCTATGATTAGTCTCTCTTGTAAATCCTCAATTTGAACCAAGATACAGGAGACTAATTATAAGATATTGACGAGATGGTATATGACACCTAGTCGACTTCATATCATGTTTCCTGATACACCAGAATATTGCTGGCGATGTGGTGCAAATAGAGGGACTATTCTACATATATTTTGGACATGCTCCAAACTGACTGCTTTTTGGACAATGGTTCGGAATATTTCTCAGAAATTTACTAACTTTCAAATTCCGAATGATCCGGCGCTTTTTTTGTTGCATGTCTCTAATATGTCAATAAAAAAATATAGAAAGTCCATCCTATGCCACCTACTAAATGCAGCTAAATCCTGCATCCCTCTGCTGTGGAAACAACAGATTCCACCAACCACAGCAATGTGGCTGAGGAAGGTGGAAGATATTAGAAGGATGGAAGATTTGTTTTTGACATCAACTGATAGACAGGAGGTGTATAGAAAGATATGGACTCCTTGGAATTTGTTTATTCACTCAGAAGAGGGTAAATCCCTCTTAGGGCTATAAAGCATTTATATGAATTGAAGTCAGGAGTAGTGATGAGCCGAACAACCCCGGGTTCGGTTAGCACCAGAACCCGCGAACGGACCGAAAGTTCACACGAACTTTAGAACCCTATTAAATACAATGGATGCGAACGTTCGAAATCTAAAGTGCTATTTATAATGACTAATATGCATGTTATTGTCCTAAAAAGGGTTTGGGAACCCGGGTTCTGCACCAGGGGACATGTATCAATCCAAAAAAAAGTTTTAAAAACGTCAGTTTTTCGGGAGCAGTCATTTTAATGATGCATAAAGTGAAAAAAAAAGTCAAATATTACTTTAAATATCATACCTGGGGGGTGTCTAAAGTATGCCTGTGAAGTGCCACGTGTTTCCCGTGTTTATAACTGTCCCTGCACAAAATTACATTTCTAAAGGAAAAAAAGCCATTTAAAACTGCTTGCGGCTTTAATGTAATGTCTGGTCCCGGTAATATGGATGAAAATCTTTAAGAAAAATGGCATAGCTACCCCATCACAGCCCCCCCCCCTACCCCAGCCCATTACCAGCCCCTTTGGGTCTTGTATGGATATTAAGGGGAACCCCGCACATAAAATAAAAAAGGCTCTATATACTCTGAACAGCCGTATACAGGCGGTGCATACAAGACAGGGACTGTAGGTTTGTTCTTATGTAGAATCTGTTTGTAATTTTGAACAGTTACATTGTTTAAGTGTAGCTCCAGCCAAAAAATCTATTTTTAAGCTTTTTGGAAAACATAGGGAAGGGTTATCACCCCTGTAACATTTGTTTTGCTGTCTGTGCAGTGTGCACCTGTTCAGAACAGTTCACCTCACTTTCCGTCCTAATGACAAATGTGTTTTGAAAATTTGGGGGTTTTATTGAAACAAGAATTGGTGATAAAGCATCAGTGGAGAGGAGACACTTTTTTTCCCATATTAACTCTTACAGGAGAGAATTTCCCTTCCTAGGGGTAGATTTCCTCTCACTTCCTGTTGTATCCTTCCGTTTGCAAGGAGGAGTCGTTTGTAAGTTGGATGTTTGAAAGTAGGGGCTTGCCGTATATACTCAGCTGAAATTTGCCCCTTACATGTTGGTGTTGCCACAACACTGTGAGCCCTCACAGTTACTCTTGGTGGGCGCATGAATGGGCCCTGCTGTGAATTATTATATCAAGAATTGTAATTGCATGCCCCTGTTGAACAGGGGCTGAAAAATTGGGCCTTTGGTGGTGGTGGTGGTGGTGGTGTTGACACAACACTGTAAGGCCTCACAGTTAGTCTTGGTGGGCACAGGAATGGGCCCTGCTGTGAATTATTAGATCAAGAATTGTAATGACATGCCCCTGTTAAAGAGGGGCTGAAAAATTGGGCCTTAGCCACTGGTGGCGGCACCCAGAAACAAAAATGTTCTTCCAAGCTATCATCATCAATCGGATCATTGAGGAGGAGGAGGATAGTCAGTCAACATAACAGGACAAACTCTCAGCATCAGCATCAGTCTTGAAGGGATGTGACATTTGAAAATAAATTAGTCTGTTATATCAGCTTCAGGTGTTTGGTAGCTGGTGGTGATCCAAGACTGGTTCATCTTTATGAAGGTCAGTCGATCAACAGAGTCGGTGGACAGGCGCACCCTGTGATCCGTGACAAATCCTCCAGCAGCACTGAATGTGTGTTCTGAAAGAACGCTGGATGCAGGACAGGCCAGTAGCTCAATTGCATACTGTGCAAGCTCTGGCCAGTGATCCATCCTCAAGACCCAGTAAGCCAGAGGATTTTCGGTGGGGAAGGTGTCCAAGTCTGACCTTGCCCCTAGGTATTCCTGCACCATGTATATCAGACGCTGGCGATGGTTGCTAGAACCGCTCATACCTTGGGGCTGCGGACTAAAGAATTGTCTGAACGCATCAGTCAGACGGCCACCTTCCCCACCGCTCCTTCTTTGACTGACCGAAGCCTCAGCAACTCGTTGTCCAGGACCAGGAGTTTATAACCTCCCAGTCTCTGGGAACGCGTTGCACAGACCTTTCTGCAAGGCCTCCCGGAGTTGTCTAATCCTCTGCTCCCTCTGCGACGGTAAGATAAGGTCCGCAACCTTACACTTGTACCGTGGATCAAGGAGAGTGGCCAGCCAGTAATGGTCCCTCTCCTTGATCCGAAGAATACGAGGATCCTTCCGCAGACTTTGCAGGATCAGGGAGGCCATGCAGCGTAGGTTATCTGAGGCATTTGGTCCGGAGTCCTCTGGGTCACTAAGGACGACATGATCCACAGCCACCTCCTCCCAGCCACGTACAAGTCCACTGGTTTCTTGGGACTGTAAATCATCCCTAAAAGACTGCTGCTGATGATGCTGAGTGCCAGGCTCCACCTCCATGCTGACACAATCCTCCTCCTCCTCCTCCTCCTCCTCTTCTTCCTGTGCGATGGGTGGGACAGAAGGAACACTGTCTGGGTAAAGGGGGCCTTGAGAGGCAAGGAAGTCCTCCTCTTCCTGCCTCTGTTCTGCCTCAAGTGCCCTGTCCATTATTCCACGCAGCGTATGTTCCAACAGGTGGACAAGTGGTACAGTGTCACTGATGCATGCACTGTCACTGCTCACCATCCTCGTGGCCTCCTCAAATGGTGCCAGGACAGTGCATGCATCCCTGATCATGCCCCACTGGCGTGGTGAAAAAAAACGAGCTCCCCTGACCCTGTCCTGGTGCCGTAGTCGCACAGGTACTCATCGATGGCCCTCTACTGCGTGTACAGCCGCTGCAGCATGGCCAACGTTGAGTTCCACCTGGTGGGCATGTCACATATAAGGCGGTTCTTGGGCAACTCCTTTTTGCAGCTCAGCCAGGCGAGTACTGGCATTATAAGATCTGCGGAAATGCACACAGACTTTCCTGGCCTGCCTCAGGACATCCTGTAAGCCTGGGAACCTGCCCAAGAACCGCTGCACCACCAGGTTAAGGACGTGAGCCACACAGGGCACATGGGTCAGTTGTCCCTGTCGCAGAGCGGAGAGGAGGTTGGTGCGATTGTCGCAAACTACCATTCCTGGCTTAAGCTTGCGTGGCGTCAACCACCTCTCGGCCTGCCCCTGCAGAGCAGACAGAACCTCTGCCCCAGTGTGGCTCCTGTCCCCCAAACACACCAGCGCAAGCACGGCATGGCATCTTTTTGCCTGCATACTTGCGTAGCCCCTTGAACGCCTACGGAGCACCGCTGGTTCAGAGGACAAAGCACAGGAAGAGGCCACGGAGGAAGAAGAAGAGGAGGGGGTGGAGGACAGAGGTGTGTCACAACCAGTAGTAGCATTTTGGAGGCGTGGCGGTGGAACAACCTCCAACACTACTGCACCTTGTCCTGCATCCTTCCCAGCTGCCAAAAGAGTGACCCAATGGGCCGTGAAAGAAAGGTAACATCCCTGTCCATGCCTGCTGGACCATGAGTCAGCGGTAATATGCACCTTACCGCTGACCGCCCTGTCCAGCGAGGCCAAGACATTGCCTTCCACATGCCGGTAGAGAGCCGGAATCGCCTTCCGTGAGAAAAAGTGGCGTTTGGGAACCTGCCACTGAGGAACCGCACATTGCACAAACTCACGGAAGGGGGCCGAGTCTACCAACTGAAAAGGCAGCAGTTGAAGCGCTAGCAATTTAGCCAAGCTAGCATTCAACCGCTGGGCATGTGGATGGCTGGGAGTGAACTTCTTTCGACGGTCCAGCAGCTGGGGCAGGGAAATTTGCTGCCTGCTAGAATCGGACGTCGGTGTACTGCTAGCAGAGTGCCTGCAAGTACTTGGCTGTGACACACCTAATTCTACACCTTCATTCCTCTCAGAGCAGGTTTCAGAGAGGACTGAAGGTATAGTGGGGTTGGAGATCCCAGCTGATGCGGTGCAAGAAGAGGTCCGCTTTGTTCTTTGGTGTGGGTCTTTAAGGTAGGCTTGCCAACGAGCTGCATGGCAGGTCAACATATGTCTGGTCAAGCATGTGGTGCCCAAGCGGGTGATGTTTTGGCCACGCGATATACGCTTGAGACATATGTTGCAAACAGCAGCTGTGCGATCTGATGCACTCGACTCAAAAAAGGCCCACACCAAAGAACTTTTTGAATAACGGGCAGAGGCAGCGCCCTGCACAGGCGGAGCTCTGCGGTGTGATTCCGTCGGTGTGCTGCCCTTACGCTGGCCCCCCGAGGGCATCCTGCCTCGTTGGAGATGTGCCTCCTCCTCATCCTCCTCCTCCTCCTCTCTCCTATTAGGCACCCACGTGGAGTCAGTGACCTCATCATCCCCTCCCTCCTCATCACTGGAGCCAATCTGGCAGTATGCTGCAGCTGCTGGAACATGACTGCCAGATTGGTGTCCTTCTTGAGCATCCCCTCTCTCTGCTCTCACGCTACTGCCTTCCTCTAGCTGGGTATCATCATCAGACCCTTCGAAACGGTGGGCATCCTCCTGGAGCATGTACCCAACACTGTGCTCAAACAGTTCGGGGGACTCCTCAGGAGGACATGGTTGGTCTAGGGAAGGAGTGAATGATGATGACATTGATACCAGGAAAGAGGACGCTTTGGCAGCTGCTTTGCCAGTACCCTGAGCCTGGGTGGGAGAGGATGAGGAGGATGAGAAGGGCTTGGTCATCCACTCTACCAAGTCTTCGTCATGATGCGGCTCAAGACGTCCAGCTGCCGAAAAGAAGTACAAGCGTGTCCCATGGCCACGTGCTGATGGCGATGCACCGCGTCCACGACCAGCACTGTTGTCTCTAGACACAGAGCCTGCTTGCCCTCTTTTATTGGCTCCTAACTGTCTGCCTCTCCTTGTTTGCCTTCCAGACATTCTAATGACCTGCAGGGAAATGGGAAAACCAACAATAAGGCCTCAGCTTCAGGAGTATATTTTGCAGGAATCACACTACGCCTGCTGTAGGTGCTGCAAATGCCTGTTGGTGTAACACACCAGGAAAAAGCAGCAATACAGGCTAACTTCAGGTGTAATATGGTCAGGAGGCACACTCCGTCCGCTGTAAGTGCCGCAAATGTCTGTTGGTGTAACACACCAGGAAAAAGCAGCAATACAGGCTAAGTTCAGGTGTAATATGGTCAGGAGGCACACTCCGCCCGCTGTAAGTGCCGCAAAATCCTGTTGGTGTAACACACCAGGAAAAAGCAGCAATACAGGCTAAGTTCAGGTGTAATATGGTCAGGAGGCATACTCCGCCCGCTGTAAGTGCCGCAAAATCCTGTTGGTGTAACACACCAGGAAAAAGCAGCAATACAGGCTAAGTTAAGGTGTAATATGGTCAGGAGGCACACTTCGCCCGCTGTAAGTGCCGCAAAATCCTGTTGGTGTAACACACCAGGAAAAAGTAGCAATACAGGCTAAGTTCAGGTGTAATATGGTCAGGAGGCACACTCCGCCCGCTGTAAGTGCCGCAAAATCCTGTTGGTGTAACACACCAGGAAAAAGCAGCAATACAGGCTAAGTTCAGGTGTAATATGGTCAGGAGGCACACTCCGCCCGCTGTAAGTGCCGCAAAATCCTGTTGGTGTAACACACCAGGAAAAAGCAGAAATACAGGCTAAGTTCAGGTGTAATATGGTCAGGAGGCACAGTCCGCCCGCTGTAAGTGCCGCAAAATCCTGTTTGTGTAACACACCAGGAAAAAGCAGCAATACAGGCTAAGTTCAGGTGTAATATGATCAGGAGGCACACTCCACCCGCTGTAAGTGCCGCAAAATCCTGTTGGTGTAACACACCAGGAAAAAGCAGCAATACAGGCTAACTTCAGGTGTATAATGTGCAGGAGGCTTAGCAACAATGACACTGACACTGTCCCCTGCCTATCCTTCTCTCTCCCTGCACACAAGGTTTATCAAAGTATATGACACTGACACTCTCCCTGCCTATCCTTCTCTCTCCCTGCACACAAGGTTTAGCAAAGAATATGACACTGACACTGTCCCCTGCCTATCCTTCTCTCTCCCTACACACAAGGTTTAGCAAAGAATATGACACTGACACTCTCCCTGCCTATCCTTCTCTGTCCCTACACACAACGTTTAGCAAAGAATGGATTTGACACTGTCCCTGCCTATCCTTCACTTTCCCTGCTCCGGAACACACTACACAAGGCCGCCGAGCTGGCGGCTTTTTATAGTGTGGGGCGTGTACTAAACCCCCTCAGCTATAATTGGCCACAGGCATCCTGCCTGTGGCCAATCATTGCTCTCCTCGCTGCCGGCGCTGTGATTGGCCAAGCATGCAGGGTCACAGTGCATGCTTGGCCAATCACAGCGCCGGGATTACACTGCGATGGCGCAGTGTATTGTGGGCCGTTCGCGTCACTCGAATTTGGCGTGAACGGCCCAAATCGTTCATTGTTCGCCGAACGCGCGAACAGCCGATGTTCGAGTCGAACTATGTTCGACTCGAACACCGAGCTCATCCCTAGTCAGGAGAAGTGGTGGATGCGTGGTTTCACAGTAGGATATATTTCCGGGGGCCATCCCTGAATACTGCCTTCCTCCCTTTCTAAATCTTTCTGTAGGAGAGGTCCTTTCCTCTCTCTACTTCTTCCCCCCCCCCCTTTTCCCCTTTTTTTTTTTTTTTTTTATTAAAGTGTATGGAATGGAGCAGTGGAGTCTCATTATACAAGGTTATATGAAGTAGGAGACACAGGTTAAGGTAGCAGTGTGATAAAATGTTATGTTATATGTTTAGATTAATTTATGCTAGATACCTCTGTTTACTACTTTAAAGAAGCAATAACCATATATTTTGTAAATGTTGTTGTATTTTTTGACCCTGTTCATTTCTGAAAAAAATTCAATAAAAAATCTATATTTGGAAAGGAAATGTTTAAAAACCTGGAGGAGTATTGACATTGAAAAAAATTTGAAAACAGTATCATATGAGAAAGAAATATATATGGTAACTGTTGCAGTCACACAGTCACAATGTCTGATACAATGTCTTCCATTCACTTTAAATTGTTAGGTCTTCTATATCATGGATAGTGAAAAATCTCTCTCTACATTGTCGAGTGTTCTCTCTCTCAAGCTGGTTGGCTGAAAAAAAAATGTCCTAAAAAAAAAAAAATATCTAAAGAAAAAAAAACATACTTTACAGCATGGGTGGAGAAAACTCCCACTGCTCCTATTATATTCTGACAGTTGCCACCGCCAGCTCTCAAAATACCCCAAATATTTCCATTCAAAGCCTTTCATTTTTTTAGTTAAGAATGTTGGGCAGGGGTTGGTGTTAGGATCATCATGAATTGATTTTTAGAAGGTTTGTCATGTTTTGGCCAAAATTCACATAGTGTGGGGTAATTTTTACTTTATCTCTAAACCTCCACTGAATGTAATTGCTGAGGAAGGCCATGGAAGTAAAGTGTTTCTATAACTGTCTAACTGGTTGAAGTGATGTCCCTTA
This sequence comes from Rana muscosa, assembly GCA_029206835.1. Lineage (NCBI taxonomy): Eukaryota > Metazoa > Chordata > Amphibia > Anura > Ranidae > Rana > Rana muscosa. Next base: position 541,602,311 of record CM055117.1, on the reverse strand, counting down.
ACTTTCTGTTCTGAAGATCCAACAGGAAAATGTCTTCAAAGTGCGCTGAATTCCAAAACAGTTGTGACAGACTGGAACAAACATCCAACCATTGATGTCAGAATTTGTTCCAGGTTGGCGACTCAGTACTTACTGGAACCATTGGATAAGTTTGCCAGTCAATCTGTACTAGTGTAGCACTACCCCCATAGGAGTTACTGAGGTCAGGGTTCTCCACTGCTGCACAGCCAGTCACACAGCATTTCTTTCTTTCATCCGAACACAGAAATCAATCTTTGACTTGTTTTTGGTAGTTTTATTAGGGGATGATAACTTTGATGGGATAAGGGATAATGGGATGCCCAGTGTGACAGAAATGAAACTTCAGGGATCCACCCCCTATTTACAGACTCCTCTTCTTCCTTCTACCTGCACAAACTTTGTTTCTCTTTGTACAGCTTCTGCTGTTTCACTCCTGGGAGAACTGACAAGCTTTTGTCAGCCCAGCAACAGCCCATTACAGGCAGGAATTCTCAGTCCCTTGCCAAAGCAACACTTAAGGAGTGAACAGATTATTACATCACCTTCTGTTTCCCTGTGGCCACTGATTCCAATTCCACTACTTGCAAAAAATGCTAGACTGTTTGGCTGCCAACAGCTGCACCTGGCTACTTCTCTCTTACCAGTTCTCCTGACTGACACACACTTGGAGATTACCCAGGGCAAGGTTCTACGAAGACTTGGCACACCGCTGTTTTCAAGAGAGCACTGCAACAGTTGGCAGTCTCTCCCCTTGTCTGTCCCTGCACCGTGCCGATCGACTCACTGTCTCTCCTTGCTCTCTCCGCTGCCTCTCTGGCTTGAATCCCTCCAACTGCCTCCTGTGGTGGGATCATTCCAGGCCAGCCTCCAGAGCTCCAGCTCGGAGATAACCCCCCCTACAGGTAAGGAGTTCCTCAAGGGCCACCAATAGCCTCCCTCAACAGTGCCTTTCCATCTTCCACCTGACCACGTGCTGGCATGGCTCATGTCTATTAAGGGCTTTTTTTGGATCCCTGTTGTACCCCCAACCTGGGGATTGACCAAAGGCCCCTAAATAGTCAAGGCAACCCATCCTAGCCCCCGCCCACTATTTCTAGAATGTTCTCCAACAGGGAGAGACCCCAGAAAGCTGGCAGGATGAGTCATGCAGCCCTGGCCTCTAATAACCCTGACCCAGATTCAATGACTCCGGTTTACTCAGAGCCAGACTATATTTTGCTTATAATAACACTTATAGTAGCACACACTAGCGGGTTCTACACTAGCATTTTTTGGACGGAGATATAGGCAATAATAATCTATTAACCCTAGTACATGTTTCTTTAAAATGGCCATCATTGGAAACGTCTCTTTTAAAAGACTGGCTACCACAGAAAGTTGTGCTTATATATTGTAACTATCACAGGCAGTTTTGATCCTGACAGCATTACAGTTAAATCTTTTTACAGGGTTCATATAAATGTGCAGAAAAGGTAAAAAATAAATAAAAATGCAATTAAAAGCATGGCTGTATTAATAGATAGTTCTTACCCTGCCCACACATCAGTATTAGGCACACACGTGCATAGCCCTTGTAATGTTTTCTATAACCCACATATCACTCAAGGCTGAAGGCTTAATGTACAGCGAATAAATCACTGATATACAAAAGGAGGTTAATGTGCACAATTTGGTAGGGAAGAATGATTGAGTATGCATACAAGGATAAAGCAAAAAAGCAAACATCACACAACACTGAAAAAAATAGGATTACAACCTGAGATGAATTGAAATGTAAGGTTACAGCCTGGAGATACCTTTCATAAAATGTTATCTATACAATTCTGTTACTGATCATAGCATATCAAGTGCAAAGACAGAAGGATATTACAAGAAACTATTCACAAATTCAGACCAATGGGTAGTGGTGGGAAGTTTCCACTAGTTATTAGGAGCTCTGTAAATATGCACTGTTCCAATAAATATGACAGTTATGAATATTCATTCCTATTTAAGTAACAGTAACTTCAGGAATGTAAAAATTGGTGAACCTGGAATTAGTATTTAGCTGCAAGCCAGATGAGATTTTATTTGCACAGTTCTGGTATCGTAGATCAGAAATACTTTTAGGATCAATTCACAATTTAGTGCGTGGTTTCTTTGTGTTCATGAATGGGCATTGTGTTAATGCAGTCCTTTTATATTGAATGAGTTCTCAACATTCTACAACATCATACACACCTCATTTTTATTATTGCAACACAACAAAAAACACAGCAGTATGTTGCTTGCTACTGTTTAAGTTTGCTGAGGTGCCATTCAAAATAAATTGTACTGCATCATACTGCACCACATTACTGCATCACATAAGTATGAATGGGCCCATCAAGCAAACGTCTGATTAGTGAAATATCTCTCTTTCTGAAAATGTTGACTATCTTGGTGACCCAATAGCTTCAAAATCACTGAACTGGAGCAAGTATGCATATCAGAGGTTCTGACTTGTATAATGTGGTGCTTGTTCTAGGTCAGTAACTCAAAGTATTGATCCTGGAGACACCCAGTAAAGTAACATTTTCAGAAGAAGGTTAGCAATGGCTGAGTTTATATTTCCTTAAGCAAATATTTCCTTTAATGCGCTGTTGGTTACATAAAAGAAAAATGAAAACCGCATATTCAGTTGACATTCTGTTTTCTTTGTGCAATATAAAATCAAAATAGGTTACATTCTGTGTGAAAATAAAATAATAATCATATATACTAAGTCTGATATATGCCTGTCCACATATATTAATTCTGTTTTGTGTTCTGCACACTAACAGCCTACTGAAGTATTCCAAATTTAATAAACAGAATAAGGCACCTAATTTACTACATTTACTTTCCCTGCCTCAGATAAAGATGACAAACTGGGAATTAGTGAATATATTCAATTACATTAGAAGAAAAGGGTTGATTAAGTAACCGTATAGGATACAAAGTTATCATTTTTCATGTTAAAATATAGAGTGAAATCACCAAGTAAAGCTGCTGATTATCTTTCATATCACTGTATGACCAATGAACATTACAACGATTACCCAGAGGAGACACAGAAAATCAGAGTCTTTTGTCCCAGTCATTTTGTGGTTGGGATTATCACTGTAGAATGAATTATAGGCCAATTTCCATGTTAATTGTGAAAATGCTGTGCATATTACTAAACAAGCTCTCTTGCACACAAATGTAGCTTAATAAATTATATCTTGGCTCATTTACATGTTTTTACACAGTATATGCAATAGCATTTATGTGGAGATGTAAATACATTGGGCTTGAGTTACTAAACCATACACCATTTCATCAAAGAGTCCAAGGAGCTGAGCAAATTCACTAAGAAATGTGGTTCACCAAATAGCACACAATGGTGACTCCATGCACCTGTGGTTCGGAGCAAAAAAGTTTAAATAAAATCCTTCCCTTAAATTGGAACATCCAGCTAACACACCAAAGTAAATAATTATCTCTAAAGCAAAAAAAAAAAAGGAAAAATGTCCAATCACAGACAGGAACCCCCATTCCTAAACAGGATTTGCTGCTTTATTTCAGCACCAGATGGAAAACTTGGCAGATAGGAGGTAGCCATGGCACCCATTCTCCTGTTTATTGCCCATGTTCCAGCTTACAAAAGACAAGAATCTGCCTTCCTGCCTGTCCAACATTCTGTCTACTGTTTTAGCCTTTTTATCTTGCAAAACACCAAAGCCTGGACACCAGATAAACACAGTTCCAGCTACTCTCTTCCAGTTTCCCTTCTTTGAAAAAAATAAACATGGGAAGTGACATGGAATATTCATTCCACCTCCAGATGTTTTTAACATAGTATGCAAAATAACCTTCCACATATATGAATGTTCTTACTGCATTGACTTACATTTATCGGAACTATACAAATCCCAAAATATTTCCCCTGGAAATTCTTATTTAGTTGTGGGGCCACAGTAACATGGTGCAGCACATGTGCATACATAGTATAGTTTTCACTTGTAATGGCAGCTGTGGTTAAAGAGGAGTTATGATCAAAAGGGCTTCTCTTTTGCACGTATGCAGTAAATTACATTTGGTTTCCATCAACTGTGCCAGGGCTAAGGTTATTGGGAGGCAATGCCTCCCTGGACATAGAGCAGTGCTCCTTCTCCTTCCCAACCTGGTGGCCCTGAGCAATTCTGTGTTTTCTAGCAGCTGATGATACTGTGGTCTGGGGTGAGAAAGAATGCCAGAATGAAAGCTGGATAGTTAAATTGTGTTTACAGACAGAACTTGTTTTTTTACAACCCTTTGTAGTTCTTACATCTGTTTGGGGTTCTATTGGGCATTCTAAAATCCCTGTCAGATTTGTGTTGCTGTCTGCGTCCCGGTTGAAGATTTTCCCTCACTTCCTGATAGGCAAAATATCTTTAACAGAGGCCAAGATAACAATATAAACCCAGTAGTGGTTTTAACCCTACCCCACTCTAATCAAAAAAAATGAAGACAATTTTTTATCATCTATTGAGAGACACAGGACTGTATTAAGTCCTGAATATGTGAATTAACAGCGCTAGCAGAATATTGAACAACAAATTAATAATGTGCTCAAAAATGATGCATTTCCGGTTTCTCAAACCAGTGACGCAATTTGCGCCGCCCATGGAACACACGCCGTCCTAGCGGCGGACCCAGAACTTACACTTATTGCCTGTTTAACACAGATGTCTAGTGAGTGGCGCTGTTTGATTGCGCAGCACACACAGCAATACCGGTACATCACTATTGGCTTTTTTCTGTCTTCCCCATTATGATTGATCTACCTCGGTCCACCCATGTGAACACCCATATGAAGCTTCTCTTTTAGTTCATTCCTCGTACACAGATCTTGTAGATCACTTTTTTTTTACCACAGACTGCAAAGCTGGGGTCACTCCGGTGAGTGGGGTCACAAGAGGGAAGTGTGGCACTTGAACACTTTATCCTGGATCACAGAAGCACTTTATTTTGGAGCACTCAGCACTTTATTATATATATATACGTTTGATAATATTATCACGGTTAATGTTTTTGAGCACATTATTAATTTGTTGTTCAAGATTCTACTAGCGCTGTTAATTCACATATTCATTCTAGAGGTTTTTAGTACCTTTGTAATAGCTGCTGCAGTTTATTCATTGTTTAGTCATTCATTATTCCACTTACGCAAGTTTTTTATAAACACAAATATTAAGTTTTGGACATGGGGACTTCGGGGTATACTGCTGACTTCAGGAAAACAAAAAATGTAACGTCATCTCTTGTAAAATCCTGCCTTCAAACGTCATGCTTCGGTTTTTGCTAGTGTCCTAGGAGGTTGAATGCCTTTCTTCTCTGTTGTGGAAAATATCTATAAAATCGATTATTTTCTAAAATAAAATAAAATATTTTTTACTGAACTTTTTTTTCTTCAAGATTCTTGATACACCATGGATATTTTTCTCTTTGGTATCTGCAAGCAATATCTCAGACAGAATGCATGAGCATCTCTTCACAGCAGCTATTCGAATCAGTACATCATCAGCAAAAGCTTTGGCCATACCCAGACCAGCCTGGACTGAAGATTGGGGGTTAAGTCTGGAATGTGACATTCAGGCACGTGGCTTTGCTTTTGACGGTTTACAGACCTTAGTGTATTGTGTTATTTAACTTCAGACTAAATCTGTAAGATGGGGAAAAGATAGCCTAGATGTCCTCCAGATGCTAGACTTAGCAGTATGACATTTTCAAATCTGTTTGTACTGTGTCCAGGGGCGGATCCAGAGTCTAGTCTCGGGAGGGGCACTGCCAGAAAATATGTTTTTTTGGGGGCAATTTATCGGGGAAATGGCTGGTATTGGCGCTTCAATTATCACGGCCTCATGGTTATTATGGTCTCAGGATGATTGAAGCGCATTATTTCTATTATTACATTGTAATATAAAAATAAATAGTTCAACTCACCATAATGCAGAATCAGTGGGAGCCCCGAGTGTGTCACTTGCCACGTCGCCTGCCACCAAATGCGGATTGTCACTTGTCACTTGCCACGTCGCCTGCCACCAAATGCGGATTGTCATTTGCCATGTTGCCTGCCACCAAATGCGTATTGTCACTTGCCACGTCGCCTGCCACCAAATGCGGATTGTCACTTGCCACGTGTCCTTCCACCAAATGCGGATTGTCACTTGCCACGTCACCTGCCACATGTTGCGTATTGTCACTTGCCACGTCACGGATTGTCACTTGCCACGTGTCCTTCCACCAAATGTGGATTGTCACTTGCCACGTCACCAGCCACACGTTGTGTATTGTCACTTGCCACGTCACGGATTGTCACTTGCCACGTCGCCCACCACACATTGCGGATTGTCACCTGCCACCAGATGTGCATTGTCACTTGCCACGTCACCTACCACATGTTGCAGATTGTCACCTGCTGTGTCACTTTCCTGCTAAGGTGCTCTGTCCCAAAGTCAGGCAGCAGAGAGATGATGTAATCTCTCTGCTGCCCATGGCTGCCTGCACAGTGAGGGCGGAACTGCAAGGATGCAGGGCGGGCGCCGGGAGATGATGTCATCTCTCTGCTCCCGTGCCTGCCAGCTCCCTGATTGGCCAGCAGCGCTCACACACCGAGCCGCCCAGCTACCCCCCCACTCACCTGTCCACTCACCGACCGCCCGATATCTCGCCCGCGGGGCCGCACACCCACGGACTCGTGGAGCCACCCGCGGAATCGCGGAGCCGCCCGCACACCCGCCTAATCGCGAAGCTGCCTGCACACCCGCAAAGCCGCACGCACACCCGCGGATCCGCCCACACACCCGCGGAATCGCGGAGCCACCCGCGGAATTGGGGAGCCGCCCGCACACCCCCAGAATCGCGGAGTCGCCTGCACACCTGCGGAGCCGCCCACACACCCGCGGAGCCACTGGCACACCTGCGGCATCGCGGAGCCACCCGTGGAATCGCGGAGCCGCCCGCGGAATCACAGAGTCACCCACAGAGCTGCCCGCTCTTGCCTGCATTCTCAGAGGGGGCAATTGCTCCGTTGCCCCCCCCTTGATCCGCCCCTGACTGTGTCAGTAGGCCTCAGAGTGTTTTATCTGATCCCAAAACTATGGCATAGCTGTTTGTGTGACCCAATCTCTACTCTCTCACTTTGTTAGTGAAGTGTTCAAAGTGAATATACACTATAGGTCCTCAGTATTGCATTGAAAGTTCTAACTGTAACTGATCTGGTGCTTTGTGAGTTAAAGAGACATAAACTGTAAAGTTTTTTTTTACCTTAATGCATTCTATGCATTAAAGTAAAAAACCTTCTGCTGTCTGGTACCACCCCCTGCCAAATACATACCTGAGTTGTCTCTCGTTCCAGCGTTCTGCCTGTCTGCAACCCCACTATCCTCACTTCATGAATTCACAGGCTATACTGACAGTATAAACAAAATAAATTGTTCTAGTCTGTGAATGTAAACAATACTTGTACTGCTATGACACAATAAAAGTAAAACATCATAAAGTTCAAAGTGCAAAAAACAAATAGTGAAATCATTAATAGTAATAAATAAGTCCTTTTTGTACAAAGAAAAAATATTCTACCACCAAGTGACTTGATGCAGAGTTTTCTGTGGCACACCACATGCAGTAGTCAAGGACTCCTACCAGATGGTCGGGACCACCTATCACAAGGATGGTCAAACAGGCAAGCAGAATAACCTCTGCAGGGTAGCAAAAATATAGCCTCCAAGGACAATGGGATAGCAGATAAATCCTTCCTGTAGTCTCCCCTTGTGGCTGGCCATCCCAATCATTCAGGGGCAGAAGATTTTCATACAAAGAAAAGGAGCTCCAATAGTGTAATACCGTTAAGGCAAAGTTTATGGAAAAAGGAAAGCAAAATTGCTACTTACAATGTAAAAATTGGTATGTGAACATAAAATGAATTGCCGGCAAAGACAGAACAAACACCTGCACTTCCGTGGTCACGTGGGATGCGATGGCGTCAGGGCGTAGCACCGTATGACATGTTTCGTCACACGTCCCAGGGGCCCCAGGAAGACGTCACACGTGATGAAACATGTCGGGTGGGGCTATGCGCTGATGTTGGATCGAGAGACAACTCAGGTAAGTATTTGGTAAGAGTCCTTGACTACTGCATGTGGTGTGCCACAGAGAACCCTGCATCAAGTCACTTTGTGGTGGACTATACGCTTATTCATGGATGTTTTTCTTTATACTAAAAGGACTTATTTATTACTATTAATGATTTCATTATTTGTTTTTTGCACTTTATGATGTTTCACTTGTTTAGTGTGTCATAGCAGTACAAGTATTGTTTACATTCACAGACTAGCGCAATTGAATTTTGTTTATGCATGTTACCTGGTTTATATCACTTGGTTTATCGCTGCAGTCCTTAGTTCTCATTTCACGTTCATATATATTTTAGCGCAGTATATCACCCCTTTTATACACTGACAGCAGCCATTGGCTTCTGCTGCTGTTAGTAAAATTTAGTGAGGAGGGAGTGGGGGTGTGGCTGAGCTGTGCTGTGTCTATGGTCAGCTTTAATATGGTTTGTGACCTTAACTCACTAAACTCTGCTTCTAGCACTTTCCAGACCACTGTGTAATGTGTCAGTCAAATGCAGTGTGAACTCCTAGTCCAGAGCTGTAGTACAATGTCTGCTGTGATTGTCTCTTCACATCATTGCCCTTGTTAAAGACACCCTATCGCCAGACAATTTATTTCAAAAACAATCTTCCCATAAGACTATATTTGCATTAATGTATTTTAGGCATGTTATTTAACTGTAAAAGCCTCTCTTGTATTGTCATCCAAACCCCCTGAGACTGCTGCTAGGTGCCGCCATCTTGGATGTGATGTCAGCCGCCCCAGCAGACTCTGAGCTGTCGCTCAATTGACACTCTATAGTTTTCCTCTTCACGCTTCATCTAAAGGATGTATAAAGAGTTGAGGAGCAGAGAAGCTGGGCCAGCACAGAAAGTAATAAGTCCTTCCCAGAAGAGGAAAGGGCTATGATGTGGAGGGAGGAGGGAGGGTTCTCTGCTAGTGAAATAATGCCGCGTACACACGATCGATTTTCCCGTCGGAAAAACCTTGGATGGTTTTTCCGACGGAATTCCACTCAAGCTTGTCTTGCATACACATGGTCACACAAGATTTCTCTGAACTTTTGAGCATTAAGAAGGCGGTGACGTACAGCACTACGACAAGGCGAGAAAAAGAAGTTCAATGCTTCCGAGCATGTGTCGAATTGTTTACGTTGTTTTTTTTACTGTCGGAATTGCATACAGACGAACGGATTTTCCGATAGGAATTTTTCCCGTTGGAAAAATAGAGAACCTGCTCTCAAACTTTTGCTGGCGGGAATTCCGACAGAAAAAGTCTGATGGCGCATACACACGGTCGGAATTTCCGTTCAAAAGCTCACATCAGATTTTTTCCGACGGGAAATCCGGTTGTGTGTACGCGGCATGACTCATAAATTATGGGTAGATAAAACACTGCACACTGATTTCCTGGGGTTTTACCTGCAATTTTTAAAGTTGATGACAAGATCTCTTTAAAAGCTGTCTGTCAGCACCTCAGACCGATAGTTCAAAAGTCTCAAATCCCAAGCGTAAACATAATTCCAGCCTCACAAATGTGACAAACTAAATGTGACCTCTGCATCAGCCAGAAATCCTATTACTCCTAATTAATATTCACATGGTTAGTTATTCATTGGATTCCTAGTGGATTGCTTAACATTCGATAAAAGGGTCACTTTAAATGTCCATGCTTTGCGTACTGATAGAAAGATATATTAACTAAATCCCTAATTAGAGTACTGATCTTTTTTTAACATGGGAACATCTAGGGGATGCATAGAGAAGGGAGAGAAAGTGGGATTATAGCGGTGCTGAGGTATCACAATGTCAACATTATTGGATTTTAATATATTTATTAAAATATCATTTCATATAGATTTGATACATAGTATATAGTAAAGGAGAAAAAATTTATAAAAACTAATTAATTAAACAGATAACATAGCCTTATGGGTCGCTGGTGTTCCCAAATAGAGTGAAAAGGTGGTTGGGTGAAATGTAATATCCCAATATATTTTGCCAATCTTGGCTTCCTCAGGGGAGTACGCTATGGCCACCAGACTTTATACAGCCAGCTCTTCGATCAAAACGGGCAAGAGGAACCTACATGTGGAGCCCCACATGGAGTGTGTAGAAATTTCCAGACACTTGGGATCATGCAGAGAGCAATGTTCAGCCGTAGGGGGCAGAAACAGGACCCAGTCTGTTTAATATGTTTAAATATAAACAATGGCGGGGGCGGGCAAAAACTGATTGTCATGTAAATATGCCAGAAGATAGTTGGTCGTGAGCCAGTCTAACAGGTCAGCAAACACTGTATCAGGATTACATGAAGTAAGGTCGCCCCCGTATTCTAGCTGGCCCGGATTGAGCGAAGAGCTGGCTGTCTAAAGTCTGGTGGTCATAGCGTACTCCCCTGAGGAAGCCAAGATTGGTGAAATATATTGGGATATTACATCTTATCTGACCACCTTTTCACTCTATTTGGGAACACCAGCGACCCATAAGGCTATGTCATCTGTTTGATTAATTTGTTTTTATCAATATTTTCTCCTTTACTATATACTATGTATCAAATCTATATGAAATTATATTTTAATAAATATATTAAAATCCAATAATGTTGACATTGTGATACCTCAGCACCGCTATAATCTCACTTTCTCTCCCTCCTCTATACCTATTTACCTGGGATGAGGTGCATATTTTGTTTTGAAACTATTCGGATCCTTCTTCTATATATCCAACTAGGGGATGCAGTAATGGCAACAGTTTCCTGAATTTTAATTACCATCACCAACCATAGGTTTTAGCTTTTTCATACCAGTGAGGGCTATGTTAAGTACAGAATACCAAGATAATTGTTTTCACTACTACTGTCAGTTTAGGTTTAAAGTCAATTTTTGGGGTATAATATGAACATTTAAAGAGAGTCCATAGATGGGGACTCTCTTTAGATGTTTATATTCTATCTGCATATTTAAGGAGGTTGCGAGAAGACTATTATAATAATTGCATTTATCACTGATTGTTTTATTGTTTTTACTTTGTTATTGTGTGTAAGTGCACAATCCATTTGATATACATTAAAACGGCTGTGATTGAGTGGTATAGTATATTTTTTGGGTATGCTTATGTTTTCGTGTAAACTTGTCCCAGAAGGATGACAGACAACCACAGTCCCAGTGTTTCTGATCAGCCTCAGCTGATCAGAATATGCACGATCCAGAATTACTTAAAGTATATACTGAGATACTATAGTCAATCCTTAAAAAAAGATGTTGGAACATTTGAGAGAATTTGGTAAGCATGCTAATGACATAAAGAAATATAACTTCTACTGCTGTACATATTTTTGCACATCATGCCTACCATAATTTCATTGATTCATATATTTTGTTTAAAATGTCAATAAAGGCCCTTTAAAAAAAAATCTTCCCCCTGCAAAGTAATAGCATAATGCGCTAGTATGCATCACATACTAGCACATTATGAAAGACTTACCTTAAAACAAAGCACTCCAGCAGTGCGCTGTCACCGCTGACTGGGCTTCCGTCTTCACCTGATCCACCTTCTGGGTTTGCAGGCTCCATGACGTCACGTGGACATTGCCATGTTTGTAAATGTATCCAAAATACTTATTACACATGACCGTATTAATTGCAGTATATTTAGGGTAGTTCTTTAAGGTGTTCTATGGTCAAAGCATATACTTTCATATAATAACTTCATCATTGTAATAGCAATACAAACAATAGTGATTTTATTCCTTTCATGTTGTGAGTGATATCAGCTGACCATCTTTTTCCACAAATTCCTGTATTCCCTTCATGCTTTGTAGCTTTTCCTCTGTTGGTTAATTTTAATTTCTAAGGACTATATGTCCCATGTACTGACTCTGCCTCCTGAAACTCCTTCGCTCTTACATGGAAAACTCCGCAAAATGTGTGACACAACAGTGCCTACTTGCAGCACCTAGTATGTATCACAGAATTGAAGGAAGTAAACGTGTGACGTTCTTCACAAAATAGGTTTACAAACTTCAAGATCATTCAGATTAATAGGAGTAGCCAAGAAATAATTGAAATGCAATGTGGAATAGATCATATTTACATTTTACATTTTGAGCATAGATATGCTTTAAGTGTAACTATAAAGACACTTGAGGCAGACCTTGCCACCCAAGCACCCTTAAAGCTTAGGGAGGCTGTAAAAGCATGGTTCAGCTGCCTATTTTTATTAAAGTCTGCCATCAGCTCTCCCCCAGCCGACTATGTGAATGAGCCCTAAAAGTTCTACGATGGTGAAGACTTTTCAAGGTTAAAACAGGAAGGAAGGAACATATTGCCTCCTAGTCCCCTGTCAATCCCCCTCTGAAATGCGATCAATTGCAGCGTTAGGCGCTGCCACAAGTGTGAACAAACCATGAAATCTTTCTTTTTCCGGCTATTAAACCACAATGCACTTGTACAGTAAACTGAAGACTGATGCCGCGTACACACGATCGATTTTTTCGACGGTGAAAACACCGTCGAGAAAATCGACGTTAAAAACGAGGAACAGCTTGTTCCCCCCACACACGGCCGTTTTAAATGTCATTTTTTTTTTTGGTAAAAAAAAACGACCGTGTGTGGGCTCCGCGGCAGTGTTTCCCTATGGGAAACACTGCCGCGGAAAACATGTCGAAAAAAACGACGAGAAAAATTAGAACATGTTCTAATTTTTCTCGTTGTTTTTAATGCCGTTTTTCTCGTCGAAAAAAAACGACAGAAAGCCCACAGACGATCGTTTTTCTCGTCGAATGGGAAAAATTTTGTTTTTCTCAACGAGAAAAACGGCCGTGTGTACGCGGCATGAGCCTTCACAAAGGTAGCAGCATTAAACTGAGAGTGTATTATCAGCTAGATCCATTCTCACTATGTATGCAAACTGTGATTGGCTACTGCCTAAGCCACCTTCTATGTCTAATTTATAGAAATATCTAAGGCGCCAAAAAAAAACTTTTAATACTCAGCAATACAATACCTTCCTGTGTCTTGCATCTTCTCATTATCCCAAGCTTGGGGTGATCTGACCCAGCAGAACAGAAACAAAATAGGAAAAGAGGGGAAGGACTGGAGGGTCCAGAAAGGATTCTTCAAAAAGGAACAAACTTGTAGTAGCAAAAACTAAATATTCTTTATTAAGAAAATTCCACCAAGATAATATTCCAATGAGTAAAATACCTCCACCACAATAATATAAAATATGATAACGTTATCATTACACAGATGGCCACAACAGTCAATCAACCCTCATTCAAATAGTAAGCCAGCTGGTAAGTATATGATTTCCTAAAAGAGGGGTATTCCTCAAGTGTATGGAAGCTAGATGCTAATAACCACAGGGGAAGTCCATAGGTATTTCAACATACAACCGCTGGAGACACCGATATTGTGAATAAGGAACGATTGCAGGCAGTCCTAGATGTTCAAAAAACAATATCCCCTGTTGAAGCTAGGAATAAGGTTCTAGGACGGAGGGAGGTTAATATTTGAGTAGTGTGGCAGAGACAGATCACAGCAAGTAAGTCACAGTGGGTTGATGAGAGACAAGCCAAAGTTCACTCCTAAAGCAAGGAATCACCTTCAATTCAAATGCTGATCACTACCATCAGTGCAATGTCCAGTTCTCCAATTAAATACTTTACTCCCGCTTCTCACCATTAACTTATCAGGGCTGGCTAAACGGCAATACATTAGACCAGATGAAAGGGGTGAGATATGGGGAAGTGCTGTCCCATCACTTACCCGGCCAGATGACAAAAGCACGGATAAGGGCTCACCGCTCTCCCAATGTCCAGTAGTCTGGACAATTATGCCTTGGAAGGATGGATTCCTGTCAGATGGTGATGGGGAGAAAGGAGTTGTTGTTCACTCACCACTAGAGAGTAATGCCCCATACACACAATCATTTTTAATGTCATTTTTAAAACTGACGTTTTTCTTGTCATTTTTTTTCTTGTTTGCTCTCAAGCCTGTCTTGCGTACACACCATCATCTTAAAAAATGTTCAAGAAAAGCGCAGTGACGTACACCACGTACGACGGCACTATAAAGGGGAAGTTCCGTTCGAATGGCGCCACCCTTCATGTTAGTAAAGTTTGTTGAGAGACGATTCGCTCTTTTCAGTCTAGTGCTTTTCAGTCCGTTACAGCATGACGAATGTGCTATCTCCATTACGAACGCTAGTTTTACCAGAACGCGCGCTCCCGTCTCATACTTGATTCTGAGCATGCGCATTTTTTTTCACGTCGTTAAAGCATACACACTATTGTTTTTCACGTCGTTAAAAAAAACGACATGAAAAACGACGTGAAAAAAGAGAGCATGTTCGAAATTTTTAATGCCCGTTTTTCACGTCGTTAAAAATGCTCTGGAGCATACACACGATCATTTTTAATGGCCATTTTTTTAATGCCATTTTTAACGGCATGAAAAATGATCGTGTGTATGGGGCATTAAGGTCAACATTCGGCGTGTCAGCTTGCAGCTCTGTCTCTCATACTGCAGTCTCCGTTTCAGGTCAGGGAAGCACTTCCACACATCAATAACCTAGCCAACCTCCGTAATTGTCTGAGAGGGGATTAGGTGTTGCAACCAATCTGTGTGTGAGCTACAGATAGAGTGTTGTAGCGTCGTGTTGACGCGTTTCACTCGATAATCAAGTTTCTTTAGAGCTTATGTAAACAGGGGACATGAGTCTCTTAAATAGTATATTAATTAGTCTGATTAGAATCACCAAGTCTCATTCATCACCCGCTCTCTCCTTTCAACAAACCAACAACACCATAAAGTCCTGTGGGGATATCCAGATCAAAGTGCAGTACTCACATGTGTCCACAAGTAACAACATAAAAATACAACTAAATGTAAGAAGGTTCCAAGGAATGGTTACAAAGACTAGAGCTTATAATGTATTCCAAAGTAGGGTAAGGTTAGAATTATAAACCAAGTAGAAAGAAGATGAAAAAACAAAAAAATCAAGAGGGAGAGTACTAGAAACTTTTTATCTTAGACCCCTTTCACACTGGGGCGTTTTTCAATCATTTTGGCGTTAAAAAAGCGCCAGTAAAGCCCCTGAAGGAAGCTTCATCTGCAATCCCAATGTAAAAGCCTGAGTGCTTTCAGAGCCCTTTCACACTGCCAGCACCCGAAAAACGCTGGTAAAGCTCCACTAAGACCCCTTTCACACTGGGGCGTTTTTCAGGGGCTTTGGCATTAAAAAAAGCGCCTTAATGGGAAGGGGAGCTTTAGGAGCGGTGTATTCAACGCTCCTAAAGCCCTGCAAAGAAGCTGCTTGCAGGACTTTTTTTGATGCCCTGCCAGCGCATCGCCTCAGTGTGAAAGCAGGGAAAGGGAGGCGCTCAGGTGTAGATATCCTCCAAATAATTACCTCCTCCCAACAACCACTGGTGCAAGCAATGCAAATATGAGCAAGGCAGGAGAAAGGAAATCTTCTGGACAGCAGCACTCCAAATAAAAGCCTTTATTTCATAAAATACAGGAATCCAAAACACACACTGCAGATCACAGCACACTGGTCAAACTGGCTGACGCGTTTCACACTGTACTAGTGCTTATTCATAGCTGAGGACATAGGAGCACTAGGGCTTTCACATTGGGATTGCAGATGAGGCTTCTTTCAGGCGCTTTTTTTAACGCCAAGACCCCTTTCACACTGGGGCGTTTTTTAGGCGCTTTTGTGTGAAAGCACTCGGGCTTTCACATTGGGATTGCAGATGCAGCTTCTTTCAGGCGCTTTACAGACACTTTTTTTAACGCTAAAGCGCCTAAAAAATGCCCCAGTGTGAAAGGGGTCTTAGTGTCTATTTAATATATGCAGGTATATTCCTTAGAATCAGATGGAAAGAGGTCACTCTATAAAGCTCTACCTGAAAGTCAGGGAAATTCTATCTCATTGAGCAAAAGAGGGGATAGGAAGGAATCATACCCCTTCCCTTCCTGGGATGTGTGAGAACCCCGGATATTGGTAAGGTCAGAGCCCTATTCTCAGAGAGTAAACTGCAAAGAGTTTAGAATTCGAAAAGACTAGGATTCCAGAAAGACAGACAGATTGCATTCATTATTTAATTCTAGGGGCTGTAAAGCATTTAAATGGAAAATCCAAATTTTTTATGAAAAAGGATTCTATCAAAATCACCTCTTCTAAGAATTTTCTTAATAAAGAATGTTTCGTATTTGCTACTACCAGTTTGTTCCTTTTTGAATAATCCTTTCTGGACCCTCCAGTCCTTCCCATCTTTTCCTATATGCTGTTTTGATTCAGAGGAAGACACCTTACTATTTATACATATGTATTTAGGTGAATGGTATTTGTTACTGGGCTGTGGAGGTGCTATTTTTCAGTAATCCATCAACCCTCTCATCCCCAGAAACATACATTAGGGTGAGACTCTTTGACTACCCCGTCTTTTTGCTAGAACAGAAACAAAAGACTTCGGGTTAACCCCTGGGGGTATTATTAAGTAACCCAAAAAACGTTGGTGGCAGTGGTGGGTCCCCACTGGCGGTGATTATGTTTTTATTACTGCTTGAGGCTTCTATGGATCTTGGGCTGATGGGTTATTCACTAATGCTTTGGTAGTGCATGTAAGGCTACTTTCACATTGAAGCGCTGGATGCGCTGGCGGTATAGCGGCGCTATTTTTAGTGCCGCCATTCCGTCGCTTTTGCCACAATTTGGGATTTTATCCCCCGCTAGCGGCCGAAAAGGGTTAAAAACGCCCGCAATAACGCCTCTTTGCTGCGTTTTGAGGACGTTTTGAAGGTGCTACCCAATTGATTTCAATGGGCAGGGGCGCTATAGGAGCGGTATTTTTACCGCTCCTATCGCGCCTCAAAGATGCAGCTTGCAGGAGTTTTTTTACCCTCCTGCAAGCGCAACGCTCCAGTGTGAAAGCTCTCAGGCTTTCACACTGGATACAATGGAGCGGCTTTTTCGGGGCGCATTGCAGGCGCTATTTTTAGCGCTTGCAAAGCGCCTCAGTGTGAAAGGGGCCTAAGAGAAACTAATTGAGTTTGTGTTGTGCTTCTGCTGGCTCAGTAAACTCATTTGTAAATAGTTTTGTTGGTATTTTAATGTTGAAGTAAATATCTATCTATCTATCTAAATATCTATATTGAAACTGTGATATGAAGTGTGACAGTAGGACTCTCCAAGACTGGCTGCTGGTTAAAGCGGTTGTATAGTCAGAAAAATCACTTGACAATAATTGTGCACATCAATATTTGCAATCGTTTGTTAATATTA
The DNA here is from genome assembly GCA_029206835.1 of Rana muscosa. Classification (NCBI taxonomy): domain Eukaryota; kingdom Metazoa; phylum Chordata; class Amphibia; order Anura; family Ranidae; genus Rana; species Rana muscosa. The sequence goes on along the minus strand of CM055117.1, from coordinate 541,584,858 downwards.
TTTTTTTTCTTACCTGTTTACTTTCCAAGTTACAGGTGTTTTCACGAGTGTAGATGTCAACCGCGCATGCGCCCGATCCCCGTTCATTCCGGCTAGCAGAGCCTCTGCCGGAATAATTATTTGTTTATGTCGGGGCTGCGTCATTTCCTTATGTAGACGTCAGTCCCGACATCCCGCAATGTTTCATCTCAAAGATCCCAAAGATCATCATGGTTATCACGTGACCTGAACGTCACATGATCCAGAGAAAGCGAGAGAGAGAGAGTGAGAAGGCGCGAGATTAGAAGACGGACGGAAGCAGAAGAAAAATAAGAAGAACTGCAAGAGTGACAATTGTCACTACTAAAAAGTATTGTACATCTAAATACATTTAAATGTTCTATATTTAATATTGAATAAATTAATTTTAATACATTTTTATTTTTTTATATATATAAATTTTGTATTGTCATCATTTATTTCTCAAAAAATATTAGTATATAATGACTACAGATCGTGCTCCATGTGTATTTTGTTATTGCTTTCTGGTGTCCTGTCTAAAACTGTCCCCGACACTATCCGATGGTGGGACAGTTCTCGGCAGAACACCGGTGTACGCTGTGAATAAATTTTCTTTGTTTCCATAGAAACCGGAATCGAAAAAGAGGCTTGAATATTGTGAGCCTAAAGCGCATGCGCGGGATTACTGAGCCCAGAAGGAACTGTGGGCGGAAATGAAAATGAAATTAAACCAGGAAGACCACAACGAAGATGGCGCGGAGTTACTACTAAAAGAACACTTTACAAATGACACGGAATATACGGTAAGAATCAAACTATAGCGATCAATCACTTTAAAATTAGTTGATAATTACAAATATGTTATTTGTATATAAAGTATATTAGGGTTTACAACTGCTTTAAGCTAATGACCAGCCTGTGTTGAAAAGCCAGTGACTGTTGAATTTTGTTGTTTATAAATCATCAACAGCAGTGAAGATTGCTTGCGGACAAAATTATTTAGGAAATAAAGTAAAACCACATAAGGTTATCAGCCCCTAGAATCAGATTGATACTTCCTTCTGCGTCTTGATTAATGTCCTACAATATTTGCAGGTTTCTCTAACAAATGTATAGCTTTTTCTTGCTTTTTCTGGCTTAGTTATATATTAATTGCTTGCTGCAGATATGAGTCATAGGAACTTTAAGCAAGGTAACCCTGAAAAATCTTCTAATGTTCTGAATATTAAGTTTAAAACTGCTGGCAAGGTCCCAAAAAAAGACAATAATTACAGCAGATTTCTGGTTGAAACTTAAACCTGGTGAGATGTTAACATTTTTGTTATAAGAATTTATGGGGAAAGTGACACGGATCCGTGATGCAGCAAGTGGTGTGTGTGTGTACACTGAAGGTACAACATAAATGCAGTGGCGGTGCGTCCATAGAGGGCGCTGAAGCGCCGCCCCCTCCCCCTCCCGCTCCTGCACCACCACTGAAAGACAATACACAGATTCATGCATTGCATGAATCTGTGTATTGTCGCCGCTGCCGCCCACTATTCGGATGCCTCCTGGTGAGCGCCGACCATCTGAATTAGAGCGGTGGCCGGCGGTGGGTGTGTTTTGGAAGTGTCTATCAGAGACAGCGGCTCTGATAGGCTTTCCGATTACAGCCCTCAGGCTGTAATCGGCTTCTAAATAGTTCACCAAGGGACGCACGGGGGGTGCGTTCCTTGGTGAACACTGACACGCATCTCAGCCAATCAGGTTCACCGGATCTGGTTCCCGGTAACCTGATTGGCTGAAGCGACATCGAGAGTGGGACTTGGGAGAAGACATCGAGGGAGGATGGCTGACCTGAGAAAGGTAAGTGCTGGGGGACTGGGGGAAGCAATCTGGCGGTTTTTGAGGGGGCAAACTGGCAGCAATTGATGGGCACAGTGGTGACAATTGCTGGCACAGTGGTGACAATTGATGGACACAGACAGTGGTGACAATTGATTGCACAGTGGCTGCGTTTGATGGCACAGTGGTGACAATTGATGGCACAGTGGCGACAATTGATGGGCACAGTGGTGACAATTGATTGCACAGTGGCTGCATTTGATGGCATGGCACAGTGGCTGCGTTTGATGGCATGGCACAGTGGCGACAATTGGTGGCACAGTGGCTGCGTTTGATGGCATGGCACAGTGGCTGCGTTTGATGGCATGGCACAGTGGCGACAATTGATGGCACAGTGGCGACAATTGATGACATGGCACAGTGGCGACAATTGCTGGGCACAGTGGCTGCGTTTGATGGCACAGTGGCGACAATTGCTGGGCACAGTGGTGACAATTGATGGGCACAGTGGCGACAATTGATGGGCCCAGTGGCTGCAGTTTGGACACAGTGAGGCTGCAATTGATGTTTTTTTTTTGTTTGTTTGTTTGCGCCCCCCCAAAAATTTTGAGCACCAGCCGCCACTGCATAAATGTCAGAACAGGAATAAGGAAAGTTGTTTAGGGAATATGTAAGTGATTAAAGACTATTAAAGCAAGCTGAGAGACAAAGCCAAGCCAAGGTCCTTGTGGAAATGCATTTGGGGGATTCGAGTAGAGGGGGAGACTGGTTAATGTGAGGAATAAGGTCTGTTTTATTTGTGGACAGATCAAACACTGGAAGAATGCCTGGCCTCTTAGAGTAGGGCAAGTTGCTCAGGGATCTTTACAAGATACCCCTCAGATAACACAAGGGCAAGCCCCAATTCAGCCACATCATCAGTTTCAGTGGCGTCCGGCCCAAAGCGATACCCGGAAGGGGACCTTCTCTCATTGCTCAGTATTACATTGACTTCAGATAGGCAATAGCAACCTGTGTGCAATCTGATAGTTGAAGGAGTACTAGCACCTCTCCGTGATGCATTTGAAACACTGCTTGACCACACCTACACTGACCATGGGTATTAACAAGTCTGACCTGCTAACACAATGTGCCTTTTTGGTAATCCAAGGGTGTCCAGTAAATCTATTGGGGCAAGATGTATTGATGTATACCCAAATAGGGGAGCTGATAGTCTCTTTAACTTATTTAACATCTTCCGAAGGGAAATACATAAACTCTTATTGTAACATGACCACTTGTTTTATGATAGACACAGTGAAATACATTGTGGGCAATTCTCTTGAAGCACTCCCTCGCACTTTATGGGCCACTTCCTCTGCAGATCCAAGCTGCATCTCATGTACACTCTACCAGGCCACTGAAGCCAAGGTCCAGACCAGTGTTCAATAACAATATCCCTTTTCAAAGGAAAGGAGTAAGGTGTTAATCCAGTTATTCAGGAATTACCGATAAAGAATATCATTGAATGCTCAGAATCACGTTATTATACGCCTATTATTCCTATTCTAAAACCAGGAAGATATAAATACAGACTTATACCGGACCTGGGAGTGGTGAATGCTCTTGTCTAACTACTTGCACCTACAGTACCTGATGGCAAAGCCCCCCATACACACACACTTTTTGGTAATTGACCTCTGTAGCACTTTCTTTAGCATTGTGGTAGACCCTGACATCAAACCGCTATTTGTTTTCAGATATAAAGAGGGTCAATATACAGTTTGTGGAATAGAATGCCTACCACAGGGCTATTGTGACTCCCCTACTATCTACTCTGCTGTGTTAAGAAAAACTCTGGAGTCATGGGTCCTGGATCATGGCTCTACCCTTTTGTAGTGTGTGGATGGTCTCCTCTGCAGCCCCAATAAAGAGGCGTGTCACAAAGATTCCATTGCTCTCCTCAAGCACTTAGCAGACAGAGGTCACAAGCTTCAGACCATGTTCAGGCTATCATAACTCTACCAAGGCCTATTACAAAAGCCACCATGATGGCCTTTTTGGAAATGGTCACTTACTGTCACCAATGGATTCCTGACTGTTCACACTATGACCTCATATTGAGAACATCAAGCATATTCTTACAGATGTCATTGAATGGACTTGTGAAGTGGACAATGCATATCAAGCCCATAAAAAGGCACGGTGCTCTGTTCCAGCACTGTTACAAGGAGAGAGGGGCTACTTTTTCTGGGTTCCTGGCCCAGGACCATGGTGGTGGATATAGACCTGTAGCATTTTATTCAAAGCTTCTACACGCAGAGGTTTAGGGCATGCCAGCCTGTTTAAGGATAGTAGCGCTTGTGCCATTATGGTTGAGACCTGTTAAAACATTGTTTTCTCACACCCATTGATACTGCACACAACACATCAAGTTATCCATGTACTTAACAACATCACTACACAACATATGATGGCCCAGAGTAGGTCAGGATATGAGACTATTCTTACCTATACAGATATAGAATCCTACTGTTAAATACACACCTTCCACCTCAGGCCCAGCACTTTTGTTACACAACATGTTAACTACCAACGATACTCCCATAGAAGAACATGACTGTTTAAAACGTATTCATGAAGATATGATTTGCAGGATACCCCATTGGAGTATAGAGAAACAGGCTTTGTAGATGAGTTTTATTCACGCCGATCACATGGGGTGTTCTACACAGAATATACCAGTATATATTTGCCAGATAAGGTGCTAGAGACATGTTCCATCCCTTTTGTCTCTGCTCAAGAAGCTGCATTGATTGTTCTCATGCAGATGTTCAAAAGTAGGCCACATCTGAGGACATCGATTTTTGATGATGGAGAGACTTCTAGAAGCTAAGTTTATGTGCAGAGACTTTTATCAACTTATAGACAGTCAAGTAGGTAGATGCTTGACATGTTCAACAGCCCAGGAGGACTGACATTTGGAAAACATGACCATTTATCTGCACCAGATGGACTAACGCAAGCTTTGCAGATTTACTTCACCCACATGCCTAGATATAGAGAATACCAATATTTGTTAGTTGTTACTGATCAGTTCAGCAAATGACCAGAAGCTTTTCCTATAGAACCAGAGAATGCCAAGACATTTGCCAAAATTCTGTGTAAAGAGATTATTCCTAGGTTTGGCTGTCCATTGTCTAGTTATAGTGATAAGGGCACACCTTCCACTTCAGCCCATACTTGGAAAATATGTGAACTGCTTTGTATTGATTGGAAGTTTCACATCCCTTCTTGCCCACAATCTTCAGGGCAGGTAGAAGGATTCAATAGAACCACTAAGGACAAATTGAGAAAGGGTACAGGAGGGACATTCACCAAGTGGCCTGATAATTTACCTGCAGTGCTAGCTATGATCAGAATTACACCTAAGCCCCGGCCCTAAGCGCAGCAATCACTGACAGCTTGAGAATAATATAGGAAGAATATGTGATTAAACTGATTGAGAAATTGAAGAGTATCTATGTTGATGTGTCTTTGTCTTTACTTCTACCAGCAGGAGAACCTACTGTACTCATCCTTTTAAGCCTGGTAATAAAGTCCTGGGGAAAAGGACCTGCAAATCCAGGCTAAATACCAGAGCCCAGTGCTGGAACAAGTTCAAGCACTTGGCTGCAGTCATTTATCTAACAGGGGCGTAGTAGCACAGACACCTCCCCACAAATCTTAGTTGGCCGGGACTGCAGATGCATTCATACATTTTGAGAGTGGGCAGAGTCTGGCTGTGACAGACATGGCTGGAGAGGAACACAGGTACCACCTAACATTCCGGGGGTGGGTGGAGACCGACGCTGTTTGTCAAAGAAACTGGAAAGCATCAGCTGGAGGAGCGGAGACCCTGGAACCAGCCCATGTCACCACAGGGATCAGGTAATTCACAACCCCATCCTCCTCCAGGGATAACAACCTTCCCCTTCCCCCGAGATGATCGCTCCCTATAAAACACTAGGGATGTCTGAAGACCCTATCTGGCATATAAATTGGTCTGGTCCACAATGAATTGCAGCAAAGTGTCGGGCAAAAACAGATGAAAGCAATTGTTCTCTGTGAAATTTTGGGTGTTGGCCTGCACACCTGGCTGTGCTGTGAAAGGGGGAATAATTGGTGATCCTGAGTCGGAAGGCAGCCATGTTGGGTTGGCAAGACCATCTGGCATGTATGTAGTGGCCCTGGCTCTTGGGGTATGTGACAATCCAGTAGTTGGGGAAATTGAATTTCCTGTGCTGGTACTGGCGTGGCAGCACTGGTACTGGTACTGGGCCTTTGTTCCCGGGGGCCTATTGCTGGTGGAAGTGCTGGTACTGGGCCTGGAAATATAATCCTGGTTGCTGGCTGCTGCCTGGTTTCCAGAGCACCGTTCCCTTTTAGGAGGGACCCATTCTTCATCCGAATCATTTGCCGATCCACTACTCTCGATCGGTTCAAATGCCGAAGTTGATTCGGAATCAGAATTGGAATCTGATGAGAACTAATACAATTCTATGCCAGTTGAAAACGAGGGTCGTACATCAATGGTATCATCCACAAGGAACTTTATTGGAAACTGCTTAGACAGAATACCATGACAGAACCATGCTCTGTCTGCGAACCTCCTTTTCAGACTTGCATCATCTGTTACAGGAATATGAGTGGGCTCTATGCCAGTCACGTCCAGATGAAGCTACGCGGAATCCCCTCTTGCGAAACGCGTTGACGTCACTCACCTACGTCACGTGACGCCTGCTTCTGACATCCCGGAAGTCCGCCCGTGGAGGACGCAGTGGAACGCGGAAGGATTCGTTCGGCTCACAGCGGTGACATACCGCTGCTCTGCACATCATCCCATATGCGGTGGCTCTCCTCAGGAACTTTATATTCATATTTGTGACGAGGTGACATCGAGCCGAATTACACAGGAGTTATATGCTCCATGCGGTCATCGAAGGTGTTATGGGTAAACACTGAACAGCATCGCTTCCACGATCAGGCTCCCCTTCACTCGGGTATCGTATGCCTCTATTTGCTACCTTAGTATAGCTAGGCTGTGAGCCACACCAACTGATCATACTGCCGAGCTGTTATATTAAACTGCGGTGTTTATATTTACATCTGATGTCCTGCATCACTGCTGCTTGGTTGTCATCTTTCACCATCTCTGCCATCAGGTCCTTGACGTGACATTTTCACCAGTGTATTTCACTATTGTCATACCATCCTTGTGGACACCACAAATTAAATCTTCTCTGTTCCTTATTGGACTTCCACCGTACTGGAAACCTTCCATCATTTTTTGTTCCCCTGAGGTCCTACTCCCCTTCCCCTTTCCCTTGTTGTTTGTTTGTTCCCCTTTCCCCCCCTCCCTTCTTTCCCACCCCTTTTCCCTCTATTGCACGGGCTATAGCCTTCCTGGGATCTATGTGGGATTCATCTGCTTAGTTCATACCATTTTGGTTTTATATTTTTGCAAGATTTCTTGCAGCAGATTGCCCGCACATAGACATCAGGTGTCCGGACGTTTTGTCACTGTTTCATGTATTGTGGCCACTGTCCTGTTTTATGTTCTTTATTGTTTTTGGTTAAACTTGGATAGCTAGTTGCTTTTCCATATACTGTGTCTGTTTTCGCAATCACATTTCTCCTCCAGAGGATTGTTTTTATGGAAAAAAATTTTTTTCAATTATTTAATAAATTTCCCATTTTTGTACTTTCCTACTGACTTTGGAGTCTCTCATTCTGGTCCTTGGATCCCCCATTAATTTGGTCGGGACCCTTCTTTCCCCCCTTTTTTTGTTTTCATATGACTTTTTGACTAGAGAGACTCCACCCACATTGGGTTGCAGTTTAGGTTAGGATTAATTATTTTCATTGTACAATACGCCCTATGCCTCCCCCCCCCCCTTTTTTGTATTCTATGCCAGTCTGCACCTGCCCTTCACAGCTTAACTTTAAAGCCCTGAACACACGATCGGATTTCCGATGGAACCAAATTCGATGGATTTTTCCATCGGAATTCCGATGAAGCTGACTTCCATCAGTCTTGCCTACACACCATCAGACAAAATTCCGACAGTGCCAAACGCGGTGACGTACAACACGTATGACGGCACTATAAATGGGAAGTTCAAATCCAATGGCGCCACCCTTTGGGCTGCTATTGCTGATTTTGTGTTACCGCGTGTTAGTAAAAGTTTGGTGAGAGCCGATTCGCGCTTTTCAGTCTCCGTGCTTTTCAGATCGTTTTCTGTGTTTCAGTTTGTGCTTGTGGGTTCGTATCTGTCTTTCAGTGCGTGCAGTCAGGTCGTATCTGTTTTCAGTGCGTTCTTGTCCGCTCGTTTACTGGTTTTCAGGTTGTTCTCCATAGGCCTTGCTGTTCCTCGGTACGTTCTGTTTAAGTTCGTTCTGACCACCGACTGGTTTAAAGCCATGTTGGAAGTACGTTCTCATCGTAGAGCTTGTGCTGCGTATGCACTTGGTGTTGCGGTTAATGCTGTAACCCGAGCTCAATCCATGAACAGGGCGAGGAGGAGTTCATGGACCAAGAATTCTCTCATATGCCTCTGCTGCGGGAAATCCAGGAGAATAATCCTGATGACTTCAGGAATTATCTCCGGATGACGGACCCCGTTTTTCACCGTCTGTTGGATTTGCTGTCCCCCTATATTACGAGGCAGGACACTGTGATGCGCCAAGCCATCACTGCCGAGCAGAGGCTCATCGCCACGTTGAGATACCTGGCGACTGGGAGAAGCCTGCAAGACCTCAAGTTCACGACAGGCATCTCCCCCCAGGCTCTGGGGGTCATTATCCTAGAAACGTGTTCTGCCATCATACAAGTCATGCAGAAGGACTATATTAAGGTAAGTTTTCTCCTTTAACATCACATTCTATGTATTTAATGTATGCTAATGTATTGTATTTCTTTCATCATTCCCTAATTACCATGATTGTAATATGCTGTAAATGTCGCATTTGTCCTCATGCATGCTGTAAGCTTTTAATGCTCCTTTTTTGGCCTACATGCATATTTCCCTTCACTAACCTCTCAAGCATGCTATTCTGGGCCCAAACACACCTAGCCTAGTCACTTACCTATGTATTTAATGTATGCTAATGTATTGTATTTCTTTCATCATTCCCTAATTACCATGATTGTAATGTGCTGTGAATGTCCCCTTTGTCCCAATGCATGCTGTAAGCTTTTAATGCACCTTTTTTGCCCTACATGCATATTTCCCTTCACTAACTTATCCAGCATGCTATCCTGGGCCCAAACACAACTAGCGGCTTGTTTTGGAGGGCCCAAACTCAGTTAGAACCCCTCCCCTTAAATTTGTCCAATGGGCCATCAGAGGGAGTGAGGAATCTGATATTTGGGCCTTCTAATTGTGTCTTTAAATACTGTACTCCTTCAAATCAATGTTATACTGATGTTGGCCAAGAATGTTTTTGTGTAATCTGCTTGCAATGTTATGTGCAAAAGTACTAATTTATTTTTCTTGTTTGACTCCACAGTTTCCTTCATTGCCACAGGAATGGCAGAATGTGGCATCCCAGTTTGCCCAGCGATGGGACTTCCCCAACTGTGGAGTGGCAATAGACGGGAAGCACGTCCGCATAGTGCCACCACCCCGTTCGGGGTCGTACTATTATAATTACAAAGGATTTAATAGTATCGTGTTGATGGCGGTGGTGTCGGCACACTATGAGTTCATGTATGTGGACGTGGGGAAGAATGGCCGTATGTCGGATGGGGGAGTCTGTGGCCAGACATAATTTGCCCACCGTCTGCAGACTGGTGGTCTGGCACTGCCACCTGATGCAGATAATGTGGACGGACTTCAGTTTTTTTTTATTGCGGATGAAGCTTTCGGGCTGGGACCACACCTGATGCGGCCGTTCCCCAGAGGACCCTCACCCCGGAGAGGAGGGTTTTTAATTACCGGCTGGTCAGAGTCCGGAGGGTTGTTGAGAATGCCTTCGGGATAATGGCCAGCCGGTTCCGCCTGTTTCTGTAAGCCATCCACATGGCAGAATACAAACTAAACCATATTGTCTTCAGCTGCTGCATACTGCACAAGTTTTTATGCAGACATTCAACTAGTCATATCACAACTGTTGGGCCTGATGCTGGAATTTTGGACAATACAATGACTGGCCTGGACACTGCCAGACAATCTCTGATTATTTTTGCAAAAAATAAACCCAAAAAATGTATCTTTGAAAAAATAGTTTGGTCATTATTGCTTGTGTTTCTTTTATCTGTCTCCCAGGTTCTCCTAGTGCACTTGTAGTGCCAAGTGGATTTGTCTTTAGTAAATAACCACAATTGTCACAGTAAAGAAGAACTTTTAAATTTACAAACTGGTATTGAGCATAGAAAGAAGAAGCCACACATTGTTGATTAGAAAACGATTTTTTTACTCTGTGCACAACTTGTGCGTTCTAAAAAAATTTATAGAAAAATATAACCATTATATATTTGTAAAAAATTTATATAAATTTTTTTGGGTTTGCATAAACAGGCCTGGTTTAAACAAGAAAATATATAAAAACAATGGAACTTACAAAGTTCAACCTTAGAAAAACATGAGATGGGGTGATGTCACCCCTGAACAAGCCAAATTTTGAAGATGCACACAGTTTGTGTGGCAAAATGGGTATTTTTATCCTTATCCCATGCCAAATGTCAGCGAGTGCTATCTGCCATCATGAGGGATCAATGGACGTGTTTTGGGGGTGCAAACCCTTCCTCTCACCTACTTGAGTAGTGAGGAAGGGGTTGCACCCACAAAACACAGACATAGATATCCTGTGATGGCAGATAGCACATGTTGACACACTATGTGCATGTTCAAATTTTGGCTTGTGGAAAAATTATTTAGCAAAACAAAAAACAAAAAACAGGGGAGGGGGGTCAGTCTATTCGCCCCAAAATATCAATGATGTTTTTAAATTTTTGCTCAATCACATTCATCCTATTCCTCATGATGTCCAGTTCACTACTACTTTCCATTATTTCCATTCCATTATTTCTTGAATCAATATTTGTGCACTAGCACTAGAAAGGAGTAGTAGGAGTTTCTGCCACACCACCATGTTCATCCCCTAAAAATAAAAAAAAGGTGTTATAAATATGCAGGCTTACATCTCTTTACCTGAAGCTGTGGTGACAGACACTGACCTGTTGTGGTGATAAGCTCCACCTCTGCTTCCTCCACCTCTGCTTCCTCCACCTCTGCTTCCTCCACCTCTCCTTCCTCCACCTCTCCTTCCTCCACCTCTCCTTCCTCCACATGCTGAGGTTGGGGTTCTCTGTGTTCTTTCTGAGGTGTGGGGTTCCTAGCCTCCTCAGATTGGTGTCCTCCCAGTCTTCTCTCCCCTATGAAAATGAAACAAAAGGTATACTTAGCACACAGTAATTTGAAGGCATAAATTGGAAACATTGCTTGGAAGTGGGGTACAATTGTCCAAGATGAACACATGAGATTTCTGGATTTTAACAAAGCTGGAATACTTTCCTTTTTTGTCCAATGTAACACACATGGAGACACCCCAAAGTATCCACTGTAGCACCTGTGTGGGACACCCTAAAAAGGTTGCTCTGGTGGGCCACACAGGTGCTCCTGAGTCCAGATGTGTATCCAGCTGCTGAGTGTCCTCTCCTTTACACTGAATCAAGTTTGCATTTCACATTCTAGTTACAAACATATCATCTAGAAAACAATGTTTATAAACGTTGTTTTAATACAAATAGGCATGACCACATGTGGTTTACCTGGATCTGCGCAAAAAATCTTATTTTTGAGGATCGCTGTTTACTACGAACGATTCTAACTTCGGCCACTAACCTGAAAGTTGCCATTTTCAAATGTACAACCAGTCAATTCAAGCACATGGAGCAAAACAGGCAAGTATAATAATAAAATTAGTCATAACACAGGAAAAATACTTACTTTTTTCCAGCATTTTTTTTATCTTCCTATACTGCTCCGGCTCCCTCGGCTTCAGGTCAGACCACCTTTTACGGAGCTGATACTTGGATCTCCGGACCCCAGATTTATGGTACAGACTCCTCTCCACTTTGTCCATTATTTTTTACTTCCTGAGATTAGGGGTGTTGTATTGCCCATGCTTCCCATCGTAATCTTTCCTCTGCAGGATGTCCACCATCTCCGCCATCTCAGCAAATTACATATTGGTCGCCTTGTATCTTTTTCTCCTGGATCGGGACGTTCCCGCCTCCGAGCTTTCCTTGTCGGTACTTAGTATAACATGCACCTGTGTCACTGCCATGTCGTCGTCTCCCACTGTATGCCGAACGAGAAGGGCGGGGAATATCCGAAAAAGACCGTCATGGGCGGGCGACGCAGGCGGAGTTTCGCGCATGCGCAGGGTATATAACGATAACGACGTTACTACATTGTGTGCGCAGAGTAAGGATGACCGGAAGTTCCGAAGGTCTCAAACGAAGGTAAAAATGAAACTTGGGCCATCAGTGGCCTATAGTGTTTCATGATTATAAAGGCCTATATTGGGATAATATTAGGCCAGTTTAAGCTGACCTAGTGTTTTTGTCTTGTGTTTTATCTTGCAGAAATAATGCATAAATTACAGGAACCAGACATAATGCAAGCTTTTATTGATAAATACTGAGAGATGAAAAACTTATGGGAGGTCAAAAACTGTTTGTACCACAACAGTGTGGTACGGAGGGCAACAATTGAAAAATTAGTGGAATATATGAAGACCTGGATCCCAGAGGCAGACTATACCATAATGAATAATAAAATTAATAACATGAGGAATAGTTACAAAAAGCAGTACAAAGAGGTCCGCAAATCCCGGAGATCAGGAGCAGCAGCAGACCAAGTACATGTCCCCAAGCTGTGGTACTACAAACACCTGCGATTTCTGAACCACCATATTGAAGCCAGGGAATCTATTTCCAGCCTTCCCTCCAGCGTTCCCTCCACCCCTCCCTCCAGCGTTCCCTCCACCCTTCCCTCCACCACTGCAGAGGGTGGCGAGGAGCAACCTGACCTGGAAGAGCTGGATCTGCACATCTATAGTCAGGTATAGTATTTTACAACATATTTATTGGCCTAGAATTATTGTTGGGAACAAGATGTTATTATTCACAAATGAAATAATTACAAAAAAAAGAAAAAAGACATTAGTGGCCAGAAATGATTGGGACAGGAATGAAAACTGCTGGGGTCAGAATGATAGTCTTTTCTATTTATTAACATTCAAATTGCAACAGTCATGAGCTGAAAATTGTGTGCGATTGATGAACCAAAAACTAAAACGATGTCCCATTTTTATACACAGGATGAGCTCAGCCAGGAGGACAAGGCTCTGGAGTGTGGCAGCCAGGAGGAGGCAGAGGTGAGTGGCAGACAGGAGGAGGCAGGGCCAAGTGGCAGTCAGCAGGTGCCCAGGCCAAGTGGCAGCACCCAGTCAGAGGTGCTTCCCCTCCAGGTCAGACCCAAAAGACCAAGGAGGATGACGAAGGTGGAGGAGAAATCCCTTAAGATCATTAGGGAAGCAGCTGAGATCATGAGGGCCCCCCTAAACCCAGTAGAGTCCTATGGGTGCTATGTGGCCGATAAGCTACATAAAGTGGAGGAGGGACAACGTGCCTTCTGTGAGGAGCTGATTTCTACTGCCCTTCACAGGGCGGGGAGGGGCCAGCTGACAGAGGCCACACATCTATGTGATTTGGCCCATCCTTCTCCTCCTTCTCCTCCTCCTCCTGCCACATTCCCACCACCAGAGCCACAGCCTGCAAGGGGGCATGGAGGGAGCCGTGGAAGGAATGCTTCAGGGAAGCGTGGAGGGAATACTGCAGGGAAGCGTGGAGGGAAGGCTACAAGCAAGACCAGAAAGTGATTCCCTGGCTTCAAGCTGCTCTGCCAGAAGATGCAGTTTGTTGGAGTACCACAGCTTGGGGACATGTATGTCTTCTGCTGCTGCTCCTGATTTCTGTGATTTCTGTGATTTGGGGACCATATTGTGATCCCAATTAGAGGGACTCCTCATGTTATTAATTTTATTTTCCTTCATGTCTGCCTTTGGGGTCCAAAGTTTGCATATATTCCACTAATTTCTCAATTGTTGCCCTTCTTCTTTATTTTGTTAACCAAAATAAATGGATATTTGATTTAATTCAAAATACTTGCGTTTTTCTTGTGAGTAGGCATAACATTTCCTAAATACAATGTGTAATTAACAAAGGACACCAACCTCCTTGAGGGAAAAAAACATTCGAGAAAATAATGTTGTTGTGATAACTTGACAAAATGGAGATCACAAGAAAACATTAAAAGCAAAAAAAAGGAGATCTTGATTAAAAACACCAAAATATATAATAAATATTATGGAGATCTGGCTTTAAAAACAAATACGATTATTCATGAGATCACAAGAAACAATAAAGAAATAAGTTTGTCAGAACTCTGTATAAATATCAGCAGCTAAACAACTTCTTTATTCTAGCACTAGAAAGAAGAAAACAATGCGCTGCATTAAACGATGCAATAATTAGCAGAATGATGAATGTGCTCTCTCCATTAGGAATGCTAGTTTTACCAGAACGTCTCCCGTCTCCTAATTCATTCTGAGCATGCGTGGGTTTTTTCTCCGATAGAGTTCCACACAGACGATCGGAATTTGCTATTGTTTTTTTTTTCATCGGAAAAATTTAAAACTGGTTCTATTTTTTTTCACCGATGGAAAAAAGTCCGATGGGGCCCACACACGATCGGTTCGTCCGATGAAAACAGTCCATCTGACTTTTTTCATCAGAAAAAACGATTGTGTGTACAGGGCTTTAAGTTATTACTAAAAGCAGTAATAATCAAATGTAGAGGCAATTATTTAATATGTTAAAGAGTAGATACATTTGTATAGTCTTACAGATACAAGCACCCCTTTGAGGGCAACCATAATGCTGTTGCGGCTCGCAATTAAATTGAGTTTGACATCCATGCTCTACAAATCACACTGCATGTTACATTATCCACACAGCCCCACTTGGTATACTCTTCTGCAGTCTGTATGCTATGCATTGTGTAGTCAACACTGGACGTCTCTACATTAGGGATGAGCTCGGTGTTCGAGTCGAACATAGGTTCGACTCGAACATCGGCTGTTCGCGCGTTCGGCGAACAACGAACGATTTGGGCCGTTCGCGCCAAATTCGAGTGACGCGAACGGCCCACAATACACTGCGCCATCGCAGTGTAATCCCGGCGCTGTGATTGGCCAAGCATGCACTGTGACTCTGCATGCTTGGCCAATCACAGCGCCGGCAGCGAGGAGAGCAATGATTGGCCACAGGCAGGATGCCTGTGGCCAATTATAGCTATGGGGGTTTAGTACACAGCCCACACTATAAAAGGCCTTGTGTGTAGGGACAGATAAGGATAGGCAGGGAGAGTGTCAGTGTCATATTCTTTGCTAAACCTTGTGTGTAGGGAGAGAGAAGGATAGGCAGGGAGAGTGTCAGTGTCATATACTTTGATAAACCTTGTGTGTGCAGGGAGAGAGAAGGATAGGCAGGGGACAGTGTCAGTGTCATATTCTTTGCTAAACCTTGTGTGCAGGGAGAGAGAAGGATAGGCAGGGAGAGTGTCAGTGTCATATACTTTGATAAACCTTGTGTGCAGGGAGAGAGAAGGATAAGCAGGGGACAGTGTCAGTGTCATTGTTGCTAAGCCTCCTGCACATTATACACCTGAAGTTAGCCCGTATTGCTGCTTTTTCCTGGTGTGTTACACCAACAGGATTTTGCGGCACTTACAGCGGGTGGAGTGTACCTCCTGACCATATTACACCTTAACTTAGCCTGTATTGCTGCTTTTTCCTGATGTGTTACACAAACAGGATTTTGCGGCACTTACAGCAGGCGAAGTGTGCCTCCTGACCATATTACACCTTAACTTAGCCTGTATTGCTGCTTTTTCCTGGTGTGTTACACAAACAGGATTTTGCGGCACTTACAGCGGGCGGAGTGTGCCTCCTGACCATATTACACCTTAACTTAGCCTGTATTGCTGCTTTTTCCTGGTGTGTTACACAAACAGGATTTTGCGGCACTTACAGCGGGCGGAGTGTGCCTCCTGACCATATTACACCTTAACTTAGCCTGTATTGCTGCTTTTTCCTGGTGTGTTACACAAACAGGATTTTGCGGCACTTACAGCGGGCAGAGTGTGCCTCCTGACCATATTACACCTTAACTTAGCCTGTATTGCTGCTTTTTCCTGGTGTGTTACACAAACAGGATTTTGCGACACTTACAGCGGGCGGAGTGTGCCTCCTGACCATATTACACCTTAACTTAGCCTGTATTGCTGCTTTTTCCTGGTGTGTTACACAAACAGGATTTTGCGGCACTTACAGCGGGCGGAGTGTGCCTCCTGACCATATTACACCTTAACTTAGCCTGTATTGCTGTTTTTTCCTGGTGTGTTACACCAACAGGATTTTGCGGCACTTACAGCGGGCGGAGTGTGCCTCCTGACCATATTACACCTTAACTTAGCCTGTATTGCTGTTTTTTCCTGGTGTGTTACACCAACAGGATTTTGCGGCACTTACAGCGGGCGGAGTGTACCTCCTGACCATATTACACCTTAACTTAGCCTGTATTGCTGCTTTTTCCTGGTGTGTTACACCAACAGGCATTTGCGGCACTTACAGCGGGCAGAGTGTGCCTCCTGACCATATTACACCTTAACTTAGCCTGTATTGCTGCTTTTTCCTGGTGTGTTACACCAACAGGATTTTGCGGCACTTACAGCGGGCGGAGTGTGCCTCCTGACCATATTACACCTTAACTTAGCCTGTATTGCTGCTTTTTCCTGGTGTGTTACACCAACAGGATTTTGCGGCACTTACAGCGGGCGGAGTGTGCCTCCTGACCATATTACACCTTAACTTAGCCTGTATTGCTGCTTTTTCCTGGTGTGTTACACCAAGAGGATTTTGCGGCACTTACAGCGGGCGGAGTGTGCCTCCTGACCATATTACACCTTAACTTAGCCTGTATTGCTGCTTTTTCCTGTTGTGTTACACCAACAGGATTTTGCGGCACTTACAGCGGGCGGAGTGTGCCTCCTGACCATATTACACCTTAACTTAGCCTGTATTGCTGCTTTTCCCATTTCCCTGCAGGCCATTAGAATGTCTGGAAGGCAAACAAGGAGAGGCAGACAGTCAGGAGCCAAAAAAGAGGGCAAGCAGGCTCTGTGTCTAGAGACAACAGTGCTGGTCGTGGACGCGGTGCATCGCCATCAGCACGTGGCCATGGGACACGCTTGTCCTTCTTTTCGGCAGCTGGACGTGTTGAGCCGCATCATGACGAAGACTTGGTAGAGTGGATGACCAAGCCCTCCTCCTCCTCCTCATCCTCTCTCACCCAGGCTCAGTGTACTGGCAAAGCAGCTGCCAAAGCGTCCTCTTCCCTGGTATCAATGTCATCATCAGTCACTCCTTCCCTAGACCAACCATGTCCTCCTGAGGAGTCCCCCGAACTGTTTGAGCACAGTGTTGGGTACTAGGCTTGTGCAATTCGTTTCGTAACGAATCAAAATTCGTCCGAATTTAGCAACTTTTGGACATTCGGAAGCATTCGAATTTCCGAACAGAGCAATTACGAATAAAACCGAATCCGAAATAAATTATACCGCAAAATAGCGAATGCCCGAAGGTCTTCGGCATAATTCGTTATGAAAAAAGTTACGAATGTACGAATCCATTTGAAGCACAATAACACTCACTCTGCTCTCTGCTTCTCCCTCACCATGCTGAACTCCCTCTCAAAATGGTGTACAGGGGGCGGAGGCTATAGCCGCATGAAAAAACGAAAGTAAAATACGAGATTTCGAATCCATTCGAAGCACAATAACACTCACTCTGCTCTGCTCTCTGCTTCTCCCTCACCGTGCTGAACCCTCTCAAAATGGTGTACAGGGGCGGAGCCTATAGCCGCATGTAAAAAACGAAAGTAAAATACGAGATTTCGAATCGTTACAAATAACCGCTATGTATTTAGAAAAGTACAAATCCATTCGAAGCACATTAGGCATAATAGGCAGCGTCGTTGTGAGAGAGACACGGAAAATTACGAATCAACGAACCCAAAAAAAGTTACGAAAGTAGGAGTTGTGTCCAGAATCAACGAAAAACAACGTACTCTACCGAAAGTACGAATTATAAAGCAACAAAAAATTCAACGAAAAATGTCGCTTGCAAAAATACGAATGAGTCCGAACACAAAAAATCCCGTCTAGCAAAATTACGAATGATTACGAATCAACAGGACCGGAAAGAAACGAACCGAAACGGAACTAATTTTTCCGTTGTGCACAAGTCTATTGGGTACATGCTCCAGGAGGATGCCCAGCGTTTCGAAGGGTCTGATGATGATACCCAGCTAGAGGAAGGCAGTAGCGTGAGAGCAGAGAGAGGGGATGCTCAAGAAGGACACCAATCTGGCAGTCATGTTCCAGCAGCTGCAGCATACTGCCAGATTGGCTCCAGTGATGAGGAGGGAGGGGATGATGAGGTCACTGACTCCACGTGGGTGCCTAATAGGAGAGAGGAGGAGGAGGAGGAGGAGGATGAGGAGGAGGCACATCTCCAATGAGGCAGGATGCCCTCGGGGGGCCAGCGTAAGGGCAGCACACCGACGGAATCACACCGCAGAGCTCCGCCTGTGCAGGGCGCTGCCTCTGCCCGTTATTCAAAAAGTTCTTTGGTGTGGGCCTTTTTTGAGTCGAGTGCATCAGATCGCACAGCTGCTGTTTGCAACATATGTCTCAAGCGTATATCGCGTGGCCAAAACATCACCCGCTTGGGCACCACATGCTTGACCAGACAAATGTTGACCTGCCATGCAGCTCGTTGGCAAGCCTACCTTAAAGACTAACACCAAAGAACAAAGCTGACCTCTTCTTGCACCGCATCAGCTGGGATCTCCAACCCCACTATACCTTCAGTCCTCTCTGAAACCTGCTCTGAGAGGAATGAAGGTGTAGAATTAGGTGTGTCACAGCCAAGTACTTGCGGGCACTCTGCTAGCAGTACACCAACGTCCGATTCTAGCAGGCAAATTTCCCTGCCCCAGCTGCTGGACCGTCGAAAGAAGTTCACTCCAAGCCATCCACATGCCCAGCGGTTGAATGCTAGCTTGGCTAAATTGCTAGAGCTTCAACTACTGCCTTTTCAGTTGGTAGACTCGGCCCCCTTCCGTGAGTTTGTGCAATGTGCGGTTCCTCAGTGGCAGGTTCCCAAACGCCACTTTTTCTCACGGAAGGCGATTCTGGCTCTCTACCGGCATGTGGAAGGCAATGTCTTGGCCTCGCTGGACAGGGCGGTCAGCGGTAAGGTGCATATTACCGCTGACTCATGGTCCAGCAGGCATGGACAGGGACGTTACCTTTCTTTCACGGCCCATTGGGTCACTCTTTTGGCAGCTGGGAGGGATGCAGGACAAGGTGCAGTAGTGTTGGAGGTTGTTCCACCGCCACGCCTCCAAAATGCTACTACTGGTTGTGACACACCTCTGTCCTTCACCCCCTCCTCTTCTTCTTCCTCCGTGGCCTCTTCCTGTGCTTTGTCCTCGGAACCAGCGGTGCTCCGTAGGCGTTCAAGGGGCTACGCAAGTACGCAGGAAAAAAGAAGCCATGCCGTGCTTGCGCTGGTGTGTTTGGGGGACAGGAGCCACACTGAGGCAGAGGTTCTGTCTGCTCTGCAGGGGCAGGCCGAGAGGTGGTTGACGCCACGCCAGCTTAAGCCAGGAATGGTAGTTTGCGACAATGGCACCAACCTCCTCTCCGCTCTCCGACAGGGACAACTGACCCATGTGCCCTGTGTGGCTCACGTCCTTAACCTGGTGGTGCAGCGGTTCTTGGGCAGGTACCCGGGCTTACAGGATGTCCTGAGGCAGGCCAGGAAAGTCTGTGTGCATTTCCGCAGATCTTATAATGCCAGTGCTCGCCTGACTGAGCTGCAAAAGGAGTTGAACCTGCCCAAGAACCGCCTTATATGTGACATGCCCACCAGGTGGAAGCGGCTGCACACGCAGCAGAGGGCCATCAATGAGTAACTGTGCGACTACGGCACCAGGACAGGGTCAGGGGAGCTCGGTTTTTTTTCACCACGCCAGTGGGGCATGATCAGGGATGCATGCACTGTCCTGGCACCATTTGAGGAGGCCACAAGGATGGTGAGCAGTGACAGTGCATGCATCAGTGACACTGTACCTCTTGTCCACCTGTTGGAACATACGCTGCGTGGAATAATGGACAGGGCACTTGAGGCAGAACAGAGGCAGGAAGAGGAGGACTTCCTTGCCTCTCAAGGCCCCCTTTACCCAGACAGTGTTCCTTCTGTCCCACCCATCGCACAGGAAGAAGAGGAGGAGGAGGAGGATTGTGTCAGCATGGAGGTGGAGCCTGGCACTCAGCATCATCAGCAGCAGTCTTTTAGGGATTTTTTACAGTCCCAAGAAACCAGTGGACTTGTACGTGGCTGGGAGGAGGTGGCTGCGGATCATGTCGTCCTTAGTGACCCAGAGGACTCCGGACTGAATGCCTCAGCTAACCTACGCTGCATGGCCTCCCTGATCCTGCAAAGTCTGCGGAAGGATCCTTGTATTCTTCGGATCAAGGAGAGGGACCATTACTGGCTGGCCACTCTCCTTGATCCACGGTACAAGGGTAAGGTTGCGGACCTTATCTTACCGTCGCAGAGGGAGCAGAGGATGAGACAACTCCGGGAGGCCTTGCAGAAAGGTCTGTGCAACGCGTTCCCAGAGACTGGTAGGTTACAAACTCCTGGTCCTGGACAACGAGTTGCTGAGGCTTCGGTCAGTCAAAGAAGGAGCGGTGGGGAAGGTGGCCGTCTGACCGAAGCGTTTAGACAATTCTTTAGTCCGCAGCCCCAAGGTATGATCGGTTCCAGCAACCATCGCCAGCGTCTGATATACATGGTGCAGGAATACCTAGGGGCAAGGTCAGACTTGGACACCTTCCCCACCGAAAATCCTCTGGCTTACTGGGTCTTGAGGATGGATCACTGGCCAGAGCTTGCACAGTATGCAATTGAGCTACTGGCCTGTCCTGCATCCAGCGTTCTTTCAGAACGCACATTCAGTGCTGCTGGAGGATTTGTCACGGATCACAGGGTGGGCCTGTCCACCGACTCTGTTGATCGACTGACTTTCATAAAGATGAACCAGTCTTGGGTCACCACCAGCTACCAAACACCTGAAGCTGATATAACAGACTAATTTATTTTCAAATGTCACATCCCTTCAAGACTGATGCTGATGCTGAGAGACTGTCCTGTTATGTTGACTGACTATCCTCCTCCTCCTCAATGATCCGATTGACGATGATAGCTTGGAAGAACATTTTTGTTTCTGGGTGCCGCCACCAGTGGCTAAGGCCCAAATTTTCAGCCCCTGTTTAACAGGGGTGTGTTATTACAATTTTTTATGCAATGCTTTGCAGCAGGGCTCATTCCTGCACTCCAACTAGAGTATCTGGGAGTGGTTGCAGTGTCGTGGCACCAGCACCAGTGGCTAAGGCCCAATTTTTCAGCCCCTGTTTAACAGGGGCGTGTAATTACAATTTTTGATGCAATACTTTGCAACAGGGCTCATTGCTGTGCTCCAAGTACAGTATCTGTGAGGGGTTGCAGTGTTGTGGCACCAGTGCCTAAGGCTCAATTTTTCTGCCCCTGTTTAACAGGGGCATGTAATTACAATTCTTGATCTAATAATTCACAGCAGGGCCCATTCCTGCGCCCACCAAGACTAACTGTGAGGCCTTACAGTGTTGTGTCAACACCACCACCACCACCAAAGGCCCAATTTTTCAGCCCCTGTTCAACAGGGGCATGCAATTACAATTCTTGATCTAATAATTCACAGCAGGGCCCATTCATGCGCCCACCAAGAGTAACTGTGAGGGCTCACAGTGTTGTGGCAATACCAACATGTAAGGGGCAAATTTCAGCTGAGTATATACGGCAGGCCCCTACTTTCAAACATCCAACTTACAAACGACTCCTCCTTGCAAACGGAAGGATACAACAGGAAGTGAGAGGAAATCTACCCCTAGGAAGGCAAATTCTCTCCTGTAAGAGTTAATATGGGAAGAAAAGTGTCTCCTCTCCACTGATTCTTTATCACCAATTCTTGTTTCAATAAAAACCCCAAATTTTCAAAAAACATTTGTCATTAGGACGGAAAGTGAGGTGAACTGTTCTGAACAGGTGCACACTGCACAGACAGCAAAACAAATGTTACAGGGGTGATAACCCTTCCCTATGTTTTCCAAAAAGCTTAAAAATATATTTTTTGGCTGGAGCTACACTTAAACAATGTACCTGTTCAAAATTACAAACAGATTCTACATAAGAACAAACCTACAGTCCCTGTCTTGTATATAGGGCCTTTTTTATTTTTTGTGCGGGGTTCCCCTTAATATCCATACAAGACCCAAAGGGGCTGGTAATGGGCTGGGGTAGGGGGGGGGTGTGTGATGGGGTAGCTATGCCATTTTTCTTAAAGATTTTCATCCATATTACCGGGACCAGACATTACATTAAAGCCGCAAGCAGTTTTAAATGGCTTTTTTTCCTTTAGAAATGTAATTTTGTGCAGGGACAGTTCTAAACACGGGAAACACGTGGCACTTCACAGGCATACTTTAGACACCCCCCAGGTACGATATTTAAAGGAATATTTGATTTTTTTTTTTCACTTTATGCATCATTAAAATGACTGCTCCAGAAAAACGGCCGTTTTTAAAACTTCTTTTTGCATTGATACATGTCCCCTGGTGCAGAACCGGGGTTCCCAAACCCTTTTTAGGACAATAACATGCATAATAGTCATTATAATTAGCACTTTAGATTTCGTACGTTTGCATCCATTGTATTTAATAGGGTTCTAAAGTTCGTGCGAACTTTCGGTCCGTTCGCGGGTTCTGGTGCGAACCGAACCCGGGGGTGTTCGGCTCATCACTACTCTACATTCTGTTTTGGAAGCCATTTATCTCTTTGATTGAAAGCAGCGGGAGCCAATGGCTCCCAGTGCCCTAGCAAAGTCAGTGAGATACTGAAGTAAGGGAAGAGAAGAGCTGCAAAGGCACAGCGCTGGATCGAATGAGGGCTCAGGTAAGTAAAAGGAGGGGGGATTCTGATGCCTAAGTATTTTTTACCTTAAAGCGGTTGTATTCCCCAAAAAATTTTTTATAAAAAAATAAAAACCTGCAAGACAAAGGCACAATGAGCTAGTATGACTAGCATACTAGCTCATTATGAATTACTTACCTTAGATCGAAGCCCCTGAAGCTGTCCTCGTCCCCCCCTCCGGCCGCAGACATCTCTCCGGAAGGTTACTTCTTGGTATCGCCGCTGTGATTGGCCGGAGCGGCGAAGACGTCACTCCGCGCCCATTTATTTGTATAAAACACTTAAATAAAAAACATTGTCCAAATGGCTGCTTACATTAAAAGGTGCCCATACCGGCACTGGGGCTGCAGGCTTGTCAGTGTAGCACAGGCTCCTCCATCTACGTGGCGGCGTGCGTTCCAGCAGCTGCTCGCTCTATCCAGAGAGACCGGATGGGACGCGCATGCGCCGTAGACATCGGTGCATTCTTTGTGGCAAATATCCGACCTAAACCATGTAGGTTTAGGAGATATTACAAACACCTACAGGTAAGCCTTAATCTAGGCTTACCTGTAGGTAAAACATGTCAGAGAGGGTATACAACCGCTTTAATGCATTCCATGTTTAGGCTTTAGAACCACTTTAGAAAACTAATATGTACAGACTGCGAAGAGATCTATACCTTTTCTTTAAGCTATTCTTGTATTATTCTAATTTACATAGTATAATACATACAATGCTCCCATACTTTGATTTCCTGATGCCTTCTCTTTCAGAATCTGTCAGTCTAGGGCATTACCCAAACTTGTAATAAATCTTAATAGGATCCATAATAGAGAGCTAAAAGTTTAACCATATGATCATTCTATTATCATCTGACAGCTTCAATGATTGTGCAAATGAGCAGATTAAAGTCTTACAGGTGTCGAACAGTGATGTCATTTTCAGTTAAGAGTGAAGGCAATACAGGCTATTGTTCAATTTTCTAGGCTGCAGGACTGGAGCTCAAGAGCTGTGATTCAGCTGTGAATCACTGCAGATGTCATAGGCATTATCTCGGAATAAGTATAAAGGTATGAAACTGCGCTCAATCTAGTCACATAGAGTGAATATGATATAGATGTGATAGAACAGTGCTAACAATAATCTCAAAAAATTTGAAATATTTCTTACTTTTCAATACATTTTTATTATTTCAAAAGAGAATACATATTACTGAAACAAGCGTGGGACCATTCGTCCCGCTAAGGCCAACATGGCCAAAAATCATTAATCCAATAGTTGTATGAAAAGATGCGATTCAATGTATAGCGCACTCACCCCAGGCTTTACCTGCTTTTCTTTATTTGGCTCCTCCGCAGGAAAGACTGAGGCACACCGCACTACATGCCTGTACCCTCCTGGATGGGGAGGTTGAGCGGTGTTAGTTTTCTCGGGCCTGCCTGCGGCTGGTGTTTGAATCCTCCTGAGATAAACTCACCTCTGGCTTGGCCAGAGACAAGTCCTTAATTCTCCTCAGTAAAGCCATTGTCCACACCAACTGAAAGTCCAACTTCTGTATTTATTTCACATGGATAAAAAATAGTCCCTTTAAGAGCAGACAGGTTGAGACGAGACACCGGTCAGATAAGGTGGGAGAGAGATCCAGGCACAAACTCAAATCTTGGTTCTCTTACTGTTCTGATATGCACGAACAGGTTTGGCATGCGATCTTTATCACAGACCTTTGAATATGAAAGTCACTGCCACTGACTTGTTGAAGATGGTCACTGCCACTGACCGGGTGAATAGGGACTTGCCCTATTTGGTCACTGCCACTGACCTGGTGTGCGTACAGTCACTGCCACTATGACCTACAGAACATGCACTGCCTTCTTGGAGAACTTGGCCCATGTCAAAGAGAAAAACATCCCTCCGGAGAGTTACCAGAGGCCCTCACTGTCACCACGACTCTGCGTTGGGTCTTCAGAAAGGGTCACCTCCCTGGCCTCCTCGATCCAAGATACGGGTCCCCTTGCAAGGCGGTACCCTGGGAGCTCTCGATCCTTAGCGGACCCCAGCCGAAGGTTGCTGGGCTCCGGGCCTCCTATTTAGTACCTCACCCCAGACCGAAGGTGTCTGGGATGGAACAGCAACTCCACCTCCGGGCCTAGGGCACCCGGAGGTGACACACACACCACCCAGGTGCCTGGGCGCGAACCCCACCTGGAAGATGGCCGTCCCTTTCTATACCCTCTCCCGACAGTCACAGCAGGTTCCCCGCCCCGCCGCACTGCTGTCAAGAGGGGACAAGAAAAGGCACAACCCTGTACTGTGGTTCAACCCGGGCCTATGGCAATAGCGCCACCTATAGGCCCCAGGGAACTGCACATCAGTACTATCTCCCAGGGACCTCTCCCTCCTATTTAGTACCTCACCCCAGACCGAAGGTGTCTGGGATGGAACAGCAACTCCACCTCTGGGCCTAGGGCACCCAGAGGCAACACACCCAGGCCTCCGTGCCTAGGGCACCCGGAGGCGACACACACAACACCCAGGCTGAAGGTGCCTGGGCGGGAACCCCACCTGGAAGATGGCCGCCCCTTTCTATACCCTCTCCCGACAGGCACAGCAGGTTCCCCACCCCGCCGCACTGCTGTCAAGAGGGGACAAGAAAAGGCACAACCCTGTACTGTGGTTCAACCTGGGCCTATGGCAACAGCGCCACCTATAGGCCCCAGGGAACTGCACATCAGTACTATCTCCCAGGGACCTCTGCCTCCTATTTAGTACC
This sequence comes from Rana muscosa, assembly GCA_029206835.1. Lineage (NCBI taxonomy): Eukaryota > Metazoa > Chordata > Amphibia > Anura > Ranidae > Rana > Rana muscosa. Next base: position 541,559,051 of record CM055117.1, on the reverse strand, counting down.
TCACCCCAGACCGAAGGTGTCTGGGATGGAACAGCAACTCCACCTCTGGGCCTAGGGCACCCAGAGGCAACACACCCAGGCCTCCGTGCCTAGGGCACCTGGAGGCGACACACACACCACCCAGGCTGAAGGTGCCTGGGCGGGAACCCCACCTGGAAGATGGCCGCCCCTTTCTATACCCTCTCCCGACAGGCACAGCAGGTTCCCCGCCCCGCCGCACTGCTGTCAAGAGGGGACAAGAAAAGGCACAACCCTGTACTGTGGTTCAACCCGGGCCTATGGCAACAGCGCCACCTATAGGCCCCAGGGAACTGCACATCAGTATTATCTCCCAGGGACAGAAATGGTCCATTAACCCTAACAATTTGTGTATCTGAGCCTGATTACCACTCAGATACTTCCCTTAAATATAGCACGCCGCCACACATTCCCCCCTCTTAATAGACACTGGTCCCCAGTGTCTGGAGTAGACCCATGCCTCTCAGGCCTGAGTCAACATAAGTCCAATCCAGAGACAGACTATCAAAAAAAAGACAAAATTGTTTGTTTGTGCCGGAACCTAACACGGGGAAAAGAAATTAAACACAGAAGGGAAAAAGGAGAAATACACATGTGTATAAAACATTTAAGATCACATAAAATTTTCAATAAAATTTACATTTCCCTCCCACTGCACTAGCTAAGACCCACCCTTAGCAGTCTTGCTTGGCGTTCACCTGCAGGGGAAAGAAAAACACACCTGAAATAACAGTAGTTGGAATGAAGAGGCTCTCCCCTAGAGAAGAATTCCTTCCTTCCAACAAGTAAAACTGCATAATGCCTTATCGTCCTTTAATAGTTACGCAACACCGCCACCTAGTGTTAGTGCCAACGTCAGAACACTCATCCCAACTGAAACTTTTCTTCTGTCCTGCGGGGTAAAACTCCCTCTTCTTCTTGATCTGTGACCCTGAACTGTCTACAACCCCAAAGTCCTTGTTATCTTTGCGGTAGGAAGGGAGGGAAGAACAACAAACAGCAACAGCTCCCGCTCCTCCAAAGAGTAGACTATCCTTTAACTTAGGGCAAAAGTTCCCGGGTTTTCAAGGAGAATGCACTCAAGGAAAAAAAAATCAAAGAGTCTTGTCTCTCACAGGTAGTAATGTGGGTCAGGCAACACCAACGGCTTCCAATGTCTATCGAAGGTGTCTATGTGATACTCAACATCATCCTTGTCCTTCCTACAAATGAGTACCGTGTCTGTATGGATATGCCGACCCAACATCCAAGCAGCTTTACAGTCCTTAAACCGCAGAGTGGCCGCGGGTGAACATGAGTAGTATCTCCTGGCATGGGGTACTTTGATGTGTGTCCACGCAAAGTCCTCGTACCATCGTTGTCTACAGGCCTCCACCTCAAATAAAAGTTCCTTTGGTAAGTACGGGTACTCCCACCCATACTCGCTGGCAACTCTTTGATTGAAGAGTCTCTGCAGCCGGGACAGTGGCGGCATGGTAGCACGGTCTCCCGCGCCAGGCAAGACGATGGCTTCAGGGTGCCGAGGTACTTTAACTACCTCCGGACCAGTTGCAGGGGCCCGCAGCGACACCCGACTTGTCTCAGCTGTTGAAACTGGTGCCTCCAATGATGGAGGAGCAGGCAAGGGGACAGATCCCTCCTCAGGCTCGGAAGCCACCACCCGGGGTGTATTTTCCCCAATGGACATGGGTGAGTCCCTAGCACTACGGGACAAGGACAGGGGCATCTTATTCCATCCCTTTCTCTCGAACAGTTCATCAATGGCGGTGTCATCACCCGCATCAGAGATGGACTCCAGATCGGAGGTGTCATATTCCTCCGCAGGACGGTAACTCCTGGCACTGGACAAATCACCCCCTCTAGCTAATTCACTGACATGTGAATCCCCAGGGCTAGGGGCCTTTAACAGAGTCTCTTCCCCTGGCTTACCTCGGCTTAAAGAAGAACCAGGACGTCCGGGACTTTTCCCTTCGGAGGCATCCGTTCCGAGTAAGCGCTGAGGCGTTGCTCCACCACGGCCACGGGAAGCTTTCACGAACCCCATCTTCCTCTTGGGCGGTGGGAGAAAGGACTCTGTACTAACCAAAGCAGCATCCTCCGGTCTCTCGCTTGCTACAACAAGCTCCTCCTTGACTTCCTCCGAAGTCCCATCAGTATGCGCAGGGGTGGCTGTACAAGCTCTGATTCCTCCTTCCAAAGTGGTGGCGCCTGTAAGGCAGTTGAGGTGGAAGCCCCGAGGCTTTTCCGTAGGTTGCTCGACCTCAAATAGAAATTCCTTACAGTTCTCACATCGCCCGAATGGCTTTAGATGAACCACCAGTCCCGAGCAGCCGGGACAAATCACTCCGAGGGCCTCCACATCTTTACACACGTAGAGGGCAAATCTTCCCCGGGGCTTGAGCCGAATTCCTGTATCCGTTAACGTAGCAGCGAATGAAGTCATCTTCATGGTAGTAGTAGCCGGAACCCATGAGGCATGAGACGCCATGTTATCCATCCGCAACTCCATTGCGCACTGACCTGTTTCGTGCCAAAGACCCCACGTGCTACTCCACACATGCCTAGACTCCTCCCATCTCCTGCATCGTTCGCGGGCTTTCTGTATAGGCACGCCCATGAACTACACAGTCAGGGTTCTCCTTGTGGCGCAGTTCACAATATGGCTGACCTCCATGGAACTTCACTGGGGAATAAACTCCCTTCTGGGGGGTTTTCACACTTTCAACCACAGACACATCCCGGACTCGAGCCCCCACGTATAGCGCACTCACCCCAGGCTTTACCTGCTTTTCTTTATTTGGCTCCTCCGCAGGAAAGACTGAGGCACACCGCACTACATGCCCCTACCCTGCTGGATGGGGAGGTTGAGCGGTGTTTGTTTTCTCGGGCCTGCCTGCGGCTGGTGTTTGAATCCTCCCGAGCTGATCTCACCTCTGGCTTGGCCAGAGACAAGTCCTTAATTCTCCCCAGTAAAGCCACTGTCCTTCTGTATTTATTTCACATGGATAATAAATAGTCACTGTCACCAAGACTCTGCGCTAGGGATGAGCTTCGAGTTCGAGTCGAACTCATGTTCGACTCGAACATTGCCTGTTCGCCCGTTCGCCGAACAGCGAACAAATTGGGGTGTTCGCGGCAAATTCGAAAAATCTATGGGAGAAATCTAAAGTGCTAATTATAAAGGCTGATATGCAAGTTATTGTCCTAAAAAGTGTTTGGGGACCCGGGTCCTGCCCCAGGGGACATGTATCAATGCAAAAAGAAGTTTTAAAAACGGCCGTTTTTTCGGGAGCAGTGATTTTAATAATGCTTAAAATGAAAAAATAAAAGTGAAATATTCCTTTAAATTTCGTACCTGGGGGGTGTGTATGATATGCATGTGAAGTGGCGCATGTTTCCCGTGCTTAGAACTGTCCCTGCAAAAAGTGTCATTTTTGAAAGAAAAAAATGCATTTAAAACTGACTCGCGGCTATTAATGAATTGTCGGCTCCCGGCAATACATACAAAAGTCATTGATAAAAAAAAAAAAAAGCGTGGGGGTTCCCCAGAATTCAATTACCAGGCCCTTCAGGTCTGGAATGGATATTAAGGGGAACCCCGCCGCAAATAAAAAAAAAATTGACGTGGGGTTCCCCCAAATATCCATTCCAGGCCCTTCAGATCTGGCATGGATTTTAAGGGGAACTCCACCCCAAATTAAAAAAAAAATGGCGTGGAGTCCCCCTAAAAATCCATACCAGACCCCTTATCCGAGCATGCAACCTGGCCGGCCGCAGGGGAAAAGGGGGGGACGAGAGAGCGGCCCCCCCTCCCTCCTGAACCGTACCAAGCCACATGCCCTCAACATGGGGAGGATGTCCCCATGTTGATGGGGACAAGGGCCTCATCCCCACAACCCTTGCCCGGTGGTTGTGGGGGTCTGCGGGCGGGGGGCTTATCGGAATCTGGAAGACCCCTTTAACAAAGAGGACCCCCAGATCCCGGCCCCCCCCCTATGTGAATTGGTAAGGGGTACATTGTACCCCTACCATTTCACAAAGAAAGCGTAAAAAAATGTTTAAAAAAACACACAAACACGTTGAAAAAGTCCTTTATTAAAAAAAAAAAAAAAAAAACCCATTCCAGCGGTGAAATCCAGTGTCCCGCGGCGATCCCGATGTCCAGCGCTGTCCGTCATTGGTTGTGCCTGAGCGGACCTGATGGGGAACTCCCTCTCAGTATTTTAAATGTATAGACCCGCCCCTTCTAAAGTTCCCCATCAGGTCCGCTCAGCGGACCAGATGCGGAACATGAGAAGGGGCGGGTCTATACATGTATTACCAAAGTGAGAGCAGTTCCCCATCAGGTCCGCCTCCTCGGTATGTCGGACCCGCCTACGTCATTGGCTTGAGCGGGGAACTTCCTTCACTGTGTAATTTAAATTTACATAGTGAAGGAAGTTCCCCGCTCAAGCCAATGACGTAGGCGGGTCTGACATACCGAGGGGGCGGACCTGATGGGGAACTGCTCTCACTTTGGTAATACATGTATAGACCCGCCCCTTCTCATGTTCTGCATCTCGTCCGCTGAGCGGACCTGATGGGGAACATTAGAAGGGGCGGGTCTATACATTTAAAATACTGAGAGGGAGTTCCCCATCAGGTCCGCTCAGGCACAACCAATGAAGGACAGCGCTGGACATCGGGATCGCCGCGGGACACTGGATTTCACCGCTGGAATGTTTATTTATTTATTTTTTTAAATAAAGGACTTTTTCAAGGTGTTTGTGTGTTTTTTTAAACATTTTTTTTACGCTTTCTTCGTGAAATGGTAGGGGTACAATGTACCCGTTACCAATTCACATGGGGGGGGGCGGGATCTGGGGGTCCCCTTTGTTAAAGGGGTCTTCCAGATTCCGATAAGCCCCCCGCCCGCAGACCCCCACAACCACCGGGCAAGGGTTGTGGGGATGAGGCCCTTGTCCCCATCAACATGGGGACATCCTCCCCATGTTGAGGGCATGTGGCTTGGTACGGTTCAGGAGGGAGGGGGGGGCCGCTCTCTCGTCCCCCCCTTTTCCCCTGCGGCCGGCCAGGTTGCATGCTCGGATAAGGGGTCTGGTATGGATTTTTAGGGGGACTCCACGCCATTTTTTTTTTAAACTTGGGGTGGAGTTCCCCTTAAAATCCATGCCAGATCTGAAGGGCCTGGAATGGATATTTGGGGGAACCCCACGTCAATTTTTTTTTAAATTTGCGGCGGGGTTCCCCTTAATATCCATTCCAGACCTGAAGGGCCTGGTAATTGAATTCTGGGGAACTCCCACGCTTTTTTTTTTTTTTTTTATCAATGACTTTTGTATGTATTGCCGGGAGCCGACAATTCATTAATAGCCGCGAGTCAGTTTTAAATGCATTTTTTTTCTTTCAAAAATGACATTTTTTGCAGGGACAGTTCTAAGCACGGGAAACATGCGCCACTTCACATGCATATCATACACACCCCCCAGGTACGAAATTTAAAGGAATATTTCACTTTTATTTTTTCATTTTAAGCATTATTAAAATCACTGCTCCCGAAAAAACGGCCGTTTTTAAAACTTCTTTTTGCATTGATACATGTCCCCTGGGGCAGGACCCGGGTCCCCAAACACTTTTTAGGACAATAACTTGCATATTAGCCTTTATAATTAACACTTTAGATTTCGAACGTTCGAGTCCATTGTATTTAATAGGGTTCTAAAGTTTACACGAACATTTTGTCTGTTCGCAGGTTCTGGTGCGAACCGAACAGGGGGGTGTTCGGCTCATCCCTGCTCTGCGCTGGGTCTTCAGAAAGGGTCACCTCCCTGGTCTCCTCGATCCAAGATACGGGTCCCCTCGCAAGGTGGTACCCTGGAAGCTCTCGATCCTTAGCGGACCCCAGCCGAAGGTTGCTGGGCTCCGGGCCTCCTATTTAGTACCTCACCCCAGACCGAAGGTGTCTGGGATGGAACAGCAACTCCACCTCCAAGCCTAGGGCACCCAGAGGCAACACACCCAGGCCTCCGGGCCTAGGGCACCCGGAGGCAACACACACACCACCCAGGCTGAAAGTGCCTGGGCGCGAACCCCACCTGGAAGATGGCCGCCCCTTTCTATACCCTCTCCCGACAGGCACAGCAGGTTCCCCACCGCACTGCTGTCAAGAGGGGACAAGAAAAGGCACAACCCTGTACTGTGGTTCAACCCGGGCCTATGGCAACAGCGCCACCTATAGGCCCCAGGGAACTGCACATCAGTACTATCTCCCAGGGACAGAAATGGTCCATGAACCCTAACAATTTGTGTATCTGAGCCTGATTACCACTCAGATACTTCCCTTAAATATAGCACCCCGCTACAAATGCAATTACAGAAAGAGACCAGACATATACCTTCGCAATTAGCATGCAGTACGATTGCCAATGACTATTTAGCCTTTAAGACTATACAGAGGGAATCTGGCTCGGGAGACCTGGGGAGCATTCCAGCCACCCCTAATGGGAGCACATTGTGGCTGGAGCTCCTATGTGGAATACCTCTTATTATGAAAACACTGCAAATAAATACTGGTACATGTGCAATAAAAACACATACAATGTGCATAATACAACTTGTGAAAAAAAGAGTCCAGAATTTATATATATATTTTTTAAATCAATAGTGAAAAATCCAAGTCCAATGTAAATATATATACAGTATCCCACAAAAGTGAGCATACCCCTCACATTTTGTATGTATTTGATTATATCCTTTCATGTGACAACACTGAAGAAATGACATTGTGCTACAATTTAAAGTATTGAGTGTACAGCTTGTATAACAGTGTAAATTTGCTGTCCCCTCAAAATAACTCAACACAGCCATTAATGTCTAAACCGCTGGCAACAAAATGGCCCAATTAGCCATTTTCCCTCCCCGATGTCATGTGACTCATTCATGTTACAAGGTGTGAATGGGGAGCAGGTATGTTAAATCTGGTGTTATCGCTCTCACTCTCTCATACTGGTCAACCAAAGTGCAACATGCCACCTCATGGCAAAGAACTCTCTGAGGATCTGAAAAAAAGAATTGTTGCTCTACATAAATATGGCCTAGGCTATAAGAAGATTGCCAAGACCCTGAAACTGAGTTGCAGCACAGTGGCCAAGACCATACAGTGATTTAAAGTGGTTGTAAACCCACTTTTTCAACTTGCACCTACAGGTAAGCCTAGATTAAGGCTTACCTGTAGGTGCAAGAAATATCTCCTAAACTTACACGGTTTAGGAGATATTTCGTTAAATGACAGGCGCCGCTGTCTACGGCGCATGCGCGCCGTAGACTACGGCGCATTCATGGGGTTAATCCCATTCACAAAATCGGCTACTTCCCAGCAATCGCTGGGCGTAGCCGAATGTGACGGCTCCCGCGCGCATGCGCAGAGTGACGTCTCCGCCACTCCGGCCAATCACAGCGCCGGAGCGGCGCTGTGATTGGCTGGTGCGGCGATACCCGGAAGTAACATTCCGGCTATCGCCGCAGCGATGGCTGCGACTCAAGACAGGGACATGGACGGCTTCGGGGGCCCCGGTCTAAGGTAAGTGGTACATAATGAGCTAGTATGCTAGTCATACTAGCTCATTATGCCTTTCTCTTGCAGGTGGGGTAAAAAAAAAAAAAAACGATTAGTGGGTTTACAACCACTTTAACAGGATAGGTTCCACTCAGAACAGGCCTCGCCATGGTCGACCAAAGAAGTTGAGTGCACGTGCTCAGCGTCATGTCCAGAGGTTGTCTTCGGGAAATAGAATATGAGTGCTGCCAGCATTGCTGCAGAGGTTGAAGGGGTGGGGGGTCAGCCTGTCAGTGCTCAGACCATATGCCGCACACTGCATCAAATTGGTCTGCACGGCTGTCGTCCCAGAATGAAGCCTCTTTTAAAGATGATGCACAAGAAAGCATGCAAACAGTTTGCTGAAGACAAGCAGACTGAGGACATGGATTACTGGAACCATGTCCTGTGGTCTGATGAGAACAAAATAAACGTATTTGGTTCAGAGGGTGTCAAGTGCATGTGGAGGTAACCAGGTGAGGAGTACAAACACAAGTGTGTCTTGCCTACAGTCAAGCATGGTGGTAGGAATGTCATGGTCTGGGGCTGCATGAGTGCTGCCGGTACTGGTAAACTACAGTTCACTGAGGGAACCATGAATGCCAACATGTACTGTGACATACTGAAGCAGAGCATGATCCCCTCCCTTCAGAGACTGGGCCAAAGGGCAGTATTCCAACATGACAACGACCCAAAGCACACCTCCAAGACAACCACTGCCTTGCTAAAGAAGCTGTGGGTAAAGGTGATGGACTGGCCAAGCATGTCTCCAGACCTTAACCCTATTGAGCATGGGGCATTCTCAAACAGAAGGTGGAGGAGCGCAAGGTCTCTAACATCCACCAGCTCTTTGATGTCGTCCTGGAGGAGTGGAAGAGAACTCCAGTGGCAACCTGTGAAGCTCTGTGGCCACATAAAATATTGACACTTTGAGCCCAATTTGGCCTTTTTTACTTATGGGTGTACTCACCTTTATTGCCAGCAGTTTAGACATTAATGGCGTTGTGTGTTGAGTTATTTTGAAGGGACAGCAAATTTACACTGTATACAAGCTGCCCCTACATAGACAACCCACCACCAAGTGCAATGGCCGCTCACCTTATATTAGATGGTAATGCACTCTTATAGAATCATCAACTGGTAAAGATCATCTCATGGGAAATAGAGCTCAAATCACACATATAATGGAAAAAAAGGGTCTCCATAGTGAAGTAAGTAAAATCAGCTTAAAACAATGTAGTAACTTACATCTAAAAACGCTGAGATGTGTTCAGAAAACTGTGACCAAGTGGTCATGCAGCGATGCAGTGTGAAGCAATTCTGAACTTCCGGTCTTGACCGAAGACCGGAAGTGACATAAAGTTACTACATTGTTTTAATAAAGCTGATTTTACTTACTTCACTATGGAGATCTTTATTTCCATGATATGTGTGATTATTCTATAAGAGTGAACTATCATCTAATATAAGATGAGCGGCCATTAGGGTTGAGTGGACCCGAACTGTAAAGTTCGGGTCCGTACCGAACTTTTGGGTTTTGGGGTCCCGGACCCGAACCCGAACAATTGACTGTATGTTCGGGTTCGGGTCCGGTGTTCGGCAATATGCATGTAAAGTCACGCTTGTTTCCCGTGTTTAGAACTGTCCCTGCACAAAGTGTAATTTCTGAAGGAAAAAAAGTAATTTAAAACTCACTCGCGGCTATTAACCACTTCCCTACTGTGAACGAAAACCCCCTTCCTGCCCAAGCCATTTTTCAGCTTTCGGCACTGTCACGCTTTAAATGACAATTGCGCAGTCGTGCGACGTGGCTCCCAAACGAAATTTGCGTCCTTTTTTCCCACAAATAGAGCTTTCTTTTGGTGGTATTTGATCACCTCTGTGGCTTTTATTTTTTGCGCTATAAACAAAAGAAGAGCGTCCAGTTTGGAAAAACTCAGCCAATGACATTTCGTCTGGACAGCGCTGGACATCGGGATCGCCACGGGACACTAGATTTCATTGCTGGAATGTTTTTTTTTATGTTTTTATTTTTTAAAAAAGGACTTTCCCAATGGTGTCTGTGTATTTTTTTTTAACATTTTTTACACTGTCTTTGTGAAACGGTAGGGGTACAATGTACCCCATTACCAATTCACATGGGGGGGCCGGGATCTGGGGGTCCCCTTTGTTAAAGGGGTCTTCCAGATTCCGATAAGTCCCCCGCCCGCAGACCCCCACAACCACCGGGCAAGGGTTGTGGGGATGAGGCCCTTGTCCCCGTCAACATGGGGACATCCTCCCCATGTTGAGGGCATGTGGCCTGGTACGGTTCAGGAGGGGGGGGCGCTCTCTCGTCCCCCCCTCTTTTCCTGTGGCCTGCCAGGTTGCGTGCTCGGATAAAGGGTCTAGTCTGGATTTTTGGGGGTCTGGTATGGGTGAGTGCAGGGTGGAGGAATCTCCCAATGCGAGGATAACAACACTGGGACACCTCTCCACCAAGTCACACACACAACTCACCCAAACAGCAAAAACAACAGTGCAATGCAATAAAACGTTAGACTAAACACATAGGTTCCCAACTATAGGGCTCCCCCCTAGTGGACAGTTCAAGTTATGGGTGTCCTGTTGTGGAAACCCCTGCAACAACGTAGGCTGATGACTGTTCCTTTAAATGTCAGTTAGTCTTCCGCTAGCTTTGTTGGTGCACTTATCTATTTGTAATCCGATAACAGGGTGAAAAGAAATGGCATCAACTGGTTGTATATGACGTGTTGGTAGAACAAACACTAATTCCCTCCAGCCGTTGTATCACTCTCAGGCGTAACGTATCCCTACTTGCGATACTGCAGAAACCAGAAAGTACACATGGAACTATGGAAACCACCTTCCTGCGGCCCAGTTAACTATGTCAATAGGCAAGTGCCTTCTCACCAGATGAGGCCTCGCCTCGCCGGTACACTCCTTCTGGAACCTCTCCTTGTTCTCAGTCTCTCTGTAACACGAGGCCAGGTCCCCTGCGCAGCCGTTCACAAGTTGCCGTTGGATAGGTAACTCTGGATGCTGTGGAGGGTAGACCAATTCCTTTCTGGCTCGATCAGCGAGACTGTCCTCAAGGATCTCTCGTCAGACTTTAGGCCCAGGCTTCTCTGGCCTAGGCGCGCTCACAGCAGGCCTCTTGCCTGTGAAGGTGGCGTCCCGAGAGAGCGAGCCTAGGCCCCGCCTCTCCCTTAAATCAGTTCTCCCAACAGGCTGTGCAGTGGCGCACCGTCTTCACGTAGCACAGTGGCATTGTAGGTATTGTAGTCTTTATACAACCAACGGCAATAGAGTCTCTGTCTCTTGCACTACAATGCCCACCATGCCTTGTTCTTGACATCACTGAACCAAACAAACTTTAATGATATCATGTAACATGAGTACCCAGGGAAGCTAAGTTCCTAATTAAGCACAAATTACAGTCTTGTTATAATACGTTGAAATATACAACCTTGCTACACACTCCCCCACTTGAAATCTTTGGTCCCCAAAAAAAGCAGCAGTTTGTGACCTGTTACATGCTTTGTTTGAATACACGAGGAGAAAAATACCAATTAGTGTATACAAGAAATAAGACAGTTTGCATTGTCATAAGAACCAGGCAGAGGAACCCCCCACCATGCTTCGGAAAGGAGGTTGTCCTGCCTACAGGCCAATTTGACTGGAATGACCCAGCCAGATGTGCCAGGGGGTGAGCAGGGGTGGTCTTCCACTAAATGTGAAGTGGAAGAGCCAGGTTTTTCAATTGTCCTTTTCAAGGTAAACACAACATCTTCAGAGCTTTCACCCAATTGATCATAAGTCAGTCTCTTGGGTGGGTAAATAGCCCTTCTCTCTCTTTGCTCTTTTGGCTCTAGGGTTTCAGGCATGTTGAACTCTGCTTCGTTCATAGTTTATTCTTGTTCTTGTTCAAACACGCTGGATTCTGTTTCCTCTATAGCTCCCTCTCTCTGCATGTCAGCCCCTACGTCTCCTTCTGCAAAAGTTGAGACTCCTTCAGAAGCTTGATCCTCCCCCAACTCTTCAAACAGTAATCTCTGAGGTACAAACTCAGGGGCCTTTGGTCTGAGGATTCCAGTGTCCGCCAATTCAGGTGGGGACAAAGGAGGGGTCGTAGACTCAGGCAATTGAGATGACCATAGCCAGCCTTAATCTGTCTCTTCATCCTCATTATCTTCATCATCTACATCTTGAGGCGCTGGCTGAGACCTAGTGACCGGTCGAGACATTTGAGAGGCTGAGGGAGTCATTTGTGAATCCGATAGTGGTGACAGATGAACTGCTTCTGCTAAGGGCAGTAGATGGTTGCAATGCTAAGTCTTTAGCGGGCCTACACTCCCTTCTGGACGGTTCTGGTACACTGGAAGCCCTGGTAACTGCTTGCAGATGACATAAGGCTGTGACTTCCAGCGGTCAGCTAACTTGTGTTTCCCAGGGACGCCCAGATTCCTCAACAGTACTCTGTCTCTTGGTTGTAGGTCCTGTACTCAGACTTTTATATCAAAGTTCTTCTTGTTTCTCAGTCCCCTTCGGTCTGAGGTGGCTTGGGCCTTGTCATAGGCGGTCTTCAGGCTCCTCCGCAGGCGATCTACATACCCTCTGTGGGAAGTTGCGGAGGTATGATCTAGGGATGTGCCAAAAGCCAAGTCTACTGGTAGCCAAGCCTCTCGTCCGAACATTAGACGATATGGAGAGTATCCTGTGGCATCATTTGCAGTACTGTTGTAGGAATGTACAATGGCGGCTACATGTTTGCTCCAATGTTGCTTGTTTTCTGAGTTCAGAGTTCCAAGCATATCCAGAAGGGTTCGGTTGAACCTCTCTGGTTGAGCATCCCCCTGAGGATGGTATGGGGTGGTTCTGGATTTTTTTATGCCGAACAGGTCTAAAAGTCTTTTAATAAGGCTACTCTCAAAGTCTCTCCCTTGATCTGACTGAGTGGATACGTTGAGGCAGGCCATAGTGCACAAAGAACTTCTCCACCAGAATCTTGGCCACTGTTGAGACTTGTTGATCCTTTGTGGGGAATGCCTGGGCATATCTGGTGAAATGATCAGTTACCACTAGAATATTTCCCTGTCCACTCAGATCAGGCTCCAAGCACAGAAAGTCAATGCACACCAGCTTCATGGGACCCTGACTCTGAAGATGGCCCATTGGGCGGGCTCGGTGAGGCAATGTCTTCCTTTGAATACATCTAATGCAGGAATGGCAGTAGCCCTCAACTTCAGCTTGCATGCAGGGCCAGTAGAACCGGTCTCTCACCAGATGAAAAGTCCTCTCAGGACCCAGATGGCCATGGTTATGATGAAGGGCAGTTAACACTGTCTCTCTCTTGTCCAAACGCCAGATTTTTCCCACTCCCTCAGCTGGGGCTTTTTGCTTTTGTACCAGGCGCTGGTAAGCCTGTTTCAGCATGGGGTGCACTCCTGAAGTTGAGGCATCTTGTCCCTAGGCCAGAGGGGTTAGTAGTCTCCTGACCAAATCAGTGTTGGTCCCTATAATGAGGGAACTGTTACTAGCCCCTGGTGGATGGGGGCAGATCACTGCCAAAGTGTCAAAAGTCTCTGCCTTCCCAGCTACTGAGGGGTCAAAGGACAGCTTGACCGATAGATAACCATCATAGGGGAAGTTCTGAGTCCCAATGCCCCATATCTCCAACTCTTCTAACTTCTGCAACGGCAAATGTTTCCGGTGTTTGTAATAGAAGTCTCTGTATAAGAGAGTTACTTGGGCTCCAGTATCCAGGAGGGCCTTGGTATAAATCCCTTCTACTTAGATGGGGACAACTGGGGAGGGCCCCACTAATTTGGCAGGAAACTTCCGGGGGGGGCAGTTTGGCTTGCTCAGTGGCTTTGATCCTCACTCCTTTCTTTCCATTCTGGCCTGGGTTGAATCTCTGTTGGGTCTGGTGTGCACTGACTCTCCACCCTCGGGCATGCCCGAGCAAAGGGCGTGGGACTTTAAGTCGCTCAGAGGCAACAACAGGAGCCCTATGTAAGGGTCTGGACTCCAGAGGCGGTCTCCTTGCGTCGTTGGGTGTTATGGAGTTAGCTGAAACGGGTGGGTACCCGGTTGACTCCTTCACCGGGGCCCTCTGGAGTTTTCCGCCGGCTTCGGTACTGTGCCCCAGCTTTCTCTGGACTTGGGCATACTTCTTGAAAGTGTCCGACCTCTCCACAGTTGAAACAGGTCAACAGCTTCTTCTGCTTCTGCACCTGGGCAACAGTATAACTTGGAGAATTCTGGGGTTCCTCTGAATCTTTCTCACTGGACAGAGTAGTGGGTTGGCTGGTTAACAAGGACATCATCTCTAATCAGATGTGACACTTGAGTCTTTAGAAGTTCCACCTGAGGGTCACCATCATCCGGATTTATCATCCGGACCCCGGCAGCAGATTCAGGTTTCTGATTCTTCTTTTTATGGTCCAGCATGACTTCCTCCTCCCTGACAATCCCGATTAGGTCCGAATATTTCAGGATACCCCCATCTTGGTGGGTTCTCAACAGTAGAGTGATAGGATCCAGGGGTTGGGCTCCCTTCAAAACTTGTTTTGCCCTGATGTCATCCACCTCCCGAGGGTCTAGACCTTTCTTTAGCAGGATCTGATGTATGATCTTATCCAGTCGCCTCATGTACTCTGACAACTTCTCTCCTTCCTTCTGGAAAGAGTGTTCCATCTGGTAGATGAGATCAGATACTTTCTCGATACGCCCGAATACATCCTGTAAGATGTTCAAGCAGTCTTGGGCATCACAGTTTCGCTTGCTGAGCTTCAGGTTGCGAATGGATTCTAGGGCAGGCCCCTTCAAGCTCCCTGTGATTCTCTGTTTCTTATGAGTTTCTGTTATGTCCCATTCATCTAAAGCTTGTGTAGCCTGGTCCAGCCACTCTTCAAAACTGTCTTCCACTGAAGGTACTGGTTGTCTCCCAGATAAAACCCTTAGTTTCCTGTAACCAACTGCTGAGTATGCTGGAGGGTCTCTCTGACACTTTGCCACAAATTCCCCAAGGACAGCACAGAGCTCTGGCCCAATGGTGGCCAGAGGTGACAGGGCAGGGACCTTCTGTTGGCTGGGGCCTGCTTGGCTGGTTGAGGTGGGACCTTCCTTTGAAGCCTCTGGGTGTATCACACCAAGTTCTGTTTTGTTGGCCAATTTCACACTGGGGCCCTTGAAGTGCTCAGGGATACCTGCTTCCATTCTACTAATGTGTAGGTATGGGAGGTTCAATGGTCTGTTTTCACAGCAATCACCCACGCTTTCTTTTCTGGGGACAGTGTCTTCATTGCTTGACTTATCTGTTCCTCACCCCTGGACTCTCCTTGAATTTCTATTACCACACTGAACTCTGGGCGGGCATTTTCTTCCTCGCACCACCGGATAGCAGCAGTAGAGTCCATCTTGGTGCCTTAGGGGGAAAAGGGGAAGGGTTTTGATTGCAGAGTCGCAGAAATCCCAGACGAGCCCCCACGTGTAGCAATACCCCCGAAGGGGCCGCTGGTTTAGATTTGGGCCTGCCGTTACCTTTCTGTTCACCACACTCGTCTTAGGGGTCCCTCTTGAAGAGCGTTCATGAATGTCCACACCAACACTTGGTTAATTTTTCTTCAAGAGTTTTATTAAACAGTTCCAACTGAGGGTTAGAAGGATAGGGGAGGTTCAAGTACCTTGCTTTGCGGATCAGGCACAATCTTAGATCCAGAGGACAAATCGGTTCCACACTGAATTCAGCAACCACCAGATAGGCCTCCTCTCACTGGCCTAGCAACCGGTGCGAAGCTTGTTCAAAGTCTCTGCCACAGACTTAATGAGTGCCGTCGAGTCGTTTCACAATCTTCCACCACAAGATCGTGCAACCACACTGACACTTTGCAAAACTTCCTTCAGAAAGTACACAGCTCACGGTGCCAGAATCTTTCAGCCAGCCGGCAGCACTGTGAGGTAAATTGGCCAGGATGCGTCCTTCAATTGAGTCCCCAATTGTTCCGCTTCTTCCCGCAGGCAAGACCGCGTAGGACCATCCCTAGACTAGTACTCCTGGGCCTACTCTCAGTTGCAGAACCTCGGGCCAGCAGGCCCCAAGGCCGAGAAACAGCTCGCACATCCCTGAGGCCAGGAGGGCCCTCAGGTCAGGATCCGGCAAACGAACCCCGATAGCACGGTCTCTGTCCCTTAAGTACCCCTTCTCAGAATGCACAGCGGGTTGACCTACGCCCCCTGAGCCACTTCTGGGAAAGGAATACCCAATACACCCAGCCCGCTGCATTTCCAACCCTGACCCGTGGTGACAGTGACACCTACTGTCAAGGGGAAAACCATGCAACCCAGCTGGACTGAAACAGAGCCAACAATATAGTTTAATCCTTCTGAGCTAAACTATAGCTCAGATACCTAAATTTAACACATAGCGCCTACCCAACAGGAGCAGGGTGCTACACACTTCCCCCACCGCAAAAAGATGATGTCCTCATCGTCGAGGAAAAAAATATGACTCTCACTCCTGAGAGTCAGTACCTGAACCCCACAAAAAAACTTGGGCGGGAAGGGAGGGGGACAAAACAGTACAAGAAAACATAAGTTTGACATGCATACACAAAAAAATCACATCAATATACACTACAGTATTCCTATCTCTCTATCTAACCCACCCACTCTCCGGTGGTTTTCATAGAAGGTTCCAATGCACCTGAAAGAGAACAAAACAAACAGACATAGGCAATAATATAAAATATCTTTGGGAAGCAAAGCCTCACTTTCTGGAGAAATGAGCCTCTCTTTCTCCACATATATACATTATTAGGTGTAGGTAGCTAGGATAAAAATACAAGAGTCCAGTTTTATTGAGTAAAATTCCACCACCTAGTGGCAGAAACATAACATGACAAAGTCCTCAGTTGCCAGTAATGGACCCATAGAAGAGATCTTGACTCCAACATCTTCTGGTAACCTAGCACTACCTAGCTACAAACCCACAGTCCTTTTAGAAAGAAAAAAAAAGAAAATCTTCCTCTCTCTTTGGCAAAGTGGAAAACAAAAAAACCAGGACAGTCACCGTAACTTATCACCAGTAAAACTGAGGATCAGGTAAGGTCAGAGGTTTTCCCTGGTTATCAAGGGTAGTGACAAAATAGACCACCCTGGTCGGCAAATGTCCACCTTGTCTGCGTGGATGTGCCTACCATGGTTCCAGTGCAGCAGGCACCCCTTCAAACGATCATCCATGGCAAGGGAATAGCCCATTTTCCAGGACGGTTTTGGTACTGAAAGATAGTCCCAAACAGCCTCTTTGTACCATTGTTCTCTGTGAGACACAATTTCTTGCATAATTTCCCTGGGAACATAGGGGAATTCCAGTCCATATTCTCTGGCCACCCGCTTGTTACGCAACCTTTGTGACCGGGCAAGCCTTGGCAGGGACCCGGTACTTCCATATCCAGGAGGTACACACGAATTTGTAGACTTTTGCACCATAACATTTGCAGAAAGATTTCCTGAACCCAGCGAACTGGTACCGCGGGCCAGGATTTCATAAGTAACAATTGGGGGTTTCACCCTGGGTGTTGTCTCCCCCGAGTCCATAGCTGCGTAATCGGAAAATGTAAAAGCTGAGGCGACATCATCGCTGTTTGCCCATAACATTTCCTGCGACATAGTCTCCAATATATTTCCACAGGCATCTGACAAAGAGTCTATCTCCCAGCTCCTCCGATAACTACACACAGTCCCCAACATATTCCCCTTAGATCTCTCACATGTTCCTGTCGTGGACTTCTCGTATTTCAGACTTTTCTCCGGGTCCGGTTCGGGTAGTCTCTGGGGTAGGCCTCGACCACGGCCGCGGGAGGCCTTCACGTATCCCACCTTCCTTTGGGCAGGTGCAGCGGAGGTAGATACGGTTGAGGTAACAACAGCGGCGACGTCCGATGCTGACTTTCCCATAGTGGTAACAGCGTCATCCGTCTCGGGATTACTCACGACAGCAGATGCGGTGGATGTAGGCCTAACCACTGGATCGGAGGCAGCAATTTTCTCTGTTACATTGCCCATGGCCCAGTCCACTCTGTAGGCACGAGGTGGCATGGTGGGTTGCTCCACAGCAAACAGGTACTCCCCGCAACGTAGACACTGGACAAATGGACGGGGGTGTGTAACCAGTCCTTCGCACCTGTTGCACAGCATGCCCAAGGCCTCCACATCTCCGATTGTGTAGAGTACAAACCGTACATGCGTTCTCAAACGAATACCAGTGTCCGTCACAGTCTCCGGCAGTATGACACTTGTAGAGGTACCCACAGGAAACATCCTGGGCCCCATAGCAGACTGCGTTGACAGAATTGAAGACATGGTGGTGTTCCGTTTCTTCCTGAACGTTGGACACACACGCAGCGTCTCACGCGACAAGCAGGTGGGAACTCCTCCCACTTGTTCTTTTTGGCACGTAGTTCACGGGCTTTCTTACTTTCTTGGCCCACGCGGCCTAGAACTGATCGCAAGGCTCTCCCCTCTTTTCTTGACAACATTTTACACAGTCCAGGGCCCTCTGTAATATAAGTCCCAAATGAACAGTTTACTTTGAGTTGCGAGAGGTAACGGCAAATCCCAGACTCGCCCCCACGTGTAGCACTACCCCCGTAGGAGCTGCTGGTTATATTTTTGGGTCTGCACTCTGCCTGTCAACCCCTTAAGTTTGGCTCGATCCCCTCCTTGGCACAACTGAACAATAAGATGATTGTGTACCCCGATGGCAGTAGGGGACCACAATAATACTATACAGCAATATATATATATATATATAGAAATATTGTTACCTTGGTGCTGGTCACCTGACTCACAGCTGGAATAGACAGAGTCCCACACAAGATGTAGCTTAACCAGTGGTAATGTGTTTACTTGGCAAAAGAATAAACAAAGATTATACAGACAAGATTGACCACCCAACGTTCCCTGCAATATTCAATGCAATCCCACTAGAACAGAATCTCTCTTTTACTAGACCCACATATCACAACCCGGGGCCAGGTATGGGTGAGTGCAGGGTGGAGGAATCTCCCAATGCGAGGATAACAACACTGGGACACCTCTCCACCAAGTCACACACACAACTCACCCAAACAACAAAAACAACAGTGCAATGCAATAAAATGTTAGACTAAACACATAGGTTCCCAACTATAGGGCTCCTCCCTAGTAGAAAGTTCAACTTATGGGTGTCCTGTTGTGGAAACCCCTGCAACAACGTAGGCTGATGACTGTTCATTTAAATGTCAGTTAGTCTTCCACTAGCTTCGTTGGTGCACTGATCTATTTGTAATCCGATAACAGGGTGAAAAGAAATGGCATCAACTGGTTGTATATGAGGTGTTGGTAGAACAAACACTAATTCCCTCCAGCCGTTGTATCACTCTCAGGTGTAACGTATTCCTACTTATGATACTGCAGAAACCAGCAAGTACACATGGAACTATGGAAACCACCTTCCTGCGGCCCAGTTAACTATGTCAATAGGCAAGGGCCTTCTCACCAGATGAGGCCTCGCCTCGCCGGTACACTACGTCTGGAACCTCTCCTTGTTCTCAGTCTCTCTGTAACACGAGGCCAGGTCCTCCGCACAGCCATTCACAAGTTGCCATTGGATAGGTGACTCGGGATGCTGTGGAGTGTAGACCAATCCCTCTCTGGCTCGATCAGCGAGACTGTCCTCAAGGATCCCTCGTCAGGCGATCCCCCCCCCTTACCATGAATCTGCTGTGGCTGCTGATCCCATGTTTCATTCCTCATTTATTGATAATTTCTCCTTCCTCCACTTTATCCACTGTGAGAGGAAAGGGATGTCTCAGATGTAATCATTAGTGTGGTTATCACAGCAATCACAAGTACAGAGTCACTCCGATTGGTTCTGTACATTGTTTCTGTTATTCTGAGATTTCTAATAATGGTTTAGGTCACAGCTTTTCACGGGCACACTGGCTACATGTGTGTGTTTTTATAAACGGCACTCCAGAAATAATATCCACTACTCTACTTAAAGAAGTTTGGGTTTGCTGAATTTCAAACAGGAACCATGCCGTTTTTTTTGTTATTTTTTTTTTACCGACACTATATATTGTTTTTATTGAGCTGTCAGCGGGGAAACCTATTGGCAGCTGATGACTCATCGGTTGTTAAGGACACTGCAGCTGACTTCCCGTCCCGCTCCTTAACAACCAGCTTGCACTGTGCCATGATTGGGCAAAGCTTTGCCTAATCATGGCTCAGAATGCACTGTGCAGCGCTCAGTGCATTGCAGGGTGTTCGTCGGGGAGAACACCCTGCAAATTCAGGTGTTCGGCGTAACAGCCTACAAGGCAAATGTTCGGCCCAAACTCATGCTTGTGCCAAACTGTTCACCCATCCCTACCTATCATCTTATAAAAGTATTATTCCTATAAAGAAAGTAAGAAGTCTCGTTCTTCTACAGGCTATACAAAAACATTTTCCTTAGAAAGCCAAACAATCAAGGGATGGGGCAGAAAGACAGACATGAATAGAAAGAATACATGGTATCCTAGGATGTAACTGCCTTCTGGCACACTACTCATTTCATAGTCCATAGTCCCTAGTCCATCCTGGGAACATGCAAGAGGAGGTGGGTACATACAGTGGGGCTATGGAGAATGAAGGTAGCCACCCTCTAAATGTAAATCAGATCACAGCAGCAATAAAAAATAAATAAAAAAATTGGAGATTTGGAGCAGGCTGAGAGCAGTAGGTAAATTCTGAGTTAAGAATACATACTTGAATACTATTTTTGTTTTTTTTAAACTAGAGTTAACTGTCACTTTAACTCTATACATTTTACATATGACGGTAGTATTGAAAGTTCATATACAATATCACTGACTAGAACATTACTGTTTAATTGCTGTCCTTAGATTAAGCTTTCCTGGACAATTAGCATACACTGTATAATTTACAATATGACTTTCCTATTGAACTGCTTTATTAAGTGTTCTTTGAAGTTCCCTTTTACCAGATTAATCCAGTGAATCTTTCTCCCTAAAGGCACATTTCTTTCTCTAGGTTCATGTTCTTGTTGCAGATCTATGACTCTCAATCTGGTAGTTTGTGCTGTATAGAATTTATTAAAGAGTGTGCTACTGGATTGTTATGGTTGGTTTTAATTTCAGATTTATAGGAGCTAACTCAGATGCTTAAAGTGGATGTAAACCCACTCTCATCCTTTCTAAACTACTGCCATAGTTGTTATCTAAAAGGATATACATGCCTCCTGCATGTATCCTTACCTGTCAAATGTCTCCTTTCTGTCTGTTATGAGACCCGAAAAACTGCAGATTCTCTGGGTGGGTCTGTTGTCCGGAGCTTGGTGGGTTGAGTCGTGATGTCAGTAGACTCCCCGCCCTCCTCTACACTCCCTTTATCAGCATGCATTTTCTCCTGTGTATTTCTTACACTAAATTCTGCTATGATCACTAACATCCAGTCAAAATCCAGAAAAGTAACCACACGACTTTAGCATGCCCAATCATGCTGAGGTGTGGGACAGCCAATCCTGGGAGAGCTGCAGAAGAAAGGAGTGGGGGTGGGAATTAAAAAATAATGCCTGTCTCAGGCTCGTGCATGAGATATGTAAATCACCTGTCACTCACAGCAGGGGGGAAGAATAGACAGGGTTTTCCCCATTTGTCCATTTTATCTCACTGAAAAAAGATGAGGATTTCTCAGAGCTGGATTAACTCTTTGTGGCAAGACTGGGCACAGATGATTTGAAATCCTATACTATACATCGTGCCAGCCACTATAAAGTTCTATAGACATGCCCTTAGTTGCAATGCCAAAAAACACAAAAGGCTAATGTTATGTGGCAGTAGAGATGTTATATATATCAATCCTATTCCTGTCAATTTTGCCATTTGATCTATTAGGGTAGTTTCCTGCTTGTCCCATGTGTGATTGTAGTGTAAGTGTAGTGTAAGACCTGCAAGAGAAATGGTCAGTGTATCACCCAAAAGGGGAAGTTCAACTTTAAGGCCTCCTTCCCCTCTTCTATTTATAAAATGCCACTTTTTCTTTGGGGGGGGGCTTGTGCCTGGTTGTACCTGGTTTTGACAGGTACCCGTTCTCAGGCAATCCGAGTGGAAGTTCTCTCCCTCCCACCCCTTCCTGCCCACCCACGAGCATGTGAAGTGTCCATTCAAAATGCACAGCGCAGCTCGGTCATGTACATTTTGAATGACAATTACTCAGTCATGCTACAGTGTGCCCAAACAAAATTTTTTTCATTATTTTTTTTTACACACATAGAGATTTCTTTTGGTGGTATTTAATCACTGTTGGGTTTTTTATTTTTTGCGATATAAGCGAAAAAAGAGCAAAAATTTTGAAAAAAACAACTACTTTTTTTCTATTGTAAAATTTTGCAAATAAGTACTGTATTTATTGGCGTATAACACTCACTTTAGAGGGTAAACTGTGCCTGCGTGTTATACGCAGGGGGCCGTGGAAAGTTTTTTTCCTGAAACTTCCCTCTTAAAGTTAGGGTGCGTGTTATACGCCTGTGTGTGTTATACGCTGATAAATACGGTAATTTTCTTCTTAAATTTGGGCCAAAATGTATAGTTTATACTAGACTTGTGCACAACGGAAAAATTCGTTCCGTTTCGGTTCGTTTCTTTCCGGTCCTGTTGATTCGTAATCATTCGTAATTTTGCTAGACGGGATTTTTCGTGTTCGGACTCATTCGTATTTTTGCAAGCGACATTTTTCGTTGAATTTTTTGTTGCTTTATAATTCGTACTTTCGGTAGAGTACGTTGTTTTTCGTTGATTCTGGACACAACTCCTACTTTCGTAACTTTTTTTGGGTTCGTTGATTCGTAATTTTCCGTGTCTCTCTCACAACGACGCTACCTATTATGCCTAATGTGCTTCGAATGGATTTGTACTTTTCTAAATACATAGCGGTTATTTGTAACGATTCGAAATCTCGTATTTTACTTTCGTTTTTTACATGCGGCTATAGCCTCCGCCCCTGTACACCATTTTGAGAGGGTTCAGCACGGTGAGGGAGAAGCAGAGAGCAGAGCAGAGTGAGTGTTATTGTGCTTCGAATGGATTCGAAATCTCGTATTTTACTTTCGTTTTTTCATGCGGCTATAGCCTCCGCCCCCTGTACACCATTTTGAGAGGGAGTTCAGCATGGTGAGGGAGAAGCAGAGAGCAGAGTGAGTGTTATTGTGCTTCGAATGGATTCGTACATTCGTAACTTTTTTCATAACAAATTATGCCGAAGACCTTCGGGCATTCGCTATTTTGCGGTATAATTTATTTCGGATTCGGTTTTATTCGTAATTGCTCTGTTCGGAAATTCGAATGCTTCCGAATGTCCGAAAGTTGCTAAATTCGGACGAATTTCGATTCGTTACGAAACGAATTGCACAAGCCTAGTTTATACTACTACATATCTTTGGTAAAAATAGCCCAGATTAGTGTATATTATTTAGTTTGTGTGAGTCTACAATCCAATCATTTAAAATTGATCACCTCTGATGTACTGATGGCCCATCTCATTTCTTGAGACACTAACAAGCTAGGACAGTACAAATACAC
This sequence comes from Rana muscosa, assembly GCA_029206835.1. NCBI lineage: Eukaryota > Metazoa > Chordata > Amphibia > Anura > Ranidae > Rana > Rana muscosa. Next base: position 541,535,813 of record CM055117.1, on the reverse strand, counting down.
ACCAAATGACCCCTTTTTGTTTGTTTTTTTACAAAAAAAATCATATTAACACGTTATTTCTCACACACAGCATATGCCTACTTGCAATTACACCCCAAATTACATTCTGCTACTCCTCCTGAGTATGGCGATACCACGTGTGAGACTTTTACACAGCTTGGCCACATAAAGAGCCCCAACACCCAAGTAGCCCCCCAGGCGTTCTAGGAGCATAAATTACTGGTACATATATAATTTCATGACGACCTATCACACTTTGAAGGTCCTGGAGCACCAGGACAATAGAAATGCCCACAAAATTACCCCATTTTGGGAAGCAAACGCCTCAACATATATTCTTTGAGGCATTATGAGTCTTTTGAACATGCCATTTTTTTCCACAAGTTTTCGGAAAACGTGGAAAGAAAATAAAAACCTATTTTTTTGTGTACACAAAGTTTTCAATTTATATGATATGTATAACACATAGCATGTACATAGCAAAAATGACACCCCAAATACATTTTGATTCTCCTCCTGAGTATGGAAATACCATATGTGTGAGACTTTTACACAGCCTAGCCACATACAGTGGCCCAACATCCAAGTAGCAACTCCAGGCGTTCTAGGAGCATAAATTACACATATCATTTTTTGACTACCGAACACATTTTTGAAGGCCCTTCATATTTCTAACACATAGCATGTACATACCAATTAACAAAAGATTACCTGTGGTTTTGGTTGTAACGCCGAGCGCTCCGGGTGTCCCATCCATCCCGGAGCGCCCGCGGCGTCTGTCCCCCTGCAGCGCTCCGGTCGGCCCCTCTGACCGTGAGCGCTGCTCTGATGCTGGCGGGGATGCGATCCATGCGGCGGCACCTGTCCGCCCGCGGATTGCATCCCATCCTGCTCACCGGCCTCCTCCTCCTGCTCCGTCCCGGCGCGCGCGGTCCCGCTGCTCTCCAGGGCGCGCGCGCGCCGGTCTTCTTAAATTTAAAGGGCCAGTGCACCATTGATTGGTGCCTGGTCCAATTACTGTGTACACACCCAAAACACTTAAAAACCCACTCCCCCTTCCTGTCCTTGCCGGATCTTGTTGCCTTAGTGCCCTGAGAAAGCGTTTTGTAGTTGCCTTGCCAGTGTATCTGACCTTCTGCCGTTGCCCCTGACTACGAACCATTGCCGCCTGCCCTGACCTTCCGCTACGTCTGACCTTGCCTCTGCCTAGTCCCTGTGTACCGTGCCTATCTCAGCTGCCAGAGATGTCGAGCCACTACTGGGGGACACGACCTGGTTGCTACCGCCGCAGCAAGTCCATCCCGCTTTGCGGCGGGCTCTGGTGAAAACCGGTAGCTGCTTAGAACCGGTCCTCCAGTGCGACCCGTGCCTTCGCCTCTCTGGCACAGAGGATCCACCTCCTGTGTCCTCACTAGCCACCAGTCCGGGCCCTGACAGTAGATCCGGCCATGGATCCCGCTGAGGTACCGCTGCCAAATCTCGCTGACCTCACTACCGTGGTTGCCCAGCAGTCGCAACAGATCGTCCAACAAGGACAGCAGCTGTCGCAGTTGACCGCCATGGTCCAGCAGCTTCTGCCGCCACAGCCTCCAGCATCTTCCCCTCTCCGAGCTGCCGCTACTACCTCAAGAATTCGCCTGTCTCTTCCGGAGAAATTTGACGGGGATTCTAGGATGTGGCGGGGATTCTTGTCCCAATGTTCCCTGCATCTTGAGATGATGTCTGACCAGTTTTCCACAGAACGGTCTAAAGTGGCATTCGTGGTCTCTCTGTTGTCTGGAAAGGCCTTGGCCTGGGCCACGCCACTCTGGGTCCGCAACGACCCTGCTACAGCCACCTTTCAGTCCTTCTTTGCTGAGGTTTGCAGCGTTTTTGAGGAACCAGCCCGAGCCTCATCCGCTGAAACCGCCCTGCTTAACCTTGTCCAAGGAAACTCCTCTGTGGGCGAATATGCCATACAGTTCCGCACACTGGCCTCAGAGTTAGCCTGGAATGATGAGGCTCTCTGCGCGACCTTCAAGAAGGGTTTATCCGGCCACATCAAGGATTGTCTGGCCGCACGAGAGATACCCTCTTCCTTGACGGAACTCATCCATTTAGCTACCCGCATCGATATGCGCTACGTCGAAAGACGCCAAGAGCTTCGCCAGGAGGAAGATCTCGTTCGCACCAGGCGTTATCCGCGCCTGGCTCCTCTCTTTCTGAATCCAATGCATCCTGTTACCGTGCCTCCCGCCGAGGAGGTCATGCAAGTGGACCGGTCTCGCCTGACCCTACAAGAGAGGTCTCGCCGTAGGAACGAGAACTTATGCCTTTATTGTGCGAGCTCTGAACACTTCCTAAAAGACTGCCCTATTCGTCCTCCACGTCAGGGAAACGCTCGCACCTAGTGAACGTGGGAGAGGTGTTACTAGGTGTGAATTCTTCCTCTCCACGTCTGACTATTCCTGTGCGGATTTCTCCTTCTGCTGGCTCCCTCTTCCCTGCGGTGGCCTTCCTGGACTCTGGTTCTGCAGGAAACTTTATTGAAGCCTCTTTTATCAACAGGTTCAACATTCCTGTTACCCGTCTCATCAAACCCTTCTTAATTTCCTCTGTAAATGGAGAGAATCTGGATTGTACCGTGCGTTACCGCACCGAACCCCTGCTCATGTCCGTTGGTGTTCTTCACCACGAAAAGATTGAATTCTTTGTTTTGCCGAACTGTACTTCTGACATCCTTCTTGGCCTACCCTGGCTCCAGCGTCACACTCCTACCCTCGACTGGACCACTGGGGACATCAAATCCTGGGGTGACTCCTGTCACAAGCATTGCCTTAAGTCTGTACCGACCTGTCAAGTCCCCATCACTACTCCTTTGCCTGGCCTTCCAAAGGCCTATCAGGACTTTTCTGATGTCTTTTGCAAAAAACAGGCGGAGGTCTTACCACCACATAGACCCTACGACTGCCCCATTGACTTGCTCCCAGGTACTACACCACCCCGTGGCAGAATTTACCCTCTCTCCTCTCCTGAAACCAAGGCCATGACTGAATACATTCAGGAGAACCTCAAGAGAGGTTTTATTAGGAAATCATCTTCTCCAGCCGGAGCGGGGTTCTTTTCGTGGCCAAGAAGGACGGATCTCTACGCCCTTGCATAGACTATCGTGGTCTCAATAAAATCACTATTAAAAAACGCTACCCTCTGCCTCTCATCTCGGAGCTCTTTGACCGTCTGCGCGGAGCAAAAGTTTTTTCTAAATTGGACCTCAGGGGCGCTTATAACCTCATCAGAATCCGTAAAGGAGATGAATGGAAAACCGCATTTAACACCAGAGATGGTCACTTTGAATATCTCGTCATGCCGTTCGGACTTTGCAACGCCCCTGCAGTCTTTCAAGATTTTGTCAACGAAATCTTCGGGACCTACTGTATACCTGTGTGGTTGTCTATCTTGACGACATCCTAATCTTCTCTGCCAACCTTGAGGAACATCGGCTCCATGTCCGTCAAGTGCTCCAGCGCCTCCGCGTAAATCATCTTTACGCTAAATTTGAAAAATGCCTTTTTGAGCGCAGCAGTCTTCCTTTCCTAGGTTATCTGGTCTCTGGACAAGGTCTTCAAATGGACCCTGACAAACTTTCCGCAGTCTTGGGTTGGCCACGCCCCTCTGGACTTCGTGCTATCCAACACTTCCTTGGATTCGCCAACTACTATCGTCAGTTCATACCCCACTTCTCCACTATCGTTGCTCCTATAGGGGCACTGACTAAAAAAGACGCAAATCCTAGGTCCTGGCCGCCTCAAGCGGAGGAAGCCTTTACTCGCCTTAAGACCACCTTCTCCTCTGCACCTGTCCTGTCTCGGCCAGATCCTCTAAAGCCGTTCTTCCTTGAAGTTGACGCCTCCTCGGTAGGAGCCGGAGCTGTGCTTCTTCAAAAAAACGCTAAAGGGAAAAACGTCACTTGTGGTTTTTTCTCTAAAACTTTCTCCCCTCCGGAAAAAAACTATTCCATAGGTGACCGTGAACTGTTGGCCATCAAGTTGGCATTAGAAGAGAGGAGACATCTCCTGGAAGGATCCCTTCACCCTATCTCCATCTACACTGACCAAAAAATTTGTCCTACCTTCAGTCCGCTCAGCGCCTAAATCCTCGCCAGGCCAGGTGGTCATTGTTCTTTGCCCGCTTCAACTTCCAGATCCATTTTCGGCCCGCAGACAAAAATGTCAGGGCTGATGCCTTGTCCCGTTTCTCCGATACCTCTGAAACCGAGACTCCTCCTCAACACATCGTACCCCCTGAGTGTCTGATTTCCTCTGCTCCCGCTTCTCTAGTGCCAATTCCTCCAGGAAAGACTTTCGTTCCTCCACGCCTCCGGCTTCAGATACTCAAGTGGGGCCATTCCTCCCATCTAGCCGGTCACGCTGGGATCAAAAAATCCATACAATTGATTGCCAGACACTTTTGGTGGCCTACCCAGGAGAAAGATGTGACTGACTTTGTACGGGCCTGCACTATCTGTGCACGTGACAAGACTCCTCGCCAGAAGCCTGCAGGTCTTCTCCTTCCCCTACCTGTGCCTGAACAACCATGGTCCCACATCGCCATGGATTTCATCACGGACCTCCCTTTGTCTCATAGTAACACTGTCATCTGGGTGGTCGTTGACCGCTTTTCTAAAATGGCTCATTTTGTCCCGCTCCCTGGTCTGCCTACTGCACCTCAGTTGGCGAAGCATTTTTTTCTTCAAATTTTCCGCCTCCATGGGCTGCCCTCACATATCGTCTCGGATAGAGGCTTTCAATTCATCTCAAAATTTTGGAGAGGTCTCTGTACTCAACTAAAGATTAAGTTTAATTTTTCTTCCGCTTATCACCCGCAGTCCAATGGACAGGTGGAGAGAGTTAAGCAGGTCCTTTGCGACTACCTACGACATTTTGTCTCCGCCCGTCAAGACGATTGGGTCGACCTATTGCCCTGGGCAGAATTCTCATACAATTTCAAGAACTCTGAATCTTCCTCCAAGTCGCCTTTCTTTGTGGTCTACGGCCGTCACCCATTGCCCCTCCCTCCCCATTCCCACGTCTTCTGGAGTTCCGGCCGTGGATGAATTAACTCAGGACTTTGCCTCTATCTGGAAAGAGACTCAAAAGTCGCTCTCACTGACCTCTGCCCGCATGAAGAGACATGCAGATAAAAAAAGAAGAATCCCTCCTGTCTATGCCCCTGGTGACAAAGTGTGGCTCTCCTCCAAATATGTTCGGTTTTGGGTACCTAGCTACAAGCTGGGCCCTCGTTACCTCGGGCCATTTAAAATCAAAAACCAAATCAATTCTGTTTCTTACAAGCTCCACCTTCCTCCTTCTCTTCGTATTCCCAACTCTTTTCATGTGTCTCTTCTTAAACCCCTCATTCTTAACCGATTTTCCCCTAAGGTCACTGTTCCTGCTCCTGTCTCTGGTTCTTCTGATGTCTTCTCGGTGAAAGAGATCCTCGCCTCCAAGGTCATCCGAGGTAAAATATGTTTTCTAGTTGATTGGGAGAACTGTGGTCCTGAGGAAAGATCCTGGGAACCTGAGGCCAACATTTTAGATAAAGAGCTCATCCGTAGATTCTTGGGTTCCAAGAAGAGGGGGAGACCTAAGGGGGGGTACTGTAATGCCAAGCGCTCCGGGTGTCCCATCCATCCCGGAGCGCCCGCGGCGTCTGTCCCCCTGCAGCGCTCCGGTCGGCCCCTCTGACCGTGAGCGCTGCTCTGATACTGGCGGGGATGCGATCCATGCGGCGGCACCTGTCCGCCCACGGATCGCATCCCATCCTGCTCACTGGCCTCCTCCTCCTGCTCCGGCCCGGCGTGTGCGGTCCCGCTGCTCTCCAGGGCGCGCGCGCCGGTCTTCTTAAATTTAAAGGGCCAGTGCACCATGTATTGGTGCCTGGTCCAATTACTGTGTACACACCCAAAACACTTAAAAACCCACTCCCCCTTCCTGTCCTTGCCGGATCTTGTTGCCTTAGTGCCCTGAGAAAGCGTTTTGTAGTTGCCTTGCCAGTGTATCTGACCTTCTGCCGTTGCCCCTGACTACGAACCATTGCCGCCTGCCCTGACCTTCCGCTACGTCTGACCTTGCCTCTGCCTAGTCCCTGTGTACCGTGCCTATCTCAGCTGCCAGAGAAGTCGAGCCGCTACTGGGGGACACGACCTGGTTGCTACCGCCGCAGCAAGTCCATCCCGCTTTGCGGCGGGCTCTGGTGAAAACCGGTAGCTGCTTAGAACCGGTCCTCCAGTGCGACCCGTGCCTTCGCCTCTCTGGCACAGAGGATCCACCTCCTGTGTCCTCAGTAGCCACCAGTCCGGGCCCTGACATTGGTAGCAGGCAGGGATGTGGTCAGCGGCAGCAAAAACAATCGTCCAGGCAGCAGGCAGGAATACAGTGTATAGTTAGTATAGGGAGATATACTGTCAGCACAGCACAGCCAAAGCATTGGTCCAGGTAGCAGGCAAATATGTGGTCAGCAGCAGCAAAAGGAATTATCCAGAAATACTGTCCATAGTCAGTAGAGGCAGCAGGCAGAGATATGGTCAACACAGCCAAAGTATTGGTCCAGGCAGCAGGAAAAAACAGGAAACACAGAAAACCAAAAACTGGTTTTCTCTTCTCAGAACGCTATTCTGTAGCCCCTCATATATGTGAGACCCCTGTGTGCTAAAGTATAAGGGCAAGAGATCAGTCCCAGTGGCATCAGCCGGTGCACGTGGACGTCAGAAACATATTTTAAAACGTCAGGCAAAGGCATCGTCAGTAAACAGGGTCAGTTAATGTGGAAGGTAAATACATGGTAGCAGGCAAATGATCCGCACAGGTATTTGAAACGGGGAAATGACAGTGTTAAAAAAAAAAAGGGGGAACTAATATCTTATGGATGTGTGATAACTTCTGAAGCAATCTCCGATGCATAGGCCAGGTTGGGAGGGACATTGGGGACAATAATAACTGGTATCTCTTCTAACTCCTCCTCTGCTGCATACACAACATTTTCTTCCTGATTCTGTGGGGGGAATGTTATAGGGAAAATGTTGCTCATGAAGTCTACTCACACTATCAGAGCGAATGCTTCCTGGGGCGAGTCCTTGCTGGTAAATCAGGGCAGTGACAATGTCTTCATAATATTTGAGGTAGGTGCTGGGTTGGTTTTTGGTTGACTTTTGATAGTAGACATACAAATTAAACATGGCAATATGAAAGAGATGAAGTGCAAATTTTTTATACCAGTAAATGGACTTCCGTGTTGATAAAAATGGTTGTAGCATCTGGTCATTTAAATCCACTCCCCCCCCCCATGAACTGATTATAATTGTGGACACGTTCAGGCTTTACAAAGGGGCCACGTCTTCTGTGAATCTCCACCAAGGTGTCATTGTGGATGATGGACATAATGTAAACATCTTTCTTGTCCCTCCACTTCATGACCAACACTTCCTCATTCCTCATAAATGTGAATTCTGTAGTCTTTTTCTTAATACATTTTGTGGGAAACCCTTCCTGTTTTTTCTGAAGGTACTGCAGGCCAGGGTTTTTTCACGGTACAGGTGACAAAAAGGGGCAAGCTAGTGTAGTAATTGTCCACATATATATGTGATATCCTTTTTTGAACAGGGGGTATGCAAAGTCCCAGACAATTTTGTCTGGTTCCGATATACTGTATATGGGGCATTGAGGGGCTGGAGCTGGGAGTCTTTGCCTTCATACATCCAGGAGGCATGCACATATTTAGTGGCTCTATCGCAAAGTCTATTCAGTTTCAACCCGTACCTAGCCCTCTTACTGGGAATACACTGTTTGAAGTGGAGCCAGCCAGATAAGGGATTTTTCCACATAAATAGTTTGGTCTAGGACATAAAATTGTTTTATAAATGTATACAATTTATCGTGGTTGGAATGATCTTGGGGAGGGCACTGCAAGTTGTAATTAAAATGTAGGAAACGCATAATCATGTCATAGCATCTCCTGGACGTGACAGCAGAATAAATCGGCATATGGTGGATGGGGTTGGTGGACCAGTAGGCATGTACTTTGTTTTTCTTTGTAAGCCCCATATTAAATGTAAGGCCCAAAAACAATTTGAACTTGTTTAGTGTGAGACATCGCCAATGAAACATACATAGGACGAATTGGGGTTGAAGGCAATAAATTGCTCTGCATAGAGATTTGTTTGGTCCACCATATACTGCAGCAAATCTTCTGGGAAAAACAAATAAAAATAATCTAATTGTGAAAAATTTGTAGTGTTCGTGTGCACACCAGGCTATGTGTTGAAAGGGGGGATTATAGCTGACCCTGAGCTGGCAGGCAACCATAAAGGGTTTGCCAGGGCATCAGGAAGGTAGGACTGGGTCGCATTCTTCGGGTTTGGTGTGTAATTCCAGTACTGGTACTGGGCTCCTTTTCCTGGGGTCTATCTCTGTTTGTGTTGGTGGCTTTGGGGTGTATGGCGCTGCTGGTGGTAGGCAGGTCTTCGGCTTTGTTGTTCTCCTTATTCTTTTAGGAGGGACTGTTTCCTCCTCTGATTCGAGCCCCCCGATCCACTACTCTCTACTAACTCGAATTCGGAACCGGAATCGGATGATTAGAGCTCCCCGCTGTTCTCATCATCTGACATAGTAAGGATGGTATATGCCTCCTCGGGTGTGAAAAATCTTTTGGACATGATGGCGGTACAGACGGCTGACCTGTTTGATGGTAATGATGGCGGTTCTGATGGCAGGCCTGTGTGACGGTACTGATGGTGGTACTGACAGATCACTAATGGTGGTACTAATGCTAGGCCTGTGTGATGGTACTGATGGACTGTGTGACAGATGGGCTGTGTGACAGATCCAGACAGATCTAGATGGGCAGTGTGACAGATCCAGACAGGCTGTGTGACAGATTCAGACAGATCCAGATAGATCTAAATGGGCCGGGTGACAGATCTAGATGTGCTGTGTGACAGATCCCGATAGACTGTGTGACAGATCCAGATAGACTGTGTGACAGTACCCTGGTAACAGGTTCTCTTTATTGGGTTGGGCCGTGTGGTGCACAGTAACGTGTAATATAATCAGACAGACAATAAATCACTCACTGATCCCTGCTCTATCCTCACACGATCAATGTGTGTGGAGAAGAACCCGGGATCTCCCTGTAATGGCTGCAATGTTTACACTTGTGACCGACTGAGATTGGACACAGCCGATCACATGGTAAACAGCCAATTTTAATTGGCTGTTTACCCTGATCGGGAATGGGTTGTGTCTGAGGAACACGCATCATCCCCGATCGCCTCGGTGCGCGCTTCCTGCTGGACAAAATATGACGCCCAGTCAAAATAATGCAACCACTTTCCAGCTGTCATTCTGTTATATGGTGAGCGGGAAAAGGTTAAAAACCAGCAGCAACAGTTTTTGTCACTGCTGACTTTTAATAAACACAAATATGACTGGAACTCCTCTTTAAGCTCAGGAAGGTTTTACCCCCTTCATGACCAGAGCATTTTTTGCTATTTGACACTGCGCTACTTTAACTGCCAATTGTGCAGTCATGCAACACTGCACACAAATGAAATGTATTTCACAAATTTGTTTCACACAAATAGATCTTTCTTTTGGTGGTATTTGATTACTGCTGTTTTTTAATTTTATAAAAAAAATAAAAAATAATTAAATATTTACATTCTACTATAAAACATATACAATAATTTTTTTTGTCTAATATTTTCATGAATTTAGGCCAAAATGTATTGTGCTACATGTCTTTGATAGAAACAATCTCAATAAGTGCCTATTGATTGGTTTGTAGCCTCTACAAACTGTGGTGTATATACTGGAATTTGTATTTATTTTTTAAATCATTGGCCAGGACCTGCTGAGCGACTTGTGCTGTACCAAATGACAGCATAGATCAGGCAAGCACGCCCTATTTCTGGAAATTATGGATCACATACTTTACTTGAACTGGCGCAGCTGGGTTTCCCGCCTACCCACAGTATATATACAGTATATATACTGTGGGTGGGCCTTAAGCGATTAAAGGAGAAGTAAGATCAAAGCCATACTTTGCCTATAGGCCTGTGACACGTATTAAGCCGACAGCAGGCTAATCTCAGCGGTCGACTGACATCACTCAGCAGGTCCAGACTGTGAAGAGATCCAGACTTTAATGTTGGAATCCACCCAGCTGGCTCGACCTCTCAGCGTGCTGCTGAAACCGTAAGCCAGCCATTCCACCTCCTTCACAGCCTGGTGCTCCAGTGAGCACTGAAGAGGCAGAGCAGTGAGCAGTGACTGAGTCACAGCTCTGTGCTCAGAGCAGACCCAAGAACCCAGCAATCAGCGGTCTTGGATCACTCAGTTCTTGCTCTTAGCGGAGGCAGGGGACAGATGCAGCATCTGATCAATGCTGCATCGACCTACGTGAGTACTGTATGTAGGTTTGTTTTTTCAAACCCCATACTTTTCTTAGTTCCTTACTTCCATACTTTTTTCTTACACACTTTTCCATAATATACGTTTTACATACATCCATACTTTTTTGTTAGTTCCTGCTTTGCTTTATAGTATTCCCAGATGAAGTTTACTACAACTTAAATAGGTCACCCCTCAACATAAATCTTACACTATGAAGTTAAACATTAAAGCCCAATTGAACTTTCATTTAAATCAGGTGCATCAAAACAAAGGGTGTGCAAAGTAGGAAAAACAGCCCCTCTGACAAAATGCCGTAGAGAAGAGTAAAGTAGCCCACAGATGATTCATTTTTTTTTCTTTCACTCGATTCCCCCATCAAAACAATCAATGTTAATGTTAATCAATGTTAATGATGGAATCATTACCGGAGCATTATTGTGTTCTGCCAGTAGGGGGGGTCAGAAGGGGCACGGGGAGCATGATGATTACTGCTTGGAGCTATAGTTGCTGGCAGTAATCACATGTAAAAAAAAAAAATGCTGTTAGCCTGCCCATAGATGATGGAATCTCGATCTCTTCATGGCGGGCTTAAGAAATCTCTCTTAAGAGGTCTTACACATCCTCTGCAGAGTCATACCTCTGCATACACCCTGCTAAATGAGACGCTCTAGTATTACAGTGACTAGTAATATTACATCCTTGTTTGGACAAATTTCAGTGGTTTTGATTTGATTACATTATTGAATTAAATGTATTATTATTTTTAATAATTATTATGTTATAATTTATGATTTCGTGTTTATCATACCTGGGATGTCTACTAGACTCTTGTTTGGACAGATTTAAGTGCGTTATTCCTAAGAATTACAGGCCTACAATATAAAACAACAAATTTCCATGCAAAACAATGTACCACTTTGACATTCAAAAATAACCACCAGTGAAGTTAAGGGACAGGCTTTGCTACTCACGCTATGGCTTCTTTCTAAAGTAAACAAGCTAAAAGATGCAAATGTTTTGATTCAACTGAAAGTTCAAATGGACTTTTAATTTCAGAATCCCAACTATTTCTGGTCACAGTGTGTATAGGCAGCTCACTGATTTCTAAATGGATCTTGGTAGACTGATATCACTAGGTTATACCCCTCTAATCTTCTCAGGCTTCCTACATGGCATCACAGGAAATAATCTTTCATAAAATTCTGCATTCCCCCAAAGCCAACTGGTTTATTTGGACTGCTAAAAATGAATGTACAGTTGTGCTCATAATATTCTCTGAAAAATGGCCAAGAAATCATAAATTCTGCCAGGGTATGTAAACTTAAGAGCACAGCTGTGTAATCCAGCATTGAGAAGGTAACCTATTGTCAGTGTAAAGCCGAAGGAAATTGTATTCTAAGGCACTACGAGAATATGTACAGTATTAGAATGGCGTATCTCTATACAGCTGCCTGTTCTGCTCCCCATTTCATACAATCAAGCAGATAAAGTAGATCTTTCTTCAGGTTGGTTAACATGAATTCAATAAAGGTGGAAAACAACTACTGTATTTGTCAGAATTTTGAAAATTTCCAAGGGATTCTTAACCCTGTGATCCCTCTTGTATTGAACTGTATTGTAACTGTGCCATCTCCCATAATTTTGTAGAGCACTGCGCAAACAGTTTGTGCCGTTATAATCCTGTATAATAGGTTTGGCAGATTTAGTTTTTACTTGGAATTTATTGTTTTTAATTTTTGGATGAAGGGCTGCTAAATACATAATTTTTTCACTAAATGTGTGCAAGTGTGTATTCAGTGGGTTCGTAAAGTAAAGCAGAATCAAGTAACTATAACAAACAGCAAATGAATCACATGAGCAACTAGAAGTATGATGCATGCTTCCAACCCCCATTTCTTGCTCTTCTTTAATGACCTTATCATCATTATTAGTCCTTTTTATACTGTAACGCTTTACACAGAGAAATATGACATGACATTTATTTCTCAACGCACTTAAGATGTGTAAAGCAACCCCTTACAGAAAAATACGTGTGGGTGTATGGTTCCAGTGTTGATATAAATATGTTTTTATCTCATTATTTTGTAACAAACTATTAAAAACACATATACTAAAAAGCAAGTATAGGCACAAGAACCTAATACTGTAGAATACCATCTGTTTTGGTAGATCAAAACACAAAAAATAGAGAAGGGTCTTTACATACAAAGCCTAGGGGGTATTGTTCTTTGTGTTTCCAGATTCATTATTATATAAGGCCATTCATTATATAAGCCTTCTTTAGAAACCTACACTTCAGGTAGTATCAATCGCCTTGTGTCTTGCTGTGCTCAGCGTTTTCACCCACCAACACATACAGGGCACAATAATAATATGGTGGCTGGCAGAAACCACTGAGTCCAGTGGGAGATCAGGAAATTAACACTCCTTGTAGTGGTGGATTAAAAAAAAGCCTCAACCTAGGTTTGCTTTTTTCATTGGAGTGGTGTTCAGTGGCGCAAGTGGTAGGTAAGTATTCACTTTCTTTTTTTTTTTTTTTTTTTTTTTATTCTTAATTGTAATTTCAGCTTGGCAACAGAGTTGCTTCTCAGGGGTTTGTGAGTCAGTCAGCCAGTGTAATAGCATTCTCACAGGTATATTCCAAAATTTCAGTAAATAAGAGTACATTTATAAACAGAAGATAGAAGATAGCCATCTTTAGCTTCTACCTCTTTTCCCAGTAGCAGTGATCTCTTTGTGGTGTTTTCATTGGATTCATTTTCTGTGCAAATAAAAAAATAAATATTCTACATCCCTTCAGATGAACATGCTAAAAATAAAAAATAAATTTAAAAAATCTAAGTATGACCCTCTCCCCTCCCACCCTCATCTAACCCATACAGCATTTTTTATTTTATTTTTTGTCTTACCCGGTGAAGTTACGATTACTGGAAACCCTTTCCAGGTCCCTCGCCACTACCATTTCTATATATACGGGACTGCTAATTCAGTGATGCAGATGGTCTCTTACCAGTTGGTCCCTTACTTTCGTGACAGGCTGATGTCACTTCTCTTCTGTATCCTGAGAAGATCCTGTTATGGACAGCAATAGGAAATGAGGCAGCAACATGGGTTGGCAAAGAAGGACTCTGCAGGAAGTAAACAAAGGTAGAGAAATGGCTTTGGCCTGCAATGTCACGGGACCACAATTTTAGGTACATAAAAATGGTATTTAGACTTTTTAAACCAGCAATCAGTTAGGGGATAGTATTATCCCTGTGTTGGAAATAAACAATATGGCTGCACGCTGCCACCTAATAGTGAAAAAAATTAAATATAAATTTGCTGCTGCTATCACCTATGTGTTCCCACAAAAAACACAAAAAAAAAAATATTACTTAATTATCCCTGTGTTGGACTTTCAATAATAACATATGCCAAAAATCAGTAAAGTCCAGTAAAGATCATTCAACTTCCTTTCCTTAAGCCGTGTACACACGATAGGTTTTACCAATGAAAACAGTCCGATGGACTGTTTTCATCAGACAAACCGATCGTGTATGGGCCCCATCGGTCTTTTTTCCATCGGTGTTTAACCACTTAACGACCTCTTCACGCCGATATACGTCGGCAGAATGGCTCGTACAGGCACAATCACGTACCTGTACGTGGCCCTTGAACTGCCGACGTTGGGGTCGCACGCGCGCCGCCGCCGGCGCGCTCGGACCCCCCTGCCTTCCCCGTGAGTGGGACCACGGGTCCCGCGGACTCGATCGCCGTGGGGATCCCTGCGATCGTCTCATGGAGGCTCGGAGCGGGGAGATGTGTGTGTAAACACAACATCTCCCCGCTCCTCTACTGACAATGTCAGCGATCTCCGCTCTGTGTAATCAGAGCGGAGATCGGTGACGTGTCAGTCGTAGCCACGCCCCCCCCCCTCAGTTAGTAACACGCCCCTAGGCACACTTAACCCCTCCAGCGCCCCTAGTGGTTAACCCCTTCACTGCCAGTGTCATTTTCACAGTAACCAGTGCATTTTTATTGCACTGTTCGCTGTGAAAATGACAATGGTCCCAAAAATTTGTCAAAAGTGTCCGATGTGTCCGCCATAATGTCGCAGTCATGAAAAAAAATCGCTGATCGCCGCCATTACTAGTAAAAAAAAATTATTTATAAAAATGCCTTAAAACTATACCCTATTTTGTAAACGCTATAATTTTTGCGTAAACTAATCAATAAACGGCGATTGCGATTTTTTTTACCAAAAATATGTAGAAGAATACGTATCGGCCTAAACTGAGTAATTTTTTTTTTTTTTATATATATATTTTGGGGATATTTATTATAGCAAAAAGTAAAAAAATATGTCATTTTTTTCAAAATTTTCGCTCTATTTTTGTTTATAGCGCAAACAATAAAAACTGCAGAGGTGATCAAATACCACCAAAAGAAAGCTCTATTTGTGGGAAAAAAAGGACGCCAATTTTGTTTGGGAGCCACGTAGCACGACCGCGCAATTGTCAGTTAAAACGACGCAGTGCCGAATCGCAAAAAGGGGCCTGGTCATAATGGCTCGTATTGGTCCGGGGCTTAAGTGGTTAAAAATAGAACATGTTTTAAATTTATCCGATGGTTAAAAAACCGATAACAAATTACTATCGTCTGTGGGGAACTCCATTGGATAAAAAACCCACGCATGCTCAGAATCAAGTCGACGCATGCTCAGAAGCATTAAACTTCATTTTTCTCGGCTCATCGGAGTGTTTTACGTCACCGCGTTTGAAACGGTCGGTTTTTTGACTGATGGTGTGTGGGCAAGACTGATGGTAGACAATTTCATCGGATTTCCGATGGAAAAAAACATCGGATTAGAATCCATAGGATATCCGATTGTGTGTACAGGGCTTTAAAGTCTAGTTCCACCCGTTTTTTATTTATTAAAAGTCAGCAGCTACAAAAAAGTGTAGCTGCTGACTTTTAATAAACAGACACCTACCTGTCCCACAGTCCAGCGATGCCTGCGCCAAAAGCCTCGCTCCTCTCCCCCCTCCTCTCTGCGGCGCCGCCATAGCAACTGTGGGCACCCGGCCCGTGACAGCTTTCGGCTTCATGGCCGGGCATGCACGTGTCGTGCTGCGCTATGCTATTGGCCAGGCAATCTTCTGGGACCTGTGACATGTCCCAGAAGATTGCTGGCAGGGTGGGGGCCACCTAGGGCGAGAGGATGAGTCGCCTATGTGGCCGTGAAGAGGAAGGAGGAAGTGGGACAAAAAGAAGGCACCCACTCCCCTCCCAAAAAAAATTACATGCCAAATGTGGCATTTAAGGGGGCGAGGAGTGCTTAAAGCGGAAATTCCACCTTTGGGTGGAACTCTACTTTAAGAGTAGTGAAAGTAATGACAATCCTCCCATCTCGCTTTGGTGACTATGCTTGGTTTCCATTTTTTGTTCCTTTTAGGTTATTTAAAGAACAAAAAAGATTAGTCACTTTTAACACGTCCCTCAGTCTCTCAGCCATGGGGCCTCCAGTCTGGAAGCTGTGTGCTTTTATTCTTCCTGTAGCAGTTGCACTCAACCAACCCTAGAGGAACTGGAGAGTGCAAAATGTTGTGCAGCTCTGTATAGAAGCCAACCAGCTTCCAGTTTTTTTTCAAAGATTAACCACTTAACCCCCGGATCATTTCACTGGCCAAATACAAGAGCATTTTTTGCGATTCGGCACTGCGTTGCTTTAACTGACAATTGCGCGGTCGTGTGCCATGGCTATTGAAAAATTTAAGAAAAAAACAATGTGGGGTCCCCCCCAGTCCATACTAGGCCCTTCAGGACTGATATGGATTTGGAGGGGAACCCCATGGCAAAATAAAATAAATCTATACCAGACCAGGGGGGGACGAGCGAGCACCCCCCCATGAACCATACCAGGCCACATGCCCTCAACATGGGGGGGTGGGTTCTTTAGGGCAGAGGGGGGCTCTGCCCCTCCACCCCAAAGCACCTTGTCCTCATGTTGATGGGGACAAGAGCCTCTTCCCAACAACCCTGGGCTGTGGTTGTCGGGGTCTGTGGGTGGGGGGGGCTTATTGGAGTCAGGAAGCCCCCTATAACAAGGGGGCGCCCAGATCCCGGCTTCCCTCTTTTGTGAATGAGTATCGGGTACATAATACCCCTATCCATTCACCAAAAAAGTGTCAAAAAGTAATAAACACAAGAAACAGTCTTTGACAAATCCTTTATTAAAAAAAAAAAAATTGTGTCCCTCGATGTAAATCCATCGTCAATCACACCGCCCGCTGACCCGAAAAATAAAAAACACTCCTGTCTCCTGGGAGGCCTCCCGGCGAATGGTACAAATGGTAGGGGGCGCTATACACATATAGTTAAATGTGATAATAACAATTACAATCAGGTAATTCCCAGTGCAAACAAATACTTAATTTGAATAGTGAGATAAATCTGTGTGAAATATTATAATCAAATATTGTCCATATTCAATCAATTAGGTGCAATGATTATAGATAGTCCCAACTTGTGTCAGATATAAAACAAATGAGTGCTTCAAATCCAATATGAAAAAACCACAGAAACATGGGGGGGGGTGGGTGCTTTAGGGCAGAGGGGGGCTCTGCCCCTCCACCCCAAAGCACCTTGTCCTCATGTTGATGGGGACAAGAGCCTCTTCCCGACAACCCTGGGCTGTGGTTGTTGGGTTTTTATCGGAATCTGAAAGCCCCCTTTAAGAAGGGGGCCCCAGATCCCGCCCCACCATGTGAATGAGTATCGGGTACATAAAACCCCTACCCATTCACCACAAAAGTGGCAAAAAGTAATAAACACAAGAAAAAACAAAAAATAGTAAATCCATATCAATCACGCCACCCGCTGACCCAAAAACATAAATAAAATGCTCCGCCTCCTGGGAGGCCTCCCGGCGACTGCCTGTTCTGCACTTTGACATTTCTTATATAGGTAAGGGGCGGGGTCACCTAGCTACGTTACTCGGTGGCAGCGCCTTCTTCTGACATCATGGACTGGTGCATGCTGGGCATGTGATGTCACGTGGGGGCAGGGCCACCAGTTGACATACATAGGCAAGGGGCAGGGCCACCTAGCTAAGAAATGTCAAAGCAGAGAGGAGGCATTCGCCGGGAGATTCCCCCTGAAGACTTTAATCAAACGAAACGTACGTCGGCAGTGTAACCTGGTCACGTTTACTATGCCCAACGCCACATCCGGGCTATCTGGTCAGAGCTAGCAGTCGGTGGAACGCACGCCGTCACAGAGGTGGAGGAGCCCGCTACATACAGTTGAGCCTGCAGCCCCAGTGCCGGGATGGCCACTTTTTAACGTAAGCAGCAATTTGGCTAATGTTTTATACTCAAGATTAGTGATGAGCCGAACACCCCCGGGTTCGGTTCGCACCAGAACCCACGAACGGACCGAAAGTTCGCACGAACTTTAGAACCCTATTAAATACAATGGATGCGAACGTTCGAAATCTAAAATGCTAATTATAACGACTATTATGCATGTTATTGTCCTAAAAAGGGTTTGGGAACCCGGGTTCTGCACCAGGGGACATGTATCAATGCAAAAAGAAGTTTTAAAAACGGCCGTTTTTCTGGAGCAGTCATTTTAATGATGCATAAAGTGAAAAAAAAAGTCAAATATTCCTTTAAATATCGTACCTGGGGGGTGTCTAAAGTATGCCTGTGAAGTGCCACGTGTTTCCCGTGTTTAGAACTGTCCCTGCACAAAATTACATTTCTAAAGGAAAAAAAGCCATTTAAAACTGCTTGCGGCTTTAATGTAATGTCTGGTCCCGGTAATATGGATGAAAATCTTTAAGAAAAATGGCATAGCTACCCCATCACACACCCCCCCCCCCCACCCCAGCCCATTACCAGCCCCTTTGGGTCTTGTATGGATATTAAGGGGAACCCCGCACACAAAATAAAAAATGCCCTATATACTCTGAACAGCCGTATACAGGCGGTGCATACAAGACAGGGACTGTAGGTTTGTTCTTATGTAGAATCTGTTTGTAATTTTGAACAGGTACATTGTTTAAGTGTAGCTCCAGGCAAAAAATCTATTTTTAAGCTTTTTGGAAAACATAGGGAAGGGTTATCACCCCTGTAACATTTGCTTTGCTGTCTGTGCAGTGTGCACCTGTTCAGAACAGTTCACCTCACTTTCCGTCCTAATGACAAATGTTTTTTGAAAATGTTTTGGTTTTTATTGAAACAAGAATTGGTGATAAAGCATCAGTGGAGAGGAGACACTTTTTTCCCATATTAACTCTTAAAGGAGAGAATTTGCCTTCCTAGGGGTAGATTTCCTCTCACTTCCTGTTGTATCCTTCCATTTGCAAGGAGGAGCCGTTTGTAAGTTGGATGTTTGAAAGTAGGGGCCTTCCGTATATACTCAGCTGAAATTTGCCCCTTACATGTTGGTGTTGCCACAACACTGTGAGCCCTCACAGTTACTCTTGGTGGGTGCATGAATGGGCCCTGCTGTGAATTATTAGATCAAGAATTGTAATTACATGCCCCTGTTAAACAGGGACATAAAAATTG
Source organism: Rana muscosa (assembly GCA_029206835.1). NCBI lineage: Eukaryota > Metazoa > Chordata > Amphibia > Anura > Ranidae > Rana > Rana muscosa. The sequence goes on along the minus strand of CM055117.1, from coordinate 541,516,828 downwards.
GGCCTTAGGCACTGGTGCCACAACACTGCAACCCCTCACAGATACTGTACTTGGAGCACAGCAATGAGCCCTGTTGCAAAGTATTGCATCAAAAATTGTAATTACACGCCCCTGTTAAACAGGGGCTGAAAAATTGGGCCTTAGCCACTGGTGCTGGTGCCACGACACTGCAACCTCTCCCAGATACTCTAGTTGGAGTGCAGGAATGAGCCCTGCTGCAAAGCATTGCATAAAAAATTGTAATTACATGCCCCTGTTAAACAGGGGCTGAAAAATTGGGCCTTAGCCACTGGTGCCACAACAATGCAACCCCTCACAGATACTGTACTTGGAGCACAGCAATGAGCCCTGATGCAAAGTATTGCATCAAAAATTGTAATTACACGCCCCTGTTAAACAGGGGCTGAAAAATTGGGCCTTAGCCACTGGTGCTGGTGCCACGACACTGCAACCACTCCCAGATACTCTAGTTGGAGTGCAGGAATGAGCCCTGCTGCAAAGCATTGCATAACAAATTGTAATAACACACCCCTGTTAAACAGGGGCTGAAAAATTGGGCCTTAGCCACTGGTGGCGGCACCCAGAAACAAAAATGTTCTTCCAAGCTATCATCATCAATCGGATCATTGAGGAGGAGGAGGATATCAGTCAACATAACAGGACAGTCTCTCAGCATCAGCATCAGTCTTGAAGGGATGTGACATTTGAAAATAAATTAGTCTTTTATATCAGCTTCAGGTGTTTGGTAGCTGGTGGTGATTCAAGACTGGTTCATCTTTATGAAGGTCAGTCGATCAACAGAGTCGGTGGACAGGCGCACCCTGTGATCCGTGACAAATCCTCCAGCAGCACTGAATGTGCGTTCTGAAAGAACGCTGGATGCAGGACAGGCCAGTAGCTCAATTGCATACTGTGCAAGCTCTGGCCAGTGATCCATCCTCAAGACCCAGTAAGCCAGAGGATTTTCGGTGGGGAAGGTGTCCAAGTCTGACCTTGCCCCTAGGTATTCCTGCACCATGTATATCAGACGCTGGTGATGGTTGCTGGAACTGATCATACCTTGGGGCTGCGGACTAAAGAATTGTCTGAACGCTTCGGTCAGACGGCCACCTTCCCCACCGCTCCTTCTTTGACTGACCGAAGCCTCAGCAACTCGTTGTCCAGGACCAGGAGTTTGAAACCTCCCAGTCTCTGGGAACGCGTGGCACAGACCTTTCTGCAAGGCCTCCCGGAGTTGTCTCATCCTCTGCTCCCTCTGCGACGGTAAGATAAGGTCCGCAACCTTACCCTTGTACCGTGGATCAAGGAGAGTGGCCAGCCAGTAATGGTCCCTCTCCTTGATCCGAAGAATACGAGGATCCTTCCGCAGACTTTGCAGGATCAGGGAGGCCATGCAGCTTAGGTTAGCTGAGGCATTCGGTCCGGAGTCCTCTGGGTCACTAAGGACGACATGATCCGCAGCCACCTCCTCCCAGCCACGTACAAGTCCACTGGTTTCTTGGGACTGTAAATCATCCCTAAAAGACTGCTGCTGATGATGCTGAGTGCCAGGCTCCACCTCCATGCTGACACAATCCTCCTCCTCCTCCTCCTCCTCTTCTTCCTGTGCGATGGGTGGGACAGAAGGAACACTGTCTGGGTAAAGGGGGCCTTGAGAGGCAAGGAAGTCCTCCTCTTCCTGCCTCTGTTCTGCCTCAAGTGCCCTGTCCATTATTCCACGCAGCGTATGTTCCAACAGGTGGACAAGAGGTACAGTGTCACTGATGCATGCACTGTCACTGCTCACCTTCCTCGTGGCCTCCTCAAATGGTGCCAGGACAGTGCATGCATCCCTGATCATGCCCCACTGGCGTGGTGAAAAAAACCCGAGCTCCCCTGACCCTGTCCTGGTGCCGTAGTTGCACAGGTACTCATTGATGGCCCTCTGCTGCGTGTGCAGCCGCTGCAGCATGGCCAACGTTGAGTTCCACCTGGTGGGCATGTCACATATAAGGCGGTTCTTGGGCAGGTTCAATTCCTTTTGCAGCTCAGCCAGGCGAGCACTGGCATTATAAGATCTGCGGAAATGCACACAGACTTTCCTGGCCTGCCTCACGACATCCTGTAAGCCCGGGTACCTGCCCAAGAACCGCTGCACCACCAGGTTAAGGACGTGAGCCACACAGGGCACATAGGTCAGTTGTCCCTGTCGGAGAGCGGAGAGGAGGTTGGTGCCATTGTCGCAAACTACCATTCCCTGCTTAAGCTGGCGTGGCGTCAACCACCTCTCGGCCTGCCCCTGCAGAGCAGACAGAACCTCTTCCCCAGTGTGTCCCCCAAACACACCAGCGCAAGCACGGCATGGCATCTTTTTGCCTGCGTACTTGCGTAGCCCCTTGAACGCCTACGGAGCACCGCTGGTTCCGAGGACAAAGCACAGGAAGAGGCCACGGAGGAAGAAGAAGAGGAGGGGGTGGAGGACAGAGGTGTGTCACAACCAGTAGTAGCATTTTGGAGGCGTGGCGGTGGAACAACCTCCAACACTACTGCACCTTGTCCTGCATCCTTCCCAGCTGCCAAAAGAGTGACCCAATGGGCCGTGAAAGAAAGGTAATGTCCCTGTCCATGCCTGCTGGACCATGAGTCAGCGGTAATATGCACCTTACCGCTGACCGCCCTGTCCAGCGAGGCCAAGACATTACCTTCCACATGCCGGTAGAGAGCCGGAATCGCCTTCCGTGAGAAAAAGTGGCGTTTGGGAACCTGCCACTGAGGAACCGCACATTGCACAAACTCACGGAAGGGGGCCGAGTCAACCAACTGAAAAGGCAGCAGTTGAAGCGCTAGCAATTTAGCCAAGCTGGCATTCAACCGCTGGGCATGTGGATGGCTGGGAGTGGACTGCTTTCGACGGTCCAGCAGCTGGGGCAGGGAAATTTGCCTGCTAGAATCGGACGTCGGTGTACTGCTAGCAGAGTGCCCGCAAGTACTTGGCTGTGACACACCTAATTCTACACCTTCATTCCTCTCAGAGTAGGTTTCAGAGAGGACTGAAGGTATAGTGGGGTTGGAGATCCCAGCTGATGCGGTGCAAGAAGAGGTCAGATTTGTTCTTTGGTGTGGGTCTTTAAGGTAGGCTTGCCAACGAGCTGCATGGCAGGTCAACATATGTCTGGTCAAGCATGTGGTGCCCAAGCGGGTGATGTTTTGGCCACGCGATATACGCTTGAGACGTATGTTGCAAACAGCAGCTGTGCGATCTGATGCACTCGACTCAAAAAAGGCCCACACCAAAGAACTTTTTGAATAACGGGCAGAGGCAGCGCCCTGCACAGGCGGAGCTCTGCGGTGTGATTCCGTCGGTGTGCTGCCCTTACGCTGGCCCCCCGAGGGCATCCTGCCTCGTTGGAGATGTGCCTCCTCCTCATCCTCCTCCTCCTCCTCCTCTCTTCTATTAGGCACCCACGTGGAGTCAGTGACCTCATCATCCCCTCCCTCCTCATCACTGGAGCCAATCTGGCAGTATGCTGCAGCTGCTGGAACATGACTGCCAGATTGGTGTCCTTCTTGAGAATCCCCTCTCTCTGCTCTCACGCTACTGCCTTCCTCTAGCTGGGTATCATCATCAGACCCTTCGAAATGCTGGGCATCCTCCTGGAGCATGTACCCAACACTGTGCTCAAACAGTTCGGGGGACTCCTCAGGAGGACATGGTTGGTCTAGGGAAGGAGTGACTGATGATGACATTGATACCAGGGAAGAGGACGCTTTGGCAGCTGCTTTGCCAGTACCCTGAGCCTGGGTGAGAGAGGATGAGGAGGATGAGGACGGCTTGGTCATCCACTCTACCAAGTCTTCGGCATGATGCGGCTCAACACGTCCAGCTGCCTAAAAGAAGGACAAGCATGTCCCATGGCCACGTGCTGATGGCGATGCACCGCATCCACGACCAGCACTGTTGTCTCTAGACACAGAGCCTGCTTGCCCTCTTTTATTGGCTCCTGACTGTCTGCCTCTCCTTGTTTGCCTTCCAGACATTCTAATGGCCTGCAGGGAAATGGGAAAAGCAGCAATACAGGCTAAGTTAAGGTGTAATATGGTCAGGAGGCACACTCCGCCCGCTGTAAGTACCGCAAAATCCTGTTGGTGTAACACACCAGGAAAAAGCAGCAATACAGGCTAAGTTAAGGTGTAATATGGTCAGGAGGCACACTCCGCCCACTGTAAGTGCCGCAAAATCCTGTTGGTGTAACTCAGCAGGAAAAAGCAGCAATACAGGCTAAGTTAAGGTGTAATATGGTCAGGAGGCACACTCCGCCCGCTGTAAGTGCCGCAAAATCCTGTTGGTGTAACACACCAAGAAAAAGCAGCAATACAGGCTAAGTTAAGGTGTAATATGGTCAGGAGGTACACTCCGCACGCTGTAAGTGCCGCAAAATCCTGTTGGTGTAACACACCAGGAAAAAGCAGCAATACAGGCTAAGTTAAGGTGTAATATGGTCAGGAGGTACTCTCCGCCCGCTGTAAGTGCCGCAAAATCCTGTTGGTGTAACACACCAGGAAAAAGCAGCAATACAGGCTAAGTTAAGGTGTAATATGGTCAGGAGGCACACTCCGCCCGCTGTAAGTGCCGCAAAATCCTGTTGGTGTAACACACCAGGAAAAAGCAGCAATACAGGCTAAGTTAAGGTGTATAATGTGCAGGAGGCTTAGCAACCATGACACTGACACTGTCCCCTGCCTATCCTTCTCTCTCCCTGCACACAAGGTTTATCAAAGTATATGACACTGACACTCTCCCTGCCTATCCTTCTCTCTCCCTGCACACAAGGTTTAGCAAAGAATATGACACTGACACTGTCCCCTGCCTATCCTTCTCTCTCCCTGCACACAAGGTTTATCAAAGTATATGACATTGACACTCTCCCTGCCTATCCTTCTCTCTCCCTACACACAAGGTTTAGCAAAGAATATGACACTGACACTCTCCCTGCCTATCCTTCTCTGTCCCTACACACAAGGTTTAGCAAAGAATAGATTTGACAAGATTTGACACTGTCCCTGCCTATCCTTCACTTTCCCTGCTCCGGAACACACTACACAAGGCCGCCGCGCTGGCGGCCTTTTATAGTGTGGGGCGTGTACTAAACCCCCTCAGCTATAATTGGCGACAGGCATCCTGCCTGTGGCCAATCATTGCTCTCCTCGCTGCCGGCGCTGTGATTGGCCAAGCATGCAGGGTCACAGTGAATGCTTGGCCAATCACAGCGCCGGGATTACACTGCGATGGCGCAGTGTATTGTGGGCCGTTCGCGTCACTCGAATTTGGCGCGAACGGCCCAAATCGTTCGTTGTTCGCCGAACCCGCGAACAGCCGATGTTCGAGTCAAACCTATGTTCGACTCGAACACCGAGCTCATCCCTACTCAAGATTTTAAATAAACAGTTTGCACTATGGAAGTTTTCTATTTGTGTTCCATGTCTTATCATTGAACTCGGAGGAAAGATGTTACCGCATTAACTCCTGTCAATTGCTATGTGTGCAGGCACTATCCTGTATAAGCGTTTTTGACCATCTTTTTAAATAAAGTTGTCTATAAAGTCTGGTAAGCACAATCTACTATTCGTGCAGTTTGGGTGTCGTAACATACAGCGTATGGTGAAGAATTAATATTGCACCTTTGGAGAAATCATTCTTTGCAGCAAGATTTCCGTGTTTTTTTCATATTGGATTTGAAGCACTCATTTGTTTTATATCTGACACAAGTTGGGACTATCTATAATCATTGCACCTAATTGATTGTGTAGCGGCTGCTCCTCACACTCCCCTCTTGGTCTCGTCTTTCTCTTGTCTAGGGGTATCTTAGAGGGGAGGGAGCGTGGACACTACGCCTAGCTTCCACCACAGATGTTAGTGCGGTATAAGCAACAGTTCTGTATTACCTTCGGGTCAGTGTTGTGCACCTGGATCCTCCCTCCAAGAGTCACCACGAACCATGTCTGTCAGAAATTGAGCTCCACACCATTAAAGTTCAACACTCCTTTATTCTCCTTGTCGGAACACAAACAGTTGAACTCGCTTGATAGAACAAAACAGAAAAGGAGGTGTGGATGCGAACAGGCCCAGACACAATGTAGCTGCCACTTCCCTTCCTAGAAGTGTGTCCTGGTCTCCGCACGAGGGTAGATTTCCTTCCAGGCCGTCTCTGACGAGAGACTCACTTGTCACCGGCAATATGCTGCACCGGGTCTTCAAATGAGGAGCTCCCCCCGGTCCATTGCGCCTACCGGATTCGGGTACCCAATCCCTGGGCACCCTAGGATCTCCTTCCCTCTCGGAGCTCAGTGTTGGGCACTGAGCTCCGGACCTCCATCCAAGTACCTCACCCCAGGCCAAAGGTGCCTGGGATGGAACTCGACCTCCACTGTCCTCTAGGCCTAAGCCACCCAGAGGAGCGACACGACCCACCGTCCGCAAGCTGAAGGTGCCTGGGACGTCAACCCCGTGACAAATATGGCCGGCCCCCTTTATACCCTCTCCCAGCAAGCACGGTGGGTTCCCCGCCCCACCATACCGCTGCCGAGGGAGGACAAAAAGGAGGACGGCTCACAGCGATGATTCAACCCCAGCCCAGGGCGACAGCGCCACCCACTGGGCTGCAGGGAATTACACATCACTGATGTCTCTGCCAAATTCAAAATTACACCCGGGAAAGTACATACCCGCTACACTTGAATATGGACAATATTTGATTATAATATTTCACACAGATTTATCTCACTATTCCAATTAAGTATTTGTTTGCACTGGGAATTACCTGATTGTAATTGTCACATTTAGCTATATGTGTATAGCACCCCCTACCATTTGTACCATTCGCCGGGAGGCCTCCCAGGAGACAGGAGTGTTTTGTTTTGTTTTTTTCAGGTCGGCGGGCGGTGTGATTGACGATGGATTTACATCGAGGGACACAATTTTTTTTTTTTAATAAAGGATTTGTCAAAAACTGTCTCTTGTGTTTATTACCGGTACTTTTTGACACTTTTTGGGTGAATGGATAGGGGTATTATGTACCCGATACTCATTCACAAAAGGGGGAGGCCGGGATCTGGGTGCCCCCTTGTTATAGGGGGCTTCCGGACTCCGATAAGCCACCCCCACCCACAGACCCCGACAATCACAGCCCAGGGTTGTCGGGAAGAGGCCCTTGTCCCCATCAACATGGCAACAAGGGTGGCACCCTGCCCCACAGCACCCACCCCCCCATGTTGGGGGCATGTGGCCTGTTATGGTTTAGGGGGGCACTTACTCATCCTCCCCCCTTTCCTGACCTGCCAGGCTGCATGCCCAGATAAGGGTCAGGTATGGATTTTGGGGGGGACCCCACACTATTTATTTTTATTTTTAAAGGTGGACAGACAGGGAGAATGCATCACAGCCAAAACCAGGATGCTGGAATAAGACTAGCAGCTGTTGTGAAATATAAGCATTTACACACACCTGACACTGGTGACCTCTATGGAGCATGCTCTAATTTTAGTTGCCTTCTAAGCTGTTCATCTCCTCGTTTTTCTCATCAGTGCAGCCCGCATGAGTCACACATATGGGCGTATACAGAGTGGTAAATGACACCTTCGCCTCCATTTCCTCCTATTGCTAAACACTATGGAGAGTGGGATATACATGTAATAGGCCCATTGATCACGTTCACTAAGAAACTCACAAAAAAACATAGTTTCAATATAAATCAGTATTAAATATATCAAATGTAATTGCTAATACATGTAAAATAAAAAAATAAAAACTGCCTTGGATGCAGATGCTATCTGAACAGAATGTGTCAATCATGTTTGACTTTGCCCTTTAACATATTAATGTACAAAAAAATGCATTTGATGTTTAATAAAGATTTATTGTTGCTGTAAAACAGCTATTTGATATTTATCATTTAATCTGAATTGCTCTTCTAAAACAGTTCAATAAAGATTTATATGGAGCTGTAAAACAGTTATTTGATATTTATAATTTAATTTAAATTCTTCTGAAATCTTTTTTTTTTTTAGTAATGTGTCCCGGACGGAACCAATCCGGGCTGGCTAGACACATACTCACACTGTAGAGACCATACATGAGGATGATGTAATAGAAGCCCTTCCCAAGGATCTTTCCCTACAGATGTCAAAGAACAGGGAAAGATTATGTAAACACACAACAGCGCTGCCGGAAATTGTACTTATTTAAAAAAAATACAGTGGCATGATAGATATGATTTATGTGAATGAATTATGGCAATTAACACTTCTCTTTTTAGTATCATTTTCTTTTGCTAGGTTTAAGCATTCCTGTGGAAATCATCTTAGCATGTAATTGTTGGCCTTTTGTGAGATGCAGTAGCCAACAACTGTACTTTTATCCAAGCAGTATATAGTCCGCTGTCTAATATTCAATAGCTGTCAATTATCCTGGGTCCAGTTGCTAAATGGAGGTATATTCCACATTTACCTATTCTTGACTCAAAATAGTAATCTGTTAGCTTTTCCTTTTATTTTAAACAACTCCTTTACTTGTATGTATCCCTTTTTATTTAACATATAACATATAACATATAACATATATACTTGTTGGCAATGTGCCACTCATCAGCAGTATACAGATTTGGAATTGCAGATGTTGGGCTTGTTAAGGGAGGATAAAGAGCGCCAATTGGCTTGAGCGACTGCACATCCCGATTGGCAAGATGAGTCACAGAATCTTGAAAATCAGTAAGTAGTACGTCATGCCCCATACACACGGTCGGACTTTTGACCGGCCAAAATCACATCGGAATTCTGACGGAGTTCCATCGGAGTAAAAGAGAACATGTTCTCTATCTAAACTCCGACGGAATTCCTTGGAATTTCCGATGGAAAAAGTCCAAGTCCGATGAAAAAATTCCTTCAGACTTTTTCCATCGGAAATTCAGATCGTGTGTACAAGGCATTAGGCCCCATCCTGGAGCTACATCCAGAAAGGAAGATATATATTAATATCTCAAGGCCCCTGTTACTGCAAAACATTGTGGCATTTCACAACATATGCTAGGCCCCACAATGATCAGGAGACCAACACCTATGGGATCATCCTTCTCTTTCCTATCAAAGAGCTACATACAATGACACAGAAAATATTCCAAGATTTTCAAACATCTCAGATGTTAATATTGACTTCCATTCAACATACAGTAGCTCTCCTCTATCTCAAGCTCAGTAACAGAGCCATTTTGATTTTCCACCACAATGTGAAACATTTTGTTCCAAGGGCTATCAGGAGTTTTTCTTATCACAATATGTTTCTTTATGTTGTAAATGAAAAGAGGTTGAATTTAATTTATGTTTATAAAAATCTGCCATAGACAGAATTTCAGTTCATAAGAATATAATTATATTTGAAGGAAAATCCGATCAGAGTATTGGAAATCAGAAATTAATTCATACACACAGTATATGTGATATTCTGCGTCTAATCAACCAAAAAAGAGGTGCTCTGGATACTTCGCTCTCGGAGCAAACATAAAAGCCCATTCGCTGGTCCAGAGCCCGTTTTCTCTTGCACAGCAATTTGACTTTGGCTATGTTTGCGAGAAAGCTAAAACAATCGATCCAACCGTCACATTACTATATACTCCGAAACTCTGATGGTAATATCACTTCCCACCCGAAATAAGTTTTGAAAATATTCTCATCATTCTATCAAAAGCTTCTTGCTGACCCGCCAGCTGTTGCGGGCTCTACCCCTCAGTCCTGGCTTGATACCCTCCCATTGCCAGTGCTCACAGACGAACACCTACAATCAGCAGCTTTCAACGCAGGTATGGAATTTGACAATCAGTCTTCTCACGGCCTGGTAACTGGCCTGGTAAGGGCGCACGGGCGCCGCCTCCCCCTTCCATCGCCTCCGCCACCCCATATTCTGCACTTCTCTTTTATTAGTGAAATAAGACTGAGACAATAGAGTGCATGCTGTGCCTGATGCCCTGTGCCATCTCCAATGTGTCCATCAACTCTCCTTTCCCAGTTCCTGCTTGTACCACTAAATAACTTCCATCAACCTAGACTGTTACTCCCTTTTTGAGCCTAACTTTGCTCTCGTCACTGCCACTGCATCTTGTCAATACATTAAACAACTCTAATCCAAAATTGTAGGGTACCCCATAAAAAACAAATAGGCAGTGCACATAGTTACAACGTGTAAAATACATAAAATGTAAATTAATCAAAACAACGTAGGAAACAATAGTCTGTATCTCTATGTGCTGTCTAAATCTATTGATATGTATCACTCCGTACCCCAAATGCAATCTCCACTATCTGCAAAAAAAGTATGCATCTATTTTGCAATTTTAATGATGTTTAGTAAGCAGACATAATAGTTGGGGTACTTCTCAGTATCAAAGGGTAGATAATGTTGGTCATTGTAATGATTGTATTGTGGAAAGCGTAAGCTGCTAGTTAGTGACAATAGTGTACCGACAAGGGTATATAGCCGATTGAGATGTATCTTGCTTTAATCCATTGCAATATGCCAGTTCGCCTATAAATCACTGGAGTCAGACCCCATCGATCAAAGATAATCCTGCCGCTTGTCAGAATATAAAAGATTTGCAGCATCAGCTATTGCCAATTGCATGTATCTCAAACACAAACTATCATATCATATCAAAAATAGCATGAATATAAACAGTGTATAACTCTCAGTGTCATGTCATTTTATACTTAACCACTTCATTCCCAGGCAATAATAAAAATCTGACATGTGGCTTAGCACTGCACTGAGTAGGGCTTAGCATTGCTCACCCATTTGCAGGAAGCCTTGTATTTATTTATTTATTTATTTTTAACCAAAACAATCCTGCTTCTGATTGGCTGGGGTGGAGATCCTAGAGATTGTGATGTCTTTCATTAGCTTCCCCTTCTCAGTCAATCAGGGGAAGTCTTGTATTCATTCATAAAATGCAAAGCTTCCTCTGAATGGCTGAGCAGCATCTGCCCGACTTGATTTTGTTCCAGGAACAGGACAGAAAGTCTATGTACTGCTACATGGGAGAGGCACGTGTGGACACTATGTGCAATATTTTGAGCACTAATTGCATGTTTTCTTCAAAATAATTTTGTGAATATTTGAAATTTGGTTTAATTTATATGCTATTTTGGAAACGGTGAGCACTATGATTTTTTGTTGGTGAACAGTGGAGATGAACGCATGACAAATAGAGAGAAGAGTATCTGTTTGGGTATATTTATATTTTAAAGAAGTGGTATATGACCTTCTGTAACCTAGAGGGTGAGCACATTTCCAATAGCTTGAGTGAAGGTCTTCAGAATTTGAAAGTGCGTGGATGCATGGACAAAAAGCTTTAATAGAAGGGTTAATATGTATAAATGTATCTATATATTTATTTTTATTTTTTGCAGAGCACTAATATTATATTATTTCTGTGGGACTTTATTAGGGGTTTATATTTACTGAAATTTGAGTGTTGCACAGATTATACGTTTGCTAATTTTATTTTGTTCTGTGTGTAATTTTGTTTATTTTGTTCTGTGTGTAAGGAAAAAAAGTAATTTACACGTGGCTATAATGAATTGTCGGATCAAAGTCATTGAAAAAAACGGCAGGGGTTCCCCCCCTTAGTCCATTACCAGGCCCTTTGGGTCTGGTATGAATATTAACCAAAAAAAAGGCGTAGGGGTCCCCCGCAAATTCCATATCAGGCCCTTCAGGTCTGGTATGGATATTAAGGGGAACCACCGCACCATTTAAATGGCGTGGGGTTCCCCCCAAAAATCCATACCAGACCCTTATCCGAGCATGCAACCTGGCAGGCCACAGGAAAAGAGGGGGGACGAGAGAGCGTCCCCCCTCCTGAACCGTACCAGACCACATGCCCTCAACCTCCCCACAACCCTTGTCCGGTGGTTGTGGGGGTCTGCGGGCAAGGGGCTAATCGGAATATGGAAGCCCCCTTTAACAAAGGGGACCCCCAGATTACCCCCTATGTGAATTGGTAACGGGGTACAAAAGAAAGTGTCAAAAATTTTAAAAACCACACAGACACAGTTGGCATAAGTCCATTATTAAAAATCAAAAAAACATTCCAGCTATGTAATCCAGTCTGTCCAGCATTGTAATCCATTCTCAATGTCCCGCGGTGATCCATTCTCCAGCGATGCTCCAGTCTCCACTCCACTCTCTCGTCCCCCCCCCTCTTTTCCTGCAGCCTGCCAGGTTGCGCGCTTGGATAAGGGTCTGGTATGGATTTTTAGGGGGGACCCCACGTCGTATTTTTTTTCATTTTGGGTGCGGGTTCCCCTTAATATCCATACCAGACCTGAAGGGCCTGATATGGAATTTGGGGGGACCCCCACGCTTTTATTTTTTCGTTCGGGGTTCCCCTTAATTTTCATACCAGACTCAAAGGGTGTCAGGAAAGGCTTCACCCGCTGGTGGCGGTGTTGGTCCTATGGATCGCAGTACTAGTGTCCACCAGCGGGTGTCCTCTCGCAGCCAGTATCTTTGACAGAGAATCTCACCTGCTGGTGGTAATGCCTGATCCATGGGCCGTAGTACCGGCGTCCACCAGCGGGGGTATTTTGGCAGTGTGGGGCAGGCAGCACTTCCTTCGCTCAGCTGTCACATGAGGACAATTATAGCAGCCCTTTAAATACCCGGCGAGCCCTTACATGCTCGCCTTGGTATCTTCCTCCTGGAGCCCTTACCTCGCTGCTTGTATCCGGACCTTGAGCCTGTACCTCTCCTCTCCTGACTTGACCTGACCTGATCCCCATCCTGAGCCTATCCATCCGTCCTCTCCCCTGTCTTGTTTGCTCCCTGTCCCCATCTGCTGACTCCCCGTGTATGACCTTGGCCTGGCTACGTTTATGCTTCTGGAACACTCCTTTGTCAATCTCCTGATCTGCTGTGTATGACCCTGGCCTGACCTACAACCAAGATTCTGGTACTGCCCCTTTGCTGTATTTATTATTTGTTGTTGGGGGGTTGTTTGGTAAGTTGCACTGTTTGTATCTATTTATATCACCTTCTCAATAAAGCTCATTATATTTTACCTTGCATACGTTTTGGTTCTCTCTGTGCAGTCCACACAGCCTGATCAACTAATTCTCTGACAAAGGGCCTGGCAATGGACTGGGGGGGGACCCCTGCCGTTTTTTTCAATGACTTTGATCTGCATTTCCAGGACCCGACAATTCATGAATAGCCGTGAGTAGTTTTAAATGACTTTTTTTCTTTTAGAAATGACATTTTGTGCAGGGACAGTTCTAAGCACAGGAAACATGCGCTACTTTACAGGCATACTATACACACCCCCAGCTATGAAATTTTAAGGAATATTTCACGTTTATTGTTTCACTTTAAGCAATATTAAAATCACTGCTACCGGAAAAAACGTCTGTTTTTATGACTTTTTTTTGCATTGATGTATGTCCCCTGGGGCAGGACCCGGGTCCCCAAACACTTTTTATGACAATAACTTGCATCTTAACCTTTAAAATTAGCACTTTTGATTTTTCATGTTCGTGTCCCATAGACACTTTAACGGTGTTCGCGTGTTCGAACAAATTTTTTGCCTGTTCGCATGTTCTGGTGCGAACCGAACCGGGGGGTGTTTGGCTCATCCCTACTCTCTAGCAACCCAAAATTTGCTGTACTGTTAGCAAAAAGTAGTCCAGGCACTACTACAGTTAGAGAAAAGTCACTCAAGGGGTCCAGCATTTAGGAACCAGTGCCACAGAGCATGCATCAGCATCCATGAACCCAGCAATACCTGTCACCACACTCCCAGTGACATGTCTACAGTTTACTAAAGGATACAGCAAATGAACCTCACTCCGTAATTACGTGCTTGCTAGCTCTTTCGGGGGCCCTTCTCTACATACCATACTTTCCCGTGACTCCAAGGCTAGGTCCCTAGGTACGTTGTGCTGTGGGTCCGGTACCAGTATGTGGGGAACCAAACAAAAGGGAAGGTGCCAAGCACTTAACCCCTCCACTATCAGAGTAACCGTCCCTCTATGTCAAGTCACCCGTTTCCTGGCTGGTTGGTTGCTTTAAGCAAAGGCACATGCACAGTTGTCCCTAGCAACATCACTATAACCTACACTAGATAGAAAACTACATGCTGGACTAAAATGTATTGTATCTCCTCTAACCTACAGTCCCCTTGTTACAAACCTTTAGATGCACCATGCAATGCACCACTTAGAGAGACTTCAGACCAGGCATTTAAAGGAACACAAACAGTCTTTACTGAAGAAATGCACACCTAGAAATACAGTTTTTGCAAAGCAACTTCTCATATAATCTTTTACAGAGGTGCCCAAAGAGTATACCTGAGTGGCAGCAAAGACCATAAAACAAGAGCCCATGAAGGCAAATACCCCACATAGGTAGCAAGTATCCTTAAAGTCTATAGGTCCATAAGGGTAATAAGTAGGGTTGAGTGGACCCGAACTGTAAAGTTCAGGTCCATACCGAACTTTTGGGTTTTTGGGTCCTGGACCCGCACAATTGACTGTATGTTCGGGTTCGGGTCCGGTGTTCGGCAATATGCATGTAAAGCAGCGCTTATTTCCTGTGCTTAGAACTGTCCCTGCACAAAGTGTCATTTCTGAAGGAAAAAAAGTCATTTAAAACTCACTCGCGGATATAATGAATTGTCGGCTCCCGGCAATACATAGAAAAGTCATTGATAAAAAAAAAAAAAAAAGCGTGGGGTTCCCCCAAATTCAATTACCAGGCCCTTCAGGTCTGGTATGGATATTAAGGGGAACCCAGCCGCAAATAAAAAAAAAAAATGAGTGCGGTTCCACCCAAATATCCATACCAGGCCCTTCAGGTCTGGTATGGATTTTAAGGGGAACTGCATCCCAAATGTAAAAAAAAATGGCGTTGAGTACCCCCAAAAATCCAGACCAGACCCTTTATCCGAGCACGCAACCTGGCAGGCCGTAGGAAAAGAGGGGGGAACGAGAGAGCGCCCCCCCTCCTGAACCGTACCAGGCCACATGCCCTCAACATGGGGAGGATGTCCCCATGTTGATGGGGACAAGGGCCTCATCCCCACAACCCTACTCCGGTGGTTGTGGGGGTCTGCGGGTGGGGGGCTTATCGGAATCTGGAAGACCCCTTTAACAAAGGGGACCCCCAGATCCCAGTCCCCCCTATGTGAATTGGTAATGGGGTACATTGTACCCCTACCATTTCACAAAGAAAGTGTAAAAAATTTTAAAAAAAATACACAGACACCGTTGGGAAAGTCCTTTATTAAAAAAAAACAAAAACATTCCAGCGATGAAATCCAGTGTCCCACGGTGATCCGATGTCCGGCGCTGTCCACACAAAATGTCATTGGCTGAGCCTGAGTGGACCTGATGGGGAACTTCCTCCGCAGTGCAATAAATTAATAGACCCGTCCCTTCTAAAGATCCCCATCAGGTCCGCTCAGCCAATGACATAGGTGTAAGGCTGAGGACCTGATGCGGAACGTGAGAAGGGGCAGGTCTATTAATTTATTATACTGCGGAGGAAGTTCCCCATCAAGTCCGCTTATCCAATGACGTAGGCGGGGTCTGACATACGAGGGGGCGGACCTGATGGGGAACTCCCTCCACAGTTTAATACATGAATAGACCCGCCCCTTCTCACGTTCCGCATCAGGTCCTCAGCCTTACACCTACGTCATTGGCTGAGCGGACCTGATGGGGAACTTTAGAAGGGGCCGGTCAGGGCCGTTTGAAGGAATTTGGGGGCCCCAAGCAAAATGGACATGGAGGCCCCCCCCCTGCACTCACGCAAAGCCTACAGGAACCACAGCATAGCGATACAGTTTAAGCTCACCCACGCTTTATATAAATAAAAAAGGATTTACAGTGCAAATACTGCTGTTGCATATAATCCAACATACTTAAAACACATACACACTCACATTAACATTAATATGCTGTTTATGACTGTTTATGGACAGTGGGATGGACAGGGGGACCGTGGGATGGACGGAGGGACCGTGGGATGGACGGGGGCACCGTGGGATGGACGGGGGGACAGTGGGATGGAAGGGGGGACAGTGGGATGGACAGGGGGACCGTTGGATGGACAGGGGGACCGTGGGGTGGACAGGGGGACTCCGCACTGTAATATCCACATCATCTCCCCCACTTTAATATCCACATCATCTCCCCCCCTGTAATGTCCACATCTCCCCACATCTCACCTCGGCCGCTGCCGCCGGGTGTACCAAGATGGCCGCAGCTCCGGAGCTAGGCCGAAGCCACGGCCTTTCCTATGGCCGCAATCTGCGGATCGGCTCAGGGCGGAAATCGAGGACAGTAACAGACAGCAGGCAGGCACCCTAGGCAGGCGCCCCAGGCCAGCTCGGGGCCCCAAGCAATTGCTTGTTTTGCCTGTCCTGTTCCGACGGCCCTGGGGCCGGTCTATTCATTTATTACACTGCAGAGGTAGTTCCCCATCAGGTCCGCTCAGGCTCAGCCAATGACATTTTGTGTGGACAGCACCGGACATCGGATCGCCATGGGACACTGGATTTCATCGCTGGAATGTTTTTTTTGTATTTTTATTTTTTTTATTTTTAATAAAGGACTTTCCCAATGGTGTCGTATTTTTTTTACAATATTTTACACTTTCTTTGTGAAATGGTAGGGGTACAATGTACCCCATTACCAATTCACATAGGGGGGGCTGGGATCTGGGGGTCCCCTTTGTTAAAGGGGTCTTCCAGATTCCGATAAGCCCCCTGCCCACAGACCCCCACAACCACCGGGCAAGGGTTGTGGGGATGAGGCCTTTGTCTCCATCAACATGGGGACATCCTCCCCATGTTGAGGGCATGTGGCCTGGTACGGTTCAGGAGGGGGGGCGCTCTCTCATCCCCCCCTCTTTTCCTGCGGCCTGCCAGGTTGCGTGCTCGGATAAAGGGTCTGGTCTGGATTTTTGGGGGAACTCCACGCCATTTTTTTTTTAAATTTGGGGTGGAGTTCCCCTTAAAATCCATACCAGACCTGAAGGGCCTGGTAATTGAATTTGGGGGAACCCCCACGCATTTTATTTTTTTTTATCAATGACTTTTCTATGTATTGCCGGGAGCCTACAATTCATTATAGCCGCGAGTGAGTTTTAAATGACTTTTTTTCCTTCAGAAATGACACTTAGTGCAGGGACAGTTCTAAGCACGGGAAACAAGCACAAATAGTCCTCAGAAGTTTGGGTCCCCATTGACTTCAATGGGGTTCGGGGTCAAGTTCGTTCCCGAACTCAAACTTTTTTCCGAAGTTCGGCCGAACCCGAACATCCATGTGTCCGCTCAACTCTAGTAATAAGTCCAAAGCTGGCAGCTGAAAGTGCATAGATTCCTCAGGTTTCCAGCCTCTCTGGGAACCCTGACTGCCCCCCCCCCCCCCGCCAACAGTCCAGTAGCATAACAGCATACATTTTAGCAGTATTCTCCAGGCAGAGCTCTCAGGGCATTTTAGTGAGCCTTTTTATGTGGATCAATAGATTTTTGACAGGGAAATTTAGCCAATCAGTTCCTCGCACCACACATCTGCACTGTAACAGTTTACACCTTGCTGGCTCAGTTAACTTGAGGACATGAGCACAGACAGGAAAAACAGGAACACAGAAAGAAAAACACATTAACCCCTGTTAAATAAACCTTAAAAAGACTAAAGAGACTACCACTTAACTTTTATTTTGTAGCCCACAAAAGGTTAAGAATCCTGCTCAAAGTAAAATGCTAGCCTGCCTCACCGTCAAGGTGGTCATCCTAAACCAGGGGTGCCCAACCTTTTGAAGAGCGAGGGCCACTTAAGCGAAACAAGAAAAGCTGCTCCAGGTGAGTGAGTCTCTGGTTAATCCCCACACACACTAGTCAGGTGCTAGCCCAGCTCGCATGCTGTGTAATGTGAAGAAATGATTCTGGACGGCTGCACTTCCAAAAATCCTTTTATTGAAGCTTCATATGACAAGTGGTTGACAGATGGAGCAGGGGACAAAGAGGTAGATGCGTTTCGCACAAATATCAGCGCTTAGTCATTACCTATTGGAGCTAGTCACCACAATCACCTATATACTGCTCTAATGTGTCATCATTAGGTTACAGGTGAACTAACCAATTAAAATTAGTACTCAGCTGGTGTTACAAAGAAAACCCGGCTAGAATACAGGGTACTTACACTCAAATCTGATGTAAAGAGTTGGGTCCAAATCCACTGCCAGAAAAAATCTGATGCACCAATTGAACTCAGAGCAAACTCGACACATCAGTCAAAATCATTGTATAGTTAGAACAACATACACAAAATAGACAACATGTATATACACAATGAAGTTGATGTTGAGAACAAATGATTTTAAAAACAAAGTGTTAGAACATCATGAGGACAAATACTAGCATATTCCCAAAGTATTGTGCATAATCTTGAATGAACATCAATGAGGAAAAAAAAAGGAAAGAAATAGGTGCTAATAGACTGTAGGAAACTAGCTAAGAAAAAAAATATATATATATGCAATTAACTTAAGCGACTTGGTAACTGGTCGCGGGCCACAATGAGCGGAGCAGGTGGGTGGCAGCCCACTCTATTTCTTTTTCTTTTTTTTTTGCTGATCGGATTGGAGGTAGGCGTTTGTAAACGGACACAAATCCATTTATATCTGCTACTCCTTAGAGGTGAATGGAGGGTCCAATTGGGTCAGACTGACCGTGTGAAAGGGGCCTATGGCTCAGTGCAGGTAACCCACAGGTGCACTGCTCTGCACCTGGGGATCAGTTTGAAAGCAGCCCAGTAATCACTGCAGAACAGATATGCCCATATATACATGGATTTTAGTAATAAACTTACCTTTGATAACAGTATTCTATTCTATTCCATCCCAGAGCAGGAGGTTGCGGGCCACATCAGAGGCCCCCGAGCCACTGCTGGTTGGACACACCTGTCCTAAACCAGAAGGGGGAGTGCTATATGTTTGTAGCACTACCCCCGTAGGAGCTGCTGGTTATTTTTTGTCCTGCCGTTACCCCACAGTTCAACTTATCAAAACTTGCTTGGCTCTAAATTGGGAAATGTGCCCACAGATGCATGCACCAGTCACTTAGTCTTTTTCCAAGGCTTTATATTCAACACAACTTGCAGCAGTAGAGGGATGGAGGGTTAGGGGAATTCAGATACCTTGTGTAGATCGCTGAGGAACTTGAGATCCTGGAGACAAGTACACTTTCTGTCACTGGATATTGCTCACCCAGGTAGGCCTCTCTCACCGGCCTAGCAGCCGGAATGATGCACGGACAAAAGTCTCTGCCACAGACTTGATAAAAGTACTAACTGTTGAACAATCCTCTGCCACAGGATTTGGAAATCAGTAATTGCTTGAGCGAACACAACTACACAGTACCAAAGTCCTTTAAGCCAGTGGTCATCAACCCTGTCCTCAGGGCCCACTAACAGGCCAGGTTTGCAAGATAACTGAAATACATTACAGGTGATATAATTTGCTGCTCAGTGATTGCAGTATTCTATTCTGCATCTCCCCAAGGTAATACATAAAATCTGACCTGTTAGTGGGCCCTGAGGACAGGGTTTGATGACCACTGCTTTAAGCCATCCGGCAGTACTGTGAGGTAGATTGGTAAGGATGCATCCTCCAATTGAGTCACCAGGCTCTTTCTGTGAGATACCAGCCTTTTGCTCTGTCCTCTCCAAGAAGAGTCCTCCCCTGGATCCTCCAATTGCTCAGCTCCTTCCCGGAGTCAAGACAGCACAGGACCATCCCCGAACCAGTAGGCCCCAGACAGACTTCTGGGCCTACTTAAAGTAATGTAGCCTCGGGCCAGCAGGGCCCCGGGGCAGAAGAGGAGTTGTCACATACCTTAGGCCAGGCGGGCCATGAGCTCAGAGAGAGAGAAAAATGGAGTCTGCCCCTTAAGTATCCTCTCCCAGAATGCACAGCGGTAGACCCCTCCCAATGGGCTGTTTCTGGGGAAAGGACACCCAATACACTCCAGCCTGTTGTATTTCCAACACTGGCCGGTGGTAACAACGACACCTACCGGCGACAGTGGGAAATGCTCTCAACACAGCCAAAGCTGGAACAGAGGCTAATTTAGCCATAAACATTACCATCTGAACTATGTACAATTCAGATGACCCACTAAATTTACACAATAGCGCCTGGTCAACAGGAGCAGGGCGCTACATGTTAATTTCCTGTCCCAAGTTGTAAACATTAACACTGTGCCACTGAATTTGCATGTCCATTTCCAGGCCTGCGATTTGGATCTCCCTGTTACAGAGAAAACTGACATCAGCATGCTGCCTTCTGGGCATACTAGCATTGTAGGCTAGTTAGATATTGTTGGTTGGGGAGGAATGTGCAGTCTCGTGTCTGATATCAATAACAAAGGGCTATGAGCAGAGTCCACTTAGCACCCATAGAGGAAAGGCTGCAGCCATGTGACCAAAACTAAAATTGGCAAAAATGTATTGTTCCATTATTGAAATTAATACATGGCAGGGCTTTCTATGTGTATTATTTAACTTTAGTCAAAGCTGCACAATTAGTTTTTATCTACAGACGCCCCTTATCTGCATAGGCAGTTTTGTGGTAGAGGAGAACTAGCCCTTTAAGAATAGTTTGAAACAGTATGCTTAGCGTATTTATTGATGCCAAATAATTATTTTCTTCTATGTTCTTTTTTAGCTCAGAAGTATAAACACATATAATGTGATTACAGGTGTTGGAGAAGCCATTGTTCTGTTTGGTGAAGCACATCACTAACAATTTGCTCAGAATTATAGTCTAAACCTATTTCAGGTTATGCTTTTTTCGTGATGTGTCATTTTAAGATTTTTTTTAACAATAAATATTTTGGATTATATTTTAACTATTATGTTTCTGCTCAATAATCTCTATTCCTAAAAAAAAGCAAAGAATATCCAAAATATTGGTTTTGCTGCAAACCTTTGGGACAAATGATTCATCTAGAGCTAGGCAGTCTGTGATTTTTTGACTGAGCAATCTTCTTTGTAATCCTTACTTAAAACTGAATGATATGTTTAACCTAAATCAACCAATCAACAACCAGCTTTTAATCTGTTGGTCCCCTGAACACTGTGGGGCCCAACATAGGTGGTGGAATGCCACAATGTTGTGCAGCAACACGGGCCTTGAAATATTAATATACACACTATATTACCAAAAGTATTGGGACACATTCCTTTACACGCACATCAACTTTAATGGCATCCCAGTCTTAGTCTGTAGGGTTCAATATTGAGTTGGCCCTCCCTTTGCAGCTATAACAGCTTCAACTCTTCTGGGAGGGCTGACCACAAGGTTTAGGAGTGTGTCTATGGGAATTTTTGACCATTCTTCCAGAAGCACATTTGTGAGGTCAGGCACTGATGTTGGACGAAAAGGCTTGGCTTAGGAGTTGGAGGTTTAGGAGTGTGTCTATGGCAAAGTTTGAGTGCATTTGTGAGGTCAGGCACTGATCTAGATGAGAAGGCTTGGCTCACAGTCTCCTCTCTAATTTATCCCAAAGGTGTTCTATTGGGTTGAGGTCAGGACTCTGTGCAGGCCAGTCAAGTTCCTCCACCCCAAACTTATTAATCCATGTCTTTATTGACCTTGCCTTGTGCACTGGTCCAAATCATTTGGTGGAGGGGGGATTATGGTGTGGGGTTGTTTTTCAGGGGTTGGGCTTGCCCCCTTAGTTCCAGTGAAAGGAATTTTAAGGTATCAGCATACCAAGACATTTTGGACAATTTCATGCTCCCAACTTTGTGGGAACCGTTTGGGAATGGCCCCTTCCTGTTCCAACATGACTGTGCACCAGTGTACAAACAAGGTCCATAAAGACATGGATGAGCGGGTTTGGAGTGGAAGAACTTGACTGGCCTGCACAGAGTCCTGACCTCAACCCAATAGAACACCTTTGGGATGAATTAGAGCAGAGACTGCAAGCCAGGCCTTCTCATCTAGATCAGTGCCTGACCTCACAAATGCACTCAAACTTTGCCATAGACACACTCCTAAACCTTATGGACAGCCTTCCCAGAAGAGTTGAAGCTGTTATAGCTGCAAAGGTTGAGCCAACTCAATATTGAACCCTACGGACTAAAACTGGGATGCCATTAAAGTTAACGTGCGTGTAAAGGCAGGCGTTCAAATACTTTTGGTATTATAGTGTGTATGTGTGTATATATATATATATTGTGAGGGGGTTAGCTCAGCAGCGGATGTGTGTGACCCCCTGGATGGGTTCACCACACAAAAACAGGCACAGAAGACAGTGGTAGGAGAAAACAAAAGGGTGTGGTTTTATTTGAACTATATACAGACAAAGAAATACAGCAAAGACAAAAGAAACATGAAAAGAAATCCTGGTCAACTTGACCGCTCACTACACACGTTGGTGTCCCTAACTAACAACTGGGTACAGCCTTGTGCTGTCCCAGTCCCTAGCTCCCTGCTTTTTTGAAGTTCTTAGCAATAACCACACAGGCTTTGGCTCACCGCACAGAGATCACACTCCCCAGACTATCCACACAGATCTGGTTCCAGGTTTGAGCATGTCCCTTAGCATGCTGGGGGTTCTTGTAGAGGCCCTAACGAGCCCACTTACTTCAGCTGGGCTCATTAACTCTTCCCCTGCAAGACTCCCCGCACTCCCCCTAGTGGTATAAATCGGAATAAAGCCTGAATCTAGGACATATATACCTTCCATCCTGGATGCAACCTGGTGATTTTACCTGCATGCTGTCACATACCCCCCCTCTTGTTTTAACCTTGGGGTTGGAACACAAGCAATCAGGCATGCATGTACTTGAGACAAAGCATCCACATTCCCCATATGAACGCCAGGGCGATGCTTTACCGTAAACTTGAATTCCTGTGGGGCCAGGAACCACCTATTTACTCTTCTATTTGTCTCTTTGTTTTGAGCCATCCACTTTAAAGGAGCGTGATCAGTAATCATTTCAAAGTGCCTACCTAGCAGATAGTACCGAAGGGAATCTAGAGCCCACTTCACCGCTAAACACTCCTTCTCAATCGTGGTGTAATTTACGTCATGGGACTTCAATTTCCTGCTGAGGTAAATGACTGGGTGCTCTTCCCCGTTCCAGACCTGGGACAATACTGCTCCTAACCCAACGTCGGATGCATCACTTTGTACGACAAAGTCCCTAGAGAAGTCTGGTGAGTACAACACTGGCTGGCTACATAAGGCTTTTTTTAAGAATTGAAATGCTGCCTCAGCCTCTGGGGTCCATTTAACCATAACAGACTCCTTCCCTTTTGTCAGGTTGGTTAGGGGCACAGCCTGAGAGGCAAAGTGGGGAATGAATCGCCGATAATAACCAGCGATTCCCAGAAAGGCTCGTACCTGCTTCTTGCTGTTGGGACGCGGCCAATTCTGTATGGCCTCGACTTTATTGACTTGGGGTTTTATTACTCCCCTCCCAATGGTGTACCCAAGATACTTGGCCTCCTCTTGTCCAATGGTACACTTCTTGGGGTTGGCCGTAAACCCAGCTTCCCGGATAGAGTCTAGGACTGCTTGCACTTTTGGCAGATGTGAGGCCCAATCTGTGCTATAGATAATTACATCATCTAGGTAAGCCGCAGCATACTTCTGATGGGGCCTCAGTATCTGGTCCATTTTCCGCTGGAATGTTGCCGGCGCATTCTGTAAACCAAACGGCATTCTTTTATATTGAAACGCCCCGTCTGGGGTTACAAATGCGGTTTTCTCCTTGGCCGAATTGGCCAGGGGAATTTGCCAATACCCTTTGGTGAGATCAAGAGTTGTCATGTATCGGGCTGTTCCCAACTGGTCGACCAACTCATCTATACGTGGCATGGGGTAGGTGTCAAATTTTGTAACTTTGTTCAGTTGTCGGAAATCGTTACAAAATCGCCAGCTCCCATCCGGTTTAGGCACTAACACTATGGGACTTGACCAATCACTTTGGGATTCCTCTATCACCCTTAACTTAAGCATTTTCTGTACTTCCTCACGTATTGCCTCCTGTCGGGCCTCTGGGATCCGATAGGGTTTTAGCTTCACCCTTTCACCGGGCGGGGTAATAATATCATGCTCTACCCCATACGTTTGTCCCGGCAGCTCAGAGAAAACCTCCTTGTTGCGAAGCACAAACTCCTTAACCTCCTGTTGTTGGGGGTTTGACAAGGTGACTGCTATTCCAACCTCAGGAATCACACAATCAGACTGAGCTGGTGACAAAGTTTCTGCGACTAGGGATTCCCTATCCCTCCAGGCTTTCAACAGATTAATGTGATAGATCTGTTCGGGCTTTCGCCTTCCTGGTTGTCTGACCTTGTAATTCACTTTGCTCACTTTTTACATTATCTCATAGGGGCCTTGCCATTTGGCGAGGAACTTGCTTTCAACCGTAGGGACAAGTACCAATATCTTATCCCCCGGGGAAAAGGTCCGGGTCTTGGCTCCACGGTTGTACACCCTCTGCTGTGCCAACTGCGTTTGGGACAAATGTTCCTTTACGATTGGCATTACCTGTGCAATTCTATCTTGCATCAGGGCGACATGCTCAATCACACTCCTGTGGGGAGAACTCTCACTTTCCCAAGTTTCCTTGGCGATATCCAACAGCCCTCTTGGGTGTCTCCCATAGAGTAACTCAAAGGGTGAGAAACCCGTAGAGGATTGGGGTACCTCCCTAATAGCAAACATTAAATAGGGAATTAGACAGTCCCAATCCTTTCCATCTTTATCCACAACCTTCTTTAACATTTGTTTTAGAGTTTTGTTGAATCTTTCAACCAACCCATCTGTTTGGGGGTGATACACAGATGTACGCAAATGGGTCACTTTGAACAACTTGCACAGCTCTTTTATAACCCGGGACATAAAGGGTGTACCTTGGTCCGTAAGCAGTTCCTTACAAATACCCACACGGCTAAAAACAAGAGATAGCTCTTTGGCTATGGTTTTGGCCGAGGTATTTCGGAGAGGAATCGCTTCCGGATAACGGGTGGCATAGTCCATTATAACCAAGATGTACTGGTGCCCCCTAGTGGACTTCATTATCGGACCTACCAAATCCATTGCGATCCTCTCAAAGGGGACCTCAATGATGGGAAGAGGTACCAGCGGGTTACGGAAATGTGGCATCGGTGCCGACCTCTGACACACAGGGCAGAAGGAACAATAATTTTCTGTTTCCTTCATGACCCCAGGCCAATAGAATCTCTGCAATACTCTCTCTCTGGTTTTCTCTGTCCCCAGATGACCTCCAAGAATGTGCCCATGGGCCAACTCTAACACCAACTTCCTGTAAGGTTTGGGCACCACAAGCTGCTCAATGGTTTCTTCTGCCCTTTTAGCCACCCGATACAGTAGGTCCTTTTCCACGATTAAGTATGGGTAAGTGCCGGTCTCATCTGGGTTCACTAACTCGCCATCTATTTCCACTACGTTTTCCCGTGCCTTTATTAGGGTGGGGTCTTTTAACTGTTCTGTGGCAAAATTTTCCTTGTGAACCTCGAGATCAGAAAACTCCACAGACGGCATGTTTTCGTCTGAGGATGTTGGCTCCTCCCCAGTTTCTCGAGTCTCCCTTGCCAATACCGACAAGGGAAATTCTGGAGAGTCCTCACCACTCTCTGAGGAATTCTGGCTATCACATTCCTGGTATATAGGGGCACCAGTGGGGGGCTCAGGACAATCCCATAGTTCCCAGAACTTTGGAAAATCCCTTCCCACAATGGCATCATGAGGCAAGTGAGACACTAATCCCACCCGATGAGAGAGGGTACCTTTGGGGGTCTCAAAACACACTGTAGTCACCGGATACTCTCGGGTGTCCCCATGCACACAAATAACAGCTACCTTGTTATTCCCAGAGACCTCTGTAGTAACTAATTCAGCCTTTATCAGTGTCACGAGGCTACCTGAATCCAGCAATACAACAACATTTCTACCATTAACACACATTTTGCATAAATGTTTCTCAGTTCCCCGTATGGCAGTGCATGCGACTGTCGCAAACAGCGACTGACGTCTGTCCGTTAGAAAGTCACATTGCATGGGTTCTTCCACAACCGGGCAATTTTCTGCAATATGTCCCTCTTGTCGGCAGCGGTAACAAACAATCCTTCTTGCTGCCTCTTGAACCCCTGACTTCCCAGGCTGTTCTCGCCAAACCTTGGGTAGAACTCCCACCCTCTCACTCTCTCCACCCTCACCCCTTGGAATCATCTTACCCGCCACTGGGGATGGTCTGGTCTTAGGGTGGAAAGTCCGTGAGTCTCTGGAAGAGGCAGGCAGGTTCTCTGTAGCCAAGTACTTCTCTACACGATCCACAAGATTATTGGCCATTTCTGGGTCTCCATGGCTTACCCACTTTTGGATGGCAGTAGGAAGAGCTCTCAAGAAATGATCCATCACAACACGTTCCACAATCTTTGGTGCGGTCAAAGTCTCTGGCTGTAGCCACTTCCTGCTCAGGTGAATGAGATCATACATTTGAGACCTGGGGGGTTTTCCAAGCCGGAAAGTCCAGTTATGCACACACTGAGCCCGGACAGCCAGGGTGACACCCAGCCGTGCCAATATTTCAGTTTTTATTATCACATAGTCTTTTGCTTGGTCAGGCTTTAGGTCATAGTAAGCTTTCTGCGATTCACCAGTTAACAGAGGAGCCACCCGTCCAGCCCACTGCTCCTTAGGCCACTTTTCTCTTTCAGCAGTCCTTTCAAATGTGGTCAAAAACACCTCTGGATCATCCTCTCCAGTAATTTTTGTCAATAAACGACTCACCACAAAGGACGCAGTATTAGTGGAACTACTTGCCTCACTGGTCTGCGGATGTTGCTGCATTAATGTTTCCATTTGTTGCTGTAGTTTCTGTTCTTGCTTCTGTAACAGGTCTATGAAGCGGGCCTCAGATTGCTGCTGGGCTTGTTGCTGAGCTTCCAGACTCTGTTGCAAAGTTGCATTTGTCTGCTGCTGGGCTGTAAGGCCTGTTGATGAGCTTGCTGCTGGGCTGCAAGGCTCTGTTGATGAGCTTGCTGCTGGGCTACAAGGCTCTTTTGCAAACCTGCATTTGTCTGCTGCTGATTGGCATTTGCTAGAGCCATCTGTTTCAGTATCTCCTCCATGCTGGCCTTAAAAAAATTGCCCGCATTCTCCACCAACTGTGAGGGGGTTAGCTCAGCGGCGGGTGTGTGTGACCCCCTGGATGGGTTCACCACACAAAAACAGGCACAGCAGACAGTGGTAGGAGAAAACAAAAGGGTGTGGTTTTATTTGAACTATATACAGACAAAAAAATACAGCAAAAACAAAAGAAACATGAAAAGAAATCCTGGTCAACTTGACCGCTCACTACACACGTTGGTGTCCCTAACTAACAACTGGGTACAGCCTTGTTCTGTCCCAGTCCCTAGCTCCCTGCTTTTTTGAAGTTCTTAGCAATAACCACACAGGCTTTGGCTCACCGCACAGAGATCACACTCCCCAGACTATCCACACAGATCTGGTTCCAGGTTTGAGCATCTCCCTTAGCATGCTGGGAGTTCTTGTAGAGGCCCTAACGAGCCCACTTACTTCAGCTGGGCTCATTAACTCTTCCCCTGCAAGACTCCCCGCACTCCCCCATCCATCCTGGATGCAACCTGGTGATTTTACCTGCATGCTGTCACAATATACATATATATATATATATATATATATATATATATATATATATACACACATACACACATATATATATATATATATATATATATATATATTGTGACAGCAGGAAGGTAAAGTCACCTGGTTGCATCCAGGGGGGTAGATATATTTCGCCCAGATTCAGGCTTTACGCCGACTTATACAACTAGGTGGAGAGTTGTATAAGCCCAGCTGAGGCTAGTGGGCTCATGGATGACTCATACCTCTAGGGAGAGTGTGGGGCGTCGTGCAGACAGGGAGTTGATGAGACCAGCTGAAGCTTGTCAGCTCATTTAGGCCTCTATAAGAACTCCCAGCTTCATTAGGGGTTAGCTCATGCCTGGAACCAGACCTGTGTGGACTGTCTAGGGAGAGTGAACCCCTGTGCGGTGAGACAAAGCCTGTGTGGCTATTTGCTTGGACATTTAAAACCAGGGACTTAGGGACTAGGACAGCACTAGGCTGATCCCAGTTGTTAGTTAGGAAACCTGTATGTTTAGTCAGAGGTCAAGTTGACCAGGATTTATTTTGTTTATGTTTCTTTTGCTTTGCTGTGTTTTGTCACTGTAAATAGAAAATAAACCGCACCTTTTTGATTTTGAAAACCACAAGCTCCGTCTGCTGGGCCTGTTTTTGTGTGGGGAGCCCATCCCGGGGGTCACACACACCCGCTGCCGAGCTAACCCCCTCACAGTTGGTGGAGAACCAGTGGCAGTTTTTTTTTAAGCCAGCATGGAGGAGATACTGAAACAGCTGGCTCTAGCAAATGCCAATCAACAGCAGACAAATGCAGGTTTGCAAAAGAGCCTTGCAGCTCATCAACAGAGCCTTGCAGCTCAACAACAGAACTTCGCAGCCCAGCAGCAAGCTCATCAACAGAGCCTTGCAGCCCAGCAGCAAGCTCATCAACAGAGCCTTGCAGCCCAGCAGCAGACAAACGCAACTTTGCAACAGAGTCTGGAGGCTCAGCAACAAGCCCAGCAGCAATCTGAGGCCCGCTTCATAGACCTGTTGCAGAAGCAAGAGCAGAGACTACAACAACAGATGGAAGCAGTAATGCAGCAACGTCCGCAGACCAGTGAGGAAAGCCGTCCCACTAATACCGCGTCCTTTGGGGTGAGTCGTTTATTGACAAAAATGACTGGAGAGGATGATCCAGAGGTATTTTTGACCACATTTGAAAGGACCGCTGAAAGAGAAAAGTGGCCTGAGGAGCAGTGGGCTGGACTGGTGGCTCCTCTGTTAACTGGTGAATCGCAGAAAGCTTACTATGATCTAGAGCCTAACCAAGCAAAAGACTATGTGATGCTAAAAGCTGAAATATTGGCAAGGCTGGGTGTCACCCTGGCTGTCCGGGCTCAGCGTGTGCATAACTGGACTTTCCAGCTTGGAAAACCCCCCAGGTCTCAAATGTATGATCTCATTCACCTGAGCAGAAAGTGGCTACAGCCAGAGACTTTGTCCGCACCAAAGATTGTGGAACGTGTTGTAATGGATGGGTTTTTGAGAGCTCTTCCTACTACCATCCAAAAGTGGGTAAGCCATGGAGACCCAGAGACGGCCGATGGTCTTGTGGATCGTGTGGAGAAATACTTGGCTACAGAGAACCTGACGGCCTCTTCCAGAGACACTCGGACTTTCCACCCTAAGACCAGACCATCCCCAGGGGCGGATAAGAGGATTCCAAGGGGTGAGGGTGGAGAGAGTGAGAGGGTGGGAGCTCTACCCCAAGTTTGGCGAGAACAGCCTGGGAAATCAGCGGCTCAAGAGGCGGCAAGAAGGATCGTTTGCTACCGCTGCCGGCAAGCGGGACATATTGCAGCCAATTGCCCGGTTGTGGAGGAACCCATGCAGTGTGACTTTCTGACGGGCAGACGTCAGTCGCTGTGTGCGACAGTCGCATGCACTGCCATTCGAGGAACTGAGAAACATTTATGCAAAATGTGTGTTAATGGTAGAAATGTTGTGGTATTGCTGGATTCAGGTAGCCTTGTGACCCTGATAAAGGCTGAGTTAGTTAAAACAGAGGTCTCTGGGAATAGCAAGGTAGCTGTTATTTGTGTGCATGGGGACACCCGAGAGTATCCAGTGACTACAGTGTGTTTCGAGACCCCCAAAGGTACCCTCTCTCATCCAGTGGGCTTAGTATCTCAGTTACCGCATGACGCCATTGTGGGAAGGGATTTTCCGAAGTTCTGGGAACTGTGGGATGATCCTGAGCCCCCCACTGGTGCCCCTATGTACCAGGAATGTGATAGCCAGAACTCCCCTGAGAGTGGTGATGACTCTCCGGAATTTCCCTTATCAGTATTGGCAGGGGAGACTCAAGAAACTGGAGAGGAGCCCACCTCCTCAGACGAAAACCTACCGTCTGTGGAGTTTTCTGATCTTGAGGTTCACAGGGAAAACTTTGCCACAGAACAGTTGAAAGACCCCGCCCTAATAAAGGCACGGGAAAACGTAGTGAAAATAGATGGCGAGTTAGTGAACCCAGATAATACCTTCACTTACCCATACTTCAGCGTAGAGAAGGACCTACTGTATCGGGTGGCAAAAAGGGCAGAAGAAACCGTTGAGCAGCTTGTGGTGCCCAAACCTTACAGGAAGTTGGTGTTGGAGTTGGCCCATGGGCACATTCTTGGAGGTCATCTGGGGACAGAGAAAACCCGAGAGAGGGTATTACAGAGATTCTATTGGCCGGGGGTGATGAAGGACATAGAAAATTATTGTTCCTCCTGCCCTGTGTGTCAGAGGTCGGCCCCGATGCCACATTTCCATAGCCCGCTGGTCCCTCTACCCATCATTGAGGTCCCGTTTGAGAGGATCGCCATGGATTTGGTAGGTCCTATAATCAAGTCCGCTAGGGGGCACCAGTACATATTAGTTATAATGGACTATGCCACCCGTTATCCAGAAGCGATCCCTCTCCGAAATACCTCGGCCAAAACCATAGCCAAAGAGCTATCTCTTGTGTTTAGCCGGGTGGGTATTTGTAAAGAACTGCTTACGGACCAAGGTACACCCTTTATGTCCCGGGTTATGAAGGAGCTGTGTAAATTGTTCAAAGTGACGCAATTACGTACATCTGTGTATCACCCCCAAACCGATGGGCTGGTTGAAAGATTCAACAAAACCCTAAAACAAATGTTGAAGAAAGTGGTGGATAGGGATGGAAAGGATTGGGACTGTCTACTTCCTTATCTGATGTTTGCTATTAGGGAGGTGCCCCAATCCTCTACGGGATTCTCCCCCTTTGAGTTACTGTATGGGAGACACCCAAGAGGGCTGTTGGATATTGCCAAGGAAACTTGGGAAAGTGAGAGTTCTCCCCACAGGAGTGTGATTGAGCATGTCGCCCTGATGCAAGACCGAATTGCACAGGCAATGCCCATCGTGAAGGAACATTTGGCCCAAGCGCAGTTAGCACAGCAGAGAGTGTACAACCGTGGAGCCAAGACCCGTACCTTTTCCCCGGGGGATAGGATACTGGTACTTGTCCCTACGGTTGAAAGTAAATTCCTTGCCAAATGGCAAGGCCCCTACGAGATAATGGAAAAAGTGAGCGAAGTGAATTACAAGGTCAGACAACCAGGAAGGCGAAAGCCCGAACAGATCTATCACGTTAATCTGTTGAAAGCCTGGAGGGATAGAGAGTCCCTAGTCGCAGACACTTGGTCACCAGCTCAAACTGGTTGCGTGGTTCCTGAGGTTGGAATAGCAGCCACCTTGTCACAACCCCAACAACAGGAGGTTAGGGAGTTTGTGCTTCGCAACAAGGAGGTATTCTCTGAGCTGCCGGGACAAACATCTGGGGTAGAGCATGACATCATTACCCCGCCCGGTGAAAGGGTGAAGTTAAAACCCTATCGGATCCCAGAGGCCCGACGGGAGGCAATACGGGAGGAAGTACAGAAAATGCTGAACTTAGGGGTGATAGAGGAGTCCCAAAGTGATTGGTCTAGTCCCATTGTGTTGGTGCCTAAACCGGATGGGAGCTGGCGATTTTGTAACGATTTTCGTCAGTTGAACAAAGTTACAAAATTTGACACCTACCCCATGCCACGTATAGATGAGTTGATCGACCGGCTGGGAACAGCCCGATACATGACGACTCTTGACCTCACAAAAGGGTATTGGCAAATCCCCTTGGCCAAGTCGGCCAAAGAGAAAACCGCATTTGTAACCCCAGACGGGGCGTTCCAATATAAAAGAATGCCGTTCGGGTTACAGAATGCACCGGCCACATTCCAGCGGAAAATGGACCAGATGCTGAGGCCCCATCGGAAGTATGCTGCGGCTTACCTGGATGACGTAATTGTCCATAGCACAGATTGGGCCTCACATCTGCCAAAAGTGCAAGCAGTCCTGGACTCTGTTCGGGAAGCGGGGTTTACGGCTAACCCCAAGAAGTGTACCATTGGGCAGGAGGAGGCCAAATATCTTGGGTACACCATTGGGAGGGGAGTAATAAAACCCCAACTCAACAAAGTCGAGGCCATCCAGAGTTGGCCACGTCCCAACAGCAAGAAGCAGGTACGAGCCTTTCTGGGAATCGCTGGGTATTATCGGCGATTCATTCCCCACTTTGCTTCTAAGGCTGTGCCCCTAACCAACCTGACGAAGGGGAAAGGGTCGGTCATGATTAAATGGACCCCCGAGGCTGAGGCAGCATTCCAATTCTTGAAACAAGCCTTATGTAGCCAGCCAGTGTTGTACTCACCCGACTTCTCTAAAGACTTTGTCGTACAAAGTGATGCGTCAGAGGTGGGGTTAGGAGCAGTATTGTCCCAGGTCTGAAACGGGGAAGAGCACCCAGTCATTTACCTCAGCAGGAAGTTGAAGTCCCATGAGGTAAATTACGCCACCGTTGAAAAGGAGTGTTTAGCGGTGAAGTGGGCTCTAGATTCCCTTCGGTACTACCTGCTAGGTAGGCACTTTGACATGGTTACGGATCACGCTCCGTTTAAAGTGGATGGCTCAAAACAAGGAAACAAATAGAAGAGTGAATAGGTGGTTCCTGGCCCTCCAGGAATTCAACTTCACAGTAAAGCATCGCCCTGGCGTTCAAATGGGGAATGTGGATGCTTTGTCTCGAGTACATGAATGCCTGATTGCTGGTGTTCCAACCCCGAGGTTAAAACAAGAGGGGGGGTATGTGACAGCAGGAAGGTAAAGTCACCTGGTTGCATCCAGGGGGGTAGATATATTTCGCCCAGATTCAGGCTTTACGCCGACTTATACAACTAGGTGGAGAGTTGTATAAGCCCAGCTGAGGCTAGTGGGCTCATGGATGACTCATACCTCTAGGGAGAGTGTGGGGCGTCGTGCAGACAGGGAGTTGATGAGACCAGCTGAAGCTTGTCAGCTCATTTAGGCCTCTATAAGAACTCCCAGCTTCATTAGGGGTTAGCTCATGCCTGGAACCAGACCTGTGTGGACTGTCTAGGGAGAGTGAACCCCTGTGCGGTGAGACAAAGCCTGTGTGGCTATTTGCTTGGACATTTAAAACCAGGGACTTAGGGACTAGGACAGCACTAGGCTGATCCCAGTTGTTAGTTAGGAAACCTGTATGTTTAGTCAGAGGTCAAGTTGACCAGGATTTATTTTGTTTATGTTTCTTTTGCTTTGCTGTGTTTTGTCACTGTAAATAGAAAATAAACCGCACCTTTTTGATTTTGAAAACCACAAGCTCCGTCTGCTGGGCCTGTTTTTGTGTGGGGAGCCCATCCCGGGGGTCACACACACCCGCTGCCGAGCTAACCCCCTCACAATATATATATATACACACACACACACATCGAGCCCGTATCACTCTTTAAAATGGTGATCAAGGCCAGGTTTTCTGGTAAACAAACGCACTAAATTATGCAGGTGTGTGCTAGGTTTATGTTAGAGACAAAGTTAAAGGTCAGTGGCTCCACTCTGCCGAGGGGGTCAGTGTGTGAAGGGAGTTGTGACAGGTGTACGTTGCACTGTACTGTCCAGGTCAGAACAGACAAAGTTCCAGGCCTGTGAGGATGTAGCAGCTGGGAGCTGCAGGAGAAACAAACAGTCATGAGCACTGGGACTGTGTGTTTGACATTCTGGAGGACCAGAGCAGGAGGCCTGAGCACTGAAACTGCAAAGAAAGCCATGAGGCTGAATTCTGTGTTTTGTTGCATTGATGGTGAGAACCACCTGCATGAGAAACTATTCAAGTGTGAACTTTTTGCTTTGTTTTAAATAAAAGTGGGCAAAAAAAGCCCTGAAACGTATTTCTGGCATTGAGTAAACTCACTGTTTGGCGCTAGGAATGAGCTACAAATTTCCCAACTTGTTACAAGGCTAAAAGAAACAAGTTTTATTTTCTAACTGCCACATATGTTGCCCAGCTGCCACGATCATCCACTATAACACAACCACCACAAAATAAAAGATCCCTGGACTAGCAAGCTCGGGATGCTGGGTGACATTGTTTATAAACAGAAGCTGCCCTGGACCTGTCATTTAGTAGTATAATGCCGCATACACACGCTCAGAATTTCCGATGGAAAAAGTCAGACAGAATTTTTTCATCGGATATACCGACCGTGTGTATGCCCAATCTGACTTTTTCCGTCGGAAATTTCGACGGAATTAGATAGAGAACATGTTCTCAATTTTTCAGATGAAAAAAATTTCAATCGGAATTTCCGTTCGTCTGGATGCAATTCCGACGGACTAAAAACCACTCATGTTCGGAAACAATTTGACGCATGCTCGGAAGCATAGAACTTAATTTTCTCGGCTCGTCGTAGTGTTTTACGTCACCCTGTTCTTGACGGTCGGATTTTAGTGTGACCTTGTGTATGCAAGACAGCTGGAGCGGAATTCCGTCGGAACTCTGTCGGAAAAACCCGTCGGAGTGTGTACAAGGCATTAGAGCTACTGTCACTAAATGACAGATCCCTATCTGGTTTGTTTACAGGGATTTGCTTGGCTGAATTGAACAAATATGGAAAGTTTGTCTGGAGGGCACCTGAACCTGAAGCACATTTATACTCCTCAGTACTGTTAGGGTCTTTGGAAAATGGCTGGAAAAGCATTATCTCTTGAAGTGTTTGTAACCCTAAAAAAAAAATTGATCCTGTTCCCTTAAAGCATGTTTTTCAGCACAGTGCTGTGTAATTTGGCCCTTTGTATAACCTAAAATATCTGTCTGATCCTGCCGGGTGCTGCCCTCTCCCCTGTAAACTGACCATGGTTTATCATGGCTGCTGAGCCCTGACACCATGGTCAGTTTACGTGCCTCCGTCATCCACAGCTCTCATCTGTCCTCCTTTCCCCCTCCCTCCCTGCCTGTCAACTAGTGACAGTGCTGCTCTGCTCCCCGCCCCTTATCTTCCTGCTGCTATAATAACTGTATTATAATCATTCAATCTCCTCTGTTAGATAACATTATGTGTCCCAGTGTACTGTATGCGCTATATAGAAAATTTGCAAATTTCTACCTTATTTCAGAGGGCCTCTTGGTGCTCAAGTGACCACTTGTCGCTCTCCTCCTCTCCTCCCAGCTGACGTCAGCAGGTGTTCTCGGCCCCTCCCGCTGTAGTTGTCAGCCCGGGATGGGAGTGCTGCGAGCAGTCACGCGAGTGCAGAGAGGCGGTCTGAAATGAGGTAGAAATCTGTATATATTTTTTAGAGCACATACAAGGGGACACATAATGTTATCTAACAGAGAGGATTTTTATGATTATGATACAGTATCTTTACAGCCATTTTAAGAGCTAGGCAGTTTGCAAGGAGTTTAGTATTTTCCTTAACCACTTAAGCCCCAGACCATTTTGCTGGCCAAAGACCAGGCCACTTTTTGCGATTCGGCACTGCATCGCTTTAACTGACAATTGCGCGGTCGTGCGACGTGGCTGCCAAACAAAATTGACGTCCTTTTTTTCCCACAAATAGAGTTTTCTTTTGGTGGTATATTTTTTTTTTTTGCGCTATAAACCAAAGCGACAATTTTGAAAAAAAATCAATATTTTTTACTTTTTGCTATAATAAATATCCCCAAAAAATATATATATAAAAAAAAAACTTTTTTTTTCCTCAGTTTAGGCCGATACATATTCTTCTACATATTTTTGGTAAAAAAAAATCGCAATAAGCGTATATTGATTGGTTTGTGCAAAAGTTATAGCGTCTACAAAATAGGGGATAGAATTATGGCATTTTAATTAATTATTTTTTTTACTAGTAATGGCAGCGATCTGCGATTTTTATCATGACTGCGACATTATGACGGACACATCGGATACTTTTGACACATTTTTGGGACCACTGTAATTTTTACAGCGATCAGTGCTATAAAAATGCACTGATTACTGTGAAAATTACACTGGCAGTGAAGGGGTTAACCACTAGGTGGCGCTGAAGGGGTTAAGTGTGCCCTAGGGAGTGCTTCTAACTGTAGAGGGTGGTGGGCTACGTGTGTCACAATAGTGATCACCGCTTCCGATTACAGGAGGCTGTAATCACTGTTCTGTCACTAGGAAGACTGGGGAAATGCTTGTTTACATAAGCATTTCCCCCTTCTTCCTCACCGTGACATGATCGTGGGTATGCCCGCGGACATCGAGTCTGCGGGACCCGCGGTCGGAGTCACGGAGCTCATGGCGCTCGCGCGTCCACAATGCCGATTCTTAAAGGGGACGTATATATACGTCTTTTTGCCTGTCCGTGCCATACTGCAGACATATATCTGCGTGAGGCGGCCGGCAAGCAGTTAAAAAAAAAATACAATATATTTGTACATTTTTAGTTGGAGGTTCAAAAGTGGTATTTGGGTTTATATATATATATAATTCTCATTTTCCCAAATCAGGTGGCACGTGATATCCACATGATTGGTTCTCCATATAACCACTTTCACCTGCAGTTAAAGCTACAAGAACATTGAATTATACCACAAGAGTGATAACCCCTTTCCTACATGGTGGAAGATGAAAAGGAGAAGCCTAAGTTACAATGCTACGGCAGGGTGGCATTGATGCCTACTAGGGGCAATGATTTACAGACACCAAAATCTAGCCCAGGTAGTTGTCAATATTCTTATTTGCTAAATGTGTAAAGGAATGTAACAGTTTGTTGCATGAAGCTGACAACTAATAGACTTTTTAAAACCTGTTATATTTTGATACCATTAGCAGATCAGAAAACTAAAAGCTGATCTTAATGATGGCCCCAAGGCAAAATCATTTATCATCAGAGCAAAGCTGGGGCAATCATTACAGAGAATATGTAGTCTTTTATATTTTATCATGTAAACATTTAAAATAAATTATCTTGAAATAAATATATATAGATTGTAAAAATATACTGTATCTACATTGGGGTAGCCCTATTTTCTGACTAAATGTCCTGCTGCACAATGATTGCCTTTTCTGCTCCAACAAAAGAGGTATATTACTAAAATGTTTACATGAGTTTTCTGCTCCTCTCCTTCTCACCAACAGGTTTGTAGGGATTGATTTACTAAAGCAATAGGGATTGTTTACTCTTTAAAATTAATACAAGTTAATGATAGTAAATACGATGTGTTCAGTTTTAATAGCCATGTGCTACAAGTATTTTTTTCTTTTTAATTGTTTTACCCTGCATGGAGGAGTGGTCAAAATGTTCACAAATTCAAATGTGACTGCTAAAGGGGGCAGTAGCAGCTTCTGGGGTCGAGGGTGTTATTACTTTTTCCACACTACACCATTACACTATTGATATTTTAATTGAATTTAAAAAGTACATTTTCCTTGTGTTCTATTAAAATGTATCACCTATATCTGTAGACACTGTTTAAACTTAGATCTTATGTTTGCCTGTTCAAATGTGTTTTAAAAAAAGGAACATTTTCCATGGGATGTACTTACCTTTTCACATGATTGCATGTGATCAACCAAGGGTCCAAAACTATTTTCCTACCTGAAATGTTCAGATCTGGCTCCATTTACATACAAATGGGGTGATATTAAAAACATTACTGATCCTTCAGTAGAAGAAGAGTAGAGTGAAGGATGTCAGTCCTGTCTGGGCTAAACTCTGAGTGGCTGGGTCAATGACCCAATCACCAGCGTGTGACATGAGAGGAACATGTTCCTTCACACCTAGAGATACTGGGTATTTTCTTCACTCCCAGGAGTAGAGAAGCAAAGGAAAAGTAAGTTTATGCTGCTAGGGATGAGGGCAGATGCATTCCCCTGTTGCATAACCTGTTGCATGGCTTATTTCCATATTTGGAAAATGCCTTGCCACTGGACAGGCAGAGTCTGATGGGGAGCGGGAGACTAGTTTCCCATCAGGTCTGCTTTACCTTTAATTTACTGTAATGTGCACAGCAGTGGATGTGTTCAATATTAGCCATTGGACTGAATAGAGGCTATGGTTCTGCCCACACGGATGTGTGCTGTCTCTTAGTTCCCCAACAGTCTTTGCTTAGCCCTAGTGCA
Source organism: Rana muscosa (assembly GCA_029206835.1). Taxonomy (NCBI): domain Eukaryota; kingdom Metazoa; phylum Chordata; class Amphibia; order Anura; family Ranidae; genus Rana; species Rana muscosa. The sequence continues at coordinate 541,478,619 of CM055117.1, read as the reverse complement.
AATATCCTTAGCCATTGCGCCTGTCTGTGTGATGGGTGCATTGGCTGGGGGGGATCTAGGAAGCACACTGAGAAAGGAGTGTTCAGTATGAACACTGCAACCTCAGTGTAAGCACTGACATATACATTTACCTGTCTGTGACCAGTACATAAATTGGGCGCAAGCACCAATAGTTTTGATGCTGCACCCCAACGGAATTCTAAAGGGTGTTAACGAATTTCCCAGAATTTGCCTTATTCTTTGGACACGAAATTCTAGTTCCCTGTCCTTATGATCTCTAATGTTTTTTTGCATATGTATTTAAAAAAAAGAAAAATTAGAATTGTATTGCAATATTTGCTGTATTAAAGCCTTGTTCTGTTTCAAATACCGCTTTATGCATTGACATACCTCCTTAGACCCAGTCTTTCTTGACAGTATAGTCACCTGCTCACTTAGCACCAACCATGACAGTCCAATTCTTCAATAATGTATAGCATAGACAATCCGCGCTACCCCAAAGTGCAAAGTGCAAAAGTGCAAACAACAAGAATGAATAAAAAATGAATAAAAAATGAATAAAAAATAATTAACGGTGCTGCAACTACTAGAATAACTGGAATATTTGGCTACTAATAATATGTTGAAGTTGAGATAGGTGCGCATCCAAATTGTTATGCAAAGTGCAAATATAAATCTGCTATTAGGTAGGCAGAAAAAACTGTGGTTGGTTTAGTGAAAACACAAATCAAAAAAACAATGAAAAGAAACACAGGTGGTGTACATATTAAGTAATGTCCATGTTAGATCAGCTGCAAGCGCTTCACTAAGATCAAAGAGACAGATGAAAACTCTTTATCAAATGCTTCCACAGGGCAGACGAGAAATGATAGATATACAAAGTGGCCGATTACCAGATCAGTTGGATCTCTATCACGGAGATCATATGACCTCAACACAAAAGGGATCACTCTGGTAACGACAGCCGGTCTCACTCCTCTCCTCCGCTAGCAGTCTGCAGACTGCAAAAGATCTCCTTCGGGGTCTTTGTGTGGATAGGATCACTCACAGAGCTTGATGCAATGACATATTTAAAAGATAAAAGAAGGATGCTTCATGGTGTAGTACGTTCTTAAAACAAGTTCCCTTTATACAAAATCCTGGGTAACTGACATCATAAAGCTTTTTAGCAGGAAAGTTTTAAAACTAAACTGCAAACAACCAGCCCTGGCTCAAGCCAGCCAGCTGGGGTGTGGTGATGTCAAGTTCTATCGCTCCACCCGACTCTGCGTTTCTCCGTATGAGGCATCGACTGGGAAAGGAGGCTCATAGGAGTTAGGTGAACTATATATAAACTTTATAGGCATTTCAAGTGTAAAATTACTATTAAAAAAAGTGAACATCCATATTTAGTACAGTACAAAATAATAAAACCCTGCAAAATATGCAAAATTATGTTTGCTTCCGTTATGATCTCAAATAATAAACATAACATATATTTATCTGAGTTTCCTATTAGAAACTGTTGACAATTACTGTTTTCTGACAGCTGTTGTTTTCTAGCCAATGTTTTTTTGATTTGACACTTTTTGCTAAAGTTTATTCCTTTTATTTTCATTCTTTTTATTGCTTTTAGAAACCAGATCTGATTGAGTGTACAAAAGGAGCTGGTTACTTTCTAGAGAATCTTATAGCAACCATCCATGCTAGCACAGATCTCAGATCCCAAAATTGCAAATTCTGAATAAAGTTAATCTTACAAGGTAAAACACAAAAGGAATAATGCTTTTCCCTGCTGATTAATGATGATTTTTTTATGAGCATAAAAACGCTAGCTGTTTGTAAGGTTCAGGCCCGCAAGATGGGTTTGCTGAATGCATAATAATTGTAAACTAAAATACAGTTTGTTATACTTTTCTTATACAAGATGCTTGAAAAAAAATATCAATATGTTGAAACTTGCCAAAAACATGTTATTTTTTTCTTGCACTACCAAACTGTGGACACAGAACTGTCGATTTTTCAGATGTATAACTGAGTGTCCCACTTACTCCCTGTTCCTGTGACACCCTACAGGGCAATGTGACTCATGCAATCAGCCCCCTCATGGGGTAGAATTCAGGTAATGAGCTCTCAAGTATAAAACCTCCCCCTGACTTACTAATGAGAGTCTCTAATTGCAGTCAGATAAAACATACATTATTCATATTTAGCTTCATTTTAACCAGTTTATACTGTTAATGTAATAAAAACCCCTGTGGAGAAACACAGTTTCAGTTACCATAACTTAGTTCATGAAAGGAAATTAAAAAACATAAGTAAGGGAGAAAATATGTGGCAAGTACAGAATGGTACTATCCGAGGATAGATTCCAATGATGCATACATATAGGCTAAGCTTTGTGGCCTAGTGGTTAGGGATGAGCTTTCTGTTTGGGTCGAACATGAGATCGACTCAAACATTGGCTGTTCGCCCGTCGAAATTCGAACATTATGGGCTGTTCGCACGGAATTAGAGCGGCGCGTCGCGGCCCATAATTAATTGCGACATCGCAGTGCATTGCTGTCTGATGATTGGCCAAGCATGCTTTGGCCAATCACAGCGCCGTCAGCAAAGAGAGCCATAATTGGCCAAAGGCAGGGTGCCTTTGGCCAATTATGGCTCAGGGGGTTAAGTCCATGCCCCACACTACATAAGGCTGCCTGCACATCGGCCGTGTTTAGTGTTGGTGGCGTTGAGAGAGAAAGAGAGAGAGAAAGTGTAATTTCATTTAGTTCGAGCAGGCAAGCGATTCAGTTAGCTGCAGTGTATTTAGTATATATATACATCCAGGCTTTGTATATATATATATATATATATATATATATATATATATATATATATACATATATATATATATATACACTGTATCCAGTTTAGCTAGATCTCACTGCAGACCGTTTCTGGTGTACTGTTTCTAATATACTTCAGGCAGGTGATTCAGTTAGCTGCAGTGTATTTAGTATATATATATATATATACATTCAGGCTTTGTGTATATATATATATATATATATATATATATATACATGCACTGTATCCAGTTTAGCTAGATCTCACTGCAGACCGTTCCTGGTGTACTGTTTCTAATATACTTCAGGTAGGCAGGTGATTCAGCTAGCTGCAGTGCATTTAGTATATATGTAGATCACGGCTTGTATATGTATATATATATATATATATATATATATATATATATATATATATATATATATATGTAGCACTACCCCCAGTTAAGAGAGACGCTGGATTTGTTCTCGGGCCCTGTGTACAGCACCACCAACCCCCGGCAATCTGCTCGACCAACCCTGGCACAGCTAGTCTAGGGGTTATATTTTTATCATAATCAATTGGTATTGTAAGGGCACCCTCTTTACAGTAAGACAACACACAAATGTTAAAGATTAAATATAACAGTTTTACTTTGGTTGTAAAAAGGCTTAAGCAAAATATAATACACACAACTGGCTTGCAGAGCCCTGCAGCAATCAATATAGCACACAATAATGGCGCTGTTTGGTAATCCACCACGCGTAGCTATTATGGTATACACGCCCTGTGGCGCACTAAACAATATCCTATCTCCCCACCCTGGCCAGGCCTGACCTAGAATAAATCTCAGTCCTTCCTATAGGGATTTATTTGCATGCAAACTTTCGGTGGTGCACTTGATGAATAGTATTTGTAATCCACAAACTGGCAATCACTAAGAACACTATGCTGGGGGGATACGTCAACTCTGTCCTGCTACGGGTCCCCCAGTGGAACAATGAGCAAAAGATCGATGACCCAAGGCAGTCTATTGGCCTAAAAACGGTAAAGTCTATTTGATTGAGCAAGTGCTCGCTCACCATTTCGGACGCGATCCCAGTCCGGGACTTCCACCTGCTGTGTCTCCGCACACAGCGTCTGCAACGATCGGGTCCCCAATCCAACTGATGTCCTTACTCGACCAGTCTGGTGCCACCCAGGCTCCGCAGCGGAGTGGAAGGCTCTTCGGAAGTTGCGCAAGGCCCCAGGCTTCAGGCCTTGCACTCCATCAGATCCGCACAGGAAGAAGCTGTTGATTGCAGCGCGGTGTCCAAAGAGGCCGAGCTCCGCCTCCCCTCCTTCTTAAATAACCCCTCCCATGAGTCTCTGCGGTGGCCAACTGCACTCTGGGTGCTGAACGGGGTTCTGGGTAACGTAGTCCCAGGCCTTAAAGGAAACTCCGCTACACACTCCCCCCACTTAAACTCTTTGGTCCCCAGAGATAACATAACTTAAATCACAGAACGTACAACATCAATCAAAGTTTCATATGATGTTGGCAAAGAGAAATTCCCACCAAAACCGAGGCGGTGAACTCCCCTGCCCACAGGTCACACCATCACTAGTGTCCTGCCTAACTGTGCCAGAGAGTGAGCTGGGGTTTCCCCCCACTAAATGAACAGTGGGAGGATCAGGGTCTTCCATACTCCTTCTGGCAGTAACCACAGTGTCTTCCGCACTTCTCCCCATCTGTGGGTAAGTTAATCTTCTGGGAGGCTTTATGGCTCTTCGCTTCCTCTGTCCTCTTGGGCTTTCTGTTAGAACAGGCTCCTCCTCTGGAACCAACTCAGGAATTTCCTCTGGTTCGGGAGCACTGGACTCCGGAGCAGGGAAGTACATGGATTCCCTTGGGTCTTCCTCTGGGAGTAAGTCACAGGCACCCTCCCAAGCATCTGACCAAGGACTGGACGGGATGAACTCAGTGGCTTCTGCATTCAGTGTTCAGTCTTTGGTGTCTTCTTCAGGTGGAAGATCAATAACAGAAGTCTCTGGGGCCTGGGAAGGCCAAAGCCAATCAAGTTCCTCTCCCTCATCTTCACTTATCTCCAAGGTCTCTGTATCCCTGACTCGAGGGGTCTGGGACCGAGTGTTTGGTCTGGGAGTATCCAGGATGGAGGTTGACTCAGGGGAATCCATCACAGGGGGTATCCGAACTGCCTCAGCTAGTGGGAGTAGGTGGTTCCGATGCCAGGTCTTCAAGGGCCCCACCTTCCCTTCTGGTTTAAGTCTGTAAACGGGTAGGCCCAGTAGTCTTTTGCAAACAACATAAGGTTCAGGTCTCCATCTGTCTGCAAGCTTGTGCTTTCCAGGGACCCCCAAATTCCGCAGCAACACTCTGTCTCCAGGTTGTAGATCTTGGATCCTAACTTTCAAATCGAAATTTGTCTTGTTGCGTGCCCCCCTTTGCTCTGAGGCCGCCTGGGCCTGTTCATAGGCCAACCTCAAGTTGCGTCTGAGTCTATCAACATATCCCTTGTGGGAAGCGGCAGAACAATGGTCTATGGAAGTGCCAAATGCCAGATCTACTGGCAGTCTTGCTTCTCTCCTGAACATAAGTCGATAGGGTGAGTACCCTGTAGCGTCACTGGTGGTGCTGTTGTATGCATGCACGACTGCCGCTATGTGGTTGCTCCAATGCTGCTTCTTTTCACTGCTTAAAGCCCCCAGCATGTTGAGCAGGGTTCGGTTGAACCTCTCCGGCTGAGCATCACCCTGTGGATGGTAGGGGGTAGTCCTGGTATTCTTAATCCCCAAGGAATCCAGGAGCTTCCGGATCAGTCGACTTTCAAAATCCCTTCCCTGGTCTGAATGAAGCCGTTGTGGTAGCCCATAGTGTACAAAGTATTTCTCCATAAGCACTTTGGCCACAGTGGAGGCCTTTTGGTCTTTGGTTGGGAAAGCCTGGGCATACCGGGTGAAATAGTCGGTTACTACCAGAACATTTCCTAGTCCACTCAGGTCGGGTTTGAGGCAGAGAAAATCAATGCATACCAGATCAAGCGGGCCTTGACTTTGTAGATGGCCCATTGGGGCAGCTTGATGGGGTAGAGTCTTTCTCTGAATGCATCGTGCACATGAATGGCAGTATTCCTCAACTTCAGCCCTCATGCAGGGCCAATAGAAACGGTCCCTAACGAGTTGGAAGGCCTTTTTCCGCCCCTAGGTAGCCATGGTTGTCATGCAGAGTAACCATGACAGTCTCTCGGTGTTTCTCGGGCAGGAACAACTGCCATTTGTCTTCCAGGTCATCAGAGGGGCCCCTTCGGTAGACCACTCCCTGACGCACCTGCTACCTGTCCCACTCCTTCTTCAACAGGCGAGCTTCCTTTGAGGGGCGACGCAGGAGTCTGTTCGGATCCTGATTCTCCAGGGCCTCCAGAACCAATCTCCCCATGGGGTCTTCCAATTGGTCAGATCTCAACTCCTTTTTGGACAGTTTTGGCAAGTTATCTTCCCCCTGTTGGGTTACCCCACAGTACTGCTTGGGAACTCCTACTACAGTAACCCCTATCTCTTCTGCTCTTGAGCCTCCACTGGCTTGGAGTTCAGCCCCTTGACAGAGGGCCCGCACCCCGTCGGGTGCCACTTGGGTCCAGTCTTCTGTACTGCAGGTGGGGAGATGAGATCTTCTGGACAAGGTGTCCGCATCTCGATTTCCAGCCCCAGGCCTGTATTTCAGGCTGAAATTGAAGGCAGACAGCGCCGCCAGCCACCTATGTCCTGTGGCATCCAGCTTTGCTGTGGTGAAAAGATAGGTGAGGGGGTTGTTGTCCGTTTTCACAGTGAAGTCTGCTCCATACAGATAATCCCGGAGTTTGTCAACCACGGCCCACTTGAGGGCCAGGAACTCCAACTTATGAGTAGGATAGTTCTTTTCGGAGGGGGTCAGGCTTCTGCTCACGTATGCAACGGGTCTCAGTTGTCCTTCATGCTCCTGGTAGAGCACTCCTCCCAGACCATCATGGCTGGCATCTACGTGGAGCTCATAAGGCTTCTTTGGGTCTGCATAGGCCATAACAGGGGCAGTGGTCAAGTTCTTTTTCAACATCTGGAAGGCATCTTCACACTTTTCATTCCACTGGTCCTTGAATGACTCCCCTGGGTTCCTGGGGCCCGAGTCGTCCTCTTCCCCCTCCGTCTTGAGCAGTTCATTCAGAGGCCTGGCTATCCGAGCAAACCCCTCCACGAACCTCTTATAATAGGAACAGAATCCCAGGAAGGACCTGAGTTCTGTCACAGTAGTGGGCCTTGGCCAGGAGGTGACTGCCTCCAACTTTTCGGGGTCTGTGGCCACCCCATCTTCAGACAATATGTGCCCCAGATAGTTAACTGATGACTGATAGAATTGGCATTTTTCAGGTGAGAGCTTGAGTCCTTCCTCACTCAGTCTCTTCAAAACTTTCTCCAACCTCTCTTCATGTTCTTCCAAGGTTCTTCCAAAGACAATGATATCATCCAAGTATACGAGGACTTCGATGAGGTTCATATCTCCCACAGTCTTTTCCATGAGACGTTGGAAGGTGGCTGGAGCTCCAGACAGACCTTGAGGCATCTGGTCGAATTCGAAGAAGCCTACCGGGGTTATCAAAGCTGTCTTCTCTTTGTCTTCTGGATGCATCGGGATCTGATAGTACCCGCTCTTGAGGTCCATAATAGGGATGAGCTTCGTGTTCGAGTCGAACATACGTTCGACTCGAACATCGGCTGTTCGATCGTTCGACGAAGATCGAACGATTTGGGCCAATCGCGCCAAATTCGAGTGACGCGAACGGCCCACAATGCACTACGCCATCGCAGTGTCATCCAGGCGCAGTGATTGGCCAAGCATGCACTGTGACCCCGCATGCTTGGCCAATCACAGCGCCGGCAGCGAGGAGAGCAATGATTGGCCACAGGCAGGATGCCTGTGGCCAATTATTGCTGAGGGGGTTTAGTACACGCCCCACACTATAAAAGGCCGCCAGCGCGGCGGCCTTGTGTAGTGTGTTCCGGAGCAGGGAAAGAGAAGCATAGGCAGGGACAGTGTCATTTTTTTCCTTTACTAATCCTGGATTCCTTGTGTTTAGGGACAAATAAGGATAGGTAGGGAGAGTGTCAGTGTGTTATTCTGTGCTAAACCTTGTTTGTAGGGACAGAGAGGTACAGTGAGGGAAAGTGTCAGTGTGCTATTCTGTTCTAAACCAATCTTGCTGAACCATATTTTCAATCCTTGAGTTTAGGGACAGAGAGGTACAGTGAGGGAAAGTGTCAGTGTGCTATTCTGTGCTAAATCTTGTTTGTAGGGACAGAGTATGACAGTGAGTGAAACTGACAGTGTGCTATTCTGTTCTAAACCAATCTTGCTGAACCATATTTGAAATCCTTGAGTTTAGGGACAGAGAGGTACAGTGAGGGAAAGTGTCAGTGTGCTATTCTGTGCTAAATCTTGTTTGTAGGGACAGAGTAGGACAGTGAGGGAAAGTGTCAGTGTGCTATTCTGTTCTAAACCAATTTTGCTGAACCATATTTGAAATCCTTGAGTTTAGGGACAGAGAGGTACAGTGAGTGAAACTGACAGTGTGCTATTCTGTTCTAAACCAATTTTGCTGTTCCATATTTGAAATCCTTGAGTTTAGGGACAGAGAAGGACACTCGTGGAAACTATCAGTGTGCTATTCTGTGCTAAATCTTGTTTGTAGGGAGGGACAGAGTAGGACAGTGAGGGAAAGTGTCAGTGTGCTATTCTGTTCTAAACCAATTTTGCTGAACCATATTTGAAATCCTTGAGTTTAGGGACAGAGAGGTACAGTGAGTGAAACTGACAGTGTGCTATTCTGTTCTAAACCAATTTTGCTGTTCCATATTTGAAATCCTTGAGTTTAGGGACAGAGAAGGACACTCGTGGAAACTATCAGTGTGCTATTCTGTGCTAAATCTTGTTTGTAGGGAGGGACAGAGTAGGACAGTGAGGGAAAGTGTCAGTGTGCTATTCTGTTCTAAACCAATTTTGCTGTTCCATATTTGAAATCCTTGAGTTTAGGGACAGAGAAGGACACTCGTGGAAACTATCAGTGTGCTATTCTGTGCTAAATCTTGTTTGTAGGGAGGGACAGAGTAGGACAGTGAGGGAAAGTGTCAGTGTGCTATTCTGTTCTAAACCTATTTTGCTGTTCCATATTTGAAATCCTTGAGTTTAGGGACAGAGAAGGACACTCGTGGAAACTATCAGTGTGCTATTCTTTGCTAAATCTTGTTTGTAGGGAGGGACAGAGTAGGACAGTGAGGGAAAGTGTCAGTGTGCTATTCTGTTCTAAACCAATTTTGCTGTTCCATATTTGAAATCCTTGAGTTTAGGGACAGAGAAGGACACTCGTGGAAACTATCAGTGTGCTATTCTGTGCTAAATCTTGTTTGTAGGGAGGGACAGAGTAGGACAGTGAGGGAAAGTGTCAGTGTGCTATTCTGTTCTAAACCTATTTTGCTGTTCCATATTTGAAATCCTTGAGTTTAGGGACAGAGAAGGACACTCGTGGAAACTATCAGTGTGCTATTCTTTGCTAAATCTTGTTTGTAGGGAGGGACAGAGTAGGACAGTGAGGGAAAGTGTCAGTGTGCTATTCTGTTCTAAACCAATTTTGCTGAACCATATTTGAAATCCTTGAGTTTAGGGACAGAGACGTACAGTGAGTGAAACTGACAGTGTGCTATTCTGTTCTAAACCAATTTTGCTGTTCCATATTTGAAATCCTTGAGTTTAGGGACAGAGAAGGACACTCGTGGAGACTATCAGTGTGCTATTCTGTGCTAAATCTTGTTTGTAGGGAGGGACAGAGTAGGACAGTGAGGGAAAGTGTCAGTGTGCTATTCTGTTCTAAACCAATTTTGCTGAACCATATTTGAAATCCTTGAGTTTAGGGACAGAGAGGTACAGTGAGTGAAACTGACAGTGTGCTATTCTGTTCTAAACCAATTTTGCTGTTCCATATTTGAAATCCTTGAGTTTAGGGACAGAGAAGGACACTCGTGGAAACTATCAGTGTGCTATTCTGTGCTAAATCTTGTTTGTAGGGAGGGACAGAGTAGGACAGTGAGGGAAAGTGTCAGTGTGCTATTCTGTTCTAAACCTATTTTGCTGTTCCATATTTGAAATCCTTGAGTTTAGGGACAGAGAAGGACAATCGTGGAAACTATCAGTGTGCTATTCTGTGCTAAATCTTGTTTGTAGGGAGGGACAGAGTAGGACAGTGAGGGAAAGTGTCAGTGTGCTATTCTGTTCTAAACCAATTTTGCTGTTCCATATTTGAAATCCTTGAGTTTAGGGACAGAGAAGGACACTCGTGGAAACTATCAGTGTGCTATTCTGTGCTAAATCTTGTTTGTAGGGAGGGACAGAGTAGGACAGTGAGGGAAAGTGTCAGTGTGCTATTCTGTTCTAAACCAATTTTGCTGAACCATATTTGAAATCCTTGAGTTTAGGGACAGAGAGGTACAGTGAGTGAAACTGACAGTGTGCTATTCTGTTCTAAACCAATTTTGCTGTTCCATATTTGAAATCCTTGAGTTTAGGGACAGAGAAGGACACTCGTGGAAACTATCAGTGTGCTATTCTGTGCTAAATCTTGTTTGTAGGGAGGGACAGAGTAGGACAGTGAGGGAAAGTGTCAGTGTGCTATTCTGTTCTAAACCAATTTTGCTGAACCATATTTGAAATCCTTGAGTTTAGGGACAGAGAGGTACAGTGAGTGAAACTGACAGTGTGCTATTCTGTTCTAAACCAATTTTGCTGTTCCATATTTGAAATCCTTGAGTTTAGGGACAGAGAAGGACACTCGTGGAAACTATCAGTGTGCTATTCTGTGCTAAATCTTGTTTGTAGGGAGGGACAGAGTAGGACAGTGAGGGAAAGTGTCAGTGTGCTATTCTGTTCTAAACCAATTTTGCTGTTCCATATTTGAAATCCTTGAGTTTAGGGACAGAGAAGGACACTCATGGAAACTATCAGTGTGCTATTCTGTGCTAAATCTTGTTTGTAGGGAGGGACAGAGTAGGACAGTGAGGGAAAGTGTCAGTGTGCTATTCTGTTCTAAACCAATTTTGCTGTTCCATATTTGAAATCCTTGAGTTTAGGGACAGAGAAGGACACTCGTGGAAACTATCAGTGTGCTATTCTGTGCTAAATCTTGTTTGTAGGGAGGGACAGAGTAGGACAGTGAGGGAAAGTGTCAGTGTGCTATTCTGTTCTAAACCAATTTTGCTAAACCATATTTGAAATCCTTGAGTTTAGGGACAGAGAGGTAGAGTGAGTGAAACTGACAGTGTGCTATTCTGTTCTAAACCAATTTTGCTGTTCCATATTTGAAATCCTTGAGTTTAGGGACAGAGAAGGACACTCGTGGAAACTATCAGTGTGCTATTCTGTGCTAAATCTTGTTTGTAGGGAGGGACAGAGTAGGACAGTGAGGGAAAGTGTCAGTGTGCTATTCTGTTCTAAACCTATTTTGCTGTTCCATATTTGAAATCCTTGAGTTTAGGGACAGAGAAGGACACTCGTGGAAACTATCAGTGTGCTATTCTGTGCTAAATCTTGTTTGTAGGGAGGGACAGAGTAGGACAGTGAGGGAAAGTGTCAGTGTGCTATTCTGTTCTAAACCAATTTTGCTGTTCCATATTTGAAATCCTTGAGTTTAGGGACAGAGAAGGACACTCGTGGAAACTATCAGTGTGCTATTCTGTGCTAAATCTTGTTTGTAGGGAGGGACAGAGTAGGACAGTGAGGGAAAGTGTCAGTGTGCTATTCTGTTCTAAACCAATTTTGCTGAACCATATTTGAAATCCTTGAGTTTAGGGACAGAGAGGTACAGTGAGTGAAACTGACAGTGTGCTATTCTGTTCTAAACCAATTTTGCTGTTCCATATTTGAAATCCTTGAGTTTAGGGACAGAGAAGGACACTCGTGGAAACTATCAGTGTGCTATTCTGTGCTAAATCTTGTTTGTAGGGAGGGACAGAGTAGGACAGTGAGGGAAAGTGTCAGTGTGCTATTCTGTTCTAAACCAATTTTGCTGAACCATATTTGAAATCCTTGAGTTTAGGGACAGAGAGGTACAGTGAGTGGAACTGACAGTGTGCTATTCTGTTCTAAACCAATTTTGCTGTTCCATATTTGGAATCCTTGAGTTTAGGGACAGAGAAGGACACTCGTGGAAACTATCAGTGTGCTATTCTGTGCTAAATCTTGTTTGTAGGGAGGGACATAGTAGGACAGTGAGGGAAAGTGTCAGTGTGCTATTCTGTTCTAATCCTATTTTGCTGTTCCATATTTGAAATCTTTGAGTTTAGGGACAGAGAAGGACACTCGTGGAAACTATCAGTGTGCTATTCTGTGCTAAATCTTGTTTGTAGGGAGGGACAGAGTAGGACAGTGAGGGAAAGTGTCAGTGTGCTATTCTGTTCTAGACCAATTTTGCTGTTCCATATTTGAAATCCTTGAGTTTAGGGACAGAGAAGGACACTCGTGGAAACTATCAGTGTGCTATTCTGTGCTAAATCTTGTTTGTAGGGAGGGACAGAGTAGGACAGTGAGGGAAAGTGTCAGTGTGCTATTCTGTTCTAAACCAATTTTGCTGAACCATATTTGAAATCTTTGAGTTTAGGGACAGAGAGGTACAGTGAGTGAAACTGACAGTGTGCTATTCTGTTCTAAACCAATTTTGCTGTTCCATATTTGAAATCCTTGAGTTTAGGGACAGAGAAGGACACTCGTGGAAACTATCAGTGTGCTATTCTTTGCTAAATCTTGTTTGTAGGGAGGGACAGAGTAGGACAGTGAGGGAAAGTGTCAGTGTGCTATTCTGTTCTAAACCAATTTTGCTGAACCATATTTGAAATCCTTGAGTTTAGGGACAGAGAGGTACAGTGAGTGAAACTGACAGTGTGCTATTCTGTTCTAAACCAATTTTGCTGTTCCATATTTGAAATCCTTGAGTTTAGGGACAGAGAAGGACACTCGTGGAAACTATCAGTGTGCTATTCTGTGCTAAATCTTGTTTGTAGGGAGGGACAGAGTAGGACAGTGAGGGAAAGTGTCAGTGTGCTATTCTGTTCTAAACCAATTTTGCTGAACCATATTTGAAATCCTTGAGTTTAGGGACAGAGAGGTACAGTGAGTGAAACTGACAGTGTGCTATTCTGTTCTAAACCAATTTTGCTGTTCCATATTTGAAATCCTTGAGTTTAGGGACAGAGAAGGACACTCGTGGAAACTATCAGTGTGCTATTCTGTGCTAAATCTTGTTTGTAGGGAGGGACAGAGTAGGACAGTGAGGGAAAGTGTCAGTGTGCTATTCTGTTCTAAACCAATTTTGCTGTTCCATATTTGAAATCCTTGAGTTTAGGGACAGAGAAGGACACTCATGGAAACTATCAGTGTGCTATTCTGTGCTAAATCTTGTTTGTAGGGAGGGACAGAGTAGGACAGTGAGGGAAAGTGTCAGTGTGCTATTCTGTTCTAAACCAATTTTGCTGTTCCATATTTGAAATCCTTGAGTTTAGGGACAGAGAAGGACACTCGTGGAAACTATCAGTGTGCTATTCTGTGCTAAATCTTGTTTGTAGGGAGGGACAGAGTAGGACAGTGAGGGAAAGTGTCAGTGTGCTATTCTGTTCTAAACCAATTTTGCTAAACCATATTTGAAATCCTTGAGTTTAGGGACAGAGAGGTAGAGTGAGTGAAACTGACAGTGTGCTATTCTGTTCTAAACCAATTTTGCTGTTCCATATTTGAAATCCTTGAGTTTAGGGACAGAGAAGGACACTCGTGGAAACTATCAGTGTGCTATTCTGTGCTAAATCTTGTTTGTAGGGAGGGACAGAGTAGGACAGTGAGGGAAAGTGTCAGTGTGCTATTCTGTTCTAAACCTATTTTGCTGTTCCATATTTGAAATCCTTGAGTTTAGGGACAGAGAAGGACACTCGTGGAAACTATCAGTGTGCTATTCTGTGCTAAATCTTGTTTGTAGGGAGGGACAGAGTAGGACAGTGAGGGAAAGTGTCAGTGTGCTATTCTGTTCTAAACCAATTTTGCTGTTCCATATTTGAAATCCTTGAGTTTAGGGACAGAGAAGGACACTCGTGGAAACTATCAGTGTGCTATTCTGTGCTAAATCTTGTTTGTAGGGAGGGACAGAGTAGGACAGTGAGGGAAAGTGTCAGTGTGCTATTCTGTTCTAAACCAATTTTGCTGAACCATATTTGAAATCCTTGAGTTTAGGGACAGAGAGGTACAGTGAGTGAAACTGACAGTGTGCTATTCTGTTCTAAACCAATTTTGCTGTTCCATATTTGAAATCCTTGAGTTTAGGGACAGAGAAGGACACTCGTGGAAACTATCAGTGTGCTATTCTGTGCTAAATCTTGTTTGTAGGGAGGGACAGAGTAGGACAGTGAGGGAAAGTGTCAGTGTGCTATTCTGTTCTAAACCAATTTTGCTGAACCATATTTGAAATCCTTGAGTTTAGGGACAGAGAGGTACAGTGAGTGGAACTGACAGTGTGCTATTCTGTTCTAAACCAATTTTGCTGTTCCATATTTGGAATCCTTGAGTTTAGGGACAGAGAAGGACACTCGTGGAAACTATCAGTGTGCTATTCTGTGCTAAATCTTGTTTGTAGGGAGGGACATAGTAGGACAGTGAGGGAAAGTGTCAGTGTGCTATTCTGTTCTAATCCTATTTTGCTGTTCCATATTTGAAATCTTTGAGTTTAGGGACAGAGAAGGACACTCGTGGAAACTATCAGTGTGCTATTCTGTGCTAAATCTTGTTTGTAGGGAGGGACAGAGTAGGACAGTGAGGGAAAGTGTCAGTGTGCTATTCTGTTCTAGACCAATTTTGCTGTTCCATATTTGAAATCCTTGAGTTTAGGGACAGAGAAGGACACTCGTGGAAACTATCAGTGTGCTATTCTGTGCTAAATCTTGTTTGTAGGGAGGGACAGAGTAGGACAGTGAGGGAAAGTGTCAGTGTGCTATTCTGTTCTAAACCAATTTTGCTGAACCATATTTGAAATCTTTGAGTTTAGGGACAGAGAGGTACAGTGAGTGAAACTGACAGTGTGCTATTCTGTTCTAAACCAATTTTGCTGTTCCATATTTGAAATCCTTGAGTTTAGGGACAGAGAAGGACACTCGTGGAAACTATCAGTGTGCTATTCTGTGCTAAATCTTGTTTGTAGGGAGGGACAGAGTAGGACAGTGAGGGAAAGTGTCAGTGTGCTATTCTGTTTTAAACCAATTTTGCTGTTCCATATTTGAAATCCTTGAGTTTAGGGACAGAGAAGGACACTCGTGGAAACTATCAGTGTGCTATTCTGTGCTAAATCTTGTTTGTAGGGACAGAGTAGGACAGTGAGTGAAACTGACAGTGTGCTATTCTGTGCTAAACCAATCTTGCTGAAGCATATTGCAAATCCTTGTGTTTAGGGACATAGAAGGATAGGCAGGGGACAGTGTCAGTGTCATTGTTGCTAAGCCTCCTGCACAGTATACACCTGAAGGTAGCCCTTATTGCTCTTTTTCCCATCTCCCTGCAGGCCATCCATTAAAATGTCTGGAAGGCAAACAAGGAGAGGCAGACAGTCAGGAGGCAAAAAAAGAGGGCAAGCAGGCTCTGTGTCTGGGGACAACAGTGCTGGTCGTGGACGCGGTGCATTGTCATCAGCACATGGCCATGGGACACGCTTGTCCTTCTTTTCGGCAGCTGGACATGTTGAGCCACATCATGCCGAAGACTTGGTAGAGTGGATGACCAAGCCCACCTCATCCTCCTCATCCTCTCTCACCCAGGCTCAGGGTACTGGCAAAGCAGCTGCCAAAGCGTCCTCTTCTCTGGTATCATTATCTTCATTAGTCAATCCTTCCCTAGACCCACCATGTCCTCCTCCTGAGGAGTCCCCCGAACTGTTTGAGCACAGTGTTGGGTACATGCTCCAGGAGGATGCCCAGCGTTTCGAAGGATCTGATGATGATACCCAGCTAGAGGAAGGCAGTAGCGTGAGAGCAGAGAGAGGGGATGCTCAAGAAGGACACCAATCTGGCAGTCATGCTCCAGCAGCTGCAGCATACTGCCAGATTGGCTCCAGTGATGAGGAGGGAGGGGATGATGAGGTCACTGACTCCACGTGGGTGCCTAATAGGAGAGAGGAGGAGGAGGAGGATGAGGAGGAGGCACATCTCCAACGAGGCAGGATGCCCTTGAGTGGCCAGCGTATGGGCAGCACACCGACGGAATCACACCGCAGAGCTCCGCCTGTGCAGGGCGCTGCCTCTGCCTGTCATTCAAAAAGTTCTTTGGTGTGGGCCTTTTTTGAGGCGAGTGCATCAGATCGCACAGCTGCTGTTTGCAACATATGTCTCAAGCGTATATCGCGTGGCCAAAACATCAGCCGCTTGGGCACCACATGCTTGATCAGACATATGTTGACCTGCCATGCAGCTCGTTGGCAAGCCTACCTTAAAGACCCACACCAAAGAACAAAGCTGACCTCTTCTTGCACCGCATCAGCTGGGATCTCCAACCCCAGTATACCTTCAGTCCTCTCTGAAACCTGCTCTGAGAGGAATGAAGGTGTAGAATTAGGTGTGTCACAGCCAAGTACTTGCGGGCACTCTGCTAGCAGTACACCAACGTCCGATTCTAGCAGGCAAATTTCCCTGCCCCAGCTGCTAGACCGTCGAAAGAAGTTCACTCCCAGCCATCCACATGCCCAGCGGTTGAATGCTAGCTTGACTAAATTGCTAGTGCTTCAACTGCTGCCTTTTCAGTTGGTAGACTCGGCCCCCTTCCGTGAGTTTGTGCAATGTGCGGTTCCTCAGTGGCAGGTTCCCAAACGCCACTTTTTCACATGGAAGGCGATTCCGGCTCTCTACAGGCATGTGGAAGGCAATGTCTTGGCCTCGCTGGACAGGGCGGTCAGCGGTAAGGTGCATATTACCGTTGACTCATGGTCCAGCAGGCATGGACAGGGACGTTACCTTTCTTTCACGGCACATTGGGTCACTCTTTTGGCAGCTGGGAAGGATGCAGGACAAGGTGCAGTAGTGTTGGAGGTTGTTCCACTGCCACGCCTCCAAAATGCTACTACTGGTTGTGACACACCTCTCTCCTCTACCCCCTCCTCTTCTTCTTCCTCCATGGCCTCTTCCTGTGGTTTGTCCTCGGAACCAGCGGTGCTCCGTAGGCGTTCAAGGGGCTACGCAAGTACGCAGGCAAAAAGATGCCATGCCGTGCTTGCGCTGGTGTGTTTGGATGACAGGAGCCACACTGGGGCAGAGGTCCTGTCTGCTCTGCAGGGGCAGGCCGAGAGGTGGTTGACGCCACGCCAGCTTAAGCCAGGAATGGTGGTTTGCGACAATGGCACCAACCTCCTCTCCGCCCTCCGACAGGGACAACTGACCCATGTTCCCTGTATGGCTCACGTCCTTAACCTGGTGGTGCAGCGGTTCTTGGGCAGGTACCCGGGCTTACAGGATGTCCTGAGGCAGGCCAGGAAAGTCTGTGTGCATTTCCGCAGATCTTATAATGCCAGTGCTCGCCTGGCTGAGCTGCAAAAGGAGTTGAACCTGCCCAAGAACAGCCTTATATGTGACATGCCCACCAGGTGGAACTCAACGTTGGCCATGCTGCAGCGGCTGCACACGCAGCAGAGGGCCATCAATGAGTACCTGTGCGACTACGGCACCAGGACAGGGTCAGGGGAGCTCGGTTTTTTTTCACCACGCCAGTGGGGCATGATCAGGGATGCATGCACTGTCCTGGTACCATTTGAGGAGGCCACGAGGATGGTGAGCAGTGACAGTGCATGCATCAGTGACACTGTACCTCTTGTCCACCTGTTGGAGCACACGCTGCGTGGAATAATGGACAGGGCACTTGAGGCAGAACAGAGGCAGGAAGAGGAGGACTTCCTTGCCTCTCAAGGCCCCCTTTACCCAGACAGTGTTCCTTCTGTCCCACCCATCGCACAGGAAGAGGAGGAGGAGGAGGATTGTGTCAGCATGGAGGTGGAGGCTGGCACTCAGCATCATCAGCAGCAGTCTTTTAGGGATGATTTACAGTCCCAAGAAACCAGTGGACTTGTACGTGGCTGGGAGGAGGTGGCTGCGGATCATGTCGTCCTTAGTGACCCAGAGGACTCCGGACTGAATGCCTCAGCTAACCTACGCTGCATGGCCTCCCTGATCCTGCAAAGTCTGCGGAAGGATCCTCGTATTCTTCGGATCAAGGAGAGGGACCATTACTGGCTGGCCACTCTCCTTCATCCACGGTACAAGGGTAAGGTTGCGGACCTTATCTTACCGTCGCAGAGAGAGCAGAGGATGAGACAACTCCGGGAGGCCTTGCAGAAAGGTCTGTGCAACGCGTTCCCAGAGACTGGGAGGTTACAAACTCCTGGTCCTGGACAACGAGTTGCTGAGGCTTCGGGCAGTCAAAGAAGGAGCGGTGGGGAAGGTGGCCGTCTGACCGATGCGTTCAGACAATTCTTTAGTCCGCAGCCCCAAAGTATGATCGGTTCCAGCAACCATCGCCAGCGTCTGATATACATGGTCCAGGAATACCTAGGGGCAAGGTCAGACTTGGACACCTTCCCCACCGAAAATCCTCTGGCTTACTGGGTCTTGAGGATGGATCACTGGCCAGAGCTTGCACAGTATGCAATTGAGCTACTGGCCTGTCCTGCATCCAGCGTTCTTTCAGAACGCACATTCAGTGCTGCTGGAGGATTTGTCACGGATCACAGGGTGCGCCTGTCCACCGACTCGGTTGATCGACTGACTTTCATCAAGATGAACCAGTCTTGGATCACCACCAGCTACCACACACCTGATGCTGATATAACAGACTAATTGATTTTAAAATGTCACAACCCTTCAAGACTGATGCTGATGCTGAGTGCCTGTGCTGTTATGTTGACTGGCTATCCTCCTCCTCCTCCTCAATGATACGATTAATGATGATAGCTTGGAAGATCATTTTGGTTTATGGGTGACGCCACCAGTGGCTAAGGCCCAATTTTTCAGCCCCTGTTTAACAGGGGCGTGTAATTAAAATTTTGGATGCAATACTTTGCAACAGGCCTCATTGCTGTGCTCCAAGTACAGTATCTGTGAGGGGTTGCAGTGTTGTGCCACCAGTGCCTAAGGCCCAATTTTTCAGCCCCTGTTCAACAGGGGCATGCAATTATAATTATTGATCTAATAATTCACAGCAGGGCCCATTGCTGCGCCCACCAAGAGTAACCGTCAGGCCTTACAGTGTTGTGGCACCAGCACCACCATCACCACCACCACCACCACCAAAGGCCTAATTTTTCAGCCCCTGTTCAACAGGGGCATGCAATTATAATTATTGATCTAATAATTCACAGCAGGGCCCATTGCTGCGCCCACCAAGAGTAACTGTCAGGCCTTACAGTGTTGTGGCACCAGCACCACCATCACCACCACCACCACCACCAAAGGCCCAATTTTTCAGCCCCTAATCAACAGGGGCATGCAATTATAATTATTGATCGAATAATTCACAGCAAGGCCCATTGCTGCGCCCACCAAGAGTAACTGTCAGGCCTTACAGTGTTGTGGCACCAGCACCACCATCACCACCACCACCACCACCACCACCAAAGGCCCAATTTTTCAGCCCCTATTCAACAGGGGCATGCAATTATAATTATTGATCTAATAATTGACAGCAGGGCCCATTGCTGCGCCCACCAAGAGTAACTGTCAGGCCTTACAGTGTTGTGGCACCAGCACCACCATCACCACCACCACCACCACCACCACCAAAGGCCCAATTTTTCAGCCCCTATTCAACAGGGGCATGCAATTATAATTATTGATCTAATAATTCACAGCAGGGCCCATTGCTGCGCCCACCAAGAGTAACTGTCAGGCCTTACAGTGTTGTGGCACCAGCACCACCATCAAAGGCCCAATTTTTACTACCACTGATCAACAATTATATGTTATTACAATTCCTGATATAATAGTTGACAGCAGGGCGTTCCAGCACCCACCAAGAGTAACTGTGAGTGCTTACAGTGTTGTGCCAACACCAACACCTAAGGGGCCAATTTCTGCAGAGTATATACGGCAGGTCCCTACTTTCAAACATCAAACTTACAAACGACTACTACTTGCAAACGGAAGAAGACAACAGGAAGTGAGAGGAAATCTACCCCTTGGAAGGAAAATTCTCTCCTGTAAGAATTAATATGGGAGAAAGGTGTCTCCTCTCTACTGATGCTTTATCACCAATCCTTGTTTCAATAAAAACACCACATTTCAAAAACAGTTGTCATTGGGATGCAAAGTGAGGTGAAATGTTCTGAACAGGGGCACAGACAGCAAAAAAAATGTGACAGGGGTGATAACCGTTCCCTATGTTTTCCAAAAAGCAAAAAAAAAGGAATTTGGCATGGAGCTACACTTAAACAATGCAGCTGTTCAAAATTACAAACAGATTCTACATAAGAACAAACCTACAGTTCCTGTCTTGTATGCACCGCCTGTATACGGCTGTTCAGAGTATATAGGGCCTTTTTTATTTTGTGTGCGGGGTTCCCCTTAATATCCATACAAGACCCAAAGGGGCTGGTAATGGGCTGGGGTAGGGGGGGGGGGGGGGTTGATGGGGTAGCTATGCCATTTTTCCTAAAGATTTTCATCCATATTACCGGGACCAGACATTGCATTAAAGCCGCAAGCAGTTTTAAATGGCTTTTTTTCCTTTAGAAATGTTATTTTGTGCAGGGACAGTTCTAAACACGGGAAACACGTGGCACTTCACAGGCATACTTTAGACACCCCCCAGGTACAATATTTAAAGGAATATTTGACTTTTTTTTTTCACTTTATGCATCATTAAAATGACTGCTCCCGGAAAACGTCCGTTTTTAAAACTTCTTTTTGCATTGATACATGTCCCCTGGTGCAGAACCCGGGTTCCCAAACTCTGTTTCGGACAATAACATGGATAATAGTCGTTATAATTAGCACTTTAGAATCCGAACGTTCGCATCCATTGTATTTAATAGGGTTCTAATGTTCGTGCGAACTTTCGGTCCGTTCGCGGGTTCTGGTGCGAACCGAACCCGGGGGTGTTCGGCTCATCACTAGTCCATAACACTGAACCACTTGGCTCCAGACAAGCTCTGTAGGATATCCTCTATCCTTGGAGTGGTATACTGGTCCGCTATGGTTCTCCTGTTGAGGGTCCTATAGTCTATGCACAGCCTCAAGGACCCATTCTTCTTCCAGACCACCACTATAGGGGAGGCATAGGGACTTCTAGATTCTCAAATCACCCCTGTTCGCTTGAGCTCAGCGAGCTTCTCCCTCAAGTCTTCGAGGTCTGCCAACGGAACCCGCCTAACCCTCTCCCTGAAGGGCTTGTCTTCCTGTAGGCGGATTCCGTGGGTGGCACTCCTAGCACTCCCCACGTCTAATTCATCTTGGGAAAAGATCCTTTCCCACCTGGTCAACTTGGCCTTGGCTCTCTCTTTCCAAGCCCTGGGCAGGTTTGGGTTCTCCATGGAAAGTTTCTCCCACACAGTACTTTCTCCATCTGTCTTCTCCACATCTGATGAAGCAACTGGGGTAGCCGGGCTCACCTGTCCCAGCAACAGCCTGGCTGGGATTTCCATGGGACCATCCGTGGTATTTCTGACACTCACAGGCACTTTACAGTTAGCCTTCTTCAGGGCCCGCATCGGGACCACTTCTGGGACTACTTCTAAGCCCGAATGTTCTTCCCTTGGGTCGGGTTCCAACATGACAAAAGGGCCAGGCTGCTCCCACGTGAGTTTCACTGTGGCTTTCAAGCAGGCTACTTCACCGGGCTGCAGCACCATTCCCCTTCTTCCCAGCCTCCAGACCTTCCCTACCCCCTCTTCCAGGGCCTTCTGTTCCAGGATCAGTCGTTGGTAGGCTGTCTTCAACATTGGGTGGATCTCAGTGACTGTGGGGTCTTTCCTTCTTGTCAGAGGGGCCAAGAGTCTTCGGACCAGATCCGTGTTCGTCCCTATTATTAGGGAACTCTTGTTAGCTCCAGGTGGTCGGGGGCACACCACAGTCAAGGTGTCGAGGACCTCAGCCTTTCCGGCTATGGACAGGTCGAAAGTCAGTTTTATGGGCAGATAGCCATCATAAGGGAAACTCTCTGTCCCAATCCCCCATATCTTCAACTCTTCAATCTTCTGGATGGTAAGT
Organism: Rana muscosa; assembly: GCA_029206835.1. Lineage (NCBI taxonomy): Eukaryota > Metazoa > Chordata > Amphibia > Anura > Ranidae > Rana > Rana muscosa. The sequence continues at coordinate 541,456,545 of CM055117.1, read as the reverse complement.
GACTTAGGTGCCTGTCATAAAAGTCCCTGTACAACAGAGTCACCTGCGCCCCAGTATCCAATATGGCTCTTGTGTAGACTCCCTCCACTTGAACAGGTACTATCGGGGAGGAACCCACCAACTTTTCTGGATATCGCTTTGAAGGGGTTTCTTTCTTTTGATCTTTGCGTTTGCCTTTTGGACTTTCTTTCGTCCGTCTCTCTTTGGACTTAGGTCTCTCTTGGACCTGGTATGCACTGATCTCCCTCCTTTTTATGGGTGTAACTACCCGCTGAGGGACATTACTCTCTTTCTTTGGGGTGCGTTCCCACTGAGGAACCTTGTGTTTCTTTTGATGGATCTTGTCCACTCTTTTCATGTGCTTCTCATTCAGTTTGGAGCTCACTGGAGATGACGGGCACCCGGTTGACTCCTTCACCGGGGCCCGCTGAAGTTTTCCGCCGGCTTTCGGTTATTCAGTTTTTTCCTCTTTGGACTGGAACACACTTTGGCCGTATGGCCAACCCCTCCGCAGTTGAAACAAGTCATGCCCCCCAATCTTGCAGGGATGCGGGCGCTGAGGTGTTAGGGAACAGTTTCTTCCTGGGTCCTTCCCTCTCTGGTGTCTCTGAATCCTTTTCCATCAGAGAGGTCAGCATCTTCAATACCTGGGATATCTGTGACTTCAAGGTATCCACCTCTGAGTCTCTTTCCAGGGTCATGGCCGTCCTGACCATCACCGGAGGAGGATTTACTGACTCAACTGGTTGGCTCCTCTTCTTCTCCTCCAGCATAGCTTCTTCCTCTCTGACTACTCGGATCAAGTCAGGGTACTCCAGGCTCTTCCCGTCCTGTCTGGGGTCCAGGGGCTGAGATCCTCTCATCACCTGCTGAACACGGGCCTCATCCACCTTCCGCGGGTCAATCCCCTTCTTAAGGATCATCTTATGCAGGATCTTATCCAGGCGCCTCACAAACTCTGACTTTGCTATAAGTCTGATCATCTATTGCTTCTATACTTGGATTCTTGAAGTTCTCTGGGACTCCATTATTCCACTCTATTAGTGCGTGTGTCAGTGAAGAATTCGACCTGACATCCACCACCCATACCTTCTGGTGCGGGGACAGTGACATCACTAGTTGCTTTACCGCTTCTTCTTGCCAGATCCCTGGGAGTTCTATGACTACTACCCTGGCTGGATCTGTGCCGACCACCTTGCACCACTGTTCTACTTCTAGTGGGTCCATGCTGGTACTTTTTGGCGTGCTACTTGCTGCAACAGGATCCCGGACTCGAGAGCCCCTACGTGTAGCGCTACCCCCAGTTAAGAGAGCCGCTGGATTTGTTCTCGGGCCCTGTGTACAGCACCACCAACCCCCGGCAATCTGCTCGACCCACCCTGGCACAGCTAGTCTAGGGGTTATATTTTTATCATAATCAATTGGTATTGTAAGGGCACCCTCTTTACAGTAAGACAACACACAAATGTTAAAGATTAAATATAACAGTTTTATTTTGGTTGTAAAAAGGCTTAAGCAGAATATAATACACACAACTGGCTTGCAGAGCCCTGCAGCAATCAATATAGCACACAATAATGGCGCTGCACGGTAATCCACCACGCGTAGCTATTATGGTATACATGCCCTGTGGCGCACTAAACAATATCCTATCTCCCCACCCTGGCCAGGCCTGACCTAGAATAAATCTCAGTCCTTCCTATAGGGATTTCTTTGCATGCAAACTTTCGGTGGTGCACTTGATGAATAGTATTTGTAGTGATTTGTAATCACTAAGAACACTATGCTGGGGGGATACTTCAACTCTGTCCTGCTACCGATCCCCCAGTGGAACAATGAGAAAAAGATCGATGAGCCAAGGCAGTCTATTGGCCTAAAAACGGTAAAGTCTATTTGATTGAGCAAGTGCTCGCTCACCACTCCGGACGCGATCCCAGTCCGGGACTTCCACCTGCTGTGTCTCCGCACACAGCGTCTGCAACGATCGGGTCCCCGATCCAACTGATGTCCTCACTCGACCAGTCTGGTGCCACCCAGGCTCCGCAGCGGGGTGGAAGGCTCTTCGGAAGTTGCGCAATGCCCCAGGCTTCAGGCCTTGCACTCCAGCAGATCCGCACAGGAAGAAGCTGTTGATTGCAGTGCGGTGTCCAAAGAGGCCGAGCTCCGCCTCCCCTCATTCTTAAATAACCCCTCCCATGAGTCTCTGCGGTGGCCAACTGCACTCTGGGTGCCAAACGGGGTTCTGGGTAACGTAGTCCCGGGGCCTTAAAGGAGACTCCGCTACATATATATACCGCATATACCTGAGTATAAGCTGACCCGAATATAAGCTGAGGCACCTAATTTTACCACAGAAAACTGTGAAAACGTATTGACTCGAGTATAAGCCTAGGGTGTCCATGTGCATGCCTCACTGTGCCCATGCCTTACTGTGCTCATGCCTCACTGTGCCCATGACTAGACTGACGACATGGGAGTCTATGGAAGGGATGCCCAGGTTTGAAAAATCGGTGCTCCCCGGCCGTAGGTCCCCACAGACAAAAAACTTTGCACACTTATAGAGGAGACATGGGGCTACATGTGTGCCAATGACCGGCCGGTACCGGGTCCCCAAAGTCACTGGAGAAAATTACCGTTTAACATGGGAGTCTATGGAAAGGGTGCCCGGCTTTGAAAAATGGGTGCTCCCCGGCCGTAGGTCCCCCGGACAACAAACTTTGCACACTTGTAGAGGAAGAGTGGGGCTACATGTGTGCCAAGTTTGGGGGACCTACGGCCGGTCAGTACCGGGTCCCCAAAGTCTGGGAGATCGGGTGCAAAAAGATGACTCGAGTATGAGCCGAGGGGGGCATTTTCAGCACAAAAAAATGTGCTGAAAAGCTTGGCTTGTACTCAAGTATATACGGTATATATATATATATATATATATATATATATATATTATGTGACAGCAGGAAGGTAAAGTCACCTGGTTGCATCCAGGGGGGTAGATATATTTCGCCCAGATTCAGGCTTTACGCCGACTTATACAACTAGGTGGAGAGTTGTATAAGCCCAGCTGAGGCTAGTGGGCTCATGGATGACTCATACCTCTAGGGAGAGTGTGGGGCGTCGTACAGACAGGGAGTTGATGAGACCAGCTGAAGCTTGTCAGCTCGTTTAAGGCCTCTATAAAAACTCCCAGCTTCATTAGGTGTTTGCTCATGCCTGGAACCAGACCTGTGTGGACTGTCTAGGGAGAGTGAACCCCTGTGCGGTGAGACAAAGCCTGTGTGGCTATTTGCTTGGACATTTAAAACCAGGGACTTAGGGACTAGGACAGCACTAGGCTGATCCCAGTTGTTAGTTAGGAAACCTGTATGTTTACTCAGAGGTCAAGTTGACCAGGATTTATTTTATTTATGTTTCTTTTGCTTTGCTGTGTTTTGTCACTGTAAATAGAAAATAAACCGCACCTTTTTGATTTTGAAAACCACAACCTCCGTTTGCTGGGCCTGTTTTTGTGTGGGGAGCCCATCCCGGGGGTCACACACACCCGCTGCCGAGCTAACCCCCTCACAGTTGGTGGAGAATGCAGGTAGTTTTTTTTAAGCCAGCATGGAGGAGATACTGAAACAGCTGGCTCTAGCAAATGCCAATCAACAGCAGACAAATGCAGGTTTGCAAAGGAGCCTTGCAGCCCAGCAGCAAGCTCACCAACAGAGTCTGGAAGCTCAGCAACAAGCCCAGCAGCAATCTGAGGCCCGCTTCATAGACCTGTTACAGAAGCAAGAGCAGAGACTACAACAAATGGAAGCAGTAATGCAGCAACGTCCGCAGACCAGTGAGGAAAGCCGTCCCACTAATACCGCGTCCTTTGGGGTGAGTCGTTTATTGACAAAAATGACTGGAGAGGATGATCCAGAGGTATTTTTGACCACATTTGAAAGGACCGCTGAAAGAGAAAAGTGGCCTGAGGAGCAGTGGGCTGGACTGGTGGCTCCTCTGTTAACTGGTGAATCGCAGAAAGCTTACTATGACCTAGAGCCTAACCAAGCAAAAGACTATGTGATGCTAAAAGCTGAAATTTTGGCAAGGCTGGGTGTCACCCAGGCTGTCCGGGCTCAGCGTGTGCATAACTGGACTTTCCAGCTTGGAAAACCCCCCAGGTCTCAAATGTATGATCTCATTCACCTGAGCAGAAAGTGGCTACATCCAGAGACTTTGTCCGCACCAAAGATTGTGGAACGTGTTGTAATGGATCGGTTTTTGAGAGCTCTTCCTACTGCCATCCAAAAGTGGGTAAGCCATGGAGACCCAGAGACGGCCGATGGTCTTGTGGATCGTGTGGAGAAATACTTGGCTACAGAGAACCTGACGGCCTCTTCCAGAGACACTCGGACTTTCCACCCTAAGACCAGACCATCCCCAGGGGCGGATAAGAGGATTCCAAGGGGTGAGGGTGGAGAGAGTGAGAGGGTGGGAGCTCTACCCCAAGTTTGGCGAGAACAGCCTGGGAAATCAGCGGCTCAAGAGGCGGCAAGAAGGATCATTTGCTACCGCTGCCGGCAAGCGGGACATATTGCAGCCAATTGCCCGGTTGTGGAGGAACCCATGCAGTGTGACTTTCTGACGGGCAGACGTCAGTCGCTGTGTGCGACAGTCGCATGCACTGCCATTCGAGGAACTGAGAAACATTTATGCAAAATGTGTGTTAATGGTAGAAATGTTGTGGTATTGCTGGATTCAGGTAGCCTTGTGACCCTGATAAAGGCTGAATTAGTTAAAACAGAGGTCTCTGGGAATAGCAAGGTAGCTGTTATTTGTGTGCATGGGGACACCCGAGAGTATCCAGTGACTACAGTGTGTTTCGAGACCCCCAAAGGTACCCTCTCTCATCCAGTGGGGTTAGTATCTCAATTACCGCATGATGCCATTGTGGGAAGGGATTTTCCGAAGTTCTGGGAACTGTGGGATGATCCTGAGCCCCCCACTGGTGCCCCTATGTACCAGGAATGTGATAGCCAGAACTCCTCTGAGAGTGGTGAGGACTCTCCAGAATTTCCCTTGTCAGTATTGGCAGGGGAGACTCAAGAAACTGGAGAGGAGCCCACCTCCTCAGACGAAAACCTACCGTCTGTGGAGTTTTCTGATCTGGAGGTTCACAGGGAAAATTTTGCCACAGAACAGTTAAAAGACCCCGCCCTAATAAAGGCACGGGAAAACGTAGTGGAAATAGATGGCGAGTTAGTGAACCCAGATAATACCTGCACTTACCCATACTTCAGCGTAGAGAAGGACCTACTGTATCGGGTGGCAAAAAGGGCAGAAGAAACCGTTGAGCAGCTTGTGGTGCCCAAAGCTTACAGGAAGTTGGTGTTGGAGTTGGCCCATGGGCACATTCTTGGAGGTCATCTGGGGACAGAGAAAACCCGAGAGAGGGTATTACAGAGATTCTATTGGCCTGGGGTGATGAAGGACATAGAAAATTATTGTTCCTCCTGCCCTGTGTGTCAGAGGTCGGCCCCGATGCCACATTTCCGTAGCCCGCTGGTCCCTCTACCCATCATTGAGGTCCCGTTTGAGAGAATCGCAATGGATTTGGTAGGTCCTATAATCAAGTCCGCTAGGGGGCACCAGTACATATTGGTTATAATGGACTATGCCACCCGTTATCCAGAAGCGATCCCTCTCAGAAATACCTCTGCCAAAACCATAGCCAAAGAGCTATCTCTTGTTTTTAGCCGGGTGGGTATTTGTAAAGAACTGCTTACGGACCAAGGTACACCCTTTATGTCCCGGGTTATGAAAGAGCTGTGTAAATTGTTCAAAGTGACGCAATTGCGTACATCTGTGTATCACCCCCAAACCGATGGGCTGGTTGAAAGATTCAACAAAACCCTAAAACAAATGTTGAAGAAAGTGGTGGATAGAGATGGAAAGGATTGGGACTGTCTACTTCCTTATTTGATGTTTGCTATTAGGGAGGTGCCCCAATCCTCTACGGGATTCTCCCCCTTTGAGTTACTGTATGGGAGACACCCAAGAGGGCTGTTGGATATTGCCAAGGAAACTTGGGAAAGTGAGAGTTCTCCCCACAGGAGTGTGATTGAGCATGTCGCCCTGATGCAAGACCGAATTGCACAGGTAATGCCCATCGTGAAGGAACATTTGGCCCAAGCGCAGTTAGCACAGCAGAGAGTTTACAACCGTGGAGCCAAGACCCGTACCTTTTCCCCGGGGGATAGGATACTGGTACTTGTCCCTACGGTTGAAAGTAAATTCCTTGCCAAATGGCAAGGCCCCTATGAGATAATGGAAAAAGTGAGCGAAGTGAATTACAAGGTCAGACAACCAGGAAGGCGAAAGCCCGAACAGATCTATCACGTTAATCTGTTGAAAGCCTGGAGGGATAGAGAGTCCCTAGTCGCAGACACTTGGTCACCAGCTCAAACTGGTTGCGTGATTCCTGAGGTTGGAATAGCAGCCACCTTGTCACAACCCCAACAACAGGAGGTTAAGGAGTTTGTGCTTCGCAACAAGGAGGTATTCTCTGAGCTGCCGGGACAAACATCTGGGGTAGAGCATGACATCATTACCCCGCCCGGTGAAAGGGTGAAGTTAAAACCCTATCGGATCCCAGAGGCCCGACGGGAGGCAATACGGGAGGAAGTACAGAAAATGCTGAACTTAGGGGTGATAGAGGAGTCCCAAAGTGATTGGTCTAGTCCCATTGTGTTGGTGCCTAAACCGGATGGGAGCTGGCGATTTTGTAACGATTTTCGTCAGTTGAACAAAGTTACAAAATTTGACACCTACCCCATGCCACGTATAGATGAGTTGATCGACCGGCTGGGAACAGCCCGATACATGACGACTCTTGACCTCACAAAAGGGTATTGGCAAATCCCCCTGGCCAAGTCGGCCAAAGAGAAAACCGCATTTGTAACCCCAGACGGGGCGTTCCAATATAAAAGAATGCCGTTCGGGTTACAGAATGCGCCGGCCACATTCCAGCGGAAAATGGACCAGATGCTGAGGCCCCATCGGAAGTATGCTGCGGCTTACCTGGATGACGTAATTGTCCATAGCACAGATTGGGCCTCACATCTGCCAAAAGTGCAAGCAGTCCTGGACTCTGTTCGGGAAGCGGGGTTTACGGCTAACCCCAAGAAGTGTACCATTGGGCAGGAGGAGGCCAAATATCTTGGGTACACCATTGGGAGGGGAGTAATAAAACCCCAACTCAACAAAGTCGAGGCCATCCAGAGTTGGCCACGTCCCAACAGCAAGAAGCAGGTACGAGCCTTTCTGGGAATCGCTGGGTATTATCGGCGATTCATTCCCCACTTTGCTTCTAAGGCTGTGCCCCTAACCAACCTGACGAAGGGGAAAGGGTCGGTCATGATTAAATGGACCCCCGAGGCTGAGGCAGCATTCCAATTCTTGAAACAAGCCTTATGTAGCCAGCCAGTGTTGTACTCACCCGACTTCTCTAAAGACTTTGTCGTACAAAGTGATGCGTCAGATGTGGGGTTAGGAGCAGTATTGTCCCAGGTCTGGAACGGGGAAGAGCACCCAGTCATTTACCTCAGCAGGAAGTTGAAGTCCCATGAGGAAAATTACGCCACCGTTGAAAATGAGTGTTTAGCGGTGAAGTGGGCTCTAGATTCCCTTCGGTACTACCTGCTAGGTAGGCACTTTGACATGGTTACGGATCACGCTCCGTTAAAGTGGATGGCTCAAAACAAGGAAACAAATAGAAGAGTGAATAGGTGGTTCCTGGCCCTCCAGGAATTCAACTTCACAGTAAAGCATCGCCCTGGCGTTCAAATGGGGAATGTGGATGCTTTGTCTCGAGTACATGAATGCCTGATTGCTGGTGTTCCAACCCCGAGGTTGAAACAAGAGGGGGGGGTATGTGACAGCAGGAAGGTAAAGTCACCTGGTTGCATCCAGGGGGGTAGATATATTTCGCCCAGATTCAGGCTTTACGCCGACTTATACAACTAGGTGGAGAGTTGTATAAGCCCAGCTGAGGCTAGTGGGCTCATGGATGACTCATACCTCTAGGGAGAGTGTGGGGCGTCGTACAGACAGGGAGTTGATGAGACCAGCTGAAGCTTGTCAGCTCGTTTAAGGCCTCTATAAAAACTCCCAGCTTCATTAGGTGTTTGCTCATGCCTGGAACCAGACCTGTGTGGACTGTCTAGGGAGAGTGAACCCCTGTGCGGTGAGACAAAGCCTGTGTGGCTATTTGCTTGGACATTTAAAACCAGGGACTTAGGGACTAGGACAGCACTAGGCTGATCCCAGTTGTTAGTTAGGAAACCTGTATGTTTACTCAGAGGTCAAGTTGACCAGGATTTATTTTATTTATGTTTCTTTTGCTTTGCTGTGTTTTGTCACTGTAAATAGAAAATAAACCGCACCTTTTTGATTTTGAAAACCACAACCTCCGTTTGCTGGGCCTGTTTTTGTGTGGGGAGCCCATCCCGGGGGTCACACACACCCGCTGCCGAGCTAACCCCCTCACAATATATATATATATAGATATATACACACTGTATCCTGTGTAGCTATATTTGACTGCAGGCCATTCCTGGTGTACATTTTCAACTACACTTTCAGGCAGGCAGGCAGGTGATTCAGTGATCTGCAGTGCATAAAGGTATATATACAGTCTCCTACATATATATCCACTGCATTCTAGTCTAGCCAAGCCTATACCTGACTATAGGCCATTCCTGGTGTACGTATTCAAAGACACTTTCAGGCAGACAGGCCAGGCAGGTGATTCAGTGATCTGCAGTGCATAAAATATACTGTCTCCTACATATATATCCACTGCATTCTAGTCTAGCCAAGCCTATACCTGACTGCAGGCCATTCCTGGTGTAATTCTTCTAGTAAACTTCAGGCAGTGTTTTGCTAATCCAATTTTACAGCATGTCTGGTAGGCCACCAAGGAAAGGCAGACGCTCACAAGCCACTAAAAGAGGGAAAGCAGGCTCTGTGTCTACAGCCAACAGTTCTGGTCGTGGACACGGTGCATCCTCAGCACGTGGCCGTGGGACACGCTTGTCTTTTTTTTCGACAGCTGGCCGTGTTGAGCCACAACATGCAGAAGAGTTGGTAGAGTGGATCACAAAGCCGTCCTCATTCTCCTCATCCTCTGTCACCCAGGCTCAGAGTACTTTGGCTGCCAATGCAGCTGCCAAATCGGCCTATTCGATCAGCTCAATGGCATCAGTCGCTCCTTCCCTAGCCCCATCATCATGTCCTGAGGAGTCCCCCGAACTGTTTGACCACAGTCAGCCAACTGACTGCATCACACCGCAGAGCTGTGCAGAGCGCTGCTGACTCTGCGCGTTTTTTCAAAAGTTCTTTGGTGTGGGCCTTTTTTGAGACGTGTGCAGCAGATCGCACCGTTGCTGTTTGCAACATATGTCTGAAGCGTATCAAGCGTGGCCAAAACAGCAGCCGCTTGGGCACCACATGCTTGACCAGACATATGTTGAGCTCCCATGCAGTCCGTTGGCAACAGTACTTAAAAGACCCACACCAAAGAACAAGGCGGACCTCTCCTTGCTCCTCATCAGCTGGGATCTCCAACCCCACTATACCTTTAGTCCTCTCAGAGACCTGCACTGAGAGGAATGAAGGTGTAGAATTAGGTGTCCCAAGCACTTGCGGGCAATCTGCTAGCGGTACACCTAAATCTAATTGTAGCAGGCAAATTTCCCTACCCCAGTTGCTAAACCGTCGAAAGAAATTCGGTCCCAGCCATCCACATGCTCAGCGGCTGAATGCTAGTTTGGCTAAATTGCTAGCACTCCAACTGCTGCCTTTTCAGCTGGTAGACTCTGCCCCCTTTTGAGAATTTTTGGAATGTGCGGTACCTCAATGGCAGGTTCCCAAACGCCATTTTTCTTCTCGGATGGCCATTCCGGCTCTCTACAGGCATGTGGAAGGCAATGTCTTTGCCTCGTTGGACAGGGCGGTCAGCGGTAAGGTGCATATTACCGCTGACTCATGGTCCAGCAGGCATGGACAGGGTTGTTACCTTTCTTTCATGGCGCACTGAGTAACTCTGCTGGCAGCTGGGAAGGATGCAGGACAGGGTGCAGTAATGTTGGAGCTTGTTCCGCCACCACGCCTCCAAAATGCTGGTAGTGGTGATTCTGCCACACCTCTCTCCTCCACCCCCTCCTCTTCTTCTTCCTCTATGGCCTCTTCCTGTGCAGATTTGTTCTCGGAACCAGCGGTGCTCCGTAGGCTTTCTAGGGGCTACACTAGCACTCAGGCAAAAAGATGCCATGTGGTGCTTGAGTTAGTCTGCTTAGGGGACAGGAGCCACACTGGGGCAGAGATTCTGTCAGCTCTGCAGGGGCAGGCTCAGAGGTGGTTGACGCCACGCCAGGTTCAGCCAGGAATGGTGGTTTGCGACAATGGCACAAACCTCCTCTACGCCCTCCGACAGGGACAACTGACCCATGTTCCCTGTTTGTCTCACATCCTTAATTTGGTGGTGCAGCGGTTCTTGTGCAGGTACCCGGACTTACAGGATCTCCCGAGGCAGGCCAGGAAATTCTGTGGGCATTTCCGCCGGTCATATAATGCCAGTGCTTGGCTGGCTGACCCTCAAAAGGAATGCATTTGATAACAGAAAAACAAACACTCCTGCGCACGAGACTGCTTGGCTCTGATAAAGAAGCTTTGCGCTTCGAAGAGCGTCAACCAGCAGTGACTCCTATCACGTCCTTCATGATTGGTCGGAATGTGGTTTGGGTTCTACATGCTGCAGCCACCTATGGAACTACTTGTTCATTGCAAAACTTTCTACTACCTTTGTGAGTAGCTTTTTACGTTGTTTTAAATGAATAAATATCCTAACGATAATACACTAGGCTGGTGTGCCCTTGTTCTTTTCAAAAGGAATGCAACCTGCCCAAGAACCGCCTCATCTGTGACATGCCCACCAGGTGGAACTCAACGTTGGCAATGCTGCAGCGGCTGCACACGCAGCAGAGGGCCATCAATGAGTACCTGTGCGAGTATGGCACCAGGACAGGGTCAGGGGAGCTTGTCTTTTTTTCACCACGCCAGTGGCTAATGATCAAGGATGCATGCACTGTCCTGTCACCATTTGAGGAGGCCACGAGGATGGTGAGCAGTGACAGTGCATGCATCAGTGATACTGTCCCTCTTGTCTTCCTGTTGGAGCACACGCTGCGTGGAGTAATGGACAGGGCACTTGAGACAGAACAGAAGGAGGAAGAGGAGGACTTCTTTACCTCTCAAGGCCCCCTTTATCCAGACAGTATTCCTGCAGGCCCGCCTATCACACAGGAAGAGGAGGAGGAGGAGGAGGGTGATGATTGTGTCAGCATGGAGGTGGAGCATAGCACTCAGCAGTAGTCTTCAAGGGATCGTTTTCAATCCCCAGAAACCCATGGACTTGTACGTGGCTGGGAGGAGGTGGCTGCGGATCATGTCGTCCTTAGTGACCCAGAGGACTCCGGACCGAATGCCTCAGCAAACCTACGCTGCATGGCCTCCCTGATCCTGCAAAGCCTGCGAAAGGACCCTCGGATTCGTGGTATCAAGGAGAGGGATCAGTACTGGCTGGCAACACTTCTTGATCCACGTTACAAGGGTAAGGTGGCGGAACTTATTAAGCCTTCGCAGAGGGAGCAACGGATGAAACATCTTCGGGATGCCTTGCAGAAAGGTTTGTGCAATGCGTTTCCAGAGCCTGTGAGGTTACAATTTCCTGGTCCTCCTAGACAACGTGTTGCTGAGGCTTCAGTCAGTCACAGAAGGAGCGATGGAGAAGGTTGCCATCTGACCGATGCGTTCAGACAATTTTTTAGTCCACAGCCCCAAGGTCTGATCGGTTCCAGCAACCATCGCCAGCGTCTGATTTACATGGTGCAGGAATACCTAGGGGCAAGATCAGACTTGGAGACCTTTCCAACTGAAAATCCACTGGGTTACTGGGTCTTGAGGATGGATCACTGGTCAGAGCTTGCACAGTATGCAATTGAGCTACTGGCCTGTCCTGCATCCAGCAATCTATCTGAACGCACATTCAGTGCTGCTGGAGGCTTTGTAACCGATCACAAAGTGCGCCTGTCCACAGACTCAGTTAATCGGCTCACCTTCATAAAAATGAATCAGTCTTGGATCACCAGCTACCAAGCACCTGATGCTGATGTAACCGATTAATTTTACTATGAATGTGAGATCCCTTTAAGACTGCCTATGCTGATGGGGGGGCAAGGATCTGGAGTTCCCCTTTGTTAAAGGGGGCTTCCAGGTTTCGAAAAGCCCCCCGCCCGCAGACCCCCACAACCACCGGAGGTTGTGGGGATGAGGCCCTTGTCCTCATCAACATGGGGACAGCCTCCCCATGTTGAGGGCATGTGGCCTGGTACGGTTCAGGAGGGGGGGCCCTCTCTCGTCCCCCCACTTTTCTTGCGGCCTGCCAGGTTGCGTGCTCGGATAAGGGTCTGGTATGGATTTTTGGGGGGACCCCACGCCATTTTTTTAAAAATTTTGATGCAGGGTTCCCTTGAAAGGCCTGATATGAAATTTGGGGGGACCCCCACGTTTTTATTTTTTTGGTTCGGGATTTCCCTTAATATTCATACCAGACCCAAAGGGCCTGGTAATGGACTGTGGGAGGGACCCCTGCCGTTTTTTTCAATGACTTTGATCTGTATTGCCGGGGAGCCAACAATTCATTATAGCCGCGAGTGGTTTTAAATTACTTTTTTCCCTTCAGAAATGACATTTTGTGCAGGGACAATTCTAAACACGGGAAACATGCGTGACTTTATAGGCATACTTTAGACACCCCCCAGGTATGAAATTTAAAGGAATATTTCACTTTTATTGTTTCACTTTAAGTATTATTAAAATCACTGCTCCCGAAAAAACAGCCATTTTTAAAACTTTTTTTTGCATTGATACATGTCCCCTGGTGCAGAACCCGGGTCCCCAAACACTTTTTATGACAATAACTTGCATATTAGCCTTTAAAACTAGCACTTTTGATTTTTCATGTTCGTGTCCCATAAACTTTAACGGTGTTCGTGTGTTCAAACTAATTTTTTGCCTGTTTGCATGTTCTGGTGCTAACCGAACAGGGGAGTGTTCGGCTCATTCCTCTGCTGTGTGACTATCCTATTCCTCCTCAATGTTCATGTTGATAGCTTCTAAGAACATTTTTGTTTCTGGGCACCACCACCAGTGGCTAAGGCCCAATTTTTCTGCCCCTGTTTAACAGGGGCATGTAATTACATTTTTTGCTGTAATATTTTGCAACAGGGCTCGTTCCTGCGCTAAACTATTGTATTTGTGAGGGGTTGTAGTGTTGTGGCACCACCACCACTGCCTAAGGCCCAATTTTTCTGCCCCTGTTTAACAGGGGCGCGTAATTACAATTTTTGCTGTAATATTTCTCAGCAGGGCCCGTTCCTGCGCTCAACAAGAGTATCTGTGAGGCTTTACAGTTTTGTGCCACCACCACTACCACCTAATGCCCAATTTTTCTGCCCCTGTTGAACAGGGGCATGCGATTACAATTCTTGAGATAATATTTCACAGCAGGGCCCGTTCCTGCGCTCAACAAGAGTTACAGTGTTCTAGTACCACCAACACCTAAGGCCCAATTTTCTTCAGAGTATATAGGGCAGGCCGTATAGTGTATACAGGCGGTCCCTTACTTTCAAACATCCGACTTGCAAACGACTCCTACTTACAAACGGAGGGAGACAACAGGAAGTGATGGGAAATTTACCCCTAGGAAGGTTAAATTCTCTCCTGTAAGGGTTAATATGGGAAAAAGGTGTCTCCACTGATGCTTTATAACAACCCTTGTTTCCCTAAATACCCCACATTTTCTAAATCCAATTGTCATTGGAACAGAAAGTGAGGTGAAATCTTCTGAACAGGGGCACAGACAGCAAAACAAATGTTACAGGGGTTATGGTAACCCTTCCCTATGTTATCCAAAAAGCTTAAAAATAGATGTTTTGGCTGGAGCTACACTTACAAAATGTACCTATTCCAAATTACAAACAGATTCAACTTAAGAACAAACCTAGAGTACCTGTCTTGTTTGGACCGCCTGTATACTGCTGTTCAGAGTATATTCAGTATATATAGGGCCTGGGGGCCCCACGCCTTTTCCTAAAAATGCCATAAAACTACCCCCTATTTTGTAAACGCTATAATGTTTGCGCAAACCAATCAATAAACGGCAATTGCAATTTTTTTTTACCAAAAATATGTAGAAGAATACGTAACGGCCTAAACTGAGGAAAAAAAATGTTTTTTTATATATTTTTTGGGGATATTTATTACAGCAAAAAGTAAAAAATATTGAAATTTTTTCAAAATTGTCGCTCTATCTTTGTTTATAGCGCAAAAAATAAAAATAGATAGAATACCACCAAAAGAAAGCTCTATTTGTGGGAAAAAAAGGACCTCAATTTTGTTTGGGAGCCACGTTGCACGACCGCGCAATTGTCAGCTAAAGCGACGCAGTGCCGAATCGCAAAAAGGGGCATGGTCTTTATGCTGCATATTGGTCCGGGGTTTAAGTGGTAAAATCACTGCTCCCGAAAAAAAACAATTTTTTTTTGCATTGATACATGTCCCCTGGGGCATGACCCGGGTCCCCAAACACTTTTTAGGACAATAACTTGCATATTAGCTTTTAAAATTCACACTTTTGATTTTTGACGTTCGAGTCCCATAGACTTTAACAGTGTTCGAAAGTTCGCGCAAACTTTCGGTCCATTCGCATGTTCTGCCGTGAATCGAACTGGGGGTGTTCGGCTCATCCCTACTAGTGGTATTTACCACACAAAAGCTAGAGAGAGCCAAGTAGGTTGAACCAGCTTCTTTTATGTCTTGGATACTCCAATAATGAGTCATAAATCTGAAACTGTTCCTGTCTGCTTGGGAGTATAAGATGTTTCTGCCAATCTTTGTGAGACCCAGCTCCTCCTGTTGTATTTACCAATAGTATAAATAATTATTCCAGCAGGAAAATTGGGAACCCCTCAAAATGGCTTACAGCAGATATGCTGAAACAGAAGAGCCAAGTGCTGATATCACACAAACAAAAATACAAAAGATACAAGAAATGATCCTTCATTAAATACACAAGCAACAGATTTTCATTAATATGTAAAAAAGTACAAACAGCGCAAACCTTATATTACTATTGAATAAGAATAAATGAATATGCCAGCTAGACACCTGGGAAATTCTAAAGCCCAATAACACTCAAAAAAACAAAAAAACAAAGTAAGGTGCAGCGCATATAAAATCATATGATGATAATCCCCATATCTGAAAGAAGATTTAAAAGTACACAGCAGAAAATTCATGAAAGGATCCCTGTGCTGGAAATTTCATAATGATAGAACACACCAGACTCCTTGTGCGAGTGAGCTCACCACTTACACCAATACTGCCTCGCTCACCTCAATATGTTGACCTCTGTCACCACAGAAGGTCAAACACACGATTTCCCACTTACAAGGGGAGAAAGAGAAGGTATATGATATGGTAGCTCAAATAATGAAAAACGTCATCCCGGTATCATGGAATATTAAGAAATAAAATCTAAGTGCTCTATGTAATAATGTGTAAACACGCTTTTATTAAATTACAACTTACAAGATCCTTCATCTTGTGTATAGCCTTTAAAATTACTGCCGAGTGGCTTTCGGTAAACCCAATCCGATCAGATGGCAGCCGGGGTTGATGGCAGGTCTGGTATGGATTTTAAGGGGAACTCCGCGCCAAGAAAAAAAAATGGCGTGGGGTTCTCCCAAAAATCCATACCAGACCCTTATCTGAGCACGCAACCTGGCAGGCCGCAGGAAAAGAGGGGGGACAACCCCCCCTCCTGAACTGTACAAGGCTACATGCCCTCAACATGGGGAGGGTGCTTTGGGGGTCTGTGACCCCTCAAAGCACCTTGTCCCCATGTTGATGGGGACAAGGGCCTCATCCCCACAACCCTTGCCCAGTGGCTGTGGGGGTCTGGGGGTGGGGGGCTTATCGTAATCTGGAAGCCCCCTTTAACAAAGGGGACCCCCAGATTCCACCCCCCTATGTGAATTGGTAACAGGATAAATTTGTACCATTTCACAAAAAAAGTGTCAAAAAAGGTAAAAAAACACAGACAGCTTGGGAAAAGTCCTTTAATAAAAAATAAAAAAATTAATTCCAGCGATGTACATCCTTCCACGACCCGGACCCGCGCTACCCGCCGCTACGAACGATACAGCCTCCTCCATAGAATGCTTCCAGGCGAATGACGCGTGAGCCGTGTGACATTTATTTTATACCCGAGGGCGGAGCCACCCGTGACGTGACGAGGGACCTGCCCCGTTTTGACGTATCAGGGGTTTCTGGCGGCTTCCCCGTGGTGTCACGGTGACCCCGCCCCCTCTGGCGCATCACGGAGTCACTCGTCACGTCACGAGTGGCCCCGCCCTCGGGTATAAAAGAAATGTCACACGGCTCACACGTCATTTGCCCGGGGAGCCTTCTATGGAGGAGGCTGTATCGTTCATAGCGGCAGGTAGCGGCGGGTAGCGCGGGTCCGGGTCGTGGAAGGATGTACATCACTGGAATTAATTTTTTTCTTTTTTATTCAAGGACTTTTCCCAAGCTGTCTGTGTGTTTTTTTACTTTTTTTGACACATTTTTTTGTGAAATGTACCTAGTTACCAATTCACATAGGGGGGGTGCGGAATCTAGGGGTCCCCTTTGTTAAAGGGGGCTTCCAGATTACGATAAGACCCCCGCCCGCAGAGCCCCACAACCACCGGGCAAGAGTTGTGGGGATGAGGCCCTTGTCCCCATCAACATGGGGACAAGGTGCTTTGAGGGGTCACAGACCCCCAAAGCACCCTCCCCATGTTGAGGGCAGGTGGCCTGGTATGGTTCTCTCGTCCCCCCCTCTTTTTCTGCAGCCTGCCAGGTTGTATGTTCGGATAAGGGCCTGGTATGGATTTTTGGGGGAACCCCATGCCATTTTTTTTATTTTGGCGCAGAGTTCCCCTTAAAATCCATACCAGACCTGAAGGGAGAACCCCATGCCATTTTTAGATATACATCGGCAGAATGGCACGGACAGGCACATCAACGTACCTGTACGTCCCCTTTAAGTGCCTGTCCGTGTGGTCGTGCGCGGCACCGCCAGCGGCGCGCTCGCGACCCTATCGCCATCCCCGTGAGTCGGACTGCGGGTCCCACGGACTCGATCACCGCAGGGATCCCCGCGATCGTCTCACGGAGGTATAGAGCAGGGAGATGCTTGTAAAATAAATTAAACAAAAACATTTTTTTTTAAAGCACCCCGACCCGAAAAAGCTTGCCGCAGAAGTGAAGGCATACGTGAGTAGCGCCCGCATATGAAAACGGTGTTCAAACCACACAAGTGAAGTGTCGCTGCAATCGTTAGAGTGAGAGCAATAATTCTAGCCCTAGACCTCCTCTGTATCTCAAAAGATGCAACCTATAGAATTTTTTAAACGTCGCCTATGGAGATTTTTAAGGGTAAAAGTTTGACGACATTCCACGATCGCAATTTTAAAGCGTGACATATTGGGTATCAATTTACTCGGCGTAACATTATCTTTCACAATAGAAAAAAAAATTGGGCTAACTTTACTGTTGTCTTATTTTTTAATTCAAAAAAGTGATTTTTTTCCCAAAAAAGTGCGCTTGTAAGACCGCTGCACAAATTTGGTGTGACAAAAAGTATTGCAATGACCGCCATTTTATTCTCTAGGGTGTTAGAAAAAAAACAATATATAATGTTTGGGGGTTCTAAGTAATTTTCTAGCAAAAAAAAAACTGTTTTAAACACCAAATCTCAAAAGGAGGCTCGGTCCTTAAGTGGTTAAAGTCTTAGAGGCATGCTTGAAATGAAGACTGAGCTGACTCTTGTTCAACTAAAAAAAAAATGCAAGAAGCGAATTCTACAGATTTGTAGCAACATCTGATTATTATCTTACAAGATAGCAAAGAAACGCCTTGGAATGTTCTGTTTGAAACAATTGTATTGAAAGATCATCTCCTATTTGTTTCACAAAGAGATGGCTCAGATGAACACTTTGGAACTTGGCTGACAAGTGACCGCACCAAGTTTCAGCTAAAGCAATATTTTGATGACTCTTCTGTTTCAGATGAGCTGCTCATTGAAAATTGAATGAAGCTGCTAAACAGAACAAAACAGAACAAAAGCAAAAGAAATCTCAAACCAGCAAACAGATGAAACTGGATCCAATAATCACTGACCCAGTCACAAAAAATGAACATACCCCAGAAATCCAGAATACTAAACCTGATCTTGGAAAGGTGAAAATTGTCCCATGTTTGCAAAGCCCCAACACGTAACCAGAAGGACAACTTGCCGCTCCATGCCATTGGGCAAAGGCCTCAGCCAGCTCATAATACAGACCTAGAGAACCTTTTACTGTGTTTCAAAGAGCCCAGCAACAGTGTTTTTCAAGGAATCCAGCAACCATGTTTGGGGAATAAGTGAATACATATCCACTATTCCCCTGAGTTTCACCAATTTTTGCAAGTTGCTATCAAGCACTTTTTTTTGACGTGGGACATCATCCATTTGCAATAATGCTGTGCACCTTGTACTAAGGAACACAAGATTTGTAAGTATCTACTATGCATTATCATGACATATATGCCTGCCTTTTCCCTTCCCTTCCCCCCTCCCCCGCCCCCCCTTCCAAAAATCCAATTGGTTAGGAAAAAAACACTACTTAGGCCTCGTACACACGACCGATTTTCTCAGCAAGAACCAGCAAGAAACTTGCTGGCAGAGAGGTCTTGCCGAGTAAATCGGTCGTGTGTACGCTGCTATCGGGTTTCTCGTCGAGAAAACCGACAAGAAACCTCGACGAGAAAATAGAGAACCTGCTCTCTATTTTCTCGTCGAGATTCTCGTCGGCATGTTTCTCGACGAGAAAAGTGAGTGTGTGTACACTTACCTGTCCTCCCGGAAGCCCGCGCATGTTCGAAATGAATTAGACGCATGCGCGGTAGCTTCCTAGGCATACGTAGGGTATACCAAGATGGCGGCGACGGCATTGAATGTGACGAGCGCATGCTCGACGTAGTCGATGACGTCACCGCGTACGCTCCTTTCAAAGAACCGCGGGTTCTTTGAAACGAGCGTGTGTACACTCGGCCGGGACAAGTTTCTTGTCCAAGAATCTTGTTGAAAAAAACGACATGTTTTTTTCAACGAGAATCTCGGCCGTGTGTACGAAGCCTTACTGTTAAAAAATTATTTTGTGTTTACTCATTTATATATGTACTCTTTTCTATTGAAAAATACCAGCAAGCTCACACTCAACCCCTGAGGAAGGAATTATACCCATCATAATAGGAATTGTATGCCTTTTATGTTTTTCTGAAACATGTAGGGTTGTTGCTGTGATCACGATTTGTTTCTGACTTTCATGTCTACTAGCATACTGTGTATTGCAGCAACTGAGTAGCTGTATTATTTTGAATCATGCTTTGTTTCCATGATTGTTTTTAAACATTTACATTCATATTTTTCATAATAAAATTCATATTTTTTATACAATCCTCTTAGAGCCGGTTCACACAGGGGCGACACGACTCTGGCCGAGGCGACCTGAACACGACCTGATCGCGCACCACTGCGCGACTTGGGGCAACTTACAAGGCGCCTTTAAGTCGCCTCCAGGACAGGAGGTTTTCCAGTGACAAATCAAACAATAATCAGCTCTGTGGGAGGGAGGGGGGAGGGAGGGGTTTGCCTGGAAAACAATTTTTTCTTCCTGTATTGTTGCTTCAGTTAAGACAGGGATCTGAATGGAGGCGACTTCCATTGAAATCAATGGGTACAAGTCGCCTAGAAGTCGGATTGAAGTAGTACAGGAACCTTTTCTGAAGTCGGAGCGACTGCAGTAGTGTACATTAAGACGGCTCCATTCACTTACATTGACTTTCTCAACCGCGCGACTTGGGGCAACTTGGGGCAACTTCAAGTCGGATCCCAAGTCGCCCCTGTGTGAACCGGCTCTTACATGTTATCCTGTTTTGGCTTCCTACCCGTACTATTCCTTGGGGCCTCCATTCCTTTCTTGCCATCCTTGGCTCTGGTCATCCACTATCTAAAAGGCTATCTGATACTTGGAGGGTAATTATAATATATTTTCTTGTCATTCCGTT
Organism: Rana muscosa; assembly: GCA_029206835.1. Lineage (NCBI taxonomy): Eukaryota > Metazoa > Chordata > Amphibia > Anura > Ranidae > Rana > Rana muscosa. The sequence goes on along the minus strand of CM055117.1, from coordinate 541,436,301 downwards.
TGCCTAAAGTAATAAGCCAATTGTAATATTTTGTCTGCAACCTAACAATTTTGCTTAGGATAACTTAACTGCTCAAGATAATAATTTTTTTATTAACCACTTGCCGACCAGCTTCCGTCATTATACTACGGCAGGTCGGCAAGATCTTACAAACCGTCGTAGCTGTACGTCGGTCCCTTTGGGCGGGATAGCTCGCGACCGGCGGTCACGCGAGGCAGAACAGGGATGTGTGTAAACACACAAATCCCTGTTCTGTTCTGTGAGGAGAGACAGATCGTGTGTTCCTAATAGCTAGGAACCACAATCTGTCATTTCCTCTAGGTCAGTCCTCTCCCCCCACAGTTATAAACACATCTAGGGAACACAATTAACCCCTTGATCGCCCTTAGTGTTAACCCATTCCCTGGCAGGGATATTTTTACAGTAATCAGTGCATTTTTATAGCACCGATTGCTGTATAAATGCCAATGGTCCCAAAAATGTGTCAAAAGTGTCCAATGTGTCCGCTGTAATGTCGCAGTCCCGAAAAAAATCGCAGATCGCCGCCATTACTAGTAAAAAAATAATAATAATAAAAATGCTATAAATTTATCCCCTATTTTGTAGACGCTATAACTTTTGCGTAAACCAATCAATATACGCTTATTGCGATTTTTATTACCAAAAATATGTAGAAGAATACATATCAGCCTAAACTGAGGAAAAATGTGCTTTTTTTTTTTTTTAAATGGGGTTATTTATTATAGCAAAATGTACAAAAGTAGGATTTTTAAAACAGCTTACCTGTAAAATCCTTTTCTTGGAGTACATCACGGGACACAGAGCAGCATAGTCATTACTATGTGGGTTATATAGAATTACCTTCAGGTGCTGGCACTGGCAACTTCCAAAACAGGAAGTACCCTCCCCTATATAAGCCCCTCCCATCCGGGAGTACCTCAGTTTTGTAGCAAAGCAATACGTGTCCCCAAAAGAGGGGTGGGAGCTCTGTGTCCCGTGATGTACTCCAAGAAAAGGATTTTACAGGTAAGCTGTTTTAAAAATCCTACTTTCTTGTTCATACATCACGGGACACAGAGCAGCATAGTCATTACTATGTGGGACGTCCCAAAGCAATGCCACATGAGGGGGGGGATACACCATACATAAGCTGGGCGCCATCAGGCATGAGGATCTTTTGCGGCCTGCAACACACTGCGCCCAAAGGCGACATCCTCCTGACTTCTCACGTCCACCTGGTAGAACCTAGTAAACGTGTGTACTGAAGACCATGTTGCGGCCTTACAAATTTGCACCAGGGAGGCCTGGTGATGCACTGCCCATGAAGTTCCAACTGCTCTCGTGGAGTGCGCCCTAACTTTGAACGGAGGCGGTCTACTTTTCAAGCCATAGGCTTGTATTATGACCTGTCGAATCCACTTGGCTAAAGTAGATTTTGATGCTGCCTGACCCTTTCTGGGGCCTTCCGGCAGAACAAACAGAGAATCCGTTCTACGAATCTGAGCAGTGGCTTTTAGATAAGCTTTAACTGCTCTTACTACATCCAAAGAATGCAATAACTTTTCCTCTACCGAGCTTGGTTTGGGGAAAAAAGAAGGAAGAACCACATCCTGGTTCAAGTGAAACCTCGATACCACCTTAGGAAGAAAGGCTGGGTGAGGACGTAATACTACTCTGTCCTTATGGATAACCAGATATGGCTCTTTACAGGACATGGCGGCTAATTCCGACACTCTTCTAGCCGAGCATATGGCTACTAAAAATATCAATTTCCTGGTGAGTAGAACCAAGGAAATGTGCCGCAAAGGTTCAAATGGCTGCTTCTGCAGAACCGACAGAACCAAATTTAGATCCCATGGGCATATGGGAGCCTTAATCGGTGGAATAATACGAGTCACACCTTGCATAAAGGATTTGACAAGTGAATGCATAGCCAGGGGCCTTTGAAATAGTATTGACAAGGCCGAAACCTGGCCCTTGATAGTACTTAAGGCAAACTTCCTGTCTACAGCCCACTGCAGGAAGTCCAGAATTCTGCCTATAACGTACTTACGTGGATGCCATTTTCTGGCCTCGCACCAAGTGATGTACGCCTTCCAAACTCTATAGTAGATCTGCCTGGATACAGGCTTCCTGGCATTGATTATAGTTGATACCACAGAGTTAGAGAGACCTCTCTTCTTTAGGATGTGGGACTCAATAGCCAGGCCGTTAAACTTAGAGTTAGTAAGGAAGGGTGGTATATCGGTCCTTGCGAAAGCAGGTCCGGACGACGTGGAAGGGTCCAAGGACTCCCCACAGACATTTTGATGATCTCCGCGTACCAGGCCCTTCGGGGCCACGCTGGAGCCACCAGGATCACCGGCTTCTTCTCCAACCTGACTCTGCGAAGGAGTCGAGGCAACAATTGTAGCGGAGGGAATGCATATATCAGTCTGAACTGATCCCAAGGGAACACCAGAGCATTCGAGCCGCAAGCGAGGGGATCCCTTGTCCGGGAGACAAATCTGTCCACCTTTGCGTTGAATCTGGATGCTAGCAGATCTACATCCGGTGTTCCCCACCGCTGACATATTGCTCGGAAGACCTCGGGATGAAGGGACCATTCCCCTGGGCATAACTGTTGGCGACTCAGAAAGTCCGCCTTCCAATTCTCCACCCCTGGAATGAAGACAGCTGATATACATGGGACATGCTTTTCTGCCCATTCCAGGATGTGACTTACTTCCCTCTGGGCTGCACGACTCCTGGTGCCTCCCTGATGATTGATATATGCCACTACTGTGGCATTGTCTGATTGAATTCTGACAGGGGACCCTTGGAGTCTGGATGTCCAGGCTACTAGGGCGTACCGGGCTGCTCGTATCTCTAAGAGATTGATGGGCAGGGTTTTTACTACATTTGACCATCTGCCCTAGAGAGACCATTGCTCCAGTACTGCCCCCCAGCCTGTAAGGCTGGCATCTGTAGTGACCACCTTCCAAGATATCGGGCTGAAGGGTTTTCCCTTCTGGAGATTCTGGGGGATCAACCACCAGCAGAGACTCTTCCGAACGGAAGGGGACAAAGCCATCGGGAAGTCTAGAGCCTGAACTTTTCCGTTCCAGGCTGACAATATGGCCCTTTGTAAATTCCTTGAGTGGAATTGGGCGTATGGCACAGCTTCGAATGATGCTACCATCTTTCCTAGCAGCCTCATGCACAGGCGTATGGACGGCTGTCTTTTTGCACAAAGCAGACGGACCAAGCCCCTCAAAGAGGATACCTTGTCTAGAGGTAAGAAAATCTTCCTCTGGTCTGAATCCAGCCGTAGCCCTAGATATACCAGGTTTTTCACTGGCTGTAGGGCTGACTTGTCCAGGTTGATGACCCAACCGTGAGATTCTAGATACTTGATTGTATCGACAATTACCACTTCTAGCTTGGCAACTGAGTGGTCCATCAACAACAGGTCGTCTAGGTATGCCATTATCGTTACACCCCGTGTTCTTAGATCGGCCAACAGTGGGGCCAGAATTTTTGTGAACACTCGTGGTGCTGTGGCCGGACCGAATGGTAAGGCTCTGAACTGAAAATGGCGCCCTTCTACTGCAAAGCGTAGGAATTTTTGATGACCTGGAAAGATGGGAACATGCAAGTAAGCATCTTTGATGTCGATCGAGGCTAACCATTCCTCCCCTTGTAGGGCAGCGGTGACCGATCGGATCGACTCCATCCGGAAAGACCGGACGTTTAGAAATTTGTTTAGACTCTTTAGGTCCAATATGGGTCTTATGTCCCCGTTTGGCTTCGGGACTGTGAAAAGGTTTGAGTAGAAACCCAACCCCCACTCTTCCATAGGAACCTCCATAATTACTCCTTGGAGCAATAGTTGTTCTAACGCCAATAGGAGAGACCGTCTTTTCAGAGGGTCTCTTGGCATGCCTGACCACGTAAAATGGGACGGAGGAGACTCTTTTAACTCCAACTTGTATCCCAGAGTTACTGCGGAGAGCACCCATCTGTCTTTGATCGTCTCCCGCCAGGTCTCTGCGAACAACTGAAGTCTTCCCCCCACCCGTTTGAGTGGGGGCAGCCCTTCATAGGCTTGACTTGGAGGCTGGTTTAGTACCTCTTCGGATCCAGGGCTTTTTATTACCCTGTGGCTGTCCCTGATTTTTACCTCCTGAGTTTGACTGAGGAGGCCGTCGGAACTGCTTAGTAGCAGACGTCGCAGGGATAGGAGAGGTAGTCCTCTTAAAAGATGGACCCCTAGACCTCTTCTTACTCGGTAAGAGAGTACTTTTACCACTGGAAATCTTCTGGATATACTTATCCAGGTCTTCGCCAAAAAGGCGTTCCCCATGAAATGGGAAGCTAACTAAGAGCTTCTTACAGGGAGCTTCAGCAGACCAGTTTTTGAGCCACAGAAGCCTACGCATATGTACCAAAGACAGCGTGAGGCGGGAGGCCTGATGGATAGAATCCTTGATGGCGTCAACCGCAAAGCATAATGCTCTAGGCAGATCAGCCAGAGCCTGGGCCTGTTGGTCTGGCAAATCCCTCAGGACCATTTTCATTTGATCCTTTAAAGCTTGGCAGACTCCAATAGCTGCCACTACTGGCTGTGTAACAGCCCCTGCTGTGGAAAAAGCAGATTTTAATAAAGATTCCAATTTTTTATCCACTGGATCTTTGAACATTTGAACATTATCTACTGGACATGTCAGTGATTTGTTCACAGAAGAGATGGCTGCATCCACCGTAGGAACATTCCATCTCTGGGTGAACTTTTCCTCCATGGGATAGATCACCGGAAACCTTTTAGGCGGAACAAATAGTTTATCAGGATGTTCCCAGTCCTGGTATATAAGTCCTTCCAATAATGGATGTATTGGAAAGGAGCAATTAACCTGGGGAGCTTTTAGCGACCCCAATGAGGAGACAGCAGTAGTTGATGGTTCAACAAGAGGCATTTTAAATGCAGATCGAACCATGTCAGTTAGGGTCTGGACCCACAATCTTTCAGTCTGTGATGCTGAAAATGGTTCATCTACTGTCGATTCCTCAAAAACAGAGCTAACCTCCTCCTGATCCCCTTCAGGTAGGTCGGTCCCTTCCTGGGACTGTTGCTCTGCCAACAGGCACTCTAATGGAGGTGATGGAGATCTGGCGCGCTTTCTTTCCTGTAGAGAAGAAGCGATCAATGCAGCCAATCTCTGCTCCAATCCCTCCAGAGTTGAGGAAAAAACCTCCTCTGTTATATATGCAGGAGCAGGTGGACTGAGGACAGCCGCAGTACCTGGCACTCCCGGGGGTTCCTTATGGGTATTAACCTCTGATTTCTCAGGGGAGGAGGGTGCAGATGACTGCTCCAGATCCTCAGAGCCCGATGGAGACCCCCTACACTTCCTGAGAGGTATATCTCGGAGTTTTTTAGGCGGCATATTCCTTAGTTCAAAGCTGAGGTATTCCAGCCGCAATACACCCCTTACTGAAATAGTCTAATGCAATTTGCTGCTATGTACATCAGTGGGTGTCTACTAATGCGTCTTTCTGGGGATGCCTGTATCAACCGCCCGCTGTAAGCCCCTATACCATGCTACCAGCTCCTTTTCATGCTCTGTGTCCATAGCAAGCAGCGTGGACTGAGTCCTTTTATCTTGCTGGGACGCCCGCACATGCGCAGAAGCGCTGGGCGCACAGAGCGCGTCATCCGCCAGGCTCCGCCCCCTTTTTTGAAGCTAAACCTTATAAAAAGAAAGCATGTGTGCGCGCGTGCGCGCGTGCACGTGTGCGCTCTTGGCGCCATGTAGGGAGAGGAGCCAGGGTCCCTGTTTCACCAGGACTTGGGGATGGAAGGAAACTACTTGGCAGCATGACAGAGGAATGCAGCTTCCCTGATAGAGAGCTCACTCATCTGCCTGGACTTTCACCATGGAAGGAATAGTCCCAAGAAAAAAGACGTTCCACAGCGGCCTCTAGTGGACAAACACAGGTACCGCACTTTTGTCTTTTTTTTTTTAAAACCTCCTTTATGAAAAACATTTCCAGGTTTACAGTTTTTTTAAAACTTCCCTTATGAAAAAACATTTCTAGGATTTCTTAGGCATATACAGCTATTAGCGGGAATACCCTTTAGGTAACAGGCAGAAAGACATATTAGGCTTGGGGGTCCCCTCAATAGAACCAAGTTCCTGAGGGGCCCCCACTTACCTTTTCCCCGCCGCAGGACTTTGTTTGGTCCACAGAAGCCCAAACTTCACCTCTCACGGCAGGCATTGTACTAGACCTTCAGGGACCGGGTTCCCAAGGATTCCACTCCCCCTGGACCTGTATAGCACCCTGCACAGATAGCCTCTTGGTTTTGGGTATGACCAGAGCTCTGGATCCCAGGGTCCAGCCCTCCTAAGAGAGGCATTACAGGCAAAACCCTGCTCTTCTCTGCAAGGCCCGGGTACCGACCGTTTAGCTATGAAGCTTTTTTGGTCAGATCCGGAATAGCTTGCTAAGGCCCAGAGAACCTGTACACAAGCCCAGATGAATACATGTTAACCTTGGCCAACACCTTAGACACTGGCAAAAAACTGAGGTACTCCCGGATGGGAGGGGCTTATATAGGGGAGGGTACTTCCTGTTTTGGAAGTTGCCAGTGCCAGCACCTGAAGGTAATTCTATATAACCCACATAGTAATGACTATGCTGCTCTGTGTCCCGTGATGTATGAACAAGAAATAGTGTTTTTTTCAAAATTGTCGCTCTTTTTTTGTTTATAGCGCAAAAAAAAAAAAATTGCAGAGATGATCAAACATCACCAAAAGAAAGCTCTATTTGTGGTAAAAAAAGGACGTCAATTTTGTTTGGGTACAGCATCGCATGACCGCGCAATTGTCAGTTAAAGCGTCGCATTGCCGAATCGCAAAAAATGGCTCGGTCATTGAGCAGCCAATTCTTCTGGGGCTGAAGTGGTTAATTATTATTTTTCTGTTCTTAAGCCATATTGACAATCGTTTGTGTTTTCTTCAAGAATTTTGCTTGACCAAAATATAACTCAAAATAATTTATTAAGTCCGGTAAATTATTCTTATATTCGAGGCACTGTGATTCGACTAAATGATTTGTTCAGGCATTCCCTGATGTAGCAAAGATAATAACTGCAGATGCAAAAAGAGATGCTAGAAATGAAGATATTTACCCAAAGTTCAGCAGCTCAAAATGAACATGTATTTAAAAGGCCAACAGCTACATCAGTAATAAAATAAACAGATTGTGAAAATTGTGAAAACACAGTTCAGGGAACTATGGGGGTTATTTACTAAAGGCAAATCAACTTTACATTACAAGTGTAAACTACAAATGCAAAGTGCACTTGAAATTGCACTGAAAGTGCACTTGGAAGTGCAGTCGCTGTAGATCCGAGGGGGACATGCAAGGAAAATAAAAAACAGCATTTTAGCCTGCACATGATTGGATAATAAAATCAGCAGAGCTTCCCCTCCTTTCAGATCTACCCCTCAGATTTACAGCGACTGCACTTCCAAGTGCACTTTCAGTGCAATTTCAAGTGCACTTTTTATGTCTGACTTTTGTTTCAAGTTTGGTCAACCTGGACATTTTCCAAATGTTGCTTTCTAGGTACAAACAGTGACCTACAGAACATCTGTGCCTCAAATTCCATTTTTTTCTGTATAAAAGAATCCTCTAAGGGGAATCCTCACCCAGCAATGAATACAGCGACTGAGAGTGTACTGTATATCCACATTTTTCACACAGAATACAAGGCTGCATTGCTCAGCAACTATCCAAAGAAGTTGACAGACAGCTATCAAATATGAATTGCATTACCTCAAAACACCTTAGTAAAATGCTGAATCTCAAGCCCCATACACACTATCAGTTTTCTTGCAGGTTTTTCTCTTCAGGTTTACCAAAACCATGTAGTGCAAGGGCCTGCCTGACTGCATACGAATTGAAACTCTTAAGGTTTGACCTCATATTAGATGGTTTTGGTAAACCTGAAGAGAAAAACCTGCAAGAAAACTGATAGTGTGTATGGGGCTTCACTGGCAAAAGATGTCTCGGTAATTGCAATATAGACAACATTACTGTCTGAGTTTTATGGGATACATACTCCCAGGTTAGTCTAATCAGTGAGGGTTAGAGACAATTATTGCACATACAGAGTTCTATCTGAAAAAGCAGTTACTGAGACTGAACTTTCCCTTTCTGGGTGGGTGGAAGAAACTTTCCATCTAACATCAATCAATTATGCACATAACAGATGGTGCCACTAGTAGTATTATAAATAGCCAAGCAACCAATTATTGGTTATAATTTAGGGATGCACCAATACCATTTTTTTTAACACTGAGTACCAATACTTTTTTTAAAGTACTCACGATACCAATTACCGAATCACCTAGAAAGAGTAGGTAGAGGGGTGGTTTGGGAGGTTGGGTGAGGCTGGGGTGAAGTCAGGGGGGGTAGGGGAATAAGTTAGGACAGGGTGGGGGGTTAGTAGGGGGGTAATTGAGGACAGACTAAACCCGAAAGTGGTTAAATAGTCCGTTATCTGTCCACTCCACCCACTGAACATAGGGGACCCAGAGACGTTTCTTTTAACAAAAAGCTGCACAGTGGGGGATTAGATTGTTGGTACACAGAATTTTGGAGACCCTGTCTGCTCTACCTCCAGCGCCCCCCCAATGAGTTTGCAGAGCCGGGCCAGGACAGAAGGGTACAAAGCACAAATGTTATTGATGCACTCCGGCTGGGGCTATATACAACTAAAATATCCTAGTAAAATGATGATAGATACAAAGATATATAGTACATAAGTCCATAATAAATGAGTCCATAAGTAAATGTAACCGACACCTTTAATGGCTACTGGCTCCAATAGAAGCTAGAAGGGACTCTGGGAACACAAAGGACAGAGAGAGCAGTGCCATCTAAGTGCAGGAGTGTAAGGAGCCTCTGCATCCTTAACATCCAATGACATTTCAGCTGTCTGAGGCGTTTCCCTCCTCGCCTCCTCCTCCCCTCCCGCCAGCTGTCACCCTCCTGTCCTGAAGAACAGAGAGAGCTGCGCCATCTAAGTGCTGTATAACCTCAATTTAACGTATAAAAAGGGAAGAAATGCACTCACAAGGTTAAGAACAATTCCAGCATAAATGATGAATGTGTTGTTCATCCACTCTACTCTCAGGTGGTAGTCGTTGGTGTGTCGGTGGCCAGAGGTCCGGGGGCGCTGGCTCCCAGCGCTTCCTGGTAAACTCGGAGACTCAGGGGCACTGATGACGTCACTTCCGGGTACATCAGATGAACACCACATTCATCATTTATGCTGGAATTGTTTTTAAACTTGTGAGTGTATTTCCTATCTTTTATACATTAAATTGCGGTCATACTGCACTTAGATGGCGCTGCTCTCTCTGTCCTTCAGGATAGGATAGAATAGGAGGATGACAGCTGGTGGGAGGAGAGGAGGAGGCAGGGCAGGGAGGGGAATAACACAGACAGCTGAAAGAACCGACCCAGAAGGTATCAATTTTGGGTATCAATGCATTTGCACAAGTACCAATAGTCGTGCAAATGCTCAGTATCTGTGCAACCCTAGTTATGTCTTTGAAGATTCCATTAATGGCTTGGTTGATAATACTAAGAACAGCATTAGCTATATCAACAAATAAAGCAGAAGTCCTCATTAAACATCTACAAGCCAGATGCACCTATGGTGCTGTAATGAAGACTGGGATGAAAAAAATAAGAATTCCTGCAAACACTGTAACCAGAATCAGATGTATTGCTTACAGTAGACCCTCATTGCAAAATCAAATAGTACTGTTTACATCTTGTGCCATTTATCATTTGCCCAATGGACTGTACATCATTGAAACATGGTAGCAGTTCAAAAAGGACACTTGTCCACAGTGACAATTCGAGCTTGGGATAAAACCAAACAAGACATTGGGGGTTATTTATAGGCTTGTGCAATTCGTTTCGTAACAAATTGAAATTCGTCCGAATTTAGCAACTTTCGGACATTCGGAAGCATTCGAATTTCCGAACAAAGCAATTACGAATAAGACCGAATCCGAAATAAATTATACCGCAAATAGCGAATGCCCGAATGTCTTCGGCATAATTCGTTATGAAAAAGTTACGAATGTACGAATCCATACGAAGCACAATAACACTCACTCTGCTCTGCTCTCTGCTTCTCCCACACCGTGCTGAACTCCCTCTCAAAATGGTGTACAGGGGCGGAGGTTATAGCCGCATGTAAAAAACGAAAGTAAAATACGAGATTTCGAATCCATTCGAAGCACAATAACACTCACTCTGCTCTGCTCTCTGCTTCTCCCTCACCGTGCTGAACCCTCTGAAAATGGTGTACAGGGGCGGAGCCTATAGCCGCATGTTAAAAACGAAAGTAAAATACGAGATTTCGAATCGTTACAAATAACCGCAATGTATTTAGAAAAGTACAAATCCATTCGAAGCACATTAGGCATAATAGGCAGCGTCGTTGTGAGAGAGACACGGAAAATTACGAATCAACGAACCCAAAAAAAGTTACGAAAGTAGGAGTTGTGTCCAGAATCAACGAAAAACAACGTACTCTACCGAAAGTACGAACCCAAAAAAAGTTACGAAAGTAGGAGTTGTGTCCAGAATCAACGAAAAACAACGTACTCTACCGAAAGTACGAATTATAAAGCAACAAAAAATTCAACGAAAAATGTCGCTTGCAAAAATACGAATGAGTCCGAACACGAAAAATCCCGTCTAGCAAAATTACGAATGATTACGAATCAACAGGACCGGAAAGAAACGAACCGAAACGGAACTAATTTTTCCGTTGTGCACAAGTCTAGTTATTTACTAAAGGCAAATCCACTTTGCACTACAAGTGCAAACTACAAGTGCAAAGTGCACTTGAAATTGCATTGAAAGTGCACTTAGAAGTGCAGTCGCTGTAGATCTGAGGGGAAGGTCTGAAATGAAGGGAAGCTCTGCTGATTTTATTATCCAATCATGTGCAAGCTAAAGTGCTGTTTTTTTATTTTCCTTGCATGTCCCCCTCGGATCTACGGAGACTGCACTTCCAAGTGCACTTTCAGTGCAATTTCAAGTGCACTTTTCACTTGTAGTTTGCACTTGTAGTGCAAAGTGGATTTACCTTTATTAAATAACCCCCATTGTTGCACCAGGCTGAACTAAGCTTAGATGCACCAAGCCTATAAAGACACTGTACCCTCCACAGATAAAGCTGAAACATTATTGGACATAGGGGGTGGGTTATTTACTAAAGGCAAAACCACTTTGCACTACAAGTGCAAATTGCACTTGAAATTGCACTGAAAGAGCACTTGGAAGTGCAGTCACTGTAAATCTGAAGGCTAGATCTGAAATGAGGGGAAGCTCTGCTGGTTTTATTATCCAATCAGGTGCAAGCTAAAATGCTGTTTTTTATTTTCCTTGCATGTCTCCCTTGAATCTACAGTGACTGCACTTCCAAGTGCACTTTCAGTGCAATTTCAAGTGCACTCAAAAGTTATGGAATCCACAAAAATCTCTAGAGCACCTCACTACAGAACAACAGCAAGTAGTTGGAAAGATGTTAAAGTGTAAACCCACTTTTTCAACTTGCACCTACAGGTAAGCCTAGATTAAGGCTTACCTGTAGGTGCAAGAAATATCTCCTAAACCTACACGGTTTAGGAGATATTTACTAAAAAGACAGGCGCCGCTGTCTACGGCGCATGCGCGCCGTAGACAACGGCGCATTCATGGGGTTAATCCCATTCACAAAATCGGCTACTTCCCAGCAATAGCTGGGCATAGCCGATTGTGACAGCTCTCGCGCGCATGCGCAGAGTGACGTCTCCGCCGCTCCGGCCAATCACAGCGCCGGAGCGGCGCTGTGATTGGCTGCAGCGGCGATAGCCGAAAGTAACCTTCCGGCTATCGCCGCAGAGATGGATGCGGCTGAAGAGGGAGACGAGGATGGCTTCGGGGGCCCCGATCTAAGGTAAGTGATGCATAATGAGCTATTATGCTAGTCATAATAGCTCATTATGCCTTTCTCTTACAGGAGGTTGTGAAAAAAAAAAAAAACATTATTGGGTTTACAACCACTTTAAGGGAAAAATATAATGCTTTGCAAACTATGACTTTAAAAGGGGAAAGTTTACTTTCCTTAGCTATAGATTTATCACTAAGACCTGTAAGGAGAGCCTAAATGTCTGTACCAAAATCACTGCATGAAGAAATGGCAGGGACCCACTAAAATATTCATATTCTTCACCCATTGTACTTTATGTGTGTGAAAGAAAGATGGCAGTTTAGGACTCTGTTGTGACTGTAGAGAGTTCAACTAGAAGTTCATTACTGACCTTCCTCCAATTCCAAAGATTTTAGACATGCTTGATAGTTTAATTGGGAGATTCTGGTTCTCTGTGCTAGGTCAAGGTAATGCATATCATCAAAGATATGTGGAAGAATCAAGCTGACCTTTAACAGTCTTTATTGGGGTTAGACCAAATGGAGACTAAAGGGTATGAATTGAACAGCATATCCTTTATCTTAGCTCAGCACCTGCAGAATTCCAGCGAGAATGGAATTAGGTTATAACAGGTCTGAGAGATTATATTTGCCAGTCTTGCCTAGATGACAATCTAGTCTACAGCAAAGCATTCCATAACATGCAAAACACGTATGAGTAGTACTTCAATGTTATCAACAGCATGAGGTCAAGCTAACTGCCAGAAAATGTGAGCTGACAAAGTCAAGTTCCTAGGCAAAGTTGTTTATCTATTATACTTGCTGATATTCATGTTTCCTGGTTGTGACCTCTGTCTGGCGTGTTCCATTTTTTTATAACATGCTTACCTACCATTTATCATCAAATTGTTTTCCTGATTAGGTTTATCCTTTCAGGGGTCAACTATAAGGATGTGTTTGGCTATTATATTGGGTAAAAACAGTCTCTATATATTTTCCACATATTTGGATGATCCCTGAAAGTATGGACTTTCAGGCCTCGTACACACGACCGAGTTTCTCGGCAAGAACCAGCAAGAAACTTGCTGGCAGAGATGTCTTGCCGAGAAATTCGTTTGTGTGTATGGTTTCTCGTCAAGAAAACCGACAAGTAATCTCGACGAGAAAATAGAGAACCTGCTCTCTATTTTCTCGTCGAGATTCTCGTCAGCCTGTTTCTCAACGAGAAAAATGAGTGTGTGTACACTTACCTGTCCGCCGGGAAGCCCGCGCATGTTTGAAATGAATTTGACGCATGCGCGGTAGCTTCCTAGGCATAGGTAGGGTATACCAAGATGGCGGCGACGGCATTGAATGTGACGAGCGCATGCTCGTCGTAGTCGATGACGTCACCGCGTACGCTCCATTCAAAGAACCGCGGGTTCTTTGAATCGAGCGTCTGTGCACTCGGCCGGGACAAGTTTCTTGTCCAAGGATCTCGTCGAAAAAAACGACGTGTTTTTTTCGACGAGAAACTCGGCCGTGTGTACGAGGCTTCAGTGTAATTTTTCTTATATACATCTTGAGACTACCATATTCTACTTTGAAAACAAAAAGTGGATCCAGAAGGAGCTCTTTCTAAGCAAAACATGTTGATCTACCTGTCTTCTTTCAGCAATTAAATTGTATATGTACTTCTCTGACTGGATGGTAGCTGATAAGATATGTTTCTTGAGGCGCATGCGCGGATGCCTGAGGGAGAAGTCGCATCCCCTTAGAGCTCCGCTCCCGGGTTAAACAAACCGGAGAACCGACCGCTGTTTTTCACCGCAAACGGCACCAGCTCCCGCGAATCCATACCAGGTACACTTTGGCGTATTGAGGATGGTCACGAGGGGGCCAAAAACGAAGTATAAGATTGGTATCTCTAAAGATACACCGGCCCGGCAGACATCCAAGATGGCGGCGCCTGGTACCTCACAGACTCGCACACAGCGGGTTCCTAAATCCCTGTCACACAATGTCAAAACTCTGGACACAGCTGGTGAGATTGATTCTGACTATGAAACACCTGAAAATGTTATTCAGTCTAACATGTTTAGACAATTTGAGAAAATGCTTCAGAAAGCTTTGAAACAAACTTCTGACCAGATAACAGAAAAGCTGACAAGGGAGATTAGGGAGCTGGGGCATAGAACAGCTGAATTGGAAATGCGGGTAGATGATATAGAAACTACCACACAGCATTATGATGCTACTATTGAACAGCTTAAGGATGAGAACTCTTTATTACAAAACCGTTTGGAAGACCAGGAGAATAGGGACCGTTGCTCCAACCTAAGAATCAGAGGTCTCCCTGAATCAATCATAGACTTACAGGGAACTATATGTGCACTGTTTCAGGAACTGTTACCAGGTATTTCACCTGAGAGATTGGAAATGGACAGAGTCCACAGGGCCCTAACTCAACGCAAACCCAATGGACCCCCTAGAGATATTATAGTTAAATTTCATTACTATAAAACAAAGGAGCAAATACTTGCTGCTGCTAGAGGTAAAAACACTCTTGAGTTCCAGGGCAATATCTATCAGCTCTTTACAGACCTCTCCCCTCTAACTGTGACTAAGAGGCGTTCTATGAAACTATTGCTGCAAGTACTTCAAAATCACAAAATCATATACCACTGGGGGTTTCCATTCTCTCTCCGCTTTACATACTTGGAAACTAGATATACCTGTCGCACGTCCGATGAACTACGGTCAGCCTTAATTGATCTAGGCCTGATGGATCACACCAATTCTAAGGAGCAACCTCGTAGACGTGCGGCTTCTAGATCACCTCCAAATGAAACCGACTTGGACCCAAACCCCTCTCATAAAAGAGGACGTTTTGATAGTCAGGCACCGATAAATGTCGACTCAATGGACTGATTGTCCAACTTTCATTAATCTTATCCATGTTTCTCCCCTTTTGTAGGGTACTAGCCCCATTGCTTTATTCTGAAAAGCATTGCACTATCTATGATTGAAGAATTAGAATCCTGTTCTCCATTTTTTTTTTTTTTTTTTTTTTTTTTTTGTGGTGTCTTGTTTCTGACAAATATGTCTATTTCTTTAATCTATATGCACATTATATATGCATATTAATTTGTACTTATGAAATATAAATCTAGGTTTTTATTTAGGGTTTTAGTCAGCCAGAAGGTTTATATTTCATTTACATTTTTGAGTCAAGTGTTTTTAGGGTTTTTTTTTTTTTTTTTTTTTATTGTTTGTCCCCTTACTGACAAATATGTCTACTTAGTAATTTATATGCATATTATATTGTACTTATGAAATATAAATTTAGGTATTTATTTATTGTTTTAGTCAGCCAGAAGGTCTATATTACATTTACATTTTTGAGACAAGTGTTTTTTTTTTTTTGTTTTTTTTTTAAATATGTAATATAAATTTATGTATTTAATTTATGTTTTTGTCAGCCAGAAAGCTAAAATTTCATTATTGCTTCTTGAGACGAGTGTTTCTTGTTTTCTTTATTTGTCTCCTTATAGACAAATAAGTTTATTTCCTTGACTTATATGGTCATTGATATAGATAGACTATCCTCTTCCCTCCCCCCCCTTTTTTTTTTTTTTTTCTTTTTCTTCCCTTTCCTCTATATTTGCGAGCTTGTTTATTAATTATTTCGCTTGCGTAGACGGTTTGCTTCACAAGTGTTAAGATTAATATTTTGTAGCCTCCTTATGGACGCATTCATCTAGAAATTGTCTCAACATAATTCCCGAAGGTGGTATGCTTCCTTTCTCTCTCTTTTTTGTTTATTGCATCTCCAGTCTTCTTGATAGAGAATTATATAAGTTTACTATTATAATACTTAAGTGTTCTCCGGCGTTGTTTTTCCCTCCGGAACTTCTTGCGGCCCCCTACGTACCCCCTGACTCCTGCTACTATTATGCAGGAGTCGGTCGGTGACCATGGAACCCCTTGGAGATTTTTTGTTATCTCTCCGAGATGTTCCTGCGCCCTACTAGTACATCATTATTTTATGACATTAATTGCAGTCATTAGGGCTACCTATTTATTTGGTTTCTTCTTTATTCTTTCTTTTCTGTCTTTCCTTTCTTCTCCTCTTCTGTCTCCCTTGGTGGCGGTTCGAACTCATAATATGGGTTTCATTAACCCTTATATAAAACTTACCCTTACTATGTCATGGCCCCCATAAACATTTTGTCCTTAAATGTACAAGGCTTCAACGTTCCACAAAAAAGAACTAAAGCTCTACGTTCCTTTTCAGCTAGAAAAGCTCACATCATTTTCCTTCAAGAAACGCACTTTATCAATAACGCCTCCCCTAAATTTCTTTCCTCCTCCTACCCTCAATTCTACGCAGCATCAGCTACAACTAAGCAACGTGGGTCCCTGATTGGATTCCACCGCTCTACACCATTTACCCTTAATACACAAATATGTGACCCTGAGGGTAGATATGTTTTATTAACAAGCTTTATTGCTGATACTGAAGTCACATTGGTTTCGTATTACGCCCCAAATAAGCGTCCTGAAGCTTTTCTATCACATCTTTTCCAACTAATCGAATCACATAAATTTGGAACAATAATATTATGTGGCGACTCCAATACTACCATCTATCCCTTCTTGGATAAATCCCCGTCATCTCCTAACTCTCCTACCCATAAACGGTCCTTCCAATCTCTACTTACTTCTTTTAATTATGTTGATACCTGGCGGGAACTTAACCCAACTTCCAGAAATTTTACACATTATTCTTATCCACACAAATCTTTTTCACGAATAGACCATATTTTCCTCCCCTCTAGTATGCTCCCTGAAGTAATATCCTCTAATATAATCCCATTTCCATGGACAGACCATTGTGCGGTCACTGCTACAATTACCTCTCCAATACCTAGGTCACATGACACCACTTGGTGTATTAACGACTCCATCCTAACTCACCCCTCACACCGTTCAGATATTGAACTGGCTCTTAATGATTATATCTCATTTAATGACACTACTGATGTCTCTGCCCTTACACTATGGGAAGCCCATAAAGCTGTCATTCGGGGCAACTTGATACAAAAGACGAGATCTATTAAAAGAGATCGCAAGATTCTGTTCACCAAACTTGAAGCAAATTTTAACGCTTGTCATTTGGCTCATCAAGCTACCCCGAATGCAAACACTAACACTAAATTGGAAAGGGCCCGGCTTGAGTTGGATCTTTTTCTGACAGATTCAGCAGACAAACTCTTACGCAAGCGGCAACATACCCTATACCGCAAAGCCAATAAGCCCGATACCCCAATGGCCCGCAGCCTCAAGTCTATTGATCGTTCACAAGCTGCATTCCGACTTAGAACCTCCAGAGATGCATACACTAGTAACCCATTAAAGATCTTGGAAATCTTTCAATCTAAATTAGCTAAGCTCTATGACCCTGGCTTAATCTTAGATAAAAACAAAGCAGACACATTGTTCTCAGATGTTACACTTCCCACAATGACACCAGAACAGTGTGAATATTTGGAGAGTCCCATAACGGCATTGGAAGTTAAAGCTGCTATTAAAGAATTGAAGCCTCACAAGAGACCGGGCCCCGATGGGTTTTCTGCACTATACTACAAACAATTTGATTCGATTTTAACGCCTCTATTGACTAGAGCCTTCAATTCTTTGTTAGCTGGTCATTCGTTCAAAACCGAAACACTAACTTCCATCATAGCAATGATTCCCAAACCTAAATCTGACACTACCTCTTGGTCTAATTACCGCCCCATATCTCTTTTAAATCTAGACATTAAGTTATTAGCTAAGATCTTGGCAACTAGATTAAATAGCATTATAGGTAAACTTATCCATCGTGACCAAACTGGCTTCATGCCCTTGCGTCAAGCAGGGGATAATGTCAGAAGAGCACTTTTATTAATTCATGCCGCCAAAAAAAGACGTATCCCAACTTGCCTTATATCATTAGACATTAGGAAGGCGTTCGACTCAATCAGCTGGCCATATCTACAATATACTCTTCAAAAATGGGGTTTTGGGGAAAATTTCTTAACTTGGGTCTCCTCACTATACAGCACTCCGAAAGCTTATATTAAATATATGGGTTACAAATCAGCTATGATAGATATTAGGAGAGGTACTAGACAGGGTTGCCCTCTATCCCCTTTGCTTTTTGCCCTACTTATTGAACCCTTAGCATGTATTATTAGAAATAATCCTAATATCAAAGGAGTAGAATTAGGTGGACATCACCACAAATTGAGTCTTTTTGCAGATGACATCCTGATTTTTTTATCCCATCCCCATGTCTCAGCCCCAAATCTAGTAAATACTTTGGACAAGTTTGCAAAGATTTCTGGATTGTGTGTTAATCATGCCAAATCTAATGCCCTTAATATTTCCCTTTCGCCATCTGAGTTACAACAAGCTCAAACGTCTTTACCTTTCAATTGGGAATTGCACCATATTTCATATCTTGGAGTCCAACTCACTTCTTCTATATCCGACTTATTTTCAGCTAACTACTTACCCTTATTGAAGTCAACTACTAATCTGATGAAACAATGGTCTTCTCTTCCTTTATCTTGGATTGGGAGGATTAACGCTACTAAGATGTCAATCTTACCAAAGTTCCATTACCTATTCAGAGTTCTCCCCATACATATACCTCCTTACTTCTTGAGGCTCACTCAAAAGAGAGTGATGTCTTTTATATGGGGCTCTACAAAACCCCGTATACCCAGATCGACTGTTTATCTTGATAAATTGAAAGGTGGTCTGGGAATTCCTAACTTTTCCTCATACTACTTTGCTGCTCAGCTAGCACAACTCCCCAAATACCATTCTACAACAGAATCCCCTCTATGGGTAGCGATTGAATCAGTGGATATTGACCCCATTTCTGTGAATAATTTGCTCTGGTTAGCTCCTAAAGATAGACTAAACTTATCTAACCCCGTAACCAAACATTCTATAGCTATCTGGGACAAATATAGATCCACAAAAAGCCTACAATCCACTCATAACCCTCTACTCTCTTTTCTTCGAAATCCCTCATTTTACCCCGCCTGGAAATTTCCCCTATCATTTGCAGCTTGGTCCAGAAGAAACCTACTTCAATTTCACAATCTAGTTTCCTCCAATGATATTCTTACGTTCCCAACATTATGTGATTTATACAAACTCCCCATGAAGGAGCTCTTCCGCTATCTACAAATTAAGAACTTTTATACACCCTTCGTTGATACGGGATCCCCTCTTACCCAAATGACTCAATTTGAATGTATCTGTAACAGTGATCCCCATACTAGAGGATTAATATCACTTTTGTATAAACGCATCAATTCCACATCCGACGATACTTTACCATCCTATACGACTAAATGGGCACATGACATGGATAGAACATTCAGTAAAAGCGACTGGGATAATATATGGTCAGCTACTAAGCATTCCTCGCCAAACTGTTTTGCGTTGGAAACAAATTATAAGGTCCTTTCTCGATGGTACCTGGTTCCGGCCAGGATTGCCAAATTTGCCCCCTTGTACCCAAATTTATGTTTCAGAGGCTGTTCTGAACCGGGCACGCAGTTCCATATTTGGTGGCAATGTCCAATCGTTCAATCCTTCTGGAGTAAAATATTTAACATGGCCTCTACGGCCTTGGAAATACCAATCCCGCCAGACCCGGCACTGGCTCTCCTCAACCTCAAACCTCCTGAATTGAATAAATCACAATTCAAATTACTACTACATCTCACCACGGCGGCTAAACAATCTATAGCTAAGGCCTGGAAAACCCAAACTTTAGTTGTGGCTGAAACTAAACATAGAATTAACAGAGCCCTTATCTTTTCCAAAATGTCTGCTATTGAAGATAACAACATTACTACATACAATAAAATATGGAAACCATGGATTAAACACTTCTTACCCCCAGATTTTGATCAATTATTGTTGATGCCTTCTTGAAATACTTTAATATTTATCTATTAATATAATATTTAAACGGGGCCTTGATCTGACTGGACCGCCACCCGGGGAGACAACCTTTACCTTTATCTCTATTTTTCTATACCCATACCTTCTTTTCTATATATTTTACTTTTCTCCCATATTTCTTCTTCTTCTCTCTGTACTTCTTCTGTCTTTCTGCTCTGGTTAGTTTTGTTACTTGTGTAATACGGATTTTATACATATGCGATGTCCATTGCATGACTTATATATATACCTTTTAAGTTTCACTTTATCAATCACTAATATCTTTGTGTCTTAAAGATTTGTTAGGAAGGTCTCCACTAAACAATTGAGGTATGACAACGTTCATCTGGTGTATCCTTCTGGATAACCCAGCATACTCTCTCATACTTAATCGAGCCCCCATCTGCTCACAGCTTGCTCCCTTCGGGGGTGAGTGGATGGTCTGGAGGCATGATATTCTATCCTGATTATTGCTTATTTTCATTGCTCTAATCTTTTATACCTCTATTTGTATTGATATAATTGTTAATGAGGTTTATCCTCTACTACCTTTCTTTCAATATGTATTTTTAGTGATTGCTGTATTTATTTACAATTCTATTCTTGATCAGAATGTAATGTTCATTATACTTGCTATTTACTTGTAAAATCTAATAAAAATATTAAACAAAAAAAAAAAAAAAAAAAAAGATATGTTTCTTATTCTGTGATGATTTTAATGCAACATTAAAATTTTATTTTTACTGATATTTTATTTTTCCTTTTGATATTTTTGGCACATATAAATCCCCATTTGCCTCTGGTTCCTGGTGGGATAGCGGATCCTGCTATTTAATACTTTGATTGTTCTTAAGGGGAAGATACCTGTTTATTTTCATGCCAAGCCCCCCACCAATTATATACACCCAAGAATATTCCTCTTCTTCCAATGTGGCCTAGGGAGGTCAAAAGGTTGGACACCCCTGCATTCCATCCATTTTTTGTTTTGTTTACAAAGACAAGTAACAGTAACGTTGGTTAGCACTAGTATAAGGGAATAAGCTACAGTTTGGTAGAACACAGCTAGTTCTGAAGGACAAATGCTCACAGAAAAAGTCTCTAACAGTGCATACCACCACCATTATGATAGTATGTGATTTCACAGAAAACCACTGTAGAACCCCGATGGATTCTATTAATGCTTTATAAATAAATAATAGTACCTGCAGTTACAAGAGGACAGGCTGAAGGCAGATACGACTTTGTCTTTTCTCGTATATTCGTCATCACTTTTCTGACACATTCTTTTTGATTAATTCCCTTCCTGCCATATGCACAAGGTTATTGCATGCCTCAGGCACTTTCTTATAGACTTTGTAGTCTTCAAAATCCATATTGACTTATTCTTTCATCCCTATGAACATTTCTATTGTTAAATGTTTTTCAACTGTCTGATTTAGGTCATTTCTCCAATGTAGAACCAGTAGCTGTGTAAACCAGCTTTAGTACATTGGTTCTTTACAACCGATACAATAATTTTTTTTCTGTCCTATTAATGTACCGTATAAACTCGAGTATAAGCCGAGTTTTTTGTGCTGAAAATGCCCCCTCGGCTTATACTCGAGTCACCTTTTTGCACCTGATCTCCCAGACTTTGGGGACCCAGTACCGGCCGTAACTTGGTACAAATGTAGCACCGTTTTTTCAAAGCCGGGCACTCCTTCCATAGACTCCCGAGTTAAACGTCAGTCTAGTCATGGACACAGCGAGGCATGGGCACAGTGAGGCATGGGCACAGTGAGACACGGACACAGTGAGGCATGGACACAGTGAGGCATGGGCACAAAGAGGCATGGACACAGTGAGGCACAGTGAGGCACCGTGAGGCATGCAGATGGACACCCTAGGCTTATACTCGAGTCAATACGTTTTCCCAGATTTTTGTGGTAAAATTAGGTGCCTCGGCTTATATTAGGGTCGGCTTATACTCGAGTATATACGGTACTTCAAGTAGGTAGTGTTAAACTCTATGTTTTTTTTTCTACTTGTAGCCCTTACTATATAGAAGTTAAAATGTTTTAAATTAGATCAAACCCCTATCTGGATGTTGGTTAGTTTATTATTATTATTATTATTATTATTATTATTATTATTATGTACCACAAAAAATTGCCATGTTTTTTCATGTAGAAAATAGTGTTTCCAACTTTTTAATCCTTTTCTACATTTCAGTTCGCCTGGTCTCCTTCAACTTCTGTGCAACAACTTCTGTCTATATGTACGTGCTACAGTGATGGCTGTATGTCATTACATTGAACTAGCTATCTGCAAGTGCCAGTGGCAGACCATGCTTGTTCAATGTGTGCTGTCAGTGCTGTTTATATTTTCCTCCAAAAGCACATGGGATAGGGTGTCAATGCAGGAGAGCAATTAGTAGGCAGGGACAGAGCATTGTCAACTCATAGAAAGAAGTGCCTGAATAAGGACCTCCATGGCGAGGTTAGTGGTCATTATTTTAAAGATTACCTAAATTACCAGTGTTGCTCATGTTTTCTATGTGTAGCGACCTCACCCCATCTCTTTTGTCTAGGGGCATGTCACACGACAGGGTGAGATGCGCTACGGCCCATGTCCTCCCCATGGCTGTGGGTGAGGTGAAAGCCAGTATCAGTATCTTCCTCGGGCCAATGTGCTTTAGTTATGAAACTCAGTCCTGCTATGCTGGCACCCTCCTTTGCTCCCATTAACCAGAGTCCACACACCGATCACAGTCCAACTCTTGCTTTATTGTAAGCTCCACAATAAACAGTGCTTCTGTAGCCAACTGGTTGGAACATTTTAACAGCCTGATACGGTGGGATGAGCAGGTCGAAGCACTATCCTGATTTCAATCTAAACCACGGTGATTTCACCAGCGGTTATCGTAGCCTTGATTAGCACAGAACATGGAACTTGTGAGTCTCTACCTGCAACTCAAGAGAACGTATTTAGGAGTACCTTCGCTGCGCTGTGGCCCCTATCAGGGGAAGATGTCCCTCTAAGGGAGTTACCGGAGGCCCATCCGTCACCGGGTTGATGCTGCTCCGGACTCTCCGGACGGGAGACCTCCCTGGCCTCCTCACCTCAGATGCGGGTCCCGTCCACCTCGGGGACCCTCGGATCACTTCGCCCTTGCGGGACCCAGTCGAAGTTACTGGGCCCCAGGCCTACAATCTAGTATCTCACCCCAGGGCTGAAGGTGCCTGGGATGGACTCCAACTCCATTCCGATCAAGCCTAGGGCGCCTGGGCCGGAACTGCGAACCGCCCACACCCAGGCCTAAGGTGCCTGGGTGCGTGAAGAGAAGATCCTCGAAGACCTCGTGGCGAGGGAGTCTCTCCCTTTTATCTCCTCCCATCGACCCCACGGCAGGTTCCCCGCCCTCGCCGTACCGTCTCCGGAAAGGGACAAAAAGGGTAGCACTGTGGCAGTGATTCTACCTTGAGCCTGCGGGTACCCCGCCACCCACAGGCCAAGGAGAATAATACACCACCCAATCCTCCACGAATACAAAGGTGTCCAAAACCTCTCACAATTACACACCTGGGTCATACTACCACCCAGGTGTATCCCAACTAAATTTAAAGACCCCGCTACATATGTGACTGATCTTTTTGCCATTTTTGAATTACCGTGCCTTGTTCTGCCCTGTGTTTCTGTGTGGAAGTGTCCATTTTAATAGAGGCTGGACTTTGCTTTCTCATGTCATGTCCTCATGATCTGATCAATAGTGGGGAAATATTCAAGAAGCATCACAAGAGATGCAGAAAGCACAGATCCAGAGACTTGCTGAAGCAGTAGCAAGAAAATCCTTGCAGGTCCTCTGATACAGCTTCCTCTCTAGCAAGAACAGTGAGACCAAAGTAGTAATATAACCAAATCTCACTCCAAGTCTCAAGATACTAGCAGTCAGAGGCACATTTCATTAGATTTATTAAGACTCATTTACTATGGTCTGTCTTTGTATTTCCTTTTTTTAGAGAGTTACTACTAGGGGGATCTGTATTATATATCCCTCTTGAGTTAAGGATTCCAGCCTACTGATACTTTGAATTATCACTGTGACTTCCTCTATTTGGATTTTTCGACTGAAAAGGAAGACTTTCTTCTTATATCCAGTTTCTCTATATGTGACTTTTGAAGTCATACGTACCGTTTACTCAGAAATTACAGGTAGCCATCTTTATGTGTGTGTGGGGTGCCATTTTTTTTCTATTGCTACTAACTGTCCAACTTGACTCTGGATTAGATATTAATTATACCTGTCTTATTTTTAGCTGGTTTGCCCATTTTTGCCTCGCCAGCATTGCACATTCTTTGCGTGGCTTGTTTCTTTCCTCTATTGGATGTCGATGTTGGCTACATGCTAACCAAGAATCGTAGTTACAAGGTACCTCTTCTCTCTCCTTTTTTTTTTTCTTCTTCTTCCCTGTTATTCATGTTTTTCACACCTATTTTTGGTTCTTTGGCATTCTCTCAATGCTTACCCAAATGCATGTGTCGGTATTTTATTTATAAATCAATGTCTTTGTTTTTATATAGAGTGAGATCCCTTTCTTGCTTCAACAACTACTGTTTTCCTGAATTTGCATCCTGAAGAAGCCCCAAGGCGAAAAGCGTTGATGCATTTAGGTTTTCATCATCTATATGTACTCATATGTATGTATATATATATATATATATATATATATATATATATATATATATATATTGTCCTTGTATTAAATTTCATTTATGTGGTTCTCTTTTTCTATTGAACATTTATATATTTTTTATATATCTCTATTGTTTACTGTGCCGCTGAAAGTCAGAGTAGGGCCCATATCCCTATTTTTTTTTCCTTTTCTTTAAGACTCACTAGCCTCAATGCTTTAACAAGCTATCAACATATAACTGTTTCAACCCTTAGAGATTACATTTGCTCATTATAAGTATATTCAGTTAATGTGGCATGTAGTAATGATTCACAAAATCTTTTTAATTCCTTTTTATTTGTATTTGTCTCTGTTCTTTTACACAGCAGCAAACTTCAACAGTTACAACAGTTACAAATAGAACTATAGCTTGCACTTGGCTGGTCCTAAGGCAAGAAATAATACAGGTGTTTTTAACATCTTTAATACCAGTAGATCTATCCAATGTCATTTCAGCTAATGGGTATATTATTTGATGCATAAAGCTGACATAAAAAGTCCCAAGTAGTATAGAGACCTACAAAACACAGGGACAGAGACTGACAAATGCTAGTTGCTCAAACGTGTATTCCTGTTGGGCTACAGCAAGGTTATTTCAATATGTACTAACAAAATGTGCTATTTGTTCATTAAGTAATTTAAAGCTTTTTAGGATCTTTGTATCTAACAGACGCAGCAGTTAAAACATGATGAATTCAGTCATTATTCATATGTCAAACCAAACATTATTTAAATGAGCATGTCATAATACAGCAAATAAATTATTACAATAGTGAATTTTAACAGAATTCCTTTGAACAACCGTTTGTGTAATTGTGTTTAGCTTTGAGGTATTCACACACTGCATGTATTTGTATTTCTCAATATAACATGTGTGAAAATTCTGGGATGGTAGCTTTTGCCCCTTAATTTATCTTTCAGGCCATCAAGGCTGGGTGCACACTTGAGAAGTGGCTCACAGCAGGAGTCCGGTGTGTCTCCATTCACCTTTTTAGGTCAGATTTCAGCCTGAATTTTTGGCTGAATTCAGACCTGAAACAGACCAAAAGATGCACGGGGGTCCTGTGCAATTCACCCCAGTGCCGATGTGGAGATGTGTGAACCAGTTCCATAGAGAGTCAGTCACAATCTCCTGCCATGCAAACTGGATGCGGAGAAACCCGCATCAAATTCGCAATAGTGTGAACCCAGCCTTAGGGTACACATATGATCTAATGCCAAGCTACGAGCACTGTCACATATATCCTTTGTGAGGATGGTCATACTTCAAAAAGATCTGGTGGTTGTGATGGCACTGAATAAAGTTCTGTTGGGAGGGGGCTCCCACAATATGTGTATTTTTTAAATCTATAGGTTGAATGTAAAAGATATATATTTTAATGTAACTAATTTCCACTTATTTAACCTAAAGCTGAATTCCAGATATAGATTTTTTTTTTCATTGTTTCATTGGTCACGCTTGGACCAATGTAAGTATGCATATGCCATACTCGTGGGACTGCTGTAGAAATGGAGAATCACTGTAGTAGTCACCACTACTATGTGATCGCACCTTTATTCTGAGTCCTGTGCTGAAAGGCTGTCCTGCTACCTAGTGAACACAGGGGATCACTTGGTACAGGCACCATTCACAGAATGTTTTTTTCTTCTATAAATACAAAGTGTTCTGTGATTGGATGAGGTATAGATCGTGATGTCACTACTCTGTCTCTCCACCAAATCCAATCAGAAAATGCATTGCATTCATTGAGTATAAATTCAAGGTGTTCTGTGAGTGGTGCCCATGCAGACTGAATAATCCCCACTGTCTCCAATCAATTTAACTGAACAAGACACCAAACTCAAAAAATAAGATATTAAAAATAGCAAATTTAGAGCCTGCACACTAAAAATCCCTGGTGCAATCACAAGCTCTCTCATGGAGATTTGACAATGGCTTTACTCATAAATATTGCTCAACATTAAAGCTACCCAACAGAAATTTAAATGCCATATCCAGGGGCATAACGATAAACCAGTGTAGCACCATCTAGTGCGGTATCAGTGTAATGAAGGCACATGTATGTTTTTGGCTCATGCTAAAATTAGTCTATGAATCTGGGTCAAAAGTTTACTCCAGTTTAGGGCTGGATGACTCCTATAGGCAGGTCTCTGGTACCTCCCGCTAGTTCTGGAAGGTTGGAGAACCTTCTGGAAACTGGAGGGCAAAGGCCAGGAGGGTTGATCTGCATACTTGGGGGAGTTTGGTCAATCCCCAGGTAGTGGGCCTGGCATGGTGGCTAGGCTAGCCCTTAAATCTGAATGAGGCATGCTGGCAGAGAGTCGGGTGGAGGATGGAGTGATGAGCAGACTGCCAGTGGCCCTTGAGGAGAATCCCTGCCGGGGGGAAGATACTGTCACATTAGGGTCACTGCACACTATAAAACAACGGAAGGTAGAGCAAGATGCACGCTACAGATGACGCCAGAGCGATGAAACGCGTAGGGAGGAGTTTCAATGCGTCTTTGCATCACTTCCGGTCAGGGCTGTAGATAGGATTTTTCTCGGCGCCTGTGTCTGCATTGTATGTCTTAAACATTTTGTAGCAATGTGAGTATGTGTCCACATCTTTTTATTGGAATAAAAGTTTTAAAACCGTATCGCGCTAGGGGCAATCTTCTCTCCTCTATATGACAATCTTGGAGAAATGCTAATATCACGGATTGACCATCTCCCATAGTGCTACACAGTGGCAAATACTGTGGCTGCGCAACACCCCTGGGGGGTAAGAAACACCTACATCGCTTTTCAACACATGTAATAAGCCTTTCTGGAAGACAGCGCTGGGCTTGAGTCTTTCCTTTACCTTGCCCTGGGAGATCTTCTGTAGCAGCCAAGTGGGCTAATAAAGAAGCAGCCAGGTGGGCTGGTAGTTCTTGCAGTCAGTAGAACTGGGATCGTTGTCTATGTTGGAGTTACTCCTGTATGCACCCTTACAACATTTTGTGTTACTTTTCAAAAGGGACTGAGAGTTCCAAGTCCTTAAAGGGCTTTTACTTTTCTGTCAGCAGACTTTCAGCAGTTGGGAGTGAGATCAATCTGGAGTTGTACATAGGGAAGAAGAGACAAATCAGAGTTAAACATAGGGACTAAGTTGTCCCTGGTTTTGTTGCCATCAAGTTGGGCATCCCATAATTAATAATCCCCATCCAAGTCATTACCCCTAATAAAACATAAAAACAAAGCTCAAAGACTGTTGCTTGTTTCTGGAGAAAGTGTGCAGAATAATTCTTGCCTAGCTGTGCAGGAGTGGGGAACCCAATTACCAGCGGCTCATTCGAAGATGAGCGCTACACCAGGAAGAATGTTGGCTAACGCCCTGAAGCAGACAAAACGTTGTTACTATATCTTACACATAGACCCATATGGTGGAGGAAAGGGAGCTTTTAAATCCTCTGATATCATCCTGTGCTTTAAGAACTACTATGAAGTATTTAACAATATTCTGTTCAATCTCTCCCCCCTCTCAAGACTGTCCTATACTAAGGACTTGGGTCTGCCACAATTTTCAATGACTCACAGAGATGCCATGGATCACTCTTTTCCTGAAGATGAATTCCTAACTGCCTTCTTTCCGATGAAGCCACACTAATGCCGCGTACACACGGTCGGAATTTTCGACAGAAAAAGTCTGATGGGAGCTTTTGGTCGAATGTTCCAACCATGTGTATGCCCCATCAGACTTTTTCTGTCAGAATTTGCGATGGACTTAGATAGAGAGCAGGTTCTCTATTTTTCAGTCGGAAATTCCGACGGAGGTTTTCCCGTCTGAAATTCCGACTGAGGTTTTCCCGTGTGTATGCGGCATAAGTCCCGCAAAGGATTTTCAAGACAGTATTATTAAACATTTAGTTAATTTCTCATGTTGAGAATTTGTTAAATCATACAACATTCTAGAGACGGGAGCGATCCTTTCAGACACATGTCTGTCATTTGCAACCTGTATGAAGACTTGACCGTATGCTCTAATTATTGACTGATCTCTATGATAATAACTTTAAACATTTTCACAAAAAAATTGTATAACTTATTCCTCCCACATCTTTCCTTACTTACAGACCCAGACCAAATATTTTTTTACCCCAAAGAGAGCGGCCAAAGATAATGTAACACAACTCGGCTTTGATATATCATATATGTAGGCTCAACATGTAAGCTCTATTGATGCTAAGAAAACGATTGATAAAGTGAATTGAAGTTCACGGAGGCCACTATTCACCAAATTGGTATTGGTCCAAACGTGTCTCAATGGATTAAAGTGTTTGTCTCTGCAAAAGAAACCCTTTTAGACTATTTTACCCAACATAATGGTACAAGTCAGTGTTGTCCCATATACCTGTTAATATTTTTTCCCACCCTAGGACCACTGTTGCGTCATATTAGATGCAATCTTAACATTTCTGGATACCCCTCCAATCACGGTCATCACAAACTAGCAGCATATGTGAATGATTTATTTTTCTTTATCACAAATCCTGAAATCTGCCTACCAAACGTATTGTAGGCATTCAAAACCTATGGTAAACTAGCATATCTCAAGGTAAATATACAGAAATTGAAAACCATGAATATCCCAGTCCTTGATTATCAACTGGCAACCATTCAAGGATCCTATGCATTTAAATAGTCAAACACAACAATTACATACCCTGGATCAAAGACTTCTTCTCTTGATTCAACAAAAATGTCCAGCAATTTCCAAAATTATCACCCATCACCTCCTATACTTAATACAAGCCATGTCTATTAATATGTCAAAACACTTTTTATTGAGAATTGGTAGAGAATCACTCAAATAAATCTTCAAAATCCCACCACATCTATGAAACCTTAATAGCTCTCCCAAAATTAAATAGTGTTTTGTTCACAGATCAATGCCTTTACTATGTTCCAAACTATAGATTAATGCAGAAATGCAACAACTAAAGAATAGGTGGCCATTGAACAGGACTTCTCACCTTAACTACTAGCAGCATAACTTGGCTACCTTGCTTGCCCCTCTTCCACCTTTCCACATACCCTGACCTCCCATCTGTAGCTTCTTAGAAACATTCCCTTCCAAATCCTAAAAGCTAATGTCTTCTTCTCACAACTCTGTCATGCTCCCAGTTGGAAGAAATCCAGTTTGCCCCATACTTTCAGGATTGCTCCTTCACAGCCTACATATTCTAGGAAACTTTAGACTACGCCGTTTTACAACAGGAGGACAGTTTCAACTATATCCTGGAAATTCAAAACATGATCTCTTCCACTTGACTTTTGGAGATCTATGCAAATTTCCTTCTTTACTCACCATAGAGGACACAACCGTTCAACCTACTTACACCCTTCAAGTGAATATGTTCTGGCAAAGGTAAAGTCACAAAGCTATGTGCTTCTTACTTTCCCGGCAGACAATTATGCCCCACTGTACATAACCCACACAATAAGTGGGAAAAAACTGGGTATTACCTTCACCAAGGGCTGTTACTGATTAAAATTTTCGTGTTCGACTAATCGTTTTTTTTTAAATCGATTAATCGAATAATTTTGATTAATTATAACGCACATACAGATCCAGCTACTTTTAGCTGATCTCCTTGCAGGCTGATTCCAAGTGCAGCTGCCAACCAGTGGAAAATGGATAGCAGGATACAAAAAACACACAAAGGCAGCGCTCGATGGGAATAGCATTAAAACTTTTATAGTCTTCAAGTAGGTAACAAAATAAATATTGCACTGGAGATAAAATCGATGTAGCTACATAAACTGTAAAAATGGTGCGAGTAATACCAAACGGTAGCAAAAGCAGTCATAAAAACATGTAGCTAAGTATGATACTGGTATAAAAATGTGTACAACAATACCACTGCTGAATCCAGATGAGGAGGGGTTAACATCAGTCCGTCGGCATGTAGATGTCCCGTGAAGGGAACTATCACAACTCTCAGTGGATGGCTGTAGAATCCCAGGTTGATAGCGGGAAGTGTAACAGCCCTTGCGTGTGGCAGATAGTAAGGTCCCGCCGGCATGCAGATATGAAGGCACAGCAAAGGAGCCCTTCATATGGACACGGCAAGCTCCACCGGTGTCCGTGGCATCACCGGATCTCCGACGGAACTCCCTGAAGCCGGCGGAGAGGTGAGTACGGATCAAAAGAATTTTGATCGATCAAAAGAATTTTGATCGATCAAAAAACTTAATCGATTAATCGAGGAATTAATAGTTAATTTCCACAGCCCTAATAATTTTTTTTATCCATAAAACGTCTATAGACAATAAAAAACAGGATATAAAGTTCTTTCTAGATGGTATAATGTCCAACCAGGGCTTTTTTTTTGCAGGAACGTGGGGGAACGCAGTTCCGGCACCTCCAGAACCGAATTGCAAAGGGTGCTGGGGTGTGCTGGAGGGTCTAATGATAATGGCTGCTGGGGAATCTCTTGTTGCTGGAGGGGATCTATTTTTGCAGAGGAAGGGGGTGTATTGTTGCTGGGGAGGTCTTCTGTTGCTTGTAGGGGATCTATTGTTGCTGGGAGTGGGTCTTATGTTGCTGTGGGGTCAATTGTTGCTGGGAGGGGGGTCTTTGTTGCTGTATGCTGGAGGGTCTGTTGATGCTGGCTGCTCGGGAATCTATTGTTGCTGAATTGGATCAATTTTTGCAGGGGGGGTATATTGTTGCTGGGAGGTCTATTGTTGCTGAGGTTGGTCTTATGTTACAGGGGGTCAATCATTGCTGGGAGGGATCTACTGTTAAGGGAGGGGTCTTATGTATCTGGCTGCTGAAGGGTCTATTGATGCTGACTGTTGACACATTGTTGCTGGGGTGGATCTATTGTCACTGGGGTGTCTATTGTTGTTAGATCTATTTTACTTCCTTTCTTGTTATCATTAACAAATTCCATACAAAATAGTTAACACCACAAAATTATACTTGGTTCTGTATTCTCTAAAAGAGGTGGTACTGGGTGGTGGGTAATGGGTGGACCTAAGGATTGATGCTCAGAGGTGGGTAGAAGGCGGAGTCAAGGGGTTACTTGGAACGGAAGAGTTCCTGCACCTATTCTTTGAGAAAAAAAGCACTGTGTCCAACCAAACGACACAAACTTTTCCCCACCACCTTTGGTGGCATTTTAGGACCACAGAGGGAGCTGTGATACACACTATGATATGTTTTCTGAACCTGCCTAGCTACAGTATATGTTCCTTTTGGAATGTGATCCATGATCCAAGAAGATTACAGATACTGACTTGGGCCAACACTCAACTAGATATCTACTGTTTAACTGTTATGCAGACTACATCCTACTGTAACGTCTTCCAGTATTGCATTAACAAAACTGCTCATATGATTGCACCTTGATTTAAGTTCTTTACATTGCTGCTGTGTGCAATGACCATATTCCTTTGAACCTTGTATTGCAAAAACGTTGTTAAATGAAGGATTAAAGAAACAATGTTCTTTGACTATCATTTGATGTCTATGAGCAGCTTATTACTATCACAGAGGTTAGGAAAAAATAGATAGTTATACATAACAAATACAAGTGTATATGAGCAAAATGAAAATGATAGGTTTACATTTTCTTTTATCAAAATTACATTTTAGTACCCTGAAATTCCTTTGCTCTCGCTCTGTTTATGCATCATCTTCTAATACCCATTTTTCTGCACTTTTACACATAATTCTATTTGCATAGTTAATATATTTTTTATTTGTTATTCATTTATTACTTCTATCAGTCTTCTTTTGTATCAGTCTTCTTCTCAATCCTTTATTATCTGTGCATTCTACAACATTATTCTCCTGCACATTCCTGTTTAATTCTTTCTTTGTCATTTTTTATTAATCTTTTTTTTGTCTGTCTATATTATCCCATTGTTCCTTTTCTTTGACTGTACGGATATATTCCTCTTGATACTCCCACTCTTCATTACTGCTTGAGGTCAGATTAACCCGCACAGTCCTTCCCCTTCTTTACCAGTTGCTTATCCCTGATTCATTTTGCCAGAATAAAGAAAAAAGGTTTGCTGGAGCGATAAAAAAAAAAAAAAAAGAAAGATTTCAGCTCAGGGACAAGGCACGTGCCTTCTTCACATTACACTTCCCAATCATCTGACGTTCTTATCCCCTCAGAGAGTCTGAGATGCAGCACTCCTAGCCCTCTCTGACGGACAGCTCCATCTGCTGTGTCACTGCCTTGGTGTTAGAAGTGGCTATGACTGACGTCAGAAGATAGACAGAAAAAAGGGCACATGAAAAAAAAAAACACAATCGCATTGAATTTGGCAGAAGGAAGACAAAGTTTGTTTCATCTCACTGCAGACAGTTAAAACATGACTGAAGTCATGAACAACAAAACATCATTAGGATCTGAGAGATTTAAAGTTACATGGCATCAAGAGGCTTCTCAGCTTCCCTTACCATAAATATCAGTGAGAAAGGCATCTAATAAAGGTGAAATGCCAGTGCTCTAACCCTAGCATATTCAATTTTAATGCAATACATTGTGTCAGTGAACAGATTATAACAAAACATGCATAGTTCTAAATAATGACACCCCATGTGGGCAACAGAATGCCATACCAATACCAGTAGAATAAGAGCTTTGGAACAAGATCGCACTACAGTCACAATAGATTCTAATTTAGAAAAATTGGTTTATATATAATTCGCAGACTAGGCAAAGTTTTCCTGCCAGCCAACCTTGCCTGTAGGGGACTGAAAATACTTATGTTCTCTCTTACTGTAAGAGCACGTATGTTTCCCCTACCACTATGCAATTAATCCTGTTCAAGGTAATTTTGTAACATGTCCTCAGAGAGGTAGCCATCTTTCTCCCTATAGGTTGCCTTGGTGAGTTTTGTCACATTTTCTGTTGTCAGGCTATAGGAAGTATACACAATTTGCTAGCGCTCAACCAT
The DNA here is from genome assembly GCA_029206835.1 of Rana muscosa. Classification (NCBI taxonomy): domain Eukaryota; kingdom Metazoa; phylum Chordata; class Amphibia; order Anura; family Ranidae; genus Rana; species Rana muscosa. Next base: position 541,402,666 of record CM055117.1, on the reverse strand, counting down.
CCTGTGGGTATGCAAAAGTCTGTAGTTAAAGATCCATTTAATGTGGCTTAAAGCCATTGAGAAAAGGGATAAATTAAATGCTTCCTGTAAAAGATGGCATATTCTTTTTGTGTTAACAAACTTTTTAATAAATATGAATTCAAATAACACAGTATAACTGAAATGATTATATTCCAGAAATACACATAAAACTGATCAGTTAACTGCTGCGAGTGAGAATATTAATTGTTTACATTGCAATAAGAACAAAGTCAACAATATACCCTAAGTGCTGGTTCACACTGGGGCGACAAACGCTCCGACATTAGGAGCTCATGTCGCATGACGTGTGAAAATCAATGTTTCCCTATGGGAGCCGTCTTAACTGGTCCGACACATGTCGGTCCGACATTAAAAATTCTCCCTGTACTACTTCTGTCCGACTTTGATCCTACTTCAGCCCATTGACTATCATTGAAGTCGGATCAAAGTCGGATCCTTGTCCTAACCATACGACTTTGGCATCCGACATTGTGATTACAGCAGCAGTAAAAGGAATTTATCTCACCCTGGGATTGTTTTGATTGGTCAAAGGACAAGTCAGACTAGCACAATGTCGGATCAAAGTAGTATCCTGTTCATGAATGTCGGACCAATGTCGGACCAATGTCGGACCAATGTCGGACCAATGTAGGACAGATGTCGCAGAGCAAAGTAGGATGAAAGTCGTGTCGTATAGTGTGAACCCAGCCTAAGTGCTGGTTCACACTGGGGCGACAAACGCTCCGACATTAGGAGCTCATGTCGCATGACGTGTGAAAATCAATGTTTCCCTATGGGAGCCGTCTTAACTGGTCCGACACATGTCGGTCCGACATTAAAAATTCTCCCTGTACTACTTCTGTCCGACTTTGATCCTACTTCAGCCCATTGACTATCATTGAAGTCGGATCAAAGTCGGATCCTTGTCCTAACCATACGACTTTGGCATCCGACATTGTGATTACAGCAGCAGTAAAAGGAATTTATCTCACCCTGGGATTGTTTTGATTGGTCAAAGGACAAGTCAGACTAGCACAATGTCGGATCAAAGTAGTATCCTGTTCATGAATGTCGGATGGATGTCGGACCAATGTCGGACCAATGTCGGACCAATGTAGGACAGATGTCGCAGAGCAAAGTAGGATGAAAGTCGTGTCGTATAGTGTGAACCCAGCCTAAGGCCTGGTTCACACTTGTCCGACAAACGCTCCGACATTAGGAGCTCATGTCGCATGACGTGTGAAAATCAATGTTTCCCTATGGGAGCCGTCTTAACTGGTCCGACACATGTCGGTCCGACATTAAAAATTCTCCCTGTACTACTTCTGTCCGACTTTGATCCTACTTCAGCCCATTGACTATCATTGAAGTCGGATCAAAGTCGGATCCTTGTCCTAACCATACGACTTTGGCATCCGACATTGTGATTACAGCAGCAGTAAAAGGAATTTATCTCACCCTGGGATTGTTTTGATTGGTCAAAGGACAAGTCAGACTAGCACAATGTCGGATCAAAGTAGTATCCTGTTCATGAATGTCGGATGGATGTCGGACCAATGTCGGACCAATGTCGGACCAATGTAGGACAGATGTCGCAGAGCAAAGTAGGATGAAAGTCGTGTCGTATAGTGTGAACCCAGCCTAAGTGCTGGTTCACACTGGGGCGACAAACGCTCCGACATTAGGAGCTCATGTCGCATGACGTGTGAAAATCAATGTTTCCCTATGGGAGCCGTCTTAACTGGTCCGACACATGTCGGTCCGACATTAAAAATTCTCCCTGTACTACTTCTGTCCGACTTTGATCCGACTTCAGCCCATTGACTATCATTGAAGTCGGATCAAAGTCGGATCCTTGTCCTAACCATACGACTTTGGCATCCGACATTGTGATTACAGCAGCAGTAAAAGGAATTTATCTCACCCTGGGATTGTTTTGATTGGTCAAAGGACAAGTCAGACTAGCACAATGTCGGATCAAAGTAGTATCCTGTTCATGAATGTCGGATGGATGTCGGACCAATGTCGGACCAATGTCGGACCGATGTCGGACAGATGTCGCAGAGCAAAGTAGGATGAAAGTCGTGTCGTATAGTGTGAACCCATCCTAAGGCCTGGTTCACACTGGGGCGACAAACGCTCCGACATTGGGAGCTCATGTCGCATGACGTGTGAAAATCAATGTTTCCCTATGGGAGCCGTCCTAACTGGTCCGACACATGTCGGTCCGACTTTGAAAATGCTCCCTGTACTACTTTGGTCCGACTTTGATCCGACTTCAGCCCATTGACTATCATTGAAGTCGGATCAAAGTCGGACCGCAGTCTTGCATGGTCCGACTTTGGCATGCGACTTGTGCTCTCCTGCTCATGAGGGGAACTCCAGGCCAAATTTTAAATAAAAAACCGGCGTGGGTTCCCCTCCAGGAGCATACCAGGCCCTTGGGCCTGGTCTGGATTTGAACGGGCGCCCCTACGCCGGAAAAACTGCGTGGGGGTCCCCCCAAAATCCAAACCAGACCCTTATCCGAGCACGCAACCTGGCCGGCCGCAGGGGAAGAGGGGGGACAAGAGAGCGCCCCCCCTCCCTCCTGAACCGTACCAGGCCGCATGCCCTCAACATGGGGGGTTTGGTGCTCTGGGGCAGGGGGGCGACCTGCGGCCCCCCCACCCCAGAGCACCCTGCCCCCATGTTGATGAGGACAGGGCCTCTTCCCGACAACCCTGGCCGTTGGTTGTCGGGGTCTGCGGGCGGGGGGCTTATCGGAATCCGGGAGCCCCCTTCAATAAGGGGGTCCCCGGATCCCGCCCCCCCACCCTATGTGAATGAGTATGGGGTACATCGTATCCCTACCCATTCACCTGGTGGAAAAAAATTGCAATAAAAAAACACTACACAGGTTTTCAAAGTAATTTATTGCACAGCTCCGGGGGTCTTCTTCCGACTTCCGGGGGTCTTCTTCCGACTTCCGGGGGTCTTTTCCGACTTCGAGGGTCTCCGGTGTCGTCTCCCGCTCTCCGGTTCTTTCTTCCGCCGGGCCTCCGCTAACTTCTTTTTAGCTCTCTTGCTAACAGAGGCCCGGTCTTCCCGTTGTCTCGTCCGGCTCTCCGTTGTCCTTCTGCCGGCCCCTCCACTAACTTCTTTTTAGCTCTTTCGCTAGTGGAGGAGCCGGGCTTCCCGTCGCCGTCGGCTTCTTCTTCCCTCTTCTCCTCCTCGATGTTGATGCGTCGCTTCTTCCCGCTGTAATACTGGCTCTCCGCTCCGCTCCGCATTAATATAGGCTTCTCATGACGTCACAGTCACATGTTCCAGGGCACACGGCCCCAGAGCATGTGACTGTGACGTCATGGGAACATGTGACTGTGACGTCATGAGAAGCCTATATTAATGCGGAGCGGAGCAGAGAGCCAGTATTACAGCGGGAGGAGGCGACGCGTCAACATCGAGAAGCAGAAGAGGGAAGAAGAAGCCGACGGCGACAGCGACGGGAAGCCCGGCCCCTCCACTAGCGAAAGAGCTACGAAGAAGTTAGTGGAGGGGCCGGCAGAAGAACAACGGAGAGCCGGACGAGACAACGGGAAGACCGGGCCTCTGTTAGCAAGAGAGCTAAAAAGAAGTTAGCGGAGGCCCGGCGGAAGAAAGAACCGGAGAGCGGAAGATGACACCGGAGACCCTCAAAGTCGGAAAAGACCCCCGGAAGTCGGAAGAAGACCCCCGGAAGTCGGAAGAAGACCCCCGGAGCTGTGCAATAAATTACTTTGAAAACCTGTGTAGTGTTTTTTTATTGCAATTTTTTTCCACCAGGTGAATGGGTAGGGGTACGATGTACCCCATACTCATTCACATAGGGTGGGGGGCCGGGATCCGGCGGCCCCCTTATTGAAGGGGGCTCCCGGATTCCGATAAGCCCCCCGCCCGCAGACCCCGACAACCAACGGCCAGGGTTGTCGGGAAGAGGCCCTGTCCTCATCAACATGGGGGCAGGGTGCTCTGGGGTGGGGGGCCGCAGGTCGCCCCCCTGCCCCAGAGCACCAAACCCCCCATGTTGAGGGCATGCGGCCTGGTACGCTCTCTCGTCCCCCCCTCTTCCCCTGCGGCCGGCCAGGTTGTGTGCTCGGATAAGGGTCTGGTTTGGATTTTGGGGGGAATGAATCACAGCGCGACCTGGAGCTACTTACAAGGCAACTCTAAGTTGCCTGCAGGACAGGAGACATTCCAGTGGCCAATCAAACAAGAATCAGCTCTGTGGGAGGGAGGGGGGAGGGAGAGGTTTGCCTGAGAAATGTATGTTTTCTTCCTGGAGAGTCGCTCCTATTAAGACAGTGAGAGGCGACTCCCATTGAAATGAATGGTTACAGGTCGCCTAGGAGTCGGATTGAAGTAGTACAGGGACCTTTTTTGAAGTTGGAGCGACTGCAGTAGTGTGCATAAGGACGGCTCCATTAACTTACATTGATTTCTTCAGCCAGCGCGACCTGAGGCGACTAGGGGCGACCTGGGGCGATTTGGAGTCGGATCCAAAGACACCCCTGTGTGAATGGGCTCTCAGAAACTCATGTACAAAACAGTATAGGGTACATACTACATAAAATGCAGTCCAAAAATATTGAACATCTAAAGAGGTAAAAAAGAGACAAGGGGGATAATTTACTATAGCGCCGCGGCGCTAATTAGCGCAAATTGCCGCGAATTTGCGCTAATTAGCGCAAATCGCGGCAATTTGCGCTAATTAGGCCTCATGCCCACGGACGTTTTTACAGCCGCGTTTTTGAGCATTTTTTACAGCTTAAAAACGCCTGTCCATGTTAGTCTACTCTATAGCTTCATGCCCACCTAGACGTTTTTGAGCTGCAAATAGCATAGACGTTTTTAAGCTGTAAAAAAAACCCAGGACCAGTGCGTTCCTCAGCGTCAGAATTAGGCAGAAAAAACCGCGAGCGTCAAAAAACGCGCAAAAACGCGCACTAACGCGCAAAAACGCGCAAAAACGTGCACGAACGCGCGGTCGCGTTTTTTAGCTCCGACGTTTAAAAAAAAAAAAAATAATATTTACAATAACATGGACAGGCGTTTTTAAGCTGTAAAAAACGCAGCTGTAAAAACGTCAGTGGGCATGAGGCCTTAGCGCTAAATCGGTATTCACTATAGCGCTGGAGAAAAAATACTTACCAAAATCGAATTTACTATAGCTCCCAGAATCCAAATAGCGCCCAAATCCTTATGCCCCGTACACACGATCGTTGTAAGGCCTCATGCCCACTGGCGTTTTTACAGCTGCGTTTTTTGCAGCTTAAAAACACCTGTCCATGTTATTGTAAATATTAAAAAAAAAAAAAAAAAAAAAAAAAAAAAAAACGTCAGAGCTAAAAACGCGACCGCGCGTTAGTGCGCGTTTTTTGCGCGTTAGTGCACGTTAGTGCGCGTTTTTGCGCGTTTTTTGACGCTCGCGTTTTTTTCTGCCTAATTCTGACGCTGAGGAACGCACTGGTCCTGGGTTTTTTTTACAGCTTACAAACGCCTATGCTCTTTACAGCTCAAAAACGCCTAGGTGGGCATGAAGCTATAGACTAACATGGACAGGCGTTTTTAAGCTGTAAAAAACGCTCAAAAACGCGGCTGAAAAAACGCCCGTGGGCATGAGGCCTTAATGTCATTTTTTAAACCGACGTTTTTCTCCTCGTTTTTTTTCATGTTTCCTCTCAAGCCTGCCTTGCGTACACACCATCATTAAAAAAAACGATCAAGCAAAGCGCAGTGACGTTCAACACGTACGACGGCACTATAAAGGGGAAGTTCCGTTCGAATGGCGCCACCCTTCATGTTAGTAAAGTTTGTTGAGCGACGATTCGCGCTTTTCAGTCCGTTACTGTGTAATGAATCTGCTATCTCCATTACGAACGCTAGTTTTACCAGAACGAGCACTCCCGTCTCATACTTGATTCTGAGCATGCGCGTTTTTTTCACGTCGTGAAAGCATACACACTATCGTTTTTCACGTCGTTAAAAAAAACGACATGAAAAACGACGTGAAAAAAGAGAGCATGTCCGGAATTTTTAATGGCCGTTTTTCACGTCGTTAAAAATGCTCTGGAGCCTACACACGATCATTTTTAATGGCCATTTTTTAAAATAGCATTTTTAACGGCATGAAAAACGATTGTGTGTACGGGGCATTACTCTACTAAAAGCTGGAGTTGTGCACATGGAAATAATGTTTAGAGCATGATATAATTGCCTAAATGGTACTGAAATATGCGGTATATTATTTAAAGATAATCTGCTTTTAAACTGTGTGAAAAAGTGATTTCTACACTGAAATATCTTTAAAAGTCTGAGAAGTAAAAAAATGCCCGTTTTTGGACAACTATTTGCAAGCTAAACTGAGCATGCCCAGAGCTAATATAACTCAAATTTTAACTCAAGTGACTTTTTTCACAAGAGTTATAGTAAATACCGAAATAAGAGCTAATTAAAGAGCATGTTTTGGAAGTGAAAATCTGAGCTATTTTAGTCCAATGCAAGTTTTAGCCATTGATTCTAATGATACAATTGTAACTTTCACAAATGAATCCTTTTAATGTTGAGATGAAATGTATCTTTCTCTGAAATAAATTTTCCTTTGCAACAATGTTGCTTCTAATTAAAATATTTTGTTTTTAAAGAATGCTAGAATGTGGAATGTTTTGATAAAATATTTTTTTTTCTCTGTCACTTTCACTAATTACTCTCCATCTCACACCAATTTTTACCCAACTCACACAGGTGTCTTTACAAAGCACAAACAATACCATTGCTGATGCAAATTTAAAATTAGTCACATTTTTTTGTGCTTTTTATTATTTCTAAATAATCATAATTTGAGCCCCAAAAATCTGATATGTGTTCCAACATCAGAAATAAAAATGCAATTCCCCAAAATTTGAGGGTAATATTACTATTCTAAACTCACCCCCCAAAAAAACACCAAATATCACAGAATAAATCTAGAAGAATAACTCTTGAGTAATGTAATTCCATCACCTGTATGTCCAAAAGAAATGCAGTATTTATGTGGATTTACGTGTAGGAGGATTCCACATGTGGCAGCTCTGTGGCTTAGAGGTTAGAACTTCTGTTTAGCATCCCTTAGTGTCTGGGTTCAAATCCCAAACATGCTGCTTCATGTAGAGAAGTTGTCTCATCTCCCAGGTCCTAAAACTATGTCTAAATGTTGTATTTATGTGTAGGAGGGTTCCACCACCATTGTAAATCTTGCCAGATACACAATTTAGCCCAAAGTATTGGGACGCCTGCCATTACACACACATGAACTTTAATGGCAGCCCAGTCTTAGTCCGTAGGGTTAAATTTTGATTTGGCCCACCCTTTGCAGCTAGAACAGCTTCTGGGAAGGCTGGGAAGGCTGTCCACAAGGTTTAGTGTGTCTATGGGAATGTTTGATCATTCTTCCAGAAGTGCATTTGTGAGGCCAGGCACTGATGTTGGATGAGAAGGCCTGGCTCACAGTCTCTGCTCTAATTCAGCCAAAGGGAGTTCTATCGGGTTGAGGTCAGAAGAACTCTGTGCAGGCCAGTCATGTTTCTCCACCCCAAACTCCCTCATCCATGTCTTTATGGACCTTGCTTCATGCACTGGTGTGCAGTCATGTTGAAACAGGAAGGGGCCATCCCAAACTATTCCCACAAAGTTGGGAGCATGAAATTGTCCAAAATGTCTCAGTATGCTGATGCCTTAAGAGTTCCCTTTACTGGAACTAAGGGGCCAAGCCCAACCTCTAAAAAACAACCCCACACCATAATCCCCCTCCATCAAATGATTTGGACCAGTGCACAAAGAAAGGTCCATAAAGACATAGATGAGTGAGTTCGGGGTGGAGGAACTTGACTGGCCTGGACAGAGTCCTGACCTCAACACAACAGAACACCTTGGGGATGAATTATAGTGGAGACTGCAGGCCAGGCCTTCTCATCCAACATCAGTGCCTGACCTCACAAATGCACTTGGAAGAATGGTCAAACATTCCCATAGACACACTCCTAAACCTTGTGGACAGCCTTCCCAGAAGAGTTGAAGCTGTTATAGCTGCAAAGGGTGGGCCATCTCAATTTTGAACCCTACGGACTAAGACTGGGATGCGATTACAGTTCATGTGCGTTTAAAGGCAGGCGTCCCAATACTTAGGCCAATATATTGTATATTGCTTGGAGACACGGAACTTGGCTATTGACTTAGGGTTGGTTCACACCACAGAGATGCAGAGAACATGTGTGAGGCTGCCTGGTGGCTAAGTGGGCAGCAGTTCTGTCTAGCAGCACTGGGTTTGCCGGTTCAATTCCCCAACATGCTAATGCTTATGTTGAAGACATGCTGGTATTTTATTTGTCTCCTGTCAAAATAGTCTCTAATGTAAGAAAGTTTATTTTGGACTTTAGATTGGAAGCTCATTGGAGCCAGGGCCCGATGTTAATGTTTGTTAGCACTAATCATACCCAGGGACTTGGACATTTAAAATTGTAGGGTTTACACTGCTTAGAAAACTGTTGCTTTGTTTATGTGCATGCAAATGGACTTGGATCTTTGGCCTGTAGTTGGAGATTTGATGCACATAGCCAAGGGCTAACACAGTTGTAAATAGTATTATGTGTTCCTGCTCATCAGGTGCAATCACTTTAGACATACACGAAGAGACAGATTGAAAGATACTGGTGGGCGTGTACTTCTATTGGGCGTGTACTTCTATTGGGCGTGTGTCAGTTTGCTAACAATACAACCTCTCTTATATAAAGGCCTGCAGTATGGGGGATCGTTTGGTCTGAGAAGGCCAGGTTTTTTGCTGTGATTTGTGGGAGGAGAAGGAATGATATTGTGCAGATTGACAACCCCCCCCCCCCCAACTAGTGTTATTTGCTGAAATTCTTGTGCATTTTTTCAATCAAAAATTGTGTGTGTATTGTTCCTGTCTGACCATGCAAAATCGTTTGGAAGCATCTGCTGACCTTCTACTCTTGGATCTCATTGCTTAATCATGTACACAGAAATGCAGCTTCCAGCAGAACATGGTCACCAATGTATGTATATGTGGATTGTGGGGTGGGGGTGGGGGTTTTGAACATGTGTCTTTTTTTATTATTATGTTGGAATGCTTTGTAAGAATAATGACTTGAGTATGTTTCTATATTCTTGCAGATAAAAATGTGAGGTGTTGCCCGTTATACACTAAAAGTAAAGCTGTGTGCACTCTAAGGTTTTGACAAATGTTAGATTGTAAGCTCCTATGAGCAGGGCCCTTAAAATCCAATTGCTAAATGTAACACCATATATCCTGTCCAAATTTTTTTTGAAGCTAGTAAATTAATGTACATAATTTTGTTTCTGCTGGCAAAATAAAAGTACGTTATTGAGCTTTGGTGTGTGCTTTTTATTTATTTGTATTTTTTTTGGGCAAAGTGCAAAATGCTTAATATTTTATTTCTATATGGATTTGTGCACCAAAAAATGAATCTCTTTGCCCTTGTTCACATTGATGCTACTTTGAAATCGCGCTACTTCACTTAAGCTAGCGCGATTTTAGGTATTACTTGATGGACATCTGTGTGGCTTCATACACATGTCTATTGAAGTGCAGGAACTACTTTTGCAAATCGGTGCGGCACCACAAAATTGGGGTTGCATCGATTGGAACAGTGCCATTGCCACCAATAGTCATGCGATTTGATTTCTGAAATTGCATGACAAATCGCCCCAATGTAAACCTAGGCTTCAGCACACCTGCAAGTAAATGATAAAGGTGGAATCTTTATATATAACAGCTGTGGAGAATTGCAGGTAATGAATTCAGCTGGAGGATAGGCAGTGTTGTATGTGTCAGCTCTGGTTCACATTGGTGCGATTTGACATGTCAGATCGGTGGCAATTGCGCTGTTCTTATTGGTGTGATTTGTATTGATATATAAGTGCAGAAACCTGCACAGATGTCTCTGATGTCCCCCCCCCCCCCTTGCAGTCAGGACTGACATGCGGGAATGAAAATCGTATGAGTTCGGCTGAACGATTTCCTCCCGCTGTCAGTGTGAAGCAGGGCTCAAACCGGGCCTTTTGCCTTTGTAATTCACCTGCTGCTATGGCAGAGACACCATTCCTTTTCAAACTCCCTTAAGTTTACCTTCAAATATCATTATATGTAGAAATACAGATTTGCATATCTGCAAATAATAAATTCTAAGTGTGATTGAGATCAAATATTCGCAGCTGCAATCAAAAGAGCGTGGTTTCACCTCCTGACCCGGAAATGAGTCATTGTAATTATCCAGAAGTTCCTGTGCTGGTCAGGATCTCCATCTAGGTGGACATGGCGAGGTCCCTCTTTAGCATAGAGGAAGTGCTGCTGATTTGCCGGGTAAGTGTAGGATATGTACTTGTGCTTACTCAAGGTGGGGGTGGATTTGGTGTGGGTGGGCTTCATTGATTTGTTAGTTATCACCACACATTTGCTTCTGGCCCATGTGCACACATCACTACTTCCTGCATTTGTTCTGCTGATGTAAATCAGTAAGGACTATGCAAGTATAAATGAGAGCGCCTTTCTATTAAAATATATATGACTTTATTCACAGTTGGGCGACTTTTCATGATCCTCAATGATAACCATTCATATCTGTGCTACTTTAAGTCAGACCAACTTCAAAGTAGTCCTTGTACTACTTTGGTGTGACTTTCAGGCTCGGTTTCCACTAGTGCGACTTGTCATGCAACTTGGGACTGCAAAGTCGCATGACATACCCCATGATTTCCAATGAGTATGGTTCATATCTGTGCGACATCAAGTCGCAGCGACTTCAAAGTAGTCCCTGCACTACTTTGGTCCCACTTTGATACGACTTGAGGTCCATAGACCTCAAGAATATACAGGCATTGCTCCAAGTCGCATAAAAATCGCGGCAAAATCATGCGAATTTAGGGTTGCAATAGTAGAAACAGAGCCTCATGCGACTTGAGGTACATAGGGCGCAATATTACATAGGCATTCCCAGAAGTTGGGGCCAAGTTGCAGCGACAAAGTGGCAGCAAATTAGGGTGACTTTCAGGTCGCAGCAGTGTGAAAGAGATTCAAGGATATCTTTGAATTTGGCCCTATTGTCACTTGTGCATCCTGAAAGTGGGGAAAATTCATCCCTGCACTACCTTGGTTTGACTTTGATGCGATTTGAGGTCCATACACCACAAGATAACACAGACATTGGTTCAAGTCATGGCAAAGCTGTGCAATTTTAAGGTCGCACAAGTGCAAATGGGGCTTTATTCAAAGGTGTTATCATTTAATCTCATTAGGTTACTTTCACACTTATGTGACTTTTCATGCAGCTTTGGACCTCAGAGTCGCATTAAAAGTACCCCCCCCCTCCATGAGTTCCATTCATGTCTATGCAACTTCACCCATGTTCACATAGCTCTGAATTGACATGTAAAATTGCAGGCCAAATCGGCGCCTATTGACGGCAATAGAACTGTCCGAATTGGTGCGACGCCACACAGATTCCCAAAAGTAGTTCCTACACTACTTTGGGCGACTTCAGGAGGCAATTTCTTACCTCCCAACTTTTTGAGATAGGTATAAGGGACAACTATTAGCAAAAGTATGTAGGCATAGTACACACCTCCTAAAACACCTTCTTAAAGCGGAGGTTCTGCGTGGCATACGTTTTTTTTTTTTGTTATTCATTCTATGTAAATACCTTAGCAAAGTAATTACTCACGTCCGCCGCTCTTTAAAACACCCCCCGTCCGTTTTGCGGTAAAAAAAGAGTTTATAAAACTCTTCCTGCTTTTTCCATTTTGCTTGTGGGCATCTTGAAGCCCACAAGCATATCCTTCCGGGTAGAGATGAATGCCTCTCTCCCGGCATTCAGCGCTGGATCTCGCGCATGCGCAGTGTTGACGGCGAGCAGCGCCGTCAACACTTCCTGGTTTCCATGACAATGTGCCTAAACATTTAAAGTACACGCCCAGTAGTGATGAAAGCCAAAGAAAAAGAAACAGCAGGAACGTCTCACAACACTCTATAGACACAGCTTGGCATGTAATGTTTATTTCTCCCTCTCTGCCAAATTAATTATAACAATTTTTTTTTCAATAAAGAGCATATACATAGATATATCTAAAATATTCTTCAAAAAAATAATTAAATTTTAGGTGTATTTGTGTGTATATATATATATATATATATATATATATATACATATACACACACACATAATAAATTAATCCATGTTTAGATACGTGTGTGTGTATATACATATATATATATATATATATATATCTATATACATACATACATACACACACATTATATATATATATATATATATAAATAATTAAATATTTATATATATATATATATATATATACACACACACATAATAAATTAATCCATGTTTATATACGTGTGTGTGTGTGTATATATATATATATATATATATATATATATATATACACACACGTATATAAACATGGATTAATTTTTTATGTGTGTGTGTATATATGTATATATATAAAAATATTTAATTATATATATATATATATATATATATGTATATATATGTGTGTGTGTGTGTATATATATATATATATATATACACACACACACACACATAATAAATTAATCCATGTTTATATACGTGTATATATATATATATATATATATATATATATATATATATATATATACACACACACACACACACACACGTATATAAACATGGATTAATTTATTATGTGTGTGTGTGTATATATGTATATATATATATATATATATATAAATATTTAATTATATATATATATATATATTAGATATGTGTGTGTGTATATATATATATATATATATATATATATATATATATATATATATATAAATATATATATATAGTTGTGTGTATATATATATATAATGTTTATTAATATTTTATTAAAATTCTAAAACATTAATTTTAGTTAAATAAAAAAAAAAATTAGAGTAGAGAAATTTGGTTAATTATTTTTAAAGTTTAATTTGCTACAGTTATAGACTATGTACAGACTTGTTAAATATTATTAATAATCATGAAAATAAACACAAAAAATTTCCAAAGCAAAAATGTTTATTTTTTCTAAATAAAAACCATGTAAACTGTAGAAATCCATTTATAATAATAAAAAAAAAATATTTACATTTATATTATATTGTTTATTTTAACATAGCAAACTATACAGATATTTACACCAAAAATTCCATATTTGTATGCTTATTTAGCAACTTTTGGAAATCGTGACATGTGTTCCTTTACTGCCACACTTGTTTCAGGCCTTTCAATTGGGGCAATGTTCCTTGGCATGAGTTTGTTTTTGGATTCCCAAGAACAAATAACTGTACCCTCAACAATGCTAATCATGTCGGATAGCATAATGTAAAGATGTTCGTTATTCATGTTTTCAAAAACATTACGGACAACCCATTTTTTTCTACCTTTTGGAAATTCCAGATTTTTACGTTCAACAAGAAATTCTTGGCCACTTTCATCTTTTTTTTTGGTCAGAGCGGGGTTTCGTACCACATTGTGATTGTGGCATAAAGCTGCCAATTTTGTCCTAGCTTCCATGGAATCAAATCTGTAATGAATTCTTTTGGGCCGATATTTAAGAATCATACTGTGGTATGTTTCAATAACCCCTGTCTGACAAAAAAAAGTTAGATGCTTTATGTCTTTATCCAATTGACTATCCAAGACAATTGTGGACAATGAATGAAATGCAGGTGTGTTTTTGCTTATCCAGGGAACAGGATGAGAATCCACACTGAGTGGATCGTGTAAGCATTTGTGCTGTACACCGTCAATTTCCCATTCATGAACATTTACTACATGATATAGTAGAGATTGCCAAAGCTCTCTGAAAACCTTCTCGTCTCCCTCACAATGTCTACTACAAAAATAGAAATGCAGCAAAATGGCTCCAATCCATGGTAAAATTGCACGGTTTATTATTTTTTGGGAAATTTGCATCAATTTTCTTCGTATATTTTTCACGTAATGCCACATATCAAATTGATGGTTTATGTTTTTGTATTTTTCGTTTGTCAAAAGTAATTTTCGAATACCAGTGTGTCGATCCGTTCCCACAAATTGAACATCCAATCCATTGTCAATTATGCGATCTAAACATTTGATAAATCCAAACTTCTCCATCGCAACAGAAGAAGTTGTCTGTGACACCTGCACTAATTCAAAATCCACAATTTTCTTTGAAATAAAATCCATGAACGTGTATGTAGAATACTTTGCTGAAAACCCTGGGCTATCACATTGCCCATCCCCTAACAAGAAGACTGGTTTTCCTAACAATTCCTCAGTGACATTAGAAATCATAGTTTGCCAACTACGATCAATTGCTTTAAAAACAAATGCATTTTGAGCTCTGTGGAAAGAAGTTTTTCCAAACATTTGTATGCCACAGAGATCAAACATTTCTCTAACTTTTGCGTAGCTTCCTCCGGTTAAAGTTACAGCCCCAGGAAGCAAAATATTACCAGCCGAATAATGTTTAATTTTGGGCTGGCTTTCCCAAAGTTTTGACCGGTGAAAATCTGTACAGATCGAGTGAACTGAAATCATTGTGCCAATAATTTTTTTCTCAATCTTTCTGATTTTAGAAAAACAGCCAGGTTCAGGGCAAATCATTGCATAAAGTAGTTTATCAAGGCAGCTTTCAAAAACAATAAATTTGTTCTCTTTCACCAAATTCAAGGGATGAGGAAGTGCATCTTCTGTTTCAATTTCCACCTCACTTTCACAAAGACTATGATCGCCTTTTTTGGGGTGTATCACAATCTGACTCGTGAAAGCTTGGATCCTCTAGATAAGACAATTTTCTTTTAGTCCCAACTTCTGGACTTTCAACATACGGGTTGAAGGCCGATTTACTTTTTCTTGGTATTAGTGAAGGGGTAGACAACACAGGTAAAGAGGGCGAAAAAGAGATCTCCGATTGCACTTCTGTTGTCTTTTGATGACTATGTGGTGTTGACACTAGAAGTGGTGTCATGAAAAGATCCTCTTTGCTACAATACGAATGTTCTAAAAAAATTGTATCACTTGTACCTTCCGATTCCACAATTCAGAATGTCCAAGGCCAGTTTGTGTGCACGCGTCGTTGTTTGTCACATGTTTAGATTGACTACTAACATGATATTGGCAAGTACATGTATCACTGACCACGGCTGTCTGAGAGGTTCCAGCCTTCATGTGTTGTGTCATCCATATTTTTTTCAATCTATTAAGCCATATATTTCCACTTTTTTCTGTGGTTCCTGTTTCATTAAATATGGTAGGAACAGATTGAGGACTTAATCTCCTTTGACTTCCCCTCATAATAAAGCACTCACTTTCAAAATGTGAAGAACACATACGATAAATATCAGAACGAATGTCCGCTTTGATAATTGGAATATATTCTTCTATCATTCCTGTGTCCATTCCAGCATTGCGCAGCCATATTTTGATTTGCTGTTCCTCTTTCGGAAAAGCAAAATAACTTAATTTTGTTTCTTTATTTCCGGGAGTAGTGCAGTTTGAACAAAATTTTGCCATGCATCCTGGCATTTCTACTGCTTATATAAAAAATTATAGTTAGTGAAGAACAAAATATCCATTAAGAAGTTTGGGTATGTATTTAGTAAAATGTTATATATTAAATAAATATTACTATAAATCAACAATTGATTTTATTCATGTTAATGGCTGTGTACTAAAAAAAAGCAATCAATAAAATATTCAATTGATTACATTATTATCTCTCTGTTATTATTTTTAAATAATTAAAAATAATAAAATTTATTATTTGGACTAGATATTTAAATAAAAAAAACAATCATTATAATATAATTAAACTAAAATAAACATATATATGTGTATTCAACTAAACAAAAGACAACAACGCTTTCATTTCATAATATAATATATCTTTATTTTAATTTAAGTAGTGATATAAACAAATAATAATTGTTAAAAAATATATTATTATTATTATTATAAAATAGAGAATGGAGTGATAGAGAAAGAGAGAGAGAGAGGGAATGAGGGAGAGAGAGAGGGGGAGAGAGAGAGGGGGGAGAGAGAGAGAGGGGGAGAGAGGGAGAGAGGGGGGAGAGGGAGAGAGAGAGAGAATGAGGGAGGAAAAAAAGGGAAAAAGGTAGAGCAAGAGAGAGAAAGGGAGAAAGGGAAAGAGGGAGTGATAGAGGGAGAGAGAGGAAATGAGGGAGAGAGAGAGAGAGAATGAGGGAGGGAAAAAAAGGGAAAAAAGGTAGAGCAAGAGAGAGAAAGGGAGAAAGGGAAAGAGGGAGTGATAGAGGGAGAGAGAGGAAATGAGGGAGAGAGAGAGAGGGAATGAGGGACGAAAAAAAAGGAAAAAAGTAGAGAGAGAGAAAGAGGGAGTGATATAAGGAGAGAACGTGGAAGATAGAGGGAGAGTAAGAGGGATAGAAAGAGAGAAAGAGAGAGAGAGGAAAAAAGGGAGTGATAGAGAAAGAGAGATAGAGGGAATGAGGGAGGGAAACAAAGGGAAAAAGGTAGAGCAAGAGAGAGAAAGGGAGAAAGGGAAAGAGGGAGTGATAGAGGGAGAGAGAGGAAATGAGGGAGAGAGAGAGAGAGAGAGAGAATGATGCAGGGAAAAAAAGGGAAAAAAAAGGTAGAGCAAGAGAGAGAAAGGGAGAAAGGGAAAGAGGGAGTGATAGAGGGAGAGAGAGGAAATGAGGAAGAGAGAGGGAATGAGGGACGAAAAAAAAGGAAAAAAGTAGAGAGAGAGAAAGAGGGAGTGATATAAGGAGAGAACGTGGAAGATAGAGGGAGAGTAAGAGGGATAGAAAGAGAGAAAGAGAGAGAGAGGAAAAAAGGGAGTGATAGAGAAAGAGAGAAAGAGGGAATGAGGGAGGGAAACAAAGGGAAAAAGGTAGAGCAAGAGAGAGAAAGGGAGAAAGGTAAAGAGGGAGTGATAGAGGGAGAGAGAGGAAATGAGGAAGAGAGAGAGAGAGAGAGAGAATGATGCAGGAAAAAAAAAGGGAAAAAAGGTAGAGCAAGAGAGAGAAAGGGAGAAAGGGAAAGAGGGAGTGATAGAGGGAGAGAGAGGAAATGAGGGAGAGAGAGGGAATGAGGGACGAAAAAAAGGAAAAAAGTAGAGAGAGAGAAAGAGGGAGTGATATAAGGAGAGAACGTGGAAGATAGAGGGAGAGTAAGAGGGATAGAAAGAGAGAAAGAGAGAGAGAGGAAAAAAGGGAGTGATAGAGAAAGAGAGATAGAGGGAATGAGGGAGGGAAACAAAGGGAAAAAGGTAGAGCAAGAGAGAGAAAGGGAGAAAGGGAAAGAGGGAGTGATAGAGGGAGAGAGAGGAAATGAGGGAGAGAGAGAGAGGGAATGAGGGACGAAAAAAAGGAAAAAAGTAGAGAGAGAGAAAGAGGGAGTGATATAAGGAGAGAACGTGGAAGATAGAGGGAGAGTAAGAGAGAAAGAGAGAGAGAGGAAAAAAGGGAGTGATAGAGAAAGAGAGATAGAGGGAATGAGGGAGGGAAACAAAGGGAAAAAGGTAGAGCAAGAGAGAGAAAGGGAGAAAGGGAAAGAGGGAGTGATAGAGGGAGAGAGAGGAAATGAGGGAGAGAGAGGGAATGAGGGATGAAAAAAAAGGAAAAAAGTAGAGAGAGAGAAAGAGGGAGTGATATAAGGAGAGAACGTGGAAGATAGAGGGAGAGTAAGAGGGATAGAAAGAGAGAAAGAGAGAGAGAGAGAGGAAAAAAGGGAGTGATAGAGAAAGAGAGATAGAGGGAATGAGGGAGGGAAACAAAGGGAAAAAGGTAGAGCAAGAGAGAGAAAGGGAGAAAGGGAAAGAGGGAGTGATAGAGTGAGAGAGAGGAAATGAGGGAGAGAGAGAGAGGGAATGAGGGACGAAAAAAAAGGAAAAAAGTAGAGAGAGAGAAAGAGGGAGTGATATAAGGAGAGAACATGGAAGATAGAGGGAGAGTAAGAGAGAAAGAGAGAGAGAGAGGAAAAAAGGGAGTGATAGAGAAAGAGAGATAGAGGGAATGAGGGAGGGAAACAAAGGGAAAAAGGTAGAGCAAGAGAGAGAAAGGGAGAAAGGGAAAGAGGGAGTGATAGAGGGAGAGAGAGGAAATGAGGGAGAGAGAGAGAGAATGATGGAGGGAAAAAAAAGGAAAAAAAGGTAGAGCAAGAGAGAGAAAGGGAGAAAGGGAAAGAGGGAGTGATAGAGGGAAAGAGGAAATGAGGGAGAGAGAGGGAATGAGGGACAAAAAAAAAAGAAAAAAAGTAGAGGGAGAGAGAGAAAGAGAGAAAGGGAAAGAGGGAGTGATAGAGGGAGAGAGAGGAAATGAGGGAGAGAGAGAGAGAATGAGGGAGGAAAAAAAGGAAAAAAAGTAGAGGGAGAGAGAGAAATAGAGAAAGGGAAAGAGGGAGTGATAGAGGGAGAGAGAGAGAGAGAGAATGAGGGAGGGAAACAAAGGGAAAAAGGTAGAGCAAGAGAGAGAAAGGGAGAAAGGGAAAGAGGGAGTGATAGAGGGAGAGAGAGGAAATGAGGGAGGGAGAGAGAGAGAGAATGATGGAGGGAAAAAAAGGGAAAAAAAGGTAGAGCAAGAGAGAGAAAGGGAGAAAGGGAAAGAGGGAGTGATAGAGGGAAAGAGGAAATGAGGGAGAGAGAGGGAATGAGGGACGAAAAAAAAAAGAAAAAAGTAGAGGGAGAGAGAGAAAGAGAGAAAGGGAAAGAGGGAGTGATAGAGGGAGAGAGAGGAAATGAGGGAGAGAGAGAGAGGAAATGAGGGAGAGAGAGAGAGAGAGAGAATGAGGGAGAAAAAAAAGGAAAAAAGTAGAGGGAGAGAGAGAAATAGAGAAAGGGGAAAGAGGGAGTGATAGAGGGAGAGAGAGAGAGAGAGAGAATGAGGGAGGGAAACAAAGGGAAAAAGGTAGAGCAAGAGAGAGAAAGGGAGAAAGGGAAAGAGGAGTGAGATAGAGGGAAAGAGAGGAAATGAGGGAGAGAGAGGGAATGAGGGACGAAAAAAAAAGAAAAAAGTAGAGGGAGAGAGAGAAAGAGAGAAAGGGAAAGAGGGAGTGAGTGTAGAGGGAGAGAGAGGAAATGAGGGAGAGACAGAGAATGAGGGAGGAAAAAAAAAGGAAAAAAGTAGAGAGAGAGAAAGAGGGAGTGATATAAGGAGAGAACATGGAAGATAGAGGGGAGAGTAAGAGAGAAAGAGAGAGAGAGGAAAAAAGGGAGTGATAGAGAAAGAGAGATAGAGGGAATGAGGGGAGGGAAACAAAGGGAAAAAGGTAGAGCAAGAAGAGAGAAAGGGAGAAAGGGAAAGAGGGAGTGCTAGAGGGAGAGAGAGGAAATGAGGGAGAGAGAGAGAGAATGATGGAGGGAAAAAAAGGGAAAAAAAGGTTAGAGCAAGAGAGAGAAAGGGAGAAAGGGAAAGAGGGAGTGATAGAGGGAAAGAGGAAAGAGGGAGAGAGAGGGAATGAGGGACAAAAAAAAAAGAAAAAAAGTAGAGGGAGAGAGAGAAAGAGAGAAAGGGAAAGAGGGGGAGTGATAGAGGGAGAGAGAGAGAGAGAGAATGAGGGAGGGAAACAAAGGGAAAATAGGTAGAGCAAGAGAGAGAAGAGGGAGTGATAGAGGGAGAGAGAGGAAATGAGGGAGAGAGAGAGAGAGAGAGAGAGAGAATGATGGAGGGAAAAAAAGGGAAAAAAAGGTAGAGCAAGAGAGAGAAAGGGAGAAAGGGAAAGAGGGAGTGATAGAGGGAAAGAGGAAATGAGGGAGAGAGAGGGAATGAGGGACGAAAAAAAAGAAAAAAGTAGAGGGAGAGAGAGAAAGAGAGAAAGGGAAAGAGGGAGTGATAGAGGGAGAGAGAGGAAATGAGGGAGAGAGAGAGAGAGAATGAGGGAGAAAAAAAAGGAAAAAAGTAGAGGGAGAGAGAGAAATAGAGAAAGGGAAAGAGGGAGTGATAGAGGGAGAGAGAGAGAGAGAGAGAGAATGAGGGAGGGAAACAAAGGGAAAAAGGTAGAGCAAGAGAGAGAAAGGGAGAAAGGGAAAGAGGGAGTGATAGAGGGAGAGAGAGGAAATGAGGAGAGAGAGAGAGAGAGAGAGAGAATGATGCAGGGAAAAAAAGGGAAAAAAAAGGTAGAGCAAGAGAGAGAAAGGGAGAAAGGGAAAGAGGGAGTGATAGAGGGAGAGAGAGGAAATGAGGAAGAGAGAGGGAATGAGGGACGAAAAAAAAGGAAAAAAGTAGAGAGAGAGAAAGAGGGAGTGATATAAGGAGAGAACGTGGAAGATAGAGGGAGAGTAAGAGGGATAGAAAGAGAGAAAGAGAGAGAGAGGAAAAAAGGGAGTGATAGAGAAAGAGAGAAAGAGGGAATGAGGGAGGGAAACAAAGGAAAAAGGTAGAGCAAGAGAGAGAAAGGGAGAAAGGTAAAGAGGGAGTGATAGAGGGAGAGAGAGGAAATGAGGAAGAGAGAGAGAGAGAGAGAGAATGATGCAGGAAAAAAAAAGGGAAAAAAGGTAGAGCAAGAGAGAGAAAGGGAGAAAGGGAAAGAGGGAGTGATAGAGGGAGAGAGAGGAAATGAGGGAGAGAGAGGGAATGAGGGACGAAAAAAAGGAAAAAAGTAGAGAGAGAGAAAGAGGGAGTGATATAAGGAGAGAACGTGGAAGATAGAGGGAGAGTAAGAGGGATAGAAAGAGAGAAAGAGAGAGAGAGGAAAAAAGGGAGTGATAGAGAAAGAGAGATAGAGGGAATGAGGGAGGGAAACAAAGGGAAAAAGGTAGAGCAAGAGAGAGAAAGGGAGAAAGGGAAAGAGGGAGTGATAGAGGGAGAGAGAGGAAATGAGGGAGAGAGAGAGAGGGAATGAGGGACGAAAAAAAGGAAAAAAGTAGAGAGAGAGAAAGAGGGAGTGATATAAGGAGAGAACGTGGAAGATAGAGGGAGAGTAAGAGAGAAAGAGAGAGAGAGAGGAAAAAAGGGAGTGATAGAGAAAGAGAGATAGAGGGAATGAGGGAGGGAAACAAAGGGAAAAAGGTAGAGCAAGAGAGAGAAAGGGAGAAAGGGAGAGAGGGAGTGATAGAGGGAGAGAGAGGAAATGAGGGAGAGAGAGGGAATGAGGGATGAAAAAAAAGGAAAAAAGTAGAGAGAGAGAAAGAGGGAGTGATATAAGGAGAGAACGTGGAAGATAGAGGGAGAGTAAGAGGGATAGAAAGAGAGAAAGAGAGAGAGAGAGAGAGGAAAAAAGGGAGTGATAGAGAAAGAGAGATAGAGGGAATGAGGGAGGGAAACAAAGGGAAAAAGGTAGAGCAAGAGAGAGAAAGGGAGAAAGGGAAAGAGGGAGTGATAGAGTGAGAGAGAGGAAATGAGGGAGAGAGAGAGAGGGAATGAGGGACGAAAAAAAAGGAAAAAAGTAGAGAGAGAGAAAGAGGGAGTGATATAAGGAGAGAACATGGAAGATAGAGGGAGAGTAAGAGAGAAAGAGAGAGAGAGAGGAAAAAAGGGAGTGATAGAGAAAGAGAGATAGAGGGAATGAGGGAGGGAAACAAAGGGAAAAAGGTAGAGCAAGAGAGAGAAAGGGAGAAAGGGAAAGAGGGAGTGATAGAGGGAGAGAGAGGAAATGAGGGAGAGAGAGAGAGAATGATGGAGGGAAAAAAAAGGAAAAAAAGGTAGAGCAAGAGAGAGAAAGGGAGAAAGGGAAAGAGGGAGTGATAGAGGGAAAGAGGAAATGAGGGAGAGAGAGGGAATGAGGGACAAAAAAAAAAGAAAAAAAGTAGAGGGAGAGAGAGAAAGAGAGAAAGGGAAAGAGGGAGTGATAGAGGGAGAGAGAGGAAATGAGGGAGAGAGAGAGAGAATGAGGGAGGAAAAAAAGGAAAAAAAGTAGAGGGAGAGAGAGAAATAGAGAAAGGGAAAGAGGGAGTGATAGAGGGAGAGAGAGAGAGAGAGAATGAGGGAGGGAAACAAAGGGAAAAAGGTAGAGCAAGAGAGAGAAAGGGAGAAAGGGAAAGAGGGAGTGATAGAGGGAGAGAGAGGAAATGAGGGAGAGAGAGAGAGAGAATGATGGAGGGAAAAAAAGGGAAAAAAAGGTAGAGCAAGAGAGAGAAAGGGAGAAAGGGAAAGAGGGAGTGATAGAGGGAAAGAGGAAATGAGGGAGAGAGAGGGAATGAGGGACGAAAAAAAAAGAAAAAAGTAGAGGGAGAGAGAGAAAGAGAGAAAGGGAAAGAGGGAGTGATAGAGGGAGAGAGAGGAAATGAGGGAGAGAGAGAGAGGAAATGAGGGAGAGAGAGAGAGAGAGAGAATGAGGGAGAAAAAAAAGGAAAAAAGTAGAGGGAGAGAGAGAAATAGAGAAAGGGAAAGAGGGAGTGATAGAGGGAGAGAGAGAGAGAGAGAGAATGAGGGAGGGAAACAAAGGGAAAAAGGTAGAGCAAGAGAGAGAAAGGGAGAAAGGGAAAGAGGGAGTGATAGAGGGAAAGAGAGGAAATGAGGGAGAGAGAGGGAATGAGGGACGAAAAAAAAGAAAAAAGTAGAGGGAGAGAGAGAAAGAGAGAAAGGGAAAGAGGGAGTGATAGAGGGAGAGAGAGGAAATGAGGGAGAGACAGAGAATGAGGGAGGAAAAAAAAGGAAAAAAGTAGAGAGAGAGAAAGAGGGAGTGATATAAGGAGAGAACATGGAAGATAGAGGGAGAGTAAGAGAGAAAGAGAGAGAGAGGAAAAAAGGGAGTGATAGAGAAAGAGAGATAGAGGGAATGAGGGAGGGAAACAAAGGGAAAAAGGTAGAGCAAGAGAGAGAAAGGGAGAAAGGGAAAGAGGGAGTGATAGAGGGAGAGAGAGGAAATGAGGGAGAGAGAGAGAGAATGATGGAGGGAAAAAAAGGGAAAAAAAGGTAGAGCAAGAGAGAGAAAGGGAGAAAGGGAAAGAGGGAGTGATAGAGGGAAAGAGGAAATGAGGGAGAGAGAGGGAATGAGGGACAAAAAAAAAAAAGAAAAAAAGTAGAGGGAGAGAGAGAAAGAGAGAAAGGGAAAGAGGGAGTGATAGAGGGAGAGAGAGGAAATGAGGGAGAGAGAGAGAGAATGAGGGAGGAAAAAAAGGAAAAAAAGTAGAGGGAGAGAGAGAAATAGAGAAAGGGAAAGAGGGAGTGATAGAGGGAGAGAGAGAGAGAGAGAATGAGGGAGGGAAACAAAGGGAAAAAGGTAGAGCAAGAGAGAGAAAGGGAGAAAGGGAAAGAGGGAGTGATAGAGGGAGAGAGAGGAAATGAGGGAGAGAGAGAGAGAGAGAGAGAGAGAATGATGGAGGGAAAAAAAGGGAAAAAAAGGTAGAGCAAGAGAGAGAAAGGGAGAAAGGGAAAGAGGGAGTGATAGAGGGAAAGAGGAAATGAGGGAGAGAGAGGGAATGAGGGACGAAAAAAAAGAAAAAAGTAGAGGGAGAGAGAGAAAGAGAGAAAGGGAAAGAGGGAGTGATAGAGGGAGAGAGAGGAAATGAGGGAGAGAGAGAGAGAGAATGAGGGAGAAAAAAAAGGAAAAAAGTAGAGGGAGAGAGAGAAATAGAGAAAGGGAAAGAGGGAGTGATAGAGGGAGAGAGAGAGAGAGAGAGAATGAGGGAGGGAAACAAAGGGAAAAAGGTAGAGCAAGAGAGAGAAAGGGAGAAAGGGAAAGAGGGAGTGATAGAGGGAAAGAGAGGAAATGAGGGAGAGAGAGGGAATGAGGGACGAAAAAAAAAGAAAAAAGTAGAGGGAGAGAGAGAAAGAGAGAAAGGGAAAGAGGGAGTGATAGAGGGAGAGAGAGGAAATGAGGGAGAGACAGAGAATGAGGGAGGAAAAAAAAGGAAAAAAGTAGAGGGAGAAAGAGGGAGTGATATAAGGAGAGAAAGTGGAATATAGAGGGAGAGTAAGAGGGATAGAAATAGAGAAAGAGAGAGAGAGAGGAAAAGAGAGAATGATAGAGAAAGAGGAATAGAGGGAGAGAAAGAGGGAATGAGGGAGAGAGAGAGGGAATGAGGGAGGAAAAAAAAGGGAAAAAGTTAGAGCAAGAGAGAGTAAGAGAGATAGAGTGAGAGAAAGAGGGATAGATGGATAAAGAAAGGGAATGAAGGAGAAATAAAAAAATAAAAAATAAAAAACACAAAATATACCAAGAGTACTAATAAGATATTCTTGCATGGGTTTGAAAAATTCAAATCAACTTGTCTTGTGTAATCTAGGAAATAAAAAAAATATAATAAAATTTAATGTTGTATTAAACTAAATTTTTTTGTGTTTTATAAGATGTGATATATAATATATTTGTTATATTAGAAGCAAAGTGAGACGTGTATATACATAAATATATATACACATACACACACACACACATATTTTGATTTTATATATATATATTGTGACAGCAGGAAGGTAAAGTCACCTGGTTGCATCCAGGGGGGTAGATATATTTCGCCCAGATTCAGGCTTTACGCCGATTTATACAGCTAGGTGGAGAGATGTATAAGCCCAGCTGAGACTAGTGGGCTCATTGATGACTCATACCTCTAGGGAGAGGGCTGGGCGTCGTGCAGGCAGGGAGTTGATGAGGCCAGCTGAAGCCTGTCAGTTCGTTTAAGGCCTCTATAAAAACTCCCAGATTCATTAGATGTTAGCTCATGCCTGGAAGCAGACCTGTGTGGACTGTCTAGGGAGAGTGAACCCCTGTGCGGTGAGAGAAAGCCTGTGTGGCTATATTTTGCTTGGACATTTAAAACCAGGGACTAGGACAGCACTAGGCTGATCCCAGTTGTTAGTTAGGAAACCTGTATGTTTAGTCAGAGGTCAAGTTGACCAGGATTTATTTTGTTTGTTTCTTTTGCTTTGCTGTGTTTTTGTCACTGTAAATAGAAAATAAACGGCACCTTTTTGATTTTGAAAACCACAACCTCCGTCTGCTGGGCCTGTTTTTGTGTGGGGAGCCCATCCCGGGGGTCACACACACCCGCTGCCGAGCTAACCCCCTCACAGTTGGTGGAGAACCAGTGGCAGTTTTTTTTAAGCCAGCATGGAGGAGATACTGAAACAGCTGGCTCTAGCAAATGCCAATCAACAGCAGACAAATGCAGGTTTGCAAAGGAGCCTTGCAGCCCAGCAGCAAGCTCATCAACAAGCCCAGCAGCAATCTGAGGCCCGCTTCATAGACCTGTTACAGAAGCAAGAGCAGAGACTACAACAAATGGAAGCAGTAATGCAGCAACGTCCGCAGACCAGTGAGGAAAGCCGTCCCACTAATACCGCGTCCTTTGGGGTGAGTCGTTTATTGACAAAAATGACTGGAGAGGATGATCCAGAGGTATTTTTGACCACATTTGAAAGGACTGCTGAAAGAGAAAAGTGGCCTGAGGAGCAGTGGGCTGGACTGGTGGCTCCTCTGTTAACTGGTGAATCGCAGAAGGCTTACTATGACCTAGAGCCTGACCAAGCAAAAGACTATGTGATGCTAAAAGCTGAAATATTGGCAAGGCTGGGTGTCACCCTGGCTGTCCGGGCTCAGCGTGTGCATAACTGGACTTTCCAGCTTGGAAAACCCCCCAGGTCTCAAATGTATGATCTCATTCACCTGAGCAGGAAGTGGCTACAGCCAGAGACTTTGTCCGCACCGGAGATTGTGGAACGTGTTGTGATGGATCGTTTCTTGAGAGCTCTTCCTACCGCCATTCAAAAGTGGGTAAGCCATGGAGACCCAGAAACGGCCGGTAAACTTGTGGATCGTGTAGAGAGATACTTGGCTACAGAGAACCTGACGGCCTCTTCCAGAGACTCTCGGACTTTCCACCCTAAGACCAGACCATCCCCAGGGGCGGATAAGAGGATTCCAAGGGGTGAGGGTGGAGAGAGTGAGAGGGTGGGAGCTCTACCCCAAGTTTGGCGAGAACAGCCTGGGAAATCAGCGGCTCAAGAGGCGGCAAGAAGGATCATTTGCTACCGCTGCCGGCAAGCGGGACATATTGCAGCAAATTGCCCGGTTTTGGAGGAACCCATGCAGTGTGACTTTCTGACGGGCAGACGTCAGTCGCTGTGTGCGACAGTCGCATGCACTGCCATTCGGGGAACTGAGAAACATTTATGCAAAATGTGTATTAATGGTAGAAATGTTGTGGTATTGCTGGATTCAGGTAGCCTTGTGACCCTGATAAAGGCTGAATTAGTTAAAACAGAGGTCTCTGGGAATAGCAAGGTAGCTGTTATTTGTGTGCATGGGGACACCCGAGAGTATCCAGTGACTACAGTGTGTTTCGAGACCCCCAAAGGTACCCTTTCTCATCCAGTGGGCTTAGTGTCTCAGTTACCGCATGACGCCATTGTGGGAAGGGATTTTCCGAAGTTCTGGGAACTGTGGGATGATCCTGAGCCCCCCACTGGTGCCCCTATGTACCAGGAATATGATAGCCAGAACTCCTCTGAGAGTGGTGAGGACTCTCCCGAATTTCCCTTGTCAGTATTGGCAGGGGAGACTCAAGAAACTGGAGAGGAGCCCACCTCCTCAGACGAAAACCTACCGTCTGTGGAGTTTTCTGATCTTGAGGTTCACAGGGAAAACTTTGCCACAGAACAGTTGAAAGACCCCGCCCTAATAAAGGCACGGGAAAACGTAGTGAAAATAGATGGCGAGTTAGTGAACCCAGATAATACCTGCACTTACCCATACTTCAGCGTAGAGAAGGACCTACTGTATCGGGTGGCAAAAAGGGCAGAAGAAACCGTTGAGCAGCTTGTGGTGCCCAAACCTTACAGGAAGTTGGTGTTGGAGTTGGCCCATGGGCACATTCTTGGAGGTCATCTGGGGACAGAGAAAACCCGAGAGAGGGTATTACAGAGATTCTATTGGCCTGGGGTGATGAAGGACATAGAAAATTATTGTTCCTCCTGCCCTGTGTGTCAGAGGTCGGCCCCGATGCCACACTTCCGTAGCCCGCTGGTCCCTCTACCCATCATTGAGGTCCCGTTTGAGAGAATCGCAATGGATTTGGTAGGTCCTATAATCAAGTCCGCTAGGGGGCACCAGTACATATTGGTTATAATGGACTATGCCACCCGTTATCCAGAAGCGATCCCTCTCAGAAATACCTCGGCCAAAACCATAGCCAAAGAGCTATCTCTTGTTTTTAGCCGGGTGGGTATTTGTAAAGAACTGCTTACGGACCAAGGTACACCCTTTATGTCCCGGGTTATGAAGGAGCTGTGTAAATTGTTCAAAGTGACGCAATTACGTACATCTGTGTATCACCCCCAAACCGATGGGCTGGTTGAAAGATTCAACAAAACCCTAAAACAAATGTTGAAGAAAGTGGTGGATAGGGATGGAAAGGATTGGGACTGTCTACTTCCTTATTTGATGTTTGCTATTAGGGAGGTGCCCCAATCCTCTACGGGATTCTCCCCCTTTGAGTTACTGTATGGGAGACACCCAAGAGGGCTGTTGGATATTGCCAAGGAAACTTGGGAAAGTGAGAGTTCTCCCCACAGGAGTGTGATTGAGCATGTCGCCCTGATGCAAGATCGAATTGCACAGGTAATGCCCATCGTGAAGGAACATTTGGCCCAAGCGCAGTTGGCACAGCAGAGAGTGTACAACCGTGGAGCCAAGACCCGTACCTTTTCCCCGGGGGATAGGATATTGGTACTTGTCCCTACGGTTGAAAGTAAATTCCTTGCCAAATGGCAAGGCCCCTACGAGATAATGGAAAAAGTGAGCGAAGTGAATTACAAGGTCAGACAACCAGGAAGGCGAAAGCCCGAACAGATCTATCACGTTAATCTGTTGAAAGCCTGGAGGGATAGAGAGTCCCTAGTCGCAGACACTTGGTCACCAGCTCAAACTGGTTGCGTGATTCCTGAGGTTGGAATCGCAGCCACCTTGTCACAACCCCAACAACAGGAGGTTAAGGAGTTTGTGCTTCGCAACAAGGAGGTATTCTCTGAGCTGCCGGGACAAACATCTGGGGTAGAGCATGACATTATTACCCCGCCCGGTGAAAGGGTGAAGTTAAAACCCTATCGGATCCCAGAGGCCCGACGGGAGGCAATACGGGAGGAAGTACAGAAAATGCTGAACTTAGGGGTGATAGAGGAGTCCCAAAGTGATTGGTCTAGTCCCATTGTGTTGGTGCCTAAACCGGATGGGAGCTGGCGATTTTGTAACGATTTTCGTCAGTTGAACAAAGTTACAAAATTTGACACCTACCCCATGCCACGTATAGATGAGTTGATCGACCGGCTGGGAACAGCCCGATACATGACGACTCTTGACCTCACAAAAGGGTATTGGCAAATCCCCCTGGCCAAGTCAGCCAAAGAGAAAACCGCATTTGTAACCCCAGACGGGGCGTTCCAATATAAAAGAATGCCGTTCGGGTTACAGAATGCGCCGGCCACATTCCAGCGGAAAATGGACCAGATGCTGAGGCCCCATCGGAAGTATGCTGCGGCTTACCTGGATGACGTAATTGTCCATAGCACAGATTGGGCCTCACATCTGCCAAAAGTGCAAGCAGTCCTGGACTCTGTTCGGGAAGCAGGGTTTACGGCTAACCCCAAGAAGTGTACCATTGGGCAGGAGGAGGCCAAATATCTTGGGTACACCATTGGGAGGGGAGTAATAAAACCCCAACTCAACAAAGTCGAGGCCATCCAGAGTTGGCCACGTCCCAACAGCAAGAAGCAGGTACGAGCCTTTCTGGGAATCGCTGGGTATTATCGGCGATTCATTCCCCACTTTGCTTCTAAGGCTGTGCCCCTAACCAACCTGACGAAGGGGAAAGGGTCGGTCATGATTAAATGGACCCCCGAGGCTGAGGCAGCATTCCAATTCTTGAAACAAGCCTTATGTAGCCAGCCAGTGTTGTACTCACCCGACTTCTCTAAAGACTTTGTCGTACAAAGTGATGCGTCAGATGTGGGGTTAGGAGCAGTATTGTCCCAGGTCTGGAACGGGGAAGAGCACCCAGTCATTTACCTCAGCAGGAAGTTGAAGTCCCATGAGGTAAATTACGCCACCGTTGAAAAGGAGTGTTTAGCGGTGAAGTGGGCTCTAGATTCCCTTCGGTACTACCTGCTAGGTAGGCACTTTGACATGGTTACGGATCACGCTCCGTTAAAGTGGATGGCTCAAAACAAGGAAACAAATAGAAGAGTGAATAGGTGGTTCCTGGCCCTCCAGGAATTCAACTTCACAGTAAAGCATCGCCCTGGCGTTCAAATGGGGAATGTGGATGCTTTGTCTCGAGTACATGAATGCCTGATTGCTGGTGTTCCAACCCCGAGGTTAAAACAAGAGGGGGGGGTATGTGACAGCAGGAAGGTAAAGTCACCTGGTTGCATCCAGGGGGGTAGATATATTTCGCCCAGATTCAGGCTTTACGCCGATTTATACAGCTAGGTGGAGAGATGTATAAGCCCAGCTGAGACTAGTGGGCTCATTGATGACTCATACCTCTAGGGAGAGGGCTGGGCGTCGTGCAGGCAGGGAGTTGATGAGGCCAGCTGAAGCCTGTCAGTTCGTTTAAGGCCTCTATAAAAACTCCCAGATTCATTAGATGTTAGCTCATGCCTGGAAGCAGACCTGTGTGGACTGTCTAGGGAGAGTGAACCCCTGTGCGGTGAGAGAAAGCCTGTGTGGCTATATTTTGCTTGGACATTTAAAACCAGGGACTAGGACAGCACTAGGCTGATCCCAGTTGTTAGTTAGGAAACCTGTATGTTTAGTCAGAGGTCAAGTTGACCAGGATTTATTTTGTTTGTTTCTTTTGCTTTGCTGTGTTTTTGTCACTGTAAATAGAAAATAAACGGCACCTTTTTGATTTTGAAAACCACAACCTCCGTCTGCTGGGCCTGTTTTTGTGTGGGGAGCCCATCCCGGGGGTCACACACACCCGCTGCCGAGCTAACCCCCTCACAATATATATATATATATATATACTGTGAGGGGGTTAACTCGGTAGCGGGTGTGTGTGACCCCCTGGTTGGGCTCCCCACACAAAAACAGGGCCAGCAGACGGAGGTTGTGGTTTTCAAAATCAAAAGGTGCGGTTTATTTCTCTATGTACAGTGACAAAAACACAGCAAAGCCAAAAAAGAAACAAACAAAATAAATCCTGGTCAGTTTGACCTCTGACTAAACATGCAGGTTTCCTAAACTAACAACTGGGATCAGCCTGGTGCTGTCCTAGTCCCTAAGTCCCTGGTTTAGTAAAAGTCCAAACAAATAGCCACACAGGCTTTGCCTCACCGCACAGGGGTTCACTCTCCCTAGACAGTCCACACAGGTCTGGTTCCAGGCATGAGCTAACATCTAATGAAGCTGGGAGTTCCTTATAGAGGCCTAAATGAGCTGACAAGGTTCAGCTGGTCTCATCTCTGTCTGCACGACGCCCCACACTCTCCCTAGAGGTATGAGTCATCCATGAGCCTACTAGCCTCAGCTGGGCTTATACAACTCTCCACCCTAGTTGTATAAGTCAGCATAAAGCCTGAATCTGGGAGAAATATATCTACCCCCCTGGATGCAACCAGGTGACTTTACCTTCCTGCTGTCACATACCCCCCCCTCTTGTTTTAACCTTGGGGTTGGAACACCAGCAATCAGGCATTCATGTACTCGAGACAAAGCATCCACATTCCCCATTTGAACGCCAGGGCGATGCTTTACTGTGAAGTTGAATTCCTGTAGGGCCAGGAACCACCTATTCACTCTTCTATTTGTCTCCTTGTTTTGAGCCATCCACTTTAACGGAGCGTGATCCGTAACCATGTCAAAGTGCCTACCTAGCAGATAGTACCGAAGGGAATCTAGAGCCCACTTCACCGCTAAACACTCCTTTTCAACCGTGGCGTAATTTACCTCATGGGACTTCAACTTCCTGCTGAGGTAAATGACTGGGTGCTCTTCCCCGTTCCAGACCTGGGACAATACTGCTCCTAACCCCACATCTGACGCATCACTTTGTACGACAAAGTCTTTAGAGAAGTCGGGTGAGTACAACACTGGCTGGCTACATAAGGCTTGTTTCAAGAATTGGAATGCTGCCTCAGCCTCGGGGGTCCATTTAATCATGACCGACCCTTTCCCTTTCGTCAGGTTGGTTAGGGGCACAGCCTTAGAAGCAAAGTGGGGAATGAAGCGCCGATAATAACCCGCGATTCCCAGAAAGGCCCGTACCTGCTTCTTGCTGTTGGGACGTGGCCAACTCTGGATGGCCTCGACTTTGTTGAGTTGGGGTTTTATCACTCCCCTGCCAATGGTGTACCCAAGATATTTGGCCTCCTCCTGCCCAATGGTACACTTCTTGGGGTTAGCCGTAAACCCCGCTTCCCGGATAGAGTCTAGGACTGCTTGCACTTTTGGCAGATGTGAGGCCCAATCTGTGCTATGGACAATTACGTCATCCAGGTAAGCCGCAGCATACTTCCGATGGGGCCTCAGTATCTGGTCCATTTTCCGCTGGAATGTGGCCGGCGCATTCTGTAACCCGAACGGCATTCTCTTATATTGGAACGCCCCGTCTGGGGTTACAAATGCGGTTTTCTCTTTGGCCGACTTGGCCAGGGGAATTTGCCAATACCCTTTTGTGAGGTCAAGAGTCGTCATGTATCGGGCTGTTCCCAGCCGGTCGATCAACTCATCTATACGTGGCATGGGGTAGGTGTCAAATTTTGTAACTTTGTTCAACTGACGAAAATCGTTACAAAATCGCCAGCTCCCATCCGGTTTAGGCACCAACACAATGGGACTAGACCAATCACTTTGGGACTCCTCTATCACCCCTAAGTTCAGCATTTTCTGTACTTCCTCCCGTATTGCCTCCCGTCGGGCCTCTGGGATCCGATAGGGTTTTAACTTCACCCTTTCACCGGGCGGGGTAATAATATCATGCTCTACCCCAGATGTTTGTCCCGGCAGCTCAGAGAACACCTCCTTGTTGCGAAGCACAAACTCCTTAACCTCCTGTTGTTGGGGTTGTGACAAGGTGGCTGCTATTCCAACCTCCGGAATCACGCAACCAGTTTGAGCTGGTGACCAAGTTTCTGCGACTAGGGACTCTCTATCCCTCCAGGCTTTCAACAGATTAACGTGATATATCTGTTCGGGCTTTCGCCTTCCTGGTTGTCTGACCTTGTAATTCACTTCGCTCACTTTTTCCATTATCTCGTAGGGGCCTTGCCATTTGGCAAGGAATTTACTTTCAACCGTAGGGACAAGTACCAATATCCTATCCCCCGGGGAAAAGGTACGGGTCTTTGCTCCACGGTTGTACACTCTCTGCTGTGCCAACTGCGCTTGGGCCAAATGTTCCTTCACGATGGGCATTACCTGTGCAATTCGATCTTGCATCAGGGCGACATGCTCAATCACACTCCTGTGGGGAGAACTCTCACTTTCCCAAGTTTCCTTGGCAATATCCAACAGCCCTCTTGGGTGTCTCCCATACAGTAACTCAAAGGGGGAGAATCCCGTAGAGGATTGGGGCACCTCCCTAATAGCAAACATCAAATAAGGAAGTAGACAGTCCCAATCCTTTCCATCTCTATCCACCACTTTCTTCAACATTTGTTTTAGGGTTTTGTTGAATCTTTCAACCAGCCCATCGGTTTGGGGGTGATACACAGATGTACGCAATTGCGTCACTTTGAACAATTTACACAGCTCTTTCATAACCCGGGACATAAAGGGTGTACCTTGGTCCGTAAGCAGTTCTTTACAAATACCCACCCGGCTAAAAACAAGAGATAGCTCTTTGGCTATGGTTTTGGCCGAGGTATTTCTGAGAGGGATCGCTTCTGGATAACGGGTGGCATAGTCCATTATAACCAATATGTACTGGTGCCCCCTAGCGGACTTGATTATAGGACCTACCAAATCCATTGCGATTCTCTCAAACGGGACCTCAATGATGGGTAGAGGGACCAGCGGGCTACGGAAATGTGGCATCGGGGCCGACCTCTGACACACAGGGCAGGAGGAACAATAATTTTCTATGTCCTTCATCACCCCAGGCCAATAGAATCTCTGTAATACCCTCTCTCGGGTTTTCTCTGTCCCCAGATGACCTCCAAGAATGTGCCCATGGGCCAACTCCAACACCAACTTCCTGTAAGGTTTGGGCACCACCAGCTGCTCAACGGTTTCTTCTGCCCTTTTTGCCACCCGATACAGTAGGTCCTTCTCTACGCTGAAGTATGGGTAAGTGCAGGTATTATCTGGGTTCACTAACTCGCCATCTATTTCCACTACGTTTTCCCGTGCCTTTATTAGGGCGGGGTCTTTTAACTGTTCTGTGGCAAAATTTTCCCTGTGAACCTCCAGATCAGAAAACTCCACAGACGGTAGGTTTTCGTCTGAGGAGGTGGGCTCCTCTCCAGTTTCTTGAGTCTCCCCTGCCAATACTGACAAGGGAAATTCTGGAGAGTCCTCCCCACTCTCAGAGGAGTTCTGGCTATCACATTCCTGGTACATAGGGGCACCAGTGGGGGGCTCAGGATCATCCCACAGTTCCCAGAACTTCGGAAAATCCCTTCCCACAATGGCATCATGCGGTAATTGAGATACTAACCCCACTGGATGAGAGAGGGTACCTTTGGGGGTCTCGAAACACACTGTAGTCACTGGATACTCTCGGGTGTCCCCATGCACACAAATAACAGCTACCTTGCTATTCCCAGAGACCTCTGTTTTAACTAATTCAGCCTTTATCAGGGTCACAAGGCTACCTGAATCCAGCAATACCACAACATTTCTACCATTAATACACATTTTGCATAAATGTTTCTCAGTTCCCCGAATGGCAGTGCATGCGACTGTCGCACACAGCGACTGATGTCTGTCCGTCAGAAAGTCACACTGCATGGGTTCCTCCACAACCGGGCAATTGGCTGCAATATGTCCCGCTTGCCGGCAGCGGTAGCAAACGATCCTTCTTGCGGCCTCTTGAGCCGCTGATTTCCCAGGCTGTTCTCGCCAAACTTGGGGTAGAGCTCCCACCCTCTCACTCTCTCCACCCTCACCCCTTGGAATCCTCTTATCCGCCCCTGGGGATGGTCTGGTCTTAGGGTGGAAAGTCCGAGTGTCTCTGGAAGAGGCCGTCAGGTTCTCTGTAGCCAAGTATTTCTCTACACGATCCACAAGACCACCGGCCGTCTCTGGGTCTCCATGGCTTACCCACTTTTGGATGGCAGTAGGAAGAGCTCTCAAAAACCGATCCATTACAACACGTTCCACAATCTCTGGTGCGGACAAAGTCTCTGGCTGTAGCCACTTCCTGCTCAGGTGAATGAGATCATACATTTGAGACCTGGGGGGTTTTCCAAGCTGGAAAGTCCAGTTATGCACACGCTGAGCCCGGACAGCCAGGGTGACACCCAGCCTTGCCAATATTTCAGCTTTTAGCATCACATAGTCTTTTGCTTGGTCAGGCTCTAGGTCATAGTAAGCCTTCTGCGATTCACCAGTTAACAGAGGAGCCACCAGTCCAGCCCACTGCTCCTCAGGCCACTTTTCTCTTTCAGCAGTCCTTTCAAATGTGGTCAAAAATACCTCTGGATCATCCTCTCCAGTCATTTTTGTCAATAAACGACTCACCCCAAAGGACGCGGTATTAGTGGGACGGCTTTCCTCACTGGTCTGCGGACGTTGCTGCATTACTGCTTCCATTTATTGTAGTCTCTGCTCTTGCTTCTGTAACAGGTCTATGAAGCGGGCCTCAGATTGCTGCTGGGCTTGTTGATGAGCTTGCTGCTGGGCTGCAAGGCTCCTTTGCAAACCTGCATTTGTCTGCTGTTGATTGGCATTTGCTAGAGCCAGCTGTTTCAGTATCTCCTCCATGCTGGCTTAAAAAAAACTGCCACTGGTTCTCCACCAACTGTGAGGGGGTTAACTCGGTAGCGGGTGTGTGTGACCCCCTGGTTGGGCTCCCCACACAAAAACAGGGCCAGCAGACGGAGGTTGTGGTTTTCAAAATCAAAAGGTGCGGTTTATTTCTCTATGTACAGTGACAAAAACACAGCAAAGCCAAAAAAGAAACAAACAAAATAAATCCTGGTCAGTTTGACCTCTGACTAAACATGCAGGTTTCCTAAACTAACAACTGGGATCAGCCTGGTGCTGTCCTAGTCCCTAAGTCCCTGGTTTAGTAAAAGTCCAAACAAATAGCCACACAGGCTTTGCCTCACCGCACAGGGGTTCACTCTCCCTAGACAGTCCACACAGGTCTGGTTCCAGGCATGAGCTAACATCTAATGAAGCTGGGAGTTCCTTATAGAGGCCTAAATGAGCTGACAAGGTTCAGCTGGTCTCATCTCTGTCTGCACGACGCCCCACACTCTCCCTAGAGGTATGAGTCATCCATGAGCCTACTAGCCTCAGCTGGGCTTATACAACTCTCCACCCTAGTTGTATAAGTCAGCATAAAGCCTGAATCTGGGAGAAATATATCTACCCCCCTGGATGCAACCAGGTGACTTTACCTTCCTGCTGTCACAATATATATAAACACACACAAAAACACACACACACACACACAAAATGTACCTTCTAAAACTACACACATTCTCCACATGACAAACACGTAGAAAATGTATATAAAATTTTTAATAAAAAAAAATGATAAATTTGATCTATAAGAAGAATATTATATATATATTTTTTAAAATTATTAAAAGAATATGATTTTTTTTTTATTTATTGATAAAAATATATATATATATATATATATATATATATATATATATATATATATATATTTGTTTTTTAAAGATAAATTAGAAAAAAATGATTTAATGTAAACGCACGCACACACACACACACAAAATATTTTAAATATACATACATGGGTAATCACAACAAC
Source organism: Rana muscosa (assembly GCA_029206835.1). Lineage (NCBI taxonomy): Eukaryota > Metazoa > Chordata > Amphibia > Anura > Ranidae > Rana > Rana muscosa. Next base: position 541,366,741 of record CM055117.1, on the reverse strand, counting down.
ACATATATATATATATGTATACATACATGATAAAAAAATATATTATCTTACCTGATTAAAAAGCGTATGATAAAGTAATATGAGAAATCGAAGTTGTAATACCAGTTAAACAATCTAGAAAAAAAATATATATTTATAGATTTTAATTTAATAAGCTATTAATATATATATTATCAATAATATTTAAAATATTATAGTCAAGAAAACAGCAATAAAATATATAAATATAACAATTTATAACATTTAATACATTTTAAAGTAGATATTTATATAAATGTGATCAATATACATACCTGTAAATATATGCAAGGAAACGTGGAAAAAACTGATTATCTGTTCCTTTCTTTACAAACGAACGAATAAAAATTACCTTAAAAAAACAAGTAAAATATATTAAAATGAATGAAAATATATATACATTGAACATATATGTATAAAATTAAAATTGCTTACCTTATCAAGTAATTTGCGAACAGATATCTATAATCAAATTTTTCGTTCAGATGATTTGTATGCCGTCCTTTACCTCGTGTCCGCAGATGTATAATGGCAAAATACACCTGCGTTCCCTTATCTAAAATGGCGGAATTAGATCAGCCCCCGTCACATGACCGGCTAGACGAGTCACGTGACGATACACTTATCGTGAGATCTGACTCTAAGGAGGGTACATTGTAGTCCTCGGAAGCAGGACAATTTGCTCCCAGGATCCACTGTGAGAATAGGAGCATAGTAAAGGACACGCCTACTCCCGCGGGAGTAAATCCGGAAGTAAGAATAAATATATAAGATAAAGGCAAAACTACTTAAAAAAAAAAAAAAAAGGTTAGTGCTATTATTTTTTAGGTGATAAGAGGAAATAATGATCTTAAAGTTAAATATGTGGATGAACCTCCGCTTTAAAGGAGAATTATTAAAAAAATATTAGTTAAACCCCCCAAGTGATTTTTTTTTTAACAATAATATCCCTTTAGATTGGCTTTGGGAATTTACAAACAAAGCAATTTAGAAATTAGATGAAAGGTTTAGCGCTGGGAAACACTTTTTGAAAGATAAAAATTGCATTTAATATCAAACTATACAGATCCGAACAAAATGAGGGACAAATGAGGAGGAAAGTGGGACAGAGGGACTTTGTTCCAAATCAGGGACAGTTGAGACCTATGTGATTTCACTAGACATCTGTGCAGGAAAGTGCACTGATGTCTCTGAAATCGCTCACAAAGTCGGGCTGAGGCCCCTTTCACACTTGAGCGACTTTTCCTGCGACTTTGGTCATCAGAGTTGCATGACAAGTCATACCCCATGATTTTCAATGTGTACCATTTATATCTGTGAAACTTCAAGTCACACCGACTTCAAAGTAGTCCCTGTACTACTTTGGTCCGACTTTGATACGAGTTGAGGTTCATAGACCTTATGTTTACACAGGCATTCCCTGGGATCGCAGAAAAAATGCAGACGGACGTTTGCGCGCCCTTCCCTGCGACTCCTGCATCCATAGACCTCAAGATTACACAGGCATTGCTTAAAGTCGCATCAAAATCACACAACTTTCAGGTCGCACAAGTGTGAAAGGGGCCTAAGTCACTGTGCTATGTACTATTATACCGAGAATATAAAGTAGTCCCACCATCAAACACTCAGCAGCATATGCTGAAAAGAGGTGAATGCCTATTAGCCAATGCCACATCAGCATGAGCATGGTTGTTACAATAATATTAAAGTGGTTGTAAACCCACTTAGACAACTTGCAGCTATAGGTAAGCCTAGATTAAGGCTTACCTGTAGGTGCAAGAAATATCTCCTTAACCTACACACACTAGTAGATGTTTGTGCTACGCTCAATAGGCTAGTGGTCAGCACTTCTACCTGGAGAAAACTCAGGCTTCGAAGCACTCATGGGTTCAAATCCCACAGAGAGATACTAAAAGATTGTATTGGTGAAAAAAGGCAAATGCCTATTAGCCAATTAGCCAAAGCAGCATATGCTGAAAATAGGTGAATGCCAATAAGCCAATGCACTTTTATTCAATAATATTATGGTGTGGACTTCCAAACATCACACACTAGCTAACGGGCAGTTTACTTTTGTTTGTTTGTTTATTTTAATTTGCTTGTGAAAATAATAAACATAGCTGTTGGATGGTAGGTTGGCTGGTATTTGAACTTGTAACATGAGATCTGTATAGACATGGGAGCAGACCACTAAGCCATTGTGCTAAGTACAAGACCTGCATAATAGTGTAGTATGATTAAAGAATGAACATAAATAATTACCGCTTTATAGCCACCTAAATGAAAAAATAAAAAAACATGAAAAAAACAACATACAACAAATAGGTAACCTAAATGTTTAATACATGTAATTTTACATAATAGCAGACATTACTATGTAATAATCCTTCATAACTGCATTTGTTAGCAAAAGAAGGAAAAAAACTAGGAATAGTAATTGCAATATACATCAATAGATAGAGCACATCTCATATAAAAATGTTTCTTTCACATACATGGATCATGGTTACAGTGCAGTGCTATATAAAAACTTAGTGGAAATTGCATTTGCGCGTACGCGGATTCGCTAATTAGCACTGATTTCACATTTACTAGCGCTTGTTTGCTGCTAATAGCGCTATTTTTCATTCGCAAATTCGCGCATGGAATTTTTAATTGTCAAAAATTGGAGCTATTTTTTTGCGATGTGCTCAGTACTTCCTGGAGTTATAGTAAATCAGCCCCAAAGTATCAAATCCACATGGGTATAGGATATACACATTAATCTGAGGTAGGAAGATGGTACAAAACAGATTGGAGCCAACTTTTCACAAGTCCAAAAAGATGCGTTTGGGAGAGACGCATCCATGGGAACAGGAGCTACAGACCAGTGGGTAGATGCAATTTAAAAGGGGTATAATACTACATAGTAAGAGGTTTGATAGCAGTTTTCTGGATTGTCAAAACCTAGTGAATTTACACATTATATCTAGCATATTTTCCCATTTCTGATCCGTGAATTGTGTCTCACTATCTTCTTCCCATTGGAGCATATAAGGGAGCTTATCAACAGAAGCTGCATTAGATCATAGAGTGATGAGAGCAAAATCTTTACCCGGAGGAGTGGTGTGGCAGATAGAATTATACAGAGTGGGGGAGATACTTTGGAAATTACATAATAGGTGACATAAAAATGTCTAATTTGTAAGTATCTTAAATATTCAGACCTCGGAACTGACTTTAATGATTGAAGTTTAGAGGAACTTTTAAAAGCAGAGATAGCCTGAAAACTATAAAGGGTTGTCATGGTCTGCGCTTTCCACTGGGAAAAATGCCTGGGCTGACAAAACGCAGCTACAAATTTAAGGTCCTCTAAATTTAAGGTCCAAAGGGAAATTTTGGAAACCAGTGTGAATTTGTTCTTGTAAAGAGTCCAAAGTTAGAGAAATTGAGCAATCAGGAGATTGTATCAAAGGAGTCCTGGAAGACTAAAAGGAATTATATAAGTACTCTCAGTCTGAATTCAAGGCACCTTAGAGTCCACTATGTTTAATTGTGCTATTTAGGAGAATGCTACATAATAAAGTCAAACCTGAGGTATGATATAGGGTAGTTCTAGCATATCTTGGGGGGTTTATTATGCCATACAAAACTATTGATCTCTGATTGAACCTGAGTAAATAAGGTATTAGGGACACTAATTGGGGGAGCTCTAAATACATAAAGCTGTTTAGGAAGGATATTCATTTTAATGGCTGTTATCCTACCTAAAACAGAGATACGAGTTACGATAAGAGGACCAGAGTTTAGACATGTTCCACATTTTAGTCATATTAGGGGGATAGTTAAGCAGGAAAAAGCAAATGTAGGGAGGCAGTAAGGGTATAATACCTTAGTAGGAGAGAGACAATGGGGACCAGACAAAAGGGAAGGTCAATCTGCACACTGGGGGAAGGGGCAACATTTTTGAAATATCAACCAAACAGAATGGCAAATGTAGAAAGTACCATCAAAAGGTTGAGTAAGGAGGTAGTAAGTTTGGGTAAAAACAACAATATGTCATCCACATATACACATAATTAAAAGATAGGCTGTCCTTTAGTATAGCTCAAAATGTCAGGATGAAGCTTAATGGCCGTAGCCAACAGTTTGCTAATGCAAATAAAAAGGGGGAAAGGGGGTACCCCGGTCTCATACCCCATCCCAAAGGAAAGAACTCCAAATTACAGCCTGGCAGTTTAATACATGTTTTAGAAGATTGGTACAAGTCCTGAAATCCATTAAGGAATCCACCGCTGAATACATAACACCACAAGAGCAATGCTAAATATTGCCAGGTGACACTATCAAAGGCCTTGTGGATGTCAAGACTATTTCATAATGCTTTACAGGAGTGGAGATTGGCATCTTGGACTGCATTAGTGCCCAAATGAATATTGTCTGTAATTTGTCTGTTGGGAATGAATCCGGACTGATTAGGTGAAATTAATGTAGAAATAATAGAGGCTAATCTGTCTGATAGTCTGCTGAAAATCTTCAAATCATTGTTAATAACTGAGATTGGTCTATAAGTTTGTGGCAATGACTTATCTTTGTTGGGTTAAGGTAATACAGACTTATTGGCTAACAACATCTTCTCAGGGAAGTAATTTCTTTGGAGTGTGTAATTAAATAGCAGTGTTAGTTGTGGGGCTAATAAAGTGGAAAACTTATTATAATAAGCAGATGAATAGCCATTCAGACCAGGGCAGCTAGGATTTCCTCTTTGGTACATGGAGCATTGAAAGTGTTTAATTGAGTTAGAGAGAGAGTGGGAATTGGAATCTTTGCAAACCATAATGTAGCTGAGAGAGGAATATTTGATTGGGTGGGGAAAGCAATTTGGAGTAGAATTGTTAAAAATGTCAAGAACGTCTTTCGGAAGAGTGGTAGATTGACCAGTGGAATTATACAATTTATATATATCATGGTTTCTCAAGAATTGATTCAATTTTCTAGCAAACATAGAAGAAGACTTACTGTGTAAAAAAATCTGGCCTTAGACCATCTTAAAACTTTTTTGGCTTTATGTGATAACAAAGACGCTAATTCCAAATGTTTTTTGAGAAATTTGACGGGCCATAGAGGAAGAACAGATATCAGCATGTGTTTTATGGAGTTGTTCTAATTAATTTGTAAGGAAAAGTAAATGTTTCAAATTCTGCATATTACACGTAGAAGCGATGCCAATAAGTATGCCTCATAACATCACTGTATGTGCAATCCAGAGTAGAGTTAAGAGAAAAAAACTCTGTTATAGCTTGAGATGGTTCAGTTTCAATATTAGGGTCCCCAAGAAGTGATTCATTTAGTCACCAAGAGTATGGAGTAGCAGAGAGGCCCTTCATTACAGCAGTCAATGAGGTAGTTTGAATGTCAGACCAGGGGCAAGAGTGCATTTTAGCAGATTTAGAGTTAGAAAGAATCATCAGAGTACAGGAAATATAGTCCAATCTGGCATATGAATTATGAAGGTGGGAGAAGAAAGTATACTCTCTATTCCCGATGTTGTGGGCCCTCCAAGTGTCAATCAGTTGGGAAGAGTGTAGATGTTTAATCAAAGATTTAGGGAACATTTTTGAAGAGAGAGTGGGGATGCTTCTATCAAGGGAGAGATAGGCCACCAGATTAAAGTAAAACTAAAGCTTAGTTATAGGATTTTGAAAAACTTAGGATGGTTAGAACTTGCAAAATGTGTTTCTTGCAATAAAACTATTTAACCACTTAAGGACCTTGCCTGTTTTTCAGACTCGGTGTTTACCCGTTAAAAACATGTTTTTTTGCTAGAAAATTACTTAGAACCCCCAAACATTATATATTGTTTTTTTTATAACACTCTAGAGAATAAAATGGCGGTCATTGCAATACTTTTTGTCACACCGTATCTGCTCAGTGGTCTTGCAAGCGCACTTTTTTGGGAAAAAATTCACTTTTTTGAATTAAAAAATAAGACAGCAGTAAAGTTAGCCCAATTTTTTTTTTCTATTGTGAAAGATATTGTTACGCTGAGTACATTGATACCCAACATGTCATGCTTAAAAATTTCGCCGGCTCTTGGAATGGCGTCAAACTTTTACCCCTAAAAATCTCCATAGGCGACGTTTAAACAATTCTATAGGTTGCATCTTTTGAGTTACAGAGGAGGTCTAGGGCTAGAATTATTGCTCTCGCTCTAACAATTATGGCGATACCTCACTTGTGTGGTTTGAACACCGTTTTCATATGCGGGCGCTACTCACGTATGCGTTTGCTTCTGCGCGCGAGCTCGTCGGGACGGGGCGCTTTTAAAATTTTTATTTTTTTTCCTATTTATTTTACTTGATTTTATTTATTTTTACACTTTAAAAAAAAAAAATGGGTCACTTTTATTCCTATTACAAGGGATGTAAACATCCCTTGTAATAGAAAAAAGCATGACAGGTCCTCTTAAATATGAGATCTGGGGTCAAAAAGACCTCAGATCTCATATTTAGACTAAAATGCAATAACAAAAATAAAAATAAAAATTGTCATTTGAAAAATGACAACAAAAAAATGTCCCTTTAAGACGTATGGGCGGAGCTGACGTTTTGACGTTGCTCCCGCCCTGCTATGGTATGGAGACGGGGGGGCATTTTCCCCTCACTCATACCCATACCCAGCTAGGAAGAGGACCCGTTTGCCTCCGCGCTACCGGCGGCTCTGGTAAGCGGCAGAGGGCGCGGGAGAGCGGCGCGGATAATGGTGATTTTGCGGCGAATCCGTTGCGGAGACCACCATTATCATTTACAGGACCGGCGCCTGAAGAGATGGATACCTCGGCTGTGGCAGCATATCTTCCTTATTTTTAAATACCCCATTATTGGATACATCACTTTACTCCACCGACATTCACTTGATACTTTGATCCATTAACTAATTACATTCAATAATAAACTTTCCAATTTTTCTTAAATTACTTTTATTAATAATAAGATCAATTAATCTATAAATTTAAATAAACAAATTATGTAATGATACGAATAGAAAGTTACCACTAATATATTATATCAACCAGCCTGCACTCTCTGAGCAGTACCAGGTACTCATAGAATATTTGCCCATTACTCATTGCGACCTTACTATATCCAGTTGCAGGTGCCTCACTTCCCGTCCTCCTCTCCAGTCCCAAAGCGTGGCCCCTTGTAAGATTGGTGGGATATGGTCCCGCCTAGGGCGTGCGGTAGGGAGGAGCTGACACAGTGGGATCATTGAATGCAAACGTTCTTAAATCCTCTGGTTTGTACCATGCACTCCCGCTTTCCCCATCCACTGAACAGTAAATATACTTACGAATATACAGAGACAATAATATTATTATATAAATTAACAATGTGTTTTTACATTGATGTAACACCTCAAATTAGACATATCTAATATATTCCCTCAGATTATAATTCCCCCTGAAGAAGACCAAGACACCAAAGGGTCGAAATGCATTGGGGTATTCGGAATATTCATGTGGACCACTATGTTGCTTTGCAATCAAATATGTTTTATTTGGGATATTTATCTGTCACAAGTGATGTTTTATGCTGTTGTGTATATTGTCAACCAGAGTTTGTATCTTAAATCTACTGCATTTTTCAACGAATCATGTACTAATTAAAAGTTTTTACTTTATTACTTATCCTCAATTCATTGCTGCTAAAAAACCCTTTGGGGTAACCATTCTCTTTTCCGCAGCTGCTGCCGTTACCAAGATATCCCTCTTCAAAAAGAGGACGTATATAGTCGTGCGCTGGCCCTTAAGTGGTTAAGCACCAGGGCGCTTATATTGAAGAAATGCTTTCTTCCTTTTATGTGGCAAATTAAATTCCTGAACATTGTGTAGCACTACTCCTGAAGGTAAATAATAAAATATCAAGTGATGTATGTGAACAATATCACAATCAAATCCAGTGTATCCAATGTGTGAGCAATATGCAAAGTGCAAATAAGTGCTAAATGTGCAAATATGCAAATACTTTGGTGCATTTGTATTATTTGCACATGGACCTATTTTATATCTAGGAAATTATTTGTACACTATAGTTATTTTTGCAGTTTATTATAATTTTTTTGCAGTTTTTGCACATTGTTACCCATTAGATATTGGATGCACCATTTATCCTTATGCAATTTTAATTTTCAGGGATTATTTTGCATACAGCATTCATTTGCACTTTATTTGCATATTTGCACATTTAGCACTTATTTGCACTTTGCATATTGCTCACACATTGGATACACTGGATTTGATTGTGACATTGTTCAAATACATCACTTGATATTTTATTATTTACCATTAGGGATTTGTGCTCATCACCTATTTTATTCATTTCATTATTTGTGCTATTGTTTACACTACAGATTGAGCGGCAGTTCCCATTATATTTATATCGGGTTCACGTGGAGGCGCGAGAGACCACACTTTCACTACCCCTGAAGGAGCCGCTTAGGCCCCTTTCACACTGAGGCGTTGAAAAAACGCTAAAAAATAATGACATTTTTTACCGCGATTTTACCGCGATCGCGGTAAAAAATAGCGCTAATGCCTATGCGTTTTTACCGCGAACGCGGTAAAAACGCTGTAAAAAGGCATAGGCGTTAGCGCTATTTTTTAACATAACGCTTATGCCTATGCGTTTTTACCGCGTTTTTACCGCAAATCCCATTCATTTCAATGGGGATAGGCGTTTTTACAGCGATATTTTATGCGCCCTTAGGCCCCTTTCACACTGGGGCGGGCAGGAGCGGTGGCGGTATATCAGCGCGATTTTCAGCGCTGCTATACCGTCATTCTTACCGCGGTATGCGGTCGCTAGGGGGGTTAATTTAACCCCCGCTAGCGTCCGAAAAAGGGTTAATACCGCCCGCAAACCGCGGCTATTGCCACGGTTTGCGGGCGGTATTACCGCGCTGTCCCATTGATTTCAATGGGAGACCGCGGTAAAGGAGCGGTGAACACACCGCTCCTTTACCGCTGTAAAGAAGCGGCTAGCAGGACTTTTGGAGAGGTCCTGCTAGCGCACCGCTTCAGTGTGAAAGCCTTCGGGCTTTCACATTAAAGGCACAGGGCAGGATTTTTTCATGCGGTATAACAGCGCTATTATTAGCGCTAAACCGCATGAAAAACGCCCCAGTGTGAAAGGGGCCTAAAGTTGCTCTAAAAAAGCTGTTTGCAGGATTTTTTTCAACGCCCAGCCAGCAAAACGCCTCAATGTGAAAGCCCTCAGAGATTTCACAATGAGAATGCTGGGGCAGGATTATTTCAGGCGTTATTACAGCGCTATTTTTACCGCGAAAACGCGGTAAAAACGCCTCAGTGTGAAAGGGGCCTTAGTAATTGGGTACTTTGTTCTGAGCCTTGACTTCAATAACAACCTCAGCCCCTCTAGCACACGTGGTTGAATGAAAGTTTACAGCACACACTTATAGGAACACAAGTGTGGAGACCTTTCACTCGACTGTGAACTAGTATTAGGAAATAGATGCAAGATCATTTAAAGTTAACACAACTCAAAATATTGGTATGTGTAATGCCCTGTACACACGATCGGATTTCCGATGGAATAAAATCTGATGGATTTTTCCATCGGAAATCCGATGAAGCTGACTTTCATCAGTCTTGCCTACACACCATCAGTCAAAATTCCGACCGTCCAAAACGCTGTGACATAAAACACTCCGACAAGCCGAGAAAAATTAAGTTCATTGCTTCTGAGCATGCGTCAACTTGATTCTGAGCATGCGTGGGTTTTTTGTCCAATGGAGTTCCACACAGACGATCGTAATTTGCTATTGTTTTTTTTCCCATCAGTAAAATTTAAAACAGGTTCTATTTTTTTATACCGATGGAAAAAAGACCGATGGGGCCCACACACGATCGGTTTGTCCCATGAAAAAAGTCCATCGGTCTTTTTTCATCAGAAAAACCGATCGTGTGTACGCGGCATTAGAGTAAATGGTAGTTTGAGGATAAATGAGCATACAGAAGGTAGGTTCAGACACAGTCTGCTAGACAGTATAATCACTATGCCAAAGTAACTTAGACTACAGTTCTGTATCACTAGATCAGGACTAAAGTGGTTGTAACCCTACACAAAATAAAATTAATATGAGCCTGTTCCTACAAAGCACGATATACGGCATAGTACTTCTGCAGAGTAATTTCTCTTTCTCTATGCTGTAATATACCTGGTTGATCCTGCCTGTTCCTGTGTCCCCTTGTTTGTGCTGACCACGATAGTCATGGCTGCAGATCCATGATACGGTGTTCAGTTTACATGCCTCCTTCAGCCTGCTGTCTCTTCCTCTCCCCCTCCCTCCTTGCCTGTCAGCTATTGAGTTAGTGCCGATCTTCTCCCCACCCCTCTCCTCCTACTGCTGTTCTGTGTAAAATAACTTTGTAATTACTAGAATCTCCTCTGTTATATGCAGCTATGTTGCACAGTGTATTTGTTTTATAAAAATTATCCAGCCTAATATCTTATTGCAGTGCGCCGCTGTGCGGTCACTTGATCCCCCTTCACTCTCCTCCTCTCCTAACGGCTGACATCATAGGGGAATCTCAGCCCCTCCTGCTATAGTCCTTATGTAGCGGCGCTACACTTAGATCGGGGAAGGAGAGCGGTGGGTCATTACATGACCACACAGCAGTGTTCTGAAATAAGGTATTGCGCTGCATCAATTTTATAAAACAAAGACACTGTACAACTTAGCTGCATATAACAGCGGGGGCTCAAGTAATTAAACAGAGTGACTTTACAACCACTTTAACTCGTGAATCAGCAAAATCAGCAATGAAAAGTGCATATAAGTATTAACTTCAATGTAAATAGTAATACTATAACTAGTCTAGAGTGCACTCCAGGAGGATGACTAGGATATAGTGCAATGTCCCCTGAGAGGTACCACTTACCATAGGCAATAAGTAATGGTCTCTGTGTATAAGTTGTGAAGGGACAGTCTTTAGTCCTAAATCTTCAGCCAGTTAGTGTTAGGGCCCATGTCTACTGTTGGTGCACATGAGAATAGTCCCGGTCAAGTCTGCAGGCAGCAATAAGGCTACTAGATGGCTGTATGGTCAGTTCCTAAAGGGCTCAGTCTCTCTCTAGCACCAGACAGTAAATCCTCACAGCAGCAGTTCACCAATCCCAGCGATATTACACCTTACCATCCAAACACAGCGATTAGTCCACTCTCTTCTCCATATCCAGGTGACTCTGGCTGTTGGCACCCCCAAACTCAGCACTTTGGATCCTGCTCAGACCGCCGATATGCAGCAGTGGTGGTGAACACTGGACAGCGATGTACACTCTCTGGTCCCCCTCATGGTAAAAGGAAGCTTGTTATGTACAGCCTGAGAAAATGCAGCTCTTTCCCCTCCTACTGGCAATCTCTCTGGGAAATGCAGTTCAAAAGCTCTTGATTACAGCAGAGTCTCTCTCCTCTGGACTACAGTTCCCACTGTGCAGCGCTGCTTCACTCAGTACATTGAACTCTTTCTGCTGAACAGCTACCTGCTTTTACTGATGCAGTCAGTTCAGCACTACAGGAAAGCAGCCACAGAGAACATCTGCAGCCAGTGTTTCTTTCATTCTCCACTCCTAGCCAAGCACCTAGCTAAAATTATGTGTTATACATGTAATTGTCATAGGAATTTGGATACTTTCAACACATCAGGTAGTTGAGAGAGCTGAAAATAGGAGGATATAAAAAACAGCAGAGAAAGTATCTCAACCATAAGCAGGGGGAGGGGAGCCACATATTAATGCAAAGCATTGCAAAAGAAAGTGGCAATAAGCAATAAGTGTAGCAGTACCACGCATCATGAGTTTCATCATCAGAAAATACCAAAAATACAAAGGAAACAGAACAAAACAGTAAATTGAAAAAAAAAAAGAGCAATATCAATATACAGTCACTGGATCAAGACCAGGAAAAATGTAAAAACATGACAAAAAAATTAAGAATTGCTAAGGGATATAATAATTCCAGGCTTAGTCTAGAGTACCATAAAATGCGAAGAATCAAAAATATACAACAATCCTGCAGGCCAGTAAACCAGGTCCAGGGGTCCACAAAAGATAGGCATAACGGACTGTGACTGAGTGAAGAAGCATTACAAGGTCACAAGGGGACATAGCCCAAAAGAAAAAGAACCTGGAAGGTATATTGTATCACTAAATATAGAGATCGAAAAAGCCCTGAAAAATACAGCCTAAGAGCATAGAAAGCCCCAAATAAACTTTAATTTCCCTGGAATGGCCAAGAATCCATAAAATTAAAAAGGATATCTCTGAAGATCACAGTAATTGCAGCTATTACTTAAGCATAAAGTAACATAGTAAAGCCAACAGGATGAGTATCAAACATGTGTGTTGCCTAAACTGCCCACAGGAAGGTTTGTTTTGAAATGAGCTTAAACATGCAACACTAGGGATGAGCTTCGTGTTCGAGTCGAACATACGTTCGACTCGAACATCGGCTGTTCGATCGTTCGACGAAGATCGAACGATTTGGGCCGTTCGCGCCAAATTCGAGTGACGCGAACGGCCCACAATGCACTACGCCATCGCAGTGTCATCCAGGCGCTGTGATTGGCCAAGCATGCACTGTGACCCCGCATGCTTGGCCAATCACAGCGCCGGCAGCGAGGAGAGCAATGATTGGCCACAGGCAGGATGCCTGTGGCCAATTATTGCTGAGGGTGTTTAGTACACGCCCCACACTATAAAAGGCCGCCAGCACGGCGGCCTAGTGTAGTGTGTTCCGGAGCAGGGATAGAGCAGCATAGGCAGGGACAGTGACTGTTATTTCTTTCTTGCTTAACCTGGATTCCTTTAGTTTAGGGAAAGAGAAGGATAGGTAGGGAGAGTGTCAGTGTGTTTTGTGCTTGTGCTATAGTGTGCTTAAAAAAAACATTTATTCTAGGGACAGAAAACTGTAGGTAGGGACAGTGTCAGTTTCTTTCACTCTGCAAGTCCTTGTTTCCAGGGACCTGGAAGGACAGTGAGTGAATTGTCCTTGTGCTATATTGTGCTTAAAAAAACATTTATTCTAGGGACAGAAAACTGTAGGTAGGGAGAGTGTCAGTTTATTTCACTCTGCAAGTCCTTGTTTCCAGGGACCTGTAAGGACAGTGAGTGAATTGTCCTTGTGCTATATTGTGATTAAAAAAAACATTTTTTCTAGGGACAGAAAACTGTAGGTAGGGAGAGTGTTTTTTTTCTTTCACTCTGCAAGTCCTTGTTTCCAGGGACCTGTAAGGACAGTGAGTGAATTGTCCTTGTGCTATATTGTGCTTAAAAAAACATTTATTCTAGGGACAGAAAACTGTAGGTAGGGAGAGTGTCAGTTTATTTCACTCTGCAAGTCCTTGTTTCCAGGGACCTGTAAGGACAGTGAGTGAATTGTCCTTGTGCTATATTGTGATTAAAAAAAACATTTTTTCTAGGGACAGAAAACTGTAGGTAGGGAGAGTGTTTTTTTTCTTTCACTCTGCAAGTCCTTGTTTCCAGGGACCTGGAAGGACAGTGAGTGAATTCTCCTTGTGCTATATTGTGCTTAAAAAAAAACATTTATTCTAGGGACAGAAAACTGTAGGTAGGGAGAGTGTCAGTTTATTTCACTCTGCAAGTCCTTGTTTCCAGGGACCTGTAAGGACAGTGAGTGAATTGTCCTTGTGCTATATTGTGATTAAAAAAAACATTTTTTCTAGGGACAGAAAACTGTAGGTAGGGAGAGTGTTTTTTTTCTTTCACTCTGCAAGTCCTTGTTTCCAGGGACCTGGAAGGACAGTGAGTGAATTCTCCTTGTGCTATATTGTGCTTAAAAAAAACATTTATTCTAGGGACAGAAAACTGTAGGTAGGGAGAGTGTCAGTTTATTTCACTCTGCAAGTCCTTGTTTCCAGGGACCTGTAAGGACAGTGAGTGAATTGTCCTTGTGCTATATTGTGATTAAAAAAAAACATTTTTTCTAGGGACAGAAAACTGTAGGTAGGGAGAGTGTTTTTTTTCTTTCACTCTGCAAGTCCTTGTTTCCAGGGACCTGTAAGGACAGTGAGTGAATTGTCCTTGTGCTATATTGTGCTTAAAAAAAACATTTATTCTAGGGACAGAAAACTGTAGGTAGGGAGAGTGTCAGTTTATTTCACTCTGCAAGTCCTTGTTTCCAGGGACCTGTAAGGACAGTGAGTGAATTGTCCTTGTGCTATATTGTGCTTAAAAAAACATTTATTCTAGGGACAGAAAACTGTAGGTAGGGAGAGTGTCAGTTTATTTCACTCTGCAAGTCCTTGTTTCCAGGGACCTGTAAGGACAGTGAGTGAATTGTCCTTGTGCTATATTGTGCTTAAAAAAACATTTATTCTAGGGACAGAAAACTGTAGGTAGGGAGAGTGTCAGTTTATTTCACTCTGCAAGTCCTTGTTTCCAGGGACCTGGAAGGACAGTGAGTGAATTCTCCTTGTGCTATATTGTGCTTAAAAAAAACATTTATTCTAGGGACAGAAAACTGTAGGTAGGGAGAGTGTCAGTTTATTTCACTCTGCAAGTCCTTGTTTCCAGGGACCTGTAAGGACAGTGAGTGAATTGTCCTTGTGCTATATTGTGATTAAAAAAAACATTTTTTCTAGGGACAGAAAACTGTAGGTAGGGAGAGTGTTTTTTTTCTTTCACTCTGCAAGTCCTTGTTTCCAGGGACCTGGAAGGACAGTGAGTGAATTCTCCTTGTGCTATATTGTGCTTAAAAAAAACATTTATTCTAGGGACAGAAAACTGTAGGTAGGGAGAGTGTCAGTTTATTTCACTCTGCAAGTCCTTGTTTCCAGGGACCTGTAAGGACAGTGAGTGAATTGTCCTTGTGCTATATTGTGATTAAAAAAAACATTTTTTCTAGGGACAGAAAACTGTAGGTAGGGAGAGTGTTTTTTTTCTTTCACTCTGCAAGTCCTTGTTTCCAGGGACCTGTAAGGACAGTGAGTGAATTGTCCTTGTGCTATATTGTGCTTAAAAAAAACATTTATTCTAGGGACAGAAAACTGTAGGTAGGGAGAGTGTCAGTTTATTTCACTCTGCAAGTCCTTGTTTCCAGGGACCTGTAAGGACAGTGAGTGAATTGTCCTTGTGCTATATTGTGCTTAAAAAAACATTTATTCTAGGGACAGAAAACTGTAGGTAGGGAGAGTGTCAGTTTATTTCACTCTGCAAGTCCTTGTTTCCAGGGACCTGTAAGGACAGTGAGTGAATTGTCCTTGTGCTATATTGTGCTTAAAAAAACATTTATTCTAGGGACAGAAAACTGTAGGTAGGGAGAGTGTCAGTTTATTTCACTCTGCAAGTCCTTGTTTCCAGGGACCTGTAAGGACAGTGAGTGAATTGTCCTTGTGCTATATTGTGCTTAAAAAAACATTTATTCTAGGGACAGAAAACTGTAGGTAGGGAGAGTGTCAGTTTCTTTCACTCTGCAAGTCCTTGTTTCCAGGGACCTGTAAGGACAGTGAGTGAATTGTCCTTGTGCTATATTGTGATTAAAAAAAACATTTTTTCTAGGGACAGAAAACTGTAGGTAGGGAGAGTGTTTTTTTTCTTTCACTCTGCAAGTCCTTGTTTCCAGGGACCTGTAAGGACAGTGAGTGAATTGTCCTTGTGCTATATTGTGATTAAAAAAAACATTTTTTCTAGGGACAGAAAACTGTAGGTAGGGAGAGTGTTTTTTTTCTTTCACTCTGCAAGTCCTTGTTTCCAGGGACCTGTAAGGACAGTGAGTGAATTGTCCTTGTGCTATATTGTGCTTAAAAAAAACATTTATTCTAGGGACAGAAAACTGTAGGTAGGGAGAGTGTCAGTTTCTTTCACTGTGAAAGTCCTTGTTTCAAGGGACAGAGAAGGACACCTGAAGGTAGCCCTTATTGCTTTTTTCCCATCTCCCTGCAGGCCATCTATTAGAATGTCTGGAAGGCAAACAAGGAGAGGCAGACAGTCAGGAGGCAATAAAAGAGGGCAAGCAGGCTCTGTGTCTGGGGGCAACAGTGCTGGTCGTGGACGCGGTGCATTGTCATCAGCACATGGCCATGGGACACGCTTGTCCTTCTTTTCGGCAGCTGGACATGTTGAGCCACATCATGCCGAAGACTTGGTAGAGTGGATGACCAAGCCCTCCTCCTCCTCCTCATCCTCTCTCACCCAGGCTCAGGGTACTGGAAAAGCAGCTGCCAAAGCGTCGTCTTCCCTGGTATCAATGTCAGACAAATCATCAGTCACTCCTTCCCTAGACCCACCATGTCCTCCTCCTGAGGAGTCCCCCGAACTGTTTCAGCACAGTGTTGGGTACATGCTCCAGGAGGATGCCCAGCGTTTCGAAGGGTCTGATGATGAAACCCAGCTAGAGGAAGGCAGTAGCGTGAGAGCAGACAGAGGGGATGCTCAAGAAGGACACCAATCTGGCAGTCATGTTCCAGCAGCTGCAGCATACTGCCAGATTGGCTCCAGTGATGAGGAGGGAGGGGATGATGAGGTCACTGACTCCACGTGGGTGCCTAATAGGAGAGAGGAGGAGGAGGAGGATGAGGAGGAGGCACATCTCCAACGAGGCAGGATGCCCTTTGGTGGCCAGCGTAAGGGCAGTACACCGACGGAATCACACCGCAGAGCTCCGCCTGTGCAGGGCGCTGCCTCTGCCCGTCATTCAAAAAGTTCTTTGGTGTGGGCCTTTTTTGAGGCTAGTGCATCAGATCGCACAGCTGCTGTTTGCAACATATGTCTCAAGCGTATATCGCGTGGCCAAAACATCAGCCGCTTGGGTACCACATGCCTGACCAGACATATGTTGACCTGCCATGCAGCTCGTTGGCAAGCCTACCTCAAAGACCCACACCAAAGAACAAAGCGGACCTCTCCTTGCACCGCATCAGCTGGGATCTCCAACCCCACTATAACTTCAGTCCTCTCTGAAACATGCACTGAGAGGAATGAAGGTGTAGAATTAGGTGTGTCACAGCCAAGTACTTGCGCCCACTCTGCTAGCAGTACACCGACGTCCGATTCTAGCAGGCAAATTTCCCTGCCCCAGCTGCTGGACCGTCGAAAGAAGTTCACTCCCAGCCATCCACATGCCCAGCGGTTGAATGCTAGCTTGGCTAAATTGCTAGCGCTTCAACTGCTGCCTTTTCAGTTGGTAGACTCGGCCCCCTTCCGTGAGTTTGTGCAATGTGCGGTTCCTCAGTGGCAGGTTCCCAAACGCCACTTTTTCTCACGGAAGGCTATTCCGGCTCTCTACCGGCATGTGGAAGGCAATGTCTTGGCCTCGCTGGACAGGGCGGTCAGCGGTAAGGTGCATATTACCGCTGACTCATGGTCCAGCAGGCATGGACAGGGACGTTACCTTTCTTTCACGGCCCATTGGGTCACTCTTTTGGCAGCTGGGAAGGATTCAGGACAAGGTGCAGTAGTGTTGGAGGTTGTCCCACCGCCACGCCTCCAAAATGCTACTACTGGTTGTGACACACCTCTCTCCTCCACCCCCTCCTCTTCTTCTTCCTCCATGGCCTCTTCCTGTGGTTTGTCCTATGAACCAGCGGTGCTCCGTAGCCGTTCACGGGGCTACGCAAGTACGCAGGCAAAAAGATGCCATGCCGTGCTTGCGCTGGTGTGTTTGGGGGACAGAAGCCACACTGGGGCAGAGGTCCTGTCTGCTCTGCAGGGCCAGGCCGAGAGGTGGTTGACGCCACGCCAGCTTAAGCCAGGAATGGTGGTTTGCGACAATGGCACCAACCTCCTCTCCGCCCTCCGACAGGGACAACTGACCCATGTGCCCTGTGTGGCTCACGTCCTTAACCTGGTGGTGCAGCGCTTCTTGGGCAGGTACCCGGGCTTACAGGATGTCCTGAGGCAGGCCAGGAAAGTCTGTGTGCATTTCCGCAGATCTTATAATGCCAGTGCTCGCCTGGCTGAGCTGCAAAAGGAGTTGAACCTGCCCAAGAACCGCCTTATATGTGACATGCCCACCAGGTGGAACTCAACGTTGGCCATGCTGCAGCGGCTGCACACGCAGCAGAGGGCCATCAATGAGTACCTGTGCGACTACGGCACCAGGACAGGGTCAGGGGAGCTTGGTTTTTTTTCTCCACGCCAGTGGGGCATGATCAGGGATGCATGCACTGTCCTGGCACCATTTGAGGAGGCCACGAGGATGGTGAGCAGTGACAGTGCATGCATCAGTGACACTGTACCTCTTGTCCACCTGTTGGAGCACACGCTGCGTGGAATAATGGACAGGGCACTTGAGGCAGAACAGAGGCAGGAAGAGGAGGACTTCCTTGCCTCTCAAGGCCCCCTTTACCCAGACAGTGTTCCTTCTGTCCCACCCATCGCACAGGAAGAGGAGGAGGAGGAGGAGGAGGAGGAGGAGGATTGTGTCAGCATGGAGGTGGAGGCTGGCACTCAGCATCATCAGCAGCAGTCTTTTAGGGATGATTTACAGTCCCAAGAAACCAGTGGACTTGTACGTGGCTGGGAGGAGGTGGCTGCGGATCATGTCGTCCTTAGTGACCCAGAGGACTCCGGAGCGAATGCCTCAGCAAACCTACGCTGCATGGCCTCCCTGATCCTGCAAAAGTCTGCGGAAGGATCCTCGTATTCTTCGGATCAAGGAGAGGGACCATTACTGGCTGGCCACTCTCCTTGATCCACGGTACAAGGGTAAGGTTGCGGACCTTATGTTACCGTCGCAGAGGGAGCAGAGGATGAGACAACTCCGGGAGGCCTTGCAGAAAGGTCTGTGCAACGCGTTCCCAGAGACTGGGAGGTTGCAAACTCCTGGTCCTGGACAACGAGTTGCTGAGGCTTCGGCCAGTCAAAGAAGGAGCGGTGGGGAAGGTGGCCGTCTGACCGATGCGTTCAGACAATTCTTTAGTCCGCAGCCCCAAAGTATGATCGGTTCCAGCAACCATCGCCAGCGTCTGATAAACATGGTGCAGGAATATCTAGGGGCAAGGTCAGACTTGGACACCTTCCCCACCGAAAATCCTCTGGCTTACTGGGTCTTGAGGATGGATCACTGGCCAGAGCTTGCACAGTATGCAATTGAGCTACTGGCCTGTCCTGCATCCAGCGTTCTTTCGGAACGCACATTCAGTGCTGCTGGAGGATTTGTCACGGATCACAGGGTGCGCCTGTCCACCGACTCGGTTGATCGACTGACTTTCATCAAGATGAACCAGTCTTGGATCACCACCAGCTACCACACACCTGATGCTGATATAACAGACTAATTGATTTTAACATGTCACATCCCTTCAAGACTGATGCTGATGCTGAGTGCCTGTGCTGTTATGTTGACTGGCTATCCTCCTCCTCCGAGTCCTCAATGATACGATTGATGATGATAGCTTGTAAGATCATTTTTGTTTATGGGTGCCGCCACCAGTGCCTAACGCCCAATTTTTCAGCCCCTGTTTAACAGGGGCGTGTAATTACAATTTTTGAAGCAATACTTTGCAACAGGGCTCATTGCTGTGCTCCAAGTACAGTATCTGTGAGGAGTTGCAGTGTTGTGCCACCAGTGCCTAAGGCCCAATTTTTCAGCCCCTGTTTAACAGGGGCGTGTCATTACAATTTTTGAAGCAATACTTTGCAACAGGGCTCATTGCTGTGCTCCAAGTACAGTATCTGTGAGGGGTTGCAGTGTTGTGCCACCAGTGCCTAAGGCCCAATTTTTCAGCCCCTGTTCAACAGGGGCATGTAATTACAATTCTTGATCTAATAATTCACAGCAGGGCCCATTGCTGCACCCACCAAGAGTAACTGTCAGGGCTTACAGTGTTGTGGCACCAGCACCACCATCAAAGGCCCAATTTTTACTACCACTGTTCAACAATTATATGTAATTAAAATTCCTGATATAATAGTTGACAGCAGGGCGTTCCAGCACCAACCAAGAGTAACTGTGAGTGCTTACAGTGTTGTGCCAACACCAACAACTAAGGGGCCTATTTCTGCAGAGTATATACGGCAGGTCCCTACTTTCAAACATACAACTTACAAACGACTCCTACTTGCAAACGCAAGAAGACAACAGGAAGTGAGAGGAAATCTACCACTAGGAAGGAAAATTCTCTCCTGTAAGAATAAATATGGGAGAAAGGTGTCTCCTCTGTACTGATGCTTTATCAGCAATCCTTGTTTCAAGAAAAACACCACATTTCAAAAACAGTTGTCATTGGGACGGAAAGTGAGGTGAAATGTTCTGAACAGGGGCACAGACAGCAAAACAAATGTTACAGGGGTGATAACCCTTACCTATGTTTTCCAAAAAGTTTAAAAATAGATTTTTGGTCTGGAGCTACACTTCAACAATGTACCTGTTCAAAATTACAAACAGATTCTACATAAGAACAAACCTACAGTCCCTGTCTTGTATGCACCGCCTGTATAGGGCTGTTCAGAGTATATAGGGCCTTTTTTATTTTATGTGCGGGGTTCCCCTTAATATCCATACAAGACCCAAAGGGGCTGGTAATGGGCTGGGGTAGGGGGGGGGGTCATGGGGTAGCTATGCCATTTTTCTTAAAGAATTTCATCCATATTACCGGGACCAGACATTACATTAAAGCCGCAAGCAGTTTTAAATGGCTTTTTTTTCCTTTAGAAGTGTCATTTTGTGCAGGGACAGTTATAAACACGGGAAACACGTGGCACTTCACAGGCATACTTTAGACACCCCCAGGTACGATATTTAAAGGAATATTTGACTTTTTTTTTTTCACTTTATGCATCATTAAAATGACTGCTCCCGAAAAACGACCGTTTTTAAAACTTCTTTTTGCATTGATACATGTCCCCTGGTGCAGAACCCGGGTTCCCAAACCCTTTTTAGGACAATAACATGCATAATAGTTGTTATAATTAGCACTTTAGAATTCGAACGTTCGCATCCATTGTATTTAATAGGGTTCTAATGTTCGTTCGAACTTTCGGTCCGTTCGCGGGTTCTGGTGCGAACCGAACCCGGGGGTGTTCGGCTCATCACTATGCAACACACACCATTGCTACCCATTGATGCTTTGGCAGCACAGAGGGGGACCTTATTATATGTCATAAAAAGGCCCACCTACGTGTTGCCACATTATTTTGTTCAGCAGGCAGGCACCTGCTCTCTATTTTCAGGTCGCCTCTTATATAAAGGGCTGTCTCTGCTATCATTATTAGTCACACTTCTAAACAGTCCTAAGGCACTAAGGAACTTTCTATGAAAACTTCCCTAACTGCAATACACCTTTCAAATCAAATGCACCATGAACCTAGTTAGCTATTAATAACACTCTGTTAAAAAGGTTTAAAGTGACTCTATATACAGTATATATATAGATATAGATATCTATATATATCTATATATAGATATAGATATATATAGATATATATCTATATATATGTAGCGGGTCCCCAAATGTAACCCCGCTATACCTAAATTTAGGGGTGATCAGAGCAATAGTTAGCACGGGTCTTTTGATTGTTTGGACTCTGCTTTACTGCTGTGTCACCTGGCGTGCAGTTCCCCTTTAGTCGTATAGGTGGTGTTGTCACCTATACCCGGGGTTGAACCACAGGTGATGGAGTGGATATTGGATGTCCTTTCTCGGCTGCCGTTGGTGGGCGGTTCTGGTCTGCTGTGCATGCCAGGAGAGGATATATAAGGGGCAGATGCCATTACATGGGGTCCACATTTTATGCGAGGAGAGAGCAGCCCCTCAAGGGGGGGGTGCGCCCCATCATGATCAAGGAGTCTTGGGCACCTTTAGCTCGAGACTATGGAGTTCTGGATGGGCTCAGTACCTTTGACTGAGTCCATAGAAGAAGCTGAGGAAACCCAGGGAACCTTGGAGGGGTGACCGCTCTGACTGAAGGGGAACCGGGGGAGGATCGATCCCATAACAAGAGGGTAGTGATAAAGATTGCTAACTCAGGAAAGCCCTGGTGACCTGTCAGAGGGAAGAATTCCTAGCTTTACGGACTCCCTTAGAGGAGCTGTTTGCTGATTAAAAAGGAGGGATCTCCTTGACTTGGTCCTTGGAGGGGACTGAGTCATTGTTCCAGCATCACGCCGGCTGCTAGTGCTATAGAGTGACTATCCGGGTGAGCTGTAACCACTCGACGAAGCCAAGAGTATGCCTGAATCCACTTCTATCTGCTAACCTTTTTCTTCTCACTTTAACTCTCTGGTTCCTGGAAGCAAGATAAAATAAACTCACGGTAAGAGGGGGAAAAAGATCCGTGTGCGAGACGTGGGGGCTCGAGTCCGGGATTCTGCAGTGGTTTAGTGGTTTCTGGGAGCTGGACTTTAATTTACCCGCATGGTTCTTTGGAGGTCTGCCATTTTTGGAAATTGGACTGCGCCACAAGTGAGAGAAAGGTACAGGCCTGGCCGTAACATCTAACTGCGTAGTCGTGTCGGCGTGTCTAAAAGTCTGCAAAAGCCCGCAAATTGTGTGCAGTAAGGAAGAAAAAGGGGAGGAGCCCCGCTAAGAGTGTGCTCCTCGTGGTGCGGTTGGCGCCAAAGGGACAGTGCAACTGAACCATTGACGAGGCGACATATTTTCTGCTTTATGGATGACTACTTCACCGGGATCTCGTGTTCCTTTGCCCGGTTCAGCCATGAACGTTGTCTCTGTTGTAGCCTCCCTGACGGATACAGGGATCCGGCTGAAGCCCTGAGGTCGCTTTGCCCTCTACACGTGCAGAGATGCAGAGGCCTTGGGCATGATTTGTGCGAGATGCCAGGGACTGGTCGTACAGCTTCGCCCTTTCGGGAGATGTACTCGCTGTGGGGAGTTCCTCTTTGAGGTAGAACAGCCAACAGAGGTGCCTCCGGGGGAGGATCGATCCCATAACAAGAGGGTAGTGATAAAGATTGCTAACTCGGGAAAGGCCTGGTGACCTGTCAGAGAGAAGGATTCCTAGCTTCACGGACTACCTTAGAGGAGCTGTTTGCTGATTAAAAAGGAGAGGGATCTCCTTGACTTGGTCCTTGGAGGTGACTGAGTCATTGTTCCAGCATCACGCCGGCTGCTAGTGCTATTGAGTGACTATCCGGGTGAGCTGTACCCACTCGGGATCGAGTGGCGACGAAGCTAAGAGTGTGCCTGAATCCACTTCTATCTGCTAACCTTTTTCTTCTCACTTCAACTCTCTGGTTCCTGGAAGCAAGATAAAATAAACTCACATTGGAGTTGATATGTTGTGTGGACATTGACCTCATTGGGGAAAGATAAAGACTCGCCTCTATAAACATAGAGGGGAGAACCAGAAGAAGGGGACTTATCAACTGCAGGACCCAAGTATGTAACACCGCCTGACCTCTATAACCTAGAGGACACGGGCATGTGGCATGGTGTGTCTTCTCCCTCTGCTTGAGGAGGTAAGAGGCAGAAAAGGATCCGTGTGCTAGATATACAGTCCCTGACAAAAGTCTTGTCACTTCTCTATTTTGTAGAAACTCCTGCTATTAACCTGACTTTTAATTAATCAATTGGTGTTAGAAATAGCTCTTATGAAAAGCTAAAGCCCTCCCAAATGATGTTTAATGCATTGAAATAAATAAAAGACAAAAGTTTTGTCGCCTATACAGAAATTGAACAACTTTACTGAAAATCCAAAAATATGTCAGCAAATTAAGTAGTGGTGCTGTGAGATCCAAATTTAATATCTTGTATGACTTCCATGAGCTTGAAGGACAGCATCCATGCGGTTTGGCAAGGATTCATACAATTTATTGATGAAGTCATCAGGAATAGCAAAGAAAACAGTCTTGCATGCCTCCCAGAGTTCATCAATATTCTTTGGTTTCGTCTTCCATGTTTCATCTTTCATCCTACACCACATATGCTCAATGATGTTCATGTCTGGTGACTGGGCTGGCTAATCCTGGAGCATCTTGATCTTCTTTGCCTTAAGAAACTTTGATGTGGAGATGGAAGTATGCGATGGAGCACCATCCTGCTGCAAAATTTGGCCTTTTTTATGGTTGGGAATATAAGAGGTAGCTAAGATTTCTCGGTATTTTAGACTATTGATGTTGCCTTCCACCCTGCAGATCCCTCACACACCCCCATACTGGATGTAACCCCAGACCATGATTTTGCCTCCACCAAACTTCACTGTTTTCTGGGTAAATCTCGGCTCCATGCGGGTTCCAGTTGGTCTCCTGCAATATTTGCAGCGACTGTGGTGTAATTCAACAGAAGATTCATCTGAAAAATCCACCTTCTGCCACTTTTCCAGAGTCCATCCTTTTAGCAGGCTGTGACCCTTGGCAAATGCCACACAGTTTTTCAATTGTCTTTTGTTTAGTGCTGGCTTATGGGCACTGATTCGACCATGGAGGCCATTTCGAGACAGAATCCGACAAACTGTTCTGGTTGACACAGGGACTCAGGTGACCAGGTCTCGTGGAGCTCTCCTGCAGTGGAAAATGGGCTGGCCTTGGATTTTCGAGCCAACAAACGGTCCTCTCGAGTAGTTCTCTTGCGGGGTCGGCCTGACCTGGCCTTGTCCAAAACGTCTCCAGTCTCTTCAAATCTTTTTTTTTATCCTCTGAACTGGACGCTGAGACACATTGAAGGTGTCTGCCACATCAGCAGTGGATCTGGTCTTCAGCCTCTTGATAATCAACACTTTAGTCTCCGGGTGAATCTTAGTCATGTTTGCAGAGGTCTAGTTGCAGTTGAGAAGGTCTAGTGTACTCTGGTGTTCTTTTTATACACACCTGAGACCTAATTGATCCATTATTAGTCACAGGTGAAGCTCATATAACAAGGCGACAACACTTATGTCTTGGCAAAAATTGACTCAATAGGCTTTACCAAGCTGTGAATATTAGAATACTTTTTGTCAGTTTAGTTTTGCACTGAAACATTATTACAAAAGCTGTTGGGATTAAAATGACCCATTTCTTGTAACAAAATCTTGATTAGAAATATATTTTAGCAGCACTTCAGGTAAATTTGTACACAAGTGACAAGACTTTTGTCAGGGACTGTATATATATATATATATATATATATATATATATATATACTGTATATACACGGTATATCTTTTTACCCACATGACAAAATTTGCAATGCATTTAGAGGTATACCTTACATTTTGATTGACATACAGGTGTAGTTTAAAATAAAAATAAAAATTGTCCAACAAGCACAAAGATCTTGGAACAGAGACCAAACATGACCCTTGCTTTCTGTTTTAGTGAGGAGTGAATGGCAATGGCCAGCATGACTGTTATGCTTGTAAGAGCAGACATCCCGAATGCACAGACTAGACCCTCCACAGGGATTCTTCACACCAAAAAAATGGAGCAGCCTGAACAAGAAAGAATTAACCCTAGCGGAAATGTTGGCAGACTCTTTCTAATAAAACATATTAGGCAAAAAAAAACAAAAAAACCCACTACTGCCTATGTATGAAAATGCATGCCAATTCAGGGAAAAAACGTATGTAAGTGTGCATGTATTAAAGAACCAAAAACAACTGCATTGTGGTGTAAAAAAAGTCCTTAAAGTCAACTGATATTTCAAACAGGTTTGAATTTGACTGGTGAAAATAATGACAGTTTTTAAAACAAACACTTCGGTACATAAGGCCCTGGTGGGCTGGTGATTTCACTACTGGCTACCATGTTTAATGATGACTATAACCTAAAATCCATTATAAATGACAACTTCTTTACTGAAAAACTTGCTAATGGCTTTAGTAAGTAAAGAAAAGGAAGGATGTCTTGCATAATTTTTATGACTTTTGGCCCCATTTAGCTTAGTCTATTTCCTGTATTTTTTTTACATCATTTATTAAGCGGGGCATGTGGACAATGCATGACAGTTTTACCCTGTAATAAAATATTTAAAATATTAAGCTTCATCTTTATAAAAGTAAACTGTAATACTTTTCTCTTGGTGCATTAATTACTTCTTATCATTAGTATATAATGGATCATAGTTTATGTTTTAAACATTTTATTAAAGTAACGTATCAGTATATACTGTCATATTCAAGATATTTTACAGTGCTGCTGTAACTGGTTATACCGATAAATTGACAGCAGTAAAATAATTTTTCAAACAGGCATGAAAACCTGCATAACAAGAAAGTTAGGTCATGTTCAATGATCAGATTCTTTATTCTGTAGTTATGAATAGAGTTGAGCGGACACCTGGATGTTCGGGTTCGACGGTTTCGGCCGAACTTCGGAAAAAAGTTCGGGTTCGGGACCGAACTTTAACCTGAACCCGAACCCGAACCCGAACCCCATTGAAGTCAATGGGGACCCGGACTTCTAAGGACTAAAAAGGCTCTAAAAAAGTAATGGAAAGGGCTAGAGGGCTTCAAATGGCAGCAAAATGTTGTTAAGAGCATGGCAAGTGCTCTGCAAACAAATGTGGATAGGGAAATAACTTAACCACTTCAATACCATGCACTTATGCACCTTCCCGCCCAGACCAATTTTCAGCTTTCAGTACTCTCACACTTTGAATGACAATTACTTGGTCATGCTACACTGTATCCAAACAAAATTTTTATCATTTTCTTCTCACAAATAGAGCTTTCTTTTGGTGGTATTTAATCGCCACTGGGTTTTTCATTTTTTTGCGATATAAGCAAAAAAACAGCAATTTCTTTTTAAAAAAACACTTTTTTTTAGTTTCTATTGTAAAATTTTGCAAATAAGTAATTTTTCTTCATAAATTTGTGCCAAAATGTATACTGCTACATATCTTTGGTAAAATGAACCCAAATTAGTGTATATTATTTGGTCTTTGTGAAAGTTATAGAGTCTACAAACTATGGTGGCAATCACTGAAAATTTATCACATCTGATCACGCCTGATGTACTGAAGGGATATCTCATTTCTTGAGACACTAACAAGCGAGGAAAGTACAAATACCCCAAAATTACCCCTTCTTGGAAAGTAGACAGTCCAAGGTATTTACTAAGAGGCGTGGTGAGTTTTTTGAAGTTGTATTTTTTTCCCACAATTCTTGGGAAATTTTTTTTTTTTTTTTTTTTACACAAACTGGTCATATTAACAGTTTTTTTCTCTCACACAGCATATGCATAATTGCAACTACACCCCAAAATACATTCTGCTACTCCTCCTGAGTGTAGCGATACCACATGTGTGAGACTTTTACACAGCCTGGCCACATACAGAGGCCCAACATTGAAGTAGCACTTTCAGGCGTTCTACAAGCATAAATCGCACATATCCTTTCTCAACCACCTATTACACTTTTGAAGGCCCTGGAGCACCAGGACAATGGCATTTTCCACAAAATGACCCCATTTTGGAAAGCACACACCCCAACGTATAATCTATGATGCATTATGAGTCTTTTGAACGGTTCATTTTTTTCCAGAAGGTTTTGGAAAATGTGGAGAAAAAATGAAAATGCATTTTTTTTTACACAAAGTTGTCCATTTATAAGATATTTCTAACGCATAGCATATACATAGCAAAAATGACACCCCAAAATGCATTCTGCTACTCCTCCTGAGTATAGTGATACCACATGTGTGAGACTTTTACACAGCCTGGCCATATACAGAGGCCCAACATTGAAGTAGCACTTTCAGGCGTTCTACAAGCATAAATCGCACATATCCTTTCTCAACCACCTATTACACTTTTGAAGGCCCTGGAGCACCAGGACAATGGAATTTTCCACAAAATGACCCCATTTTGGAAAGCACACACCCCAACGTATAATCTATGAAGCATTATGAGTCTTTTGAACGGTTCATTTTTTTCCAGAAGGTTTTGGAAAATGTGGAGAAAAAATGAAAATGCATTTTTTTTACACAAAGTTGTCCATTTATAAGATATTTCTAACGCATAGCATATACATAGCAAAAATAACACCCCAAAATGCATTCTTCTACTCCTCCTGAGTATAACGATACCACATGTGTGAGACTTTTACACAGCCTGGCCATATACAGAGGCCCAACATTGAAGTAGCACTTTCAGGCGTTCTACAAGCATAAATCGCACATATCCTTTCTCAACCACCTATTACAATTTTGAAGGCCCTGGAGCACCAGGACAATAGAATTTTCCACAAAATGACCCCATTTTGGAAAGCACACACCCCAACGTATAATCTATGAAGCATTATGAGTCTTTTGAACGGTTCATTTTTTTCCAGAAGGTTTTGGAAAATGTGGAGAAAAAATGAAAATGCATTTTTTTTACACAAAGTTGTCCATTTATAAGATATTTCTAAAGCATAGCATATACATTGCAAAAATAACACCCCAAAATGCATTCTGCTACTCCTCCTGAGTATAGCGATACCACATGTGTGAGACTTTTACACAGCCTGGCCATATACAGAGGCCCAACATTGAAGTAGCACTTTCAGGCGTTCTACAAGCATAAATCGCACATATCCTTTCTCAACCACCTATTACAATTTTGAAGGCCCTGGAGCACCAGGACAATAGAATTTTCCACAAAATGACCCCATTTTTGAAAGCACACACCCCAACGTATAATCTATGAGGCATTATGAGTCTTTTGAACGGTTCATTTTTTTCCAGAAGGTTTTGGAAAATGTGGAGAAAAAAATAAAATGCATTTTTTTTACACAAAGTTGTCAATTTATAAGATATTTCTAACACATAATATGTACATAGCAAAAATTACACCCCAAAATGCATTCTGCTACTCCTCCTGAGTATGGCGATACCACATGTTTGAGACTTTTACACAGTCTGGCCACATACAGAGGCCCAACATCCATGTAGCACCTCCAGGCATTCTAGCAGCATTAATTGCACATATCATTTTCTGACTACCGATCACATTTTTGAAGGCCCTTCATATATCTAACACATAGCAGGTACATACCAAATAACAAAAGATTACCTGTGGTTTTAGAAGTGCAGTGGTCCACAGAGGAGAGCATCGGTCCAGGCAGCAGGCAGGGATGAGGTCAGCGACAGCAAAAGCAATCATCCAGGCAGCAGGCAGGAATACTGTCCATAGTTCGCACAGGCAGAGATACTGTCAGCACAGCCAGAGCACAGCCAAAGCACAGGTCCAGGTAGCAGGCAGAGGTGTCCCGGCAGAAATGCTGTCCAAAGTCAGTAGAGGCAGCAGGCAGATATATGGTCAACACAGCCAAAGTATTGGTCCAAGCAGCAGGAAGAAACATGGTCCATAATGTCATGGGTCATTACAGGCAGTAATATGGTCAGCACAGCCAAATTATTGGTCCAGGCAGCAGGAAGGACCATCAAGCTTAGGGCCAGGGGGACAGGGGTAGAGGCTTCTCCCACCCAAATCGCTTTGAAGCCTCCAGGCAACCAGACCCTGTTCTTGGAGCACAGAAAACGAAAAACTGGTTTTCTCTACTCAGAACGCTATTCTGAAGCCCCTCACATATGTGAGACCCCTGTGTACTAAAAGTAGATGGCCAAAAGATCAGTCCAAGTGGCAGGCAAAAACATGGTCGATTAACAGGCCAAGGTCGGTACACGTGGAAGTCAGAAACGTGCTTTAAATCGGCAGGCAGAGGCATCGTCGGTAAACAGGCCAGGGTCAGTTAATTAACATGGAAGGTAGTTAGTAACATGGTAGCAGGCAAATAGGGAAATGGCAGTCTGTTAATAATAAGGGGAACTAATGGATGTATGATAATTTTTGAAGCAATTTCCGATGCACAGGCCAGGTTGGGAGGGACAATCGGGACAATAATAGCTGGTGTCTCTTCTTACTCCTCCTCTGCTGCATACACGGCATTTCTTTTGGCGTCTTCTTCCAGATTCTGTGGGGGGATGCTAAAGGGATAGTGTCGCTCGTGAAGCCGACTCACACTATCAGAGCGAATGCTTCCTGGGGCGGGATCTTATTGGTAAATGAGGGCATCGATGATATCTTCGATATATTGGAGGTAGTGGAGTCAGTGATTTTGAGTTGCTTTTTGATAGCAGACAAACGAATTAAAAAGGGCCATGTGAAACAGGTGAAACGCAACTTTTTTGTGCCAATAATGGGACTTTCTGGTTGATAAGTAGGGCTGTAGCATCTGGTCGTTTAAATCCACCCCCCCCATGTACAAATTGTAGTCGTGGACACATTCAGGCTTTACAATGGAGCCGCGTCTTCTTGGGATCTCCACCATGGTGTCATTGTGGATCGTAGAGAGGATGTGGACATCTTTCTTGTCCCTCCACTTCATGGCCAACACCTCCTCGTTCCTCATGGATGCCGATTCTCCAGGTCGCAATTTTTTTGTCAATAAATTTTGTGGGAATCCCTTCCGTTTTTTTTTTAAGGTACCGCAGGCCGGGGTTTGTTTACTGTAAAGGTGGCGAAAAAGGGGCAGGCTGGTATAATAATTATCAACATATAAATGGTAACCTTTTCCGAACAGGGGGTATGCCAACTCCCAGACAATTTTCCCACTGGTTCCAATATATGTGGGGCAATCACGGGGCTGGAGCTGGGAGTCTTTGCCTTCGTAGATCCTGAATTTGCAGACGTATCCAGTGGCTCGATCACATAATTTATTTAATTTTAACCCATACCTGGCTCTCTTGCTTGGTATGTACTGCTTGAACTGCAGTCGGCCGGTGAAATGTACGAGGGACTCGTCCACACAAATTTTTTGGTCTGGGATGAAAACTTCTTCAAATCACTGGGAAAAGGCATTGATTAGGGGGCGTATCTTGTACAATTTGTCGTAGTTGGGATGATCTCGGGGAGGGCACTGTGAATTGTCATTGAAGTGGAGAAAGCGCATAATCATGTCGTATCTTTTCCTGGACATGACAGCGGAATATATGGGCATGTGTTGGATGGGGCGTTTGGACCAATATGAATGGACTTCGTTCTTTTTTGTAAGCCCCATATTGAACATAAGGCCCAAAAATAATTTAAATTCCTCCAATGTTAGACGCCGCCACTGGAACATGCGGGCGTAGGAAGAATCGGGGTTGGCAGCAATAAATTGGGATGCATACAGATTCGTTTGATCCACTATATTCTGCAGCAAATCTTGTGGGAAAAATAAACAAAAATAATCAAATTTAGAAAAATTTGTAGTGTCGGGCTGCACACCTGGCTGTGCGGTGAAAGGGGGGATGATAGCGGATCCTGAGTTGGCAGGCAACCATAAGGGGTTTGCCAGGGCATCGGGAAGGTAGGATTGGGGCTGGATTCTTCGGGTTGGGCGTGCATTTCCATTGCTTGTACTGGGCTCTTCTTCCTGGGGTATAGCGCTGCTGGTGGTGGGCAGTTCTCCTGATCTTGGTGCTGATCTTGGTGCTGATCTTGGTGCCGATCGCATTCTTTTGGGAGGGACGGTTTCCTCCGGGGACTCGGACTCTGAGCCACTATCCTCCACTGGCTCGTATTCCGAACCAGAATCGGATAATGGGAGCTCCCCGCTGCTCTCATCATCCGACATGGCAAGAATGGCATATGCCTCCTCAGGTGTGTAAACCCTTTGGGACATTATGGCAGTGCTTATTGGTGGGCCTGTGTAATGGTACTGCTGGTGGTAGTGGTGGCGGTCTGTGTGGTAGTACCGATGGAGGTATTAGTGGTGGGCCTCTGTGGTGGTACCGATGGCGGTATGGGTGGTGGTGGTACCAATGGCGGTACGGGTGGTGGTGGTGGCGGCGGTACCGATGGCGGTACAGGTGGCGGTACGGGTGGTGGTGGTACCGATGGCGGTACAGGTGGTGGTGGTACCGATGGCGGTACAGGTGGTGGTGGTACCAATGGCGGTACGGGTGGTGATGGTACCGATGGCAGTACAGGTGGTGGTACAGGTGGTGGTACTGGTGGTGGTACCGATGGCGGCACTAGTGGTGATACTGGTAGCGGGCCTGTGTGGCAGTATAGATGCTGGGCCTGGTGGCGGTACTGGTGGTGGTACTGGTACCGATGGCGGTACTGGTAGCCTGTGTGGCGGTGCCAATGGCGGTACCAATGGAGGTGGGCCTGTGACAGATGATTGACAGATGGACTGATTGATTGACAGATGGGCTGATTGATTGATTGACAGATGGGTTGATTGATTGACAGATGGGGTGATTGATTGACAGGTGGGGTGATTGATTGACAGATGGGCTGATTGATTGACAGATGGGCTGATTGACTGACAGATGGGCTGATTGATTGACAGATGGGCTGATTGACAGATGGGCTGATTGACAGATGGGCTGATTGGCTGGGCTGATTGATGTGCTGGGCTGTGTGACAGGTCCTCTTTATGGGGGGGGGGGCGTGTTGTGCACTGTAAACTTATGTAGACAAACTACACTGAGCTAACTTACTGAACTTTTCTCTCTCCTCACAGATCGGTGTGTGAGGAGAGAGCAGGGATCAGGTAGTAACTCCTGCAGTTTGTTTACATTTGTGACCGGCTGTGATTGGACACAGCCGGTCACGTGGTAAACAGCCAATTCATTCAAGGGACACTCGCCTTCCCCGATCCCCGCTCTGCAAGCCTGTGGCGGCGCGCACGGAGCACGCCGCCGAGTTTGTTTTGACAGGTGATCGGCTGTGACTTTGACACAGCCGATCACATGGTAAACAGCCAATGAAATTGGCTGTTTACCGTGATCGGGGAAGCGCTGTGTCCGAGGGACACATGCCGTCCCCGATCACCGCGCTGCGCGCCCCCGCGGGCGCGCGCAAGGCAATATCCTGCAGGACGTCATATGACGTCCAGTATCGATATTGCAACCACTTCCCGGACGTCAATTCACTATTGACTGGGCGGGAAGTGGTTAAAATAACTTAAAAAAAATAAAAAAATAAAAAAATATGCTGGAGGCCCCCTTTTCAGCAGAAGAGGTACGGGAAGTCATTAAGAACCTCAGAAACTCAACGGCACGATGCCACACATACAGTCCCTGACAAAAGTCTTGTCGCTTCTCTATTTTGTAGAAACTCCTGCTATTAACCTGACTTTTAATTAATCAATTGGTGTTAGAAATAGCTCTTATGAAAAGCTAAAGCCCTCCCAAATGATGTTTAATGCATTGAAATAAATTAGTTTCACTGAAAAAAGATTTATAATTTAATCAAGACAGACCGGTCAAATTTTGGCAAGACAAAAGTTTTGTCGCCTATACAGAAATTGAACAACTTTACTGAAAATCCAAAAATATGTCAGCAAATTAAGTAGTGGTGCTGTGAGATCCAAATTTAATATCTTGTATGACTTCCATGAGCTTGAAGGACAGCATCCATGCGGTTTGGCAAGGATTCATACAATTTATTGATGAAGTCATCAGGAATAGCAAAGAAAACAGTCTTGCATGCCTCCCAGAGTTCATCAATATTCTTTGGTTTCGTCTTCCATGTTTCATCTTTCATCCTACACCACATATGCTCAATGATGTTCATGTCTGGTGACTGGGCTGGCTAATCCTGGAGCATCTTGATCTTCTTTGCCTTAAGGAACTTTGATGTGGAGATGGAAGTATGCGATGGAGCACCATCCTGCTGCAAAATTTGGCCTTTTTTATGGTTGGGAATATAAGAGGTAGCTAAGATTTCTCGGTATTTTAGACTATTGATGTTGCCTTCCACCCTGCAGATCCCTCACACACCCCCATACTGGATGTAACCCCAGACCATGATTTTGCCTCCACCAAACTTCACTGTTTTCTGGGTAAATCTCGGCTCCATGCGGGTTCCAGTTGGTCTCCTGCAATATTTGCAGCGACTGTGGTGTAATTCAACAGAAGATTCATCTGAAAAATCCACCTTCTGCCACTTTTCCAGAGTCCATCCTTTTAGCAGGCTGTGACCCTTGGCAAATGCCACACAGTTTTTCAATTGTCTTTTGTTTAGTGCTGGCTTATGGGCACTGATTCGACCATGGAGGCCATTTCGAGACAGAATCCGACAAACTGTTCTGGTTGACACAGGGACTCAGGTGACCAGGTCTCGTGGAGCTCTCCTGCAGTGGAAAATGGGCTGGCCTTGGATTTTCGAGCCAACAAACGGTCCTCTCGAGTAGTTCTCTTGCGGGGTCGGCCTGACCTGGCCTTGTCCAAAACGTCTCCAGTCTCTTCAAATCTTTTTTTTTATCCTCTGAACTGGACGCTGAGACACATTGAAGGTGTCTGCCACATCAGCAGTGGATCTGGTCTTCAGCCTCTTGATAATCAACACTTTAGTCTCCGGGTGAATCTTAGGCATGTTTGCAGAGGTCTAGTTGCAGTTGAGAAGGTCTAGTGTACTCTGGTGTTCTTTTTATACACACCTGAGACCTAATTGATCCATTATTAGTCACAGGTGAAGCTCATATAACAAGGCGACAACACTTATGTCTTGGCAAAAATTGACTCAATAGGCTTTACCAAGCTGTGAATATTAGAATACTTTTTGTCAGTTTAGTTTTGCACTGAAACATTATTACAAAAGCTGTTGGGATTAAAATGACCCATTTCTTGTAACAAAATCTTGATTAGAAATATATTTTAGCAGCACTTCAGGTCAATTTGTACACAAGTGACAAGACTTTTGTCAGGGACTGTATGGTGGGAATGCCCCAGAATACGCCCTTTCTGGAATAAATTTTTCAATTTAATGGATAAGCTACTGGGAAAATAAAATACTTTGAAATAAAAATGTAGCGGGGTGCTAAATTTAAGGGAAGTGTTTGAGTGGTAAATAGGCTCAAACACCCTAATTCTGTAGGATTCATGGACCATTTTGTCCTCGGGGGACAGTATTGGTGTGCAGTTCCCTGCGGCCTACAGGTGGCGCTGCCATGGTAGGCTAGGGTTGAACCGCCAATACAGTGCTGTGCCTTTTGTGTCCCCTCTTGGCAGTAGTACAGCGGGGCGGGGAACCTGCTGTGCATGCCGGGAGAGCATATAAAAGGGGCAGACCTTTGGCCTGGGGGCTGATGTCCAGTGGGGTCCACGCTCAGGTGCCTTTGGCCTGGGTGCATGTGTTCCTGTTCCATCTCGGGTACCTTCAGCCCGGGGTGAGGTACTATCCTGGAGTTCCTGCTGCCCTGGGTATGGAGGCCTAGGTGCGGGAGTAAAGCCTGGAGTCCAGAGCCTTCGTCTGGAGTCCGCTAAGGGTCGAGGAGTCTTAGGGTGCCTCGTGTAGGGGACCATGTTCCAGGGAAGGGAGGATCATTCTGATGGACTGAAACGGGAGTCACGGTGAAGGAAGGGTCTGTTGACTCCCTGGAGAGATGTCTTCCCCTTGATATGGGCTAGGTTCGTAGAAGGAGAAGCTCAAGGTCATCTTGACTGTATCAGAGGCCTTATTCACCCGGCCCGTGGCAGGGGCCTTATACACCCTGGTCTGTGGCAGAGACCAAAGTTCTCCAGGTCCGTGGCAGGGGCCTTGTACACCCGGTCTGTGGCAGAGACCAACCTCAAGGTCTGTGGCAGAGACAGTGCACCTAAAACTGTTTGAGAAACCTAAGCAGTGAAGTGAATGTGCTACGTTTGTGCCTGGACTTCCTCCACATCTTAAGCTGTCCTGTTTCTTTGCTCTAATTATTTCTATCCGAGTAGAGTTTATTTTGCCATGAGAGAATAAGAGTTGTAATTTCAGCTGGTGTGGACATTGACTTTACTGGGAATTAAAGGACTTGCCTCTACCTACAGTAGAGGTGAGAATCATCCTCTGGAGGAGTTTTGACTCCGGCTGTGGACACGGCCCGTCAAGTACACCGCTCAACCTCTTTATATAGGAGGGTACGGGCTGGTAGTGCGGTGTGCCTTTCTCCATCCTGCGAGGAGCCAACAACATAAAGGCAGGTAAGGGGGAAAGGATCTGTGCGCTACAAAAAAATAAAATAAAAATTATAATCTTGACCTAGGAGGACGAGGTCCATATGGAGTAGGAGGTTGGGGTGGCGGTGGATGTGGCTGTGTAGGTGAAAGCGGCGGTGGAGGAGGACGAGGTAGCTAACACTGGTTCAAAAATACAACAATGACTGGGTAAGGCCAGTGATGTGTCGAATTCTGTCCCCCGTCGAATAGTGTCCACCCTGTACTGCGCTTGCTCAGTATGTAGGACAAGAGGATTTCGAAAATCTCCCAAGATGAACGGCGCCTGCGTGGTGAGTTCAGGTGAAGGCCACACCATCCGTGGTTCAAGCCGAGCCAAGTGAGGCCGTGCCCGAAGCGTGGCGATCGAAGCGAGCCCGTGAGGGGCCCTGTTACTATGTGCTACCGTATGTCCACTTGGATGTTGGGGCTTGAACCTGCACTCACGGCGCAGGCGCCGTTCATCTTGGGAGATTTTGTGAATCTCCTTGTCCTCTGTACTGCGCAAGCGCTGCGCCTTCGCAGTACGGGCCGGACACAATCCGATGGCCGGACAGTTTTTTTCACAACACCGGTATACATGTCTATTCTGCAGAAGGGACGGACAAGTCCTGTGGGATCCATGCCTGGTTCATTTTAATGAACGTGAGCTTGTCCACATTGGCTCTGGACAGGCGGCTGCGCTTGTCTGTGATAACGCCCCCTGCCGTGCTAAATACACGTTCAGATAATACACTGGCTGCAGGGCAGGCCAGCACCTCCAAGGCATAAAGGGCAAGCTCAGGCCATGTGCCCAATTTGGAGACCCAGAAGTTAAAGGGGGCAGACCCGTCATCCAGTACGTGTAGACCTGTGGACACATACTGCTCAACCATGTTGGTGAAATGCTGCCTCCTGCTAAGACGTTCCATCTCAGCTGGTGGTGCTGGTTGTTGTGGCGTGCTGACAAAGCTTTTCCACATTTCAGCCATGCTAACCCTGCCTTCTGAGGTGCTGCCGGTGCCCCGGCTGCGTTGGCGACCTCTTCCTCCTCCTCTGCCTTTGCCTTGTGCTTCCACCGTACGCCCGCTGTCAGGTGGGAATGCCACCAGCAGCGCGTCTACCAGCGTGCGCTTGTACTCGCGCATCTTACGATCCCGCTCCAGTGAGGGAATTAAGGACGGTACGTTGTCCTTGTAACGGGGATCCAGCAGGGTGGCCACCCAGTAATCAGCACCAGTTAAAATGTGGGCAACTCGGCGGTCATTGCGGAAACACTGCAGCATGTAATCGCTCATGTGTGCCAGGCTGCCCAGAGGCAAAGAAAAGCTGTCCTCTGTGGGAGGTGTATCGTCTGTGTCCTCTGTATCCCCCCAGCCACGCACCAGTGATGGCCACGAGCTGGTCTGGCTGCCACCCTGCTGTGAAAATGGCTCCTCCTCCTCCATCTCCTCCTCCACCTCGTCATCCTCCAGAACTGTGCCCTTTCTGCCGGACAATTGTGTACCTGGCGTTTGTTGGTGCAGGAACCCACCCTCGTAGCCACTTGTGAAAGACAGCCCTGAAAGCCTTTGAAATGATCCCGCTTCCTCCTCCTCCTCCTCATCCTCCTGTGCCACATCCTCTTCCATCATCGCCCGAAGCGTTTTTTCAAGGAGGCATAGAACTGGGATAGTAACGCTGAGAATGGCGTCATTGGCACTGGACATGTTGGTGGAGTACTCGAAACAGCGCAACAAGGCACACAGGTCTCGCATGGAGGCCCAGTTATTGGTGGTGAAGTGGTGCTGTTCCGCAGAGCGACTCACGCGTGATTGCTGCAGCTGGAACTCCACTATCGCCTGCTGCTGCTCACACAGTCTGGCCAGCATGTGCAAGGTGGAGTTCCACCTTGTGGGCACGTCACATATGAGGCGGTGAGCGGGAAGGCCGAAGTTACGCTGCAGCGCTAACAGGCGAGCAGCAGCAGGATGAGAACGCCAAAAGTGCGCACACACAGCCCGCACTTTCTGCAGCAGCTCTGGCATATTGGGGTAATTTTTAAGGAACCTCTGGACCACCAAGTTCAGCACATGCGCCAGGCAAGGGATGTGCGTCAAACCGACTAGGCCCAGAGCTGCTACGAGATTTTGCCCATTATCGCACACCACCAGGCCGGGCTTGAGGCTCACTGACAGCAACTACTCATTGGTCTGTTGTTCCATGTCCCTCCACAACTCCTGCGCGGTGTGGGTTTTTTCCCCCAAACAGGAAAGTTTTAAAACTGCCTGCTGTCGTTTACCCCTGGCTGTGCTGAAGTTGGTGGTGAAGGTGTTACGCCGACCAGATGAGGAGGCGGTAGAGGATGAGGAAGCGGAGTAGGAGGAGTTAGCAACAGGAGGCAAACTGAAGCGCCCTGCAATCCTCGGTGGTGGAAGGACATGCGCCAAACTGCTATCTGCCTCAGGCCCAGCCGCCACTGCATTTACCCAGTGTGCTGTTAGGGAGATATAACGTCCCTGACCGTGCTTACTGGTCCACGCATCCGTAGTTAGGTGGACCTTGCCACAGATGGCGTTGCGCAGTGCACACCTGATTTTGTCCCCCACTTGGTTGTGCAGGGAAGGGATGGCTCGCCTGGAAAAGTAGTGGCAGCTGGGCACGACGTACTGTGGGACAGCCAATGCCATCAGGCTTTTAAAACTCTGCGTCTCCACCAGACGGAATGACAGCATTTCAAAGGCCAGGAGTTTTGAAATGCTGGCATTCAGGGCCAGGGATCGCGGGTGGCTAGGGGGGTACTTCCTCTTCCGCTCCAATGTTTGGGAGATAGAGAGCTGAACGCTTCCATGGGACATTGTGGAGATGGTTGGTGACCCAGGTGGTAGTGTTGCTGGCAGATCCTCTGTTTGCGGGGTGGCAGGTGCCACTGTCCTTACAGAGGTGGATGAAGAGGCCGAGACTGCAGCAGAAGAGGAAGCAGGAGGAGCCAGAGACCTTTCTTGGTTTTTGAGGTGTCTACTCCACTGCAGCTCGTGCTTTGCACTTAGATGCCTGGTCATGCAGGTTGTGCTCAGGTTGAGAACGTTTATGCCTCGCTTCAGGCTCTGATTGCACAGCGTGCAAACCACTCGTGTCTTGTCATCAGCACATTGTGTGAAGAACTGCCACGCTACGGAACTCCTTGGACCTGGCTTTGGTGTGCTCGGTCCCTTGCTGCGTTGGGCAGTAGCAGACATACTGTCTAGGGGACGGACGCTCCGCTTTTGCACCCTGCTCCCTCTTCTGCTGTGCTGGTGGCTCTGTGCGACCACCGCCTCTTCCTCCAAACTACACCGGTCACCTGCATAACGTTGATTCCATGTGGGGTCGAGGACCTCATCGTCCTCCACATCATCTTCCACCCAGTCTTCACCCCTGCCCTCCTTGTCTGTCTGCACAATTGCGAAAGCAGCAGCAGTTGGCACCTGTGTTTCGTCATCATCCGAGACGTGGTGCGATGGTCCTCCCATGTACTCATCATGAAACATAAGTGGTTGGGCATCGGTGCACTCAATCTCTTCCACTTCTGGGGCAGGGCTAGGTGGATGGCCCTGGGAAACCCTGCTAACAGAGTCATCGAAAAGCAGAAGAGACTGCTGCATGATTTGGGGCTCAGACTGCTTGGCTGATTTGCAAGAGGGTGAGGTGAAAGACTGATGGACATGGGTTTCAGGTGCCAACTCTGATCTTTCATCAGAAGAGTGGGTGGGAGACAATGTGAAGGAACCCGAGGCACTGTCAGCAACCCAATCTACTATCGCCTGTACTTGTCCTGGCCTAAACATTCCTACAGCCTCATTAGGCGCGACAAAATACCGCCGCAGGCTCGGTCGCCTACTCGCACCTGAGGAAGGTGTTTCACTTGTGCGTGTATCTGGCACAGATCCACCACGTCCTCTCCCTGCAACAGGAGCTCCACCAGCAGCACCACGACCGGGGCCACCATGTCCCTTTGACCTTCTCCTCATATTTTCCAAATTTAGGATGTTGCCCTAAATGGGTGTTTTTGGAAGAGCAGAACACACCCACAGTACGTAACCGCTGAATCGCACAGCTACAGAACTGCAGAAAATGCTATTAAAAAAAAAATGTTGTTTTTTTAGTATAGCACAGTAGAAGAAAACTATATATAAATTGTTTATTTCACACACCTCCACATATGTATAACACACTGCAAAATATTTTTTATGGCCCTAAATGGCGTTTTTTGGAAGACCACAACACACCCACAGTACATAACCGCTGAATCGCACAGCTACAGAACTGCAGAAAATGCTATTCAAAAAAAATGTTTTTTTAGTATAGCACAGTAGAAGACAAATATATAGAAATGGTTTATTTCACACGCCTCCACATATGTATAACACACTGCAAAATATTTTTTGTGGCCCTAAATGGCGTTTTTTGGAAGACCACAACACACCCACAGTACATAACCGCTGAATCGCACAGCTACAGAACTGCAGAAAATGCTATTAAAAAAAATGTTGTTTTTTTAGTATAGCACAGTAGGAGAAAACTATATAGAAATTGTTTATTTCACACACCTCCACATATGTATAACACACTGCAACATATTTTTTGTGGCCCTAAATGGCGTTTTTTGGAAGACCACAATACACCCACAGTACGTAACTGCTGAATCGCACAGCTACAGAACTGCAGAAAATGCTATTAAAAAAAATGTTTTTTTTTTTTTAGTATAGCACAGTAGAAGAAAACTATATATAAATTGTTTATTTCACACACCTCCACATATGTATAACACACTGCAAAATATTTTTTGTGGCCCTAAATGGCGTTTTTTGGCAGACCACAATACACCCACAGTACGTAACCGCTGAATCGCACAGCTACAGAACTGCAGAAAATGCTATTCAAAAAAAAATATTTTTTTTAGTATAGCACAGTAGAAGAAAACTATATATAAATTGTTTATTTCACACACCTCCACGTATGTATAACACACTGCAAAATATTTTTTGTGGCCCTAAATGGCGTTTTTTGGAAGACCACAATACACCCACAGTACGTAACCGCTGAATCGCACAGCTACAGAACTGCAGAAAATGCTATTCATAAAAAATGTTTTTTTTAGTATAGAACAGTAGAAGAAAACTATATATAAATTGTTTATTTCACACACATCCACATATGTATAACACACTGCAAAATATTTTTTGTGGCCCTAAATGGCGTTTTTTGGAAGACCACAACACACCCACAGTACGTAACCGCTGAATCGCACAGCTACAGAACTGCAGAAAATGCTATTCAAAAAAAATGTTTTTTTTTTAGTATAGCACAGTAGAAGAAAACTATGTATAAATTGTTTATTTCACACACCTCCACATATGTATAACACACTGCAAAATATTTTTTGTGGCCCTAAATGGCGTTTTTTGGAAGACCACAACACACCCACAGTACGTAACCGCTGAATCGCACAGCTACAGAACTGCAGAAAATGCTATTCAAAAAAAATTTTTTTTTTTAGTATAGCACAGTAGAAGAAAACTATATATAAATTGTTTATTTCACACACCTCCACATATGTATAACACACTGCAAAATATTTTTTGTGGCCCTAAATGGCATTTTTTGGAAGACCACAACACACCCACAGTACGTAACCGCTGAATCGCACAGCTACAGAACTGCAGAAAATGCTATTAAAAAAAATAATGTTTTTTTTTTAGTATAGCATAGTAGAAGAAAACTATATATAAATTGTTTATTTCACACACCTCCACATATGTATAACACACTGCAAAATATTTTTTGTGGCCCTAAATGGCGTTTTTTGGAAGACCACAACACACCCACAGTACGTAACCGCTGAATCGCACAGCTACAGAACTGCAGAAAATGCTATTCAAAATATTTTTTGTTTTTTGAGTATAGCACAGTAGAAGACAAATATATAGAAATGGTTTATTTCACACGCCTCCACATATGTATAACACACTGCAAAATATTTTTTGTGGCCCTAAATGGGTCTTTTTGCAAGCGTACATTAAAGTGCAATTTTTTTTTTTTGCCCTAAACGGGTCTTTTTTTGCACGAGCAAAATAAAATGGAAATGTTTTATTTTTTTTGCCCTTAATGGGTCTTTTGGAAAAGAGCACAATAAAGTGCCTTTTTTTTTGTCCTTCCAAGAGCAGAATACACCCACAGTATGGAAACGGTGTATCTCTCAACGTAATATATGCAGTGCTGGTGCACTGAGCTTGCAGATAAAAGGTAGATTTTCTCTGACACTGGGCTCATAGCAGTGTAAAAAGACTGCACTGCAACACAAACAGGTAAACCTATGCAGATCGCTGAGTTATATCTCTGAATCTGGACTCCTATTCCTATATAATATATCTCTCTCCCTAAAAGCAAAAAACAGGAACCTGGCCCTACACTACACTGTCTCTCTATCTTTTCCCTCAGATTCCAGAATCAGGACTAACTCATGTATTTTCCTATCTCTCCCTAAAAGCAGCAGCAGCAGACAAGATCCTCTCCCTATCTATTCTGAAGCAGAGTGACGTGTGTGCTGTGTGCCTCTAGCTTATATAGAAGCTGGGTCACATGTTGCACTGACCAATCACAGCCATGCCATTAGTAGGCATGGCTATGATGGCTTCTAAGGGCACACCAGCTAATCAAAAGGTGATTGGCTGGCCCCTGAAGCATTTCTAACTGCGTAATTAGATTGCCGAACCCGAACCCGGACTTTTGCGCAAAGTCCGGGTTCGGGTTCGGGAAAAAGCTAAAGTTCGGTACGGACCCGAACTTTACAGTTGGGGTTCGCTCAACACTAGTTATGAATCTTAACCACTTAACGACCGCCCCATGTACATATACGTTGGCAAAATGGCATGGACAGGCACAATCACGTACCTGTACGTGACTGTCTTTGTATGGGTAAGGGGTCCGATCGGACCCCCTCCGGTACATGCGACGGTCGGTATCGATTTGGGAGCGATCCGTGATGAGGGGGCGGCCATTGAATTCCGGCCACCCCCTCGCGATCGCTCCCGGCGAATGAGATGCTTTCCCTGCCTGTGTAATGTAAACACAGCCAGGGAAAGTGATGTCATCTCTCAATGCGGCGCTCTATTCGTCCGGAG
Source organism: Rana muscosa (assembly GCA_029206835.1). NCBI lineage: Eukaryota > Metazoa > Chordata > Amphibia > Anura > Ranidae > Rana > Rana muscosa. Next base: position 541,323,764 of record CM055117.1, on the reverse strand, counting down.
CCGCCGAGGAGAGAAGACATCAGGTTAGTGCACTAACAGTACACTGACACCAGGACACATAGGCACACAATCCACCCCCCAGTCACCCCCAGATCACCCCCACCCCCTATTCACAGTGTCACCGATTGCAGTGATCATTTATTTACTGATCACTGCAATCAGTGACATTTGTGATTGTAAAAGTGTCAAGGCAGTTAGTGTTAGGTCCTTTTAGGTCCAGGGTAGCCCCCTAACCCCCCCTAATAAAGGTTTAACCCCTTGATCGCCCCCCAGGTAACCCTTTCACCCCCTATCACCAGTGTCACTAAGCAATCGTTTTTCTGATCGCTGTATTAGTTATGCTGGTGCCGCTAGGTAGCCAGTTATTTTTTTAGGTTCGCCGCCAGGTTTTTATAGCATCAGGTACCCCCATATATATTACCTAATAAAGGTTTAACCCCTTGATCACCCCCCAGGTAACCCTTTCACCCCCTATCACCAGTGTCACTAAGCGATCGTTTTTCTGATCGCTGTATTAGTTATGCTGGTGCCGCTAGGTAGACAGTTATTTTTTTAGGTTCGCCGCCAGGTTTTTATAGCGTCAGGTACCCCCATATATTATCTAATAAAGGTTTTAACCCCCTGATTGCCCCTAGAGTTAACCCTTTCACCAGTGATCACTGTATAAGTGTCACTGGTGACACTGATTAGCCAGTTAGTTATTTCGTTATTTAGGTTCCCCATCAGGTTTTTATAGCGTCAGGTACCCCCATATATTACCTAATAAAGGTTTTAACCCCCTGATTGCCCCTAGTTAACCCTTTCACCAGTGATCACCGTATAAGTGTTACGGGTGACGCTGGTTAGTTAGTTTGCTTTTTATAGCGTCAGGGCACCCGCCGTATATAACCCAATAAAGGTTTAACCCACTGATCGCCCGGTGGGTGATATCAATTAGGTTTTAGCGTCAGAGAGGGTCTGCGTCACATCCCAGGCAGTGTCAGGTTAGTGCCAGTAACGCTAACACCCACGCACAAAGCATACACCTCCCTTAGTGATATAGTATCTGAACAGATCAATATCTGATCTAATCAGATCTATACTAGTGTCCCCAGCAGTTTAGGGTTCCCAAAAACGCAGTGTTAGCGGGATCACCCCATATACCTGCTAGCACCTGCATTTTGCCCTTCCGTCCAGCCCAGGCCACCCACATGCAGTATCGATCGATCACTGTCACTTACCAAACACAACACACATAACTGCAGCATTCGCAGGGACAGGCTGAATCCCTGCAACTCCAGTGCTGTAGGAGGTGATTTCACCACCACAGTTAAAAAAAGAGCATATATGCCGAAGCATGGGGGCATCAGGGGTGGAGGAGCGATTTTGCTCCTAATGACGTGTACATACAGTTGAAATTCCGACAAGGCCTGCCCGTGGAAAAGTCAGACCTTGTGTACGCGGCATAACTTTTGCGGGAGGATGCCCCCATGCTTCGGCATATATAAATAGTGCATCTATGCCCATCATTAGAAAAGGGTGAATGAAGGGAGGTATTCTAATGGTGGGCATACCCACCGATCAATCTCTTTTTTTCGTTCAGCCAACAGGCTGCATGAAAAAAAAGATTACAATACATGTACAACAAGGACCAGCAACGTACTGGTATGTTGCTGGACTTTGAATGGTTATACCAGAATGATGCCTGCGGATTTAGGTATCATCTTGGTATCATTCTTTTCATCCAGCAGCCGGCTTTCATGTAAAAGCAATCTTAGCAGCTAATTAGCCTCTGGACTGCTTTCACAAGCAGTGGGAGGGAATGCCCCCCCCCGGATATAAAAAGCGCCATTGGGAAAGTATTTTATCACACCGATCTTGGTGTGGTCAGATGCTTTGAGGGCAGAGGAAAGATCTAGGGTCTAATAGACCCCATTTTTTTCAAAAAAAGAGTACCTGTCACTACCTATTGCTATCATAGGGGATATTTACATTCCCTGAGATAACAACAAAAATTATAGAAAAAAAAAATGGAATGAACAGTTTAAAAATAAAATAAAAAAGCAAAATAAATAATAAGAAAGAAAAAAGCACCCCTGTCCCGCCCTGCTCTTGCGCAAAGGCATACGCAAGCGTCGGTCTGGCGTCATATGTAAACAGCAATTGCACCATGCATGTGAGATATCACCGCAAAGGTCAGATCGAGGGCAGTAATTTTAGCAGTAGACCTCCTCTGTAAATCTAATGTGGTAACCTGTAAAAGCTTTTAAAGGCTTTTAAAAATGTATGTAATTTGTCGCCACTGCGCGTTTGTGTGAAATTTTTAAGCATGTCGTGTTTGGTATCCATGTACTTGGCCTAAGATCATCTTTTTTATTTCATCAAACATTTGGGCAATATAGTGTGTTTTAGTGCATTAAAATTAAAAAAAGTGTATTTTTTCCCCAAAAAATGCGTTTGAAAAATTGCTGCGCAAATACTGTGTGGAAAAAAAATGCAACACCCACCATTTTAATCTGTAGGGTCTTTGCTTTAAAAAAATATATAATGTTTGGGGGATTCATAGTAATTTTCTTGCAAAAAAAAAAAATGTTTTTATGTAAACAAAAAGTGTCAAAAAGGGCTTTGTCTTCAAGTGGTTAGAAGAGTGGATGATGTGTGACATAAGCTTCCTAATGTTGTGCATAAAATGCCAGAATAGTTCAAAACCCCCCATATGACTCCATTTTGGAAAGTTAGACACCCCAAGCTATTTGCTGAGCGGCATGTCGAGTCCATGGAATATTTTATATGTTGATACAAGTTGCGGAAACAATAATTTTTTATTTTTTTTGCACACAGTTGTCACTAAATTATATATTGCTCAAACATGCCATGGGCATATGTGGAATTACACCCCAAAATACATTCTGTTGCTTCTCCTGAGTACGAGGATACCACATGTGTGAGACTTTTTGGGAGCCTAGCCGCGTACAGGACCCCAAATCCAAGCGCCGCCTTCAGGCTTTCTAAGGGTGTAAATTTTTGATTTCACTCCTCACTGCCTATCACAGTTTCGGAGGCCATGGAATGCCCAGATGGCACAAAACCCCCCCAAATGACCCCATTTTGGAAAGTAGACACCCCAAGCTATTTGCTGAGAGGTATTGTGAGTATTTTTCAGATCTCGCTTTTTGTCACAAAGTTTTGAAAATTTAAAAAAAATATATATATATATATTTTTTTTTTCTTTCTTCATTTTCAAAAACAAATGAGAGCTGTAAAATACTCACCATGCCTCTCAGCAAATAGCTTGGGGTGTCTACTTTACAAAATAGGGGCCATTTGGGGGGGGGGTTTGAGATATTTTGGTATTTTATGGCCTTCGAAACTGTGATAGGTAGTGAGTAGTGAAATCAAAAATTTGCGCCCTTAGAAATCCTGAAGGCGGTGCTTGGTTTTCGGGGGACAAAAAAAAATATTCAATGGACTCAACATGCCTCTCAGCAATTTCCTTGGGGTGTCTACTTTCCAAAATGGGGTCATTTGGAGGGGTTTTGTACTGCCCTGCCATTTTAGCACCTCAAGAAATTAGATAGGTAGTCATAAATTAAAAGCTGTGTAAATTCCAGAAAATGTACTGTAGTTGTAGACGCTATAACTTTTGCGCAAACCAATAAATATACTCTTATTGACATTTTTTTTACTAAAGACATGTGGCTGAATACATATTGGCCTAAATGTATGACTAAAATTGAGTTTATTCGATTTTCCTTATAACAAAAATTAAAGAATATCATTATTTTTCAAAATTTTAGGTCCTTTTCCGTCTATATCGCAAAAAACAAACAAACGCAGAGGCAATCAAATACCATTAAAATAAATCTCTATTTGTGAGAAGAAAAGGACGCAAATTTTGTTTGGGTACAACATTGCCTGACCGCGCAATTAGCAGTTAAAGCAGCGCAATGCCAAATTGTAAAAACACCTCTGGTCTTTATGCTGCGTATTGGTCCGGGGCTTAAGTGGTTAAAGTGGACGTTGCATTAAAAATCTAGGTCCTGTCGTTCAAGATATATGTAACTGCATGTTGTTTTATTTTCAACAATAAAATATTTGAGACAAAAAGAAAAAAAAAATATAGGTCAAATTATCTTATGCAGAGATTGCAGGTTATCAGCCTGTCAGTCTGTACACAATCTATTTTGAGACAGTAAGTGAGTTAGTAAGTGAAACAGATGTATCCATAGGGCTGCTAACACTGTAGATTTTAACAGAGTTGCGTTATTGCGGTTTGAATAAATACACCAAATGTAAAGTGATCCAATAAAGTCCACAAATAATATAATGATAAATATTCTTAGTCCATAAACTCCTTCCACCACCTTGAAGTGTGTAATCTGTAGAAAGACCCGCCGCCACTATGGCTGAAATGCTTGCTTACCAGCTCCCATAGACCTCCTATCACAGAAGGTCAAAAGCGCTTGTGGCTATAAACCCAGCCAGGGCCTCACAACATCGTCTGTCAAACCTCTTGTGGCATTCCAATCGGTCTTTCAAGTATTGCGGTCATTGATAGTGCCCAAAAATATAAGAAGCTCCACATGGCAGAAATTCCTTAGAAACTTTTATTAATAGACCATAAATTGCACTTACATCAAAAGAATCCCTGGACGATATCAACGTATGAAGAAACGCGTAGGAAGGAGTGACATGCTGACGTTACCTCGATTGTCCTTGCCAAGTCCTGGACAGACTTTTTTTGCTCTATTTGCCAGTCTGCATATGTTTTTAACTGCGAGTTTTGGATTCCTTTGATGTAAGTGCAATTTATGGTCTATTAACAAAAGTTTATAAGTATTTTATGCCATGTGGAGCTTCTTATATTTTTGGGCAATATCAATGACCGCAATACTTGGATGACTGATTGACATGACACAAGAGGACTCACAGATGATGTTGCAAGGCCCTGGCTGGGTTTATAGCAGGGGCGGATCCAGAGTCTTTTCTCGGGAGGGGCACTGCCAAAAAATGTTTTTTTTGTGGGAATTTTATCGGGGAAATGGTTGGTGTCGGCGCTTCAATCATCCCGGCACCATGGTTGTTATGGTGTCAGGATGATTGAAGCGCATTATTTCTATTATTACATTGTAATATGAAATTAAATAGTTCAATGCAGAATCAGTGGGAGCCCCGAGTGTGTCACTTGCCACCGTCGCCTGCAATTAGTGGGAGCCCTGAGCGTGTCACTTGCCACACGTTGTGGATTGTCACTTGCCACGTCATCTGCCACATCTTGTGGATTGTCACTTGCCACACCTTGTGGATTGTCACTTGCCACATCACCTGCCACACCTTGCTGATTGTCACTTGCCTGCCACCAGATGCAGATTGTCATTTGCCACGTCACCTGACACAATTTGCGGATTGTCACTTGCCACGTCGCCTGCCACACCTTGCAGATTGTCACTAACTTGCCTGCTAAGGTGTAGTTTTGGTTGTCTCTTGCTGTGTCCCAGACTCCCAGAGTCAGGCAGCAGAGAGATAATGTAATCTCTCTGCTGCCTGCACAGTGAGGGCGGAAGTCACTGCAGGAATGCAGGGCAGGCACGGGCGGTGAGAGATGATCTCATCTCTCTGCTCCCCCGCTCCTGGCTAGCTGATTGGCCAGCTGCCACACTGAGTCTGCTCTCTCACTCTCACCTGTGCTGCCAACACACTGAGCAGCACGGTCTGCCCATGAACCGCGCCGCCCCCCCCCGACAACAAACCGCGCCGCAAGCAGAGCCGCCCGCTTTCTTACCCGTCTGTGGAGCCGCACGCTATCGCACCTGCCCGCAGAGCGGCCTGACGTGACTCACTGACGTCACTCGTTGCTAGACGCCAAGCGGCCCAGGCGTTAGCAACGAGTGCAGGGAAGAGGCTCCACCCACCTCCTCCTCCGCTCCTGGTATCGTGTCAGTGCGCCGCGTAACTACATTAGACGAGTCTCTCTCTCAGCGCCGCTGATCGGCTGATGTGAGAAACTGAGAGAGAGACTCAGAGAGGCAGCGGCAGCCGCAGAACAAGTACTGTATATACTCGAGTATAAGCCAACGCGAATATAAGCGGAGGCACCTAATTTTACACCAAAAAACTGGGAAAACGTATTAACTCAAGTATAAGCCTAGGGTGTCCTAGGCTTATACTTGCCTCACTGTGCCTCACTTTGCCTCACTGTGCCCATGCCTCACTGTGCCCATGACTAGACTGATGTTTAACATGGGAGTCTATGGAAGGAGTGCCCGGCTTTGAAAAATCGGTTCTCCCCGGCCGTAAGTCTCCCAGACACCAAACTTTTCAAACTTATAGAGAAGACATGGGGCTACATGTGTGCCAAGTTTGGGGTCCAGGGAACCTACGGTCAGCCAGTACCGGGTCCCCAAAGTTTGGGAGATCAGGTGCAAAAAAAAAAAACAGAGCAAGCAAGTGAGTGTGACAGATGGTCTCGGGGGGGGGGCAATTGCCCTGTTGCCCCCCACCTGGATCCGCCCCTGGTTTATAGCCATAATCGCTTTTGACCTTCTGTGATAGGAGGTCTATAAGAGCTGGTAAGCAAGCATAAGCATTTCATCCATAGTGGTGGCAGTTCTTTCTACAGATTACACACTTCATGGTGGTGGAAGGAGGTGTTATGGACTAAGAATATTTATCACTATATTATTTGTGGACTTTATTGGATCAGTTTACATTTGGTGCATCTATTCAAACCGCATTAGCGCAACTCTGTTAAAGTTTACTAATTCTGTACTGTCTTTATATCCCACATGAGAGTTGCTGCTCATTCTATGTACTTTGATTTTGGTCGTTAGCACAGTTATTTTTCTCTCTTTTAGAACACCGTAGATTGCCTGTTAGTGCGTGATCTCTTCCATTGTGTGAAAGTATGTAAAACAGATCCATCTAAAGGGCTGCTGATGCTGCAACTTACTGATTAAACTGTGCCCAATCTCCTCCAAGCTTCCCACCACTTTCCTGGACTCAGCTCACTTACTGCTAGAATGGGTGCTTTATTCATTTATTTTTTGAACAGAGGAAAATTATGCAGTGGGGATTATTAAGTGGTATAGGGGATGCTGGGGTTACTGATGATACTATGGATGGTATATGCAGTATAAACTTCCACATAAATCTAGGTCTGTGTTTGCACCCCTTTGTGTCAGTCTATAGTAGCCATGCCGTATTATTTTTTTCTTTCATTGTAGTAATTATATTTAGATTCAATTATTACTTAAATTAATAATGAATATAATAAACAAATAAATACCTTTAAAAATAATACATTTATATTATTACTATGCACATCTAGCATTTTGTTAAAATACTTTTACACTCAGGATGTTACTATATTTGTGGTGACCCTGGGTAGCATCTATAATCGCAGCCTCCTTTACCTACCTGGCTTAACAGCAAAGACGTTTCTAAAGATAGGTGATAGGAAATAATGGTATACAAGTAGGATATATAGTATATGGAATTTACATGCACAGATATGATTAACCTATTATAGGGACTATTAATACTAATGCCTCTATTGCCTATCTGAGCTGGAAGGAATAAATATGCTACTATGGATATGAAAGGAGAGGACTTAATAAGAGAATAGTCTGTTTAAATCATAGAAGATAGTATTCTACCCCATTATGCGATGTTGGGAGTTTGACAACTAAAAATCTGCTGTACTGAATTAAATCCTCTGCACACAATTTTATAACAGCATGAATCCATGGCCCATTGTAGCCTCCTGGAGATTCTCTTTCTTATGTGCCCCTGCATTCACCCTGGGACATTTTTACTGATTGTACATCCTTGAATTTGTAATTACTTCAGTATGTATTTGTAACACACAGTAATGTATATTCAGAATATGAATTGATGCATATGCTGTTATTACTTTGTAATATTGTTGTTATTTATTTGTACATAATATTTTTATAAAAATTGTTCTCTGTATTGAGTCATAAATTGTCATCAATACTCTCCTGAGAAAGCGGCGTCCATCCGAGAAACACATTGAGAGCTAAAGATATACAGTATACTATAAGTACCGGTACCTGTAATTCTTTGCAATCTAAGATTATATATATCAGTACATGTAATCCTGTGCTAGGAGATTCTGGATGAGATACATATATATAGTAATTGTTTCAGGAGTACATATATAACAATTTTTAAATTGTGTTACCATTTTTTAAAGTGATATCAATAAAATTGTTATAGTTTTTAAAACAATGGTTTTAAAATCTGGATTCTTTGTGATATGAATAGTCCCCCCTCTCATCGCAAGAATAGGCAGGTGGTTCTGGGCCCAGCAGTCTTTCCTTCATGTCTTTCTTTAGTGTACAAGACAGAGCCAAATATTTCACAGAGTTGCAGATCTTTTGGCCCTCTTCTCTTTATGTGATATCACTGCTCCCTCAGCTCAGCGTGCACTGTCCATCACTGGTCTCTCGCTTCTCTGTGCCAGTCAATCTCACTTAATTAAAAATGTATCTCCTTGTGAGCAGCTTGGTTGGACAGTGGTCGGGATCTTGCACAACCCTGGACAGGTCCAGATTCTGCTCACAGAGCTCTGAGAATTAAGCGATCAGCAGTGTTTGATCACTTGGTTCTCAGCCTTAAAGCCGACTGGGTCTGATGCTGCATCCACCAGGGTAAGTATAATTGAAAAAAAAATCCGAACTTCTCTTTTAAATAAAATGAAAAAACCAAGCAGTTGTTTACACTTACTCCACTATAAGGTACTGTACAAATTAAGAAACTACATTGAACAGAAGTTATTACTAAAAACAGTGAAACAGTTGCCTGAAATATGTATACATAAATGTATGTATTACTAATAAATTAAGTATAGACCATTGCCTTAAGACATATCCTAAGAATATTGGGTACATCATTTCTAATTAACAACCACAAAATGAAATTAAAACCAAATTATAATATAAAAAATGTGCTAAACAAAGTCCTCTGAAATAGTACCAAACTTTTAAGAAGAAGTCAATTCCGAAAGAACGGTGCAATAATGTGAAAATGCTCCAGTCAAGACTGAATATGTTGTTGCTGAGAACTTCCACTCTGCTTCTCCACCCCCTGTGAACAATATACACTCACGCATATACATGCATTTAATGTTTTTACCACCTCAATAATGGACACTTTTACCCCATTCCTGCCCACTGCCCAGGCCATTTTTACATTCTCAGCGCAGTCATAATTTGAATGACAATTACTCAGTCATGCAACACTATGCCCAAATGAAATATTCATTTTTTGAGACAGACAGAGCTTTCCTTTGGTGGTAAGCACCACTGTTTGTTTGTTTTTGCTAAATAAACAAACAAAAAAACAAAACAAATTTCTCTGAGTTTATGTTATAAAATTTTGCAAGGAAGTAATTTTTCATACATTTACGCCAAATGTATACTGCTACATTTCTTTGGTAAAAAATAACCCAAATCAGTGTATAATAATTACATAGTTACATAATTGGTAAGGCTGAATAAAGACAATAGTCCATCCAGTTCAACTTGTCTCTGTGACAGTTAAAGAGTCTATACCAGCACAAATACCCCCAAATAACCCCTTTTTGAAAAGTAGACAGTCCAAGGCATTTAGCAAGAGGCATGGTAAGTTTTTTTAAGTTGTAATTTTTTTCCATTTTTTTCTGGAAAATGTAGAAATTAAAAGATAAGTATGGGTTGTTGTTTTTTTTCCATATTCATAACTACCTAGGTGGATGCTGCATCGGTCCCCCGGCACCACTACACTGAGAACCGAGCTATCGAACATCTCAGATGGCTCAGTTCTCACAGCTCCCCGAGCAGAGAGCTGCTGACTGTCAATCAGGCTCTCAGCCGCTCACTGATTGTCTGAGATGGGTCGCGGATCCAGACTTCCATTGTCGTGATGACGCGGTGCCTGGACTAATTTCTGTGATGTCAGCAGAGAGTGGATTTCAGTCCGCTCTCTGCTGAAAACGGTCACAGGAGTGCAAAACGAATTGCACTCCTGTGATCCATAGGAGAAGCCCAGCTAAACAAGCTTTGGCTGGACTTTTCTTTTAAGTAAAAAAAAATTTCACCAAATTGTCATTTTAACAAGTTATTTCTCACACACAGCATAGGTATATTTAGAATTACACCCAAAAACACATTTTTCTATGCCTCCTGAGTATGCGGATACCACATGTGTGAGACTTTTTCTTTTCTTTTTTTCTCTTTCCAATATTTTTATTATGTTTTTCAAATTTTAAGAAAGGTCTTAAAATAACATAATTCGTGGTAATACAATGCATGGAAAAAAATGAAATAGTAATAAAGCTTCTCTGATAACAAGTATGAAATAAAAAGATCACGTAAAAAGCATTCAACGATACAATATTTCATGTAACATATGTATCTGAAACTGTGATATACAGTAGTGTAAGAAATTTAAGCAATAAACCGCGCTAGCCAGTAACATAAATAAATATACAGCAGCACCTGTGATATGTGATAACATATAAAGTATACAAAAGAATAAAAAAGAACAAGTGCGCTAATGTGAATTGACTAATAATCAAAAATTATGAATCCACACATATATTGAATAAATAAAGTCCAACAGTGATAACAATGAATGTGTCCTGTAAAAATGAATATATCCTAAATAAGTCCCATCAAAAATCAGCAATGAAGGGAAGCCGTGAAGAGGTGAACCGCAAAGAGTTTGAAATTCGGTGCATGCACACCCGTGTCCACCACCAACAATCAAGCTGCTTACCAGAGGTAAGAAACAAATAAGCCCATCAGCAATCCCAGGGGGAGATCCAGAGAAATCGGATTTCTCTGGATCTCCCCCTGGGATTGCTGATGGGCTTATTTGTTTCTTACCTCTGGTAAGCAGCTTGATTGTTGGTGGTGGACACGGGTGTGCATGCACCGAATTTCAAACTCTTTGCGGTTTACCTCTTCACGGCTTCCCTTCATTGCTGATTTTTGATGGGACTTATTTAGGATATATTCATTTTTACAGGACACATTCATTGTTATCACTGTTGGACTTTATTTATTCAATATATGTGTGGATTCATAATTTTTGATTATTAGTCAATTCACATTAGCGCACTTGTTCTTTTTTATTCTTGTGATATACAGTAGTTATTATTAACAGTAAACATAAAGAATAAAAAGAATGAGGTAGGGTATTGTAACCAAGGTATTGTGTCGAAGTTCGAGAGAAATCACGACATGTATGAGATGATGAGTCAAAAGTGATACAGGATAGTTAGGAAAAGTAAATAGGCTTTTCCAGGGACAAGTTCCTGCAATATGGCTTGGCGTTGTCTGGAGATACAAGCAATATTCCCAACTATCCCATAAGACTCTTATGCCCTGTACACACGATCGGATTTCCGATGGAATAAAATCTAATGGAATTTTCCATCTGACTTTCATCAGTCTTGTCTACACACCATCAGACAAAATTCCGCCCGTCCAAAACGCAGTGACGTAAAACACACCGACGAGCCGAGAAAAATTAAGTTCAATGCTTCTGAGCATGCGACAACTTGATTCTGAGCATGCGTGGGTTTTTTTCTCGATCGGAATTTCTCATCGTTTTTTTTTTTCATCGGAAAAATTTAAAACATGTTCTATTTTTTAACACCGATGGAAACAAGTCAGATGGGGCCCACACACGATCGTTTTTTCCGATGAAAAAAATCGGACTTTTTTCATCAGAAAAAATTATCGTGTGTACAGGGCATTACTGTATCAGGATAAACTAGTATATAAGGAAGGGGAAACTAAGCCAATATTATGGTAGGGGGATGGGAGATTGGGGAAGGGGGAATGTCTCCAGAGGGGGTCATTTGTCTTTAAAGTTGAAAATGAATTGAGTAATTTGGTGAATTATAAGTCATAAGTAGGGATGAGCCGAACACCCCCAGGGCAAAAAATTTGTTCGAACATGCGAACACCTTTAAAGTCGATGGGACATGAATGTGAAAAATCAAAATTGCTAATTTTAAAGGTTAATATGCTAGTATCATAAAAAGTGTTTGGGGACCCGGGTCCTGCCCCAGGGGACATGTATCAATGTTAAAAACAGACGTTTTTTGGGAGCAGTGATTTTAATAATTCTTAAAATAAAACAATAAAAGTGAAATATTCCTTTAAATTTCGTACCTGGGGGGTGTCTATAGTATGCCTGTAAAGTGACACATTTTTCCCGTGTTTAGAACAGTTCCTGCACAAAATGACATTTCTAAAGGAAAAAAAGTCATTTAAAACTGCTTGCGGCTATAATGAATTGTCGGGTCCCGGCAATACAGATAAAAGTCATTGAAAAAAACGGCATGGGTTCCCCCCCAGTCCATTACCAGGCCCTTTGGGTCTGGAATGAATATTAAAGGGGAAAATAAAAAAATGCATGGGGGTCCCCCCAAATTCCATACCAGGCCCTTCAGGTCTGGTATGGATATTAAGGGGAACCCTGCACCAATTTTTGAGGGGGACCCCTATGCCATTTAAAAAAAAAACTGGCGCAGGGTTCCCCTTAATATCCATACCAGACCTGAAGGGGTATGGAATTTGGGGGGACCGCCACGCATTTTTTATTTTTTTTGGTTCGGGGTTAATATTAATATTAATACCAGACCCAAAGGGCCTGGTAATGGACTGGGGGGGAACCCATGCTGTTTTTTTCAATGACTTTTATCTGTATTGACGGGACCCGACAATTCATTATAGCCGTGAGTAGTTTTAAATTTTTTCCTTTAGAAATTACATTTTGTGCAGGGACTGTTCTAAACACGGGAAACATGCGCCACTTTACAGGCATACTATAGACACCCCCCAGGTATGACATTTAAAGGAATTTTTCACTTTTATTGTTTCACTTTAAGCATTATTAATAGGGTTGTGCGGACCCGAACTGTAAAGTTCGGGTCCGTACCGAACTTTTGGGTTTTGGGGTCCCGGACCCGAACCCGAACAATTCACTGTATGTCCGGGTTCGGGTCCGGTGTTCGGCAATATGCATGTAAAGTCACGCTTGTTTCCCGTGCTTAGAACTGTTCCTGCACAAAGTGTCATTTCTGAAGGAAAAAAAGTAAATTTAAAACTCACTCGCGGCTATTAATGAATTGTTGGCTCCTGGCAATACATAGAAAAGTCATTGATAAAAAAAAAAAAGCGTGGGGGTTTCCCCAAATTCAATTACCAGGCCCTTCAGGTCTGGAATGGATATTAAGGGGAACCCTGCCGCAAATAAAAAAAAAATGCGCGAGGTTCCCCCAAATATCCATACCAGGCCCTTCAGATCTGGTATGGATTTTAAGGGGAACACCACCCCAAATAAAAAAAAATGGCGTGGAGTACCCCCAAAAATCCAGACCAGACCCTTTATCCGAGCATGCAACCTGGCAGGCCGCAGGAAAAGAGGGGGGGACGAGAGAGCGCCCCCCTCCTGAACCGTACCAGGCCACATGCCCTCAACATGGGGAGGATGTCCCCATGTTGATGGGGACAAGGGCCTCATCCCCACAACCCCTGCCGGTGGTTGTGGGGTCTGCCGGGTGGGGGGCTTATCGGAATCTGGAAGACCCCTTTAACAAAGGGGACCCCCAGATCCCGCCCCCCCCCCCCATGTGAAATTGTACCCCTACCGTTTCACAAAGAAAGTGTCAAAAATGTTAAAAATGACAATAGCCGGTTTTTGAAAATTCATTTATTAATGTCTTCTCTTTTCTTCCATCTTCTTCCATCTTCTTCTTTTCTCCATTCGGGTTTCTTCCTCTTCATCTTCATCTTCATCTTCCTTCTTCCTTCGGTGTTCTCGTCCGCATCTTGCTCCGGCTTCTTCTTCCCTTCTTCTTTCTTTTTAACAAAGGGGACCCCCAGATCCCAGCCCCCCCATGTGAAATGGTAATGGGGTACATTGTACCCCTACCATTTCACAAAGAAAGTGTAACAAATGTTAAAAATGACAATAGCCGGTTTTTGAAAATTGCTTTATTAATGTCTTCTCTTTTCTTCCATCTTCTTCCATCTTCTTCTTCCATCTACTTCTTTTCTCCATTCGGGTTTCTTCCTCCATCTTGTTCTTCATCTTTATCTTCATCTTCATCTTCCTTCTTGCTTCGGTGTTCTCGTCCGCATCTTGCTCCTTCTTCTTCTTCCCTTCTTCTTTCTTTGGCCGCTCCGTTTGAATTGGAGGTTCCCGCTGTGTGACTCTTCAGTTCTTCAGTTCTCCTCTGGGTCCGCTGGCACCTGGTGGCCCCGCCCCCCTCTGACACCACGGGGAAAGTCCCTGTGAAATCCATGTGCGTCAGAGGGGGGCGGGGTCACCGGGTGGCAGCGGACCAAGAGGAGAACTGAAGAACTGAAGCGTCACACAGCGGGAACCTCCAATTAAAACAGAGCGGCCGAAGAAAGAAGAAGGGGAAGAAGAAGCCATAGCAAGATGCGGACGAGCACACCGAAGGAAGAAGGAAGATGAAGATGAAGATGAAGAAACCCGAATGGAAAAAAGAAGAAGATGGAAGAAGAAGATGGAAGAAGATGGAAGAAAAGAGAAGACATTAATAAAGGAATTTTCAAAAACCGGCTATTGTCATTTTTAAAATTTTTGACACTTTCTTCGTGAAATGGTAGGGGTACAATGTACCCCATTACCATTTCACATAGGGGGGGCTGGGATCTGGGGTCCCCTTTGTTAAAGGGGTCTTCCATATTCCGATAAGGCCCCCCGCCCGCAGACCCCCACAACCACCGGCAAGGGTTGTGAGGATGAGGCCCTTGTCCCCATCAACATGGGGACATCCTCCCCATGTTGAGGGCATGTGGCCTGGTACGGTTCAGGAGGGGGGGGGCGCTCTCTTGTCCCCCCCTCTTTTCCTGCGGCCTGCCAGGTTGCGTGCTCGGATAAATGGTCTGGTCTGGATTTTTGGGGGGACTCCACGCCATTTTTTTTTTTAATTTGGGATGGAGTTCCCCTTAAAATCCATACCAGATCTGAAGGGCCTGGTATGGATATTTGGGGGAACCGCACGCATTTTTTTTTTAATTTGCAGCAGAGTTCCCCTTAATATCCATTCCAGACCTGAAGGGCCTGGTAATTGAATTTGGGGGGACCGCCACGCTTTTTTTTTTTTTTATCAATCACTTTTCTATGTATTGCCGACAATTCATTAATAGCCGCGAGTGAATTTTAAATGACTTTTTTCCTTCAGAAATTACACATTGTGCAGGGACAGTTCTAAGCACGGGAAACAGCGCTAATAGTCCTCAGAAGTTCTGGTCCCCATTGACTTCAATGGGGTTCGGGTTCGGGGTAAAATTCGGTCCCGAACCCAAACTTTTTTCCGAAGTTCGGCCGAACCTGTCGAACCTGAACATCCAGGTGTCTGCTCAACTCTAATGCCGCGTACACACGATCGATTTTTTCGACGGTGAAAACACCGTCGAGAAAATCGACGTGAAAAATGAGGAACAGCTTGTTCCCCCCACACACGGGCGTTTTAAATTACATTTTTTTTTTGGTCGAAAAAAACGTCCGTGTGTGGGCTCCCCGGCAGTGTTTCCCTATGGGAAAACTGCCGCGGAAAAAAACGACAGGAATCACGACGAGAAAAATTAGAGCATGTTCTAATCTTTCTCGTCGTGATTAATGCCGTTTTTCCCGTCGAGAAAAACGACAAAAAGCCCACAGACGATCGTTTTTCTCGTCCAAAGGAAAAAATGACATTTTTCCCAACGGGAAAAATGATCGTGTGTACGCGGCATAATTATTAAAATCACTGCTCCCGAAAAAATGGCCATTCTTAAACTTTTTTGCATTGATACATGTCCCCTGGAGCAGGACACAGGTCCCCAAACACTTTTTATGACAATAACTTGCATATTAACCTTTAAAATTAGCACTTTTGATTTTCCACGTTCGTGTCCCATAGACTTTAACGGTGTTCGAACAAATTTTTTGCCTGTTCGCATGTTCTGCTGCGAACTGAACCGGGGGGTGTTCGGCTCATCCCTACTCTCCAGTCCTTTAGTGAACAAACTGTCTCCTGAAACAGTCAAATACTTATCAGTCCAGAGCACCTGCTGACATTTTTCTGTACCCAGTTCCCATGTTTTTTGTGCATAGCTGAGCCACTTAGCCTTGTTTCTGTGTCAGAGGTATGGTTTTTTGGACACAATTCTTCCATGAAGACCAATTCTGACTAGTGATGAGCCGAACACCCCCGGGTTCGGTTCGCACCAGAACCCGCAAACGGACCGAAAGTTCGCACGAACATTAGAACCCTATTAAATACAATGGATGCGAACGTTCAAATTCTAAAGGGCTAATTATAACGACTATTATCCATGTTATTGTCCTAAACAGAGTTTGGGAACCCGGGTTCTGCACCAGGGGACATGTATCAATGCAAAAAGAAGTTTTAAAAACGGACGTTTTTCGGGAGCAGTCATTTTAATGATGCATAAAGTGAAAAAAAAAGTCAAATATTTCTTTAAATATCGTACCTGGGGGGTGTCTAAAGTATGCCTGCGAAGTGCCACGTGTTTCCCGTGTTTAGAACTGTCCCTGCACAAAATGACATTTCTAAAGGAAAAAAAAGCCATTTAAAACTGCTTGCGGCTTTAATGTAATGTCTGGTCCCGGTAATATGGATGAAAATCTTTAAGAAAAATGGCATAGCTACCCCATCACCCCCCCCCCACCCCAGCCCATTACCAGCCCCTTTGGGTCTTCTTTGGATATTAAGGGGAACCCCGCAACACAAAATAAAAAAGGCCCTATATACTCTGAACAGCAGTATACAGTCGGTGTAACAAGACCGGTGTAAACAAGACAGGGACTGTAGGTTTGTTCTTAAGTAGAATCTGTTTGTAATTTTGAACACGTACATTGTTTAAGTGTAGCTCCAGCCAAAAAATCTATTTTTAAGCTTTTTGGAAAACATAGGGAAGGGTTATCACCCCTGTAACATTTGTTTTGCTGTCTATGCCCCTGTTCAGAACATTTCACCTCACTTTGCGTCCCAATGACAACTGTTTTTGAAATGTGGTGTTTTTATTGAAACAAGGATTGGTGATAAAGCATCAGTAGAGAGGAGACACCTTTCTCTCATATTAATTCTTACAGGAGAGAATTTTCCTTCCTAGGGGTAGATTTCCTCTCACTTCCTGTTGTCTTCTTCCGTTTGCAAGTAGGAGTCGTTTGTAAGTTGGATGTTTGAAAGTAGGGACCTGCCGTATATACTCTGCAGAAATTGGCCCCTTAGGTGTTGGTGTTGGCACAACACTGTAAGCACTCACAGTTACTCTTGGTGGGTGCTGGAACGCCCTGCTGTCAACTATTATATCAGGAATTGTAATAACATATAATTGTTGAACAGTGGTAGTAAAAATTGGGCCTTTGATGGTGGTGCTGGTGCCACAACACTGTAAGGCCTGACAGTTACTCTTGGTGGGCGCAGCAATGGGCCCTGCTGTGAATTATTAGATCAATAATTATAATTGCATGCCCCTGTTGAACAGGGGCTGAAAAATTGGGCCTTTGGTGGTGGTGGTGGTGGTGGTGTTGACACAACACTGTAAGGCCTGACAGTTACTCTTGGTGGGCGCAGCAATGGGCCCTGCTGTGAATTATTAGATCAATAATTATAATTGCATGCCCCTGTTGAACAGGGGCTGAAAAATTGGGCCTTTGGTGGTGGTGGTGGTGGTGGTGGTGTTGACACAACACTGTAAGGCCTGACAGTTACTCTTGGTGGGCGCAGCAATGGCCCCTGCTGTGAATTATTAGATCAATAATTATAATTGCATGCCCCTGTTGAACAGGGGCTGAAAAATTGGGCCTTAGGCACTGGTGGCACAACACTGCAACCCCTCACAGATACTGTACTTGGAGCACAGCAATGAGCCCTGTTGCAAAGTATTGCATCAAAAATTTTAATTACACGCCCCTGTTAAACAGGGGCTGAAAAATTGGGCCTTAGCCACTGGTGGCACAACACTGCAACCCCTCACAGATACTGTACTTGGAGCACAGCAATGAGCCCTGTTGCAAAGTATTGCATCAAAAATTTTAATTACACGCCCCTGTTAAACAGGGGCTGAAAAATGTGGCCTTAGCCACTGGTGGCGGCACCCATAAACCAAAATGATCTTCCAAGCTATCATCATTAATCAGATCATTGTGGAGGAGGAGGAGGATAGCCAGTCAACATAACAGCACAGGCACTCAGCATCAGCATCAGTCTTGAAGGGATGTGACATTTTAAAATCAATTAGTCTGTTATATCAGCATCAGGTGTGTGGTAGCTGGTGGTGATCCAAGACTGGTTCATCTTGATGAAAGTCAGTCGATCAACCGAGTCGGTGGACAGGCGCACTCTGTGATCCGTGACAAATCCTCCAGCAGCACTGAATGTGCGTTCTGAAAGAACGCTGGATGCAGGACAGGCCAGTAGCTCAATTGCATACTGTGCAAGCTCTGGCCAGTGATCCATCCTCAAGACCCAGTAAGCCAGAGGATTTTCGGTGGGGAAGGTGTCCAAGTCTGACCTTGCCCCTAGGTATTCCTGCACCATGTATATCAGACGCTGGCGATGGTTGCTGGAACCGATCATACTTTGGGGCTGCGGACTAAAGAATTGTCTGAACGCATCGGTCAGACGGCCACCTTCCCCACCGCTCCTTCTTTGACTGCCCGAAGCCTCAACAACTCGTTGTCCATGACCAGGAGTTTGTAACCTCCCAGTCTCTGGGAACGCGTTGCACAGACCTTTCTGCAAGGCCTCCCGGAGTTGTCTCATCCTCTGCTCCCTCTGCGATGGTAACATAAGGTCCGCAACCTTACCCTTGTACCGTGGATCAAGGAGAGTGGCCAGCCAGTAATGGTCCCTCTCCTTGATCCGAAGAATATGAGGGAGGCCATGCAGCGTAGGTTAGCTGAGGCATTCAGTCCGGAGTCCTCTGGGTCACTAAGGACGACATGATCCGCAGCCACCTCCTCCCAGCCACGTACAAGTCCACTGGTTTCTTGGGACTGTAAATCATCCCTAAAAGACTGCTGCTGATGATGCTGAGTGCCAGCCTCCACCTCCATGCTGACACAATCCTCCTCCTCCTCCTCCTCCTCCTCCTCCTCTTCCTGTGCGATGGGTGGGACAGAAGGAACACTGTCTGGGTAAAGGGGGCCTTGAGAGGCAAGGAAGTCCTCCTCTTCCTGCCTCTGTTCTGCCTCAAGTGCCCTGTCCATTATTCCACGCAGCGTGTGCTCCAACAGGTGGACAAGAGGTACAGTGTCACTGATGCATGCACTGTCACTGCTCACCATCCTCGTGGCCTCCTCAAATGGTGCCAGGACAGTGCATGCATCCCTGATCATGCCCCACTGGCGTGGTGAAAAAAAACCGAGCTCCCCTGACCCTGTCCTGGTGCCGTAGTCGTACAGGTACTCATTGATGGCCCTCTGCTGCGTGTGCAGCCGCTGCAGCATGGCCAACGTTGAGTTCCACCTGGTGGGCATGTCACATATAAGGCGGTTCTTGGGCAGGTTCAACTCCTTTTGCAGCTCAGCCAGGCGAGCACTGGCATTATAAGATCTGCGGAAATGCACACAGACTTTCCTGGCCTGCCTCAGGACATCCTGTAAGCCCGGGTACCTGCCCAAGAACCGCTGCACCACCAGGTTAAGGACGTGAGCCACACAGGGCACATGGGTCAGTTGTCCCTGTCGGAGGGCAGAGAGGAGGTTGGTGCCATTGTCGCAAACCACCATTCCTGGCTTAAGCTGGAATGGCGGCAACCACCTCTCGGCCTGCCCCTGCAGAGCAGACAGGACCTCTGCCCCAGTGTGGCTCCTGTCCCCCAAACACACCAGCGCAAGCACGGCATGGCATCTTTTTGCCTGCGTACTTGCGTAGCCCCTTGAACGCCTACGGAGCACCGCTGGTTCCGAGGACAAAGCACAGGAAGAGGCCATGGAGGAAGAAGAAGAGGAGGGGGTGGAGGAGAGAGGTGTGTCACAACCAGTAGTAGCATTTTGGAGGTGTGGCGGTGGAACAACCTCCAACACTACTGCACCTTGTCCTGCATCCTTCCCAGCTGCCAAAAGAGTGACCCAATGGGCCGTGAAAGAAAGGTAACGTCCCTGTCCATGCCTGCTGGACCATGAGTCAGCGGTAATATGCACCTTACCGCTGACCGCCCTGTCCAGCGAGGCCAAGACATTGCCTTCCACATGCCTGTAGAGAGCCGGAATCGCCTTCCGTGAGAAAAAGTGGCGTTTGGGAACCTGCCACTGAGGAACCGCACATTGCACAAACTCACGGAAGGGGGCCGAGTCTACCAACTGAAAAGGCAGCAGTTGAAGCGCTAGCAATTTAGCCAAGCTAGCATTCAACCGCTGGGCATGTGGATGGCTGGGAGTGAACTTCTTTCGACGGTCCAGCAGCTGGGGCAGGGAAATTTGCCTGCTACAATCGGACGTCGGTGTACTGCTAGCAGAGTGGCCGCAAGTACTTGCCTGTGACACACCTAATTCTACACCTTCATTCCTCTCAGTGCAGGTTTCAGAGAGGACTGAAGGTATAGTGGGGTTGGAGATCCCAGCTGCTGCCGTGCAAGGAGAGGTCCGCTTTGTTCTTTGGTGTGGGTCATTAAGGTAGGCTTGCCAACGAGCTGCATGGCAGGTCAACATATGTCTGATCAAGCATGTGGTGCCCAAGCGGCTGATGTTTTGGCCACGCGATATACGCTTGAAACATATGTTGCAAACAGCAGCTGTGCGATCTGATGCACTCGCCTCAAAAAAGGCCCACACCAAATAACTTTTTGAATGACGGGCAGAGGCAGCGCCCTGCACAGGCGGAGCTCTGCGGTGTGATTCCGTCGGTGTGCTGCCCATACGCTGGCCACCCAAGGGCATCCTGCCTCGTTGGAGATGTGCCTCCTCCTCATCCTCCTCCTCCTCCTCTCTCCTATTAGGCACCCACGTGGAGTCAGTGACCTCATCATCCCCTCCCTCCTCATCACTGGAGCCAATCTGGCAGTATGCTGCAGCTGCTGGAGCATGACTGCCAGATTGGGGTCCTTCTTGAGCATCCCCTCTCTCTGCTCTCACGCTACTGCCTTCCTCTAGCTGGGTATCATCATCACATCCTTCGAAACGCTGGGCATCCTCCTGGAGCATGTACCCAACACTGTGCTCAAACAGTTCGGGGGACTCCTCAGGAGGAGGACATGGTGGGTCTAGGGAAGGAGTGACTAATGATGACATTGATACCAGAGAAGAGGACGCTTTGGCAGCTGCTTTGCCAGTACCCTGAGCCTGGGTGAGAGAGGATGAGGAGGATGAGGTGGGCTTGGTCATCCACTCTACCAAGTCTTCGGCATGATGTGGCTCAACATGTCCAGCTGCCGAAAAGAAGAACAAGCGTGTCCCATGGCCATGTGCTGATGACAATGCACTGCGTCCACGACCAGCACTGTTGTCCCCAGACACAGAGCCTGCTTGCCCTCTTTTTTTGCCTCCTGACTGTCTGCCTCTCCTTGTTTGCCTTCCAGACATTTTAATGGATGGCCTGCAGGGAGATGGGAAAAACAGCAATAAGGGCTACCTTCAGGTGTATACTGTGCAGGAGGCTTAGCAACAATGACACTGACACTGTCCCCTGCCTATCCTTCTCTGTCCCTAAACACAAGGATTTGCAATATGCTTCAGGAAGATTGGTTTAGCACAGAATAGCACACTGACAGTTTCCCTCACTGTCCTTCTCTGTCCCTACAAACAAGGTTTAGCACAGAATAGCACACTGATAGTTTCCCCGAGTGTCCTTCTCTGTCCCTAAACTCAAGGATTTCAAATATGGTTCAGCAAGATTGGTTTAGCACAGAATAGCACACTGACAGTTTCCCCGAGTGTCCTTCTCTGTCCCTACAAACAAGGTTTAGCACAGAATAGCACACTGACAGTTTCCCAGAGTGTCCTTCTCTGTCCCTAAACTCAAGGATTTCAAATATGGTTCAGCAAGATTGGTTTAGCACAGAATAGCACACTGACAGTTTCCCCGAGTGTCCTTCTCTGTCCCTAAACTCAAGGATTTCAAATATGGTTCAGCAAGATTGGTTTAGCACAGAATAGCACACTGACACTTTCCCTCACTGTCCTTCTCTGTCCCTACAAACAAGATTTAGCACAGAATAGCACACTGACAGTTTCCCCGAGTGTCCTTCTCTGTCCCTAAACTCAAGGATTTCAAATATGGTTCAGCAAGATTGGTTTAGCACAGAATAGCACACTGACAGTTTCCCTGAGTGTCCTTCTCTGTCCCTAAACTCAAGGATTTCAAATATGGTTCAGAAAGATTGGTTTAGCACAGAATAGCACACTGACACTTTCCCTCACTGTCCTTCTCTGTCCCTACAAACAAGGTTTAGCACAGAATAGCACACTGACAGTTTCCCCGAGTGTCCTTCTCTGTCCCTAAACTCAAGGATTTCAAATATGGTTCAGCAAGATTGGTTTAGCACAGAATAGCACACTGACAGTTTCCCTGAGTGTCCTTCTCTGTCCCTAAACTCAAAGATTTCAAATATGGTTCAGCAAGATTGGTTTAGCACAGAATAGCACACTGACAGTTTCCCCGAGTGTCCTTCTCTGTCCCTAAACTCAAGGATTTCAAATATGGTTCAGAAAGATTGGTTTAGCACAGAATAGCACACTGACACTTTCCCTCACTGTCCTTCTCTGTCCCTACAAACAAGGTTTAGCACAGAATAGCACACTGACAGTTTCCCCGAGTGTCCTTCTCTGTCCCTAAACTCAAGGATTTCAAATATGGTTCAGCAAGATTGGTTTAGCACAGAATAGCACACTGACAGTTTCCCCGAGTGTCCTTCTCTGTCCCTAAACTCAAGGATTTCAAATATGGTTCAGCAAGATTGGTTTAGCACAGAATAGCACACTGACAGTTTCCCCGAGTATCCTTCTCTGTCCCTAAACTCAAGGATTTCAAATATGGTTCAGCAAGATTGGTTTAGCACAGAATAGCACACTGACAGTTTCCCCGAGTGTCCTTCTCTGTCCCTAAACTCAAGGATTTCAAATATGGTTCAGAAAGATTGGTTTAGCACAGAATAGCACACTGACACTTTCCCTCACTGTCCTTCTCTGTCCCTACAAACAAGGTTTAGCACAGAATAGCACACTGACACTTTCCCTCACTGTCCTTCTCTGTCCCTACAAACAAGGTTTAGCACAGAATAGCACACTGACAGTTTCCCTCACTGTCCTTCTCTGTCCCTACAAACAAGGTTTAGCACAGAATAGCACACTGACACTTTCCCTCACTGTGCTTCTCTGTCCCTACAAACAAGGTTTAGCACAGAATAACACACTGACACTTTCCCTCACTGTCCTTCTCTGTCCCTACAAACAAGGTTTAGCACAGAATAGCACACTGACAGTTTCCCTCACTGTCCTTCTCTGTCCCTACAAACAAGGTTTAGCACAGAATAGCACACTGACACTTTCCCTCACTGTCCTTCTCTGTCCCTACAAACAAGGTTTAGCACAGAATAACACACTGACACTCTCCCTACCTATCCTTCTCTGTCCCTAAACACAAGGAATCCAGGATTAGTAAAGGAAAAAAATGACACTGTCCCTGCCTATGCTTCTCTTTCCCTGCTCCGGAACACACTACACAAGGCCGCCGCGCTGGCGGCCTTGTATAGTGTCGGGCGTGTACTAAACCCCCTCAGCAATAATTGGCCACAGGCATCCTGCCTGTGGCCAATCATTGCTCTCCTCGCTGCCGGCGCTGTGATTGGCCAAGCATGCGGGGTCACAGTGCATGCTTGGCCAATCACAGCGCCTGGATGACACTGCGATGGCGTAGTGCATTGTGGGCCGTTCACGTCACTCGAATTTGGCGCGAATGCCCCAAATCGTTCGATCTTCGTCGAACGATCGAACAGCCGATGTTCGAGTCGAACATATGTTCGACTCGAACACGAAGCTCATCCCTAATTCTGACCAGATTTCTCCAGACAGTAGATAAATGTACCTGGGCCCCACTGGTTTCTGCCAGTTCTGTGCAAATGGCACTGCTGGACATCTTCTGATGGCATGATGCATGATGTGTCTTTCATCTGCTGAATTAAGCTTCCTTGGCCGACCACTGTGTCTACAGTCCTCAATTTTGCCTGTTTCTTTGTGCATTTTCAAAAGAGCTTAAACAGCACATCTGGAAACTCCAGTCTGCTTTAAAATCTTTGCTTGGGAGAGACCATGCTTATGCAGTATAACTACCTTGTGTCTTGTTGCTTTGCTCAGCCTTGTCATGGTATATGACCTGTTTACATAGGAATCGCCCTGGGACTTGAATGAGGTGAGTATGGTTTGCCAATGAACATACCATGAGTCAATAAAAAATGCATATTTATTGTAACTTTGTCGTACATGTAAAACACAACAGCAATAATAAACAGGCCAATAAGGTATACATAAAGAGTGAAGAGAAAACAATCCACGTGCATTGGTGTATAGATCGTGAAAAACTGTTTACAGACATCAAAAGTACCCGACGTGTTTCACGAGACCACGCTTGCTTCTTCAGGTGTAAATGATTTAATGTATCTGCAATCAGGGCTGGTGCAAGGATTTTTGACACCCTAGGCAAAACCTAATTTTGCCGCCCCCTTTGCCCCACCCCTGACTCCACCCCCTTTGTCCTGCCCATGTATACCCCACCTTTTTAATGAAGCGCCCATCAAATGCAGCCTACCAGCGCCCATCAATGCAGCCTCACCAGTGCCCATCAATGCAGCCTCACCAGCGCTCATCAATGCAGCCTCACCAGCGCTCATCAATGCAGCCTCACCAGTGCTCATCAAATGCAGCCTCACCAGCGCTCATCAAATGCAGCCTACCAGGTCCAATCAAATGCAGCCTCACCAGCGCCCAGCAAATGCACCCTACCCGCGCCCATCAATGCAGCCTACCAGGAGGGAGGGGGGACCCGACCAGGGCCAGGCACCCTAGGCAGCAGTGCGCCCTAGGTGGCTGTCTAGTTTGCCTAGTGGTAGCACCGGCCCTGTCTGCAATACAAGCAATAAACCAAATAAATGTATGTTACACAGAATTGGCAGGAAGTTGAGTGGGCGGAGTACAAGACCCCATACTCACCAATGGGCTGAGCCAGGTCATCAATCACTAACTCCACAGGCAGCGGCAGCAACAGACATCCAGCTCGGGAGCTGAGGAGGCAGAGCAAAAAAAGTAATTCAGTGATTGATGACCTAGCTCAGCCCATTGGAGAGTATGGGGTCTTGTACTCAGACCATTCACCTACCTGCCAATTCTGTGTAACATACATTTGTTAGGTTTATTGCTTGCATTGCAGATACAGCATTTTCCCTGAAGAAGCGAGTGTGGTCTCGCAAAACGCATCAGGTACTATTGATGCTTGTATACTTTTGTTGCCTGCACTCTATTTTTCACGATCTATATATCAATACACGTGGATTGTTTTCTCTTCACTCTGTATGTATACCTTATCGGCCTGTTTATTATTGCTGTTGTGTTTTACATGCACAACAAAGTTTCAATAAATATGCATTTTTATGTACTCATGGTATGTTCATTTGCTAACCATACTCACCTCATTCAAAGTCCCAGGGTGATTTCTACGTAATTATGTATTTTTTTGGGGGGTTTTGTGTGTTTGGCCAGATATGTTTCAGGACCACATGATAGCACTAAAAATTCACTATGGAGGATTGGGTAAAAATCTCTAATAAATACCTAGGATCTTGAGATTCCTAGTTGTTTTCTTTTTCTCTTTGTTTTTCATTTTTGTTTCTTTCTCTATCTAGAAGTTATGCAATAGAGAGTAAAATCCTGGGTTATGTCTTGAGAATAATTCAGTCCTAAAACGGTTATATATACACATGATTATGTTTTCTATGTGTTATAAGTGGAATCTCTGTGTGTTAATTTAAAAAACTTTCAATAAAATATGATTAAACAAAAAAAAATTATGTATTGTATTGGGGATGGAGGTGAATTTGGGGTGACACCAGACCTCTCATTATGTTCTCTGGTATATGACCTGTGACATGAAACTGTCTTCCACAACCTCACCTTAGTAGTATATTTTGGCTCTCCCAGTTTTATGCCTCCTACACAGCTGTTTCTATTTCAGTTAATGATTATGTTTCAACCTACATAAGAAATTGATGATCATTAGCACTTGACTCTAATCCTACAAAATCCCTGACTTCGTGCAAGTGTAAGAATTGATGCTGGTTTGAAGCCAAAGGGTAGTCACACCAAATATTGATTGGATTAAGATTTTTGCACTGTTCACTCACTTTGCATTTTGTAAATTAATAAAAATCAACAATTCAAATATATACAACCTTCTAACTTTACAGCATTTCTTCACACCTGTCTAAAACTTTTGCATGGTACTGTAGATTTTCCAAAGTATATAATTGGATCTGAAAGTTAAAATGCTTCATGTTTGCTGTTGTTCATTCCTTGTGATAGCAATAAAGTTCAAGCTCAAAAATGTAAATGAACAGTGTAAAAACAAAAAGAAAAAACTAAACAAAAATGTAAAAAATGTAAGTGCTCATACAAAAATGTCATAGGTCCCTAAATGGTAATCACACCACACGTGAGGTATCGCCACGAATATCAGAGTGAGAGCAATAATTATATTACCAGAACTCCTGCTCAACTCTTAACTGGTAATGTATAAAGGCTTTTAAAGGGTCGCCTATGGGTAATTTAATGCGTTTTAGTTCGACGCCATTCCACGGGCGTGCACAATTTTAAAGTGTGACATGTTGAGATCCTATTTACTCTACGTAATCTTTTATATTTTTCTCAAAATTGGGTATTATTGCAACAACAACCATTATATTCTCCAGGACCTCTACTTAAAAATATGTAATGTTTGGGGGTTCTAAGTAATTCTCTAGCAAAAAATGCTGATGCTTTACATGTATGAGAGAATTGTCAGAATTGGCCCGGACTGGAGGTGCCTAATTATTAAAAACCATTGATTTGGGTGCATTTTTTTTTTTTTTTTTTTAGGTGTGGACCTTTAATTTATTAGAACACTATATTGTGCAAACAAAATAGTGGGAAACCCTGAATAAGTGATTCTATGAACCACTGGACTAGCATTCACACAACATGATTTCAGCCTATACCTTCTATACCTTATTTATCTAAAAAAGTCATATGAGATCCTTTAGGTTGAAGTGGTTATATCTGAATGATGCCTACATGAAGCTACAGGCTTCGTTTAAATATCTGTGTTTTCAGCTAGCGATCCCCTCATATGTGAAAGCCACCTTAGGGGCTATTTAGCCGCTGGGTGGCATTTACAGGCAGCAGGAGGGGACATTCCCCCCCGGGCGCCCTCCGGTTGCTTTCTGGGCTCTCCCATGTTATCGGGAGGCTGGATTAATGATCCAGCAGCCGTGCTGGATTACTATAGAGCTGGCCGTGGACTGGATGGTGTATTATTTTGGGAGGCCAGAAGCGATGTCATGACGTCACTTCTGACACTGGCAGATGTAAACACCTTTTTACCTGGAAAGCAGAGATCAGTTATTTATTTTTAGTTTTTTTTATCTCATGCTTTCCAGGATAGAGGAGATATCAGGGGGTCTCATTGACCCCAGATCTCTCCATAAAGAGGACCTGTCATGCCTTATTCCTATTACAAGCAATGTTTACATTTATTGTAATAGGAATAAAAGTGATCAAAAAAAAAAGTATAAAAAAAAAAAAAAAATAATTATTAATAATTAAAAAAATTATTTTAAGGCTCCCCTGTCCCCTCGTGCTCGCATGTAGAATTGAGCGCATACGTAGGTTGTGCTCGCATATGTAAACGGTGCAATTTGCGCTTTTGCGAGTGTGCACAATTTTACAGAGTGACATGTTAGGTATCTATTTTCTTGGCATAACATCATCTTTCACATTATACAAAAAAAAATTTGGTAAATATTGTGTTTTTTATTCATAAAAAATTACCCGGTAATTAAAAATTGCTGCACAAATACCGTGTGACATAAATTTCAAAGATCACCATTTTATTCTCTAGGGTCTCTGTAAAAAAAAAAAAATATTTATTTTTATATATATATATATATATATATATATATATATATATATATATATATATATTTGGGGGTTCTGAGTAATTTTATAGCAAAAAAATTATGATTTTTACATGTATGAAAGGAATGCCAGTATGGAATTAATTAAAACTATATAGTTCCTGTTTGCTTAACTATATATTTGGATTGATTAAAAGGCCCTTGGACTATATTGTTGTTGATAAATGTAAAAGGAGATTCCACAGAATTGGTACAATCAGACTGCAATGTATATGGTAAGGTTTAGTAAATTTAATGCCATGGAAAATAGTATCTAGGGTGGTAGCTGAAGTGCTAGCACAAAAGAGATCCAATGCTACAGCATCGTTTATTTCTTTATTACATATTATTTTTTTCTTGAAGGTTCCCTATTTATCTATACTGATCTAAAGTATAATATAAGTCTCGTTCTAAAGTTTCACATGTTAATATATGTTAAAAGGGTTGTATGTCTTTGTTTTAGTTTTTTTTAATAACAAACATGTTATACTTACCTCCACTGTGCAGTTTGTTTTGCACAGAGTAGCCCCGATCCTGGTCTTCTGGGGTCCCTCGGCGGCTGTCTCAGCTCCTCTCCGCAAGTGCTAGCCCCCTTCATGGAACGCTCTCTCCCAAGGGGATTAGCTTGCGGGCGCGCTCCCGTGATACAGCCGGCGGCTATAGCCGCTGACTGTATCACTCGGCCCTGCCCCCCGGCACGGCGCGTCTTTGGATGTGATTGTGTCAGAAAGGGGTACTCACCGAGGCCGAGATGCAGAGAGCGGTTCACTCTTGCGACTAAGCACACTCCACCCCCTGGAGATGGTACAGAGGGTGAATGGCACAAAGAGGCACAAGCTACCAGCAGGCAGGGCAGGACTTGTGTGGAGACCTTGTAGGGCTTGGTGGCCGTGCAGGAACTGACAGGTATCAGGATCCAACTGGTGAAGCCAGGCAGAAAGTCCAGGGCATGCTAAGGGGCAAACACAGGAGAGTAGGGTAAATCCAGATCACAGGCAGAGGGTCAGGGCACTGGAGACAGGAGGCAATCCGGGTCACAGGCAGAGGGTCAAGGCACAGGAGCCTGAAGGCAAATCCTGGTCACAGGCAAAGGGTCAAACACAGGAGACAAGAGCAGAGCCCGTTAAGCAAGCCAAAGGTCAGGTCCAGGAGAAGATCAGAGTAGGTCAGCGTCAATCCAGGTCACAGCAGGTAATCAATAAACAGGACACAGGAATTAAGCACAGGAAGCTGAAAGACAAACCGACAATTTGTTTGGGCGCTTGAGCAGCTTTTATAGGCCAGCCAGGAAGTCAAGTTATGCGTGCACTTGTGCGCATGCGCCGTTCAGTTGGACCGCGAACACGTGTGCGTGGAAGCGCCGTTCCGCCGCGCATGCGCGCAGGGACACAGCTATGCTGGGCGGGTTGAATCTGGTTATTTCTCTGACAGATTGACAGCAGCACGAGCCAATGGCTGCGCTGCTATCAATCTCCAATGACGAGCCACCTCAAGCAGGTGCAAACCATCACAGGAACGAGCACACGGAGTTTCGTGGCTTAGGTAAGTAAAACGAGGGGGCTGGGGGGCCTGAGAGGGCAAGGTGTTTTTTCACCTTAATGCATAGGATGCATTAAGGTGAAAAAACATGAAGCTTTACAACCGCTTTAATAATTGACTCCTGGGTAACAGTGATAACTTTATAAAGTAGTAGAGTCAGATCACTGCTTTAACTTACAAACAAATCCCTGTGCTTCTTGCTTTCAAGGAGCAGTGTGTAAACAGGCAAAACATATAGGTGGCCCTGTGTTATACTGACGGTGTGATACAAATTAGCACACAGAGTACAACTGTAGTCACCTTCTCATGTATGCATGCAACTGGCATCTCCTAGGCAGATATAAATATTCATAAACGTGCATGGTAGTGTAAACAGCCCAATTACTTGCAAGGCAAATGCTCACTATACTTATGAGAGCTATGCTGGCCCTTAAGAAATGTGACACAGATTCACTCGAGGTGTTTGAATGCAATTTATTTTAATAGTTCCTGTCATGGTATTTATAGGAGCATTTTACACTTTTCTCAGGAAAGGAATATGGGAAAAAGCTGCATATATGTCAATCTAGCATGCACCATATATGCAATGCAATATTAAAAAAGAACTCAGCTAAACACTGTTTACATATCAACTGACTGTATAATATACACATATGTAATTTCTGAAATTACATATATGTATAATAAACATACTGTATGTAATTTCAGAAAGCAAACATTCCTGTAAAAAAAATCTTTATTGGGCCTTAATGTCTTATTATTGTGAATGGGGATTAACATGACTGATATGGGACACTGAACAGCGATCCCTAAAGCCTGC
Source organism: Rana muscosa (assembly GCA_029206835.1). Taxonomy (NCBI): domain Eukaryota; kingdom Metazoa; phylum Chordata; class Amphibia; order Anura; family Ranidae; genus Rana; species Rana muscosa. The sequence continues at coordinate 541,293,230 of CM055117.1, read as the reverse complement.
CTACCTCAGCAGGTGGAGACTGTGGTCATGTAAATACAGCATTAAGGTGGTTCTCTTACCTAGACGTGAGCAACGCATCTGGTACAGATAACTATTCATGTACAAATGCATTCATAGTGATTCATACTTTCCAACTATACAGCCGTGGCCAAAAGTTTTGAGAATGACACAAATATAAATTTTTCAAAGTCTGCTGCCTAAGTTTTTTGATGGCAATTTGCACATACTCAAAAATGTTTTGAAGAGTAATCAGATGAATTGCAATTAATTGCAAAGTCCCTCTTTGCCATTAAAATAAACTTAAACTTCCCCCAAAAAAAACGTTTTCAACAGCCCAGCCCTGCCACAAAAGGACCAGCTGACATGTCGGAGATTCTCTCAGTAACACAGTAGTCAGTGTTGACGAGGGCAAGGCTGGAAATCACTCTGTAATGCTGATAAAGTAAGAATAACAAACTGGAAGCTTTAACCACTTGAGATCCGCGCTATAGCCGAAAGACGGCTGCAGCGCGGCTCTCAAGAGCCGAGTGGACGTCCCCAGGACGTCCTTCTCTGTTTACATCCCACCGCGCGCCCTCGGCGGCGCGCGGCGGGAACAGCTGTTTGCTCCGCATCACGTGATGCCGATGCGCGTGCCTGGCGGCCGCGATGTCCGCCAGGTACATGCGATCGGCTGTGACAGAGGCAGGATGTGGATCTCTGTGTTACACACAGAGATCCATGTCCTGTCAGGGAGAGAGGAGACCAATGCTGTGTCCCTTGTACATAGGGACACAGATCGGTCTCCTCCCCCAGTCAGTACCCTCCCCCCCACAGTAAGAAACACTAGTAGGGAACATATTTAACCCTTTGATCGCCCCCTAGTGTTAACCCCTTCCCTGCCAGTCACATTTATACAGTAATCAATGCATTTTTATAGCACTGTTCGCTGTATAAATGTGAATGGTCCCAAAATAGTGTCAAAAGTGTCCGATATGTCCGCCGCAATATCGCAGGCCTGACAAAAATCGCAGATCGCCGCCATTACTAGTAAAAAAAAAATAAAAAAAAAAAAATGTCATAATTCTATCCCCTATTTTGTAGGCGCTATAACTTTTTTTTTTTTTTTTTTTTATAATTTTTATTGGAAGTTTTAAATGATAACAGAAGATTATCAAACAATCAGGTAATACAGTGCAATAACTAAGTGTGTGACCTTATCAGCGTAAGTTCCTGTAGAAGAAACATAGGTGAATCTTGTGAGGTACTTCAAGCTAGATTGTCCTAGCATTACTGTCTTAGCGAAACAGTATGCTCAACCATAACCAGTCGGAGACATACTCAACACTATGTAAGTACTGTGACTCCAGCCCCTGGGATGCCCCTTAGGGATCACACTGCATCCCAGAAGGTGGAGAATCCAGCACCCAGAAAGCGTCTACCAGCCTGGCATGTTCTTCTAGATGAGTAGCTGATGCACCTCCACCATGTGACAAAGCATAAGGTTTTCATGTTATAATATGAGGTCAATATGCTCAGCTAGTAAATAGAGAGTCAACAAGAATGAACACAAACCACAGATCAGTAAAATAATCCTAAGGAGAACAGCGTGATTATATTGAGCGTATTAACCCAGAGATGCCAAGGGAGGCAGAACAAAGGAGAAGAGGTATAGACGTGTGAAAGGAAAGGGGGGGGGCGGGGGGAATACTCTCATGCTAGGAATGTGGAACACGACTGCTCAAAAATCCAGGTTGGACTCCTGTTATAAGAGAAACATTGCATGAGGTGGCCCAAGGTTCCCAGGTGGCCATAAATTTTTCAGTCTTGTCATTAAGTTTAGCGACAATTTGCTCTTGTACCATGATCCAGGATACCTTCCTCCTGAATCCTGTAAATGAGACGGTGGGTTTCTTCCAGGCCTTGGCTATGGTTAATTTGGCTCCTAGTAATATAAAAAATGAAAGTGTCTGGGAGTGTTTGGGCATATTGGGAAAAGTATGATTTAGAAGTGCTATATTGGGCTGTGGAGTTGTCTGTACTCCCGTCAGGGCTCTAATGGTGCAAAATACTTTGCGCCAGAAAGATCTGATGCGCGGGCAGGACCACCAAGTATGGAACATAGATCCCTCTAGTTCGCAGCCTCTGAAGCATACTGGGGAAGTGCCTGCATACATTATTGCTAACCTGGAAGGAACGTAGTACCACCGGACCAGTACTTTCAGACCAGCTTCGATCAGAGAGACATTGAGTATACCTTTAAATGAACGCTTTGATGCGCGGAACCATACCTCAGTGTCCCATGAGCTATCCATATCCTCCTCCCAAATCTGAGCGTAGGTGGGCTTGGTCAACCTAGTCGACAGAGTCGTGTAAATTAACGAGATACCTCCCCTCTGATCCATAGTGTTCGAGCACCAGTGTTCATAGGGTGTAATCGTAGGTGCGTCTGTCTTGTTATTCCAAATGGAGTGCAGGAAGTGAGAGATTTGAGAGAATCTGAAATACTCGGAGTCGGGCATATCTAGTCTCTTTTTGCAGTGGGATAAAGAAATGGGCCCCGCAGGAGAGAGAAAGTGGCCAATTCGGTATAAACCCTTATCTGTCCACCATTTAAATGCCCCAATGTTCATTCCCGGCAAGAAGTCCGTGTTATGGAATAGGTGAGCTAGGGGTTTCAGCGGAGATGTCACTGATGTGTGATTATATAATCGGGAACAGAGAGCAACAGAGTGGGAGAGTGTGGGGGATAAAATCGCAGGTCTGGCCTTCGGGTCACAACATAACAGATAGTCAATGGTGTTCGATGGGACCGCTTGCCTTTCTATAGAGAGCCAGTCCAGCTTCTGGCCCCTCGAGAAGACCATTGAGATTTGTGCGAGTTGAGCCGCCTGGTAGTAATTCCATAGATTCGGAAGACCCAAGCCTCCCTGTGATTTTAGGCGGAAGAGGATACTCGAGGGACATCTGTATCCTTTGTTGCCCCAGATAAAGCGGACAACCTCAGACTGAAATTTACCCAGAACCTGTTTCTTGATCGAGATTGGGAGGGATCGGAATAAATACAGCATACGTGGGAGAAGAGTCATCTTAATCGCATGGATCCTGCCAAGCCAGGATAGGCCGCTTCTCGACCAATTATTCATGTCATCTCTACATTTCTGCATCATAGGGGGATAATTCGCCTTAAAGAGGTTGCTGATGTCGGAGGTCAGCTTGATGCCCAAGTATGGGATCGCCCCGGATGCCCAGACAAAATGTAAGTTTTTAGAAAGTAGTAACAGTACGTCCTGCGGAACATTAATGTTTAGGGCCGTCGATTTACTCATATTTACTTTCAAGCCCGATACCTCACTGAAGACCTTCAATATTTTAAGAACTACCGGGGTAGATGTTAGTGGGGAGGTCACGAATAGGAGGAGGTCATCAGCGTACAGTGCGCACTTATGTTCTTGGGGCCCGCACATGACTCCCCTAAAGTCAGGATTCGATCTGAGAGCTATGGCTAAAGTCTCGATGGCTATTGCAAAAAGGAGGGGAGAGAGTGGACAACCCTGTCTGGTACCCCTGCTTATGATGAAAGATTCCGAGTACCTCCCCATCAGGCGCACCTGAGCAGTGGGTTGAGAGTAAAGTGAGTGTATTAGATTTAGGAAGTACGGTCCAAAACCCCATCTCTCCAGGATACCAGACAGATATGCCCAATCTATGGAATCAAATGCTTTGTGTAGATCTATGGAGAGCAAGTAACCTTTTTGTTGTGTTCCCCCATCCCACTGAGACTGTAAAAGTGAAACAATGTCAATGGTCCGTCTAATTTGGTCCGGGCCCTGTCTCCCAGGGATGAAGCCCACCTGATCTTTGTGAATGTATGAGGCGATGAAGCCAGACATTCTATTAGCTATAATCTTGGTCATAATTTTAATATCGTTATTAATAAGCGAGATCGGTCGATAATTGCACACCTCACTAGGGTCCTTATCAGGTTTGGGTATGACCGAGATATAAACTGCGTTTAGGTCTGTTCCCAATTGAGCCCCATCCCTGAGAGAGTTGAAGAACCGGGTCAAATGCGGAGCCAGAGTCAGGCCAAATTTTTTATAATACCCGGTAGAAAAGCCATCCGGGCCGGGGGAGGACCCCACTTTAAGCGATTTAATGGTAGTCATGACTTCCTCTTGGGAGAACGGGCTCTCGAGGATGTCTCTATGTTCATCCGTCAGGGAGGGGAATTGTAGGTCTTGAAAAAAGTCGTTGTTGTGCTTACTGTGGTTCTGTTGGGTCTGTTTGTAAAGGTCAGAGTAGAACCGTAGAAACGTGTCCATAATTTTAGCCGGGTTCTGTGTCAAGTCCCCCGCTGCTGTCCGGATTTTAGGAAAAGCTAAAGAGCGGTGTTTAGGGGTAAGTTTTACTGCTAATTTAGAACCTATCCTGTCCTTCTGGGAATAGAACCTTGCCCCGGACCATCTAAGGTGTTGTTCTGCAGCTGTCGTCAGGTTTAGGTTAAGGAGAACCCTAGCTCTGTCTAGATTTGCTAAGGAACCGGTCGTAGGGTTACGTTTATGCGCTTTAGCCAGGGAGTGGAATTCTTCTGTGAGCCTGAGTGTATCTGCCCTGTGTTCCTTTTTGAGTTTTGAGGACAATTGAATGTCCGATTTATGTGCCGCCCATACGGTAGAAGGGGAGACTTTCTCCGTTGCATTTATCAGGAAATATTCCTTAATTGCTGTCTCCACTAATGAATATTGAATTGGGTCATTCAATAGGGATTCTTGTAACCGCCAACGCGGTGTGTCTCTTTTTCCCGACGACCGCAGAGTGGTTACAGTGACCAGCGAGTGATCTGACAGCGGGGATTCTATTATTTTGGAACTTATAAATAGAGGAATTGTATATGAGTGTGTGAAAATGTGATCTATCCTGGCAAAGGATTTGTGTGGGGCTGAGTAGTGCGTGTAGTCTTTTGTGCGAGGGTTAGCCTCCCGCCACGCATCCACGAGTCCTGCCTCATGGATCAGTTTTGCTATGTTTGTACTCTGTTTGGAAGGACGTTTGGGCTTGGTTGTCCCATCTGCCAGTTTATCTAGGGAAAGATCAAAGGCGATATTAGAATCACCGCCAATGAAGACTGACCCTTTGAGATGTGGTTTCAGCGTCCGTATAAGGGAATCAAAAAAGGGCTTTTGGCCCTTGTTAGGGGCATAGTAGGACACAAATGTGTACTGCTCTCCATCTATGTGACCGGATACCAAAACATATCGCCCCAGGGGGTCTACTACAGTTTCTGGCTGAGAGAGGTTAATGTGTTTGGCGAAGCATACAGCCACCCCTTTTGTCTTATTATCCGCTGATGCCAGGAAAAATTGTGGGCTGGCCATACCACACTCCTACAACCTGAGAGGTCCAGAAAACCCCAGTCACGGGGATTCCAGATCGGAACCCAGGAGCACCAATAGTGCTCTAGGTTCCTAGGGTAGGTGCACTGAGTCCACCACAGCCCAGTCACCTGGTAACATATTAATCTTAAGGCTGGAGGTAGCCCATAATATCAACTAAACAGAGCGCCCCAACTAAGTGGGCCAATAATGCCAGGAACAGCCCCAACCATTCCTCCCGATTCCCGCCCCCTCCCCCCACCTCCTCCTATAGTGGGAGGTCAAGGGGGCCAGGTAGGACCCGAAAGGAATGCCATCTGGAAATACATGACCTATAATAAGGGGTATCCTCGTATCCGCAATCAGGAATCTATAACAAAAATTGAACTGTGAGGAAAAACAAACCATGGGGAGCAAAAACGTAAGCAAAAGAAAAGGCCTTATAAGGCTGACCGCAGACCAGAATGCTAACTGCGGTTTGCAAGAGAAAATATCCCCCCTCCCGCCCCAAGTCCAGGATACCCGGCCCCCACAGTCATACTGTAACCTTCAGCAAAAGCTGGTAAAGACATATGTCTATCCACAGGAAGCAGTGGGACGTGGAACACTCGGACTTCCAGTAATGAGGTGGGGATATAAGTCCCAAGCACTTAGGAAAGGTGGCAATGTACCAGATCAGGGCCCTGATCTAGTAAAGGGTAGTCGACCTTTCAGGTGGGAGATTTTCTTTAGACCTCTTGGAGCTTTGTGTCAGCCAGTTGTGTTGCAGTGGACTTGCTGGCGGTGGTCTTTTTGACGAAGATGGGGTGTTTCTAGAGATCTGCATGGGGGCAGGTTCCTGTGACAGAATCCCCAGGTGCAACAGGAGACGCTCCCCTTCCACCAATGAGGAGAATCCATAGCTTTTGTTCTTGTAGGAGAAGTTCAGGCGAAGGGGAAACGACCACCTGTATGTGATTTCTTTTTCCATTAGGATCTGAAGTAAAGGCTTTAACGAACGCCTTTTTTGAATAGTATAGGGTGACAGGTCAGCAAAGATCTGAATTCTCTGTCCCTGGAAAATGAGATTATCAGAGCTCCTAGATTTCTTCATCACCTCTTCTTTGACTGAGTAGTAGTGAGGTTTTACTACGATGTCTCTGGGGAGACCATCAGAGCGGGGGGGTTGAAGGGCTCTGTGAGCTCTATCCAGCTCCAGGCGAATATCTGTAATATCAGGAATCAGGCTGCGTATGATAGCTTTTACAGTTCCCTGCACCTCCTTTTCAGATTCGGGTACACCCCTTATCCTAAAATTGTATCATCTCGATCTGTTTTCGAGGTCGTCGATCTTCGCGAATGCTGTTTCCAATTGGTCTTGTACATCTTGCAGCCTAGCAGTATTTTGGTTAATACGTGAAACAGCATGGTCAGCTTTTTGTTCTATAATGTCCATTCTCACCCCTATTTGCTGTAAATCAGCATGAATGGATGCAGTGATCTGCGCAGCGTTCTGTGCCAGCCTTGTTGAGAGCATTTGAGCAAAGGCAGCCATCATGGATGAAAAGTCAGAGGGATTAGGAAAAGGATCTGTGGCATCCTGTGCTTCTAATATGAGGTCTGTATGAGGATCCAGCATAGGGGTTGTGGGGGTGCCTGGGTTCATTCTGCCCAGCAGCGATTCCGTGGAAGCTGGGGATGCGGCCAGGGTCAGGGGTGGATAGTCTGTACCTGAGGGGGACTGCGGGAGCACGTCCTGGTCAGCTATATCATCCCCCGTGAGCTCCGTGCTGTGAGGGCCTCGTGCAGCCGCCGCCATCTTGGCATAACTGAGGGGGCCGGGACTTGCGGCCATCTGGCCTGTCAGATTCCTCCTCGCTGGCGATGCTGACATTCGGGGGATCAGGGGGGCTTCCCCTGCACAGATGTCCCGGTAAGAGTGCTGAGGGGGCGCTCTGTGAGCTCCGGTGGCTATTATTGGGCCATGGTGGAGCAGAGCTCTAGAAGCCGGCGGCCATCTTGGGAGCTGCTGCGCATGCGCCTCAGGCGCTATAACTTTTGCGCAAACCAATCACTATACGCTTATTGCAATTTTTTACCAAAAATAAATAGAAGAATACGTATCGGCCTAAACTGAGAACATTTTTTTTTTTTTTTAAATTGGAATATTATTATAACAAAAAGTAAAAAAATATTGTGTTTTTTTTCAAAATTTTCTGTCTTTTTTTGTTTATAGCGCAAAAAATAAAAACCGCAGAGGTGATCAAATACCACCAAAAGAAAGCTCTATTTGTGGGAAAAAAATTATAAAAATATAATTTGGGTACAGCATTGTATGACCGTGCAATTGTCATTCAAAATGCGTCAGCGCTGAAAGCTGAAAATTGGTCCGGGTACGAAGGGGGTTTAAGTGCCCAGTAAGGAAGTGGTTAAAAGGGAGGGTAGTGCTTGAAATCATTGTTTTTATTCTGTTAACCATGGTTACCCACAAGGAAACACATGCAGTCATCATTGCTTTGCACAAAAAGGGATTCACAGGCAAGGATATTGCTGCTACTGATATTGCACCTAAATCATCCATTTATTGGATCATCAACAACTTCTTAGAGAGAGGTTCAATTGTTGAGAAGAAGGCTTTAGGGCATCCAAGAAAGTCCAGCAAGTGCAAAGACCATCTCCTACAGTTGATTCAGCTGAGGGATCAGGGCACCACAACTGCAGAGCTTGCTCAGGAATGGTGGCAGACAGGTATGAGTGCATCTGCACGCATAGTGAGGCAAAGACATTTGGGACGATGGCCTGGTGTCAAGAAGGGCAGCAAAGAAGCCACTTCTCTCCAGGAAAAACATCAGGGACAGACTGATATTCTGCAAAAGGTGCAAGGATTGGACTGCTGAGGACTGGGGTAAAGTCCTTTTCTCTGATAAATCACCTTTCTGATTGTTTGGGGCATCCGGAAAAAACCTTGTCTGGAAAAGAAAAGGTGAGCACTACCTTGTCTGGAAAAGAAAAGGTGAGCATCCTGTGTCATGCCAACAGTAAATAATCCTGAGACCATTCATGTGTGGGGTTGCTTCTCAGCCAAGGGAGTGGGCTCACCCACAATTTTGCCTACGAACACAACCATGAATAAAGAATGGTACAAAAACATCCTTTGAGAGCAACTTCTCCCAACCATTCAAGAACAGTTTGGTGACAAACAATGCCTTTTCCGGCATGAGGGAGTACCTTGCCATAGGACAAAAGTGATAAGTGGCTAGGGGGGCAAAACATTGACATTTTGGGTCCATGGCCAGAAAACTCCCTAAACCTTAATCCCATTGAGAATTTGTGGTCAATCTTCAAAGAAGCAGGTGAACCAAAAAACCCCCACAAATTCTGACAAACTCCAAGCATTGGAGGGCTGCCATCAGTCAGAATGTGGCCCAGAAGTTGATTTACAGCATACCAGGGCACATTGTAGAGGTCTTGAAAAAGAAGGGTCAACACTGCAAATATTGACTGCACTTCTGAGGGGATACCACAGAACCTATTTCCCCCTTAGTTAAAAGTGAAGTACTAGTGCACCTACCACACAGTGTATGAAAAAAGAGTAAGGTGCTAAGTAATAAAGTGCTAATTGAAAATAACAATAACAAACAGCGGGTGAACTCCTGCAGTGTTGCCAGCACAATTGAATAATATAAACAAATAGTGAAGCAGCGCTAATTGTCAAAGTGCAAAGTGCTAATTAGTCTCCTATATATTGCTATTAAAACAAGGCAAAGGAATAATATGCGCAATCTAATAAAAAAAAAAAAAAATTACAGAATGTATACACGTGTATCATCCAATTTAAAGTGCAACAAAACTAGATGTTGATGAATATATATAGTTCACACAGAGAGTGATGATCTCCTAGACGAAAAAGAGTTTTCCCAGCAGGCAAACGGAAAAAAGATGGAAAAGAACAGGTATGGGAGTCCAAGTAATCACATTTATGGGAAACAAATCACACAGGTGTCCTTCCACAATCCTCCCCCGGTGATACCAGCCTCTCACCTTGTTGATGGACCCAAAAGGGTCAGAAAATGCCTCAATAGATATCCAGTAGGAATGCACCGATACCGGTATCGGGGCCGATACTATGCATTTTTGCGGGTATCGGTACTCGCGAAAATGCTCCGATGCCCTAACCCGATACCAGAAGTGACGTTTACTGGACACAGCTTGGTCCCTGCGTGCAGTGCAGTGACAAGGGAGATGCCGGCATCCCAGCTAGTACAGTCAGGGGTAGGAGGGGGGCCTCGGAAGGTATTCTCCACTTTTTCTGACCTGACCCTGGATGCCGACGCCCCCGGATGATCTGGCTGCAGAGAGGAAGCGCTTGCAGTGGGGGATGTCTGTGCTAGAGCCGGCCGGGTACTTCACAACGGTAAGGCATGTGCACGATGTACCGTATTTTTCGCTCCATAAGATGCACCTGACCATAAGACACACCTAGGTTTTAGAGGAGGAAAATATGAAAAAAAAATCTGAACCAAATGGTGAATTAAAATATTTAATAAAATATAACCAAATAATATTTCTACACTGACAACCAATGTAAGGAGGCACCCTACACTGATCCCCAATGTAACTGGGACATTTACACCAACAGGAGTATTTACATCAACCACCAATGTAATTGAGACATTTACACTGACTAGCCATATAACAGGTGTGTAGCGCCCTCCCCAAATAGCTGGGACGCTATCTAAAATTTAGAGGGATGTCTGAGCTAGTAGCTGGGCTCAGACTGTTAAATTACATTGAGATTTGCTTCTGTTCTAGCTCTGGTTCGCCCGATGGTAGTTTCCCTATTTGCCTGAAGGTGGCGTTACCACTTCAGGCACCTGTTGGAACACGGGCAGACCATGGTGCATTGAGTGACCCTTCTCGGCAACGGTACAGTGGGAGTGGTCGCCCCGCTGTGCCTGCTGGGAGGGGATACTTAAGGGGCAGAGATTGGGGGTCGTTTTCGCCTCGTGGCCCTCCGGGCGCGAGGTTTGCGCGTGGTTCGGGTCTCGGGGCCACGTTGGCCCGGGGGTTCCTTCGCTACATAGTGGGCCCAGCTAGTCTGGCTGGGGCCTGCATACTGAGAGAGAGGATCCCAAGCTGTCCGTCCAAATGGGGAGGAAGCTATCTTAATGAAGGAGACCAGGGGAAGACCTGCCCTGGAGGAGACGGGCAGAGTGCTGACATCTTGGGTGAGGCCTGGTAACTTTATTGAGGAGGGATCCATCAGATCACAAGCCCTGCAGTTTGCTGAATCGGCTTAAAGGCTCTTTTCACTGCATGGCTGGAAGTTTGGGACTTTGAAATCCTGTGGCAGAGGATTCCTGAACTATCCATTTGCTCAATTTGAAAAGGTCTGTGGCAGAGACCTATTTCAACTTGGGTAGTCTGTGGCAGAGACTGACCTATGCTGGTTCATGTGTCACTCGGCTGCTAGGCGATGTGAGAGGGGACTACGCGGGTGACCAATACCCACTCTAACATTGAGAGTGGTGAGTGACTTTAAACTGACACCTTTGCATAGTTGTGGCGAGTGCCTGAACCTTCCCCTGCTCTTCTCTACCTTCTACTTTCTCAACGTTTACTGCATAAGAAAATAAAGCCTGACTGTTTAAGGTTTTACATCTGTGTGGACATTGCATTACTACAGACTTTCCTACCCGGACAACGAAGCTGAAGAGGTAACGTGCAAAACCCAAAATAAACCAGCAGCTTCTACGGGGGTAGTGCTACACGTGGGGGCTCATCCGGGATATTTGCCGTTGCCTCTGACAACCGGATTACTGTTCTTTTGATTTTTGTAAAGTCTGCCATTGAGAAAAGTGTTGAACTGTGCTGTTAACGAGAGAAGAAGGGGTCAAGGGGCACAGATCGCTTTACTAGCTGCGTAGTTCGTGGGCGGGGCCAGAAAGAAGAAAGCCCGCAAGCTACGTGCAAAAAGAACTAACCTGGGAGGAGTTCCTGCCACCTGCGTGAGACATGTGAGTGTGTTTGGCGCCAAAGAGCAGAGATTTGTTGGATTGAGCAAGAAGAGCAGCATGTCTTCATTCTCATGGGCCCCAGCCATATCGGGACCCAGGATGTTCCCTATGCCCAACACTATGTACACTGCTCAGCTTGGAGCCCCACTTACGTATATGGGGATCTGACTCAAGCCCCGGGGCCGCTTCACGTTCTATACCAGCCAGGATGTGGAGGCCCTGGGCATGCTCTGCCCTGGATGCAACGGACTGGCCGTGCAGTTGCGCTACTTTGGTAGATGCCTGTCCTGTGGGGAAGTCCTCTTCGAGGTGGAACAACCCACCATACCACCCCGTGCTTATCGGGTGGACTGGGTCACAGGCACCGTTACTCTTGAGGAGGTTGTCTTTGCCCCCGCGGTACAGCCCGCGCATCTTGCATCTGCTGTAGCAAGAGAAGCGGGAGTGGATGTCGCCACCATTACGGAGCCACCAGCGGACCTCACAGCGGACGCTGCCACCGCTATCACTTGTGTCTCCCTCTCGCCTGCAAAACGGAAGGTGAGCTACGTTAAGGCCTCCCGTAGCCGCGGTCAAGGCCTACCTCAGCGCCTGCTGGAACCGAGCCTCGTGAGTGGTGAAGTCTCCGGGAAGTCCACGTCAGGAACTGGTAAGGAGGCTGGGGACAATGTGACTGGAACTGTTTCTGTTTGTTTACCGGACCGGGAAGAAGTTTACACCCTGTGTTCCTGGGGACATGACAAAAGCCATGGCCCAGGAGTTATTGAAGAGTCAAAGTACAGCTGTTACTCCCACCAGCAGATATCAGGAGTGGACAGCCAAAAACTCCAAGGGGGCAACACCCAGAGTGAGGGTCCCGGGTGATGTTAGATAGACTTTGGCAGCTAAAAAAGAAATACCCCCTAAGCCCGTTAAGTCCGTAGCAAAGAGGTCACCAGGCTCATGTGTGTTGCCCGGGACGGGAGACCGCCAGTCACTGCCAAAAATTTCTCGGTTACAGAGAATGTTGATGAACTGGGTGAGCAAGGAATATGGTCCTTAATTCCCCTGTCATGTGATTCAGGAAATTGAGGACATTCGGGAGCAGTGGTATGATGAGGCCATTTGGGATTACTTGGCAATACCAGACTCCCTCAGAAAGTGGGACTCTTTCCTTATTACAGAAGAGTTCCATGCATGCCGGCGGATCTGGGGCTACGGTCGGCACATTTACGCCGATCTGGTTGTTCTCCGCTGCCCAGGAAGGGATGATGCAGTGTATTTTGTCACCACCCTGGACAAGCAGTGGAAATCCCTGACTCTACCGGATCCTAGTTTCTAGCCTCCGTCGGAATCTCGACTGTATGTACGCGGCATAAAAGAAGGTTATGCTGCGTACACATGCTTCGGCATATATGCTCTTTTTTTTTTAACTGTGGTGGTGAAATCACCTCCTACAACGTTGGAGTCACGGCTTTATGTATCGTGGGAGCAAACAATGTTGCTGTCAGGATAAATAAATCCGCGCTGCAACTGAATGGCGTACCTGCTAAGCAAATGATGGTTAACATTAAAACAAAGTAACATTACAGTATAACAGTAAGACCTTACCATACCATACCTGCAAAGCAAATACCAAAAAAAAAACTAGTAAAAAATAAAAAATTTTTTTTAACGCAACCTGTGCCTAAAATATATATATGCCGAAGCATGGAGGCATCCTCCCGCAAAAAAGTTATGCCGCGTACACACGGTCAGACTTTTCCACGGGCAAGCCTCCGTCAGAATTTCGACCGTATGTACGCGGCATTAGGAGCAAAATGGCTCCTCCGCCCCTGCTGCCCCCATGCTTCGGCATATATGCTCTTTTTTTTAACTGTGGTGGTGAAATCACCTCCTACAGCACTGGAGTCACGGCGATATGTATTGTGGGAGCAAACGCTGTTGCTGTCAAGATAAATAAATCCGTGCTGCAGTTGAATGGCGCACCTGAAAACAAAAAAGGACATACCTGAAAAGCAAGCATGATAAAACATAACAATAAAATATTGCAGAATAGAATACAGTAAAAAAGAGCAGAACAATAGAGAGAAAATAGAGAGAGAGAGTAAGAACAATAAAACGAAAACTATTTTTTTTTCCACACTATTTTTTGTAACTGTAACAACTGTAACGGTTCGGGTCTCTCAAAATGCGATGGCATCTTGGGAGACCCTGTGTAAGTGTGTCCTAGTCTGTCAAATGCTGTACCCTACGCTAAAACTTCACTAGTGTGTGGAAGCGTTCAAAACATTTACCAATGCACAGACCAGAAATGTCAGGACAGAGTGGACAAAAATAATGGGTGTCACGCCTAAATCCGCTCTTGCTACAGACACTACATATTTTTGGGGGGCTCGTTGGGTAGGGGTACTCTCGAGGACATACGGAAAATGCCTCTCATGCACCCGGCTTACTGCATTTGGTTGGGGATGGTGAGGTGCAGAACCGCCTGGATACAGGAGGTCTGTGACTATCTCATCCTGGAATTTGAGGAAGGATAAAGTCCCGCCTGAAGCTCTGTATAGCACATGAGCGTTCAGCAAAGCCAATTGAAATAAGGATAGAGACACTTTTTTGTACCAGCGTCTCGCCTTACGGGCAATGTGATACGGCGCCAACAACTGGTCGTTGAGGTCCACCCCTCCCATATTTTGGTTATATTCGTGGACACAGAGGGGTTTCTCCACAACACCAGTCGCCATACGAATTTGGACTGTCGTGTCTGCGTGAAGGGAGGTAAGAAGGAAAACATTCTTATTATCCCTCCACTTCACAGCGAGAAAATTATTACACTTCAAGCAGGCTCTCTCCCCCAGCCTAAGACGGGAATCTACAAGCCCCTGGGGAAAGCCCCAGTGATTAGGTCGCACGTGACACATCCTCCAATCTGATGATCAAACAAGTGACTAAACAGTGGCACGCTCGTGTAATAATTGTCCACATACAAGTGGTACCCCTTTCCGAATAAGAGTGACACCAAGTTCCACGCTATATTGCCAGCGCTCCCTATGTAATCTGGGCAGTTCTCCGGCTCTACGTGATTATCTTTACCCTCATAAACCATAAAGCTCCATACATAGCCTGTTGCCCTGTCACAGAACTTATAGAGCTTGACCCCATATCTGGCATGCTTGCTGGGAAGGTACTGTTTGAAAGACAAGTGGCCAGAAAATTTAATCAGGGACTCATCAACACAGACAACTTGATCGGGAGTAAACAAGGCTGCAAAACGTTAGTTGAAGTGGTTTATGAGGGGCCGAATTTTGTAGAGCCGATCAAATTCAGGGTCTCCACGTGGACGACAAAGTTCATTGTCGTTGAAGTGCATGAACCGCAAGATCTGCTCGTATCGTTTCCTGGACATGGAGGCAGAGAACACGGGCATATGGTCAATTGGGCGCGTGGACCAATAGGCGCGCAATGACGAGAATTTATGTGTGCCCATGTTGAGGGAAAGGCCCAGAAAGGTTTTAAATACGGAAACCGTTACTGGTTTCCAATCTCTGGCAATGGAAGGCAACTGGGGACTAGCGGCGATGAATTGACCAGCATATAAATTACTCTGGTCCACAAAATATCTATAGAGATCTTTCATAAAAAACAGCGAATAAATATCAAGTGGCGTAAAATCAGCTGTTTCCACCTGAATACCGTGTTGGCCAGTGAATGGGGGAAGTACGGGTTCTGCAGAAGTGTTGGGCACCCAATCAGGATAGGCAAATTCTGCAGGAAGGGCACTATGGGCGCGATGGGCCTGCCTTTGTCTTCTTCTTGGTGGCAGCAGGACACTACTTGTGCTTGGCACCTCGCCAGCTGGAACTGCACTTATGGGACTCGCCACGTCACCAAGTGATACTGCAGTGCTGGATGTACGTCCAGGGTGTACTAGGCCGCTGGTGCTTGCCAGTTCACCAGAAGGAATAGCGGCGCTAGAACTACTCTGCTCCATAATATGAGAGCCCTGCGGTTCTTGCTCCTCAACAACATCAGAAGATCAGGATCGGGTATGCCTGACCATAGCAGGGACCTCATCTTCGTCGTCAGAGCTATCTGACATGGAGCCACTGTCTTCTACGGGGTTGTATTCTGATCCGGAATCTGACAGATGCGTGACCTCCTCTTCACTATCTGTCATGCTCAGAATCTCGTAGGCCTCTTTACTAGTGTACCTTCAATTTGCCATTTTGGGCTCTAAATTTAGTGGTACACTAGTAAGATTCACAGGTAAAAAAGCACCTGACTGTCAGGAAATGTATCAAACGCTACCAAAAAAACTGTTAGCGAACACAGGGATCAGACCTGTCTCTGCGAACGCTGCAGTTATGTGTGTTGTGTTTTGTAAGTGACAGTGATAGATCGATACTGCACTTGGGTGGGCTGGGCGGAGGGCCTAAACGCAGGTGCTAGCAGGTATCTGGGCTAATCCCGTTAACACTGCGATTTTGGGAACCCTAAATCGCTGGGGACGCTAGTATAGATCTGATAAGATACTATACCACTAAGGGAGGTGTATGCTTTGCGCGTGGGTGTTAGCGTTACTGGCACTAACCTGACACTGTCTGGGGCAACGCAGACCCTAACTGACGCTAAAACCTAATTGATATTACCCGCCGGGCGATCAGGGGGTTAAACCTTTATTGAGTTATATACGGCAGGTGCCCTGATGCTATGAAAAGCAAACTAACCAACCAGCGTCACCCGTAACACTTATACGGATGTAACGGCACCCCAAGTCTGAAAGGGGTTAACGCCGTTTAGGATATTCCCTCTCCTGACACACATCCACTGGTGACACTCCACAGTTAGGCGACCGCTTCCCATAGGAATAATTTTTCCAGAAATACGAGACAAACACTCTGTATATTTTCAACTGGTCTGACACTTTTATTGAGAAAAGCAGGCCCTTATATACACAAAAAGAATACTGTAGTCCAAATGAACAACTCCACCCACAACATCACACAATGGTTACATAACGAGCTCCCAATACACATCTGGCATCTCTTAGCAGACAACAGGTGAGTTCATTAGATAAGCCCTTTACATCTTAAATGACTATGCATAACCTTTATGTTCCCCAGACTGTCTGTCTGCTATTTTACAATACACACAAGTACAGAGTTAATTATCACAATGAAAGATCCTCAGAAGCCATCCTAGGTTCATTTACATCACAACAGGCAGGTGGCACATCAGCATCTCTCAATTAACTTGTTGAGTTCAGGATCAACAAACAGTAACTAGTTATTTACAGATATCCTGGGGAATATGGTGGATTAATATTACAGACCCATTTTAGGTAGTCCGAGATATATTCTTAATGTCCATTCTTTTTTTGCTCACCCTGTACCCAAAGTGACCCCTATCACACATCTCCCCTTTCGGCAGGGGACTAACACAGGAGGAGACCCCAGACGGGATGACTCCGAAGTTAGTCCATAGTTCCATTCCTGTAATGCCTGGACAACCCATCAGCATTGCCATTTTGCTTACTGGGTCAGTAGCTGATGGGGAAGTTGTAAGGTTGTAGGGTGAATAATGGAATTCAGTTCTGGAACAATCACTTGCTTTGCTCTCTCAATGGCTCCCAAAACTTGTTGCTGATGCTCTTGGGAAAGGTAAGGCAAAACCTGGGTGCAAATACCATTTAACCTTTTGATAATTTCAGCCTGTTTGTGCATTTCAATGTTCAAGCCATGGGACATTTCATAATACATGACGTAGTGTCGTTGCATCTCCGATTTCTCCCTGGCCAACTTGTCACATTCCAATTCTAGACTGTGATATTTTGCCTGATCTAAGGTACATGTCGGGGGAGCTAGTCTTACCCAGTTCTCAGCGGCAAGTGGGCCGGTTCCAGCAGCATGGGTCTGGGCACAGGTAGTCACTGGGTTGGCTTCAGCGGGGCCCTTCGGGGCGTAAGCAGAAACGAAGGGGGCCAAATCATTCCCCAGTAGTACATCCGCTGGAAAATCCTTCATCACCCCCACATTCACGTGTCCCGAACCAACCCCCCAATCCAGGTGAACATGGGCAACGGGTAGCCGGAAGACGGTGCCTCCCGCTACTCTTACGGCTACAGTGTCTCCGGTATGTTGGCTCTCTGGGATGAGGCTCTTCTGTAGTAGGGTCATGGTGGCGCCAGTATCACGTAGGCCATTGGCTACCTTTCCATTGACCCAGACAGTCTGCCTGTGTTGCTGCCGGTTGTCCCGGTTAGCTGCTTGTATTGGATCGGCCTCGTGCAGGATGCCCCAATGTTCTTCCTCCTCAACGCAGTGGGCCGCAGGCATGGATGTGCGTGGGTTCCCCCCTGCTGGCTGTCTCCACAACTGGGACTGCCTGGCTGGATTCAATGGACAGTCTGTTTTTTTGTACCCTAGCTGTTTACATCCGAAATACCTGATGGGTTGTGAGTAGTCCTGGGAGTTGAACCTGGGCTACTGAGGATAAGTGGCCGCTGGAGGTAGTGCTGAAGTTGGGTTAGAGGCTGGTAAACTGGGCCGAGATAGTGGATAGCGCTCGCTTTTGCCTGACCTTCAAGAGTCCAGATATTCATCAGCCAAAGTAGCCGCTTGCTGTACAGTCAGTCCGTGGTTGCTTATCTCGCACCCAATCCCGTAATACCGGAGGGGTGTGGTTAAAGAACTGTTCCAAGAGTACTATCTGGGTGATGTCCTCTATGGTATGAGCGTGGCTTCCCTGGAACCAGCCCTTAAGGTTTCGCTGCAGACGATGTGCCCACTCCACATATGTTATGTTGGTTTGTTTCCGGGATTCTCGAAACTTAACCCGGCTGGCTTTGGGTGTAATGGCAAATCGGGCTAGCAGAGCTTCTTTTACCCGGTCATAGTCTTTAGAGTCCTCATCCTCTAGGGCCTGATACGCATCCGCCGCTCTGCCAGTTAAATTACTCGCCAGTAAGGCGACCCAATCTTGGGGCCGTATTTCATGTATCTGGCATAGTCTCTCAAAGTCCTGCAGGAACGCTTCAATTTCCTCCTCTCCTTCCTTAAATAGTTTGAACGCCCGAAAGGGCAACTTACGGAAAGGCGCTGCATCTTTAGGTGTTGTCTCCGATTGCCGTATTTCCGCCATTCTCCGCTCATGTTGCCGCTCTAGTTCTCTCTCTTGTCGCTTATCCTGCAGCTGGATGTCTCTAATAGCATTCTGTATGGCGGTCTCTGATGGGTTAGCACCATATAATGCCAACCGCTCTCGAACTCGTTGCTGAAACAAGTCTTCAACTGACCGGGGTCCTGCATCACCATCCCTCTGATCCATCTCGGCTAGCTCACTGATCAGGGTTGCCTTGTTCTTTGTCCCACTGGTCCCTCCACGGCTCTCAAGTAAGTCTTTCAGCGTGGCTTTCCTGCAGGCTGCATAGCTGGTCATTCACTGTGGTGGTTTGGAGTGCCCCAGTAACTGGAGAGAAAATTCCACCGCTGCCAACCAATGTAACGGCACCCCAAGTATGAAAGGGGTTAACGCCGTTTAGGATATTCCCTCTCCTAACACACATCCGCTGGTGACACTCCACAGTCAGGCGACCGCTTCCCATAGGAATAATTCTTCCAGAAATACGAGACAAACACTCTGTATATTTCCAACTGGTCTGACAATTTTATTGAGAAAAGCAGGCCCTTATATACACAAAAAGAATACTGTAGTCCAAATGAACAACTCCACCCACAACATCACATAATGGTTACATAACAAGCTCCCAATACACATCTGGCATCTCTTAGCAGACAACAGGTGAGTTCATTAGATAATCCCTTTACATCTTAAATGACTATGCCCCAGACTGTCTGTCTGCTATTTTACAATACACACAAGTACAGAGTTAATTATCACAATGAAAGATCCTCAGAAGCCATCCTAGGTTCATTTACATCACAACAGGCAGGTGGCACATCAGCATCTCTCAATTAACTTGTTGAGTTTAGGATCAACAAACAGTAACTAGTTATTTACAGATATCCTGGGGAATATGGTGGATTAATATTACAGACCCATTTTAGGTAGTCCAAGATATATTCTTAATGTCCATTATTTTCTTGCTCACCCTGTGCCCAAAGTGACCCCTGTCACAACGGAGATCACTGGTGAAAGGGTTAACTAGGGGCAATCAGGGGATTAAAACCTTTATTAGGTAATATAAGGCGCTATATAAAAACCTGACGGGTAACCTAAATGACTAACTGGTGTCACCAGTGATACTTATACGGTGATCACTGGTGAAAGGGTTAACTCTAGGGGCAATCAGGGGGTTAAAACCTTTATTAGATAATATATGGGGGTACCTGACGCTATAAAAACCTAAAAAAAAAACTGGCTACCTAGCGGCACCAGCGATACTAATACAGCGATCAAAAAAACGATCGCTTAGTGACACTGGCGATAGGGGGTGAAAGGGTTACCTGGGGTGCGATCAAGGGGTTAAACCTTTATTAGGGGGGTTAGGGGCTACCCTGGACCTAAAGGGGCCTAAACCTAACTGCCCTGCAACTTTTTACTGTCACAGATGACACTAAATGCAGTGATCAGTAAATAAATGATCACTACAATCAGTGACACTGTGACTGGGGGCTGGGGGGTGACCTGGGGGGTCATCTGGGGTTGACTGGGGGGTGAAATGTGTGCCTATGTGTACCTACGTGTCAGTGTAGTGATGGTGCACTAACCTGATGTCCTCTCTCCTCGGCGCTCTGGACGAAAAGCGCGCCGCATGGAGAGATGACATCACTTCCTCTGCTTGTGTTTACATTACACAGGCAGAGGAAGCTTCTCATTCTCCGGGAGCGATCGCGAGGGGGTGGCCAGAAACCAATGGCCGCCCCCTCATCCTGGATCGCTCCTGAAGCGATACTGACCGCCCCATGTACCGGGAGGGGGTCCGATCGGACCCACCACCCGCACAAAGGCAGGCACGTACAGGTACGTGATTGTGCCTGTCCGTGCCATTCTGCCGACGTATATGTACATGGGGCGGTCGTTAAGTGGTTAAACTGACATTTACACATGTGCATAACATTTGAGACAGGTATTGGTGCATTAGTATACTTAAGAGTAAATGTAGACTATGAAATATGACACAGTTGTAGAAAACACGCTTCAACTTCACAGATTGGCACCAAGCAAAATTAAACATACACTTTGTAAATATATCAAAACTTGTATTCATCAGAATTTTTAGTAGGCATTGTGTAATCAAAGAAAGTTAAAAAAGCAGCACACTTTGCCACAAGTTGGCTGAAATGACTCAAATTGCAACCCCACCCCCCTCAATGCTAAATAATGCCAACAATTGACAATTCTACAATAGATTCATTGCAAGTCAAAAATCACCCTAAAATACAAAACCGTGTCTTCACTCGTCAGTCTCATCCCTATCACTGTCATCAGTGCTATCTTCCACTGTAGCGCTTTCCTCTTTTTCTTGGAAAACATATGCACAATTTGTGCACTGAAATAAATCAGTAGAAGACAGTTTTGCAGACATACAGGAACATCTTCCAGTCTCACATTTGTCTTGCTTGCAACTGCAATGGACTACCTGCAGCACACTTTCAGGGGCAGGATTTCTAGTCATCCAGATCACGGTTAACTTACCATCCCTGAGGTGCCATGCATTGCCAATGGGTGACGGGGAACAAATTATACCTTTCAGAGAATGTCTCATTATGGCTGCTTGGTAGTTTGTCCCTTTACAGTGTTGGTAAAGGGCGTCACTTGTCGAAAGCATGGATAGTTCTGGCAAAGCTGACAGTGCCATGCAGAATGCTTTGTATCTTGCATAGTTCACATTTTTTTCAGATGACTAGCTACACAGGTGGCACACATATTTGCAAAGTAGTTCTAAGGTAGACTCACCCAGGTTAAAACTTCCAAACACACACTGGTGCCAAGAGCTGATGACAAGTTAGCTAAGTCAATGATCCTTGTTTTGTTGCCAACCCCTGTGAAAAAACACAAGCTGATATACAGGCTCTCTCATCCATCAGGTACAGAAACAACAGAGTCAACTGAGATAGCTAGCCAAAGTAATGGTGAAAACACATCAAGTGCAACAGCTCGTCCACAAAGACCAAATTTAATGGCCTCTATCAATACTACAAACAACGCAAGGACACTTTATAGTGCAGCATTGATATTAAAGATGCTTCTATGTGACTCTCCCGGTGTGACATGCCTGTGGCCACCTATGTCAGATGATTTAAATGTGAGTGAAGCAAAATCTGTTGTGCCACTTGAACTGTATAATCTGATTTGCTGGATTACTGGTGCAACTGAGGAACCAACACTGGCCCATTATGTTGTTATTCCTGATATACCGAGAAGTGGAAAGAAAGTTTACCTGTCACCGGCCCGCGATCGATGGGTAGATCGCAATTGACAAGAGGGGAAGAGATTGCAATTGAAAAGTTGCCAATCCCAGGATTAGGGTGTGCCCAAGAACACCCTTTGTGCATGCCTATGTTGCTACTAGTGGCTAAATGGAGAGGAGAAAGGTGATTAATTGTTAATGGATTAACACAGTTTCCCAGGAGGCATAACACAGAGCTGTGTTTTCAACCCATGTAGAGCTTTGTTCGCAAACAGAGGCATAAATACACCCTGCAACACAGATCTGTCTGTAAAATAAAGACTTCATTCAAAGATTTCATCATTTTTCATATTTGTAAACTTAAAAAAAAAAAAAAAAAATCATTGTGTGTTAGTGATTCAAAATGCATCTTGATTTGCACACAAATCCTAATCTCCATTGAGGCACAGATCTTCTTTAATGTTAATTTGCATTCTTGCATGACTGGTCCACTTCAGAATTTGTATAATAAGGAGTTCCATTGTGGTTACAAACTACAGTGTTAAAAAAAAGAAGAAAAAAAATTCTGTAGAATTGATGCCTCTTTAATTTCTAGCTTAAAGCTTCAGAACATTTGTTTTATGGCTCCGTTGTATAAACACACAGATAACTCTTTATATGCATTCAACTTCATTTTCAGTTATACATACGTTGGTATAAGAATTTGGCATCAAACAGCTTTTATGATGTGTTCTGAGATATCAGATTAGAAGAAGCAGCAATCCAGTGCAGGTGCTTATCGAATAGTACTTGGATTAATTCATGAATAAACTATATAAAAAAAGATGGGAAAGGGAACCAGGTTGAAAAATGTGAGTAAAGCTATACATTATCAATAAAGAAACATTGCAGCATTGTAAAAGGAAATGGTAGAAGAACCCATGATGAAAGAACTGAGATAGAGGAAGAAGGAGTACAGCAGAAAAAAAATGTTAAAGTATTTGGCAGCTGCAGTGAGAGGGAATGTTCAACCATATGGGGTTATAAAAGCACATTAAGCATACATTGGAGAAGAGTGATTCATATTAATATTGCAATCTTCCAGGATCAATGAGCCTCTGGCCAACTGTTTTCAAGTGTGTTTTTTGTAATTGTGTTTTTAAGATATATCTTATTTTTCCAGCAGATAATATACTGCCCAGGAAACACTGTGAAAGTACAATTATTGTATATTCAGTTTTTTTTTATTTTAAGATATAACGTTTCTATAGCACTTGATTTAATAATATTGTAGAACAAAGGACACCTATTTATTCCCCCTCCATCATTTTTAAACAGTGGACCGAGAACAGAGTTGAGTGTTTGGGGTAAGGGGGAGCACTTGGAAACATGTTTTCTGCTTTACTTATTCAGTCCCAATTAAGTAGAATTATTCCTGTTTTTTATTCACAATAAATACATTATTAAGTATAAAAAAAAAACAAAAAAAAAAAAACGAATAATAAAAAAAATGGAACACAATCTAGTATTGCTCATATGTTTGATGATTTGGGCCTTGTATCAATTAATATACAAAGAAAAAAATCAGCGTACATTTCTGATAAGCAATGAATGCCTGGTACACAAGAGTTGGCTCAATGCAGACTACATTTGGTCAGCATTTTCTTTGTTTTGTGCTGCACTGTGTTAAAATAATGTGGGGTCTGCCCTGATACAGCAGTGACCGTATATGCATTTTATTTCTCCCAGCAGCCCCAAGACACCCTCCACCCCTTTGTAGGCAGAACATCAGCAAAGCCATAGCATGGACACCTCCAGCACGGGTATATAGTTAGCCAGACACCAAAATAACCAATAAATATGCAATATTCATAAACCAATGTTTATAAAGTGTTAAGCCCTGTACACACGATCGGTTTTACCGATGAAAACCATCCGATGGATTTTTTTCATCGGACAAACCGATCGTGTATGGGACCCATCGGTCTTTTTTCCATCGGTTTTAAAAAATAGAACATGTTTTAAATTATAAAAAACCAACGCATGCTCAGAATCAAGTCGACGCATGCTCAGAAGCATTAAACTTAATTTTTCTCGGCTCATCGGAGTGTTTTACGTCACTGCGTTTGGTTGTTTGACTGATGGTGTGTGGGCAAGACTGATGGAAAACTGTTTCATCGGATATCCGATGGACAAATCCATCAGACTAGAATCCATAGGAAATCCGATCGTGTGTACAGGGCTTTAGTCGACCAACCGCATACTGTACCAGCAAGGAAAATGCAAAACCCAAGAATAGACACTATGTAAATGTAAGCAATTTAGAAAACAACACACATCTTTTCATGAGTACCGAGGAGGCTCTCAGTGATAGCAATGGTTAAAGGGGAGATAAAGTGCTCAATAAAAGCATGTTTTGATATCAAAGCAAAGAAGAAAAAACATGCTTTGGAATAAAAGGGTTAATGGAAGGCAGCCTTAGATTGAAGCCTGCTTTACACTTTATATGAGCAGCTCACTTTACCAATGTATTCAGTCCTCATTATTTTTAAACTAGAATTTAACACCCAGTTCTCACAATTTGCTGTCAGTCTGACAGTAATTGGTGGGTAAAATATTTGGCCATATAAACAGGACAAAAAAAAGGCTCAATTACACATAGCACTCTCAGTGTTAGAGCTTATTAGGCGATGCAAAGAAACTCTGACAACTAAATACAGTATCAGCAGTGATGAAAGAATCCAGGGTCATTTGCTCATCTTTTGCTTTTGCTATCTGTTCATACAGCCACAAAAAACACTGGAATATAAAAATAGAAGACACAAATGCTGACTGATATATGTGTGTGTATATATATATATCTATATATATATATATATATATATATATATATATATATATACACACACATATATACATACACACACATGTAGCACCCTCTACCTTAGGTAGGTGCTAAGTGTAAGGGTTTTTGTGTAAGCTGCCAGTGCATGTAAATTTAACCCTTTCCATACAGGGCTTTTTATACCACTTCCATACCGGGCCTATTCTGGCACTTCTCTCCTACATGTACAAATCATCATTCTTTTTCTAGAAAGTTAATGAGAACCCCCAAACATTATATATGTTTTTTTAGCAGACACCCTAGGGAATAAAATGACGGTTGTTGCAACTTTCACGGTATTTGCGCAATAATTTTTCAAACGCCTTTTTTTTGGAAAAAAAATGGTTTCATGAGTTGAAAAATAACAAAACTGTAAAGTTAGCCCAATTTTTTAGTAAAATATGAAAGCTTATGTTACGCCGAGTAAAAAGATACCTAACATGTCACGCTTTAAAATTGCTCACGCTCATGGAATGGTGCCAAACTTCGGTACTTAAAAATCTTCATAGGCGACGTTTTGAATTTTTTTACCGATTACCAGGTTAGAGTTATAGAGGAGGTCTAGTGCTAGAATTGTTGCACGCGCTCTAACGCACGCGGCGATACCTCACATATGTGGTTTGAACGGCGTTTACATATGTTGGCGGGACTTACGTGTGCGTTCGCTTCTGAGCGTGAGATATTGGGGACAGGGGCGTTTTAAATTTTTTTTTTTTTTTTTTTTTTTTACTTTACTTATTTTTTTTATTTTAACTTTTTTTTTGATCACTT
Source organism: Rana muscosa (assembly GCA_029206835.1). NCBI lineage: Eukaryota > Metazoa > Chordata > Amphibia > Anura > Ranidae > Rana > Rana muscosa. The sequence goes on along the minus strand of CM055117.1, from coordinate 541,267,895 downwards.
TTATTCCTATTACAAGGAATGTAAACATCCCTTGTAATAGGAATGTGTGTGACAGGTCCTCTTTATGGAGAGATACGGGGTCAATAAGACCCCACATCTCTCCTCCAGGCTGGAAAGCATGAGATCGTGATTTTTTTTTCACTGATCTCACACTTACTAGCCGCAATGGCGGCTTTGTTTACATCTGAGGACCCGGGCGTGACGTCATCACATCGCGCCCGGGCCTCCGATGGTCATAGAGATGACTGGTGACCATCTGGTTACCAGTCATCTTTATGCTCGTCACGTGACCCACCACCGGCGCCGGACGATTCTCTCCGGGTCCCCGATGGCACGGGAGAGCCCGGAGAAGCACCGGATGGCGGCGGGAAGGGGGGGATGTCCCCTCCCGCCGTCTATAAGAACGATCAAGCGGTGGAACTGCCGCTATGATCATTCTTATGGTGCGCAGAGTCGCCGGCTGAAAACAAGGATATCTGAATGATGCCTCTAGCTGCAGGCATCATTCAGATATCCCCCCTCAAACCCAGGACGTCATATGATGTCCACCCGGAGGGAGATAGGGTTCCTGCCGGCGTCATTTTACAATGACCCGGTATGGAAGTGATTAAGCAGGCCTATGCTGCGAGCTAGGCCTGTTTGTATTGATCTGGGTGCAGGGGAGTGGTTTAGTGTAGCAGTAGGTGACTGACATGTACTTTAGCTTTTGGGCGCCTCCCCTGTTTCCAGGGAAAATGTTCTGGAAAAGGTGCAGGAAGAGAGCTGGAGTGACATTGGGAACATGTGAGGAGCTCTGACCAATCCCCAACTAGGATTGGCAGGGGGCAGGCCTCCTACTGTACCTCAGGCTGAGGAGCTCAGGAGCTGGGAGGGAGCCTCTCCTTAAATGGTTATGGAGAGGTGTCCTGGAACAGGAGCTGGAGGAGACAGTTGGTCCGCACGTCCAGAGTAAGTCCTTCAGGAAGTATTCAGAGCAGGTGTCGGTGAGGGAAACCACAGTGGAGAGATCTGGAAGAGGTATGCCAGGGGAGCTGGATGTAGAGCCACAGGGAGAGACTGTGGAGTTTGTGTCAAATCGATGCAGCCATGAGGGCAGGCAGGATTTCCAAGTTGGACTTGCTGGGATCAGTAGTCCATGACCATTTAATCTTCTCAAGTAAACAGTTGCTGCCATAAAGGGGAACTGTAGGCCCCGGCCTACAAAAGGTCATCAAATAAATTAACTGGGACTTATTCAGAGTGAGACCTAGTCATGTTCTGATGGCGTGACAGAATTACTAAGACTGTGACAGAAAGTAGTGTGCTGGAGGAAGAAGTGCTCTGAGATAAAAGACTGTCAATTTTATGGTCAGCCATCTTGTCCTTTTTGAGAAGTGTGACGCAGTTACTATATTCTTCAAAGTAGTAATTTGTTCTATGGGCATCCCATGCCTCTTTCCCCAACCAAGTTCAACCCCCTAATAAAATAACAAAAACAAGCAAGAGACTGTTCATTGACTAAAGGAGAATGTCTAATGGATGTCTGGCAGCAGGGTGGAATGTGTGGATGTTGTAACTCGTAGCAACTAACCGCTACATACATATACACACACTATATTGCCAAAAGTATTTTATTTTATTTTTATTTATAGGTACTGCTGATTCTGCTATTTGTGCTTACATATTATCCTGTTTTTCCAACCTTTGTGAATTTTTTTGCACCCCCCTGTCTCACGAAAAAACGGTTCTACTTTAATTATTGAACTCCTGGGCATTACCATAGATTTGGTTGCTATGGAATTCAGACTTCCTGGATCTAAGTTATTAAGAATGAGGGCAATGATAGCCTTATTTTTGTCAAATTTTTGTATAATCATTGTTAGGGCTTTTTACCTTCACAGCTAGGGTTATCCCAGCAGCCAGAATTTTTTCACGGAGATTTGCCCTTGCTACCAAAGGTCTTAAGAATCCTTTATCCCGTGTTTCGATTACTCGTCAGAGTAAGGAAGCTTTGAAAGTTTGGGATGAGTTTTTGGTCAGCTTTAATGGTTCCACTATATGGCAACGCAATTTTATTAAGGATTTGGATATAGGTTTATATACCGATGCATCTGGCTCAGTAGGATTTGGTGCCTTTCTCAATGGTCATTGGTGTGCAACCAAATAGTATGACTCTGGGGGGCGGAGCCGGCACCCAGAGCGGATGGTGGTGTAAGGAGCGAGCTCTGCCGCAACGGAACAAACATCGCGGCTCACAGCAAGCCAGCATGGCTAAAAAGCACATCATCTGATCGGGGAGACCGAGGGGCACACGATAATCATCATGGCCAAAAGAAAGGACAGAGAAAGACCTAGGAAACTGACTGATTTCTTCCCTCCAGTGGCCGACCGAGGGATCCAAGATGGCGCCCACGACGGAAGCCATGCATTAGCATCCCACGCCAGCTCCGAGGAGAATCCATCTCCATCCACGGGTGAGTCCTATTCCCTGGGACATCCACTGCCATCCTCCCCTTTTACCAGCCCAGTAAAGCAAAAAAGGAGGATTGGGGAGAGAGGGGAAGTCCAGAATGATGTGGGGAATGAGGGAGATGAAATGGAGGAATCCTCCCCATGTGGACAGCAGCTAGATGCTTTCCCCACAACAGGTCAGCCCATCATAGATACCACTATGAAGGAGATGCTACTAACACTCCGGGGGGCTCTCCAACAGGATATGGCAGCATTCATGCAGACCACAAAAGCAGATATGTCCGCTGTCAGCAACACAGTACAATATGTGGAACAAAAAATGGAGGAGTTTACTTTGGCACATAATGAACTAGTGGACGCTCATTTTGATGTTGAGGATGAGCTCAAGGCCATGCGACTTAAGATGGCGGACCTTGAGGACAGAGCTCGCAGGAATAACATCAAATTTAGAGGAATCTCTGAAACAATTAAACCTGCGGAGCTCACGAGGTACCTCCAGAAGCTTATGTTAGCTGCTCTTCCATCCCTAACCTCTGCGGATGTTACCATTGACAGAGCCCACAGACTGCCTAAACCATCATTCTTGCCTGACCAAATACCCAGAGATGTCATAGCAAGGATCCACTTCTATCATGTGAAAGACCAGTTGATGCGATTCGCCAGACAGCATCCTACTCTTCCTGACCCGTTCGCTGGTATTGCACTATATGCTGATCTATCGCAAGCTACACTGTCAGCGAGACATAACCTAGTCCCTATTACAAAAATCTTGCGCAATCATAAGATTTTGTACAAGTGGGGTTTTCCGGCCAAATTGCTGCTGAAAATGCATAATGAATCGCATGCTATCACCTTGCTAGAGAAAGGTCTGGAGCTCCTCAAAAAATGGCGCCTTCTTCCCATCAATGATGAAGCTGCAATTCTTGACTCCCTCCAAAATAAAAGCAATGCTCGTCGCCATAATGCGAGAGGGAAGTAGACAGTTAAATAGTTATATTACCTACGCATGCAACTCTGGTGCAATTTTCTTCCTGCTTACCACCTTGCTTAATACTAGAAATACCCGGTACTCTTGAAACTAAAAAACATAAGTGCTGGCTTTTAAAGTATCCGTTGTTCGGCTGAACTGTGAACTTGTTATCCCCCTTCTTCATTTACAGGATGATACCTGTTACTTGTTTTAAACAGTGAAAGTTGTTTGACTATCCACAGCTGGTTCATATCCTAGTTTGGTTAATGTTTTGTATTCCCTTTTATTTTTTATGGTCTGTTAAAGACCATATGCATCAAGTTTTACACATACTCAGAAAAAATTTGTACACATATTCCCTACCAAGTTCTACCACTAGATGGCGGCAGTGCACTTTCTATTTTTGGAATGAATCTTAAACTAATGTCACACAATGTGAGAGGATTGAATAGTCCCTATAAACGCAGAGCTCTATGGAAATCAGCTATAGACATGAACTGTGACATCTTGTGTGCACAAGAAACTCATTTCGCCAGTAACAATCCCCCAAAATGCACGCACAACAAATTCCCTCAAGTGTTTACTGCAAACGCTGAATCAAAGAAAAATGGGGTATTAATTGCTATTAGGGACACAGTAACTTTCTCTTTATTGCAGACTCATGTCGATCCCCTTGGACGCTTCCTCATCTTGATTGCTGAACTGAACCACACCACCTACACGTTGGTAAATCTGTATGCACCTAATACTAAGCAATTTAAATTTATCCGTAAAGTTGTTAAACTTGCTAAATCTATGCAAAAAGGTAACTTGATTATCTGTGGGGACTTCAACATGACTATGAACGGGGACATGGACTCCTCCTCTGTGGCTACTAGACAAAGGCCCTCTCTTGGCCCCTTTTGCCATGAAGAGAGGCTATTCGACCCATGGCGTTGCCTTAGAACCACAGAGAGGGACTATACATATCACTCCCAAGTGCACAATAGCTACTCTAGAATCGATTTTTTTCTTACTGATGTGTATACTTTACAAAATGTGATTAAAACTGATATCCACAGTATCACGTGGTCAGACCATGCACCAGTGACTATTGAAATTGTGGATACCAATAAGACTTCCCACAAAACTTTGTGGCGCAACAATACGTACCTTCTGTCACGGCCCCAAATCAGGGCTGAGATAGAGGAGAAACTGAAAGAATATTTCCACTTTAATGCTAATGGTGAATGTTCCCCTTCAATGACATGGTGCGCACACAAAGTGGTTATAAGAGGTTCTCTAATACAAATAGCCTCTAGGGAGAAGAGGAAAAAATCACTTCACATGGCACAGCTACATGAGTCCATAGCAGAATTAGAAGCCCTACACAAGAATCCCAACACCACTTTCCCCAATATCTTGATTTGCCTTAATCAATGCCGGGAAGAATTGAGACAAGAACTGAGAGCAGAGTATGATGTATTCTTCAAAAGAATGAAATTATCCTTCTACTCCCAAAATAATAGGGCAAGTAAACTTCTAGCTTCCCAAATTAAGAAGAGACAAGCTAAAGCCAGCCTCACGCACATTAAACACCATAATTCCCATACCACATTCCATAACCCTAAGGACATAGCCAACGTGTTTAGAGATTATTATGAATCCCTCTACAATCTCGCCAATGACCCACACACCCACCAACCATCGGAGGGAGAGATTGACAAATTTCTCCAAGGGGTTCACCTACCCTCCATAGATTTGAACACACTCCAGAACCTGAACTCTCCTATTACATACGATGAAGTTGAGATGGTTATTAGAACCCTCCCCATGCACAAATCACCCGGACGGGTTTTCAGCGGAATATTACAAAGCATTCACCTCCATTCTAGCTCCCAAACTAGTAAATGTTTTCAACGTAGCAGCTACCTCTGGCTCTTTCCCAAAAGAAATGCTTCAGGCTATCATAGTTACAATACCCAAACCGGGCAAGGATACATCTCACCCCCAAAATTTTAGGCCAATCTCACTGCTGAACTCAGACTTAAAGATCTACGCCAAGATACTAGCGAACAGGTTGAGTGAAATTACCCCCTCCCTCATTGACCTGGACCAAGTAGGATTTGTGAAAGGCAGGCAAGCGTCAGACGGCACCAGAAGAATGCTAAATCTTCTGCGCTATGTGGAACTAAGTAAACAACCTAGCACTTTCTTAGCTTTAGATGCAGAAAAGGCCTTCGATAGGGTTCATTGGGGTTACCTATCAAAGACTTTAAAAAAATTTGGATTCTCTGGCCTGATCCACTCAACAATCATGTCTTTGTATTCACACCCCACGGCACAAGTGTACACCTCTAGCATGCTTTCTGATTCCTTTACTTTATCCAACGGCACGCGACAAGGCTGCCCTCTATCTCCAATTATTTTTTCATTAGTCATAGAGCCACTAGCGGAAAGTATTAGATCCACTGACACCGTACTAGGTATTAAGATAGGTTCCGAGAATCATAAAATAGGACTATTCGCGGACGATATTATCCTGACTATTTCTAAACCAGAATCCTCTCTCGTAGCAATACAAACTTTGATACACAAATTTGGACAGGTCTCCTTTTATAAAATCAACACTACTAAATGCTATGCCTTGAATATTAATGTACCCCCTGCTACAAAAAAAAAGCTAAAAATATTATTCCCCTGTAATTGGGACCCCCCCTCTATTACCTATCTTGGTGTGCAGCTGACCTCCTCCTCCGCTAAAACATATGCCTGCAACTACCCTCCTTTGTTAAATACCCTTGAAGATGAACTGACACAAATCGGCAAAATCCATCTATCTTGGGTGGGTAGGATAGCTGCATACCAAATGCAAATATTACCTAAACTGTAATATCACTTTAGAACAGTATCCATCCCTATCCCTCTAAAATTCTTCTCCCAATTAGCGAATAGCCTGAAAAATTATATACGGGCGGGAAAAAAAACCAGAATTGCATTAGCGCAACTATATAAACCAAAACACCTTGGGGGCCTAGGCCTCCCCAATGCACAAATTTATTACCGAGCAGCAATCCTGGACCATATGCGCTATTGGTTCTCCTGCCAATCGGACAATAAATGGGTAAATATTGAAAGCGAAGTTACTCCCGGGCATAATCTCCCAGCGTTAGTGCTAGCAGCCTGTATACATCATAAAGCAAAAACACCTCCGTACCCTACAATACAAGCCACTACTGAAACATGGTCCTGCATGATACACCAGAGGTTCGCAGATACCCCTATGACTAAATTAAACACCCCATTAGCAGCCTATGAATACTTAATCCCTAATTTCTCAACCCAAGCCTGGAAGAGACGAGGTGAACACTTTTCTATACATGGAATAGAAGAACAAGAGGGGCTAGATAGATACCAAACACACCAAATGAAACACTTTGTATCTGCCAATACACCTAGGCCTATAGAACTACCTAAAATCTTATGGGACTACTTAATCACCAAACACCAGGGAAAAGTTAGAGGAATATCCTTATTCTATAAATATGCTACCCCACTATACATGTCCACCAAATTGCCAAATATGATTAAATGGGAACAGGAGCTACGAAACGAATTCTCGCTAAAACAATGGTACTTAGCTATAAAATACAACCGCAAATCTTCAGCAGGTGTAGAGCACTGGGAGAATGCTCAAAAAATCCTACATAGATGGTACCTAACACCTATGCGCCTTCACAAAATGGACTCAAATATTTCCCCACTCTGCTGGAGAAATTGTAATTCTACTGGCAACTTACTACACATACTTTGGAATTGTCAGATAATTAGAGATTTCTGGAAAGAAGTGTCGACTTTTATTCAGAAACTCACTGGCATTACCTATACATTAGACTCTGCGCTAGCGCTACTGAGCATTGGCATAGAACAATTCCCCCTACTAATGAGAAAAGTAGTCGCACATTTGCTTTTTGCAGCTCGAATATCCTTAGCAAAGGAATGGCGCTCCCAGAAACCTCCTATGCTTGAAAACGTAATTTCCAGAGTTAATGCTCATTACACAATGGAGAAGTTGCTGGCATACAAAGAAGGAAGGGCTCTAGATTTCCACAGGTTCTGGGAGATCTGGAGCACCGTATGCCTCTCCACATTTGTGACTTAAGATCTTTGATTAAACTACACTTTACTGAAACTCCTTAAACACACCCAGTTATCTAGTGGTAGGAACTAGGCTTGTGCAATTCGTTTCGTAACGAATTGAAATTCGTCCGAATTTAGCAACTTTCGGACATTCGGAAGCATTCGAATTTCCGAACAAAGCAATTACGAATAAGACCGAATCCGAAATAAATTATACCGCAAATAGCGAATGCCCGAATGTCTTCGGCATAATTGTTTATGAAAAAGTTACGAATGTACGAATCCATACGAAGCACAATAACACTCACTCTGCTCTGCTCTCTGCTTCTCCCACACCGTGCTGAACTCCCTCTCAAAATGGTGTACAGGGGCGGAGCCTATAGCCGCATGTTAAAAACGAAAGTAAAATACGAGATTTCGAATCGTTACAAATAACCGCTATGTATTTAGAAAAGTACAAATCCATTCGAAGCACATTAGGCATAATAGGCAGCGTCGTTGTGAGAGAGACACGGAAAATTACGAATCAACGAACCCAAAAAAAGTTACGAAAGTAGGAGTTGTGTCCAGAATCAACGAAAAACAACGTACTCTACCGAAAGTACGAACCCAAAAAAAGTTACGAAAGTAGGAGTTGTGTCCAGAATCAACGAAAAACAACGTACTCTACCGAAAGTACGAATTATAAAGCAACAAAAAATTCAACGAAAAATGTCGCTTGCAAAAATACGAATGAGTCCGAACACGAAAAATCCCGTCTAGCAAAATTACGAATGATTACGAATCAACAGGACCGGAAAGAAACGAACCGAAACGGAACGAATTTTTCCGTTGTGCACAAGTCTAGTAGGAACATACAATGAGTATAACTAAAGGTCTAAAGAATACCTTCTGAGCAAAATATGTGTATTTAGCGTTAGGTTCATATCACGGTTATCTTAGTATCCAATAAACACACGTAACAAACCTGTTATAGGACTATCACCTAAGACCCTCATTAAGGTCTATGGAGGGCTACTTTATATTTAAAACTATGCAGAGCCTGCTCACAGTATGTACCCAGGTTGGGGTGACAGGCTATACCTCCGATTGAGGTAATGTCCCGCTCTGATTTCAGTAGTCCACGGATTATCAAGCATATATGTAAGTTTGATGTTTGATGCAGTCTTTGTACATGCTCTGTGATACTTATAATGCTGTATCTATTACGTGTAAGTTGTAAAATTTAATAAAAAAATCTATGGTTAAAAAAAAAATAGTATGACTCTTGGAAGGTTCCTGAAATTTTACGCAATTTGGTATTATTAGAACTTTTTCCAGTTGTGGTTGCTGTTGTAATTTGGAACAATTACATTACGAACCAATGTGTTATTTTACAAACAGACAATAAAGGAGTATTCTTTGCCATTAATTGCCTGTCATCCAAATCTTAACTAGTAGTAAAATTACCTTGTTATTTAGTTTTACAATGCCTTAAATACAAAATTTGGTTAAAAGCTTGGTTGCCAATGCCCCCATTTCCTCTGGGGCTTGAGCTGGGATTAATCTTCAGCAACCTCAAAAACTCAGTCTAAATTCTACCAAAGATACTTCTCTCTAACATTGCATCCCCCTTATTCCCTATTTGAACAAATCTGCATATCCTCACCGACAGATAGGGGATTGATCTCTCGTATCTACCGATGTTTGATATGAATTCTCTCTTTTAGAAAAGTCAAAACCAATGCTTCAATGGGAAATTGACTTGGACCAATCTTTTACACCACCAGAATGGACCACTATGATCCAAAACCTAATGAAATGTACTCGCTCAATTTCAGTGAGAGAAACGGCCATCAAATTACACACCAGATGGTACCTAACCCCATACAAAATAAACACATTTTATCCATCGGTATCTCCCTCATGTTTTAGAGGTTTTCCAGATCAAGGTACCATCTTACACACATGCTGGAACTGCATAGCTTTGAAACCCATATGGCTACAAGCAGCTGCTAGGATCGAACATATCATAGGTAAAAAAATTACCCTCACCCCTAAGATGTGTTTATTGTTTGCACCTATACCAAATGTACCCACACAGCATATTAGACTAATACATACACTGTTTAACTCAATCCATTGGATGATAGCTTTTTATTGGCTCTCACCAACAGTTCCTTGGTCCCAGGTATTAAATACTATGGATCAAATTAAACTCTCAGAACGTATATACCATACACTCTTCGACACCATGAACATTTAAAAAAAAAATGGTCCCCATGGGAGATACAAATTCCTTAAATATTACACTGTGAAGCCTAATAATGTTTATTATAAAATAAACCTGAGTTTTTTGTAAAATATATTACATGATAGGAAACATACATACCTAAGTTGTATCTTTGTTGATCTTATATTGTTTTGCTATGTTCTTTTTATATATGTTTGGCGCCAAACGTCGGGCGGTTCCCCGTCCTATTGTTGGCACCTCCCCCACACTGGGCACGCGAACGTGACGTTTGGCACTGTAATTGGCGCATGGAACCTTATAGGTCCCACTGTGGTCAGCTCATTTGCTGTTACGGCCTCCTCCACATCATGGCCAAATCATTTGTATCTACACCATGGTCCTATATGCCTATGTACCAGGTGATACATTTAGTACTTTCTCAACATGGTCCTAGTGTTCTGTTTACACATTATACAGATTACTGGGCTTAAATGGTAATGTTTATAATTTATACTTACATTTCTACAGAAGGCCTACAAGACACTGTTGGCTACTATTTACAACTACACCGTAGAGATAATTTTACTTTCAATACTTTTTATTAGTTTTGAAAAAGGTAAACCGGTTACAGTATACAAAACACTGTTGAGAAACACATAAGTATACAGACAAGAAGTACATATGACAGCAGGATAATTGAAGCCTGGGTGTGTAAATCACAACAGGTCATTAGGTACTAAACAGATCATTCTCAAGAATCAGAACATCCTGGTGCACCAACAGAAAACTAAAGCTTAAAACAATGGAACCAAAGGGAGGGAAAAACAAAAAAAATAAAAAAAATACCCCAAGAGGGATAATAAAACTAATCCAGGTTTCAGGCAACAGTCTCTTGGACGACGACCTAGGGTATCCGAAACTTCATAACGAGCGGGCCAGAGGGATGACAGGGAGTATCACTCACCTACTCCCTATTATATGTGGAGGAGAGGGCGAACAGGGGCACCCCCCACCGCCCCGTAAGGGATCTGGCTGCGGCAGGGGATACCCCCCCACCCCCCACCTCCCAGACGTCAGCCCTGTATTTTAATATGAAGGGTACCATTTGAGGACCCCAGACTTAGCGGTCTAAAGACTTACAAAACCATAAAGCAAAAATAACATGTAACCTTCAGTGTAGATTTAACGGTGAAAGAATCATAGACCTCTGAGGGCCTGGAAAGTATGGGGATCCCTGGCTCCATCAGCACCTAACAGCGGTGTCAATGAAATCGCTCCTACTGTGCAGGAGCTTGCTCCCAATATGTAAACTGAAAAACCAATATACGGATGAAACAAAACGAAGAGAGATCCAGGATCAGTCGATTTTTGCATAAGGTTGCTGCGTGCAGGGGGAAATTGAGGTGAGAAGTAAGATAGAAGAGAGGAGGAGAGAAGGGAGGAGAAGGGAGAGGTACAGGGAAGATGAATGGGGAGAAGAGTGAGGTCATCCGGCGGGGGTCCTGTAAAGTGAGCTTATAGTCCCGGGATAAGGGATATGTTATGGAATATGGCCCAGGGTTCCCAGATATTCTCAAATGTGCGAGATTTATCCTAAATGATACCAACAAGTTTCTCTTGTGCCATTATCCAAGAGATTTTGCGTCTTACCGCAGCAAATGGGACCGAGGCTTTTTTCCAATGAGCCGCTATGGTGATTTTAGTGCCCAGTAAGATAAAGAAAATTAGGGCCTGGGAAAATGTATCCACCTTGTCCACTTTAAGATTAAGTAGTGCTACCTCTGGAGATTGGGGTACCTGAACAGATAGTAACTTGCGAATAAGAGCAAAGACCTTGTTCCAGAGGCCCCTTATGCGTGGGCAAGACCACCATATGTGGAGTAGTGAGCCTACGTGACCACAGCCACGAAAACACAGCGGAGACACGTCAGGATAAATCTTGGCCAAGACAGCTGGAACCCTGTACCAGCGGATAATTATTTTAAGGCTTGCTTCAATCAGGGAAACATTAAGAATGCCTTTAAAGGAGCGTTGAAAGCAGGAGAACCATTTATCCCGGTCCCATGATATGCCTAGGTCTTTTTCCCAGGAGAGGGCATAGGGAGGTTTAGATAGTGTTGAGGCCAGGGAGGAATATATGACAGATATCCCGCCCCTCTGGTCCGTGACGTCAGCACACCAAGACTCATACAGTGAGACTACCGGGGGGTCGGGTTTATTGGGCCAAATGAAATGGAGGAAATGTAATAGTTGAGAATATCTGAACTTTTCCGATTGGGGCATCTCCAATTTGCTAGTGCAATAAGCAATTGAGATGGGGCCTGATGAGTTAAAAAAAATTCCAATTCTGAATAGTCCTTTATTGAGCCACCAGCTAAACGCTAGGATATTCATACCTGGAGGGAAATTTGGATTATGAAAAACATGTGTTAAGGGGCGGAGAGCTGAGACCAGTGAGGGGTTTTTGTGTAAATGGTCACAAAGGGCCAGTGAGTGAGAAAGGGTGGGAGCCATAATAGGGGGTCTAGATTTAGGGGGAGCCCATATCAGGAAGTCGATGGTGTGAAGAGGAATTGCCTGTCTCTCCATGGAGACCCAATCAGGTTTGGGTCCCCGGGAATATACTATGGAAATCTGAGCTAATTGTGCTGCCTGATAGTACCACCATATATTCGGTAGGGCAAAGCCCCCCTGATTTTTCAGTCTATACAGAAGGTGTTTTGAGCCTCTACACCCTTTCGGGCCCCAGATAAATTTAAAAATTTTAGACTGAAAGGTTTGGACCTGAGTTTTCCTAACAGGGATAGGGAGAGATCTGAATAGGTAGAGGAGGCGGGGGAGAAAGGTCATCTTGATTGCGTATATGCGACCTAACCAGGATAAACCAAGTTTAGACCAGATCACTAGGTCCGCCGCCATTTTATTAAACGCGGTTGGATAGTTAGCAGGGTAAAGAGATTCTATACTAGAAGAAAGGTTAATCCCCAGGTATGGTATTGTTGAGGGACACCAAATAAATGGGAAGTGACTTTGTAATGAGCCTAAGATGTTGGGGGGAACTGTGATATTTAAAGCTAAGGATTTTGAGGTATTCACCTTTAGACCAGAAACTGTGCCAAATTTGTCAAGTAGGGAGAATATGTTGGGCGTCGAAATCAATGGGGAAGTGACAAATAGAAGCAAATCATCAGCGAACAGGGCACATCTATGTTCTTGCTGTCCACAGAGGACTCCTTTGATATCGGGATGGGCTCTGATGGCTATGGCCAAGGTCTCAATCGCGATAGCGAAGAGGAGGGGAAAGAGTGGACAACCCTGCCTAGTGCCTCTTTCTATTGTGAAGATGTCAGTGTAACAGCCCTGTAATCGGACCTGTGCGCTGGGATTAGAGTATAAAGCACGTAGCGTCCCTAGAAAGAGAGGGCCAAAGCCCCATCTCTCTAGGACATTAAATAGATAGGGCCATGAAATAGTGTCAAAGGCCTTTTGAAGGTCAATTGACAAAAGATAACCTTCCTGTGGAGGTCCACCATCCCAATGTGACTTAAGGAGGGACATGACATCAACCGCCCTCCTTATCTGATCAGGTCCCTGTCTCCCCGGGATAAATCCCGCTTGGTCCTTGTGGACATAAAGAGCAATAAATGAGGAGAGTCTATTGGCTAAAACTTTTGTTAGAATTTTGAGGTCATTATTAATGAGCGATATCGGACGATAGTTAGAAACTAGGGACCCATCCTTTCCAGGTTTAGAGATGACCGAAATAAAAGCTAAGTTTAGGGCTTTGTCGAGGGGGGAGCCAGAGCGGATAGAATTAAAGAAGGAGACCATGTGTGGGGCGAGGGTAGTCGCAAATTTCTTATAATAACCCACCGAGAAGCCATCCGGACCCGGGGCAGAATTAGGCTTAAGCCGTTTGATAACCTCCAGAACCTCTGATACCGTAGAGATAATTTTTATGGCTTATCTGTTCTGCCCTTGTGTGGCCATGTGGGGGCCCCTCTGCGCCTTACGCTGCCATAGCTCCCGGAAAGGATGCCCCCTTGGGGGATTCTCCAGCTCTCAATACTGCACTTCCACATGTTGGCTGTAAGTATTCCCTTTAAGGGTGCAATTTACATTATTTTTGGTGCATGTTCCATCTCCTAGGCAGTGACATACAACCTATATATTTCATTTCAGATATTAACATTGCTGCTCCTGATGAGTGGATATAAATACTTCACGAAACGCGTGGAGCCTCGTATATCCAATGTTTCACACCGATTAAGCCACTAACATGTTTTACATGCATCATTTTATATGATCACAAGTTTTAACTTTGATACATTAGGAAGTTCTCAGGTTGTGTAGGCAATACGCCTTCCACTGTCATGTAATTATCATGTTCCTTTTGTACATATATGAAATTTCACCGTGAGATTATTTATTGTTTGTATGAACTTGTACGGTTAATAAATCGACTGTGTTTTACCCCTCACTGACGACTGTGTGCTTCACTCAAAGTCCTGCCTTCCCCTCTTTTGTATAGTATACAGGGATGGAGGCATGAGACCAATCCTGGTCCTTGCCTCAGTCAAAGTCCCAAATCTCCCCCCTTTTTTACTATGTTCTTATTATATGTACTATTCACCTTATATTAAAGGGGTTGTAAAGGTTCATTTTTTATTTTCTAAATAGGTTCCTTTAAGCTAGTGCATTGTTGCTTCACTTACCTTTTCCTTTAATTTACCTTCTAAATGTTTTTTTTCTTTGTCTGAATTTCTCACTTCCTGTTTCTCCTCACTAAACTTCACACCATCATCCGAGTGGTGTTGAGTCAGCCAGAACAGCTTACTGAACAGGTTACTGAGGAGGAACAGAAAGTGAGAAATTCAGACAAAGAAAACAAAGAAAAAAAATATTTAGAAGGGAAATCTAAGGAAAAGGTAAGTGAACCAACAATGCACTAGCTTAAAGGAACCTATTTAGAAAATAAAAAATGAACCTTTACAACTCCTTTAAGTATATGTTTGAAATATCAAATATACCTATGTTTTGGTTACACATTTGTACTGACCTATGACCTTTTACAATAATAAAAATCGTTTGTAAGCAATAAACTCAGTTGCATGCAGGACTTGAGATGAATACCTTCCGTCTTGGTCTAAATGGTGTTCTTTATGTTCTGACACAAATATTTATTTTAGTGATGTTAATTCATATTCAGCCCTAGGTTTTCTTCTTAATTATTGAAAGTTGGATTATGTCCTAGTTTAGTTCAGTTCAGAAAATTCTCTCGGGAGTTTCTTACTTCTAAAAATGTTGTGGTTTACCTTTGCTGTCTTTATTTTTTTCCTGTTTTCCAGGTCCTTAAGGGTTTTAGAAGATCTCACCCTGTTATGGAGAACAGGAGTCCGATCTCAGTGGATCTTTTGTTCAAACTAATAGCTGCTTTAGAGACGATTTGCTTTTTTCCTTTTGAGACATCTCTTTTTAGGGCAGTTTTTGTTCTGGCGTTTTTCTGAACCTTTATGCCCTGTACACACGATCGGATTTCCAATGGAATAAAAGCCAATGGAATTTTCCGTCGGAATTACGATGAAGCTGACTTCCATCAGTCTTGCCTACACACCACCAGACAAAATTCCGACCATCCAAAACGCTGTGACGTACAACACGTACGACGGCACTATAAATGGGAAGTTCAAATCCAATTGCGCCACCCTTTGGGCTGCTTTTGATGATTTTGTGTTACCGCGTGTTAGTAAAAGTTTGGTGTTAGCCGATTCGTGCTTTTCAGTCTCCGTGCTTTTCAGTCCGTTACAGCATGACGAATGTGCTATCTCCATTACGAACGCTAGTTTTACCAGAACGAGCGCTCCCATCTTGTAATTTAGTCTAAGCATGCATGGATTTTTCTCCGATGGAGTTCCACACAGACGATCGGAATTTCCTATCGTTTTTTTTCCATCGGAAAATTTTTAAACATGTTCTATTTTTTTACACCGAAGGAAAGAAATTTGATGGGGCCCACACACGATCATTTTTTCCGATGAAAAAAGTCCATCATCGGAAAAAACGATTGTGTGTACAGGGCCTTAGGGTTGATGAAATTACCACACCTAGGAAACCAGCTTCATCCCTCCTGTTTTCAGATATTTCTCTGGGTCATTCCTCACTCAAGATATTTTTGCGTAGATCAAAAACAGATCAGTTTATTAAAGGTTGTTTTGTAAAGCCTCGTACACACGGTCGGACTTCCATCGGACTTTTCCGTGGTTTTTTGTCCGAACGGAGATGGCCGGGCACACCCATAGCATACACACCACAGGACTTTTCTGCAAACTTTCCCAAAACTTTTTGCAACATCACGTGGTTTTTCTGTTTTTTTCTGCTCTTTAACGCCACCCTTTGGTCAACTTCTGCTATTGTTGGTTGATTTTAACATTAGTTGTTTTGTCCATCGGACAAAAGTCCGATGGTTTTCTGTACACACGGTCGGACTTTGCTCCATCGGACTTTTGTTGGGCAAAAGTTTGTCCGTTTGCAGACCCAACTTTTGTCCGATGAAAACAAGAAAAAAACAAAAAAAGTTTGTCCGATGGAGCGTACACACGGTCGGATTGTTGGTCCAACTTGCTCAAAATTAAGTTTGTTGGCCAAAAGTCCGACCGTGTGTACAGGGCTTTACACTTCATAAATCTTCAATTCAGTCGATCTGTCCATCATTAGAATATCCAAATACCTTTCATTTAGGCCCCCCTCTTAAGGTTCTTTGTTCATTCTGATCTGTTGCCTTTAACAAGGTTTCAGTTCTCTGCCATTCTATCATCTTGTTTTAAAAATCGGAATTTATCTAGCCTATATTTTTCTTTTTCTTTTTTTGTTTAATATCTTTATTTTCCTTTTATACCAACAAAAAAAAGAGAACAAAATAACAGAAAAGAGGGACAATCCCGCAATACATTTTAATAATTACAATTGTCTACGCAATGCCTTATATTCAATTTATCCGAATATACATATACACATCTATTATATCTCTAAA
The DNA here is from genome assembly GCA_029206835.1 of Rana muscosa. Lineage (NCBI taxonomy): Eukaryota > Metazoa > Chordata > Amphibia > Anura > Ranidae > Rana > Rana muscosa. The sequence continues at coordinate 541,251,113 of CM055117.1, read as the reverse complement.
CTTGGTTTGCCCTCGAGGTCTACTATATCTGTATCTTTATATCTACCCCGGGTAACCTTTGTTCCCCTCTTTCACCTTTATCACACTCATTAGTTTATCAAAGAGTCTAGGGTCCTCCTCTTCTCAATTCCCCCTTCTTTACAAGCCCATATCTTCCTCCCACCCCCCCCCCCAAAAAAAAACCCCTAATTCCCTACCCTAAGATGGAGGGATTACATTTTCATTTTCTCTCGTGTGCAGGTACGCATCTCATATTGGACCATCCTCACTCCTCACTTGACTCATCTAACATTCTCTTTCCTTCCTCGGAATGCATATATAAGTTCCATCCTGTCCAAGTTTTAATATACTGTTCTTGCTTATTTTGGGCAGAAAGGACTAAATCCTCTATTGCTCCTATCTCCCGGACTCTATTAAGCCATCCTGCTATAGAGGGCAGTCTAGAGTCTCTCCACCGTAAAGTCACTCCAGTTTTAGCTGCATTATTTAGATGACAAATCACTGATTTTCTATAATTCTGCACCGGGATCTGTGAGCAATGGAGAAGGAAAAACGCAGGGTCATCTGGTATCGGAAATTCTGTAAATTTTTGAGATATTCTCTGGACTTTCCGCCAGTATTATCACATTTTTTCAGACCAGAATATATGTAATAAAGTTCCTCGTTCTTCCCCACATCTCCAACAGCTCCCTGGGGACTCTATAGATATTTTATGAAGCCTTACTGGTGTGTAATACTATTGGGTGTGGAGTCTATAGTTGGATTCCTGGGTCCGCGTACAGACCGAGGAGTTCAGTGCTAGGAAGATAATCTGTTTTCGCTGAGTTACAGTAAAAGTCTTTCAAAACAAAATTTTTGGTACAATACTCATCTTAACTATATTGCTCCGGCCAAACCAAGAGTGTAACCCATGTTGCCATTTATCCAAAAGTGTTTTATTGAATTATATAATGGTGGGAAATTTATCTTGAAAGTATTTTTTAAATTTAATGGTATATGTGTACCCAAATACTTTAACTTAGTTTCTTATTTAAACCCAAAGTTTAATTGTATAGTTTTACATATCGGGACAGGCATTGCCACACTCATTGCTTCAGATTTAGTATGATTTATTTTCAAATTTGAGAGCCTACCATAGCTGTCAATCTCCCTCACAAGGTTGGGGAGTGAAATATGTGGATTAGACATGGAAAACAACAAATCGTCCGCATATGCCGATACTTTGTGGGTTTGATCTCCTATTTGGACACTCTGTATGTCTGGGTTTTAGCAAATTTTATTCAATAGTGGCTCTAGTGAGAGTGCAAATAGTAAAAGTGAGAGAGGACATCCCTGTCGTGTACCATTTGTAATCTTAAAAGGTTTTGAATACACTCCATTTATCCTTACTGCTGCGCGTGGGATCGTATAAACACCCATGATCCAACTGATCATGCGTTCCCCTAATCCCACGCGTCGCAGCACCTCAAAAAGAAAGCGCAAATTCACTCTGTCAAATGCTTTCTCAGCATCAGTATTTAGGAACACGCAAGGGATGTCCCTCTCATTGACATAATGGACCAGGTTAAGGACTTTTATCGTATTATCCCTTGCTTCCCATGTAGGGATGAACCCCACCTGGTCTAACTCCACTAGATGAGAGAGCCATGGTTGGAGTCGCGACGCCAGTATTTTCGTAAACAGTTTTAAATCCGAGTTCAATAATGAAATTGGTCTATAACTGCCGCATTCCCCCGGGTCCTTCCCCTCCTTCGGGATCACCGTAATATGTGATAGAAGAGCATCTGGCGGAAATGCCGCAGTCTGGCCCAATGCATTAAAGAATTTCATCATCTGACCACTCAATAATATGGCAAATTCTTTGTAATATCTTATAGTATATCCGTCCGGGCCAGGGGCCTTTCCAGATTTGATCTTTTTTAATGCTGCGTTTAGTTCCTCCATAGAAATAGGGGTCTCTAAACTGCATCGAGCTGGTGATGGAAGTCTTAAAAGATCTGCCGTCGAAAGATATTCCTCTATAACTGACAATGGGACTGGTTCTTGTACCAAATTATATAAGGAAAGGTAATATTCTCCAAATTCCTCGGCTATCTCTTTTGGTTTCCGTATTAAATGGCCTTCCTTCCCTCTTATTTGTGGTATATATGTTGACAGATTTTTTTTCTTTTAATTTACCAGCTAACAATTTGTTACATTTGTCTCCCAGTTCATAATTTACTTTCCTTCCTCTTTGTATTGTTGCATGGGCTTTGGAGCGCAGGACCTCTACCATCTGTCTTCTCAACTGACCAAGTTCCCTTCCCATGGAAGGTACTTGTGTCTTTTTATGCTGAAGTTCCAATTTCTGGATCTCTTCTAACAATTCCCTAACCTGTTTTTCTCTCTTCTTCTTCAGTATTGATGCATGTTTAATCAGGACTCCCCTGATCACCATCTTGTGCGCCTCCCACACCATTCCTGGGTCACTCCCCGGCGTATCATAACTTGAAAAAAGGTGTAATCCCTTTCCTCTGCATCTACCTTTCAAAAAAAGAAATCTACCGTTTGGGTCCAGACGTTTATCCTGTAATGACCAGGAGATTCGATTGGAGATCAAAATTGATACTCCTTTGGATTTTGCTTCCTGATTTCCTGCGTGATAAACGCATGGGAAGAATCTATTCTGGAGGAGTGGGAGTCCCCCGGTCCTGAAATGCGTTTCCTGCACAAAAGCTACATCTGTCCCCAGGCGCTGCAGATCATTCAGCAACATCCTTCGTTTCTCTGGGACATTAAGTCCCTTGGCGTTTAGGGAAGTTATTTTTATTCCCTCCATCTTTAAAAAATAATTAAAAACCTCCCGAAACACCCCCCTCCCTCCTCCCCCCCTCCCCTTTCTAAGCCCCTAAGGGAAAACACCCATATCTGGACCCTTCCCCAATGGGTCCCGTGGATGCAAACCTTGGTCAGCTTGGTCTGAGCTGGCCAAGGAGCTCCAACTCATTCTCCTCCCCCCCTCCCCCAGCTATTTTCCTAAATTTCCCAGATCTCCACATCAACATTTTACATATCCTTTTTTTTTCTATTACCGTCTTTTGTCGGACAAAATATTTATCTCATATCTCATCTTACATATTGCCTATTACCGCTGCCCTCGCTTACTCCTAAATTTTAAGAGGATACCCGAAGAAGGAGCCTAGGCCCCTTTCTTCCACCTCCCTCTCCGAGTTCCCGAACCCCCCCATGAACCCCTCTCTTCTGCTGTATAATCTGCCTACTATTCCTCTCCCAACAATCTCTCTCAAAATTCTCCTATGGCATCCATCTTATCTTCCTCTTTCCTCTCCTGACTTTCTACTTTCTACTATCTACCTTCTACCTCCACCTCCTCCCCTCCTCCATTCTCTATTCTCTTGGGTGCAGGCTATAATATGTCCCTACTCTTCCCAGTTACTTCACTAAATTTCACTACAGTTCTATCTTATATATTATATAATACTACCCATACTCTTCTCAACTTCTTTATTATATACCTAACGAATCTATAGTGTCATATATACAGGGTTGCTCTATAACCAGCTTAACTATCAAATTCTCTTGAACAATGACCCATATCTCTTCTCTCCAGTTCCCTAATCCCCCAGGTCTTCCCATTTATCCCACCTCCCCCCTCATTCCCCCCCCCGCTCCTCCCTCCCTCCAACCCATATTTCCACTGTTGTGTGAGTACTGCTAGTACTTCTAATGTGCTTCTCATGTCTTAAAAAAAAAAAATATATATATATATATATATATATATATATATATATATATATATATTTATATACATATCCTCATGTAAAAAAAAATAGTAACATATACATATACATATTGTGAGAAAAAAAATGTAAATAAAATGGACAGTAGGGAACCTATAATATCTCTGTTTTCCTACTCCATTTCTTGTGCTTTCATGTGATTTTTGTGTTGATTAATTATAAGTGAATCATGTGTTCCCCATCACCTTTGATCACTTCTATTTCCATACTCCAAAGTATATATTCAATTGCATTTACATACAATTACATAATCCGAACAAAGAAAAGGGGGAGAGGAAGAAGGAAGTGTATAAATATTCACAATTCTTAAATTAAGGGCCTCCCAAACAAAAGCGGGTAAGGCCTAACTAATACGAAAAATATATACATAAATAAATTTATGTGAAATTCCTATCCGGTTGTGCAATCCATGAGGGTCTTATCGGTGGAGGAACCGGGGGGGGGCAGGGGTAATCACACCAAAAAAAAAAAAGGGGGGAAGGGAGAGAGCAAACCTACACCCCAAAAAAGAGGGGGGAGGGGTGGACAAAAGAAGAAAAAAAAAGTGATCACTGAGGGGGGGCTGTCCTTCAGTCCCCCCCCAAAAAAAAAAAAAGGAGAGAAGACTCTCAAGTACTCTCCCCCTTCTTGTCAGTGTCTATTCTCTTAGGTGACCTATTTAGGTCTCCCCTTCTTTTGAGGGCATTTGAGTCTCTACTCCTGCTGGTTTTATTGCTCTTCTTATCGGGCCTGGCAGATGTTGTAGCCAATCTGGGACCTCCATAATTTCCATCCCCAAAAAGTTCTGGGAGGTCCGTAGGTCGGTGCAGAGCAAATGTCTGTGTGTCTTTCTTTATTATTAGGGAGATCGGGTACCCCCAACGGTAAGTTCCCCCTGCTTTCCTGATCTTATCCAGTAAAGGACGTAACATAGCTCTCCTTTGTAGAGTGGCCCGGGAGAGATCTGGCAGGATTTTTATTTGAGACCCTTTGTATATAATCTCTCCTGTTTCCCATGCCGCACGGCTTATCAGTTCTTTATGGGCATAACGGTGGAAACAAGCAAATAATGTCTCTGGGTCTATTCAAATTAACTGAGCGAGGGCCTAGTGCTCTATGTAGTCTTTCAAATTCAAAGGCTTGAGTGGGGGGTGAGGTTACTAGCTGGTGACATATTGCTGTAATAGTCGGCTGTAGCGCCTCCCTCCCTACTTCTTCAGGGACTCCCCTAAACCTCAAGTTCTTACTGCCTACTGCGGCCCTCAATTTCTTCCAACTTGAGCTGGAAAGAATCAGCCCCGGGGATCTGTAAGGTCTATGTCTGTTCTAAACACTTAACCCGCTCTTCCAATACTGCTAAAGACGATTCATCGTATTTCAACTTATCTGCCAATTTCTGAACCTCCTCACGAACAACCTCCATATCTCTGTGGTGACCTTCTTCCAAACGGGTGAACATCGACTCCATATCCGCCCGTGTAGGGAGAGCTTGCATCATGGCTAGGGGTGAGCTTCGAATTCGAGTCAAACTCATGTTCGACTCGAACATTGCCTGTTCGCCCATTCGCCGAACAACGAACAATTTGGGGTGTTCGCGGCAAATTCGAAAAGTCTATGGAAAAATCTAAAGTGCTAATTATAAAGGCTTATATGCAAGTTATTGTCCTAAAAAGTGTTTGGGGGCCTGGGTCCTGCCCCAGGGGACATGTATCAATGCAAAAAAAAGTTTTAAAAACGGCCGTTTTTTTAGGAGCAGTGATTTTAATAATGCTTAAAGTGAAACAATAAAAGTGAAATATTCCTTTAAATTTCGTACCTGGGGGGTGTGTATGATATGCATGTAAAGGGGCGCATGTTTCCCGTGCTTAGAACTGTCCCTGCACAAAGTGTCATTTTTGAAGGAAAAAAGTCATTTAAAACTTACTCGCGGATATAATGAATTGTCGGCTTTTATCAATACATAGAAAAGTAATTGATAAAAAAAAAAAAAAAAGCGTGGGGGTTCCCCCAAATTCAATTACCAGGCCCTTTAGGTCTGGAATGGATATTAAGGGGAACCCCGCCACAAATTTAAAAAAAAATGGCGTGGGGTTCCCCCTAAATATCCATACCAGGCCCTTGAGATCTGGCATGGATTTTAAGGGGAACTCCACCCCAAATTAAAAAAAAAATGGCGTGGAGTCCCTCCAAAAATCCATACCAGAACATTATCCGAGCACGCAACCTGGCCGGCCGCAGGGAAAGAGGGGGAGACGGGAGAGTGGCCCCCCCTCCCTCCTGAACCGTACCAGGCCACATGCCCTCAACATGGGGAGGATGTCCCCATGTTGATGGGGACAAGGGCCTCATCCCCACAACCCTTGCCCGGTGGTTGTGGGGGTCTGCAGGCGGGGGGCTTATCGGAATCTGGAAGACCCCTTTAACAAAGGGGACCCCCAGATCCCGGCCCCCCCCTATGTGAATTGGTAAGGGGTACATTGTACCCCTACCATTTCACGAAGAAAGTGTCAAAAAATTTAAATAAAAACACACAAACACCTTGAAAAAGTCCTTTATTAAAAAAAAAATAATAATAAAAAAAAAAAAACATTCCAGCAATGAAATCCAGTGTCCCGCGGTGATCCCGATGTCCAGCGCTGTCCGTCATTGGTTGTGCCTGTGCGGACCTGATGGGGAACTTCCTCCGCTGTGTTTTAAATGTATAGACCCGCCCCTTCTAAAGTTCCCCATCAGGTCCGCTTAGCAGACCAGATGCGGAACGAGAGAAGGGGCGGGTCTATACATGTATTACACAGCGAACGAAGTTCCCCATCAGGTCCGCCCCCTCAGTATGTCCGACCCCGCCTACGTCATTGGCCTGAGCGGGGAACTTCCTTCACTGTGTAATTTAAATTTACACAGTGAAGGAAGTTTCCCGCTCAGGCCAATGACGTAGGCGGGGTCCGACATACCGAGGGGGCGGAGGAAAGGAAAAACGTACCGCTCAAAAGCTTGAGAATTCACCAAATAGCTGCTTCCGCCCGGTCACTCACACAGGTGCTGGCTCTGCACTGATGCATGGGAGAAAAAGAAACCCTGGACTGCCGCACTCTGTATAGACCCAGGCGCAAATTTTAAAAAAAATGGCGTGGGGTTCCCCCTAAATATCCATACCAGGCCCTTGAGATCTGGCATGGATTTTAAGGGGAACTCCACCCCAAATTTTTAAAAAAAATGGCGTGGAGTCCCCCCAAAAATCCATACCAGACCCTTATCCGAGCACGCAACCTGGCCGGCCACAGGGGAATATTTTCCATGATCATAGCTATGAGTAAGCGTCAATTCGTGACGTGAAACGCGTTAGCCACCCTTCCCTGCATGCACACCATCTGCATTTGTTGTTTTGGATTTATGGATTTATTTTGAATTTGGATTTTTTACCTGAAATTTTGGAATAAATAACTGTCTATACAGAGTGCGGCAGTCCAGGGTTTCTTTTTCTCCCATACCGAGGGGGCGGACCTGATGGGGAACTTTGTTCGCTGTGTAATACATGAATAGACCCGCCCCTTCTCTCGTTCCGCATCTGGTCCGCTGAGCGGACCTGATGGGGAACTTTAGAAGGGGTGGGTCTATACATTTAAAACACAGCGGAGGAAGTTCCCCATCAGGTCCGCACAGGCACAACCGATGACGGACATCGCTGGACATCGGGATCGCCGCGGGACACTGGATTTCATCGCTGGAATGTTTTTTTTTATTTTTTATTTTTTATTTTTTAATAAAGGACTTTTCCAAGGTGTGTGTGTTTTTATTTACATTTTTTGACACTTTCTTCGTGAAATGGTAGGGGTACAATGTACCCCTTACCAATTCACATAGGAGGGGGGCGGGATCTGGGGGTCCCCTTTGTTAAAGGGGTCTTCCAGATTCCGATAAGCCCCCCGCCCGCAGACCCCCACAACCACCGGGCAAGGGTTGTGGGGATAAGGTCCTTGTCCCCATCAACATGGGGACATCCTCCCCATGTTGAGGGCATGTGGCCTGGTACGGTTCAGGAGGGAGGGGGGGGGGCGCTCTCTCATCCCCCCCTCTTCCCCTGTGGCCGGCCAGGTTGCATGCTCGGATAAGGGTCTGGTATGGATTTTTGGGGGGACTCCACGACATTTTTTTTTTAAATTTGGGGTGGAGTTCCCCTTAAAATCCATGCCAGATCTCAAGGGCCTGGTATGGATATTTAGGGGGAACCCCACGCCATTTTTTTTAAAATTTGCGCCTGGGTTCCCCTTAATATCCATTCCAGACCTAAAGGGCCTGGTAATTGAATTTGGGGGAACCCCCACGCTTTTTTTTATTTTTTTTTATCAATGACTTTTCTATGTATTGATAAAAGCCGACAATTCATTATAGTCGCGAGTGAGTTGTTTTAAATTACTTTTTTCCTTCAAAAATGACACTTTGTGCAGGGACAGTTCTAAGCACGGGAAACATGCGCGACTTTACATGCATATCATACATGCATATCAGACATGCATTGATACATGTCCCCTGGGGCAGGACCAAGGTCCCCAAACACTTTTTAGGACAATAAATTGCATAGTAGCCTTTATAATTAGCACTTTAGATTTCGAACGTTCGAGTCCATTGTATTTAATAGGGTTCTAAAGTTCACACGAACATTCTGTCTGTTCGCAGGTTCTGGTGCGAACCGAACAGGGGGGTGTTCGGCTCATCCCTGATCATGGCTCTCATCGCTCTAAGCTCTGACTCCAGCTCTCCTGATGTAACGGGCGGCTGACTCCGTGCTTCCTGGCAGTTCTGCGGCTCCATCGTGTCCTTTCCCCCTCTGGCTGCTGGAGCCGAGACAACCGACGGTGCAGGTAAGACCGAACTCAGTACGTTCGGCTTCCCACACGTCAGTATGCCACGTGTCTTCGTCTCGCGGTTCCGATTGGCTGGATCTCGGTCTGGGACGGAGCTTTTGATATTTTAGAACCCGTTTGTTCATTCCAGGCTATCCGCACGTATCCGCACGTATCTTCCAGCGAATACCAGGTGAGGGACTATGAGGCAGAGAGAAATCTGGGCTGTGGCTGCATTCACATCTCTATTGTTTAGCCGGGTGGAAAGACGGAGGAGACAGAGTCCTGGAGCGTGTGTCTCTCTACTCCGCCATACTCAAGCCACACCCCCCTAGCCTACATTTTTCATCCCATTCCTTTAGAATAGGTGTGGCTACAGAAGCTAGCCTCTTGGGTTTTTCTCCTGATGATTTAAAAAAAATGGGCGTTGGGATAGCAATAGATATAGAGTTTATATTCTTCCTGATCTTATTATTAAACACAGTGCCTTGAAAAAGTATTCATACCCCTTGAAATTTTTCACATTTTGTCATGGTACAACCAAAAACGTAAATGTATTTTATTGGGATTTTATGTGATAGACCAACACAAATTGGCATACAATTGTGAAGTGGAGGAAAAATGATAAAATGGTTTTCAAAATGTTTTACAAACAAATATCTGAAAAGTGTGGCGTGCATTTGTATATAGACCCCTTTACTCTGATACCCCCCAACTAAAATCTAGTGGAACAAATTGCCTTCAGAAGTCACGCAATTAGTAAACAGAGCCCACTTGTGTGTAATTTAATCTCAGTATAAAATACAGCTGTTCTGTAAAGCCCTCAGGTTTGTTAGAGAACCTTAGTGAACCCCGACCATAAAACTTGAAATTTATGTTTATCCAAACCTAAGTTCAGTGTATAGCTTCTGGCTGCAGCTCTCCTCTTGGCCCAAAAAGTAAAAGAATGGCCAATAATCCAAACCACTCAATCACTGATATTTTCCATGATCCAAGCTGCTTCTCAAGTCGTTTGCAGCCTCTAACAGGTTTTCATTTAAGATTGCCTTGTATTTGGCTCCATCCATCTTTCCATCAAATCTGACCAGCTTCCCTGTCCCTGTTGAAGAAAAGCATCCCCAAGACATGATGCTGCCACCACCATGTTTCACGGTGGGGATGGTGTGTTCAGGGTCTGCCACACATAGCGTTTGGTTTTTAGGCCAAAAATGACAATTTTGGTCTCATCTTATCAGAGCACCTTCTTCAACATGTTTGCTGTGTCCTCCACATGGCTGCTCAAACAGCAAACGGGACTTCTTATGGCTTTTATTCAGCAATGGCTTTCTTCTTGCCAATCGTTCATAAAGGCCAGATTTGTAGAGTGAACGACTAATAGTTGTCCTGTGGACAGATTCTCCCATCTGAGCTGTAGCTCCTCCAGAGTTACCATGAGCCTCTTGGCTGCTTCTCTGATTAATGCTCTCCTTGCCTGGCCTGTCAGTTTAGGTGAACGGCCATGTCTTGGTAGGTTTGCAGTTGTGCCATACTCTTTCCATTTTTGCATGATGGATTGAACATTGCTGACATTGTGAGATGTTCAAAGCTTGGGATATTTTTTTTAGAACCTAACCCTGCTTAAAACTTCTCCACAACTTTATTCCTGACCTTTCTAGTGTGTTCCTTGGCCTTCATGATGCTGTTTGTTCACTAAGGTTCTCCAACAAACCTCTGAGGGCTTCACAGAACAGCTATATTGATACAGAGATTAAATTACACACAGGTGGGCTTTGTTTACTAATTGGGTGATTTCTGAAAGCAAGTGGTTCCACTAGATTTTAGTTAGGGGTATCAGAGTAAAGGGGGCTGAATACAAATGCACGCCACAGTTTTCACATATTTATTTGTAAAACATTTTGAAAACCATTTATAATTTCCCCTCCACTTCAAAATTGTGTGCCACTTTATGTTGGTCTATCACATAAAATCCCAATAAATTACATTTACATTTTTGGTTGTAACATGAAAACACTTGAAAAGTTTCAAGGGGTATGAATACTTTTTTAAGGCACTGTATTTAACCACTTCCGGGCATTTTCACACCTTCATGCCCAGGCCAATTTTCAGCTTTCAGCATTGTCACGCTTTGAATAAAAATTGCGCGGTCGTGCGACGTGGCTTCCAAACAAAATTGACGTCCTTTTTTTCCCACAAATAGAGCTTTCTTTTGGTTGTATTTGATTATCTCTGCAGTTTTTATTTTTTGCGCTATAAACAAAAAAAGACTGACAATTTTGAAAAAAAAAAAACACAATATTTTTTACTTTTTGCTAAAATAAATATCCCATTTTATTAATTTTTTTTTAAAAAAATCTCAGTTCAGGCCGATACTTATTCTTCTACATATTTTTAGTAAAAAAAAAAAAAACGCAAAAAGCATATATTAATTGGTTTGCGCAAAAGTTATAGCGTCTACAAAATAGGGGTTATAGATTTATGATTTTTTTTTTTATTATTATTTTTTTTTTACTAGTAATGGCGGCAATCTGCGATTTTTGTCAGGACTGCGATATTGCGGTGGACAGTTCGGATACTTTTGACACTATTTTGGAACCATTCACATTTATACAGCGAACAGTGCTATAAATATGCACTAATTACTGTATAAATGTGACTGGCAGGGAAGGGGTTAACACTAGGGGGCGATCAAGGGGTTAAAAGTGTTCCCTAGGGAGTGATTCTAACTGTGGGGGGAGGGGACTGACTGGGGGAGGTGACTGATCGGTGTCCCTATGTACAAGGGACACACCATCGGTCTCCTCTCCCTGACAGGACGTGGATCTCTGTGTTTACACACAGAGATCCACGTCCCTAGCTCTGTAACTGCCGATTGCGGGTGCTTGGCGGACATCGCGGCCGCCAGGCACGCGCATCGGCACCCGCAGCCGGGAGGCCCGAGGACGTCATATGACATCCACCCAGGTTGGCAGAGCCACCTTGTGGATGTCATTTGACATTAGCCGGAATGGGAAGTGGTTAATTTAGGTTTGCAAAACATTGTACAAAAAGCCACGGCTTTGGGGGGGGGGGGGGGGCTCAGGCACTCAGGTCCTGCGTGTCTCTGGCTGTTGGGTTGTCATCCAGTCTGGTTATGGATGGACAAGGGCATATTATTATCTGGAAATTGTTATGGTTGATCTATGCCTTTAATGCAAGATTTATTCTGTGGTTTGAATAAATAATTATATGAATTGGGTTACCCCTTAAATAAACGCCATGGTCAATTTAGCCCATTAAACTTATTTAATGTGTCGGTCTCTGTAACAGGAGGGCCCGTGGAACCCAGAATCTCTTGGAAAGTATGAGATACCCTTGCTTCAGATCCCCATGCACCTCTTATGTCTAAGTCACCCTATGTCCATTAGGGGCATAGGGTAACTGAGAAAATATATATTGGACTACTTAAAATGGGACAGTAATATTCATTAACAATATCTCTCAAGAAATATGAAGATGTTATCCCCTGTACACTGTGAGGGCTATGCCCAGGAAGCAGAGATGAGCCAAACACCCCCCCCCCCCCTGTTCGGTTCGCACCAGAACCTGCGAACAGACAGAATGTTCGCGTGAACTTTAGAACCCTATTAAATACAATGGACTCGAACGTTCGAAATCTAAAGTGCTAATTATAAAGGCTTATATGCAATTTATTGTCCTAAAAAGTGTTTGGGGACCCGGGTCCTGCCCCAGGGGACATGTATCAATGCAAAAAAAAGTTTAAAAAATAGACATTTTTACGGGAGCGATGATTTTAATAATGCTTAAAATGAAAAAGTAAAAGTGATATTTTCCTTTAAATTTCGTACCTAGGGGGTGTGTATGATATGCATGTGAAGTGGCGCATGTTTCCCGTGCTTAGAATTGTCCTTGCACAAAGTGTCATTTTTGAAGGAAAAAAAGTCATTTAAAACTCACTCGTGGCTATTAATGAATTGTCGGCTCCCGGCAATACATACAAAAGTCATTGATAAAAAAAAAAAAAAAAAGAGTGGGGGTTCCCCCAAATTTAATTACCAGGCCCTTCAGGTCTGGAATAGATATTAAGGGGAACCCCGGCGCAAATTTTAAAAAAATGGCGTGGGGTTCCCCCTAAATATCCATACCAGGCCCTTCAGATCTGGCATGGATTTTAAGGGGAACTCCACCCCAAATTTTTAAAAAAATGGCGTGGAGTCCCCCCAAAAATCCATACCAGACCCTTATCCGAGTACGCAACCTGGCCGGCCGCAGGGGAAGAGGGGGGGACAAGAGAGCAGCCCCCCCTCCCTCCTGAACTGTACCAGGCCACATGCCCTCAACATGGGGAGGATGTCCCCATGTTGATGGGGACAAGGGCCTCATCCCCACAACCCTTGCCCGGTGGTTGTGGGGGTCTGCGGGTGGGGGGCTTATCGGAATCTGGAAGACCCCTTTAACAAAGGGGACCCCCAGATCCCGGCCCCCCCTATGTGAATTGGTAAGGGGTACATTGTACCCCTACCATTTCACGAAGAAAGTGTCAAAAAATGTAAATAAAAACACACCAACACCTTGGAAAAGTCCTTTATTAAAAAAAACAAAAAAAAAAACATTCCAGCGATGAAATCCAGTGTCCCGTGGCGATCCCGATGTCCAGCGCTGTCCGTCATTGGTTGTGCCTGAGTGGACCTGATGGGGAACTTCCTCCGCAGTGTTTTAAATGTATAGACCCGCCCCTTCTAAAGTTCCCCTGTCAGGAAAGGCTTCACCCGCTGGTGGTGCTGTTGGTCCTTTGGACTGCAGTGCTAGTGTCCGCCAGCAGGTGTCCTCCTGCAGCCAATACCTCTGTTGGAGGATCTCGCCTGCTGGTGGTAACACACGATACATGGACTGCAGTATCGGCATCCACCAGCGGGGGTATTCTGGCAGTATGGGACAGGCAGCACTTCCTGTGGTCAGCTGTGACCTGAAGCCTAATCACTGGACTTCCTTATATACCCGGCAAGTGCAAACACTCCTTGCCCTGGTATCTCTCTTCCTGACCCCCTGGACCTGTGACCCGGACTTTAACCTGTATCTGATCCTAACCTGCACCCTGCCTGATCTGATCCGACCCGATCCCTACCTTGAACCCGCACCCTGTTTAACCTGATCCTTACCTTGTGCCAATCCTGCAGCTTTCCCTTCTGTTACCTGGATCCCTGCTCTGCAGCCTATCCATCCGTCCCCTCCCTGTTCCTGCTTCCTCCCATCCATACCCATCTGCTTGATCCCCTTGTGTATGACCTCGGCCTGGCTTTTACTACGATTCCGGTATCTCCCTTATTTGTATATATTGTTTATAGTCACTGTTTATTCACTGCACTGTGTTCCGTTTGAGGTGGTTGTTTGTTGGTCACTCACCATAATAAATTGTATATTTTCACCTACACCCATTTGGTTTCCTTTTATGAAGTCACACAGTCTGGTCAATTATCAATCTCTGACAGTATACCAGGGCCATTCCTGATCAGACGTGATTTCATTGAGGAACCATCCTGTGGTGTGTTTTGCTGATATGGATCACGATGAGATCCTTTACTACTCTCTGCTGGCGACACAGGAGGGTGAATATTGTCGCCAGATGTTAAAGGGATGGACGAGTGACCAGCTGAGGGAAACAATCCGATCAGCTAATTTCTGGGTGGATCAGGGTTAGATGCAGCCTGAGGATGTACTGCCGTTGACCTGGTTATGTGTAGAACCAGCCCTGTCATTTGTTCCCGAAGGAAGGGATGACTTCTCTCCCCCTTTCAGCGGTGATCAGGTTGAGTCCCTGGTTTGGCTATTAGAGGATGATCCAGCTTCTTTTGATGAGCATTATTCCCTCTGCTCCCAGCAGGTATTATCTGAATGTGCTAGTTCTGTGCAGTGTCTGATTAGACAGGGTGTGTGCGAATCAGTTTTTGTTCAGCCTTTGCTGCAGGCATGGTCGGATCTCCTCCCGAATTCAGCCAAGCCACAACATCCCGGCCCCTCCATCAATCACCTGCCTTCCCAAGAATATATCCGTCCATTGTCTATGGCAACCCCAGCTACCGTCCAGTGCGTTCAGCCCCCCAAATACTACTACCCCATCTCTACCTGTTGCACCTACCCTGCCTTCAATCCACATGCTTCTTCCCTCTTACCTGTAGCCAATCCACAAGAACCTCCTCCAGCCATTGTCCCTGCACCTCTGCCATTTTCTTCCATTTGTTCAATCCCAACCTTTTCATATATTCCCCCCCGTTACTTGCAAACCTGCAGTAACTAAATCCAAGAAAAAGCGGAAGTACTTCCCAACCCACACAATCCAACCTACCTCCACACCCACCAACCTGCTCCAGCCTGCGGTTCCCAAGCCAGCCTTCCAGCCTGCGCTTCCCGAGCCAGCCTTCCAGCCTGCGCTTCCTGAGCCAGCCTTCCAGCCTGCGGTTCCAAAGCCAACCTTCCAGCCTGCAGTTCTCGAGCCAGCATTCCAGCCTGCAGTTCTTGAGCCAGCCTTCCAGCCTGCAGTCCCAGAGCCAGCCTTCAAGCCAGCCTTCCAGCCTGCAGTTCTTGAGCCAGCCTTCCAGCCTGCAGTCCCAGAGCCAGCCTTCAAGCCAGCCTTCCAGCCTGCAGTTCTCGAGCCAGCCTTCCAGCCTGCAGTTCTCGAGCCAGCCTTCCAGCCTGCAGTTCTCGAGCCAGCCTTCCAGCCTGTAGTTCCAGAACCAGCCTTCCAGCCGGAGGTTCCTGTGCCAGTCTACCAGCCTGAAGTCCCCGTACCAGCCTGCCAACCTGAAATTTTTGTGCCAGCCTGCCAGCCTGAAGACCCTGTGCCAGCCTGCCAGCCTGAAGACCCTGTGCCAGCCTGAAGACCCTGTGCCAGCCTGCCAGCCTGAAGACCCTGTGCCAGCCTGCCAGCCTGAAGTTCATGTACCTGCCTTCCAAACTGAAGTCCTGATGACGGTGTCCCAGTCGGAAGATCTGGTGCCCGTTTCCCATCCTGTGGTTGTGGTGCCCGTTTCCCGGCCTGTGGTTGTGGTGCCCGTTTCCCGGCCTGAGATTGTGGTGCCCATTTCCCGGCCTGAGGTTGTGGTGCCCGCTGCGGTGCCCGTTTCCCGACTTGAGGTTGTGGTGCCCATTTCCCGGCTTGAGGTTTTGGTGCCCGTTTCCCGGCTTGAGGTTGTGGTGCCCGTTTCCCGGCTTGAGGTTGTGGTGCCCGTTTCCAGGCTTGAGGTTGTGGTGCCCGTTTCCAGGCTTGAGGTTGTGGTGCCCGTTTCCCGGCTTAAGGTTGTGGTGCCCGTTTCCCGGCTCGAGGTTGTGGTGCCCGTGTCCCAGTCTGTGGAGCCTACTACCCAGTCTGGCATGTTCCTGTCTGCTGCCCAGCTCGATGACCCGGAGCCTGCTGCCCAGCTCGATGACCCGGAGCCTGCTGCCCAGCCTGAGATGACCCGGAGTCTGCTGCCCAGCCTGAGATGATCCAGTCTGCTGCCCAGCCTGAGATGATCCCGTCTGCTGCCCAGCCTGAGATGATCCCGTCTGCTGCCCAGCCTGAGGTGTTCCCGTCTGCTGCCCAGCCTGAGGTGTTCCCGTCTGCTGCCCAGCCTGGTGTGCCCCTGTCCGCTGCCCAGCTTGATGTGTCTATTTCCTGCCCGGATGTGCCTACTGTTTACCCAGATGTGCCCGCTGTCTGCCCAGATGTGACCTTGCCTGTTGCCCAGCTTGTTGCTATGAACTTCCCCCAGCGGCAGGTCGTGGGAGCGTCCGGAGGCCGCTCCTTTGAGGGGGGGTACTGTCAGGAAAGGCTTCACCCGCTGGTGGTGCTGTTGGTCCTTTGGACTGCAGTGCTAGTGTCCGCCAGCAGGTGTCCTCCTGCAGCCAATACCTCTGTTGGAGGATCTCGCCTGCTGGTGGTAACACACGATACATGGACTGCAGTACCGGCATCCACCAGCGGGGGTATTCTGGCAGTATGGGACAGGCAGCACTTCCTGTGGTCAGCTGTGACCTGAAGCCTAATCACTGGACTTCCTTATATACACGGCAAGTGCAAACACTCCTTGCCCTGGTATCTCTCTTCCTGACCCCCTGGACCTGTGACCCGGACTTTAGCCTGTATCTGATCCTAACCTGCACCCTGCCTGATCTGATCCGACCTGATCCCTACCTTGAACCCGCACCCTGTTTAACCTGATCCTTACATTGTGCCCATCCTGCAGCTTTCCCTTCTGTTACCTGGATCCCTGCTCTGCAGCCTATCCATCCGTCCCCTCCCTGTTCCTGCTTCCTCCCATCCATACCCATCTGCTTGATCCCCTTGTGTATGACCTCAGCCTGGCTTTTACTACGATTCCGGTATCTCCCTTATTTGTATATATTGTTTATAGTCACTGTTTATTCACTGCACTGTGTTCCATTTGAGGTGGTTGTTTGTTGGTCACTCACCATAATAAATTGTATATTTTCACCTACACCCGTTTGGTTTCCTTTTATGAAGTCACACAGTCTGGTCAATTATCAATCTCTGACATCCCCATCAGGTCCGCTCAGCGGACCAGATGCGGAACACGAGAAGGGGCGGGTCTATACATGAATTACACAGTGAAGGAAGTTCCCCATCAGGTCCGCCCCCTCGGTATGTCAGACCGCGCCTACGTCATTGGCCTGAGCGGACCTGATGGGGAACTTCCTCCACTGTGTAAATTTAAATTACACAGTGAAGGAAGTTTCCCGCTCAGGCCAATGACGTAGGCGGGGTCTGACATACCGAGGGGCCGGACCTGATGGGAACTTCCTTCACTGTATAATACGTAAATAGACCCGCCCCTTCTAAAGTTCCCCATCAGGTCCGCTAAGCGGACCAGATGCGGAACATGAGAAGGGGCGGGTCTATTCATTTAAAACACTGGGGAGGAAGTTCCCCATCAGGTCCGCTCAGGCACAACCAATGATGGACAGCGCGGGACATCGGGATCGCTGCGGGACACTGGATTTCATCGCTGGAATGTTTTTTATTTTTTTATTTTTTATTTTTTTTAATAAAGGACTTTTCCAAGGTGTTTGTGTGTTTTTATTTTCATTTTTTGACACTTTCTTCGTGAAATGGTAGGGGTACAATGTACCCCTTACCAATTCACATAGGGGGGGCCGGGATCTGGGGGTCCCCTTTGTTAAAAGGGTCTTCAAGATTCCGATAAGCCTCCCGCCCGCAGACCCCCACAACCACCGGGCAAGGGTTGGGGGGATGAGGCCCTTGTCCCCATCAACATGGGGACATCCTCCCCATGTTGAGGGCATGTGGCCTGGTACGGTTCAGGAGGGAGGGGGGGACGCTCTCTTGTCCCCCCCTCTTCCCCCGCGGCCGGCCAGGTTGCGTGCTCGGATAAGGGTCTGGTATGGATTTTTGGGGGGACTCCAAGCCATTTTTTTTTTAATTTGGGGTGGAGTTCCCCTTAAAATCCATGCCAGATCTGAAGGGCCTGGTATGGATATTTAGGGGGAACCCCATGCAATTTTTTTTTTATTTGCGCCCGGGTTCTGCTTAATATCCATTCCAGACCTGAAGGGCCTGGTAATTGAATTTGGGGGAACCCCCACGCTTTTTTTTTTTTATCAATGACTTTTCTATGTATTGATAAAAGCTGACAATTCATTAATAGCCGCGAGTGAGTTTTAAATGACTTTTTTTCCTTCAAAAATGACACTTTGTGCAGGGACAGTTCTAAGCACGGGAAACATGCGCCACTTTACATGCATATCATACACACCCCCCAGGTACGAAATTTAAAGGAATATTTCACTTTTATTGTTTCACTTTAAGCATTATTAAAATCACTGCTCCTAAAAAAACGGCCGTTTTTAAAACTTTTTTTTGCATTGATACATGTCCCCTGGGGCAGGACCCGGGCCCCCAAACACTTTTTAGGACAATAACTTGCATATAAGCCTTTATAATTATCACTTTAGATTTCTCCCATAGACTTTTCGAATTTGCCGCGAACACCCCAAATTGTTCGTTGTTCGGCGAGCGGGCGAACAGGCAATGTTCGAGTCGAACATGAGTTCGACTCGAACTCGAAGCTCATCCCTACCAGGAAGTATACCTCCTTATTTGGGCATTCCAGGAAGTTCAATTTAAGAGTCATTAGATCGTAATTTTGCTTGTGCTAATTGACCCTGCAATTGTGTGAAGGTGTATTTATGATAATGTGTATTGTAGTCTAGGAGACAGCAAGACTAGGACCTGAAAGGTCATGTCTCTGAGTCATTAGCTGCTGTAAGGGATTAGTTAATTAGCTCATATTAATTAGGTCTGGTCACAGGTGTATTTTCAGAGTAATTTGAGCAGGATATGTATGCACCTCCTCTTTTACTGTATATAAGCCTGCAGCCTCTCAATAAAGATTGTGATTTATGCTTGAACCTCATACAGAGAATCGTCTCGTATTTGGGGAGAATTATTTGTCTGGGTTTCTTGTTCGCCTGACTGGAGTGTCAGTAGCTGCCTTGGTGTTCGAAAAGGGAATGTCCTAAACGGCTTTAACCCATCTCATACTCGGGGTGCCATTACAGTCTCTTTATTTATGTTTACGCTTATGATTATGATTATGCTCCTTTGTGCTGCCCCATGCAGATGAAAGACCAAGTGCCTATAACTTTAAAAACAAATTAGTGAAGGCAGTCCCCACTTTTCTGTCCTTACAGTAGGGTGACCACGTGTCCCGGATTGCCCGGGACAGTCCCGCATTTTGCAGGTCTGTCCCGGGCACATTCATTCCAGGACAATACAGTGTCCCAGAATGAAACTGACACAGCCACCCCCCCCCCCCCGGGCCAATCTGATTCCCCCAAAAAGGCCTTCACTTCACCGCTTTACTCACTGACAGTTCTTGTCCTGGCCGGGAATGTCTGGGGGAGCACAATCCTGCCCCCTGCTTGTGATTGGAGAAATCATAAATCCCGCCTCTTGTGTCCAATCACTGTGCTGTGATTCGTTACAGCACAAGCTGATTTTTTGGAAGGGTGGGTGTCCCTGAATGGTAGTTTGGAAATGTGGTCACCCTACCTTACAGATATCCTTAAAGTATAAGCCAGTGCTACCAAATTGTTTTATGTAGGTGTTATCAACAAGAAAACAATGAGAGGTTCAGGCTTTACATTTTTTACCTGTGCCTGGGGGAGGTTAGCTATGAACGAGGCATGTCATCTAAGCCTTTTCCTTGTATTGACCCCTAAACTACAGATTAATTGCTGCACTGTCAATGAGCATACTAGATATCTAATTGCTATGTTTACTATGTTTTCCTTTAAGATGTGCATGATGTGACTTATTTCCTGCATTTCCCTGTAAATCCTAAAGTCCCCGTTTTGTATTTTCAATCCGGGTGTCTTGTAAACAGCAGGATGAAGCAGGTAATTATGTATCTAATGTTGATGTTGGTGGTAGGTGGAAAGTACCTTCATTAACTTTTTTCCTGCACCACTGAAGTGAGTGCAGTATACAGGGACAGATAACATACAGTACCTCCAAACTTTTTGAGATGGGAAAGTGGAACACATTTTAACATGAGGTATACAGGCAAATGACAAGCCCCTGCTAAGCCTCCAGGAACCTAAATCATTACGATTAATGTGCAAAAAATGATTCGTTTAACCCATTTTTTAACACTAGTTTTCCTTTATTTTGGCATTTTAAAACAATAAATAGAATAATTTAAAAGTTTAGATATAAGCTTTAGTGCAGTAAAACAATATTGATAGTTAAAGTGTTACTAAACCCTGGACCTTGCATTCACTATATCTGGTTTCTCATGCCGCGTACACACGATCGATTTTTTTGACGGTGAAAACACCGTCGAGAAAATCGACGTTAAAAATGAGGAACAGCTTGTTCCCCCCACACACGGCCGTTTTAAATGTCATTTTTTTTTTGGTCGAAAAAAACTACCGTGTGTGGGCTCCGCTGCAGTGTTTCCCTATGGGAAACACTGCCGCGGAAAACATGTCGAAAAAAAACGACGAGAAAAATTAGAACATGTTCTAATTTTTCTCGTCGTTTTTAATGCCGTTTTTCTCGTCGAAAAAAACAACAGAAAGCCCACAGACGATCGTTTTTCTCGTCGAATGGGAAAAATTTAGTTTTTCTCGACGAGAAAAACGGCCGTGTGTACGCGGCATTACAGTACACAGAACATGGACTTTTATTAAAGAATGTCCCAAAGAAATCCTTATATTAGGCCAAGAAATGGACAACTGAGGATAAAACAGGGATAGAGTGGTTTAGCTCCAAAAGAGGGACAGTCCCTCCAAATGAAAGACAGTTGGGAGGTATACCAATTATAATAAAACATGAGTTTAACCACTTACAGACCGGAAGTCTGCTTAATGACCAGGCCATTTTTTCAATAAGGCGCTGCAACGCTTTAACTGACAATTGCGCGCCCGTGCGACTCTGTACCTAAACAAAATTATACTTCTTTTCCCACAAATAGAGCTTTCTTTTGGTGGTATTTTATCACCTCTGCAGTTCTTATTTATTTGCGCTATAAACAAAAAAAGAGCGACAATTTAAAAAAATATATATATTTTTTACTTTTTGCTATAATAAATATCCCCAAAAATGTTTTTAAAAAAACAAATTTCTTGCTCAGATTAGGCCAATATATATTATTCTACATATTTTTATTTATTTTTTAACAAAAATCGCAATAAGCATATATTGATTGGTTTGCGCAAATGTTATAGTGTCTAGAAACTATGGGAAAGATTTATGGCATTTTTACTAGTAATGGCAGTGGTCTGCGATTTTTAGCAGTACTGCGACATTGCGGCAGACACTTTTGACACATTTTTGGGACCATTGACATTTATACAGCAATCAATTCTATAAAAATGCACTGGGATTAACACCAGGGGGCGATCAAGGGGTTAAATGTGTGTTCCCTAGGTGTGTTCTAACTGAGGGGATAGGACTGACTAGAGGAGGAGACATATAGTAGTTCCTACTTAGTAGGAACAAACGATATGTCTCTTCTCTCCTGACAGAACAGGGATTTGTGTGTTTACACACACACACACTCACAAGCCATTTTGCCGCTGTATATTGGAGTGAGCCGGTCGGCAAGTGGTTAACATGACTATAGCTCTGTCTACAACTCTATAGATCTGTTTGCATTTATAATTAGGTGAAGTAAGTAGCAGCCTCTTTTTCGTAGGAAATTGTGTCTTCAGCTCAAGTAATTGACAGTAAAACCAGTACATATTGTACAGTATTCTGCCAAACTGGGGCAAAGATGGCTGCCCTCTTGCTCAGGAAAACTGTCTGCCTTGCTTTTGATAATTTTCCTTTTGCTGGTTACTTTTTAACTAGGAAAAAAAATCTAATGAAAAATATATTTGTATGCAACCACTCTACAACTTAAATTCTAAAAAGTACTTTTTATATCTGAACGTAGTTAACTGAATGTTAAAACGATGATGTTGGTCAAAAATCCTCACCGACACAACAAAAACAGATTTATGCGTGTGAGATCATTCAATAAAAAAATTATATTTTTAAGAGCTATTTAAGTGCAGTAACTCATAGCAGCAGATCAGAATTCACTCAATAAGGAAGTAATAGTATAAGATAGATTCTGATTGTATGCTATGAGATACTGCAAACTTAAAGCAGTTATAAAGCCTTAATTTTTTTTTTTACCTTAAAAGCGAAGTTCCACCCAAAAGTGGAACTTCCACTCATTTGTTTCCTCCCCCTCCGGTGCCACATTTGCCACCGTTCGGCGGGGGGAGCGGATACCTGTCCGCACTTCCGGGAGATCTCGCCACAGCGAATTACGCCATGAGCTCGGCTCCCTCCTCCTCCCTCTCTGCCACGGGGCCAGTAGGAGAGAAGAGCGGAGCCTTGCGCATGTGCAGTAGGGTTCCCGGCTTGAAGCCGTAAGGTTACACTGCCTGGATCCCTTACCCACAATGGTGGCAGCAGCACCCGACAGCTGATGGAAACCATAAACTCACACATATACATACATTAACTCATACACACTCACATACTGTACATACACACACATAGCCTTTAAAAAAAAAAACACAGCTTCCTGTACCTGGCTGACCAACATTTGGCACCTGCACCACTGAGTAAGATGCTTGTGTACACAGTACTGCATGGAAAGGAGACGGAGCGGGTTGGAACTCTGGAAGCAGCTTTCCCCTTGCACAGCTCTGCCCATTACTGCCCACTCCAGATCTGCAGTTCAGAATTTAAAGTCAGTTAATTAGTACACAGCCTAGACAGAGGCAGGACTGCCTCAAAACATATAGCGCTCCCCTGGCATCTTCTTGTGTCCGATGTCACTGACATGGTTCCCATGCTGTCAGAGGAGCTTCTATCATGTACAGGACTTGGTTGAGGTCAAGCTGACAAGAGGGCTTTCTCTTGCACCTCCTGTCCTGTTTCCCCTGAAGGTGGTGACAGGATATAACAGGGCATGGAGTGGCACGGATGCTTGCTTGGAAATCCTAGACAGAAGGTACTTGCAGCAGGTGTCAAGCAGCGGGTGGGCTCGTGGACTGGCAGATGCGGATACACACCAACAGGTACAGAACAGCAGGCAGACTGGTGGATTGGAAGAATTTTCGCTGATAGGTGAATGAAACCGGTCAGCGTGATGTCACCAGGCAACTCAGTTGATCCTGCCTGACCCACCCTGCCCAACTATTGGGACGCAGGCTGGCTTCGCAGGACTTCAGTCCTCCCGGGCTATTGGACTATGTAACTAGAAATGGCAAGCATGTACTACACACAGCATGAGAATTTGCTACAACCACCCTTCTGTGAGACAAGAGGTGGTAAGCATACTGATAAATAGTGGCTACATGCTGCTCATTGATTGCTATATGGGATTTATGTGTTGCATGCTCAGTCTTTATTCACCCAGCGACATGTGGCTGTGAATCTTCTGTCGGGGGGTTGACTTACACCAACTTTTGTGACTGGTTCTGCTGCTTATCCATAGACCTCATTCAAGGTATAGCCAGCTACTCCAATTTCCATCCCGCACTTATCTCATTGTGGTTCTATTGAACAATCAGTTTCAGCTGCATTCTATGGGAATTGTTATACCCTTCGATTTCAGAATTTCCAGGGTTGGTCTCTGTGGATAGAGTGATTCACCATTGGAAAAATCTCATCCTTTTTATCCCACTGTCTGTGGAAGAGCCCATGTATCCCTATAGACTTATTGCATTGTGGACTGTGTGTGGTGGTGTATGAGGTCTGCTGCCAGCAGGTGTCTGAGTTGTTTGACAACATTGTAATTTTTTAATGTTTGCACTAGTGGTAGTTTTTTGCATAAATTCATTTAATCATTTTCAATAAAGTTGTTTTTTTAAGTCCAGAGTGTTCCTTAATAAAGTTTATTGGTGATATTCAATCCCCATTTTTTTCAGACTGATGAATTGGCAGATGCAGGAACACAGCAACAGGTGCAGGACAGCAGGCAACAACCAAGCTGGTGAGCAGGGTCTCTGGTGGTCAGGCAAGCAGAAGTTGGAAATGGTTAAGTAGCAGAGGTACAGAATAGGATCCCAAGAAGAGTCAGGGCTAAGCCAGGGTTGGTACCAGGCGAGCAGAGAAGGCACTGGAATGGTAGGCGACTGGCAGAGTCAGGTCACAAGCCAGGTCAGCAATAAGATATCAAAAATTAGTCAAACAGGCTGGGAATACACAGAAACAAGCACAGGATCAGATCACAGATGGTAGAAACTGATGACCACTCAGAAATATTCTGGTCTATGAAGCCAGTTTAAAAAGGCAAGAGGGCACCAAATATTAACGCCTGCCCACACTAATGCACGTGTGCAGATACGTTAGTGAGTCAAGGAACATCTAGCGGTCACTCGCAAATTATTATTAGTAAGTGCACATCTTGTGTATAGGTTTACTACACTTAGATCACACCCTCTGCTGTCTGTTTGAATTTCTCTACAATGCCTACACAGTGTCAGTGATGAGAAAGTGTTTTTTTTTAAAGTGCTTATGGAAAAACTATATTGTGCATAGTTTGTGCACAAGTTCACTATAAGAATAACAACTCTAAGCAAGGCAAGAGAAAACACAGTGCAAATATGCCTACAGTGTAGTACAGCCAAAACAAACAGCTAAAATGCACTCACAAGAGCATGCACAGAAAGGTACTGGGGTGAGTTTTACCTTAAAGTGGATGTAAACCCGAATTTTTATTTATTTTTGCTGTCACAATGTAGTGTTTACTATTTCCTATCATCTGTGCCCAGTCTTTCCACAAAGAGTTAATCCAGCTCTGAGCAATCCTCTTTTCTTTTTTCAGTGAGATAAACGGACAAGCAGGAGAACTTTTGTCCGTTCCGCCCCCTTGCTGTGAATGACAGGTTATTCACATATCTCATGCACTAAGCCTGAAACAGGCATTATTTTTGAATTCCCACCCCCACTCCTTTTCTGAAGTCATGTGGTTACTTTTCTGGATTTTGACTGGATGTTAGTGTACATAGCAAAAGTTCAGTGTAAGGAATACACATGAGAAAATGCATGTTGACAAGGGGAGTGTAGAGGTGGGCGGGGAGTCTACTGACATCACAACTCCTCCCACCGAGCTCCAGACAACAGATCCACCCACAGAATCTGCAGTTTTTCAGGTCTCATTACAGACAGATGGGAGACATTTGACAGGTAAGGATACATGCAGGAGGCATGTATATCATTATAGATCAGCACTATGGCAGTAGTTTAGAAATGATGAGAGTGGGTTTACATCCACTTTAATGTAGTGAATGCATCAAAGTAAAAGAGTTTACAAAAAAGGCATTAATAGTGAAGTATTGAGTTTTAAGGGTCCATTCTCACCAGGTGCAATAGGACTGCTTTCGGCAGCTGTTCCAGCAAAGTCCCACTGGATTCCCAATGCAAGGGGGAAAACTTCCTGTCTCCGATGTGGCTGATTTATACCACTGTGTTGTGGTGGGGTGCGGGCTGTATGTGCTGAAAAAAAGTTCTGCATGCAGTAAATTTTTCCAGGGCAGTCAGGGTCACCGCACACTGATAGAACTCTATGAAATGAAAAACAAAAAAGTAAGCAGTGTGATGCATCAAAATTAGCACATCAACACTGCGCTGGTCTGGCTGGACCACACACCAGCCGCTGCTATGTAACAGGACCCTCAAAAGACTTCATCTTCACGGCTGGGTTCACACTTAATTTTTGATGCGACTCACAGCAGGGGTCTGGTGCTTCCCTGTTCCCAGTTTCAGGGACGAATCGGCCCCAAATTTTTGCCTGAATTTGGACCTGAAACTGAGCCAAAGACGCATAGGACCCCTGTGCAATCCGCTCTGCGGCCGCTGCGGAGATGTGTGAACCGGCTCCACTGAGAGCCAGTCACAGTCTCCTGTCATCCTTCAAATACTGCAGCTGCTGACTTTTAATATTAGGACACTTACCTTTCCAGTGATCCTGCAATGTTGGCACCACAGACAATTTTTCAATCAGCTCTCAGGTGCTGCGGCCGTCATTCCTTGTAAGGTAAACCGGCAAAGAAGCCTTGAGACTTCACAGCCGGATCCCTACTGCATGCATGAAGCGTGCTGCTCTTGGGGAATGTCCCAGCGGTGGAGGAAAGAGGAGGGTCGCCGAACTTGGGGGGGGTCTCACCGTGGCAAGGTCCACCCGGAAGTGGGGACGGGTACCTGTCAAAAACAGGTAACTGCTCCCCCGAAAGGTGCCAAATATGTTAGGAAGCAAACAAGCAGAGCTTTCCCTTTTGGGTGGAGCTCTGCTTTAAGTTTAGTGTGAAATAGAATCCATTGTCAAAAACTAGTTGACTTGCAATGCATTTAAGCTTCATAAATATTTTCCAACAGTATACCCCACAAAGTCTGCAGTAAATAACATAAACTTTGTCTCTCATCCATTTACTTCCCTTAACTACATTGCATTTACTTTTATGTTTTGGAAGTACTTTATACCTGGCAATCTCTAGCTCACCTTTAAATCAATCCTGGTATCATTCCTAAACATGTCACAGATACAAATTGCCAAGCATACACTACATTCTCTGTATTAGAGTACAGATGAAAAGAGAACAGCTCATCCTATGAATTGTCCAATCAGCTGTGAAGGAAGCTTTGAGAGGTGCCAACAGCCCCCAGGGAGGTGTAACAGCTCGGTGACATCTCCTTGTCACATCCAGCAAACCAGAAACTAGGATCAAACCTATTACACCCAGATTGAAGTAACACTGCTCCCAGCTGTGTCAGGTCCATGAACAGAAATGTAAAAACCGCTTAGAAATTGAATATTAACTCCAGTTCTAACGGTTGTTTAAATATTATTTTTATCCATAAAGGGCTAGTGGCTGCTCCTGATATGGTTGGCTTGTAGCCTGTCGTTATTGAAAAATGCACGCTTCATTTTTGAAGTGTCAGGATTTATCAAGAAGGGGATTACTGAGTTGTTCGCTGCGATTGGCTGACATGCTATTTGCTACACTGTACACGCATAATATCTTTCTCCGCAAAGCATGTCATCTAAGCATCTGTCACAAAAGCCAATACACAATTGGCTCAAAGAGTCCTTTGAAAGTGCTATTTTTAGAACTGGCTTATACATGTTTAATTTTTACACAAACTCAGTTTGTCTTTACCGAGGTATTTATTAAGCCGGCTTTGTTGTCTATTACAGTGTAAAGGTTATCTTCACATCATAAGAATACTAATGAACTATTTTTATTTCACATCCATCTCCATAAATGTTACTATATTGTTTACACACTGTTTTTTGTCTCTAGGCTGAGCTTCAGTTCTGTTACTGTATTACTAAGAAAAAAAATTCAAAGCCCAGGCTAATAGCTAAACACATACAGTACAAGGGAGCTATTTTAACTGCTAAAGGATTTGCAATTCTGTCCATGAAGTTCTGAGATTTACACTTCTCTTCCACGCAATATATCCCAATCTGGTAAAGTAGGAGACCTGACTTTTTTTCTGCAAAAGTTAATTAATACTTATAGGTCTTCCCTTCCCCAACCTGTGACTGGACAGTGAAAGGAGAAGAAGAAGAGTTCATCCCTTTGTCACACTGTTTTCCCGAAAGAAATGTGTCCGGTTCCTGCTGAACAGATGGCATTTTGATCCACGTATGGTTTCTGTGGTTGAACAGAAGACAATCTACCTATTGACTTTTGTTCAACCGCCCTGTAAGAAAATGTCTGCTCATTTAGTGCTGCAGGCTTTAGCCATCAGCATTGATTAGTGTATTCTGATAGTGGGGAAGTCTCCCTGATGTCAGAATACAAAGATCCAGTGCAGAGGATTCCCCCATCCACTTCAAATGTGTGGATGGGGAAATCGAGTCAGTTTTTTCATTCAAACTGAAAAATCTGACTTATCTATGACCAGTCTATTTAAGTCTCCCGGGATATTGGCATCACACATCCCAGGAGGATTCAGGCAATCCCAGCCTCACTACGGATGCCCCAGAAAAATCTCTGCGGCAGTGCCAGGAAATTGATATGTCCTTGCATCATATGCTGGCCTCCTGGTGATGTCACATGAGAAGATGAGGGTGCAGGACCCAAAGCTGTGGCTTACACCAGACAATGCTGGATTCAGTGGGTGAGTATGTTTTCTTGTGGACAACACATAATTATGAGTATAAGCATTATAGTCACAAGGAAAAAGAGAATCAGGGGGAGAGGGGGCAGGAGCTGGATCACGTTATTGTGCCAACCTGGTGTAACATGTTCCAAAGGTGAACTTAATCTTTAGGCTGGGTTCACACTATTGCGAATTTGGATTTCCCCGCATTCAATTTGCATGTCAGGAGTCTGTGACCGGCTCTCAATGGAGCCGGTTCACACAGCTCCGTGACGGCTGCTGAGCGAATTGCACAGGAGTCCTGTACTTCTTCTGGTCCGAATTCGGACCAAAATCGAATCAGGAAAAGGAGAACAGGGACGCACCGGACCCCTGCTGTGAGCCGCTCCGCACGGAGATGTGAACCCAGCCTGAATGGTGAGATGCAATGCAAAATTTGCACATCTTACTTTATACTGATCCTTAGGTGCAGGGGTCATCAACTCCCGAGCCGTGGCCCACTCCTGGACCGTGGCCTGTTTGCAGCCCCCATCACTGCTGTTCCGTGCTCAGAGCGGGGCTGCTACACTGAGGCGAGCGAGCAGATAATCTCTCACCACCCGCCTGCATCGCCACTCTTCCATGCTCACAGCGGGGCTGCTATAATGCTGGAGGTGAGGCGGGGGACTAGAGAAATTAGACCAGATTAGATCTCACTGCCCGCCCGCATCACTGCTTTTCCGCCCACACAGGCAGAACACTGCTACACTGCTAGAGGTGAGGCAGGGGAGCAGGAATATGAGATCTCTCACCGCCAGCCCCGCATAACTGCTTTTCTCCCTCACTACCCACTGCTCCAGGCTTGCCTCTGAACTAATGCACACGTCTATGCTGCCACCACTGCAGTGACAATCTTCATGTGGTGGCAGGTGACAATCCACATCTGATGGCAGGCCATGTGGCAAATGACAAGCTACATCTGATGGCAGGCAATGTGGCAAGGGACAAAACACATCTGGTGGCAGGCGACGTGGCAAGGGACAAAACACATCTGGTGGCAGGCGAAGTGGCAAGGGACAAAACACCTGTGGTGGCAGGTGACAAGCTGCATCTAAAGGCAGATGACGTGGCAAGTGTCAATCCGCATCTGGTGGCACATTCTGCATTATGGTGAGATGAACTATTTAATTTTACACTGAGCAAAATTATAAACAACACTTTTGTGTTTGCCCCTATTTATCATGAGCTGAACTTAAAGATCTATGACTTTTTCTATGTACACAAAAGGTCTATTTCTCTTACATATTGTTCACAAATCTGTCTAAATCTGTGTTAGTGAGCACTTCTCCTTTGCCAAGATAATCCATCCACCTCACAGGTGTGGCATATCAAGATGCTGATTAGACAGCATGATTATTGCACAGATGTGCCTTAGGCTGGCCACAATAAAAGGCCACTCTAAAATGTGCAGTTTTATCACACAGCACAATGCCACAGATGTTGCAAGTTTTGAGCGTACAATTGGCATGCTGACTGCAGGAATGTCCACTAGAGCTGTTGCCCTTGATTTGAATGTTCATTTCTCTACCATAAGCCGTCTCCAAAAGGCATTTCAGAGAATTTGGCAGTACATCCAACGGGCCTCACAGCAGCAGACCACGTGTAATCACACCACCCCAGGACCTCCACATCCAGCATCTTCAACTCCAAGATCATCTGAGACCAGCCACCCGGACAGCTGCTGCAACAATCGGTTTGCATAACCAAAGAATTTCTGCACAAACTGTCAGAAACCATCTTAGGGAAGCTCATTTGCATGCTCGTCGTCCTCATCGGGGTCTCGACCTGACTGCAGTTCGTCCTCGTAACCCACTTGAGCAGACAAATGCTCACATTGAATGGTGTCTGGCACTTTGGAGAGGTGTTTTCTTCACCAATTAATCCAGGTTTTCTCTGTACAGGGCAGATGGAGGACAGCGTGTATGGCTTTGTTTGGGTGAGCGGTTTGCCGATATCAACGTTGTGGATCGAGTGACCCATGGTGGTAGTGGGGTTATGGTATGGGCAGGAATACGCTATGAACAACGAACAGAGGTGCATTTTTAATGCACAGAGATACCGTGACAAGATCCTGAGGCCAATTGTTGTGCCATTCATCCACGACCATCACCTCATGTTGCAGCATGATAATGAACGACCCCATGTTGCAAGGATATGTACGTAATTCCTGGAAGCTGAAAACATCTCAGTTCTTGCATGGCCAGCATTAGGGATGAGCTTCGTGTTCGAGTCGAACATACGTTCGACTCGAACATCGGCTGTTCGATCGTTCGACGAAGATCGAACGATTTGGGCCGTTCGCGCCAAATTCGAGTGACGCGAACAGCCCACAATGCACTACGCCATCGCAGTGTCATCCAGGCGCTGTGATTGGCCAAGCATGCACTGTGACCCCGCATGCTTGGCCAATCACAGCGCCGGCAGCGAGGAGAGCAATGATTGGCCACAGGCAGGATGCCTGTGGCCAATTATTGCTGAGGGGGTTTAGTACACGCCCCACAATATAAAAGGCCACCAGCGCGGCGGCCTTGTGTAGTGTGTTCCGGAGCAGGGAAAGAGAAGCATAGGCAGGGACAGTGTAATTTTTTTTCCTTTACTAATCCTGGATTCCTTGTGTTTAGGGACAAATAAGGATAGGTAGGGAGAGTGTCAGTGTGTTATTCTGTGCTAAACCTTGTTTGTAGGGACAGAGAAGGACAGTGAGGGAAAGTGTCAGTGTGCTATTCTGTTCTAAACCAATCTTGCTGAACCATATTTGAAATCCTTGAGTTTAGGGACAGAGAGGTACAGTGAGGGAAAGTGTCAGTGAGCTATTCTGTTCTAAACCAATCTTGCTGAACCATATTTGAAATCCTTGAGTTTAGGGACAGAGAAGGACACTCGTGGAAACTATCAGTGTGCTATTCTGTGCTAAATCTTGTTTGTAGGGACAGAGAAGGACAGTGAGTGAAACTGACAGTGTGCTATTCTGTTCTAAACCAATCTTGCTGAACCATATTTGAAATCCTTGAGTTTAGGGACAGAGAGGTACAGTGAGGGAAAGTGTCAGTGTGCTATTCTGTTCTAAACCAATCTTGCTGAACCATATTTGAAATCCTTGAGTTTAGGGACAGAGAAGGACACTCGTGGAAACTATCAGTGTGCTATTCTGTGCTAAATCTTGTTTGTAGGGACAGAGAAGGACAGTGAGTGAAACTGACAGTGTGCTATTCTGTTCTAAACCAATCTTGCTGAACCATATTTGAAATCCTTGAGTTTAGGGACAGAGAGGTACAGTGAGGGAAAGTGTCAGTGTGCTATTCTGTTCTAAACCAATCTTGCTGAACCATATTTGAAATCCTTGAGTTTAGGGACAGAGAGGTACAGTGAGGGAAAGTATCAGTGTGCTATTCTGTTCTAAACCAATCTTGCTGAACCATATTTGAAATCCTTGAGTTTAGGGACAGAGAAGGACACTCGTGGAAACTATCAGTGTGCTATTCTGTGCTAAATCTTGTTTGTAGGGACAGAGAAGGACAGTGAGTGAAACTGACAGTGTGCTATTCTGTTCTAAACCAATCTTGCTGAACCATATTTGAAATCCTTGAGTTTAGGGACAGAGAGGTACAGTGAGGGAAAGTGTCAGTGTGCTATTCTGTTCTAAACCAATCTTGCTGAACCATAATTGAAATCCTTGAGTTTAGGGACAGAGAAGGACACTCATGGAAACTATCAGTGTGCTATTCTGTGCTAAATCTTGTTTGTAGGGACAGAGAAGGACAGTGAGGGAAACTGTCAGTGTGCTATTCTGTGCTAAACCAATCTTGCTGAAGCATATTGCAAATCCTTGTGTTTAGGGACAGAGAAGGATAGGCAGGGGACAGTGTCAGTGTCATTGTTGCTAAGCCTCCTGCACAGTATACACCTGAAGGTAGCCCTTATTGCTGTTTTTCCCATCTCCCTGCAGGCCATCCATTAAAATGTCTGGAAGGCAAACAAGGAGAGGCAGACAGTCAGGAGGCAAAAAAAGAGGGCAAGCAGGCTCTGTGTCTGGGGGAAACAGTGCTGGTCGTGGACGCGGTGCATTGTCATCAGCACATGGCCATGGGACACGCTTGTCCTTCTTTTCGGCAGCTGGACATGTTGAGCCACATCATGCCGAAGACTTGGTAGAGTGGATGACCAAGCCCACCTCATCCTCCTCATCCTCTCTCACCCAGGCTCAGGGTACTGGCAAAGCAGCTGCCAAAGCGTCCTCTTCGCTGGTATCATTATCTTCATTAGTCACTCCTTCCCTAGACCCACCATGTCCCCTTCCTGAGGAGTCCCCCGAACTGTTTGAGCACAGTGTTGGGTACATGCTCCAGGAGGATGCCCAGCGTTTCGAAGGATCTGATGATGATACCCAGCTAGAGGAAGGCAGTAGCGTGAGAGCAGAGAGAGGGGATGCTCAAGAAGGACACCAATCTGGCAGTCATGCTCCAGCAGCTGCAGCATAATGCCAGATTGGCTCCAGTGATGAGGAGGGAGGGGATGATGAGGTCACTGACTCCACGTGGGTGCCTAATAGGAGAGAGGAGGAGGAGGATGAGGAGGAGGCACATCTCCAACGAGGCAGGATGCCCTTGAGTGGCCAGCGTATGGGCAGCACACCGACGGAATCACACCGCAGAGCTCCGCCTGTGCAGGGCGCTGCCTCTGCCCGTCATTCAAAAAGTTCTTTGGTGTGGGCCTTTTTTGAGGCGAGTGCATCAGATCGCACAGCTGCTGTTTGCAACATATGTCTCAAGCGTATATCGCGTGGCCAAAACATCAGCCGCTTGGGCACCACATGCTTGATCAGACATATGTTGACCTGCCATGCAGCTCGTTGGCAAGCCTACCTTAAAGACCCACACCAAAGAAAAAAGCGGACCTCTCCTTGCACCACATCAGCTGGGATCTCAAAACCCACTATACCTTCAGTCCTCTCTGAAACCTGCACTGAGAGGAATGAAGGTGTAGAATTAGGTGTGTCACAGCCCAGTACTTGCGGCCACTCTGCTAGCAGTAAACCGACGTCCGATTCTAGCAGGCAAATTTCCCTGCCCCAGCTGCTGGACCGTCGAAAGAAGTTCACTCCCAGCCATCCACATGCCCAGCGGTTGAATGCTAGCTTGGCTAAATTGCTAGCGCTTCAACTGCTGCCTTTTCAGTTGGTAGACTCGGCCCCCTTCCGTGAGTTTGTGCAATGTCCGGTTCCTCAGTGGCAGGTTCCCAAATGCCACTTTTTCTCACGGAAGGCGATTCCGGCTCTCTACAGGCATGTGGAAGGCAATGTCTTGGCCTCGCTGGACAGGGCGGTCAGCGGTAAGGTGCATATTACAGCTGACTCATGGTCCAGCAGGCATGGACAGGGACGTTACATTTCTTTCACGGCCCATTGGGTCACTCTTTTGGCAGCTGGGAAGGATGCAGGACAAGGTGCAGTAGTGTTGGAGGTTGTTCCACCGCCACGCCTCCAAAATGCTACTACTGGTTGTGACACACCTCTCTCCTCCACCCCTCCTCTTCTTCTTCCTCCATGGCCTCTTCCTGTGGTTTGTCCTTGGAACCAGCGGTGCTCCGTAGGCGTTCAAGGGGCTACGCAAGTACGCAGGCAAAAAGATGCCATGCCGTGCTTGCGTTGGTGTGTTTGGGGGACAGGAGCCACACTGGGGCAGAGGTCCTGTCTGCTCTGCAGGGGCAGGCCGAGAGGTGGTTGACGCCATGCCAGCTTAAGCCAGGAATGGTGGTTTGTGACAATGGCACCAACCTCCTCTCCGCCCTCCGACAGGGACAACTGACCCATGTGCCCTGTATGGCTCACGTCCTTAACCTGGTGGTGCAGCGGTTCTTGGGCAGGTACCCGGGCTTACAGGATGTTCTGAGGCAGGCCAGGAAAGTCTGTGTGCATTTCCGCAGATCTTATAATGCCAGTGCTCGCCTGGCTGAGCTGCAAAAGGAGTTGAACCTGCCCAAGAACCGCCTTATATGTGACATGCCCACCAGGTGGAACTCAACGTTGGCCATGCTGCAGCGGCTGCACACGCAGCAGAGGGCCATCAATGAGTACCTGTGCAACTACGGCACCAGGACAGGGTCAGGGGAGCTCGGGTTTTTTTCACCACGCCAGTGGGGCATGATCAGGGATGCATGCACTGTCCTGGCACCAATTGAGGAGGCCACGAGGATGGTGAGCAGTGACAGTGCATGCATCAGTGACACTGTACCTCTTGTCCACCTGTTGGAGCACACGCTGCGGATCATGTCGTCCTTAGTGACCCAGAGGACTCCGGACTGAATGCCTCAGCTAACCTACGCTGCATGGCCTCCCTGATCCTGCAAAGTCTGCGGAAGGATCCTCGTATTCTTCGGATCAAGGAGAGGGACCATTACTGGCTGGCCACTCTCCTTGATCC
Source organism: Rana muscosa (assembly GCA_029206835.1). NCBI lineage: Eukaryota > Metazoa > Chordata > Amphibia > Anura > Ranidae > Rana > Rana muscosa. The sequence continues at coordinate 541,216,405 of CM055117.1, read as the reverse complement.
ACGGTACAAGGGTAAGATTGCGGACCTTATGTTACCGTCGCAGAGGGAGCAGAGGATGAGACAACTCCGGGAGGCCTTGCAGAAAGGTCTGTGCAACGCGTTCCCAGAGACTGGGAGGTTACAAACTCCTGGTCCTGGACAACGAGTTGCTGAGGCTTCGGGCAGTCAAAGAAGGAGCGGTGGAGAAGGTGGCCGTCTGACCGATGCGTTCAGACAATTCTTTAGTCCGCAGCCCCAAAGTATGATCGGTTCCAGCAACCATCGCCAGCGTCTGATATACATGGTGCAGGAATACCTAGGGGCAAGGTCAGACTTGGACACCTTCCCCACCGAAAATCCTCTGGCTTACTGGGTCTTGAGGATGGATCACTGGCCAGAGCTTGCACAGTATGCAATTGAGCTACTGGCCTGTCCTGCATCCAGCGTTCTTTCAGAACGCACATTCAGTGCTGCTGGAGGATTTGTCACGGATCACAGGGTGCGCCTGTCCACCGACTCGGTTGATCGACTGACTTTCATCAAGATGAACCAGTCTTGGATCACCACCAGCTACCACACACCTGATGCTGATATAACAGACTAATTGATTTTAAAATGTCACATCCCTTCAAGACTGATGCTGATGCTGAGTTCCTGTGCTGTTATGTTGACTAGCTATCCTCCTCCTTCTCCTCAATGATCCGATTAATGATGATAGCTTGGAAGATCATTTTGGTTTATGGGTGCCGCCACCAGTGGCTAAGGCCCAATTTTTCAGCCCCTGTTTAACAGGGGCGTGTAATTACAATTTTTGATGCAATACTTTGCAACAGGCCTCATTGCTGTGCTCCAAGTACAGTATCTGTGAGGGGTTGCAGTGTTGTGCCACCAGTGCCTAAGGCCCAATTTTTCAGCCCCTGTTCAACAGGGGCATGCAATTATAATTATTGATCTAATAATTCACAGCAGGGCCCATTGCTGCGCCCACCAAGAGTAACTGTCAGGCCTTACAGTGTTGTGTCAACACCACCACCACCACCACCACCACCACCACCACCAAAGGCCCAATTTTTCAGCCCCTGTTCAACAGGGGCATGCAATTATAATTATTGATCTAATAATTCACAGCAGGGCCCATTGCTGCGCCCACCAAGAGTAACTGTCAGGCCTTACAGTGTTGTGGCACCAGCACCACCCTCAAAGGCCCAATTTTTACTACCACTGTTCAACAATTATATGTTATTACAATTCCTGATATAATAGTTGACAGCAGGGCATTCCAGCACCCACCAAGAGTAACTGTGAGTGCTTACAGTGTTGTGCCAACACCAACACCTAAGGGGCCAATTTCTGCAGAGTATATACGGCAGGTCCCTACTTTCAAACATCCAACTTACAAACGACTACTACTTGCAAACGGAAGAAGACAACAGGAAGTGAGAGGAAATCTACCCCTTGGAAGGAAAATTCTCTCCTGTAAGAATTAATATGGGAGAAAGGTGTCTCCTCTCTACTGATGCTTTATCACCAATCCTTGTTTCAATAAAAACACCACATTTCAAAAACAGTTGTCATTGGGACGCAAAGTGAGGTGAAATGTTCTGAACAGGGGCACAGACAGCAAAACAAATGTTACAGGGGTGATAACCCTTCCCTATGTTTTCCAAAAAGCTTAAAAATAGGTATTTGGGCTGGAGCTACATTTAAACAATGTAGCTGTTCAAAATTACAAACAGATTCTACATAAGAACAAACCTACAGTCCCTGTCTTGTATGCACCGCCTGTATACGGCTGTTCAGAGTATATAGGGCCTTTTTTATTTTGTGTGCGGGGTTCCCCTTAATATCCATAAAAGACCCAAAGGGGCTGGTAATGGGCTGGGGTAGGGGGGGGGGGGGGTTGATGGGGTAGCTATGCCATTTTTCTTAAAGATTTTCATCCATATTACCGGGACCAGACATTACATTAAAGCCGCAAGCAGTTTTAAATGGCTTTTTTTTCCTTTAGAAATGTTATTTTGTGCAGGGACAGTTCAAAACACGGGAAACACGTGGCACTTCACAGGCATACTTTAGACACCCCCCAGGTACAATATTTAAAGGAATATTTGACTTTTTTTTTCACTTTATGCATCATTAAAATGACTGCTCCCGGAAAACGTCCGTTTTTAAAACTTCTTTTTGCATTGATACATGTCCCCTGGTGCAGAACCCGGGTTCCCAAACTCTGTTTAGGACAATAACATGGATAATAGTCGTTATAATTAGCACTTTAGAATCCGAACGTTCGCATCCATTGTATTTAATAGGGTTCTAATGTTCGTGCGAACTTTCGGTCCGTTCGCGGGTTCTGGTGCGAACCGAACCCGGGGGTGTTCGGCTCATCACTAGCCAGCATACTCACCGGACATGTCACCCATTCAGCATGTTTGGGATGCTCTGGATAGGCGTATAGGACAGCGTATTCCAGTTCATGGCAATATCCAGCAACTTCGCACAGCCATTGAAGAGGAATAGGCCAACATTCCACAGGCCACAATCAACAACCTAATCAGCTCTATGCAAAGGAGATGTGCTGCACTGCCTGAGGCAAATGCTGGTCACACATACTGACTGGTTTTCAGACCCCCCCCCCCCCTGACCCCACAATACAGTAAAACTGCACATTTTAAAGTGCCCTTTTATTGTGGCCAGCCGAAGGTACACCTGTGCAATAATCATGCTGTCTAATCAGCATCTTGATATGCCACACCTGTGAGGTGGATGAATTATCTCTGCAAAGGAGAAGTGCTCACTAACCCAGATTTTGACAGATTTGTGAATAATATTTGAGAGAAATAGGCCTTTTGTGTACATAGAAAAAGTCGTAGATCTTTAAGTTCAGCTTGTGATAAATAGAGGCAAACACAAAAGTGTTGTGTTTATAGTTTTGCCCAATGTATATTACATTGTAATAATAGAAATAATGCGCTTCAATCATCCTGACACCAAATCAACCATGGTGTTGGAATGATTGAAGCGTTTACACCAGCCATTGCCCGAGATAAATTGTCTGCAAAAAGTTGCATACACCTCCATCGGGCCTTGGCACAATTTTCTTTCACAACGCCGGTCCTCGGTGCCAAAAAGGTTGGGGACCACTGCTTTAGGGTACCACTACAGCTACACGACAAGCTTTGTGCCAGAGATTTAATTAAGCAAAAGTATTTTCCAAAAATGCTGCTTATTAGAACTGGCTCATTGTTTCCCCATTTACTCTCTATTACTTTACTTCACTACCGGTAGGTGAAACAGACCTTCTCGCCAAGCAGATCTCCACACTATACTGGTGCAACTGGCAAAATTGACTAATCTTATCTTTATTGATGTGATTTGTTATAAATAATTTTTAATTCAAAGAATTTATTTTTTGTCAAATTGCAATTTTACTTGATTATGATCCTGCATAGTTGTCCAAGGATCAAATAAATTGTGATTCCAGGCATAATTATCTTCATAATAGACAAATCTGCTTGTAAATACAGTATTCAGACAAAAAAGAAATAGTGTGATTATCTAGAAAAAAAAGTTCATGGATGTTGTATGATTAATACAGTTTTTGCATTTTTTGATCATCTTATTTATCAGTTTAGCTTAATCCACAGTGCTCATTTAAAGAGAATCTATAATGGACTGGAGATCAATTGTACATTTTAGCTGTTTTTAAATTGATACGATTACAAACTGCAGAGCTGTTTGCTTTGAGGCACAATTTGTCTGATTGGAACATTGTCTGATAAAGGATGAGACACTGAGATGAGTCACCGCTAATGTGTCTTGGAGATGTGTAAAAAGAAGATTTTCAAAGAGCTTAAAACAAATTGTAAAGGGGGGGGGGGAGTAAAGTTCCTTTTACTAATATGGCTAATGTGCTTACATGCCCATTTAGGGAGTACTGTGGTGTACTCGCCCAAATAACATTTGTTCCACTGTTCCTGTGAATACCTTTTCACTACATTACTCTCTTTCCTGTGGAAAGTGTTTAGGTGCTGGATGTTTTTATATTAGGCACCTGTGGTTATGGTATATAGTAATACAAATGTATCATAATTCAATAAAACTACACAAAGTAAAAATATAAAATAAAAAGCAATCTTTACGGACCAATAGCTCTTTGCAAGTGCTAGTACAAAGGTGCACAGCAAGTTTTCTCCACAAGATCCTCTAGAAATGTAGCTGTTGCTATTCACAGCTTAATCTGTCGCTAAAAATACACTTCCTCCTAGGAAACTGTTCACTAAATCAACTTGTGATTCAGTAATAACACATAAAACCTTCACTGAATGCCAGTACTTACAGTTAGGAAACATATGTATACAAGCTTTTTTTGAATCCCCCTTTTCTTAACACTTTTTTTATGGGTTGCTTGCTGAGCTTGCTGTTGGTAATGTGGTTGTAACCCTAAAAACAAAAAAAAAAATCCTGTTAATTTAAAGCATGATTAATAGCATAGTGCTTGTGCAGTGTTATTTGTCCCATTCTATGCTGTAAAATACCTGGTTGATCCTGCCTGTTCCTGTGTGTGCTGGCCACGGTAATATTGGCTGCTGATACATGATACCATGGTCAGTTTATGTCCCTTTGTCATCCCTCTGTGTGGTCAGTTTCTCCCTCACCCCCTTCAGCCTTCTCTTTAAGCTTAATAGTCTGTGTAGTGTGAGCTGATCTCCTCTCCGCCCCTCACCTGCTGCTGCTATTACACTGCAATATCATAACATAACATAAAGACTTGTATCCCCTCTGTTTATAAAAACATAAACTACAGTGTGTGTGTGTGTGTGTTTTTTGAAAAGGATAAATACCTAAATACCTTCTCTCACACCACAGCTGTGCAGTCATGTGATCTCCCTCTGCTAGCTGGCTGACGTCAGAGGGGAATCTCACTCCCTCCCGCTGCTCTCCTTGGATCGGGGGAAGGAGAGTGGCGGGGGGGGGTCACGTGACCACACAGAAGCAATTGGGGAAAAGGTATTTAGCATTATTATTTAAAAAAAAAAAACACACACACACTGTAGTTTATGTCTTTATAAACCAGAGGGGATACCAGTAAGTTATTAATGTGACTTTACAACCCCTTTAACCGCTTAAACGCTCACGGCATATATACGACTGGCTCGTACAGGCACAATCACGTACCTGTACGTGGCGCTTTAACTGCCTGCCGTGTGGTCGCGCACCTCGCCACCGGCGGCGCACTCACGACACTGCAGTCATCCCCGTGAGTCGGAACGCGGGTCCCGCGGACTCGATCGCCGCAGGGATCCCCGCGATCGTCTCACGGAGGGATGGAGCGGGGAGATGTTAGTGTAAACACAACATCTCCCCGCTCGCCTACTGACACTGTCACCGATCTCCACTCTGTGTAATCAGAGCGGAGATTGGTGACATGTCACTCGTAGCCACGCCCCCCCTCAGTTGGAATCACGCTCTTAGGCACACTTAACCCCTTCAGTGCCCCTGGTGGTTAACCCTTTCACTGCCAGTGTCATTTTTACAGTAACCAGTGCATTTTTATTGCACTGATCACTGTAAAAATGACAATGGTCCCAAAAATGTGTCAAAAGTGTCCGATGTGTCCGCCATAATGTCGCAGTCATGAAAAAAAATCGCTGATCGCCGCCATTACTAGTAATAAAAAAAAAAAAGAATAAAAATGCCTTAAAACTACCCCCTATTTTGTAAACGCTATAACTTTTGCGCAAACCAATCAATAAATGCCGATTGAGATTTTTTTTTACCAAAAAATATGTAGAAGAATATGTATTAGCCTAAACTGAGGAAAAAAAATGTTTTTTTAATATCTTTTTTTGGGGAAATTTATTATAGCAAAAAGTAAAAAATATTGCATTTTTTTTTCAAAATTGTTGCTCTATTTTTGTTTATAGCGCAAAAAATAAAAAGAGAGATTAAATACAACCAAAAGAAAGCTCTATTTGTGGGAAAAAAATAATGTCAATTTTGTTTGGGAGCCACGTTGCACGACCGTGCAATTGTCAGTTAAATCTATGCAGTGCCGAATCTCAAAAAGGGGCCTGGTCTTTATGCTGTGTATTGGTCCGGGGCTTAAGTGGTTAAGGCAATCTGTCACAAACTAGAGCTTTCAGTGAAACTTGCATGCCAAAACAGTCAGAACATTCAGAGATACAGACAGCTGAAGATGTATACACTTTCCAGTAGTAATTGAGCTTAGTGCTGCCTCATCCACCTCCTGAACCTATATGTTAGACCTCTTTCATACCTTTCATACCTTTCCGTTTTGGTGCATTACATTGTAAGGCAAGTTGCATTTGAGATAAGTTTGGTGTTAATATATGCATTAAAGCCTTTTTCTAGGCCACACTCACACACACACAACTCCCTGTAACTATTTCCTGGCATTAAAAAAACACGACTTAAATGTAATTTACTCAAAAATACCTGGCCACGTGACATTCTAGTCCAAAGTCTTCCCTTTTCTACCATGGTTGTCCATGCCGCCATCACCACATTCAGTGTAGGGTTCTACACTGACATTCACTGTAGGGTTCTAAGAGAGACAACAGTGATGACATCAGCATAAGGTGAACAGTGGGAAATGACTAACATCTGCAGTGCTGGATAACCACTGCTGGCAAGGGATACACATGTATAAGACTGCTTTAGAAGGCGTTTAAAAAAAATGCTGAAATGGTAAGGGGGTGTATAGATTGCAACCATACTCTAATTTTTCTAACAGTACACCACCAGCTGTAGCACTGATCGGGTGTGTTTCACTACCCATAGCTGCTCTTATATGCCAGCTTGACCAATTTGCTGTCTTTAAAACTCCTGTATTTCCACCTAGTGGATTCTGCCATCTTTTAATAATTAGTGGCTTTTGCTGTACCACTTTGGCAGATTCCCAGCCACTAGAGATGGGCCGAACACCCCCCTGTTCCGTTTACAGCAGAACTCCCGAACAGGGGAAAAGTTTTGACCCAAATGGTGAATCCCATTGAAGTCTATGGGAGCCGAATAGGAAAAATAAAATGTGCCCATTTTGAAGGCTTATATGTAGGGATGAGCCGAACACCCCCCGGTTCGGTTCGCAGCAGAAAAATTTGTTCGAACACACGAACACCGTTAAAGTCTACGGGACACGAACATGAAAAATCAAAAGTGCTCATTTTAAAGGTTAATATGCAAGTTATTGTCATAAAACGTGTTTGGGAACCTGGGTCCTGCCCCAGGGGACATGTATCAATGCAAAAAAAAGTTTTAAAAACGGCTGTTTTTTCGGGAGCAGAGATTTTAATAATGCTTAAAGTTAAACAATAAAAGTGAAATATTCCTTTAAAATTCGTACCTGGGGGGTGTCTATAGTATGGCTGTAAAGTAGCGCATGTTTCCCGTGTTTATAACAGTCTCTGCACAAAATGACGATTCTAAAGGAAAAAAAGTCATTTAAAACTACTCACCTACTCAACTACTCACTTACCAGGCCCTTATCCGAGCACGCAACCTGGCAGGCCGCAGGAAAAGAGGGGGGCTGAGAGCGCCCCCCCTCCTAAACTGTGCCAGGCCACATGCCCTCAACATGGGGAGGATGTCCCCATGTTGATGGGGACAAGGGCCTCATCCTCACAACCCTTGCCTGGTGGTTGTGGGGGTCTGTGGGCGGGGGGCTTATCGGAATATGGAAGCCCTCTTTAACAAAGGGGACCCCTAGATCCCGACCCCCCTATGTGAATTGGTAACGGGGTACATTGATTGTACCCCTACCATTTCACCCAAAAAAGTGACAGAAAAGGTAAAAAAAAACACACAGCTTGGGACAATAGGTAAAAAGGGGAAGGAGAGCTGCGCACAAAGATTGAAAACAACAACAATAATGTAACATTAGAGTGCAAAAAAATGTCCATAAAGTGAATAAAACTCAAAGTCCATAAATTGAGTGCAGAAGTTGCGGTGGTCAACCATATGACGGTGTAGTAAGTAGAAAGAGTGAACTTCAAAAATAACACCACAATCACACGTGTCCACCACCAGATAGATAAACTGCTTACCAGGAGGTAAGCTGTGTAAAGCCTGTATTTGGTATCACTCCTGGATGGCAGCGAACTCCAACTCACAGCGGTGAAGGAAGGAAACCAAAATGGATGGGCTCAATGCACTGAACGATGCAGGACCAGCAATCATGTACCCATAAATAAAAAACTCACATAGTGTGATACAGACTAAAAAGTGGATTTAATAATAAAAGTTGCACTTACATAATAGCAGATAAAACGTTCATTAATAGAAAAGAGCTGGCCGGCATGCAGACACCAGTCCACGAGCGATGACGTCAGCACGCCAGCCTCCCAACGTACGTTTTGCTACAGATTAGCGTCGTCATGGGGAACGGGCGAAGCACTGACTTATCGCATCTAAATAACATAGCAGTAGAACCAAGCCTCGATGTGAGTCATTAGGCTGCAACCAATTAACCCCTCGAGTGGAGATACAAAGCCTGTAATAAAACTAAACAAGGCAAGGACACCTGGAATGGTAGGACAGAGACTGAATTTACATTAGTTAAATAATAACAGAATGAATTAAAAAATGTCTGAAGCACAAGGCAATAGACAAAATCATGTTATAGGCACCTAGTGGTGAGAATGAGAGGACAAAACTATTGATCAACAGGAAACCTAATACACTGGAATATGAATGGTAGAAGATATACTGTATATATAATTTGAATGAATATTCGGTACGTGTATTATAGGGTGCTAAAAGACGCACCACAGGAGTCAGAAGACACCTGAAACGAATATAGGACACAAAACATAAGAAGGGGGATGAATAAAAAAGAAAGAATATGAATGGATCACTGTCAATGGGGATCCACATTGACGACGTGTTGTAACACGAAACGTGCGTCGGGAGGTGTACGTGCTGACGTCATCACTTAGGGACAGGTTACTGCAGACCGGCCGGTCGATATGTGCATTTGATTCGTTCTTTATGTAAGTGTTTACCTTTTTTTAATAAAAAGTTTTTATGGTAATGCACTATTGAGCTCCTTCTGTTTTGGAATACTCGCTGGTATATGATCCCCTGGTGGACTTCATTGGACCTTGTTTCTCATCCCCAAAGATTGCTGATGGGCCCATTGTTTTCTTACCTCTGGTAAGCAGCCTATGTTATTGGTGGTGGACACGGATGTTGCATGTACCATTGGAACCTCAATCTTCTACTGCTTCTATCTCTTAACGGTCCACCCTCAACCTTTGGATTTTCAGTTTTCATGGGACTTCACTTTCACTCATCCAGTTTTTGATTGATATTCATTTATCATTTATGGACTTATATTTTGTGTGTTTTATTACACGTGTTTATGACTGGTGTTACCATCAGTCTCTTCATAATTTAGCGCATCTGTTGATACTCATTGATGGCCCTCTGCTGTGTGTGCAGCCACTGCAGCATGGCCAACGTAGAGTTCCACCTGTTGGGCATGTCACAGATTAGGCGGTTCTTGGGCAGGTTGTATTCCTTTTGCAGGTCAGCCAGCTGAGCACTGGCATTATATGACTGGTGGAAATGCCCACAGAGTTTCCTGGCCTGCTTCAGGACCTCCTGTAAGCCCAGGTACCTGCCCAAGAACCGCTGCACCACCAAGTTAAGGACGTGAGCCATACAGGGCACATGGGTCCCTGTCGGAGGGCAGAGAGGAGGTTGGTGCCATTGTCGGAAACCACCATTCCTGGCTTAAGCTGGCGTGGCGTCAACCACCTCTGAGCCTGCCAGTGCAGAGCTGACAGAATCTTTGCCCCAGTGTGGCTCCTGTCCCCCAAGCACACCAGCTCAAGCACCGCATGGCATCTTTTTGCCTGTATAATTGCGTAGCCCCTTGAACGCCTACAGAGCACCGCTGGTTCCGAGGACAAAGCACAGGAAGAGGCCATGGAGGAAGAAGAAGAGGAGGAGGGGGTGGAGGAGAGAGGTGTGTCAGAATCACCACTAGTAGCATTTTGGAGGCCTTGTACCGGAACAACCTCCAACACTACTGCACCTTGTCCTGCATCCTTCCCAGCTGCCAGCAGAGTCACCCAATGCACTGTGAAAGATAGGCATCGTCCCTGTCCATGCCTGCTGGACCATGAGTCAGCGGTAATATGCACCTTACCGCTGACCGCCCTGTCCAGTGAGGCCAAGACATTGCCTTCTTCATTCCTTTCAGTGCAGGTTTCAGAGAGGACGGAAGGTATAGTGGGGTTGGAGATCCCAGCTAATGAGGAGCAAGGAGAGGTCCGCTTTGTTCTTTGGTGTGGGTCTTTTATGTATGCTTGCCAATGAACTGCATGGCAGGTCGACATATGTCTGGTCAAGCACGTGGTGCCCAAGCGGCTGATGTTTTGGCCACGCGAGATACGCTTCAGACATATGTTGCAAATGGCAACGGTGCGATCTGCTGCACACGTCTGAAAAAAGGCCCACACCAAAGAACTTTTGGAATAATGCGCAGAGACAGCAGCGCCCTGCACATACGGAGCTCTGCGGTGTGATGCAGTCGGTGTGCTGCCCTTAAGCTGGCCCCTGGAGGGCATCCTGTCTCATTGGAGATGTGCCTCCTCCTCCTCTCTCCTATGAGGCACCCACGTGGAGTCAGTGACCTCATCATCCCCTCCCTCCTCATCACTGGAGCAAATCTGGTAGTATGTTGCAGCTGGGGGAACATGACTGCCAGATAGCTGTCCTTGTTGGGCACCCCCTCTCTCTGGGCTCACGTTACTACCCCTTCTCTCTGGGCTCACGTTACTGCCTTCCTCTAGCTGAGTTCCATCATCGGAGCCTTCAAAACACTGGGCATCCTCCTGGAGCATGTACCCAACACTGTGGTCAAACAGTTCGGGGGACTCCTCAGGAGGACATGGTGGGGCTAGGGAAGGAGTGACTGATGCCATTGAGCCGAGGGAAGAGGCCGCTTTGGCAGCTGCTTTGCCAGACAAAGTACCCTGAACCTGGGTGAAAGAGGATGAGGAGGATGAGGACGGCTTTGTCATCCACTCTACCAAGTCTTGGGCATGTCGCGGCTCAACATGGCCAACTGCCGAGAAGGACAAGCGGCCACGTGCTTATGAGGATGCACTGTGTTCACGACCAGCACTGTTGCCTCTAGACACAGAGCCTGCTTGCCCTCTTTTATTGCCTTGTGACTGTCTGCCTCTCCTTGTTTGTCTTCCAGACATACTAATGGCCTGCAGTGAGATGTAGCTGCACAAAGGTGGGAGATATAGAGATTATATATATTGATTATACAAAGGAAAATAATTGTGGGACTTTGTAGGCACAGAAATAGACTGATTTAGAAAAATATAACAACATTTATTGAGATAAATACAAGGATGCAATTCTAAAAAGACCTATAAAAGCAAGAAAAAATATGCATATAAACATTCAAAATCAATGCAATAGCTGTTTGGATAGCCACACTAGTAGCGGGACCTTGGGAAGAAAATCTTTATATAGTGGCAAAGTCCTGAAAAGTGGCTGAACACCAGCAGCAAAGGATTTTCAAGTTGCATTGATCAGAACCAAAGGCTTGACATGTTTCACGTGCGAACACGCTTCTTCAAAAGCATAGCATATTTAACTAGCAAAGGAAAAAAAGAAAAGAATTAGAACAATAATGCTTCAATATATATATATATATATATATATATATATATATATATATATATATATATACACATACACACACAGTATCAAAAAACAAACAAAAAGAAAAATGCACAAGTGCTGGGCAAAGATCGGGGGTACGTCAGTAGGAGCAAACACAAGGTAAGTGAAACAACCAAAGAGAGACAAATCGAACATCAAGGGGACGTGGATAATATTGTATTAAAAGTATAAACGTATCGACTGAAGTAGTCGCTAGAGATAAGTAAAATTATATAAGTAAATAAGGAGACAGTGCCAAAAAGTGCAAACAGTCATAGATAGTAGCTAGATGTCAAAAAGACTTACTGAACAAAAAATCTAGAAGGCCCTTAGTGTTAATAATGGTAATACATACAAGCAATACTTACTGCAGTATAAAGTAAACATAGTAGGCCATATAAAATACAAGAACAGCGCCCAGTGGGCAAGATCCAGGGAGGTACTAGATGTAGGCCGAGCTGGTGAGTAGTTAAATGAGGAATGCAGATAGACTAGTAGTGAATACGGCTAAAATGCAAAAACAAAGAACATGGCAGATTATTTAGCTGTCATAGATAAATATGTCTTAATGACCAATTAAGATAGAAAAATTATCAAAATGTTAGGTGCATAGAGTAAACTCACCAAGGTAGCACAGGCTATCAAATAAATAACCTTTGCGGGTATTCCCAGGGGTCTAGGGGGAAAAAAGCACCCCAAAGTGTATCCAGAAATCGTTGTTGACTATATACTATTATAAAACTGATTATAATGCAGCTATCAGAATCAACTGCCTGCTGTGGTATTAGTATGAGAAAATCAGCAATTGTCTTCAGTTAGTTTTAGGTGCACACTGTGCAGAGGACACAGTACACTAACTGAAAATACTTGCAGCTCTCTGCCTGTGGATTTATTATGAGAACACCACCAATTGTATTCAGGTTCCTTTAGGTGAACGTCAATAAAAAACACACACAGAATGTCCAAGCTCAACTTACCAACCAATCAGCAAGAAAACAAATTCACCTGTCTAACAGTACGTTTAAAAACAGGGGTTTAGTTGCACGCATTTGCAAATACATGTGTAAGCTGCAGGCCCCGTCAAGGCTCCCTGTATGCTGCAGTCCTAACATGTGCTTCCATTGAGGAGACCTTAAATTTTAGAGTTAGGACTGCAGCATACAGGGAGCCTTGACGGGGCCTGCAGCTTACACATGTATTTGCAAATGCGTGCAACTAAACCCCTGTTTTTAAACGTACTGTTAGACAGGTGAATTCGTTTTCTTGCTGATTGGTTGGTAAGTTGAGCTTGGACATTCTGTGTGTGTTTTTTATTGACATGCGTCCGCCCATCCAGTGCTCCTTGCTGTGAAGACCAGTCATAGATTGGGGCAGTGACATTTTTGTTATATCCTTTAGGTGAACGCTGTGCAAAGGACAGAAGTACACTAAATGAAATTAATGCTGCTCCCTGCCTGTGGTTTTATTATGAGAACACCACTAATTGTATTCAGGTAAGCTTTAGGTGAACGCTATGCAAAGGACACAGTACACTAAGTGAAACACTGCAGCTAGCACAATCACCTGCCTGCCTGTCACAGTATAGAGAATGACAGGAACGGATCTAGCTAAACTGAATATAGTGTATAAATATATATACACACACACACAACACCTAGGATGCATATATATCCTCTACACACTGTAACTGCAGCTAACTGACTCGCCTGCCTGCTCTAACTCAAATCAAAATACACTGTCTCTCTCTCTCCGTCTGTATTTTAACCAACACCGCAACACACTACACAAGGCCGACTTCCAGGCCGCCTTATATAGTGTGGGGCGTGTACTAAATCCCCTGAGGCATAATTGGCCAAAGCCACCCTGGCTTTGGCCAATTATGACTCTTCGTTTTCTGCGCGCTGTGATTGGCCAAAGCATGTGGGTCATAGTGCATGCTTGGCCAATCATCAGCCAGCCATGCACTGCCGCAGTGAATTATGGGCTGTGACGTGCCACTCGAATTTGGCGCGAACGGCCGATAATGTTCGCAATTCGGCGAACAGCCGATGTTCGAGTCGAACATGGGTTCGACTCTAACTCGAAGCTCATCCCTACTATCTATCGATACAACCTCATTCAGGGACTTCTGTAGAGAGACATTGGAATAACCCTTTTCTCAAAAACGTTCAGTTAGAACTTCCGCCTGCATCAGAAATTCATTGTTGTCTGAACAATTCCTCTTTAGGTGTAAGTATTGGCTTTTAGGGATTGACTTGAGCCAAACTTCATGATGGCAACTCCCAACAGGGATGTAAGAATTCCTGTCGGTACTTTTGAAGTATGTCGAGTTAGTGAATTGACCATCTCTAATGCCAATACGTAGGTCCAAAAACGTAATCTCGGTCTGACTTGCCTCGAAATTTAGAAAAATCCCTCTGGTATTTTTATTTAAATCTCCAATGAAGAGATCCAAGTCCCATTGATCGCCATCCCATAGGAGGAGGATATCGTCTATGTACCTTGCCCACAGGACCACTTGAAGTCGCCGTTGGGCATAGACAACATCCTCCTCCCATAGGGCCATGAACAAGTTGGCCAAGCTAGGGGCATACTTGGCCCCCATGGCGACCCCTCTATCTTGTCTATAAAATTGGTTATTAAACCAAAAATAGCTATGTGAAGCCACGAAGGATAGAAGTTCCAAAATAAACATAATTTTCTCATTGAAGAGACCAGAATCTCGTCTTAAAAAATATTCAACAGCAAACAATCCCAGGTCATGCGGGATGACAGTGTATAAGGATGTAACATCTGCTGTTACTAACCACATTCCTTGTCTGGGAGTATGTTCCGCTAATAAATGTATCACTTGGCGTGAATCTTTAATGTGTGATGGCATTTTGACAACCAGCAGTTGTAAATAAAAATCAATAAACCTGCCCACCCGGAATGTGATGGAATCAATGCCACTAATTATAGGGCATCCTGGGGGGCAGGTCGGGTGTTTATGTATTTTAGGGAGGTAATAAATTACCGGTGTACGTGGTGCTGAAGGCACCAAATACACCCTCTCCTTAGTATTCAAAATGCCCTGCTTGAACCCCCTCTGAACGAGACTCTCCAGGGCAGTTCGATACCTAATCTTAGGGTCAGATGGAGGTGGAGTGATGGTCTCCCGATCCCCAAGGATCCTTTCCATTTCTGCAAGATAATCCTTATCTAAAATAATAATCCCCCCCCCCTTATCGGCTGGCCTAATAACTAGTTCTTTGTTTTCACATAGAGAATTAAGACCAGCAATCATATCTTTGTCAGATCTAACCCTTTTAATGGGTAATAGATCTAAATCCCTGAGTACTACACCCTTGAAGACCTTCAGGGATGGGGCCAAGGCCCCAGGGGGATTAAATAATGACGCGTTGGAAAGACCTGAATGGCTGAACTGGTTGGTAGTTCTAGCATAAGCCTGGACAGGATTCAAAAGCATATGTCGTTTGATACTTAGCCTACAAATAAATTTGTGAACATTCATGTAGGTTTGGAAATTGTTCAACCTAGGAGGAGGCGCATACTTTAGGCCCTTATCCAACACAAGTTTTTCAGGCCTCGTACACACGACCGATTTTCTCGTCCAAAACAGTCAAGAAAAGTGCCGCAAGAGTTTTTTTGGCTAGAAAAACGTTCGTGTGTATGGTTTTACGACGAGAAACTTGACGAGAATCTCGACGAGAAAATAGAGAACCTGCTCTCTATTTTCTCGTCAGGATTCCAGATTTCCTCGTTGTGTTTCTCGTCGGCCTGTTTTGTGACAAGAAAATGGTTCGTGTGTATGCTTTTACGACTCTTCCAAAAGCGCGCATGCTCACAAGCAACTATGAGACGGGAGCGCATCTTCTGGTAAAACAAGCCTTCATAATGGAGAGAGCACATTCGTCACGCTCATAAATATTTCATAGTTTAAATGTTCTGCATTGAATTCTTCGTTAGAATGTTACATTAATCAAAACGAGTGACCTTCTTTTGCTGCTGATATTCACACAGAGTTCTGCCTTATTTTTAACCTTTTTCATGCTGCTCTTTATAAGATTTATGTGTATTATATCGTGCAAGTTTTTAGGAATAATTTAAATGGTTAGATTTTTCAAAATGATGTTAATTATAATTTCTCAATGTTTTGATAGCGATCTCCCATTTAATTTTCGAATCTATATTTTTAAAATTTCACACCATGTTTTTGAGCTAATCAGATTTAGTTATTCTTTTGGGGGGGTGATATCTGTGCCTTTTATTGTCAGTCAAATGTATCTGCTTACTCCAAAGCTTGTTTTTTTTAATTTAAAAATACACATAGTCAAGTATGAACTTAAACAAAAAACACATTTATTCATGTTTATAAATTAAATAAAGAGAAGGCAGCGCTGGAGAAGCTGCTGCCATTTGTGCATCCCAGGGACCCCAGAGCACACAGCAACCCTGTGTGGACACTAAAATTGGGAGCTTGAGAAGGCCCACATTTCAGAACACAATCTGATGCTGGCCTCCCAGAGGTCAGGAACAGCAGCAGGTGAGATATATGTCCCAAGTGTGTGGTACTACAACAGGCTGCCTTCTGTCCGACCACAATGAAGCAAGGCCATCACTTCCTCTTCTTCCTGGCAACCTTCCCTGCAGCCTTTCCTGAAGCCTTTCCTGAAGCCTTTCCTGCAGCCTTTCCTGCAGCCTTCCTTCTTCGTTTGGCTGGAGGCTGGCCCACTGGAGGGGTACTCCTGTCAGGAGGAGGAGGTGGAGGTGTAGCAGAAGGGGGTGGGGCAGAAGAAGAAGGTGGAGGTGTAGCAGAAGGGGGTGGGGCAGAAGGTGGAGGTGTAGCAGAAGAGGGTGGGGCAGAAGGTGGAGGTGTAGCAGAAGAGGGTGGGGCAGAAGGTGGAGGTGTAGCATAAGGGGGTGGGGCAGAAGGTGGAGGTGTAGCAGAAGAGGGTGGGGCAGAAGGTGGAGGTGTAGCAGAAGGGGGTGGGGCAGAAGGTGGAGGTGTAGCAGAAGGGGGTGAGGCAGAAGGTGGAGGTGTAGCAGAAGGGGGTGGGGCAGAAGAGGAAGGTGGAGGTGGAGGTTGAGGTTGGGTCAGTTGGGCCACCTCACATATGGCGGTATTGGGGGTAATTTGCTCCATCACCCCCTTGTTGAGCAAGGTGATGAGCAGGGGCTCGCATAGGAGGCGTTGCTCCATGCTCATCACCTTGAACTTAGCCTCCACTAGGCCGGCAATGGCCTCTTCAGGGGATGTGGGCTCCTTGAGGGTGGCATGGGCCTCTTTAAAAAGGGCCATTGCTGCCTCACTGGTGGTCCTGTCCCTCCTGCCTCTTTTGTGAAGCCGGATGGGAGGCACCTGGGATCTGGTGCTTCTCCTTTGCCCTGCCACCTCCTGTCTGCCACTGGGCCCTGCCACCTCCTGTCTGCTACTGGGCCCTGCCACCTCCTGTCTGCCACTGGGCCCTGCCACCTCCTGGCTGCCACTGGGCCCTGCCACCTCCTGGCTGCCACTGGGCCCTGCCACCTCCTGGCTGCCACTGGGCCCTTCCTCCTCCTGCCTGACAGTTTCCAGACCCTCCTCCTGGCTGATTTCATCCTGTGTATGAAAAAGGAACATAGTTTAATATGTTGGTTTAATCTTTGCATCAAACTTTGTAATCCTGATGGAAGCAATTAGAATGTAAATGCATAAATCCTTGCTTTAAATTTACCACTACATCAGCTTGACTATTTACCACACAATTAAGTGCAGAATAATGTCTACAGATCATGATTTCACTTGTGGAATACAAAATAATGTATGTTTCTCATCCTGACATATTTGGGAAACATTAATTTTATCCCACTACATTTTCAGTTAATACTATACCTGGCTCCAGATGGACAAATCAGGATCATCCAGGATGGCTGCCTCCTCTTGCTCCAGAGAAGGCTCAGGTTGGCTGCAGGGAAGTCTGGGGGGAAGAGTGGAGAGTGATGGCCTTGGCTCAATGTGGTCATCCAGGAAGGACATCCTGCTGTAGTACCACAAAATCGGGACATAAACATCATCTGCTGCTGCTCCTGACCTCTGAGAAGCCAGCACCTTAGAGCGTTCAGTCCTGTAGGTACCTCTCAAGCTCCCAATTTTAGTGTCCACTTGTTTTGCTGTGGCTGTGGGCACCTTGATATGTACAAATGGGAGCAGCTTCTCCAGCGCTGCTTTTCTCACCCCTTTTTTTTATGGATGGGGTTTTTGGTCTCCCACAGAGCCGGCAGCTCCCTTACCCGGTCAATAAATTCCGCCAGGAACTCTTTGTCGCTAATAAAGACATTCATATTGTATCTGCAAGTAAAATAAATTATATTTAAATAATGTGAGGCAAACAGTCTAACCTCCTTCACATCCTAGTCACCATATATATCCTCCACCAATCTCAAGACAGTATAGGCCAACAATTTTTACAAGTCTCACAAAATCACATACCTTCGTTCGCACGTCCGTCACTTGAACTCCTCTCTCCGCACACCGAACGTACTATAGTCACATGTGTGTTTGCTATATACACACCACGCATGCGTCCAAATTCGAACACGTCGCTCCGCACACGTCGCCCGCCCATGACGTTCTAACTAACATCTTTTCCCCGCCCCTTCTCTTTCGGCGCGCAGACAGATATGGCGGAGTTACAGCAGGTGTCTGATAATTCCGCAACTAGCGAGGAGACAAGCCCGGAGACCGAGGACACGTCACGATCAAGGAGGAGATTCAAGGCATCGAATATGTCTTTGGCGGAGATGGCGGAGATGGTGGACATCTTGGTCAAGGCTGATTATGATGCCAAGCATGGGCCGTATAGCAAACCAAATAGAAGGAAGGCCAAAATCCTCACTAAAGTTGTGAAGAGTCTGAGGGCGAAGTTCGGGGTGAAACGCTCAAATGAGCAGCTCAGAAAGAGGTGGTCAGACCTCAAACTGAGGGAGCCAGACCAGTTGAGGATCATAAAGAGGATGCTCGCTAAAAGTAAGTAAAATGACGACCTTTCTGCTATTAATCTTTTTAGAAACTGACATTTTTTTTTTTTATCATATTGGACTCCCTTCCAAAATGTAATATTTTGAACTAGGTTGGGCACAGTAATCGTTCGTTACGTTACCGACACTTCGTTCGGCCACTATCCGCGGTTTTGGCTTATTTAAGAGCCACAAAAGTAATTAGACATCTGCCATTTTTGATCAAGTATTGTGGATAATTTTTAAGTCTAGATGATGTGTTTGTAAGGAGAATGAAATGCAAACTTTAATCAGTGTAAAGGAGAGGACACTCAGCAGCTGCTTCCACATCTGTACTTTGGAGCACTATAGTGTGGGCCACCAGACCCGCCTTTTTTGGGTGTCCCACACAGGTGCATCAGAGTTTATTTGTGGTGCCTCCATGTCCAAAAAATTACATCCAAATGTGAATACTAAACATATTTGGGGTCATAAATAATGCATTTTTCTTTAAATTCCGCACAAACACACACTTGTACCCCACTTCCAAACAATTTAGCCTGTTTTTAGTTTAACAATGAGATTTTTACAGTGTGATAAATAGACCTTTGGTTTTATTCTCATAGGGGAGAGAAGACTGGGAGGAGGACACTCCAGGGAGCACATGCACCCCACAACTTCCAAGCAACCCCAAACTCCCAAAGATCCACAACCGAAAGATGTGCAGGAAGTTGAGGTGGAGGAAGGAGAAGTGCAGGAAGGAGAGGTGGATGACGTTGTGGATCTGGTCACCACAACAGGTCAGTATCTGACACCACAGCTTAAGGTAAGCGAGGTAGGCCTGCAGAGTTTTATTAATTTTTTTTAAAGGTTTTTAGGGGATGGAAATGTTGTGAAGGATAGCACACGGTTCTCTGCTGACAGTGCCCTCCGCCTCATCCAGCAAGTGATGGAATGTAGCACGGAACTGGACCTAATTAAACAAAGAATCCATGTGATGGAACAAACATTTAAAGACATTCTCGATGTTTTGGGGAGAATTCAATAAGCCATCCAAACACATTTGTTTTTACATGTTTGTTTTTATATTTTTTCTAATTTTTTGAGTAACAAAGCAGCCAAAAATTGAATATGCACACAGTGTGTGAACATGTGCTATCTGCCATCAGGGGATATCCATGTACGTCTTTTGTGGGTGCAACCCCTTCCTCGTATCAAAAGTCGGTGAACTGAGGAAGGGGATGCACCCCCAAAACACGTCCATTGATCACCCCTGATGGCAGATAGCACATGTTGACAATAGGGATCAGGATTGTAAACTTCCTATTTGCAAAAAATTAAAAATGTGTGCATATTGAATTTTTGGCTGGGCAAGGGGTGGCAGGACCCCATATTAGGACGGGCACATAGAGACATAGTTTGTGTAACTGAATGTCTCAGATTGCTCAGAGGTATCCAATGTTGTCATTTTAGAAATGCAAGTGTTATTTTTGTATTTTCATAAGCCAAAATTTGCCGGGTTGTGGCCAGGCCAACCCCAAAGTAAAACAAAAAAAAATGTGCAGAGAGTAAAATATTTGACCACAAACAACGTGTAGCTTCTTTTTATAATACTCTCTAAGCTTATTTGGTTCTTTTGTAAGGTAACATAGTGAAATTGGTTGTTATTTACTAAAGTAAAATACACTTGCCACTACAAATGCACAAAGACAAACTAGGAGACAGGAAAGAACAAATAATTAAAGGTTTAAACAAGATTTTTATTGGGATACTTAGACATAGGCTGGCATAGGAATTGCCCCCCTACCCGTGAAATACTCCATGTATTTGTCCCGAACCACACGGGCATTTTGGGGGGGCAAGCCAAGACGGGCAGATTCCAGGCCCGGAAGGGGATTTGCAGGGGAAAGTCCAGCCTCTGGCAAAACTGAGGCCATATAGGAATTAGATTTTTGGCTCAGAAAGTTGTGTAGCACACAGCAGCATAACACTACATAGTTTATTTTGTAGTCCGCCAAGTGGATGGAAGTCATAAAAAGGCGGAACCGGCTGGCCATTATGCCGAAGGCATTTTCAACTACTCTTCGGGCCCTGGCCAGCCGGTAATTGAACACACTCTTCTCTGGGGTCAGGGTCCTCTGTGGAAATGGCCTCATAAGATGCCGTCCGAGTCCGAAGGCTTCATCAGCCAAGAAAACAAAGGGGAGTCCTTCAATATTCCCTGCATCCGGTGGCAATGCAAGGTCGTCACTCTGGAGACGGAGGGCAAACTCCGTCTGGATGAAGGATCCCCCATCGGACATCCGGCCATTCTTCCCTACATCAACATAGAGGAATTCATACCGTGCTGACACCACCGCCATCAGCACAATGCTATGAAACCCCTTGTAATTGTAGTAGTAGGATCCAGAACGGGGTGGCGGCACGATGCGGACGTGCTTCCCGTCTATGGCACCACCGCAGTTGGGGAAGTCCCACCGCGTGGCAAACTCCGATGCCACAGTCTGCCATTCCTGTGGCGTGGAAGGAAGCTGTGGAGTGAAACAAGATGAAATAATATTAGAAAAACAAAGGCATACATTACAAGGAAATTCTATCCCAAAAAATTAGAGACCAACATCAATCTAATTATACGTTTATTAAGGTGTGTAAAAAAAGTATAATGGAAGGCTCATTTATCATATTCATCACCCCCTCTGATGGGCCATTACTAAATTATTTTGGGGGGGGGGGAGATGTGTTTGGCCACAGGATAGCATTGCAGTGGCGGTGCGTCCAGAGTGGGCGCTGGAGCACTGTCCCCTCTCTCCTGTGCCCATCACTCAGAACAATACATAGGTTCATGCGTTGCATGAACCTATGTATTGTCTATGCCGCACACTATTCAGGTGGATGGCCTCTTGTAAAGCGACCGACATATGAATAATTGCGGCATTTAGGGGGCTAAAATTGCAGAGCAGAAACAGGTATTAAAATAGTCTTGCAAATTACAACCTGAGGGATGTAATTGGCTTCCTCAAAGAAAAATCGGGGACGCAAGGAGGGGGGCATTCCTTGTGTAAACACTGACAGGCTGCTCTGCCAATCATGTTCACCAAGTCTGTTTAATGGTAACATGATTGGCTGATGCAACATGAAGGGAAGGAGAAGACATCAAGGACAGAAGAAGGATGGCGCTGACCACAAGAAGGTAAGTGCAGGGCTGGGGGGAAACTGGCTGCATTAGAGGGGACTAAATGGCTGCATTGGAGGGGACAACTGGGGGCGTTTATTAGGCAACAGAGCAAAAAAGGAGGAAGTTTATTTCCGAAATTGGGGTTGGAACCCCCCAACATTTGGAGCAACAGGCGCCCCTGCTGTAAAAGTTAGTGAGGGGAAATATTTAGGGAGGATAAAAAAGGGGCAATCTAAAGCTTCCAACATGCATGGGGACAAAGGGGACATTCTCAGCATATTACAATCATGGTAATTAGGGAAGGATGAAAGAAATACCATACATTAGCATACATGTAATACATAAAATGTGATGTTAAGGGAGAAAACTTACCCTAATATAGTCCTCCTGCAGGACTTGGATGATGGCAGAACAGGTGTCTGGGATTATGAGGCCCAGAGCCTGGGGGGAGATGCCTGTGGTGAACTTCAAGTCCTGAAGACTTCTCCCTGTCGCCAGGTAACGCAACGTGGCGATGAGCCTCTGCTCAGCACTGATGGCTTCCCGCATAACGGTGTCCTTCCTGGTAATATAGGGGGACACCAAAGCCAACAGTTCCTGAAAAACGGGGTCAGACATCCTCAGAAAATTCCTGTAGTCCTCAGGATTATTCTCGACGATCTCCCGCAGCAGAGGCATGTGGCAGAATTGGTCCCGCTGGAGCAACCAATTCTTGGTCCATGAACTCCTCCTCACACCATTCATGGACTGGTCTTGGTCCAAAACAAGCAGACCAACACCAAGCGCACGCACAGCACGAACTCGACGACGAGAACGTCCAGGCGACATGGCTAGGAAACGGTCGTCTAATCAGAACGTACAGAACAGAACGCACTTTAGAACAGCAAGGCCTATGAATAACGAACTGAAATTCAGAAACGAACAGGCAAGAACGCACTGTAAAACAGATACGACCTGCCTAGACACCCTGAAAGTCAAGATACGAACCCACAAGCACAAACTGAACGGCAGAAAACAATCTGAAAAGTACGAAGACTGAAAAGCGCGAATCGTCTCTTCCCAAACTTTTACTTCACACGCGGTAACACGAGATCAGCAAAAGCAGCCCAAGGGGTGGCGCCAAGAAAAAAGATCTTCCCCTTTATAGTGCCGTCGTACGTGCTGGACGTGAGCGCAGAGAACCACGAGGAAATTGGAAAATGACAGTGTGTACGCATAGAAAGCTTGACGAGAAAATCGACAAGCTTAACAAGAATCTCGTCGAAAAAAACGACGTGTTTTTTACGACGAGAAAATCGGTCGTGTGTACGAGGCCTCAGAGTTGGTAAGAACCACTGTACTCAAGTTGAATATGCCAGAACTGACTAAAGCTTTTTTTTCTTTTTAGCTGGTAGCCGCTTACCCCCTTTTGATCCTTTTGGGCCTCCCAACCATTTTGTACCTTGATTCGGTTTGTGAAAAACCCAATGTTGCCCATCCTGGTTGGATGGCCCAGGACTAGGGTTGAGCGGACCCGAACTGTAAAGTTCAGGTCCGTACCGAACTTGTGTGTTTTGCGGTCCCGGACCTGAACCCGAACAATTGACTGTATGTTTGGGTTCGGGTCCGGTGTTCAGCAATATGCATGTAAAGTCGCGCTTGTTTCCCGTGCTTAGAACTGTCCCTGCACAAAGTGTCATTTCTGAAGGAAAAAAAGTTATTTAAAACTCACTCGCGGCTATTAACCACTTAAGGACCGGTCCTATACGCAGCCTAATGACCAGAGGTGTTTTCACAATTCGGCACTGCGCTGTTTAACTGGAAATTGTGCGGACATGCAATGTTGTACCCAAACGAAATTTGCGTCCTTTTCTTCCCACAAATAGAGCTTTCTTTTAATGGTATTTGATTGCCTCTGCGATTTTATTTTTTTCGCGATATAAACGGAAAAAAAGTGAAAATTTTGAAAAAAAATATGATATTTTCTACTTTTTGTTAGAAGAAAAATCGAATAAACTCAATGTTAGTCATACATTTAGGCCAAAATGTATTCAGCCACATGTCTTTAGTAAAAAAATGTCAATAAGCGTATATTTATTGGTTTGCGCAAAAGTTATAGCGTCTACAAACTAGGGTACATTTTCTGGAATTTACACAGCTTTTAATTTATGACTGCCTATCTCATTTCTTGAGGTGCTAAAATGGCAGTGCAGAACAAAAACCCCCCCAAATGACCCCATTTTGGAAAGTAGACACCCCAAGGAAATTGATGAGAGGCATGTTGAGCCCATTACATTTTTTTTTTTTGTCCCAAGTGATTGAATAATGACAAAAAAAAAAATACAAAAAGTTGTCACTAAATGATATATTGCTCACATATGCCATGGTTATATGTGGAATTGCACCCCAAAATACATTTTGCTGCTTCTCCTGAGTACGGGGATACCACATGTGTGGGACTTTTTAGGAGCCTAGCCGCGTACGGGCCCCCGAAAACCAAGCAATTCCTTCAGGATTTCTAAGGGCGCAAATTTTTGATTTCACTCCTCACTACCTATCACAGTTTCGAAGGCCATAAAATGCCAAAATAGCACAAGACCCTCCCAAATGACCCCATTTTGGAAAGTAGACACCCCAAGCTATTTGCTGAGAGGCATGGTGAGTATTTTACAGCTCTCATTTGTTTTTGAAAATGAAGAAAGGAAATATTTTTCTTTTTTTTTCAATTTTCAAAACTTTGTGACAAAAAGCAAGATCTGCAAAATGCTCACCATACCTCTCAGCAAATAGCTTGGGGTGTCTACTTTCCAAAATGGGGTCATTTGGGGGGGTTTGTGCCATCTGGGCATTCCATGGCCTCCGAAACTGTGATAGGCAGTGAGGAGTGAAATCAAAAATTTACACCCTTAGAAAGCCTGAAGGCGGTGCTTGGATTTTGGGGTCCCGTACGCGGCTAGGCTCCCAAAAAGTCTAACACATGTGGTATCCCCGTACTCAGGAGAAGCAACAGAATGTATTTTGGGGTGTAATTCCACATATGCCCATGGCATGTTTGAGCAATATATCATTTAGTGACAACTTTGTGCAAAAAAAATAAAATAAATTGTCTTTTTTCCGCAACTTGTGTCAACATATAAAATATTCCATGGACTCGACATGCCTCTCAGTATATAGCTTGGGGTGTCTACTTTCCAAAATGGGGTCATTTGGGGGGGGGGTTTGAACTGTCCTGGCTATAGGCGTGCACACAGGGTGTGCCAGGTGTGCCCAGGCACACCCTAATCACCCTGTGCAGCACAGATTCCCCCTACTGCCCTGGCTCCCATCTTTCCCCCCGCAGTGCTGCCAGCTTCCCTCCTCTCCTATCGGCTGTTGCTGCTGGGATGTTTTAGGAGTGGGGAAGGGGCCAGTAAATATGTAATTTACAAGCCCCTTCCCTTTCTGAATGAACATTGTGAGTGATCGGTAGTGTGTGTTTGGGCTTTGGGGTGCACGCCCTAATGCAATAGGCTGCGCACACCTATGGTCCTGGCATTTTATACACAACATTAGGAAGCTTACATTCACTCTTCTTATCCCATTCTGACACTTTTTGTTTGCAAGAAAATTATGTTTAACCCCCAAACATTATATATTTGTTTAAAGCAAAGGCCCTACAGATTAAAATGGTGGGTGTTGCATTTTTTTTTTCCACACAGTATTTGCGCAGCGATTTTTCAAACACATTTTTTGGGCAAAAAATACACTTTTTTTAATTTTAATGCACTAAAACACACTATATTGCCCAAATGTTTGATGAAATAAAAAAAAGATCTTAGGCCGAGTACATAGATACCAAACACGTCATGCTTTAAAATTTCACACAAACGCGCAGTGGCGACAAACTACATACATTTTTAAAAGCCTTCAAAAGCCTTTACAGGTTACCACGTTAGATTTACAGAGGAGGTCTACTGCTAAAATGACTGCACTCGATCTGACCTTCGCGGTGATACCTCACATGCATGATGCAATTGCTGTTTACATATGACGCCAGACCGACGACGCTTGCGTTCGCCATTGCGCAAGAGCAGGGCGGGACAGGGGTGCTTTTTTTTTTTTTTATTATTAATTTTGCTTTTTTATTTTATTTTTAAACTGTTCCTTCCATATTTTTTTTTGTTTATCATTTTTATTGTTATCTCAGGGAATGTAAATATCCCCTATGATAGCAATAGGTAGTGACAGGTACTCTTTTTTTGAAAAAACTGGGGTCTATTAGATCCTAGATCTTTCCTCTGCCCTCAAAGCATCTTATCACACCAAGATCGGTGTGATAAAATGCTTTCCCAATGGCGCTTTTTATATCCGGGGGGGACATTCCCTCCCACTGCTTGTAAAAGCAGTCCAGAGGCTAATTAGCCACTAGGATTGCTTTTACATGAAATCCGGCCGCTGGCTGAAAAGAATGATACCAAGATGATACCTAAACCCACAGGCATCAATCTGGTATAACCATTCAAAGTCCAGCAACATACCAGTACGTTGCTGGTCCTTGTTGGACATGTATTGTAATCTATTTTTTAATGCAGCCTGTTGGCTGAACGAAAAAAAGAGATTGATCGGTGGGTATGCCCACCATTAGAATACCTCCCTTCATCCACCCACTTCTAATGATGGGCATACATGCACCATTTATATATGCCGAAGCATGGGGGCATCCTCCCGCAAAAGTTATGCCGCGTACACACGGTCGGACTTTTCCACGGGCAAGCCTCCTTCGGAATTTTGACCGTATGTACGCGGCATTAGGAGCAAAATCGTTCCTCCGCTCCTGCTGCCCCCATGCTTCGGCATATATGCTTTTTTTTTTAACTGTGGTGGTGAAATCACCTCCTACAGCACTGGAGTCGCAGGGATCAGGCCTGTCTCTGCGAACGCTGCAGTTATGTGTGTTGTGTTTTGTAACTGACAGTGATCGATCGATACTGCACTTGGGTGGCCTGGGCTGGACGGAGGGGCAAAACGCAGGTGCTAGCAGGTATCTGGGCTGATCCCGCTAACACTGCGTTTTTGGGAACCCTAAACTGCTGGGGACGCTAGTATAGATCTGATCAGATCAGATATTGATCTGTTCAGATACTATACCACTAAGGAAGGTGTATGCTTCACGCGGGGGTGTTAGCATTACTGGCACTAACCTGACGCTGCCTGGGGTGTGACGCAGACCCTCTCTGATGCTAAAACCTAATTGATATCACCCGCCGGGCGATCAGTGGGTTAAACCTTTATTGGGTTATATACGGCGGGTGCCCTGACACTATAAAAAGCAAACTAACTAACCAGCGTCACCCGTAACACTTATATGGTGATCACTGGTGAAATGGTTAACTAGGGGCAATTAGGGGGTTAAAACCTTTATTAGATAATATATGGGGGTACGTGACGCTATAAAAACCTGCGACGAACCTAAAAAAAATAACTGACTACCTAGCGGCACCAGCATAACTAATACAGTGATCAGAAAAACGATCGCTTAGTGACACTGGCAAAAGGGGGTGAAAGGGTTACCTGGGGGGGGGGCGATCAAGGGGTTAAACCTTTATTAGGTAATATATGGGGGTACCTGACGCTATAAAAACCTGCGGCGAACCTAAAAAAATAACTGTCTACTAATCTGCACTACCGACACTAAGACAGCGATCAGAAAAACGATCGCTTAGTGACAGCGGTGCTAGGGGGTGAAAGGGTTACCTGGGGGGCGATCAAGGGGTTAAACCTTTATTAGGGGGGGTTAGGGGGCTACACTGAACCTAAAACTAACTGCCCTGACACTTTTACAGTCACAAATGTCACTGATTGCAGTGATCAGTAAATAAATGGTCACTGCAATCAGTGACACTGTGACTGGGGGCTGGGGGGTGATCTGGGGGTGTCTGGGGGGGCCTGGGGGGGCGATCGTGTGCCTATGTGTGCTGGTGTCTGTGTGCTGTTTAGTGCACTAACCTGTGTGTCTTCTCTCCATGGCACTCAGTATATGTGAGCGCCACAGGAGAAATGACATCACTTCCTCCTGCCTGTGTAAACATTACACAGGCAGAGGAAGCTTTTCATTCGCCGGGAGCGATCGCGAGGGGGTTGCCAGAAATGAATGGCGGCCCCCTCATCACGGATCGCTCCTGAAGCGATCCCGGCCGCTCACTGTACCGGAGGGGGGTCCGATTGGACCCCCCACCCATACGAAGGCAGGCACGTACAGGTACGTGAGTTTGCCTGTCCGTGCCATTCTGCCGACGTATATGTACAGTGAGCGGTCATTAAGGGGTTAATGAATTGTCGGCTCCCGGCAATACATAGAAAAGTCTTCCGGTCTGCTATGGGTATTAAGGGGAACCCTGCCGCAATTTTTTTTAAAAAAATGCGTGCGGTTCCCCCCAAATATCCATACCAGGCCCTTCAGGTCTGGAAAGGATTTTAAGGGGAACTCCACCCCAAATTTAAAAAAAAATGGCGTGGAGTACCCCTAAAAATCCAGACCAGACCCTTTATCCGAGCACGCAACCTGGCAGGCCACAGAAAAAGAGGGGGGGACGAGAGAGCGCCCCCCCCTCCTGAACCGTACCAGGCCACATGCCCTCAACATGGGGAGGATGTCCCCATGTTGATGGGGACAAGGGCTTCATCCCCACAACCCTTGCCCGGTGGTTGTGGGGGTCTGCGGGCGGGGGGCTTATCGGAATCTGGAAGACCCCTTTAACAAAGGGGACCCCCAGATCCCGCCCCCCCCTATGTGAATTGGTAGTGGGGTACATTGTACCCTACCATTTCACAAAGAAAGTGTACAAATTTTTAAAAAAATACACAGACACCATTGGGAAAGTCCTTTATTAAAAATAAAAAATAAAAAAAACATTCCAGCTATGAAATCCAGTGTCCCGCGGCGTTTCCAATGTCCAGCACTGTCCAGACGAAATGTCATTGGCTGAGCCTGAGCGGACCTGATGGGGAACCTCCTCGGCAGTGTATTAAATTAATAGACCCGCCCCTTCTAAAGTTCCCCATCAGGTCCGCTCAGCCAATGACTTAGTGTAAGGCTGAGGACCTGATGCGGAACGTGAGAAGGGGTGGGTCTATTCATGTATTAAACTGTAGATGAAGCTCCCCATCAGGTCCCCGTAAAATCCTTTCCAGACCTGAAGGGCCTGGTATGGATATTTGGGGGGAACCGCACGCATTTTTTTTTTTATTTGCGGCAGGGTTCCCCTTAATATCCATAGCAGACCTGAAGGGCCTGGTAATTGAATTTGGGAGAACCCCCACGCTTTTTTTTTTTTGTTATCAATGACTTTTCTATGTATTGCCGGGAGCCGACAATTCATTAATAGCCGCGAGTGAGTTTTAAATGACTTTTTTTCCTTCAGAAATTACACTTTGTGCAGGGACAGTTCTAAGCACGGGAAACAAGCGCTAATAGTCCTCAGAAGTTCGGGTCCCTATTGACTTCAATGGGGTTCGGGTTCGGGGTCAAGTTCGGGTCAAGTTCGGTCCCGAACTCAAACTTTTTACGAAGTTCGGCTGAACCCGTCGAACCCGAACATCCAGGTGTCCGCTCAACTCTACCCAGGACCCTCAAAACCATCTGGTCTATCAACATTGGAGTATCGGGGTTGGTTAAATGAGCCCACATTCCCTCTGTGGTCAAAATCCACAGGGGGACCCTCTCGATCACTGAGTGGGAAGAAATTCTTAGAAGTACTAACATTATACTCAAAATTATTCCTATGGTCAAATAAGGTCGAAGGCTCAAAATGCTGTGGTTCAAAACCCAGTCTATCGAATTGACTGGGCCTTGGTCCACCCTGTGGCCCATAATAATGATTTGAAACAGTATCTTGGTTGTAACTACAAGGAGGAGGAGGACCTCCATTATGTCCATTATTTGACTGACCCTGGGCATAACCAGACCGACTCTGACCAGGCCCTGGATTTGGATAACTATTACCTCAACCACGACCTCCACCAGAGGTGGGACCTGGTCCTCGGGGGCGTCTTGGTGGTAATAGTATGTGGTTAGGTGGTGGACCATTTCTCACCTATCCTCCTTGTCTATAGGGGGATTGGTGAGACCCACGCCTCCCTTTCGGGGGGGGCGGAGGTAAACTAGACTGCCCTCCGTTGGGATTTGATGTAATTTGAGATCCCATAGGAGGGGGACCTCTGCTGGGCTCTACCGGAGCCGACACCTCCATTTCACCACTAGTTGCATCTGATTGTTCAGCCAGTAACTTCTTCTGCCATTCAAAAACTACACCCCCCTCGGTAATCTAAAAGATCCCTATTATACTTTTTCTTGAACTTTTGGTCTCTGTCCTCTTTCTCTAAAATCTTCAGGAGAGATTGTGATTTCTCTTTATATTCGATGCTTGGGCAGAGTTTTTCTTTATTAGTTTTAATCTCCTCATCCAGTTGTGAGAGCTTGGAGTTCTTCCTCTTAATTAGAAATTGGAGAAATTAAACCCCTGCACTGTTAAAATATTTAAACCAGTCCTCAAGTTGGACGTTGCCTTTTTGGGGGCTAACCTCCCCCCTGAGACTCCTAGGGACCATGCCATTCTTTACATAGGTCTCTAAATAGGCGATGTCCCACTGTGTGTGTGTTTCTGATATGGTGAGATTCTTAAGCCTCATGAATAGGCCACTTAGATCACCCTCATCATTTTTATATAGTTCAAACACACCATCAGTGATTACCACCCTAGTGGCTCTGTACTCAAAAATATCCATCCCGTGATGAGGATAAGGATAATGTGAAAAGAAAAAAATATGTTTGTGTATGTATATATATATATATATATACACACACACACACATGTGAAAAACTGTGTTAATAACCAAAGTGAAATAAACTGAAGCGGCGGTAAGGATAATCAAAAATACAAAGTAGATAAAAAATATGGAATACCGCGCTACCTAACTAGCAAGTGACATGCGTGAGATTAAACCAAAACCAAAACTGCAGCAGCTTAAAAATGTGAGATAGCACATACAAATCAATAGGTAAAAAGGGGAAGGAGAGCTGCGCACAAAGATTGAATACAACAACAATAATGTAATATTAGAGTGCAAAAAAATGTCCATAAAGTGAATGAAACTCAAAGTCCATAAATTGAGTGCAGAAGCTGCGGTGGTCAATCATATGACGGTGTAGAAAGAGTAAACTTCAAAAATAACACCACAACCACACATGTCCACCACCAGATAGATAAACTGCTTACCAGAAGGTAATGTATTTGGTATCACTCCTTGATGGCAGCGAACTCCAACTCACAGCGGTGAATGAAGGAAACCGGAATGGATGGGCTCAATGCACCGAACGATGCAGGACCAGCAATCATGTCCCCATAAATAAAAAACTCATAGTGTGATACATACTAAAAAGCGGATTTAATAATAAAAGTTGCACTTACATAATAGCAGATTAAATGTTCATTAATAGAAATGAGCCGGTCGGCATGCAGACACCCTTCCACGAGCGATGACGTCAGCCTCCCGACGTACGTTTTGCTACAGTATAGCGTCGTCATGGGGAATGGGCGACACACTGACTCATCGCATCTAAATAACATAGCAGTAGAACCAAGCCTCGATGTGAGTCATTAGGCTGCAACCAATTAACCCCTCGAGTGGAGATACAAAGCCTGTAATACTCAGAAAGAAGTTTTACACCAGGACTAGATTAAAGAGTTGCCAACATCCCGTATGTTACTGGAACAAAAGAAGGTGTCCCCCTAACTAGGGGCTGGGACTTTCACGGCAACAAAAATTATAAACAAAAAAATTTTAGAATATAAAGTAGTTTAATTTGATAATTTAAAGAAGCCAACCATGTGGCGACCAAAGCTGACTGTAGAATAAAATTCATATACAGTAAGGTGCATAAAAACAAAAACAATAAATAGATACAAATTGTTTTCCAATCTGTGGTTGAGCCTGACGTGTTTCAGGGAATGTTCCCTTTCATCAGGGGCGTGTCCTTATTGGAGATTTAAATAGCATCTAAAAAATATATATATACAAAGACATGGTCGGTAACAAGCAAAACAGGGGACAAATGAGCATCGGTGAAGCAAAAGGTAAAAAGCAACTGGCAAAAAAAAGATGAACAATGATGCGAGACATGTGACAGATCATGCATAGAAAACAAATGGAGACAATGAATGGGCAATTCTAACCTGATGTATCTGCCAACTAGTGAGTCCAGGTGGAAAACTGCAAACAATGTCCTCATAAGGACAAAGGTTGACTGAACAATGGACTAATAGTTAAAGATCAATAAAAGACCGCTTAGTCAGGCTGCAACAATAAATTATGTCAAGATCTCACCGATGTCCATAACTGGTCATTGAAGACCATAGGGAAAAGGGTAGAGGCCCGTCAGTGGGCTTGTGACAATTTCTAAAAAAAGTTAAAATAACATAAGTGTCAAATTCAATGATAAGTAAGGCTCACAGCCCTGCATATTAAATAGCTCCACATGTATATGATAATGTACTGCAGTTAGAATCAATATTATAGTAAACAGGGCATGCCATTTATAATAATTTCATATATAAATGCAACCACTAGTCAGTGGAACATAAAGATAGAGACTAATAAGCAGAGACCCATAGTTGTATCTTCACAGAGTATAAAGGAAGGAAACAGCAAAACATAATTCAAAGTAATATGTGCCAAAAAAGCAGGCTGTTTCATAGCAAAAGGGTAACTACATCAGAAGTCAATGAGTTTGAAGGGGTTTGAAAAGCATTCATACCTGTTTGGCGCAGCAGACTGATATGCGGTCTTATCTTAACAGAATGCAGCGTGCAAATGGTCAGAGGAATGAATCCCATTTAAATAGCCCAAGAAAGTGTACTGAGCATGTGTTCTGATATCAATGCAGCTGTGAGGCAACTAATTAGTAAAGCCGGGCCAGACTTGTCAGTGATGAATGATATGGTGAGGGAGCAGCTGACATATGTTTGTATGGTAAACAAATCATCCAGCAGCACATTGAAGGAAGGGGCTGAACGTGCATTGCGCCTGGTGGGGGCTGGCTTAAGAAGTAAACAAAAAGCATTGTAGCGCGGCGATGTCAGGCGCCGACGTATGCACGGCCCCACACTATAGGGCAGCGTGTCGAAACGCTGCATGTCAAATTGAAAAAGAGTCCTGCTGGATAATGGACCTTCGGGCCACTTTTCCACCTGGACTCAACACTGTTTTGAGTTATAGGCCCTTCTTGGAAGGCTTCAGTTCAGGTATATGTGAAAAGGACATGTAGTACAATTTGTTCTGCATTACTGATTTGCTGTGCAAACCAATGCTAATTCTTAGTTGGTGAGTTGTGCCAATTGATGATGTGGGTTCGGATTGCTGTTTCCTCCAGATATGTATGTCTTGCTATACATTAACATCAATGTCTAGTTACCCTCTGTGTATATTCTTGAGATGTACTAATATGTTACTTATTTATTCAACATATTTATGTTTTTTTTTTTTTTCCTCAATTCCAGTTCATAGTCACACTATGCGTTCCATGTTGCCCTGTGCTATCGCATCATCCTGGGAAGTGAAAGATAAATTCCAACTGGCTATTGTGAGACATGAATTTTCACTAACAGACATGCATTCTATACTTATCTATACAATATTAGCCCTTTTTCTCACCATCATTATACCTATATAGTTATATTTACTGATTTGACAACTTGTTTTCAAAAAAATATCCATTTTGCCTTCGTTGGCATCTTTGGTGTCACTAAGGGTTTTTTATTTTTTGTTATGCATTGATGTATCTTTCATCCGCATTGGCCCTATTTATTATTTATTATTATTATTATTATTTTTAAATTGGCGCAGGGTTCCCCTTAATAGCCATACCAGACCTGAAGGGCCTGGTAATGGAATTTGGGGAGACCCCCACACATTTTTTTTTTATTTTGGTTTGGGGTTCTCCTTAATATTCATACCAGACCCAAAAGGCCTGGTAATGGACTGGGGGGGAACCCATGCCGTTTTTTTCAATGACTTTTGCCGGGACCCAACAATTCATTATAGCTGCGAATAGTTTTAAATGACTTTTTTTCCTTTAGAAATGAAATTTTGTGTAGAGACTGTTATAAACACGGGAAGCATGCGCTACTTTACAGGCATACTATAGACACCCCCTAGGTACGAAATTTAAAGGAATATTTCACTTTTTTTTGTTTCACTTTAAGCATTATTAAAATCACTGCTCCCGAAAAAACTGACATTTTTAAACCTTTTTTTTGCACTGATACATGTCCCCTGGGGTAGGACCCAGGTCCCCAAACACTTTTAATGAGAAATTAACCTTTAAAATTAGCACTTTTGATTTCTCCCATAGACTTTTAACGGTTGTTCTGCGGTTTTCGAATTTGCCGCGAACATCCCAAATTGTTCGCTATTCGGCGAACGGGCAAACAGCCAATGTTCGACCCGAACATGAAGCTCATCCCTACTTATATGCAAGTGATTGGCCATAAAAGGGGTATTGGGGGTCTGGGTACTTCCTTGGGGGACTGATTGAACTTACACAGGACCTCCTCCTTGACCCCCCCCCCAGTCCCGCTGACCTGCATGGCGGTGATCTGCCGCTATGAGCCCCAGTATAGAGGACTCACGGCTCTGTCGATTAGAAATCCCCTCAAATTTTTCTCGCCTTCCACACTGAAAGGACAGGCTACGCAGGCCCCATGTGACGGCGCTGACAAATTAGAATGCTCCTAAACGTCTTTGATTGGGTACATTTAGGAGATTAAGCTCCAGGGATTTCAAAGCCCCGGAGCCATGAGGCGGCTATAACGGCAGATCGCCGCCATGCAGGTGAGTGGGACTGGGGGCAAGTAGGGGGTCCTGTGTAGGTTCACCTTACAGGTTTTTCTTTGACAAATATAAAAAAAAGTGTTCCCAAATATAAATCCATCCTCAATCACACTGCCCCCTGTGCCCAAAAAGGAAAAAAATAATAAACTCACACAGTTCTTGTATAGGTAAGGGTGGGACCACCTGGCAACATCACCTGGTGGCACAGCCCCACCTTGTGATGTCACAGACTGGTGCATGCTGGGTCGGTGATACAAGGGGGGTGGTGCCACCAGGTGACATCGCCAGGTTGCCCCGACCCTACCTATATAAAAACTGCCAGATGGTGGAGGAGGCAGTAGGTGGTCGGCCTTCATGAATGGCAGGAGCATTTTTTTTCTTATTTTTTCGGGTCCGGCGTGCGGTGCGATTGATCGTGGATCTACATTGGGGGACACTGTTATTAAATTATTTAATTAAGAAATTGTCTGTGTTTTTATTACTTTTTGATGGTCAGCACATCCTTCTTCCTGCTATTGTTAACATTTATTTCCACTACTGTAGACCTGCTACCATTACATCCAAAAATTGGTCCATAACTGCTGTTCTTTGCAATTGGAAATTTAATGCAGCACCTCAAATTTTTTCACAGTTGCAAATGCTGTAAATTTTGGTTAAAATGGTCTATTCTGTGCTCTAAAGGATTTTATGTGTGGGGTAATGGAATTTGGGCACCGCCAATGCAGTGCATGCAATGGCATGCAATGCCAAGCTTCTGCTAACAAAGCAAACAGAATATTGGCATGCATTAAAAAAGGGATTAACTCCAGGGATAAAGCAATAATTCTCCTACTCCTCTACAAGACTCTGGTCCGACCTCACCTGGAGTATGCTGTCCAGTTCTGGGCTACAGTCCTCAAGAAAGATGTTCTAGAAATGGAGCGAGTAAAAAGAAGGGCAGCAAAGCTAATAAAGGGTCTGGAGGATATTAGTTATGAGGAAAGGTTGTGAGCACTGAACTTATTCTTTCTGGAAAAGAGACTTTTGAGAGGGGATATGATTTCAATTTACGAATACCATACTGGTGACCTCACAATAGGGATAAAACATTTCTGCGGAAGGGAGTTTTAACAAGACACATGGCCACTCATTAAAATTGGAAGAAAAGAGGTTTAACCTTAAACTGTGTAGAGGGTTCTTTACTGTAAGGGCGGCAAATATGTGGAAGTCCCTTCCACAGGCGATGGACTCAGCGGGGGGCAATTGATAGTTAAAAAAAACAATTAGATAAGCACCTGAATGACCAAAACATACAGGGATATACAAGGTAATACTGACTTAGGTTTGACTTTATTTGCCTTGTGTCTTTTTTCAACCTCACCTACTGTGCAACAATGTTTTCGTTCCTTTGTAACAGTTGCAGATATGGTGAATGTTTGTTAAAGCAGGGTCCTTCCTGTTCTTTGCAGCAAATTTTCTGTTGGGTTATGGTGCTTGAGCACCACCAACATCCAAGACCCAATTTATTTTTTATGGCTGTGTGACAGGAACACAAAATACATTTTTTTATGGCCATGATTGATCCTCTCAGTTGCAAGAATATTCATGTGAGGATAAGCTGCTTTGTCTTTAATTTATGGATTTACAGATGGAGCATGCCTGCTTCCTCCTCTAATGGAAACTATGTTCTGTGCAGAAAATCTTTATATCTACAACGTAGATAACATGTCATAAAAATAAAAGTCTGATTATTGCTGGTTGAAAATATAACATCTCCCTGCATACTAAAATTACCTTCTCTTAAAAATGAAATGTTAATGTGCGTTAAATCTGTGAAATAGTTATACAGTGTTTCCTAAAAATATACATGTTTTATTTGACAGCAGAAATAACATAACTCTCTTTCTCTATATTTGCCTAATCTCAAAAAGGATTAGATTAAGTATTAAAAATATGTCCAATTTTCATTATTAGTGCGCACCTAAATATACATAGTTTCCTCTAAAATGTCAGGCTCAAATAAGCTGACTTTATGGGATTGATTTACTAAAGGCAAATTGACTGTGCACTTTGCAAAGTGCAGTTGCGCTCTGCAAGAGCAGTTGCTCCGGGGCTTAGTAAATAAGCAGAAGCTCTGCTGACTTGCATCAACCAAACATGTGCAAACAGAAATGCCTTTTTTTATTTGTTTTTGTTTTTTAGGACCCTTTCACACGGGACGGATCCATGATGATCCGCCCCGTGAACCTCCGCTTGCTCAGCGGGGATCGCTCCGTTGATCCCCGCTGAGCCGGCGGATAACAGGGCGGTCCCCGCATACTGTGCAGGGACCGCCCTGTCAGATCTCCGCTCTCCCCTATGGGGGGGATCGGATGAACACGGACCGTCTGTCCGTGTTCATCTGATCCGCTCCACAGACGGATAGAAAAATAGGAATTTTTCTATCCAGAAAAACGGAGCATTGCGGACACAGAGGAGATCGGGTGTCAGCGGATGTTTCATCCGCTGACACCCGCGATCTCATAGGGACAATGTATGTCCCTTTTTCATCCGTAAACGGATGGATGAAAAAAGCAGACATACGGTCCGTACGTGTGAAAGGGGCCTTATGTCCCCTGCACGTGATTGGGTAATCTTTTCAAAGTATAGCTTTCCTTATTTACTGGAGTCCTGGAGCAACTGCACCTGCAGAGTTCAACTGCACAGTCTATTTACCTTAAAGTGGTTGTAAACCCACTTTTTTTTTTTTTTTGGCCAACCTGTAAGAGAAAGGCAAGAGAAAGGCATAATGAGCTATTATGACTAGCATAATAGCTCATTATGTACCACTTACCTTAGATCGGGGCCCCCGAGGCAGTCCGCGTCCCTCTGTCCAGCCGCAGACATCACTGCGGTGATAGCCGGAATGTTACTTCCGGGTATCGCCGCACCAGCCAATCACAGCGCCGCTCCGGCGCTGTGATTGGCCGAAGCGGCGGAGACGTCACTCTGCGCATGCGCGCGAGAGCGTTTTCATTCGGCTACGCCCAGCGATTGCTGGGAAGTAGCCGATTTTGTGAATGGGATTAACCCCATGAATGCACCTATGTCTACGGCGCCTGTCTTTTTAGTAAATATCTCCTAAACCTGTAGGTTTAGGAGATATTTCTTGCACCTACAGGTAAGCCTTAATCTAGGCTTACCTGTAGGTGCAAGTTGAAAAAGTGGGTTTACAACCACTTTAAGTAAATCAACCCATTTATGTCTTATATTGGTATATTGGTGTCTCATTGATAAGGATGAGATTCTCTGAAATCTGTACAATATTTATATCATATCTCCACAAATATACAGTCTATTTTAAATACTTAAAATTACGTTTGCCATCCTTTCCGTCAGAAATAGTAGCCTCTCTAAAAGGGGTATGAAAGCTGGGCTGTGCTATCAAGTACTTTCATTTGTCCATCTTTAATCTGAAAAGGTTTAGAAAGTTGGAGTTGTATCAAATCTCTAAAATGTGTCTTTCTTCATTCTATATAAAAAAACTGAAATAAATGTCTGCCTCTCGTCACACAGGGAAAATAAAAATAAAAATACAAACCATAGCTAAATTGAAATAAAATGAAAAAAAAAACAGCTCCAGAGAGTTGCTGCGTAGCATCTTGCTGGAAACAGAGTGTCAGTTCATATATACATAAATACAAATAAACTAAATACAATTGATAGCTATTAGGGTTGAGCGAACCCGAACTGTAAAGTTCGGGTTCGTACCTGACTTTTGGGTTTTTGGTACCCGGACCCGAACCCAAACAATTTACTGTATCTTCAAGGTTCGGTGTTCGGCAATGTAATGGCGAGCTGCAGGGCAGCCAATCAACATTATTTGAACTCGTGTGCCCTTAGAAGCCATCACAGCCATGCCTACTAATGGCATGGCTGTGATTGGCCAGTGCAGCATGTGACCCAGCCTCCATATAAGCTTGAGGCACATAGCACAGCACGTCACTCTGCTTTAGATAGTGTAGGGAAAGGTTGCTGCTGCTGCTTTGAGGGAGAGAATTATCATAGGAGTCCTGATTCAGAAATCAAATTACTCAGCGATCTACATAGCACAGCACGTCACTCTGCTTTAGAAAGTGTAGGGAAAGGTTGCTGCTTCTGCTTTGAGGGAGAGAATTAGATAGGAGTCCTGATTCAGAAATCAAATTACTCAGCGATCTACCTTGATTTTGTTGTGTGGGTACAGTGCACAATCTTTTTCCCCTGCCCTGAGCCTAGTGCCAGAGAAAAGATAACTTTTATCCGTCTGTTAGTTAGGTTGGCGTCGGCGGGCATTTTATGCAAGCTTAGTGCACCAGCACTGCATATGTTACTATGAGATACACCCTTTAGATACTCTTGCTCTATTCTGCTATTCAAAAAACACCCATTTAGGGCAAAAAAATTAAATTTGCAGTGTTTCCTGCATATCTGTACATGTGAGATGCACACTTTAGATACTGTTCTTCTATTCTGCTATTCAAAAAAAATAAAAAATATTTAGGGCAAATAAAAAAAATTTGGTGTGTTTCCTGCATATCTGTACATGTGAGATACACACTTTAGATACTGTTCTTCTATTCTGCTATTCAAAAAACACCCATTTAGGGCAAGATCCTAAATTTGAGAAATATGAGGAGAACGTCAAATAAGGGACGTGGCCCCGGTCGTGGTGCTGCTGGTGGAGCTCCTGTTGCAGGGAGAGGACGTGGTCGATCTGTGCCAGCTACACGCACAAGTGAAACACCTTCCTCAGGTGTGAGTAGGCGACAGAGCCTGCAGTGGTATTTGGTCGTGCCTAATGCCGCTCTATGAATGTTAAGGCCAGGAGAAGTACATCCTCAAACGAAAGGTGGAGTAGCACAAGGTCTCTAACATCCACCAGCTCCGTGATGTCATCGTGGAGGAGTGGAAGAGGACTCCAGTGGCAACCTGTGAAGCTCTGGTGAACTCCATGCCCAAGAGAGTTAAGGCAGTGCTCGAAAATAATGGTGGCCACACATATTGACACTTTGGGCCCGATTTGGACATTTTCAATTATGTTGCCAGCGGTTTAGACATTAATGGCTGTGTGTTGAGTTATTTTGAGGGGGCAGCAAATTTACACTGATATGCAAGCTGTACACTCACTACTTTACTTTGTAGCAAAGTGTAATTTCTTTAGTGTTGTCACATGAAAAGATATAATAAAATATTTATTTCCAAAAGATTATTGATGTGAAAAATCTTTAGATCTAAGAAATAGCTCCAAACAGAGGTTACCCTAATGATTGATAATTATTATTATTATACAGCGCTTTACAACATGAGGGTTAAATGATAATAATAATGATAATAAAATTGATAAAGAACCTTCACTGCTGGCTTATCATCAAAATGAAAAATATAATATTGAGGCAAAAGAAAATAGCACAAACTGTTACCTAAATGTGTGTATGTGAACGGTCTTATAAATAAAAATGTGGCCATCTCCCTAGAGATATGTGGGCAAAATGTGAAATATAATAATGATAATGGTAATGACAACATAGATATTAAAAATGTAAATAATGATGATGATGGTGGTGACCTGAAAAAAGGGGTATGTGGGGGGGGGGGGGCAACAAGGAAGGCGGGGGGAAATTATTGGGGTTAGTAATGGATCTTGCACTAAAGCTAGAGAAAAAAAAGGAAAGGGGAAGGGCCCTAAAAGTATCTAACATAAGCCCTAACATAACATAAGGGAGTGGTGTAATCCTAAGGCAAAATGGCTACCTAGATTAGATTGGAATAACCATTAGATTTCAAGGTACAATCTCATTTGTGGCCCATCTGATAAAGGGTGTCCCTCAAAACTGTTCTATTTTCAGTGTTAAAACTTAGATATAGATCAACATTTTCTTTTTTTTTACC
The DNA here is from genome assembly GCA_029206835.1 of Rana muscosa. Classification (NCBI taxonomy): domain Eukaryota; kingdom Metazoa; phylum Chordata; class Amphibia; order Anura; family Ranidae; genus Rana; species Rana muscosa. Next base: position 541,175,832 of record CM055117.1, on the reverse strand, counting down.
ATGTAATCTGCTTGCTCTCTCTGTCTGCCTGCTGTAATGGAATAGCTATGATCTGACATCAAAATACATTGGGGTTGATTTAATAAAACAGGAGAGTGCAAAATCAGCTTCTAACTTCAGCTTTTTCAATTAAGCTTTGACAAGAAAACTTGGAAGCTGGTTTCTATGCAGAGCTGCACCAGATTTTGTATTTGTAGCGGGCATTTAAATTTGGGGGAAAGCATCTGGGTTATTCAACCCGGATGCACTAATTGTTAGGGAGTCTGAGAACCCCTTCTGTGGTTCTTGGAGAACTCTGGTGGTGCAAGGTTCCCTCCGGCCTGCAGGTGGCATTGTCGCCCTGGGCCGGAGTTGAATCCGCACCGCAAGACTGCTCCCTTTTTGTTCTTTCCTGGTGCTGGTGCGGCGGGGCGGGGATCCCGCTGTGACGCAGGGGGAGACAGGATAAAAGGGGCGGACGCCCTTACCACGTTGTTGTTGTGATCGGAGGGTTCAGAGTTCGGAGTTGGAGGACGCGGCCGCACCCTGGCACCTTCAGCCTGGGTGCTGGCATTCTGGAGTTCCGGGCCCGGGTGCCCTTGACCTGGCCGGAGCGAGAGATGGAGTCCATCCCAGGCACCTTAAGCCTGGGGTGAGGTACTATGGCCAAGGCCTGGGGCCAAGTAACTTCAACTGGGTTCCACGAGGGTGGAGGAGTCTGAGGGGCCATAAGGTGTTGGGACCCGTATCTGAGGTGAGGAGGCCGGGGAGTGTAACCCTTCCGAATAGCCCGGTACAGCATTAATCCGGTGACGGCGGGGCCTCTGGTAACTCTCTTGGAGGGATGTCTTCCCCCTGACAGGGGCTGCAGCGTAGCTAAGGTAACTCCAGTTCCTGTTCATTAGAGTCGCTGGAAGAGACTCTGAAGCCAAAAAGTAAGTTTTACAGCCACTGTGCTTAGCAACCGTTGGTGAAACCTCAACGGTTTCATTTTTTTGAGGATTGTGCCTTGACCTACTCCCCACCAATACTGAACTGTTCTATGGGTCTCAAACTGTCTGCTCGCAAAGGACTATTTGTTTGCCGTTATGGAATAAATAAGTGTTGGACCTTTTCAGTGTGTGGTACTCCAATTACTGGGAGCAAAGGGGGTTATCAGCAGAACAGACTTGGCTCTGAGCGTATACACAGCCCGAAGGTAATCTGGTGCTGGCCTTCACCTCTACATGCTGTAATCTAGAGGACATGGGCCGTGGCGCACCTCGCTCTCCCCTTCAAGGTACCCCTAGACCGGAGCCAGCGTAACCACTAAAGAAGAAGAGAGAGGGTGAGGCGGCTACACGTGGGGGCTCGTAAGTCCGGGATGTGTGCTTCGTGTATGAAGCTAAGAACGTCTGTGTTTGAACTTTGCTGCCCGGTGGAGTTCCGAGTAGGTCGGCCATGTTGGCAAGCGCGCCATGAGGCACACCATAACTGCGCAGTTCGTGGGCGGGGAGAAGGGAAAGCATGCGAACAAGTGCAGAGTATGGGAGAAGTCTGGCCATGTGGAAGTAGTCACGTGGGGATTCCGGTGCGAGTTGGTCAGTGCGCAATGGAGCAGCAGACAGTCGGGATGACCTCAAGTACCCCGTGGATTCCGGTTCCTTACCCCACGAAGATGACTTCCTTTGCTGCTTCCATAACGGACACAGGAATAAGACTTAGGCCCCGAGGACGTTTGGCTCTGTGTGTATGCAGAGACATAGAGGCCCTCGGTGTGATCTGTCCCGGCTGCTCGGGACTGGTGGTCAACTTGAAGCCATTCGGGCGATGTGAGGCCTGCAAGGAGTTTCTTTTTGAGGTGGAGCCATCCACAGAAAGGCCCCGAGCCTTCCACCTCAACTGCCTCACAGGTACCGCCACTCCGGAAGGGGAGATCCAGGCCTTTGCGGAGATTTCTGTGCGCACTGACCAGGGCAAAGAGAGTGCCCAACCAGAGACTGAGAGAGAAAAAATCAGAGGATGCTGCTTCGGTCACCACAAGCTCCCTGCTCCCACCTCCAAAGAGGAAAGTCGGCCTTGTACAGGCATCCTATGGTCGTGGAAGAGCTTCGCCCCGCCGCTTGCCTGGCCTGGATGGATCCGGAGGGAAGAGCCCTGGACATCCCTGTTCTGCTAAAGGCCCAGGTGAGCCAGGGGCTGGGACTGTGTGTGTGGTTGGAGGTGTCGGGAGTCCAATGTTGGTGGAGCCCGTAAGGGAGAGTGATTCCGTATCTACTGGGAATTACCTGCTCGCAGAAATGTACGACACCTCCGACCTAGAGTCGCTGTCAGATGCCGGCGATGATGGCGAGATCGATGAGGTCTTTCACCGCAAGGGTTGGGACAGGATGCCATTACTCGCGCTCCGTGCGCCAAGGGATCTGCCTATGTCTACAGGGGATAGTACACCCCGGGTGGAGGCCCCGGAGCCCGGGGAGAAATCTGGTCTCCTGCCTACCCTTCCATCCTCCGGATCACCTACTGCTTCATCCGTTCCGGTGACGGGAACGCAACGTTCATCACTGCGGGCTCCTAGGCCCAAGCCAACGGAGGTAGTTAAAGTACCTCGGCATCCTGAGTCAGTCGTCCCGCATGGAGAAGGAGAGCGGGCGACGATGCCACCTTTGGCCCGGTTACAGCGGCTCTTCTGTCAGAGAGTTGCCCGTGAATATGGGTGGGAGTACCCATACCTACCCCGGGACTTGCTTTTTGAAGTGGAGGTCCTGCGGCAGCGATGGTATGATGAGTTTGTCTGGGAAAAGCTCAAAGTGCCCCATGCTCGCTGATACCTTTCGTGCTCATCCCCCGTGTCTAAGAAGTTCAAAGACTGTAAGGCGGAGTGGATGTTAGGTCGGCACATCCATGCGGACAGGGTGCTTATTTGTCGCAAAGATGGAGAGAACATTGAATATAATGTGGAGACTTTCGATAAGCACTTGAAGCCCCTGTTCCTGCCACACCCAAAGTTCTACATTTAGGAGGAAAAGACTCCTGTATGCTCTGTTTGTCGTTCATTGCTGAACTTGCCGGAACACAAGGACTGTGCCCTAGTTTTTTTTTTGTATTTGGGCGTTTTACTCTTTGGAGAAATGGGAGCTGTTTCTGTTTGTTCTCCCTCTTTCTCCCTGCACTGCAAAGAAGATAATGACTTTGGGGTGTAGTTAGTGTAGACACAGTAAAAGAAGAAGGAAAGTTGTCTGGAGGATTCGGCTAAGTGTCGTGACCGTGGCACTGTCACCAGGTGGCAGGGCTGCACAACGACTGTTTGTTTTTTACACTTGCACCACCATACTCATTGGAGCGAATGGGCCTCTTCAAGGACAGGCCCGTTCATTCCAAGAAAACACACATTGTGGTAGGATGTTTTTTCCCTTCTGCAGGAGATTCATCTGTCAAGGCTGCTGAGAATGGGTGGTCCTTAGATAGCAAAGGGGGGGGATTGTGCATGTGTAAATGTCAGAAGTGTTTTGTTGAAAGTTTTATAGTTTTACTGTTTCATGTTTTCCCTTTCCCATTCTAGGTCTTGGCACAATTCAGGACTAAATTGTGTAGTTTAGTTTCTGGGCGGAGCTTATGTCACCATCTTTGTGGGATGTGAGTTTGGACCAGACACTGGGGACCAGTGTCAAATCACCGGGGGGAGAGTGTAGCGGGCATTTAAATTTGGGGAGAGCATCTGGGTTATTCAACCCGGATGCACTAATTGTTAGGGAGTCTGAGAACCCCTTCTGTGGTTCTTGGAGGACTCTGGTGGTGCAAGGTTCCCTCCGGCCTGCAGGTGGCGTTGTCGCCCTGGGCCGGAGTTGAATCCGCACCGCAAGACTGCTCCCTTTTTGTCCTTTCCTGGTGCTGGTGCGGCGGGGCGGGGAACCCGCTGTGATGCAGGGGGAGAGGGGATAAAAGGGGCGGACACCCTTACCACGTTGTTGTTGTGGTCGGAGGGTTCAGAGTTCGGAGTTGGAGGACGCGGCCGCACCCAGGCACCTTCAGCCTGGGTGCCGGCGTTCCGGAGTTTCGGGCCCAGGTGCCCTTGACCTGGCCGGAGCGAGAGATGGAGCCCATCCCAGGCACCTTAAGCCTGGGGTGAGGTACTATGGCCAAGGCCTGGGGCCCAGTAACTTCGACTGGGTTCCACGAGGGTGGAGGAGTCCGAGGGGCCCTAAGGTGTTGGGACCCGTATCTGCGGTGAGGAGGCCGGGGAGTGTAACCCTTCCGAATAGCCCAGGACAGCATTAATCCGGTGACGGCGGGGCCTCTGGTAACTCTCTTGGAGGGATGTCTTCCCCCTGACAGGGGCTGCAGCGTAGCGAAGGTAACTCCAGTTCCTGTTCATTAGAGTCGCTGGAAGAGACTCTGAAGCCAAAAAGTAAGTTTTACAGCCACTGTGCTTAGCAACCGTTGGTGAAACCTCAACGGTTTAGTTTCTTTGAGGATTGTGCCTTGACCTACTCCCCACCAATACTGAACTGTTCTATGGGTCTCAAACTGTCTGCTCACAAAGGACTATTTGTTTGCCGTTATGGAATAAATAAGTGTTGGACCTTTTCAGTGTGTGGTACTCCAATTACTGGGAGCAAAGGGGGTTATCAGCAGAACAGACTTGGCTCTGAGCAAATACACAGCCCAAAGGTAATCTGGTGCTGGCCTTCACCTCTACATGCTGTAATCTAGGGGACATGGGCCGTGACGCACCTCGCTCTCCCCTTCAAGGTACCCCTAGACCGGAGCCAGAGTAACCGCTAAAGAAGAAGAGAAAGGGTGAGACCGCTACATATTCATAAATCAACCTGTCAGGGATCAGCAGCTAAGGAGACCAGACACATGGCTACACAGCTACACAGGGGAACTGAGACCCAAACAAAGTATATATCATTAAAGTGATTGATATTTACAGTGAAACACACACCAATAAACATAAACAACAACCAGTGAACACAGCAAAAACAAACCCCAAAAGACAAACTAACAAATAAACCTAACTACTATCTATATGCAATATCTACAATATTATAAAGGTAACAGGGATGCAAGGAAGGGAAACACGACTGGGTACAAAAGCAGGAGCAAGGCAGGATGGCTTGGGATACAGGAGGCACAAGGATCTGGTAGCAAGGGGGCAATCAACAGGATAGTGACATGCTGGGGGAAGGGCAAAGCAGCCTTAAGACCCCTTTTACACTGGAGGCGTTTTTCGGGCGCATTAGTGCTAAAAAAAATAGTGCCTGTAAAGCGCCTGAAAAAAGCCTCAGCTGCAATCCTAGTGTGAAAGTGCTTTCACACTGGGGTGCTGCGTTGGCAGGGCGTCAAAAAAAGTCCTGCAAGCAACTTCTTTGCAGAGCTTTAGGAGCGGTGTATACACCGCTCCTAAAGCGCCCCTGCCCACTGAAATCAATGGGCAGCACTGCCGAACCGCCGCTGCAGCCGCGCTTTGCAGGCGCTTTTAACCCTTTTTACGATCGCTAGAGTGGGGGTTAAAATCACCCGGCTAGCGGCCAAAACGCGCCGCAAAAACAACGGTAAAGCACCACTAAAAATAGCGAAGTTTTACTGCCGAAGCCCGGGCGCTTTCAGTGTGAAAGCACTCTTAATATCCACCTGGCAGCTGGAGCCAGGTGTGGCTGATCAGAACCTGCTGGCTTCTGGGAGACACCTGATGGTGGACACTGGAACTACAGCCATCGCCCCAGAGAATCACAGTGCCACGGCAGGTGAACTCAGTCCTGACACAACCCCATTGTGATTTATGTATACCAGATAAAGTCTGCCTGATCTCTCACATTCAATCTTACAAAATAAGGAGTACCTACTGTCTAGCCCGCCCATGGGTGCTCAACCTGTGGCCCTCCCATGAGGCATTGCAAGGCTGACAGTTAAAAGCATGATTCTCACAGTCAGAGACATGATGGGACTTGTAGTTCGGTAACAGCTGGAGGGCCACAGGTTGAGCACCCATGGTCTAGCCAATTAGTTCAGTTTTTATGGCTTGTGGCACTGAAAATAAGCATTTTCCTTTTGGAGAGTAAAACCTACCTAGTCTCTCCTTCTTACATTGCGACCTAGTAAAAACACTTACACGGTGTTCTGAATGTCTGTATAATATTTCTGGCAATTGACTGTGACATAATAAACTGAAATATTTTTTTCTTTAATCAAAATAAAATGTGTCAAATTTTGTCCTCTGACATAGTGGCAAGCATAAATACAGGTTTAACCCTTTCGCTGCCAGGACTTGTGCTCCATTTTTATCCTTAGATGGCCAGACCATTTTTTGCAATTTTCCTTTGCTCTTTTATTTTTCACTTATAGCTTTCAAAGTTTGTAAAAGACCCCCCCAAACCATACATTTTCTGAAAGCACATGACCATTAAAATAAAAAGAAGATGTTTATCAAACAATATTTTTACTAAAAAAACACTAAAATCATGATTAGAAGATAACTACACAGCAAATAAAAGCTTAACCTGTATTTAGTTAATAAATAACAAATATTTGTAATTTTTACATTTTGCTTTTTTACAAAATGGTGAAAATTAGTGTTGAGCGAACCCGAACTGTAAAGTTCGGGTCCGTACCGAACTTTAGCTTTTTCCCGAACCCGAACCCGGACTTTGCCCAAAAGTCCGGGTTCGGGTTCGGCAATCTAATAACGCATTTAGAAATGCTTCAGGGGCCAGCCAATCACCTTTTGATTAGCTGATGTGCCCTTAGCGGTCATCATAGCCATGCCTACTAATGGCATGGCTGTGATTGGTCAGTGCAACATGTGACCCAGCTTCTATATAAGCTAGAGGCACACAGCACACATGACACTCTGCTTCAGAATAGATAGGGAGAGGATCTAGTCTGCTGCTGCTGCTTTTAGGGAGAGATAGAAAGATAGATGAGGTAGTCCTGATTCTACAATCTGAGGGAAAAGATAGAGAGATAGTGTAGTGTAGGGCCAGGTTTGTGTGTTGGTGCTTTCAGGGAGAGAGAATATTATATAGGAGTCCAGATTCAGAGATTAAAATCAGCGATCTGCATAGGTCTACCTATTTGTGTTGCAGTGCAGCCTTTTTACACTGCCATGAGCCCAGTGTCAGAGAAAATCTAACTTTTAGGGGGAAAAAAAGGCACTTTATTGTTCTCTTTTCCAAAAGACCCATAGGGCAAAAAAAAAAAAAAAAAAAAGCATTTTATTTTGCTCGTGCAAAAAAAGACCCGTTTAGGGCAAAAAAAAAAAAATTTGCACTTTAATGTACGCTTGCAAAAAACGCCGTTTAGGGGCACAAAAAAAAGTTTGCAGTGTGTTATACATATTTTGAGGTGTTTGAAATAAACAATTTCTTTATAGTTTTTTCCTACGTTGCTATACTAAAAGAACAACATTTTTTTTTGAATAGCATTTTCTGCAGTTCTGTAGCTGTGCGATTCAGCGGTTACGTACTGTGGGTGTGTTCTGCTCTTCCAAAAAACGCCGTTTAGTGGCACCAAAAAAAGTTTGCAGTGTGTTATACATATTTTGAGGTGTGTGAAATAAACAATTTCTATATAGTTTTCTCCTACTGTGCTATACTAAAAAAACAAAATTTTTTTTGAATAGCATTTTCTGCAGTTCTGTAGCTGTGCGATTCAGCGGTTACGTACTGTGGGTGTGTTCTGCTCTTCCAAAAAACGCCGTTTAGTGGCACCAAAAAAAGTTTGCAGTGTGTTATACATATTTTGAGGTGTGTGAAATAAACAATTTCTATATAGTTTTCTCCTACTGTGCTATACTAAAAAAACAACATTTTTTTTGAATAGCATTTTCTGCAGTTCTGTAGCTGTACGATTCAGCGGTTACGTACTGTGGGTGTGTTCTGCTCTTCCAAAAAACGCCGTTTAGTGGCACCAAAAAAAGTTTGCAGTGTGTTATACATATTTTAAGGTGTGTGAAATAAACAATTTCTATATAGTTTTCTCCTACTGTGCTATACTAAAAAAACAACATTTTTTTTGAATAGCATTTTCTGCAGTTCTGTAGCTGTGCGATTCAGTGGTTACGTACTGTGGGTGTGTTCTGCTCTTCCAAAAAACGCTGTTTAGTGGCACAAAAAAAAGTTTGCAGTGTGTTATACATATTTTGAGGTGTGTGAAATAAACAATTTCTATATAGTTTTCTCCTACTGTGCTATACTAAAAAAACAACATTTTTTTTGAATAGCATTTTCTGCAGTTCTGTAGCTGTGCTATTCAGTGGTTACGTACTGTGGGTGTGTTCTGCTCTTCCAAAAACACCCATTTAGGGCAAGATCCTAAATTTTGAAAATATGAGGAGAAGGTCAAAGGGACGTGGTGGCCCCGGTCGTGGTGCTGCTGGTGGAGCTCCTGTTGCAGGGAGAGGACGTGGTGGATCTGTGCCAGATACACGCACAAGTGAAACACCTTCCTCAGGTGCGAGTAGGCGACCGAGCCTGCGGCGGTATTTTGTCGCGCCTAATGAGGCTGTACGAATGTTTAGGCCAGGACAAGTACAGGCGATAGTAGATTGGGTTGCTGACAGTGCCTCGGGTTCCTTCACATTGTCTCCCACCCACTCTTCTGATGAAAGAACAGAGTTGGCACCTGAAACCCATGTCCATCAGTCTTTCACCTCACCCCCTTGCAAATCAGCCAAGCAGTCTGAGCCCCAAATCATGCAGCAGTCTCTTCTGCTTTTCGATGACTCTGTTAGCAGGGTTTCCCAGGGCCATCCACCTAGCCCTGCCCCAGAAGTGGAAGAGATTGAGTGCACCGATGCCCAACCACTTATGTTTCATGATGAGTACATGGGAGGACCATCGCAGTACGTCTCGGATGATGACGAAACACAGGTGCCAACTGCTGCTGCTTTCGCAATTGTGCAGACAGACAAGGAGGGCAGGAGTGAAGACTGGGTGGAAGATGATGTGGAGGACGATGAGGTCCTCGACCCCACATGGAATCAACGTTATGCAGGTGACCAGTGTAGTTTGGAGGAAGAGGCGGTGGTCGCACAGAGCCACCAGCACAGCAGAAGAGGGAGCAGGGTGCAAAAGCGGAGCATCTGTCAGCTAGACAGTATGTCTGCTACTGCCCAACGCAGCAAGGGACCGAGCACACCAAAGCCAGGTCCAAGGAGTTCCCCAGCATGGCAGTTCTTCACACAATGTGCTGATGACAAGACACGAGTGGTTTGCACGCTGTGCAATCAGAGCCTGAAGCGAGGCATAAACGTTCTCAACCTGAGCACAAGCTGCATGACCAGGCATCTAAGTGCAAAGCACGAGCTGCAGTGGAGTAGACACCTCAAAAACCAAGAAAGGTCTCTGGCTCCTCCTGCTTCCTCTTCTGCTGCAGTCTCGGCCTCTTCATCCACCTCTGTAGTGACAGTGGCACCTGCCACCCCGCAAACAGAGCATCTGCCAGCAACACTACCACCTGGGTCACCAACCATCTCCACAATGTCCCATGGAAGCGTTCAGCTCTCTATCTCCCAAACATTGGAGCGGAAGAGGAAGTACCCCCCTAGCCACCCGCGATCCCTGGCCCTGAATGCCAGCATTTCAAAACTCCTGGCCTTTGAAATGCTGTCATTCCGTCTGGTGGAGACGCAGAGTTTTAAAAGCCTGATGGCATTGGCTGTCCCACAGTACGTCGTGCCCAGCCGCCACTATTTTTCCAGGCGAACCATCCCTTCCCTGCACAACCAAGTGGGGGACAAAATCAGGTGTGCACTGCGCAACGCCATCTGTGGCAAGGTCCACCTAACTACGGATGCGTGGACCAGTAAGCACGGTCAGGGACGTTATATCTCCCTAACAGCACACTGGGTAAATGCAGTGGCGGCTGGGCCTGAGGCAGATAGCAGTTTGGCGCATGTCCTTCCACCACCGAGGATTGCAGGGCGCTTCAGTTTGCCTCCTGTTGCTAACTCCTCCTACTCCGCTTCCTCATCCTCTACCGCCTCCTCATCCGGTCAGGGTAACACCTTCACCACCAACTTCAGCACAGCCAGGGGTAAACGACAGCAGGCAGTTTTAAAACTTTCCTGTTTGGGGGAAAAACCCCACACCACGCAGGAGTTGTGGAGGGACATGGAACAACAGACCAATGAGTGGTTGCTGTCAGTGAGCCTCAAGCCCGGCCTGGTGGTGTGCGATAATGGGCGAAATCTCGTAGCAGCTCTGGGCCTAGCCGGTTTGACGCACATCCCTTGCCTGGCGCATGTGCTGAACTTGGTGGTCCAGAGGTTCCTTAAAAATTACCCCAATATGCCAGAGCTGCTGCAGAAAGTGCGGGCTGTGTGTGCGCACTTTCGGCGTTCTCATCCTGCTGCTGCTCGCCTGTCAGCGCTGCAGCGTAACTTCGGCCTTCCCGCTCACCGCCTCATATGTGACGTGCCCACAAGGTGGAACTCCACCTTGCACATGCTGGCCAGACTGTGCGAGCAGCAGCAGGCGATAGTGGAGTTTCAGCTGCAGCAATCACGCGTGAGTCGCTCTGCGGAACAGCACCACTTCACCACCAATAACTGGGCCTCCATGCGAGACCTGTGTGCCTTGTTGCGCTGTTTCGAGTACTCCACCAACATGTCCAGTGCCAATGACGCCGTTCTTAGCGTTACTATCCCAGTTCTATGCCTCCTTGAAAAAACGCTTCGGGCGATGATGGAAGAGGATGTGGCACAGGAGGATGAGGAGGAGGAGGAGGAAGCGGGATAATTTCAAAGGCTTTCAGGGCAGTCTTTCACAAGTGGCTACGAGGGTGGGTTCCTGAACCAACAAACGCCAGGTACACAATTGTCCGGCAGAAAGGGCACAGTTCTGGAGGATGACGAGGTGGAGGAGGAGATGGAGGAGGAGGAGGAGGAGGAGCCATTTTCACAGCAGGGTGGCACCCAGACCAGCTCGTGGCCATCACTGGTGCGTGGCTGGGGGGATACAGAGGACACAGACGATACACCTCCCACAGAGGACAGCTTTTCTTTGCCTCTGGGCAGCCTGGCACACATGAGCGATTACATGCTGCAGTGTTTCCGCAATGACCGCCGAGTTGCCCACATTTTAACTGGTGCTGATTACTGGGTGGCCACCCTGCTGGATCCCCGTTACAAGGACAACGTACCGTCCTTAATTCCCTCACTGGAGCGGGATCGTAAGATGCGCGAGTACAAGCGCATGCTGGTAGACGCGCTGCTGGTGGCATTCCCACCTGACAGCGGGCGTACGGTGGAAGCACAAGGCGAAGGCAGAGGAGGAGGAAGAGGTCGCCAACGCAGCGGGGGCACCGGCAGCACCTCAGAAGGCAGGGTTAGCATGGCTGAAATGTGGAAAAGCTTTGTCAGCACGCCACAACAACCAGCACCACCAGCTGAGATGGAACGTCTTAGCAGGAGGCAGCATTTCACCAACATGGTTGAGCAGTATGTGTGCACAGGCCTACACGTACTGGATGACGGGTCTGCCCCCTTTAACTTCTGGGTCTCCAAATTGGGCACATGGCCTGAGCTTGCCCTTTATGCCTTGGAGGTGCTGGCCTGCCCTGCAGCCAGTGTATTATCTGAACGTGTATTTAGCACGGCAGGGGGCGTTATCACAGACAAGCGCAGCCGCCTGTCCAGAGCCAATGTGGACAAGCTCACGTTCATTAAAATGAACCAGGCATGGATCCCACAGGACTTGTCCGTACCTTGTGCAGAATAGACATGTATACCGGTGTTGTGACAAAAACTGTCCGGCCATCGGATTGTGTCCGGCCCATACTGCGAAGGCGCAGCGCTTGCGCAGTACAGAGGACAAGGAGATTCACAAAATCTCCGAAGATGAATGGCGCCTGCGCTGTGAGTGCAGGTTCAAGCCCCACCATCCAAGTGGACATACGGTAGCACATAGTAACAGGGCCCCTCACGGGCTCGGTTCGATCACCACGCTTCGGGCACGGCCTCACTTGGCTCGTCTTGAACCACGGATGGTGTGGCCTTCACCTGAACTCACCACGCAGGCGCCGTTCGTCTTGGGAGATTTTCGAAATCCCCTTGTCCTACATACTGAGCAAGCGCAGTACAGGGTGGACACTATTTGACGGGGGACAGAATTCGACACATCACCAGCATTACACAGCCATTGTTGTATTTTTGAATCAGTGTTGGCTACCTCGTCCTCCTCCACCGCCGCTTCCACCTACACAGCCACATCCACCGCCACTTCAACCTCCTACTCCATATGGACCTCGTCCTCCTAGGTCAAGATTATTATTTTTTATTTTTTTGATGTTATTTTAAGTTACCGTATTTATCGGCGTAAAACACGCACAGGCGTATAACACGCACCCTAACTTTAAGAGGGAGGTTTCAGGAAAAAAACTTTCCACAGTCCCCTGCGTATAACACGCACGCACAGTTTACCCTCTATTTTCAGGGTAAAAAAGTGAGTGTTATACGCCAATAAATACAGTATTTCCCTATCCACATTTGTTTGCAGAGCACTTGCCATGCTCTTAACAACATTTTGCTGCCATTTGCAGCCCTCTAGCCCTTTCCATTACCTTTTTAGAGCCTTTTTAGTCCTTAGAAGTCCGGGTCCCCATTGACTTCAATGGGGTTCGGGTTCGGGTCCGGGTTCGGGTTAAAGTTCGGTCCCGAACCCGAACTTTTTTCCGAAGTTCGGCCGAACCCAAACATCCAGGTGTCCGCTCAACTCTAGTGAAAATCAAATGTATGTAAAAATGTAAATATCCAAATTTCTCTAAAAATTTGAAGGTTTCCATTTTTCCCTTTACAGCTTTAAGAATTTGTGAAAGAGCCCAAAAAAATATATTTTCTGAAAGCATATGTCCTCTAGAATAAAAAATAAGTGCTACTGAATTTTTGGAATGCACGGTAATTGCGCAAATGTTTAGCAAACCAATATATTCACAAAAAATACACTAAAACCATTATTAGCAGATGCAAACACTGCTAATTTTACAAAATTCCTGCTAAATACCTACTAAATATAAAAGCTTAACCTGTATGGAGTTAATAAATAACAAAAAATATATATTTTTACATTGCGCCTTTTTGCAAAATGGTGAAAATTGAACGTACCGAAAAATTTCTCAAAAAATCTGGAGGTTTTCATTTTTCACTTACAGCTTTCAGAATTTGTAAAAGACCCCCCAAACCATATATTTTCGAAAAGCATATGGCCATTAGAATAAAAAGAAGGTGCTACAAATTTTTAAGGCAGCGCGATATTTGCGCAAAAGTTTATCAAATCAATATTTTCACAAAAAATACACTAAAATCATTAATAGTGTACATAAACACAATATAAAAAAAATCCTGCTTAATTGCTACTAAAGCATTGTTCACATGTGGCATACTAAAGTGTATGCCCTTGGGGGGGCCATGTTTAACCGCACAGGGATACACAGGTGTTCCATGCATCCCCATACAGGCAGTCCCATTTATGTCAATTGGGATGCAGCGGCATAGCTGCTGTTCCAAACCTGAAACCCGTGTGTGTGTACACCACCCCAAACCAGACAGTGTGGGCTCAGCGACATGCATGCAGACCTACATGGATGTAACATTGGGAGCAACGGCTCTGTTCATGCAGGTGCTACATTCCAAATTACATCAATGGGACGGCCTGCACAGAGATGCATGGAGCACCTGTGCGTCCCTGTAAAGGTACGCTGTGTATGCCCTGTGTGAACAAGGACTTAGGCCCCTTACACACAAGCAGACCGATCGGGTCTGCCTGTCCGTTTTTCAGGCGGGCCCAATCGGAGCACCCATTGTTCTCTGGAGAGGCTGATGTAGATGGACATGTGTCCGTTTATACCCGCCTGCATCCGATCCAGTCCAGTCCGCTAAAAACAGACGGGATTCCTTTCCCCTTCCATCTAGCAGATCGGATCGGATGGTATCGGATGGAAATGAACATGTGGTCCGTTTCCATCCGACCGCCGAGCAGGCGGATCTGCTTGACAGAGTTCGCTCCATGTGAAAGGGGTTTTAATCCGAAGCGGCCGGTCCATTTGGGGCGATGGAGCGTTTGTATGTTTTTTTTTTTTCAAGCAGCATGATTAGAGCCTGAGGCTCTAATTGGTTTGAAAAAGGTTGGGCTCAGAGCATTGCACCCCGAACCCACCCACTTGTGACAATAGCAAATTAATATTCGCTATTGTCTTCTGGCTTCTCCTCCTGGCTAATCAGGATGGATCGTGTTGGCCGGGAGGTGAAGCTGAAGAAGCCGTGGAAGGGTTCTTTACGGTAAGAGCAGTAAAAATGTGGAATTCTCTTCCACAAGCAGTGGTTTTAGCAGGGAGCATAGATCATTTCAAAAAACGATTAGATAGGCACCTAAACGACCATAACATGGGGATATACAATGTAATATTGGCATACAAGCGCACACACACAGGTTGGACTTGATGGACTTGTGTCTTTTTTCAATCTTACGAACTATGTAACTATATAACTATGTAAGATTTTTTTTTTTTTTTTAAATGCTATGTGAATAAAAACATTACCAAATATATAGTGGGGTTTTCTAAAAATATACTGCAAAAATGGAAACATGCATTTAAAGTTTTTTTTATTAAGAAATTTACAATGGTATGTTGTTGTTGTCTTTGAAACACTGGTATTACCCAGTCGGAGAGCAAAATGTCTTTTGTGTTTGGAAAACATTTCCATCATGGTTGAATGTTGTTCATCACAAGGGGGACCCTAATTCACCTCCTCAACATCCAAACACAATGGGACATTCCGCTTGTTAGGTAGGTCATTTTCAGATTAAAAGCAGTGCAGAATAACATAGATAAAGAGAAAGACTATCCAGCAAATTGCAAATGCTTTTGACGTTTTCATGTGGCAATGGTCAATGCGTCTGTGCATCAAGGTCAGTGATGTGTTGCCCGGTGGACTTTGTTTTTGCATTCACTTAACCATAAGAATTTAGCTGAGTGTTCTAATTCCAAATTTCACCGGACTTTCTGAATGCTATCAAAGTGCTTTTTTTATTATTTTTTTTTACAAAAAATGCATCATAATAAAAAGTAATGGTTTAACATAATATTATTTATTGTTTCTTGTATAGCTAGCTTATAAAGTGCTTAAAGTCAAAAGTGAATGATTCTTTACTTTTATGCCTCTACGCCCTGTAGGTTCTCTTCTGCACTCACCCAGAAAATGATTTTCTGGAAAATGTTGGTGACTTCAACAGGACACAGCTGAAATGATGACGGGAATAGCAGTATGCTCTTTTCAGCCTTACAGTCTGGAAGATTGGGCAGGTCACTTGCAGACTAGCAGATACAAGAAATGGTGTGAATCACTGACAACAGTGAATCATCCTGAACTCACAGACCCTATTTGATGAATAGATTTATGGATAAATATAAAAATAAGTAATTGTCACTGAATATACAAAGCAGGCTAAGGATACACAGACAAAACATGTGTAGCGGGTATCAAATTTAGTGGGGTGTATCTGGGCAATAGATGGGCCAGATACATAGATTTTTAGGGATTTATGGACACTTTGGAGTGTGGGAGGTATGAATGGTGTCATGTTCCCTGCGGTCCCTAGGTGGCGCTGTCACCTGGGACCGGGGTTGAACTGCCATTCTAGAGCCGTGCCCTTTTTGTCCTCTCGCGGCAGTAGTACGGCGGGGCGGGGAACCCGCTGTGCCTGCTGGGGGAGGATATAAAGGGGGGCGGACATCTTGCGCACGAGGTCCATTCCCCAGGCACCTTCGGCCTGGGGGCTGCTGCGGTTCGTCCGTGCCCAGGCGCCCTTGGCCTGGGCGCGTGGAGTCGAGTTCCATCCCAGGCACCATCACCTGGGGTGAGGTACTTTACAAGGAGGCCTGGGGCCCAGTACCTTCGACTGGGTCCCGCGAGGGAGAAACATTCCTAAGGTGCCCCCGGTATTGGGTGCCTGAATCCAGGGCGTAAGGGACCAGAGACGTGACCTCCCCGAAGAGCCAGCGCAGCATTTGCTGGTGACGGTGGAGGCCTCTGGTGACCGTCCGGATGGATGTCTTCCTCTGACAGGGGTCGTTTGTTCTAAAGGAGGTAGTTCATGTTCTCATGGTCTGTGGCAGAGACCCATCTTTCTCAGGTCAGTGGCAGGCCTCATCCAAGGCCTGTGGCAGAGGCCTCAACGTTCACCCAGGTCAGTGGCAGGGACCAAATTCACAGTCGGTGGCAGCGACTGTGCGCCAAGCCTGTTTGCACTAAACGGAACAGGAGAAACTTTATTAATTTTGGACCTACTCCTTCCCACACCCTGTCTGTTCTTTTAAAGTTCAACCAGCCTACCTATTGATCAATAGAGATGTCCAGAACTATTGGCTGGCTTCATTCGGAAGCTGTAGTCTTAGTGAGAGGAGGGAAAGTGTAGCTGCTGCTGATTTAATAGGGAAATCTATAGCTAGGCCAGTTTATTCAGTGTCCACTCCAGTCCTGAAAGACTCATCTGATCTCTGCTGTAAGGACAGCGACCTGACAGCACCCCAAAAAGCCCTTTTTAGGGCAAGTACATAACTCTGCTTTTTTTTTTTCCTGGACAGCATCCATTTTAGATTAATTCGGAAGCTGCAGTCTTAGTGAGAGGAGGGACAGTGTAGCTGCTGCTGATTTAAGAGGGAAATCTATAGCTAGGCCAGTGTATTCAGTGTCCACTCCACTCCTGAAAGACTCATCTGATCTCTGCTGTAAGAACAGCGTCCTGACAGCACCCCAAAAAGCCCTTTTTAGGGCTAGTACATCAGTCTGCTTTTTTTTTTTTTTCCTGGACAGCATCCATTTTAGATTAATTCGGAAGCTGCAGTCTTAGTGAGAGGAGGGACAGTGTAGCTGCTGCTGATTTAATAGGGAAATCTATAGCTAGGCCAGTTTATTCAGTGTCCACTCCACTCCTGAAAGACTCATCTGATCTCTCCTGTAAGGACAGTGTCCTGACAGCACCCCAAAAAGCCCTTTTTAGGGCTAGTACATCAGTCTGCTTTTTTTTTTTTTTCCTGGACAGCATCCATTTTAGATTTTAAAAAAAAAACAACAGTTTTGACTGCAATAGAATAGCAGTCAGTTGCCTGCCAGCGTGTGTGTCAGGCCTACAGCGTCTACTCTGCCAACTTCTGCCAGTGCACAGTGCCACTCATATCTGGTGTCACAGTAACTTACATTAAAAAAGAAAACAACAGTTTTGACTGCAGTAGAATAGCAGTCAGTTGCCTGCCAGCGTGTGTCAGGCCTACAGCGTCTACTCTGCCAACTTCTGCCAGTGCACGGTGCCACTCATATCTGGTGTCACAGTAGCTTACATTAAAAAAAAAACAGTTTTGACTGCAATAGAATAGCAGTCAGTTGCCTGCCAGCGTGTGTGTCAGGCCTACAGTGTCTACTCTGCCAACTTCTGCCAGTGCACAGTGCCACTCATATCTGGTGTCACAGTAGCTTACATTAAAAAAAAAAACAACAGTTTTGACTGCAGTAGAATAGCAGTCAGTTGCCTGCCAGCGTATGTGTCAGGCCTACAGCTTCTACTCTGCCAACTTCTGCCAGTGCACAGTGCCACTCATATCTGGTGTCACAGTAGCTTACATTAAAAAAAAACAACAGTTTTGACTGCAATAGAATAGCAGTCAGTTGCCTGCCAGCGTGTGTGTCAGGCCTACAGCGTCTACTCTGCCAACTTCTGCCAGTGCACAGTGCCACTCATATCTGGTGTCACAGTAGCTTACATAAAAAAAAACAACAACAGTTTTGACTGCAATAGAATAGCAGTCAGTTGCCTGCCAGCGTGTGTGTCAGGCCTACAGCGTCTACTCTGCCAACTTCTGCCAGTGCACAGTGCCATTCATATCTGGTGGTCACAGTAGCTTACATTAAAAAAAAAAAAACAGTTTTGACTGCAGTAGAATAGCAGTCAGTTGCCTGCCAGCGTGTGTGTCAGGCCTACAGCGTCTACTCTGCCAACTTCTGCCAGTGCACAGTGCCACTCATATCTGGTGTCACAGTAGCTTACATAAAAAAAAAAAACTGTTTTGACTGCAATAGAATAGCAGCCAGTTGCCTGCCAGCGTGTGTGTCAGGCCTACAGCGTCTACTCTGCCAACTTCTGCCAGTGCACAGTGCCACTCATATCTGGTGTCACAGTAGCTTACATTAAAAAAAAAACAACAGTTTTGACTGCAGTAGAATAGCAATCAGTTGCCTGCCAGCGTGTGTGTCAGGCCTACAGCGTCTACTCTGCCAACTTCTGCCAGTGCACAGTGCCACTCATATCTGGTGTCACAGTAGCTTACATTAAAAAAATAAATAACAGTTTTGACTGCAATAGAATAGCAGTCAGTTGCCTGCCAGCGTGTGTGTCAGGCCTACAGCGTCTACTCTGCCAACTTCTGCCAGTGCACAGTGCCACTCATATCTGGTTTCACAGTTGCTTGCACGCATAGTACAACTAAACTAATCAAAAAAAAAATGACAGGCAGAGGTAGGCCACCCCGCAGGGGCCGTCGTGGTCGTGGTGCTGTGATTCCCTTTGGCCCTAGAATAATGCCCATTGTTCAGAGGCCACATACCCTGAACTCGAAAAGTTCTGAGGACATAGTTGACTGGCTAACACAGGACACCCAATCTTCTACAGCTTCCGCTCGGAACCTTGACACACCATCCTCCTCTAGCTCAGCTTCGGGCACCTCTCAAGTTACCACTCGCCCGCCTGCCGCCACCACCAACACTAGCACCACAGCTGCTTCACTTGATCTGTCAGAGGAGTTATTTACACATGAGTTGGAAGAAATGAGTGATGCGCAACCATTATTGCCAGAGGATGTAGATAAAAGGGATATGTCTCAGTCAGGCAGCATTACACACATGGACGTACGGTGTGATGATGATGATGTTGTACCCGCTGCTGCTTCCTTTGCTGAGTTGTCAGATACAAGTGAAGCGGTTAATGATGACGATGTGGATGTCACATGGGTGCCCGCTCGAAGAGAAGAAGAACAGGGGGAAAGTTCAGATGGGGAGACAGAGAGGAGGAGGAGACGAGTTGGAAGCAGGGGTAGGTCGTCGCAAGGAGCTAGTGGCACAGTCAGACAGCATGTATCGGCACCCGGGGTCAGCCAGACAGCACGCCAATCAACGCATGATGTTGCCACCACTAGAATGCCGTCATTGCAAAGCTCAGCAGTGTGGCATTTTTTTTGTGTGTCTGCCTCAGATAACAGCGATGCCATTTGCAACCTGTGCCAAAAGAAACTGAGTCGTGGGAAATCCAACACCCACCTAGGTACAACTGCTTTGCGAAGGCACATGATCGCACATCACAAACGCCTATGGGATCAACACATGATGACGAGTACAAGCAGCACACAAGCTCAAAGCCACCATCCTCCTCCTGGTCCAGCATCTTAAGCCAGGTCAACCACTGCTGTCCTCCTTGCCCCCTCTCAACCATCCGCCACTCCGTCTCTCGCCTTGAGCAGTTCCTGCTCATCTGCCCACAGTCAGGTGTCTGTCAAGGACATGTTTGAGCGTAAGAAGCCAATGTCACAGAGTCACCCCCTTGCCCGGCGTCTGACAGCTGGCTTGTCGGAACTCTTAGCCCGCCAGCTTTTACCATACAAGCTGGTGGAGTCTGAGGCCTTCAAAAAATTTGTAGCTATTGGGACACCACAGTGGAAGGTACCTGGCTGAAATTTCTTTTCACAAAAGGCAATCCCCAACCTGTACTCTATTGTGCAAAAGAAAGTCATGGGATGTCTGGCACACAGTGTTGGGGCAAGGGTCCCTCTGACCACTGATACCTGGTTTGCAAAGCATGGTCAGGACAGGTATATCACCTACACTGCGCATTGGGTAAACCTGCTGACGGCTGCCAAGCATGTAATGCGTGGCTCTGCAGAGGAGTTGGTGGTGACACCGCCACGACTTGCAGGCAGGCCTGCTGCCACCTCCTCTATTCCTCCTACTCCATCCTCTTCGATAACCTCCTCGGCTTAGTCCTCTTCTGCTGCTGCGTCTTGCTCCACATCAACTGGACCCCCCCAGCTCCCCAGGGGCTAATCCACATCCCGGATACGACAGTGTCACGCCGTCTTGGGGTTGACTTGCCTGAAAGCAGAGAGTCACACCGGACCAGCACTCCTGTCCGCCCTGAATGCACAGGTGGATCAGTGGCTGATTCCGCACCAACTGGAGATCGGCAAAGTGGTGTGTGACAACGGAAGCAATTTGTTGGCGGCATTGAATTTGGGCAAGTTGACACATGTGCCGTGCATGGCACATGTGTTGAATCTGATTGTACAACGCTTTGTGCATAAGTACCCAGACTTACAGGACGTCCTCAAGCAGGCCAGGAAGGTGTGTGGCCATTTCAGGCGTTCCTACACGGCCATGGCGCAATTTTCAGATATCCAGCAGCGAAACAACATGCCAGTGAGGCGCTTGATTTGCGACAGCCCGACACGTTGGAATTCAACACTCCTAATGTTCGACCGCCTGCTCCAACAAGAAAAAGCCGTCAATGAGTATTTGTATGACCGGGGTGCTAGGACAGCCTCTGCGCAGCTGGGAATTTTTTTGCCATGTTACTGGACGCTCATGCGCAATGCCTGTAGGCTCATGCGTCCTTTTGAGGAGGTGACAAACCTAGTCAGTCGCACTGAAGGCACCATTAGCAACATCATCCCATTTGTTTTCTTAGAGAAAGAAGGTTGTCTGGACTGCCACACTCTGTTCAAACGTTTATTTGCCAAGAATAAAATTCAAAAATGTCCAAACAAAGAATAATCAAAATCCATCAAAAGCAATCAAAAAGGGCATGCAGGAAAACAAGGCTGACGCGTTTCACATTAGAGATGATGCTTACTCATAGCTGGAGTGTGAGTGACCCAAAAAGTGTATTTAAGAGCGGCATGAGAAACCCCTCCACCAATGGAGACCATTGAACACAGTTGTGAAATATTAAACATTTAATTGGATCTATCACACTTCGTATTCGAAAAGCACCTGTGGGAGAGAAAAACTAATAACAAGAAATTTTAACCACATAATGCAAATGACATTTGTATATAAAGTATACATAAGCATATATAGTTATATAAACACGTGTAAAAAATGAAAATAAAAATAAAAAGTGGAAGAATTCTTATGCCCCATACACACGATCGTTTTTCATGCCGTTAAAAATGCCATTAAAAAAAATGGCCATTAAAAATGATCGTGTGTAGGCTCCAGAGCATTTTTAACGACGTGAAAAACGGCATTAAAAATTTCGAACATGCTCTCTTTTTTCACGTCGTTTTTCATGTCGTTTTTTTTAACGATGTGAAAAACGATAGTGTGTATGCTTTAACGACGTGAAAAAAAACGCGCATGCTCAGAATCAAGTATGAGACAGGAGCGCTCGTTCTGGTAAAACTAGCGTTCGTAATGGAGATAGCACATTCGTCACGCAGTCACGGACTGAAAAGCACGAGACTGAAAAGAGCGAATCGTCGCTCAACAAACTTTACTAATATGAAGGGTGGCGCCATTCGAACGGAACTTCCCCTTTATAGTGCCGTTGCACGTGTTGTACGTCACTGCGCTTTGCTTGATCGTTTTTTTAAATGATCGTGTGTACGCAAGACAGGCTTGAGAGGAAACATGAAAAAAAACGACGTGAAAAACGGCAAGAAAAAAAATGGCAAGAAAAACGATCGTGTGTATGGGGCATTATATCCAAAAGTGTATAGAATATATGCACCGATGGAGTATTCAAGTGCTTTTGTCTTTAAATATCGGTGAACAACGCAAGATTGGACGTGTGTGGTACATCATAAACATGAAAAATGTTTAAAAAGAAGAAAAAATATATATAAATTGTGTGTGATGTTGATGTGGTGATTAATAACATAAATTTAAGTTGGAAGTGGGGTGTAACTTAAATTTATGTTATTTAAGCACCCCTATACACTTTTGGATATACGAATTCTTCCACTTTTTATTTTTATTTTCATTTTTTCCACGTGTTTATATAACTATATATGCTTATGTATACTTTATATACAAATGTAATTTGCATTATGTGGTTAAAATTTCTTGTTATTAGTTTTGTTCTCCCACAGGTGCTTTTCGAATACGGAGTGTGATAGATCCAATTAAATGTTTAATATTTCACAACTGTGTTCAATGGTCTCCATTGGTGGAGGGGTTTCTCATGCCGCTCTTAAATACACTTTTTGGGTCACTCACACTCCAGCTATGAGTAAGCATCATCTCTGATGTGAAATGCGTCAGCCTTGTTTTCCTGCATGCCCTTTTTGATTGCTTTTAATGGATTTTGATTATTCTTTGTTTGGACATTTTTGAATTTTATTCTTGGCAAATAAACGTTTGAACAGAGTGCGGCTGTCCAGACAACCTTCTTTGTCTATGTATTAGAGCAGAGCCAGCACCTGTGAGTGAAGCAGGGCGGGCGCAATTATAGGGAT
Organism: Rana muscosa; assembly: GCA_029206835.1. Classification (NCBI taxonomy): domain Eukaryota; kingdom Metazoa; phylum Chordata; class Amphibia; order Anura; family Ranidae; genus Rana; species Rana muscosa. The sequence continues at coordinate 541,153,377 of CM055117.1, read as the reverse complement.
CTGGAACCCTTTGAGCGGTGCACACCTTCTTCCCATTTGTTTTCTTCCTGGAGAGTGCCCTGCGAAGAGTGCTGGATCAGGCCGTAGATGAGCGTGAAGAGGAAGAGGAAGAGTTGTGGTCACCATCACCACCAGAAACAGCCTTATCAGCATCGCTTGCTGGACCTGCGGCAACGCTGGAAGAGGAGTCTGAGGAAGAGGAGTCAGAGGAGGAATGTGGCTTTGAGGAGGAGGAGGAAGACCAACCACAGCAGGCATCCCCGGGTGCTCGTTGTCACCTATCTGGTACCCGTGGTGTTGTATGTGGCTGGGGGGAAGAACAGACCTTCAGTGAGATCAGTGAGGACGAGGAACGGGACATGAGTAGCTCGGCATCCAACCTTGTGCAAATGGGGTCTTTCATGCTGTCGTGCCTGTTGAGGGACCCACGTATAAAAAGGCTGAAGGAGAACGACCTGTACTGGGTGGCCACGCTACTAGACCCTCGGTATAAACAGAAAGTGCCTGAATAGTTACAGAATTATCGGAAGTCGGAAAGGATGCAGCAGTTCAAAAATAAATTAAAAAGTATGCTTTACACAGCATATAAGAGTGATGTCACAGAACAACAGGAATCTAACAGGGGAAGAGGTGAAAGTAATCCTCCTCCTACCTCGACCACGCCAGCAAGGACAGGACGCTTTACAGACGTGTTGTTGATGGAGGACATACGGAGCTTTTTAAGTCCTACGCATCGCCACAGCCCTTTGGGGTCCACCCTCAGAGAAGGACTCGACCGACAGGTGGCAGACTACCTCGCCTTAACTGCAGATATCGACACTCTGAGGAGCGATGAACCCCTTGACTACTGGGTGTGCAGGCTTGACCTGTGGCCTGAGCTATCCCAATTTGCGATAGAACTTCTGGCCTGCCCCGCTTCAAGTGTCCTTTCAGAAAGGACCTTCAGTGCAGCAGGAGGTATTGTCACTGAGAAGAGAAGTCGCCTAGGTCAAAAAAGTCTAGATTACCTCACCTTTATTAAGATGAATGAGGCATGGATCCCGAAGGGACTGACAGTGGGCGATACATTTGACTAAAAAAGGCCTGATGAGATGAGCTGCCTTGGGCTAAAAATGGTCCACACGCTGCTGTATTTTATCTCTGCATGCCGGATGACTTGCGTGACTTATCCGCCACCAACTAGGGTTCAAGCCGCAATGTTTTAGGGCACTTTCTGCCTGGAAAACATACATTTTTCTGGCCACTGCTACAATACCTGATTTTTCAGGCATGTGTACATGCCTAATTTTTCTGGCCTCTGGTGCTGCACTGTGGCTGCAAAAACAAAACAAAAAAAAAGCACATACATATGTCAATTCCCCTTCGTGATCGTTACCTTGTTGTGGTGAAGGGGCTTGCGTATCACAATGAAGCGACCACCTCTATGAGTGTGTTGGCAATGGGAATGTTGGCACACCCCAGATGATAAGGTCGTTGCTTCATTGTGAACAGACCAAAAGCGTTCGGCTGGATAATTTTGCATAGAAAAAACATTAATTTTCATTGTGATCATCTAAGGTGATCATTAAAGCCTTGTGGTTGTGCAAATGGACTGTTTGCGGTGCGTTAAACTGGGAGTTTGGTCTGTCAGAGTTTGGTCTGTCATTGTGAAGCGGGCGTTACCCTTACACTACCTGTTCGATACAACATCATACCTGATGTTTTAAAGCACGTTATTCCAAACAATTTAGGAATGTTAGGTGATTTATGCCCTGTATGGATTAAAACCTGACTCTGCGTCAACTACGTAATTTTCCATGGGAGTTTTGCCATGGATCCCCCTCCGGCATGCCACAGTCCAGGTGTTAGTCCCCTTGAAACAACTTTTCCATCACTATTGTGGCCAGAAAGAGTCCCTGTGGGTCTTAAAATTCGCCTGCCTATTGAAGTCTATGGCGGTTCGCCCGTTCGCGAACATTTGCGGAAATTCTCGTTCGCCGTTCGCGAACGGAAAATTTTATGTTTGCGACATCACTATTGATCAAAGCAATAAAACAGTGTTGGACTTTTCATGGTGTGGAACTCGTGTTACTGGAAGCTAATGCCGCGTACACACGACCGGTTTTCATGTCAAGAAAAAAAACGTAGATTTTCTCAACGTTATTTTTCTTGTTTCCTCTCAAGCCTGCCTTGCCTACAGACGATCGTGAAAAAAACTGATCTAGCAAAGCGCGGTGACGTCCAACACGTACGACGGCACTATAAAGGGGAAGTTTCATTCTGTTCGCGCCACCCTTTTGGCTGCTTTTGCTGATTTCGTGTTACCGCGTGTTAGTAAAAGTTTGGGAAGAGACGATTCGCGCTTTTCAGTCTTCGTGCTTTAAAGATCGTTTTCGGGAGTTCAGTTTGTGCTTGTGGGTTTGTATCTGGCTTTCAGTGCGTGTAGTGAGTTGGTATCTGTTTTTGCAGTGCGTTCTTGTCCGCTCGTTACTGTTTTTCAGCTCGTTCTTCATAGGCCCTGCTGTTCTTCAGTGCGTTCTTTTAGTTCGTTCTGATTAGACGACCATTTTGAAGCCATGTTGCGGGTACGTTATTGTCGCCGAGGTCGTGCTGTGCTTGCTGCTGGGCTTGTTGCTATGTCCCAGATCCGGTCCATGAGGAGGGTGAGGAGGAGTTCATGGACCAAGAATTGGTTGCTCCAGAGGGACCAATTATGTCATATGCCTCTGCTGCGGGAGATCCGGGAGAATAACCCTGATGATTTCAGGAATTTTCTTAGGATGTCTGACCCCGTTTTTCAGCAGCTCTTGGCTTTGGTGTCCCCCTATATCACCAGGCAGGACACCGTTATGCGGGAAGCCATTACTGCTGAGCAGAGGCTCATCGCCACGTTGCGATACCTTGCGACTGGGAGAAGCTTGCAGGACCTCAAGTTCTCGACAGGCATCTCCCCCCAGGCTCTGGGCGTCATTATCCCTGAGACCTGCTCTGCCATTATCCAGGTCCTTCATGAGGACTATCTTAAGGTAAGTTTTCTCCTTTATAAACATCACAATCTATGTTTTTTTATGCTTGCTAATGTATAGTATATTTTGAACTGTCTCTAATTACCATGATTAGAATATGCTGTGAATGTCCCCTTTGTCCCCCTGCATGTTGTAAGCTTTGAATGTTCTATGTTTTTGGGCTACATGCATATTTGTTTTTAAACCAAGCTCCAGCATTAGATCCTGGGCCCAAACACACCTAGCCTAGTCAATCCCCTTTTATTTTTTGGACGCTCCATTGTAGTGCTTAGATTGCCTGATTCCCCCCCCCCCCCAATTCTTTGATTTTTGTCTAATCTACCCAAATAAATTACATAGTACTATAGATTTGAATTATGATGTCCCCAACTCATCTCAACCCCTCCACCCTCTAAGAATTTCACAGGTCCATCAGAGTGGGTGATGTTTTTGTTGCTTATTTTTCTATCTTATTCAAGCGGACCTCCATCCAAAATTTGGGGGGTCCGCTCATCGTAACCCTCCCCCGGTGTCAAAATTGACACCTTTCAGGGGGGTGAAGATACCTGTTTAAGCCAGGTATTTTCACACACATCCGGGAGTCATCTCTGCGGCAAATCTGCCTGAGCCAAGTCTCTTCCCGCAGAAGACCCATAGTGTTCTTGGAAACACTTGTCTCACAGAACACAGGAGGACCAGTCTGAACTGCGCAGCGCTTCTCGTGCATGTGCGTTTGGGAACCGGGCAGTGAAGCCGCAAGGCTTCTCTTCCTGGTTCCCTCACCGAGGATGGCAGAGGGGGCAGCAGAGTGACGAGCAATTGTCCGTCCTCTGCTGCGGACGTTGCTGGACTCCAGGACAGGTAAGTGTACAATTAGCAAACCTCTGCAGCTGCTGTAGCTGGAGCTGCTGTGTTATTTTATATTATTTTGGCTGCGTAGCTCCGCTCTAAAATCCTCCTTCCAAATTAATGCTATACTGATGTTTTGCCCAGAGTGTTTTGTGCTAACATGCTTGCAATGTATAGGTAGTAAAGTATATTAATTTTTTTGTTCCTTTGACTCCACAGTTACCATCGACGCCACAGGAATGGCAGAATGTGGCATCTGATTTTTCTCAGCGGTGGAACTTTCCCAACTGTGGAGGAGCCATTGATGGCAAGCACGTCCGCATCGTGCCACCACCCCATTCTGGATCGTTTTTTTTTATTATAAAGGCTTCCACAGTATTGTGCTCATGGCGGTGGTGTCTGCCAACTATGAGTTTCTATTTGTTGATGTTGGGAAAAATGGGCGGATGTCTGACAGTGGTGTTTTCGCCCAGACCGAGTTTGCAGACCGGCTTCTTTCAGAGGACCTGGCATTGCCACCTGCTGAAGATAATGAACATGGCCTCCCGTTTGTGTTCCTGGCAGATGAGGCTTTTGCGCTTGGACCAGATTTGATGAGGCCTTTTCCCCAAAGGTCCCTCACCCTTGAGAGGAGGGTCTTTAATTATCGTCTGGCCAGAGCGCGAAGGGTGGTCGAAAATGCCTTTGGCATCATGGCCAGTCGCTTCCGCCTTTTTCTGACTGCGATAAACATGGCGGAGTATAAATGGAACCATTTGGTCATGTGCTGTTGCATACTGCACAATTTTTTACTCAAAAACTCAAACAATTATCTAGCTACCGTTGACCTTCAGGGCACACAGTGCTTGGATGGACCATTGGTAGCCCAGTTAGCTGGCCCTACAGGCTTGGCCCCCCAAAGTGGCCGTGATGTGCGGCAACGCTATCTAGAATATTTTATGGGTAGGGGGGCCATTGCAATGCCTGATCATTTTTAAACCAATTTTGGTCATAATAAAAAATAATATACTGAAAACATCTTGTTTGCTTTTCTTTTGTTGTATTTGTTCTTTCTCCTAGGTCAGTGATGGTGAACCTTGCCACTCCAGATGTTTTGCAACTCCATTTCCCATGATGCTCAACTACACTGCAGAGTGCCTGAGTAACATTAGAAATGTAGTTCCAAACCATCTGGGTTGCCAAGGTTCACCATCACTGTCCTCGGTTATACTAGTGCAGTTGTAGTCCCATGTTTTTTCCTAACAAGTAAATTACAATCATTTATAGAGTCTAAACACACACATTTTTTTAGGGGGGGGGGGCAACATTGATATAAGAAGCCACACATTGTTTAGTGATTATAATTTTTTAACCACTTGTCCACGGCCCACTGTCAATTGACGGCGGGCGGAGGACACTCTCGTTCTGGGAGGACGTCATATGACGTCCTCCCTTTAAAACGAGCTAGAAGGCGCGCGCTCGCCGCCAGCGGCGCGCGCCTGCCGCGTTCACAAGGCCCCGGTGCGCGTGCTCGGCGGCCGCGATTGCCGCCGGGCACCCGCGATTGCCCGGGAAACGAGCAGGAAAGTGGGTCTCTGTGTGTAAACACAGAGATCCACGTCCTGTGAGGGAGAGGGGACCGATGGTGTGTCCCTTGTACATAGGGACAACCATCGGTCACCTCCCCCAGTCAGTCCCCTCCCCCCACAGTAAGAACACATTGAGGGAACATATTTAACCCCTTCCCGCCCCCTAGTGGTTAACCCCTTCCCTGCCAATCACATTTATACAGTAATCAATGCATTTTTATAGCAGGGATCGCTGTATAAACGTGAATGGTCCCAAAAATGTGTCAAAAGTGTCCGATGTGTCCGCCGCAATATCGCAGTCACAATAAAAAATCGCAGATCGCCGCCATTACTAATAAAAAAATAAAAAAATAAAAATGCTATAAATCTATCCCCTATTTTGTACACGCTATAACTTTTGCGCAAACCAATCAATACGCGCTTATTGCGATTTTTTTTTTTTACCAAAAATATGTAGAAGAATACGTATCGGCCTAAACTGAGGAAAATTTTGTTTAAAAAAAAAATGGGTATTTATTATAGCAAAAAGTAAAAAATAGTGTTTTTTTTCCAAACTGGACACTCTTCTTTTGTTTATAGCGCAAAAAATAAAAACCGCAGAGGTGATCAAATACCACCAAAAGAAAGCTCTATTTGTGGGAAAAAAAGGACACAAATTTTGTTTGGGAGTCACGTCGCACGACCGCGCAATTGTCATTCAAAGTGTGACAGTGCTGAAAGCTGAAAAATGGCTTGGGCAGGAAGGGGGTTTTCGTGCACAGTAGGGAGGTGGTTATAGGAGTATAAAAATGTTCATGTTTGTATCAAAATATACCCCAAATTTTTTTGGGAATTTGTTTTTTTTTTCTCTTTTTACAACTCAGTACAAAAATGTACAACACAAACAATATACCTTTATAGAAATAAAAGATTTCCCCCCCAAAAACTAAAACAATCTTTTTTAGAATATATACAAGTTTTACACCCTCCCAAGAATATGCTCAAGTTTTTTCAGTCTTTTCTCCATGATTTTGTTGGTTTGGCACATCTGGAACAGGTTGTCTTTTATCTTTTCAACCTCCCGAGAGCAGACCCTCACTTGTTTCAGCAACATCTGGGCAGTGGCTCTGGTGAAGGTTGCTGGTGCCGCAGGCATTAAAGTCCCTTGAAGTAGTGAAAAGAAAACGTCTTACTAAATATACAGGCCAACATCTATTACCTGAGGCTGTGGTGTATGACACTGACCTGGTGAGTTGCCATTTCCCTCTTCTGCCACATCCTGCGGTTGTGGCTCTTGAGTTGGTGGTGCGGGGTTTGCAGCCTTGTGTCTCTTAGCTCTTTGAAGCCCTAGGAGATATAACCAAAAGGTAGACTTGTGTAACTAAATATATTTTGGCGTGAAAGAGGAATATTAATCATTCTTGGGAAGTGTGTTTACAATTGTATTAGTGATAATTTTTTAGGAGATGAACACATGATTGTATCCATTTCACAAGATGGTAGATTAATCTCTTTTGGTCATGTTTCACACATGTTTCACACACCAGGTATCCACTGGATCACCTGTGTGTGACACCATCAAAAGGTTGTTCTTGTGGCCCACACTTGTGCTAATGAGTCCAGATGTGTAAGCAGTAGTGATGAGCCGAACACCCCCGGGTTCGGTTCGCACCAGAACCCGCGAACGGACCGAAAGTTCGTACGAACATTAGAACCCTATTAAATACAATGGATGCGAACGTTCGAATTCTAAAGTGCTAATTATAACAACTATTATGCATGTTATTGTCCTAAAAAGGGTTTGGGAACCCGGGTTCTGCACCAGGGGACATGTATCAATGCAAAAAGAAGTTTTAAAAACGGTCGTTTTTCGGGAGCAGTCATTTTAATGATGCATAAAGTGAAAAAAAAAAAAGTCAAATATTCCTTTAAATATCGTACCTGGGGGGTGTCTAAAGTATGCCTGTGAAGTGCCACGTGTTTCCCGTGTTTAGAACTGTCCCTGCACAAAATGACACTTCTAAAGGAAAAAAAAGCCATTTAAAACTGCTTGCGGCTTTAATGTAATGTCTGGTCCCGGTAATATGGATGAAAATCTTTAAGAAAAATGGCATAGCTACCCCATGACCCCCCCCCTACCCCAGCCCATTACCAGCCCCTTTGGGTCTTGTATGGATATTAAGGGGAACCCCGCACATAAAATAAAAAAGGCCCTATATACTCTGAACAGCCGTATACAGGCGGTGCATACAAGACAGGGACTGTAGGTTTGTTCTTATGTAGAATCTGTTTGTAATTTTGAACAGGTACATTGTTTAAGTGTAGCTCCAGCCCAAAAATCTATTTTTAAACTTTTTGGAAAACATAGGTAAGGGTTATCACCCCTGTAACATTTGTTTTGCTGTCTGTGCCCCTGTTCAGAACATTTCACCTCACTTTCCGTCCCAATGACAACTGTTTTTGAAATGTGGTGTTTTTCTTGAAACAAGGATTGCTGATAAAGCATCAGTACAGAGGAGACACCTTTCTCCCATATTAATTCTTACAGGAGAGAATTTTCCTTCCTAGGGGTAGATTTCCTCTCACTTCCTGTTGTCTTCTTGCGTTTGCAAGTAGGAGTCGTTTGTAAGTTGGATGTTTGAAAGTAGGGACCTGCCGTAGATACTCTGCAGAAATAGGCCCCTTAGTTGTTGGTGTTGGCACAACACTGTAAGCACTCACAGTTACTCTTGGTTGGTGCTGGAACGCCCTGCTGTCAACTATTATATCAGGAATTGTAATTACATATAATTGTTGAACAGTGGTAGTAAAAATTGGGCCTTTGATGGTGGTGCTGGTGCCACAACACTGTAAGCCCTGACAGTTACTCTTGGTGGGTGCAGCAATGGGCCCTGCTGTGAATTATTAGATCAAGAATTGTAATTGCATGCCCCTGTTGAACAGGGGCTGAAAAATTGGGCCTTTGGTGGTGGTGGTGGTGTTGACACAACACTGTAAGCCCTCAGAGTTACTCTTGGTGGGTGCAGGAATGGGCCCTGCTGTGAATTATTAGATCAAGAATTGTAATTACATGCCCCTGTTGAACAGGGGCTGAAAAATTGGGCCTTAGGCACTGGTGGCACAACACTACAACCCCTCACAGATACTGTACTTGGAGCACAGCAATGAGCCCTGTTGCAAAGTATTGCTTCAAAAATTGTAATGACACGCCCCTGTTAAACAGGGGCTGAAAAATTGGGCCTTAGGCACTGGTGCCACAACACTCCAAGCCCTCACAGATACTGTACTTGGAGCACAGCAATGAGCCCTATGGCAAATTATTGCTAAAAAAATTGTAATTACACGCCCCTGTAAAACAGGGGCTGAAAAATTGGGCCTTAGCCACTGGTGGCGGCACCCATAAACAAAAATGATCTTCCAAGCTATCATCATCAATCGTATCATTGAGGACTCGGAGGAGGAGGATAGCCAGTCAACATAACAGCACAGACACTCAGCATCAGCATCAGTCTTGAAGGGATGTGACATGTTAAAATCAATTAGTCTGTTATATCAGCATCAGGTGTGTGGTAGCTGGTGGTGATCCAAGACTGGTTCATCTTGATGAAAGTCAGTCGATCAACCGAGTCGGTGGACAGGCGCACCCTGTGATCCGTGACAAATCCTCCAGCAGCACTGAATGTGCGTTCCGAAAGAACGCTGGATGCAGGACAGGCCAGTAGCTCAATTGCATACTGTGCAAGCTCTGGCCAGTGATCCATCCTCAAGACCCAGTAAGCCAGAGGATTTTCGGTGGGGAAGGTGTCCAAGTCTGACCTTGCCCCTAGATATTCCTGCACCATGTTTATCAGACGCTGGCGATGGTTGCTGGAACCGATCATACTTTGGGGCTGCGGACTAAAGAATTGTCTGAACGCATCGGTCAGACGGCCACCTTCCCCACCGCTCCTTCTTTGACTGGCCGAAGCCTCAGCAACTCGTTGTCCTGGACCAGGAGTTTGTAACCTCCCAGTCTCTGGGAACGCGTTGCACAGACCTTTCTGCAAGGCCTCCCGGAGTTGTCTCATCCTCTGCTCCCTCTGCGACGGTAACATAAGGTCCGCAATCTTACCCTTGTACCGTGGATCAAGGAGAGTGGCCAGCCAGTAATGGTCCCTCTCCTTGATCCGAAGAATACAAGGATCCTTCCGCAGACTTTGCAGGATCAGGGAGGCCATGCAGCGTAGGTTTGCTGAGGCATTCGCTCCGGAGTCCTCTGGGTCACTAAGGACGACATGATCCGCAGTCACCTCCTCCCAGCCACGTACAAGTCCACTGGTTTCTTGGGACTGTAAATCATCCCTAAAAGACTGCTGCTGATGATGCTGAGTGCCAGCCTCCACCTCCATGCTGACACAATCCTCCTCCTCCTCCTCCTCCTCTTCCTCTTCCTGTGCGATGGGTGGGACAGAAGGAACACTGTCTGGGTAAAGGGGGCCTTGAGAGGCAAGGAAGTCCTCCTCTTCCTGCCTCTGTTCTGCCTCAAGTGCCCTGTCCATTATTCCACGCAGCGTGTGCTCCAACAGGTGGACAAGAGGTACAGTGTCACTGATGCATGCACTGTCACTGCTCACCATCCTCGTGGCCTCCTCAAATGGTGCCAGGACAGTGCATGCATCCCTGATCATGCCCCACTGGCGTGGAGAAAAAAAACCAAGCTCCCCTGACCCTGTCCTGGTGCCGTAGTCGCACAGGTACTCATTGATGGCCCTCTGCTGCGTGTGCAGCCGCTGCAGCATGGCCAACGTTGAGTTCCACCTGGTGGGCATGTCACATATAAGGCGGTTCTTGGGCAGGTTCAACTCCTTTTGCAGCTCAGCCAGGCGAGCACTGGCATTATAAGATCTGCGGAAATGCACACAGACTTTCCTGGCCTGCCTCAGGACATCCTGTAAGCCCGGGTACCTGCCCAAGAACCGCTGCACCACCAGGTTAAGGACGTGAGCCACACAGGGCACATGGGTCAGTTGTCCCTGTCGGAGGGCGGAGAGGAGGTTGGTGCCATTGTCGCAAACCACCATTCCTGGCTTAAGCTGGCGTGGCGTCAACCACCTCTCGGCCTGGCCCTGCAGAGCAGACAGGACCTCTGCCCCAGTGTGGCTTCTGTCCCCCAAACACACCAGCGCAAGCACGGCATGGCATCTTTTTGCCTGCGTACTTGCGTAGCCCCGTGAACGGCTACGGAGCACCGCTGGTTCATAGGACAAACCACAGGAAGAGGCCATGGAGGAAGAAGAAGAGGAGGGGGTGGAGGAGAGAGGTGTGTCACAACCAGTAGTAGCATTTTGGAGGCGTGGCGGTGGGACAACCTCCAACACTACTGCACCTTGTCCTGCATCCTTCCCAGCTGCCAAAAGAGTGACCCAATGGGCCGTGAAAGAAAGGTAACGTCCCTGTCCATGCCTGCTGGACCATGAGTCAGCGGTAATATGCACCTTACCGCTGACCGCCCTGTCCAGCGAGGCCAAGACATTGCCTTCCACATGCCGGTAGAGAGCCGGAATAGCCTTCCGTGAGAAAAAGTGGCGTTTGGGAACCTGCCACTGAGGAACCGCACATTGCACAAACTCACGGAAGGGGGCCGAGTCTACCAACTGAAAAGGCAGCAGTTGAAGCGCTAGCAATTTAGCCAAGCTAGCATTCAACCGCTGGGCATGTGGATGGCTGGGAGTGAACTTCTTTCGACGGTCCAGCAGCTGGGGCAGGGAAATTTGCCTGCTAGAATCGGACGTCGGTGTACTGCTAGCAGAGTGGCCGCAAGTACTTGGCTGTGACACACCTAATTCTACACCTTCATTCCTCTCAGTGCATGTTTCAGAGAGGACTGAAGTTATAGTGGGGTTGGAAATCCCAGCTGATGCGGTGCAAGGAGAGGTCCGCTTTGTTCTTTGGTGTGGGTCTTTGAGGTAGGCTTGCCAACGAGCTGCATGGCAGGTCAACATATGTCTGGTCAGGCATGTGGTACCCAAGCGGCTGATGTTTTGGCCACGCGATATACGCTTGAGACATATGTTGCAAACAGCAGCTGTGCGATCTGATGCACTAGCCTCAAAAAAGGCCCACACCAAGGAACTTTTTGAATGACGGGCAGAGGCAGCGCCCTGCACAGGCGGAGCTCTGCGGTGTGATTCCGTCGGTGTACTGCCCTTACGCTGGCCACCAAAGGGCATCCTGTCTCGTTGGAGATGTGCCTCCTCCTCATCCTCCTCCTCCTCTCTCCTATTAGGCACCCACGTGGAGTCAGTGACCTCATCATCCCCTCCCTCCTCATCACTGGAGCCAATCTGGCAGTATGCTGCAGCTGCTGGAACATGACTGCCAGATTGGTGTCCTTCTTGAGCATCCCCTCTGTCTGCTCTCACCCTACTGCCTTCCTGTAGCTGGGTTTCATCATCAGACCCTTCGAAACGCTGGGCATCCTCCTGGAGCATGTACCCAACACTGTGCTCAAACAGTTTGGGGGACTCCTCAGGAGGAGGACATGGTGGGTCTAGGGAAGGAGTGACTGATGATGAGTCTGACATTGATACCAGGGAAGAGGACGCTTTGGCAGCTGCTTTGCCAGTACCCTGAGCCTGGGTGAGAGAGGATGAGGAGGAGGAGGAGGGCTTGGTCATCCACTCTACCAAGTCTTCGGCATGATGTGGCTCAACATGTCCAGCTGCGGAAAAGAAGGACAAGCGTGTCCCATGGCCATGTGCTGATGACAATGCACCGCGTCCACGACCAGCACTGTTGCCCCCAGACACAGAGCCTGCTTGCCCTCTTTTATTGCCTCCTGACTGTCTGCCTCTCCTTGTTTGCCTTCCAGACATTCTAATGGATGGCCTGCAGGGAGATGGGAAAAAAGCAATAAGGGCTACCTTCAGGTGTCCTTCTCTGTCCCTTGAAACAAGGACTTGCACAGTGAAAGAAACTGACACTCTCCCTACCTACAGTTTTCTGTCCCTAGAAAAAATGTTTTTTTTAAGCACAATATAGCACAAGGAGAATTCACTCACTGTCCTTCCAGGTCCCTAGAAACAAGGACTTGCACAGTGAAAGAAACTGACACTCTCCCTACCTACAGTTTTCTGTCCCTAGAAAAAATGTTTTTTTTAAGCACAATATAGCACAAGGAGAATTCACTCACTGTCCTTCCAGGTCCCTAGAAACAAGGACTTGCACAGTGAAAGAAACTGACACTCTCCCTACCTACAGTTTTCTGTCCCTAGAAAAAATGTTTTTTTTAAGCACAATATAGCACAAGGAGAATTCACTCACTGTCCTTCCAGGTCCCTAGAAACAAGGACTTGCACAGTGAAAGAAACTGACACTCTCCCTACCTACAGTTTTCTGTCCCTAGAAAAAATGTTTTTTTTAAGCACAATATAGCACAAGGAGAATTCACTCACTGTCCTTCCAGGTCCCTAGAAACAAGGACTTGCACAGTGAAAGAAACTGACACTCTCCCTACCTACAGTTTTCTGTCCCTAGAAAAAATGTTTTTTTTAAGCACAATATAACACAAGGAGAATTCACTCACTGTCCTTCCAGGTCCCTAGAAACAAGGACTTGCACAGTGAAAGAAACTGACACTCTCCCTACCTACAGTTTTCTGTCCCTAGAAAAAATGTTTTTTTTAAGCACAATATAGCACAAGGAGAATTCACTCACTGTCCTTCCAGGTCCCTAGAAACAAGGACTTGCACAGTGAAAGAAACTGACACTCTCCCTACCTACAGTTTTCTGTCCCTAGAAAAAATGTTTTTTTAAGCACAATATAGCACAAGGAGAATTCACTCACTGTCCTTCCAGGTCCCTAGAAACAAGGACTTGCACAGTGAAAGAAACTGACACTCTCCCTACCTACAGTTTTCTGTCCCTAGAAAAAATGTTTTTTTTAAGCACAATATAGCACAAGGAGAATGCACTCACTGTCCTTCCAGGTCCCTAGAAACAAGGACTTGCACAGTGAAAGAAACTGACACTCTCCCTACCTACAGTTTTCTGTCCCTAGAAAAAATGTTTTTTTTAAGCACAATATAGCACAAGGAGAATTCACTCACTGTCCTTTCAGGTCCCTAGAAACAAGGACTTGCACAGTGAAAGAAACTGACACTCTCCCTACCTACAGTTTTCTGTCCCTAGAAAAAATGTTTGTTTTAAGCACAATATAGCACAAGGAGAATTCACTCACTGTCCTTCCAGGTCCCTAGAAACAAGGACTTACACAGTGAAAGAAACTGACACTCTCCCTACCTACAGTTTTCTGTCCCTAGAAAAAATGTTTTTTTTAAGCACAATATAGCACAAGGAGAATTCACTCACTGTCCTTCCAGGTCCCTGGAAACAAGGACTTGCACAGTGAAAGAAACTGACACTCTCCCTACCTACAGTTTTCTGTCCCTAGAAAAAATGTTTTTTTTTAAGCACAATATAGCACAAGGAGAATTCACTCACTGTCCTTCCAGGTCCCTAGAAACAAGGACTTACACAGTGAAAGAAACTGACACTCTCCCTACCTACAGTTTTCTGTCCCTAGAAAAAATGTTTTTTTTAAGCACAATATAGCACAAGGAGAATTCACTCACTGTCCTTCCAGGTCCCTAGAAACAAGGACTTGCACAGTGAAAGAAACTGACACTCTCCCTACCTACAGTTTTCTGTCCCTAGAAAAAATGTTTTTTTTTAAGCACAATATAGCACAAGGAGAATTCACTCACTGTCCTTCCAGGTCCCTGGAAACAAGGACTTGCACAGTGAAAGAAACTGACACTCTCCCTACCTACAGTTTTCTGTCCCTAGAAAAAATGTTTTTTTTAAGCACAATATAGCACAAGGAGAATTCACTCACTGTCCTTCCAGGTCCCTAGAAACAAGGACTTACACAGTGAAAGAAACTGACACTCTCCCTACCTACAGTTTTCTGTCCCTAGAAAAAATGTTTTTTTTAAGCACAATATAGCACAAGGAGAATTCACTCACTGTCCTTCCAGGTCCCTAGAAACAAGGACTTGCACAGTGAAAGAAACTGACACTCTCCCTACCTACAGTTTTCTGTCCCTAGAAAAAATGTTTTTTTTAAGCACACTATAGCACAAGGAGAATTCACTCACTGTCCTTCCCAGTCCCTAGAAACAAGGACTTGCACAGTGAAAGAAACTGACACTCTCCCTACCTACAGTTTTCTGTCCCTAGAAAAAAAAATTTTTAAGCACAATATAGCACAAGGAGAATTCACTCACTGTCCTTCCAGGTCCCTAGAAACAAGGACTTGCACAGTGAAAGAAACTGACACTCTCCCTACCTACAGTTTTCTGTCCCTAGAAAAAATGTTTTTTTTAAGCACAATATAGCACAAGGAGAATTCACTCACTGTCCTTCCAGGTCCCTAGAAACAAGGACTTGCACAGTGAAAGAAACTGACACTCTCCCTACCTACAGTTTTCTGTCCCTAGAAAAAATGTTTTTTTTAAGCACACTATAGCACAAGGAGAATTCACTCACTGTCCTTCCCAGTCCCTAGAAACAAGGACTTGCACAGTGAAAGAAACTGACACTCTCCCTACCTACAGTTTTCTGTCCCTAGAAAAAATGTTTTTTTAAGCACAATATAGCACAAGGAGAATTCACTCACTGTCCTTCCAGGTCCCTAGAAACAAGGACTTGCACAGTGAAAGAAACTGACACTCTCCCTACCTACAGTTTTCTGTCCCTAGAAAAAATGTTTTTTTTAAGCACAATATAGCACAAGGAGAATTCACTCACTGTCCTTCCAGGTCCCTAGAAACAAGGACTTACACAGTGAAAGAAACTGACACTCTCCCTACCTACAGTTTTCTGTCCCTAGAAAAAATGTTTTTTTTAAGCACAATATAGCACAAGGAGAATTCACTCACTGTCCTTCCAGGTCCCTAGAAACAAGGACTTACACAGTGAAAGAAACTGACACTCTCCCTACCTACAGTTTTCTGTCCCTAGAAAAAATGTTTTTTTTAAGCACAATATAGCACAAGGAGAATTCACTCACTGTCCTTCCAGGTCCCTGGAAACAAGGACTTGCACAGTGAAAGAAACTGACACTCTCCCTACCTACAGTTTTCTGTCCCTAGAAAAAATGTTTTTTTTAAGCACAATATAGCACAAGGAGAATTCACTCACTGTCCTTCCAGGTCCCTAGAAACAAGGACTTACACAGTGAAAGAAACTGACACTCTCCCTACCTACAGTTTTCTGTCCCTAGAAAAAATGTTTTTTTTTAAGCACAAAATAGCACAAGGAGAATTCACTCACTGTCCTTCCAGGTCCCTAGAAACAAGGACTTGCACAGTGAAAGAAACTGACACTCTCCCTACCTACAGTTTTCTGTCCCTAGAAAAAATGTTTTTTTTAAGCACAATATAGCACAAGGAGAATTCACTCACTGTCCTTCCAGGTCCCTAGAAACAAGGACTTGCACAGTGAAAGAAACTGACACTCTCCCTACCTACAGTTTTCTGTCCCTAGAAAAAATGTTTTTTTTAAGCACAATATAGCACAAGGAGAATTCACTCACTGTCCTTCCAGGTCCCTAGAAACAAGGACTTGCACAGTGAAAGAAACTGACACTCTCCCTACCTACAGTTTTCTGTCCCTAGAAAAAATGTTTTTTTTAAGCACACTATAGCACAAGGAGAATTCACTCACTGTCCTTCCCAGTCCCTAGAAACAAGGACTTGCACAGTGAAAGAAACTGACACTCTCCCTACCTACAGTTTTCTGTCCCTAGAAAAAATGTTTTTTTAAGCACAATATAGCACAAGGAGAATTCACTCACTGTCCTTCCAGGTCCCTAGAAACAAGGACTTGCACAGTGAAAGAAACTGACACTCTCCCTACCTACAGTTTTCTGTCCCTAGAAAAAATGTTTTTTTTAAGCACAATATAGCACAAGGAGAATTCACTCACTGTCCTTCCAGGTCCCTGGAAACAAGGACTTGCACAGTGAAAGAAACTGACACTCTCCCTACCTACAGTTTTCTGTCCCTAGAAAAAATGTTTTTTTTAAGCACAATATAGCACAAGGAGAATTCACTCACTGTCCTTCCAGGTCCCTAGAAACAAGGACTTACACAGTGAAAGAAACTGACACTCTCCCTACCTACAGTTTTCTGTCCCTAGAAAAAATGTTTTTTTTAAGCACAATATAGCACAAGGAGAATTCACTCACTGTCCTTCCAGGTCCCTAGAAACAAGGACTTGCACAGTGAAAGAAACTGACACTCTCCCTACCTACAGTTTTCTGTCCCTAGAAAAAATGTTTTTTTTAAGCACAATATAGCACAAGGAGAATTCACTCACTGTCCTTCCAGGTCCCTAGAAACAAGGACTTGCACAGTGAAAGAAACTGACACTCTCCCTACCTACAGTTTTCTGTCCCTAGAAAAAATGTTTTTTTTAAGCACAATATAGCACAAGGAGAATTCACTCACTGTCCTTCCAGGTCCCTAGAAACAAGGACTTGCACAGTGAAAGAAACTGACACTCTCCCTACCTACAGTTTTCTGTCCCTAGAAAAAATGTTTTTTTTAAGCACAATATAGCACAAGGAGAATTCACTCACTGTCCTTCCAGGTCCCTAGAAACAAGGACTTGCACAGTGAAAGAAACTGACACTCTCCCTACCTACAGTTTTCTGTCCCTAGAAAAAATGTTTTTTTTAAGCACAATATAGCACAAGGAGAATTCACTCACTGTCCTTCCAGGTCCCTAGAAACAAGGACTTGCACAGTGAAATAAACTGACACTCTCCCTACCTACAGTTTTCTGTCCCTAGAAAAAATGTTTTTTTTAAGCACAATATAACACAAGGAGAATTCACTCACTGTCCTTCCAGGTCCCTAGAAACAAGGACTTGCACAGTGAAAGAAACTGACACTCTCCCTACCTACAGTTTTCTGTCCCTAGAAAAAATGTTTTTTTTAAGCACAATATAGCACAAGGAGAATTCACTCACTGTCCTTCCAGGTCCCTAGAAACAAGGACTTGCACAGTGAAAGAAACTGACACTCTCCCTACCTACAGTTTTCTGTCTCTAGAAAAAATGTTTTTTTTAAGCACAATATAGCACAAGGAGAATTCACTCACTGTCCTTCCAGGTCCCTAGAAACAAGGACTTGCACAGTGAAAGAAACTGACACTCTCCCTACCTACAGTTTTCTGTCCCTAGAAAAAATGTTTTTTTTAAGCACAATATAGCACAAGGAGAATTCACTCACTGTCCTTTCAGGTCCCTAGAAACAAGGACTTGCACAGTGAAAGAAACTGACACTCTCCCTACCTACAGTTTTCTGTCCCTAGAAAAAATGTTTGTTTTAAGCACAATATAGCACAAGGAGAATTCACTCACTGTCCTTCCAGGTCCCTAGAAACAAGGACTTACACAGTGAAAGAAACTGACACTCTCCCTACCTACAGTTTTCTGTCCCTAGAAAAAATGTTTTTTTTAAGCACAATATAGCACAAGGAGAATTCACTCACTGTCCTTCCAGGTCCCTGGAAACAAGGACTTGCACAGTGAAAGAAACTGACACTCTCCCTACCTACAGTTTTCTGTCCCTAGAAAAAATGTTTTTTTTAAGCACAATATAGCACAAGGAGAATTCACTCACTGTCCTTCCGGGTCCCTAGAAACAAGGACTTACACAGTGAAAGAAACTGACACTCTCCCTACCTACAGTTTTCTGTCCCTAGAAAAAATGTTTTTTTTAAGCACAATATAGCACAAGGAGAATTCACTCACTGTCCTTCCAGGTCCCTAGAAACAAGGACTTGCACAGTGAAAGAAACTGACACTCTCCCTACCTACAGTTTTCTGTCCCTAGAAAAAATGTTTTTTTTAAGCACAATATAGCACAAGGAGAATTCACTCACTGTCCTTCCAGGTCCCTGGAAACAAGGACTTGCACAGTGAAAGAAACTGACACTCTCCCTACCTACAGTTTTCTGTCCCTAGAAAAAATGTTTTTTTTAAGCACAATATAGCACAAGGAGAATTCACTCACTGTCCTTCCAGGTCCCTAGAAACAAGGACTTACACAGTGAAAGAAACTGACACTCTCCCTACCTACAGTTTTCTGTCCCTAGAAAAAATGTTTTTTTTAAGCACAATATAGCACAAGGAGAATTCACTCACTGTCCTTCCAGGTCCCTAGAAACAAGGACTTGCACAGTGAAAGAAACTGACACTCTCCCTACCTACAGTTTTCTGTCCCTAGAAAAAATGTTTTTTTTAAGCACACTATAGCACAAGGAGAATTCACTCACTGTCCTTCCCAGTCCCTAGAAACAAGGACTTGCACAGTGAAAGAAACTGACACTCTCCCTACCTACAGTTTTCTGTCCCTAGAAAAAATGTTTTTTTAAGCACAATATAGCACAAGGAGAATTCACTCACTGTCCTTCCAGGTCCCTAGAAACAAGGACTTGCACAGTGAAAGAAACTGACACTCTCCCTACCTACAGTTTTCTGTCCCTAGAAAAAATGTTTTTTTTAAGCACAATATAGCACAAGGAGAATTCACTCACTGTCCTTCCAGGTCCCTAGAAACAAGGACTTGCACAGTGAAAGAAACTGACACTCTCCCTACCTACAGTTTTCTGTCCCTAGAAAAAATGTTTTTTTTAAGCACACTATAGCACAAGGAGAATTCACTCACTGTCCTTCCCAGTCCCTAGAAACAAGGACTTGCACAGTGAAAGAAACTGACACTCTCCCTACCTACAGTTTTCTGTCCCTAGAAAAAATGTTTTTTTAAGCACAATATAGCACAAGGAGAATTCACTCACTCTCCTTCCAGGTCCCTAGAAACAAGGACTTGCACAGTGAAAGAAACTGACACTCTCCCTACCTACAGTTTTCTGTCCCTAGAAAAAATGTTTTTTTTAAGCACACTATAGCACAAGGAGAATTCACTCACTGTCCTTCCCAGTCCCTAGAAACAAGGACTTGCACAGTGAAAGAAACTGACACTCTCCCTACCTACAGTTTTCTGTCCCTAGAAAAAATGTGTTTTTAAGCACAATATAGCACAAGGAGAATTCACTCACTGTCCTTCCAGGTCCCTAGAAACAAGGACTTGCACAGTGAAAGAAACTGACACTCTCCCTACCTACAGTTTTCTGTCCCTAGAAAAAATGTTTTTTTTAAGCACAATATAGCACAAGGAGAATTCACTCACTGTCCTTCCAGGTCCCTGGAAACAAGGACTTGCACAGTGAAAGAAACTGACACTCTCCCTACCTACAGTTTTCTGTCCCTAGAAAAAATGATTTTTTTAAGCACAATATAGCACAAGGAGAATTCACTCACTGTCCTTCCAGGTCCCTAGAAACAAGGACTTACACAGTGAAAGAAACTGACACTCTCCCTACCTACAGTTTTCTGTCCCTAGAAAAAATGTTTTTTTTAAGCACAATATAGCACAAGGAGAATTCACTCACTGTCCTTCCAGGTCCCTAGAAACAAGGACTTGCACAGTGAAAGAAACTGACACTCTCCCTACCTACAGTTTTCTATCCCTAGAAAAAATGTTTTTTTTAAGCACAATATAGCACAAGGAGAATTCACTCACTGTCCTTCCAGGTCCCTAGAAACAAGGACTTGCACAGTGAAAGAAACTGACACTCTCCCTACCTACAGTTTTCTGTCCCTAGAAAAAATGTTTTTTTTTAAGCACACTATAGCACAAGGAGAATTCACTCACTGTCCTTCCCAGTCCCTAGAAACAAGGACTTGCACAGTGAAAGAAACTGACACTCTCCCTACCTACAGTTTTCTGTCCCTAGAAAAAATGTTTTTTTAAGCACAATATAGCACAAGGAGAATTCACTCACTGTCCTTCCAGGTCCCTAGAAACAAGGACTTGCACAGTGAAAGAAACTGACACTCTCCCTACCTACAGTTTTCTGTCCCTAGAAAAAATGTTTTTTTTAAGCACAATATAGCACAAGGAGAATTCACTCACTGTCCTTCCAGGTCCCTGGAAACAAGGACTTGCACAGTGAAAGAAACTGACACTCTCCCTACCTACAGTTTTCTGTCCCTAGAAAAAATGTTTTTTTTAAGCACAATATAGCACAAGGAGAATTCACTCACTGTCCTTCCAGGTCCCTAGAAACAAGGACTTACATAGTGAAAGAAACTGACACTCTCCCTACCTACAGTTTTCTGTCCCTAGAAAAAATGTTTTTTTTAAGCACAATATAGCACAAGGAGAATTCACTCACTGTCCTTCCAGGTCCCTAGAAACAAGGACTTGCACAGTGAAAGAAACTGACACTCTCCCTACCTACAGTTTTCTGTCCCTAGAAAAAATGTTTTTTTTAAGCACAATATAGCACAAGGAGAATTCACTCACTGTCCTTCCAGGTCCCTAGAAACAAGGACTTGCACAGTGAAAGAAACTGACACTCTCCCTACCTACAGTTTTCTGTCCCTAGAAAAAATGTTTTTTTTAAGCACAATATAGCACAAGGAGAATTCACTCACTGTCCTTCCAGGTCCCTAGAAACAAGGACTTGCACAGTGAAAGAAACTGACACTCTCCCTACCTACAGTTTTCTGTCCCTAGAAAAAATGTTTTTTTTAAGCACACTATAGCACAAGGAGAATTCACTCACTGTCCTTCCCAGTCCCTAGAAACAAGGACTTGCACAGTGAAAGAAACTGACACTCTCCCTACCTACAGTTTTCTGTCCCTAGAAAATTTTTTTTTTTAAGCACAATATAGCACAAGGAGAATTCACTCACTGTCCTTCCAGGTCCCTAGAAACAAGGACTTGCACAGTGAAAGAAACTGACACTCTCCCTACCTACAGTTTTCTGTCCCTAGAAAAAATGTTTTTTTTTAAGCACAATATAGCACAAGGAGAATTCACTCACTGTCCTTCCAGGTCCCTGGAAACAAGGACTTGCACAGTGAAAGAAACTGACACTCTCCCTACCTACAGTTTTCTGTCCCTAGAAAAAATGTTTTTTTTAAGCACAATATAGCACAAGGAGAATTCACTCACTGTCCTTCCAGGTCCCTAGAAACAAGGACTTACACAGTGAAAGAAACTGACACTCTCCCTACCTACAGTTTTCTGTCCCTAGAAAAAATGTTTTTTTTAAGCACAATATAGCACAAGGAGAATTCACTCACTGTCCTTCCAGGTCCCTAGAAACAAGGACTTGCACAGTGAAAGAAACTGACACTCTCCCTACCTACAGTTTTCTGTCCCTAGAAAAAATGTTTTTTTTAAGCACAATATAGCACAAGGAGAATTCACTCACTGTCCTTCCAGGTCCCTGGAAACAAGGACTTGCACAGTGAAAGAAACTGACACTCTCCCTACCTACAGTTTTCTGTCCCTAGAAAAAATGTTTTTTTTAAGCACAATATAGCACAAGGAGAATTCACTCACTGTCCTTCCAGGTCCCTAGAAACAAGGACTTACACAGTGAAAGAAACTGACACTCTCCCTACCTACAGTTTTCTGTCCCTAGAAAAAATGTTTTTTTTAAGCACAATATAGCACAAGGAGAATTCACTCACTGTCCTTCCAGGTCCCTAGAAACAAGGACTTGCACAGTGAAAGAAACTGACACTCTCCCTACCTACAGTTTTCTGTCCCTAGAAAAAATGTTTTTTTTAAGCACACTATAGCACAAGGAGAATTCACTCACTGTCCTTCCCAGTCCCTAGAAACAAGGACTTGCACAGTGAAAGAAACTGACACTCTCCCTACCTACAGTTTTCTGTCCCTAGAAAAAATGTTTTTTTAAGCACAATATAGCACAAGGAGAATTCACTCACTGTCCTTCCAGGTCCCTAGAAACAAGGACTTGCACAGTGAAAGAAACTGACACTCTCCCTACCTACAGTTTTCTGTCCCTAGAAAAAATGTTTTTTTTAAGCACAATATAGCACAAGGAGAATTCACTCACTGTCCTTCCAGGTCCCTAGAAACAAGGACTTGCACAGTGAAAGAAACTGACACTCTCCCTACCTACAGTTTTCTGTCCCTAGAAAAAATGTTTTTTTTAAGCACACTATAGCACAAGGAGAATTCACTCACTGTCCTTCCCAGTCCCTAGAAACAAGGACTTGCACAGTGAAAGAAACTGACACTCTCCCTACCTACAGTTTTCTGTCCCTAGAAAAAATGTTTTTTTAAGCACAATATAGCACAAGGAGAATTCACTCACTGTCCTTCCAGGTCCCTAGAAACAAGGACTTGCACAGTGAAAGAAACTGACACTCTCCCTACCTACAGTTTTCTGTCCCTAGAAAAAATGTTTTTTTTAAGCACACTATAGCACAAGGAGAATTCACTCACTGTCCTTCCCAGTCCCTAGAAACAAGGACTTGCACAGTGAAAGAAACTGACACTCTCCCTACCTACAGTTTTCTGTCCCTAGAAAAAATGTTTTTTTAAGCACAATATAGCACAAGGAGAATTCACTCACTGTCCTTCCAGGTCCCTAGAAACAAGGACTTGCACAGTGAAAGAAACTGACACTCTCCCTACCTACAGTTTTCTGTCCCTAGAAAAAATGTTTTTTTTTAAGCACAATATAGCACAAGGAGAATTCACTCACTGTCCTTCCAGGTCCCTGGAAACAAGGACTTGCACAGTGAAAGAAACTGACACTCTCCCTACCTACAGTTTTCTGTCCCTAGAAAAAATGATTTTTTTAAGCACAATATAGCACAAGGAGAATTCACTCACTGTCCTTCCAGGTCCCTAGAAACAAGGACTTACACAGTGAAAGAAACTGACACTCTCCCTACCTACAGTTTTCTGTCCCTAGAAAAAATGTTTTTTTTAAGCACAATATAGCACAAGGAGAATTCACTCACTGTCCTTCCAGGTCCCTAGAAACAAGGACTTGCACAGTGAAAGAAACTGACACTCTCCCTACCTACAGTTTTCTGTCCCTAGAAAAAATGTTTTTTTTAAGCACAATATAGCACAAGGAGAATTCACTCACTGTCCTTCCAGGTCCCTAGAAACAAGGACTTGCACAGTGAAAGAAACTGACACTCTCCCTACCTACAGTTTTCTGTCCCTAGAAAAAATGTTTTTTTTAAGCACAATATAGCACAAGGAGAATTCACTCACTGTCCTTCCAGGTCCCTAGAAACAAGGACTTGCACAGTGAAAGAAACTGACACTCTCCCTACCTACAGTTTTCTGTCCCTAGAAAAAATGTTTTTTTTTAAGCACACTATAGCACAAGGAGAATTCACTCACTGTCCTTCCCAGTCCCTAGAAACAAGGACTTGCACAGTGAAAGAAACTGACACTCTCCCTACCTACAGTTTTCTGTCCCTAGAAAAAATGTTTTTTTAAGCACAATATAGCACAAGGAGAATTCACTCACTGTCCTTCCAGGTCCCTAGAAACAAGGACTTGCACAGTGAAAGAAACTGACACTCTCCCTACCTACAGTTTTCTGTCCCTAGAAAAAATGTTTTTTTTAAGCACAATATAGCACAAGGAGAATTCACTCACTGTCCTTCCAGGTCCCTGGAAACAAGGACTTGCACAGTGAAAGAAACTGACACTCTCCCTACCTACAGTTTTCTGTCCCTAGAAAAAATGTTTTTTTTAAGCACACTATAGCACAAGGAGAATTCACTCACTGTCCTTCCAGGTCCCTAGAAACAAGGACTTACATAGTGAAAGAAACTGACACTCTCCCTACCTACAGTTTTCTGTCCCTAGAAAAAATGTTTTTTTTAAGCACAATATAGCACAAGGAGAATTCACTCACTGTCCTTCCAGGTCCCTAGAAACAAGGACTTGCACAGTGAAAGAAACTGACACTCTCCCTACCTACAGTTTTCTGTCCCTAGAAAAAATGTTTTTTTTAAGCACAATATAGCACAAGGAGAATTCACTCACTGTCCTTCCAGGTCCCTAGAAACAAGGACTTGCACAGTGAAAGAAACTGACACTCTCCCTACCTACAGTTTTCTGTCCCTAGAAAAAATGTTTTTTTTAAGCACAATATAGCACAAGGAGAATTCACTCACTGTCCTTCCAGGTCCCTAGAAACAAGGACTTGCACAGTGAAAGAAACTGACACTCTCCCTACCTACAGTTTTCTGTCCCTAGAAAAAATGTTTTTTTTAAGCACACTATAGCACAAGGAGAATTCACTCACTGTCCTTCCCAGTCCCTAGAAACAAGGACTTGCACAGTGAAAGAAACTGACACTCTCCCTACTGTGACAGCAGGAAGGTAAAGTCACCTGGTTGCATCCAGGGGGGTAGATATATTTCGCCCAGATTCAGGCTTTACGCCGACTTATACAACTAGGTGGAGAGTTGTATAAGCCCAGCTAAGGCTAGTGGGCTCATGGATGACTCATACCTCTAGGGAGAGGGCTGGGCGTCGTGCAGGCAGGGAGTTGATGAGGCCAGCTGAAGCCTGTCAGTTCGTTTAAGGCCTCTATAAAAACTCCCAGATTCATTAGGTGTTAGCTCATGCCTGGACCCAGACCTGTGTGGACTGTCTAGGGAGAGTGAACCCCTGTGTGGTGAGACAAAGCCTGTGTGGCTATTTGCTTGGACATTTAAAACCAGGGACTTAGGGACTAGGACAGCACTAGGCTGATCCCAGTTGTTAGTTAGGAAACCTGTATGTTTAGTCAGAGGTCAAGTTGACCAGGATTTATTTTGTTTATGTTTCTTTTGGCTTTGCTGTGTTTTGTCACTGTAAATAGAAAATAAACCGCACCTTTTTTTTGATTTTGAAAACCACAACCTCCGTTTGCTGGGCCTGTTTTTGTGTGGGGAGCCCATCCCGGGGGTCACACACACCCGCTGTCGAGCTAACCCCCTCACACTACCTACAGTTTTCTGTCCCTAGAAAAAATGTTTTTTTAAGCACAATATAGCACAAGGAGAATTCACTCACTGTCCTTCCAGGTCCCTAGAAACAAGGACTTGCACAGTGAAAGAAACTGACACTCTCCCTACCTACAGTTTTCTGTCCCTAGAAAAAATGTTTTTTTTAAGCACAATATAGCACAAGGAGAATTCACTCACTGTCCTTCCAGGTCCCTGGAAACAAGGACTTGCACAGTGAAAGAAACTGACACTCTCCCTACCTACAGTTTTCTGTCCCTAGAAAAAATGTTTTTTTTAAGCACAATATAGCACAAGGAGAATTCACTCACTGTCCTTCCAGGTCCCTAGAAACAAGGACTTACACAGTGAAAGAAACTGACACTCTCCCTACCTACAGTTTTCTGTCCCTAGAAAAAATGTTTTTTTTAAGCACACTATAGCACAAGCACAAAACACACTGACACTCTCCCTACCTATCCTTCTCTTTCCCTAAACTAAAGGAATCCAGGTTAAGCAAGAAAGAAATAAAAGTCACTGTCCCTGCCTATGCTGCTCTATCCCTGCTCCGGAACACACTACACTAGGCCGCCGTGCTGGCGGCCTTTTATAGTGTGGGGCGTGTACTAAACACCCTCAGCAATAATTGGCCACAGGCATCCTGCCTGTGGCCAATCATTGCTCTCCTCGCTGCCGGCGCTGTGATTGGCCAAGCATGCGGGGTCACAGTGCATGCTTGGCCAATCACAGCGCCTGGATGACACTGCGATGGCGTAGTGCATTGTGGGCCGTTCGCGTCACTCGAATTTGGCGCGAACGGCCCAAATCGTTCGATCTTCGTCGAACGATCGAACAGCCGATGTTCGAGTCGAACGTATGTTCGATTCGAACACGAAGCTCATCCCTAGTAAGCAGCTGCTGAGCATACTCTTGTAAACCTACACTGAATCTAGTTACATTAGCCAAATCTAATTACCAACAACTACACAAACATGTTTATTATAATTACTTCTCACATAAACATTTCATGATGTCCTGTTTCATGTTCTTGGGCACAAGAATCCAACGTTGAAATCCTCGTTCAATACCACCCAAACGATGTTTTGGTGGAATACATTGCTAAAAACATTTGAACATGCCTATTATTTTAGGATTGATAAAATGTCGTTTGAACAATGAATCAGGCCAAAAGCTTGTGATTGAGTGAACGTTTGAACGACCATTTATACGATCGATTCGTGTGCCCAAAAACATGAAACATTACATTTTTAACTGTACTACATACATTATTTTAAAAGCACATGCAACACCACGTTATTACCAAAAATCACATTTAATGTAAATCTACTTACTTTTTTTGATGACTTTTTTAATCTTTTTATATTGATCCGGCTCATGCAACTTAATGTCCGACCATCGTTTACGGATCTGTTCCCGCGACCTGCGAACACCAAATTTATGCAACAGCGCTTTGACCACTTTATCCATGATCTTGGCCTTCACTTGATTTGGCTTTTTGTAGGGCCCATGTTTGGCGTCATAATCATCCCGGAGCAATATGCTGACCATCTCCACCATCTCCTCAAAGCTCATTTTAGTGGCTTTATACCTTCTGGGTCGGGGCCTGCTTTCTTCCCCACTTTCCACATCATGTTGGTGATTCGCCGACATGTTTACACTCTCCGTCATTAAGGAGTAGCGAGAAGGGGCGGGGAAAGTAGTGTAACGAACGTCAGGGGCGGGAAAGCGTGCGGAGCGTCACGCATGCGCACTGTATATAACTCCAAAAAACATTGTTGAAAGCGACGTTCAGTGAGTGGAAGAAGGTCGGAGGAGACGAACGTGTAGATCGCGGGTACGTAACATTTTTCATACTTGATATGTCGAGGGTTGAGCGGCCCCGAACAGCAAATGTAGTGACCGTACAGACCTTTAAATTTGGCTGTGTACAGGAGCATTAAACCTATAATAAACATTCATTCACTGTATGTTCGGGGCCGGGGTTGGGCAATATGCATGTAACTTGGCGCTTGCTTCCCGTGCTGTTAGTACTGGCCGTGCACAAAGTGTCATTTTAGAATTGTGAATCAACTTTGAAAAGTCAATCGCGGCTCTATAAATGAATTCTTGCCTCCCGGCAAATGGCAAGACATTGAAAAGTGAGTTGTACCTGCAAAATAAAAACGTGGGGGTTCCCCCAAATTCGAGTTGCAGGCCCATCAGGTCTGTCAAGGATTTTAAGGGGAACTCCACCCCCAAATCCGGAAAAAAAAAGGCCGTGGAGTCCCCCCCAAAATCCACAACAGACCCTTTATCCGAGCACGCAACCTGGCCGGCTGCAGGGGAAGAGGGGGGGACGAGAGAGCGCCCCCCCCTCCTGAACGGTACCAGGCCACATGCCCTCAACATGGGGAGGATGTCCCCATGTTGATGGGGACAAGGGCCTCATCCCCACAACCCTTGCCCGGTGGTTGTGGGGGTCTGCGGGCGGGGGGCTTATCGGAATCTGGAAGACCCCTTTAACAAAGGGGACCCCCAGATCCCGGCCCCCCCTATGTGAATTGGTAAGGGGTACATTGTACCCCTACCATTTCACGAAGAAAGTGTACAAAATGTAAAAAATGACAGTAGTCAGTTTTTGACAATTCCTTTAATTTTTAGTTTGGCTTTCTTCCATCTTCTTCCTTCTTCTTCTTTTCTCGCTTCGTGTTTCTTCCTCCATCTTCCTTTTCCTCTTCATCTTCCTTCTTCCTTCGGTGTTCTCGTCCGCATCTTGCTCCGGGTTCTTCTTTCTCCGGCCGCTCCGTTTGAATTGGAGGTTCCCGCTGTGGGACGCTTCAGTTCATCAGTTCTCCTCTTGGTCCGGCGACCCCGCCCCCCTCTGACGCACAGAGATTTCACAGGTACTTTCCCCGTGCAGTCAGAGGGGGGCGGGTCCCCCGGCTCGCAGCAGACCTAGAGGAGAACTGCCTAACTTTGCGTCACACAGCGGGAAACTCAAATTCAAACGGAGCGGCGGGAGAACAAAGAAGAAGCCGAAGCAAGATGCGGACGAGAAGCCCGAAGCAAGAAGGAAGATGAAGATGAAGAGGAAGATGGAGGAAGAAACTCGAATGCAGAAAAGAAGAAGGAAGAAGATGGTTGAAAAACAAAACCAATAATAAAGGAATTGTCAAAAACCGTGTAGTGTCATTTTTTAGATAATGCAATTTTTTAAGGTGAAATGGTAGGGGTACAATGTCCCCCATTACCATTTCACATAGGGGGGGCGGGATCTGGGGGTCCCCTTTGTTAAAGGGGTCTTCCAGATTCCGATAAGCCCCCCGCCCGCAGACCCCCACAACCACCGGGCAAGGGTTGTGGGGATGAGGCCCTTGTCCCCATCAACATGGGGACATCCTCCCCATGTTGAGGGCATGTGGCCTGGTACGGTTCAGGAGGGAGGGGGGCCGCTCTCTCGTCCCCCCCTCTTCCCCTGTGGCCGGCCAGGTTGCGTGCTCGGATAAGGGTCTGTTATGGATTTGGGGGGGGTGACTCCACGCCATTTTTTGCCAGAATTTGTGGGGGAGTTCCCCTTAAAATCCTTGACAGACCTGAAGGGCCTGGTATGGATATTTGGGGGAAACACAATGCTTTCCCAATGTTTGTATCAATGACTTTCCTATGTATTGCAATTGACAGGAGACAACAATTAATTATACCCTGGAGTGAATTTAGTGTTAATTTAAAAAAAAAAAAAAAAGAGACTTGGTGCAGGGACAGTTCGAGGTACTCCTTTATTTTTGGGAAGTCCTTTTATTCCCACGATTTACAGGGCAACATTTACTTCAATGGGGTTTGGGTTCGGGGAAAGTCAGGTCACGAACGCTAGCTTTTTACAAAGTTAGCTAAAAAGAGTTCAACACAAACATCCAGGTGTCCACTCAACTCTATGATGACTGATCAATTGCTACGTTAGTGGCCTATATATGGTGAGAAAGATTTGGAGTAGTCCTGACTAGTGATGAGCCGAACACCCCCGGGTTCGGTTCGCACCAGAACCCGCGAACGGACCGAAAGTTCGCTGCGAACATTAGAACCCTATTAAATACAATGGATGCGAACGTTCAGATTCTAAAGTGCTAATTATAATGACTATTATCCATGTTATTGTCCGAAACAGAGTTTGGGAACCCGGCTTCTGCACCAGGGGACATGTATCAATGCAAAAATAAGTTTTAAAAACGGACGTTTTCCGGGAGCAGTCATTTTAATGATGCATAATGTGAAAAAAAAAAGTCAAATATTCCTTTAAATATTGTACCTGGGGGGTGTCTAAAGTATGCCTGTGAAGTGCCACGTGTTTCCCGTGTTTAGAACTGTCCCTGCACAAAATAACATTTCTAAAGGGAAAAAAGTCATTTAAAACTGCTTGCGGCTTTAATGCAATGTGTGGTCCCGGTAATATGGATGAAAATCTTTAGGAAAAATGGCATAGCTACCCCATCAACCCCCCCCCCCCCCCCACCCCAGCCCATTACCAGCCCCTTTGGGTCTTGTATGGATATTAAGGGGAACCCCGCACACAAAATAAAAAAGGACCTATATACTCTGAACAGCCGTATACAGGCGGTGCATACAAGACAGGGACTGTAGGTTTATTCTTATATAGAATCTGTTTATAATTTTGAACAGCTGCATTGTTTAAGTGGAGCTCCATGGCAAATTCCTTTTTTTTAGTTTTTTGTAAAACATAGGGAACGGTTATCACCCCTGTCACATTTTTTTTGCTGTCTGTGCCCCTGTTCAGAACATTTCACCTCACTTTGCGTCCCAATGACAACTGTTTTTGAAATGTGGTGTTTTTATTGAAACAAGGATTGGTGATAAAGCATCAGTAGAGAGGAGACACCTTTCTCCCATATTAATTCTTACAGGAGAGAATTTTCCTTCCAAGGGGTAGATTTCCTCTCACTTCCTGTTGTCTTCTTCCGTTTGCAAGTAGTAGTAGTTTGTAAGTTGGATGTTTGAAAGTAGGGACCTTCCGTATATACTCTGCAGAAATTGGCCCCTTAGGTGTTGGTGTTGGCACAACACTGAAAGCACTCACAGTTATTCTTGGTGGGTGCTGGAACGCCCTTCTGTCAAGTATAATATCAGGAATTGTAATAACATATAATTGTTGATCAGTGGTAGAAAAAATTGGCCCTTTGATGGTGGTGCTGGTGCCCCAACACTGTAAGGCCTGACAGTTACTCTTGGTGGGCGCAGCAATGGTCCCTGCTGTGAATTATTAGATCAATAATTATAATTGCATGCCCCTGTTGAACAGGGGCTGAAAAATTGGGCCTTTGGTGGTGGTGGTGGTGGTGATGGTGGTGCTGGTGCCACAACACTGTAAGGCCTGACAGTTACTCTTGGTGGGCGCAGCAATGCTCCCTGCTGTGAATTATTAGATCAATAATTATAATTGCATGCCCCTGTTGAACAGGGGCTGAAAAATTGGGCCTTTGGTGGTGGTGGTGGTGGTGATGGTGGTGCTGGTGCCACAACACTGTAAGGCCTGACAGTTACTCTTGGTGGGTGCAGCAATGCTCCCTGCTGTGAATTATTAGATCAATAATTATAATTGCATGCCCCTGTTGAACAGGGGCTGAAAAATTGGGCCTTAGGCACTGGTGGCACAACACTGCAACCCCTCACAGATACTGTACTTGGAGCACAGCAATGAGGCCTGTTGCAAAGTATTGCATCAAAAATTTTAATTACACGCCCCTGTTAAACAGGGGCTGAAAAATTGGGCCTTAGCCACTGGTGGCGTCACCCATAAACCAAAATGATCTTCCAAGCTATCATCGTTAATCGTATCATTGAGGAGGAGGAGGAGGATAGCCAGTCAACATAACAGCACAGGCACTCAGCATCAGCATCAGTCTTGAAGGGATGTGACATTTTAAAATCAATTAGTCTGTTATATCAGCATCTGGTGTGTGGTAGCTGGTGGTGATCCAAGACTGGTTCATCTTGATGAAAGTCAGTCGATCAACCGAGTCGGTGGACAGGCGCACCCTGTGATCCGTGACAAATCCTCCAGCAGCACTGAATGTGCGTTCTGAAAGAACGCTGGATGCAGGACAGGCCAGTAGCTCAATTGCATACTGTGCAAGCTCTGGCCAGTGATCCATCCTCAAGACCCAGTAAGCCAGAGGATTTTCGGTAGGGAAGGTGTCCAAGTCTGACCTTGCCCCTAGGTATTCCTGCACCATGTATATCAGACGCTGGCGATGGTTGCTGGAACCGATCATACTTTGGGGCTGCGGACTAAAGAATTGTCTGAACGCATCGGTCAGACGGCCACCTTCTCCACCGCTCCTTCTTTGACTGCCCGAAGCCTCAGCAACTCGTTGTCCAGGACCAGGAGTTTGTAACCTCCCAGTCTCTGGGAACGCGTTGCACAGACCTTTCTGCAAGGCCTCCCGGAGTTGTCTCATCCTCTGCTCCCTCTGCGACGGTAAGATAAGGTCCGCAACCTTACCCTTGTACCGTGGATCAAGGAGCGTGGCCAGCCAGTAATGGTCCCTCTCCTTGATCCGAAGAATACGAGGATCCTTCCGCAGACTTTGCAGGATCAGGGAGGCCATGCAGCGTAGGTTAGCTGAGGCATTCAGTCCGGAGTCCTCTGGGTCACTAAGGACGACATGATCCGCAGCCACCTCCTCCCAGCCACGTACAAGTCCACTGGTTTCTTGGGACTGTAAATCATCCCTAAAAGACTGCTGCTGATGATGCTGAGTGCCAGCCTCCACCTCCATGCTGACACAATCCTCCTCCTCCTCCTCCTCCTCCTCCTCTTCCTGTGCGATGGGTGGGACAGAAGGAACACTGTCTGGGTAAAGGGGGCCTTGAGAGGCAAGGAAGTCCTCCTCTTCCTGCCTCTGTTCTGCCTCAAGTGCCCTGTCCATTATTCCATGCAGCGTGTGCTCCAACAGGTGGACAAGAGGTACAGTGTCACTGATGCATGCACTGTCACTGCTCACCATCCTCGTGGCCTCCTCAAATGGTGCCAGGACAGTGCATGCATCCCTGATCATGCCCCACTGGCGTGGTGAAAAAAAACCGAGCTCCCCTGACCCTGTCCTGGTGCCGTAGTCGCACAGGTACTCATTGATGGCCCTCTGCTGCGTGTGCAGCCGCTGCAGCATGGCCAACGTTGAGTTCCACCTGGTGGGCATGTCACATATAAGGCGGTTCTTGGGCAGGTTCAACTCCTTTTGAAGCTCAGCCAGGCGAGCACTGGCATTATAAGATCTGCGGAAATGCACACAGACTTTCCTGGCCTGCCTCAGGACATCCTGTAAGCCCGGGTACCTGCCCAAGAACCGCTGCACCACCAGGTTAAAGACGTGAGCCATACAGGGCACATGGGTCAGTTGTCCCTGTCGGAGGGCGGAGAGGAGGTTGGTGCCATTGTCGCAAACCACCATTCCTGGCTTAAGCTGGCGTGGCGTCAACCACCTCTCGGCCTGCCCCTGCAGAGCAGACAGGACCTCTGCCCCAGTGTGGCTCCTGTCCCCCAAACACACCAGTGCAAGCACGGCATGGCATCTTTTTGCCTGCGTACTTGCGTAGCCCCTTGAACGCCTACGGAGCACCGCTGGTTCCAAGGACAAACCACAGGAAGAGGCCATGGAGGAAGAAGAAGAGGAGGGGGTGGAGGAGAGAGGTGTGTCACAACCAGTAGTAGCATTTTAGAGGCGTGGTGGTGGAACAACCTCCAACACTACTGCACCTTGTCCTGCATCCTTCCCAGCTGCCAAAAGAGTGACCCAATGGGCCGTGAAAGAAAGGTAACGTCCCTGTCCATGCCTGCTGGACCATGAGTCAGCGGTAATATGCACCTTACCGCTGACCGCCCTGTCCAGCGAGGCCAAGACATTGCCTTCCACATGCCTGTAGAGAGCCGGAATAGCCTTCCGTGCGAAAAAGTGTCGTTTGGGAACCTGCCACTGAGGAACCGCACATTGCACAAACTCACGGAAGGGGGCCGAGTCTACCAACTGAAAAGGCAGCAGTTGAAGCGCTAGCAATTTAGCCAAGCTAGCATTCAACTGCTGGGCATGTGGATGGCTGGGAGTTAACTTCTTTCGACGGTCCAGCAGCTGGGGCAGGGAAATTTGCCTGCTAGAATCGGACGTTGGTGTACTGCTAGCAGAGTGCCCGCAAGTACTTGCCTGTGACACACCTAATTCTACACCTTCATTCCTTTCAGAGCAGGTTTCAGAGAGGAGTGAAGGTATAGTGGGGTTGGAGATCCCAGCTGATGCGGTGCAAGAAGAGGTCAGCTTTGTTCTTTGGTGTGGGTCTTTAAGGTAGGCTTGCATGGTGCCCAAGCGGCTGATGTTTTGGCCACGCGATATACGCTTGAGACATATGTTGCAAACAGCAGCTGTGCGATCTGATGCACTCGCCTCAAAAAAGGCCCACACCAAAGAACTTTTTGCATGACGGGCAGAGGCAGCGCCCTGCACAGGCGGAGCTCTGCGGTGTGATTCCGTCGGTGTGCTGCCCATACGCTGGCCACTCAAGGGCATCCTGCCTCATTGGAGATGTGCCTCCTCCTCATCCTCCTCCTCCTCCTCTCTCCTATTAGGCACCCACGTGGAGTCAGTGACCTCATCATCCCCTCCCTCCTCATCACTGGAGCCAATCTGGCAATATGCTGCAGCTGCTGGAGCATGACTGCCAGATTGGTGTCCTTCTTGAGCATCCCCTCTCTCTGCTCTCACGCTGCTGCCTTCCTCTAGCTGGGTATCATCATCAGATCCTTCCAAACGCTGGGCATCCTCCTGGAGCATGTACCCAACACTGTGCTCAAACAGTTCGGGGGACTCCTCAGGAGGAGGGCATGGTGGGTCTAGGGAAGGATTGACTAATGAAGATAATGATACTAGAGAAGAGGACGCTTTGGCAGCTGCTTTGCCAGTACCCTGAGCCTGGGTGAGAGAGGATGAGGAGGATGAGGTGGGCTTGGTCATCCACTCTACCAAGTCTTCGGCATGATGTGGCTCAACATGTCCAGCTGCCGAAAACAAGGACAAGCGTGTCCCATGGCCATGTGCTGATGACAATGCACCGCGTACACGACCAGCACTGTTGCCCCCAGACACAGAGCCTACTTGCCCTCTTTTTTTGCCTCCTGACTGTCTGCCTCTCCTTGGTTGCCTTCCAGACATTTTAATGGATGGCCTGCAGGGAGATGGGAAAAACAGCAATAAGGGCTACCTTCAGGTGTATACTGTGCAGGAGGCTTAGCAACAACGACACTGACACTGTCCCCTGCCTATCCTTCTCTGTCCCTAAACACAAGGATTGAAAATATGGTTCAGCAAAATAGTTTTAGAACAGAATAGCACACTGACACTTTCCCTCACTGTACCTCTCTGTCCCTCAACTCAAGGATTGAAAATATGGAACAGCAAATTTGGTTTAGAACAGAACAGCACACTGTCAGTTTCACTCACTGTACCTCTCTGTCCCACAACTCAAGGATTGAAAATATGGTTCAGCAAAATAGTTTTAGAACAGAATAGCACACTGACACTTTCCCTCACTGTACCTCTCTGTCCCTCAACTCAAGGATTGAAAATATGGAACAGCAAATTTGGTTTAGAACAGAACAGCACACTGTCAGTTTCACTCACTGTACCTCTCTGTCCCTCAACTCAAGGATTGAAAATATGGTTCAGCAAAATAATTTTAGAACAGAATAGCACACTGACACTTTCCCTCACTGTATCTCTCTGTCCCTCAACTCAAGGATTGAAAATATGGAACAGCAAATTTGGTTTAGAACAGAACAGCACACTGTCAGTTTCACTCACTGTACCTCTCTGTCCCTCAACTCAAGGATTGAAAATATGGTTCAGCAAAATAATTTTAGAACAGAATAGCACACTGACACTTTCCCTCACTGTACCTCTCTGTCCCTCAACTCAAGGATTGAAAATATGGAACAGCAAATTTGGTTTAGAACAGAACAGCACACTGTCAGTTTCACTCACTGTACCTCTCTGTCCCTCAACTCAAGGATTGAAAATATGGTCCAGCAAAATAGTTTTAGAACAGAATAGCACACTGACACTTTCCCTCACTGTACCTCTCTGTCCCTCAACTCAAGGATTGAAAATATGGAACAGCAAATTTGGTTTAGAACAGAACAGCACACTGTCAGTTTCACTCACTGTATGTCAGGGTCACCTGTGGCCAGGTGACAGATGCACACCGTAGGGGGACAGGAGTGCACCGCGAGGTAGTGAACCCTATGGCTGGCTTCTGTGGATAGGAAACTGGGTGGTTGTGGAAAGCGGGACCAGAGGAGCACAACCGGGATCCCAACGGAAGCGAGAGCCAAGATTCCCCAGGGCGCGGAGTCTAAGACCCAGCTGGTCTTCTCCAGGGCCTCTAGTGGTGAGGATGTTACGCTGCAGGCTGGGACCAGGTCGCGGCCCCTGGAGTTTCCTAGCTCACGCCCCGTAGGATAAGGGGAAGCAGCAGCACACGATAGAGAGAACCGAATAACAAGCCGAAGGTCAGGGGCCACAAGCAGACAAGGATAACGAAGAACGAGCCGAAGGTCAAGGGTCACGAGCAGACAGGGATGGTCGGGGACAAGCCAATAACGTAACAGAGAGACAGACGTAGCACACGGCAGGCAGGAACCCAAACACACAATGCCTAACAAACACGTTGATCAGCAAAGCAGGCTTGCAGTGCACAGGTTAATATAGTGTTCAGTGATAGGGCCTGGGGTGGAGTCAGGCTGGGAGGAGATTATAAAGGAAGCCAGGTGAAGGAGGTCTGGTCTCTAGATGAACACATGAGGAGGAAGGTAAGATGGCAGACAGACATTAATGCATATCCATGACAGTACCCTCCCTCTTACGAGGCCTCCCCCTTCCCCGCCTGGGCCCAGGTTTAGAGGGAAACTTCAGATGAAACTCCTTTAACAGACGAGGTGCAAAGACCTCAGATGCAGTGATCCAAGACCTCTCCTCAGGACCAAACCCTTTCCAATGAACGAGGTACTGAAGAACGCCTTTACAGAGTCGGGAGTCCAGAATTTGACTGATCTCGTACTCCTGATTATCCTCCGAGACAGGCGCCACGGTAGGAAGAGGACGAGAGAATTTATTGAGGACTAAAGGCTTTAGAAGAGCAACATGAAAGGAGTTAGTGATTTTAAGGCTCTTAGGAATCTGGAGTTTGAAACAAACCGGATTCAGTTTAGCAGTTACCGTGTATGGACCGATGAATCGTGGAGCAAACTTCAGAGAAGGAACTCGGAGCTTGATGTTCCTGGTAGAGAGCCAGACTTTGTCCCCTGGCTGAAGAGAAGGCGGTTTACGCCTGCGGCGGTCGGCAAAGCCTTTGAATTTTTCAGCAGCTGCCCGGAGGGAATCATGAACGTGACCCCAAACGGAATTGAGAGACTCCTGAACCGAAGCCAAAGCTGGAATGTCTGGAGAACAGATCATAGGAAGAGGAAGTTGAGGGTGTTTTCCATAAACTGTGAAAAAGGGTGTCTTCTGCGAACTGGTATTCACATGATTGTTATGGGAGAATTCTGCCCACGGGAGTAGAGAGGACCAATCGTCATGGTGAGAAGACACAAAGGTGCGAAGAAAGACCTCTAACTCCTGATTAACCCTCTCAGTCTGTCCATTGGATTGGGGATGGTAAGAAGAAGAAAAATCCAAGACAATATTGAGGGATTTGCAAAAGGCTCTCCAAAAACGAGACGTGAATTGGACTCCCCTGTCGGAAACAATATGAGAAGGGACCCCATGTAGGCGGAGAATTTCTCGAATGAAAATGGGAACCAAGGCAGGGGCAGAAGGAAGACCAGGAAGAGGAACAAAATTAGCCATCTTGGAGAATCGATCGATTACCACCCAAATGACTGTATTATTCTCAGACAGTGGGAGATCGGTGATAAAATCCATGGCAATATGGGCCCAGGGTTCCTTAGGAATAGGCAAGGGCATGAGGAGACCAGCAGGAGCTTGTGTGGAGGATTTGGACTGAGCACAGACATGACAAGCTTTAACGTAGTCTTTGACGTCTGAGCGGAGATTAGGCCACCAGTAGTGACGACTGATGAGTAGGAAGGATCAGAGGAATCCAGAATGCCCTGCCACCTTGGAATCATGTCCCCAACGAAGGATCTTAGCTCTTAGCTCAGTGGGGACAAAGGTCTTACCAGGCGGAATTTTAGACTTCAGGGTGGTAGAGTGGGCAACAATGCATGAGGTGGGAATGATCGGCTCAGGTTCAGGGGCGGACTCCTCGTCCAAAGTGTCAAATGACCTAGAGAGTGCATCAGCCCGACCATTGCAGGAACCAGGTTTGTAGGTAATCGTGAAATTAAAACGGGCAAAGAAGAGACTCCACCTGGCCTGTCTAGGATTCAGACGTTTAGCATTCTGTAGATACTGTAAATTCTTGTGATCGGTAAAGATCGTTATGGAGTGAGGGGAACCCTCCAAGAGATGACGCCACTCCTCTAACGCCAATTTAATTGCGAGAAGTTCCCGATCACCGATGGCATAATTCCTCTCTGCCTGAGAATTTTTTTTGGAGAAGAACGCACATGGTTGGCGTCTCTTCTCAAAGATTTGAAGAAGCACAGCTCCCACCCCCATTGAGGAAGCGTCCACTTCAATAAAAAATGCATTCCCAGGATTTGGTCTCCTCAAGAGGGGGCCAGAAACAAAGGCCTGTTTCAGGTTGTGAAATGCAGAGACAGCTTCGGGAGGCCAGTCTCTGGCATTCACACCCTTCTTGGTCAAAGCGATAATAGGCGCGGCAATGGAAGAGTAATTCCTTATGAACTGCCTATAATAATTAGTGAAGCCAAGAAAGCGCTGTGTGGCCTTGAGGCTAGCAGGAAGAGGCCAGTTGGTGATAGCCAAGACCTTCCCAGGGTCCATACGAAGCCCCGAACATGAGACAAAGCACCCCAAAAACAGGACCTCAGAACATTCAAAGGAACATTTCTCCAGCTTGGCATAGAGATTGTTCTCTCTAAGACGTTGAAGTACAGTGCGGACATGGTTTCTGTGGACGAGCAGATTTTCAGAAAAGATCAGAATGTCATCCAGATAGATGACAACAAACTGGTACAGCAGATCTCTGAAGATTTCATTGACAAAGTTTTGAAACACGGCTGGAGCATTACACAGACCAAAAGGCATCACCAGATATTCGTAATGCCCGTCTCTAGTGTTAAATGCAGTCTTCCATTCGTCACCCTCCCGTATTCGAATGAGATTGTACGCGCCTCTGAGATCCAACTTGGTGAAAATGGAGGCACCCTTCAACCTATCGAATAGCTCAGATATTAAGGGTAAGGGGTATCGATTTTTAATAGTAACCGCATTTAAACCCCGATAATCGATGCAGGGTCTTAAGGTACCATCCTTTTTGGCAACAAAAAAGAACCCTGCCCCTGCAGGCGATGAGGATTTCCGGATGAACCCTCTCTCCAGATTCTCTGCTACATACTCCGACATGGCCTGGGTCTCTGGGATGGACAGAGGGTAGGTACGACCCCTGGGTAGAGTTGCTCCGGGGACAAGATCAATAGCACAGTCAAAAGACCTGTGGGGAGGAAGCACCTCAGCTGATTTTTTACAGAACACATCCCGGTAATCGCTGTATGCGGCGGGAAGATCAGAAGAAACAGAAGTGGCAGCAACCGGAAGACTCTCCTTGGGGGTCACCTTGAGAAGACACGACGAGAAACATGAGGAACCCCAGGCCAGGATCTGCCCAGAGACCCAGTCCACATGTGGAGAGTGGAGCTGTAGCCAAGGGAGGCCCAATACAACTGGGGTAGAGGCCTTGGGTAGAATAAGAAAGGATATCCACTCCTGGTGGAGAATCCCTACCGACATCCTAATGGGTAGCGTCTGGAAGCGAATAGGGCCCCCTGGGAGAACAGTGCCATCAATTGCCGAGACTACCAATGGGGTAGTGAGAGGTGAAAGGGTAAGCTTCATAGAAGAAGCAGTTCTCCAATCCATGAAGTTGCCGGCAGCCCCGGAATCCAGGTATGCAAGGGTTGACTGAGGAGAAGTGCCTACATGAAGGGACACCGGCAAGAGCAGGCGAGAAGGTGATGTTTCTGGGTCCAATACTCCACCTTCCAAATGTATTAGACCCGAGCGTTTCCCGGACGAAGCGAGCAGGAGTCACGAAAATGACCCTTGCCCCCACAATAGAGGCACAAGCCCAGAGTTCTGCGCCTAGCACGTTCTTCGGGGGTTAGTCTGGTCCGGCCCAGCTGCATAGGTTCTTCAGCAGGTAGAGGATGCTCCACGGAATGAAGGGAGGGGAGCTCAGACTGGCTAGGACCCAGAGAGTGCTGGCGTCTTTTTTCTAAGGACCTCTCTTGAAAACGAATGTCGATCTGGTTGCATAATGAAATTACATCGTCCAGACCGACGGGAATGGCTCTTCCCGCTAATTCGTCTTTCACTCGGTCAGAGAGGCCATGTAAAAAGGTAGCGACCAGGGCCTCATTATTCCAGCTCAATTCAGCTGTGTGGATACGGAACTGAAGAGCATATTGCCCCACTGAACTAGATTCTTGGCGAAGACGTAAGACAGCACTAGCCGCTGAAGAAGCCCGAGCCGGCTCTTCGAAGATATTACGAAAGAGCTTCAAGAATTCGGACAGACTGGAAACCACCGGATCGTTCCTCTCCCACAGGGGGGCAGCCCAGGCCAAAGCTTCACCGGAGAGGAGGGAAATGATATAGGCTACCTTAGCCCGGTCAGATAGGAAGCTTTGAGGCTGAAGCTCAAAATGAATAGTGCATTGGCTGAGAAACCCCCTGCAGGCCTTGGAGTCCCCAGAGAAACGGAACGGAGCTGGCAATCTTAGTGAGTGTGAGGCTGCGACTGGTGCGATAGGAACAGCCGCTGGTTGTACTTGGGGTTGCGGATTCGGGGTTCCCAAGGAGACCTGAAGCTGCTCGAATCGAGAAGCCAGATCCTGGAGGAATCGCATCACCTGGGTCTGATTTGATTCCTGGGTCTCAAGTCTGCGAACTATGCCCTGCAATGGATCATCCGCGGGAAGCGGGATGTCAGCCGGGTTCATGGCTGATCAAACTGTCAGGGTCACCTGTGGCCAGGTGACAGATGCACACCGTAGGGGGACAGGAGTGCACCGCGAGGTAGTGAACCCTATGGCTGGCTTCTGTGGATAGGAAACTGGGTGGTTGTGGAAAGCGGGACCAGAGGAGCACAACCGGGATCCCAACGGAAGCGAGAGCCAAGATTCCCCAGGGCGCGGAGTCTAAGACCCAGCTGGTCTTCTCCAGGGCCTCTAGTGGTGAGGATGTTACGCTGCAGGCTGGGACCAGGTCGCGGCCCCTGGAGTTTCCTAGCTCACGCCCCGTAGGATAAGGGGAAGCAGCAGCACACGATAGAGAGAACCGAATAACAAGCCGAAGGTCAGGGGCCACAAGCAGACAAGGATAACGAAGAACGAGCCGAAGGTCAAGGGTCACGAGCAGACAGGGATGGTCGGGGACAAGCCAATAACGTAACAGAGAGACAGACGTAGCACACGGCAGGCAGGAACCCAAACACACAATGCCTAACAAACACGTTGATCAGCAAAGCAGGCTTGCAGTGCACAGGTTAATATAGTGTTCAGTGATAGGGCCTGGGGTGGAGTCAGGCTGGGAGGAGATTATAAAGGAAGCCAGGTGAAGGAGGTCTGGTCTCTAGATGAACACATGAGGAGGAAGGTAAGATGGCAGACAGACATTAATGCATATCCATGACACTGTACCTCTCTGTCCCTCAACTCAAGGAGTGAAAATATGGAACAGCAAATTTGGTTTAGAACAGAACAGCACACTGTCAGTTTCACTCACTGTACCTCTCTGTCCCTCAACTCAAGGATTGAAAATATGGTTCAGCAAAATAGTTTTAGAACAGAATAGCACACTGACACTTTCCCTCACTGTACCTCTCTGTCCCTCAACTCAAGGATTGAAAATATGGAACAGCAAATTTGGTTTAGAACAGAACAGCACACTGTCAGTTTCACTCACTGTACCTCTCTGTCCCTCAACTCAAGGATTGAAAATATGGTTCAGCAAAATAGTTTTGGAACAGAATAGCACACTGACACTTTCCCTCACTGTACCTCTCTGTCCCTCAACTCAAGGATTGAAAATATGGAACAGCAAATTTGGTTTAGAACAGAACAGCACACTGTCAGTTTCACTCACTGTACCTCTCTGTCCCTCAACTCAAGGATTGAAAATATGGTTCAGCAAAATAGTTTTAGAACAGAATAGCACACTGACACTTTCCCTCACTGTACCTCTCTGTCCCTCAACTCAAGGAGTGAAAATATGGAACAGCAAATTTGGTTTAGAACAGAACAGCACACTGTCAGTTTCACTCACTGTACCTCTCTGTCCCTCAACTCAAGGATTGAAAATATGGTTCAGCAAAATAGTTTTAGAACAGAATAGCACACTGACACTTTCCCTTACTGTACCTCTCTGTCCCTCAACTCAAGGATTGAAAATATGGAACAGCAAATTTGGTTTAGAACAGAACAGCACACTGTCAGTTTCACTCACTGTACCTCTCTGTCCCTCAACTCAAGGATTGAAAATATGGAACAGCAAATTTGGTTTAGAACAGAACAGCACACTGTCAGTTTCACTCACTGTACCTCTCTGTCCCTCAACTCAAGGATTGAAAATATGGTTCAGCAAAATAGTTTTAGAACAGAATAGCACACTGACACTTTCCCTCACTGTACCTCTCTGTCCCTCAACTCAAGGATTGAAAATATGGAACAGCAAATTTGGTTTAAAACAGAACAGCACACTGTCAGTTTCACTCACTGTACCTCTCTGTCCCTCAACTCAAGGATTGAAAATATGGAACAGCAAATTTGGTTTAGAACAGAACAGCACACTGTCAGTTTCACTCACTGTACCTCTCTGTCCCTCAACTCAAGGATTGAAAATATGGTCCAGCAAAATAGTTTTAGAACAGAATAGCACACTGACACTTTCCCTCACTGTACCTCTCTGTCCCTCAACTCAAGGATTGAAAATATGGAACAGCAAATTTGGTTTAGAACAGAACAGCACACTGTCAGTTTCACTCACTGTACCTCTCTGTCCCTCAACTCAAGGAGTGAAAATATGGAACAGCAAATTTGGTTTAGAACAGAACAGCACACTGTCAGTTTCACTCACTGTACCTCTCTGTCCCTCAACTCAAGGATTGAAAATATGGTTCAGCAAAATAGTTTTAGAACAGAATAGCACACTGACACTTTCCCTCACTGTACCTCTCTGTCCCTCAACTCAAGGATTGAAAATATGGAACAGCAAATTTGGTTTAGAACAGAACAGCACACTGTCAGTTTCACTCACTGTACCTCTCTGTCCCTCAACTCAAGGATTGAAAATATGGTTCAGCAAAATAGTTTTGGAACAGAATAGCACACTGACACTTTCCCTCACTGTACCTCTCTGTCCCTCAACTCAAGGATTGAAAATATGGAACAGCAAATTTGGTTTAGAACAGAACAGCACACTGTCAGTTTCACTCACTGTACCTCTCTGTCCCTCAACTCAAGGATTGAAAATATGGTTCAGCAAAATAGTTTTAGAACAGAATAGCACACTGACACTTTCCCTCACTGTACCTCTCTGTCCCTCAACTCAAGGAGTGAAAATATGGAACAGCAAATTTGGTTTAGAACAGAACAGCACACTGTCAGTTTCACTCACTGTACCTCTCTGTCCCTCAACTCAAGGATTGAAAATATGGTTCAGCAAAATAGTTTTAGAACAGAATAGCACACTGACACTTTCCCTCACTGTACCTCTCTGTCCCTCAACTCAAGGATTGAAAATATGGAACAGCAAATTTGGTTTAGAACAGAACAGCACACTGTCAGTTTCACTCACTGTACCTCTCTGTCCCTCAACTCAAGGATTGAAAATATGGAACAGCAAATTTGGTTTAGAACAGAACAGCACACTGTCAGTTTCACTCACTGTACCTCTCTGTCCCTCAACTCAAGGATTGAAAATATGGTTCAGCAAAATAGTTTTAGAACAGAATAGCACACTGACACTTTCCCTCACTGTACCTCTCTGTCCCTCAACTCAAGGATTGAAAATATGGAACAGCAAATTTGGTTTAAAACAGAACAGCACACTGTCAGTTTCACTCACTGTACCTCTCTGTCCCTCAACTCAAGGATTGAAAATATGGAACAGCAAATTTGGTTTAGAACAGAACAGCACACTGTCAGTTTCACTCACTGTACCTCTCTGTCCCTCAACTCAAGGATTGAAAATATGGTTCAGCAAAATAATTTTAGAACAGAATAGCACACTGACACTTTCCCTCACTGTACCTCTCTGTCCCTCAACTCAAGGATTGAAAATATGGAACAGCAAATTTGGTTTAGAACAGAACAGCACACTGTCAGTTTCACTCACTGTACCTCTCTGTCCCTCAACTCAAGGATTGAAAATATGGTTCAGCAAAATAGTTTTAGAACAGAATAGCACACTGACACTTTCCCTCACTGTACCTCTCTGTCCCTCAACTCAAGGATTGAAAATATGGAACAGCAAATTTGGTTTAGAACAGAACAGCACACTGTCAGTTTCACTCACTGTACCTCTCTGTCCCTCAACTCAAGGATTGAAAATATGGAACAGCAAATTTGGTTTAGAACAGAACAGCACACTGTCAGTTTCACTCACTGTACCTCTCTGTCCCTCAACTCAAGGATTGAAAATATGGTTCAGCAAAATAGTTTTAGAACAGAATAGCACACTGACACTTTCCCTCACTGTACCTCTCTGTCCCTCAACTCAAGGATTGAAAATATGGAACAGCAAATTTGGTTTAGAACAGAACAGCACACTGTCAGTTTCACTCACTGTACCTCTCTGTCCCTCAACTCAAGGATTGAAAATATGGAACAGCAAATTTGGTTTAGAACAGAACAGCACACTGTCAGTTTCACTCA
Organism: Rana muscosa; assembly: GCA_029206835.1. NCBI lineage: Eukaryota > Metazoa > Chordata > Amphibia > Anura > Ranidae > Rana > Rana muscosa. Next base: position 541,109,018 of record CM055117.1, on the reverse strand, counting down.
CTGTACCTCTCTGTCCCTCAACTCAAGGATTGAAAATATGGTTCAGCAAAATAATTTTAGAACAGAATAGCACACTGGCACTTTCCCTCACTGTACCTCTCTGTCCCTCAACTCAAGGATTGAAAATATGGAACAGCAAATTTGGTTTAGAACAGAACAGCACACTGTCAGTTTCACTCACTGTACCTCTCTGTCCCTCAACTCAAGTATTGAAAATATGGTTCAGCAAAATAGTTTTAGAACAGAATAGCACACTGACACTTTCCCTCACTGTACCTCTCTGTCCCTCAACTCAAGGATTGAAAATATGGAACAGCAAATTTGGTTTAGAACAGAACAGCACACTGTCAGTTTCACTCACTGTACCTCTCTGTCCCTCAACTCAAGGATTGAAAATATGGAACAGCAAATTTGGTTTAGAACAGAACAGCACACTGTCAGTTTCACTCACTGTACCTCTCTGTCCCTCAACTCAAGGATTGAAAATATGGTTCAGCAAAATAATTTTAGAACAGAATAGCACACTGACACTTTCCCTCACTGTACCTCTCTGTCCTTCAACTCAAGGATTGAAAATATGGAACAGCAAATTTGGTTTAGAACAGAACAGCACACTGTCAGTTTCACTCACTGTACCTCTCTGTCCCTCAACTCAAGGATTGAAAATATGGTTCAGCAAAATAATTTTAGAACAGAATAGCACACTGACACTTTCCCTCACTGTACCTCTCTGTCCCTCAACTCAAGGAATGAAAATATGGAACAGCAAATTTGGTTTAGAACAGAACAGCACACTGTCAGTTTCACTCACTGTACCTCTCTGTCCCTCAACTCAAGGATTGAAAATATGGTCCAGCAAAATAGTTTTAGAACAGAATAGCACACTGACACTTTCCCTCACTGTACCTCTCTGTCCCTCAACTCAAGGAGTGAAAATATGGAACAGCAAATTTGGTTTAGAACAGAACAGCACACTGTCAGTTTCACTCACTGTACCTCTCTGTCCCTCAACTCAAGGATTGAAAATATGGTTCAGCAAAATAGTTTTAGAACAGAATAGCACACTGACACTTTCCCTCACTGTACCTCTCTGTCCCTCAACTCAAGGATTGAAAATATGGAACAGCAAATTTGGTTTAGAACAGAACAGCACACTGTCAGTTTCACTCACTGTACCTCTCTGTCCCTCAACTCAAGGATTGAAAATATGGAACAGCAAATTTGGTTTAGAACAGAACAGCACACTGTCAGTTTCACTCACTGTACCTCTCTGTCCCTCAACTCAAGGATTGAAAATATGGTTCAGCAAAATAGTTTTAGAACAGAATAGCACACTGACACTTTCCCTCACTGTACCTCTCTGTCCCTCAACTCAAGGATTGAAAATATGGAACAGCAAATTTGGTTTAAAACAGAACAGCACACTGTCAGTTTCACTCACTGTACCTCTCTGTCCCTCAACTCAAGGATTGAAAATATGGAACAGCAAATTTGGTTTAGAACAGAACAGCACACTGTCAGTTTCACTCACTGTACCTCTCTGTCCCTCAACTCAAGGATTGAAAATATGGAACAGCAAATTTGGTTTAGAACAGAACAGCACACTGTCAGTTTCACTCACTGTACCTCTCTGTCCCTCAACTCAAGGATTGAAAATATGGTTCAGCAAAATAGTTTTAGAACAGAATAGCACACTGACACTTTCCCTCACTGTACCTCTCTGTCCCTCAACTCAAGGATTGAAAATATGGAACAGCAAATTTGGTTTAGAACAGAACAGCACACTGTCAGTTTCACTCACTGTACCTCTCTGTCCCTCAACTCAAGGATTGAAAATATGGAACAGCAAATTTGGTTTAGAACAGAACAGCACACTGTCAGTTTCACTCACTGTACCTCTCTGTCCCTCAACTCAAGGATTGAAAATATGGTTCAGCAAAATAGTTTTAGAACAGAATAGCACACTGACACTTTCCCTCACTGTACCTCTCTGTCTCTCAACTCAAGGATTGAAAATATGGAACAGCAAATTTGGTTTAGAACAGAACAGCACACTGTCAGTTTCACTCACTGTACCTCTCTGTCCCTCAACTCAAGGATTGAAAATATGGAACAGCAAATTTGGTTTAGAACAGAACAGCACACTGTCAGTTTCACTCACTGTACCTCTCTGTCCCTCAACTCAAGGATTGAAAATATGGTTCAGCAAAATAGTTTTAGAACAGAATAGCACACTGACACTTTCCCTCACTGTACCTCTCTGTCCCTCAACTCAAGGATTGAAAATATGGAACAGCAAATTTGGTTTAAAACAGAACAGCACACTGTCAGTTTCACTCACTGTACCTCTCTGTCCCTCAACTCAAGGATTGAAAATATGGAACAGCAAATTTGGTTTAGAACAGAACAGCACACTGTCAGTTTCACTCACTGTACCTCTCTGTCCCTCAACTCAAGGATTGAAAATATGGTTCAGCAAAATAATTTTAGAACAGAATAGCACACTGACACTTTCCCTCACTGTACCTCTCTGTCCCTCAACTCAAGGATTGAAAATATGGAACAGCAAATTTGGTTTAGAACAGAACAGCACACTGTCAGTTTCACTCACTGTACCTCTCTGTCCCTCAACTCAAGGATTGAAAATATGGTTCAGCAAAATAGTTTTAGAACAGAATAGCACACTGACACTTTCCCTCACTGTACCTCTCTGTCCCTCAACTCAAGGATTGAAAATATGGAACAGCAAATTTGGTTTAGAACAGAACAGCACACTGTCAGTTTCACTCACTGTACCTCTCTGTCCCTCAACTCAAGGATTGAAAATATGGAACAGCAAATTTGGTTTAGAACAGAACAGCACACTGTCAGTTTCACTCACTGTACCTCTCTGTCCCTCAACTCAAGGATTGAAAATATGGTTCAGCAAAATAGTTTTAGAACAGAATAGCACACTGACACTTTCCCTCACTGTACCTCTCTGTCCCTCAACTCAAGGATTGAAAATATGGAACAGCAAATTTGGTTTAAAACAGAACAGCACACTGTCAGTTTCACTCACTGTACCTCTCTGTCCCTCAACTCAAGGATTGAAAATATGGAACAGCAAATTTGGTTTAGAACAGAACAGCACACTGTCAGTTTCACTCACTGTACCTCTCTGTCCCTCAACTCAAGGATTGAAAATATGGTTCAGCAAAATAATTTTAGAACAGAATAGCACACTGACACTTTCCCTCACTGTACCTCTCTGTCCCTCAACTCAAGGATTGAAAATATGGAACAGCAAATTTGGTTTAGAACAGAACAGCACACTGTCAGTTTCACTCACTGTACCTCTCTGTCCCTCAACTCAAGGATTGAAAATATGGAACAGCAATTTTGGTTTAGAACAGAACAGCACACTGTCAGTTTCACTCACTGTACCTCTCTGTCCCTCAACTCAAGGATTGAAAATATGGAACAGCAAATTTGGTTTAGAACAGAACAGCACACTGTCAGTTTCACTCACTGTACCTCTCTGTCCCTCAACTCAAGGATTGAAAATATGGTTCAGCAAAATAGTTTTAGAACAGAATAGCACACTGACACTTTCCCTCACTGTACCTCTCTGTCCCTCAACTCAAGGATTGAAAATATGGAACAGCAAATTTGGTTTAGAACAGAACAGCACACTGTCAGTTTCACTCACTGTACCTCTCTGTCCCTCAACTCAAGGATTGAAAATATGGAACAGCAAATTTGGTTTATAACAGAACAGCACACTGTCAGTTTCACTCACTGTACCTCTCTGTCCCTCAACTCAAGGATTGAAAATATGGTTCAGCAAAATAATTTTAGAACAGAATAGCACACTGACACTTTCCCTCACTGTACCTCTCTGTCCTTCAACTCAAGGATTGAAAATATGGAACAGCAAATTTGGTTTAGAACAGAACAGCACACTGTCAGTTTCACTCACTGTACCTCTCTGTCCCTCAACTCAAGGATTGAAAATATGGTTCAGCAAAATAATTTTAGAACAGAATAGCACACTGACACTTTCCCTCACTGTACCTCTCTGTCCCTCAACTCAAGGATTGAAAATATGGAACAGCAAATTTGGTTTAGAACAGAACAGCACACTGTCAGTTTCACTCACTGTACCTCTCTGTCCCTCAACTCAAGGATTGAAAATATGGTCCAGCAAAATAGTTTTAGAACAGAATAGCACACTGACACTTTCCCTCACTGTACCTCTCTGTCCCTCAACTCAAGGATTGAAAATATGGAACAGCAAATTTGGTTTAGAACAGAACAGCACACTGTCAGTTTCACTCACTTTACCTCTCTGTCCCTCAACTCAAGGATTGAAAATATGGTTCAGCAAAATAGTTTTAGAACAGAATAGCACACTGACACTTTCCCTCACTGTACCTCTCTGTCCCTCAACTCAAGGATTGAAAATATGGAACAGCAAATTTGGTTTAGAACAGAACAGCACACTGTCAGTTTCACTCACTGTACCTCTCTGTCCCTCAACTCAAGGATTGAAAATATGGTTCAGCAAAATAGTTTTAGAACAGAATAGCACACTGACACTTTCCCTCACTGTACCTCTCTGTCCCTCAACTCAAGGATTGAAAATATGGAACAGCAAATTTGGTTTAGAACAGAACAGCACACTGTCAGTTTCACTCACTGTACCTCTCTGTCCCTCAACTCAAGGATTGAAAATATGGTTCAGCAAAATAGTTTTAGAACAGAATAGCACACTGACACTTTCCCTCACTGTACCTCTCTGTCCCTCAACTCAAGGATTGAAAATATGGAACAGCAAATTTGGTTTAGAACAGAACAGCACACTGTCAGTTTCACTCACTGTACCTCTCTGTCCCTCAACTCAAGGATTGAAAATATGGTTCAGCAAAATAGTTTTAGAACAGAATAGCACACTGACACTTTCCCTCACTGTACCTCTCTGTCCCTCAACTCAAGGATTGAAAATATGGAACAGCAAATTTGGTTTAAAACAGAACAGCACACTGTCAGTTTCACTCACTGTACCTCTCTGTCCCTCAACTCAAGGATTGAAAATATGGAACAGCAAATTTGGTTTAGAACAGAACAGCACACTGTCAGTTTCACTCACTGTACCTCTCTGTCCCTCAACTCAAGGATTGAAAATATGGTTCAGCAAAATAGTTTTAGAACAGAATAGCACACTGACACTTTCCCTCACTGTACCTCTCTGTCTCTCAACTCAAGGATTGAAAATATGGAACAGCAAATTTGGTTTAGAACAGAACAGCACACTGTCAGTTTCACTCACTGTACCTCTCTGTCCCTCAACTCAAGGATTGAAAATATGGAACAGCAAATTTGGTTTAGAACAGAACAGCACACTGTCAGTTTCACTCACTGTACCTCTCTGTCCCTCAACTCAAGGATTGAAAATATGGTTCAGCAAAATAGTTTTAGAACAGAATAGCACACTGACACTTTCCCTCACTGTACCTCTCTGTCCCTCAACTCAAGGATTGAAAATATGGAACAGCAAATTTGGTTTAAAACAGAACAGCACACTGTCAGTTTCACTCACTGTACCTCTCTGTCCCTCAACTCAAGGATTGAAAATATGGAACAGCAAATTTGGTTTAGAACAGAACAGCACACTGTCAGTTTCACTCACTGTACCTCTCTGTCCCTCAACTCAAGGATTGAAAATATGGTTCAGCAAAATAATTTTAGAACAGAATAGCACACTGACACTTTCCCTCACTGTACCTCTCTGTCCCTCAACTCAAGGATTGAAAATATGGAACAGCAAATTTGGTTTAGAACAGAACAGCACACTGTCAGTTTCACTCACTGTACCTCTCTGTCCCTCAACTCAAGGATTGAAAATATGGTTCAGCAAAATAGTTTTAGAACAGAATAGCACACTGACACTTTCCCTCACTGTACCTCTCTGTCCCTCAACTCAAGGATTGAAAATATGGAACAGCAAATTTGGTTTAGAACAGAACAGCACACTGTCAGTTTCACTCACTGTACCTCTCTGTCCCTCAACTCAAGGATTGAAAATATGGAACAGCAAATTTGGTTTAGAACAGAACAGCACACTGTCAGTTTCACTCACTGTACCTCTCTGTCCCTCAACTCAAGGATTGAAAATATGGTTCAGCAAAATAGTTTTAGAACAGAATAGCACACTGACACTTTCCCTCACTGTACCTCTCTGTCCCTCAACTCAAGGATTGAAAATATGGAACAGCAAATTTGGTTTAAAACAGAACAGCACACTGTCAGTTTCACTCACTGTACCTCTCTGTCCCTCAACTCAAGGATTGAAAATATGGAACAGCAAATTTGGTTTAGAACAGAACAGCACACTGTCAGTTTCACTCACTGTACCTCTCTGTCCCTCAACTCAAGGATTGAAAATATGGTTCAGCAAAATAATTTTAGAACAGAATAGCACACTGACACTTTCCCTCACTGTACCTCTCTGTCCCTCAACTCAAGGATTGAAAATATGGAACAGCAAATTTGGTTTAGAACAGAACAGCACACTGTCAGTTTCACTCACTGTACCTCTCTGTCCCTCAACTCAAGGATTGAAAATATGGAACAGCAATTTTGGTTTAGAACAGAACAGCACACTGTCAGTTTCACTCACTGTACCTCTCTGTCCCTCAACTCAAGGATTGAAAATATGGAACAGCAAATTTGGTTTAGAACAGAACAGCACACTGTCAGTTTCACTCACTGTACCTCTCTGTCCCTCAACTCAAGGATTGAAAATATGGTTCAGCAAAATAGTTTTAGAACAGAATAGCACACTGACACTTTCCCTCACTGTACCTCTCTGTCCCTCAACTCAAGGATTGAAAATATGGAACAGCAAATTTGGTTTAGAACAGAACAGCACACTGTCAGTTTCACTCACTGTACCTCTCTGTCCCTCAACTCAAGGATTGAAAATATGGAACAGCAAATTTGGTTTATAACAGAACAGCACACTGTCAGTTTCACTCACTGTACCTCTCTGTCCCTCAACTCAAGGATTGAAAATATGGTTCAGCAAAATAATTTTAGAACAGAATAGCACACTGACACTTTCCCTCACTGTACCTCTCTGTCCTTCAACTCAAGGATTGAAAATATGGAACAGCAAATTTGGTTTAGAACAGAACAGCACACTGTCAGTTTCACTCACTGTACCTCTCTGTCCCTCAACTCAAGGATTGAAAATATGGTTCAGCAAAATAATTTTAGAACAGAATAGCACACTGACACTTTCCCTCACTGTACCTCTCTGTCCCTCAACTCAAGGATTGAAAATATGGAACAGCAAATTTGGTTTAGAACAGAACAGCACACTGTCAGTTTCACTCACTGTACCTCTCTGTCCCTCAACTCAAGGATTGAAAATATGGTCCAGCAAAATAGTTTTAGAACAGAATAGCACACTGACACTTTCCCTCACTGTACCTCTCTGTCCCTCAACTCAAGGATTGAAAATATGGAACAGCAAATTTGGTTTAGAACAGAACAGCACACTGTCAGTTTCACTCACTTTACCTCTCTGTCCCTCAACTCAAGGATTGAAAATATGGTTCAGCAAAATAGTTTTAGAACAGAATAGCACACTGACACTTTCCCTCACTGTACCTCTCTGTCCCTCAACTCAAGGATTGAAAATATGGAACAGCAAATTTGGTTTAGAACAGAACAGCACACTGTCAGTTTCACTCACTGTACCTCTCTGTCCCTCAACTCAAGGATTGAAAATATGGTTCAGCAAAATAGTTTTAGAACAGAATAGCACACTGACACTTTCCCTCACTGTACCTCTCTGTCCCTCAACTCAAGGATTGAAAATATGGAACAGCAAATTTGGTTTAGAACAGAACAGCACACTGTCAGTTTCACTCACTGTACCTCTCTGTCCCTCAACTCAAGGATTGAAAATATGGTTCAGCAAAATAGTTTTAGAACAGAATAGCACACTGACACTTTCCCTCACTGTACCTCTCTGTCCCTCAACTCAAGGATTGAAAATATGGAACAGCAAATTTGGTTTAGAACAGAACAGCACACTGTCAGTTTCACTCACTGTACCTCTCTGTCCCTCAACTCAAGGATTGAAAATATGGTTCAGCAAAATAGTTTTAGAACAGAATAGCACACTGACACTTTCCCTCACTGTACCTCTCTGTCCCTCAACTCAAGGATTGAAAATATGGAACAGCAAATTTGGTTTAAAACAGAACAGCACACTGTCAGTTTCACTCACTGTACCTCTCTGTCCCTCAACTCAAGGATTGAAAATATGGAACAGCAAATTTGGTTTAGAACAGAACAGCACACTGTCAGTTTCACTCACTGTACCTCTCTGTCCCTCAACTCAAGGATTGAAAATATGGTTCAGCAAAATAATTTTAGAACAGAATAGCACACTGACACTTTCCCTCACTGTACCTCTCTGTCCCTCAACTCAAGGATTGAAAATATGGAACAGCAAATTTGGTTTAGAACAGAACAGCACACTGTCAGTTTCACTCACTGTACCTCTCTGTCCCTCAACTCAAGGATTGAAAATATGGTTCAGCAAAATAGTTTTAGAACAGAATAGCACACTGACACTTTCCCTCACTGTACCTCTCTGTCCCTCAACTCAAGGATTGAAAATATGGAACAGCAAATTTGGTTTAGAACAGAACAGCACACTGTCAGTTTCACTCACTGTACCTCTCTGTCCCTCAACTCAAGGATTGAAAATATGGAACAGCAAATTTGGTTTAGAACAGAACAGCACACTGTCAGTTTCACTCACTGTACCTCTCTGTCCCTCAACTCAAGGATTGAAAATATGGTTCAGCAAAATAGTTTTAGAACAGAATAGCACACTGACACTTTCCCTCACTGTACCTCTCTGTCCCTCAACTCAAGGATTGAAAATATGGAACAGCAAATTTGGTTTAAAACAGAACAGCACACTGTCAGTTTCACTCACTGTACCTCTCTGTCCCTCAACTCAAGGATTGAAAATATGGAACAGCAAATTTGGTTTAGAACAGAACAGCACACTGTCAGTTTCACTCACTGTACCTCTCTGTCCCTCAACTCAAGGATTGAAAATATGGTTCAGCAAAATAATTTTAGAACAGAATAGCACACTGACACTTTCCCTCACTGTACCTCTCTGTCCCTCAACTCAAGGATTGAAAATATGGAACAGCAAATTTGGTTTAGAACAGAACAGCACACTGTCAGTTTCACTCACTGTACCTCTCTGTCCCTCAACTCAAGGATTGAAAATATGGAACAGCAATTTTGGTTTAGAACAGAACAGCACACTGTCAGTTTCACTCACTGTACCTCTCTGTCCCTCAACTCAAGGATTGAAAATATGGAACAGCAAATTTGGTTTAGAACAGAACAGCACACTGTCAGTTTCACTCACTGTACCTCTCTGTCCCTCAACTCAAGGATTGAAAATATGGTTCAGCAAAATAGTTTTAGAACAGAATAGCACACTGACACTTTCCCTCACTGTACCTCTCTGTCCCTCAACTCAAGGATTGAAAATATGGAACAGCAAATTTGGTTTAGAACAGAACAGCACACTGTCAGTTTCACTCACTGTACCTCTCTGTCCCTCAACTCAAGGATTGAAAATATGGAACAGCAAATTTGGTTTATAACAGAACAGCACACTGTCAGTTTCACTCACTGTACCTCTCTGTCCCTCAACTCAAGGATTGAAAATATGGTTCAGCAAAATAATTTTAGAACAGAATAGCACACTGACACTTTCCCTCACTGTACCTCTCTGTCCTTCAACTCAAGGATTGAAAATATGGAACAGCAAATTTGGTTTAGAACAGAACAGCACACTGTCAGTTTCACTCACTGTACCTCTCTGTCCCTCAACTCAAGGATTGAAAATATGGTTCAGCAAAATAATTTTAGAACAGAATAGCACACTGACACTTTCCCTCACTGTACCTCTCTGTCCCTCAACTCAAGGATTGAAAATATGGAACAGCAAATTTGGTTTAGAACAGAACAGCACACTGTCAGTTTCACTCACTGTACCTCTCTGTCCCTCAACTCAAGGATTGAAAATATGGTCCAGCAAAATAGTTTTAGAACAGAATAGCACACTGACACTTTCCCTCACTGTACCTCTCTGTCCCTCAACTCAAGGATTGAAAATATGGAACAGCAAATTTGGTTTAGAACAGAACAGCACACTGTCAGTTTCACTCACTTTACCTCTCTGTCCCTCAACTCAAGGATTGAAAATATGGTTCAGCAAAATAGTTTTAGAACAGAATAGCACACTGACACTTTCCCTCACTGTACCTCTCTGTCCCTCAACTCAAGGATTGAAAATATGGAACAGCAAATTTGGTTTAGAACAGAACAGCACACTGTCAGTTTCACTCACTGTACCTCTCTGTCCCTCAACTCAAGGATTGAAAATATGGTTCAGCAAAATAGTTTTAGAACAGAATAGCACACTGACACTTTCCCTCACTGTACCTCTCTGTCCCTCAACTCAAGGATTGAAAATATGGAACAGCAAATTTGGTTTAGAACAGAACAGCACACTGTCAGTTTCACTCACTGTACCTCTCTGTCCCTCAACTCAAGGATTGAAAATATGGTTCAGCAAAATAGTTTTAGAACAGAATAGCACACTGACACTTTCCCTCACTGTACCTCTCTGTCCCTCAACTCAAGGATTGAAAATATGGAACAGCAAATTTGGTTTAGAACAGAACAGCACACTGTCAGTTTCACTCACTGTACCTCTCTGTCCCTCAACTCAAGGATTGAAAATATGGTTCAGCAAAATAGTTTTAGAACAGAATAGCACACTGACACTTTCCCTCACTGTACCTCTCTGTCCCTCAACTCAAGGATTGAAAATATGGAACCGCAAATTTGGTTTAGAACAGAACAGCACACTGTCAGTTTCACTCACTGTACCTCTCTGTCCCTCAACTCAAGGATTGAAAATATGGTTCAGCAAAATAGTTTTAGAACAGAATAGCACACTGACACTTTCCCTCACTGTACCTCTCTGTCCCTCAACTCAAGGATTGAAAATATGGAACAGCAAATTTGGTTTAGAACAGAACAGCACACTGTCAGTTTCACTCACTGTACCTCTCTGTCCCTCAACTCAAGGATTGAAAATATGGTTCAGCAAAATAGTTTTAGAACAGAATAGCACACTGACACTTTCCCTCACTGTCCTACTCTGTCCCTCCCTACAAACAAGATTTAGCACAGAATAGCACACTGATAATTTCTACGAGTGTCCTTCCCTGTCCCTAAACTCAAGAATTGAAAATATGGAACAGCAAAATTGGTTTCGAACAGAATAGCACACTGACACTTTCCCTCACTGTACCTCTCTGTCCCTACAAACAAGATTTAGCACAAAATAGCACACTGACACTTTCCCTCACTGTACCTCTCTGTCCCTACAAACAAGATTTAGCACAAAATAGCACACTGACACTTTCCCTCACTGTACCTCTCTGTCCCTAAACTCAAGGATTGAAAATATGGTTCAGCAAGATTGGTTTAGAACAGAATAGCACACTGACACTTTCCCTCACTGTACCTCTCTGTCCCTACAAACAAGGATTAGCACAGAATAGCACACTGTCACTGACACTCTCCCTACCTATCCTTATCTGTCCCTAAACACAAGGAATCCAGGATTATGTAAAGGAAAAATAATGACACTGTCCCTGCCTATGCTTCTCTTTCCCTACTCCGGTCCGGAACACACTACACAAGGCCGCCGCGCTGGCGGCCTTTTATAGTGTGGGGCGTGTACTAAACCCCCATAGCAATAATTGGCCACAGGCATCCTGCCTGTGGCCAATCATTGCTCTCCTCGCTGCCGGCGCTGTGATTGGCCAAGCATGCGGGGTCACAGTGCATGCTTGGCCAATCACAGCGCCTGGATGACACTGCGATGGCGTAGTGCATTGTGGGCCGTTCGCGTCACTCGAATTTGGCGCGAACGGCCCAAATAGTTCGATCTTCATCGAACAGCCGATGTTCGAGTCGAACGTATGTTCGACTCGAACACGAAGCTCATCCCTAGTCCTGACTGACATTCCTTTTTTTGATTTGGGTTTTGAATTGCAGAGAAAATTAAGGTATTTAAGGACCCAGATTTTATGTTGGAATTCCTGCAAAGATGGAAGAATCTTCCAATTTTATGGCAGACTAAAAATAAACAAAATAAAAATAAAGAAGCCAGGAAGAGAGCACTGGAGACCTTGCTGGAATTTGTGAAAACTCAGATCCCCACAGCAACACTACAGGATCTGAACACAAAAATTGGGACCATTAGGGGCACATACCAGGCTCAACGGAATAAAGTGCTAAAATCCCTGCGGTCAGGAGCAGGTGCAGAGGACCGATACATCCCAAATCTGTGGTACTATCAGCACCTGAGTTTCCTGGATGAACGCCTGGAATCCAGGGAATCCCTTTCCAGCCTTCCACCCAGAACGACCTCCAGCCTTCCTTGCAGCCAACCCTCCAGCCAACCCTCCAGCCTTCCCTGCAGCCAACCCTCCAGCCTTCCCTGCAGCCAACCCTCCAGCCTTCCCTCCAGCATTCCCTGCAGCCAAGCCTCCAGCCAAGTTGAGGTCTCTTTGGAGGAACAACCTCAAGTCCTGGAGGAGCCTGATTTAAATATTTGGAGCCAGGTATAATATTTCACAAAATATTTAGAGTAATAAAAGTTGAATGTTGTAAAAGTTTCTAAAAAAGTGTGAAAAATGTTAAGAGTTAAAAAAAAGTGTCTGACATATCAATAGACAGCAGTGGCCAAAAATTAAGGGCACCAAAAAGAAATATACTGGTGTCAGAATGATTCACTTTAATATTTAGTAGCATTCAATTACCAAATGTCATGAGGTGACAAATGTGTGTGAAAGATGAAGGCAAAACTAACTCGATGTACCTTTTTTAAACAGGATGAGGAGACAGGCCCCAGTGGGACACACGAGGAGGCAGGTGCCACTGGAAGCCAGGAGGAGACAGGCCCCAGTGGGACACACGAGGAGGCAGGTGCCACTGGAAGCCAGGAGGAGGCAGGCCCCAGTGGGACCCAGGAAGAGGCAGGCCCCAGTGGGACTCAGGAAGAGACAGGCCCCAGTGGGACCCAGGAAGAGGCAGGCCCCAGTGGGACCCAGCACAACACCAGGCCCCAAATCCCTCTGCTGCGGATTCCAGCAAAAAGATCAAGGAGGCTGCTTCAAATGGAGGAGGAGACCCAGGCCCTAATTAGGGAGGCTACTGCTGCACTCCGAGAGCCCCCCACCACCGCAGAGGGATTTGCTGCCCTTATTGGGGAGAAACTGCCCCAAATGGGACTGGACCAGAGGCTGAAATGTGAAACCCTAATATTGAAGGTGGTCAATATGGGCCTGTTGAACAAACTGAAGGATTTCACAGACGTTGTGGACCTTTCATATTTTTATGCTCAAGTTCCTGCCCCACTCCATGCTCCTGCCCCACTCCATGCTCCTGTAACAGTCCCTGCTCCTGTAACAGTCCCTGCTCCTGTTCCAGACCCTGCTCCTGCTCCAGTCCCTGCTCCACGGACACAGCCTCCAAGGAAGGCTGCAGGGAAGGTCAAACAAAAAACCCGAAAATGAGCCCAGGATATGTGCCTCACATGGGCCCAATTTTTGTCTTCACATGCTTTGGTGTTTGCTGTGGTGATCTGGGTCTGCACTAATTTCAGCAGGGTCTCCAGTGCTGTCTTCCTGGCTTCTTGATTTGTACTTTACATCTGGTTTTGTTTTGGCTTACCTTTTAATTTGTTATTAGGCCATAATAAATGGAATTTTTTTTGTAAGATACAAAATGAACATGTGTTTTTCTTCTAAATAGCCAGTTTGTAAGTGAGTTGGCAGGGACAGTGGATAAAAAATTGTGAAATTAACAAGGGACACTAACCTCATTGAGGCCAAATTAGAATAAATAATAATGTTGTGGTAACTTGACACACTCCAAAATAGCAAATAATATGTAAAAACAGTCTAAAATCTAATACCACAAATTAAACCCTAAAAAAAAAAAAAAAAAAAAAAATGTTTGGGTATTTAGGGAGATCTGTCTCACCAAAATAGAGATTAATCATGATAAAACAATAAATACTAAAGAACAAAGATTGTCCTAACTCTGGGAGAATATCAGCAGCAAGAGAATTGGAATATTGCAGCATTAGAACGAAGAAAAGAATGCGCTGCATTAAACAATGTAATAATTTCATGCATGATGAATGTGCCATCTCCATTCCGAACAGTAGTTTTACCAGAACGAGCGCTCCCTTCTCCTCACTTGCTTCTGATCATGCGCGCTTTTTTCACGTCGTTAAAGCCTACACACGATCATTTTTCATGATGAAGAAAACGACGACGTGAAAAACGGCGAGAAAATTTAGAACATGTTCTAATTTTTCTCGTCGTTTTTAATGCCGTTTTTCTCGTTGAAAATAACGACATAAAGCCCACAGACGATCGTTTTTCTCGGCGAAAAAAAAAAATGCAGTTTTTCTCGTCGAGAAAAGCGGTCGTGTGTACGCGGCATTAGTGTCCCTGTCAGTGACAGTGACAATCATCCTCCACGGAGAAGTTGAGGCTCCGGCCTAAAACGCAGACCCGATGGTGAACGGTTTAGCTCATATCTCTGCATCCTACATCAGAGAGCCGAGCTGGTGGTGTGCATCTTTCCCCCTTCTCCCAGATACCCCTAGACGAGTAAAACCAGCCATAAAGAGAGGGGAGAAGGTGGGGGAAGACCGCTACACATGTTACCTGATTTGGCTGACTTTATGTTATCAGTTTTTAAAAGTGATCAGATCAGGCAGGTTAGATGACTTTTACTTTTCACACCATAATTAAAACTTTGTTGGTAAGGTGTTGAGCCAGGCTTGCAGTTTTGTGCCATATTCTAGGTCAGACTTGCCCATTAAATCTATGATTTAAAGACCCAGACATATTGTTATTGTTAAATGATTGGAGACAAACAGATAGAGAACATACACACTCACACCCAAAGCAAACACCTCTGACGCCAGCCCTATTTTGAAGGAACAATGGTGAAAAGAAAGATGATCTCTCAGTCACAAAAAAATTACAGTTAAAAAGCTGACCATAAACATAAGTTATTTTTACTGTTGGTAAATTAACCAATCTTTGAAACTCTGTTACGTTTATCTGCCTTTTTTAGCCAGATGACATTTAAGGTGGCCATAGACATTAGATGCCAGCTATTTGTAAAACAGAAGCTACCTTTTACAAATACTTTCACATGAGCTGCATGTGCTGATCGAGTAAAAATTTACCAGCAGTCCCATTCGAGAGGAGTCGATCATTCAATCAATTCAACTTATTAAAATGGTTGTAAACCTCATTCATTCAATCTGAGCAGAGCACATATACAGTATCTGTAGTGTTTAGTTATCTCTCTCCAAAGCTCTCTCCAAGTGTCATTTCTCTTTTGTGCTTAATTCCTCTGTTATCAGCATGAGTCACTTCTGACAAGTTTTCTGACAAGTTTTCTGACAAGTTTTCCGGACACATGAGATACATTTATGTGGGGAGGTGGGGGGGTGGAGAACTCAGCAGACAGCTTGTCTATTCAGACCACAGTTCCTCTGCTTTGTGGAGGGGGGTTTTGTTCCTTTCCTCCAATCAGCTCTCACACAGTGTAACTACAGCCTCTCTGCCCCCCTCCTCTTTGCTTCTGACAGATGAAGAAAGATTTTAACACTTGTCTGCCCTTTTAAAGGGGTTCAGGGAACAGAAGATTGCAGATAAACAAGTAAAACCTATGTAGGGGGATTTGTTAAATCACTTTGTTTAATCGGAGGGACTTGACTAATGATATGTGAGGGTTTACAACCACTTCAACCCCAGGAAGAATTTACCCCTAATGACCAGGCCATTTTTTGCAATACGGCGCTGCATCATTTTAACTGACAATCGTGTCACGCTGTACCCAAACAAAATTAAGGTCCTTTTTTCCCCACAAATAGAGCTCTCTTTTGGTTGTATTTGATCACCTCTGTGGTTTTTATTTTTTGCGCTATAAACAAACAAAGACCAACAATTTAGAAAAAAAAAATATATTTTTTAGTTTTTGCTAAAATAAATATCCCCCCAAAAAATTTAAATAATTCTTCATCAGTTTAGGTCAATATGCATTCTTCTACATATTTTTGGTAAAAAAATTGCAATAGGTGTATATTGATTTTGTTTGCGCAAAAGTTATAGCATCTACAAAATAGGGGATATATTTATGACATTATTATAATTTATTTTTTACTAGTAATGGCGGTGATCTCTTTTTTTAGTGAGACTGTGACATTGCGGCGGACAGATCGGACACTTTTGACACTTTTTTGGGACCAGAGTTTAAAATAGCATCTGATAACTGTATAAATGACATTGGCAGGGAAGGGGTTAACACTAGGGGGCGATCAATGGGGTTAAGTGTTCCCATTGGAGGTGTTTCCAACTGTGGGGGGAGTGGACAGGGTGCAGAGTTCAGGAGTGCGCTACTCACAGTGTGCAGAGTTCAGGAGTGCGCTACGCACAGAAGGCAGAGTTCAGGAGTGCGCTACATACAGAGTGCAAAAATTTAAGAGTGAGATACGTACAGTGTGCAGAGTTCAGGAGTGCACTACATACAGTGCGCAGAATTAATGAGTGCGCTATTTACATATTTACACACGTACAGTGTGCAGAGTTCAGCAGTGCACTACATACAAAGTACAGCATTCAGGAGTGCACTGTGCATAAAGTGCAGGATTCAGGAGAGTGCTGTGTACAGAGTCCAGGGATGTGCTACATACAAGGTGCAGGGTTCAGGAGTGTGCTATGTAGAGAATTCCACAGTGCGCTACGCACAGCTGGCAGAGTTAAGGAGTGTGCTATGCACAGAAGGCAGAGATCAGGAGTGTACTACATACAGAGTGCAGGTTCATGAGTGCACTATGTACAGAGTTTATAATTCAGGAGTACGCTACGTACAGAGTGCAGGGTTCAGAAGTGTGCTATGTACAAAGTACAGAGTTCAGGAGTGCACTACCCACGGAGTGCAGGGTTCAGGAGAGTGCTACTGTATGTACAAAGTTCATGAGTGTGCTGCACACAGGGTGCAGGGTTCATGAGTGCACAACATACAGAGTGCAGGGCTTGGGAGTGCATGATATACAGAGTGCAGGGTTTAGGAGTGTGCAGTGTAGAGAGTGCAGAGTTCAGGAGTGCATTACATACTGAGTAAAGTGTTTAGGAGTGCGTTATATACAGAGTGCAGGGTTCAGGAGTGCACAGGGTACAGAGTTAAGAAGAATGCTATATACAGAAGGCAGAATTCAGGACTGCATATCTCACTGGCTTCTTTAAAAAGTGACAGGAGTGCACTATGTACAGAGTACAGGATTCAGTAATAGTGCGCTACATACAGAGTGCAGAGTTCAGGAGTGCGCTATGTTTAGAGTGCAGAATTCAGGAGTGCGCTATGTACAGAGTTCAGGAGTGAACTGCGCACAGAGTGCAGGACTCAGAAGAGTGCTGCGTACAGAGTTCAGGAGTGTTCTATGCACAGGGTGCAGAGTCCAGGAGAGTGCTATGAACAGAGTTCAGGAGTGTGCTATATGCAGGGTACAGGGTTCAAGAGTGTGTCATGTACAGAGTGCAGAGTTCAGGAGTGCACTAAATACAGAGTGCAAAGTCCAGGAGTGTGCAGTGTACAGAGTTCATAGTTCATAGTTCAGGGGTGCGCTATGTATAGAGTGCAGAGTTCAGGAGTGCACTATGCACAGAGTGTAGAGTTCAGGAATGCGGTTCAGAGTTCAGGAGCATGCTACACACAGAGTGCAGAGCTCAGGAGTGCGCTACGCACAGAATGCAGAGTGCAGGAGTGAGCTACGAGCAGAGTTCAGGAGTGCACTACGCACAGAGTGCAGAATTCAGGAGTGCACTACGCACAGAGTGCAGGTTCAGGAGTGCGCTACGTACAGAGTGCAGAATTCAGGAGTGTGCTACATACAAAGTACAGAGTTCAGGGCTGTGTTACCCACAGAGTGCAGGGTTCAGGAGTGTGCTATGTACAGAATTCATGAGTGCCCTACGCATAGAGTGCACTACATGCAGACTGCAGGGCTCAGGAGTGCGTTATGTAGTGTAGGGTCCAAGAGTGTGGAGAGTACAGATTTAAGGAGAATGCTATATACAGAAGGCAGGATTCAGGACTGCATATCTCACTGGCCACTTTAAACTAAAAATGACTCCCCCCAGTACAGAGTTTTCCTCCCATCCCATATCCCCATCATCAACAGACACCGATTGACACTTTTAAGAGTGAAGCAGACTCTGTGAATGATAAAAAGAAAAAGAAAAAATGTGCCTACTAAGTGCAGTATGTAAACAACAGTTTTAATTGATACATAAAAATCAGCCAAATGGCTACTCACAGGATAGCGGTTAAAACATTGCATGAAATAATCAGTAGGGGGTGTCACTCTGATCTACGAAGACCTTCTGCAGTATAATGTTCCTCCAGTGGTGAATAGTGAAAAGTTTTGCCGTTTCTTAAGCTGGGAAAGACGTTGTTGTTGGTGTCCGACAACCAGGAATTCACCGCACCGCATCGTGCGGGTCAAGCTGGAGCGCAAACGGCTACGGCGACAGGAAGTGACGTCAGAACAGGCTCAGGTTGATGACGCGTTTCAATGCTTCTGCATTTGAACATCTAAAGAGGTAAAAAAAGAGACAAAGTATCAAATCCGAATGGGTATAGGATATACACATTAATCTGAGGTAGGAAGATGGTACAAAACAGATTGGAGCCAATTTTTCACAAGTCCAAAAAGATGCGTTCGGGAGAGACGCATCCACGGGAACAGGAGCTACAGACCAGTGGGTGGATGCAATTAAAAAGGGGTATAATACTACATAGTAAGAGGTTTGATAGCAGATTTCTGGATTGTCAAAATCTAGTGAATTTACGCATTATATCTAGCATATTTTCCCATTTCTGATCCGTGAATTGTGTCTCACTATCTTCTTCCCATTGGAGCATATAAGGGAATATCAACAGAAACTGCATTAGATAGAAAATTATTGAGTGATGAGAGCAAAATCTTTACCCGAAGGAGTGGTGTGACAGATAGAATTATACAGAGTGGGGGGAGTAGGGATGAGCTTCGAGTTTGAGGCGAACCCATGTTCGACTCGAACATCGGCTGTTCGATCGTTCGACGAAGATCGAACATTATTGGCCGTTCGCGCCACATTCGAGTGGCGCATCACGACCATAATTCACTGCCGCGTAGCAGTGCATTGCTGGCTGTTGATTGGCCAAGCATGCACTATGACCCGCATGCTTGGTTGGCCAATCACAGCGCCGTCTGAACAGAGAGCCGTAATTGGCCAAAGCCAGGGTGGCTTTGGCAATTATGGCTCAGGGGGTTTAGTACACGCTCCACACTATATAAGGCCGCCGGCTCTGCGGCCTTGTGTAGTGTGTTGGAGTTGTGAAAAGAGAGAGTTTACAGAGACAGACAGTGTCATTTATATTGAGTTAGATAGAGCAGGCAGGCGAGTCAGTTAGCTGTAGTTACAGTGTGTAGAGGATATATATGCATCCTAGGTGTTGTATATATATTTATACACTGTATTGAGTTTAGCTAGATCGGTTCCTGTTAGTCTCTATACTGTGACAGGCAGGCAGGTGATTGTGCTAGCTGTAGTCAGTGTTTAACTTAGTGTACTACTGTGTGCTTTGCATAGCATTCACCTAAAGCTCACCTGGATACAGTTATTCTCTATACTGTGACAGGCAGGCCGGTGACTGTGCTAGCTGCAGACAGTCAGTGTTTCACTTAGTGTACTACTGTGTGCTTTGCATAGCGTTCACCTAAAGCTCACTAGAATAAAGTTAGTCTCTATACTGTGACAGGCAGGCAGGTGATTGCGCTAGCTGCAGACAGTCAGTGTTTCACTTAGTGTACTGTGTGCTTTGCATAGCGTTCACCTAAAGCTTACCTGAATACAGTTAGTGACTATTATAGTGGTGTTCTCATAATAAAACCACAAGCAGAGAGCTGCAAGTATTTTCAGTGTACTGTGTCCTCTGCACAGTTTTCACCTAAAACTAACTGACAACAATTGCTGCTTTTCCCATACTAACACCACAGCAGGCAGTTGATTCTGATAGCTGCATTATCAGTACAGACAAATTATATATATTTATACATCCCACCTTTTTGCAGCTACATCTCACTGCAGGCCATTAGTATGTCTGGAAGGCAAACAATGAGAGGCAGACATTCACGAGGCAATAAAAGAGGGCAAGCAGGCACTGTGTCTAGAGGCAACAGTGCTGGTTGTGGACACGGTGCATCCTCATCAGCACGTGGCCGTGGGACACGCTTGTCCTTCTTTTCGGCAGCTGGCCATGTTCAGCCGCAACATGCCCAAGACTCGGTAGAGTGGATGACCAAGCCATCCTCCTCCTCCTCATCCTCTCTCACCCAGGCTCAGGGTACTTTGTCTGGCAAAGCAGCTGCCAAAGTGGCCTCTTCCCTCGACTCAATGGCATCAGTCACTCCTTCCCTAGCCCCACCATGTCCTCCTGAGGAGTCCCCCGAACTGTTTGACCACAGTGTTGGGTACATGCTCCAGGAGGATGCCCAGTGTTTTAAAGGCTCTGATGATGGAACCCAGCTAGAGGAAGGCAGTAACGTGAGCCCAGAGAGAGGGGGTAGTAACATGAGCCCAGAGAGAGGGGGTGCCCAACAAGGACAGCTATCTGGCAGTCATGTTCCCCCAGCTGCAGCATACTGCCAGATTTGCTCCAGTGATGAGGTCACTGACTCCACGTGAGTGCCTGATAGGAGAGAGGAGGATGAGGAGGCACATCTAAAACGAGGCAGGATGCCCTCCAGGGGCCAGCTTAAGGGCAGCACACCGACTGCATCACACCACAGAGCTCCGCATGTGCAGGGCGCTGCTGTCTCTGCACGTTATTCCAAAAGTTCTTTGGTGTGGGCCTTTTTTCAGACGTGTGCAGCAGATCGCACCGTTGCCATTTGCAACATATGTCTGAAGCGTATCTCGCGTGGCCTTAACATCAGCCGCTTGGGCACCACGTGCTTGACCAGACATATGTCGACCTGCCTTGCAGTTCGTTGGCAAGCATACATAAAAGACCCACACCAAAAAACAAAGCGGACCTCTCCTTGCTCCTCATCAGCTGGGATCTCCAACCCCACTATACCTTCAGTCCTCTCTGAAACCTGCACTGAGAGGAATGAAGGTGTAGAATTAGGTGTGTCACAGCCAAGTACTAGCGGGCAATCTGCTATTGGTACACCGACGTCAGATTGTACCAGGCAAATTTCCCTGCCCCAGCTGCTGCAGCGCCGAAAGAAGTTCGCTCCCAGCCATCCACATGCCCAGCAGTTGAATGCTAGCTTGGCTAAATTGCTAGCGCTTCAACTTCTGCCTTTTCAGTTGGTAGACTCTGCCCCCTTCTGTGAGTTTGTGGAATGTGTGGTTCCTCAGTGGCAGGTTCCCAAACGCCACTTTTTCTCACGGAAGGCAATTCCGGCTCTCTACCGGCATGTGGAAGGCAATGTCTTGGCCTCGCTGGACAGGGCGGTCAGCGGTAAGGTGCATATTACCGCTGACTCATGGTCCAGCAGGCATGGACAGGAACGTTACCTATCTTTCACGGCGCATTGGGTGACTCTGCTGGCAGTTGGAAAGGTTGCAGATCAGGGTTCAGTAATGTTGGAGGTTGTTCCACCACCACACCTCCAAAATGCTACTACTGGTGATTCTGACACACCTCTCTCCTCCACCCCCTCCTCATCTTCTTCCTCCATGGCCTCTTTCTGTGCTTTGTCCTCGGAACCAGCGGTGCTCCGTAGGCGTTCAAGGGGCTACTCAAGTACGCAGGCAAAAGATGCCATGCGGTGCTTGAGCTGGTGTGCTTGGGGGACAGGAGCCACACTGGGGCAGAGATTCTGTCAGCTCTGCAGGGGCAGGCTCAGAGGTGGTTGATGCCACGCCAAATTAAGCCAGGAATGGTGGTTTCCGACAATGGCACCAACCTCCTCTCCGCCCTCCGACAGGGACACCTGACCCATGTGCCCTGTTTGGCTCACGTCCTTAACTTGGTGGTGCAGCGTTTCTTTGGCAGGTATCTGGGCTTACAGGAGGTCCTGAAGCAGGCCAGGAAACTCTGTGGGTATTTCTGCCGGTCATATAATGCCAGTGCTCAGCTGGCTGACCTGCAAAAGGAATACAACCTTCCCAAGAACCGCCTAATCTGTGACATGCCCACCAGGTGGAACTCTACGTTGGCCATGCTGCAGCAGCTGCACACGCAGCAGAGGGCCATCAATGAGTATCTGTTACAAAATGGCTCCAGGACAGGGTCAGGGGAGCTTGGATTTTTTCCCCACACCAGTGAGCCATGATCAGGGATGCATGGACTGTTCTGGCACCATTTGAGGAGGCCACGAGGATGGTGAGCAGTGACAGTGCATGCATCAGTGACACTGTCCTTCTTGTCCACCTGTTGGAGCACACGCTGCGTGGAATATTGGACAGGGTACTTGAGGCAGAACAGAGGCAGGAAGAGGAGGACTTCCTTACCTCTCAAGGCCCCCTTTATCCAGACAGTGTTCCTGGTGGCCCGGCTATCACACAGGAAGAGGACGAAGAGGAGGAGGAGGAGGATTGTGTCAGCATGGAGGTGGAGCCTGGCACTCAGCATCAGTAGCAGCCTTCAAGGAATCTATTACAGTCCCAAGACACCCATGGACTTGTACGTGGCTGGGAGGAGGTGGCTGCGGATCATGTCATCCTGAGTGACCCAGAGGACTCCGGACCAAATACCTCAGCAAACCTACTCTGCATGGCCTCCCTGATCCTGCAAAGCCTGCGGAACAATCCTCGTATTCGTGCGATCAAGGTGAGGGATCATTACTGGCTGGCAACCCTCCTTGATCCACGTTAGAAGGGTAAGGTTGCGGACCTTATCTTGCCGTCGCAGAGGGAGCAGAGGATGAAGCATCTTCGGGAGGCCTTGCAGAAAGGTCTGTGCAACGCGTTCCCAGAGACAGGGAGGTTACAAATTCCTGGTCCTGGACAACGTGTTGCTGAGGCTGCGGTCAGTCAAAGAAGGAGCAGTGGAGAAGGTGGCCGTCTGACCGATGCGTTCAGAATTTTTTTTAGTCCGCAGTCCCAAGGTATGATCGGTTCCAGCAACCATCGCCAGCGTCTGTTTTAAATGGTGCAGGAATACCTAGGGGCAAGATCAGACTTGGACACCTTTCCCACCGAAAATCCTCTGGGTTACTGGGTCTTGAGGATGGATCACTGGCAAGAGCTTGCACAGTATGCAATTGAGCTACTGGCCTGTCCTGCATCCAGCGTTCTTTCGGAACGCACATTCAGTGCTGTTGGAGGCTTTGTAACTGATCGCAGGGTGCGCCTGTCCACCGACTCGGTCGTTCGACTGACCTTCATAAAAATGAATCAGTCTTGGATCACCACCAGCTACCAAGCACCTGATGCTGATGTAACCAAATATTTTTTTTTTTAAATGTCAGATCCCTTCAAGACTGCCTATGCTGATGCTGAGTGACTATCCTGTTATGCTGATTGACTATCCTCTTCCTCCTCAATGATCATGCTGATAGCTTGTAAGAACATTTTTGGTTCTGGGCACCGCCACCAGTGGCTAAGGCCCAATTTTTCAGCCCCTGTTTAACAGGGGCATGTATTTATTTTTGATGCAATACTTTGCAGCAGGGCTAATTGCTGCGCTCCAACTACAGTATCTGTGAGGGGTTGCAGTGTTGTGGCACCAGCACCAGTGCCTAAGGTCCAATTGTTCAGCCTCTCTTTAACAGGGGTGTGTAAATACAATTTTTGATGCAATACTTTGCAGCAGGGCTCATTCCTGCGCTCCAAGTACAGTATCTGTGAGGGGTTGCAGTGTTGTGGCACCAGTGCCTAAGGCCCACTTTTTCTGCCCCTGTTTAACAGGGGCGTGTAATTAAATTTTTTGATGCAATACTTTGCAGCAGGGCTCATTGCTGCGCTCCAAGTACAGTATCTGTGAGGGGCTGCAGTGTTGTGGCACCAGTGCTTAAGGCCCAATATTTATGCCCCTGTTCAACAGGGGCATATAATTACAATTCTTGATCTAATAATTCACAGCAGGTCCCATTTCTGCGCCCACCAAGAGTAACTGTGAGGACTTACAGTGTTGTGGCAACACCACCACCACCAAAGGCCCAATTTTTCTGCCCCTGTTCAACAGGGGCATGTAATTACAATTCTTGATCTAATATTTCACAGCTGGGCCCATTCCTGCGCCCATTAAGAGTAACTGTGAGGACTTACAGTGTTGTGGCACCAGCACCACCACGACCACCAAAGGCCCAATTTTTCTACCACTGTTAAACAATGGCATGTCATTACAATTCTTGATCTAATAATTCACAGCAGGGTCCATTTCTGCGCCCACCAAGAGTAACTGTGAGGGCTTACAGTGTTGTGGCAATACCACCACCACCACCATCAAAGGCCCAATTTTTCTGCCCCTGTTCAACAGGGGCATGTAATTACAATTCTTGATCTAATATTTCACAGCTGGGCCCATTCCTGTGCCCACCAAGAGTAACTGTGAGGACTTACAGTGTTGTGGCACCAGCACCACCACCACTACCAAAGTAGTGTAGTGTAGTAGTATTTTTCCTACCACTGTTCAACAATGGCATGTAATTATAATTCTTGATATAATAGTAACTGTGAGGGCTTACAGTGTTGTGGCAACACCAACACCTAAGGGCCAAATTTCTGCAGAGTATATACAGCAGGCCCCTACTTTCAAACATCAAACTTACAAACGACTCCTACTTGCAAACGGAAGGAGACAACGGGAAGTGAGAGGAAATCTACCACTAGGAAGGGAAATTCTCTCCTGTAAGATTTAATATGGGAAAATGGTGTCTCCTCTCCACTGATGCTTTATCACCAATCCTTGTTTCAATAAAAACCCAAAATTTTCAAAAAACATTTGTCATTGGGACGGAAAGTGAGGTGAAATGTTCTGAACAGGTGCACAGACAGCAAAACAAATGTTACAGGGGTGATAACCCTTCCCTATGTTTTCCAAAAAGCTTAAAAATAGATTTTTTGGCTGGAGCTACACTTAAAAAATGTACCTGTTCCAAATTACAAACAGATTCTACAGCCTACACTCCCAGTCTTGTTTGCACCGCCTGTATACTGCTGTTCAGAGTATATAGGGCCTTTTTTTAATTTGGGTGCGGGGTTCCCCTTAACTACTTGCTTACTGGGCACATATACCCTCTTCCTGCCCAGGCGAAATTTCAGCTTTCGGCTCTGTCACGCTTTGAATGACAATTGCGCGGTCGTGCGACGTGGCTCCCAAACAAAATTTACGTCCTTTTTTTCCCACAAATAGAGCTTTCTTTTGGTGGTGTTTGATCACCTCTGCGGTTTTTATTTTTTGCGCTACAAACAAAGAAATAGCGACAATTTTGAAAAAAAAACACAATATTTTTCGATTTTTGCTATAATAAATATCCCAATTTAAAAAAATAAAATAAAATTTCCCTCAGTTTAGGCCGATACATATTCTTCTACATATTTTTCGTTAAAAAAAATCGCAATCGGCATTTATTGATTGGTTTGCGCAAAAGTTATAGCGTTTACAAAAAAGGGGATAGATTTATGGCATTTTTATTAAAAAAACTTTTTTTACTAGTAATGGCGGCGATCAGTGATTTTTTTTGTGACTGCGACATTATGGGGGACACAGCGGACACTTTTGACACTATTTTGGGACCATTCACATTTATAAGGGGTTAAATGTGTTCCCTATTAGTGATTATTACTGTGGGGGGAGGGGACCGACTGGGGGAGGTGACCGATCTGTGTCCCTATGTACAAAGGACACAGCATCGGTTTCCTCTCTCCCTGACAAGACATGGATCTGTGTGTTTACACACACAGATCCATGTCCTTGTCTGTGTAACCGCCAATCGCGGGTGCCTGGCGGACATCGCGGCCGCCAGGCACGCGCATCGGCATCACAGTGACGCGCTCGCGCCCCCCCCTAGTGGCCAAAGTAGCGGAGGCCGTAAAAAGACGGCCTCCCAGATTTGTAGAACCACCTCGCGGCCGTATATAGTCGTACGGCCGGCGCGAGGTGGTTAATATCCATACAAGACCCAAAGGGGCTGGTAGTGGGCTTGGGGGGGTTACCCATGCCATTTTTCTCAATAATTTTCATTCATATTGCCAGGACCAGACATTACATTAAAGCCGCAAGCAGTTTTAAATTACTTATTTTCCTTTAGAAATGTCATTTTGTGCAGGGACAGTTCTAAACACGGGAAACACGTGTCACTTCACAGGCATACTTGTCACTTCATAGACACCCCCCAGGTACAATATTTAAAGGAATATTTCACTTTTTTTTTTTCACTTTAAGCATCATTAAAATCACTGCTCCCGAAAAAACTTCAGTTTTTATAACTTTTTTTTTGCATTGATACATGTCTCCTGGAGCAATAACTTGCATACTAGCCGTTATAATTAACACTTTTTGATTTTGAACATTCGAGTCCATTTATTTTAATAGGGTTCTAAAGTTTGCGCAAACTTTCGGTCCGTTCGCAGGTTCTGGTGCGAACCGAACCGGGGGGCGTTCGTCTCATCCCTATTAATGAGAAAATGTCATGGGCCCATGATCTTGTATTCCAATAGCGCCCAGAGGATCTTAGCTACACCCCTATTTAAACCAGCTGCCAAATTGGCAGCTATTTTTATGAGCCTAACACCTCTAAGGTCTGAAGCCTGGAAAAAACATACTAAAACAGGATCACACTTATGTTTCAATTTTGACCCGTACAAAGATTTAACCTGCAACACAGCAAGAAATTCAGAGCTGTAGAATCAATATAATTTTGTAAATCTTTTATCGTATTTAAAACAGAAAGACTCTGAACAAAAAATGTATGTGGCAAGGATCAAATGCAAAGGGATCTATGTATCACAGTTTAAATGGACAGTTGGGTTCCAAAGAGGATCTGTGTCTCTGTAACAAAGACAGTTGGAAGGCATGTTCCTGTAAATAGAAATTCTATTTAAAGCTGCATAGGAACACTGTGTCTTGGCTGGAAACAACATTGGTGCCAAAAGCTTCTACCATCTTCCTAGCGCGGATAATTATTTGCCAAGAAAAAGCTTTGCAGCAAAGGCTGTTAATACTAAATGTAGTGCTTTCTGTTTCCTGGCATAGAAAAGAGGTAAGTTCCTAGTTTATTCATCTAAAATCATGTGAGGTCTTGCTGCCTGTACAAGTCTAATGCCCCATACACATGATCGTTTTTCATGCCGTTAAAAATGCCATTTTTTAAAATGGCCATTAAAACCGATCGTGTGTATGCTCCAGAGCATTTTTAACGACGTGAAAAACGGGCATTAAAAATTTCGAACATGCTCTATTTTTTCACGTCGTTTTTCATGTGGTTTTTTTTTTTAACGACGTGAAAAACGATAGTGTGTATGCTTTAACGACGTAAAAAAAACACGCATGCTCAGAATCAAGTATGAGACGGGAGCGCTCGTTCTGGTAAAACTAGCGCTGGAAATGGAGATGGCACATTCGTCACGGTGGAATTAATAGCATTGTTTTAATGCTGCGCATTCCGTTCTTCTTTTGATAATGCTTAAATAATTACCTTCTTTTGCTAATGACATTTGAGAGTTATGTCAAACTAGGTTCTTAAGTAATTCCTAATTGATCTAATGATTGTAAAATATTCTTTTGAAGCCACATCTCCCTCATCAATTCATAACTAAATGTAAAGATCACAATAATTATATTTTTTTTTTTTTTTTTTTTTTTAGTTTATATTTTAGTAATTAAGTTAGCTTTATTATTTTTGATGGGCTTCTTTGATATATGTTTTTTTTTTTTTTTTGGTGATTTTGCTTAAATTATTGGTGTGTAAAGTTACCACACCAACCTTCAAAATTTGTCTCATTTTGCCTCAAGGAGGTTTGTGTCCCTTGTTAATAACAATAATATTATTTAAAATGTCCCTGCCTACTCCCTAGCAAAGTCTATTTTGAAATGCAAATCACATAGTCAAGTATTTGAAGCCAAAAAAAAGAATCCTTTATTTAGGTACATTACAAATTAAAGGTGAAGGCAGCACTGGAGAGCCTGCTTGCATTTGTGCATCCTTTGGACCCCACAACAACCATCCAAGATGTCAAAACCAAACTATTTAATAAAAAAAAAAAAAAAAGGAGCCGAATCTTGGCTTGAACTCCCAGAGGTCAGGAACAGCAGCAGATAAGTCATATATGCCCCCAGTCTGTGGTACTACAGCAGGCATTATTTTTTTCTCTTCCTTGTAGCCTTCTCTCCAGCCTTCTCTGCAGCCTTCTCTGCAGCCTTCCCTGCAGCCTTTGTTGGTTGCTTCCTCGGAGGCTGGGGATCAGGAGGAGAGGAGGTGGCAGGAGGAGTAGTAGGAGGAGGAGGAGGAGGTAGAGGAGTAGGGACAACCTCAGTGATGTCGGTGAACTTGGTTAGTTCACCGAGCAACCCCTTGTTAATCACCTTCAGCAAAAGGTTCTCACTATAGAGCTTTTGCCGCAAGTCCATTTGGCCTAACTTATGGGCCAGGACTGCGGCAAAGCCCTCCTCAGCAGAGGGTGCCTCTCTGAGGGCCACAGTAGCCTCTTTTAGAAAGGCTCTTGTTTCCTCCTCCACCTGCCTAGCTTTCCTTGGCCCCCGTTGTTTCATTATCAGGGGAGGCATCTGGGCTCTTGTGCTGGGCCCAGCCTCCTCCTGTGTGCCACTGGGCCTTGCCTCCTCCTGGTCCCCAACATCACCCTCTTCCTGGCTCAGCTCTGGCTGTAAAAAAAGAAAGGGACATTCTTTATTTTTTGCCACACATTGTTCACCTCCAGACATTTTTGAATTGAATGTCAAAAGGTATTAATTTTGCATAGATTCCGCCTCCTGATATTGTTGCCTTGTCCCCATCAAATTTGACCACTACTGTATCTTGCTCTTTAAATCCTCTTTTTTTTGAACATTAAATACCTAACAATACTAACAACAATTTTAAATCATCACTTTTGTAACATATAAATAGAGATATCAATACTTTACATGGCTCCATATATCCAAATCTGCCTCCTCAAGGACCTCATCTTGATCCTCAGGGGAAGCCAGAGCAGGGTTGCTAGGAAGGCTGGAGGGCTGGCTGCAAGGAAGGCTGGAGGGCTGGCTGCAAGGAAGGCTGGAGGGCTGGCTACAAGGAAGGCTGGTTTGACCTCTGGGGGGAAGGGTGGACAGAGATTCCCGCACTTCCAGCTGGTCATCCAGGAAAGATAACTTGCTGTAGTACCACAGACTGGGTTTATAAACCTTATCTGCTGCAGCACCTGACCTCTGGGACTTCAGGACCATATTCCTCTGGGTCCTGTATGTCCCCCTGATGGTAGTAATTTTGTTTTTCACATCTTGGAGAGTTGTTGTGGGTATCTGTGTTTGCACAAATGCAAGCAGGCTCTCCAGTGCTGCTGCCCTGGCCACTTTATTTTTATTTCCACCACTTTTTGTCTGCCAAAGGATAGGGAGGTCTTTCCATTTATCAATATACTCCCCCATAAAGTCTGGGTTTTTGAAACTATTCATTCTCTCTGTAAAATCAAGCAACAAGAAAATACATATGTTTCAGGCAACACTCATCAAATCAGCATTTTTGACAGATTTTCAAGCCCAAAATCTCCTCCTCTGATGAAACCCAAATCCTTAAAAACTTATGTACCTTGGTCAACACGTTCGTTGCTAACTCCCTCTCCCGCCAAATGAACGTATTTTCGACACATGGATCTTCACTTGATATACACTGCGCATGCGTGAAACTCTGCACGCTTTCCCCGCCCCCGACGTTCGAGATTGTACTTTCCCCGCCCCTTCTTGCTCGTCGTAGTGCTTAACAACATGGCGGAGACACAGGTGGCTGAGATTACCTCTACAGAGGAGGAAATTCCAGAGGAGCCCAAATCCCGATCCAGGAGATATAAGGCATCCAACATGTCATTTGAGGAAATGGTGGAGATGGTGGCCATTTTGAGGAGGGAGGATTATGATGCCAAGCATGGGCCGTATAAAAGACCTAATCTTGTCAAGACAAACATTATGGGCAAAGTGGTCAAAACTCTTCAACAAAAATTTGGGCTGTGCAAAACGAAGGAACAGCTCAGAAAACAATGATCTGATCTGAAGTTGCGGGAGCCCGACCAATACAAAAGAATCAAGAAAGTTATAGGAAAAAGTAAGTACTTTTTCTTCATTTTCCCTGCTAAAGATTATTACTTGTATTAAGTCGTGTATATTTAGACTTTGATATAGTACAGTGAAAGATAACAACTTTCAATGTTCGTCCGCACACTAAACGGACGTAGTAAACCTCTTTCTCCGTCCAGTTCCTAAAACGATGTTTTTGGATCATCCAGTGTGAACACACAATTGTTTTTTTTTGTTTTGGGGAGCAAATTTGGTAAACAATTTGCTTTATATTTAGAATCCAAATGACATTTTTTTGGGGGAAAAAGGGTAGGCATTGTAATGTTAAGGGAGAGAATGCTCAGCAGCTGCTTAAACATCTGAACGCAGTAGTACAAGTGTGGGACAAAACCCCTAAATTTTTAGGGTGTCACACACAGGTAATCATGTGTATATACTTTGGGGTGTTACAATGTGTCAAACTTTGTTTCAAAAATATATGCTCTGGTTTTGGCAATGTATCCAATCATGTGTTCCGGTTGTCACTGAGGGTACATTTAAATATGGACCACACTTCCAAATAATATTTAGAAATCTCTTTTTCTTGTTTTTTTGTGGCCCAAAAATTATTAGTTACTAATGAAACTCTACCTTTTATTGCAATCTCCATAGGGCTTCAAAAAGCTACGTCAGATGAGCCTATAAATCCAACACCTTCAACAATACCCCCAGAACCACATGATGGAGAGGAACGTGAAGTTGTGGAAGTGGAAAGTGGCACCTCAAGAGGTCAGTGTCAAACCAGACAGATGCAGGTTAATAGATGTAGGCCTACATATTCTATACTACATGATTTGTTTTTGTTTAGGTGCAGTTCTGGCCGGAGACCCCGAAAAGTTTACACATCACAGTGCCCAGATCCTGATCCAATACCTTATGGTCTGCTGTCGTGACCTTGAAAAAATAAAGGGAGACTTGATAGAGATCAGGCAAAATACCAAGCGGGTTGAGGAAAAGCTACAAAAAATAATGGCTGTGCTTAGGCGTGTATAATGTTTGAACACAAAAGAACGTTGAACTTGCTGTGTTTTGGCAGGTTTGTTTTTGTTTTAAGCTTGATAATGAATAGTACATGTTTACATTTTCACGTTTTTTTTATTTGTTAATTTTTTTGGCATGGCTGCTCATGCGTTTTAACCCCAAAAATATTTTAATAACATCTACACTTCAAAGGAAGTTTCCTCAAAAATAATTTTAAAAGGTATTTTCTTAACCAGAATTTGTGGCTTCGTTATGTAAATGTTGTGCAAAGTGAACTAAACAATGTTTTGTGTTTACACTGACAATGAAGGCTAATTAAGAATGCAAAATACACATGGCAATACAAGTGCATTAGGTAAACCGACGAGAAACCTAAAAGAATATTAAATGAAAACACCTAAACAATATTTTCTCAAAAAAACGTTTTATTTTTAAAAATAATAAGGTTAAAATTAATCAGGCATATCAATGGCCCCCCTACCCACAAAATAATCGACATATTGTTGAAGGACCTCACGTCCGGTTTGGGGGGCCAAGCCTGGACGGCCAGCTTCCAGGGCCATAAGATTTTCCGCTTCAAATAATGAGGCCTCAGGCCCAGTCAAAGTCAGATAATTGCTTGAATGCACCCTGAGATAATTATGGAGCACACAACAAGCCATTACAACATGGTTCCATTTGTAAGGGGCAAGGTGGATGGAGGTGAGGAACAGGCGGAATCGGCTGGCCATGATGCCAAAGGCATTTTCCACCACCCTTCTTGCTCTGGCCAGCTGATAGTTGAACACCCTCCTCTCAGGGGTGAGGGTGCGTTGCGGGAATGGCCTCATCAAATGGGGACCCAGGCCAAACGCCTCATCCGGCACAAAGACAAATGGGAGTCCCTCCACATTCTGCTCCGCTGGTGGCAAGGCCAGCTGATCCAAAAGGAGCCGTTCCCCAAACTCCGTCTGTGCAAAGACTCCTCCATCAGACATCCTGCCATTCTTGCCAACGTCCACATAGAGGAATTCGTAGGTAGCCGACACCACTGCCATCATGACGATGCTGTGGAACCCCTTATAGTTATAATAAAAGGATCCCGAATGGGGTGGTGGGACGACCCGAACATGTTTGCCGTCGATGGCCCCTCCACAGTTCAGAAAGTTCCATCGTTGGGCAAACTCAGATGCCGCATTCTGCCATTCATGTGGCGTAGAAGGGAACTGTGGAATTAAATAAAAAAAAAATAATACTTTGAGACAGAAACATTGAAAGCAGATTTAAGAAAACCATTCATGGCCAACATTGGGAGAAACCGAAAAATTAAAACATTATTAGTAAGCAACAACAAACCAAAAACAAACCCCCCCAAAAAAATGGGGGGGGGGTTGAAGATGAGTTGGGGAGATCACAAATGTAGGCTGTAGCACTCTGTATGAATTATTGAAAAATGTTACATTCCTAGGCAATCTTTAGGGGGCGTTTAGGGTAAAGCACTACGATGGAGCATAGATTAAAATACATGGAAATGACTAGGCAAGGTGGGTATGGCCCCAGGATAGCATGCTGGAGAGGTTAGGTAAGGCAAATTTAAATGTAGGCCTAATAAAAACATTCCCAAAAATAAGCATGTGGAGAAAGGGGACATTCCCTGCAGCTAAGAATCATGGGAATTAGGGACTGCTAATAAACCCCAAAAAAAAAAATTAAACAAAGAAATACATACAATGTGATGTTTGAAATAAGAACACTTACCTTAATATAGTCCTCCTGCAAAACTTGAAGGATGGCAGAACACGTCTCTGGTATAATGATACCCAGAGCCTGGGGGGATATGCCTGTGGAGAACTTTAGGTCCTGCAGGCTTCTCCCAGTCGCCAGGTATCGCAACGTGGCAATGAGCCTCTGCTCAGCACTGATGGATTCACGCATAACGGTGTCCTGCCTGGTAATGTAGGGGGACACCAAAGCCAACAGATGCTGAAATACGAGGTCAGACATCCTGAGAAAATTTCTGTAGTCCTCAGGATTATTCTCCCTGATCTCCCGCAACAAAGGCATATGACAGAACTGGTGCCGCTGGAGCAACCAATTCTTGGTCCATGAACTCCTCCTCACCCTGTTCATGGCCTGGAGTCGGGATACAGCATGAACCCCTGCACCAACTACAGCACGAACTCTACGACGAGTACGTAGCCACAACATGGCTAGATAACGGTCGGCAGCTCAGAACGAACTAGAAGAATGAATGGAAGAACAGCAAGGCCTATGAAGAACAAGCGGAAAAACAGGAACGAGCAGATAAGAACGCACTGAATGAACAGATACGAACTAACTACAAGCACTGCAAGACAGATACGAACCCACAGGCACAAACTGAACTCCACAAAACGATCTTCAAAGCACGAAGACTGAAAAGCGAGAATCGTCTCTCACCAAACTTTTACTAACACGCGGTAACACGAAATTAGCAAAAGCGTCCCAAAGGGTGGCGTCATTAGAACGGAACTTCCCCTTTATAGTGCCGTCGTATGTGGTGTACATCACTGCGCTTTGCTTGAACGTTTTTTAAAATGATCGTGTGTACGCAAGACAGGCTTGAGAGGAAACATGAAAAAAAACGACATGAAAAACGTCGGTAAAAACAATGGCATGAAAAACTATCGTGTGTATGCGGCATTAGAGATATTTTGGGGCAAAAACATACAATTTCTGCTTTAATTTTTTTTAAACCTTTCATTAGTGATTGTCAAATCTGCTCAGGTTCGATTTAACAAGGATTCAACAAATCTTGTTTGAAATTTCAAAGAATTTAGAGATGAAGTCTATGGAAGGTGTAGGAAGATCAACTCAAGGTAGCCACTATCCATTTCTTCTTTTAAGGGCTTTCTTGAAAAACAATGCCTGCTGACAAGTGGAGGAAAAAAAAAAAAAAAAACAACAAACGCCAACCTGTGGAAATT
Source organism: Rana muscosa (assembly GCA_029206835.1). Lineage (NCBI taxonomy): Eukaryota > Metazoa > Chordata > Amphibia > Anura > Ranidae > Rana > Rana muscosa. The sequence goes on along the minus strand of CM055117.1, from coordinate 541,074,627 downwards.
ATTTGCACCAAAGGAATTCCTGTCCGTGAATAACATTTCCTGATAACAAAGGGACAGGGGATCTCAGATGACAGCTTTGGTCAAGTATGCCAGCTAGGGAAATGTAATTCAAGGCACAAAGTCCATTTGGGCCAATGAATAACCAAGGGTACATACTGATTCATGTAGGGAGGAGGGGCACATATCATAATTTACAGGGAGTTTTCAAATTCAGATAAGTACCCTCCTTCTTGTAGACCTTCTGTCAGGAGCGTCTAGCGCTCCTGCTCCTCATTCCAGCATTCTAGTTTTGGCTATGGCATTCTCCTTGTCTGTCTGTCCACCTGCAAATTGATTGATAATGTTTTTGTAATATGTTTACCAAGCTAACTGTTTGTCTGCTCTGCTGATTGGATTTCCCTGTGTATGACCTCAGATCGGATATCAATTATTCTCTAAACTCTGCCTTCCTTGTACCTGGACGGCCATTGAACCACTCTGCCTGTTTGCCAACCGCAAACACCTTTTTTGTATTACTGTTATATTGGTCAGGCAACGCACTGACACCTTTGCAGCCATTGTGCGATTTGCTGGGTGTTCAGTGTGCCCCTGTACCTTTAAGAAAGATTGGGCTCCGTTCAGTCCACATGCCCTCCACCTATTCATCAGAATGCATGTGCTTCTATTGTGGAGTCACTCATAAGCTCATAAGACCATAGATACCAGGGTGCCTTGGCGAGGCTCTGTGGCTTACGCATGTATTTGCTAATGTGCGCAGACTAAACCCATGTTTTAACGCATACTGTTAGATAGGTTGATACGGTTGTCAGGGGGCTGGTCGGTGAGTAGGCTTGGATCTTTCCTTGGATTTATCCTCGGCCTTGTTTATATCATATGTTGCCTACCAATGCTACTTGCTTCAATGGCCAGTTATAGGTGGGGGTATTGGACACCTTTTTTGTATTTTATTTTTTGCCAGCCGCAAGTACCTGTTTGCTTTACTCAGCTCACGCATGCCCTGGCATGGTAGCAAGGGACTATAGCATTGTGTATAGGTCCTGGAGGCAATTGAGTACTGATGGGCCTGCTTTCCTTATGGGAAAGGGGGCTGCTATGGGTGAAGAAAACAGAAGTCAGCTATAATGTCTGACCACCTGCATTAGGGGTAAGCATTACACCTTTACATCCACAGGTATGTGAGGAAGAGGCTGATAGGAAAATACTTCCTCTGTGATCAGTCAAACTTCAGGTGTTCTAGAAGTAAGGTAATTTATTTCAAATGTACCGGTACAAATGGATGAGCCTTTCATTCTGAGAAGAAAGCAAAAGTCACATACAGACACGAGGTGTGTGACCTTTTTATAGAGTCAACAGGAAGAATACTATTGGCTAAAAGTTCACTGGTGGCTCATGACGCAAAACAGCTTTATTGCCAATCACAGTGTCTTTTTACAATTTGTAGCAAAGCTTATGATTTTAGGAAGTAAGTTGAAACAATTGAATAATATAAGTTAGAAGCAACGTGTCTTTAGAAGCCATTTTAGAAATCGGAATCCATTTTAAATTCCTACAAATAGTCACACAATAGACAGAAAAAGTTTCCAACATTCCCTCCTCTTGTGTGGCTATTTTATCTGAACACATTTTGATGATAGTCCCTGTGTTTTATGCACTTTCGGACTGTATGTCATTAAGTTGAGCTTCAATGTCCACACAGGTCTCCTCAGAGGTAGGAAGTGCTTGATACATTGTTCTTGAGATTGCAGTTTCGATCAGTTTTTGTGAAAGTCCTCGAATACAGGGAATGCAGCAGCATCCGCAAGTGACCAGAACGGCCAAAGCCACAGCAATTGAGATCAAACATGATGTGATAAATCCAGTCCATTTACCAAACCATCCTTCAAGCCAGTTTGTGAATGGATCATTAATACCTGAATTCTCTGCTAATTCATTTGATAGAGCAGTTAGTCCTTCCAGGGCTCTGGTCACAGTCCCTCCAGGAGCTGCATTGTTAGGGATAAAGGTACAACACATGCTACCAAACATTTTGCATACCCCTCCTCTTTCAGCCAGGACCATATCCAAGGCCATTCGGTTCTGCCATGCCATTAGAGAGGTGGGGCCCAGCTGTACTGCTAGGCCTTGTACAGCGTCCCTGGTATAGTTTACAAATCGTTGTTGGTTGTAGTGTGTATAGTTAATCCAGTCAACATTTTTATCTATAGTCATCCACCAGAGAAGAGACTCAAACCCAGCTGTTACCTGATTCCTGGCCTTAAACTCATTTGGCACCCCTTGAGGAACTCCAATCTCATCTATGTAGATCTGGGATTCAAATGACCCTTTGGGAGAGGTGTCCTTTCGAAACCTCTGGTGACTCTTAGTCCACGGGTGTTCTGACAGGATTCTCAGGGGCATAACCAGCTGGACCATCGCACAATCCCCTTGGGCATTGGCCGGAATCCTAGCTCGCAGTTTCTTATCCCCACACATCCACCAGACATCAGCTCTCTGAGTGCCATGTTCAACCCAATCACTATTTTCCTTGCTAATCCTCTCCGCACAGCAGTCATCAGGTAGTGACCCAAGATCCACCGCGCTACTGTTCCCTGGGAGTGCAAAACAAGCAAAAATGCCCGGATACGTAGCAACCGCTGGAGGTATCTGAGGTCTCTGCACTGGGGGAAACAACAAACTCAATGTGTGACAGGTAGAATTTGCTTCTAGTTTATAGCTCTTATTATACAACCGCAGCATACATTTTAAACCATCTGGATCTGTATTGTAATCTAGAGGAAAAGGGACCGTTGCTAAATGTGGTCTGGCCCCAGCACAAACTAAACAGTTTTCCTTTTTTAGAATTTTAACCGTGTACCTCAACCATTCTAACCACTCATTTTTTTCTTGGTAACCTGTCTCCAAAGCTATGACATCTTCTACTGTTAGGTTAGTAAATCTTATAGTGTTACTCAGAACTTCTATTTTAGTATGGCCTTCTTCTTTCCCTTCCATGTCTACCTTTTACTGTTTGGTTTTATTGAGTGGTAATACCTCGAGGAAAAATTGACCTAAAGGATCTGTTCCCAACACCCAAGCTCCCATAGAATATAACCGTTGATCCTTCTTGTAACGACAGGGGTTAACGTCGTTTAAATATATTCCATTCCCGAACACACAGCAGCTACCAGACACTCCACAGTCAGGCGACCGAGACCCATAGGAATAATTCTCCCAGAAATACGAGACAAACGCTCTGTATAAGGTTTCCAACTGGTCTGACAATCTTTATTGGAAAACTACAAGTTTTATACACCAAGAGAGGAGGTTCTTACATTCTCCTCATTTTCCTCTGACAATACACCTTTGACCAGACCTAATTTACATGAGCTAATTAACTACAGCTGATGACTCAGACACATGACCTTTAGGCTAGCCTTACTGTCTCCTTAAACTGCAGTACACATTATCAAAAGGACTTTTTCAAACAATACAGGGTCAATTATCACAATGAAAGATCCTCAGAAGCCATCCTAGATTCATTTACATCACAACAGGCAGGTGGGCTGGAGTTGGTGACCTTAGCATCTAACAGTATGTGTCCCAACAATATGAAGGAGTCACTTTTTCAATTAACCTGTAGAGTTCAGAATCAGTAAATAGTCCTTTACAGATATCCTTGGGAATATTGTGGATAAATATTACAGACCCATTTTAGGTAGTCCAAGATATATTTCCACAGTCACACTATGCCCAAAGTGACCCCTGTCACACATCTCCCCTTTCGGCAGGAGACTAACACAGGAGGAGACCCCAGACGTGTTGACTCAGAAGTTAGTTCATAGTTCCATTCCTCTAATGCCTGGACAACCCATCAGCATTGCCATTTTGCTTACCGGGTCAGTAGCTGATGGTGAAGTTGTAAGGTTGCAGGGCGAATAATGGAATTCAGTTCTGGAACAGTCACTTGCTTTGCTCTCTCAATGGCTCCCAAAACTTGTTGCTGATGCTCTTTGGAGAGGTAAGGCAAAACCTGGGCGCAAATCCCATTTAACTGTTTGACAATTTCAACCTGTTTGTGCATTTCAATGTTCAAGCCATGGGACATCTCATAATACATGACGGAGTGTCGTTGCATCTCCGATTTCTCCCTGGCCAACTTGTCACATTCCAATTTTAGACTGTGATATTTTGCCTGATCTAAGGTACATGTCGGGGGAGATGGTCTTACCCAGTTCTCAGCCGCAAGCGGGCCAGTTCCAGCAGCATGGGTTTGGGCACAGGTAGTTACTGGGTTGGCTTCAGCGGGGCCCATCGGGGCGTAAGCAGAAACGAGGGGGGCAAAATCATTCCCCAGTAGTACATCCACTGGCAAATCCTTCATCACCCCCACATTCACGCGTCCCGAACCAACCCCCCAATCCAGGTGAACACGGGCAACGGGTAGCCGGAAGACGGTGCCTCCCGCTACTCTTACGGCTACAGTGTCTCCGGTATGTTGGCTCTCTGGGATGAGGTTCTTCTGTAGTAGGGTCATGGTGGCGCCAGTATCAAGTAGGCGGTTGGCTACCTTTCCATTGACCCAGACAGTCTGCCTGAGTTGCTGCCTGTTGTCCCGGTTAGCTGCTTGTATTGGATCAGCCTGGTGCAGGACGCCCCAATGTTCTTCCTCCTCAACGCAGTGTGCCGCAGGCATGGATGTGCGTGGGTTCCCCCTTGCTGGCTGTCTCCACAACTGGGACTGCCTGGCTGGATTCAATGGACAGTCTGTTTTTTTGTGCCCTAGCTGTTTACATCCGAAACACCTGATGGGTTGTGAGTAGTCCTGGGAGTTGATCCTGGGCTGCTGAGAATAAGTGGCCGCTGGAGGTGGTGCTGTAGGGCACCAAGAGAGGAGGTTCTTACATTCTCCTCATTTTCCTCTGACAATACACCTTTGACCAGACCTAATTTACATGAGCTAATTAACTACAGCTGATGACTCAGACACATGACATTTAGGCTAGCCTTACTGTCTCCTTAAACTGCAGTACACATTATCAAAGGACTTTTTCAAACAATACAGGGTCAATTATCACAATGAAAGATCCTCAGAAGCCATCCTAGATTCATTTACATCACAACGGGCAGGTGGGCTGGAGTTGGTGACCTTAGCATCTAACAATATGTGTCCCAACAATATGAAGGAGTCACTTTTTCAGTTAACCTGTAGAGTTCAGAATCAGTAAATAGTCCTTTACAGATATCCTTGGGAATATTGTGGATAAATATTACAGACCCATTTTAGGTAGTCCAATATATATTTCCTCAGTCACCCTATGCCCAAAGTGACCCCTGTCACACTTCTTTTTTTTTTAAAGGTTCTTTTAATGTTATCAGTAATTGGTTGCAATCTCTGCTATGTGTACAGAGGGAATTGGCTGCCTTTGTTATGGTGAGTCTTTCTTTTAAACCATTTATGCCTGGAATGTTGTACCCCCAATCTTGGTGTGCTGTGGTCCACAGGGCCTGGTTCCATACTGAACAGTCAGTTCCACTTGAAAGATAACAAACATATTTATCTGCCAATTGGAGTCTTCTTGCTTCAGTTATGTCCCTACAGTCCACCATTTGGCAAAAATCAACTAAAATGGTACTAGTTAGCCTCCCCGTATAGACGTCTCACCTAGAGTCACCAGTAGACCAAATATAATTACTGTCCCTTTCATCCTGACCAGCTACAGAGCCCCAGGGGGTAAGGTAAGGGAGTCTTCACCGGTTTGAGATAAGCCCCACCTTGTGCGGGACCTCCCTTTGTAGCCGGACTTACCAGAGCTCTGTCGCCAACTGACCCTGCTCTGCCTGTAAAACCTTTTTGCAATGGGACTGGTGAGTCCAGGTAGATCTCTCTGCAATCCTTATTGCGGTGGGAGTGGTGAGAAGAACCTGATATGGCCCCTCCCACTTAGGCGAGTGCCAATGTTTCCTTTTTATTACTTTTATCAGGACCCAGTCTCCGATATGAATTTTCTCTTCTCCTTGGATTGGACCTTCTGGAATAGAACAGACCTTGTTAATTTGTTTCTGTTTCAACAAGTTAGACATATATTCTGCTAAGGTACGTTCAGATTCTTCAACTGGTGTTTCATTTAGTAGTAAGGGTATTCTATATGGCCTTCCATGTATCATTTCAAATGGACTCAAACCTTCCTGTGTGGGTGTAATATGCATGCTAGTCACAGCTAATGGTAGGCAGTACATCCAATTTTTACCTGTTTCTTCCATAGCTTTTCTCAGTTTATTTTTTAGAATCCCATTGTGTCTTTCCACCAATCCAGCTGATTGGGGGTGGTAGGCACAATTGTTTTTTACTTGGATACCCATCACTTCTGTCAAATGTTGTATAGTTTTATTTACAAAATGGAATCCATTAGCGCTGTAGATCTTTTCAGGGATTCCAAACCTAGGAATTATATCTCTTAGTAATGCTTTGGCTACAGTCTGTGCGTCCGCACTTCCTGTTGGGAATACCTCCACCCATTTGGTCAAAGCATCTATTATGTATAGTTTTATTTACAAAATGGGATCCATTAGCGCTGTAGATCTTTCAGGGATTCCGAACCTAGGAATTATATCTCTTAGTAATGCTTTGGCTACAGTCTGTGCGTCCGCACTTCCTGTTGGGAATACCTCCACCCATTTGGTCAAAGCATCTATTATTACCAGACAATATTTTTTTCTTTCACATTTGTCCAATTCAATAAAATCCATGCAAATGTGTTGGAATGGATATTGTGGTGTGGGGAACTTCCCTTTTTGTGGACTTATGCCACCCTGAGCATTGTGTTTTGCACATATAATGCATTGTGAACAAAAAGTTTTTGAGTAGTTTGTGAAGCCATAGGCTGTACATACCTTATTTAACATCTCAGTCATCCCCCTGTTTGACACATGAGTTACTCCATGTGTCAACACTGCTGCATATCTAAATAGGGATTTTGGCAATACAGGTTTTCCTTCAGGTGATGTGTAAATGTTATCTATCATTGTGCAACCTTTTGTTTTCCAATATTGTTTCTCCCCGGGGGGTGCATTCTGCTGCATATTAGTAAGGACTGTATGATCTATCTCTATGATTTCCAGTTCTGTCATTATTTGATGTGTTTCTTGTGCCGCTATTTTAGCCGCTTCATCTGCCCTTTTATTTCCCTCCGAGATGGGGTCTGTATGTTTTGTGTGTGCTTAACATTTGCATATTGCAAGCTCTTTTGGTAACTGTATTGCATCTAGAAGTTCTAGAATGAAGTCTGTGTGTGAAATTGGCTTACCACTAGAGGTCACCATCCCCCTGTTTTTCCATTGTTGTGCAAAAACATGTACTGTTGAAAATGCATATTGACTATCGGTGTATATGGTTACGGATTTTCCTTTGGTAATTATGCATGCTCTTGTCAGTGCTACAAGTTCTGCTACTTGTTCTGAATAGTGTTTTGGTAATGGCCTAGCTTCCAAGATTTCATCCTGTGTCACTACTGCATATCCAGTTGCATTTGTGCCATCTGGATTTTTCTTACTGGAGCCATCAACAAAAAGTGTCATGTCAGGGTTAGATAACGGTACATCTTTCAAATCACTTTGTTGCAGTACCTTTTCAGCAATGGCAGCAGTACAGTTATGTTTATGTTCATCAGTAGGAAGTGGTAGTAGTGTGGATGGGTTTAATGTAGTACACCTCTGTATCGTTAAGTGAGGTTGTGTCAAGAGTATTGTCATACAGGAAAGGTGTCGTGCTGGGCACAAATGTGATATCTTTTGTTGTAAAAGAATAACAGATACTGCATGTGGTACTTTGAGTGTCAGCGGGTGATATAGCACTATAGATGCTGAGGCCTTAACTGCTTCGGCTGCAGCTACCACTGCCTGTACACAGGGTGGAAGTGCTCTAGTTACACTGTCTAGTTTTGTAGAATAGTAAGCAATTGGCCTTTGGCCCCCGCCATGTGACTGTGTAAGTACTGATGTCATGTGACCTTCTCTTGAGTCTACTGTTTGTTCAAAAGGTTTGTCATAGTTTGGTAAGGCTAGCACTGATGGACTATAAAGGACTTGTTTTAGGTCAGTAAAGGCTATCTCTGTTTCCTCACTCCATTTTATAGCATCCTGTGGGGCCATGGGGTTACCATGTATGGCATGGACCAACGGGGCGGTCAATATTGAATACCCAGGGATCCAAACCCTACAAAATTCGTCTTTGCCCAAAAAAGACATCATTTGTTTTTTTGGTCTTTGGTCTCGGAACCTGGAGGAGGACTCAAATTCTCTCTTCATCCAGGTGCCGACCTTCTTTTGAGATATTATACCCCAAGTATTTGACCTACTGTTGCCACAACTGGAGTTTTAGTTTTATTTACCTTATGCCCTTGATCATGGAGAAAATACAACAGAGCCATTGTATCAGTCCTATAAACCTCCTCTGAGGGAGATGCCACTAGAATGTCGTCTACATAGAGGAGGAGCTGGCTTCCCCCTGGGGGCACAAATTGAGCCAAGTTTGAGGACATTGCCTGTGAAAAGATGGTGGGGGACTCACAATAGCTCTGGGGCAACCTGGTGAAGGTATACCAAAGAGGGGTGTTGCAGGGGCTGTCAGGAAACAGAATAATCACCCCTGTTGTAAAAATGTATCTATTACAGAGGCTATACCCTCCTCTTGCTTCCTTCTATGAGACTCCTCTGTTTTCGCCTCGGCGGTGTACTCCTCTACATCCTCATCTCCTTCAACACTTTGCACAAAAACCTTTACTTTCACATTTTTTTCCCATCGTTTTCATTTTCAAATACCTCTCTGAATGTTTAGAATATTGTAAAACATCTAAAACTGATGCAGTTCGATAAATAACCATGTTTTTAACAATGTAATCTTTATGATCCTGTTTTAATCCATTTACAAAAGCTATTTTTAGCTGTTGCTGATATGCACTATTCACATCCTCAGCTTCGGGGAGCCCGGAGAACACTTTAAAAACCTCTCGTAGTTTATTTAGGTAGTCACTGACACTCTCCTTGTCTTCATGCACTGTCATATTTATTTTCTGCCAATCAGTATTCAGTAAGGCAGTCAACCTGTTTCCTAAGTCTGGTCTATCTGGAGGTAATGGATCCCTTCGTCCCTGTCCGTCTACTAGGCCTCCAGGGTCCCAATCCCCCTTTACCGAAGCCCAATCTGATTCCAGTGCTCTCCTCAGGGCTCTCTCTACCGCCACCCTGTTCAACTTATAACTGTTCCGTAATCCCTCTATGTTTTCAATACATTCCGCTGGACCTAATTTTGGATGTTTTAGGTGTTCTGTAGCATTTTGTATGTCCTTCTCGGTCCATGGCCTGAAACCGGTCATTGTCAGGGGATGCTGTCCTCCCACCCCGTCCGCCTGTCCTCCCCTGGGGTTTGGGACTTCTATCAGGGGGTATTCCTCACCATCATCTACACCATACCTAATAGGAGGTTTACTTGCTCTCTTGGCTCCTGCTGGGGCACATAGTGCATAGGTTATGGCATCAGTTAAAGTTTCAAGGATCGATCTATTCATCTCCAAAACCATGCTGCTATCTGGAGATTTTGAGGAAGTAGGATTGGGGTCTTGTTCAAAGGCGGTTCCTCTGACAGGGGTGGATGTCACATGGAGGGTGTTACTCTGGGCAGTGACCATTATAAAGAGGTGGTCTCTGGGTGCTACAAATGAAATCATCCTCTTTATCCACTAGGGGAAGTTGGGCTTGGCATTTTTCTTTTCTTCTTCTTCTAGCATTTTCAAGCCAGCATTCCGCCATTGCTAACCCACACCTTCTTTGATCTTTGGGTCCTAACAATTTAAGCTTATCCACCAAATCCTGACAACCTTTTACAGTTAAATTATTAATAAATACAATTTTTTTTTCCCATTTGGCACAACATTTCATAGACTTAGGCTCTTTGCTATGGATACATTTCTTATCTCCTTCTAATGGCGCATTAGGAACACAACAGCAACACACACAATACATTCCTTTACAGAAACTATTCCCCCTTTCTCTGTTCTTTTACTTCAATGTTGAGTTTAGAGTACAAGAACCCTACCAAAATCTATATAAAACAACAAAGTCTAAATTCCCCAAACAGGAAACATATGCACATATATAGATATATAATCTATACCTTCACCCCCCTCTTTTTTTTTTTAGAAGTACAGTTGGTTTAAAACAAACAAAAAACAAAAACAAAGAACAACAACAACAAAAAAATAGAGTGACCTGATCAGAATTCACGCGCGCACATACACACACACACACACACAAAAGAGGAAGTGCACTTAGCTTAGTAACAATACAAATGTCTGTGAAGGGGGGGGGGATTAAGTCCAGTGTCTTACCACAAGATTGCAGATACACAAAACATATAACTGCCTTAACAGACAAGTTCCCTGTCATTAGCATTAATTTGGCTTTCTATTAACTTGTAAAGCACCGGGGTAGCAACTCTGGGGTCACGATAACAATAAGAATACAGGAAAATCAAAAATATCAAAACACCACACACTATGGGGAGAATCAAAAAATTGTTAAAACCCGTCTCTGCGGTACTGTTGTTCAATGAAGTTGTAAAGTTAGCAGTAAGGTTAATCATTAGAAAGAGAGAGAGAAGAAGATGGTACTACACCACCTATTATACAAAAAGAAGTGATCACCAAGAAGAAAGTAGGCCTTGCAATCTGTTCAGATCACTCAGCTACTTTGAGCGCTTAAATAGTCGGGTCCTCAACCTTCGACATACGGTATTCCCATCAACAAATCTTTTTTTTATCTGTCCTGGACAGCAGGCGACGTCCATTTTACCTTAGGCAACGCCCCAAATGCCTTTGTCTTCGAGCAACGGATTATACAATCAATCCCAATGTCGGATTACAACTCATAACCAGAATCAAGCAGAAAGAGAAAAAGAGACTTAGAAAATAATTAAAAGTAATTTAAAGTATCTTACCTCCCAAACACACTAGAAGGACTGGATCACGGCAGGTTCGGAACCAGATGGTTGGACCCGGGTCCCGGTAGCAATCGGCCCCTATTTGACCACTAATGTTAAGTAGGGGGACTTATTTTCTCATTGGATTAGACTGGAAGGACCAAAATGATAGGAAAATACTTCCTCTGTGATCAGTCAAACTTCAGGTGTTCTAGAAGTAAGGTAATTTATTTCAAATGTACCGGTACAAATGGATGAGCCTTTCATGTTGAGAAGAAAGCAGAAGTCACATACAGACACGAGGTGTGTGACCTTTTTATAGAGTCAACAGGAAGAATACCATTGGCTAAAAGTTCACTGGTGGCTCATGACGCAAAACAGCTTTATTGCCAATCACAGTGTCTTTTTACAATTCGTAGCAAAGCTTATGATTTTAGGAAGAAAGTTGAAACAATTGAATAATATAAGTTAGAAGCAACGTGTCTTTAGAAGCCATTTTAGAAATCGGAATCCATTTTAAATTCTTACAAATAGTCACACAATAGACAGAAAAACTTTTCCAACAGAGGCACTTGTCTTTATCAATAGAGATGGGCCGAACGACCAGCTTACACTGCGCCCTGATTGGGCAAAGCTTTGCCCAATCAGGGTGCAGAATGATTTGTGCAACACATTGCAGGGTGTTCAGCGGGGCAAACAGGCAAATGTTCAGGCCAAACTCATGCTCGGGCCGAATCCTATTCATCAGTCTGGAAATAAGTTGCCTTGCCAGGAGGCCCTGCCAAGGTACCCTCCCTATGTTGAAGGTATGTGGCCTGGTATGGTTTAGGAAGGGGGGGATCATGCTTACTGCCTTCTCTTTTCTCACTATCAGGCTGCATGCTTGGGTAATGGACTGGTATGGATTTCAGGAGAGGGGCATGCTTCTTCTTTCTTTTTTTTTGCGGGGTATGGGCCATGCCAAAACCAGTCCAGCCACTGTCACTGCTTGCATTGGTCTGACGAATCACTGTTCTACTCTTTCAATACTATTACTATTATTAATTATCTGGCAATCAAACAGAATACTGGAACACAACTTTGGTGTCAGCCTCTAATTTACCACTATAGAAAGATCACAATATTATTTTCACAGAATCTTTCTATCTCAAGAAGAGTAAATCAACTCAAATCAATGTTTATGGATAATAAATAATCTTTGGTGCTGTCATTTTTTTCATTTTTGAGGTGTGTGTGTTATTTGTCATAGTATGAGACCTTTCCCCAATCCGAATTATCCCATGTATCCTAGGAATCAGTTTTATCCTTCTATTGCAACAGCTATTTAACAGGGGGTGAAATGCAGGGGCATGCTGTGCATATAAAAACCCATCATGCAGCTGGAGAGTGTCATTTGATGTGGTTTGTGGTGAGGGAGAAGATGAGAAAAGGTTGTAGGTGTTAGGCAAGCAGGTGGGTGGCAAAATGCAAGCACTTTCACTATTTTGTAGAAAGAGAAAAATGCCACTATACAGGTGAAACTCGAAAAAATTAGAACATCGTGCAAAAGTTCATTTATTTCACCAATGCAACTTAAAAGGTGAAACTAATATATGAGATAGACTCATTACATGCAAAACAAGATAGTTCAAGCTGTGATTTGTCATAATTGTGATGATTATGGCCTACATCTCATGAAAACCCCAGATCCTTAATCTCAGAAAATTCAAATATTGTTAAAAGGTTCAATATTCTAGGCTCAAAGTGTCCCACTCTAATCAGCTAATTAAGCCATAACACGTGAAATGGGTTCATAAGCCTTTAAATGGTCTCTCAGTCTGGTTCAGTAGGAATCACAATCATGGGAAAGACTGCTGAGCTGACAGTTGTGCAGAAAACCATCATTGACACCCTCCATAAGGAAGGAAAGCCTGAAAAGGTATTGTATTTATCAGCGTATGACACGTGCCAGCGTATAACACGCACCCCAAGTTTAGGAGGGAATTTTAAGGAAAAAAACTTTTAGGAGGGAAGTTTAAGGAAAATAAAACTTACATTTAAATGCCCATCAATGCAGCCTTATCAGTGTCATTTGCAGCCTTGTCAGTGCAGCCTTGCCCCAGTGTCCATTTCAGCCTTGTCAGTGCAGCCTTGCTCCCAGTGTCCATTGCAGCCTTGCCCCAGTGCAGCCTTGCCCCCAGTGTCCATTGCAGCCTTGGATGAATTTAAAATTGGCACCGCTGAGATCGCCGCCGAGACTGGACGGAGCGGAGCAAACGCCGCCGAGCTCGCAGGGACTGGGCGGAGTCGAGATACACATAGCCGAGTGTACTCGGCTCTTCTCGGCTCCGCTCACAGTCCCGTCCAGTCCCGCCCTATGGTCCGCTCAGGCTCAGCCAATGACGTCTCGTTTGGACAGCGCTGGACATCGGGATTGCCGCGGGACACTGGATTTTATTGCTGGAATGTTTTTTTTTTTGTTTTTTTTTTAAATAAATGACTTTTCCAAGGTGTCTGTGCGTTTTTTTACATTTTTTTTACACTTTCTTCGTGAAATGGTAGGGGTACAATGTACCCCTTACCAATTCACATAGGGGGGGCTGGGATCTGGGGGTCCCCTTTGTTAAAGGGGTCTTCCAGATTCCGATAAGCCCCCCGCCCGCAGACCCCCACAACCACCTGCCAAGGGTTGTGGGGATGAGGCCCTTGTCCCCATCAACATGGGGACATCCTCCCCATGTTGAGGGCATGTGGCCTGGTACGGTTCAGGAGGGGGGGCGCTCTCTCATCCCCCCCTCTTTTCCTGCAGCCTGCCAGGTTGCGTGCTCGGATAAAGGGTCTGGTGTGGATTTTCAGGGGGACTCCACGCCATTTTTTTTTTATTTGGGGTGGAGTTCCCCTTAAAATCCATACCAGACCTGAAGGGCCTGGTATGGATATTTGGGGGAACTCCACGCATTTTTTTTTAAATTTGCGGCAGGGTTCCCCTTAATATCCATACCAGACCTGAAGGGCCTGGTAATTGAATTTGGGGGGACCCCCACGTTTTTTTATTTTTATCAATGACTTTTCTATGTATTGCCGGGAGCCCATAATTCATTATAGCCGCAAGTGAGTTTTAAATGACTTTTTTTCCTTCAGAAATGACACTTTGTGCAGGGACAATTCTAAGCATGGGAAACATGCGCGACTTTACATGCATATTGCCGAACACTGGACCCGAACCCGAACATACAGTCAATTGTTCGGGTTCGGGTCCGGGACCCAAAAACCCAAAAGTTCGGTACGGACCCGAACGTTACAGTTCGGGTCCGCTCAACCATACTGATGATAGCAAATTTTGCATCTCATTTGGAAACCAAGGACCCAGAGTATGGAGGAAGAATGGAGAGATACACACTGCAAGATGCTTGAAGGCCAGCGTGAAGTTTCCACAGTCTGTGTTGATTTGGGGAGCCATGTCATCTGCTGGTGTTGGTCCACTGTGCTTCATTAAAGGGGTTGTAAAGGTTTGTTTTTTATTTTCTAAATAGGTTTCTTTAAGCTAGTGGATTGTTGGTTCACTTACCTTTTCCTTCGATTTCCCTTCTAAATGTTGTTTTTCTTTGTCTGATTTTCTCACTTCCTGTTCCTCCTCAGCAAGCTTGCCCCCATCATCCGAGCCGTTCTGACTGGGGGTTAGTCAGCGTGCTTGCCCCCTCCCTTGGGACTACATCCCTGCGGGGAGACGCTGTGAACTTACACAGGCACTGGAGGAAGGTGGATCGGCGGGCGTGTCCAAGATGCTGTAGCTCTGCCTCCTGTACCTTGTTATTATGCTATGGGGGTGCTGGGGAGGCGGGAATGGGCGTGTTAAATGGGCTGCGTGTGGTCATCCTAGCCAGAAATATAAACGAGAACTATGCTCGTTCTCGTTATGTGAGAAGACGAAAAGGCGGCACTGCACAGTCGCGATACCGCTAAGTCTCAAGGGAAATGTAGTTCCTTTGATGCCGTGACGTTGCTTTAGTGAACGCGCTCCGAAACCTGGAAGTTGAGGAGAAAATCATGAGAGGGAACGAGGAAGTGGATAAATAGCATACTAATTTAACAGGTAACTAAATATTTTAACAACTATATTCTCTCTCTCTCTCTATATATATATATATATAGCACAGAGATCATATATGGGCTAAAAACTTTTTACCTTTACAACCCCTTTAAGTCCAGGGTCGACGCAGCCGTCTACCAGGAGATTTTGAAACACTTCTTGCTTCCTTCCGCAGACGAGCTCTATGGGGATGCTGACTTCATTTTCCAGCAGGACTTGGCACCTGCCCACACTGCCAAAAGCACCAAAACCTGGTTCAATGACCGTGGGATTACTGTGCTTGATTGGCCAGAAAACCCGCCTGATTTGAACCCCATAGAGAATCTATGGGGCATTGCCAAGAGAAAGATGAGACATGAGACCGAACAATGTAGAAGAGCTGAAGGCCGCTATTGAAGCATTCTGGTCTTCCATAACACCTCAGCAGTGCCACAGGCTGATACCACGCCGCATTGAGGCAGTAATTGCTGCAAAAGTTTTTTAAAGTCAGCAGCTACAAACACTGCAGCTTCTGACTTTTAATGACACTTACCTGTCCAGGGAGCCCGCAATGTCGGCCCCCCGAGGCCGATCCGTCCATCGTATCGGGTGCCGGCGCCGCAATCCTAACTAAGGGAAACAGGCAGTGGAGCCTTGCGGCTTCACTGCCCGTTTCCTACTGCGCATGCCCCAGTCACGCGGCGCTTTGTGAATAGCCGGTTGTCTTCTGGGACGCACACAGGTCCCAGAAGGCAGCGGGCCCCATTTCCCAGGAGACAACGCAAGGGAGGCAGAAAACGAGGAGCTCTGTGGTATAGGAAGTGGCAGATCAGGAAGACTGCCTATCAACAGGCGTTTCTGGTAGGTAAAATGTTTTTTACAGATTTTAAGGAGAATGTTAATGTACCGGTAATTTTTTTTTTTAGAGTGGACCTCCGCTTTAAGGACATTAGTGCATTGACTCACTTTGCTGATTAAACCTTTTATTATTGTTTTAAAAAGCATTTTCCAAAATACTATTATTTTCCAAACAAGAGCTATGACAGCTTATTTCTAGACCCCGGTTATCTATTTCTACAGTTAGATTGTTAAAGTTGTTCAACACTGTAAACTTTTAGTACTTTTTCTGAAATATGTTATTGCTTAAGCCCCAGGAGCTGACAATCAATTTACAAACAAAAGGTACTAAAATGTTGCACTACTTCGAGAAAATAGTTCTACGTTTTGACAGAGTATATTGCTGTTTTAGCCTTAGAAATACATTAAGTGCACAAAAAGCTTAAATAGATAATAAATCTTACATAAGCCCACTGAAGTGACTAGCCTCAGGTGATACACACTTATGAACGAAACCCTTCTACATACGTTGTATCTGCTTATCTGCAGCCTTGTCTTCTCCACAGCTTTTCAACTTACAAGCCTCACATGCACATCTCAGACTGTCAATCACCTGCTATGTGATGAGAGGTTGTCTCCAAGGTGTGCCTGGTAGGTGGAAAAATAAAAATTACCCATGCAGATACAAGAGTAAGGAGAGAGAAGATGGGATCCACACTTATGCCGCGTACACACGACCGTTTTTCATGATGAGAAAAATTAAATTTTTTAATTTGGTCATTAAAAACTATTGTGTGTAAGCTCCAGAGCATTTTTCGCGACGTGAAAAATTGGCATTAGAAATTCGGAACATGCTTTATTTTTTCTCGTCGTTTTTCACATTGTCGTTTTTCTTGTCGTGAAAAACGGCCATGTGTAGGCTTTAACGACGTGAAAAATATTTGCATGCTCAGAAGCAAGTTATAAGACGGGAGCGCTCGTTCTGGTAAAACTAGCATTCATAATGGAGATAGCACGTACGTCACGATGTAACGGACTGAAGAGCATGAGGCTGAAAAGCGCGAATCGTCTTTCACCAAACTTTACTAACACGAGGATCAGCAAAAGCAGCCCAAAGGGTGGCGCCATCCGAATGGAACTTCCCCTTTATTGTGCCGTCGTACATTTTGTACGTCACAGCGCTTTGCTCAAGCATTTTTTTTTCACGATAGTGTGTAGGCAAGGCAGGCTTGAGAAGAATCACATAGAGAAAAACGTTTTTTTTTTCAATGACATTAAAAACGGTCGTGTGTATGCGGCATTAGTGCTATGGACTGAGGCAAGTGCACACTATATGAGGATATGCTTTGTTCATTTTTAATTTCAAAGGTATATGCTATTTTAATTATTTTATTACGGAAATATATATTAATTATGAAAGTTTGTACCAAAAGGCTGAATTCTTGTAGAGACCACCTATTTCCACAATAAATTTGATTAAGCTGTATTGTATGGAAATATATTTTGGCTTTATTTATTTGAAGCATAACTATTTTTTTTTTTTAATAATTGTTCCTCTAGCGTTAAACAAAAAAAAAGAACAGAAAAAAAAACAAAAAAAAAACAGCAATACTGACATTTAAGCTGCAATACTCATTCTTAATTGAGATTTGTCCCCTGCAGTCCTTTGAGATCTCAGTCCCTTGAGATACAGACACAATTTGAATTCAAATCGTTTTCAAATAGTTTTCGAATAGTTTTTGAATAGTTTTCAAATTCAAATTCAAATAATTTTCAAATTCGAATTTGAAAATGTTTCCAATTTCCAAAGAGAATAAAAAATAATAGAAAATAAATGAATAGAATAGAAAAAAAAAAGATAATTGAATAGAAAATAATATAACAGAAAAAAATAAAATAAAATATAATAGAGTAAAACAGAACAAAATAGAATAGAAAATAAAAGAACAGAATAGACTAGACTATAATAGAAACAAATAGAATAGAATAACATATAAAGAATATAACCATCTTCTGAAATTTTAAGTTAAAAATAAATAAATTTGAATACATAAGAAAATAATAGAATAGAGAAAAAGAATAGAATATAATAAAATAGACTATAATAGAATAGAAAACAATAGAATAGAAAGAATCTAAAATAACAGAATTGTATAGAAAAAAAAAACAACAGATTAGAATAGAAATGAATAGAAAGAATATAACCATTTTTAGGAAAATTCAAATTTCAAATAGAATAAATTTGAATTTGAAAAGAAATAGAATAGAAAATAATAGAATATAAAATAAAATAGTAGAATAGAAAACAATAGAATAGAATAAATACATGGAAAAATAATATAATAAAAAAAACAATAGAATAGAATAGAATAGAATAGAAAGAATATAACTATTTCCCAAAATTCAAATAGAATCAATTTGAATTTGAATAGAATAGAAAATAATAGATTAGAATAGCAAGATGGTATATTCATTCTATTCTATTCTATTTTGTTGTGTTTTTCTATACTGGTGTGTTCTTTTCTATTCTATTCTACTCTATTATTTCCTATGCTCTTCAAATTCAAATTGATTTTATTTGAATTTTGGAAAATGGTTATATTATTTATATTCTAGTCTATTCTATTCTTTTTTTAAATCTATTATTTTCTATTCTATTCAAATATCAGCAGATGGTTATAATCGTTCTATTTTATTCTATTCTTTTTTTATTCTATTCTATTCTTTTCTATTCTATTCCATTCTATTATGTTCTTTTATTTTCTATCCTATTTTGTTTCGGTTTTACTCTATTATATTGTATTCTTTTAATTTCTGTTATATTCTTTTCTATTTTTTTCTATTCTATTCCTTTATTTTCTATTCTATTTTATCCTCTTTGGAAATTGGAAAACTATTCAAATTCGAAAACTATTCGAAATCGAAAACTATTTGAAATCTATTTGGAAACCTTTTGAGGCCAAATGTAGGACTCGGCCCCACCCCCATATGCCTGCATCATTGGATTTGAGCCAAGGGAGCCAAGGTCTGCGCTGCTATCAATCTATCCAATCAAGAGCCGAGAACCCCGGGCAGAGGGGTATAGCGCGTCTCTGCCCGGAGTTCGAATGCAGGCAGATGAGTAAAACGGGGGGGGGGGGGGGGTTCGGTCCATGTCAGAAGTTTTTTTCACCTTAATGCATAGGATGCATTAAGGTGAAAAAACACAAGGGTTTACAACCCCTTTAAGTTTAGATATGTTTGTGAGACTCCCAATTCTGAAACATCAATGGATTCGTATGTTGTGTGTAAGAGTATGGTTTCTATTGATTTAGTAAAGATTTACAGCTTTGCTCTATATGTGATTCAGAATTCACTGCAATGTTATGCCTCCAAAAGCCTCATTTAGTCTCCACAGTGCCTTGAAAAAATATTTATACCCCTTGAAATTTTCCACATTTTGTCATGTTACAATTAAAAACTTAAATGTTTTTTATTGGGAATTTGTGTGATAGACCAACACAAAGTGTCACATAATTATTTTTCCATTTATATATGTTTGTTTCACTTATATTCCAGCTTTGAGATATCAGTTGGGATATCGGTTGGAATTTCACATTGTTTCAGAGATTCACTGTTATCAATCACATTGGGTTGCGCTTTTTTGATCTCTTTTTTCCATATGTTTTGAGTCCTTTTCAGGCTAATTGAATAGCAGCACCCACCCGTCAGGTGAAGGTCATACCATTCACCCTTTTCTCACACATTTAGAGCATTATACTTAATTTGTGTTTTAACACATTTAAGTTTTAAATTATGTATTTAATTTTGTCACTGTTTAAGGCAGCGCTGGATTTTTTCCATTTACTATTTGATCTTTCCAGAAAAGCATTATCTAGCAGCCACCGATTTTGGGAGTTTTAAATTCCTTTCACATTTTAATAATTTTTGTGGTAAATTCTCTCTAGTAATATGGATATCTTTGAATATCATAAAAATAGGAGAATCAACCCGGATGAAGTCTTTAATCAGACTAGTACTGAGACAGACAGTATCCGTGGTATTTTTATGCGACTTGTGCACACGTCCTGGGACATAATTTTTTTGGAGAGATATCTCCAAGAAAAAATGATCCCTAGAAGCCTTAGATGGCATATCCATCCAGATAAAGGAGCTAAGGAGATAAAAGAATGGTTTTTATACTTCAATGGAGTGGGTTTGGCCTTTTTGGATCTTTTGGTCAACAGATAAAGAGCCAAAGTCGCTAAGTTACAACAAGAAATTAGTGAGATTAAGGAAAAGCTCATTCCTATGAGTAAGGAGGGGCTTTACCAAGTCTACACTAAAGAACTAAAGCCCCGTACACACGATCGGATAACCTATGGATTTTCGTCCGATGGATTTGTCCATCGGAAATCCGATGAAACTGTTTTTCATCAGTCTTGGCCACACACCATCAGTCAAAAAACCGACCGTTCCAAACACGGTGACGTAAAACACTCCGATGAGCCGAGAAAAATTAAGTTTAATGCTTCTGAGCATGCGTCGACTTGATTCTGAGCATGCGTGGGTTTTTTAACCGATGGACTTGCCCATAGACGATCGGAAATTCCCATCGGTTTTTTATCCATCGGAAAATTTTAAAACAAGTTCTATTTTTTACAACCGATGGAAAAAAGACCGATGGGTACCATACACGATCGGTTGGTCTGATGAAAACCATCCATCGGACGGTTTTCATCAGTCAAACCGATCGTGTGTACGGGGCTTAAGAGAAATAATGGCAGAGGAAGAGCAGAGAATAAAAAAACGAAAGAAATACCTCAGAGATGTGGAGGACTATAAGTCCCACAATGTTTTTAAATGGCAAGAGATCTACAGGGAAATGTACATACAGCCCTCACAAACTGCCAGTATGGACAGTAGTGATGGTACTTGTGGTCCACCATTGCCCCAGCCCGTGGAAATTTCCAGACTTGGTGCTGTTATTTCATCCCCAAAACAAAGGGATTTGGGGCCACCAGGTGGAGGGAACAATCGGGGACCACAACAACCAAAAAAGAGGGTAGAATACCATCAGACCAAACCAAATAATGGATGGCGGAATCCTCAACAATATCCCCATGGTAATCAATATTTTCAGCCTAATCAGAGTAGGAATTGGGGGGATAATTCATATCCAGGTACTTTTAGAGGGAACAGACCCCCCACAACTCCAAGAAATCACCATATTCCTACCCTCAGGGAAGACAGCACAACATGGAATATAATGGAAGATACGAGGACCCTTCCCAAAGAAGACCTCAAGAACAATACTATAGAGATGAATCATTCTCATCTCCAGGGGCCTCATGGAGATATGAAGTCCCTGTAGATAATAGATATGGTTCCCTACAGGATTATTATGAGGATGTAGATGATTATGTAGGATATCAACCTGACTCTCTGGGACCACCCAGAGATAATGAGAGATTGGCCCGCCCGACGGGGGTTCCCCCAGGAGCAGCCCCATTAAGAACTAAGATTAGCAATAACTTCTTTGGAAAAGGCCAACGAAAAAAGGAAGGTTAAGAGAGGATGCATGGGAGGGAGGCGGTACCACTCCAAAGAAAAGGAAAATCTAAACTGTGCCAGCATCTTTAATCTGAGTGGTGAACAACTAACAGACTCAGAGAAAATCACTCTAAATCAGGGTCTCAAATTTGCCCCTGATAAATCGCTAAATAAATTTCATACGTTTTTGAATGTTCAGAAATATATTAGACGATTAAATATTAAGAGACATTTTCTATCTATTTCGAATGATCACCAAGTTGTTAATACAGGGAATGTTCAGACAAAAGGTACAGGTTTTAGGAATGCTTCATTGTTCAATCCTCCTCTAGTAAACCCGCCCCCAGTGTTACTGTGTTTAAAGATTTAGTCCTGAAGGACTTGCGAAATGCCCATTTTCGTAAAGCTACTCAGGAAAAAATTCAGCAGGGTATAGAGTCCTTATGTTCAAATAAAAACGTAATTATCAGACCGGCAGATAAAGGGGGGGGGATTGTCCTGCTAAAGAAGCAGGACTATCTTGAACAAATGGATCATCTCTTATCGGATAGAGAGACCTATATACTTCTTAAAAAAGATCCCACTAATGCATACAAAAAATTGCTCAAGAGTATAGTACAAGAGGGATATAGGAAGGGCATCATAGATCTTAAGGAGCAGGAATATCTAATCCCATTGGTCCCTAAGATGCCTATAATATATTACATTCCTAATGTCCACAAGGACCCCATCCGCCCACCAGGTCGTCCCATAGTGAGTGGAATCGACTCCCTGACATCTCGGATTGGGAAATTCATAGATTTCTATCTCCAACCGTTGGTATCTAAGACACCTGCTTTTTTGAAGGATTCCACTCAAATTATTAATTAAATCTCCCAGTTTGAAGTGGGGCAAGACGTCCTGCTAGTCACAGCGGACGTCTCCTCACTCTACACCATCATCCCGCATGAGTTGGGATATCATGCTGCTGAATATTTCCTAACTAAAGACTGAGGAAACCCATCCGGGATTTCATATTGGGACTTTTATGTTTCGCTATGGAACATAACTACTTTTATTATAACGGACAGCACTATTTACAACAAACGGGAGTGGCAATGGGGGCTAAATTCACCCCCAGCGTCGTTAACCTCTTCATGTCATTGTGGGAGAATGACAACTTACTAATGGGGAAAGACTCCAGATTGATTTTTTGGAGGCGCTATATAGACGACGCCTTCTTCCTTTGGAGAGGGAATGCAGAGTCGCTACATTTATTTATGTCCCGATTAAATACTAATCATTGGGGCATCAGGTTCACCTATGAACATAGTAGTTTGTCGGTTAACTTTTTGAACTTGGTCATTTTTAAGGAGAATGACCAACTTTCCACAAAGAGTTTTTTTAAGCTGAGTGATCGTAATGGGAATATCCCGATCGGGAGTTGCCATCACCCCAATTGGTTGGAGGAAGTTCCCAAAGGACAGTTTCTAAGGATGCGCAGGAACTGCTCATCATTAGAGGATTATCATACACAGGCGACCATCCTCAGTGACCGATTTAAAGAAAAGGAATATGATCCTGCAGTCCTGAATAAAGAAGTAACAGATGTCTCCTTTCGGGATAGAAGTAGTCTACTAGCTCCTAAAGTTAAAAATATTCCGGCAAATAACAAATTTGAATGGTCTTTTTTCACTACATTTTCTTCTCAATACTGGTGGATCAATAAGATTTTTAAAAAACACTGGGATGTTCTGAAAAATGACAGGATCTTGGGACCAAAATTGCCGGATAAACCAAATATCATTTATAGAAAGAATCAAACTTTGAAGGATACTCTGGCTCCTAGTATGGTTAACCCTCCAGAAAAGATGAGTATGTTACCAAATTTGAAAGGTTTTTTCCCTTGCAAGAGGTGTAAAGTTTGCAAAACCTCAAAAACCATCAAAACATCTTCCTTCACATCTCATGTTACATCTAAGGAATATAAGATAAAAGAGTTCATCACCTGCAGTACAGTAGGGGTTATTTACCTGGTGAGATGTCCATGTCGTCTGCAATATATAGGAAGGACTACAAGACCACCTAATGTCAGAATTGGTGAACATTTGTCTAACATTAGAAGAGGCTTTGTAGGACACAGCGTGTCTAAACACTTCCGCCTATTTCACCAAAGGGATCCATCCCTTTTGGAAGTCATTGCTATAGAAAAATATATTCCCCATTGGCGGGGTAGCAATTTGAAAAGGCAAATTTCCCAGAGAGAAACGAGATTAATCTATGACATGCAGTGTTATAGCCCCTGGGGGCTTAACATTGAATGGGACATAAATTGTTACATTGACAACCGATGATTACTTGTTTTTTTCTCCCATTTATTGATCCTTAGTTCTTTTACATATACATTTTAGGTTTGGTTTGAGATTATCAATGTTGCCTTGTAAGAATTCATTCATACTTATGAGGTTCCCAACACCATAGATCCCTTAGCAGATGGACAGTGGGTTGGATTGTCAGCAGCATTTATATACATCTAGATGCGATTAATTGGTAGAATTCTATAGTACATTTCCTTCCTTTACCAAGCTGATATTTTTGATGTATGTGTCAGCAGAAGATGTGACGTTGTTTCCTTTAGATAAGGGCACCAGATCCCTTCTTTATTCTGGTGTCTTTTTCTGTAGGGAATATTCACGCCGCACTTTTTTCCTTGGTCTTTTTACATAACCTTAATTTGGTTATATTAAACATTAAAAAAAAACGTTTTATTTGTGATGGGATAAATTTATATGTTTACAGGCAATTTTATTAACTTTTGATAATGTGCCGAGACCCTATTTTATGATTCGTATATTATTGGTTATTCGATTGCTGTTGGTTATTTTATTAGCTAACTGTGTTTAATTTTGTTAGCTAACTGTTTTTGGTTCAGCGGTGTGAGTGACACTGGTTGATTTAGTTATTAATTCACTTCCTGTGTCACTCCCACATCAAGGAGGTATTTAAACGTGATGATGGGCGTCGGAACTTCCGCCTCCATTCCCAGTAGAATCCTTATATGGGGAAACATGTAGGGTGGAGCCACAAGTCTCTGACACCATCACGTTCCAGCCAGCTGGTGCTAACCACGGCTGTTTTTGAAAATGTGTCTCTGTTCCATGGATGTCAGTGTTTTATGAAGCCTGTGCAATAAATACGTTTTTTATGAAGAAATACTGCACCATGAGGATCTTTTCTTCTTCCTTCTCTTTGGTAATTGACTGCTGACTTCTGGATGCTGATCTCCACTTGCTGTATGTGGAAAATGTGAGTTATATAAAACACAATACTCACCATACGTCAAGCGAAAGATTTTTGAAGTGCTCGCAGTCTGTGGGATTCAGCTCCAAAGTGACCGCCTCCGGAATTACCAATCGATCCATGTGTGGTGAACACAGGAAAAAGATCGTGTGAAGGCAGGTCGGCCTAGTCCTGAGCCCAATATCATCTTATATCTGGTAAGCAAGCCATTTATTTACTATTGGATGTGAAGCTCATACTATCAACCTGTCTGAGTATTACGCTTTCCGCCGCATAGGAATTCCTTCATGGCAACAATCCTATATATGTCATCTCTGGACTAGTCTCCCATAGATATTACATCATATGGACTTTTATCAATTGAGAGTTTTATGTCATAAGTTTTATTTATTTTTTTGATCAATTTATCTTTTTCCATTTATATATGTTTGTTTCACTTATATTTCAGCTTTGAGATATCGCTTGGGATATCGGTTGGAATTTCACATTGTTTCAGAGATTCACTGTTATCAATCACATTGGGTTGCGCTTTTTTGATTTATTTTTTCCATATGTTTTGAGTCATTTTCAGGCTAATTGAATAGCAGCACCCACCCGTCAGGTGAAGGTCATACCATTCACCCTTCTCTCACACATTTGGAGCATTATACTTAATTTGTGTTTTAACACATTTAAGTTTTAAATTATTTATTTAATTTTGTCACTGTTTAAGGCAGCGCTGGATTTTTTCCATTTACTACATAATTGTGAAGTGGAAGGAAAACGATAAATGGTTTTCCTTTTTTTTTTTTATTGATATGTGTAAAGTGTGGTGTGCATTTGTATTCAGCCCCCTTTAATCTGATACTCCTAACTAAAATCTAGTGGAACAAATTTCCTTTAGAAGTCACCTAATTAGTCCACCTATGTGTAATTTGATCTCAAGTATAAATACAGCTGTTCTGTGAAGCCCTCAGAGGTTTGTTAGAGAACATTAGGGAACAAACAGCATCATGAAGGCCAATAAACACATCAGAGAGGTCAGGGATAAAGTTGTGGAGAAGTTTAAAGCAGGGTTAGGTTATAAAAAATATCCCAAGCTTTGAGCATCTCACGGAGCACTGTTCAATCCATCACCTGAAAATGAAAAGAGTATGGCACAACTGCAACCCTACCAAGACATGGCTGTCCACTAAACTGACAGGCTGGGGCAAGGAGAGCCATAATCAGAGAAGCAGCCAAGAGGCCCATGGTAACTCTGAAGGAGCTGCAGAGAGCCACAGCTCAGGTGGGAGAATCTGTCCACAGGACAACTATTAGTCATGCACTCCACAAATCTGGCCTCTATGGAAGAGTGACAAGAAGAAAGCCACTGTTGAAAGAAAGCCATAAGAAGTCCTGTTTGCAGTATGCAAGAAGCCATGTGGGGAACACAGCAAACATGTGGAAGAAGGTGCTCTGGTCAGATGAGACCAAAATTGAACTTTGTGGCCTAAAAGCAAAATGCTATGTGTGGCAGAAAACTAACATTTCACATCACCCTGAACATACCATCCCAACTGTGAAACATGGTGGTGGCAGCATCATGTTGTGGGGATGCTTTTCTTTAACAGGGACAGGGAAGCTGGTCAGAGTTGATGAGAAGATGGATGGAGCCAAATACAGGGCAATCTTAGAAGAAAACCTGTTAGAGTCTGCAAAGGACTTGAGACTGGGGCAGAAGTTCACCTTCCAGCAGGACAACAACCCTAAAAATGCAACCAGAGCTACAATGGAATGGTTTAGATCAAAGCATTTCTATTTGTTAGAATGGCCGAGTCAAAGTCCAGATCTAAATCCAATTGAGAATCTTCGGAAAGACTTGCCACAGGTGCATAAGGCACTAAAAAGAGTACAACTTGGTACAGCACTCAGCCCTGTCCAGTGGCAGCAAACTTCAGCCTGCCATCGATTTTGACAGGCTGCAGGCAGCAGGGATAGATGCCTGTGCCGTCCTAGCGTACAAGAATGCTTGGATTGTAGGTACAGAAATTAGATGGGATTGTACAGACAAAGGCCTCATGCACACTGGGCATTTTTTTCAGCCTGTAAAAGTACCTCTATGTAAGCCAATGCACATATAGGCATTTACAGGTTTTTATTAGAAGAGAACCGTTTACACCAAAAGTGCATTCAGGAGAGGAGTGTCTTTCTACAGCAAATAATTTGGAAAGTTGTGATTAACTCCATATCATTAGAAATGCTATTTAATCACAAAATATTGGTGCAGAATTAAAAAAAATTGATGTGCGCCTCTTAAGTGTTTGGATTTAACGTGAAGAAAAGGTGGCAACCCTAACTACCTTGGTCTTGAAGGTAATAGATGAACATTTAGTGACAAACAGCTCTTATGTAGGCTGAGGCAGAATATGGTCCAAGAAAGAATCACTGTCTGTTCCATAACCCAGTTCTCTATAGCATGATATTCTTTTCTTTTATATGGGGCATTCAGAAAAAAAAACTGATACAGGTAAAATGGTTTTCATTGTTTGTCATTTTGTTATAAGCATTTTCAAGGTTTCCTCATATTCGTTAGTGCTCTGGAACATATGGTGTAAGAGTTTGCATTTTATTATGAAAAAAATAAAATAAAGATAATATACAAAAAAATCTTGACTATTATAGAATACGTAACAATGAGATATTTGATATGGTCTT
Organism: Rana muscosa; assembly: GCA_029206835.1. Lineage (NCBI taxonomy): Eukaryota > Metazoa > Chordata > Amphibia > Anura > Ranidae > Rana > Rana muscosa. The sequence goes on along the minus strand of CM055117.1, from coordinate 541,047,304 downwards.
AGACATCTGTTTGGAAGAGACCAGAAAAATACATTTAACAATTTTCTGAAAAAAGTACTGTTTAATTGATAGCAAGACAAGGAAATTGCATCTTATGCCGCATAAACACGGTCTGAATTTTCGATGGGAAAAGTCTGATGGGACCTTTTCATCGGAAATTCCGACCGTGTGTATGCCCCATCGGACATTTCCCGTCGGAATTTCCGAGGGACTTAGATAGAGAGCAGGTTCTCTATTATTCCGACTGAGTTTTGCCCGTGGCAAAGTCCGGCCGTGTGTACGTGGCATTACAAGAAACTAAGGTTTGAAGATGCACACTTTAAATAGTGTAGTGGTAAATATTTTTCAGCTGTCAGATATTACTAATAAACATATTTTAAGGTACCAAAATATAATGAGTACTTGCTTTTTTATATCAGCTGTAATTTTGCTAGCTCTGATTTTTGGAAATAAAACCAGCCTGTAAAGCAATTAATAGGTATTTTGGTACAAGTGACACTGAAATGGTTAAGCCATGGGTGCACACCTGGCTTGTGCCCGAGCAGGAACCCTTGCTAATGACCATTTTCTGCCAGACACAAGGTTTGTTTCTTTCTTTCTCTCTCTCTTTTTAAAATCACATTTTATTTCCACACCAGCTGCTTAGGCTTGGAGACAGATTGGAAGATCAGTTATCACAGCAGTGAATGAATCTAATTTTTCAATATCATTTGAGATAATTCTATATTCATTGTCGATGTTGGAAATAGCTCTGGATCATTGCCAAGGAGTTAACTTTGACTTTTCAGACTTTGGAACGTCCTATATAAACAGCCAGTAATTAAAAGCATTCGTAGATCTGTATCACAGTGTTATATGAAAGCGGTTCCAGCTTTCCTAGTCATATGAAGTTAATGCATTTGATAAAATCACAGAGGGAAAGCATAATTTGGAGGAAGGAGAGGTGGAACATGAGTTTGCATACCCAACATATCAAATGGACAAAAAGGGACATTTAAGATTTGTAAAAACAAACACAGACATTTGCTATGTATTTTTCTTGCACCATATTCCCAAACCTGTGAATGTGAAGACTTGTATTCAGCACAATTCTGATAGTTAACATGCAAACCTTCATAACAGAAATGACAAAAAGCTTAAGATTAAGGCTGGGTTCACATATGAGCCACATGCGGCTCACAGCAGGGGTTCGGTGCGTCCTGGTTCACCGTTTCAGGTCCGATTTCAGCCAGAATTTTGGGCTGAATTTGGACCTAAAACTGGCCAGAAGACGCACAGCGTTTTTGTGCAAATTGAACCGGATCCTCTGCAGACATACAGAATGTGAACCGGCTCCATAGAGAGCCGGTCAAAATCTCCTGCTATTGCGAATTGGATGCGGGGAACCCACATCCAATTCGCAATGGTGTGAACCCAGCCTTAAACAATACAAAGTAGTACTGAAGAATAAAATAATACTGGGGGGCGTGGCTACCCGCTGAGCAAGATGGACGTGTAACTACACAGCTCCTGCACCGACCGGAATACTGAGCAGCATCCCCGCTATTCTGATAGCCTACAGCGCCCACAAATCTTACCAGATTGCCTCGCTAATAACCCAGAATGTCCGGAACGACCCGCAAACGGAAAGAGTTTCGTCAGCCTAAAAAACTGACAGATTTCTTCACGCTGCCGAATATCCAAGATGGCGCCCACGAGATTATTCAGGGAACATCTGCGGCCTATACAGATCTTCCGGACGCTGGTGGACTGGAAATATCTTCACATCCTCACTCCCCTGATGCCTCTCCATCATCCCTCACTTCCTCCGCCGGCAACAGCCCTGCTAAATCGCGGATGCGACTGGATGCAGATTCGGCAGCAAACGAGGTGAGCCCTATATCTGATCACATCCCAGCCTCTCCATCCCCCATCGCGGCCTTCCCCACCACAGACCAGCCTGTACTAGACACTACCATGAAGGAGATGCTCATCTCCCTTCACAGATCCTTTCAGAATGACATCTCCACCATGTTCACCAGATTCTCATCACAAATGCACTGGATGGGACAGAAAATGCACCTAGTAGAAAAACAAATGGGGCAGATGACTGAAACCGTAAATGACCTTTTAGATGCCCATGACCATACTCAAGAAGAACAGCAATGGATGAGGGCCAAGATGGCGGACCTCGAGGACAGGTCCCGCCGTAATAATGTAAAACTCAGAGGGATCCCTGAATCAGTACTGCCGCATGACCTTAACGCATACGCCAGGAAATTGATTTCCACGATCTTACCAGATCTCACCCCCATGGAAACTATCATCGATCGAATCCACCGCCTTCCCAAACCCCCGCACCTCCAAGCGGAAGTGCCACGAGATGTCCTTATGAGGATACACTTTTTTCACGCCAAAGATCAGCTCCTCCTGAAGTCGAGACACCTCGGTCAACTTCCAGCCCCATACACCAATATCCAACTATAGGCTGACCTTTCACAGCATACCCGCCAGATGAGGAGACAACTTAACACCATTACAAACCGCTTAACAACCACAATATTCCCTATCAATGGGGCTTCCCTACTAAGATCATAATCACCAAAAATGGGGTTAAACACCACATCTCCACAATAGAAGAAGGCCTCAAACTACTCAACCTGTGGGGAATTATCCCTGAACCTCCTCTACCAGCACAACCTAGCCGCAGGAGGAACACCCAATCCTCTGATGAACGCCGCTTTGGCGGTATGCATTGACCCCACTAAGAATGGCGGGGTTACACATGACCCATATTTTCAAAGCCTCCGGCCAGATGCCTTGCTTGGTGCTAATTGCTCCACGAACTCACACCCCACAACAACACAGCAGTCCCGTTTTTGATTGACTGCTGTCAGTTTTGCTGTATTCCTGTTTACCCCTCTCTGCGCACTCCCGTTTATATCTTTTGTTTTTCTTTTTCCGGTTTTCTTATCCCTTATCCTTTCCCCCCGAGAGCACACAACAGTCCGGACAAGTGCACCTAACCCTCTGGAACCTCCTGAGTAGCCGAACGTGTCCACAAAACTGTGAGTAATGCTTACCTTCTTTAGACATCTACACTTAAATCCAAAATGCCAAAATTCCTATCACTAAACGCCAAAGGATTGAATCATCCAGCGAAAAGAGCTTCTCTGTGGCGCACTGCACAAAAGTCTAAATGTGACGTTTTATGTGTTCAAGAAACACACTTTAAAAAATCTGCAGAACCGCATTGTACCAACAAAAATTTTAGCCACATCTACCAAGCCCCAGGTCCCACCAAGAAGAATGGAGTTATGATAGCAATCAAAAACTCAATAAACTTCATACTCCATGACAGTTTAAATGACAGGGATGGGAGATACCTAGCTCTGGACTGTACAATGGACAATACCAGATACACTATTGTCAATGTGTACGAGCCCAATACCAGACAAATCAGATTCCTTTCGAAACTGATGTCCACAATCACCAAATTTCGCCAAGGTAATCTCATCATATGTGGAGACTTCAACATTGCTCCAGACAACTCCTTGGACACCTCTTCCCGCAATAGGAGCCGTGTCTCGCCTATGGGACATTTCCTCAGGAACAATGATCTGTACGATGTGTGGAGATGCCATCACACCTCGGAACGAGACTACTCATTCTTCTCCCACAGGCACAATTCCTATACCAGGATTGACTACTTTCTTGTTGACAAATGGACTCTGCCCAAAATATCTGAATCATCTATTGACACAATCACATGGTCGGACCATGCACCTGTATCGATCGTCATTGATACTTTACCATCTTCCCCACGTACGAAAATCTGGAGAACCAACGCCTCGATCCTACAATCACCCGAACACTCAACCTACATTAGTAAACATTTGGAAGAATTCTTTGATCTAAACCAAGGCTCCACATCAAACAACACTATACTTTGGAATGCCCATAAGGCATTTGTTAGGGGGATTCTTATCCAAATTGGAGCTACAGAGAAGAGGAGGAGATCACAGCGTCTTGACACCCTCACTTCCCAAATTAAAAATACTGAAGCCCAGAACCAGAAACATCCTGACACTAAACATAAGGAACAGTTAGTACTTCTCAGACAGAAACTTAGAAACGTATTATTAGAATCCTATAATAGAGCTCAAAAACGATTTAAAGCTAATTACTACTCCACAGGTAATAAAGCTGGGAAAGCCATGGCGCTTAGAATTAAAGGCCACCACACTAAAACTAAAATCTCCCATCTTTATCATCCCTCTACTAAACAAAAACTGATAGACCCCCAAGCCATAGCAGATGCGTTTAGCCACTACTACAAGACACTGTATAATCTGAAAGATGATACTACTATTGCCCAACCATCCATAGAAGATATAGAATCTTTCTTGCACGAAATTAATCTTCCCACTGTATCCCCTGACCAATTATTAACGCTGAATGCCCCATTCACGCCACTAGAAATTCTAGATGTAATTGCATCCCTCCCATCCAACAAATCCCCTGGTCCTGACGGCCTCACCGGGGAATATTATAAACGATTCAGCACTGTTCTAGCACCATTCTTGTCGCAAATGTGTAATGAAGCTGCCTCCTCCTCTTCTCTCCCACAGGAAATGTTAAATGCCTTAATAATTACCCTGCCGAAGCCGGGGAAGGAACCTACCTCACCACAAAATTTCCGTCCTATTTCGCTCCTCAATATTGACACGAAAATTTATGCTAAGCTCTTAGCAATGAGGTTAGTAAACATTATGCCATCACTGATGCACCCGGATCAATCTGGATTCACGAAAGGCAGGCAAACATTTGATGCAACCCGTAGAATCATTAATATAATCCACAACGCGGACGCGGCCAGAACGCCTTCTCTGCTTCTGTCACTGGATGCAGAGAAGGCGTTCGATAGAGTTAACTGGGCATATCTCCAAGCCACACTCCGAAAGTTTGGCCTTCAAGGGCACATTTTCTCTGCAATAATGGCCCTATACACAAAACCTTCAGCTCAGGTGTACACATCTGAAATGCTGTCTAAACTATTTCCAATCTCGAACGGAACCCGCCAAGGTTGCCCCCTTTCACCTCTTATTTTTAATCTAGTGATGGAACCCCTCGCCGAACATATTAGAGCAAACACTTCCATCTCTGGCTTTAAAATTGGTTCATTAGAACATAAGATAAATTTATTTGCCGACGACGTTATACTCATGGTCACCAACCCTATATCCTCCCTGGCTTCGGTACAATCTGTATTGCAAAAATTCAGTGATATTTCTTATTATAAGGTGAACAAAACAAAGTCCCACATTCTAGACCTTGGATTAGATGCTATCACCAGCAACCTCCTGCGGAATTTCTACCCATACCCATGGGCAGCCACAGGTATAACGTATCTGGGAATAACACTTACTAAATCTACCAAGACTCTTTTCAATAGTAACTACATTGAAGCTAAACAAATGCTGATTACAGAAACTACTAAACTATCAAGATTTGAATTTTCCTGGTCAGGTAGATTAGCTGCTTTTAAAATGCTCATTCTTCCTAGGCTGCTTTACATATTCCGCACTCTTCCTATTCCACTAACTTCCTCATACCTTAAATCTCTCCAATCCGTTATACAACAATTCATATGGCAAGGTAAAAAACCCAGATGTAGTCACCCTAAAGCCATTAAACACAAACTGGCAGGAGGAATGGGATACGTAGATATCAAGGATTACTACCTGGCTTCCATTTTGTCTCAAATGACAGAGTGGGTCGCCGATCGCCCAACCACATTATGGGGTAACATTGAAAATATTATGACCCCTGGTCATAACCTCAAAGATTGGCTATTCAGTTCCACAATAACCCAACCTCACCTCCACTTGTACTCACCGACTATCCGAGCATCGGTTCAGGCCTGGAAAACACTACACTCCACAAAATGGTATCATATACCTACCAAACGACTACAAATACCTGTCCAAACACTAAAACTATTATCGCCCGACCTGACTATACCCAAATGGATACTTAATCAAACAACAGACACCGCAGACCTTAGGACTAAGATTATACATAAAACCTTTGCCCAAATCCAATCTACATTACATGCACCAAATCTAGATTTCTTCAATTGCTATAGGATTCAACAATGTCTCACAGCACACCCAAACTTAGAAGGAGAATTGCCACTCAAACTGTGGAACTACTTCTTCTACACTACTACACCTACCAAAGGCACTTCCCTAATCTATTCTACACTGCAGGAGAAAAATACCTTCCATAAATCCAAACCATACACGGACTGGGAAAGAGATTTGAACATACAGATTTCTGATCGACAATGGCAAACAGCCTTGAAGTCAATATATAAATCCACTAGCTGCACTTCTCTATGGGAATTAACTCATAAAATCCATCTAAGATGGTACCTGACACCACAGAGAATGGCCAAATTTCGATCCCACCCATCACCCGACTGCTGGAGGAATTGTAACCAGTTAGGTACTCTTCTCCACGTGTTCTGGTCATGCCCAGGATTAACAACACTGTGGACCGAAGTAGAACGCATCATACAAGATATATGCCATACTCCTTTTACACTTACTCCACAATTAGCTATACTGAATATAAATACCGAATTACTACCGCCACATTTCCGATTAATCATTACTCACATACTCCTAGCAACCAGACTACTCATAACCAGAAACTGGAAAACGAATGTCTCCCCAACTTCGAATGAAGTCATAGCCTTGGTCCACTCTCACTACGCTTATGAATCAATCTTTTCAAAGGGGAAGTCATCATATTCTAAAATCTATAATCTATGGCTCCCCTGGACTCAATGGTACGCTAAAAAGCTTACCTGATACACTCCTGATTAATAGACCTACCATATTGCTCTCTACTCCCCTCCCCTCCCCTCCCCTCATTCCTTTACCCCCTCCCACCCCCCCTTTTTTCTCCTTTCTCTTTTCTCTTCTTTCTTTGTTTTGTTGTTTACTTTACCCTACTTTATTCTAGTTCTCACATCGTTCAAACAGTTGTATACGATGCTCTCTGAATGCATATGCATTCACATGTACACTCAAGATAGTATGAATACTTTAGACATGTACTATCTTATGCACAAACTCATACTTGACAGTCTACATTCTCCATTGTTGTTTCACTTCCATATCCCACCACAGGTTGTTAATAACGCTTTCGCTTTATGAGCTACTTCCTAAACCTTCACAGACACTGCTGGAGGGTGGAGTTTCGTTATTTACCCCTAGATGCAGAATGTTCCCATTAGGGGTGTCTAGGGTTTGGGGACCTCACAGACCACCTTACCTTCACCATCTATTATAGTCATGCAATTTAACCATTTTTGACAACTTGACATGATGTATATATTTATCAATATGTATCCAATATCAAGTGTGATGTATGATGCTATCTGTTCATTTTATTATCAATACTTTCAATAAAAACTATTGAAATAAAAAAAAAGAATAAAATAATACTGAATAATATTAAGGGGTACTATATGTTTTATAACAAAGAGCTTTTAAAAACATTCATAGGAAAATGAACAGAATGGTGCAAAAATGTTCCCGTATACGGAGCACAAATGATTGTAATAGTGAACCTTAGGAAGCTGTCGTATCAGCTTGAAGGAATCCAGCAGGCTGGAAGGTTTCATCAGATGTCCTATTTATTTCTGCTGATAAAGCATCAAGAAAATGAGATGCTGCTTCCTAGGCTATTGTGTGGAGATTACCCAGCAAGAAAGTTGAAGGAAGGCTTGCTGAAGGGTCAAATCCTCAGTTTCTGTACAATCAAATCCCTTTGAATAATGTTTTGCAATATTTTGTATGTAGCACACCCCTCGTAAGAGTTGCTGATGTTCGGATCCCCACTGCTGCACAGCCAGTCACTTAGCATTTCTTTCACTTGCTAAGACACAGAAATCAGTCCTTGGCTTGTTTTTGTTTCTTTATTAGGGGATGATAACTTGGATGGGGTAGGGAAATATGGGATGCCCAACTTAAAAAAAATTCCAGAACACAGACAAATAGGGAACAACTCCCTCCCTATTTATATGAAGATCCTCTTCTTCCTTCCTTCTGCACAAACTTGGTTCTCTATATACAGTGCCTGCTGATCACTCCAGGGGAACTAACAGTCTTGTCAATTCAGCAACAGTCCAATACAGGCTAGGAACATCCTGTCCCTGTGTGGATAAGGTTTTGTACATTGTGGAGTGAACAGCATTACCTTCTGCCTTCCTGTAGACACTGAGCCCAATTCTACCATTGCAGAAGACTACCAGCCAATCTGGCTGCTTGCTTAATTCACCCAGTCCTCCTGAGTTCTGACTGGCACACACTCATGGAGATTCCCCAAAGCAAGGTTAGATGAAGACTTGGCACACTGTGCTTTTCAAAAGAGCGCTGTTACTGCTGACAGTCTCTCCCCTTGTCTGTCCCTGCAGAATGCTGATCTACTCACTGTCTCTGCTGGCTCCTTCCCTCTGCCTCTCCGGCATGAATCCCTCCAACTGCCTCCTGTGGCAAGGTTCCTTCCAGGCCAGCGTTCTTACACTCCGAGGCTGAGGAAAAACCCCTCCTCAGCAGGGGTCCCTCAGGGGCCACTGACAGCCTCTGTTCAGCACTGCTTCTCCATCTTCCACCAAACTCCCTGGCTGGCATGGCCCATGTCTATTTATGGGTTATCTCGGGTTCCTGCCAGGCCCATTTATGGGGATTGGCTGAGAGCCCATAAATATTCAAGGCAGCTCCTCCTAACCTCCAACCACTAGTTGTAGAATGTTCTCCAACTTTCCAAATACCAGGGGGAGGCACCAGAGGGCTGCCAGGATGAGTCACCCCGCCCTGGCCTCTAATAACCCTGGTCCAGATTTAATGACTCAGGTCTAACCCAGAGCCAGCTATGTTTTTCCTACTCTCACTACTAGCAGCACACACAAGAGGGTCTAGCCCTGAGCCTGAAAATGCTTTTACCTGTACTACTCTTCTATTAGCACACACTAGCGGGTGCTACACTCACCTCCCTCTAAAAAATCAACCATGTCCCATTGGCATCCCATTAGAAAAATGGGAAGTGGCAAGAGGGAACAAACTTAGACAGGGCTATATCAAAAATACATATGTTCAGTTTTTCTTTCAAAGTACCGTATTTATCGGCATATAACACACACAGGCGTATAACACGCACACTAACTTTAAAAGGGAGGTTTCAGGAAAAAAACTTTCCTCAGCCCCCTGCGTATAACATGCAGGCACAGTTTACCCTCTATTTTCAGGGTAAAAAAGTGAGTGTTATACGCCAATAAATACATATACACAGCGAAAAGTACAGCCTAACTACATATCCCGGGACCTAGCAAACACAAACATATTTACATTTGTTTTAAATGGCATATCTTTTTACCAGAACACCTCCTCCTAAGGGAAAGCCCTTCCAATAACTGTAGGATACAGGGATGTTCAATAAGTCCATTATTTAAGCAGGAGGACAGCCATTTATGAAGACACTTGCAAGTATAGAAACAGTAGAAACCTCACACTAACTCTGTTTCTATACTTGCAGGTAAAGACACCTGCAAGTATAGAAACAGAGGAAATCACCACTCTAACTTTCAAAGTCACTGTACATTCTGTCAGCAGGGGGTTATGATCCCGAAGAGTCTCTTAAAGGAGGAACCCCTCCACATGGTCAGTCTCTTTAAAGTAGCACTCTAGGCCTTACCACCGCTGTCTTCTCCAACAGTCCCATATCTAGCAAGGATGGGTGATAGGATCTCGCCTAGTCCATTCAACAGGGGGAAGGTTTCAACACATTGGCTGCCTTGCTTCAGATTGGAATCCAGCTGTAGCCCCTTTTTGCTCACCAGTACATCTCTGGATTTGGCAGTCTGACAACTTCCCTGCTGGAACCCCACTTGGCAATGGAGTAGCTTCTGCTGGGCCGTCTGGCTTTCACGATGACTACTCAATCCTAATAGATGGCTCTTCCTAGGCTTCATCCCCCCCCCCCCAGATATCCAGGAACCTGTCCCAGGCATCTTCTTTTTTTTTATAATTGTAATTTTCATTAGATCAAAGAAAAAGAGGATTACAGGACATATGCAACATCTACATCTCAAGCATACATCAGTTGAACAGTGACATATTTGTAAAAGCGATTAATGTAAACAAAAAATATATATATACAATATCAAAACCTTTCTAATACAATTAGCATATGTATAATTAACAGATTCTCAAAGGGCATAAGGAACGAATACAGGATATATAACAATGAACATCAGCTCACAACGAAGGGTTCATCAAAAAACAGATCAGCCTCAAATCACATGTTCCCCATAGTTCGAGCAGTCCCAAAGTTCCCAAACCTTTTCAAACTGAGATACTGTGTCATGAACCTTAGCCGTAAGATATTCCATTTTCCTGAACTCTGCAACTAATTGTAGAAATTGCATGTGAGAGGGAGGGGTGGTGGACAGCCAACATAATGGTATAGCCCTCTTAGCGACTAGAAGAATATATGAGGTCAATCGTTTAATAGACTTTGGGACACCTGGAAATGGGAGACCAAGTAAATAATTTATTGGATCCAGGGGGAGAGGTAGGCCTGTTATACTCTGAAGTAATTGCATACTGTATCTTCCATCCAGAATGATTGTATAAGAGAACAGGACCAAAAGATATGAAAGTGGGAGCCTATCTCTGTATTGCATCTCCAACACTTAGGAGAGAGTGTAGGGTTTACTCGATGAAGTCTATCAGGAGTCTTATACCAAAACATTAAAATCTTCACTGCCGTTTCCCTCTGAGTTACACATTTAGAAGATTTGAAAGTTGTTGACCATATATTAGCCCAAAATCGTAGTGGAATGGGGCGGTCCAATAACAAACCCTATTTGCGCATTTATAAGTGCGTTTCAGCTGATAAATCTGCAGATTCATGCAAAATGTGGTATATAGATGATATTAGATGCAATTGATGGGGACCTTCCACACATACACGCTCAAAGGGAGTAGGCCTTTCTAGGGTGAGAGACGGAGACAACGAATGAAAAAAGTGTCTAACCTGGAGATAAAAGTAAAATAAACTGTGAGGGATAGAATTTTTTTCCTGGAGGGTTGCAAAAGCATGAAATTTGCGAGTAGCAGGGTTGACCAAATTCCAGGCATCTTCATTATGAAGTCCCCTCTGGGCTTTAGGAACATGCAAATAGTCCCAAACAAATTCCTCTTTCCAGTTGGCACTGGAAACAGGGAAACAGGGAGAACCTTGGGAGCTCCCTGCACTTTCCATTGCTGGGTAAGAAACAGGCCTGTGGGGACCGGGTGATCCACTTTTTGTAGGCTGTGTCTCATGCCTGTAACCTGCCCCTGGTGACAGCTGGCTCTGTCCTGACTGGGGATAGGGCAAGGGCACCAAGGGGTTGTTGACAAGCCACGAGGGAGCCGCTCACTGACTGAAGAGACAGATGGCCAGGAGAGGGCTGTGTCGCGCCTGCAACACTTGTCCCAGGGAGAGCTCAGATGGAGCCAACTGACAGAGGATGCTGTAGTTGTCAGGATAATGTGTTTGGGACGGCATGGCCTCCTTCCTCGGATCTGGCCTCCTTCCTCAGATCTGAGGAAGGAGGACATGCCCTCTGAAACACTCTCACTGGGACAAGTGTTGCAGGCACCCCACAGCCCTCTACTGACCGGCTATCTTTTCAGTCAGTGAGCGGCTCCCTCGCGGCTTGTCGGCAGCAGCTTGATGAGCCTGTGTCTGTGGAGCATTCCATCCATCTAGTGGATCTCTCATCCACTCCGAAGCATGGATGTATCCGTCGTTAAGGCTCTCTATTGGAGGAACTGTTTGACGCTGTTGATTCACCTTCACTTGTGAGTGTATTGATTTTATCCTTTTATATCTAATAAAAAGATATTATTGCACCATGAGCCTGTGCGCTCGTATTCCCTTTTGTTTTCACAGCTATCAATCTCCCATTGATCACTGAGCTGCAAGGAGTATGATGCTGGCGAGATTGTTTCACATTAACCACTTAACGACCGCTCACTGTATATGTACGTCGGCAGAATGGCACCGACAGGCACAATCACGTACAGTGTACGTGATTGCCTTTGTACAGTTGGGGGGTCCGATCGGACCCCCCTCCTATACAGTGAGCAGTCGGTATTCGTTGGGGAGCGTTCCGAGATGAGGGGACGGCCGTTCGAATCCGGCCACCCCCCCCCCGCGATCGCTCCCGGCGAATGAAAATGCTTCCTCTGCTGTGTAATGTAAACACAGGCAGAGGAAGCAGGAGGAAGTGATGTCATCTCTCATGCTGCGCTCACATATACCGAGCGCCGTACAAGAGAAAACATACAGGTTAGTGCACAAACAGCACACTGACACCAGGACACATAGGCACACAAATCGCCCCCCCAGGCCCCCCCAGATCACCCCCAGCCCCCAGCCACAGTGTCACTGATTGCAGTGACCATTTATTTACTGATCACTGCAATCAGTGACATTTGTGACTGTAAAAGTGTCACTAAAGTTAGTTTTAGGTCCAGTGTAGCCCCCTAACCCCCCCTAATAAAGGTTTAACCCCCTGATCACCCCCAGATAACCCTTTCACCCCCTAGCACCGCCGTCGCTAAGCGATCATTTTTCTGATCGCTGTCTTAGCGTCGGTGATGCAGATCGGTAGCCAGTATTTTTTTTTAGGTTCGCCGCAGGTTTTTATAGCGTCGGGTACCCCCATAAATGATCTAATAAAGGTTTAACCCCCTTGATCACCCCCCAGGTAACCCTTTCACCCCCTATCACCACTGTCGCTAAGCGATCATTTTTCTGATCGCTGTCTTAGTGTCTGGGATGCAGATCGGTAGCCAGTATTTTTTTTTAGGTTCGCCGCAGGTTTTTATAGCGTCAGGTACCCCCATATATTACCTAATAAAGGTTTAACCCCCTGATCACCCCCCAGATAACCCTTTCACCCCCTAGCACCGCCGTCGCTAAGCGATCATTTTTCTGATCGCTGTCTTAGCGTCTGTGATGCAGATCGGTAGCCAGTAATTTTTTTTAGGTTCGCCGCAGGTTTTTATAGCGTCAGGTACCCCCATATATTACCTAATAAAGGTTTAACCCCCTGATCACCCCCCAGATAACCCTTTCACCCCCTAGCACCGCCGTCGCTAAGCGATCATTTTTCTGATCGCTGTCTTAGCGTTGGTGATACAGATCGGTAGCCAGTTATTTTTTTTAGGTTTGCCGCAGGTTTTTATAGCGTCAGGTACCCCCATAAATTATCTAATAAAGGTTTAACCCCCTTGATCGCCCCCCAGGTAACCCTTTCACCCCCTATCACCACTGTCGCTAAGCGATCATTTTTCTGATCGCTGTCTTAGCGTCTGTGATGCAGATCGGTAGCCAGTTATTTTTTTAGGTTCGCCGCAGGTTTTTATAGCATCAGGTACCCCCATAAATTATCTAATAAAGGTTTAACCCCCTTGATCACCCCCCAGGTAACCCTTTCACCCCCTATCACCACTGTCGCTAAGCGATCATTTTTCTGATCGCTGTCTTAGCGTCTGTGATGCAGATCGGTAGCCAGTTATTTTTTTAGGTTCGCCGCAGGTTTTTATAGCATCAGGTACCCCCATAAATTATCTAATAAAGGTTTAACCCCCTTGATCACCCCCCAGGTAACCCTTTCACCCCCTATCACCACTGTCACTAAGCGATAATTTTTCTGATCGCTGTCTTAGCATCTGTGATGCAGATCGGTAGCCAGTAATTTTTTTTAGGTTCGCCGCAGGTTTTTATAGCATCAGGTACCCCCATAAATTATCTAATAAATGTTTAACCCCCTTGATCGCCCCCCAGGTAACCCTTTCACCCCCTTTCACCACTGTCGCTAAGCGATCGTTTTTCTGATCGCTGTCTTAGTGTCGGTGATGCAGATCGGTAGCCAGTAATTTTTTTTAGGTTCGCCGCAGGTTTTTATAGCGTCAGGTACCCCCATATATTATCTAATAAAGGTTTTAACCCCCTAATTGCCCCTAGTTAACCCTTTCACCAGTGATCATCATATAAGTGTTACGGGTGATGCTGGTTAGTTAGTTTGATTTTTATAGTGTCAGGGCACCCGCCGTATATATAACCCAATAAAGGTTTAACCCCCTGATCGCCCGGCGGGTGATATCAATTAGGTTTTAGCGTCAGAGATGGTCTGCGTCACACCCCAGGCAGCGTCAGGTTAGTGCCAGTAACGCTAACACCCACGCGTGAAGCATACACCTCCCTTAGTGGTATAGTATCTGAACAGATCAATATCTGATCTGATCAGATCTATATTAGCGTCCCCAGCAGTTTAGGGTTCCCAAAAACGCAGTGTTAGCGGGATCAGCCCAGATACCTTCTAGCACCTGCGTTTTGCCCCTCCGTCCAGCCCAGGCCACCCAAGTGCAGTATCGATCGATCACTGTCACTTACAAAACACAACACACATAACTGCAGCGTTCGCAGAGACAGGCCTGATCCCTGCGACTCCAGTACTGTAGGAGGTGATTTCACCACCACAGTTTAAAAAAAAAAAGCATATATGCCGAAGCATTGGGGCAGCAGGGGCGGAGGAGCGATTTTGCTCCTAATGCCGCGTACATACGGTCAAAATTCCGACGGAGGCTTGCCCGTGGAAAAGTCCGACCATGTGTGTGCGGCATAACTTTTGCGGGAGGATGCCCCCATGCTTCGGCATATATAAATGGTGCATGTATGCCCATCATTAGAAGTGGGTGGATGAAGGGTGGTATTCTAATGGTGGGCATACCCACCGATCAATTTCTTTTTTCGTTCAGCCAACTGGCTGCATGAAAAAAAAAGATTACAATACATGTCCAACAAGGACCAGCAACGTACTGGTATGTTGCTGGACTTTGAATGTTTATACCAGAATGATGCCTGCGGGTTTAGGTATCATCTTGGTATCATTCTTTTCAGCCAGCGGCCGACTTTCATGTAAAAGCAATCCTCAGGCTAATTAGCCTCTGGACTGCTTTTACAAGCAGTGGGAGGGAATGCCCCCCCCGGATATAAAAAGCGCCATTGGGAAATTGGGAAAGCATTTTATCACACCGATCTTGGTGTGGTCAGATGCTTTGAGGGCAGAGGAAAGATCTAGGGTCTAGAAGACCCCAGTTTTTTCAAAAAAAGAGTACCTGTCACTACCTATTGCTATCATAGGGGATATTTACATTCCCTGAGATAACAATAAAAATTATTAAAAAAAAAAATATATGGAAGGAACAATTTAAAAATAAAATAAAAAAGCAAAATAAATAATAAAAAAAAAAAAAAAAAGCACCCCTGTCCTGCCCTGCTCTTGCCCAATGGCGAACGCAAGCGTCGGTCTGGCGTCATATGTAAACAGCAATTGCACCATGCATGTGAGGTATCACCGCGAAGGTCAGATCGAGGGCAGTAATTTTAGCAGTAGACCTCCTCTGTAAATCTAACGGGGTAACCTGTAAAGGCTTTTAAAGGCTTTTAAAAATGTATGTAGTTTGTCGCCAATGCGCGTTTGTGCTAAATTTTAAAGCATGTCGTGTTTGGTATCTATGTACTCGGCCTAAGATCATCTTTTTTATTTCATCAAACATTTGTGTTTCAATCTTTTTATTCAAGTTTTGTCATACAAAATGTATAAAAGTCGCCACATAACATTGTACAGTCACAATCAACATTTGGGGTAACACAATGAAGATCACCAAGTGTAGGGGTCCTTGGAGTAGTCCGAAGCTCCGTAGAGCCGTTAACCCCTATTAGCATCGCAGATCATATCTGAACCGTCCACCCAGATGAGCCGCCCCCCCATCCATCTATCGGGGGGGCGCAACTCAGCCGGCCATGTGGGCAGCCCAGAGGTCTGATCAGACTGACAATGGTCCCGTAGGAGCTGAGAAAACAGGGAGCAGCACAAACCTCTAAGGTCCGGATCTGACTCCAAAAATAAACAATAAACAAATTTCAAAAGAGAGGAAAGAGGACAGTGACAAAGAATAGAAGGAAGGAGACAGAGTAAGGAAAGGACAGTTGAGGAGGGGGGAATGGGGGGAGGGAGGGGGGGGAGGAGCCCCGATTCAGCATCCAGACATCTCAACCTAATCCCCTAGGCTATGCTGTAAACATCCCCGGGTCATTAGTTAGGTAACGAAGCCATGGGTCCCAAACTCCATGAAACAGTTTCATTTTATCTTGGGCCAGAGCGGTCAAGCGTTCGTTTAGCATCAACCAAGACAATTTGCCTTTAAGCTGATCGAATGGTAGAGCTGCCGATTTCCAGTTCCTAGCAATAGTGATTTTGGCTGAAATAAAAATAAATGTCAAGAGCCTCTTGCAGGACTTGGAGGCTTCCACATCTCCTCCCCCCAGTAGTGCTTGCTTAGCTGATTTAGTTAGGTTTAGTTGGGTAAGGGAGTAAACTAAATTATACACCCTGATCCAAAACCTCCGGACCTTTGGGCATGTCCACCAAATATGATAGGTGGTGCCCATCTGGCCACATCCTCTAAAGCACAACGGGGTAGCTCCTGAGACAAAAGTTGCCAGTCTGACCGGCACCATATACCACCTCAGTAGAACCTTATAATTGGCCTCAATTATTGAAGTATTGACGAGCGAACGAGATGCTGTCTCGGCTATCCTATGCCATTCGTCCAGATCCAGGGTTTCCTGCAAGTCGGTCTCCCATTGGACCATATAAGTCAGCTTTGTCGATACACTCAGCAATATCGAATATATAGCAGATAAATGTCCTTTAATTTTATCATAATTTTTGCATAGATGTTCCATGGGAGTTTGGGTTGCTAGGTTGCTCTTGCGAGCCAGGGTTTGTACATAATGTGAGATTTGGGCGAACCTATAACCCTCCGCTGGAGGCATTTGATGTCTGTCAGCCATAGTCCGTTCGGTCAGCATACCTCTATGATCGCACAAGTCAGCAATACACTTAAAACCCTTATTAGTCCACCATTCGAACGCTAGTGGAGTGAGACCCGGGGTGAATGCTTTATTTTGAAGCAGAGGTGTCAGTGGAGAATGAGGAGATTTGAATTTGTGAGATCTGGAGAGTCTGTCCCATAGTTTCAGTGACATGGATAAAGTAGGGCAAAGTATAGGAGGTCGCTCCTTGATAGGGAGCCATAAAATATAAGAAATAGGTTTGGGACGGCAGGAATAAGATTCCATAGCCATCCAGATGGCCTGTGCCTGTTGGGAGTGAAACCTTGTAAGTTGTGCTATCTGGGCAGCATAAAAATATTTTAATAAGTCTGGAAGACCAAGTCCTCCTCTCCGCTTCAACGTGTATAGAGTGCTCCTATTCACCCTGGGTCTCTTATCACCCCAAATAAACTGTAGTACTTTATTCTGGAATCGTTTAAGGTCATCACGGGCCAATGAAACTGGCAAGGTACGGAAGAAATACAATAATCGAGGTAGAACATTCATTTTAATTGAGTGAAGTCTGCCAAACCACGATGGCGGGTGAACCTGCCACTTAGCCATGTCAGCTGTTAGCCGTTTGAAAAGGGCTGGATAATTCTCTTTGTACAACTCACCAATAGATGAGGTCAGCTGTATGCCTAAATAAGGGAGAGCTGTGGATTCCCATCGGAATTGAAATGATTTTTCAAGCGTAGCCTGAGTGGAGCTTAGCAAAGATAAGTTCAGTGCTCTTGACTTACTATGATTAATTGCCAATCCGGAAATGTTGGAGAAAGGCTGCAAAATAGCATACAAGTTAGGTAGGGATGTGATCGGTGAGGTCAAGGTCAGCAAAAAGTCGTCCGCAAAGAGTAAACATTTGTGTTCATAGTCTCCGCAATAAATGCCCTGTATATCTCTGCAGGCGCGAATTTTGAGCGCTAGTGGTTCAATCGCCAGGGCGAATAATAGTGGCGACAACGGGCAGCCCTGTCTAGTTCCTCTCCTGATAGGAAATGTTTGGGATGTATATCCTCTGAGCATTAGCGAGGCACTGGGGGAATCATATAATATGTGAAGGAGATCCAGAAAGCGTCTCCCAAATCCAAAGCGTGTGAGAACATCAAAAAGATAGTCCCAGGAGATAGAATCGAACGCCTTCTGGATATCCAATGAAAGTAACATTCCCCTCCTAGTCCCCTTTCCATCCCAATCAGACCGAACTGCCGAGATAAGGTTAATTATCCGGCGGGTTTGGTCCGATGCCTGTCTTGTCGGGACAAAACCTGCTTGGTCAGGATGGATATAACACTGAAGAAAAGTATTAAGTCTCTGGGCCAGTATTTTGGTTAGAATCTTAAGATCCGTATTGATCAGAGAAATTGGGCGATAATTGGAACAGTCTGTATGGTCCTTTCCTGGTTTCGGGATAACACTTATATAGGCTACATTTTCATGGCTGGGGAGCTTGCTGCCGCTTCTCAGGTCATTAAAGTAAGTACAGAGATGTGGGGCCAGAAGATCGTGATATTTCCTATAGTAGTGACCCGGGAATCCATCTGGCCCAGGGGCCTTGGTAGGGTGTAGGGTTTTGATTGCAGCCCTGACTTCAGGCTCTGTAAGAGCAACGTCCATCAGTTCCGCATGGGCTTGTGTCAATTTAGACAGCTGTAAGTCGCGAAAGAATGTGCTCGCTTCAGATGAATCAAACTTGTCCTGCACTCCATACAGCTTAGCATAAAATTTGTGAAATTCTCCAATTATCCGTTCGGGGTTCTGGGAGGTTAGGCCCGTGGATAGTCGTAGTTTAGGCAAAGTCGGTGTGTACGGTCGAGGAACCAGTTTTCTAGCTAACATTGTGGTAGGTTTATCACCCATCGTATAGAACCTGTGCTTAGACCAACTAATATGTTTCTCCGCTTGAGTAGTCAAGCTAAGATTTAGTGCTAGTCGAGCCTCGTCAATTTTATGCCTTATATCTACCAGGGGATTTCTGTGCTGTTCACTAAGTAAGTTATCTAAGTTAGTTTCCAGAATCTTATTTGCCTGTTCCCTATTGCGTTTAATCCTGGCTGCCACTTGTAACAATATGCCCCTAATCGCTGCTTTATGAGCTACCCAGTTAATTGCGGGGGATGTGTCCGATGCCTTATTAAGTCTAAAGTATTCCTGTATTTCCTTTTGAATCTCTAAAAAGATTGTAGGGTCATTCAGCAAGCTCACATTAAGTCTCCACGGGGAGGGTCTAGATTTAGTCCATAGCCCTGAAGTAGAGAGTTTTATCGGGGAATGATCAGACCAAGGGGTAGATAAAATCTTAACCGACTTAATAAATGGTAGCAAAGGCGTACGTACTAGAACGTGGTCTATCCTCGAGTAAGTATGATGGGCTTGTGAAAAGTGTGTAAAGTCTCTGACCGTAGGGTTATTTTCTCGCCAGGCGTCGATGAGGTCATAGAAATGAAACAGACGTGCAACCTTGCTGCTTCCAGTCGGTGGGCGTTTCAATGTTGGTCTAGAGGAGTCCGATTTATCCATAATTCTGTCCAAGGGAATATTACTATCGCCTCCCATAATGACCTGACCCTGGACTTTGGGCATAAGAATCTTCAGCATTTTGCTAAAGAATTCCGGCTGTCCAGTATTCGGGGCATAGTATGATATAAAGGACACCTCCTGGTCATGGAGCCGCCCCACTGCCATAATATATCTACCCCTCTTGTCCTTAACGATAGCGATGGGGGTAAAGGGGGTCCGTTTCGAAAAGCAGATGGCTACACCGCCCTTCTTTTCCCGACCCCCTGCCAAGTAAAACTGTGGATACTTCCCATTGAGGTAACGGGGCGCTGAGACATTGGAGAAATGAGTTTCCTGCAATAGCAGGACTTCAGCCTTCTGTTTATGATAAAACTGGAAAGCCTTAGTTCTTTTAGTAGGGGAATTAAATCCATGTACATTGTGGCTAACTATCGAATAGTCTGTGTTATATGTGGTGGCCATCGTGGTAGGGCAGAGCACTCTTACCTTGCATAATGAATGAAGCGAGAAGGGTCCCGATGATGATGACTGTTTGGCTATGTGACCTCTCAGACCATGACATAAGGGAAGGGCGCTGAACCGAGGCTCCGAAGAAAGAGGGGGAAGGGAGAGAAGGAAAAGGCATTAGAGAAGAAGAGAAACAAAAATAAAAGCAAAAAAACATATACATAGGCCTTAGGCCCAAACAACCAATATAACTCAATCCTAGCTGATGAATGAAGGAATGGGGAATAACCCCTGCCGGAGACAACATCCGGCAAATTAGGTGCAAGGGTACCATCCTTGTCGTAGGATAGGTAGTCTTGCAGTTGGGTGGCAAGCATGACCACCCCGACCCAAATATGATTACACTCTGTACGAGCAGGCTATTCGAGGTCATATCGGAAATGACAAAATCAATCAATACAGTTTTAACATAACAGGCTGTCTATAGGAACATGCATTCCCAAGGCCAGTGGCGCCGGGGCCGGAAGGGTCCCCATCGGTCGTTCCGGCCCCCGAGCCACAGCCCAACAGGGGAACACATTGCGGTCCGACTAAGGCCCCCAGACTGCTAAAAAGCAAAAAGCAAAATTTCTTCGACCAGGTTGGGCCCGTCGGGGTTGTAAAATATTCGGCTGGCAGCCAGTCCGAAGAACCAGGAACTCCAGTAACTTTGTAACCCGTGACTTTGTAACCTGTGAACTGTGAACGGTAATGATGGCCCCATCAGGCCCATAGTCCACCATGGGCCCAGGCCATATCCGTGCAATCAAGCACTAACAGTTCCCAAAAGGGGGCAAAAAAGCAAAAAGAGAGAAGAGCAATAATACTCAGGTATTCCGGCGAGCATTTCTGGCCTGTGAGCGTGTGCGATCCTGCCATATCGGGGAGAGGGGACGATGATCCAGACGAGGGGGAGATGAAATCGGAGTCGGAGAGTCCCGTGCAATGATGCCGAGACTAAGCAGTAGGTCTTCGCCTGCTTGGAACGTGGAAAAGGAGTGGGACTTTCCGTTGTAAGTGAATGATAACTTAAAAGGGAACGACCATCGATACTTAATCTGTTTGGCCATAAGTTGCTGGAGTAATGGCCGTAGGTTTCTGCGTTTCTGGACCGTTGATGGCGCCAAATCTGTAAAGAGCTGTATTGGTGTTCCAAATAGCGACAGGTCCGGCCTGTTGCGAGCCGCAAGCATCATCTTATCCTTAATGCGGTAGTGATGTGGCTTAACAATAATGTCTCGTGGTAGGCCGTCGGCCCTTGGGGCTGTCAGTGCTTGGTGAACGCGATCAACTTCCATGTGGTGGTTGGCTATATCAGGGATAAGGGTTTTCATCAGGTCTTTTACAGCCCCCTCTAGATCTGTGTGAGTTTCAGGGAGGCCACGCACGCGGACATTGTACCTACGAGAACGATTCTCCAAATCTTCAATTTTTGTGAATGCCTCTTCTAATCTATCCTGGAGGTCTGTCACCATGGCTGAGTTCTGGTTGACCCTTTTGATGGCTCCATCCACTTTGGTTTCAATTAGCTCAAAACGCTCTCCCAAGCTATGGATGTCTTTTTTCAGGTCAGTGGTGATTAATGTGCAGGCCTTAGAGAGCTCCTGCTGCAGCATGGTGGAGAATCTGCCCAAAAGTACAGCATCAGGGGAATAGTGTGAGAGCTAGGGAATTGGCATATCCTGGCTGGATTGGCTGGATTGGCTAATGAGGACTTCTGCTAAGTCTGCCATGTTCCTATCCATGGAGGAGGCAGGGGAGGCAGGGGAGTTTGGAGAGTCATGTCTATCAGCGTATATGGCTGGGGATGGGGGATGTGATAGTGACTCACCCCGCTGTCCGGTCTCCACCTCTCCCGAGGATTGTGAGGAGAATGGATCCCTAGTTGGCTCCAGATTTAGCTGCCTGTCTCCTCTCTGTGTAGCGCCGTCGGATCTGGCTGCTGCCGTGCTGCCTCGTGTGTCTGGCTTACCCGGCGCCATCTTGGATCGCGGCTGTGCTGTAGGGGAAGGCCCTGCTCTCTTCTGGGCTGTAGTTTGCGTATCGTGTCCTTTCCGCGGCTGCCCCTGTGCCCTACGGTTCATCGCCACTTCGGGGTTGGTGTGGGATCGGTCCTGGCTCACGGACCTCAGTGCCTGCGTTATCGTTAGCTCTGGTGGGTCGGGGTGCCGGGAGCTCGGTCAGCACACGTCCTTCTCCGAGTCCCCGCGCATGCGCACTTCTTCATCAAAAATTTGGGCAATATAGTGTGTTTTAGTGCATTAAAATTAAAAAAAAAAGTGTATTTTTTCCCTAAAAAATGCATTTGAAAAATCGTTGCGCAAATACTGTGTAGAAAAAAAAATGCAACACCCACCATTTTAATCTGTAGGGCCTTTGCTTTAAAAATATATATAATGTTTGGGGGTTCAACATAATTTTCTTGCAAAAAAAAAAAAATGTTTTCATGTAAACAAAAAGTGTCAAAAAGGGCTTTGTCTTCAAGTGGTTAGAAGAGTGGATGTAAGCTTCCTAATGCTGTGTATAAAATGCCAGAACAGTTCAAAACCCCTCCAAATTACCCCATTTTGGAAAGTAGACACCCCAAGCTATATACTGAGAGGCATGTCGAGTCCATGGAATATTTTATATGTTGACACAAGTTGCGGAAAAAAGACAATTTATTTTTTTATTTTTATTTTTTTGCACAAAGTTGTCACTAAATGATATATTGCTCAAACATGCCATGGGCATATGTGGAATTACACCCCAAAATACATTCTGTTGCTTCTCCTGAGTACGGGGATACCACATGTGTGAGACTTTTTGGGAGCCTAGCTGCGTACGGGACCCCAAAAACCAAGCACCGTCTTCAGGCTTTCTAAGGGTGTAAATTTTTGATTTCACTTCTCACTGCCTATCACAGTTTCGGAGGCCATGGAATGCCCAGATGGCACAAAACCCCCCCAAATGACCCCATTTTGGAAAGTAGACACCCCAAGCTATTTGCTGAGAGGTATTGTGAGTATTTTTCAGATCTCACTTTTTGTCACAAAGTTTTGAAAATTGAAAAAAAAATATATATATTTTCTTTCTTCATTTTCAAAAACAAATGAGAGCTGTAAAATACTCACCATGCCTCTCAGCAAATAGCTTAGGGGGTCTACTTTCCAAAATGGGGTCATTTGGGGGGGTTTTGTGCTATTTTGGCATTTTATGGCCTTCGAAACTGTGATAGGTAGTGAGGAGTGAAATCAAAAATTTGTGCCTAGAAATCCGGAAGGCGGTGCTTGGTTTTCGGGGTCCCGTACGCGGCTAGGCTCCTAAAAAGTCCCACACATGTGGTATCCCCATACTCAGGAGAAGCAGCAAAATGTATTTTGGGGTGCAATTCCACATATAACCATGGCATGTGTGAGCAATATATCATTTAGTGACAACTTTTTGTATTTTTTATTTATTTTTTAGTCATTATTCAATTACTTGGGACAAAAAAAAAATATTCAATGGGCTCAACAGGCCTCTCAGCAATTTCCTTGGGGTGTCTACTTTCTAGAATGTGGTCATTTGGGGAAGTTTTGTGCTATTTTGGCATTTTATGGCCTTCAAAACTGTGATATGTAGTGAGGAGTGAAATCAAAAATGTTCTCCCTTAGAAATCCTGAAGGCGGTGCTTGGTTTCCGGGGGCCTGTACGCGGCTAGGCTCCCAAAAAGTCCCACACATGTGGTATCCCCATACTCAGGAGAAGCAGCAAAATGTATTTTGGGGTGCAATTCCACATATAACCATGGCATGTGTGAGCAATATATCATTTAGTGACAACTTTTTGTATTTTTTATTTATTTTTTAGTCATTATTCAATCACTTGAGACAAAAAAAAATATTCAATGGGCTCAAAATGCCTCTCAGCAATTTCCTTGGGGTGTCTACTTTCCAAAATGGGGTCATTTGGGGGGGGTTTGTACTGCCCTGCCATTTTAGCACCTCAAGAAATGAGATAGGCAGTCATAAATTAAAAGCTGTGTAAATTCCAGAAAATGTACCCTAGTTTGTAGACGCTATAACTTTTGCGCAAACCAATAAATATACGCTTATTGACATTTTTTTTACTAAAGACATGTGGCTGAATACATTTTGGCCTAAATGTATGACTAAAATTGAGTTTATTCAATTTTTCTTATAACAAAAAGTAGAAAATATCATTTTTTTTCAAAATTGTCGGTCTTTTTCCGTTTATATCGCAAAAAATAAAAATCGCAGAGGCAATCAAATACCATTAAAAGAAAGCTCTATTTGTGGGAAGAAAAGTATGCAAATTTCGTTTGGGTACAACATTGCATGTCTGCACAATTTACAGTTAAAGCAGCGCAGTGCAAAATTCTGAAATCACCTCTGGTCCTTTAGCTACCAAATGGTCCGGGGCTTAAGTGGTTAAGCACCCTTGTTAAGGGATTCCTTGGTCAGTGTGTTTTCAGTTTGGATTGAACATTCCTTGCGCAAAGACTATTTTTGTTTTATTTTTGTTTATTTAACAAGAGTTGATTTGTATAAGTGATAGCTGTTCATGTGTGCAGGCAGATGTAGGCTGCTGCTCCTCCGCCGCCCACTCTGCTCCTTCAGGAGTAGCGTACATCTCACCCCACTCTCCCCCTGGAATTCCTGGTGGCAGATGTTCAGCTTCCTGAAGATTCATGTTCCTCCACAACTTCCAGGTGGACTTCAGTTTCTCCGGAGGGACATCCTGACCCGGGCTTGGACCTCTCACCTCCTGCCATGGCTCTTCCTCCCTGGCCGCTCCAATTTTTCGGCTACTCCCACAGGAGTAGTAGCAGACACCTAACAGGCTGTGGGCCTGCATGCCACTCACCCTTGAACTTCCTCCAGCTGGCCAGGAGCATTCCTCTCTCCACTCCACTGTAATTATGATGACAGCAAGTCTCCTTCTTTTTCCTATAAAAATTGTATACTTACCTGCTCTGTTGCAGTGGATTTGCACAGAGCAACCCGGATCCTCCTATTCTCGGGTCCCTCATCTGTGATCCTGGATCCTCCCTCCCTCCTGTTCAGTGCCCCCAGAGCAAGCAGCTGAGTCATAGCTCCCTGTGTCCATTCAGACACAGAGCCCCAACCTGGACCCACACCCTTTCTCCCTTGATTGGCTAGCTGACTTTGATTGACAACAGCTGGAGCCAATGGCGCTGCTGCTGTGTCTTAGCCAATCAGGAAGGAGAATCTCGGATGGCTGAGACACTCATGGACGTCGCTGGTCAGAGAGGGACCTCAGGTAAGTGTTAGGGGGGCTAAAGGGTCTGCTGCAGACAGAAGGCTTTTTATCTTAAAGCATAGAATGCATTTAGAAAAAAAACCTTCTGCCTTTACAACCCCTTTAAAGTCTCTTCACAGTGCCCATACTTCAGCCAGGCTCCGACCGCTGCTGTAGGTTTCCAGCATCTGGGACACAACAGGCACAATTTCTCGATGCCAAGATCATGCCAAGAGCGAATCTCCCTCAGTGCTCTAGCCGCACCCCAGTGTCCACCGTCCAGCCATCAGGAATGCTTACAAACGGGTTGAAGGGCTGTAAGTAACCTGTCATGATGCACTTCTCCTCCATTCTCAGATGCTGGGTACACTGGGTTTCCTCTAGGGCATGGCTCCACCCAGAAGCTTCCAGACAAGTTGGCGCCAGCAGCTCTGATAAGCATGCTTGTTCCCGCACGCTATGTAACTTCTTCCTGGCTGTACTGAATTTTGCAGACACGAACAATATACACACAGTCGCTTTGCACAAGCGCAGGATTTGTTGAAAAAATGCCATAACTAAATAACTGAATGCAGACAGCAATAAAAGTTCACTGTGGTTTCTATGGGCAGCAGCAAAGTTTTGTAGCACACGTTATACTGTTTGTAGCAGGGTCAGGGCAGTCTTTAGCTTTAGCTGTGGTTGGACAACTGATAGACACCCCCCTTCAGGAGCCCACCTGCTCACCCCGGTTGCCACGGGTAACAGCGGACATGTCCCTGCACATTTTACTGTCTTCAGTAGGACACTTAAACACACTCACTTTCCCTAGCTTTAATCAGACCACTGGACACTTTGTAATCCATAGCTCCACCATGGGTAACCATGAATTCCGGACGAGCAGTCCTCCGGGCGCGAGGTGTGTGTGTGTGGTCCTGGTCTTGGGGCCACGTTTGCCCGAGGCTGCATTGCTATCCAGTAGGCCCAGTTAGTCTGGCTGGGGCCTGCATACTGAGATGGGATCCCAAGCTGTCCGTCCAAATGGGAGGAAGCTGTCTTAATGTAGGAGACCAGGGGAGGACCTGCCCTGGAGGAGACCGGCAAAGTGCTGCTGTCTCAGGCGAGGCCTGGCAACTTTATTGAGGAGGGATCCACTATGCTACAAGCCCTGCAGATGGCCGGATTGGCTTAAAGGCTCTTTAACTGTACGGCTGGAAGTTTGGGACTTTGAAATCCTGTGGCAGAGGATTCCTGGACTATCTTTTTTCTCAACTTAAAAAGGTCTGTGGCAGAGACTTTATTCATTTCAAGAGGTCTGTGGCAGAGACCCATTTCATCTTGGGCAGTCTGTGGCAGAAATTGCCCCGTTGCTGATTCGTGTGTCATCCCGGCTGCTAGGCCATGTGAGAGGGGACTATCCGGTTGACCAATACTGACTCTAAACACTGAGAGTGGTAAGTGACTGTGAGCTGATATTTTTGGCTAGTATTTGCTGAGTGCCTGAACCTTCCCCTACTCTTCTATACCTTCTACTTTCTCAACGTTTACTGCATAAGAAAATAAAGCCTAACTGTTTGAGGTTTTACATCTGCGTGGACATTGCATTACTACAGACTTTCCTACCAACAACGACAACGAAGCTGAAGAGGTAACGTGTAAAACCCAAAATTAACCAATGGCCCTCTAGGGGGTATTGCTACATACCTTATCTCTATCATATGGATATCTTTATCCTATTGGATGCACGTTTGCACAATTTTTCCCTTGGAGCCCCGGAATCACCATCGGAGGTAACCTACAATAGAGGGAGCAACCGGTGGACATCGTACTGGAATTGGTCCCCATTAATGACCTACAATCACAGTAGACTCCTTTTTCTATAAGGCAAGGGAGTCCAGCATATATGATGAGTGCGGATCTTTACAGACCCCATGAGGTGGATGCATTGACACTGATGGGACACGGAGCAATACAGCACTGTTTTTCTTTTTAGGAAAATACTTTTGCAAAGCCATCACTATATGCACTTTAAATTGTCACTATATGTCTATTTTTAAAGAATTATATCATTTAAATATTCACATTGGACTTTGGGTCATACAGTCCTCCATATATGCACTTTATATGTTTACATTCACTGTTGTATCATTTATTTGTCACATCCAATCAGTAGTGTATTTAGGTTTTGTGCTGCCCTAGGCCTGACTAAACTCATGCACCCCCTAATTTAAATATGACTCACCCCTTCCTGTCAAGGCCACACCCCTTTCTTTTTAAGACCCGCCCTGAAATTGGGGACACTAGTTCTTGGGGCCTGGGGGTGGGGGCAGGGGCATTGGATTCCCTTAACTTGCATAGATTTACTCTCACTTCCTGTTTGGCTATGGGGCAGGAAGTGAAGGGAAATCTCTGCAATGGGATAGGGATGATAAAAAATAAACTGACTCTATCCAAAATGAAAAAAAAAGTGTTGCCTATAGTTATAATTCTTCTTTAAGCACAAATTTCTGATAATTTGATGGAGAGGACTAAGAAGATATAACCATGCCAATGGTGCAGCAGAAAACATATAGCACAGTGAAGAAGGTTTGTGGTCCAGGATGATAGGACAGTCAAAATTAGAAGCAGCTTGCGTTACACTAACAGTGTAGTGCAAGCCGGCGGGGACTCTTTCCGTGCTGCCCCCCCTGCAAAGTGCTGCCCTAGGCCTGGGCCTTGTTGGCCTAGGCCAGGATACAGCGTTGCATCCAATAGGATATACTGTAGATATCCATATGATATTGATAAAATACAAGTCACAGATACAGAGTATCACATTGGTACCTAGTATATATTTTTAGGTGGAGCAGGCACTGTCTATTAATTACCTATTTTCAACCTGCCCTTCAGTGGGGACAGTATTGACAGCAGCGGCTTAAAATATATTGCCATATATTACCTAGGCGCGAGTGTTTTACATTACCAACTGAAGTTAGGATTCTCCACAGCCAGTCACATTGCATTTCCTTCTTTCATATGGTCACAGAAAATCATTCTTTGACTTTTTTAGTTGTTTTATTAGGGGATGATAACTTGCATTGGGTAAGGAATTATGGAATGCCCTGTGTGACAACAAACAGAACTTCAGGGACAACTTCCTCCCTATTTACAGGCTACTCTTCTTACTTCCTTCTGCACACACTTGATTCCTCTATGTACAGCTCCTGCTGGCTCACTCTTGTGGGAACTAACATCATATCGCTAGTTCAGCAAAGGCACAATATAGGCAGGAACTCTCAGTCCCTTTGACAAAGTACAAAATTGGAGTAAAAAACATAGCACATCTCCTTCTGCTTTCCTGTGGCCACTGATCTCAGTTCCACTTGCTTGCAGAATGCTAGCCCACCTGTCTGCCACCAGCCGCACCTGGCTGTTTCTCTTCACAGTCCTCCTGACTGACTCTCTGTACCAGTCCTACCGAATGACACACACATACACACATGGAGACTCCCCAGAGCAAGGTTGGATGTAGACTTGGGACACCGCTGTCTTCAAGAGAGCACTGCTGCAATTGGCCGTCTCTCCCCTTGTCTGTCCATGCACTGTGCTGATCTACTTACTGTCTCTCCTTGCTCTCTGTGCTGCTTCTCAGGCTTGAATCTCTCCAACTGCCTCCTGTGGTGGGATCCTATCAGGCCAGCCTCCCAAGCTAAAGCCCAAGGTACCCCCCCAAGGGCCCCCTGACAGCCTCTCCTCAGCACTGCTTCTACCCAAACTCCCCTGCTGGCATGGCCCATGTCTATTTGTGGGTTTCCCAGTCCTCTGCCAGGCCCACTCCTGGGGATTGGCTGAGGGCCCATAAATATTCAAGGCAGCTCCTCATCTCCTCCACCCACTAGTTCCAGAGCATTCTTCAATATTCTAGAAATAGGGAGATGCACCAGAGAGCTGGCAGGATGAGTAATTTAGTACTTGTCTCTAGTAACCCTGATTTAATGACTCAGGTCTAACCCAGAGCCAGCTATGTTTTTCCTACTCTCACTACTAGTAGCACACACTAGAGTAGTGTTTCCCAACCTTTTTACCTTCGAGGAACCCTTGGCACAAAGTTTGAGATCATGAGGAACCCCTGAAATAATGCTCACATCTACAGCTCACGGAACATTGGTATGATCAGCGAGCTACTAAAATTATTTGTAGAAATAGCATTAAATAAAATAATAAATATTAAAACGTACCTATTTAGTGTTAAACTTGTGCTTTCTTTTTCTGCAGAGCTGATCCATTCTGGGTCCAACTTGAGATAAACAGTGTGTGTGTGTGTGTGTGTGGGGGGGGGGTTGGCAGCAGGGCAGAGTATAGGGGCTCAGGAGGGCACACTACATGAGGGGGAAGCAGGGCACATTACATGGAAGCAGGGCACATTACGTGGGAGCAGGGCACATTGTGTGGGAGAAGGGCACATTATGTGGAAGCAGGGCACATTGCATGGGACAGAGCACATTGCATGGGACAGAGCACAGTACATGGGACAGGGCACATTACATGAGACAGAGCACATTACATGACTGGGCACGTTGCATAGGATAGAGCATGTTACATGGGACAGGGGACATTACATTGGGCAGAGCAGATTACATGGGACAGGGGACGTGAAAAGGCACATTACATGGGGCAGAGCACATTGCATGGAACAAGGCACATAACAGGGGACATTACATGGGACAGGGGATATGACATGGGGCAGGGCACATTGTGGGGGACACAGCTGGGCACACTTTAGTACCGGCTTTCTTCTTCTGGTTTCATAACTCCAGCGGCGCGCTGTTCCCCACCAGCTCCTCCTATCCTGTCGACCCCAGATGATGTCACATACAATCACTCGGGAAGGACAGGAGGGGAGAAGGGGCCGTGGGGAACAGCACACTACAGCCAATAGTATGCCAGCCGCTTCCCTGCCTGTGTCCGTGTGATCCTCCTGTCAGCTGCCTGCGACTGATGTCAGATCGACGCGGAACCCCTGGGGACCTCTCAGAAACGTGGTTGACAAACACTGCACTAAAGGGTGCTACATTATATACATAGGTATTTTTTTTTATAAAGAAACACAAACATTTGCCTTTCTATTCTATTTTAAACTGAATGGATTGTTTTACAAGGTGAGGATTTATGTAAACTTTAAAGCTGAATTCCAGGATGAATAAATATTGTCTATAACTGTATACAAGAATCATGTGCAATCATAATAGAATCTTGTTTTTTATGTATATCTTCCAGATCTGTGTGTAATCCAACATGAAACAACTCTTGTACTTTGCATCTGTTCAGGATTTTCCTGTAAAATAGACTGGTCACCTGCTGGGCCCACCCACAGCTCTACTCACTGCACAGGCTGCACAGTGATGATATTAGAACTGTTTGTACAAGGTAATATTTGGGTTTGAAAGACAAAAATTGCCACTCCAGGCAGGTGTAGTTTGGTTGTAATCTTTCTCTCAGAGACCGAGGGTGCTGGCAATGCACATAGCAATTAAGGACAAAAGATGATTAGGACAGCCGCACTCCAATCCAATATAGCTTTATTGTAAAAATGAGAACAGGCACTACAAGTCACAGCAACGAACCTAGGACAGCTGACGCATTTCACACTACACTTAGTGTTTACTAATAGCTATGACTATTTACTGAGTAAACACTAAGTGTAGTGTGAAAAGCGTCAGTGTCCTAGATGTGTTGCTGTGACTTGTAGTGCCTGTTCCCATTTTTACAATAAAGCTACGTTGGATTGGAGTGCGGCTGTCCTAATCATATTTTGTCCTTAATATTTGGGTTTGCAAAGACCAGATATTTTTGGTAAAAAAAAACACAATAAGCTTATATTGATTGGTTTGCGAAAAAGTTATAGCGTCTACAAAATAGGGGATAGTTTTATTGCATTTTTATTTATTTACATTTTTTTTACTAGTAATGGTGGCGATCTGCGATTTTTATTGTGACCGTGACATTGCGACGGACATATCGGACACTTTTGACACATTTTTGGGACCATTCACATTTATACAGCGATTAGTGCTGCACTGCACTGATTACTGTATAATGTGACTGGCAGGGAAGGGGTTAACACTAGGGGGCGCTGAAGGGGTTAAATATGTTCCCTGGGAGTGATTCTTACTGTAGAGGGAGGAGACTCACAAGGGGTTTACACACGCAGATCCACACTCCTGCCGTGATCACGGGCAATCACGGGTGCCTGGCGGACATCGCGGCCGCCGGGCATGCTCACCGGGGTACCGAGCAATGCCGCGCGCACCCCCTAGCTGCGGGGAAGCAAAGGACGTCATATGACGTCCACACGGAGGGAGACAAGGTCTCTGCAGACGTCATATTACTATGGCTCGGTAGGGAACTGGTTAAAGAGAAAAAAAGAAAACAAAAAAGACAATTTGCACACATATAACAAAAATTACAGATTTTTTGAATAATATTATTGAACCTTGTAAAATGTCCACCTTGATGAAGTTATAAGAAAAGCATCTTTGAACTTCTGAGCTGTAAAACTAGGTAAAGATGTTTTGCCTTTTTGACTCATAGAGTAGTTTGTGACCTCATTCAATGTTGCCAAGAATTATCAGCAAGGGTGGCCACATACTGCCCAGCTGGACATAAAATAGGCTGCATAACAAAAGATCATAATTATTTTTATTGATTATAACAGTTAGACTGTTTGTTTTGTGTTTAAAAAAGTTGCCCAAAAATGCAATTTTATGTATATGCGATTATACATGATTGGTCAGCAATTTAAAGTGATTTTAACTAAGGACTATGCATTCTGTTTCCCATATAGGAAATATAGTGTAGTTTATATGCCGTCTAGTGGAAAATAGAAATAAACTAAAAGCAGCACT
The DNA here is from genome assembly GCA_029206835.1 of Rana muscosa. NCBI lineage: Eukaryota > Metazoa > Chordata > Amphibia > Anura > Ranidae > Rana > Rana muscosa. The sequence goes on along the minus strand of CM055117.1, from coordinate 541,015,181 downwards.
AATTTTGCTATGAAAATTTTGAAAATACTACGTTAAACCTCCACGGTAAATACTAATGATAATAATCCCTTTTTTTGGCTGATCATATGGATTGATTATATGTAAGTTTCCTCATATTTAGACTGTATTGGAATACTTTTGGCTTACCTGATTACATTCTATAAAGGCCATACACGGGTCGAATTCCAAACCAATTTTCTTTCGTAAATCAGAAATTTTGTGCTGTTTGTGATCCGAGGGTGCCACCATTGATTTTTCGAAATTCAACCAACCAAGCCTTCAATTTCACTTCATGTTGCTACAGAAAAGAATTCTAATGGCCTGGAAAACCTTATTTTCTTTCCAGCTCATGCGATTTTTTGATTATATTTCTTGCACAATTCTCCCATCATTGATTAAAAATTTGTTTGTTTTTCCAAAAATTTCCAACATGCCTGATCACTCAAATTCGATAGCCGCACCAAAATCAGCCATTGCTGTGGCCCATGAAAGGTGTGAAATTCGAACAAAAATTCTTATTTACAATTTTGGTAAAAGAAAATTATTTTGTAATTTCGACCCATATATGGTCGGCTTTATACTGCTACCAACTATAGTTTTGGTAGGTAGCCAGCTCTTATAGAAGTTATATCCTGAACTTATGAAGTATATATTGAGGTTTAACTTGGTATTAATTATTCCCTTGGTCTCTTTTTTAATTTTTTCATAGTATTTCTACATTTTCAAGAATTACTGTGGTAATTACTGTCCTGTTTAGCAGATCACCTGTCTTCCCTTTGTCTGAGTGCGCTCTCCCACAGGCCAGGTGGGGGACCTGGTGGGAGTTCAGTTTCACACCTGGCTACTCTGTATGTTTGTTTGTGGATTGATTTGTCTGAGTCAGTTTGTGTGTTGGGTGTTTTTTTTTTCCCCTTTCAACCTCTTGCTATGTACTATGGTAATGAACCCGTTAAGATTTGTAATTTTCGGATTGTCATATTGTATTATATTTTCAGATGGAACACGGTCTTGCACCCTGTCTGACATGCAAATTGCTTCAATGACCGTCCTGAGGAAGCAGTATGAAACCGCAAAATGCATAGATGATAGAAGCTTTCAAGACTGAAATATGACTGATTTGTGTTAAATGTGCATTCTTTCCAAATACTGTATACCGTATTTTAACTTTTTGGACAATAAAAATGGTATATTATAATAGCCGTTTTACTATTGTGTGTCATATAACACTGGTAAGGTATATCTAAAGTCTTCTTTTTTCTTGTCAAATTTGTTTATTAAATTTTCAAAATTACAAGCATATATTGTCAATAAACATAGTCACTATAAATAGTAGCAGTTAAGGAGAACACAAATTAGATATTTTTATCAAGCTCCAGTGTTTTTAGAAGGCAACAACAACAAAAGAGAAAAAAACAAAACAGTAATTTGAGTTTAACATATGTTGACCATTATCTGGAAACTTGCTAAAATATAGTGTTGAATTTAGTAATTACAAACCAGATTTTGTAATAATATATAACATGTAAGGTAATATAAGGATTTATAAAGAAAAAATTAAGGGTCATAATTTTTAGACCTCGTATAATGTTGGGGTAATATATAAGTAAGATAAACGGGTATTAATTGTATAGACATTAGGTATGTATTGTTTCAATGGAGCTCTAAAGCTGAAATATACTGATAAATAAAAAAACATTAAAAAAAAGGAATGCTGCTACCATTTTTGCATATAATAACAATATATGCTAAGAAAGAAAAAACAACAAAAAATAACTAAAGAGACAAGATAGAAGAGAGGGAAGGGTAAGAAGAAGAAGAGAAAAAAAAATAAAGATAGTAGGTAGATAAGATAGAAAAGATAGAAAAGGTCGAAAAGGTCTCCGGGGTATCTTATTATGTTGGTCTTATGTTATTAGTATATTATATAGCTATTAGTAGTTATATTACCAATGTCTTAATAATGTGATGTCAAAGTTGGGAGGATAAAAATGAGTCACCCAAGGATTCCAGATTTTTTTAAATTTTCCAATATTATCATTGGTAATGGCTTCCGTTTTTGAGTGGGTCATGGCTTGGTTTATTCTGGTTTTGGATTCTGAGATCATTAATGTTGGGGTTTTCCACGCTTTGGCGATTGTCTGCTTTGCTGCAGTAGTGATTTGTAGAAGGAGTTTGAATTGAGTGTGGGAAATAGAAGTTGGTTTTAGATTTAGTAGTGCAATTGAAGGGTCAGGTTTGATTGATTTTTTTGAATAAGGTAGAGAGGATAAGAAAAACCTCTTTCCAAAAACATTTTGTAACCGGACAATCCCAAAATATGTGTATGTGTGATCCCAGTTCACCACAGCCACGGAAGCAGAGTGGGGAGTATTGCGGAATATATTTCGCGATTCTGACAGGAACCAAGTACCAGCGCAAAAGTACTTTATAATTTGTCTCTAGAGCTATTATATTTTGTGAAGATGATTTTGTTGTGGTCCAAATTTTATCCCAATTGGATGGTTCCAACTGAAGTCCAAGGTCTCTCTCCCATTTTTCCACGTATGATGGTGGATCTGCAGTAGGCAAAGTAATAAGGTGTTTATATATTATTGATATGAGACCCTTAGAGTGAGGTTTGCGTTTACATATACATTCAAATTGAGTGAGTTTGTTGAGTTTACTCATATTTTGTATATATGGCATGAATTTTTTTTGATCTGCAGATATCGGAAAAGTTCTGATTGGGGGAGTTGATGCCTATCACATAGTTCAGGAAATGTTATAAGTGAGGTAGATGTCGATAGATCACAGAGTTGCGTTATGTCAGAGGAAATCCATTTTTTAAATGAATTAGGGAATGTGCAGGCTGGGTAGAATAGTGGTGTGACAGGGGTCACTTTGGGCACAGGGGGAGCAAGAAAATAATGGACATTAAGAATATGTCTTGGATTGCTTTAAAATGGGACAGTGATATTTTTCCACAATATTCCCCAGGATATCTGTAAAGAACTATTTACTGTTTGATTATGAACTCAACAGGTTAACTGGAAAGTGACTACTTCATGATGTTGGGACACATACTGTTAGACGCTAATGTCACCACCTCCAGCCCCCACCTGTGTCTGCTAAGATGTCAGATGTGTATTGGGAGACAGTGAGGCTAGCCTAAAGGCATGTGTCTGAGTCATCAGCTGTAGTTAACTAGCTCATGTAAATTAGGTCTGGTCAAAGGTGTATTGTCTGAGGAGAATGTAAGAACCTCCTCTCTGTGTATAAAACTGGGAGTTTGTCATTAAAGATTGTCAGTCCAGTTGGAAACTTCATACAGAGTGTTTGTCTCGTATGTTTGGAAGGATTAATCCTATGGGAAGCGGTCGCCTGACTGTGGAGGATCGGCAGTGGATGTGTGTCCAGAGAGGGAATATCCTAAACGGCGTTAACCCCTTTCATACTTGGGGTGCCGTTACATTGGTTGGCAGCGGTGGGATTTTCCCTCCAGTTACTGGGACACTCCAAACCACCACAGTGAATGACCAGCTATGCAGCCTGCAGGAAAGCCACGCTGAAAGACTTACTTGAGAGCCGTGGAGGGACCGGTGGGACAAAGAACAAGGCCACCTTGATCAGGGAGCTAGCCGAGATGGATCAGAGGGATGGTGATGCAGGACCCCGGTCAGTTGAAGACTTGTTTCAGCAACGAGTTCGAGAGCGGTTGGCATTATATGGGGCTATGTAATAAAATAGAAAATAAATGCGCAACCTTATAAATGGCAAACAAACTACCAAACAATGGGGCTGATTTACGAAACGTTTGCGCCATGAGTATTGGCGCATCTGCGTGCGCAATGGCTGTTTTGGTATTTACAAAACATTAGCGCCTGTAGCGCAGCCCTATTTCCCATTTACTATAGTGTTGTCGGCGGACGGCAGGAGGCGCTCAGTGCGTCACTATGGACCTGGCGCACAGCATGTTAAACACTAAATATAAAGAAGCTGGAAGTGAGAATATAATGGAGGTGATGTGGGGTGATGTGAGGAAGTGTAGTGACACCTGCCCAAATAACAAACATGGCCAAAATTGAGTGATAAAGTAACTTTTTCAAAACCAGCCCGCTGCGCCGGCAAGTACAATTCGAGCTGCGGGAGTTTTTTTTTAGCTCAGCGCGGGAATTTCAATGGTTCAAATGCGCCAAGACACTGCGCCGGCAAAATCTTAGTAAATGTCAAGTCACCTAAGTCAATTTGCATAAGTTGAACAGGCGCAGCTCTGAACTTTCCAGTGCGCCAGCAAAATGACATTTCTAAAGGAAAAAAAAAAACATTTAAAAGCAGCCGCGGCTATAATGAATTGTCGGCTCCCGGCAATATAGAGAAAAGTCATAGAAAGTCATTGCTAACCAAAAAAAAAAAGCGTAGGGGTCCCCCAAATTCCATAACCAGGCCCTTCAGGTCTGGAATGGATATTAAGGGGAACCCCGCTGCAAATTTCTTAAAAAAATGATGTGGGGTTCCCCCTAAATATCTATACCAGGCCCTTGAGATCTGGCATGGATTTTAAGGGGAACTCCACCCCAAATTTAAAAAAAAATGGTGTGGGGTCCCCCCCAAAATCCATACCAGACCCTTATCCGAACACGCAACCTGGCCGGCCGCAGGGGAAGAGGGGGGACGAGAGAGCGGCCCCCCCTCCCTCCTGAACCGTACCAGGCCACATGCCCTCAACATGGGGAGGATGTCCCCATGTTGATGGGGACAAGGGCCTCATCCCCACAACCCTTGCCCGGTGGTTGTGGGGGTCTGCGGGCAGGGGGCTTATCGGAATCTGGAAGGCCCCTTTAACAAAGGGGACCCCCAGATCCCGGCCCCCCTATGTGAAATGGTAATGGGGTACCCCTACCATTTCACAAGGAAAGTGTAAAAAATTTAAAAAAATGACAAGAGCCGGTTTTTGACAATTCCTTTATTAATGTCTTCTCCTTTCTTCCATCTTCTTCTTCTTCCATCTTCTTCTTCCATCTTCCTCCATCTTCTTCTTCCATCTTCTTCCATCCTCTTCTTTTCTCCATTCGGGTTTCTTCACCTATCAATGCCCACCACTGGTGTCAATCAGTGGCACCTAGCAGTGCTGCCTATCAGTGCCCATCACTGCCAACTATCATTGCCACCTAGCAGTGCCACTTCTCACTGCCCACCAGTGCCAAATAGCAATGCCACCTCTCAGTGCCCACCCTTGCCACCTTATCGGTGCCCATCAGTGCAGTCTCATCAGTGTACATCAATGAAGAAGAAAAATTACCTTTTTTTAAAATATTAACCAGTTTCCTACCACCCACCATCAAATGACATCCTTGGCTTTGGGCGGTGACATCTGAATGATGCCTGCAGTTGCAGGCATCATTCAGATATCATTCTTTTCAGCCGGCGATTCTGTGCACAATAAAAACGATCATAGTGGCAGTTCCGCCGCTTGATTGTTCTTATAGGCGTGGGAGGGGACGTCCCCCCCCTCTTGCCGCCATCCGGTGCTTCTCCGGGCTCTCCCGTGCCATCTGGGGCTCGGAGAACGATTTGGAGATGACTGGTGACCAGATGGTCATCAGTCATCTCTATGACCGTTGGAGGCGCGGGCATGACGTTATGACATCACGCCGTGTTCCCGTATGTTAACCAAGCCGTGATCTCGGCTGTCAGCATGAGATTGGTGATTTTTTTGGACCAATATCATGCTTTCCAGCCTGGAGGAGAGATGCGGGGTCTTATTGACCCTGCATCTCTCCATAAAGAGGACCTGTCACACACATTCCTATTACAAGGGATGTTTACATTCCTTGTAATAGGAATAAAGGTGATCCAAAAAAATAAAAAAAAATTAAAAAAGAGTAAGAAATACAAAAAAGTAAAAAAACAAAATAAAAAAAATAAGCAAAAATACGAAAAAATGCCCATGTCCCCGGTAGCTCGCGCTCAGAAGCGAACACACATGTAAGTCCCGCCCACATATGTAAACGCCGTTCAAACCACACATGTGAGTTATTGCTGCGTGCATTAGAACGAGTGCAACAATTCTAGCACTAGACCTCCTCTGTAATGCCAAAATGGTAACATGTAAAAAAATTTAAAGCATCGCCTAGGGAGATTTTTAATTACTGAAGTTTGGTGTCATGCCATGAGTGTGCGCAATTTTAAAGTGTGACGTGTTAGGTATCTATTTACTCAGCATAACAACATCTTTCACATTATACCAAAAAATTGGCCGTAACTTTACTGTTTTGTAATATTTTTAGCAAACAAAAGGCGTTTAAAAATTTATTGCGCAAATACCGAGCGAGATAAAAATTTGCAATGACCGCCATCTTATTCCCTAGGGTGTCTGCTCCAAAAACATATATAATGTTTGGTGTTTAGAAGTAATTTTATAGCCATAAATTTATGATTTTTACATGAAGGAGAGAAGTGCCAGAATAGGCCCAGTGCTGAAGTGGGTAAAATATCCATTTTTTTTTTTTTAAACTCTGTCTTTTGTATTTATAGAAAAAAAAAAAAAAAAAACACAAAGGTGATCAAATAGCACCAAAAGCAAGCTCTATTTGTGTGCCAACATATAAAACATTTTCATTGGGTTACAGTGTTGTATGAGCGCGCAATTGTCATTAAAAGTGCATCAGCGCTGAAATGTGAAACTTGGTCTGGCCAGTGCGCAAGTGGTTAATATAAGGCTACATGCACACGGACGTTTTTCAAGCCGCTTGTTTGAGCGTTTTTTTGCAGCTTAAAAACATCTCTCCATGTTAGCCTATGGCCTCATGGCCACCATGGTGTTTTTGAGCTGTAAATGGCATAGGCGTTTTTAGGCCCCATGTAGACGGGACGCTGGTGCAAAGTGTTCTGAACTAAGGTTGAAAGTGGCGTTTAGAAAGGCGTGCTTTGTGGCGTTTGCATGCCGTGTTTTACCACATTTGCGTGTATATGATAAGGAGCCGCCCTAAGCTCAAAAAACAGTATTATTTACGGTTTTAGCTATTTAGTGAGACCAGAGTGATATCAGCAGCTGAGAGCAGCAGTGTAGTTGTATTTAGCGTGTCACTTGCCACATCACTTGCCGCAAGTTGTGGATTGTCCACTTGCCACGTCAGCTGCCCCAAGTTGTGGATTGTCCACAATGCAATGGAAGCAATTTCATTATATATATATATATATATATATATTGTGAGGGGGTTAGCTCGGCAGCGGGTGTGTGTGACCCCCGGGATGGGCTCCCCACACAAAAACAGGCCCAGCAAACGGAGGTGGTGGTTTTCAAAATCAAAAAAAGGTGCGGTTTATTTTCTATTTACAGTGACAAAACACAGCAAAGCCAAAAGAAACATAAACAAAATAAATCCTGGTCAACTGGACCTCTGACTAAACATACAGGTTTCCTAACTAACAACTGGGATCAGCCTAGTGCTGTCCTAGCCCCTAAGTCCCTGGTTTTAAATGTCCAAGCAAATAGCCACACAGGCTTTGTCTCACCGCACAGGGGTTCACTCTCCCTAGACAGTCCACACAGGTCTGGGTCCAGGCATGAGCAAACACCTAATGAAGCTGGGAGTTTTTATAGAGGCCTAAATGAGCTGACAAGCTTCAGCTGGTCTCATCAACTCCCTGTCTGCACGACGCCCCACACTCTCCCTAGAGGTATGAGTCATCCATGAGCCCACTAGCCTCAGCTGGGCTTATACAACACTCCACCTAGTTGTATAAGTCGGCGTAAAGCCTGAATCTGGGCGAAATATATCTACCCCCCTGGATGCAACCAGGTGACTTTACCTTCCTGCTGTCACATACCCCCCCCCCCTCTTGTTTTAACCTCGGGGTTGGAACACCAGCAATCAGGCATTCATGTACTCGAGACAAAGCATCCACATTCCCCATTTGAACGCCAGGGCGATGCTTTACTGTGAAGTTGAATTCCTGGAGGGCCAGGAACCACCTATTCACTCTTCTATTTGTTTCCTTGTTTTGAGCCATCCACTTTAACGGAGCGTGATCCGTAACCATGTCAAAGTGCCTACCTAGCAGGTAGTACCAAAGGGAATCTAGAGCCCACTTCACCGCTAAACACTCCTTTTCAACGGTGGCGTAATTTACCTCATGGGACTTCAACTTCCTGCTGAGGTAAATGACTGGGTGCTCTTCCCCGTTCCAGACCTGGGACAATACTGCTCCTAACCCCACATCTGACGCATCACTTTGTACGACAAAGTCTTTAGAGAAGTCGGGTGAGTACAACACTGGCTGGCTACATAAGGCTTGTTTCAAGAATTGGAATGCTGCCTCAGCCTCGGGGGTCCATTTAATCATGACCGACCCTTTCCCCTTCGTTAGGTTGGTTAGGGGCACAGCCTTAGAGGCAAAGTGGGGAATGAATCGCCGATAATACCCAGCGATTCCCAGAAAGGCTCGTACCTGCTTCTTGCTGTTGGGACGTGGCCAACTCTGGATGGCCTCGACTTTGTTGAGTTGGGGTTTTATTACTCCCCTCCCAATGGTGTACCCAAGATATTTGGCCTCCTCCTGCCCAATGGTACACTTCTTGGGGTTAGCCGTAAACCCCGCTTCCCGAACAGAGTCCAGGACTGCTTGCACTTTTGGCAGATGTGAGGCCCAATCTGTGCTATGGACAATTACGTCATCCAGGTAAGCCGCAGCATACTTCCGATGGGGCCTCAGCATCTGGTCCATTTTCCGCTGGAATGTGGCCGGCGCATTCTGTAACCCGTACGGCATTCTTTTATATTGGAACGCCCCGTCTGGGGTTACAAATGCGGTTTTCTCTTTGGCCAATTTGGCCAGGGGGATTTGCCAATACCCTTTTGTGAGGTCAAGAGTCGTCATGTATCGGGCTGTTCCCAGCCGGTCGATCAACTCATCTATACGTGGCATGGGGTAGGTGTCAAATTTTGTAACTTTGTTCAACTGACGAAAATCGTTACAAAATCGCCAGCTCCCATCCGGTTTAGGCACCAACACAATGGGACTAGACCAATCACTTTGGGACTCCTCTATCACCCCTAAGTTCAGCATTTTCTGTACTTCCTCCCGTATTGCCTCCCGTCGGGCCTCTGGGATCCGATAGGGTTTTAACTTCACCCTTTCACCGGGCGGGGTAATGATGTCATGCTCTACCCCAAATGTTTGTCCCGGCAGCTCAGAGAATACCTCCTTGTTGCGAAGCACAAACTCCTTAACCTCCTGTTGTTGGGGTTGTGACAAGGTGGCTGCTATTCCAACCTCAGGAATCACGCAACCAGTTTGAGCTGGTGACCAAGTGTCTGCGACTAGGGACTCTCTATCCCTCCAGCCTTTCAACAGATTAACGTGATAGATCTGTTCGGGCTTTCGCCTTCCTGGTTGTCTGACCTTGTAATTCACTTCGCTCACTTTTTCCATTATCTCGTAGGGGCCTTGCCATTTGGCAAGGAATTTACTTTCAACCGTAGGGACAAGTACCAGTATCCTATCCCCCGGGGAAAAGGTACGGGTCTTGGCTCCACGGTTGTACACTCTCTGCTGTGCTAACTGCGCTTGGGCCAAATGTTCCTTCACGATGGGCATTACCTGTGCAATTCGGTCTTGCATCAGGGCGACATGCTCAATCACACTCCTGTGGGGAGAACTCTCACTTTCCCAAGTTTCCTTGGCAATATCCAACAGCCCTCTTGGGTGTCTCCCATACAGTAACTCAAAGGGGGAGAATCCCGTAGAGGATTGGGGCACCTCCCTAATAGCAAACATCAGATAAGGAAGTAGACAGTCCCAATCCTTTCCATCTCTATCCACCACTTTCTTCAACATTTGTTTTAGGGTTTTGTTGAATCTTTCAACCAGCCCATCGGTTTGGGGGTGATACACAGATGTACGTAATTGCGTCACTTTGAACAATTTACACAGCTCCTTCATAACCCGGGACATAAAGGGTGTACCTTGGTCCGTAAGCAGTTCTTTACAAATACCCACCCGGCTAAACACAAGAGATAGCTCTTTGGCTATGGTTTTGGCCGAGGTATTTCGGAGAGGGATCGCTTCTGGATAACGGGTGGCATAGTCCATTATAACTAATATGTACTGGTGCCCCCTAGCGGACTTGATTATAGGACCTACCAAATCCATGGCGATCCTCTCAAACGGGACCTCAATGATGGGTAGAGGGACCAGCGGGCTACGGAAATGTGGCATCGGGGCCGACCTCTGACACACAGGGCAGGAGGAACAATAATTTTCTATGTCCTTCATCACCCCCGGCCAATAGAATCTCTGTAATACCCTCTCTCGGGTTTTCTCTGTCCCCAGATGACCTCCAAGAATGTGCCCATGGGCCAACTCCAACACCAACTTCCTGTAAGGTTTGGGCACCACAAGCTGCTCAACGGTTTCTTCTGCCCTTTTTGCCACCCGATACAGTAGGTCCTTCTCTACGCTGAAGTATGGGTAAGTGCAGGTATTATCTGGGTTCACTAACTCGCCATCTATTTTCACTACGTTTTCCCGTGCCTTTATTAGGGCGGGGTCTTTCAACTGTTCTGTGGCAAAGTTTTCCCTGTGAACCTCAAGATCAGAAAACTCCACAGACGGTAGGTTTTCGTCTGAGGAGGTGGGCTCCTCTCCAGTTTCTTGAGTCTCCCCTGCCAATACTGATAAGGGAAATTCCGGAGAGTCCTCACCACTCTCAGGGGAGTTCTGGCTATCCCATTCCTGGTACATAGGGGCACCAGTGGGGGCTCAGGATCATCCCACAGTTCCCAGAACTTCGGAAAATCCCTTCCCACAATGGCGTCATGCGGTAACTGAGATACTAAGCCCACTGGATGAGAGAGGGTACCTTTGGGGGTCTCGAAACACACTGTAGTCACTGGATACTCTCGGGTGTCCCCATGCACACAAATAACAGCTACCTTGCTATTCCCAGAGACCTCTGTTTTAACTAACTCAGCCTTTATCAGGGTCACAAGGCTACCTGAATCCAGCAATACCACAACATTTCTACCATTAACACACATTTTGCATAAATGTTTCTCAGTTCCTCGAATGGCAGTGCATGCGACTGTCGCACACAGCGACTGACGTCTGCCCGTCAGAAAGTCACACTGCATGGGTTCCTCCACAACCGGGCAATTGGCTGCAATATGTCCCGCTTGCCGGCAGCGGTAGCAAACGATCCTTCTTGCCGCCTCTTGAGCCGCTGATTTCCCAGGCTGTTCTCGCCAAACTTGGGGTAGAGCTCCCACCCTCTCACTCTCTCCACCCTCACCCCTTGGAATCCTCTTATTTGCCCCTGGGGATGGTCTGGTCTTAGGGTGGAAAGTCCGAGTGTCTCTGGAAGAGGCCGTCAGGTTCTCTGTAGCCAAGTATTTCTCCACACGATCCACAAGACCATCGGCCGTCTCTGGGTCTCCATGGCTTACCCACTTTTGGATGGCAATAGGAAGAGCTCTCAAAAACCGATCCATTACAACACGTTCCACAATCTTTGGTGCGGACAAAGTCTCTGGCTGTAGCCACTTTCTGCTCAGGTGAATGAGATCATACATTTGAGACCTGGGGGGTTTTCCAAGCTGGAAAGTCCAGTTATGCACACGCTGAGCCCGGACAGCCTGGGTGACACCCAGCCTTGCCAATATTTCAGCTTTTAGCATCACATAGTCTTTTGCTTGGTCAGGCTCTAGGTCATAGTAAGCCTTCTGCGATTCACCAGTTAACAGAGGAGCCACCAGTCCAGCCCACTGCTCCTCAGGCCACTTTTCTCTTTCAGCAGTCCTTTCAAATGTGGTCAAAAATACCTCTGGATCATCCTCTCCAGTCATTTTTGTCAATAAACGACTCACCCCAAAGGACGCGGTATTAGTGGGACGGCTTTCCTCACTGGTCTGCGGACGTTGCTGCATTACTGCTTCCATTTGTTGTAGTCTCTGCTCTTGCTTCTGTAACAGGTCTATGAAGCGGGCCTCAGATTGCTGCTGGGCTTGTTGCTGAGCTTCCAGACTCTGTTGGTGAGCTTGCTGCTGGGCTGCAAGGCTCTGTTGATGAGCTTGCTGCTGGGCTGCGAAGTTCTGTTGTTGAGCTGCAAGGCTCTGTTGATGAGCTGCAAGGCTCTTTTGCAAACCTGCATTTGTCTGCTGTTGATTGGCATTTGCTAGAGCCAGCTGCTTCAGTATCTCCTCCATGCTGGCTTAAAAAAAAACTGCCACTGGTTCTCCACCAACTGTGAGGGGGTTAGCTCGGCAGCGGGTGTGTGTGACCCCCGGGATGGGCTCCCCACACAAAAACAGGCCCAGCAAACGGAGGTGGTGGGTTTCAAAATCAAAAAAAGGTGCGGTTTATTTTCTATTTACAGTGACAAAACACAGCAAAGCCAAAAGAAACATAAACAAAATAAATCCTGGTCAACTTGACCTCTGACTAAACATGCAGGTTTCCTAACTAACAACTGGGATCAGCCCAGTGCTGTCCTAGCCCCTAAGTCCCTGGTTTTAAATGTCCAAGCAAATAGCCACACAGGCTTTGTCTCACCGCACAGGGGTTCACTCTCCCTAGACAGTCCACACAGGTCTGGGTCCAGGCATGAGCAAACACCTAATGAAGCTGGGAGTTTTTATAGAGGCCTAAATGAGCTGACAAGCTTCAGCTGGTCTCATCAACTCCCTGTCTGCACAACGCCCCACACTCTCCCTAGAGGTATGAGTCATCCATGAGCCCACTAGCCTCAGCTGGGCTTATACAACACTCCACCTAGTTGTATAAGTCGGCGTAAAGCCTGAATCTGGGCGAAATATATCTACCCCCCTGGATGCAACCAGGTGACTTTACCTTCCTGCTGTCACAATATATATATATATATATATATATTTTGGTTTTTCCTCATTTGCCATAAATTTGGAGTTTATCAATGTAAAAAAATAGGTCACCTTTAAAAACGCTTCTAAACTAAAATGCGGCTAAACGCTGGTACCGCGTCTGAAACGTGGAAATCTTTGGCGTCTGAAGGCATTTTGAGGGTTTGTGAAAAACGATTTTAAACGCAACTGCAGATTTTTTTTGCCAGGCCAAAAACAGTGTTTTGGATGTAATAGAATTCAATGGACCCGCATCCAAAACGCAAGTACCGGAATTTTGCGGCGATTTTTTGTTTTACCTGTTTATAGCTGGTTGTTAAAGGAAATGTAAAAAAAAAAAAACGGTTAAAAAAAAAAAAAAAACAGCGTGGGGTCCCCCCCAGGTCCATACCAGGCCCTTGGGTCTAGTATGGATTCAAATTGAACCCCCCAAAAAATGAAAAAAAAACTGGCGTGGGGGTCCCCCCAGAATCCATACCAGGCCCTTCAGGTCTGGCATGTATTTTAATGGGAACCCCGCGCCAAAAGTCCCAAAAAAATTGCGTGGAGTCCCCTAAAAATACACACCAGACCCTTTATCTGAGCACTCAACCTGGCAGGCCGCAGGGGAAAAGGGGGGACGAGAGAGCGCCCCCCCTCCCTCCTGAACCGTACCAGGCCGTGTGCCCTCAACATGGGGGGTTTGGTGCTTCGGGGCAGGGGGGCGACCTGCGGCCCCCCCACCCCAAAGCACTCTGCCCCCATGTTGATGGGGACAAGGGCCTCTTCCCGACAACCCTGGCCGTTGGTTGTCGGGGTCTGCGGGCGGGGGGCTTATTGGAATCCGGGAGCCCCCTTTAATAAGGGGGACCCCAGATACCTGCCCCCCACCCTATGTGAATGAGTATGGGGTACATCGTACCCCTACCCATTCACCTGGTGGCAAAATAAGTCAATAAAAAAAGACAACACCGGTTTGAAAAGTAATTTATTGGGCAGCTCCGGGGGTCTTCTTCCGACTTCGGGGGTCTTTCTGCCGGGCCCCCGCTATCTTCTGCTAGCTCTTTTGCTAGCGGGATCCCGGGCTTCCTCGCTGTCTTCGGGGGTCTTTCTGCCGGGCCCCCGCTATCTTCTGCTAGCTCTTTTGCTAGCGGGGGTCCCGGGCTTCCTCGCCGTCTTCTTCCGACTTCGGGGGTCTTTCTGCTGGGCCCCCGCTATCTTCTGCCAGCTCTTTTGCTAGCGGGGGTCCCGGGCTTCCTCGCTGTCTTCTTCCGACTTCGGGGGTCTCTTGTTCTGTTCTCCGGTTCTTCTCCGGTGTCTTCTCCACGATCTCCGGTTCTTTCTGCCTTCTGCCGGGCGCCCCGGCTTCACTTCGGCAAAATGTATACAAGCAGGAGGCTTACCAGAATGGATGGGTCCCTGTCACGGGGACCAAACAAGCTCAGCAAATCCACCAGGTCCGGGTGTCAGCGGTCCTTCAGATCTCCACTGGGCTCTCCGGTCTGCGGCTGTTAGTGTACCCCCGATCAGTGGGACACTCGTGCAGCGTGGTGAATGCCAGTTTGGTTTAAGGGAGAAAATAAAAATAAAAAGGCTTCATAGTGTAGTATTTAGGTAAAAAAGATTAAGTCCCCTTTATTGAAGCAAGCGGGCAGACTTACATCTATACAGAGGTAAAAACAACTCTTTCAAAAGGCACTGTAACCCCCGACGCGGCGTGAACCAATCAGCTGGGGGCGTGGTGACGTCAAGCTCCTGGGCTCCACCCTACGCGGCGTTTCTCCGTAAGAGGCGTCATCTGGGAAAGGAGGCTGGGCTGCCTTTTGAAAGAGTTGTTTTTACCTCGGTATAGATGTAAGTCTGCCCGCTTGCTTCAATAAAGGGGACTTAATCTTTTTTACCTAAATACTACACTATGAAGCCTTTTTTATTTTCTCCCTTAAACCAAACTGGCATTCACCACGCTGCACTAGTGTCCCACTGATCGGGGGTACACTAACAGCCGCAGACCGGAGAGCCCAGTGGAGATCTGAAGGACCGCTGACACCCGGACCTGGTGGATTTGCTGAGCTTGTTTGGTCCCCGTGACAGGGACCCATCCATTCTGGTAAGCCTCCTGCTTGTATACATTTTGCCGAAGTGAAGTACAGCTATTGAAGAGCCGCAAATCTCCTGATATATGCCTGTTTTTTTTTGTTTGTTTTTTTTAACTTCGTTTTTTTACTTCATTTAAGGACATTTTTTTATTAATTAATTTTTTTCTCATTTGTTGCTGATGCAAAGTTTGGTGTGTTCCTCTAAGCAGCAGAAACGGATGGACTTTTAAGTGTATTCACTTACCTTAGTGTTCACGGACACATTGTTTGGTAGTTTGTTTGCCATTTATAAGGTTGCGCATTTATTTTCTATTTTATTACATATGTTTCCAGCTGAATATTCCAGCTAAATTTATTTGCAGCACCATCTTTTCTGATTCATTTATGTATCACAGGCTGGCTGTTTGACCAGCATATACACCTTTTTTTTTTTTTCTTTCACTTGGTTTTGGGGCTCATTTATTGTATATTGCATCTTGTGTGTTAGCACTTAGACAGTAGCACAGCCCTGGGATTTAGCGTGGATTTTCCACTTTACATTATATGGGGCTAACCCATCAGAGACCGCCATACAGAAAGCCATTAGAGACATCCAGCTGCAGGATGAGCGACAAGAGAGAGAACTGGAGTGACAAGAGAGAGAACTAGAGCGGCAACATGAGCGGAGAATGGCGGAAATACGGCAATCGGAGACAACGCCTAAAGATGCAGCGTCTGTCCGTAAGTTGCCCTTTCGGGCGTTCAAACTATTTAAGGAAGGAGAGGAGGAAATTGAAGCGTTCCTGCAGGACTTTGAGAGACTATGCCAGATACATGAAGTACAGCCCCAAGATCGGGTCACCTTACTGGCAAGTAATTTAACTGGCAGAGCGGCGGATGCGTATCGGGCCCTGGAGGATGAGGACACTAAAGACTATGACCGGGTAAAAGAAGCTCTGCTAGCCCGATTTGCCATTACACCCAAAGCCAGTCGGATTAAGTTTTGAGAATCCCGGAAACAAACCCACATAACATACGTGGAGTGGGCACATCGTCTGCAGCGAAACCTTAAGGGCTGGTTTCAGGGAAGCCTCGCTCATACCATAGAGGACATCACCCAGCTAGTACTCTTAGAACAGTTCTTTAACCACACCCCTCCGGGTGCGAGATAAGCGACCACGGACTGTACAGCAAGCGGCTACTTTGGCTGATGAATATCTGGACTCTCGAAGGTCAGGCGGAAGCGAGCGCTATCCACTATCTTGGCCCAGTTAACCAGCCTCTAACCCAACTTCAGCACCACCTCCAGCGGCCACTTATCCTCAGCAGCCCAGGTTCAACTCCCAGGACTACTCA
This sequence comes from Rana muscosa, assembly GCA_029206835.1. Classification (NCBI taxonomy): domain Eukaryota; kingdom Metazoa; phylum Chordata; class Amphibia; order Anura; family Ranidae; genus Rana; species Rana muscosa. The sequence goes on along the minus strand of CM055117.1, from coordinate 540,998,917 downwards.
CAACCCATCAGGTGTTTCGGATGTAAACAGCTAGGGCACAAAAAGCCAGACTGTCCGTTGAATCCAGCCATCCAGTCCCAGTCATGGAGACAGCCAGCAAGGGGGAGCCCACGCACATCCATGCCTGCGGCCCACTGCGTTGAGGAGGAAGAACATTGGGGCGTCCTGCACGAGGCTGATCCAATACAAGCAGCTAACTGGGACAACCGGCAGCAACACAGGCAGACTGTCTGGGTCAATGGAAAGGTAGCCAATGGCCTATGTGATTCTGGTGCCACCATGACCCTACTACAGAAGAACCTCATCCCAGAGAGCCATCATACCGGAGACACTGTAGCCGTAAGAGTAACGGGAGGTACCATCTTCCGGCTACCCGTTGCCCGTGTTCACCTGGATTGGGGGGTTGGTTCGAGACACGTGAATGTGGGGGTGATGAAGGACTTGCCCACGGATGTACTACTGGGGAAGGATTTGGCCCCCTCTCGTTTCTGCTTACGCCCCGATGGGCCCCGCTGAAGCCAACCCAGTGACTACCTGTGCCCAGACCCATGCTGCTGGAACCGGCCTGATTGCAGCTGAGAACTGGGTAAGACTATCTTCCCCCGACATGTACCTTAGATCATGGAAAATATCACAGTCTAGAATTGGAATGTGACAAGTTGGCCAGGGAGAAATCGGAGATGCAACGACACTACGTCATGTATTATGAGATGTCCCATGGCTTGAACATTGAAATGCACAAACAGGCTGAAATTGTCAAAAGGTTAAATGGAATTTGCGCCCAGGTTTTGCCTTACCTCTCCCAAGAGCATCAGCAACAAGTTTTGGGAGCCATTGAGAGAGCAAAGCAAGTGACTGTTCCAGAACTGAATTCCATTATTCGCCCTGCAACCTTACAACGTCACCATCTGATGGGTTGTCCAGGCATTAGAGGAATGGAACTATGGACTAACTTTGGAGTCAACCTGTCTGGGGTCTCCTCCTGTGTTAGTCTCCTGCCGAAAGGAGAGATGTGTGACAGGGGTCACTTTGGGCACAGGGGGAGCAAGAAAATAATGGACATTAAGAATATGTCTTGGATTGCTTTTAAATGGGACAGTGATATTTTTCCACAATATTCCCCAGGATATCTGTAAAGAACTATTTACTGTTTGATTATGAACTCAACAGGTTAACTGGAAAGTGACTACTTCATGATGTTGGGACACATACTGTTAGATGCTAATGTCACCACCTCCAGCCCCCACCTGTGTCTGCTAAGATGTCAGATGTGTATTGGGAGACAGTGAGGCTAGCCTAAAGGCATGTGTCTGAGTCATCAGCTGTAGTTAACTAGCTCATGTAAATTAGGTCTGGTCAAAGGTGTATTGTCTGAGGAGAATGTAAGAACCTCCTCTCTGTGTATAAAACTGGGAGTTTGTCATTAAAGATTGTCGGTCCAGTTGGAAACTTCATACAGAGTGTTTGTCTCGTATGTTTGGAAGGATTAATCCTATGGGAAGCGGGCGCCTGACTGTGGAGGATCGGCAGTGGATGTGTGTCCAGAGAGGGAATATCCTAAACGGCGTTAACCCCTTTCATACTTGGGGTGCCGTTACAAGTGGGTTTCTAATAAATGATAGAAGGGGAACATGAGGAGATTGTAGTCCTTTGATAAGTTAACATTTATCCCAGATAGTAACTGTGTGTTTGGTAATCGTATTTTTAATATTTTTATGATCTGAGGGTTTGGACCAAATTAAATTTGTTATAGAAAATGGATCACAGTCAATTGCTTCAATTGCAGCCCAGAGTGGGGTTTCGTATTTTGCTTGATAATTGGGGATACATGCTATTTGAGCTGCATGGTAGTAAGAGGCAAAATTGGGGAATCCTAGTCCACCTTTAAGTTTGGGAAGGTAGAGTGTGTGTTTAGATAAACGATGTTTTAAAGAGCCCCAGATGAACGCTAGTGTTTTGAGTTGAAGATTTCTAAGAAAGTATGCTGGAACTGGAATGGGCAAAACCCAAAATAGATATAGTATCTTGGGTAAAATAGTCATCTTTATTACGTTTATTTTGCCAATCCATGAGATTGGTAAAGAAGACCATTGTTTAAGGAGATTGGTAATTTGCTTTAGTAATGGCGGGAAGTTAGCCGAGAAGAATCCAGTTAAATTGGGAGTAAGTGTAATTCCTAGGTAGGTCAGGTGCGATGTAGACCAGGAGAATGGGAGGGAAGTTTGTGCTTGTTGTAAAGTATGGGGAGGTAAGGAGATATTTAAAGCTGTAGATTTTTGAGAGTTGATAATTAGTCCAGATATCTGTGCAAAATGATCTAGCTTACTTATGAGGTTGGGAGCAGAAATATGAGGGGAAGACATAAATATTAGTATATCGTCAGCAAACAAACAGAATTTGTGTTGATGACCAGCTAAGTCTATCCCTTTGATTGAAGGGTCAGATCGTATAGCCTGAGCTAGGGGTTCAATAAGTAGGGCAAATAAAAGTGGGGAGAGTGGACAACCCTGACGTGTACCTCTATTTATTTAAAGCAACCAGATTTATATCCAGCATATTTAATATAGGCTTTGGGATTATTATATAGTGATGAAACCCAGTTAAGAAAGTGAGGACCGAACCCCCATTTTTGTAAGGCAAAATATAGATAGGGCCATGATACTGTGTCGAATGCTTTTTTAATATCTAACGACAGAAGACACATAGGTATTCACTGTGTTTTAGCTGCTTGGATTAATAAAGTTGCCCTGCGTACGTTATCAGCTGCTTGGCGAAAAGGAATAAAACCAACTTGGTCTTTATTTATTAATGAAACAATAATATTGTTCAATCGAGTTGCTAGAATTTTCGCTAGTAGTTTGCTATCAAGATTAAGCAGGGATATGGGCCTGTAATTAGCACAAGATGAATCATCTGAATGAGGTTTGGGGATCATTGTGATTATTGCTGTTAAGGTTTCAGGACGAAAGGATTGGTTGTTCAGAAGTGAATTGAAAGCATCTGTCAGCAATGGCACAAGAAGATGAGTACATTTTTTATAATATAGGGCAGAGAAGCTGTCAGGACCCGGGCGTTTATTTGGTTTAAGGGATTTAATGGCTAATTCAACCTCTGCAGATGTAATGGGACTTTCAAGATGTTCATGTTGAGTTAAAGGAATCGTTGGAAGTTTGGTTTGTGAGAAAAATAATTCTGCAGCGGATTGGTCAAAAGATCCCTGATTGTTGTATAAAGATGTAAGGTGTTTGTGGAAGGTTTGTAGGATTTTTTCTGGATTACTGGTGTAAGTATTATGAGGTAATTTTAATCAAATCGGTTTGTATGGGTTGTTTAATTTTTTAAGTGCTCGAGCGAGAAGCGTGCCAGGCTTGTTAGCTTTATTATAAAATTTATGCTTGGATTTGCGTATGGTTTTATCTGCGGATTCAGATAGGAAAACATCAAGATTTAGGCTAGCTTCATCTAGTTGATTTTTTGTCACAGGGGTAGGATTCGCTTGAAAATTTGCGTGGCAAGTGTTCAATTTTGTTTCTAATATTAGTTGTAGCTTCTTTTTTAAGATATGATGCTTGGCGTATACAGATTCCTCAAAGGACGGGTTTGTGTGCCTCCCATAAGGTTAATGGAGAAATATCAGGGGTTTTATTATTTTTCAGATAGTCTTTTATGGCTATTTCTAAGTCAGTAGAGTGTGATGGATGGGATAGGGTTGAATCATTTATGTGCCATGTGGGGTCTTGATGTTTGGGTATGAGGGAAGCGAAAGTAGAAAGTATTGCACAATGATCAGTCCATGTAAAAGGTATTACAGTCTTTGGAACCGACGAGATTGAGAATTGGAAGTGATAGGAATTGGGGACTTATCTAAATAAGGGTATAGAACTTGGTTCGAATCTCCACAGATCAAAAGTGTGACCATTTTATGAGTCTCTATTACCTGGAACAAATGGGAGAGGAATGCTGTCGGATTTTTATTGGGAGCATAATACGATACTACTGTGATTAGCGTATCACATAGATGCCCTGTAAAAATGAGATAGCGACCTTCTGGGTCTTTGGTTTCTGTCAGAAGAGAGAAGGGTGTAGCTCTATGAAATGCAATTAGCACTCCCCTTTGTTTAGTTTTAGCTGAAGCAGTAAAAACTTGGGGATAAACTGTACCAAAATTTTTAGGTGTCGAGGTTTCAGTGAAATGGGTTTCTTGGAGGCAAATTATACGCGCCTTTGAAGAAGATAATGATCTAAAAACTTTGGTTCGTTTTTGTGGAACATTTAGACCTTGGACATTTAAGGTAAGGATATTTAAATGAGCCATCATGATATTTTATAGAAAATATTATAAGACATATCTAAAAACAATTGAAAATCCATACTTACCCCGGGGAGGAGCAAAGAGAAAAGGGAGAGTGTTGACAGAATGTTGAGAGAGAAAGAGATAATGAGAGTCATTATTAAACAAATAATTAACAAAAAACGTTTAGAATGCAAGAAGGAAAAACGTTGGCATTCCGAGCATGCAAAAGTGCAAGCTCGGAGGCACAGAGTCTGACCAGGGAGGCTCCTCACACAAAAAGGTGTGGGGAGAGTCCAAAGACAGAAAAATGGAGGGAGCAGTGACAGTTTCTCAAGTCCCCCACAACCAAAAATATATCTAGAGAAGAAAAAATATATTATGACACCCATACTGGGCGGAAGTAAGCAAAAATGAATTAAATATAAGAAAATATTATAATATGTTCAACATTAGTACATGTAAAATTTTAATCTAACAATTGTGTTATATGGTTTCACAGGGAGAGTGTTAGATTATAAATGTTGTTGAATTATACAGGTTACCTCTGGGTTGCCAGTTGTAGGAGAGGCAGTAATGTCATTAATAATTAGGATGAAAATAAATAAAATATCAATTATTAATAATATATTAGTAATATTCAGTAAACAATTTTGTACAAAAATAATATAGAACTCTTGTTGTGGGTAGGAAAGGATTAGGGGAAAGGGGCGGGGAGGAGGGGGTAATATGAGGGAAGTAGAAGGGAGGGATAGAGGGGGTGAGGTAAGGAAGGATAGGATGAGGAGGGAAGGGTGCTATAGGAATATAATTTTTTGGGGATAATTTAAAACTTCAATTATCCTAGACCAAAAAAGGGATAAAAATTGAAAAAAATAAAAAGTATATATAAAAGAAAAAATATTAATAATAAAAAAAATAAAAAATAAAAAAAATATATATATATTGTGAGGGGGTTAACTCGGTAGCGGGTGTGTGTGACCCCCTGGTTGGGCTCCCCACACAAAAACAGGGCCAGCAGACGGAGGTTGTGGTTTTCAAAATTAAAAGGTGCGGTTTATTTCTCTATGTACAGTGACAAAAACACAGCAAAGCCAAAAAGAAACAAACAAAATAAATCCTGGTCAGTTTGACCTCTGACTAAACATGCAGGTTTCCTAAACTAACAACTGGGATCAGCCTGGTGCTGTCCTAGTCCCTAAGTCCCTGGTTTAGTAAAAGTCCAAACAAATAGCCACACAGGCTTTGCCTCACCGCACAGGGGTTCACTCTCCCTAGACAGTCCACACAGGTCTGGGTCCAGGCATGAGCTAACATCTAATGAAGCTGGGAGTTTTTAGAGAGGCCTTAAACGAACTGACAGGCTTCAGCTGGTCTCATCAACTCCCTGCCTGCACGACGCCCAGCCCTCTCCCTAGAGGTATGAGTCATCCATGAGCCCACTAGCCTCAGCTGGGCTTCATCAACTCCCTCCCTAGTTGTATAAGTCAGCATAAAGCCTGAATCTGGGAGAAATATATCTACCCCCCTGGATGCAACCAGGTGACTTTACCTTCCTGCTGTCACATACCCCCCCTCTTGTTTTAACCTTGGGGTTGGAACACCAGCAATCAGGCATTCATGTACTCTAGACAAAGCATCCACATTCCCCATTTGAACGCCAGGGCGATGCTTTACTGTGAAGTTGAATTCCTGTAGGGCCAGGAACCACCTATTCACTCTTCTATTTGTCTCCTTGTTTTGAGCCATCCACTTTAACGGAGCGTGATCCGTAACCATGTCAAAGTGCCTACCTAGCAGATAGTACCGAAGGGAATCTAGAGCCCACTTCACCGCTAAACACTCCTTTTCAACCGTGGCGTAATTTACCTCATGGGACTTCAACTTCCTGCTGAGGTAAATGACTGGGTGCTCTTCCCCGTTCCAGACCTGGGACAATACTGCTCCTAACCCCACATCTGACGCATCACTTTGTACGACAAAGTCTTTAGAGAAGTCGGGTGAGTACAACACTGGCTGGCTACATAAGGCTTGTTTCAAGAATTGGAATGCTGCCTCAGCCTCGGGGGTCCATTTAATCATGACCGACCCTTTCCCTTTCGTCAGGTTGGTTAGGGGCACAGCCTTAGAAGCAAAGTGGGGAATGAAGCGCCGATAATAACCCGCGATTCCCAGAAAGGCCCGTACCTGCTTCTTGCTGTTGGGACGTGGCCAACTCTGGATGGCCTCGACTTTGTTGAGTTGGGGTTTTATCACTCCCCTGCCAATGGTGTACCCAAGATATTTGGCCTCCTCCTGCCCAATGGTACACTTCTTGGGGTTAGCCGTAAACCCCGCTTCCCGGATAGAGTCTAGGACTGCTTGCACTTTTGGCAGATGTGAGGCCCAATCTGTGCTATGGACAATTACGTCATCCAGGTAAGCCGCAGCATACTTCCGATGGGGCCTCAGTATCTGGTCCATTTTCCGCTGGAATGTGGCCGGCGCATTCTGTAACCCGAACGGCATTCTCTTATATTGGAACGCCCCGTCTGGGGTTACAAATGCGGTTTTCTCTTTGGCCGACTTGGCCAGGGGAATTTGCCAATACCCTTTTGTGAGGTCAAGAGTCGTCATGTATCGGGCTGTTCCCAGCCGGTCGATCAACTCATCTATACGTGGCATGGGGTAGGTGTCAAATTTTGTAACTTTGTTCAACTGACGAAAATCGTTACAAAATCGCCAGCTCCCATCCGGTTTAGGCACCAACACAATGGGACTAGACCAATCACTTTGGGACTCCTCTATCACCCCTAAGTTCAGCATTTTCTGTACTTCCTCCCGTATTGCCTCCCGTCGGGCCTCTGGGATCCGATAGGGTTTTAACTTCACCCTTTCACCGGGCGGGGTAATAATATCATGCTCTACCCCAGATGTTTGTCCCGGCAGCTCAGAGAACACCTCCTTGTTGCGAAGCACAAACTCCTTAACCTCCTGTTGTTGGGGTTGTGACAAGGTGGCTGCTATTCCAACCTCCGGAATCACGCAACCAGTTTGAGCTGGTGACCAAGTTTCTGCGACTAGGGACTCTCTATCCCTCCAGGCTTTCAACAGATTAACGTGATATATCTGTTCGGGCTTTCGCCTTCCTGGTTGTCTGACCTTGTAATTCACTTCGCTCACTTTTTCCATTATCTCGTAGGGGCCTTGCCATTTGGCAAGGAATTTACTTTCAACCGTAGGGACAAGTACCAATATCCTATCCCCCGGGGAAAAGGTACGGGTCTTTGCTCCACGGTTGTACACTCTCTGCTGTGCCAACTGCGCTTGGGCCAAATGTTCCTTCACGATGGGCATTACCTGTGCAATTCGATCTTGCATCAGGGCGACATGCTCAATCACACTCCTGTGGGGAGAACTCTCACTTTCCCAAGTTTCCTTGGCAATATCCAACAGCCCTCTTGGGTGTCTCCCATACAGTAACTCAAAGGGGGAGAATCCCGTAGAGGATTGGGGCACCTCCCTAATAGCAAACATCAAATAAGGAAGTAGACAGTCCCAATCCTTTCCATCTCTATCCACCACTTTCTTCAACATTTGTTTTAGGGTTTTGTTGAATCTTTCAACCAGCCCATCGGTTTGGGGGTGATACACAGATGTACGCAATTGCGTCACTTTGAACAATTTACACAGCTCTTTCATAACCCGGGACATAAAGGGTGTACCTTGGTCCGTAAGCAGTTCTTTACAAATACCCACCCGGCTAAAAACAAGAGATAGCTCTTTGGCTATGGTTTTGGCCGAGGTATTTCTGAGAGGGATCGCTTCTGGATAACGGGTGGCATAGTCCATTATAACCAATATGTACTGGTGCCCCCTAGCGGACTTGATTATAGGACCTACCAAATCCATTGCGATTCTCTCAAACGCGACCTCAATGATGGGTAGAGGGACCAGCGGGCTACGGAAATGTGGCATCGGGGCCGACCTCTGACACACAGGGCAGGAGGAACAATAATTTTCTATGTCCTTCATCACCCCAGGCCAATAGAATCTCTGTAATACCCTCTCTCGGGTTTTCTCTGTCCCCAGATGACCTCCAAGAATGTGCCCATGGGCCAACTCCAACACCAACTTCCTGTAAGGTTTGGGCACCACAAGCTGCTCAACGGTTTCTTCTGCCCTTTTTGCCACCCGATACAGTAGGTCCTTCTCTACGCTGAAGTATGGGTAAGTGCAGGTATTATCTGGGTTCACTAACTCGCCATCTATTTCCACTACGTTTTCCCGTGCCTTTATTAGGGCGGGGTCTTTTAACTGTTCTGTGGCAAAATTTTCCCTGTGAACCTCCAGATCAGAAAACTCCACAGACGGTAGGTTTTCGTCTGAGGAGGTGGGCTCCTCTCCAGTTTCTTGAGTCTCCCCTGCCAATACTGACAAGGGAAATTCTGGAGAGTCCTCACCACTCTCAGAGGAGTTCTGGCTATCACATTCCTGGTACATAGGGGCACCAGTGGGGGGCTCAGGATCATCCCACAGTTCCCAGAACTTCGGAAAATCCCTTCCCACAATGGCATCATGCGGTAATTGAGATACTAACCCCACTGGATGAGAGAGGGTACCTTTGGGGGTCTCGAAACACACTGTAGTCACTGGATACTCTCGGGTGTCCCCATGCACACAAATAACAGCTACCTTGCTATTCCCAGAGACCTCTGTTTTAACTAATTCAGCCTTTATCAGGGTCACAAGGCTACCTGAATCCAGTAATACCACAACATTTCTACCATTAATACACATTTTGCATAAATGTTTCTCAGTTCCCCGAATGGCAGTGCATGCGACTGTCGCACACAGCGACTGACGTCTGTCCATCAGAAAGTCACATTGCATGGGTTCCTCCACAACCGGGCAATTTGCTGCAATATGTCCCGCTTGCCGGCAGCGGTAGCAAACAATCCATTTGGCTGCCTCTTGAGCCCCTGACTTCCCAGGCTGTTCTCGCCAAACTTTGGGTAGAGCTCCCACCCTCTCACTCTCTCCACCCTCACCCCTTGGAATCCTCTTATCCGCCCCTGGGGATGGTCTGGTCTTAGGGTGGAAAGTCCGAGAGTCTCTGGAAGAGGCCGTCAGGTTCTCTGTAGCCAAGTATTTCTCTACACGATCCACAAGACCACCGGCCGTCTCTGGGTCTCCATGGCTTACCCACTTTTGGATGGCAGTAGGAAGAGCTCTCAAAAACCGATCCATTACAACACGTTCCACAATCTCTGGTGCGGACAAAGTCTCTGGCTGTAGCCACTTCCTGCTCAGGTGAATGAGATCATACATTTGAGACCTGGGGGGTTTTCCAAGCTGGAAAGTCCAGTTATGCACACGCTGAGCCCGGACAGCCAGGGTGACACCCAGCCTTGCCAATATTTCAGCTTTTAGCATCACATAGTCTTTTGCTTGGTCAGGCTCTAGGTCATAGTAAGCCTTCTGCGATTAACCAGTTAACAGAGGAGCCACCAGTCCAGCCCACTGCTCCTCAGGCCACTTTTCTCTTTCAGCAGTCCTTTCAAATGTGGTCAAAAATACCTCTGGATCATCCTCTCCAGTCATTTTTGTCAATAAACGACTCACCCCAAAGGACGCGGTATTAGTGGGACGGCTTTCCTCACTGGTCTGCGGACGTTGCTGCATTACTGCTTCCATTTGTTGTAGTCTCTGCTCTTGCTTCTGTAACAGGTCTATGAAGCGGGCCTCAGATTGCTGCTGGGCTTGTTGATGAGCTTGCTGCTGGGCTGCAAGGCTCCTTTGCAAACCTGCATTTGTCTGCTGTTGATTGGCATTTGTTAGAGCCAGCTGTTTCAGTATCTCCTCCATGCTGGCTTAAAAAAAACTGCCACTGGTTCTCCACCAACTGTGAGGGGGTTAACTCGGTAGCGGGTGTGTGTGACCCCCTGGTTGGGCTCCCCACACAAAAACAGGGCCAGCAGACGGAGGTTGTGGTTTTCAAAATCAAAAGGTGCGGTTTATTTCTCTATGTACAGTGACAAAAACACAGCAAAGCCAAAAAGAAACATAAACAAAATAAATCCTGGTCAGTTTGACCTCTGACTAAACATGCAGGTTTCCTAAACTAACAACTGGGATCAGCCTGGTGCTGTCCTAGTCCCTAAGTCCCTGGTTTAGTAAAAGTCCAAACAAATAGCCACACAGGCTTTGCCTCACCGCACAGGGGTTCACTCTCCCTAGACAGTCCACACAGGTCTGGGTCCAGGCATGAGCTAACATCTAATGAAGCTGGGAGTTTTTAGAGAGGCCTTAAACGAACTGACAGGCTTCAGCTGGTCTCATCAACTCCCTGTCTGCACGACGCCCAGCCCTCTCCCTAGAGGTATGAGTCATCCATGAGCCCACTAGCCTCAGCTGGGCTTCATCAACTCCCTCCCTAGTTGTATAAGTCAGCATAAAGCCTGAATCTGGGAGAAATATATCTACCCCCCTGGATGCAACCAGGTGACTTTACCTTCCTGCTGTCACAATATATATATATATATATATATATATATATATATATATATATATAAAATTAGACCACAACCTGCTTAGTGGAAGTAAATTCAGGATGGTTAAATTACATTAAGTGTTTAGCATCCAAAAAGTGGATGAAAGATCAAAAATATTGAGTGAATTTCAATTTGATATGCAAAATGCATTCAGTCCATTGAGTCTGGAGTATCTTGGTTTGTAGAGTTGAATCGACCCCTCTTTGATGAGCTTTGTCTGGTTCTGTCATTTTTGACTTTGGAGAAATTTTGTGGAGAACTGGATGCTGTTCGTCGGCGAGGGCCAGCGGAAGGACTTTCGCAGAGATTACGTTTTTGTAGGGTGTTCTGTAGTTCATCAGGGGTTCTGCATGAGTGCTTGGTGCCTTGATATGTGAAGCGAAGTGAAAAAGGGAACCCCCATTGGTATGGGATCTGATGTTGTTGTAGGTTTTGTAATAAGGGTTTCATCGAGCGCCATTTAGCGACTGTTATTGGGGAAAGGTCAGCAAAGATCTGATATGGGTGGCCTTGGAAGATAAGGGATTCTTTGTTCCTTGCAGCGACCATGAGCTGCTCTTTGGTGAGAAAGAAATGGAATTTCGCAATTATGTTGCGGGGGGGGGGACCTTTAGATTTGCGTGGTGCTAATGCTCTATGTATTCTGTCTATTTCCAGTCTCTCAATTGGAATTGACGGTGATAACTCTTGAAATAGGGCAGTAATTGTTGATTGTAGATCAATAATAGACTCCGGTATACCTCGTATGCGGAGGTTTGAACGACGTGCACGATTTTCAAAATCTTCTAAACGAGTTTGCAGCGAAAATTTTTCATCTTTAAGTGTGTTCAATTCAGTTTCATGAGTCATTACATTAGTTTCTATGTCATCCACTCTGTTTTCTAATTCAGCCGTGCGCTGACCTAAGTCACGGATTTCTTTTGTTAATTTCTCAGTAATATAGACGGAGGTCTGCCTTAATGCCTTCTGTAGCATTTTTTCTATTTGAATTAAAACATTTGGGTGTAAAGAGCCTGTCTGTTGTGGATGGCAGATGGCGCTGTTCTCACAGTCCGTATCAAATTGTTCATGAGGTAACTGCTGCTGCTGCCTGGCAGCATGAGGTGAGACTGTGTGAGGAGATTTAGGCTGCTCCATTTTATTGAGGCCTCTAGATTAATTAACCCTGAGGGGTTTCACCTTATTTTTTCCCCGGACAGCTCCATAAACCATCTTAAAACATTCCCAGGGCACTGAGGAAGACCAGGGTAACAGCTATTGTTATGGTGCGGTAACTCACCCACCTTTAAACTTCCAAAATTTTAGAACTATCCTGATCTTCCTCTGGTGGATGAAGCACTCCACATAGATCCTGCATCCAAAACGGAGAAGGCAGGGACATTGGTGGAAAAAATCGCTGATCAGCCTCCTGATCCAGCCAAGATACCTTCATCAGTCAGAATGAAGAGGAGGTAAACGTGCTGCAGAACCTGGCATTTAACAGAAAAATCGTGCAGCCAGTGGTCCCACCCTAAGATTCTGTGGGTCCATCCATCAAGGCCGCGTCTAGGCTGGGTACAGTCGACTGCTTATCGTGGGCTTACCTTCGGATCGGGGGAAGTGATTTGCGGTACTGTGTGCTGTCTACAGATTCTGTGGGTCCATCCATCAAGGCCGCGGCTGGGCTGGGTACAGTCGACTGCTTATCGTGGGCTTACCTTCGGTAAGCTGCCAATCTATGTGGTGGAGGGCACTGTCTGTTCAATAAGATCACCGGGTGTTGAAGTCATTACCATCTGTGTGCCTAAATCCCTCTAATGGATGTCCTTTAGTCTATTATAGGACTGCTTTGAAGTTTGATCTGGATTTGATTCAATCAATAATCAATCTTTGGACTTATATTTATTATTTGTTTCCAGAAGCTGTGATTGGTGTATTGCACGGTGCTTTACACAGATCAGCCTCTGGACATTTTTTTGTGGTTTAATATTGGCGCAATTTTTTATGTTCTATTTTGGAATAATTACCCTTCCATTCGGGTGTGTATGCTGGCCATGAAGTCCCAAGAAAAGGGGAGCCTCAGCAGCACATGTCTGTCACCGTGAGCTCCACGCATGCTCCTAAAGTCTTCCTTTTTATATACCGTATATACTCAAGTATAAGCTGAGTTTTTCAGCACATTTTGGGGACCTGGTACTGGCACACATATAGCCTCACTCTTCCTCTACAAGTGTGCAAAATTTGTTTGTCCGGGGGTCCTACGGCCGGGGAGCACCGATATTTCAAACCGGGCACCCCTTCCATAGACTCCCATGTTAAATGGTGATTTTGGGGACCCAGTACCGGCCGTTCGTAGGTCCACTGGACCCAAAACTTGGCACACATGTAGCCCCATTTTTCCTCTATAAGTGTGCAAAGTTTTTTGTCTGGAGGACCTACGGCCGGGGAGCACCGATTTTTCAAAACTGGGCACCCCTTCTATAGACTCCCATGTTAAACGTCAGTCTAGTCATGGACACAGTGATTCATGGGCACAGTGAGGCATGGACACAGTGAGGCATGGACATAGTGAGGCATGCACATGGACACAGTGAGGCAAAGTGAGGCACAGTGAGGCATGCAGATGGACACCCTAGGCTTATACTCGAGTCAATACGTTTTCCCAGTTTTTTGTGGTAAAATTAGGTGCCTCGTTACATATTAGGGTCGGCTTATACTCGAGTATATACGGTAGTCTCTTTTCACTATAAACTAATAAATAATTACATATAAGAAGTATACATGGTGCCTTAATTGTGAAGTGGAAGGAAAATTATAAATGGTTTTCTTTTTTTACGAATAAATATCTGGAAAGTGTGGCGTGCATTTGAATTCAGTCCCCTTTACTCTGATACCCCTATCAAAAATCTAGTGGAACCAATTGCCTTCATAAGTCACCTAATTAGTAAATAGAGTCCACCTGTGTGTAATTTAATTCCAGTATAAATACAGCTGTTCTGTGAAGCCATCAGAGGTTTGTTAGAGAACCTTAGTGAACAAACAGCATCATGAAGGCCAAGGAACACACCAGACAGGTCAGGGATACATTTGTGGAGAAGTTTAAAGCAGAATTAGGTTAAAAAAAATATCCCAAGCTTTGAACATTTCACTGAGCACTGTTCAATTCATCATCTGAAAATGGAAAGAGTATGGCACAACTGCAAACCTACCAAGACATGACTGTCCACTAAACTGACTGGTCAGGCAAGAAGAGCATTAATCAGAGAAGCAGCCAAGAGGCCCATGGTAACTCTGGAGGAGTTGCTCAGGTGGGAGAATCTGTCCACAGGACAACTATTAGTCTTTCACTCCACAAATCTGGCCTTTATGGAAGAGTGGCAAGAAGAAAGCCATTGTTGAAAGAAAGCCAAAAGAAGTCTCATTTTCAGTTTGCGACAAGCCATGTGGGAGAAACAGCAAATTTGTGGAAGAAGGTGCTCTGGTCAGATAAGACCAAAATTTTACTTTTTGGCCTAAAAGAAAAACGCTGTGTGTAAGAAAACTAACACTTTACATAACCCTGAACACAAATGCACGCCACACCTGTCAGATATTTATATGTAAAAAAAATTGAAAACCATTTATCATTTTCCTTCCACTTAACAATTATGTGCCACTTTGTGTTGGTCTATCACATAAAATATCAATAAAATACATTTACGTTTTTGGTTGTAACGTGACAAAATGTGGAAAATGTCAAGAGGTATAAATACATTTTCAGGAATAAACCCTAGAAAGTACCCGGGGGGTACTTATGCCCTTTCTATGGTTTATTCCTACTATTTTGGGATGGTGGCAATGCCTGAAGAAAAGCAATTCTGTTTTGTTCTTGTTTTTTCTTCTCTGTGGTTCATTACCTATACTTGAATACATTTTCAAGGCACTGTATGGAAAGAGCATGTGTAAAAATCAGTTCTGTGCGATTAGTAAATCAGTGTCTATTCCACCATGAGTAGACAGGTATAATTCAATACAAAGTTCAAGTTAAATCTGTAAAAGTTAGCTACTGCACAGTAGTGACCAAATTCCACGACACCAATCGTGCACACCCCTCTGGACAATCTGGACTCACCAAAACAGATGGATCTATGTTTTGCAACAACAGGTCAAGAGTGCATTATGGTACAATATCTCCTAATCTTCACTCTCTTAGACCCAGATTAGCTCCACTCATAAGAAGCAACAGAGAGGTTAACTCATTGTGTAAACTATTAAAACTATACTTTATTAAACTAAAAATGCATTGCACTCACATTTGTTGGCGACCCATAAGTTTTGGCACATATTAAAAAACATAAACTCTTAGTAGAAGCTGCAGCTACTCTGTCAGCTGTATAGAGAGCTGGCGTGCTCTTCACCATGGTTATTCCGAATGTCCCATGGACCGAAAGTGACGTCAGTGCCTTCAGGACACACCCCAATGCCAATGGGCATCCTCAGGAGATTGGGCTAGATGGCACTCACGTTTCTCCTTTATGCACCTTCCATTAACCTTGTATTTGGCAAATTCAGTGCGGCAAAAAACAGACCCTGATCTGTCATGGATAGTAACCACCTATGCCCCCAGCACCAAATGTCCACAGCAGGAAACACAAAGTTCTGATAGCAACTGGTGCTGGCTGTTAGAATAAAATAGGGACAGAATAAGATTCATCCCTCTGCGCTGCATAGCATTGATGAAGGAATCTGTTAGATTTTTTTTTCCCTAAAGCTCACAGTCTGAGTGAAAAAAATCTAGCATGGCTAGCTTTACACAAGACTTTCCACCTGGCTAAATAAACAGTGATGGAACAAAGGAAAGTCAGTACAATATATGTAGCAGTCATTTATGCAAATATATTGCTTTATCCTGCATGGGAAATTGCAGATTCACTTTAAAGAATCTCTCGTTTCATTCTTTTGCAACATCAGTGCAACTGAAATTTCTGCTGTAAAAAATATGACTTATGGTCTGCATATGGCGTGTGAGATAACCATGCACAAAAAAAAAAAAAGATGTTATTTATTTTTTACTAAAAAACATTAGCCATGCTTTCATGCAGATTTAACAGACATATACTAAAACTTGCCAACAAATAATTGGCGAAAATTTAGATTTCTGCAGCCATCACTGTGAAATTGAATTAAGTCCTGTTAACAACTAAGCAGTTTCCAATGGTACAACATAGTCATCTACGGCAGGAAAAAATGCAATAAACACA
The DNA here is from genome assembly GCA_029206835.1 of Rana muscosa. Taxonomy (NCBI): domain Eukaryota; kingdom Metazoa; phylum Chordata; class Amphibia; order Anura; family Ranidae; genus Rana; species Rana muscosa. The sequence goes on along the minus strand of CM055117.1, from coordinate 540,982,874 downwards.
ACTTTGATCATAAGTCATTCAGGCCATTCATACCTTTGCACTGCAGTGTGGCATGTTACAGGCAACGCGCACTTCTATAATTTTACTGAATGAACATATGCACTTGAAAAAAAAAAAAAAAAAACATGGAAGACAAATATACAGTGTATTCAAGACAAGTATAAAAGGTTTGTTTATTTATTTATTTATTTTTTCAGGAGAGATCACAAAAAATGCAGTAGAAAGTGTAAAAATGAATATTGATGCTTATTGAAATATTCCCACTCCTGCACCTCATCCCTGAAGATGTAGCCAGAGCTCCATTCACTTTACAGGGAAAGCCCGCCAATTGTTGACAAGCTAAAACAGGCTTTCCGATTAAAATAAATGAGTTTGTGCCATGTATGTGTCACGTAAAAGCTAAAGAAGTAAGATCTGACGTGTGGGTATGGGCAGGTTGTACAGCAAGGGCCACTTGGGAACTTCAATTTAGGTATGTTCTGTTTTAAAGTGGTTGTAAACCCTTATACATTTTTTTTTTTAAACTACCTGTAAGAGAAAGGCATAATGAGCTAAAATGACTAGCATAATAGCTCATTATGCATCACTTACCTTAGATTGGGGCCCCCGAAGCCGTCCTCGTCTCCCTCTTCAGCCGCAGCCATCTCTGTGGCGATAGCCAGAAGTTTACTTCTGGGTATCGCCGCTCCAGCCAATCACAGCGCCGCTCCGGCGCTGTGATTGGCCGGAGCGGCGGAGATGTCACTCTGCGCATGCACGCGGGAGCCGTCACATTCGGCTATGCCCAGCGATTGCTGGGAAGTAGCCAAATTTGTGAATGGGATTAACCCCATGAATGTGCCGCTGTCTACGGCACGCATGCGCCGTAGACAGCGGCGCCTGTCATTTAACTAAATATCTCCTAAACGTGTAGGTTTAGGAGATATTTCTTGCACCTACAGGTAAGCCTTAATCTAGGCTTACCTGTAGGTGCAAGTTGAAAAAGTGGGTTTACAACCACTTTAAAACCCTGAATAGAGAACCATGAAAGTGCATTTCATAGGTCTAAAGTCATTGGTGTCTTTATAATCACCAAAAAATCACTTTATAAATGGCGGGGTGCTCTAATATGTTGTGAGTTAAAACAAATATTGACTAAATGAAACCTCAGTGAAAAAGAAAAATACATATTGTATTCCAATAAAAAGCACCACTTACAATAACACTAATTATGGTGGACACTGAAAAGGTGAAGATTTGTTAACTTATAGGGAAAATTAGAAAATGTTGTGTTTCTATACCGCGGATTTATGCTCTTCAGTGATGTCATTGTTAGACATCTGCAGAATGAAAAAAATAGTTTTGTTTCGTTTCAATTTGTTATTTACATACATTTGTTTAGTTAAATTAGTTTAATTAATTTTCAGAATATGTTTTTTTTATTTGAATTTGAATCAATTCAAATTTAAAACAAATTCCATCTGAATTTGAATCAAATTCCATTTGAATTCCATTGGAATTGCATTTGAATCGAGTTTCATTCGAAATTAAATTTATTCTATTCAAAATTTAAATTTTGGAAGATGGTTATATTCTTTCTATTCCATTCTATTCTTTTTTTTCCATTTATTCTTTATTGGGAAATTATTTATAATTTTACAACACACACCCACAATGGTGTAAAAAACTTGGTACAAAAAATAAGTACTTTTACATATTTCTTTACATTCCCTTTTACCCCTTCCCCATCCCCCCTCCCTTCTCTCTTACCCTCCCCACCCCCCACTTCCTACCTCCCTCTCCCCTCCCCTCCCCCTCCCCGATCTGTCCCTTTCCTTTCTTATTTTACTTTATTCCTAATCTTTTTCTGTCATTCCCTGAACATATTTATCTGACATTTTAAAGATTCTCCATTTTTCCCATATTGCTCTATAGTTTTCCCCCTTTCCCTGCTCGCCCTGGCTCAGATATTCCATCTCAGAGATGTAATCAACCCGCTGTATCCATTCTTTTATGGCCGTTTTTTTGTTGATATCCAGTTTTTTGGGATTAGCCCCTTTGCCGCATTAAGCAGGGGTGGGACTAATGTTTTCCGATATTGCTTTTTTGTTTTGTTTGTGCCATGAAATAAACATGTCCAGGCATTTTGTAAGATTTTTTCCCCAGTTACTGCTTCAATATAGTCCAGAATCTCTGCCCAGTACTCCTTTATTATTGGGCAATCCCACCACATATGCATTGTTGTTCCCATTTGCTTACACCCCCTCCCACATAATGGGGAATTGTTAGGATGAATTTTATACATTCTCTCTGGCGTCACGTGCCAGCGTACCATGTTCTTATAATTTGCTTCTATTGTGGTTGAGTCAGAGGCAAAACTGTACACTGCTTCTATCATTTGCTTTTCCTCAATTTCTTTGCCCAGGTCTTGCCCCCATTTTTCTATGAACGATAATGGTCCTTTTGTTTCTAATTGTGTTATCATTTTATACACCTGTGATATACCATGTCTCAGGGGCTTTCCTTTATCACATATTTTTTCCATTGGGGTTAGTGCTTTTTCGTTTCTTATTGGTTGTGGGATAGTGCTCACTAAATGCTTTAATTGAAAATATTCCCAGTCACTAAGCTGACTCCACCCATACTTCGTGATTAAATCTTGTTTTGTTCTCATTTTACCTAGTGTGATTATGTCTTTTAATTGTGCAGTTCCCAGTAGCTTTCCCAATCGTGTCCCGTTTCCTGGTGTAAAAAATGCTGTACCTGCTAACGGAATTAATGGAGAGTTATATTTAAATTTTTCGTGCCGGTGCAATGTGTCCCATGTTTTAAATACCTTCCTAGTTACATTGTGTGTATCTATACCCAGTGTTCTGAATTTCGGTGGTGCCCATATACTTTTTTGTAAGTGCGTTGTGCTTAATATATCTTCCATTTGTGCCCATTTATTTTTTGTATGTGGGTTTGCCCATTCCGCTAGTCTAGCTAAGATTATCGCCTTATGGTATCTTTTTATGTCTGGTAAGGACATGCCCCCGTTTTTTTTCCCTCGGGTTAATAGTGTATACTTTATTCTGGCCTTTTTACCCTGCCATATATATATATTTCAAAATCATTGTTTTCATTGCCTTAACCACTTAAGCCCCGGACCAATACGGGCCATTATGACCAGGCCCCTTTTTGCGATTCGGCACTGCGTCACTTTAACTGACAATTGCGCGGTCGTGCGACGTGGCTCCCAAACAAAATTGGCGTCCTTTTTTTTCCACAAATAGAGCATGTTTTTGGTGGTATTTGATCACCTCTGCGGTTTTTATTTTTTGCGCTATAAACAAAAATAGAGCGAAAATTTTGAAAAAAATTACATATTTTTTATTTTTTTCTATAATAAATATCCCCAAAAAATATATAAAAAAACATTTTTTTTCTCAGTTTAGGCCGATACGTATTCTTCTACATATTTTTGGTAAAAAAATTCGCAATCGGCGTTTATTGATTGGTTTTCGCAAAAATTATAGCGTTTACAATATAGGGTATAGTTTTAAGGCATTTTTATAAAAAAAAATTTTTTTTTACTAGTAATGGCGGCGATCAGCGTTTTTTTTTGTGACTGCAACATTATGGCGGACACATCGGACACTTTTGACACATTTTTGGTACCATTGTCATTTTCACAGCGATCAGTGCAATGAAAATGCACTGGTTACTGTGAAAATGACACTGGCAGTGAAGGGGTTAAGTGTGCCTAGGGGCATGTTACTAACTGAGGGGGGGCGTGGCTACGACTGACACATCACCGATCTCCGCTCTGATTACACAGAGTGGAGATCGCTGACAGTGTCAGTAGAGGAGCGGGGAGATGCTGTGTTTACACACACATCTCCCCGCTCCGAGCCTCCGTGAGTTAAAGGGCCACGTACAGGTACGTGATTGTGCCTGTACGAGCCATTCTGCCGACGTATATATGCCGTGAGCGGTCGGCAAGTGGTTAAAGAACGGTTGGGGTATATCTATTGGGAGCATCTGCAGCCTATATGTCACTTTCGGGAGGATCAACATTTTTAATATGTTAATTCTTCCTGTCCATGAAATGGGTCTCTTGGAGATGTTTTTTAATTCTACTTTGATTTAATTTAATAAGGGGATAAAATTGGCTGGATACAGTTCTCCTAACGTTGTTGTTATTTTGATTCCTAGATATGTTAATTTTTTTCTCCCAAGTGAATGGAGATTATTTCTGTAGTAATCCTTTTTCCCTTTTGTCTATTCCTAAGTTCAAGATTACAGTTTTTATTGGGTTAATCGTAAAGTTTGAGAGGTTCCCATATTTTTTAATTTCCTTTACTACATTGGGCAAAGACAATCTTGGTTTCGTTAGGTATAGGAGTATGTCGTCTGTATATGCAGCCACTTTGTGTTCTTCATCGCCTATTCTCGCCCCCCCCAATATCTTGATTATTCCGTATGTTTATCAACAACGGTTCCAACGCTAACACATATAGGAGGGGTGAGAGCGGGCACCCCTGTCTCGTTCCATTATGCATCTCAAACACCGACGACACACTCCCATTGACCTTTACATTGGCTGTCGGGTGGGTATACAGGTTTTTAACCCATTTCATGTACTTTGGTCCCACACCAACATACCGAAGTGTATCCATCATAAACCCCCAGTCGACTCGGTCGAATGCTTTTTCAGCATCTATCGACATAAGTACGACTGGGGGTTTCCTCTCCTTCTTTTTCCGGATTAGTAATAGAGTTCTTATGCTGTTATCTCTACCTTCTCTCCCTGCTACAAAGCCTGCCTGATCTGCATTGATTAATGATTAATTCTGGCATTAAGTTTTTTAATCTCGTTGCCAATACTTTTGCGTATAACTTGGTATCTGTATTCAATAGGGCTATAGGCCGATAGTTGGAACATATTGTTCCATCCTTTCCTGCTTTTGGTATGAGAGCGATATTGGCAAGGAGAGATTCTTTCCTTATTTCTAGATCTTCCCCCATTCTGTTAAAGTAGTTACACAATTCTGGGACTAGCTGATCTTTAAATTTTTTATAGCATTTAATCTGAAACCCATCTGGTCCTGGGCTTTTCCCCCCTGTTGTTTCTTGGAGAGCTTTATTTATTTCATCTTGTGTAATTGGGTCTTCTAAGAGCTCTACATTTTCCGCTGTTATCTTTGGTAGATTAGTTTGCTCGAGGTATTCCTGTATTCTTATTTTCCTGGCTTCCTCTTCCTGGCGTGTCTCTTTTACTCTAATGTCGTATAGTGCACTATAGTATGTCTTAAACGCTTCTGCAATTTCAGATGTTTTGAATTTCATCTCTCCTCTCTGGTTCTTTATTTTGTCTATATAACTTAGTCTTTTTTTCTCTTTTACTACTTTTGTGAGGTACTTCCCGGGCTTGTTCCCCCATTTATACCTTTCCTTTGCTACGTTCTTAAATACTTTTCTGGTTTTTTGTTCCATCACATCTCTGAGTTGACCCCTCTAAATTATTATTTTTTTAAGTATTTCTCTATCTTGTTGTTTTTTATCTTTTTGTTCCAGATCATGTAATTCCTTTAACAAATGTTTCCTCCTTTGGTCCCTTTCCTTCTTTTTCCCCACCCCTATGGAGATCAATTTGCCCCTTATACATGCCTTATGGGCTTCCCATATTGTTGCCATGCTTACTTCTGGTGTATTATTTATTTTGAAATATTCTCTGATCTCCCTTGATATTATCTCTCCTACTTTTTTTATATCTAAGAGGTCTTCATTTAGGCTCCACGTACCCTTTCTTTGTTCAATGTTGTTGAATCTAATTTTCACCATTACTGGGGCGTGATCTGAGATTGATTTTACCCCTATCGAGGTATCTACTACGTTTTCCAGAAGCCCATAGTCCACAAGTATATAATCTAATCTCGAATACGTGTCGTGCACCGATGAATAATACGTATAATCTTTTTTGCTTGGATGTGCCACTCTCCAAGGGTCTACTAGATGATGATTATGTATTTTTTTTTAACCAATTTTAATTGTTTGCTGTCTCGTATCGGTGCACCAGATGTATTGTCTAGCCTGTGATCCATTGAGAAATTGAAATCTCCAGCGAGAATTACATATCCTTGCTTAAAATCCTTTAAAGTATTTAAGATTCCATTCAAGTATTTTTTAGGGTGACTATTTGGACAATATACATTTGCTAGCGTATATTTTTTTCCCCTGTAGATTTCCTTTTAGGAACAGGTACCGGCCCTCTGGGTCGACTCTTCTATATTCTACTGTAAAGTTTTTATTTTTCCCTCTACCTATAGCTACTCCCTTTGCTCTTTTATTTGGGGAGTCTCCGTTATACCAGATAGGAATCGCACGCAAATACATTTTTGTATTAGTGTCTAGTGCTAAATGTGTCTGCTGAAGAAACACAATTTCTGCCGAATACCTTTCAAGCTCCCTTAATATCATGTGCCTTTTTTCTGGGGAGTTCAAACCTCTTACATTGTATGTAATAAAATTTACGTCAGTCATATGTATTTCCTTTCTCTTTTTTTCCTTCCCCTTCCGCCCTTCCTCTTTCTCCTTTCTTAAATTGAACAGATCCTATTTCCTTCCTCCCTATCACCTCCCCACAAACCCTCCCCACCACAGCCCTCTTCCCCCCTCCCTCGTTGAACCCTTGACCTCATGGTCTTGGTGCAGGATTTTTTTATTTTAGAGCCCCTTTGGGCACTCTGCACTCCTAGGCCCGTGGTGGGGTTCTGTTTGGCACCTTTAGTCCCCTCTCCCCTACTGCTTGGGAGATGGTGCCAGAGCAGTCAATGAGTCCAGGTCTCCTTTTCCCTCCCCGTGACTCTTTTTTTTCCTTTTAATTCACCCCCTCTGCCCCCCCCCCCCTCCTCCACACCACCCAACCAAAAAACACAAACAGAGAAAAGACAACAAGACAAGGGGGGAAGAAAAAAAAAGAAGAGAGAAGCAAGAGAAACTAGAAAACAGAGGGAGAGGAGGGGGAGAAGGGAAAGAGAGAGAGCGGGAGAACCAAGGATTTCCTCTCAGTCGCCACCTCCTGCCCCCCCTATTCCATTCTATTCTATTGTTTTTCTATTCTATTTTTTATTTTCTATTCTGTTATTTTCTATTATATTCTATTCTTTTCTATTCTATTCAGATTTTTTATTCAAAATTAACATTTATTCTACTAGAAATTAGAATTTTGTAAAACAGTTAGGTTGTTATATTCTTTCTATTCTATTCTATTCTTTTCTATTCTTGTGTATTCTTTTCTATTCTATTCTAAATCTAATTTATTCTATTCAAAATTAGAATTTTAGAAGATGATTATAGTCTATTGTATTTTATTATATTTTTTATTCTATTCTATTCTTTTATTTTCTATTCTATTTTATAGTATTCTGTTCTTTTATTTTCTATTCTATTTTGTTCTGTTTTACTCTAATCTTTTATTTTCTATTTTGTCCCTTTTTTCTATTCTATTTTTTTCTATCCTTTTATTTTCTATTCTGTTCTGTTTTACTCTATTATTTTCTATTCTTTTATTTTCTATTATTTTCTATTATATTCTTTTATATTCTGTTCTTTTTTCTATTCTATTTTATTCTCTTTAGAATTTCAAATTTGATTAAAAAACTACCGGTATTCTAATTTTATTTTATTTTTTTATATCCAACAAAGTTTTATTATTAATTTGCAGAGGTACAGAGCATACAGACACCCCTCAACATAACCGGTATTCTAATTTGATTCGAAAACGATTCTAATTCGATTAGAAAACTATTTGAATTTGAATTTAGCCCAAAATTTTTATTTGTTCTTTCTTATTCCTTTAAATTTGTTACTATTGTAATTCAGAAATTCAGATACATTTGAATTTACGAATAACAAAAAATTTGTCAGAATTTCAATCCAGAACAAAAGGAACATGTCTAGTCATGTCTATGTCCGCACATGTCTAGTCATTGTGAGTGTATGAGCTAGGAAGCTAACTACACAAACCAAAGTTCTAACTAGTTGGCTGAACAAGCCTAATGCTTGTCAGTCCCCACACACAGTTTGTTTACTTTTCACCAACCTTCAGCTCGCACAGACACAACCTGTCTCTTCTCCAGGCTCTTGAGCACTGACACTGATGAGGGATGGATTTGCCAAAGGCAAGTGCAGTTGCTCCAGAGTTTATTAAATGAGCAGAAGCTCTGCTGTCTTCCATCATCCAATCACGTGCAAGCAACAATGCTGTTTTTTACATTTTACTTGTAGGCCAATGGGTATTCTTTGCAAAGTGAAGCTTTACCTCATTTACTAAGCAGTGGAGAAACTGCACTTTGCGACATGCACAGTCAATTTGCCTTTAGTAAACCAACACCTTAGTTTCGAGTGATCCTAAATTGACAATAGGGAGAGGTGCAAACTCCGAACTGGACAAAAAAAACCCAGTGTTCTTTAAAAAAAGAGGAGTCTGGGTGATGTGTAAACACCCGAACATGACTTTTCCAGGCTCCCTTTGAGACGCTCTGCTACAGGGCTGGTTGAAGTTTTACCATAGCTTCAAACAAAGTATTTAGTCACAAAATGATCCATTTAAATAATAAAACCAACAAACTGAAATGGACATTATTAACTCCAATTACCTCAATAAATACAGTATATGGGTGTGTGGTTGTGTTTTTTCTTCATTGACCTGCTATGCCATTGTTCTCTAAACCCTAGTAAAATAATATTATTTTATTAAATATTATCTATTTTCAGGAACATTTAGAAAAAAAAAAAACGATATGTATCAATTTACAATTTTATTGTATACAAATTTTGAATACCCTGGAGTGTCTAGTTTTTAAGATGGAGTGATTTTATTTTTATTGTAATCTTTCTTTTAAAGTTGCCACAGCCATCTTAATTGTAATTTTAAGTAAAATAGGCACCATTTCCAACATTGAAACAACTTAGGCAGCTTATCATAAAAATAAATAAAAAACAAAGGATTTGGTTTTTAGCAGTTGAACCTTGTGCCCAACTCCAGAAAATGTAATATTTTTACTTGCATGGCTGCCAACACAGGGTGCTTCCCTCACTTCCTGCTTGCTCTGTAAAGGATAACTACAATAGTGACATAATAATACGTAATTGGGCCAATTTCTCACGAACAAATACCACCCTTCCCTACTTGAACTCGCATTCACAGTGTTCCTCTCATAGCATAAAAAACTAAACATATTTGACATCTATGTGTTTAGAAATAAATTGGAGAAAATAGTGAAAACATTTTCAATAGTTTTAATTATTAAAATATTGTACATTAACACACACGCATATCAAATATCTTGGTCTGGAAGAAATTTGAAAGTATCATGATCTACCTGTACTTACTATCTTGTATTGCGCTAGTACTAGAGAACATTGTCATAGTACCTATGATCCAAACCATGGCTCTGGAAAAAAAAATAATGTCTACATATTCTGGGAGGCATGGTTGAATAGTGCTGTAGACAGTGTTGAATTGCACAGCCTCACACACTAATTAATACAGTATTATTAATATTAGTACATAATTAGTAATATTAGTACATTAATCACCATTCAATAGTTATCGATTCAAATGATAAAGACATTACAGTATGCATTTTTAAATATACTGTATATATATCATATGCATATCACCACTGATTTAGTTAGTGAACAAATGCAAGAATACAGTGCGCCATTTTGTAAAGTACATTTTCTAAATCAATGATGTGATGAAGTGTCCCACAATATGTGAAGTATGACTAGTGCAAAATCATAAATGTCTGCAAAGTCAATTATATAAATATGCAAATTGTGTGTGTATATATATATATATATATATACATATTTATATATGTACAAAAAGGGCTTTATTTTGGAGAAATTGTTTTCCAAGAGTTATTTAATTTCTATAACTTTTATAGGCAAAAGTGAGCAGTAAAAATAGACATAATACACTTAATTTTTGTCCACAAGTGATCATTTTAAAACAAGTTTCACTATAGATATAAAGTGCTCATTTTATTCTGTGCCTTAAAGTTGATTTAAAAGTTAACTTTTGATTACATTGTAAGATGCATTGAAGCTGAAACAACAACTTTATCTTCCAAACAGTGCTGAATATTGCTGCTTATAGAAACCATATTTGACCATCAGGACCTCCCTATCAAACTTACAGCAGGTCCCAGGCAGCTACAAGTGTGGGCATGTATAGTCTTTTTAATATTTCCCTCTTCAAATGCAACATATAATGTATAGTATATAAAAAGCTGACTGAGTAATTTTTCCTCCACTTAACGCCGCAGCATTTTTTCCTCCCATTGACCAATAATGCCAGGTATTTTTCTCCCATTGACCAAAGATACAGCACATTTATTTCCCACTGACCAATGAAGCCATATTACCCACTGACCAATAATGCCAGGCATTTTCTTCCCACTGACACCAGGGCATTTTTTCCTCCCACTGACCAATGATGTCAGGAATTTTCCTTCCACTGACACCAGGGCATTTTTTCCTCCCATTGACCAATAGTGCCAGGCATTTTTCTTTTTTAACCAATGACGCAGGGACATTTTTGCTCTCTAAAGCCGTGTACACACGATAGGTTTTACCGATGAAAACAGTCCGATGGACTGTTTTCATCGGACAAACCGATCGTGTATGGGCCCCATCGGTATTTTTTCCATCGGTGAGAAAAAATAGAACATGTTTTAAATTTATACAATGGAAAAAAAAAACGATAGCAAATTCCTATCGCCTGTGGGGAACTCCTTCGGATAAAAAACCCACGCATGCTCAGAATGAATTATGAGATGGGAGCGCTCGTTCTGGTAAAACTAGCGTTCCTAATGGAGAGAGCACATTCGTCATTCTGCAAACTATTGCCTCGTTTACTGCAGCGCATTGTGTTCTTCTTTATAAAGGTTTTTAAAATGTTTTTTGGCTGCAGATCTTTATCCCGAGTTCTGACAAACGTATTTATTTTTAGTTTTTTGTGTTCTTCTGAATAATTTTATCTTTTTTTACAACCAGATCTCCCTAATTTTTTATTTGATTTAGAATCCAGATCGACTTTTATTTTGTTAAAAATAATTTATCTTTCTTGTGGGCTCATTTATTTTTGTGTCAAGTTTTCACAACAACATATTTTTTAGAACATTTTCTTTTCCCTCAAAGAGGTTGGTGTCCCTTCTTAATTACACATTGTCTTTATGATATGTTATTGCTACTCACAAAAAAAACACATAGGCAAGTATTTTGCTTAAATCAAAGATCCATTTATTCTGGAAAAACTAAATAAAAATGAAGGGCAACAATTGGAAAATTAGTAGAATATATGCTGACTTTGGACCCCAAAGGCAGACATGACTTTGGTGAACAATAAAATAAACAACATATTGAAATCAGGAGCAGCAGCCGAAGACATACATGTCCCTAAGCTGTGGTACTCCAACAAACTGCAACTTCTGGCAGAGCAGCTTGAAGCCAGGGAATCACCTTCTGGTCTTCCCTGTAGCCTTCCCTCCATGCTTCCCTGCAGCGTTTGTTCCACAGCCCCGTCCACGCACCCTTGCAGGCTGTGGCTGTGTCGGTGGAGATGTGGCAGGAGGAGGAGGAGAAGGAGGAGAAGGAGGGGCCAGATGGCAGAGATGAGTGGCCTCTGTCAGATGCCCCCTCCCCGCCGTGTGAATGGTCGTATAATTCAGGTGCTCAGAGAGGGCACATTGTCCCTCCTCCAGTTTGAATAGCTTCTCTGCCAGATAGGCGCTAAAGCACTCAACAGGGTTGAGGGGGGCCTTCATTATGGCAGCAGCATCCCTGATCATTTTAAGTGACTCCTCCTCCACCTGTGTCATCTTCCTAGATTTTTTGGGTCTGACGTGGAGGGGAGCCACTTGGGACTGGGTGCTGCCACTAGGCCTGGGGACCTGCTGAGTGCCACTTGGGCCGGCCTCCTCCTGGCTGCCACTCACCCCTGCCTCCTCTTGTCTGCCACATTCTGGAGCCTCTTCCTCCTGGCTGAGCTCATCCTGTGTAGAAAAAAGGGACATAGTTTTTTTTTTTTTAATCAATCACACACAATTTCCATCTCATGACTGTTGCAATTTTAATGTTAATAATACATAGAAAATACTCTCATTCTGACCCCAGTTGTTTTAAATACTGGCCCAATAATTTCTGGCCAATATATTTAAATACATTTTTTTTTATTTTTTTTTATTGGGTTCTATTTTTTTTTTTAGGTTTTTGTTTTTAAAATTTTTTGTTTGTTTCAAATCCATTATTTCAGTTGTAAATAAAAAACATCTAGTTCTCGTTAAAAAATTCAAGGCCAATAAATATGTGCAAAAATACTATACCTGGCTGAAGATGCACAGATCCGGTTCTTCAAGCTCAGGAGGCTCCTCTTCCCCCTCTGCAGGGGTGGAGGGAAGGGTGGAAGGAAGGGTGGAGGGAAGGGTGGAAGGAAGGGTGGAGGGAAGGGTGGAAGGAACGCTGGAGGGAAGGGTGGAAGGAAGGCTGGAAAGTGATTCCCTGGCCTCAATCTGGTCATCCAGAAATTGCAGATGCTTGTAGTACCACAGCTTGAGCTGAACTACTTTGTCTGCTGCTGCTCCTGATATCATTGAAGCACGTACTTCTTTATAGCGTTTTTTGTACGCATTTCTTGTGTTGTTTATTTTATTGTTCATCATTTTGTAGTCTGCCTCTAGGATCCAGGTCTTCATATATTCTGCTAATGTTCCAATTGTTGCCCTTCGTACCACACTATTGTGGTACAAACTATTTTTTAACTCCCATAACTTACGCAATTCCTTGTATTTTTCAATGAACACCATCATTATTTCTGGCTCTTTTAATTTATGCATACTTCTTTCTGCAAGATAAAACACAATACAAAAACAGTAGGTCAGCTTCAATTGTCATAAACTTATCCCAATATAGGTCTTTCCAATCATGAACCAGTATAGGCCACTGATGCCGCAAGTTTCATTCTTACCTTAGTTGGAATCGTTCGGCACTTCCGGTCGTCCTTACTCCGCGCAACCACTCCCTCGATTACCATTTATATACCCTGCGCATGCGTGAAACTCCAGCCATGTCGCCCGCCCATGACGTTCTTTTTGTGAATTTCCCCACCCCTTCTCATTCGGCGCACAGTGGGAGACGACGACATGGCGGTGACACAGGTGCGTGCCTCATTATTTAGTACCGACGAGGAAAACACGGAGCCGGGAACGTCCCGATCCAGGAATAAAAGATACAAGGTGACTAATATGTCATTTGCTGAGATGGCGGAGATGGTGGACATCCTACGGAGGAAAGATTACGATGGGGAGCATGGGCCAATAGACACCCCTAATCTCAGGAAGTCTAAAATAATGGACAAAGTGGCGAGGAGTCTCTATAATAAATTTGGGGTCATGAGATCCAAGGAGCATCTCCGTAAAAGGTGGTCTGACCTGAATCTGAGGGAGCCGGAGCAGTATAGGAAGCTTATCCAAATCCTTGAAAAAAGTAAGCTTTTATTTTTACTGTGTTATTTCAAATTGGAATATGAATTATTGCATGTTTTGCTCCATGTGCTTGGTTTGACTGTTTTCACATTGTAAAATGGCAACTTTCATATTAAGTTTAGTGGCCTAATTTTTGGGAATGTTTCCTGTTAAACAGCGATCATCTAAAAAATCACATGATTTGCACAGATACACGCAAAAAAACATGTGTTCAAGCCTATTTAGCTTAAAACAACGTTTATAAACATTGTTGTCTAGATGACGTGTTGTAAGTAAGTAGAATGTGAAATGCAAAACTAGAATCTGGGTAAAGGAGAGGACACTCAAGCAGCTGGTTACACATCTTCACTATAGTAATGGCCACCAGAACAACCTTTTTAGGGTTTCCCACTCAGGTGCTCCAGTGCTTTGTTGAATTCCTTAAATCTCTTGTGTTCATCTTTGGAATCTGGCCACAAAAAATAAGGTACCCCTCTTCCATGCAATGTTTAAAATGTTTAAGCTCAACTATCTGTGTGCTAAAGGACACCTTTGGTTTCATTCTCATAGGGGAGAGGAGACTGGGAGGACACCAATCTGAGGAGCAGAGGAAGCACAGACCACATAAAGAACACCAAGCTCAGAAAGGACCCCAATCTCAGAAAGAACCCCAAGATCAGCATGTGGAGGAAGCAGAGGTGGAGGAAGGAGAGGTGGAGGAAAGAGAGGTGGAGCTTATCAACACAACAGGTCAGTGTCTGTCACCACAGCTTCAGGTAAAGAGATGTAGGCCTGCATATTTATAATACCTTTCTTTTTTAGGGGATGAACATGGTGGTGTTTCAGAAACGACTACTACGACTCCATTCTCAAGTGCTAGTGCCCAAATCATAATTCAAGAAATAATGGAATGTAGTAGCGAAATGGACATTATGAGGAAAAGGATGAATGTGATTGAGCAAAAATATAAAAACATCATTGATATTTTGGGGCGAATAGTCTGAACCCCCCCCCCCCCCTTGTTTGTGTATGTGTTTTGTAGTTACAAATTTTCACTTGTTTTATCACAAGCCAAAATTTGAGAATGCACATGTTTATTTTAAAGGTTGAACTTTGTAAGTTCCATTCTTTTTCTATGTTTTTTTTTTGACCCATGCATGTTTCTGCATACCAAAAAGAAAGGCCAAAAAAATATTTCTCCAAAATTTGTAGGCAAAAATGTAAAGATTTTATTTTGAAAATCAAAAAACAAAAAATGTTGTGCACAGATAAAAAAAAAAAATTGGACACTCAACAATGTGTGGCTTGTTCTTTCTATGCTCAATAGCAGTTCTAGAAAATTTCAAAGTTGAAAGATAAGCAGTTGAGTATTTGCGCATAAAATTGTGCATTATGCAGCAGCAGAAAACGAGGTGGTTAATCTTATATTCCGCCATGTGTATGGCTGTCAGCAACAGGCGGAACCGGCTGGCCATTATCCCGAAGGCATTCTCAACAACCCTCCGGGCTCTGGCCAGCCGGTAATTGAAAACCCTCCTCTCCAGGGTGAGGGTCCATTGGGGAAACGGCCGCATCAGGTGGGGTCCCAGGCCGAAGGCTTCATCTGCCAGAAAAACAAAAGGAAGTCCCTCCACATTGTTCGAATCAA
Source organism: Rana muscosa (assembly GCA_029206835.1). Taxonomy (NCBI): domain Eukaryota; kingdom Metazoa; phylum Chordata; class Amphibia; order Anura; family Ranidae; genus Rana; species Rana muscosa. The sequence goes on along the minus strand of CM055117.1, from coordinate 540,967,733 downwards.
GTGGCAGTGCCAGGCCCCCAGACTGCAGACGGTGGGCAAACTCTGTCTGGGCGAAGACTCCACCATCGGACATCCGGCCGTTCTTCCCCACGTCCACATATAAAAACTCATAGCGTGCCGACACCACCGCCATCAACACAATACTATTGAAACCTTTATAATTAAAATAGTATGACCCCGAACGGGGTGGCGGCACTATGCGGACGTGTTTGCCATTGATTGCCCCTCGACAGTTGGGGAAGTCCCACCGGTCAGCAAATAGGGAGGCCACAGTCTGCCATTCCTGTGGCGATGACGGAAACTGTGGACTGTGGAGTCAAACAAAGAGAAGAAATTAGCACTTCTGCACATTACATTGCAAGCAGATTACACAAATACATTCTTGGCCAACATCAGTAAAACATTTATTTGAAGGAGTCTTTAAACACAAAAATAGAAGGACCACTTATCAGATGACTCACCCCCTCTGATGGACCATTGGAAAAAAATAAGGAGGGGGAGGGGGTTAAAGCTGATTTTTGTGGCCCACCAAAAAAGGCTCTACCACTCTGCTGAACTTGAATGTGCAAAAAAAAATTGGGACACATTTTAGGGAGGGGTTCAAAACTAAAATGGAGCGGACAAAAAACATTGTTAATAACAGACTAGTCTAGGTGTGTTTGAGCCCAGGATAGCATGCTGAAGAGGTTAGTGAAGGGAAATATGCATGTATGCCAAAAAATGAGCATTTAAAAGTAACAACATGCATGGGGAGAAAGGGGACATTCCCAGCATATTACAATCATGGTAATTAGGGAAGGATGCAAGAAAACAAATACATTACAAATACATTAGCATAAAGCATAGAATGTGATGTTAAAGGAGAAAACTTACCTTCATATAGTCCTTCTGCATGACTTGTATGATGGCAGAACACGTTTCAGGGATAATGATCCCAGGAGCCTGGGGGGAGATGCCTGTTGTGAACTTGAGGTCCTGCAAGCTTCTCCCTGTCGCCAGGCATCTCAACGTGGCAATAAGCCTCTGCTCGGCAGTGATGGCCTGGCGCATCACAGTGTCCTGCCTCGTGATATAGGGGGACAGCAAATCCAACAGGAAAAACGGGGTCTGTCATCCAGGGTTAATTCCTGAAATCATCAGGATTATTCTCCTGGATTTCCCACAGCAGAGGCATATGAGAGAATTTGTCCTGCTGGAGCAACCAATTCTTGGCCCATGAACTCCTCCTCACCCTGTTCATGGACCGAGCTCGGGTTACAGTATTAACCGCAACACCAAGCCCATACGCAGCACGAACTCGAGAATGAGAACGAACTTCCAACATGGCTTTAAACCGGTCGGCTGGTCAGAACGAACTTAAACAGAACGCACCAAGGAACAGCAAGGCATGTGAAGAACGACCTGAAAAACAGTAACGAGCGGCCAAGAAGGCACTGCAAAACAGCAACAACCTGACTGCATGCACTGAAAGACAAATACGAACCCACAAGCACAAACTGAAACGCAGAAAACGATCTGAAAAGCGCGAATCGGCTCTAACCAAACTTTTACTAACACGCGGTAACACGAAATCAGCAAAAGCAGCCCAAAGGGTGGCGCCATTGGATTTGAACTTCCCCTTTATAGTGCCGTCGTACGTCACAGCGTTTGGAAAGGTCTGTTTTTTGACTGATGGTGTGTAGGCAAGACTGATGAAAGTCAGCTTCATCGGTTTTCCGTTGAAAAAATCCATCGGATATAAAACTATAAGAAATCCGATCGTGTGTACAGGGCTTGACTGATGATGCAGGGCATTTCTTTTCCACTGACTAATGAAGCAGGTCATTCTATCTCCCACTGTCCAATAATGCCAGATTTTTTGCTTCCACTGACCATCAATTGTGGGGTATTTTGTTTTTCTCATTACTGACTAATTATACTGGGCATTTTTTCACCCACTGACCACTAAGAGTGAGGCATTATTTCTTCCTACCACTGGCCAACCATGTCTAGGCATTTTTTTTTTCATCCATTGACCAGTAATGTAAGTGGCAGTGTTACATAATCTTAACTGCTTCAATATTTGTGTTGTGATGTATGTTACATACTCCTAAGTAGGATGAGATTGGGCTCAGTCTGAATCGAGTCGGTTCAAACACAGAAGACAGCTGTCAGAGGTGGGCCAAGGAGTTATGGATTCATATAGCCCTACCCCTTTGTTACCTGCAGCTGCCCCAAGCTCATTTGCCTAGCATTGACAGTTGATTTCTGAGATCACACAATCATCCCTACTCCTGGCCAAAATGTTTGCTGTTACAACAGTTGCTGGTTACTAAGTAGCCTGGTAGTAGTACAAGGACAGCGGAAAACATGTTCAGTGTATACTGTGCACAGACTAAGACTCTATTTAACAGCACCTATTTAAACTAGGACTAATATTTAGGGGCATGTATCCACACCCACTTTTCACCACAGCATGCTGCACATGCAGCATTATCCTCTCTCTAGGCTGTACCTCTTTATAAAATCTGAGGCTGGGTTCACACTTCTGTGAGGAGCGGCTCACAGCAGGGGTCCAGTGCCACCCTGTTCACCAGTTCACGTCTGATTTCAGTCTACGTTTTGGGCTGAATTCGGACCTGAAATGGACTGGAAGATCCACAGGACTCCTGTGCAGTTCGCTCTGAAGCCTCTCTGGAGATGTGTGAACTGGCCTCATTGAGAGAGGCACACAATCTCCTGACATGTGAGGGCTTGCCCTATGATGTGGACGGGTGACCCCGCCCCCTCTTACGTCATGGGGGTTTCATGTGGAGTAGAGACTGGAGACTGCAGCATCGCTGGACATTGGATCACCGCGGGACATAGAGAACAACGCTGGACAGACTGTATTACATCGCTGGAATGTTTTTTTAATTTTTTAATTTTTAATAAAGGACTTATCCCAACTGTGTCTATGTGTTTTTTTTTACAATTTTTTACACTTTCTTTGTGAAATGGTAGGGGTACAACATACCCCGTTACCAGTTCACAAAAGGGGGGCCGAGATCTGGGGGTCCCCTTTGTTAAAGGGGGCTTCCAGATTCTGATAAGCCCCCTGCCCGCAGACCCCCACAACCACCGGGCAAGGGTTGTGGGGATGAGGCCATTGTCCCCATCAACATGGGGACATCGTCCCCATGTTGAGGGCATGTGGCCTGGTACGGTTCAGGAGGGGGGGGCGCTCTCTCGTCTCCCCCTCTTTTCCTGCGGCCTGCCAGGTTGCGTGCTTGGATAAAGGGTCTGGTATGGATTTTTTGGGGAACTCCATGCCATTTTTTTTTTTATTTGGGGTGGAGTTCCCCTTAAATTCCATACCAGACCTGAAGGGCCTGGTATGGATATTTGGGGGGAACCCCACACATTTTTTTTTTATTTGCGGCATGGTTCCCCTTATTATCCATACCAGACCCGAAGGGCCTGGTAATTGAATTTGGGGGGACCCCCACGCATTTTTTTTTTATCAATGACTTTTCGATGTATTGCCGGGAGCCGACAATTCATTATAGCTGCGAATGATTTTTAAATTACTTTTTTTCCTTCAGAAATGACACTTTGTGCAGGGACAGTTCTAAGCATGGGAAACAAGCCCGACTTTACAGGCATACTATACACACACCCTAGGTACGAAATTTAAAGGAATATTTCACTTTTATTGTTTCACTTTAAGCATTATTAAAATCACTGCTCCCGAAAAAACGGCCGTTCTTAAAACTTTTTTTGCATTGATACATGTCCCCTGGGGCAGGACCCGGGTCCCCAAACACTTTTTATGACAATAACTTGCATACAAGCCTTTAAAATTAGCACTTTAGATTTCTCCCATAGACTTTTACAGGGTGTTCCGCGGTTTTTCGAATTTGCCGTGAACACCCCAAATTGTTCGCTGTTCAGCGAACATGCGAACAGGCAATGTTCGAGTCGATCATGAGTTTGACTCGAACTCAAAGCTCATCCCTACTGGTGACACAATTAACTCATCTTTCAACATGTTGCACCTAGGTCAAGGGTAGAAGATAGTGGCCAATTCCAAGTACATGGAAACAAACTGGACTTTGCCCCTGCAATTTGGATTGCTGTATTCAATACATAGGACAATGACAACCTAAGAGGTATATCAGCTTATATATTAAAATCATATGGAATGGGAGTAATTATCAGGTCCATACAAAGATAGAAGCTTCATTTTACAATATGGTATGCTGTATTTTGCCGTTGTAATGAAAAATATACAATAAAAATGGCCCCAATGTGCAGTTAGGCTGAGAATGATTTCTGGTTGTAAATCACCTGAATGAGCTTCTAATGAACAGTTGAAGTTCCATGCAAGGCAGTCACAGAGGGATGAGATGGATTACCAGATGTCTCCCCCTTATTACAGAAGAAGATGAGCAGACGGTAGCAAACTCCTGAAGCTCAAACTTTTTAAATGGTAACCATTCCCCTACTGTCATATAATAAATTAACTCATTGATATATTACTAGCACATTAACAACTTCTTTAGCATATAGTGCTATGCTTTTAAAAGCTGTTAGCTTTATAACCTTTGTGGAAATTTGGAGAATATGATGCAGAAAGGCATATATTAACTGTGGACTTACTGTATATTATAATTATTGTCATGCCAATATGTTATACCATGATTTTTCTGAAAGGCGGAGGAAATATATTGTCTAGCCATCAGGAAGGACAAAAAAGGGTAGTCATTTTAGAAAACTGGACACAGGTCTGACTATATGAATGACATGATATTAAAATGTAGACATGTGCACACTGAAATATTTCATTTCGGAATTTCGTTTTCGTCCGAAAAATTAATTAATTTAGTTACTCCCGAAATCCGTTTTTATTTATTTTGTTTTTCGTTAAAAAATGCATTTGTCCGAAAATCCGAATTAATTAAGGTAGAATCTGTCATTGAAGGCTTATGGTGTCTGTCGAATGTTCTAAGAAGATTCGACGGAGCAACTAAACTGTACGATCTCGTAATCGTACATTTCCGGTCGAATGTTCCGCCTACAAGCTAAAGTAGAATTCTAATGTTGTATAACTAGTAATAATTATATTTATTAATTACTATTACTAGTCAAGCAACATTAGAATTCTTCTATAGCCTATGGGCAGAGCATTTCACCATAAATGTCCGCTCGTGGCGATCGTATGTTTTTAGCTGCTTCATCGAATCTTCATGTCTCTATAATGTAAAATCTTTTCTCACTATGTCGAATCTTTTCTCTCTATAATGTCGAATCTTTTCTCTCTATAATGTCAAATCTTTTCTCTCTATGTCAAATCTTTTCTCTCTATGTCGAATTTGTTTTGTTTATGTCGGATCTTTCGGATTTCGGATTCTGCGCTTTTGTTATCGTTTGTTACGATAACGAAAATGCCCGAAATTCGGACGAAAATGCATTCGGACGAAAACGAATGCACATGTCTATTAAAATGTATCTTTTTTTAGTTTTGAATAGACTGTGGAATAGGGATACGATTTGTGTTTAGGTTGAACCTGGGTTTGAGGCAAATGTACTCCATTCATCATTTGTAGCCATTTTCCTGTCTGAATTTCCAGACTGCTGCAATATAAATACAATACGGACAATCCCCAAAGACATCACTGACCACATTTGGTCATGGTAATATTTGGTCAATTACATCCTCTGGGATCCCTGCCACTGCCTGTACATTATATCATGACTGGGGATCTGTCATTTAGAGACAGGAGTGTGGCAGGTTAACATCTGTAGGCCAATTCGATTAACATGGATTTACAGTGCTGGATGCATTGACTGACAATAGATTTACAGAAGAGGAAATTATTGACATCTTTAAATTGTTTTATTGTAATGCAAAAAAATGAATTTCACAATGTGTTGTGTCTGGGAATGAGTAATAAAAGGTATTAAAGTATCACTGTACTCATTTCCTTGGGAGGGGGAGGATATCTGGATGCTCCTTATTATAAAGTTATTATACATTTATAAAAATTATAAATACAAAGTGCATGACGACCTGCATTATGGTGACCTGTGGTACCATGTTTGCATTTTTCCACACTGTGCCCTAATGGTGATCTGTATTGATCTGGTGAAGAAAAACGCAGCTCATTACAGTATGCGTGAATGAACCTTAACTGAGGTGTTCACTGTTGAGTAATTAATTGAGTTATATCCTTCATTACTGTGATATGATCACCTTGTATAAATATATGAATGGTCCATACAAAAAACTGTCCAAGTTAAAGCGGTTGTAAAGGCTATTTATTTTCTTCTAAAAAAACAAACATGTCAGACTTACCTTTTCTGTGCAATTGTATTGCATAGAGCAACCCCAAGCCTTCTTTGCTGGGCTCCCCCTGCCAGCGCTCTTGGCTCCTCCTCTTCTGTGTCTGTTCCTATAGCAAACCACTTGCTCCCCAACCAGGCTGTATGAGTCCATAGACACACACAGTGCGCCTTGGTCCCCTGCTCCATCCTCACAGGATTTGACGACAGCAGAAGTCAATGGCTCTCGCTGCTGTCTCTGTGTCCTCTGAGGAGCAGAGAATACATTGAGGTAAAGATGTCTTGCCTTCACAACCACTTTAAGATCACCCCAAAATATACTCACATTCCCCATTATTGGTAGAAAAAAAGGTTTTATTATATATGGACTACTGTGTATTGGCCGGTTGAAAATACCATCTCCATTAGTTCTGAAATACTATTTCTGGGCTCAATCTTAAGTTTCTCTTGGGACTTTTCTACTCACATCATACGTGAAATGTTTATGAATTTTTTGAATATATGTTTCTTTAATATGTAGCAAGGTGTTACTTTGGCACGTAGCTCATGGACTACAGTTTGTGCCTATAAGAACTTAGCTCTTTCCATTATATGTTGCCCCATATTGCTGCAAGTTGCTGGGTTCAGCTATGGTAGGACAATGCATTACGGATCTTGTGGTGCGGAGAGACACAGACTCTATTGTTACGGGTCAGGAATGGACTACAAGGCCCACAACGCCACTTGCTGGGAAGGAGCGTGGCGCCATGCACTGGCTGCTGGGAGGACCTTTTTAAAGGAGAGGCGGGGCTTGTGTTCTGTCTCTTGGGACGCCATCTTGCAAGAGGCCTGCAGCGAGGGTGCTTAGGCCGTAAAAGCCTGGGCCTAAAGTGACGGAGGCCAGACCGCCTGTCGGAGGGATCCCAGCTACATCCCTGCTGATTGGACCAGAGAGCGAGACATCTCTGTACTCCGGAGCATCTAGAGCCACCTATCCACCAACGCCTTGCAACTGGCTAAGCGGAGAACCGGGGACAATGACTCATCCGGAGGCCGTGAACCAAGAGGGCCCTGTCGGAGGATCCCAGCGAGACAAGGCCTCATGTGGTGAGAGGGCACCCGCCCACTAATACAACTAACTGTGTTACAGGAAGGTGACTTCCACAATTTTATTTGTTTGCTTAGGCTTGCTGGTAACAAGCAGAGTTACGCTGCATCCAGGACTTACCCAGGTCAGGCCTAAATTTGGCATTGTTCAACCTGATTGTTGATATATATATAAATCATTGACTCTCACAGGTCCCTGTGTGAAGTCAACTGTTAATGTTTGACTGTGTCTATTCTTTTCTCATTCACCAAGTAAAACACTCTTGGTTAAACTGCATTTGGTGTGGAGTCTTATTTGGTGGTGCCATTGGAGAGGGGGCCCATACAAGGTAACAAACTTTAGCTGTATTTGCATTGTTACATGGTGTCATTGTGGTTCCCAACTGCCAGTGGATTTCACAATCTGTGCATTGTCCAGTTGTGCCAAGGGGAATTGAGCCAAACTTACAGGGGGTTGATAGGCAGAGTACAGGCCCAAAACTAACCAGCAGCTCTGAAGAGGGCATTGCTACAAATACAATTATATATGTATACACTTTGCACTTTATTGGGATTACAGTTATTTACATTATATATAGAAGGTTGATGAATTCACGTTTCATATTGGATGAATTCCTCTAACACCATTATATTGATATGCACTTTGCACTTAATTATTTATAGTGCTGCACAATTTTTATGTAGCGGCCTCCACTCTCTCTCTGTATCAATTCTTCTGGCTCTGGTCTAGGGGTACCTCTGATGAGAGAGTGCGGGGTCACCACGCCAAGTTCCCACTGCAGGTGTGTGTGTGTAGTGGGAGACAATTCTCTTTTACCTTCGGGTCGGTGTTTTGCATCTGGAGCCTCCTCCTGGTTTCTCGAACAGTGTCTGCCAGTAAATGAGCCCCACACCACTAAAGTCCAACACTCCTTTATTCTTCTCATGGAAAAGTGAACACAATCAGTTGGACTCCCTCAACGAATAGAACAGACAGGGGGTGTGAATGTGAGTAGGCCCAGGCACAATGAACTCTCCTACTTCCTTCCCAGAAGTAGGTTTCTGCTCCCAATCGAGGAAGACATCCCTCCCGGCGGTCTCCGGAGGCTCACTCGTCACTGGCAATTTGCTGCACCAGGTCTTCAGGTTAGTACCCCCTCCGGTCCCTTATGCCACTGGATTCGGGTACCCCCTCCCGGGGTCCCCTAGGAAGTTCCTCCCTCGCGGAGCCTTAATCCGGGACCCTCAGTCCCGGACCGCCATCCAAGTACCTCACCCCAGGCTAAAGGTGCCTGGGATGGAACACAACCTCCGAACGTCCTCCAGGCCTAGGCCGCCTAGAGGACCGACACGAACCACCGCCCTCAGGCTGAAGGTGCCCGGACTCGACTCCCCGTGACCAAGATGGCCCCCCTTTATACCCTCTCCCAGCAGGCATGGCGGGCTCCCCGCCCCACCATACAACCGCTGAGAGAGGCCAAAAAGAGGTACGACACTGCAATGATGGCTCAACCCCGGGCCCAAAGTGACAGTGCCATCCGGTGGGCCCCAGGGAACCATACACCACAGTTTCCCCACCAGATTCAAACAGAAAAGCACATACCCGCTACACTTATATCAGAAAAAAAGGTTTAACCTCTACATAATAAGGGTTAGGGTTGGGGTTCTTTGCTGTAAAAGTTGTGAACAGCCGTCTTCAGAAATTTATTTTAGTAGACTTGCTTGACTTAAGTAGACTTGAATTGCTTTAAAAGTTGGATGCATTTCTAAAAGCCAGAAATAGAAACAGCTACCTGTATGTAAAAACAAAAAAAGGCATGCTTTAAAAAAAAAAATTCTCTGGTTAAACTAGGCACTAGAAATTCTGTTTTCATTGTTTGAACTTGATAGTATTTTCAATCTAATAAATAATTTGACAACTCTGTTCCTAAAGTTGGTGGCTTTGGGCACACTCTTCTTTAGAAATGTTTCTGAATTTATAGATTTGTTAATGGATTACTTTACTTCTTTATACTTATAAGCTGCTTGACTAGAGTTTTTATAAGTATGTTTCTAACAACAGAATCAGTCCCAACGCTATAAAAGCATGAAACCGGTACAATAGCTGTACAGAAACAGTATTGTAGCAAGTTAAACATGTTTGACAAATTGTCTTAAATAGTTTTTTTTTTACTTTCCATGTTTTTTCAATGCTTCACTTATAGCTATATGAGTTCTAAGACACTGAAAAAAAGGACAAGTTAAGGAAATGCAGTGAATACATGTGAACACATCTGGACATGTAGCGGGGTCTTCAGATTTAGTGGGATACACCTGGGGGTAGTGTGACCCAGGTGTGTAATTATGTCAGGGTTTAGACCCCTTTTTGTTATTCGTGGAGGATTGGGGGATGTAATATTCTCCTTTGCCTGTGGGTGGCGGAGTACCTACAGGCTTCAGGTAGAATCATCACCACAGTGCTACCCTTTTTGTCGCTTCCTGGAGATGGTACGGCTGGGGCGGGGAACCCGCCGTGGTGTTGATGGGAGGAGATAAAAGGGGGAGACGCCCTCGCCACAAGGTTTTTCGGTCTTGGGGGATCATCTCGTCACGCACCCAGGCACCTCGGCCTGGGTGCGGGCGCTTCAAGGTTCCGGCCTAGGCGCCCTAGGCCTGGCCGGAATGAAGCTGGGATTCCATCCCAGGCACCTTCAGCCTATTGAGGAGGCCTGGGACCCAGTGACTCCGACTGGGTCCCGCAAGGGTGAAGTGAGTCCAGGGCGCCCCTTGCGAGGGGACCCGCATCTGAGGTGAGGTGGCTGGGGAGGTCGCCCGCCCGAAGATTCCGGTGCAGTGTCAACCCGGTGACGGATGGGCCTCCGGTAACTCTCTTGGAGGACATCTTCCCCTGATAGGGGCTGCAACGCAGCGGAGGTATTCGAATTAAGACTCCTGCAACCCTTGGTCATAGCATAGGGGGTGTAGGGACCCAGATCAGTAAAGTGCCTCGACCTGCTCATCCCACCGTATCCTGCCATCACATTGCCTGTATGTGGAGATACAAAATAAAACCAACAGTTGGACTGTGATCGGTGTATGGACTCTGTTAATGGGAGCAAAGGGTGGTTTGGTGGTTTCTGCACAACAGACTCGGTACATGCCCAAGACACACCGGCCCGAGGAAACATCAGATATTGGCCTTCACCTCACCCACAGTTATGGGGAGGACATGGGCCGTAGCGCACCTCACTCTGTCGCGTGACATACCCCTAGCTAAAGAGGACGGGGTGAGGCCGCTACACGTGGGGGCTCGTCCGGGAATGTGTGTGTCTCAACGATGGAACTGAGAACGTCTGTGTTTGAACTTTGCTGCCCGGAGGAGTTCCGAGCAGGTCGGCCATGTGATTGGCCAAAGTGCATCCCTGCTCGGAGTTGTGGACATGACCCTAAGTCGGGAAAGGCCCACGCGGAGGAGCGTAAAAAGGGAGAGGTCCAGCCGTGTGAAGTACTACATGTAGGGACTGTTAATGCACTGCGCCACGAGGCACCCCATGACTGCACAATTTGTGGGCGGAGGCTGGCGGAAGCCCGCGAAAACGTGCAAGTCGTGGGAGGAGTCTGGCCACGTGTGGAGATACACGTGGAGACTCCGGCGGGTGGTCAGCGCGTGATGGAGCAGCAAGTGGTCGGAATGAATTCAAGCTCTCCGTGGATGCCGGTATCTTACCCTATGAAGATGACTGCGTTTGCTGCTCCCCTGACAGACACGGGGATAAGGCTCAGGCCCCGAGGACAGTTGGCTCTGTATTCATGCAGAGACACGGAGGCCCTCGGTGTGATCTGTCCCGGATGCTCGGGACTGGTGGTCCAACTAAAGCCGTTTGGGCGATGTGAAGCGTGCAAAGAGTTTCTTTTTGAGGTCGAATCATCCACAGTAAGGCCCCGGGCCCTTCGCCTCAACTGCATCACAGGAACCGCCACTCCGGAGGGAGAGATCCAGGCCTTTGCGGAGGTTCCCGTACGCGCTGACCAGGGCGACGTGACTGCCCAACCAGAGACGGAAAGAGAGAAATCCGAGGACACTGCTTCGGTCACCACAGATTCCCTGCTGCCACCTCCGAAGAGGAAAGTCGGCCTGGTACAGGCATCCTATGGTCGTGGCCTATGGTCGTGGTCGAGCTTCACCCCGCCGCTTGCCTGGCCTAGATGGCGCCGGTAGAGAAGAGAGTCCCGGACATCCTAGTTCTTCAGAGGGTCCAGGTGAGCTAGGGGCTGGGACTGTGGTGTTGGTTGGAGGTGTCGGGAGTCCACAGCCGGTGGAGCCCGCAAGGGAGGGTAGCCTTCCGTCTACTAGAGACTACCTTCCCGCCGAGATGTATGACACCTCTAGCCAGATTGCAGACTTTTCTCCCAAAGAGTCGCCCGTGAATATGGGTGGGAGTACCCCTACTTGCCTCGGGACTTATTGTATGAAGTCGAAGTTTTGCGACAAAGGTGGTACGACGAGTTTGTATGGGAAAAGCTCAAAGTGCCTCATGCCCGGCGATACCTGTCGTGTTCGCCGCCTGTATCTAAAAAGTTTAGAGACTGCAGAGCTGATTGGGGACTGGGGCGCCATATTCATGCCGATAAGGTGCTCATCTGCAGGAAAGAAGGAGAGGATGTCAAATATTCGGTGGAAGTGTTTGACAAGCACCTGAAGCCCCTGTTTTTGCCGGATCCAAGGTTTTACTTGTAGGAGAAGTGAGCTCCTATTTGGTTTGCTGTTGAACTTTCTGGAAGGAACATTCCCAGACGCTCAGAACTGCGCCCTACTTTTGTTTTGATTTGGGCTTTTCTTTCACTCACTGGAGACTTGGGAGCTGTTGTTTTTCTCCCTCTTCTTCATGTGCCAAAGGCAGAGACTCTGGGGGTAAAAGTTAGCGTAGAAAAGCAGGAAGAAGGAATATCTCGGCAAGTGTCATGACCGCGGCGCTGTCACCAGGTGGCAGTGTTGTGCAACGACTGTTTGAAAATTTTACACATGCATCACTTTGCTTATTGGAGTGAGTGGGTCTCTCGGCTGACAGACCTATTCATTCCAAGTTAACACAGATTGTTAGGATGTTGTTTTTGTTTCCCTTCTGCAGGAGATTCATCGGTCAAGACTACTGAGTATGGGGTAGTTCTTAGACAGTGATGGGAGGGATTGTACATGTGTACAGAATAGATGTTTTATGCAAAAGTTTATCGTTTTATATTTTCCCTTTCCCTTTTGAGCAGGTCTTGGCACACTTAGTATTCACAAATTTGGGGACAGCCTCTGGGGCTTGCTCCATGTCACCACTCAAGGGGGAGACATGGGTGTGCACCTGACGCTGGGGACCAGCGTCAAATCACAGGGGGAGTGTGTAGCGGGGTCTTCAGATTTAGTGGGATACACCTGGGGGTAGTGTGACCCAGGTGTGTAATTATGTCAGGGTTTAGACCCCTTTTTGTTATTCGTGGAGGATTGGGGGATGTAATATTCTCCTTTGCCTGTGGGTGGCGGAGTACCTACAGGCTTCAGGTAGAATCATCACCACAGTGCTACCCTTTTTGTCCCTTCCTGGAGATGGTACGGCTGGGGCGGGGAACCTGCCGTGGTGTTGATGGGAGGAGATAAAAGGGGGAGACGCCCTTGCCACGAGGTTTTTCGGTCTTGGGGGATCATCTCGTCACGCACCCAGGCACCTTCGGCCTGGGTGCGGGCGCTTCAAGGTTCCGGCCTAGGCACCCTAGGCCTGGGCGGAATGAAGCTGGGATTCCATCCCAGGCACCTTCAGCCTGGGATGAGGTACTATTGAGGAGGCCTGGGACCCAGTGACTCCGACTGGGTCCCGCAAGGGTGAAGTGAGTCCAGGGCGCCCCTTGCGAGGGGACCCGCATCTGAGGTGAGGAGGCTGGGGAGGTCGCCCGTCTGAAGATTCCGGTGCAGCGTCAACCCGGTGACGGATGGGCCTCCGGTAACTCTCTTGGAGGACATCTTCCCCTGATAGGGGCTGCAACGCGGCGGAGGTATTCGAATTAAGACTCCTGCAACCCTTGGTCATAGCATAGGGGGTGTAGGGACCCAGATCAGTAAAGTGCCTCGACCTGCTCATCCCACCGTATCCTGCCATCGCATTGCCTGTATGTGGAGATAAGAAATAAAACCAACAGTTGGACTGTGATCGGTGTATGGACTCTGTTAATGGGAGCAAAGGGTGGTTTGGTGGTTTCTGCACAAAAGACTCGGTACATGCCCAAGACACACCGGCCCGAGGAAACATCAGATATTGGCCTTCACCTCACCCACAGTTATGGGGAGGACATGGGCCGTAGCGCACCTCACTCTGTCGCGTGACATACCCCTAGCTAAAGAGGACGGGGTGAGGCCGCTACAGACATAAGATTACAAATGGAAAGCAGAACATGCTGCAGTAATGTCTCTTCTAAAGCTGGAATTTATATTGAGGATGTACCTATATAAATTAATTATATTGTTCATAACAGGCATTCCACCTGTGGAATAATAATTGTTAACATGTCTTCAACAACAAAGTGTTACATTTTATTTTAGTGGCAGTAAGGTTAAAAAATGATTTCATTTTTCCTTGTTTGATTTTCGAGGTCTTATCTTAAGGAGGAGGGATGAGTTTATTGAGTCTTGTCATGACATAGAGGAAATACAATTCACCTTGGCTTCCACTGTGACAGTATCTGTAGCAAGTAACATCAAGGTAGAACAGTGAACTTGAAATGATGGCGAAGAGTATGAGAAGAAAATAAATTTTAAGTTATATACATTTGTACCCTTCTGACTTCCATAACTGTGGTGGCCAGTGAGTTACTCCAAAATCCTTTGTTTCCAATATCAATATATATTATAACATTTTACTATATTACAGAATAAACAGGAGGTAGTGAACATGTTAACGTGATAGTAAACTCTTTTTTTTATTTTTACCTTACAGGTACGCTTATAATAATACTTATCTGTAGGTTAAATGAATATTTCCTAAACATGCACCGTTTAGGATATATTCTCATGAGCAGCAGCCAGTGACGTCACAGGCGCATGTGTTTTTTGAAGGAACAGCATACATGCCGTTCCTTCAGAGCTCTGTGCCGCGTCGATAACTCCCACGCACATGCGTGGGAGGGACATAATTGCGGCTCGGTCATTCAAGCGGCCGCAGCCCGTGAACCCGGAAGCAAGACGGGGTGAAGATGGATGCATCTGCAGAGGCTCTGATTGTTCCAAGCCAAGTCTTTCATAATGTACTATTATGCAATGCATATTAGCACATTATTCCTTCACCCTACGTTCACACCTATGCGCTTATTTGTCATTTTCTGTTGTGCAGAAATGCACTAAAGTCCATTTAACATGGTTTTCTATGGTACACGTTTCTGATGAAGCCACGTGGGTTAGTGGTGTAATGCGTGGATGCGTTGCCAGGTGACGTCAGTCCGGGACCCAGTGTTATTGGAACCTTACTTGTGAGCGGTGTGTCAGCACTTTTTAAATTCTTTATATGTGTAGCGGGGTCTCCTTTAAGGCCCCTGGACTACGTTACCCAGAACTCCGTTTGGCACCCAGGGTGCATTGGGCCGCCGCAGAGACTCATGGGTGGGGCTATATAAGAAGAGGGCAAGGCTAAGCTCGGGCTCTTTGGACACCGCGCTGCAAGCAATAGGACTCCCTGTGCGGATCCACTGCGGTGTAAGGCCTGAAGCCTGGGCCTTGCATACCGACCAAAGAGCCTTCCACCCCGCTGCAGAACCTGGGTGGCACCTGTTCCTGCCCGAGATTGTTGACATCAGCTGGACCGGAGACCCGGCCGTTGGAGACACTGTGTGCGGATACACAGTGGTGGAAGCCCGGAATGGGATCGCGTCCGGAGTGGTGAGCGAGCACTTGCTCCCTTCATTACCTTTTCTTTTTGTTACTTTGTTGGGCCTAGTGACTGCCTTGGCCCACCCCGTTACTTACTACCCTTGGATTACAAATATTGTTTCCTGCAAGTGCACCACCGTTCAAGTTGCATGCAAAGAAATTGTTCTCATAAGGGACTGAGTTTGAATCTGAGTCAGGCCTGACCAGGGTGGAGGTTAGAACTTTGTTGCTGCGCCATATTGCGCATAGGGAAAGAAGATAGTTGCACGTGGCGGGTGATCACTCTGCACTATCACTAATGAATGTGTTTATTGCTGCAGGGCTCTGCATGTATGTTATGTGATGTGTTTAACCTTGAACCTTTAAACCAAAGTAAATCCAGTTATATTTTATTACCTTGGTATTAGTGTCATCTTTGCAGATAGTAGCTATCTACCAATACTGCCAGAGTATGTATAACCAGGTATCAATCCCTAGACTAACTGTGCCAGTGTGGGTTGAGTAGATTGCCGGGGGTAGGCGGTGCTGTATACAGGGCCCAAAACAAAACCCAGCGGCTCTCTTAACTGGGGGTAGCGCTACACGTGCGGGCTCTCAAGTCCGGGATCCTGATACAGCAAGCAACGTGCCAAAAGTACCGGCATGGACACATTAGAAGTGGAACGGTGGTGCACGGTGGCTGGCACTGATTCAGCCGCGGCAGTAGTTATTGAACTCCCGGGGATCTGGCAAGAAGCAGCGGTAAAGCAGCTAGTAATGTCGCTGTCCCCACACCAGAGAGCGTGGGTCATGGATGTCATGTCGAATTCTTCACTGACCCACGCACTAATAGAATGGAAGAGTGAAATCCCAGAGCATTTAAAAAATCCAAGCATAAAAACAATGGATGATCAGACCTATAGCTTAATACATGCGCTGCCAGTCAGGGGAGGATGGTTTCAGACACCAAATCCATCACCTCCACAGATATCTCCAGCGCAGTCCCCAAAAGCAGGAAAGCAGAAGGTTAAAGAGAGTTCTGGGTCACCACCGGCCACCCTCGGCGCAGAATTATGCGCGGTCCTGGGGAGATTGTAGCCCAGTGTAAGAAGGATCCTACAGACTACCCGATGTCGGGATACAGAAAACTCAGGATATTTTCTGGAAGCAAGCCTGTACCTTCGGGAGAAGAGGGATTTGAGGAGTGGCTAGACGGTGCCACTCAGGCTTTAGAAGAATGGGAAGTCCCAGAACACCGAAAGAAACAGAGAATCACAGAGAGTCTGAAAGGGCCTACCTTGGAGGCCATACGCAACCTCAAGCTAAGCAAGAAACACTGTGATGCACAGGATTATCTGGACGTTTTGCAGAATGTGTTCGGTGGAACAGAGAAAGTCACTGAGCTCACTTACCAGATGGAACACTGCTACCAAAAGACAGGAGAGAAACTGTCAGAGTTTATGAGACGTCTGGATAAGATCCTGCATAAAATTATACTGAAGAAAGGAATCGATCCAAGGAAGGTGGTTGAGGCCCGTGTTCAGCAGGTGTTGTGGGGAGCTCAGCCCCTGGACCCCATCGCATTGGCGTTACGCACTCGGCAGGACGGGAAGAGCCTGGAGTACCCCGACTTAATCCGAGTGGTCCGAGAGGAAGAGGCTATGTTGGAAGACAAAAGAAGGAACCAAACAGTTGAGCCAACCAATCCTCCAGCGGTGATGGTCAGGACGGCCATGACCATAGAGAGAGACTCAGAGGTGGATACCTTGAAGTCACAGATGTCCCAAGAGTTGGGGATGCTGACCTCCCTGATGGCCAATGATCAAGGGGTACCAGAGAGGGAAAGTCAGAGAAAGGAGCTGTTTCCAGACACCTCAGCGCCCATGTCCCTGCAAGATTGGGGGGATGCGATTTGTTTCAACTGTGGATGGGCTGGTCATATCGCCAAAGTGTGTTCCAGTCCGAAGAAGAAAAAGATGAATAACCGCAAGCCGGCGGAAAACTTCAGAGGGCCCCGGTGAAGGAGTCAACCGGGTGCCCATCATCTCCAGTGAGCTCCAAACTGAATGAGAAGTGTAGAAAGAGAGGGGACAACACCCCTCAGAAGAAACACAGTGTTCCTCAGCGGGAATACACACCAAAGAAAGAGAATAGTGTCCCTCAGCGGGTAGTTACACCCATTAACCACTTGACCACTGGGCACTTAAACCCCCTTAATAACCAGACCAATTTTCAGCTTTCGGTGCTCTCACATTTTGAATGACAATTACTCAGTCATACAACACTGTACCCATATGAAATTTTTGTCCTTTTTTTCACACAAATAGAGCTTTCTTTTGGTGTTATTTAATCACTGTTGGGTTTTTTATTTTTTGCGCTATAAGAGAAAAAAGACTGAAAATTTTGTAAAAAAATGATTTTTTTTTCGTTTCTGTTATAAAATTTTGCAAATTACTATTTTTTCTTCATAAATTTTGGCCAAAATTTATACTGCTACATATCTTTGGTAAAAATAAGTACAAATTGGTGTATATTATTTGGTCTTTGTGAAAGTTATAGAGTCCACAAGCTATGGTGCCAATATCTGAAAATTGATCACACCTGAAGTACTGACGGCCTATCTCAATTCTTGAGACCCTAACATGCCAGAAAAGTACAAATACCCCCCAAATGACCCCTTTTTGGAAAGAAGACATTCCAAGGTATTCAGAAAGAGGCATTGTGAGTTTTTTGAAGTTGTCATTTTTTCCCACAATTCTTTGCAAAATCAAGATTTTTTTTTTCTCTTTTTTTTTTTCCACAAAATTGTCATATTAGCAGGTTATTTCTCACACACAGCATATGCATTCCACAAATTACACCCCAAAACACATTCTGCTATTACTCCCGAGTATGGCGATACCACATGTGTGAGACTTTTACACAGCGTGGCCACATACAGAGGCCCAACATGCAGGGAGCACCTTCAGGCGTTCTGGAGCACCAAGGCCAATTCTGACATTTCTCTCCTACATGTAAAAATCATCATTTATTTGCTAGAAAATTACATAGAACTCCAAAACATTATATATGTTTTTTTAGCAAAGACCTTAGAGAATATAATGGTGGTTGTTGCAACTTTTTATCTCGCACGATATTTGCGCAGCAATTTTTTTAACGCGTTTTTTACGGAAAAAAAATGTTTTGTGCTTAAAAAAAAAAAAAACAGTAAAGTTAGCCCAATGTTTTTGCATAATGTGAAAGATGAAGTTACGCCGAGTAAATAGATACCTAACATGTCGCCCTTAAAAATTGCACACACTCGTGGAATGGCGCCAAACTTCGCTACTTAAAAAATCCCCATAGGCGACGCTTTAAATATTTTTACTGGTTACATGTTTTGAGTTACAGAGGAGGTCTAGGGCCAAAATGATTGCTCTCGCTCTAACGTTCGCAGAGATACCTCACATGTGTGGTTTGAAAACCGTTTTCATATGTGGGCGGGACTTACGTATGCGTTCGCTTCTGTATGCGAGCTCACGGGGACAGGGGCGCTTTAAAAAAAAAAAAAAAATTATTCTTCATTTTACTTTATTTATTTTAGTTTGACATGTTTTTCCGCCCTAAACATTTTTTTGATCACTTTTATACCTATTACAAGGAACGTAAACATCCCTTGTAATAGGAATATGGCATGACAGGTCCTCTTTACAGTGAGATATGGGGGGGGGGTGTCAATAAGACCCCACATCTCACCTCTAGGCTGGGAAGCCTGAAAAAAATACAAAAAAAAAAAAACAACAATCCTGGCTTTGATCGTAGCGGTGAGTCGGTAGAAGCACCGGAGGGCGGCGGGGGGGGGACATCCCCTCTCGCCTCCCGTAAGAATGATCAAGCGGCGGAACAGCCGCTATGATTGTTCTTATGGTGTAGGGAATCGCCGGCTGAAAAAGCCGATATCTGAATGATGCCTGTAGCTGCAGGCATCATTCAGATATTCCCGCACAAAGTCAAGGACGTCATATGACGGCCGGAGGGCGGGAAGTGGTTATTGCAGAGTATTGCCGGGCATTGCGGAGTATTGCCGGGCATTGCGGAGTATTGCCGGGCATTGCGGAGTATTGCCGGGCATTGCGGAGTATTGCAGGGCATTGCGGAGTATTGCGGTGTATGGCAGGGTATTGCGGTGTATGGCAGGGTATTGCACGGGTATTGCACAGGGTATTGTGGAGGGTATTGCACAGGGTATTGTGGAGGGTATTGCAGAGTATTGTGGAGGGTATTGCAGAGTATTGTGGAGGGTATTGCAGAGTATTGTGCAGGGTATTGCAGAGTATTGTGCAGGGTATTGCAGAGTATTGTGCAGGGTATTGCAGAGTATTTTGCAGAGTATTGCGCAGGGTATTGCAGAGTATTTTGCAGGGTATTGCAGAGTATTTTGCAGGGTATTGCAGAGTATTGCGCAGGGTATTGCAGAGTATTGCGCAGGGTATTGCAGAGTATTGTGCAGGGTATTGCAGAGTATTGCACCAGGGTATTGCAGAGTATTGCACCAGGGTATTGCAGAGTATTGCACCAGGGTATTGCAGAGTATTGCACCAGGGTATTGCAGAGTATTGCACCAGGGTATTGCAGAGTATTTCGCAGGGTATTGCAGAGTATTTCGCAGGGTATTGCAGAGTATTGCAGAGTATTTCGCAGGGTATTGCAGAGTATTGCACCAGGGTATTGCAGAGTATTGCACCAGGGTATTGCAGAGTATTGCACCAGGGTATTGCAGAGTATTGCACCAGGGTATTTTGCAGAGTATTGGCAGGGTGTATTGCAGAGTATTGGCAGGGTATAGCACAGGGATGGCTGAGCAGGGATGGATGGATGGATGGATCTGTGACTGCAATTGTCACGGCGGTCACGGAGTTTCCCGTGTGCGCGCCCCAGGGGGCGCGCGGGAGCGCGATTCTGGGAGGACGTTATATAACGTCCTCCCAGAGTTAAGCAACCACCCTGCCGCCGTTATTTGTCGGCAGGTGGTTGTTAAGTGGTTAAGAGGAGGGAGATCAATGCATACCAAGACCAAGAGAGACTAAAGTCCAAGGGGAAATGGAAGAAAGGGAGTCCAAAAGGGAAATGCAAAGATCAAAATAAAGAGACCCCTTCGAAGCAATATCCAGAGAAGCTGGTAGGCCCCTCACCCATAGTACCTGTCCAGGTCTAGGGAGTCTACACAAGAGCCATATTGGATACTGGGGCACAAGTGACCTTGTTATACAGAGACTTTTATGACAAGCATCTAAGCCACCTACCCATCCAGAAGATTGAAGAGTTGAAGATATGGGGGATTGGGACCAGGAGCTTCCCTTATGATGGCTATCTGTCCATAAAATTGACCTTTGATCCATCTGTAGCCGGGAAGGCTGAAGTGTTCGACACCCTGGCTGTGGTATGCCCACGACCGCCTGGAGCTAACAAGAGCTCCATAATAATAGGGACCAACACGGACCTGGTCCGGAGACTCTTGGCCCCTCTAGTACGAAAGAAGGACCCCATGGTCACCCAGATCCACCCAATGCTCAAGACAGCCTACCAGCGACTCGTCTTAGAGCAGAAGACCCCGGAAGAGGGGTTAGGAAAGGTCTGGAGGCTGGGAAGAAGAGGAATAGTGCTGCAACCCGGCAAAGTGACCTGTCTCAGAGCCACTGTGAAGCTCACTTGGGAGCAGCCGGGACCCTTTGTCATGTTGGAACCTGACCCAAGGGAAGAACACTCGGGCTTAGAAGTAGTCCCAGAAGTGGTCCCATTGAGGGCCTTGAAGAAGGCACACTGTAAAGTACCTGTGAGTGTCAGGAATACTACGGATGGCCCGATGGAAATCCCAGCCAGAATGTTACTGGGCCAGGAGAGCCCTGCTACCCCGGTTGTCTTGTCAGATGTGGAGAAAACAGATGGAGAAA
Source organism: Rana muscosa (assembly GCA_029206835.1). Classification (NCBI taxonomy): domain Eukaryota; kingdom Metazoa; phylum Chordata; class Amphibia; order Anura; family Ranidae; genus Rana; species Rana muscosa. The sequence goes on along the minus strand of CM055117.1, from coordinate 540,946,577 downwards.
GAACTATTTGGGAGAAGCTCTGCATGGAGAACCCGAACCTGCCAAGGGCTTGGAAAGAGAGAGCCAAGGCCCAGTTGACCAGATGGAGAAGGATCTTTTCCCAAGATGAGTTCGATGTGGGGTGTGCGAAGAGTGCCACCCACCGAATCCGCCTCCAAGAAGACAAGCCCTTCAGGGAGAGGGTCCGGCGAGTCCCATTGGCAGACCTCGAAGACTTGCGGGAGCAGCTCGCCGAGCTAAAGCGAACCGGTGTTATCCGGGAATCCAGAAGCCTCTATGCCTCTCCGATAGTGGTGGTAAGGAAGAAGAATGGGTCATTGAGACCCTCAACCGGAGAACCATACCTGACCAGTATACCAACCCGAGGATAGAGGATGCCTTACAGAGCTTGTCCGGAGCAAGGCAGTTCAGTGTAATGGATCTCAAGAGTGGGTACTATCAGATCCCCATGCGTCCAGAAGACAGGGAGAAGACAGCCTTCATAACTCCTTTGGGGTTCTTTGAGTTTGACAGGATGCCCCAAGGTCTGTCTGGAGCCCCAGCCACCTTCCAACGCCTTATGGAAAAGACTGTGGGAGACATGAACCTCATCGAAGTCCTTGTTTACTTAGATGACATTATTGTCTTCGGGAGAACTCTGGAAGAGCATGAGGAGAGACTGGAGAAGGTTCTGAGAAGACTCAGTGAGGAGGGACTCAAGCTTTCACCCGAAAAATGCCAGTTCTATCAGTCATCCGTTAACTATCTGGGGCACATAGTGTCCGAAGAAGGGGTAGCTACAGACCCCGAAAAGTTGGAGGCAGTCACCTCCTGGCTAAGGCCCACCACTGTGATAGAGCTCAGATCCTTTTTGAGATTCTATTCCTATTACAGGAGGTTCGTGGAAGGGTTTGCCCGGATTGCAAAACCTCTGAATGAGCTGCTCAAGACGGAAGGGGAAGAGGATGACTCGGGCCCCAGGAAGCCGGGGGAGTCAGTCCAAGACCAGTGGAACAAGAAGTGTGAAGAGGCCTTCCAGGTGCTGAAGAAAAGCCTAACCACTGCCCCTGTCCTGGCTTACGCAGACCCAAAGAAACCGTATGAACTCCATGTGGATGCCAGTCATGATGGCCTGGGAGGAGTTCTCTATCAGGAGCATGAAGGGCAACTGCGACCCGTTGCCTATGTGAGCAGGAGTCTAACCCCTTCGGAAAAGAACTACCACACTCACAAGTTGGAGTTCCTGGCCCTCAAATGGGCTGTAGTCGACAAGCTCAAAGACTATTTGTATGGAGCAGAATTCACAGTGAAAACGGATAACAACCCCCTTACTTATCTTTTCACCACAGCAAAGCTGGATGCCACAGGACACAGATGGCTGGCGGCCCTGTCTGCATTCAACTTTAGCCTGAAATATAGACCTGGGGCTGGAAATCGAGATGCGGACCCCTTGTCAAGAAGATCCCATGCTCCCACCAGGGGTACAGAAGACTGGACCCAAGTGGCACCCAACGGGGTGCGGGCCCTCTGTCAGGGGGCTGAACTCCAGGCCAGTGGCGGTTCAAGAGCAGAAGAGATAGGAGTCACTGTAGCAGGGGTCCCCAAACAATACTGTGGGGTAACCCAGCTGGAGGAGGCTGACTTGCCAAAACTGTCAAAAAAGGAGTTGAGGTGCGACCAATTGGAAGACCCCATGGGGAGATTGGTCCTGGAAGCCCTGGAGAGTCAGGATCCAGATAAACTCTTACGCCACCCTTCAAAGGAAGCTAGTCTGCTGAGGAAGGAATGGGACAGGCTGCAGGTACATCAGGGAGTGGTCTACTGAAGGGGCCCCTCTGATGACCTAGAAGACAAATGGCAACTGTTTCTACCCGAGAAACATCGAGAGACAGTTCTGGTCGGTCTGCACGACAATCATGGCCACTTGGGAGCGGAAAGGACATTCCAGCTTGTTAGGAACCGGTTCTATTGGCCCTGCATGAGGGCCGAAGTCGAAGAATACTGCCACTCATGTGCACGCTGCATCCAGAGGAAGACTTTGCCTCACCAAGCTGCCCCAATGGGCCATCTGCAAAGTCAAAGCCCACTGGATTTGGTATGCATTGATTTTCTCTGCCTCGAACCAGACTTGAGTGGACTAGGAAATGTTCTGGTGATAACCGACCATTTCACCCGGTATGCCCAGGCTTTTCCAACCAAAGACCAGAAGGCTTCCACTGTGGCTAAAGTACTCATGCAGAAATACTTTGTAAACTACGGGCTACCACAACGGCTCCACTCGGATCAGGGGAGGCACTTTGAAAGTCGGCTGATTCGGAAGCTCCTGGATTCCTTATGGATCAAGAAGACCCGAACCACCCCCTACCATCCACAAGGTGATGCTCAGCCGGAGAGGTTCAACCGAACCTTGCTCAACATGTTGGGGACTTTGAGTAGTGAAAAAAAGCAGCATTGGAGCAAACATATAGCAGCAATTGTGCATGCATACAATAGTACCACAAGTGACGCTACAGGGTACTTGCCCTATTGACTTATGTTCGGAAGAGAAGCAAGACTACCGGTAGATCTGGCCTTTGGTACCTCCATAGACCATTGTTTGGCCACTTCACACAAGGGATATGTAGCTAGGCTCAGACACAGTTTAAAATTGGCCTATGAGCAGGCACAAGCAGCCTCGGATCAAAGGGGAGCCTGCAACAAGAAAAACTTTGATCTAAAAGTCCGGATTCAGGATCTACAACCTGGGGGCAGAGTGCTGCTACGGAACTTGGGGGTCCCTGGAAAGCACAAGCTTGCAGACAGATGGAGACCTGAACCCTACGTTATTTGCAAGAAACTGCTGGGCCTACCTGTTTACAGACTAAAGCCAGAAGGAAAGGTGGGGCCCTTAAAGACTTGGCGTCGGAACCATTTACTCCCACTTGCCAAAGCAGTTCGGATACCCCCAGCGAGGGATCCCCCTTAGTCAACTTCCATCCTGGATACTCCCAAGCCAAGCACTCGGTCCCAGACTCCTCAGATTGAAGAATCAGATGTCTCTGAATTGAGTGAGGATGACAGAGAAGAACTTGATTGGCTATGGCCATCCCAGGTCCCAGAAACTTCTGCTATAGATCTTCCACCTACTGAAGACGCCATAGACAGTACACTGAATGCAGAAGCTACTGAGTTCATCCCGTCCAGTCCTTTGTCGGATTCTTGGGAAGACGCCTGTGACTTACTCCTAGAAGAGGATCCAAGAGATTCTATGTATCTTCCTGCTCCTGAGTCGAGTGTCCGAGAACCAGTGGAAACTCCCATGTTGGTTCCAGAAGAGGAACCTGTATTACCAGAACCAGAAATCCCAAGAGAACGATGGATGAGAAGGACCATAAGGCCTCCCCGAAAATTGACTTACCCACAAATGGGGGAGAGCTCAGAAGACACTGTGGTCACTGCCAGGAGGAGTGTGTAAGACCCTGATCCCTCCACTATTTATTTAGTGGGGGGCAACCCCAACTCACCCGCTGGCACAGCTAGGCAGGCCACGAATGACAGTGTGACCTGTGGGCAAGGAAGTCCACCCCCTCGTTTTTGGTGGGAACTTCCTCTTCCGACATCATACGCAGCTTTGTCAAATGTTGTGTGTAGTATGTGTTAACTTTTATCTTTGGGGACCAAAGAGTTTTAGTGGGGGGAGTGTGTAGCGGGGTCTCCTTTAAGGCCCCTGGACTACGTTACCCAGAACTCCGTTTGGCACCCAGGGTGCATTGGGCCGCCGCAGAGACTCATGGGTGGGGCTATATAAGAAGAGGGCGAGGCTAAGCTTGGGCTCTTTGGACACCGCGCTGCAAGAAATAGGACTCCCTGTGCGGATCCACTGCTGTGTAAGGCCTGAAGCCTGGGCCTTGCATACCGACCAAAGAGCCTTCCACCCCGCTGCGGAGCCTGGGTGGCACCTGTTCCTGCCCGAGATTGCTGACATCAGCTGGACCGGAGACCCGGCCGTTGGAGACACTGTGTGCGGATACACAGTGGTGGAAGCCCGGACTGGGATCGCGCCCGGACTGGGATCGCATCCGGAGTGGTGAGCGAGCACTTGCTCCCTTCATTACCTTTTCTTTTTGTTACTTTGTTGGGCCTAGTGACTGCCTTGGCCCACCCCGTTACTTACTACCCTTGGATTACAAATATTGTTTCCTGCAAGTGCACCACCGTTCAAGTTGCATGCAAAGAAATTGTTCTCATAAGGGACTGAGTCTGAATCTGAGTCAGGCCTGACCAGGGTGGAGGTTAGAACTTTGTTGCAGCTCCATATTGCACATAGGGAAAGAAGATAGTTACACGTGGCGGGTGATCACTCTGCACTATCACTAATGAATGTGTTTATTGTTGCAGGGCTCTGCATGTATGTTATGTGATGTGTTTAACCTTGAACCTTTAAACCAAAGTAAATCTAGTTATATTTTATTACATTGGTATTAGTGTCATCTTTGCAGATAGTAGCTATCTACCAATACTGCCAGAGTGTGTATAACCAGGTATCAATCCCTAGACTAACTGTGCCAGTGTGGGTTGAGTAGATTGCCGGGGGTTGGCGGCGCTGTATATAGGGCCCGAAACAAAACCCAGCGGCTCTCTTAACTGGGGGTAGCGCTACATATACATTAATAAAATGTGAGTATTATACCTCAGGAGTAATATGTGATTGTTAGAACATAACTACACTATATGCGGACGTTTTCTTTATATATGTGGATGAGACCAGATGATCGTCATACCTATAGAAGTATTGTTGTCCTAAAAGCCTGTTTGATCTGCATTAATTTACAGATCGACTTGCAAGGTGAGGGGACATTTTAGCTGGTGGTGGAGCACCTCTATGGCAGTGGAGCAAGTGTGGAGTGTGAAGATCCCTCAACACTTGCACCATCTTTCTTTATGCATTTGGATATAAACTGCAGACTATTTGGAAGCTTTTTTTTAGTGAAGCACATCGTTTTTAAGGGTGAAGGGCTCTAAACACTGACACTTGCTTGAACTGTAACACATGGTTTATGAGAGAGTGCTACTTTTAACGGACTGCTGTTTTTCATGTTTTGGAATTTTTTTATTATTTTTTTCCCTGCAAAAGATTGCGTTTTGCGTGTAATAGACTTCAATGGAGTCACACCAGAAACACAAATGTTGTGCTTTTGATGCGTTTTTAATGCATTTTGCGTTTTTTTTATTTCCCCTTCAAAAACACTATATATAGCTGATTGCTAAGGAGCGGGCCGGGAAGGGGGAAAAAAAATGCAAAACGCATAAAAAATTGCATCAAAAGCACAACACTTGTGCTTCTGGTGCTATTTCATTGAATTCTTTTACACGCAAAATGCAATCTTCTGCAGGGAAAAAAGTCCCGCCAGTGTGAGGGGGTTAACTCGGCAACGGGTGTGTGTGACCCCCTGGATGGGTTCACCACACAAAACAGGCACAGCAGACAGAGTTTGTAGTTGCAAAAACGAAAGGTGCGGTTTATTCAAACTATTTACAAGGGAAAAACAGCAAAACAACAAGAAACATGAAAAGAAATCCTGGTCAACTTGACCGCTCACTAAACACGTTGGTGTCCCTAACTAACAACTGGGGACAGCCTTGTGCTGTCCCAGTCCCTAGCTCCCTGCTTTTTGAAGTTCTTACAATAACCACACAGGCTTTGGCTCACCGCACAGAGATTACACTCCCCAGACTATCCACACAGATCTGGTTCCAGGTTGGAGCATCTCCCTTAGCATGCTGGGAGTTCTTGTAGAGGCCTCAATGAGCCACTTGATTCAGCTGGGCTCATTAACTCTTCCCCTGCAAGACTCCCAGCACTCCCCCTAGTGGTATAAATCGGCATAAAGCCTGAATCTAGGACATATATACCTTCCATCCTGGATGCAACCTGGTGATTTTACCTGCCTTCTGTCACATACCCCCCCCCCTCTTGTTTTAACCTTGGGGTAGGAACACAAGCAATCAGGCATGCATGTACTCAAGACAAAGCATCCACATTCCCAATTTGAACGCCAGGGCGATGCTTTACTGTAAAGTTGAATTCCTGTAGGGCCAGGAACCACCTATTCACTCTTCTATTTGTCTCTTTGTTTTGAGCCATCCACTTTAAAGGAGTGTGATCAGTAATCATGTCAAAGTGCCTACCTAGCAGATAGTATCGAAGGGAATCTAGAGCCCACTTCACCGCTAAACACTCCTTCTCAATCGTGGCGTAATTTACCTCATGGGACTTCAATTTCCTGCTGAGGTAAATGACTGGGTGCTCTTCCCTGTTCCAGACCTGGGACAATACTGCTCCTAACCCAACGTCTGATGCATCACTTTGTACGACAAAGTCCCTAGAGAAGTCTGGTAAGTACAACACTGGCTGGCTACATTAGGCTTTTTTTAAGAATTGGAATGCTGCCTCAGCCTCTGGGGTCCATTTAACCATGACCGACTCTTTCCCTTTTGTCAGGTTGGTTAGGGGCACAGCCTGAGAAGCAAAGTGGGGAATGAATCGCCGATAATAACCAGCGATTCCCAGAAAGGCTCGTACCTGCTTCTTGCTGTTGGGACGTGGCCAATTCTGTATGGCCTCGACTTTGTTGAATTGGGGTTTTATTACTTCCCTCCCAATGGTGTACCCAAGATATTTGGCCTCCTCCTGCCCAATGGTACATTTCTTGGGGTTGGCCGTAAACCCAGCTTCCCGGATAGAGTCTAGGACTGCTTGCACTTTTGGCAGATGTGAGGCCCAATCTGTGCTGTAGATAATTACATCATCCAGGTAAGCCGCAGCATACTTCTGATGGGGCCTCAGTATCTGGTCCATTTTCCGCTGGAATGTGGTCGGCGCATTCTGTAACCCAAGCGGCATTCTTTTATATTGGAACGCCCCATCTGGGGTTACAAATGCGGTTTTCTCCTTAGCCGACTTGGCCAGGGGAATTTGCCAATACCCTTTTGTGAGATCAAGAGTTGTCATGTATCGGGCTGTTCCCAGCCGGTCGATCAACTCATCTATACGTGGCATGGGGTAGGTGTCAAATTTTTTAACTTTGTTCAGTTGTCGAAAATCGTTACAAAATTGCCAGCTCCCATCCGGTTTAGGCACTAACACAATGGGACTTGACCAATCACTTTGGGACTCCTCTATCACCCCTAACTTAAGCATTTTCTGTACTTCCTCACGTATTGCCTCCCGTCGGGCCTCTGGGATCCGATAGGGTTTTAGTTTCACCCTTTCACCGGGCGGGGTAATAATATCATGCTCTACGCCAGACGTTTGTCCCGGCAGCTCAGAGAAAAGCTCCTTGTTGCGAAGCACAAACTCCTTAACCTCCTGTTGTTGGGGGTTTGACAAGGTGACTGCTATTCCAACCTCAGGAATCCCGCAATCAGAGTGAGCTGGTGACAAAGTTTCCGCGACTAGGGATTCCCTATCCCTCCAGGCTTTCAACAGATTAATGTGATAGATCTGCTCGGGCTTTCGCCTTCCTGGTTGTCTGACCTTGTAATTCACTTCGCTCACTTTTTCCATTATCTCATAGGGGCCTTGCCATTTGGCGAGGAATTTGCTTTCAACCTTAGGGACAAGTACTAATACCCTATCCCCCGGGGAAAAGGTATGGGTCCTGGCTCCACGGTTGTACATTCTCTGCTGTGCCAACTGCGCTTGGGCCAAATGTTCCTTTACGATTGGCATTACCTGTGCAATTCTATCTTGCATCAGGGCGACATGCTCAATCACACTCCTGTGGGGAGAACTCTCACTTTCCCAGGTTTCCTTGGCGATATCCAACAGCCCTCTGGGGTGTCTCCCATAAAGTAACTCAAAAGGTGAGAAACCCGTAGAGAATTGGGGTACCTCCCTAATAGCAAACATTAAATAGGGAATTAGACAGTCCCAATCCTTTCCATCTCTATCCACCACTTTCTTTAACATTCGTTTTAGGGTTTTGTTGAATCTTTCAACCAACCCATCTGTTTGGGGGTGATACACAGATGTACGCAATTGTGTCACTTTGAACAACTTACACAGCTCTTTCATAACCCGGGACATAAAGGGTGTACCTTGGTCCGTAAGCAGTTCTTTACAAATACCCACACGGCTAAAAACAAGAGATAGCTCTTTGGCTATGGTTTTGCCGAGGTATTTCAGAGAGAAATCGCTTCCGGATAACTGGTGGCATAGTCCATTATAACCAAGATGTACTGGTGCCCCCTAGCGGGCTTCATTATCGGACCTACCAAATCCATTGCGATCCTCTCAAAGGGGACCTCAATGATGGGAAGAGGTACCAGCGGGTTACGGAAATGTGGCATCGGTGCCGACCTCTGACACACAGGGCAGGAGGAACAATCATTTTCTGTTTCCTTCATGACCCCAGGCCAATAGAACCTCTGCAATACTCTCTCTTGGGTTTTCTCTGTCCCCAGATGACCTCCAAGAATGTGCCCATGGGCCAACTCTAACACCAACTTCCTGTAAGGTTTGGGCACCACAAGCTGCTCAATGGTTTCTTCTGCCCTTTTAGCCACCCGATACAGTAGGTCCTTTTCCACGATGAAGTATGGGTAAGTGCAGGTCTCATCTGGGTTCACTAACTCGCCATCTATTTCCACTACGTTTTCCCGTGCCTTTATACAGGTGGGGTCTTTTAACTGTTCTGTGGCAAAATTTTCCTTGTGAACCTCGAAATCAGAAAACTCCACAGACGGCATGTTTTCGTCTGAGGATGTTGGCTCCTCCCCAGTTTCTCGGGTCTCCCCTGCCAATACCGACAAGGGAAAGTCTGGAGAGTCCTCACCACTCTCAGAGGAATTCTGGCTATCACATTCCTGGTATATAGGGGCACCAGTGGGGGGCTCAGAACAATCCCATAGTTCCCAGAACTTTGGAAAATCCCTTCCCACAATGGCATCATGAGGCAAGTGAGACACTAGTCCCACCCGATGAGAGAGGGTACCTTTGGGGGTCTCAAAACACACTGTAGTCACCGGATACTCTCGGGTGTCCCCATGTACACAAATAACAGCTACCTTGTTATTCCCAGAGACCTCTGTAGTAACTAATTCAGTCTTTATCAGTGTCACCAGGCTACCTGAATCCAGCAACACAACAACATTTCTACCATTAATACAGATTTTGCATAAATGTTTCTCAGTTCCCCGAATGGCAGTGCATGCGACTGTCGCAAACAGTCCCTTAGAAAGTCACATTGCATGGGTTCATCCACAACCGGGCAATTTGCTGCAATATGTCCCTCTTGTCGGCAGCGGTAACAAACAATCCTTCTTGCTGCCTCTTGAGCCCCTGACTTCCCAGGCTGTTCTCGCCAAACCTTGGGTAGAACTCCCACCCTCTCACTCTCTCCACCCTCACCCCTTGGAATCATCTTACCCGCCACTGGGGATGGTCTGGTCTTAAGGTGGAAAGTCCGTGAGTCTCTGGAAGAGGCAGTCAGGTTCTCTGTAGCCAAGTACTTCTCTACTTGATCCACAAGATTATCGGCCGTTTCTGAGTCTCCATGGCTTACCCACTTTTGGATGGCAGTAGGAAGAGCTCTCAAGAAACGATCCATCACAACACGTTCCACAATCTTTGGTGCGGTCAAAGTCTCTGGCTGTAGCCACTTCCTGCTCAGGTGAATGAGATCATACATTTGAGACCTGGGGGGTTTTCCAAGCCGGAAAGTCCAGTTATGCACACGCTGAGCCCGGACAGCCAGGGTGACACCCAGCCATGCCAATATTTCAGCATCACATAGTCTTTTGCTTGGTCAGGCTCTAGGTCATAGTAAGCTTTCTGCGATTCACCAGTTAACAGAGGAGCCACCAGTCCAGCCCACTGCTCCTTAGGCCACTTTTCTATTTCAGCAGTCCTTTCAAATGTGGTCAAAAACACCTCTGGATCATCCTCTCCAGTCATTTTTGTCAATAAACGACTCACCCCAAAGGACGCGGTATTAGTGGAACGACTTGCCTCACTGGTCTGCGGATGTTGCTGCATTAACGTTTCCATTTGTTGTAGTCTCTGCTCTTGCTTCTGTAACAGGTCTATGAAGCGGGCCTCAGATTGCTGCTGGGCTTGTTGCTGAGCTTGCTGCTGGGCTGCGAGGCTCTGTTGCAAAGTTGCATTTGTCTGCTGCTGGGCTGCAAGGCTCTGTTGATAAGCTTGCTGCTGGGATGCTAAGCTCTGTTGTTGAGCTGCAAGGCTCTTTTGCAAACCTGCATTTGTCTGCTGCTGATTGGCATTTGCTAGAGCCAGCTGTTTCAGTATCTCCTCCATGCTGGCCTTAAAAAAACTGCCACTGGTTCTCCACCAACTGTGAGGGAGTTAACTCGGCAGCGGGTGTGTGTGACCCCCTGGATGGGTTCACCACACAAAACAGGCACAGCAGACAGAGTTTGTAGTTGCAAAAACAAAAGGTGCGGTTTATTCAAACTATTTACAAGGGAAAAACAGCAAAACAAAAAGAAACATGAAAAGAAATCCTGGTCAACTTGACCGCTCACTACACACGTTGGTGTCCCTAACTAACAACTGGGGACAGCCTTGTGCTGTCCCAGTCCCTAGCTCCCTGCTTTTTGAAGTTCTTACAATAACCACACAGGCTTTGGATCACCGCACAGAGATTACACTCCCCAGACTATCCACACAGATCTGGTTCCAGGTTGGAGCATCTCCCTTAGCATGCTGGGAGTTCTTGTAGAGGCCTCAATGAGCCACTTGATTCAGCTGGGCTCATTAACTCTTCCCCTGCAAGACTCCCAGCACTCCCCCTAGTGGTATAAATCAGCATAAAGCCTGAATCTAGGACATATATACCTTCCATCCTGGATGCAACCTGGTGATTTTACCTGCCTGCTGTCACACCAGCTATATACAGTGTTTTTAAAAGGACATAACAAAAAAAAACACAAAATGCAGAGCACAAAATGCATGAAAAATGTGTTCAAAATGCATCAAAAACGCAGGTTCAAAAACGCAAACGGCACCGCAAAACGTGCCTGAAAAACGCATGAACCTCAATTGCATTAATGTGAACCTAGACATACCTTGCAGGGAAAGTTTTTTTTCCTTGATATTTACTACCACTTTAAGCAACAAGCCTGTTAAAATTCACGTCAGCTTCTTAAACACAGAAAACTAAATTAAAAGAACCACTTTCCAAAGAGGGACTTTCTGGACCTGCTAGAAGAAGATATTGAAGATTTGATCAGAATATTTTGTGTATAGCAGCCCCCCTCAGCCCCCTAATTACTTACCTTAGCCCCATCTCTCTCCAGCGATGTCCACTAATGTCTAAGACATAACTCCTCCTGATTGACTGACTGTCTTTGATTGACAGCCGCGGGAGCCAATGGCACGGCTGCTGTCTCTCAGCCAATCAGGGGAGAGAGGGTGCGGGTCCGGGCCAGGGCTCCATGTCTAAATGGACACACAGAGCTGTAACTTGGCTCCTGTGCCCCCATAGGAAGCTGCTGACTGTGGAGGCATTCGATAGGAGGGAGGGGCCAGGAGCAGAAAAGAGGGGCGCGAGAAGAGGAGGATCCAGGCTGCTCTGTGCAAAACCAACTGCACATAGGAAGTAGGTATAACATGTTTGTTATTTTTTTTAAACAAGACTTTACAATTACTTTAAGTACATATAAAAGTATTATTTTCCAGTGGCAAAGTAATTTATGATTGTTTTTCGAATTGCTAATTTCTCTTGTAAAAATAAAAAATAAAAGTATTATTTGAAGGAGTATAAACCTTTTATTGGTACTGGACTGTGCTTAGAATAAAAATGTATGCAATCATTCATTTCATTCTGTGCTAACTGCAGGTTGTTGAGTATACAAATCCTAAGCCTAGGTTCACATATATGCAATGTGGGAATCAGCGCGATTCCAGTGCCAGTTCCCGCATGGCATCTCTCCCGCAAGCAGTTCACACTGCTCTCTGCGAACCAATGCAGCTGTCAATACAATGTTAATGACACCCGCAGATAGGTTCACAGATCGCAGTGCTAACTGTAAACTTGCACAGAAATCGGATCGCATTGGGTGAGAACACCCATGCAATCCGATTCTAGTGCGGGGAAAAAAAAGTCCCTGCACTATTTTTCTGTGAATCCAATGCGAGTTCTGCCATACAACTGTATGGCTGAATTCGCATTGCACAGACATCGCATGCGATTGGCACCGCAGTGCAGGTGCAAATCACATGTGATGTCTGTGTTCGGAACAGTAGGATTTTTAAAACAGCTTACCTGTAAAATCCTTTTCTTGGAGTACATCACGGGACACAGAGCAGCATAGTCATTACTATGTGGGTTATATAGAATTACCTTCAGGTGCTGGTACTGGCAACTTCCAAAACAGGAAGTACCCTCCCCTATATAAGCCCCTCCCATCCGGGAGCACCTCAGTTTTGTAGCAAAGCAATACGTGTCCCCAAAAGAGGGGTGGGAGCTCTGTGTCCCGTGATGTACTCCAAGAAAAGGATTTTACAGGTAAGCTGTTTTAAAAATCCTACTTTCTTGTTCATACATCACGGGACACAGAGCAGCATAGTCATTACTATGTGGGACGTCCCAAAGAAATGCCACATGAGGGGGGGGATACACCATACATAAGCTGGGCGCCATCAGGCATGAGGATCTTTTATGGCCTGCAACACACTGCGCCCAAAGGCGACATCCTCCTGACTTCTCACGTCCACCTGGTAGAACCTAGTAAACGTGTGTACTGAAGACCATGTTGCGGCCTTACAAATTTGCGCCAGGGAGGCCTGGTGATGCACTGCCCATGAAGTTCCAACTGCTCTCGTGGAGTGCGCCCTAACTTTGAACGGAGGCGGTCTACTTTTCAAGCCATAGGCTTGTATTATGACCTGTCGAATCCACTTGGCTAAAGTAGATTTTGATGCTGCCTGACCCTTTCTGGGGCCTTCCGGCAGAACAAACAGAGAATCCGTTCTACGAATCTGAGCAGTGGCTTTTAGATAAGCTTTAACTGCTCTTACTACATCCAAAGAATGCAATAACTTTTCCTCTACCGAGCTTGGTTTGGGGAAAAAAGAAGGAAGAACCACATCCTGGTTCAAGTGAAACCTCGATACCACCTTAGGAAGAAAGGCTGGGTGAGGATGTAATACTACTCTGTCCTTATGGATAACCAGATATGGCTCTTTACAGGACATGGCGGCTAATTCCGACACTCTTCTAGCCGAGCATATGGCTACTAAAAATATCAATTTCCTGGTGAGTAGAACCAAGGAAATGTGCCGCAAAGGTTCAAATGGCTGCTTCTGCAGAACCGACAGAACCAAATTTAGATCCCATGGGCATATGGGAGCCTTAATCGGCGGAATAATACGAGTCACACCTTGCATAAAGGATTTGACAAGTGAATGCATAGCCAGGGGCCTTTGAAATAGTATTGACAAGGCCGAAACCTGGCCCTTGATAGTACTTAAGGCAAACTTCCTGTCTACAGCCCACTGCAGGAAGTCCAGAATTCTGCCTATAACGTACTTACGTGGATGCCATTTTCTGGCCTCGCACCAAGTGATGTACGCCTTCCAAACTCTATAGTAGATCTGCCTGGATACAGGCTTCCTGGCATTGATTATAGTTGATACCACAGAGTTAGAGAGACCTCTCTTCTTTAGGATGTGGGACTCAATAGCCAGGCCGTTAAACTTAGAGTTAGTAAGGAAGGGTGGTATATCGGTCCTTGCGAAAGCAGGTCCGGACGACGTGGAAGGGTCCAAGGACTCCCCACAGACATTTTGATGATCTCCGCGTACCAGGCCCTTCGGGGCCACGCTGGAGCCACCAGGATCACCGGCTTCTTCTCCAACCTGACTCTGCGAAGGAGTCGAGGCAACAATTGTAGCGGAGGGAATGCATATATCAGTCTGAACTGATCCCAAGGGAACACCAGAGCATCCGAGCCGCAAGCGAGGGGATCCCTTGTCCGGGAGACAAATCTGTCCACCTTTGCGTTGAATCTGGATGCTAGCAGATCTACATCCGGTGTTCCCCACCGCTGACATATTGCTCGGAAGACCTCGGGATGAAGGGACCATTCCCCTGGGCATAACTGTTGGCGACTCAGAAAGTCCGCCTTCCAATTCTCCACCCCTGGAATGAAGACAGCTGATATACATGGGACATGCTTTTCTGCCCATTCCAGGATGTGACTTACTTCCCTCTGGGCTGCACGACTCCTGGTGCCTCCCTGATGATTGATATATGCCACTGCTGTGGCATTGTCTGATTGAATTCTGACAGGGGACCCTTGGAGTCTGGATGTCCAGGCTACTAGGGCGTACCGGGCTGCTCGTATCTCTAAGAGATTGATGGGCAGGGTTTTTACTACATTTGACCATCTGCCCTGGAGAGACCATTGCTCCAGTACTGCCCCCCAGCCTGTAAGGCTGGCATCTGTAGTGACCACCTTCCAAGATATCGGGCTGAAGGGTTTTCCCTTCTGGAGATTCTGGGGGATCAACCACCAGCAGAGACTCTTCCGAACGGAAGGGGACAAAGCCATCGGGAAGTCTAGAGCCTGAACTTTTCCGTTCCAGGCTGACAATATGGCCCTTTGTAAATTCCTTGAGTGGAATTGGGCGTATGGCACAGCTTCGAATGATGCTACCATCTTTCCTAGCAGCCTTATGCACAGGCGTATGGACGGCTGTCTTTTTGCACAAAGCAGACGGACCAAGCCCCTCAAAGAGGATACCTTGTCTAGAGGTAAGAAAATCTTCCTCTGGTCTGAATCCAGCCGTAGCCCTAGATATACCAGGCTTTTCACTGGCTGTAGGGCTGACTTGTCCAGGTTGATGACCCAACCGTGAGATTCTAGATACTTGATTGTATCGACAATTACCACTTCTAGCTTGGCAACTGAGTGGTCCATCAACAACAGGTCGTCTAGGTATGCCATTATCGTTACACCCCGTGTTCTTAGATCGGCCAACAGTGGGGCCAGAATTTTTGTGAACACTCGTGGTGCTGTGGCCAGACCGAATGGTAAGGCTCTGAACTGAAAATGGCGCCCTTCTACTGCAAAGTGTAGGAATTTTTGATGACCTGGAAAGATGGGAACATGCAAGTAAGCATCTTTGATGTCGATCGAGGCTAACCATTCCTCCCCTTGTAGGGCAGCGGTGACCGATCGGATCAACTCCATCCGGAAAGACCGGACGTTTAGAAATTTGTTTAGACTCTTTAGGTCCAATATGGGTCTTATGTCCCCGTTTGGCTTCGGGACTGTGAAAAGGTTTGAGTAGAAACCCAACCCCCACTCTTCCATAGGAACCTCCATAATTACTCCTTGGAGCAATAGTTGTTCTAACGCCAATAGGAGAGACCGTCTTTTCAGAGGGTCTCTTGGCATGCCTGACCACATAAAATGGGACGGAGGAGACTCTTTTAACTCCAACTTGTATCCCAGAGTTACTGCGGAGAGCACCCATCTGTCTTTGATCGTCTCCCGCCAGGTCTCTGCGAACAACTGAAGTCTTCCCCCCACCCGTTTGAGTGGGGGCAGCCCTTCATAGGCTTGACTTGGAGGCTGGTTTAGTACCTCTTCGGATCCAGGGCTTTTTATTACCCTGTGGCTGTCCCTGATTTTTACCTCCTGAGTTTGACCGAGGAGGCCGTCGGAACTGCTTAGTAGCAGACGTCGCAGGGATAGGAGAGGTAGTCCTCTTAAAAGATGGACCCCTAGACCTCTTCTTACTCGGTAAGAGAGTACTTTTACCACTGGAAATCTTCTGGATATACTTATCCAGGTCTTCGCCAAAAAGGCGTTCCCCATGAAATGGGAAGCTAACTAAGAGCTTCTTACAGGGAGCTTCAGCAGACCAGTTTTTGAGCCACAGAAGCCTACGCATATGTACCAAAGACAGCGTGAGGCGGGAGGCCTGATGGATAGAATCCTTGATGGCGTCAACCGCAAAGCATAATGCTCTAGGCAGATCAGCCTCCTCTGTTATATATGCAGGAGCAGGTGGACTGAGGACAGCCGCAGTACCTGGCACTCCCGGGGGTTCCTTATGGGTATTAACCTCTGATTTCTCAGGGGAGGAGGGTGCAGATGACTGCTCCAGATCCTCAGAGCCCGATGGAGACCCCCTACACTTCCTGAGAGGTATATCTCTGAGTTTTTTAGGCGGCATATTCCTTAGTTCAAAGCTGAGGTATTCCAGCCGCAATACACCCCTTACTGAAATAGTCTAATGCAATTTGCTGCTATGTACATCAGTGGGTGTCTACTAATGCGTCTTTCTGGGGATGCCTGTATCAACCGCCCGCTGTAAGCCCCTATACCATGCTACCAGCTCCTTTTCATGCTCTGTGTCCATAGCAAGCAGCGTGGACTGAGTCCTTTTATCTTGCCGGGACGCCCGCACATGCGCAGAAGCGCTGGGCGCACAGAGCGCGTCATCCGCCAGGCTCCGCCCCCTTTTTTGAAGCTAAACCTTATAAAAAGAAAGCATGTGTGCGCGCGCGCGCGTGCACGTGTGCGCTCTTGGCGCCATGTAGGGAGAGGAGCCAGGGTCCCTGTTTCACCAGGACTCGGGGATGGAAGGAAGCTACTTGGCAGCATGACAGAGGAATGCAGCTTCCCTGATAGAGAGCTCACTCATCTGCCTGGACTTTCACCATGGAAGGAATAGTCCCAAGAAAAAAGACGTTCCACAGCGGCCTCTAGTGGACAAACACAGGTACCGCACTTTTGTCTTTTTTTTTTTTAAAACCTCCTTTATGAAAAACATTTCCAGGTTTACAGTTTTTTTAAAACTTCCCTTATGAAAAAACATTTCTAGGATTTCTTAGGCATATACAGCTATTAGCGGGAATACCCTTTAGGTAACAGGCAGAAAGACATATTAGGCTTGGGGGTCCCCTCAATAGAACCAAGTTCCTGAGGGGCCCCCACTTACCTTTTCCCCGCCGCAGGACTTTGTTTGGTCCACAGAAGCCCAAACTTCACCTCTCACGGCAGGCATTGTACTAGACCTTCAGGGACCGGGTTCCCAAGGATTCCACTCCCCTGGACCTGTATAGCACCCTGCACAGATAGCCTCTTGGTTTTGGGTATGACCAGAGCTCTGGATCCCAGGGTCCAGCCCTCCTAAGAGAGACATTACAGGCAAAACCCTGCTCTTCTCTGCAAGGCCCGGGTACCGACCGTTTAGCTAAGAAGCTTTTTTGGTCGGATCCGGAATAGCTTGCTAAGGCCCAGAGAACCTGTACACAAGCCCAGATGAATACATGTTAACCTTGGCCAACACCTTAGACACTGGCAAAAAACTGAGGTGCTCCCGGATGGGAGGGGCTTATATAGGGGAGGGTACTTCCTGTTTTGGAAGTTGCCAGTGCCAGCACCTGAAGGTAATTCTATATAACCCACATAGTAATGACTATGCTGCTCTGTGTCCCGTGATGTATGAACAAGAAAAGTGTGAACCTAGGCTCAATGATGATGTTTTGATATGATCAAAAACATATCTATCTATCTATCTATCTATCTATCTATCTATCTATCTATCTATCTATCTATCTATCTATCTGCAAACTATTTATGTAATATAGGGCATGACTTCTGTATTAAATTAGCATAAGTGCTGTGTTCCTATATTACACTCATTTATCAGAATGTTAACTACAGGTTTATCACAAAGGGTAAAATTATTAATCTCTTTTCTGCATGGTAATTGGAAAATCAAATCAAGGGAATTCGTGCATTCGAGACACTGTCCAACACAAGAAATTGGATTTTAAGAGATTGTTCCTGTTAAACAGTCAAGTACTAGAACACATGAAATTGTAAAATTGTCAGAGAATATAAAATAGGATGTTGTGATAATGACAAAAAAAGTTATATTTTATACTCAATGGCTTTAAAAAAAAACTTCTTAAAGTACATCTGCACGTTTTTCAGTTTTGGGTAGAGAAAAGAAGAGTTTGAACTTTCGTCATTGTTTGTGACCCCCAGTGGAGACATTTTCTCTTCCTGTATGGATGACAGGGTTGTCACTGGAACTGGAAGTGAGTGGAAACCTCCAAATGAGGTCTCAGACAGTACTTTTTTTTTTTTTAACCCAGAAAAAGTTTTATTGTGCCATCTAAATAAAACACATATTATATAACAAAAAGAAAGTCAATTGTTACATCTGAAAATCATGCAATGTGTAGAGAAAGACAAATAAAACAGTGGCACCAAAGAAATTACAATGACATATCTCGACAGAAAAGGAAAGAAAAGCCGCGTCGGGCGGGCAAGCACAAACCCGCCGACCCAACACAGCCAAACATAGGGCCAACGGGTCACAAAGTAAACAATATTGCCCATAATCTACCTGCACGTATGGAGACTCCCCCTCTGCAGTCAGAGGATGTGTGCATAGATTGAATTAACTTATCATGTATAACCAAAGTAGAGTCTGCCTTCCTCTCAATCAAAAGTGCCTTTTATACTTGTAGCAACCGATGCAAGATCAGTCGCGGGGGTGCCAACCCAGGGGTTTCCAACCATGCTTGCCATACGGAATAAAATTTTCGAGCTGCGTTTCTATGATGATATGTTAAGTGCTCCCTGATAAGGATGTAGTTGACCTGTTCTACCCATTGTTTTTTGGTTGGAACGTGTGGGGAGAGCCAGAACCTAGCCACCAGCTTTCGAGCTAAATATAATAGTCTGATCACCGCTATATTGATAGGGGGGGGGATATATTTCTTCATCTACCGCTCCCAAGATACATATTAGCATATTAGGGGATCCAAAGGGACCCTGACCTGATAGACTGAGGAAATTACCTCAGTGATATCACCCCAATACCGATGTAACTTGGGACAGCGCCAAATTAGGTGAATTAGAGACCCCTCCTCCCCACAGCATTTGGAGCATATAGATGCAATTGTATGGGTGTGCGGTAGGCCCTGTGCAATAAAAACAAATGAGATAACCTGTGTGACTGCAAAATGGAAGTGATTGGACCTGATTGTAAACATATGTCCCAGGTTTCATAATTTATCTCCCCCAGGTCCTCTGTCCAGCCCCTCCTACTCAGTAAAGTTGCTGAGTCTTGTTTGGATGACAGTAAACAAGAGTAATTATGAGAAATCAGGCCCCTTTTCTCCTGTCTGTAAAAAATGTCCTTTATCAGGGAATGACTGGAAAGTAAAAGAGTGGAGGTCTGACCCTGGGCCTGGAGAGCATGTCTCAATTGGAGGTACTTATAGAATTGATGTCTGGGGAGGTTGAATTCTGCTTGCAGGTCCATGAACGATTTCAGTATGTTTTGATTGTACAATTGGGCAATATTGCAAATACCAGCCAGCCTCCATAAATGGAAACTTTCCAGTTTGTATACTTCCGCTAAATTAGGGTTACACTATAATGGGGTTTCTTCAAGAAATCCTGAGATCCTCAATCTAGACCTGACAGTAGTCCAAAGTTTTTTTAGAAGAACAACAGTGGGCGCCGTTTGTCACAAATGAGGTAACCCCGCCTCCAGACCTGCTAACACTGAGATGTTTTGCGTTCCAGTCTGCAATAGGCACTCTATCGAGTCAGATTCGCCCAATGGCCCAAAACCACTCAAGTGTTGTAGTTGAGAAGCATAAAAATAGAGCTTAGGGTTAGGAACTGCTGCTCCTCTCCAATCTTTGCCATATTGCAGAGTAGAAAGACTGATCCTAGCTACTATTTTTTTTCATATCAAGGATCTGAACAAAGTGTCAATACGATTGACTCATCTACGGGGTATCCACTGCGGGGAATTATGCATAATGTATAACAATTAGGGGCACCAAACCATTTTAATTAGGTTTATCCTTCTTATTACTGACAATGGTAATTTGCACCAATCGTTACACGTCATTTGTAGTCTTTTGAAAAGGGGCAGTATGTTCTCCTGTAGGTAGGACAACGGGTTAGCAGACACCTGTACTTCCAGATACTTGAACGAGGAAACTACCATGAGGGACTCTGCAGCAACCGGCAACTAAATCGTTGGGTCATCTAAAGGCAAAAGGACTGATTTACTCCAATTGATGGGGAGAATCCTGACAAGGAGCCGAAGTGCTGAATTACCGCCATAGCATTTGTAAGGGATGTATCCGTGTCCCCCAGATATAGCAGAGTATCATCCGCGTAAAGGGAGATCTTCTCCTTGTTAAAGCCCACAATAGAAGGGGACGACCGTACGATAGCTGCAAGTGGTTCAAGGGCTAACGCAAAAAACAGGGGTGAGAGTGGACACCTCTGTCTCGTACCCCTAAAAAGTAGGAAAGGATCTGAGGGGTCCCCATTCATGCGGATCCTAGCTGTAGGGGCTGCATATAGCAACCTCACCCAGTTAATAAAGTTGTCGCCAAGTCCAAAGCGCTTCAACACCTCCCACAGGTAAGGCCATTCGACGCTGTCAAAAGACTTAGCCGCATCTAATGAAAGAATCGCTCTATGGCCTGGGTTATCGACAGGTATCTGGAGGTTGAAAAAGAGGCGTCTGATGTTAAGGGCCGTGGATCTAGAGGGAATAAACCACGATTGGTCTTTGTGGACAACTTTATGAATAACTTTAGCTAGCCTGGTGCTTGCCAGTAATTTCACATCTGTTGTTAATTAACAAGATGGGCCTATAGGAATCTGGGGAATGGGCCTCCTTACCAGGTTTTAACAGTAACACAATTATTGCTTCATTCATAGACTGGGGCAGGCTTCCCTTTTCTAGCGCATCCACTAATACCTCCATTAAGTGGGGCATCAGCGTGTCAGAGTAGCATTTGTATACCTCCGCCGGTAAGCCATCCGAGCCCGGAGACTTGCCAGGAGAGGAAAGTGCCTGCCTCCAGCATCTCATCAACTGTGAGGGGAGCATTCAATTCCTCTACATCCAAGGCTGGGAGCTGCGGGACTCGGCACTGGTCAAGAAAGGAATCAATTTCAGCTATAGTGGGCGAGACCTTGGAGGAATACACATCAGCATAGAAATCTCTAAATGTGCGCATTGCATCATTTCCTAGACCAAGGTCAATTCTTGAGAAGCCTCCATGTGTGGTTGAGTGACCTGAATAGCACTTCGCCTGTGGGTGGTTGAGCCTCCAAACATCCCTCAAACCCAGCTCCGGCAGAAGCCGAGCGAAGGATGTCTGCCCCCTCTCAAAGTATGTGTAGGAACCCTTGTAGAATATGTGTCAAGTTCTGCATCCTAATAATTATTAAAATCACCCACAATAATTGCAGGAATACTGGGGTGATGTGACAGAAAAGTGGTCAGAATTTTGATGACTTCTACTGTAAAAGGGGGTGGTATATATATATATACACATTCACAATAATGCATTGCAAATCATTCAGGGAACACAATAAGAATATGAACCGAACATCTGGGTCAATGAGTGAGGTCGTGCATGCAAAAGGTACATTTGTGCCGATCAGCACACTAACCCCTCTGGCGTAGGATGAGAAGACAGAGTGGAACTGAGTACCAAACAATCTGACAGAAAACGGGGACTCCTGGCCAGGGGATATATGGGTCTCCTGCAGACACACCACAGAGGAACCCAGCCGTTTGACCATATGAAGTACTGCCAACCGTTTCACTCTGTCTCCTAGGCCTCGTACATTCCAGCTAGTTATAACATGCTGCTTAGCCATGCGGTGCTAGAACACATACATATGAGACATGGGACAGTAAGGTGAGAAATGGAGGCACGGCAATATCTGGGTAGCATCCTAGAGGGCAGGCAAACATTGGCATAGATTGTGACAAAAAGTATTGGGTAGTCTCTGAGCATGGAAGCAGGTCCTGTAAAATAAAAGGTTAGGCAGGTAGAGAGCATATGGACCAACAGGGTCTAATTCAACATTAAAAAAGAAAAAAAAAACTGTAATGTCCACGAGGGACTCTCGACTGGGGGGGCTAAGTTCAGTAGCCGGCGTTGAAGAGCCAATAGGCAAAAGGCCTTGCACTTTATCCAACGGCATAGTTGGTGCTGACACACCTTGTGAAAACAGCCTTCCACCATGACAGGATTATTAACGCTAACTGTTCAGTTCCTTTGTAGAAGTTAAGTACAGTATTCCAGTGCATAATGTATAGTGAACGACAATCAGGTTGCCCTATGTCTTCTGCCCAGCTCATCTCTCTATCCAACCATTGCATTACCAGTGTGGGTTTTTCAAAGAAATGCACTTCATCCCTGGCCACCACATGTAGGCAAGCAGGATAAAGCATGGCATATTGTATCACGAGGGAGCGAAGCCTACTTATTTACATCATTAAACTGGGCCTGCTGCTTTTTCACCTCTGCCGAGAAGTCCAGGAACAGGGAAATCTTGGAATTATTAATCACAAGGGCATCCCCCAAAGTGCGTGCCTTAGAGAGGATAACATCCCGATCCTTATAGTTGAGCAGTTTAAACAGAAAGGCTTGGGGGGATTACCCGGAGGCAGGGGTCTGGTGGGGACCCGGTGCACGCGCTCTACCGCGAACATTGGTGAAAACAAACCCCTCCCAAATTTGTCTAGCAGCCATTGCTCTATAAAATGATCCAGGTTCTTTTCTTCCATCTTTTCAGGGATACCAGTGGCCCTGATATTGTTTCTGCAAAGTCTGTTTTCTAAATCATCGAGTCTTGCGGCATGTTTAGCCACCATTAATTGCTGAGCATGCGACTCCCTCTGCATGGGGGCCCAGTCATTCTCAATGGTGCTGATGCGCCCTTCAATGGCAGAAGTGCGGTCTCTTAATTTTTGCATGTCCTGGTGCAGAAAGGACATTTCAGCCTTCACCCCCTTAACCTGTGTTGCCAGAGCAGTAATGGAGAGGTTACATGACGAGACCGCAGAGAGGATATCTCTCAGTGTGGGTTCAGGCCCAGCCGAGCCTGAGGACATGGCCGCCCGCGGGTTTTGAGTCTCAGGGGTAGTACTCACAGTGTCCCATGGTAGTAATGGCACTGTCGGATCCTCCAGTGGCACGGTATTGTCGGCGTCTGACTGGTCCTCAACCCCATCACTGGGTAGTTCTGGCAGGTCCCGTGCACCAGTCGGTGAGAATAGCTTCTGTGCGGGCTCCCTGTATTTCACCTTTGCAGACTTCATTGCCGAGCCGCCATCTTGGGTCACGTGGTCCGGAGCAGAGCGAGCCGTGGATCCGCATTTAGACATCGCACCAGCTGAGGATGAACACAGCAGCAGTTGGGCTAAAGGTTCAGGAATCACCGGCGGAGGGCAGATAGAGACCAAGAACGGGTGATCAGCAGCAGTTAGGAGGATAAAAGAACGGATTATTGGTGGAGCTCACAAAATGAGCATCTGACTACATACGCTGCCAAGCCACGCCCCCCTCAGACATTACTTTAAAGAGAAACTTCTCCCGATGGTAGTTTCCACTGTAATTGTTAGCTGCGGCATGTGCCATTACTTATATAGCCATGGGGTGTGGCCATCCAGTGATGTCATCCGGAGACCCAGGCAGTGACATCACAAGGGGGTGGGGTCACAGATGACATCACCAGATGACCCCACCCCATTGCTATATAAGTAATTTCACATGCTGCAGCTAACATTTAGAGCGGGAGCTAGCTTTTGAAGAAGATCGGAGAAGAAGAAGACAGCAGAGAGAAACAGAGGAAGAACCGGCAGAGGAAGAAGACATCAGCGCAGCGAGAAGTACCGGAGGAAGAACCAGAGGAAGAAGACATCAGTGCAGCGAGAACCGGAGGATGAAGATATCACCAGAGGGAGAAAAAATCAAGGGGGAGAAGAGACGCTGGAGCTGCTTTAATAAAGGACTTGGTCAAAAACCTGAGTGCTGATTTTATTTCATTTTACACTTTTTTGGATGAATGGCCATACTCATTCAAATAGGGTGGGGGGGCTGGGATCTGGGGGCCACCTTGTTAAAGGGGGCTTCCATATTTTGATAAGCCCTCGCCTGCACACCCCGACAACCAACGCCCAGGGTTGTTGGGAAGAGGCCCTTGCATCAGCATGGGGACAAGGTGCTTTGGGGTGGATGGTGCAGAGCCCCCACCCCCCATGTTGAGGGCATGTGGCCTGGTATGGTCCAGGAGGGGGGCCTTCCTCACTCCCCTTTCCTGACCTGCCGGGCTACATACTCAGATAAGGGTCTGGTATGGATTTTGGGGGGGACCCCACACTGTTTTATTTTATTTGGCCGAAGGGTCTGGTATGGTCCTGGGGGGGAACCCTATGCCCTTTTTTTATTTTAGTGTGGGGTTCCCTTCGAGATTCTCAGAGCACAAGTTGCATGCCAAAGTCGATCAGTTAAGATGATGATCCGACTTCAATGATATCCAATGGGCTGAAGTAGGACCAAAGTTGGAGCAAAGTAGTGCAGAAAACTTTTTCAAAGTTGGACCAACTTGTGTTGGACCAGTTAAGACGGCTCTCATAGGGAACCATTGATTTATACACGTCATGCAACATGTGCTCCCAAAGTTGGAGCGTATGTCGTACCAGTGTGAACCCAGCCTTAGACATGTTTTCCTATTGGCAGTATCTCACCAAAAATGAAATTTTAGTTGCAGGAGATGCCTGATATCTGACTTGTATCTTAGTGCAGACTTCTGGGAAAATCAGTCAGAAAATCTCACAAGCAGGAAATTCTGTTTCTAGGGGGTGTTCTGTACATATTCTGTGTACAGAACACCTTGAGGTAGCCATATTGCATTGCTGCAGATTCAAAAAGGAAACATAATTTTTATTAACATTCAGTTACGATATAACTTGAGTCGCAAAAAAGGCAAAACTTTTTGTTTTAGTTTTGACAGAGTGGGAGGAATTATAACAGCTATTAGGCTTTTATTGCTGTCTGTGCCCCCGTTAGGGAGATTCACCCTCTGTATTTGTCCACATTTTGGATTGTCCCCAGAAAAGTAATAATCTTCCAATGAGGACCTGGGTGGGCCCAACGGATTCCCTTAACCACTTCCCGCCCACCGTATGCAGAATGACGGCCGGGAAGTGGTTCTGTTATCCTGACTGGGTGTCATATGACGTCCAGCAGGATAACATGCCGGCGCGCGTCCATGCGGCGATCGTGAGTGTGGCGTGTCAGTTTGACACCCCACATCTTAGATCATGATAAGAAGCCTCTGTCAGAGGCTTCTTACCACGTGATCAGCTGTGACCAATCACAGCTAATCATCGCGTAAAACAGGAAGTGCCGGGAAACTGAATTCCACGGTTTGTGCTGACAGGGAGAGCCGATCGGCGGCTCTCCCTGTCAGAGGGGGGGTCTGTGCTGATAATCAGCACATTGATTATCAGCACAGCCCCCTCAGATGTACCAAATGCCTGCCAACCAGTGCCCAGCAATGTAACAACATTAAATTCTGCCAGTGCCCATCACAGTGCCAATCCCTGCCCACCACAGTGCCAATCCCTGCCCACCACAGTGCCAATCACTGCCCACCACAGTGCCAATCACTGCCCATAAGCAACACCTGTCAGTACTTATCAGCACCTCATCATCAGTGCTGCCCATCAGTGCCACCTTTCAGTGCCACCTGTCAGTGCCAATCAGTACCACCTATCAATGCCAATCAGTGTCGCCTGTCAGTGCCCATCACAGCCACCTGTCAGTGCCCATCACAGCCGCCCGCCAGTGCCCATCAGTGCCCATCAGTGCCGCCTATCAGTGTCCAGCAGTGCTGCATATCCATGGCGCCTATTGGTGCCTATTAATGCCCATCAATTCTACATATCAGTGCCTCCTCATCAGTGCCCATAAGTGCCACTTTATCAGTGCCAACTCATCAGTGCCACCTCATCAGTGCCCTTCAGGGAAGGGGAAAACACAATTTTATGACAAAAACTAGAAAAAAATATATATTTTTTCAAAAATGTTGGTCTTTTTTACTTTTTTTAGCAAAAAATAAAAACCCCAGAGGTGATCAAATACCACCAAAAGAAAGCTCTATTTGTGGGAAGAAAATTCTAAAAATTTAGTTTGGGTACAGTGTTGCATGGCCGTGCAATTGTCATTCAAAGTGTGACAGCACTGAAAGCTGAAAATTGTCCTAGGCCATTTCCTCTCACTTCCTGTTTGGCTATGGGACAGGAAAGGAAGGAAAGTCTCCGGAATGGGACACAGTTGACAAAACAAAATTGACAGGGGTTATACCCTCTCTTACCCTATCCAAAATGAAAAGAAACATTTTTTGCATTTAGTCCTATTTTACCTGCAAGTGAGAAAAATCTGCTAATCAACTTTGTTCTACTGTCTGTAGCACTATTTATACCTTATAACTGGATAGACAGAAGTACAAATCCTTTGGCAGATAGCACGACTTTCACATATACTGTATATTTCCATTGCGTTAGCTTTTCGTCAAGAGAGACATTTTGATTCCCTGCTCTTACAGCTTTTTATTTAGTTCTGTAACATTTGCATAACTTTAACAGCAGTTTAATGAAGATCCTACATAAACATTTTTTGTGTATTAATACAGCTTGATGACAAAATGTCTTCTTCATTTTCTTCATTTAAATTTGCATCCATATTGTCATGTCTGTATCTTAAAACAGAATATTAGAAGTACCAGTTAGGAGTCAATAAAAGAAAAGCAAAGGACTAATGATAAATTTCAGCCTTGATGCCCAGATTTGTTCTTTTTATTAGAAAGAAAACAAACACAGCAAGAAACTAAGCAATATAAAAAAATACATAAAGTGGATGTTTTTTTTTTTCTACAAAATTAATTACCTTTGATGATTCCTGTTGAACACAACTTAGATTTTCCTAAGGGAAGGGCAATGCCTGACATGAGACAGTGATAAATAGATAAAAATGCCTTTAAGGAATCACAGAGTGGAGAAGGTTAATGTAAAATGTCCAGGGCCAGAAAAAAAAAAAGACCTTATGTTTTAGCAACAGTTGAAAATCAGTTTTATGGGAATCAGGGGAAATGGAAGATTTAAAAACAAAATGAGAATTTGTTCACTCTGGCCTACAAAAGGATGCTGAATGATCTTCAATCCAGCCTAGAGGAGAAGGCTGGAATTAGAAAACACTCAGCTGTTTGGGAAAAATAATTTTTTACTGCTGAATATCTGCCTTTGGGGTGAGAAAGACATGATAACTAAACAAAAAGACTAATAGGAAAGATGAAAACCGGTGAAGAGAACACTTGCAGGAAAAAGTGCAAGTTGCAGAAAATAGCCCAGATTTTAAAGTGGGAAATAAGATTAATGTGTCATCCAGTAGTAAGGAGATCAAGAAAGGATTTGCACTCACTTGGGAGATTATGTGCAGAACAAGGCTGGGGGTTGTATACCACTATGACACAAAAAAGAAGGAAATATCTGATTAGAACTTTAAGCTACAGCTTCAGGCAACTAATAATAAAAAGTGTATATTCTGCACTCCTAACCCCTATTCTCAACCTATAGCTGCATTGCATTTTTTTTAAAACTAACAGAATTTTAGAACTTAGTACATTGTGCTTTTTATATATTCTCTAAAATGAATAAATGTGATTTTTGTTTTTTTCCCTTATAGCCTGGTACCTTTGTGCCTCCTGCAGCCACTAGATAACCCCATTGTTTGGCAATAATCTGAGGTTTTCACCTATATTCAACATTGTGCCAATGATTATTTAACAAAATGAAGATTGATGAGTGGTTTGGTAAGCGTGATATAGCCACTGCTTCAGGTGTAAATAAGTGATTCACTGTTTAGGTTATGTGACATTTGTTGATTTTTCTAGAATTTCAGCTGTTGCTTCTCTCTGAAGAAGCTCAACTGGACGAAACATGTTGGGATTGTTCAACACCTACCGCTTTGAAATGAAGAGAAATAGACCATATTAAATCTTAACATTGGTTTTATTTGAAATATTTTAATATATGCAACTCAGAAAATTCTGTAACAGTTTTAAGATTTTATACTACCTGTCAGTGTTGATGTCAGTGTTATAGTACCTGAAAACCCTTTACTATACCTTATTGTGGGAGCAAAAGGCTGTAAACAGGCTGGGCACACTGGAAGCAAGCTGAGATACACTGAAGACTAGGGATGAGCCGAACGCCCCCGGGTTCGGTTCGCACCAGAACCTTCGAACGGACCGAAAGTTCGCGCGAATTTTCGAACCCTATTCGTTATAATGGACGCGAACGTTCGAAATCAAAATTGCTAATTACAACGGCCAATATGCATGTTAATGTTATAAAACAGGTTTGGGGACCCGGGTCCTGCCCCAGGGGACATATATCAATGCAAAAAGAAATTTTAAAAACTAAAGTTTTTTCGGGAGCAGTCATTTTAATGATGCATAAAGTGAAAAAAAAAAAGTGAAATTTTCCTTTAAATATGGTACCTGGGGGGTGTCTAAAGTATGCCTGTGAAGTGGCATGTGTTTCCCGTGTTTAGAACTGTCCTTGCACAAAATGACATTTGTAAAGGAAAAAAAGAAGCCATTTAAAACCACTTGCGGCTTTAATGTCATGTCTTGTCCTGGCCGCCATATGGCTGAAAATCCTTGAGAAAAATGGCATGGCTACCCCATCACCCCCCCCCACCCCAGCCCCTTTGGGTCTTGTATGGATACTAAGGGGGACCCCGCACCCAAAATAAAACCCTATACCTACAACCCTATATACTCTGAACAGCAGTATATAGGTGGTGCAAACAAGACATGGACTGTAGGTTTGTTCTTAAGTAGAATCTGAACAGGTACATTATGAAGTGTAGCTACATCCCAAAAAAATCAATTTTTAAGCTTTTTGGAGAACATAGGGAGGGGTTATCACCCCTGTAACATTTGCTGTCTTTGCACATCTGTTCAGAACATGTCACCTCACTTTCCGTCCCAATGACAAATGTTTTTGGAAAAGTGGGGTTTTAATTGAAACAAGGATTGGTGATAAAGCATCAGTAGAGAGGAGATACCTTTTTCCCAAATTAAATCTAACAGGATAGAATTTTCCTTCCTAGGGGTAGATTTCCTCTCACTTCCTGTTTTCTCTTGCCGTTTGCAAGTAGGAGTCGTTTGTAAGTTGGATGTTTGAAAGTAGGGGCCTGCCGTATATACTCTGCAGAAATTTGCCCTATTAGATGTTGGTGTAGCCACAAGACTGGTGGGCACAGGAATGGGCCCTGCTGTGAGTTAATAGATCAAGATTTGTACTTGCATGCACCTGTTGAACCGGGCAGAAAAATTGGGCCTTTGGTGGTGGTGGTGGTGGTGGTGGACGGTGTTGCCACAAGACTGTAAGCCCTCACAGTTACTCTTGGTGGGTGCAGGAATGGGCCCTGCTGTGAGTTATTAGATCAAGATTTGTAATTGCATGCACCTGTTGAACAGGGCAGAAAAATTGGGCCTTTGGTGGTGGTGGTGGTGGTGGACGGTGTTGCCACAAGACTGTAGGCCCTCATAGTTACTCTTGGTGGGCGCAGGAATGGGCCCTGCTGTGAACTATTAGATCAAGATTTGTAATTACACGCCCCTGTTAAACAGGGGCTGAAAAATTGTGCCTTAGGCATTGGTGCTGGTGCCACAACACTGCAACCCCTCACAGATACTGTACTTGGAGCACAGCAGTCACACCTGTTGCGAAGCATCTTTTTAAAAAATTGTAATTACACGCCCCTGTTATACAGGGGCTGAAAAATTGTGCCTTAGGCACTGGTGCTGGTGCCACAACACTGCAACCCCTCACAGATACTGTACTCTGAGCACAGCAATGAGACCTGTTGCAAAGCATTGCCTAAAAATTGTAATTACACGCCCCAACAGGGGCTGAAAAATTGTGCCTTAGGCACTGGTGCTGGTGCCACAACACTGCAACCCCTCACAGATACTGTACTCTGAGCACAGCAGTCACACCTGTTGCGAAGCATCTTTTTAAAAAAATTTAATTACACACCCCTGTTATACAGGGGCTGAAAAATTGTGCCTTAGGCACTGGTGCTGGTGCCACAACACTGCAACCCCTCACAGATACTGTACTCTGAGCACAGCAATGAGACCTGTTGCAAAGCATTGCCTAAAAATTGTAATTACACGCCCCAACAGGGGCTGAAAAATTGTGCCTTAGGCACTGGTGCTGGTGCCACAACACTGCAACCCCTCACAGATACTGTACTCTGAGCACAGCAGTCACACCTGTTGCGAAGCATCTTTTTAAAAAAATTGTAATTACACGCCCCTGTTATACAGGGGCTGAAAAATTGTGCCTTAGGCACTGGTGTGGTGGCATGGATCATTGAGGAGGAGGAAGAGGATAGTCAGTGAACATAACAGGACAGTCACTCAGCATCAGCATAGGCAGTCTTGAAGGGATGTGACATTATAAATTATTCCGTTATATCCGCTTCAGGTGTCTGGTAGCTGGTGGTGATCCAAGACTGATTCATTTTTATGAAGGTCAGTCGATCAACCGAGTCGGTGGACAGGCGCACCCTATGATCGGTGACAAATCCTCCAGCAGCACTGAATGTGCGTTCGGAAAGAACGCTGGATGCAGGACAGGCCAGTAGCTCAATTGCATACTGTGCAAGCTCTGGCCAGTGATCCATCCTCAGGACCCAGTAAGCCAGAGGATTTTCGGTGGGAAAGGTGTCCAAGTCTGACCTTGCCCCTAGGTATTCCTGCACCATGTATATCAGACGCTGGCGATGGTTGCTGGAACCGATCATACCTTGGGGCTGCGGACTAAAAAATTGTCTGAACGCATCGGTCAGACGTCCACCTTCCCCACCGCTCCTTCTGCTACTGACCGAAGCCTCAGCAACTTGTCGTCCAGGACCAGGAGTTTGTAACCTCCCAGTTTCTGGGAACGCGTTGCACAGACCTTTCTGCAAGGCCTCCCTGAGATGTCTCATCCTCTGCTCCCTCTGCGACGGCAAGATAAGGTCCGCAACCTTACCCTTGTACCATGGATCAAGGAGAGTGGCCAGCCAGTAATGGTCACTCTCCTTGATCCGAAGAACACGAGGATCCTTCCGCAGGCTTTGCAGGATCAGGGAGGCCATGCAGCGTAGGTTAGCTGAGGCATTCGGTCCGGAGTCTTCTGGGTCACTGAGGATGACATGATCGCCAGCCACCTCCTCCCAGCCACGTACAAGTCCACTGGTTTGTTGGGACTGTACATCATCCCTAAAAGACTGCTGCTGCTGATGCTGAGTGCCAGGCTCCACCTCCATGCTCACACAATCCTCCTCCTCCTCCTCCTCCTCCTCTTCCTGTGTGATGGGTGGGACAGAAGGAACATTGTCTGGATAAAGGGGGCCTTGAGAGACAAGGAAGTCCTCCTCTTCCTGCCTCTGTTCTGCCTCAAGTGCCCTGTCCATTATCCCACGCAGCGTATGCTCCAACAGGTGGACAAGAGGTACAGTGTCACTGATGCATGCACTGTCACTGCTCACCATCCTCGTGGCCTCCTCAAATGGTGAGAGGACAGTGCATGCATCCCTGATCATGCTCCACTGGCGTGGGGAAAAAAAGCCAAGCTCCCCTGACCCTGTCCTGGTGCCGTAGTCGCAAAGGTACTCATTGATGGCCCTCTACTGCGTGTGCAGTCGCTGCAGCATGGCCAACGTTGAGTTCCACCTGGTGGGCATGTCACATATTAGGCGGTTCTTGGGCAGGTTCAGCTCCTTTTGCAGCTCAGTCAGCCGAGCACTGGCATTATAAGATCGGCGGAAATGCACACAGACTTTCCTGGCCTGCCTCAGGACATCCTGTAAGCCTGGGAACCTGCCCAAGAACCGCTGCACCACCAGGTTGAGGACGTGAGCCATACAGGGCACATGGGTGAGCTGCCCCTGTCGCAGGGCGGAGAGGAGGTTGGTGCCATTATCAGAAACGACCATTCCTGGCTTAAGCTGGCGTGGCGTCAACCACCTCTCGGCCTGCCCCTGCAGAGCTGCCAGAACCTCTGGCCCAGTGTGGCTCCTGTCCCCCAAACACACCAGCGCAAGCACGGCATGGCATCTTTTTGCCTGCGTACTCGCGTAGCCCCTTGTACGCCTACGGAGCACCGCTGGTTCCGAGGACAGAGCACTCGAAGAGGACATGGAGGAAGAAGAAGAGGAGGGGGTGGAGGAGAGAGGTGTGTCACAACCAGTAGTAGCATTTTGGAGGCGTGGTGGCGGAACAACCTCCAACACTACTGCACCTTGTCCTGCATCCCTCCCAGCTACCAATAGAGTGACCCAATGGGCCGTGAAAGAAAGATAACGTCCCTGTCCATGCCTGCTGGACCATGAGTCAGCGGTAATATGCACCTTACCGCTGACCGCCCTGTCCAGCGAGGCATGGACATTGCCTTCCACATGCCAGTAGAGAGACGGAATCGCCTTCCGTGAGAAAAAGTGGCGTTTGGGAACCTGCCACTGAGGAACCGCACATTGAACAAACTCACGGAAGGGGGCCGAGTCTATCAACTGAAAAGGCAGCAGTTGAAGTGCTAGCAATTTAGCCAAGCTAGCATTCAACCGCTGGGCATGTGGATGGCTGGGAGTATACTTCTTTCGACGGTCCAGCAGCTGGGGCAGGGAAATTTGCCTGCTACAATCGGACGTCGGTGTACTGCAAGTACTTGGTTGTGACACACCTAATTCTACACCTTCAGTCCTCTCAGAGCAGCTTTCAGAGAGGACTGAAGATATAGTGGGGATGGAGATCCCAGCTGATGAGGAGCAAGGAGAGGTCCGCTTTGTTCTTTGGTGTGGGTCTTTTATGTGTGCTTGCCAACGAGCTGCATGGCAGGTCGACATATGTCTGCTCATGCTTGTGGTGCCCAAGCGGCTGATGTTTTGGCCACGCGAGATACGCTTGAGACAAATATTGCAAATAGCAGTGGTGCGATCTGATGCACTCGTCTCAAAAAAGGCCCACACCAAAGAACTTTTGTGATAACGTGCAGAGGCAGCGCCCTGCACAGGCGGAGCTCTGCGGTGTGGTACAGTTGCTGTGCTGGCCTCTAGCTGGCCTCCAGGGGGCATCCTGCCTCGTTGGACATGTGACGCTGCATCCTCCTCCTCCTCCTCCTCTCTCCCTTCAGGCACCCACGTGGAGTCAGTGACCTCATCATCCCCTCCCTCTTCACCACTAGAGCAAACCTGGCAGTAAGCTGCAGCTGGTGGAACACTACTGCCAGATTGCTGTCCTTCAGCATCCCCTCTCTCTGCGCGCACACTACTGACTTCCTCAAGCTGGGTATCATCATCCGAGCCTTCGAATCGTTGGGCATCCTCCTGGAGCATGTACCCAACACTGTGCTCAAACAGTTCGGGGGACTCCTCAGGAGGACATGGTGGGTCTAGGGAAGGGGTGGCTGATGATGCCATTGAGTACGCGTTGGCAGCTGCTCTGCCAGTACCCTGAGCCTGGGTGAGAGAGGATGAGGAGGATGAGGAGGGCTTGGTCATCCATTCTACCAAGCCTTCGGCATGATGCGGCTCCACATGTCCAGCTGCCGAAAACAAAGACAAGCGTGTCCCATGGCCACGTGCTGATGACGATGCACGACCACGTCCACGGCCAGCACTGTTGTCTCTAGAAACAGAGCCTGCCTGCCCTGTGTTCTTGCCTCGGCACGCTCTGCCTCTCCTTGGCGGTCTTCCAGCCATTGTAGTCGGTAGTGTATATAGTATAAAAAATAGA
The DNA here is from genome assembly GCA_029206835.1 of Rana muscosa. Lineage (NCBI taxonomy): Eukaryota > Metazoa > Chordata > Amphibia > Anura > Ranidae > Rana > Rana muscosa. The sequence goes on along the minus strand of CM055117.1, from coordinate 540,912,935 downwards.
ACTCCTATGTGTGCTCACAACACACTGTAGGTCCTATGGGTGCTGACACTAACACACTATAGGTACTATGTGTGCTGCTGACAAGAAAATATAAGAGCTCTGTTTGCTGCCACTAACACACTAGAAGTCCTATGGGTGCTGCTGAGAAGAAAATATAGGAGCTCTGTGTGATGCCACTAACACACTAGAAGTCCTATGGGTGCTGCTGAGAAGAAAATATAGGAGCTCTGTTTGCTGCCACTAACACACTAGAAGTCCTATGGGTGCTGCTGAGAAGAAAATATAGGAGCTCTGTTTGCTGCCACTAACACACTAGAAGTCCTATGGGTGCTGCTGAGAAGAAAATATAGGAGCTCTGTTTGCTGCCACTAACACACTAGAAGTCCTATGGGTGCTGCTGAGAAGAAAATATAGGAGCTCTGTGTGATGCCACTAACACACTAGAAGTCCTATGGGTGCTGCTGAGAAGAAAATATAGGAGCTCTGTTTGCTGCCACTAACACACTAGAAGTCCTATGGGTGCTGCTGAGAAGAAAATATAGGAGCTCTGTTTGCTGCCACTAACACACTAGAAGTCCTATGGGTGCTGCTGAGAAGAAAATATAGGAGCTCTGTTTGCTGCCACTAACACACTAGAAGTCCTATGGGTGCTGCTGAGAAGAAAATATAGGAGCTCTGTTTGCTGCCACTAACACACTAGAAGTCCTATGGGTGCTGCTGAGAAGAAAATATAGGAGCTCTGTTTGCTGCCACTAACACACTAGAAGTCCTATGGGTGCTGCTGAGAAGAAAATATAGGAGCTCTGTTTGCTGCCACTAACACACTAGAAGTCCTATGGGTGCTGCTGAGAAGAAAATATAGGAGCTCTGTGTGATGCCACTAACACACTAGAAGTCCTATGGGTGCTGCTGAGAAGAAAATATAGGAGCTCTGTTTGCTGCCACTAACACACTAGAAGTCCTATGGGTGCTGCTGAGAAGAAAATATAGGAGCTCTGTTTGCTGCCACTAACACACTAGAAGTCCTATGGGTGCTGCTGAGAAGAAAATATAGGAGCTCTGTTTGCTGCCACTAACACACTAGAAGTCCTATGGGTGCTGCTGAGAAGAAAATATAGGAGCTCTGTTTGCTGCCACTAACACACTAGAAGTCCTATGGGTGCTGCTGAGAAGAAAATATAGGAGCTCTGTTTGCTGCCACTAACACACTAGAAGTCCTATGGGTGCTGCTGAGAAGAAAATATAGGAGCTCTGTGTGATGCCACTAACACACTAGAAGTCCTATGGGTGCTGCTGAGAAGAAAATATAGGAGCTCTGTTTGCTGCCACTAACACACTAGAAGTCCTATGGGTGCTGCTGAGAAGAAAATATAGGAGCTCTGTTTGCTGCCACTAACACACTAGAAGTCCTATGGGTGCTGCTGAGAAGAAAATATAGGAGCTCTGTGTGATGCCACTAACACACTAGAAGTCCTATGGGTGCTGCTGAGAAGAAAATATAGGAGCTCTGTTTGCTGCCACTAACACACTAGAAGTCCTATGGGTGCTGTTGGGGTGCAATGCTGTGCTAACAGCACTGCGGTTGGTACTACTGCAATACTGTACTAACAGTAAGCACGCACCAGACTAATCCCCAGCAGCAGCTAATAACACACTAACTGTGCAATCAGCAGCAATGAACGATCAATGACTTAGGTAGCAATGGTTTAGCAAAGAAATAGCCAATGGTTTAGCAAAGAAGAGCAAATCTTTCAGTATCAAGCAAAGACAGAATCAGCAGACTAATCTCTCCTAAAGCCGGAACTCATGTGACCGGGGCCGATGGCGTGGCGGCCTTTTAAATGGTGGGGCGTGTACTAAAGCCCCTGAGCTGTAATTGGCTACAGCCGTCCTGCCTGTAGCCAATTATTGCTCTCCGAGTTTCGGGCGCTGTGATTGGCCAAGCATGCGGGGTCACAGTGCATGCTTGGCCAATCATCAGCCAGCAATGCACTGCGCCGGCCGCAATGCATTGCGGGGCCGCTCGCATCACACGAATGTGATGCGAACGGCCCAAATAGTTCTGGGCTCGACGAGCGAGCGAACGCCCGATGCTCGATTCGAACATGGGTTCGAATCGAGCACCGGGCCCATCCCTACTGAAGACACTGAAAATGCTGGAAACCACTAGAGGCACGAGAAAGCTAGCATAAAAATCCATGATCTAGAATCCATCAGTCAGTGCACTATAAATATGATTAAGCTGGCTGCATGTCCTAAGAAATACTACACCACGCTGTTCTGTAATTATCCCCAAGCTCAAGCTGTATACTTTTTTCTGTATTGCATTTGCCAATAACCAGGGTATACTTTACTATTTTTCAGAGAGCAGCAAGATTTTTTTGGCACCTCTAATGGGTTCTATTATTTCTGGACATATTTTGGCATTCTGTCAGTTTTAACCCAAAGTTTGAATGTTTTTGCACACTTGACACTTTATTCCGGAAAGTTGTTTTATACTTTACTGTTTCACTGTAACCATAAAGATAATTTCCTGTTATTGTTCTTCAGTTGCTATAAAGCACAGTAGCTGTAAAGGCATTTTTTGTTTCCGCAATTCCATTGACTACCTCAGTAAACGTATAACCTTCCTTATTTATATGTTTGTCTTTGCCCAGGTTGCCAGTCTACACAGAACCAAAGCATCAATGGTAGTGATCTATTCACCCAAAAATACATTTAGTCTAACTTGATCAAATTGGTTGTGAATATTCATAGTCATTTAGACAAACTGATTCACTTACTGAACAGCTAAAGACAGCTATTTTGACCGATAACCAAACCTGCACCCTGGAATATTTAGTCTTTTTTTTTTTCAAAATAGATTTTTATCAGTATATTGTGAAGTTTACAATACATACTTGCCATGAGAAGTTATTCGTGGTTACATAAACAACAGAAATACACGGCTAAGAAAAGGAATGTCTCTGAAGTGAGAGTCGTTTCGTACATACAATATTCGTGTGTGGTTCGGATTACATCGGTTATGTTGGGGGGGATTGGGTCTTTCCATTTCCTGGTAATGTTGAGTCTAGCTGCCAGGAGGATGTGGACAATGATAGTTTTCGATAGGTTTGAGAATCGGTCAATGGTCAAAGACAGTAGTGCTAAGGCTGGATTTACCCCAATAGTTAGTCCCGTGACCGCAGACAATAGGTGGAACACGGAGTGCCAAAATAGAGATAGTTTGGGACAATCCCAAAATGTGTGTAGAAGATTGCCTGTGTGACCACAGTTCCGCCAGCATGAATCATCAGTTGACGGGTGGAATTTGGACAATTTGTCGGGGGTTAGGTACCACCGGTAAGTTAGTTTGTACGCAAGTTCCCAAAGCGTGGAGCAGCTGGTGGCTTTGTAGGTGGATTGGCCTGCCTTTTCCCATTGCTCTAAAGTGAAGTTTTGGGATAGGTCTTTCTCCCATCTGTTAAATGCAGTGGCGGTGGACATTGTGGTTTTAGACTGAAGTAGATTGTAAAACATTGTTATGCCTTTCAAATGCGTATTAGGTGAATTGAGGTAAATCCAGGCCTTTTGAGGTAGGGTGCAGGTCTGTTGCTGAAGAGTTTGTAGACAGTGAAGGGTACGTATGTACAAGAAAATGTCTGAGTTAGGCAACAGGAATTATTTCTGTAAAGTGGGGAACGTTTTGGGAATGTTATTGTCGTAGAGGTCCGAAATGTGGGAGATACCTTTGTCTTTCCAGTGTGTGAATGATGTCGAGTACATTAACCTCTGAAGGGCATCTATGGGAATAGGAACGGTCGATTGAGTAGACTGAGACGAGGTGATCTTTAAGAGGCGGGACCAGGCTTTGGAAGTAGCAACCATAGGTGGTGGTATGTGTGGTGGGAGTCTTGCTCCAAGAGTGTTGGCGAACAGCCAAGAAGATAAATGTATGCCCTGAGACATAGAGGATTCCATTTTTCCCCATATTGTGTGTGGGGGACGGGGTGTGAACCATTCCTTTGACTGAGTGAGAATGCACGCCGTGTAATAATCTTGGAAATTAACATATCCGAGACCCCCTGCCATGCGATGTTTAACTAAAAGAAGGTGGGCGCATTTGGGCTTTTCCCCCTGCCATACAAATTTTGATAGGATCGATTGTAGTGAGTTGAAGTAAGTAATAGGGAGTGGGATAGGGAGTGTGCAGAAAAGATAAAGAATTTGGGGGAGATGTAACATTTTGAACGCCGCTAAGCGTCCCAACCATGAGAATTTAAAGGGCGCCAGCTTGGAGAGATCAGTCTGAAGCTTCGAGCGGATTGGTATATAATTGGAGGAGAACAATTGTTTTGTCTATGGGGTTAGTTGGATTCCCAAATATGTTATGCTATTTTCCGCCCAAGTGTAAGGGAACTTCAATGAGAGTCTAGCTTTGGTAGATCTATCCAATCCAAGGTTGAGAATATAGGATTTGGTCTCATTGACCTTATAGTATGAGACCGTGCTGAGCCAGGCTAATGTGCTTTGGACCACAGGTAGGGATCGTTCAGGGTTAGTGATCATGAGAATGACGTCGCCCGTGAATAGACTGTTCTTATGCTCTGACTTGGACATGTGTATACCTGATATTTGATCGTTAGCTCTTATGCTTTCTGCTAGGGGTTCCATGACTAGGTTGAATATTATAGGTGATAGGGGACAGTCTTGTCTCGTGCCATTCGAGATCTGGAAAGGTGAGGAGAGGGTGTCTGCTGCGAATACGTGAGCAGACGGGTTGGAGTATAGGGCCATTATAGCGTTGTGGATATTGCCTACTATACCGAATTTGTTTAGAACAGCTGAGATATAACCTCAGTGGACCCTATCAAATGCCTTTTCGGCATCTAGGGATAGGAGGAGGGAGGGAGTTTTATTAGTTTCTGCGTGGGGTATAATGTTTATCATACGTCGGGTGGCATCCGATGCCTGACGGCCTTTAGTGAAGCCTGACTGGTCTTGAGATATAAGGAAGGGGAGTATGTTTTCTAATCTGTTAGCGATAAGTTTGGCATAAATTTTAACGTCAAGGTTAAGTAATGAAATGGGACGGAAATTTTTCGGGGAGGTGGGTTCTTTCCCAGGTTTAGGGAGGGTTATTATTCTGGTGGAGAGCATTTTGGTGGGGAAAGAGGTGGCTGAAGCGGATTGGTTGAAAGTTTGGGCTAGAGTAGGGGCTAAAATATGCTTAAACTTCTTAAAGTATTCTCCAGTGAAACCATCTGGACCAGCGGATTTGTGATTAGGGATCTATCTATCGTGTTTAGAATTTCTTCAACTGTAAAGGGGGTATTCTGATCTGAATACTGTTAGGGGTAATGGTTGGGAGTTTTACACTGTCCAAGAATGCTTGGAATATCGTTGGTGTGGGTTGGGGGGTGGCTTTGTCAGTTTTAAGATTGTATAAATCTTCATAGTACTTGCTAAACCCGTTGGCTATCAAGTGGGGTTTGATTCGTTTTTCATTAGTGTGTGGGTGGTGTAAGTAGGGGATTTTCGTTTTGTTTCTGTGGCCTCTAATTCTTAGGGACATTAATTTGCCTGCTTTATTTCCTGTTGTATATGACGTGGCTTTGAGGATTTTGTATGTTTTTTCGTATTTTGTGAGTAGGAGGGCTCTCAGTTCATGTCTTAGCTTGAAAATTTTTGCTTGTAGTTGTGGGGAAGGATTGAGTTTGTTCAAGTCTTCGGTTTTGGATATGTCAGTCGTGAGTTCGTCTAGTCTTTGCGTTTTCTGTCTTTTTGCCCTAGCGCCCAATTGTAAAAATACACCTCTTATGACTGCTTTGTGAGCATTCCACACCACCAGCGGGTCAGATACAGATGCTTGGTTGTTCGCGAAATATTCTTCTAGATTTTTTTTAATATGATTGGAGTGATGTGGCGTGTTGAGTAAGTAATTATTGACTCTCCAGACGTAGAAGTTGGGTTGGGGTGAGTTGTCATCAATGGAAATGCTGATGGGAGCTAGGGATGGGCCCGGTGCTCGATTCGAACCCATGTTCGAATCGAGCATCGGGCGTTCGCTCGCTCGTCGAGCCCAGAACTATTTGGGCCGTTCGCATCACATTCGTGTGATGCGAGCGGCCCCGCAATGCATTGCGGCCGGCGCGGCCGGCGCAGTGCATTGCTGGCTGATGATTGGCCAAGCATGCACTGTGACCCCGCATGCTTGGCCAATCACAGCGCCCGAAACTCGGAGAGCAATAATTGGCTACAGGCAGGACGGCTGTAGCCAATTACAGCTCAGGGGCTTTAGTACACGCCCCACCATTTAAAAGGCCGCCACGCCATCGGCCCCGGTCACATGAGTTCCGGCTTTAGGAGAGATTAGTCTGCTGATTCTGTCTTTGCTTGATACTGAAAGATTTGCTCTTCTTTGCTAAACCATTGGCTATTTCTTTGCTAAACCATTGCTACCTAAGTCATTGATCGTTCATTGCTGCTGATTGCACAGTTAGTGTGTTATTAGCTGCTGCTGGGGATTAGTCTGGTGCGTGCTTACTGTTAGTACAGTATTGCAGTAGTACCAACCGCAGTGCTGTTAGCACAGCATTGCACCCCAACAGCACCCATAGGACTTCTAGTGTGTTAGTGGCAGCAAACAGAGCTCCTATATTTTCTTCTCAGCAGCACCCATAGGACTTCTAGTGTGTTAGTGGCATCACACAGAGCTCCTATATTTTCTTCTCAGCAGCACCCATAGGACTTCTAGTGTGTTAGTGGCAGCAAACAGAGCTCCTATATTTTCTTCTCAGCAGCACCCATAGGACTTCTAGTGTGTTAGTGGCAGCAAACAGAGCTCCTATATTTTCTTCTCAGCAGCACCCATAGGACTTCTAGTGTGTTAGTGGCAGCAAACAGAGCTCCTATATTTTCTTCTCAGCAGCACCCATAGGACTTCTAGTGTGTTAGTGGCAGCAAACAGAGCTCCTATATTTTCTTCTCAGCAGCACCCATAGGACTTCTAGTGTGTTAGTGGCAGCAAACAGAGCTCCTATATTTTCTTCTCAGCAGCACCCATAGGACTTCTAGTGTGTTAGTGGCATCACACAGAGCTCCTATATTTTCTTCTCAGCAGCACCCATAGGACTTCTAGTGTGTTAGTGGCAGCAAACAGAGCTCCTATATTTTCTTCTCAGCAGCACCCATAGGACTTCTAGTGTGTTAGTGGCAGCAAACAGAGCTCCTATATTTTCTTCTCAGCAGCACCCATAGGACTTCTAGTGTGTTAGTGGCATCACACAGAGCTCCTATATTTTCTTCTCAGCAGCACCCATAGGACTTCTAGTGTGTTAGTGGCAGCAAACAGAGCTCCTATATTTTCTTCTCAGCAGCACCCATAGGACTTCTAGTGTGTTAGTGGCAGCAAACAGAGCTCCTATATTTTCTTCTCAGCAGCACCCATAGGACTTCTAGTGTGTTAGTGGCAGCAAACAGAGCTCCTATATTTTCTTCTCAGCAGCACCCATAGGACTTCTAGTGTGTTAGTGGCATCACACAGAGCTCCTATATTTTCTTCTCAGCAGCACCCATAGGACTTCTAGTGTGTTAGTGGCAGCAAACAGAGCTCCTATATTTTCTTCTCAGCAGCACCCATAGGACTTCTAGTGTGTTAGTGGCAGCAAACAGAGCTCCTATATTTTCTTCTCAGCAGCACCCATAGGACTTCTAGTGTGTTAGTGGCAGCAAACAGAGCTCCTATATTTTCTTCTCAGCAGCACCCATAGGACTTCTAGTGTGTTAGTGGCAGCAAACAGAGCTCCTATATTTTCTTCTCAGCAGCACCCATAGGACTTCTAGTGTGTTAGTGGCAGCAAACAGAGCTCCTATATTTTGTTCTCAGCAGCACCCATAGGACTTCTAGTGTGTTAGTGGCATCACACAGAGCTCCTATATTTTCTTCTCAGCAGCACCCATAGAACTTCTAGTGTGTTAGTGGCAGCAAACAGAGCTCCTATATTTTCTTCTCAGCAGCACCCATAGGACTTCTAGTGTGTTAGTGGCAGCAAACAGAGCTCCTATATTTTCTTCTCAGCAGCACCCATAGGACTTCTAGTGTGTTAGTGGCATCACACAGAGCTCCTATATTTTCTTCTCAGCAGCACCCATAGGACTTCTAGTGTGTTAGTGGCAGCAAACAGAGCTCCTATATTTTCTTCTCAGCAGCACCCATAGGACTTCTAGTGTGTTAGTGGCAGCAAACAGAGCTTCTATATTTTCTTCTCAGCAGCACCCATAGGACTTCTAGTGTGTTAGTGGCAGCAAACAGAGCTCCTATATTTTCTTCTCAGCAGCACCCATAGGACTTCTAGTGTGTTAGTGGCAGCAAACAGAGCTCCTATATTTTCTTCTCAGCAGCACCCATAGGACTTCTAGTGTGTTAGTGGCAGCAAACAGAGCTCCTATATTTTCTTCTCAGCAGCACCCATAGGACTTCTAGTGTGTTAGTGGCATCACACAGAGCTCCTATATTTTCTTCTCAGCAGCACCCATAGGACTTCTAGTGTGTTAGTGGCAGCAAACAGAGCTCCTATATTTTCTTCTCAGCAGCACCCATAGGACTTCTAGTGTGTTAGTGGCAGCAAACAGAGCTCCTATATTTTCTTCTCAGCAGCACCCATAGGACTTCTAGTGTGTTAGTGGCAGCAAACAGAGCTCCTATATTTTCTTCTCAGCAGCACCCATAGGACTTCTAGTGTGTTAGTGGCATCACACAGAGCTCCTATATTTTCTTCTCAGCAGCACCCATAGGACTTCTAGTGTGTTAGTGGCAGCAAACAGAGCTCCTATATTTTCTTCTCAGCAGCACCCATAGGACTTCTAGTGTGTTAGTGGCAGCAAACAGAGCTCCTATATTTTCTTCTCAGCAGCACCCATAGGACTTCTAGTGTGTTAGTGGCATCACACAGAGCTCCTATATTTTCTTCTCAGCAGCACCCATAGGACTTCTAGTGTGTTAGTGGCAGCAAACAGAGCTCCTATATTTTCTTCTCAGCAGCACCCATAGGACTTCTAGTGTGTTAGTGGCATCACACAGAGCTCCTATATTTTCTTCTCAGCAGCACCCATAGGACTTCTAGTGTGTTAGTGGCAGCAAACAGAGCTCCTATATTTTCTTCTCAGCAGCACCCATAGGACTTCTAGTGTGTTAGTGGCATCACACAGAGCTCCTATATTTTCTTCTCAGCAGCACCCATAGGACTTCTAGTGTGTTAGTGGCAGCAAACAGAGCTCCTATATTTTCTTCTCAGCAGCACCCATAGGACTTCTAGTGTGTTAGTGGCAGCAAACAGAGCTCCTATATTTTCTTCTCAGCAGCACCCATAGGACTTCTAGTGTGTTAGTGGCAGCAAACAGAGCTCCTATATTTTCTTCTCAGCAGCACCCATAGGACTTCTAGTGTGTTAGTGGCAGCAAACAGAGCTCCTATATTTTCTTCTCAGCAGCACCCATAGGACTTCTAGTGTGTTAGTGGCATCACACAGAGCTCCTATATTTTCTTCTCAGCAGCACCCATAGGACTTCTAGTGTGTTAGTGGCAGCAAACAGAGCTCCTATATTTTCTTCTCAGCAGCACCCATAGGACTTCTAGTGTGTTAGTGGCATCACACAGAGCTCCTATATTTTCTTCTCAGCAGCACCCATAGGACTTCTAGTGTGTTAGTGGCAGCAAACAGAGCTCCTATATTTTCTTCTCAGCAGCACCCATAGGACTTCTAGTGTGTTAGTGGCATCACACAGAGCTCCTATATTTTCTTCTCAGCAGCACCCATAGGACTTCTAGTGTGTTAGTGGCAGCAAACAGAGCTCCTATATTTTCTTCTCAGCAGCACCTATAGGACTTCTAGTGTGTTAGTGGCAGCAAACAGAGCTCCTATATTTTCTTCTCAGCAGCACCCATAGGACTTCTAGTGTGTTAGTGGCAGCAAACAGAGCTCCTATATTTTCTTCTCAGCAGCACCCATAGGACTTCTAGTGTGTTAGTGGCATCACACAGAGCTCCTATATTTTCTTCTCAGCAGCACCCATAGGACTTCTAGTGTGTTAGTGGCAGCAAACAGAGCTCCTATATTTTCTTCTCAGCAGCACCCATAGGACTTCTAGTGTGTTAGTGGCAGCAAACAGAGCTCCTATATTTTCTTCTCAGCAGCACCCATAGGACTTCTAGTGTGTTAGTGGCAGCAAACAGAGCTCCTATATTTTCTTGTCAGCAGCACACATAGTACCTATAGTGTGTTAGTGTCAGCACCCATAGGACCTACAGTGTGTTGTGAGCACACATAGGAGTTCTATTTTTTATACTATATACACTACCGACTACAATGGCTGGAAGACCGCCAAGGAGAGGCAGAGCGTGCCGAGGCAAGAACACAGGGCAGGCAGGCTCTGTTTCTAGAGACAACAGTGCTGGCCGTGGACGTGGTCGTGCATCGTCATCAGCACGTGGCCATGGGACACGCTTGTCTTTGTTTTCGGCAGCTGGACATGTGGAGCCGCATCATGCCGAAGGCTTGGTAGAATGGATGACCAAGCCCTCCTCATCCTCCTCATCCTCTCTCACCCAGGCTCAGGGTACTGGCAGAGCAGCTGCCAACGCGTACTCAATGGCATCATCAGCCACCCCTTCCCTAGACCCACCATGTCCTCCTGAGGAGTCCCCCGAACTGTTTGAGCACAGTGTTGGGTACATGCTCCAGGAGGATGCCCAACGATTCGAAGGCTCGGATGATGATACCCAGCTTGAGGAAGTCAGTAGTGTGCGCGCAGAGAGAGGGGATGCTGAAGGACAGCAATCTGGCAGTAGTGTTCCACCAGCTGCAGCTTACTGCCAGGTTTGCTCTAGTGGTGAAGAGGGAGGGGATGATGAGGTCACTGACTCCACGTGGGTGCCTGAAGGGAGAGAGGAGGAGGAGGAGGAGGATGCAGCGTCACATGTCCAACGAGGCAGGATGCCCCCTGGAGGCCAGCTAGAGGCCAGCACAGCAACTGTACCACACCGCAGAGCTCCGCCTGTGCAGGGCGCTGCCTCTGCACGTTATCACAAAAGTTCTTTGGTGTGGGCCTTTTTTGAGACGAGTGCATCAGATCGCACCACTGCTATTTGCAATATTTGTCTCAAGCGTATCTCGCGTGGCCAAAACATCAGCCGCTTGGGCACCACAAGCATGAGCAGACATATGTCGACCTGCCATGCAGCTCGTTGGCAAGCACACATAAAAGACCCACACCAAAGAACAAAGCGGACCTCTCCTTGCTCCTCATCAGCTGGGATCTCCATCCCCACTATATCTTCAGTCCTCTCTGAAAGCTGCTCTGAGAGGACTGAAGGTGTAGAATTAGGTGTGTCACAACCAAGTACTTGCAGTACACCGACGTCCGATTGTAGCAGGCAAATTTCCCTGCCCCAGCTGCTGGACCGTCGAAAGAAGTATACTCCCAGCCATCCACATGCCCAGCGGTTGAATGCTAGCTTGGCTAAATTGCTAGCACTTCAACTGCTGCCTTTTCAGTTGATAGACTCGGCCCCCTTCCGTGAGTTTGTTCAATGTGCGGTTCCTCAGTGGCAGGTTCCCAAACGCCACTTTTTCTCACGGAAGGCGATTCCGTCTCTCTACTGGCATGTGGAAGGCAATGTCCATGCCTCGCTGGACAGGGCGGTCAGCGGTAAGGTGCATATTACCGCTGACTCATGGTCCAGCAGGCATGGACAGGGACGTTATCTTTCTTTCACGGCCCATTGGGTCACTCTATTGGTAGCTGGGAGGGATGCAGGACAAGGTGCAGTAGTGTTGGAGGTTGTTCCGCCACCACGCCTCCAAAATGCTACTACTGGTTGTGACACACCTCTCTCCTCCACCCCCTCCTCTTCTTCTTCCTCCATGTCCTCTTCGAGTGCTCTGTCCTCGGAACCAGCGGTGCTCCGTAGGCGTACAAGGGGCTACGCGAGTACGCAGGCAAAAAGATGCCATGCCGTGCTTGCGCTGGTGTGTTTGGGGGACAGGAGCCACACTGGGCCAGAGGTTCTGGCAGCTCTGCAGGGGCAGGCCGAGTGGTGGTTAACGCCACGCCAGCTTAAGCCAGGAATGGTCGTTTCTGATAATGGCACCAACCTCCTCTCCGCCCTGCGACAGGGGCAGCTCACCCATGTGCCCTGTATGGCTCACGTCCTCAACCTGGTGGTGCAGCGGTTCTTGGGCAGGTTCCCAGGCTTACAGGATGTCCTGAGGCAGGCCAGGAAAGTCTGTGTGCATTTCCACCGATCTTATAATGCCAGTGCTCGGCTGACTGAGCTGCAAAAGGAGCTGAACCTGCCCAAGAACCGCCTAATATGTGACATGCCCACCAGGTGGAACTCAACGTTGGCCATGCTGCAGCGACTGCACACGCAGCAGAGGGCCATCAATGAGTACCTTTGCGACTATGGCACCAGGACAGGGTCAGGGGAGCTTGGCTTTTTTTCCCCACGCCAGTGGAGCATGATCAGGGATGCATGCACTGTCCTCTCACCATTTGAGGAGGCCACGAGGATGGTGAGCAGTGACAGTGCATGCATCAGTGACACTGTACCTCTTGTCCACCTGTTGGAGCATACGCTGCGTGGGATAATGGACAGGGCACTTGAGGCAGAACAGAGGCAGGAAGAGGAGGACTTCCTTGTCTCTCAAGGCCCCCTTTATCCAGACAATGTTCCTTCTGTCCCACCCATCACACAGGAAGAGGAGGAGGAGGAGGAGGAGGAGGAGGATTGTGTGAGCATGGAGGTGGAGCCTGGCACTCAGCATCAGCAGCAGCAGTCTTTTAGGGATGATGTACAGTCCCAACAAACCAGTGGACTTGTACGTGGCTGGGAGGAGGTGGCTGGCGATCATGTCATCCTCAGTGACCCAGAAGACTCCGGACCGAATGCCTCAGCTAACCTACGCTGCATGGCCTCCCTGATCCTGCAAAGCCTGCGGAAGGATCCTCGTGTTCTTCGGATCAAGGAGAGTGACCATTACTGGCTGGCCACTCTCCTTGATCCACGGTACAAGGGTAAGGTTGCGGACCTTATCTTGCCGTCGCAGAGGGAGCAGAGGATGAGACATCTCAGGGAGGCCTTGCAGAAAGGTCTGTGCAACGCGTTCCCAGAAACTGGGAGGTTACAAACTCCTGGTCCTGGACGACAAGTTGCTGAGGCTTCGGTCAGTAGCAGAAGGAGCGGTGGGGAAGGTGGACGTCTGACCGATGCGTTCAGACAATTTTTTAGTCCGCAGCCCCAAGGTATGATCGGTTCCAGCAACCATCGCCAGCGTCTGATATACATGGTGCAGGAATACCTAGGGGCAAGGTCAGACTTGGACACCTTTCCCACCGAAAATCCTCTGGCTTACTGGGTCCTGAGGATGGATCACTGGCCAGAGCTTGCACAGTATGCAATTGAGCTACTGGCCTGTCCTGCATCCAGCGTTCTTTCCGAACGCACATTCAGTGCTGCTGGAGGATTTGTCACCGATCATAGGGTGCGCCTGTCCACCGACTCGGTTGATCGACTGACCTTCATAAAAATGAATCAGTCTTGGATCACCACCAGCTACCAGACACCTGAAGCGGATATAACGGAATAATTTATAATGTCACATCCCTTCAAGACTGCCTATGCTGATGCTGAGTGACTGTCCTGTTATGTTCACTGACTATCCTCTTCCTCCTCCTCAATGATCCATGCCACCACACCAGTGCCTAAGGCACAATTTTTCAGCCCCTGTATAACAGGGGCGTGTAATTACAATTTTTTAAAAAGATGCTTCGCAACAGGTGTGACTGCTGTGCTCAGAGTACAGTATCTGTGAGGGGTTGCAGTGTTGTGGCACCAGCACCAGTGCCTAAGGCACAATTTTTCAGCCCCTGTTGGGGCGTGTAATTACAATTTTTAGGCAATGCTTTGCAACAGGTCTCATTGCTGTGCTCAGAGTACAGTATCTGTGAGGGGTTGCAGTGTTGTGGCACCAGCACCAGTGCCTAAGGCACAATTTTTCAGCCCCTGTATAACAGGGGCGTGTAATTAAATTTTTTTAAAAAGATGCTTCGCAACAGGTGTGACTGCTGTGCTCAGAGTACAGTATCTGTGAGGGGTTGCAGTGTTGTGGCACCAGCACCAGTGCCTAAGGCACAATTTTTCAGCCCCTGTTGGGGCGTGTAATTACAATTTTTAGGCAATGCTTTGCAACAGGTCTCATTGCTGTGCTCAGAGTACAGTATCTGTGAGGGGTTGCAGTGTTGTGGCACCAGCACCAGTGCCTAAGGCACAATTTTTCAGCCCCTGTATAACAGGGGCGTGTAATTACAATTTTTTAAAAAGATGCTTCGCAACAGGTGTGACTGCTGTGCTCCAAGTACAGTATCTGTGAGGGGTTGCAGTGTTGTGGCACCAGCACCAATGCCTAAGGCACAATTTTTCAGCCCCTGTTTAACAGGGGCGTGTAATTACAAATCTTGATCTAATAGTTCACAGCAGGGCCCATTCCTGCGCCCACCAAGAGTAACTATGAGGGCCTACAGTCTTGTGGCAACACCGTCCACCACCACCACCACCACCAAAGGCCCAATTTTTCTGCCCTGTTCAACAGGTGCATGCAATTACAAATCTTGATCTAATAACTCACAGCAGGGCCCATTCCTGCACCCACCAAGAGTAACTGTGAGGGCTTACAGTCTTGTGGCAACACCGTCCACCACCACCACCACCAAAGGCCCAATTTTTCTGCCCGGTTCAACAGGTGCATGCAAGTACAAATCTTGATCTATTAACTCACAGCAGGGCCCATTCCTGTGCCCACCAGTCTTGTGGCTACACCAACATCTAATAGGGCAAATTTCTGCAGAGTATATACGGCAGGCCCCTACTTTCAAACATCCAACTTACAAACGACTCCTACTTGCAAACGGCAAGAGAAAACAGGAAGTGAGAGGAAATCTACCCCTAGGAAGGAAAATTCTATCCTGTTAGATTTAATTTGGGAAAAAGGTATCTCCTCTCTACTGATGCTTTATCACCAATCCTTGTTTCAATTAAAACCCCACTTTTCCAAAAACATTTGTCATTGGGACGGAAAGTGAGGTGACATGTTCTGAACAGATGTGCAAAGACAGCAAATGTTACAGGGGTGATAACCCCTCCCTATGTTCTCCAAAAAGCTTAAAAATTGATTTTTTTGGGATGTAGCTACACTTCATAATGTACCTGTTCAGATTCTACTTAAGAACAAACCTACAGTCCATGTCTTGTTTGCACCACCTATATACTGCTGTTCAGAGTATATAGGGTTGTAGGTATAGGGTTTTATTTTGGGTGCGGGGTCCCCCTTAGTATCCATACAAGACCCAAAGGGGCTGGGGTGGGGGGGGGGGGGGTGATGGGGTAGCCATGCCATTTTTCTCAAGGATTTTCAGCCATATGGCGGCCAGGACAAGACATGACATTAAAGCCGCAAGTGGTTTTAAATGGCTTCTTTTTTTCCTTTACAAATGTCATTTTGTGCAAGGACAGTTCTAAACACGGGAAACACATGCCACTTCACAGGCATACTTTAGACACCCCCCAGGTACCATATTTAAAGGAAAATTTCACTTTTTTTTTTCACTTTATGCATCATTAAAATG
Source organism: Rana muscosa (assembly GCA_029206835.1). NCBI lineage: Eukaryota > Metazoa > Chordata > Amphibia > Anura > Ranidae > Rana > Rana muscosa. The sequence continues at coordinate 540,897,272 of CM055117.1, read as the reverse complement.
ACTGCTCCCGAAAAAACTTTAGTTTTTAAAATTTCTTTTTGCATTGATATATGTCCCCTGGGGCAGGACCCGGGTCCCCAAACCTGTTTTATAACATTAACATGCATATTGGCCGTTGTAATTAGCAATTTTGATTTCGAACGTTCGCGTCCATTATAACGAATAGGGTTCGAAAATTCGCGCGAACTTTCGGTCCGTTCGAAGGTTCTGGTGCGAACCGAACCCGGGGGTGTTCGGCTCATCCCTAATGGGAGCATGATCTGACCAAGTGGTGGTGTGGATATCAGAACCTGAGATTCTCTGTAGGAGCCACTTATCTGCTAAAAACAGGTCAATCCGCGAGTAGGTGTTGTGACGCGGCGAAAGGAACGTGTAGTCCCTCTCATCCGCGTGACAACACCTCCACATGTCACACAAATTGTTTGATGAAATAAATGTATCTAATAAAGAAGCTGCTCTTTTGGATCCCGTTGTAGAATCCATTGCAACGTTTGGTACTAAGTTGAAGTCACCACATAGCAGTAGGTTCCCTTTTTGAAACTTTCGGACTGCTCGTAACGTTTTCCTGAGAAAAGTGATTTGGCCCTGGTTCGGGGCGTAGATAGAGATTATGGTATATGGAATATTGTTGATCGTGCAGTTCAAAAATATGTAGAGACCATTCTGGTCATATATACATTGTTGGAGGGAAAAGAGGACAGTGTCTTTGATTGCTATCACCACTCCTCGTTGTTTCTTAGGGTAAGAGGCATGGAATACATGAGGGAACCGTCTATGTTGACACTTCGGGGGTGCTTTGGTGTCAAAGTGTGTTTTTTGTACACAGAGTATGTCACAGTTGTGGGTCAGAGCTGTTTTCCACAGGGATGAACGTTTTGCAGGGTGATTAAGCCCTTTGGCATTGAGGGAGAGAATAGTGAGCCCCATGGTGGGTGTATTGGGGGTGCAGATAAGGTGCAGTACTCACAGTTAGGAGTGATCAGGAAAGAGGAAAGTCGAATTGAGGAGTTCTTTAGTGACGATGTAGAGGAACCAGTAGATGGTGTTGTCTGAACTGTATTCGAAGCTCGGGGGTTGACTTTTCAGTTGTCAGATGATGGTGGATGAGAAGGTTATCTGGGATATAAAATACGGAGCTAGAAAGAAAAAGGAGGTTAGCTACCACAACACAAAATAAAACAGAGGTTATGACAGCAGGACAATCATAGGCGGTATCAACGGAGCGTGTTCGTCCGCAATGGTAAAGTAACGGTGTGGAAGTAGCAGAGGAGCCGCAAAAGGGGTAACAGAAGAGTGCACACTGAGGTGAAACCAGCAGAAAAGGCAGCAATAGAGCTCGGATGAGCAGCTGACCAATAATGGGGTAAGTTCAGCAAGCAGGTGTTTGAGCGCATTTCCAGACCAGACTGTGAAAGTCACTTGAAGTGGATGTGTGGGCTAGTCAACGGTGCTGATAAGTAGATTTTCCTCGGTGTCCTCCGAAAGAGAAAGGATTTGGTTTACTTTGAGGGTCGGGTTGGGCATGTGGTGGTTCTGGCAGAATCTCTCAGGCATGAAGGAGTTTCATTCCGCCCTCCAGTGTGGAGATGGTGTGCGGTATGCCATTGTAGGTGGCCAAGATCGTGGCGGGATGGCGCCATTTGTACGTAACTTTGTGGTTAGTCAGGGCTTTGGTGATGGTTTTGAGTTGTCTTCGTAGTTGTAGGGTATATTGTGACAAATCAGCGTACAGCTGGATGTCTGTGTATGGCGCTGGAAGTGGAGCTAGTTCTCTGGCTTTCAGCAGGATTTGTTCCTTTGCCTGGAAAAAGTGGATTCTAAGAAGCACATCTCTGGGAATATCTGCTTCTAGGTGGCGGGGCTTGGGAAGTCTATGGATGCGATCGATAGTGAGTTCGATCGGAGATAGGTCAGGGAGCATGCTAGAGAACATGGTGCTGGCAAAGGTGTGGAGGTCTTTAGGTAAGACAGATTCTGGTATGCCACGGATTTTTATATTATTGCATCCTCCATTTTATTTTCAATGAATTGCACCCTGTTGTCCATATGTTTCATTTCCAATGAGAACCTGTTGATCAATGCTGACAGGTTGGTCATGAGGGAAGATTGTAAGGACAATAGCATGTCCTTCATTGTGGTGTCTAGCACTGGTTGCCCTGATGTGGGGAATTGCAGGGATGAGCCAAACACCCCCCTGTTCGGTTCGCACCAGAACCTGCGAACAGACAAAATGTTCGTGTAAACTTTAGAACCCTATTAAATACAATGGACTCGAACGTTCGAAATCTAAAGTGTTAATTATAATGGCTAATATGCAAGTTATTGTCCTAAAAAGTGTTTGGGGACCCGGGTCCTGCCCCAGGGGACATGTATCAATGCAAAAAGAAGTTTTAAAAACAGACGTTTTTTCGGGAGCAGTGATTTTAATAATGCTTAAAATGAAAAATTAAAAGTGAAATATTCCTTTAAATTTCATACCTGGGGGGTGTGTATGATATGCATGTGAAGTGGCGCATGTTTCCCGTGCTTAGAACTGTCCCTGCAAAAAATGTCATTTTTGAAAGAAAAAAATGCATTTAAAACTGACTCGCGGCTATTAATGAATTGTCGGCTCCCGGCAATACATACAAAAGTCATTGATAAAAAAAAAAAAAAAAAAAGCGTGGGGGTTCCCCAGAATTCAATTACCAGGCCCTTCAGGTCTGGAATGGATATTAAGGGGAACCCCGCCGCAAATTTAAAAAAAAATTGACGTGGGGTTCCCCCAAATATCCATTCCAGGCCCTTCAGATCTGGCATGGATTTTAAGGGGAACTCCACCCCAAATTTAAAAAAAAAATGGCGTGGAGTCCCCCTAAAAATCCATACCAGACCCCTTATCCGAGCACGCAACCTGGCCGGCCGCAGGAGAAAAGGGGGGGACGAGAGAGCGGCCCCCCCTCCCTCCTGAACCGTACCAAGCCACATGCCCTCAACATGGGGAGGATGTCCCCATGTTGATGGGGACAAGGGCCTCATCCCCACAACCCTTGCCCGGTGGTTGTGGGGGTCTGCGGGCGGGGGGCTTATCGGAATCTGGAAGACCCCTTTAACAAAGGGGACCCCCAGATCCCGGCCCCCCCTATGTGAATTGGTAAGGGGTACATTGTACCCCTACCATTTCACAAAGAAAGCGTAAAAAAATGTTTAAAAAAAACACACAAACACCTTGAAAAAGTCCTTTATTAAAAAAAAAAAAACATTCCAGCGGTGAAATCCAGTGTCCCGCGGCGATCCCGATGTCCAGCGCTGTCCTTCATTGGTTGTGCCTGAGCGGACCTGATGGGGAACTCCCTCTCAGTATTTTAAATGTATAGACCCGCCCCTTCTAAAGTTCCCCATCAGGTCCGCTCAGCGGACCAGATGCGGAACATGAGAAGGGGCGGGTCTATACATATATTACCAAAGTGAGAGCAGTTCCCCATCAGGTCCGCCCCCTCGGTATGTCGGACCCGCCTACGTCATTGGCTTGAGCGGGGAACTTCCTTCACTATGTAAATTTAAATTACACAGTGAAGGAAGTTCCCCGCTCAAGCCAATGACGTAGGCGGGTCCGACATACCGAGGGGGCGGACCTGATGGGGAACTGCTCTCACTTTGGTAATACATGTATAGACCCACCCCTTCTCATGTTCCGCATCTGGTCCGCTGAGCGGACCTGATGGGGAACTTTAGAAGGGGAGGGTCTATACATTTAAAATACTGAGAGGGAGTTCCCCATCAGGTCCGCTCAGGCACAACCAATGAAGGACAGCGCTGGACATCGGGATCGCCGCGGGACACTGGATTTCACCGCTGGAATGTTTTGTTTTTTGTTTTTTTTTTTTTAAATAAAGGACTTTTTCAAGGTGTTTGTGTGTTTTTTTAAACATTTTTTTACGCTTTCTTCATGAAATGGTAGGAGTACAATGTACCCCTTACCAATTCACATGGGGGGGGGCCGGGATCTGGGGGTCCCCTTTGTTAAAGGGGTCTTCCAGATTCTGATAAGCCCCCCGCCCGCAGACCCCCACAACCACCGGGCAAGGGTTGTGGGGATGAGGCCCTTGTCCCCATCAACATGGGGACATCCTCCCCATGTTGAGGGCATGTGGCCTGGTACGGTTCAGGAGGGAGGGGGGGCCGCTCTCTCGTCCACCCCTTTTCCCCTGCGGCCGGCCAGGTTGCGTGCTCGGATAAGGGGTCTGGTATGGATTTTTAGGGGGACTCCACGCCATTTTTTTTTTAAATTTGGGGTGGAGTTCCCCTTAAAATCCATGCCAGATCTGAAGGGCCTGGAATGGATATTTGGAGGAACCCCACGTCAATTTTTTTTTAAATTTGCGGCGGGGTTCCCCTTAATATCCATTCCAGACCTGAAGGGCCTGGTAAATGAATTCTGGGGAACCCCCACGCTTTTTTTTTTTATCAATGACTTTTGTATGTATTGCCGGGAGCCGACAATTCATTTATAGCCGCGAGTCAGTTTTAAATGCATTTTTTTCTTTCAAAAATGACATTTTTTGCAGGGACAGTTCTAAGCACGGGAAACATGCGCCACTTCACATGCATATCATACACATCCCCCAGGTACGAAATTTAAAGGAATATTTCACTTTTATTTTTTCATTTTAAGCATTATTAAAATCACTGCTCCCGAAAAAACGGCCGTTTTTAAAACTTCTATTTGCATTGATACATGTCCCCTGGGGCAGGACCCAGGTCCCCAAACACTTTTTAGGACAATAACTTGCATATAAGCCTTTATAATTAGCACTTTAGATTTCTCCCATAGATTTTTCGAATTTGCCGCGAACACCCAATTTGTTCGTTGTTTGGCGAACGGGCGAACAGGCAATGTTCGAGTCGACATGAGTTCGACTCGAACTCGAAGCTCATCCCTACTATGGAGGACTGTAGTGATGATATGGCATTATCATTGTGGAGGCCTGTACTCACTGCGTCTGAGGCCTAGTCAGTCAGATCCACCCGCATCCTCGATTTGGCAGGGCTTTGTGAGGTTGATGCGTCTGATAAGGAGACAGGAGGGAGAGGAGATGGGGATCCAGCTCTTCTTTCATGCTGATGATGGACCGGAGGGTCGTTATAAGCCAGGGAGTGCCACGCTGTAACTCCGGCGGCACCATCTTGGGCCTTCCCCTGTGTACGGCGCGGCTGGGAGGAGAACGGTTCCAGCCGTTTCTGACCTTTTTCCTGGAACCGTTTTTGGGACATCCCGGAGGCTGGATGTGGAGGAGTGATGTGGGCTGATTTGGGAGCTGAGATTGGGGTGTAAAGTGCCCAAATGTCGCTGTAGTCTGGTCCGGTGTGCGGAGCTCACAGCTCAAGCGGCCATTTCCTAGTACGCGCAAGCCACGCCCTCACGAATATTTAGTCTTTTGACCCATTACCAAGCCTGTGCCCTGACATTTTCAGCCTCCAGACCCATTACCAAACCTGTGCTCTAAAATTCTCAGCCTTTGGTTCCCAAACCAAGCCTGTGGCCTGAAAATGTCAGTCTTTGGACCCAAAACCAAGCCTGTGCTCTGACACTTTCACCTATAGGCCTATCACCAATCTTGTGCCCTGAAAGGTTCAACCTTAGGACCCAAAACTAAGCCTGTGCCCTGAAACCCTTTTCCTAATTCACTACATTGTGTCTTAAGTTTAGATTTTCTCATTACTAGTTTATGGTATATTGAGTCAGTTTAGAAAATGTGAACAGGCATCCATGGCCCCTAGTGCAAATGTAAGTATTGTAACAGTGGCTTTGTTGTTCAAGATAACTCTTACATGATATTAGAAGATAGACAAAAGTCCAAAAGTATCTAAAAAAAATTAATAATGAAAATCACAAAATTGTAACTAATTTTTCATATTATTCCCCAGTGTTTTTGTTTTTATATTAATCATTGTAGTGATTTCATTAACAGCTGTTTAGTGAGCATGGCCCTTGATATCAATGACATCAGTTTCTAAAAATCAGGCCAGTTATCCCTGGTAAATGCAGAGATAATGTTAATGGTGGGAAAGACATCCATTTAATTACATTTGTATTGACAAGAGTAAAAGCCTTTCTAAAGCTGGAACTTTAATTATTTTAGAGAAATTGGCATGTGCAGTATACAGTATCTATCTATCTATCTATCTATCTATCTATCTATCTATCTATCTATCTATCTATCTATCTACCTCTCATCAATTATTTGCTATTTTCTATACATTTTCTATACATTTACATGCATATATGCACATGCATATATTTTATAGAGAATGTAGGTAATATTTCAATCACATATAAAGGGTTGATGTGACAGCCAGGCAGATGACTTACTCTGGACAGTCAGGCTGATGTATATTCTGTTTATAATGCTTCAAAGAGCTGGCATGTTCACTGTGATCTCAACAGCTCACACAAGACATCAAGATATCCCTCTCTTTCTTGTTCCTGTCAGACCTTGGCCCCATCATGTGATCTTTTACCCTCTATCTGAATGATGGACATGTCACATATAAACTGTTTTAGTCCAGAGAGCAGAAAGAAAATAGATCTATTAAACTTGCCAACAAAGAATGGAATTGCAACATTATCTCCCTTGTCTGTGTCACAGTCTTCAAATTGTTCTTTCCCAATACTCTGCTTTAGTAACGCAAAATTCAATTTTTTGCCATATAATATTCAACAGGAAAAAGATAAATAAAAATGAAAGAGTGGCTGGAAATGGCGCGGAACCCATAGCAGTAACCAGTATGATATTGCTATAGATTGAATTATTTTTTACTATGCATGCAGATTAATCCTATACCTCCTTTTTAGAGTAGATGTATACCCAAGCCGATTGACATTTAGTTTGCTATTGCACCATAGACAACTGACATTTTTTAAATAAACTTGGTTTCACCTTTTTCATCCTTTGTTCTGCTGATTTCCTGCAGCCTTTTAGCGTACACTAACTGTCTACATGCATGCACTCGAGTGATCGATACATGGTAAGATGGTGACAACAGTGGATCATGCTTGCGTAATGTGTGTTGGAATGGCCAATTGTAGCATCAATCAGAAACCCGTGTGACAGGATCACAACACAGTAGGGAAAGGAAGTCCTAAAAGTCGTACATTACAGCAAAACCTTGTGAGGAAGTGTATGACAGCCTCAACTCGGGCTCCAACCAGGCCATGCCCCCAATGCATTTCACTATGCCCCCGTAGCCTAACCATGGAGATTCCTATGATTAAGCTTTGGGGCAGAGTGAAATGCATTGGGGACATGGCCTGGTTGGAGCCCGGGCTGAGGCTGTCATACACTTCCTCACAGGGTTTTACTGTGATGTGTGACTTTTAGGACTTCCTTTCCCTACTCGATGTTTTGAGCTGGGATGAGCGCTGTCCTTGTTGGCACTCCTAGTGACGTCACCGCGTTTGCGCAGGTCCCGGAGTGGCGGGCTGCAATCTTGAACCAGCCGTCTTGTTTTCCATGCTTTATTTTATCTACTTAATTGTAAGTGCACTAGAGCTTTTTATGATTACGATACCTTAAGATTTTACACTATGGAAGCATTTTTTGTGTCATTGCGCTCTATATGCGGGATGGAAGCCTATGAAGACACTGTGGCTGTGACCGTTGTTGTGTCCATTAAAGGCCTTGGCTGGTTATTGAGCCGAAAGTTAAATAAACTTTCCATAACAGTACTGCCCTATGAGATGTGTTTGTTTCCTCACATGATAAATGGTACCTAAGCAAGCTGAACACACAGTGGAAAGGCAGAGAATGCTGGAGGTGGATTGTATATGAATGCTCAATTTAAAGCTACATCTGGTGAGTGCATCCCCAAAAGGGGAATTTTACCCCTCACGCGGTGACGGAATATTTGGTGGAAAGAAGCACTAAGTCTAGAAGTAGTGACCAATCACAACCAACCCCACTTCCATTCATTATCTACATCACCTATATATGAACTATTATATAGAAGACGCTCAAACGTTATTTTGATCGTAGCGCTGCTGCAGTTCTATTGTGGACTTTATTACTTGTAAAGTTAGAATTTTACTGTCTCACGGTTTTATGCATTTTATATTTTAAGCAGCTGCTAACCATACTCACATTGTCTGTTATACTGTTTACTCTGATCAGTAGAGTGTTAATCCTAAGCGCAGAGTGATACTATTAGGTAGGGCCACGCTGATTGTAGTATCCTCTTCAACCAATCAATAAACGCTGATTGAATTTTTTTTTTTAACAAAAATATGTAGAAGAATACGTATCGGCCTAAACTGAGGAAAAAAAAAACGTTTTTTTATATATATATTTTTGGGGGATATTTATTATAGCAAAAAGTAAAAAATATTGCATTTTTTTCAAAATTGTCGCTCTATTTTTGTTTATAGCACAAAAAATAAAAACCGCAGAGGTGATCAAATACCACCAAAAGAAAGCTCTATTTGTGGGAAAAAAAGGACGTCAATTTTGTTTGGGAGCCATGTTGCACGACCGCGCAATTGTCAGTAAAAGCGACGCAGTGCCGAATCGCAAAAAGGGGCCTGGTCATTAACTAGCCAAAATGGTCCGGGGCTTAAGTGGTTAAAGAAAGCCGCAAGTTAAAAGGATTGAAAATGATTTTTTAAATGACGTTAACATGTTATCACCTATATGAGATTTTAGTATTTAGGTATACATATGCTTTAAAAGGTAAAAGTTTTATATGATGAAGAACGTACATACAGTACTAACATAGCTAAGCTCTGTGCAGTGTTTGCATTTATTGTGCATGGTGTTAGGTGGGCAGCTCAATTATCTGATGCCTTCATTCCAAAAGCTTTATCAGCTGAAATCCTTTGCTGATCATTGCCATCCCTCCCACACAAGAAATAAAACAGAATTGTGAGTCACTGTCAGTGATTGTATCGCTTTTGGAGTGGACTTATTGCCAGTGATGGAGTAAAAAGTAAAAAAGCTGTTGATAGCAATACAAACGGGCCCCTGTCTAATCTTATACACTATCATCATTGAAATAAGTAGTTAACTTTACAATGTACTTTAATATATGTATACTTTACAAAGATTTCATTTTGGCACATTTGTATTGCTTGAAAACAGCATGATGTAATTTGGAATTTACCTTCAATGTAGAACTCCAGCCAAAGCTGTTTCATTTTTAGTTTGGGATAGCATGGGAAGAAAGAATGTGTCAGTTTTGTTTTTTGCTTTCTGTGTCGCTATAGGTCAGATTTTTTATCTAATTACCGTATTTTATGTATTCATATACACTAAAATCCAATAGTATTGTTTGCCAGTTACTATCATTTATTTTAATTTATACACAGTAATGTTGTATAGTTAGCTGCTGCTTTAGTAAAAGTGCTGAAGTCCTGGATATTAATAACAAGAATGTAAGTATAGCAGCTTATGCAGCTGATATGGGACGTGATGATGTTGACATATACAGTCAATTGGAGGGGAAAGCAGGCTGAAGATCATGGAGATTTACTAAAACTTGAGAGTGTAAAATCTGATGCAGCTCTGAATAGAAACCAATGAGCTTCCAGGTTTTATTGTCAAAGCAAAATTAAACAGGCTGAAGTTAGAAGCTGATTGGCTACTATGCACAGATTCTAAGTGCTCCAGCTTTAGTAAATCTCCCCCCATGCTTCTCCTACAGGGTGAAGATCGACAGCATTTCTTAGTTCTCAAGGCAGTGGGGGAGGTTTACTAAAGCTCGAGCACACAGTCTGGTGCAGCTGTGCATGATAGCCAATCAGCTTCTAGCTTCATCTTGTTCAATTAAGCTTTAACAATAAAACCTGGAAGCTGATTGGTTACTATGCACAGCTGCACCAGATTACAAGTACTCCAGTTTTAGTAAATCAACCCTAATTTCTTTGTTTTTAGCTGAGAGACTGCCATGTTCCTGGAAGCTCTTAGAAACCCATATCCATATACCAAGAGTGTACACCCATTTTATAAGTGTCTCTGAAAAGACTACCTACATGTTACGATAGACTTTTAGGAAACCCCTGACATTACACTCTCAAAAATATCCAGTGTCTTCACATTCACATTCGCTGGTGGGATGTTAGACATTGCATGTGATTCACACCGCACTGCTGTGCAGATCACATGTGACGTCTGCGTGATGCAAATTTAGTCATACAGATTGTATGGCTGAACTCGCATTGCATTCCCCCCAAAAAGGTGCAGGACACTTTTTTTGGTCTGCACTGAAATCGGATCGCATGGGTGTTCACACCCATGCGATCCGATTCCTGCACCATTTGGCAGTTAGCACTGCGATCTGCGAACCGAAATGGCGGTGTCATTAACATTGCATTGACAGCCGCAGTGGTTTTGCAGATGTCAGTGTGAACCGCCGGCAGGTGACATGCAATGGGGGAACCCGAACTGGAATCGCGCTGGTTCCCGCATTGCATATATGTGCACCTGATGTGAACTGCGCACCTCAACTGAAACTTCAGGAATTCTTCTGCTCATGTATACCTTTATTTGTTTTTGTAGCCTACAAATCTCATAGGTGAGTAGAGCTTAGCTGTTCAAAGTTATATCTGTGTAACAAACCAGGGCATTTTTTTTTTTTTTTAAATGCTCTAAATCTAAAATGTTTAATTGTTGGCTAAATGTGTCCATTCAAATATTTTAGTATTATTAACATTAATTATTTATAGCAGTTTACATAGAATATTGAACTATTCAAGGCAGCCTATATCCCCAGTGGATCTTACAGTCTGAGGTCTCTACCATAGTTATTCACACATAGTAGAAATTATTTTAGGTGAGGCCAATTAACTTCAAATATCTATCAGTACTTTCAATGGTATTTTTTTCAAACCTAATAGGAATAAATATGATATGTTCTTTTTTATGGTTTACGTATTCACGTTCTTTTTTACTGATTCACTCTCTGGAATATTTTTGCTAGGAATAAATTAATTGCGGTCATTAAAATGTTTGTGTTGCAGTGATTTCTGGATGATTGGCTTATGGCATTACCTGTAGTTAGCTAAAATAATACCAGCCTGAGTTGCAACTCATGTTATCCATTGCAGCTGTTGGCCCTGATCCACCAGCAAATTGGAGCTTTCTGGAAAAGTATTAGGGCTGTCTCCAACAGACATTGAATTCCAAAGCAGCCTTAGAAATATTAAAGCACTAAAAGCATTAACTGGCATTTTAGATGTGTTGTACAGGCATTCATGTTGTGTTAAGCCCCGTACACACGGTCGGACTTCCATCGGACTTTTCCGTGTTTTTTTGTCCAAACAGAGTTGGGCGTGAACGCCCATAGCATACACACGCTCTGACTTTTTCGCCAACAAACATGAACGTAGTGACGTTTCAATGTTCTGACGAGCCTTCAAAAGAGGAAAGTTCAATTTTCCTGCGTCACCCTTTGGTCTCGTTCTGCTAAGCGCGAGGTAGTGACGGTTTGGCGTGGGCAGATTCGTGCTTCTTCTTTACGGTCGGTTCTGAACGTCCGTTCTTGTTTCAGGATGTTGCGCAATCCTGAGAGAGAGTGTGCTATATATAGCCTGGGGTTCTGGCTATCTCTCATGCCCAGTCCAGGTCAAGGGGTAGGAGGAGGACTGTTTGGACCAAAAATTGGTTGCTTCAGTGCGACCAATTTTCTCACATGAGCTTGCTGAGGGAGCTAAGGGAGAATAATCCCCACAATTATAGGAATTATCTCCGGATGTTAGACTCCTGCTTCCAGCACCTTTTGTCCTTGCTGTCCCCCTACATTAGGAAGCAGGACACCTGCATGAGGAGTGCTATTCCTGAAGAGAAAAGGCTCATAGCCACTTTGCGTTACTTGGCGACAGGGAGAAGTCTCCAAGATATAAAATTTACGACTAATATCTCTCCCCAGGCTCTTGGCCATATCATACCGGAGACGTGTTGTGCGATTATTCAAGTCCTGCAGAAGGACTATATTCGGGTATGTATTTTTATGTCATCTCCAATTCTATCTACTTCCTTTTTTCTAATCTTTGATTCTGTATGTTTTCTTACATGATTTCCAGTAATGTAATTTTCTGTGAATGTCCTATATTTAGATTTTAGTTTATTTTTCATGTTCTACATGCATATTTGTCTTCACTTACCTCCCCAGCATGCTTTCCTGGGCACATCCCCATTTAGAGCATATTATCATATTTTTTTTTTTTGTGTGGATTACCCTAAACACCCCCTAAACTGTGTCACATTTGTATTGTTGGTTTCAAATTCATTCTGAGTGCAAGATTCTATTTTTTTGCAAAACCAAAAAAATTGGAACACTCCCTCCCCTCCCCAAAATGCATAATCAACTGATCCAACTACTGTTTTTGAGCATTTTTCAAAATCCATACATAGTTACATAGTTAGTCAGGTTGAAAAAAGACACAAGTCCATCCAGTTCAACCGTAAAAAATAAAAAAATAAAAAATAAAAAATAAACATATATCGTACAATCCCATATACCCAATTCTATACCCACAGTTGATCCAGAGGAAGGCAAAAAAACCCAGAAGAGCATTATCCAATTTGCTACAGCAGGGGAAAAAATTCCTTCCTGATCCCCCGAGAGGCAATCGGATATTCCCTGGATCAACTTTACCTATAAATGTCAGTACCCAGTTATATTATGTACATTTAAGAAAGAATCCAGGCCCTTCTTAAAGCAATCTACTGAGCTGGCCAGAACCACCTCTGCAGGGAGTCTATTCCACATTTTCACAGCTCTTACTGTGAAAAAACCTTTCCATATTTGGAGGTGAAATCTCTTTTCCTCTAGACGCAAAGAGTGCCCCCTTGTCCTTTGTGTTGACCGTAAAGTGAATAACTGAACACCAAGTTCACTATATGGACCCCTTATATATTTGTACATGTTGATCATATCCCCCCTTAATCTCCTCTTCTCAAGAGAGAATAAATTCAGTTCCTCTAATCTCTCCTCATAGCTGAGCTCCTCCATGCCTCTTATCAGTTTGGTTGCCCTTCTCTGCACTTTCTCCAGTTCCCCAATATCCTTTTTGAGAACTGGGGCCCAAAACTGAACTGCATATTCCAGATGAGGTCTTACTAATGATTTGAACAGGGGCAAAATGATATCTCTCTCTCTGGAGACCATACCTCTCTTAATACAAGAAAGGACTTTGCTCGCTTTGGAAACCGCAGCTTGGCATTGCATGCCATTATTGAGCTTATGATCTACCAAAACCCCCAGATCCTTCTCCACTACGGATCCCCCCAGTTGTACTCCCCCTAGTATGTATGATGCATTCATATTATTAGCCCCCAAGTGCATAACTTTACATTTATCAACATTAAACCTCATCTGCCACATAGTCGCCCAATTAGACAGAGCATTGAGGTCGGCTTGTAAATTGGCGACATCCTGTAAGGACGTTATTCCACTGCATAGCTTGGTGTCATCTGCAAAGACAGAAATGTTACTTTTGATCTCAGACCCAATATCATTTATAAACATATTAAAAAGTAAGGGTCCCAGCACTGAACCTTGGGGTACACCACTGATAACCTTGGACCATTCAGAGTAAGAATCATTAACCACTACTCTCTGAATTCTGTCTTTTAGCCAGTTTTCTATCCATTTACAAACTGATATTTCCAATCCTGTAGACTTTACCTTACACATGAGCCGTGTGTGGGGAACTGTATCGAACGCTTTTGCAAAATCCAAGTATACCACGTCCACTGCCACCCCTCTGTCCAAGGTCTTACTTACCTCTTCATAAAAAGAAATCAGGTTTGTTTGACAACTTCTGTCTTTCATGAATCCATGCTGTCTGTTGCTTAAATAGTTTTTTTCCAGCAAGAACTCATCTATGTGGTCTTTTATTAATCTCTCCAGTATTTTCCCAACTATAGAAGTTAAACTAACAGGTCTATAGTTACTTGGTAAACACTTAATTCCCTTTTTAAATATAGGCACCACATTGGCCCTGCGCCAATCCAGTGGTACTATTCCTGTCATTAATGAGTCCCTAAAAATTAAATACAATGGCTTTGAAATTACAGAGCTCAATTCTTTTAGGATCCGTGGGTGTATGCCATCTGGTCCAGGTGCTTTATCCACCTTTATTCCATCTAAATATTTCTGGACCATATCACTTTTGAGCCATTGTGGATTTGGGGCTGTGTCACTACCACCCCCATTTTGGACATGAGCTCCCCCATGCTCCTTTGTATACACAGAACTGAAGAAAGTATTTAATAAATTAGCCTTCTCTTTGTCCCCAGTCACCCACTCTAGATTATTTTGTAAAGGGCCTACATGCTCAGACTTGACCTTTTTACTATTAATATATTTGAAGAATTTTTTGGGGTTTGTCCTACTATCTTTTGCAATCTGTCGTTCATTTTGAATTTTTGCATCCTTGATTTCCTTTTTACATATCCTGTTATATTCTTTGTAACATTTAAATGACACTAGTGTTCCCTCATTTTTATATTTTTTAAAAGCTCTTTTCTTATAGTTTATAGCTTTTTTAACTTTGTCAGTGAGCCACATAGGTTTTATTTTTAGCCTTTTAAACTTATTGCCCATGGGAATATACTTTGCAGTGAGTTCCCAAACAGTCTTTTTGAAGAATTCCCATTTCTGTTCTGTGCCCATTGATGCCAATATTCCTTCCCAGTCTAAGTCCTGGAGAGCAGCACTCATCCTTGGAAAATTTGCTCTCTTGAAATTAAGTGTTTTTATCTTTCCTGTATGTGATTTTTGCTTACAACTAACATCAAATGAAATCATGTTATGGTCACTGCTACCCAGGTGTTCCTTTATCTGAACATTAGTAATACGCTCTGCATGGTTTGAGATTACCAGGTCCAACAGAGCATCATTCCTAGTTGGGGCCTCAATAAACTGGACCATAAAATTGTCCTGCACTAGGTTTATAAATTTTTGCCCTTTAACTGTCCCAGCAGTTCCATTACTCCAGTCAATTTCTGGGTAGTTAAAATCCCCCATTATTATCACCGTCCCAGCCCTTGCAGCCCTTTCCATCTGTGCAAGGAGCTGAGTCTCTAACTCCTCATTAACATTGGGTGGTCTATAACAAACTCCAATGATTAGCTTTGAACTACGCACATCTGTATGCAGTCCTACCCATAATGCTTCAGACTCATCACACTCTCCATCCACCAGGTCCTCTTTCACACTCGCTTTGAGATCACTTCTCACATAGAGACAGACCCCTCCACCCTTCCTTTTTACCCTGTCTTTCCGAAAGAGTGCATAGCCAGGAATATTAATAGCCCAGTCGTGTGAGGAATGAAGCCAAGTTTCAGCAATACCGATTACATCATAGCTCTCCTCATGCACCAGAGCTTCCAACTCACCTATTTTGCTTGGCAGACTTCTGGCGTTGGTGAACAGACACTTTAATGCATTAATATTATTTGACCGGTCACATACTATCCTCTTGGGTGTTCCCAGATTGCAACTAGGACTTGCTACTATACTTACCTTGGGTTTATGTTCTTTGGTTACCCTACCACTAATGCCCCTAATACTACCCTTTAGAATATGTTCCCCGCTGACTCTCACTATCTCTGGACCCTCCCCCCTGTCACCTAGTTTAAAAACCCCTCTAACTTTTTGGCCATCCTTATTCCCAGCTGATCTGCACCCTCCTCATTTAGGTGCAGTCCGTCCCTTCTATAGTACTGGTTATCGACTGAGAAGTCGGCCCAGTCCTCCAGGAACCCAAACCCCTCCTTACTACACCAGCTCTTCAGCCACTTGTTCACTTCCCTAATCTCCCTCTGCCTTTCTGGTGTGGCTCGATGTACCGGTAGTATTCCCGAGAATACTACCTTGGAGGTCCTTTTCCTCAATTTAGCTCCCAAGTCCCTAAAATCGTTCTTTAGGACACTCCATCTGCCTCTGACTTTGTCATTGGTGCCAACGTGCACCATGACAGCTGGGTCTTCCCCAGCCCCTCCCAGTAATCTGTCCACCAGATCCGTGATGTGCCGAACCCGAGCGCCCGGTAGACAACATACAGTTCGGCGCTTCAGGTCTTTGTTACAGATTGCCCTCTCTGTCCTTCTAAGAATTGAGTCCCCTACCACCAGAATCTGTCTTTCCTTTCCCTTCGCTTCCCCCCCCACTCTCACTGGAGGAGTTCTTCCCCTGGCAGCTAGGAGAGTCCCTCAGCTCCAGCAGTGCTGGTCCCGGACTGGTTTCACCAATGTCACTCAATGGAGCATACTTATTGGGATGCTCCAGCCCTGGATCGGCCTCCCTGGCACTTCGCCCTCTACCCTTCCTGACTGTCACCCATCTACTATTTTCTAGTGCCTGCACCTGTTTGACTCCACCCACCTCTGTGCTGGCCCCTGCCATCACCTGCCGGGTACGTATCCAGCTCTCATTTAGTGTGGAGGGACTTCCCAGTGCTGACAGTTGCTTCCCTAGATTCAGAACCTGGGCTTCCAGGGAAACAATGTGCTTTCATTTTGCACAGCAGTAATCGCCCTCGATCAGATGATCAAGGAACGCATACATGCTGCAAGATGTACACCGAGTCGCCTCGCCACACCCGCTGGGCATCGTACCTATTAATTTAATGAGGATTCGAGATTATACCCTGTCCAAATTACCTAACACTAGCTTCCTGACCCAACTATTCAACAAGACAATACACAGGTACTCAACAAGACAATACACAGGTACTCAACAAGACAATACACAGGTACTCAACAAGACATTACACAGGTACTCAACAAGACAATACACAGGTACTCAACAAGACAATACACAGGTACTCAACAAGACAATACACAGGTACTCAACAAGACAATACACAGGTACCACGCAGACCCACGTGCACCCACAGACCAACGGACCCGCGTGCACTCGCAGACCAGCGTGCACTCGCAGACCAACAGACCCACGTGCACTCGCGGACCAGCGTGCACTCGCAGACCAACGGACCCACGTGCACTCGCAGACCAGCGTGCACTCGCAGACCAACGGACCCGCGTGCACTCGCAGACCAGCGTGCACTCGCAGACCAACGGACCCGCGTGCACTCGCAGACCAGCGTGCACTCGCAGACCAACGGACCCGCGTGCACTCGCAGACCAGCGTGCACTCGCAGACCAATGGACCCGCGTGCACTCGCAGACCAGCGTGCACTCGCAGACCAACGGACCCGCGTGCACTCGCAGACCAGCGTGCACTCGCAGACCCACCTGCACTCGCAGACCAACGGACCCACGTGCACTCGCAGACCTACGTGCACCTGCAGACCAACGGACCCGCGTGCACTCGCAGACCAGCGTGCACTCGCAGACCCACCTGCACTCGCAGACCCACGGACCCGCGTGCACTCACAGACCAGCGTGCACCTACAATACACAAGTACTAACGATCCACACACACTACTCAGACAACACCCAGGTACTCACACTACACATCTACTATGACCCCTGTTTTAACCTCCTGTTTTCAACTCTTGATTTTAACTCACCACTTAGTCCAGTTCCACTTGGACAGAGTTCCAGCAACTCAAAATGAGCAGGCTCTAAATGAGCTCTACAGAAATTTATATAGGCCTCAAGCACCTGTGACCAATTAACCACTCCCCTTAATTAGTAGGCTGAAGGAAAAAAAGAGAAAAAAAAGGCTGTTTAAAATGTGCCAGAAAAAGGTGTTAAAAAGCTGCAAGGAAAAAGAGCCAAAAATAACCAAAAAATGCAACCCAGCAGTCAAAAGCAGAAACTTCTTCACTCTCCACGCAAGGTCTCCTCCACTGTCTACCCTCCAACCAACAAGACTGGCAATTTCACATGTGCTCTACAGAAATTTATATAGGCCTCAAGCACCTGTGACCAATTAACCACTCCCCTTAATTAGTAGGCTGAAGGAAAAAAAGAGAAAAAAAAGGCTGTTTAAAATGTGCCAGAAAAAGGTGTTAAAAAGCTGCAAGGAAAAAGAGCCAAAAATAACCAAAAAATGCAACCCAGCAGTCAAAAGCAGAAACTTCTTCACTCTCCACGCAAGGTCTCCTCCACTGTCTACCCTCCAACCAACAAGACTGGCCATACGCAGTATTCCTTTTTTATTGTTGGAATATTTCTTGATGAATTTTCCAAAGCATGTAGTCACTATCATGTAGTACACTATTAATTTATACTCATCACTTCTTTTAATTTTATTTAATGCATGTAAAATACTTAATTTTATAATTATATATGATGGCACTTATTATCCTCCCACTGGGCTGCCAATATTTAAAAAACAGAGTGGCTTGTTAAATTTTACTTCATTTGGTCCTCATTTAGCTCTAATGGAAGTGGAGAGGGTTCTTACCTGTCCCAAAACTATACCCATTCAAACTCCCCCCCCACTCCAAATGGAATGTGACACCAGAGGGAGTGAGGAAGCATATAATTATAACTGTTATCCTTTTTTGTCTAAATACTGCTGTAAATGTTATATTTTAATGTTGGCACAAGAATGTATGTGTCATAAATAATTGTAATTTTAGGTGCTCAAGTAGTATTTTTTTTATATATTTTTTTTTATTCACAGTTTCCTTCCAACCACCAGCAATGGCAGGATGTGGCGGCCCAGTTCCAGAATTACTGGAATTTCCCAAACTGTGGGGGTGCCATTGATGGGAAACATGTACGGATCATACCACCACCCAACTCTGGCTCTTACTATTTCAACTATAAGGGCTTTTGTAGTATAGTATTGCTAGCCCTAGTTTCTGCAAATTATGAATTTTTGTATTTGGATGTGGGTATCAATGGGCGCCATTCAGATGGAGGTGTGATGATGCACACTGAGTGTTATCACCGCCTCCAGAATGGGACATTAAATTTACCACCTGCCCAGGACAATGTTGAGGGGCTTAATTTTGTTTTTTTAGCCGATGATGCGTTTGCTCTGGGGCCTCATCTTATGAAGCCCTTTGCAATGAGGAACCTAACCCCAGAGCAGCGCATCTACAATTATCGGCTCTCATGTGCCAGGAGGGTTGTCGAGAACGCTTTTGGAATACTCTCCAACCGTTTCCAGCTTTTTTTAACTGCCATCAATTTGACAGAGTATAAGATCAATCATGTGGTGTTGTGCTGCTGCATTCTCCATAATTTTTTGAGGAATGGCACAAACTACATTGGCTCAGTGGCTACAGAAGATCCATCAGGTGTTATGGCAGCTGAAGAGCCCGTGATGCCAGCTCTGCAAACTGGTGGTGGTGGGGTTTCATCACAAAATGGCCGTGTTGTGCGGGAACAATACAAGGCTTATTTTGTGGGTAGTGGGGCAGTGCCTTGGCAACAAAATGTTGTTGATAATATCTAATAAGCTGTATTTGCGTTATAAAACCCAAATTTCTTTGAAATACTGTTGTCTGTGTTTATTATCTTCGCAAATATCCTTTGAATATAATTTTCTATTTTAGATTTTGGTTGACAAACCATAATTGGAATATATTAGCTCTAAATGTTGCCTTGAGCTATGTAGTGTATTATGTTGTGCTGCGGGTCTGCTACACACATTTTCAAGTACACTGTCAATGTAACTACACCAACTGAACAAATATACTGTTCTTATTAATCATAGAAATAAGAAGCCACACATAGTAAATTCCAAAAATATTTACTTTCACCACATTGAGCTGTTATTTTTAGGGTTTTACAACAAAACAACATTGTTATTTGTGTAGTAAAGATTTTTTTTTTCTTCTCAACTTTGAGGTGGCTAAACAGGCATCTTTGAAATCACAGCAATACACATCACCAAATCAGTACCTACAAAATTACAAAATCGAATGTATAAAGGCCATACGAGACATTTTGCATTGTATTCTCAACGTGAGAATATATTGCCTTCCTCAGGTGGAAAGAGATCATCCCTTTCCGAGCCAAATGTTAAAAAGGGCTAACTAGAAAAATTGCACTTCTGATACCCTTCCTAAAATGTCATTACGTACAGATTATTAACCAAAGCCCACTGTGTCCACATGTGCTAGCTGACATCACGGGATCTCACTGTTTTTGTGTTGATGGCAGCTAGCACATGTGGGCACAGTGAAGGTGTTTCAAACACAAAAAATGTTGTTGAAAATACAAGTACACTTGCCACTGCACTTGTAGTGTCTAATTTTTGGGATTATTTAGAAAAACACACACTATGTTTCTTAACATTTTCAATCTTCATGGTGGCAAACCGTATTCTCAATTTTCAAATCTAAAATACACAAGTATGAAAAACAGTATGCAAAAGGTAACTTTGTGGACAGTGTTTGCCAACTCTCCTTGTCCAGGTGCATTTTCAGGTATTATTTTCTCTCTTTGTAACTATAGTCACAGGTGTTTTTTTTTTTCTTTTTACTTACAATCCCCAACGATTTTGGGTATACTGACTACCCTAAATCTAAAAGAAGGTGGTCAAGCACCTAGAGAAGGGGGGTGGAGAAACACTGATCTACAAACCTAACAAAAAATATGTCAAAAATTTTAAGGGGTTATAAATGTACAATTTTTGAATCCTAAATAGCTTCCTTTACCTTAGTGCAGTCCTCCTTCACTTACCTCATCCTTCAATTTTTCTTAGAAATGTCCTTATTTCTTCCTTTAAATCCTCAGTTCCTGTTCTTCTGTCTGTAATCCACACAGTAATGCAAGGCTTTCTCCCTGGTGTGGAGTGTCATGCTCACCCCCTCCCTTGGACTACAGGAGAGTCAGGACGACCACTGAAACCTAGGTCCTTTCTATATCTGCAACGTAGAGAGCGTCCTGACTCTCCTGTAGTCCAAGGGAGGGGGCGAGCGCGACACTCCACACCAGGGAGAAAGCCTAGCATTACTGTGTGGATTACAGACAGAAGAACAGGAACTGAGGATTTAAAGGAAGAAATAAGGACATTTCAACAAAAAATTAAAGGATGAGGTCAGTGAAGGAGGAGTGCAGTAAGGTACTGAAGATCTTTTGGCTAACAAAATTGTACCTTTACAACCCCTTTAAGTGAATTGTCATGCTATTTCACATGACAATTCACATGAAAAGACACTGCATATGGCATTGTTCATTAATAATCCGAAATCCCGGGAATTCAAAGGAACTAGTTTTATTTTGACATATCAAGAATCAGAGTCTGTGCTTAAAGGTAGAGTAAAAACAATAAACCAAAAAAATATAAAATAATTTAAATTTTGCTAACAGGTCTTCATAATCACGGATACGCCTCAGAACACCAGTGGCAGCCTCCTTTATTTGTTCAAGTTCAGTCATTGCCTGCAGCATATCAGCACTGATCCGACCAATTGTGCATCTTGGTAGTTCGTGGCCTTGGAAGAAGAGAGAACATACAAATGGGAATCAAGGACAAGTGGCTGAGGCCCTAAAAAGTGAATTATGGTCACATTAGTAATCAATCAAATTTTGATAAATACTTACCTAGACAGTAAATTTAATTCTGAAACCTGCTTGCTCTTCAGACACCTACACTTCTAGGAATGTACACACTGTAGCTACTCTATAATCTTGTCCCTGGTGCCCGTGTCTCCCAAAATTGGTTACATAGCAACACTGCCAGCTCATTCCACCTCCTGTCTCCTTCTACATGCTAATGTTCAATGCACTACCTACTTTGCTTCTGTGTTTGGCTGTTAATTTAAAGTAAATTTAACCAATCCCTAGACATGTCTAGACCAGTGGTGGTGCGTCCATATAGAGCGCGGGAGAAACGCCCCCTCTCTGTCTTGTAACGCCACTAAAAGACAATACACAGATTCATGCATTGCATGAATCTGTGTATTGTCGCCGCTTCAAAACAATATTTAGAAGGGCGGCCTCCTGTTGAGCGCCAGACATCTGAATTAGAGCGTGGGTGTGTTTTGGAAGTGTCTATCAGAGCAAGCGGCTCTGATAGGCTTTCCTGTTAACAGACCTCACGCTGGAATTTCCACCTAAATAATTGACAAGGGGACGCAGAGGGGATTCGTTCCTTGTAAAAGCATGACATGCATCTCAGCCAATCATGATCATCGGATATGGTTACCGGTAACCTGATTGGCTGAAGCAACATCGAGGGCGGGAGAAGACATCTATGACTGAAGGACGGCGATGAGCCATGGCAGATAAGTGCATGGTTGGGGGGAACCTGGCTTTATTTTGGGGGAAAATGTCTGCATTTGAGGGGACAAACTGGTGCCCTTTGGGCACAGTGGCTGCGTTTAATGGGCACAGTGGAATACATTTTCTCGAAGTTTTTACACTTTGTTTGCGCCCCACAAAAGAAAAAAATTAACCAAACACAAATGCCACTGGCTACACATTTCAAGACATATGTTCAAAATACTTACTGGGGCAAACAACAGCCTCCACTAAATCATCTTCTATTTGATGCACTACTCCACCCTCTGCATGACTTGTGTCTGGGGATGTGATGTCCACTGGAGGCTCTTTGCTGGGTCCAGCTTTCTGATCACACTCCTCCAAATGTTGTAGCTGACCACACTCACGTTCCCCTAAAAATAAAATAAACAACATTAATTTAAGCCACCACAAATGTAAAATATTGGCCTAGAATCCCTTGAGCTGAATTAGGAGACCAACGTTGCACTAGTGACAATGTTTGCTCCAGACTAGTGGACTATCATGCGCAATATGCATTTCAAAATGATCAAAAATGCATTGTAAAGGGTAGATGATGTACTTTGAAATGATCACCAAAATGCCTATATGCCAACATAGAAAAAAAATTGAATTTGACAAACACCACTCTTGTGTCCTATGGGATAGGGGATCTATGATGAACATTCTAGCAGGCGTGACTCTGTGTGACTGTGATCCCCAGGCCCTCTCCTCTACCCATGTCTACCCTGGAAAGGCGTCATTAATGTGCAGAGATGATACGCACAGCAAACCTTAATAATTCAATACCCCAAATTAAAGTAACGTTCTGAGACCATGGCTTTTGTACTACCTAGAAACTCCCCTGTCGGAGGATATAGATATTCAATTTGAGTGGTGACTTACGATTTGGGGATGATGCTGGCACTGTTGTCTCCCCTGTTGGGGCCTGGCCAAGGGAAGCCTCCCTTTGTCCCCTCTGGTGGCTTGTCTGCTGTCTTTCTCTGTGCCTTTTTCCTGTGAATATCATTACATACTGTATATTAATTATTGCTAAAAAAAAGGATAGTCAGAAATAATATGTTTATTCATTCATATCTGCATTAACTGTAATTAACTTCTTCTTTCCCCCCACAAAATAAACCAAAAATATAAAAAAAAAAAATAGAATAATGTACAGACAGCTAATTCAAACCTAAATATAATGACTACAGTCAGGAATTTGGCTTACTTCTTTTTATAATGATGCAGTGAATGGAGTCCAACTGTTCTTTCTCTCTGTGTTTTAAATCTGACCATCGTTTGCGAATTTGATCTTTCGTTCGTTGTACGCCATATTCACGTTCCAATACCGCGAGGACCTTCTCCAGAATATAGTCTTTATGGCTGTTGGGCCTGTCATAGTTCTCCAGCTTACAGTCATAGTCATATTTTTCTAAGATGCGCACCATCACCACCATCTCCCCCTTGCTCATGGGGGTGGCCTTGTGTTTGCGATAATCACCACCACGGGGCCTGGTCGTCAGGGGGGTACAGGCAGTACACCTGTAAGGGTCACGGAGGTCCCCAGGGCCCTGGATGGCAACACACCCATTTATTTAACTTGTTCATCAGCACCCAAAGCCCCCCCGACCTCAAATATTTTGAGCGTCTGCACCCCCCGCTTCGCTAATCGTGGCGGAAGCACCCCCCGGTTATCCTATGCTCCAGGGGGCACATGCATGAAGCTGTGTAAGGGGACCCCAAACTAATGATGGTGGCCCTGCATAAAGGCCTAGATTCTAAGCAGGTTAGGAGCAAGAAGCTAAACATTATTGGTTTGTCTTGTGTTCTTTCTTGCAACCGTCTGATCAAATTGGAGTTACAATGAAGGGGACAGTTTTGAATAGCCCAGAATTCATGGCTGACTTCATTGAACAATACAGGTCTCACGCCTGTCTGTGGCAGGTGAAACATAAAGACTAGGGATGAGCTTCGAGTTCGAGTCGAACTCATGTTCGACTCGAACATTTGCCTGTTCGCCCGTTCGCCGAACAACAAACAATTTGGGGTGTTCGCGGCAAATTCGAAAAGTCTATGGGAGAAATCTAAAGTGCTAATTATAAAGGCTTATATGCAAGTTATTGTCCTAAAAAGTGTTTGGGGACCTGGGTCCTGCCCCAGGGGACATGTATCAATGCAAAAAAAAGTTTTAAAAACGGCCGTTTTTTTAGGAGCAGTGATTTTAATAATGCTTAAAGTGAAACAATAAAAGTGAAATATTCCTTTAAATTTCGTACTTAGGGGGTGTGTATGATATGTATGTAAAGTTGCGCATGTTTCCCATGCTTAGAACTGTCCCTGCACAAAGTGTCATTTTTGAAGGAAAAAAAGTAATTTAAAACTCACTCGTGGCTATTAATGAATTGGCGGCTTTTATCAATACATAGAAAAGTCATTGATAAAAAAAAAGCGTGGGGGTTCCCCCAAATTCAATTACCAGGCCCTTCAGGTCTGGAATGGATATTAAGGGGAACCCCGCCTCAAATAAAAAAAAATGGCGTGCGGTTCCCCCTAAATATCCATACCAGGCCCTTCAGATCTGGCATGGATTTTAAGGGGAACTCCACCCCAAATTTTTAAAAAAATGGCGTGGAGTCCCCCCAAAAATCCATACCAGACCATTATCCGAGCACGCAACCTGGCCGGCCGCAGGGGAAGAGGGGGGGCGAGAGAGCGCCCCCCCCTCCCTTCTGAACCGCGGGACACTGGACACTGTCGCGGGACACTGGATTTCATCGCTGGAATGTTTTTTTGTTTTTTTTTAATAAAGGACTTTTCCAAGGTGTTTGTGTGTTTTATTTAAAAAAATTTACACTTTCTTTGTGAAATGGTAGGGGTACAATGTACCCCTTACCAATTCACATGGGGGGGCTGGGATCTGGGGGTCCCCTTTGTTAAAGGGGTCTTCCAGATTCCGATAAGCCCCCTGCCCGCAGACCCCCACAACCACCGGGCAAGGGTTGTGGGGATGAGGCCCTTGTCCCCATCAACATGGGGACATCCTCCCCATGTTGAGGGCATGTGGCCTGGTACGGTTCAGGAGGGAGGGGGGGCGCTCTCTCGTCCCCCCCCTCTTCCCCTGCGGCCGGCCAGGTTGCATGTTTAGATAAGGGTCTGGTATGGATTTTTGGGGGGACTCAACGCCATTTTTTTTTATTTGGGGTGGAGTTCCCCTTAAAATCCATGCCAGATCTGAAGGGCCTGGTATGGATATTTAGGGGGAACCGCACGCCATTTTTTTTTTAAATTTGAGGCGGGGTTCCCCTTAATATCCATTCCAGACCTGAAGGGCCTGGTAATTGAATTTGGGGGAACCCCCACGCTTTTTTTTTTAAATTACATTTTTTTCCTTCAAAAATGACACTTTGTGCAGGGACAGTTCTAAGCACGGGAAACATGCGCCACTTTACATGCATATTATACACACCCCCTAGGTACGAAATTTAAAGGAAAATTTCACTTTTATTTTTTAATTTTAAGCATTATTAAAATCACTGCTCCCGTAAAAACGTCTATTTTTTATTTCTATTTTTGATACATGTCCCCTGGGGCAGGAACCGTGTCCCCAAACACTTTTTAGGACAATAAATTGCATATTAGCCTGTATAATTAGCACTTTTGATTTTGAACGTTCGAGTCCATTGTATTTAATAGGGTTCTAAAGTTCATGCGAACATTCTGTCTGTTCGCAGGTTCTGGTGCGAACCGAACAGGGGGGTGTTCGGCTCATCCCTGATAAAGACTACTCAAATAAAAACAAAAGGCAGGCAGCAATCGATCAATTGGTGGAATTGGCGCAGACTGTGTACCCCAGGGCAGATGAAACGATGGTCAAGACAAAAATTGGGGGCCTCAGGAGTATGTACAACAGGGAGCTAAAGAAGATCGAGGAATCCAAGAGATCGTCAGCAGCAGCAGAAGACATTTATGTCCCCAAGCTGTGGTACTTCTCAAGCCTGGGATTTTTGAAGGACCAAACAGTGCCACGCAGGCATATTTCAACACTATCCTCCACACTACCCTCCACATCAGCTGAGGCCACAGATACTGAAGCGGATCCAACACAAGAAGAAGAGGAGGAGGAGGAGCTCAGCTTGCCCCAGGTATAGCATTGTCGAAAAGACATCAAAATAATATCAAATGATGTAAATGTGTTGTTATGATGCCTCCCAAACTATTACATAAACAAAGTTATTAGAAATTAGAAAATAGACAGAAGTTGAAAGTAAAAATGTTGACAAGAAGGAGAAATGCTGGAGTCACAATGATAGCCTTTGGTTTTTGAAGACATTCAAGTTGGAAAAATAAGGAGATGCTAAAATGTGTTTTTGGATTGATGTCTACTAATAAATAATATTCAAATTATGTTGCTTTTTCAGACTGAGGAAAGTTTGACCCAAGACGAGGCCGCCAGCAGCCAAAAAACCGAGTCCAGAGTCCCTACCCTGTGCCCTCCTACCAAAAGGGGCAGGAAGAGGCACCACCTGGATGAGGCCACAGCCGACTTCCTAAGTAGGGCTACAGCAGTGATCACCACAGCACCCGATAGTGCTGAAGGCTTTGGCTGTTTTACAGCCAACAAGCTACGGGAGGTTGACGTGGATCAAAGGGAGCTATGTGAGAGTCTCATCATACAGCTCCTCAGCAAGGCGAGGTAACGGGAGCTTACCCCTAAATCCCATGTGTGTGATTTGGACCACACAGCTCCTCAACATCAAGCTTACCCACCCCATCCAACCTACCCACCCCATCCAACATACCCACCCCATCCAACCTACCCACCCCAGCAAGCCAACCCACCCCAGCAACATGGGGGTCTGTGGCCACATCAGACCCTGGATCCCCAACAAGGCCAGTGGTCTGGGGAGTTTAGGGGCTACTAATAAGTTCAGATTATTTACTACGTTTTTTTTTGTTTTGTTTTTTGGGGGGGAGGATCATGTTGATTTTTATAGCCAAACATTTTTGTGGTTGACCAAGAAAAAGTCAAATCCTTATTTTATAAAGAACTGTAACTGCGCAACAATGTGTCTAAAGTGAATGATAAATTATTAAAGAACTATATCAGTGATCAAAGATAAACTTCCAGTCTCAGTGCATTAATGTATACAACATGAAAACATGAGATATAGTGAAAATTAACAAAAATCATATGCTCCCAACACTGACTATAAATAATATCACCAATTGTCCTGATCAGTGTATAAAAAATAATTTATCATTCACTTTAGACACATTGTTGCGCAGCTTACAGTTCTTTATATTATTTCGTTTCAAAAAAAATTTATTAGGACATAATATAGAATACAACAAGAAGTAGTCAGAGATGGAGAATGTACAACATTCACGGTACATACAAAGAATAACCATTACAAAACATCAGAAGATTAGTGAATTAAGTGCTATCATTTGTCGCTGATCAATATCAGGGAGGGTGCTATCACGGTGGCATCAGTATGTATCAGCGGGAGCGGTCCCTAGAACTGCGACAACAAGTAACATTATTCATTTACGTCAGGTTCATAGGGTATCAAATATGTAAAATCACAGCCTCAAAGGCTTGTTCTTGCTGAGGGAGTAAGGGAACAGAGGTACAAGCGGGATTCGCGGAAAAGGGAAAGGCGAGTAAGGAGAGGGGGGGCACACAGGGGAGAAAGAGGAAGAGAGAGAAGAGAAATGGGGGAGGGTGAACGGCGTCGGCGGGGCCGCGGTGTGGCCAAAGAGACCACCACATGCAAAGGTAGAGATAGATAGGAGATCATGGGATAAGGAGGTTGGGATCAAAGTCCGGGGGCAGAAAATTATCCACCCATGGGGTCCATATTTTAGTGTGTCGAGGGACACGGTCTAGTAATGTGGCCTCAATTTTGCTGTGGATCATGGCTTGGGTTACTCTATTCTTTGTTTCTGCTATGTGAAGTTTCGGGGTTTTCCAGGCTTTGGCAATTGTTTCCTTGGCAGCAGTAGTCAACTGGAGGAGGAGACTGATCTGATTTCTGGTGTATTCTCCCTGGATATGGTTTAGGAGTGCTAGGGCCGGGTCAGGGATCACTGTTTCATGCAATATTATAGAAATCATTTGAAAGACAGCCTTCCAGAATTGTTGTGCTATCTTACAAGACCACCAGATATGAAGATGGGTGCCATGGTCACTGCATCCTCGGAAACAGTTTGAGGGATAATTCGGTACAAATTTAGATATTCTTGCTGGAACCAAGTACCAGCGCATTAAAACTTTATAATTTGTTTCAAGCGCTACCACATTTTGGGAGGAAGATTTGGTAGTGACCCAAATATCGGACCATTCTTCAGGAGTGAGAGAAATATTTAGGTCATTTGACCACTGTGCAGCATATAAAGGGAGGACAGCTGATGGTGTGGAGAAGTGGCTATATAGGCTAGATATAATGCCTGGGGCATGAGGGTCTGCTGCGCAGATTTTCTCGTATAGAGATTGGGTGTTCAGACTAGTGCAAGGGCCGACTATTGATTTGACAAAATGGAGTACTTGAAGGTAGCAGAAAGATATCCCATAGCTTTAAGGAATGGTGTGTGATGGGGTTGGTAATATGACCACGGACGGAAGGGGGTAACCACAGAATATTATCAACTGTTAGCGGGTAAAGGTCTATAGCTTCAAGGGAAACCCATTTCGGGGTTTCAGTAAGCGCGTGTAATAGGGCTAGTTGGGCTAATTGGGCTGCATGGTAATATTTGGCAAAGTTTGGGATGCCAAGGCCCCCGTGTAGTTTATGGCGAAGAAGGATGATTTTCGGGACTCTGGGTTTGGTGAGGCCCCATATATATTTAAAGACTCTAGATTGAATAATCCGGTGGAAATAGGAGGGGACATTGATTGGGAGGACTCTATATAGATATAAGAGTTTGGGAAGCAAGGACATCTTAACAGCTGCCACCCGACCCAGCCAGGAAACACATAAAGGCTTCCAAGTGTCCAAGATAGATGTCAGCTGTGCCAGCATGGGGAGATAGTTAGCTTGGTACAAAGAGGCTGGGTTTCCGGTCAGTTTGATACCAAGGTACGGGAGAGAGGTAGTAGACCAGGTAAAGGGGAAGTTTAGTTGTAAGTGGGTGACTTCGTGGGGTGGGAGTGATACATTGAGAGCTTTAGACTTTGTTTGATTAACCTCTAAACCTGAAATGGAGGCAAATTTATCTAGGGTTTGAATAAGGTTAGGAAGGGTGGTGCGGGGTGATGTCACAAATAGGAGTGCATCATCTGCAAATAGGCAGATCTTATGTGAGGTGGAAGCGATTTCTAGTCCTTTAATATTAATGTTTGTTCTAATCAAAGCTGCCAATGGTTCGATAGCTAATGCAAAAATTAAGGGGGAAAGGGGGCATCCCTGTCTAGTACCTCTCGCTATAGGAAAACAGTCCGAGCGAAATCCTGAGTACCTAATATAGGCTTGCGGCTGATTATATAGGGAGTTTATCCACTGTAGAAAATGTGGACCAAAGCCCCAGCGTTTAAGAATGTAGTCTAGATACGGCCAGGACACCGTGTCAAACGCCTTCCTTATATCAAGAGATAATAGGTGCATTGGGATATGACGTGTTTTTGCGATATGTTGGAGGAGTATCACTCGTCTGATGTTGTCGCTGGCTTGCCTACGGGGTATAAAGCCTACCTGGTCTTTGTTTATTAGTTTGCCGATGAAAGGGTTGAGGCGAAGTGCCAATATTTTAGCCAGGAGTTTGATGTCCAGGTTAAGTAGGGAGATGGGTCTAAAATTAGACCAAAGGGAATTATCAGTGTTAGGTTTGGGTATCATTGCTATAATTGCTGTCAGCGTGTCTCGACCAAGGACCTGGTTCTGTAGTAGGGCGTTGAACGATTTACTTAAGAGGGGAGCTAGAGTTGTGGCAAATTTTTTGAAATATGTGGCAGATAGTCCATCTGGGCCTGGTCTCTTATGGGATTTGAGGGTTTTTATCGCTGCAAGGACTTCTTCTGTAGAAATGGGTGCTTCTAAGGGGTCCCGTTCTGAGTCCGACAGAGTGGGCAGAGGAGTGTCCTGAAGGAGTGAGTCAGCGGCGGAGTGGGAAAAGGTAGATTTAGCTTTATAGAGGTCTTCCAGACGCTTGCGAAATTCACTTAGAATTTTGATAGGGTTACTAGTGTATGTGTTTTTTTCGATCCGTAATCTGATGGGAACATGGGTCCGTTCTGGTCGACGGAGACGCATGGCTAGAAAAGTATCGGGTTTGTTAGCCTTAGTGTAAATGGTGTGGTTGGATCTGCGGATGGCCTTATCGGCCGATTCAGCCAGCAGCAGATCCAGTTCAGTTCTGGATTTTTCCATTGCTATCCTATGGGGCTCAGTCGGGGTTGTCTGGAACTGAAGATAGTTCTGGTGGAACTCCTTTTCAAGATTGGCTAGTTGGAGCTTCTTATCCCGTTTGAGGTGTGTAGATACTGATATGCATGTGCCTCGTATTACGGGTTTGTGTGCCTCCCAAAGGAGAACCGGAGAGATATCAGGGGTATTATTATGACGCAAGTAATCTGTAAGGGCCACCTGAATGTCAAGACAATAAGACGGGTTGGTAAGATGAGCTTCATTAATACACCAGGAGCGGTCACTGGTTTGGGGGATCAGGGAGGAAATTGTGGTAAGCACTGCACAGTGGTCCGACCATGGTATAGGTTGTATAGAGGAGTTGACAAGTATTGGGGAGGATGCAACCGAAAGAAATATATGATCAATCCTTGAAAAGGATTTATGGGGATATGAGTAGAACGTGAAGTTCTTCTTTGTTGGGTTGCATTCTCGCCAAGTGTCAAGCAATGAGGCTTGTTGCAGTAATTTTCTAAAACGTGTGGAGGGAGTATACTGGTCTGGAGCATATGGGGATTTATCCATATGTGGCTGGAGTACTGAGTTGGAGTCACCGCAAAGGATCACCGTGCCCTTGCAATGTATCCTAATGACCTGTAAGAGGTGAGAAAAGAAGGGATTCGGGTTATCATTTGGAGCATAATAGGAGAC
Organism: Rana muscosa; assembly: GCA_029206835.1. Lineage (NCBI taxonomy): Eukaryota > Metazoa > Chordata > Amphibia > Anura > Ranidae > Rana > Rana muscosa. The sequence goes on along the minus strand of CM055117.1, from coordinate 540,866,086 downwards.
CAATGTAGTTTCCACTTCTTGAAGTGTGCCTACAAGAATTATGTAACGACCTTCTGGATCTTTGATTTCTGAGGTTAATACGAAAGGGAGGGATTGGTGAAGGGCTATGAGTACACCGCGCTTTTTCACATTAGCCGAGGCAGTATACACTTGGGGGTATCGGGAGCTAAAGAATTTTGGGGTCGCTTGCGCAGTATAGTGGGTTTCCTGGAGGGCCACAATGCCAGCTTTTAATGCTATGCATGTGTGGAAGGCCTTAACTCTTTTATGTGGTGAGTTGAGTCCCTTTACATTAAGAGAAAGAATGTTCAGGGGGGCCATGGGGAAAGAGATGAGACATGAGACAGAGGGGTCCCAAGGGCCCCGCAGCCCCACCGACACGGATCAGGAAAAAAGAAAATACAAGGGAGAAAGGAGGGAAGAAAGGGGAAAAAGAAAGGGTAACAATTGTAAGGCAAGTGGATGAATAGATAGAGTAAACAGTAATGGGGTTTGGTCGCCCGACCAGGTAGTGGACAGACTCGCCAGTCAGCCAGCCGGCTCGCGAGTGTGCACACCATGTAAAGGGGGCGGCAATGACAGCCTCCCGCCGCTAATGGGGGATTTGTGGTCAAAGCTTTAGAAAATTAAACAATCAAGAAGTAACAGGAAAGACAGTGGTTATGCAGGTATTACAATATAATCTATGTTTGTCTGGTGTCACACAGACCTCCAGACTAACCCTATGGAGATATGGTATAGAGATACACAAATACTCAGGTAGGGTATATCCGTATATATATATCCTCTTATATGCATTTAAAGTAAGAAACAAACAGAGAGAAAAAAAAAAAAAAACAACCGTTCATAACAATTCAATTTACCAAAGTTGTGCACAGGTGAACGAAAAATAGGCGGTAGTGTCCGGGTCGCCGCATGCGCCCAGGGAGAGCCCTGAGCACATGCCGCGAGCCAGAGAACAGTTCTTTATATTATTTATTTGTGGGTGTCTCACATTTTTTAGTTGCAGCACAGGTATTTATTTACCCACTTCAGATATTTCTAGGACAGCGCAGTATACCTTTTCCACAAATCCTTATTTTAGTTGGGTTGGTAATGCACACTATCCAAAATGGCCTCAGCTGATGTAGAGCGAAGTGTGGAAAGCCATGTACGTGTTTCAGTCTGGTATGACAAAAATACCAGCCCCTTGGAGTACCACAGCCTGGGGACAGATATGTCTTCTGCTGCTGCTTCCCATCTTTTTTAGTTCACGACCTTCTTTGGCCTCCCTGTTGTATGTACTCCTCAGGTTCCCAAGTTCAACATTAAATTAATATTTGTATGCCCTGGGGTACAGAGGTTTCGCCAATTCCACCATTTGATCTATTGCTGCCTTCATGTTTGGAATTAGGATATGCCATTATTATTATGTTTAATTTGATTTACAAAAAAAAAAAATGTTGAATAAATTATTAATTTTGTGTTTTACATTAATATTTACAGTTTGGGAGTAGGCAGGTAGATTTAAAAAAATAAGGGACACAAATATAGTAGCTGGTGGTTTCATCATCAAATACATAGGGCAGTGGTTCTCAACTCCTGTCCTCAGGACCCACTAACAGGCCAGGTTTGCAAGATAACTGAAATGCGTCACAGGGGATATCATTTGCTGCTCAGTGATTGCAGTATTGTAGTCTGCATCTCCCCAAGGTAATACTTAAAATCTGGCCTGTTGGTGGGTCCTGAGGACAGGAGTTGAGAACCACTGACATAGGGGATAATGGGGTTGTGCTAACTTGAACCAATAAATAATATATATAAATCAGATTTTTAAATATAACAAAAAATAAATCCATAAGAGGAAAGATGTTGTTTTTTAATTGCTCCATCTGTATCACCAGAAAAACAGCTTATAGTATTATTAGGGCATTATAAAGAATAAAGAAAATGTGCGCTGCATTTCCAGAATTCAAAATTGCAGAGTCACGAATGTGATATCTTCATAACGAGCGCTAGTTTTACAAGACAGAAGGCTCCCGGCTGTTCCTTGCTTCTGAGAATGCGCGTTCGTACCTAGGACAAAAGTCCGATGGTTTTCTGTACACACGGTCGGACTTTGCTCCATCGGACTTTTGTTGGCCAAAAGTTTGTCCGTTTGCAGACCCAACTTTTGTTCCGATGAAAACAAAAGAAAAAAAAAAGTTTGTCCGATGGAGCGTACACACGGTCGGATTGTTGGTCCAACTTGCTCAAAATGAAGTTTGTTGGCCAAAAGTCCGACCGTGTGTCAACACTCCTCAAATGCCCTGTGAGTAGGGTTGCCATCTCATCCCTTTAAACCTGAACACATAATAATTACACCGGTTCTGTGGCTGATTAAGGTGGCAATTAAACTCACTTAGTGCCTTACATGCATTCAATTAGCCTCAGAACCTGTGTAATTCATATGTGTTCGGTTTTAAAGGGATGAGGTGTGAGATGTGTTTTTTTTATTTTATTTTGTACAAGGCTAAAATGGGAAATGATGCTTTGCAACCACACCATAAATGCACTATGAAAGCCATAAGTGCGATTACAGTGTGTTTATGGCACGCTTGTGGTGTGTTTCAATAGATGTCAATGGAACCTCAATGCCTGCCATTTTTTGTATACAGTACATAGGTGCTCCTGAGTGTGCTGCTATTCCACTACTAACCACTTAAGGCTCTGTATTGGCAAGTCTACTCTTCCCCTACTTATGAGTGGGTAGCCAATAGCCAGCCATGCTGATAAAGAGGCAAATACGCCTGGAAACGCATTAATTGACTGTGCATGCTCCTTGAGTGATGTCGGTACCAGGCAGAAGAGGATGTTCCATTTCATTGCAGCCGCTTTCTGATCAGAAAGATGAGTCCAGGCTTCTATACAGCGACACCCAGTGCCCAACACCACCTCTTTGTCTGTCACCGGTCAGCCTCCCTCATTGTTGAACGCTGATCCTGCAATCCTGTCTACTACTAGCTCTTGAGAGTGCAACTTACAATGTTTAAAGCATTTGTTAACCTAAGATAAAAAAATAGAGATCCTGTTCTGTTAAACAAATTAAACAGCACAGTGCTTGTGATGTGTAATCTGCTGCTCTCTAAAGTGTAAAAAACCTGCCTGATCCTGCCACTTCCTGTGTCCCCCTCTCTGTGCTGACCTTGAAAATCAGGGCTACGCAGTCAGCGTACGTTCCTTCGTCATTTGCAGCCCTGCTCTGCTCTCCTCTATCCCCCTCACCCCCTCCTCCCTGCTTGTCAGCTCAGTGCCTGTGTACCCCCCCCCCCATTAGTAAAATATAAAAAAAATTAAATGGTCACTGCCAGCCACTCTATTATAGATAGGCATACCACACTGTATATGTATTTTATTAAGACGATGCATGTAAATACCTTTTTAGAGCGATCTTCAGGCCGGTCACGGGACTCTCGGCCGGTCTCCAGGGCTACTGCAGGAGGTGTTGAGTGGCCATGTGACCTCCCCAACTGACGTCAGAGGGAGATCTCGTCCCCTCCTGCAGTAACCCTGTATCGGAGATGTAAAGCGGCCGTGAGTCGTGTGACCGGTCTGGCGATAGCGCTAAAAAGATATTTACATGCCTCGTTTTTATGAAAGACTTATACAGTGTGGTATGCCTATCTCTAATAGAGGGGCTGTCAGTGATTTACCAACTTGTGTTAAAAAACACTTTAAATAAAGTGCTTTTTAATACTACACTATAGTAGCCTTTGCACCTGTTATTTTTCTCTCCTCTTGTCTTAAATGAACCTGACCCAGCCCAAAATGTTTTCAAAGTAAAAAAAACACAATGCAAACTAGACATGTGCAAAAGGAAAAAATTTGTTTCATTTCGTTTCATTTTAATTCGTTAATTAATTAATTTTGTTTAGTTAGATTCGTTAAATTTGTTAAATTCGTTTTCGGATTTCGTTTCATTTTCGACCGAATTCGAAAATCGGTCGCATTCGAAAATATTTCAACCGAATTCGAAAATATTTCTACCGGATTCGAAATTATTTCAACATGATTCGAAATTATTTCAACCGCATTTGAAACTATTTCAACCGGATTCGAAAATATTTTGCGACCCGACTTTGGGTCCACGTATTTCAGGGTCACTTAGTGATAGAAACCCCAAATTTGGAGATGTTGTAGTGCTAGTTCTACTTTGTTTGCATACCAAATGTGGGGTTTCTAGCTACAAGTGGCCCCGAGATATGTGGCCCCAAAGTCGGGTCGCAAAATGTCATTCTCTGCTGCAGAAAAGTGCTTGACATTTTGCAACCCGACTTTGGGTCCACGTATCTCGGGGTCACTTAGGGATAGAAACCCCAAAATTGGTATGCAAACACAGGAGAACTAGCATTACAACATCTCCAAATTTGGGGTTTCTATCACCAAGTAACCCAGAGATACGTGGACCCAAATTCGGGTCGCAAAATATTTTCGAATCCGGTTGAAATAGTTTCAAATGCAGTTGAAATAATTTCGAATCATGTTGATACTATTTCAACCGGATTCGAAAATATTTTGCGACCCGAATTGGGTCCATGTATCTCGGGGTTACTTGGTGATAGAAACCCCAAAATTGGAGATGTTGTAGTGCTAGTTTAACTGTGTTTCCATACCAAATTGGGGGTTTCTAGCTATAAGTGGCCCCGAGATATGTGGCCCCAAATACAGGTCACAAAATGTCATTCTCTGCTGCAGAAAAGTACTTGACATATCGCCCATATCTGGGGGTCACTTGGTGCTAGGAACCCCATAACTTGTGGCAGGTGACAGTGGCAAGTGGACAAATAACCATCTTCCAAAATGTATAATTCAAATAGAAAAGATTAGAACAGAATAGAAAAAATATATAATTTAATAGAATAAAATAGAAAGAATATACAACCATCTTCTGAAATTCGAATAGAATAAATTCGAATTTTGAATAGTATGAATTCAAATTTTTTAATTAATTAATTTTAACTTTGGATAGAAAAGATTATAATAAAATAGAAAATAGACTAGAAAAACAATAACACAAATTTGGGGTTTCTATCACCAAGTAACCCCGAGATACGTGGACCCAAATTCGGGTCGCAAAATATTTTCGAATCCGGTTGAAATAGTTTCAAATGCAGTTGAAATAATTTCCAATCATGTTGATAGTATTTCAACCGGATTCGAAAATATTTTGTGACCCGACTTTGGGTCCATGTATCTCTGGGTTACTTGGTGATAGAAACCCCAAATTTGGAGATGTTGTAGTGCTAGTGTTACTGTGTTTGCATACCAAATTTGGGGTTTCTAGCTATAAGTGGACCCAAGATACGTGGCCCCAAATTCGGGTCACAAAATGTCATTCTCTGCTGCAGAAAAGTACTTGACATATCGCCCATATCTGGGGGTCACTTGGGGTTAGGAACCCCATAACTTGTGGCAGGTGACGTGGCAAGTGGACAAATAACCATATTCCAAAATGTATAATTCAAATAAAAAAGATTAGAACAGAATAGAAAAAAAATATAATTTAATAGAATAAAATAGAAAGAATATACAACCATCTTCTGAAATTCGAATTTCGAATAGTAGGAATTAAAAAAAAATTATTAATTAATTTTAACTTTGGATAGAAAAGATTATAATAAAATAGAAAATGGACTAGAAAAACAATAGAACAGAATATAATATATTATATTTTATTCTATTCTGTTCTATTGTTTTTCTAGTCTATTCTTTTTTATTCTATTAAAATCTTTTCTATTAAAATCAAAATCATTATATACTAAATTCGAATTTCGGAAGATGGTTATATATATATTTTTTCCGACACTCGAATTTCGTATAGAATGAATTCAAATTCGAATCGAAAAGATTATAATAGAATAGAAAATATTGGAAAGAATCAAATAGAAAAACAATAGAACAGAATAGAATAAAATACATATATATATATATATATATATATATATATATATATATATTATATTTTATTCTATTCTGTTCTATTGTTTTTCTAGTCTATATTATATTTATATTCTAATCTTTTCTAATTGGAATTCGAATTCATTCTATACAAAATTTGAGTGTTGGAACATGGTTTTATATATATTTTTTATTGTTCTATTGTTTTTTTTATGATATTTTTTTCTATTATTTTAGAATATTTTCTATTCAAATTCGATTTTATTCTATATGAAATTCGAATTTTGGAAAATGGTTATTTATTTGTATGTATATATATAACCATCTTCCGAAATTCGAATTTAGTATAGAATAAATTCAAATTTGAATAGAAATGATTAGAATAGAAAAACAATAGAATATAATAAAATATAATATATATATACATATATATATATATATATATATATATATATATATATTATATTTTATTCTATTGTTTTTCTAGTCTTTTTTCTATTTCTATTCTAATCTTTTCTATTCGCATTCAAATTCATTCTATACGAAATATTTATACATATAACTATCTTCTGAAATTCGAAATTCATACAGAATGAATTCAAATTCGAATAGAAAAGATTAGAATATAATAACTATAGAAAAGAATAGAATAAAAAAATATATAGACAGTCATATTCTATTGTATTTTATTACATTCTATTCAATTCTATTCTATTCTCTACTATTCTTTTATTTCTATTCTATTGTTTTTTATTTTTATATTCCATTTTATTGTATTCTTTTTAAAAAAACGATTTATATTTTTTCTAATTTGATTCAAATTTATTTTCGCATTCGAGTCGAAAATATTTCGAATTCGATTCGAAAATATTTCGAATTCGATTCGAATTTCATCCGCGATTTTTCGATTCGAAAAAATTCAGATTCGGTTAAATTCGTTAGTATTGTAATTCGGTAATTCGGATGCATCCGAATGTCCGAATAATGAAAAATTTGTCCGAATTTCGATTCGGAACGAAACGAAATGCACATGTCTAATGCAAACGTGCATATGCATCTTCTGTTGCATGCAGTTAGGATACGTGTGTAAGGCTTCAAGGCATCCTGTCTGGTGCAAGCATTCCAAGCTCAAGGTAATTGAAAAAATCTAAGTGTGAATCAACCCTAGGCTTCAACACTAATAGGCAAGATGCTAACCATGCAGACAGTATGTTGCCTTTACAGTGGGTTCAGAAAAGAATCACCGCCGCTTTATGTGACACTGAAAAGGTGATTAGCTACACTGTATTGAGTTTACAAGTCATTTTTTGGAGGGGTTGATCCTTTTTCCAACTCAGAGGGGGTTATTTACGAAAGGCAAATCCACTTTGCACTACAAGTGCAAAGTGCACTTGAAATTGCACTGAAAGTGCACTTGGAAGTGCAGTCGCTGTAAATCTGAGGGGTAGATCTGAAATGAGGGGAAGCTCTGCTGATTTTATTATCCATACATGTGCAAGCTAAAATGCTGTTTTTTATTTTCCTTGCATGTCCCCCTCGGATCTACAGCGACTGCACTTCCAAGTGCACTTTCAGTGAAATTTTAAGTGAACTTTGCACTTGTAGTTTTCACTTGTAGTGCAAAGTGGATTTGCCTTTGGTAAATAACCCCCAGTGACTCTGTTTTTGACTTTTTTTTTTCACTGGGATGTTATAAGTTGCATACAGCTGGATAAAACAAAAACTGTGTCTGTCTTCATTTCAGGTTGCAACGAAATGTGATAATTTTAAAAGGGGGGTGGGGGCAGGGTTTCTTTTTTATATCCACTGTAAATGCTTGTGAACTAAATGCAAAAAAAAAATTACACTCGCCTTTGGTCTCTTCAAATACCCAGTAAGGTTAACATTACTAGAAAATAACCCCTTATCATATCACTTCTGTATATTTTTTTTATATCTTCATCAAAGTAACAATTTCAACCATGAAGTTCAAATTTAATTTGCAAACTAGTAGAGAAGATTCCCATATGGTATTTGCAATATTCATTATACTGTTCATGAAGTGCTTCCATGCTATTCTCTGTGCCCCTGCCATTTTCTTCCTTATGTTTGTAATTCCCCCTGTATAGCACTGTGCACCTGACACATTCTTCAAGTATATCTTGTTTAATTTGCCTGAACGTCTCCTAGCTTTTACTCCTAATGTACAATATGGATTGTATTTCTCATAGGAATTTTCTGACTTCTTTAGTTTTACTCATACATTTTAGTTTACTGTAATCCTTCATGGCTCTATCTTTGGTTTGTATATTGCATACTTGCCTATTACACCCAATACCTTGTACAAGTCTGTTACATACAGTGTATTATGCCTATGTATGATGACCCACAATAAAACCTAATACCCCCTGAATACATGCAGCGGCTTGTGCTTTAGAAATGTGCATTGTGCACTGCTTAAAATAAAATGGCGACGGTTGCAATTTTCTATGTGACACAATATTTTTGCTACTGTCTATATACTATAGTAAAAATACACTTAAGCCCCGTACACGATCGGTTTGACTGATGAAAACCGTCCGATCGTGTATGGTACCCATCGGTCTTTTTTCCATTGGTTGTAAAAAATAGAACTTGTTTTAAAATTTTCCGATGGATAAAAAACCGATGGGAATTTCCGATAGTCTATGGGCGAGTCCATCGGTTAAAAAACCCACGCATGCTCAGAATCAAGTCGACGCATGCTCAGAAGCATTAAACTTCATTTTTCTCAGCTCATCGGAGTGTTTTACGTCACCGCGTTTGGAACGGTCGGTTTTTTGACTGATGGTGTGTGGCCAAGACTGATGAAAAACAGTTTCATCGGATTTCCGATGGACAAATCCACCGGACGAAAATCCATAGGTTATCCGATCGTGTGTACGGGGCTTAATACTAATTTATTGCACACAGACACAAAAAAATCCCCAACAAATGGCAAAAAGTTTAAGATAAAGTCATGCCTAGTAAATATGTACGCAATTTGTCAAGCATCAGAATTGCTCTCATTATGGCGTGCACTGCATAACCTTATATGTGTAATGTAATTGTTGTTTTCGTATGTGTGTTCATGCCAATGTGCACATTTTTCATTAGTATGTGCATGTACATTGGTTCGGGTAAATATTTTTTGGGATGTTTTTTTACATAGTAGGTGAGGTTGAAAAAAGACACACGCCCATCCAGTTCAACCTGTGTGTGTGCGTTTATGTTAATAGTACAATGTATACCCCTGTATGTTGTGATCGTTAAGATACCTATCTAATATTTTTTTTTTAATTATCAATGCTCCCTGCTGAGACCCTGCTTGTGGAAGAGAATTCCACATCCTTACCACTCTGACAGTAAAGAACCCTCTACGCAGTTTAAGGTTAAACCGCTTCTCTTCTAATTTTAGTAAATGGCTACAAGTCTTTTTAAATTCCCTTACATTGAAAAGTTTGTTCCCTATGCTAGGGTCACCAGTATGGTATTTGTTATTTTATATCATATCTCCTCTCCAGGATCTCCTCTCCAGAGAGAATAAGTTCAATGTTGTAGTCTTTCCCCATAGCTGAGATCCTCCAGTCCCTTAATTAGCTTTGTTGTCCTTCTCTGGGCTCTCTCCAGTTCCATCACATCCCTCCTGATGATTGGTTCCCAGAACTGGACGGTATACTCCATGTGCGGCCGGACCAGAGTCTTGTAGAGTGCGAGAATTATCATTTTGTCTATGGAGTGAATCTGCTTTTTAATACATGCCAAAATTCTGTTGGGTTTGCTTGCAGCAGCTTGGCATTGCAAGCCGTTGCTGAGCCTGTCATCTACTAGGAGCCCCAGGTCCTTTTTCATACTAGATTCCCCCAAAGGTTCTCCCCCTAGCGAGTAAATTGCATTCACATTTTTGGCACCCAAATGCATTACTTTACATTTTTCAACATTAAACCTCATTTGCCATGTAGTTGCCCACCCCATTAACTTGCTTAGGTCTTCTTGTGGGCTTTCCACATCCTGCGTAGACATTATGGCCCTGCTTACCTTTGTATTGTCCGCAAATACTGAGATTGGGCTGTTTATCTTGTCCTCCAGATCATTTATGAATAAATTAAAAAGTATTGGTCCCAGGACAGAACCCTGGGGGACCCCACTTTCCACACTGGACCATTCCGAGTACTCCCCATTAATCACCACCCTCTGGACTTGCCCCTGTGGCCAGTTTTTAATCCAGGTACTCATCCTATGGTCCATGCCGACAGACCTCAGTTTGTACAGTAAATGTTTGTGGGGAACTGTATCAAATGCCTTTGCAAAATCCAGATACACCACATCCACAGGCCTTCCTTTATCTAGTTGGCAGCTCACTTCTTCATATAAGGTTAATAGATTGGTCTGGCAAGAAAAATTCTTCATGAATCCATGCTGATTACTGCTAATAATACAGTTTTCATTACTAAAATCTTGTATATAGTCCCTTATCAACCCGTCCACGAGCTTGCAGACTATTGATGTTAGGCTAAATGGTCTATAGTTCCTAGGGATATATCTTGGCGCTTTTTAAAATATTGGTGCTACATTGGCTTTTCTCCAATCAACTGGTACCATTCTAGTCAGTAAACTGTCCACAAAAATAAAAACAATGGTCTGGCTATCACCTGACTGAGTTCCTTACGGACCCTCGGGTGCAAGCTATCTGGTCCCGGTGACTTATTTATGTTAATTTTTTCAAGTCTATTTCTAATTCTGTCCTCTGTTAGCCATGGGGGTACTTCCTGTGAAATGCTATGAAAAATAACATTATTGTCTTGGTTACTGTATACCCCCATTTCCCTTGTGAAGACTGAGAAAGAATATATATTCAAAACCTTTGCCATCTCTCCATCTTTTGTAACCAAATTCTCTTCATCGTCCTTTATGGGGCCAATATGATCTGGCCTCCCTTTCTTACTATTTTTATACTTAAAGAATTTCTTGGGATTTTTTTTACTCTCGTCTTTTATGTGCCTTTCGTGTTCTATCTTAGCTGCCGGGATGGCATCCTTACATTTCTTATTGCACTCTTTGTAACGTTGGAATGATGACTTTTGCCTTTTTATTGCATTTTTACATTGGATTTGAGCTACCCAGGATTTTTATTAGCTCTTTTAAATTTATTTCCCCTTGGAATGCACTGGCCGATACTTTTATTTAGTATGCTCCTAAAGCATTCCCATTTAATAACATTCAATTACAATATGACCTGTATCGCAATTGTACATGCTATATTATTTTTTCTTGATTTTCTTTTTTTTTTCCATGAAAGAGGAGTTTTTCACCTTAATGCATTAAGGTGAAAATCCTTCTGTGCTGCAGCTCCCCCCCCCAGCACCCCCTTTTTCTTACTCGAGCCCAATCCGATCCAGCGATGTGCACAAGCACAGCTCCCACAGCTGTCTCCCTTCTCATTGGACTGGTTAATAACAGCGAGAGCCATTGGCAATCAAAAGTTGTGACACGGGAGTGAGTGGGCGGGGTCAAGTCCTGCTTTCTGTGTCAATGGACGCAGCAGCGGGACTCAGGAGCGAGCATGCACGGGTGCCCCAGGTACAGCGGCTTTCTGGGGGTACCTGCCAAAGAGGAGGGGCCTGGAGCGCTGGAAGGGGACCCCAGAAGTAGAGGATCAGGGCTACTCTGTACAAAAACATTACACAGAGCAGGTATGTATGACATGTTTGTTATTTTATTGAAAAGAAACAAAAATCAAATTTTAACCACTAATGCGATACGGCACTGCGTTGCTTTAACTCACAATTGCACGGTCATGCAACGCTGTACCCAAACAAAAAAGACGTTCTTTTTTTCTTACAAATAGAGCTTTATTTTGGTGGTAATTGATCACCTCTGCGGTTTTTATTTTTTGCACTATAAACAAAAAAAAGAGCAACAATTTTGATAAAAAAAACAATATTTTTTACTTTTTGCTATAATATCCCCCAAAAAGTTTTTTTTTAAAAATGAATTCCTTCATCAGTTTAGGTCAATATATATTCTTCTACATATTTTTGGTAAAAAAATAATAATCGTATATTGATTGGTTTGCGCAAAAGTTATAGCGTCTACAAACTACGGGAAAGATTTATGCCATTCCTATTATTTTTTTTACTAGTAATCGCGGTGATCTGTGATTTTTAGTGGTACTGCGACGTTGCGGCAGACAGATCGGACACTTTTGACACATTTTTGGGACCATTGACATTTATACAGCGATCAGTGCTATAAAATTGTGCTGATTACTGTGTAAATGCGACTGGTAGGAAAGGGGTTAACACTAGGGGGCGATCAAGGGGTTAAATGTGTTCCCTCGTGAGTGTTTCTTACTGTGGGGGGATGGGACTGACTGGAGGAAAAGACATATCGATGTTTCTACTTACTAGGATCAAACAATATGTTGCCTCTCCCTTGACAGAACAGGGATTTGTGTGCTTACACACACAAATCCCCGTTCTGGCTCTCGTGCCCGCCGGACATGCGCATCAGGTCCCCTGCCAAACGCCTGTCAGTGCCCATAAAGGTGCCAATCAGTGCCCACAACAGTGCCAATCAGTGCCCCATCAGTAATGCCTGCCAGTGCCCTTCAGATGCCACTCAGTAATGCCTGTCAGTAGCTCCTCATCAGTGCTGCCTATCCAGTGCCACCTATCAGTGCCCATCAGTGCCGACTATCAGTGCCACCTGTCAGTACCCATCAGTTTTGTTTTTTTTCAAAATTGTCAGCCTTTTTTTGTTTATAGCGCAAAAAAAAAAAAAAACGCAGAGGTGATCAAATACCACCAAAAGAAAATTATAAAAAATTTAGTTTGGGTACAGTGTAGCATGACCGCGCAATTGTCTTTCAAAGTGCGACAGCGCTGAAAGCTGAAAATTGGCCTGGGCAGGAAGGGGGGAATGTGCCTGGGATAAAAGTGGAAAACAATTAGTCAAATCTGCGAAAAACCAATAGAAAGTTTCTTAAAACATATCTGTGGTGAAAAAGTTATGAATCATATATTAATTTCCACATTGTATTTCAATTATTTCTAGCCTACTACTTATTTCTAGTATTAATCTGAATGATCTTGAAGTGTGTAAACTTACTTCGTAAAGAATCCACGCACGTTTACAGCCTTCAATTCTGTGACATGCATTTACTATATTCTGTGTGTAGGCACTGCTGAAAAAAAATAATAATCATTTCAAAATCCAAAATCACACAGCCTGCCTTCTGAACTACAGGGGTGTTGGGAGGAGTGCTTTTCAAAGGAAGAGTCAGTACAGGAATAACTGCTTGCAGGCAACAAGGTATTGTGGGCAGTGCCATCTTAAGAGCATTATAGGCCCCCGGGCAATACAGTGCACTGGGGCCCTGTCTACACAATCACACATGAGAATAAAAATGCAAATTATCAATAAGGCTATATTTATTGGTACTTCCAACAAAATCATTTTTTTTAACATTAACACAAAGTTTGGACAATATAACACGAGCTTGAAAAGCAATAAATTGAAAAACAAGAAATTACAGATTGAAACGGGACAGTGGCTGCGTTTAATTGGCACAGTGGCTGCGTTTAATTGGCACAGTGGCTGCGTTTGAATGGCACAGTGGCTGTGTTTGAATGGCACAGTGGCTGTGTTTGAATGGCACAGCAAATTACTTACAGGTTGAGGCCGAGGGTCAGGTCAGGTGCAGTGCAGTCACTCACACTCACAGCAAGGCAGGCTCAGGACAGACTCAGCTCAGTCAAGCAGCTCTTCTCAGAAGTGCTCCGCTGTCTGCTCGCTCCCCTCCCTCTGAGCCACGCTGAGTCTGAATATGGCAGAGGTGGGTGACGCTAGTTTTCCAGCCGCAGAGGCGGCGCGCTCTGAATCCTGGGGCGGCCGCGGCGCGCTCTGAATCCTGGGGCGGCCGCGCCGCGCTCTGAATCCTGGGGCGGCCGCGGCATGCTCTGAATGCTGGGGCGGCCATGGCCTCTGACGTCACTGATTGCTAGGTGCCAGGCGGCTGGCGATTCTAGCAACCAGTGCAGTCGAGTGAGCGGCGTGCGGTGTGCCACAGCTTCAGCGCCCCTTCTCTTAGCCCCCCAGGCAAGTGGGGCCCCCCAGGCAACTGCCCAGCGTGCCCATGCGAAAAGACGGCCCTGATTGTGGGGTATGTGGTCCTTAGAAATGGAAAGTATACCGCAGAGAAAATGCTGCAAACCATGCAGGGAGTCCATGAGCAGCAGGCAGGCTGCGCTCATAACATGAAAGGAGATTTTTCAAGTAAGCTTATGTTGGATTGTCAAAAACAACCATTGTTTATGTTGTTTTTCCAATACTACGACTGCTTTCACACCGAGGCGCATTACAGGCGCTATAGCTCCTCTCACTCCAGTGTGAAAGCCCGAGAGCTTCCACACTGAAGCGGTGCGCTGGCAGGATGCTAAAAAAAGTCCTGCAAGCAGCATCTTTGAGCCGCTCCTAAAGCGCCCCTGCCCATTGAAATCAATGGGCAGGGGCGCTTTGCGGGCACTTTTAACCCTTTTTTCGGCCATTAGCGGGGGTTGAAAGATCACCTTTAAGTATAAATATACAGTGTCTTTGTATGAACATTCCAAATATAAAATAAGGGAAAAGTTCAACAACTACTGAATATATAGCTTTTTTTTTATTTATAAGCAGGCGAAACTGAAGATAGAAATGTCCTCCCTTCTAACGTTAATCATGAATATCCTGCTGTAATATTCAAGTGTTAAAAAAGAATTGAGTCCATGAGCATTTTTTTATCAGATAGTTGTGAAGGAGAGGCAAAAATCTCATTAAGGGTTTGGAGCCTCAGTCCTGCCCTCTCTCTGGCTGATAATGCTGCTCGTTCACAATTTACAACCCTGGAAAATGAGATTTACCCTTGTGCTCCTCCCTTGCTTATCAAATGATCTCCGCCAGTCTGGAAAGAGAGGAGGTGATGGGATGAGGCACCAAATACTAAACATTATTCTGCTGCAATGCTGATCACTACTACATACATCTGCCAAAATTAAGATCATTAGATTCTGCAACCATTAGTTACCCCTTTTTCAAAAAACGATGCTTTAGAATAAATAGTATAAAGTATATTTGGTTACGCTATATCTTGTCAAAGGAGCAGAGGCCTCTACACAGAACATAGAGATAACATGCCCCTGTAAAAATAATGCTTATTTTTGAGAGACAGAATTTGGCAGGATGAAATTACTGAACTTGCTGGCAGAGCTTTCTTGCCGAGTAAATCGGTTGTGTGTACACGGCTTTCAGGTTTCTCGTCAAGAAAACAGGCAAGAATCTCGACGAGAAAAATAGAGAACCTGCTCTCTATTTTCTCATTGGGATTCTCGTCGGCCTGTTTCTCGAGGAGAAACCAGAGTGTGTGTACACTTACCTGTCGCCGTGGAAACCTGCGCATGCTTGAAATGACTTTGACGCATGCGTGGTAGCTTCCTAGGCATAGGTAGGGTGTAGCAAGATGGCGGCGAAGGCATCGAATGTGACGAGTGAACGCTCGTCGTAGTTGATGACGTCACCGTGTTCGTGCCATTCAAAAGAACGGCTGTCTGCAGCCATGCCTGGCTAATGTAGTCTACAAAATAACTTTGAAGCATAAACAACGCTAGATCCACAGCGCCCTTGTTTCATACTAGCATACTTGACGTGATTGTAGCTGTATTAGTGCAATTGTGACAGAGAAAATTGAATTGAATTCAATTTTCTCTTTCATACTAGTACAAATTCTCATTAACAGCCCACTTCTGCAAGTACAGCCATTGAAGCATGGTCAACATCAAGTTCCAGTGCTTGGTTGTATTACATATCAAGTGAATGGCAGGCAGCTGATGTTGTCACTGGGTATGACCGCCTGAAGTGGCTGCACACTCTTCTGGCTTCCCACAGGACATCATGGGAGGCAGAGTACCTAACTAGTAAAAGGTGCACTATTAGGTGGTGGATGTGTGTCAGGCAAGGCATGTGTGTGAACTTTTCCTGCTGAAGAGCAGACAGCAGGTCACAACCTTGCAAGCCACATCTCAGGCCTTCCCCAGAAAACAGAATCTTTGGCCCAGTGTGGCTCCCATCCCCCAAGCACACTAACTGCAAAACAGTTAGTCCACCTCTGTGCTAATCAGTGCCAACAGAGCCACACCAGTGCAACCAGAGCCACACCAAACTTCAAAAAACTAACTATGCCTCTTACTAACTACCTTGGAATGTCTACTTTCCAAAAAGGGGTAATTTGGAGGGTATTTGTACTTTCCTGGCTTGTTAGGGTCTCAAGAAATGAGATAGGCTGTCAGTACATCAGGTGTGATCAGATTGATCAATTTTCAGTGATTGGCACCATAGCTTGTAGACTCTAGAACTTTCACAGAGACCAAATAATTTACACTAATTTGGGTTATTTTTACCAAAGATATGTAGCAGTATAAATTTTGGCCCAAATTTATGAAGAAAAATTACTTATTTGCTAAATTTAATAACAAAAACAAAGAAAATGCATTTTTTTTACAGAATTTTCAGTCTTTTTACTTTTATAGCGCAAAAAATAAAAAATAAAACCGGTGATTAAATACCACCAAAAGAAAGCTCTATTTGTGTGGAAAAAATGGACACATTTTTCCTATAGGTACAATGTTGCATGATTGAGTAATTGTCATTCAAATTGTGAGAGCGCCGAAAGCTGAAAATTGGTCTGGTTAGTAAGGGGGTTTAAGTGCCCAGTGGTCAAGTGGTTAACTGATTCATGCACTTTATATTGATAGCACAAAACTTTTTTTATTAATATGTATAATGTTTATGTGGACATATTGTGAATGCAGCTATAACTGAGAAATGTATCTTCTTTTACTATTTGGTTACACTTTTTGTGCAACTTATCTGTTTGGTCAAGCCTATGCTTGTCTCAATTCTGCTGGGCACTATACTTTCCCTCTTCCCCGCTTTATGTGCAATGGTCGTTACAAATCCAGGTTTCACCTGGACAGTAAGTGAATACCACAACCGTCGAGTGCTCACAGGCTTGATCTGCCCCTCACCCCCCCCCTCTGTATCTGCACAGCTGGCATATACAGTCGGGAAAACAAGTATTTGATACACTGCTGATTTCGCAGGTTTTCCTACTTGCAAAGCATGTAGAGGTCTGTAATTTTTATCATAGGTACTCTTCAACTGTGAGAGACTGAATCTAAAAAATCCAGAAAATCACATTGTATGATTTTTAAGTAATTAATTTGCATTTTATTGCATGACATAAGTATTTGATACATCAGAAAAGCAGAACTTAATATTTGGTACAGAAACCTTTGTTTGCAATTACAGAGATCCTACGTTTCCTGTAGTTTTTGACCAGGTCTGCAGCAGGGATTTTGGCCCACTCCTCCATACAGAGCTTCTCCAGATCCTTCAGGTTTCGGGGCTGTCGCTGGGCAATATGGACTTTCAGCTCCCTCCAAAGATTTTCGATTGGGTTCAGGTCTGGAGACTGGCTAGGCCACTCCAGGACCTTGAGATGCTTCTTACGGAGCCACTCCTTAGTTGCCCTGGCTGTGTGTTTTGGGTCGTTGCCATGCTGGAAGACCCAGCCACAACCCATCTTCAATGCTCTTCTCTTACTGAGGGAAGGAGGTATTTGGCCAAGATCTCGCGTTACATGGCCCCATCCATCCTCCCTCAATACGGTGCAGTCGACTTGTCCCCTTTGCAGAAAAGAATCCCCAAAGAATGATGTTTCCACCTCCATGCTTCACGGTTGGGATGGTGTTCTTGGGGTTGTACTCATCCTTCTTCTTCCTCCAAACACGGCGAGTGGAGTTTAGACCAAAAAGCTCTATTTTTGTCTCATCAGACCACATGACCTTCTCCCATTCCTCCTCTGGATCATCCAGATGGTCATTGGTAAACTTCAGACGGGCCTGGACATGTGCTGGCTTGAGCAGGGGGACCTTGCGTGTGCTCCAGGATTTTAAACCATGAAGGCGTAGTGTGTTACTAATGGTTTTCTTTGAGACTGTGGTCCCAGCTCTCTTCAGGTCATTGACCAGGTCCTGTCATGTAGTTCTGGGCTGATCCCTCACCTTCCTCATGATCATTGATGCTCCACGAGGTGAGATCCTGCATGGAGCCCCAGACCGAGGGAGATTGACCGTCATCTTGAACTTCTTCCATTTTCTAATAATTGCGCCAACAGTTGTTGCCTTCTCACCAAGCTGCTTGCCTATTGTCCTGTAGCCCATCCCAGCCTTGTGCAGGTCTACAATTTTATCCCTGATGTCCTTACACAGCTCTCTGGTCGTGGTCAGTGTGGAGAGGTCGGAGTCTGTTTGATTGAGTGTGTGGACAGGTGTCTTTTATACAGGTAATGAGTTCAAACAGGTGCAGTTAATACAGGTAATGAGTGGAGAACAGGAGGGCTTCTTAACCACTTAAGCCTCGGACCATTATGCAGCTTAAAGACCAGAGGTGTTTTCAGAATTTGGCACTACGCTGCTTTAACTGGAAATTGTGCGGACATGCAATGTTGTACCCAAACAAAATTTGCGTCCTTTTCTTCCCACAAATAGAGCTTTCTTTTAATGGTATTTGATTGCCTCTGCGATTTTTTTTTTGCGATATAAACGGAAAAAGATAGAAAATTTTGAAAAAAAAATTATATTTTCTACTTTTGTTATAAGAAAAATCGAATAAACTCAATTTTAGTCAAACATTTAGGCCAAAATGTATTCAGCCACATGTCTTTAGTAAAAAAAATGTCAATAAGCGTATATTTATTGGTTATAGCGTCTACAAACTAGGGTACATTTTCTGGAATTTACACAGCTTTTAATTTATGACTGCCTATCTCATTTCTCGAGGTGCTAAAATGGCAGGGCAGTACAAACCCCCCCAAAGGACCCCATTTTGGAAAGTAGACACCCCAAGGAAATTGCTGAGAGGCATGTTGAGCCCATTGAATATTTTTTTTTGTCCCAAGTGATTGAATAATGGCAAAAAAAAAAAAAAATTACAAAAAGTTGTCACTAAATGATATATTGCTCACACATGCCATGGTTATATGTGGAATTGCACCCCCAAATACATTTTGCTGCTTCTCCTGAGTACGGGGATACCACATGTATGGGACTTTTTAGGAGCCTAGCCGCGTACGGGCCCCCGAAAACCAAGCACCGCCTTCAGGATTTCTAAGGGCGCAAATTTTTGATTTCACTCCTCACTACCTATCACAGTTTTGAAGGGCATAAAATACCAAGATGGCACAAACCCCCCCAAATGACCCCATTTAGGAAAGTAGACACCCCAAGCTATTTTCTGAGAGGCATGCTGAGCCCATTGAATATTTTTTTTGTCCCAAATGATTGAATAATGACAAAAAGAAAAAAAAAATGTACAAAAAGTTGTCACTAAATGATATATTTCTCAAGCATACCATAGTTATATGTGGAATTGCACCCCAAAATACATTTGCTGCTTCTCCTGAGTATGGGGATACCACATGTGTGGGACTTTTTGAGAGCCTAGCCCCGTACGGGGCCCCAAAAACCAAGCACCTTCTTCAAGATTTCTAAGGGCGCAAATTTTTGATTTCACTCCTCACTACCTATCACAGTTTTGAAGGCCATAAAATGCCAAAATAGCACAAAACCCCCCCAAATGACCCCATTTTGGAAAGTAGACACCCCAAGCTATTTACTGAGAGGCATGTTGAGTCCATGGAATATTTTATATTTTGTCACAAGTTGCGGGAATATGACAAACCTTTTTTTTTTGCACAAAGTTGTCACTAAATGATATATTGCTCACACATGCCATGGGCATATGTGAAATTACACCCCAAAATACATTCTGCTGCTTCTCCTGAGTATGGGGAAACCACATGTGTGGGACTTTTTGGGAGCCTAGCTGCGTACGGGACCCCAAAAACCAAGCACCGCCTTCAAGATTTCTAAGGGCATAAATTTTTGATTTCACTCCTCACTACCTATCACAGTTTTGAAGGCCATAAAATGCCAAGATAGCACAAAACCCCCCCAAATGACCCCATTTTGGAAAGTAGACACCCCAAGCTATTTGCTGAGAGGCATGTTAAGCCCATTGAATATTTTTTTTTTGTCCCAAGTGATTAAATGACAAAAAGAAAAAAAAATGTACAAAAAGTTGTCACTAAATGATATATTGCTCAAACATGCCATGGTTATATGTGGAATTGCACCCCACAATACATTTTGCTGCTTCTCCTGAGTACGGGGATACCACATGTGTGGGACTTTTTGAGAGCCTAGCTGCGTACGGGGCCCGAAAACCAAGCACCACCTTCAGGATTTCTAAGGGCGTAAATTTTTGATTTCACTCCTCACTACCTATCACAGTTTTGAAGGCCATAAAATGCCAAGATAGCACAAACCCCCACAAATGACCCCATTTTGGAAAGTAGACACCCCAAGTTATTTCCTGAGAGGTATGGTGAGTATTTTACAGCTCTCAATTGTTTTTGAAAATTAAGAAAGAAATTTTTTTTTTTCTTTTTTCAATTTTCAAAACTTTGTGACAAAAAGCGAGATCTGCAAAATACTCAACATACATCTCAGCAAATAGCTTGGGGTGTCTACTTTCCAAAATGGGGTCATTTGGGGGGGTTTGTGCCATCTGGGCATTCCATTGCCTCCGAAACTGTGATAGGCAGTGAGGAGTGAAATCAAAAATTTACACCCTTAGAAATCCTGAAGGCGGTGCTTGGTTATCGGGGTCCTGTACGCGGCTAGGCTCCCAAAATGTCTCACACATGTGGTATCCCCGTACTCAGGAGAAGCAACAGAATGTATTAAAAAATAAAAAATATTCAATGGGCTCAACATGCCTCTCAGCAAATAGCTTGGGGTGTCTACTTTCCAAAATGGGGTCATTTGGGGGGGGGGTTGAACTGTCCTGGCATTTTATGCACAACATTAGGAGGCTTATGTCACACATCATCCAATCTTCTAACCACTTGAAGACAAAGCCCTTTCTGACACTTTTTGTTTACATGAAAACATATTTTTTTTTGCAAGAAAATTACGTTGAACCCCCAAACATTATACATTTTTTTAAAGCAAAGGCCCTACAGATTAAAATAGTGGGTGTTGCATTTTTTTTTCCACACAGTATTTGCGCAGCGATTTTTCAAACGCATTTTTTGGGGAAAAAACACACTTTTTTTTCTTTTTAATGCACTAAAACACACTATATTGCCCAAATGTTTGATGAAATAAAAAAGATGATCTTAGGCCGAGTACATGTATACCAAACACGACATGCTTTAAAATTGCGCACAAACGCGCAGTGGCGACAAACGACATACATTTTTAAAAGCCTTTAAAAGCCTTTACAGTTTACCACATTAGATTTACAGAGGCGGTCTACTGCTAAAATTACTGCCCTCGATCTGACCTTTGCGGTGATACCTCACATGCATGGTGCAATTGCTGTTTACATATGACGCTAGACCGACGCTTGCGTTCACCTTTGCGCAAGAGCAGGGGGGGACAGGGGTGCTTTTTTTTTTATTATTTATTTTGCTTTTTTATTTTATTTTTAAACTGTTCCTTCCATATATTTTTTTTTTTTTTACCATTTTTATTGTTATCTCAGGGAATGTAAATATCCCCTATGATAGCAATAGGTAGTGACAGGTACTCTTTTTTTGAAAAAAAATGGGGGGTTAGACCCTAGATCTTTCCTCCGCCCTCAAAGCATCTGACCACACCAAGATCGGTGTGATAAAATGCTCTCCCAATTTCCCAATGGCGCTGTTTATAACCGGGGGGGGACATTCCCTCCCACTGCTTGTAAAAGCAGTCTAGAGGCTAATTATCTGCTAGGATTGCTTTTACATGAAAGCCGGCCGCTGGCTGAAAAGAATGATACCAACATGATACCTAAACCCGCAGGCATCATTCTGGTATAAACATTCAAAGTCCAGCAACATACCAGTACATTGCTGGTCCTCGTTGGACATGTATTGTAATCTTTTTTTTCATGCAGCCTGTTGGCTGAACGAAAAAAAGAGATTGATCGGTGGGTATGCCCACCATTAGAATACCTCCCTTCATCCACCCACTTCTAATGATGGGCATACATGCACCGTTTTTATATGCCGAAGCATGGGGGCATCCTCCCGCAAAAAAGTTATGCCGCGTACACACGGTCGGACATTTCCACGGGCAAGCCTCCGTCGGAATTTCGACCATATGTACGTGGCATAAAAGGTTATGCTGTGTACACACGGTCAGACTTTTCCACGGGCAAGCCTCCGTCGGAATTTTGACTGTATGTACACGGCTTTAGGAGCAAAATCGCTCCTCCGCCCCTACTGCCCCCATGCTTCGGCATATATGCTCTTTTTTTTAACTGTGGTGGTGAAATCACCTCCTACAGCGTTGGAGTCACGGCTTTATGTATCGTGGGAGCAAACGCTGTTGCTGTCAAGATAATTAGATCCGCGCTGCAACTGAATGGCGTACCTGCTAAGCAAATGATGGTTAGCATTAAAACAAAGTAACATTACAGTATAACAGTAAGACCTTACCATACCATACCTGCAAAGCAAATACCAAAAAAAAACCTAGTAAAAAATAAAACATTTTTTTAACGCAACCTGTGCCTAAAATATACATATGCCGAAGCATAGGGGCATCCTCCCGCAAAAAAGTTATGCCACGTACACACGGTCGGACTTTTCCACGGGCAAGCCTCCGTCGGAATTTCGACCGTATGTACGCGGCATTAGGAGCAAAATCGCTCCTCCGCCCCTATGCTTCGGCATATATGCTCTTTTTTTTAACTGTGGTGGTGAAATCACCTCCTACAGCACTGGAGTCACGGCTTTATGTATCATGGGAGCAAACGCTGTTGCTGTCAAGATAAATAATTCCGCGCTGCAGCTGAATGGCGCACCTGAAAACAAAAAATTACATACCTGAAAAGCAAGCATGATAAAACATTGCAGAATAGAATACAGTAAAAAAGAGCAGAACAATAGAGAGAAAATAGAGAGAGAGAGAGAGAACAATAAAACGACAACTATTTTTGGGTTTTTTATTTTATATTTTTTTTGTGTTTTTTGTTTTTATGTTTTTTTTTTTTTTTTTACACTTTTTTTTGTTACTTTAACAACTGTAATGGTTCGGGTCTCTCAAAATGCAATGGCATCTTGGGAGACCCTGTGTAAGTGTGTCCTGTTCTGTGCAATGCTGTACCCTACGCTAAAACTTAACTTTTGAGTGGAAGCGTTCAAAACATTTACCAATGCGAAGACCAGGATTGTCAGGACAGCGTGGACAAAAATAACGGGTGTCACGCCTAAATCCGCGCTTGCTACAGACACAACATCTTTTTTGGTGGGCTCGTTGGGTAGGGGTACTCTCAAGGACATACGGATAATGCCTCTCATGCAGCCGGCTTACTGCATTTGGTTGGGGATGGTGAGGTGCAGAAACGCCTGGATACAGGATAGAGACACTTTTTTGTACCAGCGTCTTGCCTTACGGTCAATTAGATACAGCGCCAACAACTGGTCGTTGCGGTCCACCCCTCCCATATTTTGGTTATATTCATGGACACAGAGGGGTCTCTACACAACACCAGTCGCCGTACGAATTTGGACTGTCGTGTCTGCACGGGAATCTACAAGCCTCTGGGGAAAGCCCCGGCGATTAGGTCGCACGGTGCCACATGCTCCAATCTGATGATCAAACAAGTGACTAAACAGTGGCACGCTCGTGTAATAATTGTCCACATACAAGTGGTACCCCTTTCCGAATAAGGGTGACACCAAGTTCCACACTATCTTGCCAGCGCTCCCTATGTAATCTGGGCAGTTGACCGGCTCAACCTGACTATCTTTTCCCTCATAAACCGTAAAGCTCCATACATAGCCTGTTGCCCTGTCACAGAACTTATAGAGCTTGACCCCGTATCTGGCACGCTTGCTGGGAAGGTACTGTTTGAAAGACAAGCGGCTAGAAAATTTAATCAGGGACTCATCAACGCAGACAACTTGATCGGGAATAAACAAGGCTGCAAAACGTTCGTTGAAGTGGTTTATGAGGGGCCGAATTTTGTAGAGCCGGTTGTATTCAGGGTCTCCACGTGGACGACAAAGTTCATTGTCGTTGAAATGCATGAACCGCAAGATCTGCTCGTATCGTTTCCTGGGCATGGAGGCATAGAACACGGGCATGTGGTCAATTGGGTGCATGGACCAATAAGCACGCAATGACGGGAATTTATGTGTGCCCATGTTGAGGGAAAGGCCCAGAAAGGTCTTAAATTCAGAAACCGTAATTGGTTTCCAATCTTTGGCAATGGAAGGCACCTGGGGATTAGCGGCGATGAATTGACCAGCATATAAATTACTCTGGTCCACAAAAGATCTATAAAGATCTTCCGTGAAAAACAGTGAATAAAAATCAATTGGCATAAAATCAGCTGTTTCCACCTGAATACCGGGTTGGGCAGTGAATGGGGGAAGTACGGGTTCTGCAGAAGTGGTGGGGACCCAATCATGATAGGCGAATTCTGCAGGAAGGACACTATGGGCACGACGGGCCTGCCTTTGTCTTCTTCTCGGTGGCAGCGGGACACTACATGTGCTTGCCACCTCGCCAGCTTGAACTGCACTTATGGGACTCGCCACGTCACCACGTGATACTGCAGTGCTGGATGTACGCCCAGGCTTTACTAGGCCGCTGGTGCTTGCCAATTCACCAGAAGGAACAGCGGCGCTAGTACTACTCTGCTCCATGATACGAGAGCCCTGCGGTTCTTGCTCCTCAACAACCTCAGAAGATCGGGATCGGGTACGCCTGACCTTAGCAGGGACCTCATCTTCGTCGTCAGAGCTATCTGACATGGAGCCGCTGACTTCACTGTCTTCTACGGGAAGATATTCTGAGCCTGAATCTGACAGATGCGTGACCTCCTCTTCACTATCTGTCATGCTCAGAATCTCGTAGGCCTCTTTACTAGTGTACCTTCGATTTGCCATTTTGGGCTCTAAATTTAGGGGTACACTAGTAAGATTCGCAGGTAAAAAAGCACCTGACTGTCAGCAAATGTATCAAACGCTTAAAAAAAAACTGTCAGCGATCGCAGGGATCAGAACTGTCTCTGCGAACGCTGCAGTTATATGTGTTGTGTTTGGTAAGTTACAGTGATCGATCGATACTGCACTTGGGTGGGCTGGGCGGAGGGGCTAAACGCAGGTGCTAGCAGGTATCTGGGCTGATCCCGCTAACACTGTGTTTTTGGGAACACTAAACCCCTGGGGACGCTAGTATAGATCTGATCAGATCAGATATTGATCTGTTCAGATACTATACCACTAAGGGAGGTGTATGCTTTGCGTGTGGGTGATCAGGGGGTTAAACCTTTATTGGGTTATATACGGCGGGTGCTCTGATGCTATAAAAAGCAAACTAACCAACCAGCGTCACCCGTAAAACTTATATGGTGATCACTGGTGAAAGGGTTAACTAGGGGCAATCAGGGGGTTAAAACCTTTATTAGGTTATATATGGGGGAACCTGACGCTATATAAAAACCTGACGGGTAACCTAAATAACTAACTGGCTAACCAGTGTCCCCAGTGACACTTATACAGTGATCATTGGTGAAAGGGTTAACTCTAGGGGCAATCAGGGGGTTAAAATAATATATAGGGGTACCTGACGCTATAAAAACCTGCGGCGAACCTAAAAATAAATAACTGGCTATCTAGGGCACCACCGGCACTAAATACAGCGATCAGAAATACGATCGCTTAGTGACGCTGGCGTTATGGGGGTGAAAGGGTTACCTGGGGGGCGATCAAGGGGTTAAACCTTTATTAGGGGGGTTAGGGGGCTACCCTGGACCTAAAGGGGCCTAAACCTAACTGCCCTGCAACTTTTTACTGTAACAAATGACACTGATTGCAGTGATCAGTAGGAAGAGGAAGATTCTCATTCGCCCGGAGCGATCGCGAGGGGGTGGCCGGAAACGAATGGCCGTCCCCTCATCACGGATCGCTCCCGGAACGATAACCACTGCTCACTGTATAGAAGGGGGGTCTGATGGGCCCCCCAAATATACGAAGGCAGTCACGTACAGGTACGTGATAGTGCCTGTCCGTGCCATTCTGCCGACGTATATATACAGTGAGCGGTCGTTAAGTGGTGTGAGGGGGTTAGCTCGGCAGCGGGTGTGTGTGACCCCCGAGATGGGCTCCCCACACAAAAACAGGCCCAGCAAACGGAGGTTGTGGTTTTCAAAATCAAAAAGGTGCGGTTTATTTTCTATTTACAGTGACAAAACACAGCAAAGCAAAAGAAACATAAACAAAATAAATCCTGGTCAACTTGACCTCTGACTAAACATACAGGTTTCCTAACTAACAACTGGGATCAGCCTAGTGCTGTCCTAGTCCCTAAGTCCCTGGTTTTAAATGTCCAAGCAAATAGCCACACAGGCTTTGTCTCACCGCACAGGGGTTCACTCTCCCTAGACAGTCCACACAGGTCTGGGTCCAGGCATGAGCTAACATCTAATGAAGCTGGGAGTTCTTATAGAGGCCTAAATGAGCTGACAAGCTTCAGCTGGTCTCATCAACACCCTGTCTGCACGACGCCCCACACTCTCCCTAGAGGTATGAGTCATCCATGAGCCTACTAGCCTCAGCTGGGCTTATACAACTCTCCACCTAGTTGTATAAGTCGGCGTAAAGCCTGAATCTGGGCGAAATATATCTACCCCCCTGGATGCAACCAGGTGACTTTACCTTCCTGCTGTCACATACCCCCCCCTCTTGTTTTAACCTCGGGGTTGGAACACCAGCAATCAGGCATTCATGTACTCGAGACAAAGCATCCACATTCCCCATTTGAACGCCAGGGCGATGCTTTACTGTGAAGTTGAATTCCTGGAGGGCCAGGAACCACCTATTCACTCTTCTATTTGTTTCCTTGTTTTGAGCCATCCACTTTAACGGAGCGTGATCCGTAACCATGTCAAAGTGCCTACCTAGCAGGTAGTACCGAAGGGAATCTAGAGCCCACTTCACCGCTAAACACTCCTTTTCAACGGTGGCGTAATTTACCTCATGGGACTTCAACTTCCTGCTGAGGTAAATGACTGGGTGCTCTTCCCCGTTCCAGACCTGGGACAATACTGCTCCTAACCCCACATCTGACGCATCACTTTGTACGACAAAGTCTTTAGAGAAGTCGGGTGAGTACAACACTGGCTGGCTACATAAGGCTTGTTTCAAGAATTGGAATGCTGCCTCAGCCTCGGGGGTCCATTTAATCATGACCGACCCTTTCCCCTTCGTCAGGTTGGTTAGGGGCACAGCCTTAGAAGCAAAGTGGGGAATGAATCGCCGATAATACCCAGCGATTCCCAGAAAGGCTCGTACCTGCTTCTTGCTGTTGGGACGTGGCCAACTCTGGATGGCCTCGACTTTGTTGAGTTGGGGTTTTATTACTCCCCTCCCAATGGTGTACCCAAGATATTTGGCCTCCTCCTGCCCAATGGTACACTTCTTGGGGTTAGCCGTAAACCCCGCTTCCCGAACAGAGTCCAGGACTGCTTGCACTTTTGGCAGATGTGAGGCCCAATCTGTGCTATGGACAATTATGTCATCCAGGTAAGCCGCAGCATACTTCCGATGGGGCCTCAGCATCTGGTCCATTTTCCGCTGGAATGTGGCCGGCGCATTCTGTAACCCGAACGGCATTCTTTTATATTGGAACGCCCCGTCTGGGGTTACAAATGCGGTTTTCTCTTTGGCTGACTTGGCCAGGGGGATTTGCCAATACCCTTTTGTGAGGTCAAGAGTCGTCATGTATCGGGCTGTTCCCAGCCGGTCGATCAACTCATCTATACGTGGCATGGGGTAGGTGTCAAATTTTGTAACTTTGTTCAACTGACGAAAATCGTTACAAAATCGCCAGCTCCCATCCGGTTTAGGCACCAACACAATGGGACTAGACCAATCACTTTGGGACTCCTCTATCACCCCTAAGTTCAGCATTTTCTGTACTTCCTCCCGTATTGCCTCCCGTCGGGCCTCTGGGATCCGATAGGGTTTTAACTTCACCCTTTCACCGGGCGGGGTAATGATGTCATGCTCTACCCCAGATGTTTGTCCCGGCAGCTCAGAGAATACCTCCTTGTTGCGAAGCACAAACTCCTTAACCTCCTGTTGTTGGGGTTGTGACAAGGTGGCTGCTATTCCAACCTCAGGAATCACGCAACCAGTTTGAGCTGGTGACCAAGTGTCTGCGACTAGGGACTCTCTATCCCTCCAGGCTTTCAACAGATTAACGTGATAGATCTGTTCGGGCTTTCACCTTCCTGGTTGTCTGACCTTGTAATCCACTTCGCTCACTTTTTCCATTATCTCGTAGGGGCCTTGCCATTTGGCAAGGAATTTACTCTCAACCGTAGGGACAAGTACCAGTATCCTATCCCCCGGGGAAAAGGTACGGGTCTTGGCTCCACGGTTGTACACTCTCTGCTGTGCTAACTGCGCTTGGGCCAAATGTTCCTTCACGATGGGCATTACCTGTGCAATTCGGTCTTGCATCAGGGCGACATGCTCAATCACACTCCTGTGGGGAGAACTCTCACTTTCCCAAGTTTCCTTGGCAATATCCAACAGCCCTCTTGGGTGTCTCCCATACAGTAACTCAAAGGGGGAGAATCCCGTAGAGGATTGGGGCACCTCCCTAATAGCAAACATCAGATAAGGAAGTAGACAGTCCCAATCCTTTCCATCTCTATCCACCACTTTCTTCAACATTTGTTTTAGGGTTTTGTTGAATCTTTCAACCAGCCCATCGGTTTGGGGGTGATACACAGATGTACGTAATTGCGTCACTTTGAACAATTTACACAGCTCCTTCATAACCCGGGACATAAAGGGTGTACCTTGGTCCGTAAGCAGTTCTTTACAAATACCCACCCGGCTAAACACAAGAGATAGCTCTTTGGCTATGGTTTTGGCCGAGGTATTTTGGAGAGGGATCGCTTCTGGATAACGGGTGGCATAGTCCATTATAACTAATATGTACTGGTGCCCCCTAGCGGACTTGATTATAGGACCTACCAAATCCATGGCGATCCTCTCAAACGGGACCTCAATGATGGGTAGAGGGACCAGCGGGCTACGGAAATGTGGCATCGGGGCCGACCTCTGACACACAGGGCAGGAGGAACAATAATTTTCTATGTCCTTCATCACCCCCGGCCAATAGAATCTCTGTAATACCCTCTCTCGGGTTTTCTCTGTCCCCAGATGACCTCCAAGAATGTGCCCATGGGCCAACTCCAACACCAACTTCCTGTAAGGTTTGGGCACCACAAGCTGCTCAACGGTTTCTTCTGCCCTTTTTGCCACCCGATACAGTAGGTCCTTCTCTACGCTGAAGTATGGGTAAGTGCAGGTATTATCTGGGTTCACTAACTCGCCATCTATTTTCACTACGTTTTCCCGTGCCTTTATTAGGGCGGGGTCTTTCAACTGTTCTGTGGCAAAGTTTTCCCTGTGAACCTCAAGATCAGAAAACTCCACAGACGGTAGGTTTTCGTCTGAGGAGGTGGGCTCCTCTCCAGTTTCTTGAGTCTCCCCTGCCAATACTGATAAGGGAAATTCCGGAGAGTCCTCACCACTCTCAGGGGAGTTCTGGCTATCACATTCCTGGTACATAGGGGCACCAGTGGGGGGCTCAGGATCATCCCACAGTTCCCAGAACTTCGGAAAATCCCTTCCCACAATGGCGTCATGCGGTAACTGAGATACTAAGCCCACTGGATGAGAGAGGGTACCTTTGGGGGTCTCGAAACACACTGTAGTCACTGGATACTCTCGGGTGTCCCCATGCACACAAATAACAGCTACCTTGCTATTCCCAGAGACCTCTGTTTTAACTAACTCAGCCTTTATCAGGGTCACAAGGCTACCTGAATCCAGCAATACCACAACATTTCTACCATTAACACACATTTTGCATAAATGTTTCTCAGTTCCTTGAATGGCAGTGCATGCGACTGTCGCACACAGCGACTGACGTCCGCCCGTCAGAAAGTCACACTGCATGGGTTCCTCCACAACCGGGCAATTGGCTGCAATATGTCCCGCTTGCCGGCAGCGGTAGCAAACGATCCTTCTTGCGGCCTCTTGAGCCGCTGATTTCCCAGGCTGTTCTCGCCAAACTTGGGGTAGAGCTCCCACCCTCTCACTCTCTCCACCCTCACCCCTTGGAATCCTCTTATCCGCCCCTGAGGATGGTCTGGTCTTAGGGTGGAAAGTCCGAGTGTCTCTGGAAGAGGCCGTCAGGTTCTCTGTAGCCAAGTATTTCTCCACACGATCCACAATACCATCGGCCGTCTCTGGGTCTCCATGGCTTACCCACTTTTGGATGGCAGTAGGAAGAGCTCTCAAAAACCGATCCATTACAACACGTTCCACAATCTTTGGGGCGGACAAAGTCTCTGGCTGTAGCCACTTTCTGCTCAGGTGAATGAGATCATACATTTGAGACCTGGGGGGTTTTCCAAGCTGGAAAGTCCAGTTATGCACACGCTGAGCCCGGACAGCCTGGGTGACACCCAGCCTTGCCAATATTTCAGCTTTTAGCATCACATAGTCTTTTGCTTGGTTAGGCTCTAGGTCATAGTAAGCTTTCTGCGATTCACCAGTTAACAGAGGAGCCACCAGTCCAGCCCACTGCTCCTCAGGCCACTTTTCTCTTTCAGCGGTCCTTTCAAATGTGGTCAAAAATACCTCTGGATCATCCTCTCCAGTCATTTTTGTCAATAAACGACTCACCCCAAAGGACGCGGTATTAGTGGGACGGCTTTCCTCACTGGTCTGCGGACGTTGCTGCATTGCTGCTTCCATCTGTTGTTGTAGTCTCTGCTCTTGCTTCTGCAACAGGTCTATGAAGCGGGCCTCAGATTGCTGCTGGGCTTGTTGCTGAGCCTCCAGACTCTGTTGCAAAGTTGCGTTTGTCTGCTGCTGGGCTGCAAGGCTCTGTTGATGAGCTTGCTGCTGGGCTGCGAAGTTCTGTTGTTGAGCTGCAAGGCTCTTTTGCAAACCTGCATTTGTCTGCTGTTGATTGGCATTTGCTAGAGCCAGCTGCTTCAGTATCTCCTCCATGCTGGCTTAAAAAAAAAACTGCCACTGGTTCTCCACCAACTGTGAGGGGGTTAGCTCGGCAGCGGGTGTGTGTGACCCCCGAGATGGGCTCCCCACACAAAAACAGGCCCAGCAAACGGAGGTTGTGGTTTTCAAAATCAAAAAGGTGCGGTTTATTTTCTATTTACAGTGACAAAACACAGCAAAGCAAAAGAAACATAAACAAAATAAATCCTGGTCAACTTGACCTCTGACTAAACATACAGGTTTCCTAACTAACAACTGGGATCAGCCTAGTGCTGTCCTAGTCCCTAAGTCCCTGGTTTTAAATGTCCAAGCAAATAGCCACACAGGCTTTGTCTCACCGCACAGGGGTTCACTCTCCCTAGACAGTCCACACAGGTCTGGGTCCAGGCATGAGCTAACATCTAATGAAGCTGGGAGTTCTTATAGAGGCCTAAATGAGCTGACAAGCTTCAGCTGGTCTCATCAACTCCCTGTCTGCACGACGCCCCACACTCTCCCTAGAGGTATGAGTCATCCATGAGCCTACTAGCCTCAGCTGGGCTTATACAACTCTCCACCTAGTTGTATAAGTCGGCGTAAAGCCTGAATCTGGGCGAAATATATCTACCCCCCTGGATGCAACCAGGTGACTTTACCTTCCTGCTGTCACAGTGGTTAAAGAAAAAATAACAGGTCTGTGAGAGCCGTAATTCCTACTGGTTGGTAGGTGATTAAATACTTATGTCATGCAATAAAATCATACAATGTGATTTTCTAGATTTTTGCTTTAGATTCCTCCTCTCACAGTTGAAGAGTACCTATGATAAAAATTACAGACCTCTACATGCTTTGTAAGTAGGAAAACCTGCAAAATGGACAGTGTATCAAATACTTGTTCTCCCCACTGTATATGATGGATGAAAGGTGCTGATGCCTTAGCCTCCATCCTCACGTGAGTGAGCTCACCATCCCCTGTCTTTGACTGAAGTCTCCCCCCTCCCTCCCTTCTCTCTCCTGCCTCTGAGCGTGTGAGTACACTAAAGTAAGGGGGACCCAGATGTAAGGGGTGCTCTGCGAACTCTGATGTAAGAGGGTTTTGGGAACCCTGATTTAACAGGGAATGCTGGGAACTCTGATGTAAGTGGGGGCTTTGGTGAGTAGTGTTCTGTCTCAAGGACATTCAGCTAAACCATTCTTATCCCATAAACATGATACCATATTTCTTTGATCGCAGTTTATTGGAACAAGCTAGGTGAAACTACAAATAACAAAAATAAACCTTGATAAGTACAATATCCCATACATTTAGCATACATTGCAGAGACAAAGATACACAGTACAATATGAGACAGTAAAAACTTACTTTTTAAGTTCTCTTAGGGTTGATGGTAAGAGATTGAAATAAGACATATCCTGCTTCCTGCAGTGTCTTGAAAAGCATGGTGAATGTGTCTCTTCCTGTGAGATTTTACCCAGAATACTTTGCTTTCTAATCACTTCCTGGGTTATACATTAATGCATTTAATAATAAACAAACTGAAACAATACCAAAAAGGGACGCTAGATGGCGCCTATGCTCTGCAAATGATTTCCATAGAAATTACAACATTAATGTCATTTTAATCAACACAAATGCAGATAATCAGAATATAGACATCTGATGGACAGAACACTCCCCGCCTAACGTCAAGTGACGTCACTAACAGAGTCCTCCGTAGAAAGTAACAGAACAAGTTCAGTCACTGGTCTTAAGAACACTTTGGCCTCATTCTGTTGAAAGGTCTTGACCTCGACCTTACGGACAAGATTATCTTTGCTTGGCAGTACTTTGGTGACTAGACCTAAAGGCCACATATTCCTTAGTGTCTGGCTCCACTTCCTCCTTAGTTGTAGAGTAGATGTGTATTGCTCCTTCCACCGACTCCAGAAGGTATTGGCAAGGGTTTGAACTTGTCTCCATTGATGTTTGTAAAGGTCCTTCTCACAAAACTCTCCAGCTGGAGTACCTACAAGACCAGTCTTTTGCGTGAGCAACATGGTAGGTGTGAGAACCATTGGATCAAGTTTCTTTAAAAAACTGTCTTTAGGAACAGGTTTGTGGTTGACAATACAATCGATCTCTTTGGCAAGGACTTCTCTCTGTACAACAGATATTAACCAATTTTTAGATTGTTCTAGGTCAGTTGCTGAGTAGACTTTCCTACAGTGGTGCCAACCTCTGCAATTGACATGAATTGGTGGTTGTTTTTTGTAAGACTGAGCTATGTGGATTAAGCAAGTGATAGCTCTAACTAGTGACCTCCAGGTGGAGAACCTGCTGAAACGGTGGGTTTTAAACTGGTTGAGAGAAGTTGTTGTGACTGCAGTATAAACCTAGGGGGGAATTTCCTGATCCCTGTCTGCATCTATTAGGTCAAACTTGGTGAGGTCATTAGTGTTACAGTCAGGACTGCATAGAAAGGTGGGACCTGTGAACCACAAAGTACTTTTGAGGCGACTGGCCGTTACATATCTGGTCGCTAGGTCTGCAGGATTATAGTCTGTAGGCACAAAATGCCATTGCTCTGGGCGGGTGGACCTCCTTATCCTCACCACTCTATTATTGACATAGACGTAGAAAAGCCTAGTTTCATTATGGATGTAGCCCAGAACTACTTTACTGTCTGTGTAGAACTCAGCTTCTTGGATTTATAGGTTTGTCTCTGTTGCTATTAGTTCAGCTAGCTCTGTAGCCAATACTGCAGCACAAAGTTCTAGCCTGGGTATGGTGTGTTCAGGCAGTGGTGCAAGTTTTGCTTTTCCCATTACAAACCCTATGTGGCATTGTTCCTTAGTGTCTATGGTTTTCGGGTAAGCTACAGCAGCAATTGCTTTAACAGAAGCATCCGCAAACACACAAAGTCTTTGCATCTGAACATCTGCAGATGACATAGGAGCATATGGGCGTGGAATTTTAAGATTGGATAGCGCTGTTAGTGAGTCCTTCCACTCTAGCCATAGGTTCTTCCTGTCGGCGGGGAGAGGGTGGTCCCAATCTAACGACTCACAGGTTAAGTCTCTGAGTAGTGCCTTACCCTGGATGGTGACAGGTGCTGCAAAGCCTAAAGGATCATACAGGCTGTTTATGGTAGACAGGACACCTCTACGGGTAAAGGTTTTTTCTTCTGTGTTTACTTGGAAAGTAAAGGTGTCAGATCTTAAGTCCCAAAGCAAACCAAGGCTGCATTGTATGGGAAGTGAGTCTGTGCCTAGATCTAAGTCTTTTAACTCGTTGGAATGATCTTGGACAGGAAAGGCTTCTAAAACTTCTCTACTGTTGGAAGCAATCTTGTGGAGCCTTAAGTTGGAACACGCAAGCATTGCCTGAGTTCTTTTGAGGAGACTGATTGCGGCTTCATTTGTGGGTAGTGATTTCAAGCAATCGTCCACATAGAAATCCTTGTCCACAAATTGTCTGACATCTGACCCATACTCTGGCTCTGCCACTCTAGCAGAGTGTCTGAAGCCATATATAGCAACTGCAGGGGAAGGGCTGTTGCCAAATATGTGCACCTTCATGTGGTATTCTGTGATGTCTCCAGAGGGGTTGTTGTCCCTGAACCAGAGAAACTTCAGAAAGTTTTGGTGTTCTTCTTTAACAAGAAAACAATAGAACATTTGTTGTATGTCTGCCATGAATGCGACTGAATTCTTGCGCAAGCTGAGAAGTACTCCTAATAGTCTGTTGTTCAGGTCAGGGCCAGAGAGAAGGACATCATTTAGAGAGACACCCTCATGCTTGGCGCTGGAATCAAACACCACTCTAATCTTCCCTGGCTTCTTAGGGTGATAGACCCCGAATATGGGTAAGTACCAAGATTCTTCTGAGTCTTTGAGGTTTCTGGCTATCTCAGCTATCCATGAAAGAAAATAAATGCTCTCTCATCTCTGGTTTCCTTTGAAGATTGTGTCTTAGTGAAGTGAGGCATTTATATGCTAGTTCTCTGTTGTTAGGCAAACGTTGTCTTTATGGCCTAAAGGGAAGGGGTGCTACCCAGTTATTAGTTACATCTTTCTCCATACTGCTTTCCATAACTTCTAGGAAGATCCTATCCTCAATGGACATTGCTACCTGGTGGTCCTCATTTGTTCTCCTGAACACTGAGCGTCCTAAGTCGCTTTGGTCATCGTCATAGGTATTGCTGTCATGAAGGGGACTTAGGAAAGGAAGAGGTACAGAGTTGTTGTGAGGTAGCTCCTTTATGAGGATGTGATTTTGACAGGGTTGGAAAAGAGAAGGACGACCATTCTCGAGGGCAGCCCTCAAAATTTCCACTTGCCTGCTCACATTTTGCGAGTGGATTTTGAGGGCTGGGCGAGTGTGGGCTGCCTGGGGGCAGTCGTAGGGCAAGGGAGAGGAGAGGAGAGGAGGAGATGCTGCCGCCGCCGCATTGATCAGCGTGCGGGGAACATAACAGCTTTCATTTCAATAGCTGTGTGTTCCCCGTCTTCATATATAGCCCCTCCCCCTTGTCCGGGCACTTTGATAGACAGATCACCCGCCCCAGGATTGGGCAGGTGATCTGCCTATCAAAGTGCTGGGAAAAGGGGGAGGGGCTGTGACGGCATGCGTGGCGTGGAACACACAGCTATTGAAATGAAAGCTGTTACGTTCCCCGCGCGCTGATCAATGCGGCGGCGGCAGCAGCTCCTCCTCCTCTCCTCTCTCTTGCTGCACGACCCCCCCCCACGCTGATCAACTAGACATCGGCGGCGGTGGCAGGGGGGCTCTCTCTTACACAGGTAGGTCACTGGGGACCTACACATAACTGCATTTGGGGACATGGCTGCATTTCAGGACATATGGCTGCATTTGGGGACATGGCTGCATTTCAGGACATATGGCTGCATTTCAGGACATATGGCTGCATTTGGGGACAAGGCTGCATTTGGGGACATATGGCTGAATTTGGGGACATATGGCTGCATTTGGGGACATATGGCTGCATTTGGGGACACATGGCTACACATGACTGCATTTGGGGACACAAGGCTGCATTTGGGGACACATGGCTGCATTTGGGGACACATGGCTACACATGACTGCATTTGGGGACACAGGGCTGCATTTGGGGACACATGGCTACACATGACTGCATTTGGGGACACATGGCTGCATTTGGGGACACATGGCTACACATGGCTGTATTTGTGGACACAAGGCTGCATTTGGGGACACATGGCTACACAAGGCTGCATTTGGGGACAGATGGCTGCATTTGGGGACAGATGGCTGCACTGGCGGACACAGGCTGTATTGGCGGACACGGGCAGGCTGCAGTTTTGGACAAAGTTGTTGTTAATATTTATTTTTATAACTTAATTCTGCATAAAACATTTAAGTGTCATTTCATGAGATAATTTGAGGGCGTGTTTAGGTGCGGGATTAGGGGCAGGGCATGGTAGGGGTTGGGCCCAGCAACTGGTGGCGAGTAACCCTTGAGGTCTGGCTAGTAGCTCAGGATTTGAAATTTTCAGCCCTGGGTACTAGTGAGCAGATTATTAACAGATGCCGGTTTGTGTGCACCTCTCAGGCAAACATCACCTATAATGACCCACCCAAGATCCAGTTTTTGGGCATATGGAG
Organism: Rana muscosa; assembly: GCA_029206835.1. Classification (NCBI taxonomy): domain Eukaryota; kingdom Metazoa; phylum Chordata; class Amphibia; order Anura; family Ranidae; genus Rana; species Rana muscosa. The sequence continues at coordinate 540,829,367 of CM055117.1, read as the reverse complement.
CATTTTTAGGACCGTTGATCAGTTTCCTTACTTTGTGGACTTGCAAGATATCCCTCCCTAGGAGTAAGATTAGCTGAGGCTGATCATCATGTTCTGGTATGAGATGTGCTATGTGCTTCAAGTGGGTCTGGTGGGCTGCTGCGTCTGGTGTGGGAATCTCTGATCTGTTATCTGGCATCTGGTTGCACTCTGTTATGGTCAGTAAGGGTAGGCATGTCTTACCATCCTTAGATTCAATTTGTAGGCCGTCAGCTCTTCTCCCCGCCGTTTCCACTGTACCTGCACAAGTCCTAAGGGAGTAAGGGCTGCTGGGGCTTTTAAGGTTTAGAATGTCAAAAAACACAGGTCTAGCTAGTGACTTATTACTCTGATCATCCAAGATGATGTAGAGCTTGACTGCTTTGTCTCTGCGTCCCTTCGGGTAAACTTTCACTAGACAGATTTTAGAGCAGGATCTGCCACCTGTACTTCCTTTGCAGACTTCAGTGCACTGTGAAGTGATTGCTGTGGCATCTGTACTAGAGTCTTTGGTCTCCCTGCCTTGCTCCTTGTCACCATGGACAGGTGGGTAGGTTCTTGGAGTAGGCCTTGGGTGTAAAGCTGTGTTGTGTTCTGTGCTGTCACACTCTGTACATTTAACACTGACCTTACAGTCCTTGGCGAAGTGTGTGGATGAAGAGCAGCACTTGTAACAGATGTTGTTCTCTTTGAGGAAAGCTTTGCGATCCTGGATGGTCTTTGTCCTGAAGGCTCTGCATTTCAGAAGAGGATGTGGCATCTGATGTAGAGGGCAGAACTTAGTAGGGTCGTTGTCTTGATCCTCTGGCTGAGACTGCAAATCTGTGAGAAGAAATTTTAGTTTTGTGCACTGCTACTGGAGCTCTGTGTTGCTTAGGGCCAGAAGAAGTGGTGTAAGACACTGGAAAAATGAAGCTGGGGTCATCTTTCGTTCCTGCTTGTCTGTCTACAAAGTCCACAAACTCACTAAAGGGTGGAAAGGGCACATTGTGTTTCAGTTTGTAGTTACAGCCATGAGCAATCCATCTTTTGTGTAACTCATAAGGAAGTTTTTGTGCTAAGGAGATAATACCTCTAGCAGAGTCAAGATAAGAAAGGCCAGGTAAGTCTCCTTCTGCTTTAGCAACTTGTAACTCCATACATAGGTCACTGAATTCTCTGAGTCTTTGGTAACCTCTGCTAGGTATTTTTGGGAAGTCCTCTATCCTTTTAAGCAGTGTACTCTCTATAGCCTCTGGTGAGCCATAACATCTATCCAGTCTGTTCCAGATGTTTGTAAGGCCTATCTCAGGGTGGTTTATATTAATGTCTCTGATCCTTTTGGCGTGTTCAGCAGAATCATTGCCAAGCCACTTTACGAGGAGTTCTATCTGTTGCCTGCAGGATAGATCTAAACCTTGAATGACACTTTGGAAAGAGGATCGCCACGCTCTGTAGTGTTGAGGGCGATCACTAAATTTGACAAGTCCTTGGGTAACTAGCTCACGTTTGGCCAGGAACTTGGCAAAGTCTACAGTAGCCTGATTGGCATTGGGGTAGGCTGCTGGTGTATTGTGGTGTGGTGTATAGGCGTACCTGGTAGAAGTCTCTTCTTTAAGCTCTCTGGGTTCAAACTTGCATAAGGTTGGCAGTTCGTACCGACTCGTTGCATACACCTTTGGAGTAAAGACAGGTGTTTGATGTTTGTATAAAGGCTGGGTATCTTGTAGAGTAGAAGGTTTGGTTGGGACTGCAACGTCTGGAACTCTGTTAGATTTTTCTTGCTTGTAGCACTGGGATCCAGGTCGGCTTGTTGCTGCTTTATTTGATGAGACTCACTGACATTATGTTTAATTTCTTGTTGTAGGATGCTGCTTTGGTAACAGTGTTGGTAGACATAATCTGAAGTGCGTTGCAAGGAATTTTGTTGGTCCATCTCTAGGCCCGGTATGCTGCTACTTGCTCTTGGCTCATCGTAGACGGCTGCTTCTAAAGCTTCTGCTTCTGCAATGGCGTGGGGAGCGTCTCGGTCCACTGCCAGCTTCTCCATGTTAGCTTCTAAGATAGCTTGATGCAATTTTAGAGATGCTTCCTGCTGGGCTAGCTCGTCCTCCAGGCATATTCTTTGTTGTTCCTGTCTCACCTTTTCTGCTTCCAGGCGTATTCTTTACTTCTTTCTCTCTTGTTCCTGTCTCACCCTTTCTGCATCAAGGTGGGCCTTTTCTGTTTTCATCTGTAGCTCTTGGTCTGCGAATGCGGCCCTGGCTCTTGCTGCTTCAGCTTTTGATCGGGCGATAGCTGCTGCATTTGCGACAGATGACCTAGATGAGCTTGCTCATGACCGTGTTTTGTAAGATGTTCCACTGTGAGACATGGCTGCTGGGAAGAAGCTGTCTTGCTGTATAGAGACCGTTAGTGTCGGTGCTACTTGACAGGGCGCGTCTCTGTGTAGGTTGGCTGCTTGCTTTGCCTCCCACAGACCTGTTTCTTTAAGGCTTCTGACTGTATGGTAACTGCGTAGCCCCAGGCTGTACAGACTTCCGAAGTCAGCTTATCTTCCCTTCAGAGGTCAGCTTGAAAATGTCACTGTTCTGTCTCAAGGACATTCAGCTAAACCATTCTTATCCCATAAACATGATACCATATTTCTTCGATCGCAGTTTATTGGAACAAGCTAGGTGAAACTACAAATAACAAGAATAAACCTTGATAAGTACATAATCCCATACATTTAGCATAAATTGCAGAGACAAAGATACACAGTACAATATGAGACAGTAAAAACTTACTTTTTAAGTTCTCTAAGGGTTGATGGTAAGAGATTGAAATAAGACATATCCTGTTTCCTGCAGTGTCTTGAAAAGCATGGTGCATGTGTCTCTTCCTGTGAGATTTTACCCAGAATACTTTGCTTTCTAATCACTTCCTGGGTTATACATTAATGCATTTAATAATGAACAAACTGAAACAATACCAACAAGGGACACTAGATGGAGCCTACACTCTGCAAATGATTTCCATAGAAATTACAACATTAATGCCATTTTAATCAACACAAATGCAGATAATCAGAATATAGACATCTGATGGACAGAACAAGTAGAGACCTTCTTACATCAGAGTTCTCCTTTACACCAGAGTCCACAGGGTTCAACTTAAAGTGGTTGTAAACCCTAGAAAAAAAACCCCTACATGACAAAGGCATAATGAGCTAGTATGCATAGCATACTAGCTCAATATGAATTATTTACCTTACATCGAAGCCCCCGCAGCAGTCCTCGTACCCCCCTCCGGCCGGCAACATCTCTCCCGGGGGTAACTTCTGGGTATTGCGTCTCCGGCGCTGTGATTGGTAACAGCACTCACTCATACGTGCCATTGCTTCAGTTTGCTCCAGTGCGCATAATATAGGCTTACCTGTAGCATAAAGTGGTCTTGTAAGGGTTTACAACCACATTAAAAAAAAAGTTGTGTCCTTTCTAAAAAAATTGGGTTTAGCTTGAAGAAAAGGTGACAACCCTGTGTGCCATAAGGTAAGCCTCTGTAACTTCTTATCAGGTTTCCATTCCTATCACTTGAGGCTGCAGATTTTGCAGCAGATATAGATATGGAGACTTTTGTTGAGTCGGAGGAGAGATGGAAAGGGAGGAGTGAGGAGGAGTTCAGATCTCTTGCCACTTATCAGCATAATTTATGTGATACTCCCACTAAGCTTGGTTATGAAGCATTATGCGGGTTCAATTCACAGAAATGTAGCACAATACAGCACAGTGAATACAGGGGGTACACTACAAACGCTATAGCCCACCTCACTGAAATTCACTGTAATGTACCACATCACAGCAATACATATATATATATATATATATATATATATATATTGTGACAGCAGGAAGGTAAAGTCACCTGGTTGCATCCAGGGGGGTAGATATATTTCTCCCAGATTCAGGCTTTATGCTGACTTATACAACTAGGGTGGAGAGTTGTATAAGCCCAGCTGAGGCTAGTAGGCTCATGGATGACTCATACCTCTAGGGAGAGTGTGGGGCGTCGTACAGACAGGGAGTTGATGAGGCCAGCTGAAGCTTGTCAGCTCATTTAGGCCTCTATAAGAACTCCCAGATTCATTAGGTGTTAGCTCATGCCTGGACCCAGACCTGTGTGGACTGTCTAGGGAGAGTGAACCCCTGTGCGGTGAGACAAAGCCTGTGTGGCTATTTGCTTGGACATTTAAAACCAGGGACTTAGGGACTAGGACAGCACTAGGCTGATCCCAGTTGTTAGTTAGGAAACCTGTATGTTTAGTCAGAGGTCAAGTTGACCAGGATTTATTTTGTTTATATGTTTCTTTTGGCTTTGCTGTGTTTTGTCACTGTAAATAGAAAATAAACCGCACTTTTTTTTGATTTTGAAAACCACAACCTCCGTTTGCTGGGCCTGTTTTTGTGTGGGGAGCCCATCCCGGGGGTCACACACACCCGCTGCCGAGCTAACCCCCTCACAGTTGGTGGAGAACCAGTGGCAGTTTTTTTTAAGCCAGCATGGAGGAGATACTGAAGCAGCTGGCTCTAGCAAATGCCAATCAACAGCAGACAAATGCAGGTTTGCAAAAGAGCCTTGCAGCTCAACAACAGAACTTCGCAGCCCAGCAGCAAGCTCATCAACAGAGCCTTGCAGCCCAGCAGCAAGCTCACCAACAGAGTCTGGAAGCTCAGCAACAAGCCCAGCAGCAATCTGAGGCCCGCTTCATAGACCTGTTACAGAAGCAAGAGCAGAGACTACAACAAATGGAAGCAGTAATGCAGCAACGTCCGCAGACCAGTGAGGAAAGCCGTCCCACTAATACCGCGTCCTTTGGGGTGAGTCGTTTATTGACAAAAATGACTGGAGAGGATGATCCAGAGGTATTTTTGACCACATTTGAAAGGACTGCTGAAAGAGAAAAGTGGCCTGAGGAGCAGTGGGCTGGACTGGTGGCTCCTCTGTTAACTGGTGAATCGCAGAAGGCTTACTATGACCTAGAGCCTGACCAAGCAAAAGACTATGTGATGCTAAAAGCTGAGATATTGGCAAGGCTGGGTGTCACCCAGGCTGTCCGGGCTCAGCGTGTGCATAACTGGACTTTCCAGCTTGGAAAACCCCCCAGGTCTCAAATGTATGATCTCATTCACCTGAGCAGAAAGTGGCTACAGCCAGAGACTTTGTCCGCACCAAAGATTGTGGAACGTGTTGTAATGGATCGGTTTTTGAGAGCTCTTCCTACTGCCATCCAAAACTGGGTAAGCCATGGAGACCCAGAGACGGCCGATGGTCTTGTGGATCGTGTGGAGAAATACTTGGCTACAGAGAACCTGACGGCCTCTTCCAGAGACACTCGGACTTTCCACCCTAAGACCAGACCATCCCCAGGGGCGGATAAGAGGATTCCAAGGGGTAAGGGTGGAGAGAGTGAGAGGGTGGGAGCTCTACCCCAAGTTTGGCGAGAACAGCCTGGGAAATCAGCGGCTCAAGAGGCGGCAAGAAGGATCGTTTGCTACCGCTGCCGGCAAGCGGGACATATTGCAGCCAATTGCCCGGTTGTGGAGGAACCCATGCAGTGTGACTTTCTGACGGGCAGACGTCAGTCGCTGTGTGCGACAGTCGCATGCACTGCCATTCGAGGAATTGAGAAACATTTATGCAAAATGCGTGTTAATGGTAGAAATGTTGTGGTATTGCTGGATTCAGGTAGCCTTGTGACCCTGATAAAGGCTGAGTTAGTTAAAACAGAGGTCTCTGGGAATAGCAAGGTAGCTGTTATTTGTGTGCATGGGGACACCCGAGAGTATCCAGTGACTACAGTGTGTTTCGAGACCCCCAAAGGTACCCTCTCTCATCCAGTGGGCTTAGTATCTCAGTTACCGTATGACGCCATTGTGGGAAGGGATTTTCCGAAGTTCTGGGAACTGTGGGATGATCCTGAGCCCCCCACTGGTGCCCCTATGTACCAGGAATGTGATAGCCAGAACTCCCCTGAGAGTGGTGAGGACTCTCCGGAATTTCCCTTATCAGTATTGGCAGGGGAGACTCAAGAAACTGGAGAGGAGCCCACCTCCTCAGACGAAAACCTACCGTCTGTGGAGTTTTCTGATCTTGAGGTTCACAGGGAAAACTTTGCCACAGAACAGTTGAAAGACCCCGCCCTAATAAAGGCACGCGAAAACGTAGTGAAAATAGATGGCGAGTTAGTGAACCCAGATAATACCTGCACTTACCCATACTTCAGCGTAGAGAAGGACCTACTGTATCGGGTGGCAAAAAGGGCAGAAGAAACCGTTGAGCAGCTTGTGGTGCCCAAACCTTACAGGAAGTTGGTGTTGGAGTTGGCCCATGGGCACATTCTTGGAGGTCATCTGGGGACAGAGAAAACCCGAGAGAGGGTATTACAGAGATTCTATTGGCCGGGGGTGATGAAGGACATAGAAAATTATTGTTCCTCCTGCCCTGTGTGTCAGAGGTCGGCCCCGATGCCACATTTCCGTAGCCCGCTGGTCCCTCTACCCATCATTGAGGTCCCGTTTGAGAGGATCGCCATGGATTTGGTAGGTCCTATAATCAAGTCCGCTAGGGGGCACCAGTACATATTAGTTATAATGGACTATGCCACCCGTTATCCAGAAGCGATCCCTCTCCGAAATACCTCGGCCAAAACCATAGCCAAAGAGCTATCTCTTGTGTTTAGCCGGGTGGGTATTTGTAAAGAACTGCTTACGGACCAAGGTACACCCTTTATGTCCCGGGTTATGAAGGAGCTGTGTAAATTGTTCAAAGTGACGCAATTACGTACATCTGTGTATCACCCCCAAACCGATGGGCTGGTTGAAAGATTCAACAAAACCCTAAAACAAATGTTGAAGAAAGTGGTGGATAGAGATGGAAAGGATTGGGACTGTCTACTTCCTTATCTGATGTTTGCTATTAGGGAGGTGCCCCAATCCTCTACGGGATTCTCCCCCTTTGAGTTACTGTATGGGAGACACCCAAGAGGGCTGTTGGATATTGCCAAGGAAACTTGGGAAAGTGAGAGTTCTCCCCACAGGAGTGTGATTGAGCATGTCGCCCTGATGCAAGACCGAATTGCACAGGTAATGCCCATCGTGAAGGAACATTTGGCCCAAGCGCAGTTAGCACAGCAGAGAGTGTACAACCGTGGAGCCAAGACCCGTACCTTTTCCCCGGGGGATAGGATACTGGTACTTGTCCCTACGGTTGAAAGTAAATTCCTTGCCAAATGGCAAGGCCCCTACGAGATAATGGAAAAAGTGAGTGAAGTGAATTACAAGGTCAGACAACCAGGAAGGCGAAAGCCCGAACAGATCTATCACGTTAATCTGTTGAAAGCCTGGAGGGATAGAGAGTCCCTAGTCGCAGACACTTGGTCACCAGCTCAAACTGGTTGCGTGATTCCTGAGGTTGGAATAGCAGCCACCTTGTCACAACCCCAACAACAGGAGGTTAAGGAGTTTGTGCTTCGCAACAAGGAGGTATTCTCTGAGCTGCCGGGACAAACATTTGGGGTAGAGCATGACATCATTACCCCGCCCGGTGAAAGGGTGAAGTTAAAACCCTATCGGATCCCAGAGGCCCGACGGGAGGCAATACGGGAGGAAGTACAGAAAATGCTGAACTTAGGGGTGATAGAGGAGTCCCAAAGTGATTGGTCTAGTCCCATTGTGTTGGTGCCTAAACCGGATGGGAGCTGGCGATTTTGTAACGATTTTCGTCAGTTGAACAAAGTTACAAAATTTGACACCTACCCCATGCCACGTATAGATGAGTTGATCGACCGGCTGGGAACAGCCCGATACATGACGACTCTTGACCTCACAAAAGGGTATTGGCAAATTCCCCTGGCCAAGTCGGCCAAAGAGAAAACCGCATTTGTAACCCCAGACGGGGCGTTCCAATATAAGAGAATGCCGTTCGGGTTACAGAATGCGCCGGCCACATTCCAGCGGAAAATGGACCAGATACTGAGGCCCCATCGGAAGTATGCTGCGGCTTACCTGGATGACGTAATTGTCCATAGCACAGATTGGGCCTCACATCTGCCAAAAGTGCAAGCAGTCCTAGACTCTATCCGGGAAGCGGGGTTTACGGCTAACCCCAAGAAGTGTACCATTGGGCAGGAGGAGGCCAAATATCTTGGGTACACCATTGGGAGGGGAGTAATAAAACCCCAACTCAACAAAGTCGAGGCCATCCAGAGTTGGCCACGTCCCAACAGCAAGAAGCAGGTACGAGCCTTTCTGGGAATCGCTGGGTATTATCGGCGATTCATTCCCCACTTTGCTTCTAAGGCTGTGCCCCTAACCAACCTAACGAAGGGGAAAGGGTCGGTCATGATTAAATGGACCCCCGAGGCTGAGGCAGCATTCCAATTCTTGAAACAAGCCTTATGTAGCCAGCCAGTGTTGTACTCACCCGACTTCTCTAAAGACTTTGTCGTACAAAGTGATGCGTCAGATGTGGGGTTAGGAGCAGTATTGTCCCAGGTCTGGAACGGGGAAGAGCACCCAGTCATTTACCTCAGCAGGAAGTTGAAGTCCCATGAGGTAAATTACGCCACGGTTGAAAAGGAGTGTTTAGCGGTGAAGTGGGCTCTAGATTCCCTTCGGTACTATCTGCTAGGTAGGCACTTTGACATGGTTACGGATCACGCTCCGTTAAAGTGGATGGCTCAAAACAAGGAGACAAATAGAAGAGTGAATAGGTGGTTCCTGGCCCTACAGGAATTCAACTTCACAGTAAAGCATCGCCCTGGCGTTCAAATGGGGAATGTGGATGCTTTGTCTCGAGTACATGAATGCCTGATTGCTGGTGTTCCAACCCCGAGGTTAAAACAAGAGGGGGGGGTATGTGACAGCAGGAAGGTAAAGTCACCTGGTTGCATCCAGGGGGGTAGATATATTTCTCCCAGATTCAGGCTTTATGCTGACTTATACAACTAGGGTGGAGAGTTGTATAAGCCCAGCTGAGGCTAGTAGGCTCATGGATGACTCATACCTCTAGGGAGAGTGTGGGGCGTCGTACAGACAGGGAGTTGATGAGGCCAGCTGAAGCTTGTCAGCTCATTTAGGCCTCTATAAGAACTCCCAGATTCATTAGGTGTTAGCTCATGCCTGGACCCAGACCTGTGTGGACTGTCTAGGGAGAGTGAACCCCTGTGCGGTGAGACAAAGCCTGTGTGGCTATTTGCTTGGACATTTAAAACCAGGGACTTAGGGACTAGGACAGCACTAGGCTGATCCCAGTTGTTAGTTAGGAAACCTGTATGTTTAGTCAGAGGTCAAGTTGACCAGGATTTATTTTGTTTATATGTTTCTTTTGGCTTTGCTGTGTTTTGTCACTGTAAATAGAAAATAAACCGCACCTTTTTTTTGATTTTGAAAACCACAACCTCCGTTTGCTGGGCCTGTTTTTGTGTGGGGAGCCCATCCCGGGGGTCACACACACCCGCTGCCGAGCTAACCCCCTCACAATATATATATATATATGTAGCGCCCTGTTCCTGAAGAATAGGGGCCATCTCAAAATTTTGGTGATATCTGAGCTGTAAATAGCTCAGAGTGATTGTGTAAAGTGATTTTACTTCTGTTCCAATTTGACTGTGTTGTGCACATTTCTCACTGTTGCCAGTAGGTGTCGCTGTCACCACGGCCCAGTGTGAGAAATACAGCAAGCCAAGTGCATTGACTGTTCTTTCCCAGAAATAGCCCAGTGGGAGTGTTCTTACTGCTGTGCATTCTGGGAGAGGATATTTAAGGGACAGTTGCCATGTTTTCAGTCTTTTCTATCCATGGGCCTGCTGGCTCTCTGACCTCATGGCCCCCCTGGCCTAAGGTATGTGGCTATTGCTTCTTTCTACCTCGGGCCCTGCTGGCTCAAGGCTGTGCTACTACGATTAGGCCCAGAAGTCTGTCTGGGGACTACTTAACTGAAGGTGATCCTCTGCTGTCTTGCCTGCGCGGAAGAAGCCACTCAAACGGAGAAGATTCCAGGGGAGGACCTTGCTGGAGAGAACCGAGCTGAAGGCTGGTTTCTCAGGAAGGGCCTGGTGACTTGTTTGGAGGATGCACCCAAGTTAACCTACCTCACAGTACTGCCAGAGGGATTAAAGGTTCTGGTACTGTGCAGCTGACCTACAACTAACTGACTGCTGGTTACACAATACTGTGGCAGAGGATTATCCAGGAGTTCCACTTATCGCTAAGTCTGTGGCAGAGACTTCTCCGTGCTTCATACCGGCTGCTAGGTAGGTGTGAGAGGCCTATCCGGTTGTCGCAAGATTCAGAGACAGAAAGCTGTTGTCATCTGGATCCAAGAATCTCATCAGTGATCTGCATTAAGGTATCTGAACTTCCCCTAACCCTCTATCCTTTTACTACGGAGAGTTCCTTTAATAAAGCATTGGAAAAAGACTGAAGTGCACATCTATCTCATCTCCTAACATAGACTCTTAGTTCTGGGACGGTGAAAGGTGGGGTAAAGGCAGGACCCAAATTTAATCCAGCAGCCCTCTAGGGGGTATGGCTATATTATATATATATATATATATATATATATATATATACACATATATATATATATATATATATATATATATATATATATATATATATTGTAATGTTTGGGGGTTGTTAGCTCAAGTGTAGCACCCGCTAGCGAGAACAGTCCCACACAAATGTTTCCTTTTGAGGGCTTGTTGGCCCACTTTTATTAAAGAAAATCAAACAAAGTTCCAGATATGAAAACAAATGTGGTTTCCCTCGCAGGGGGTTTTCACCATCAACATAAAATAGTAGTATGTTCAGCCTCCTGGCTCACACATGCAAAAGTGCAAATAAAAATACCAAGCCACCTGGCTCTCTTCAGCAGCAGCACCACTGCTCAGGCTCCTCGCATGGAGCCCTCTAGACTCCTGTCAGCAACCTCAGACTCAGGTCTCTGGGTTTCATATCTTTTTGCGTGCACGCTTCCAAAAGCGATGTCTTTCTATTTCCCTTGGACCTACACTAACCACCTTATCAGTAGGGCGTTTACTACTCTTGGCACCTTTTTGCACCCGAGGTTGATTTCTGAGCTTTAAGGGTCCGATACCATTGAGGTTACCAAGGGCTCCCTGATTTTCCGATAGACCACCCCTTTTCCCAATTTGGAAGGGATCAGATTTTTAAACACTTGTTTAGTGATAAGCAGGGGCTCTTTTATTGGGGTGACACTGATCCCTCTCTGAGCTCTATGTACGGGCACCCCCTTACTGTCCAAACTTAGCGCCACTTGTTTCCCCATGTACATTGCATGCTTCATTCTGTCAGTTTCGTCACTAACATCCTCATAAGACTGCAGCCTTGTCCTAGTCTCCCTCTGAAGGACATACTGACTCTCTTGCCACTCTGAGGTTTCTAAGTTATGTGACACCTTGCTGCGCTTTGGGCTATTTCCTTCTGACCATTGTTTACAAGGATCCTTCTCAGATCCTAGAAGTTCCTCAAACCTCAGGAAACCTTCCCCAGAATTACCCTCCTGAACCTGTAGGGGGCCTTATTCTGCTGTACCTTTAACCTCTTCTAAGTCAGTCACACCATTTATCTCCACACATTTTTTGGGATTAGCAGCAACCGCATCACCTTGACCATCAGGTCTGCCATCATTTTTTTCACCCATGGTAACCAAACCATCAAAAATTGCCAATGCGCTGCATTTTTCATCATGGTCAAAAATATTAATGCGTTTGTCATATTTAATTTCACCCATGTTTGGCAGGGCAGTGTCTGGAGAGGAACTGCACCCAGCGGAGTGGTTGTCTACGGCAGCTTCACTGTACACAAACCCCACTGGCATGAGATCCTCTGCCAGCAACTGTCCTCACCCCTGACCATCATCGCATAAAACAACATTTGGACCTGTGACTACAATCACTTCATTTATTGCTGTGCCATCTGGCACTTCCACCAACACCAGCTCATTTGGCACGGCATCAACCATTACCACATCATTAGACCCTTTGTGGATCACAGACATGACCTCCTCTGTGCATTCGCCCTTACTTGGCGCTTCCATCTCATGAGCAACATCATCTGCAGCAGAAAGTGCACCCTTGCATATAAGTTGCTCTGCAGGTCCTTCATCTGGCAATGCAGAAATCATGTCTGCTCCACTCTTACCAACAGAGGCCTTTTCCAACAAAGCCAACAGGCTTTTTGCCCATCTGTCCCAGTCTGTTATCTCTGCGCTACCAGAGGGACAGAGTGGCATAGCAACAGACACATTGCACATGTCACTTTTATTTAAACCAGACTGTGGTAATACATTTTTAACCAGAGCAGGTTGCAATACCACACCCTCACCACCTTGCTCTGGTGGCGCTTCATTAAACGCATGAACACCTTCACATTTATCATTGCCAGACTGCAATAACCCATTTCCCTCATGAGTGTTTTCAAACATATCAGCTTTAGCATTGACCATTTTGTTATCACCATGTTCAGGTACCCTCTTATCCCTTAGAGCGGCACCATAGCTGTCCCAGGCAACCTCCGGCTCCAAAACGCAGAGCTCCCTGGGGGTTTCTAGGGACACGTCTGTAGCCTTTGTCTCAGTTGCTAGGGGAGATAGCACATCTTTAACTGCACTCACATCAACATTTTTATCTCTAGTGAGCTGCACTAGCCCATTAGCAACTGGCCCATCAACCTTAGCCAATTCAATATTAACAGTTTTAAACATCTCCATATCACATTCAAGTTTACCACTTGCCTCCCCACTGGACAGGGCACTGTAGCAAGGCAAGTCTTTTCCACACAGACATTCCATTTGGGTTCACTTCAATTCCCGTGTGCACATTCACATAGTCAATCTTTTCCATGCATTTACCAGCAACAGTCTTACCCATCACTGTACCAGGGGTTGCCATGTTCATTTGAGTACGTTGTCTATCCTTTATGGCACTTTCACTGGCCAACTCTCCCTGGTGGCCATAGGACGAAACTGCAGCAGCCATTTCTGACTCCTTAGCACCCCCTGCAGGCACAACAGGTACTTCCTCACTGTTGCCAGAGGTGACTGAAAACATTTTTAAACAAGAACCTGGGCTTGCTGACAAAGACTTTTGCCCAGTAGCCATATCTCCAGCCATGTTCCATAACCTGGGACAAGAAAACATTCCATGCCCAAGTTGACCACATTCCCGGCATGGTACATTTCTGCACATATCTTTAGTGGGACGCCGCTCCACATCTCCACTGTAGCTCCTTTCGGTTAACATTTGATCTCTCGTTGCTAAGGGAGATGGCACTCTTCCAGCTGTACTTTGCTGACTTTCCCAAATGCAGCGACTTTGCGATCCTTGGAGCATGGTTGCTTTCAACTTGCCACGATCCTCTGTCGGCAATACGTTTCTCACGTGATCCGCAGACTTGACATTACCGCCGTTGTTACGGGCAACCACATACCTCTCGAACTTCTGATCAGCCTTTTGAACACTCCTGGGACTCAAATCAGGCTTTCCAAACATTGTTGCAGACCTTTGTCTGGCCGTGTCACCTTGTATTGGAGACTGAGACAAAGGGCACTTAGAGACAACATGCCCCCACTCTCTGCATCGCAAACAGCGCTCTTGCTTCAGAGCCTTAACAGGGCTTCCCCAATTGCATCCTCTTTCAAACTTGGGCCTTTGCACATTGATAGCTGGCCTGCTTGCACTAGCGTTACTAGGGGAAACCACATGCACTTCCCCTTTAAGTGGAGTTGGTGTAGCAAAAAACAGTCTGCAATACTCTCCGGCAGGCTCAAACCCTTGCTTCATCTTCGCAGTCACTCCACCACACTTTTGCGCCGTCCAGCAAAAATGAAGCACTGTCACTTTAAAGCAAGTTGCTTTTCACTTCATGCAAGCTTTCCTCACCTGCACACACAGATTGTGCTGTCTCATGCACACAAACACAGTTCATATAACAGATGAACTTACTTTATCCAGGGACCTCCAGTTCTGCCAGCATTCGAGCCACCACTTGTAATGTTTGGGGGTTGTTAGCTCAAGTGTAGCACCCGCTAGCGAGAACAGTCCCACACAAATGTTTCATTTTGAGGGCTTGTTGGCCCACTTTTATTAAAGAAAATCAAACAAAGTTCCAGAAATGAAAACAAATGTGGTTTCCCCAAGGGGGTTTTCACCATCAACATAAAATGGTAGTATGTTCAGCCTCCTGGCTCACATATGCAAAAGTGCAAATAAAAATACCAAGTCGCCTGGCTCTCTTCAGTAGCAGCACCACTGCTCAGGCTCCTCGCATGGAGCCCTCTAGACTCCTGTCAGCAACCTCAGACTCAGGTCTCTGGGTTTCATATCTTTTTGCGTGCACGCTTGCAAAAGCGATGTCTTTCTATTTCCCTTGGACCTACACTAACCACCTTATCAGTAGGGTCAGACTCAGGTCTCTGGGTTTCACAGTGCAGCCTGCACTCTCTAGCTACTCCAGTGTACACCTGCACACTCTGGGTTCTCCCTTGCAAGCCTGGTCTCCTCGGGAGGGTGGAGCCCAGAACCATAGTCAGGTGTCTACAAATAGGCCAGCACACACCTGACCAGTCAGTGTGCTGGTAAATCTCAAAATCTGGACCCAGGACTGGGGATTTCATCCCACCCGGATCTCTAAGAAATCCCCAGGCTCCAGGTCCCAAAGTGGACTTTATTAAAGAATGAGGAAACTGAAACGCCAGTTTCCTCTGTACATTATAAACTCTCTGGAGCCCCTCAACCCGTCCAGTTGAGAATTCTGGGTCACTACACTGGTGGGGTACCACACTACCACAATATACTGTATATATATTGTGGTAGTGTGGTACCCCACCAGTGTATAAATACAGGATTCTCAACCAGGCAGGTTGAGGGGCTCCAGGGTATTTGCTTGTTTTGGCTGAAACTGCCTTTTCAATTTCCTCATGTTTTACTAAAGTCCACTTTGGGACCTGGAGCTTGGGGATTTCTTAGAGATCCGGGTGGGATGAAATCCCCAGTCCTGGATCTGGGTTTTGAGACTCAACTGCACACTGATTGTTCAGGTGTGTGTGGGCCTGATAGTAGAGTCAGGACCAGCATTCTGGGCCCCACCCTCCCGACGAGTGCAGGTGTGCACTGGGGAAGCCAGAGAGTGCATGTCTGCACACTGGAAGCCAGAGACCCAGGTCTGAGGGTCAGAGCAGTGGACCCAAGTCTGAGGATCAGAGCAGTGAGGGGCTGCTATCTAAATGGACGGTGTTGCCAAGGGAATAGTCTGTAGGAGACAGATGAAAGCCTGAAGTGGAAGGCCTGAGCAGCACTGCTGTATGTATAAGCCAGGAGGCTAAATTACATTTTGTTGATGAATAGGAGTGCTGAAACCCCTGCGAGGGAAACCTTTCATTTTGTTTTGAACTTCTTTTAATAAAAATGGGCAAACAAAGCCCTTAAAAAGAAGAACCAGCGAGTGTCGGTGTCCTTCAAGTTCTACATTTGATGCTAGTCCTTCACACGTGGTGTAGAATGCGGGCACAATCTGAGATCCCTACAATCAAGTAAGTTCATCTGTTATATGAACTGTGTTTTTGGTGCATGAGACTGCGTATTCTGTGTGTGTGCAGGTGAGGAGAACCTGCAAGCGAAAGGTAACTAGCCTTAAAGAGACAGTGCTCCAATTTGTTGCAGGTGGTGTACCTGTGAACAAAAAGTCAATTTTTTTTCTCTGCAGTGAACTGCTGCTAGCTGTGTGTGGCAGCCAGGCAAACTGCATTGCGCAGAAGTTTGTTTGATGGACTGTTGCATGCAGGTTGTGTACCTGTGAAAGGAGAAACAAACAGATTTTTTATTTTATTTTTCCTTTTCTCCGCCAAGAACTGTTACAAGTTGCTGTGTGCAAGACCGCAAGGATGGGGCTGTCAGAGATTGATAATAGACCAGACTGTGTGACTGCATAAAAGGAAACCAAACGGGTGTAGGTGAAAATATACAATTTATTATGGTGAGTGATCAACAAACAACCACCTCAAACAGAACACAGTGCAATGAATAAATCAACAGTGACTATAAACAATATATACAAATAAGGGAGATACCGGAATCGTAGTGAAAGCCAGGCCGAGGTCATACACAAGGGGATCAAGCAGATGGGTAAGGATGGGACGAGAACAGGAACAGGGAGGGGACGGATGGATAGGCTGCAGAGCAGGGATCCAGGTAACAGAAGGGACAGCTGCAGGATGGGCACAAAGAAAGGATCAGGTTAAACAGGGTGCGGGTTCAAGGTAGGGATCGGGTCGGATCAGATCAGATCAGGCAGGGTGCAGGTTGGGATAAGGTACAGGCTAAAGTCCGGGTCACAGGTCCAGGGGGTCAGGAAGAGAGATACCAGGGCAAGGAGTGTTTGCACTTGCCGGGTATATAAAGAAGTCTTGTAATCAGGCTTTAGGTCACAGCTGACCACAGGAAGTGCTGCCTGTCCCACACTGCCAGAATACCCCCGCTGGTGGACGCCGGTACTACGGCCCATGTATCATGTGTTACCACCAGCAGGTGAGATCCTCCAACAGAGATATTGGCTGTAGGAGGACACCTGCTGGCGGACACTAGCACTGCAGTCCAAAAGGACCAACAGCACCACCAGCGGGTGAAGCCTTTCCTGACAGTACCCCCCCTCAAAGGAGCGGCCTCCGGACGCTCCAACGACCTGCTGCTGGGGGAAGTTAAATAGTCACATCAAGCTGGGCAGCAGACGGGAACACCTCAGGCTGGGCAGCAGACGGGAACACCTCAGGCTGGGCAGCAGACGGGAACACCTCAGGCTGGGCAGCAGACGGGAACACCTCAGGCTGGGCAGCAGACGGGAACACCTCAGGCTGGGCAGCAGACAGGAACACCTCAGGCTGGGCAGCAGACGGGATCATCTCAGGCTGGGCAGCAGACGGGATCATCTCAGGCTGGGCAGCAGACGGGCACATCTCAGGCTGGGCAGCAGACGGGCACATCTCAGGCTGGGCAGCAGATGGGCACATCTCAGGCTGGGCAGCAGACGGGATCATCTCAGGCTGGGTAGTAGGCTCCACAGACAGGGACACGGGCATCATACCCTCAAGCCGGGAAACGGGCACCACAACCTCGAGCCGGGAAACGGGCACCACAACCTCGAGCCGGGAAATGGGCACCACAACCTCAAGCCAGGAAACGGGCACCGCAGCGGGCACCACAACCTCAGGCCGGGAAATGGGCACCACAATCTCAGGCCGGGAAACGGGCACCACAACCACAGGGTGGGAAACGGGCACCACAACTACAGGCCGGGAAATGGGCACCGGATCTTCCGACTGGGACACCGTCATCAGGACTTCAGTTTGGAAGGCAGGCACATGAACTTCAAGCTGGCAGGCTGGCACAGGAACTTCACGCAGGCAGGCTGGCACGGTCTTCAGGCTGGCAGGCTGGTACAGGGTCTTCAGGCTGGCAGGTTGGTACAGGGTCTTCAGGCTGGCAGGCTGGTACAGGGTCTTCAGGCTGGCAGGCTGATACAGGGTCTTCAGGCTGGCAGGCTGATACAGGGTCTTCAGGCTGGCAGGCTGGCACGGGAACCTCAGGCTGGCAGGTTGGCACGGGAACTTCAGGCTGGCAGGCAGGAACGGGAACCTCAGGCTGGCAGGCATGGGAACCTCAGGCTGGCAGGCTGGCACGCCCAGGCTGGCAGGCTGGCACGGGAACCCCAAGCTGGCAGGCTGGCACGGGAACCCCAAGCTGGCAGGCTGGCAAAAGAACTTCAGGCTGGCAGGCTGGTACGGGGACTTCAGGCTGGTAGACTGGCACAGGAACCTCCGGCTGGAAGGCTGGTTCTGGAACTACAGGCTGGAAGGCCGGCTCCGGAACTGCAAGCTGGAAGGCTGGCTCGGGAACTGCAGGCTGGAAGGCTGGCTCGAGAACTGCAGGCTGGAAGGCTGGCTCGAGAACTGCAGGCTGGAAGGCTGGCTCGAGGACTGCAGGCTGGAAGGCTGGTTCGAGAACTGCAGGGTGGAAGGCTGGTTCGAGAACTGCAGGCTGGAAGGCTGGCTTTAAGGCTGGCTCTGGGACTGCAGGCTGGAAGGCTGGCTCAAGAACTGCAGACTGGAAAGCTGGCTCGAGAACTGCAGGCTGGAAGGCTGGCTCGAGAACTGCAGGCTGGAAGGCTGGCTTGAAGGCTGGCTCTGGGACTGCAGGCTGGAAGGCTGGCTCTGGGACCCGCAGGCTGGAAGGCTGGCTCGGGAACCGCAGGCTGGAAGGCTGGCTCGGGAAGCGCAGGCTGGAAGGCTGGCTCGGGAAGCGCAGGCTGGAAGGCTGGCTCGGGAAACGCAGGCTGGAAGGCTGGTTTGGGAACCGCAGGCTGAAAGGCTGGTTTGGGAACCGCAGGCTGGAAGGCTGGCTTGGGAACCGCAGGCTGGAGCAGGTTGGTGGGTGTGGAGGTAGGTTGGATTGTGTGGGTTGGGAAGTACTTCGGCTTTTTCTTGGATTTAGTCGCTGCAGGTTTGCAAGTAGCGGGGGGGAATATATGAAAAGGTTGGGATTGAACAAATGGAAGAAAATGGCAGAGGTGCAGGGACAGTGGCTGGAGGAGGTTCTTGTGGATTAGCTACGGATAGGAGGGAAGAAGCAGGTGGATTGAAGGCAGGGTAGGTGCAACAGGTAGAGACGGGGTAGTAGTATTTGGGGGGCTGAACACACTGGGCGGTAGCTGGGGTTGCCATAGGCAATGGGCGGATATATTCTTGGGAAGGCAGGTGATTGATGGAGGTGCTGGGATGTTGTGGCTTGGCTGAATTCGGGAGGAGATCTGACCATGCCTGCAGCAAAGGCTGAACAAAAACTGATTCGCACACACCCTGTCTAATCAGACACTGCACAGAACTAACACATTCAGATAATACCTTCTTGGAACAGAGGGAATAATGCTCATCAAAAGAAGCTGGATCATCCTCTAATAGCCAAACCAGGGACTCAACCTGATCACCACTGACAGGGGGAGAGAAGTCATCACTTCCCTCGGGAACAAATGACAGGGCTGGTTCTACACATAAGCGGGTCACCGGCAGAACATCCTCAGGCTGCATGTAACCCTGATCCACCCAGAAATTAGCCGATCGGATAGTTTCCCTCAGCTGGTCACTCGTCCATCCCTTTAACATCTGGCGACAATATTCACCCTCCTCTGTTGCCAGCAGAGAATAGTAAAGGATCTCATCGTGATCCATATCAGCAAAAACACACCACAGGATGGTTCCTCAATGAAGTCACGTCTGATCAGGAATGGCCCTGGTATACTGTCAGAATACCCCCGCTGGTGGACGCCGGTACTACGGCCCATGTATCATGTGTTACCACCAGCAGGTGAGATCCTCCAACAGAAATATTGGCTGTAGGAGGACACCTGCTGGCGGACACTAGCACTGCAGTCCAAAGGACCAACAGCACCACCAGCGGGTGAAGCCTTTCCTGACAGGGGCGATCAAAACGCCTAAAAGAAGCAAGGATGGCTGAGATGATAGATAGAGCTCTGTGGCTGGAGGGGTTGTTACCGCCTGATCGAACCCCATACATGCCTAAACAGAGTTTTCCAAGGGAAAAGAGGGCTGCTGTTGTCCCTAGCAACCCTGGTGCAATGAATGCACAGATGACGGCTAGTGTGGAGAGTCCACCAGCGTTTGAATCTGCAGTGGATTGGTGCAAGCGACACCTGGCAGGATTGGACCAAGCTAAAGTGGAAGGCAAGCCAACCTTCCATACAAAAAGAGAGCTGCCGGATGTCCATGTTTGGGAGAGGGGTGCTTTTGCCCCTGGCAACGCTGCTGCAGTTAAACCAGCAGCTGTTGTGAAAAGTGTGAAAGTGACACAGCTTGAGACAGGGTCCAGCAGATGCAGGGTGGGAAACCCTGACAAGACATGGAACCAAGTGCACTGTTTGCGGTGCAGTGAGTGGGGGCATTCAGTCTCCAAGTGCCTTTTGTCCCTGGCTCCAGTGCAAAGCTACCTAGCAAAACAAAGGTCTGAGAAGCCTGTGTTATATGCCAGAAGAGAGGCTGATCAAAGGCCAGGACAGAGAGTGGTTGCCCATAGCAACACAGAGGAGGCCAGTCGGGCTGTCTGTGGACCATGGGGTGTACCTCCCATGGGTCGTGACAAGTGGCTTCCGGAGGAGCCAATACCGCATGTTGGAGAGAGCCAGCAAAGCTCTGCTGGGAGACTGCGATCTCCCATGGCAACGAGAGTGGAAGTTGTGCCTGGAAGGAATCATCAGGAGAGAAACGCACTGGGGAAAAGTCGTCCAGTACCATGCCTGGAATGTGGCCAGCTGGGGCGTGAAATATTGTCTTGCCCTAGATTCTGGGGTGCACCTGGAGGTAATGTTGCTGAGGAGAACTCTTTACCTGTGGGCCAAGATCCCTTTGCAAATATGTTTGCAGTCACCCCTGGCAACAAGGAGGAGTTTTCTGTGGTGTCTGCAGGGGGTGATAAACAGTGGGAGATGCCTGCTGTGATTTCATCCCATGGCCACCACAGGGAGTTGGCCAGTAAATGTGCGGCTGAGGACTGGTTCTTAAGACAACGTACTCAAATGAAGATGGTGACCTCAACTACTGTGGTGGGTAAGACTATCTTTAATGAAATGATGCCTGGAACTGCTGATTTCAGGTATAAAACTGGCTACGAGACTGTCCATGATGATGTGAGAGTGACCCCAGTGAGTGGGGCCACAGAATGCGTGCTTGAGACTGACTTTTTCATACCCAGTGGGAATGCAGGGGTTAAAGTCCAAACAGAACCTGTGTTGATGACTAAAAGTGTTGTGTCTAATGTCTGCCAGCCTCAAGTTGGCAGTGGGCTAGGACAGCCTGCAAAAACTAAAAATGCTATAAGTGTTACTGTTAATGAAAAGTTTTCTGCTGTTGGGAAAACCCCAGGTTCTTCCAGAGCAAAAGCTGTTGTCACAAATGGGTCGTTGCCTGTAGCAATTGGTGGTAAGACAGCACAGTTGTCCCCAGAAATCTCCAGGGAACTTCATGTATTAAAGTCGGGGGTTGCCATGGACAACTGTGATGTCACTCTGGTGGGACAGAGTGGAACGGTACCGTGTAATGGTAATGTGGTAGTGCAAGCTGCTAGTACTAAAAATGTGCCGGTAAATGGTGGGTTAACACAACCTGTGAAAAATGCAAAGGTGTGTGAGACTTATGAAGCGCCGCCCGAGCAAGGTGGTGGTTGTGGTGTATTGCAACCTGTGGTGCTAAAACATGGGTTACCGAAGTCTGCCATGATTTGTAATTTGGGTGATGAATCTGCAACTAAACCTGTCTGTTCTAATGTGTCTCCTTGGGCGGATGGATCAGGGCTGAGGAGCGCCGATGAATGGAGCACAGCTACAACGGATTGGGATAGTTGGGGTAAAAATCTAATGTCCCTGATAGATGAGGCTTTCATGCACAAAATTAAGGTGGACAAAGTTCATGCTGTGCCAGCAGGAGGGACGGCAGAACAGCTTATACCTGAGGGCGCGGTGGCTGCTGCAGGGGTTAACCCTTGTGAGAAATATGGACTATATAAGGGCGAGCACACAGCAGACACTTTGTCAGTAACCTACTAAAATGATGCTGACTTGGCGTGTCAAAGGGACGTTGTCACTGGTAATGTGAAACAGTTCATTGGTGCTGAACCTGAGAAGTTGGGTATGAGTCAAGCACCTGGCAGCGCTCTGGTAGAGCACCAGGCTGTGGTTGTCTCCAGCTGGGAGAAGGTTCCATTAAACCTTGCAACCTCTCACGTCTCAGCAAGTGAGTCTGTCTGCATCCCCAGTGTCAGGAAAGTCCCCAGGAAAGACTTGGTTCTGGAGCCAAGGGTATGGTTTCTAACAAAAGTATTCAAGGAGATGCTTAAACTTTGGGATGTACAGATAGTCTATACTGGGGTGTCTCCACCAGGTAGGTGGACCCCTGAGTGGCAGGTGGTACAGCACAAAGGAAGACAAGACAGAAATTGTTTATTTATGACTGTATTACTAGTGTTAAAAATCGCCTCTAGGTATGCTGATGGGTTACTTCCTGTAAAAGAGGTATATGGGAGAGGCTTTGGTGAAAAGAAAGTGTCTGAGGTTTCACCACCTAACCGCCAGGTAGAAGGCATTTCTGCTGCTATGGTCCAAGGTAGTACTGGTCAGTTGTCGGTCAAGGGCGTGTATGCTGTACCAGTGGAAGAATCACATGAGATGGAAGGGCCAAGTGTGGACCAGAAAGCAGCAGAGATCCTGACCGGGGCTCAACCGAAGGTGGTTAAAAAGACTGGGGTCGGGGGCGTGGCCGGACCTTGCTACTGAATGGACGCCTGAGTTAATAGCTCCTGCCACCTCAGGACAATTTTGCTCGTTTTCAGGAGTCCTGACACCCCAAAATCACCCCATTCTTACCTTAAAAGATGGGGACTGCCTCCAGGCAATCTTCAACCTCCAGATCGCGCTCGGCGCTCGAACAACCGGGAGGTATGAATCAGAATATACCCGAGATGTTCAGAAACAACAGGGGGAACATGGCGACGTCCCATCACGGCCACTCTCAGAGCCGCTCCCAGGCACAATCCCATCAAGCACAGGGAATACTCTGCGGCTCCCTCTCCACCGGACAACGGGGGGCGAACTCCCCGCAGGCCCCGCTGACCATACAAGACCTCCGCTCCATTGCGGCCGACATTAAGGACACCCTGTCGGCGGCCATTGCAGACCTCCGCCTGGATATCCATGACTTAAATGACAGGGTACACTCCGTAGAAACGCAGGCGGAGTACCAGGAGAAAGACATTCGCAGAGCGGCCAAACAAATAGATACTCACACCCTTCAGCTCCGGGATATGCAGCGCCATTTGGAGGACCTGGACAATAGGGGGCGCCGCCATAACTTCAGAGTGCGGGGTGTACCGGAATCCGTCGAGGGAGATCAAGTCCCCCAAACGGTAACCAAGTTGTTCAATTCCATCCTCAATAGGCCTCCGCAAACCCCGATCATCATGGAACGCATCCATCGCGCCCTGCGCCCTAAAGGCAGAGAATCCGACCCCCCAAGGGACGTGGTCTGCTGTTTAGTGGACTACACACTGAAGGAGGACATTCTCAAACAGGCGAGAGGTCAACAGTTGGTTCATGATGGGAGGCCAATACAACTGTTCCAGGACTTGTCGGGAATTACACTCCAGCATCGCCGTGCTTTGAAACCTCTGCTGACCGTTTTACAAGATAAGGGGATCAGATATAAGTGGAAATTCCCCTTTTGTTTGTCAGCCACCACCGCTTTGGGACGTACGGCACTGCTTAGGGTACCGGAAGATTTGCCCTCGTTTTGTGATGCGTTGGAAATTCCTCGTGTGGCCGTTCCGGAATGGTACGCAAATTTCCGCTATGCAGTAAGCAAACCCACCAAACTTCGGGAAGAACCCATGGAAACTCAGGCTACCAGCTACAGGAGGCGGAGATCCCCATCGGGATCCAGAGTACACGCCACTTCTCGCAACTCCCGACACGGTTCCAGCCCAACGGAATCCCCTACCTCCAGGAGAGCCCGTCGGGATCGCTAGGTACCGTACTCCCTGACCACCATGACTTGGCCCCATTAAACACGGTTTCCCTCTCTTGCACCACTTTACAACTTCCCCGAAATAACCACAGTTCTAAATGGTGTACTTTTTATTATATTTTCCGTTCACGCAATGTCTTAGGCCGCGATGGACTGCAGACCTCACTTCGTCCTGCCTAATGAAAACAGCTCCTCCAGGAGTAGTGATGAGCCGAACACCCCCGGGTTCGGTTCGCACCAGAACCCGCGAACGGACCGGAAGTTCGAACGAACATTAGAACCCTATTAAATACAATGGATGCGAACGTTCGAATTCTAAAGTGCTAATTATAACAACTATTATGCATGTTATTGTCCTAAAAAGGGTTTGGGAACCCGGGTTCTGCACCAGGGGACATGTATTAATGCAAAAAGAAGTTTTAAAAACGGTCGTTTTTCGGGAGCAGTCATTTTAATGATGCATAAAGTGAAAAAAAAAAAGTCAAATATTCCTTTAAATATCGTACCTGGGGGGTGTCTAAAGTATGCCTGTGAAGTGCCACGTGTTTCCCGTGTTTAGAACTGTCCCTGCACAAAATGACACTTCTAAAGGAAAAAAAAGCCATTTAAAACTGCTTGCGGCTTTAATGTAATGTCTGGTCCCGGTAATATGGATGAAATTCTTTAAGAAAAATGGCATAGCTACCCCATGACCCCCCCCCCCCCTACCCCAGCCCATTACCAGCCCCTTTGGGTCTTGTATGGATATTAAGGGGAACCCCGCACATAAAATAAAAAAGGCCCTATATACTCTGAACAGCCGTATACAGGCGGTGCATACAAGACAGGGACTGTAGGTTTGTTCTTATGTAGAATCTGTTTGTAATTTTGAACAGGTACATTGTTGAAGTGTAGCTCCAGCCCAAAAATCTATTTTTAAACTTTTTGGAAAACATAGGTAAGGGTTATCACCCCTGTAACATTTGTTTTGCTGTCTGTGCCCCTGTTCAGAACATTTCACCTCACTTTCCGTCCCAATGACAACTGTTTTTGAAATGTGGTGTTTTTCTTGAAACAAGGATTGCTGATAAAGCATCAGTACAGAGGAGACACCTTTCTCCCATATTTATTCTTACAGGAGAGAATTTTCCTTCCTAGTGGTAGATTTCCTCTCACTTCCTGTTGTCTTCTTGCGTTTGCAAGTAGGAGTCGTTTGTAAGTTGGATGTTTGAAAGTAGGGACCTGCCGTATATACTCTGCAGAAATAGGCCCCTTAGTTGTTGGTGTTGGCACAACACTGTAAGCACTCACAGTTACTCTTGGTTGGTGCTGGAACGCCCTGCTGTCAACTATTATATCAGGAATTTTAATTACATATAATTGTTGAACAGTGGTAGTAAAAATTGGGCCTTTGATGGTGGTGCTGGTGCCACAACACTGTAAGCCCTGACAGTTACTCTTGGTGGGTGCAGCAATGGGCCCTGCTGTGAATTATTAGATCAAGAATTGTAATTACATGCCCCTGTTGAACAGGGGCTGAAAAATTGGGCCTTAGGCACTGGTGGCACAACACTGCAACTCCTCACAGATACTGTACTTGGAGCACAGCAATGAGCCCTGTTGCAAAGTATTGCTTCAAAAATTGTAATTACACGCCCCTGTTAAACAGGGGCTGAAAAATTGGGCGTTAGGCACTGGTGGCGGCACCCATAAACAAAAATGATCTTCCAAGCTATCATCATCAATCGTATCATTGAGGACTCGGAGGAGGAGGATAGCCAGTCAACATAACAGCACAGGCACTCAGCATCAGCATCAGTCTTGAAGGGATGTGACATTTTAAAATCAATTAGTCTGTTATATCAGCATCAGGTGTGTGGTAGCTGGTGGTGATCCAAGACTGGTTCATCTTGATGAAAGTCAGTCGATCAACCGAGTCGGTGGACAGGCGCACCCTGTGATCCGTGACAAATCCTCCAGCAGCACTGAATGTGCGTTCCGAAAGAACGCTGGATGCAGGACAGGCCAGTAGCTCAATTGCATACTGTGCAAGCTCTGGCCAGTGATCCATCCTCAAGACCCAGTAAGCCAGAGGATTTTCGGTGGGGAAGGTGTCCAAGTCTGACCTTGCCCCTAGATATTCCTGCACCATGTTTATCAGACGCTGGCGATGGTTGCTGGAACCAATCATACTTTGGGGCTGCGGACTAAAGAATTGTCTGAACGCATCGGTCAGACGGCCACCTTCCCCACCGCTCCTTCTTTGACTGGCCGAAGCCTCAGCAACTCGTTGTCCAGGACCAGGAGTTTGCAACCTCCCAGTCTCTGGGAACGCGTTGCACAGACCTTTCTGCAAGGCCTCCCGGAGTTGTCTCATCCTCTGCTCCCTCTGCGACGGTAACATAAGGTCCGCAACCTTACCCTTGTACCGTGGATCAAGGAGAGTGGCCAGCCAGTAATGGTCCCTCTCCTTGATCCGAAGAATACGAGGATCCTTCCGCAGACTTTGCAGGATCAGGGAGGCCATGCAGCGTAGGTTTGCTGAGGCATTCGCTCCGGAGTCCTCTGGGTCACTAAGGACGACATGATCCGCAGCCACCTCCTCCCAGCCACGTACAAGTCCACTGGTTTCTTGGGACTGTAAATCATCCCTAAAAGACTGCTGCTGATGATGCTGAGTGCCAGCCTCCACCTCCATGCTGACACAATCCTCCTCCTCCTCCTCCTCTTCCTGTGCGATGGG
Organism: Rana muscosa; assembly: GCA_029206835.1. Lineage (NCBI taxonomy): Eukaryota > Metazoa > Chordata > Amphibia > Anura > Ranidae > Rana > Rana muscosa. Next base: position 540,803,008 of record CM055117.1, on the reverse strand, counting down.
TGGGACAGAAGGAACACTGTCTGGGTAAAGGGGGCCTTGAGAGGCAAGGAAGTCCTCCTCTTCCTGCCTCTGTTCTGCCTCAAGTGCCCTGTCCATTATTCCATGCAGCGTGTGCTCCAACAGGTGGACAAGAGGTACAGTGTCACTGATGCATGCACTGTCACTGCTCACCATCCTCGTGGCCTCCTCAAATGGTGCCAGGACAGTGCATGCATCCCTGATCATGCCCCACTGGCGTGGAGAAAAAAAACCAAGCTCCCCTGACCCTGTCCTGGTGCCGTAGTCGCACAGGTACTCATTGATGGCCCTCTGCTGCGTGTGCAGCCGCTGCAGCATGGCCAACGTTGAGTTCCACCTGGTGGGCATGTCACATATAAGGCGGTTCTTGGGCAGGTTCAACTCCTTTTGCAGCTCAGCCAGGCGAGCACTGGCATTATAAGATCTGCGGAAATGCACACAGACTTTCCTGGCCTGCCTCAGGACATCCTGTAAGCCCGGGTACCTGCCCAAGAACCGCTGCACCACCAGGTTAAGGACGTGAGCCACACAGGGCACATGGGTCAGTTGTCCCTGTCGGAGGGCGGAGAGGAGGTTGGTGCCATTGTCGCAAACCACCATTCCTGGCTTAAGCTGGCGTGGCGTCAACCACCTCTCGGCCTGGCCCTGCAGAGCAGACAGGACCTCTGCCCCAGTGTGGCTTCTGTCCCCCAAACACACCAGCGCAAGCACGGCATGGCATCTTTTTGCCTGCGTACTTGCGTAGCCCCGTGAACGGCTACGGAGCACCTCTGGTTCATAGGACAAACCACAGGAAGAGGCCATGGAGGAAGAAGAAGAGGAGGGGGTGGAGGAGAGAGGTGTGTCACAACCAGTAGTAGCATTTTGGAGGTGTGGCGGTGGGACAACCTCCAACACTACTGCACCTTGTCCTGAATCCTTCCCAGCTGCCAAAAGAGTGACCCAATGGGCCGTGAAAGAAAGGTAACGTCCCTGTCCATGCCTGCTGGACCATGAGTCAGCGGTAATATGCACCTTACCGCTGACCGCCCTGTCCAGCGAGGCCAAGACATTGCCTTCCACATGCCGGTAGAGAGCCGGAATAGCCTTCCGTGAGAAAAAGTGGCGTTTGGGAACCTGCCACTGAGGAACCGCACATTGCACAAACTCACGGAAGGGGGCCGAGTCTACCAACTGAAAAGGCAGCAGTTGAAGCGCTAGCAATTTAGCCAAGCTAGCATTCAACCGCTGGGCATGTGGATGGCTGGGAGTGAACTTCTTTCGACGGTCCAGCAGCTGGGGCAGGGAAATTTGCCTGCTAGAATCGGACGTCGGTGTACTGCTAGCAGAGTGGGCGCAAGTACTTGGCTGTGACACACCTAATTCTACACCTTCATTCCTCTCAGTGCATGTTTCAGAGAGGACTGAAGTTATAGTGGGGTTGGAGATCCCAGCTGATGCGGTGCAAGGAGAGGTCCGCTTTGTTCTTTGGTGTGGGTCTTTGAGGTAGGCTTGCCAACGAGCTGCATGGCAGGTCAACATATGTCTGGTCAGGCATGTGGTACCCAAGCGGCTGATGTTTTGGCCACGCGATATACGCTTGAGACATATGTTGCAAACAGCAGCTGTGCGATCTGATGCACTAGCCTCAAAAAAGGCCCACACCAAAGAACTTTTTGAATGACGGGCAGAGGCAGCGCCCTGCACAGGCGGAGCTCTGCGGTGTGATTCCGTCGGTGTACTGCCCTTACGCTGGCCACCAAAGGGCATCCTGCCTCGTTGGAGATGTGCCTCCTCCTCATCCTCCTCCTCCTCCTCTCTCCTATTAGGCACCCACGTGGAGTCATTGACCTCATCATCCCCTCCCTCCTCATCACTGGAGCCAATCTGGCAGTATGCTGCAGCTGCTGGAACATGACTGCCAGATTGGTGTCCTTCTTGAGCATCCCCTCTGTCTGCTCTCACGCTACTGCCTTCCTCTAGCTGGGTTTCATCATCAGACCCTTCGAAACGCTGGGCATCCTCCTGGAGCATGTACCCAACACTGTGCTGAAACAGTTCGGGGGACTCCTCAGGAGGAGGACATGGTGGGTCTAGGGAAGGAGTGACTGATGATTTGTCTGACATTGATACCAGGGAAGACGACGCTTTGGCAGCTGCTTTTCCAGTACCCTGAGCCTGGGTGAGAGAGGATGAGGAGGAGGAGGAGGGCTTGGTCATCCACTCTACCAAGTCTTCGGCATGATGTGGCTCAACATGTCCAGCTGCCGAAAAGAAGGACAAGCGTGTCCCATGGCCATGTGCTGATGACAATGCACCGCGTCCACGACCAGCACTGTTGCCCCCAGACACAGAGCCTGCTTGCCCTCTTTTATTGCCTCCTGACTGTCTGCCTCTCCTTGTTTGCCTTCCAGACATTCTAATAGATGGCCTGCAGGGAGATGGGAAAAAAGCAATAAGGGCTACCTTCAGGTGTCCTTCTCTGTCCCTGGAAACAAGGACTTGCAGAGTGAAAGAAAAAAAACACTCTCCCTACCTACAGTTTTCTGTCCCTAGAAAAAATGTTTTTTTTAATCACAATATAGCACAAGGAAAATTAACTCACTGTCCTTACAGGTCCCTGGAAACAAGGACTTGCAGAGTGAAAGAAACTGACACTGTCCCTACCTAGAGTTTTCTGTCCCTAGAATAAATGTTTTTTTTAATCACAATATAGCAAAAGGACAATTCACTCACTGTCCTTCCAGGTCCCTGGAAACAAGGACTTGCAGAGTGAAAGAAACTGACACTGTCCCTACCTAGAGTTTTCTGTCCCTAGAATAAATGTTTTTTTTAATCACAATATAGCACAAGGACAATTAACTCACTGTCCTTACAGGTCCCTGGAAACAAGGACTTGCAGAGTGAAAGAAAAAAAATACTCTCCCTACCTACAGTTTTCTGTCCCTAGAAAAAAATGTTTTTTTTAATCACAATATAGCAAAAGGACAATTCACTCACTGTCCTTCCAGGTCCCTGGAAACAAGGACTTGCAGAGTGAAAGAAACTGACACTGTCCCTACCTACAGTTTTCTGTCCCTAGAATAAATGTTTTTTTTAATCACAATATAGCAAAAGGACAATTCACTCACTGTCCTTCCAGGTCCCTGGAAACAAGGACTTGCAGAGTGAAAGAAACTGACACTGTCCCTACCTAGAGTTTTCTGTCCCTAGAATAAATGTTTTTTTTAATCACAATATAGCACAAGGAAAATTAACTCACTGTCCTTACAGGTCCCTGGAAACAAGGACTTGCAGAGTGAAAGAAAAAAAACACTCTCCCTACCTACAGTTTTCTGTCCCTAGAAAAAAATGTTTTTTTTAATCACAATATAGCAAAAGGACAATTCACTCACTGTCCTTCCAGGTCCCTGGAAACAAGGACTTGCAGAGTGAAAGAAACTGACACTGTCCCTACCTAGAGTTTTCTGTCCCTGGAATAAATGTTTTTTTCAGCACAATATAGCACAAGGACAATTAACTCACTGTCCTTACAGGTCCCTGGAAACAAGGACTTGCAGAGTGAAAGAAAAAAAACACTCTCCCTACCTACAGTTTTCTGTCCCTAGAAAAAAATGTTTTTTTTAATCACAATATAGCAAAAGGACAATTCACTCACTGTCCTTCCAGGTCCCTGGAAACAAGGACTTGCAGAGTGAAAGAAACTGACACTGTCCCTACCTAGAGTTTTCTGTCCCTAGAATAAATGTTTTTTTTAATCACAATATAGCACAAGGAAAATTAACTCACTGTCCTTACAGGTCCCTGGAAACAAGGACTTGCAGAGTGAAAGAAAAAAAACACTCTCCCTACCTACAGTTTTCTGTCCCTAGAAAAAAATGTTTTTTTTTATCACAATATAGCAAAAGGACAATTCACTCACTGTCCTTCCAGGTCCCTGGAAACAAGGACTTGCAGAGTGAAAGAAACTGACACTGTCCCTACCTAGAGTTTTCTGTCCCTAGAATAAATGTTTTTTTTAATCACAATATAGCACAAGGACAATTAACTCACTGTCCTTACAGGTCCCTGGAAACAAGGACTTGCAGAGTGAAAGAAAAAAAATACTCTCCCTACCTACAGTTTTCTGTCCCTAGAAAAAAATGTTTTTTTTAATCACAATATAGCAAAAGGACAATTCACTCACTGTCCTTCCAGGTCCCTGGAAACAAGGACTTGCAGAGTGAAAGAAACTGACACTGTCCCTACCTACAGTTTTCTGTCCCTAGAATAAATGTTTTTTTTAATCACAATATAGCAAAAGGACAATTCACTCACTGTCCTTCCAGGTCCCTGGAAACAAGGACTTGCAGAGTGAAAGAAACTGACACTGTCCCTACCTACAGTTTTCTGTCCCTAGAATAAATGTTTTTTTTAATCACAATATAGCAAAAGGACAATTCACTCACTGTCCTTCCAGGTCCCTGGAAACAAGGACTTGCAGAGTGAAAGAAACTGACACTGTCCCTACCTAGAGTTTTCTGTCCCTGGAATAAATGTTTTTTTCAGCACAATATAGCACAAGGACAATTAACTCACTGTCCTTACAGGTCCCTGGAAACAAGGACTTGCAGAGTGAAAGAAAAAAAATACTCTCCCTACCTACAGTTTTCTGTCCCTAGAAAAAAATGTTTTTTTTAATCACAATATAGCAAAAGGACAATTCACTCACTGTCCTTCCAGGTCCCTGGAAACAAGGACTTGCAGAGTGAAAGAAACTGACACTGTCCCTACCTAGAGTTTTCTGTCCCTAGAATAAATGTTTTTTTTAATCACAATATAGCAAAAGGACAATTCACTCACTGTCCTTCCAGGTCCCTGGAAACAAGGACTTGCAGAGTGAAAGAAACTGACACTGTCCCTACCTAGAGTTTTCTGTCCCTAGAATAAATGTTTTTTTTAATCACAATATAGCAAAAGGACAATTCACTCACTGTCCTTCCAGGTCCCTGGAAACAAGGACTTGCAGAGTGAAAGAAACTGACACTGTCCCTACCTAGAGTTTTCTGTCCCTAGAATAAATGTTTTTTTTAATCACAATATAGCAAAAGGACAATTCACTCACTGTCCTTCCAGGTCCCTGGAAACAAGGACTTGCAGAGTGAAAGAAACTGACACTGTCCCTACCTAGAGTTTTCTGTCCCTAGAATAAATGTTTTTTTTTAAGCACACTATAGCAGAAGCACAAAACACACTGACACTCTCCCTACCTATCCTTCTCTTTCCCTAAACTAAAGGAATCCAGGTTAAGCAAGAAAGAAATAACAGTCACTGTCCCTGCCTATGCTACTCTATCCCTGCTCCGGAACACACTACACTAGGCCGCCGTGCTGGCGGCCTTTTATAGTGTGGGGCGTGTACTAAACACCCTCAGCAATAATTGGCCACAGGCATCCTGCCTGTGGCCAATCATTGCTCTCCTCGCTGCCGGCGCTGTGATTGGCCAAGCATGCGGGGTCACAGTGCATGCTTGGCCAATCACAGCGCCTGGATGACACTGCGATGGCGTAGTGCATTGTGGGCCGTTCGCGTCACTCGAATTTGGCGCGAACGGCCCAAATCGTTCGATCTTCGTCGAACGATCGAACAGCCAATGTTCGAGTCGAACGTATGTTCGACTCGAACACGAAGCTCATCCCTATCCAGGAGTACGCTATCTGTCTGATCCTCCACTCCCGCCCCAAGACATTTGGATACTGACGCCTTCACGCCAGCCTTCTTTAGCTTACGTACTCCACCGTACTACGCGGACTACATCCCCCAGACCAACCCGCGGTGACAGGAAGTCTTTGAGAGCGCACCCTACCACATCACTTCCGGATGCGACGCACAGGATGCTTCTACTCATAACATCCGCTGGACACCGCTCAATTTCCTGGAAGAATACCCGATCTCGGCCGCCTACTTTGATTATACTCCCATCTGATGCCGGTACCTCTGACTCGCTGCTCCGTTACGCTCACTACGACACCTGCGCTTCAGAACCCATCCGCTAGAAGACTGATGCAAAGACTGCTCGCTCCAATCTTTGCAGAGGTGAGCCCCTCTTCGCCTCACTCACATCATCCTTTCCATAGGGAACTTTTCATCTTTCAGACTCTCCTCTACTTTTTGAACATTTGGGATGCCTATAGACTAGGACTTTAGGGCAGGTTTTTTCTTCCCAAGCTACATACCACTACATTCTTTCCCGCAGGTGACATGTACTCTCTGACTTCCCCGGAAAACCCAATTTGACTCTTACCAGAGAGCTCAATGGCAGTGTTGGCTCCAATTAACCCGACTTCAGCAGTCAAGAGCAGCGAGGCTATAATTCTGCCACTGGCCGAGCACCTCTCCACAACCTTGATTACTTACCATATACGACCAGTATAAGCATCGGCTGGCTACCCCTCCATGACCTCACCCTCTTCCCAGACCTCTTCCCCACACGCACACTTTCCACATTCTTTCCTCCACCCCATCTCCCCTGCACAACCCCACTCCCATTTCCCCATCTATCCCTCTCCCTCTACTAACATCCCACCTTTTTCTACCACACCCCCCTTGTCTTCCCCCCCCTCTCCCCTCCCCCCCCTCCCCCACTCCCTCCCCCACATGGGTTCCCACCTCCCCCCCCTCCACATGTCCCCTTCCCCCTCCCTCCCCTTTCCCCCTCTCTACCTCGTCCTCATCCCTTTTCATCTTTCTTCCTCCCCTCTCCACCCCCACTAAGCGCTAAATGCCCTAAGGAACATTACGACCTTCGGGCTACCAGCCTGAGATTATAAATAAAGTCTTGGTTGCTCACCTTTATTGGTCGGCCTCTAAGATGGCGGGCGGATGGGTCCTTAATGTTACTAGTTGATATGTTGGAGTTTGGTGTATAGACACCACTTACGTGCTCATTAAGGTACAGTACGGAGACTTTCACAATGATTCACACACTGTACCCTGCTCCTTTTGATTGTTAACTACTTGTTTGAGTTTGTTCAGCTCTACTGTTTATATGGTTCTTTTGTTTAGGTACGAATCTTTCTTAGGTAAGGATACCACTAAAGGCTGAAGCTCTTTAAGACACTTTCTCCAGACCGACGGATCGGGAATGTATGTAGGCAGATATACTTATGAAGATATACAAAAGGTATCCCAACATGACCTTGAAACACTAGGAGGTACCCTATTTACTTACGATACTGTTTTACCCCCTATGGCCCAGACTCCACATCATCATCTCTCTGTTTCTAGGCTGTAAAACCTGCACTACAGCCTCGGGTGAGTATAAACTGTGATAGCTTATACCACATTTCTTTAGCCCCTATGGTAACGGGCTCTCCGTGCTTCAGTGTTTGGAATGTCCTGAGGTGGTGGGATATCCCTTGGATACACATTCCCACACCTTATTCTAAAGTCCTTCAAAGGCTTTGGTCCTGGTCAACCCCCACACGGAGGCGTGAGAGGGTACGAACACGCCTGACGGACGTGTGACTACCCTCCGCGTCCTACAACTCACCGATCATCCCCCGATTCTGAGGAGTTTGGACAGGTTCCTTTCCCTCATCGGTCTTCTCCTTCCCATCTTCCCCTCTAAAGCACTTTGATAGTATTGCTTTCATTCCCGTGACATTTGTGTAATCTCACTCCCCCCCTCCCCCCTGGGAATGGCGGACGAACTTCCAAGCAATACTTCTGACCCTATGGTGCACAACCTCCCTACCCGACTTAAACTATATTCTATTAACATGCGAGGCCTAAATACTCCCGAGAAACGCTCCCAATTATTGCATACCCTCCGCAGAGCCAAAACACAAATCGCGCTTATCCAAGAGACCCATTTCCATTCGGATAATATCCCAAAACTTCAGGACCTCCACTATCCGACTGTTTATCACGCGACGAACGACGTGGCCAAATCAAAAGGGGTCTCAATCTTAATCTCGAAACACTGTCCCCTCCAGATCACGGATATTGAGAGGGATGTTAACGGGAGATTTATCTTCTTAAAAAGGTACTATCCATGGTAAACCCATGACCATTGCAAACATTTATGCACCGAACACTCAACACGTGGCCTTCTACCGTAAAACCATGGATCGACTCACAGCGTTTAAAATTGGCACCTTAATTATGGGTGGGGATTTTAACGTTCCTCTCGTCCCATCCCTTGACACTTCCAATGGTTCTTCCTATATCGCATATAGTGCCCTTCGTGCAATCAAGACTTGCCTTAATACCTTAACTCTCCATGACTCGTATCGCACACTTTACCCGACGGTAAAAGATTACACCTTTTTCTCCGCACCACACAATAAATACTCCAGACTCGACCATTTCTTCGTAACACAAGACGACCTGACCACTCTTACAGAGGCCACCATTGAACCTATGGTTCTATCGGACCATCACCCCATAACCATGACACTCACACTCCCGTCCCGACGGACCAGATCAGCGATCTGGCGCCTCGATGACTCGCTTCTCCTGGACGGAGATAATACCTTAAAAGTATCGGAATGTCTTTCACACTACTTTAGGGAAAACTCCAAGGGTGACACGTCCCCGACGGTTACGTGGGCCACACACAAATGTGTAATCAGGGGCGAACTCATATCTCTGGCAGCTAAACGAAACAAACTTAGAAAGGCTCACATCGAAGACTTGTCGAACCGAGTGAAACGACTCGAAAACATTCACAAACGATCATTGGCTGACAAATGCCTCACTGATCTTCTAGCAGCAAGGGCCGACCTCCTTGAGGAACTCCAGAAAACTCTAAAGCGTAAATACACACTAACACAGAAATTGTTCTATGAATTTGGGAACAAGGTGGGCAAACTCTTAGCAAGAGCTCTGCAAAAGAAAAAATCCACACACACGATCCACACTATCAAAACCCCTTCCGGCACCACCGTTAACCGCACGGAAGACATAGCTGACCAATTCGTCACATATTTCTCCAAATTATACAACCTTCCCACTCCACACTTGATTGACTCTATCGCTGGACGTCCCGAAGTTATAAACAAATTTTTAGCCCAACACAGCCCCACCCCTCTTCCACCGGAAGATTTAACTGATCTGGACTTACCAATCTCCACTGAAGAAACCCTTAAGGCCCTGAAACAGTTGAAACCGGGCAAGAGCCCAGGCCCGGACGGACTAACTTCTAGCTATTACAAAGCTTTTACGGAAATCCTACTCCCACATTTTGTAGCAGCCTTTAATGACCTACCAACCTCTTCCCCCCCCACAAAACAGGGACATTTTGGTAGCGCATGTAACGCTCATTCCAAAACCAGGTAAGGACGCAACAGCAGTTTCCAACTATCGCCCTATTTCCCTCCTTAATGTAGACGTGAAACTCTATGCCAAGATTCTGGCAAACCACATACTACCCTTACTCCCTAAACTAATCTCGACAGACCAAGTGGGTTTTATCCCGGGCAGAGAAGCCAGAGATAACACTACCAAGGCCTTAAACATACACCACTGGCTGACCTCCACTACGTCTAAGGGATTTTTTCTGTCCCTTGACGCGGAAAAAGCCTTTGACATGGTAGCGTGGGACTATATGTCCGCCTGTCTTCAAGCTGTGGGGCTCCCAACACGTCTTGTACAAATGATTATGGCATTGTATGCTTCCCCCATGGCCAAGATACGGGTGAATGGTCGACTATCGACTACGTTCTCAATATCCAACGGCACGCGCCAGGGATGCCCCCTCTCCCCGCTCATCTTCGTCCTCACCATGGAACCTTTCCTCCGCAAAATTAGAGACAACCCAGATATCCAGGGGATTACCATTCATCGCAATCAATACAAGATTGCGGCTTACGCGGACGATATTCTACTATTTCTTTCAAATCCCTTGACTACCATCCCAAACCTCCTCAAGGACTTTACCCTCTTCAAACACCTCTCCAATCTCCAGATCAACTTTGACAAATCTAAAGCACTCAACATTTCCTTACCACAACAAACGGTCCTACTCTGTCAAGCTAACTTCCCTTTTAGATGGGAACCCAATGAACTCACTTACCTGGGCATTAAAATTCCTACCAAATTGACTGACCTGTATTCGAAGAACTTTCTCCACACTCTTCAGACTGTTAGGGAGGACACAACTGACTGGCTAAGGGGCCCCTTTTCCTGGTTTGGCAGAGCTGCTATCCTAAAGATGAATGTGCTGCCCAGACTACTATATCTCTTGCAAGCTATTCCGATTAAACTCCCCCCGTCCTATTTTACCTCATTTAAACAAATATGCAGACGCCTCCTCTGGTCAGCGGGACCCCCTCGTCTGAGCTGGGCAAAATTGACGCTTCTCAAAAGTAGGGGAGGCTTAGGTCTTCCAGATCTACACTCTTATTATAGGGCTTGCCAATTAACACGTATTGTGGATTGGCATGTACATGCATCTAGCAAAGACTGGGTGCAAGTGGAAAATTCTTTTTCCCAAATTCCTCTTACCCATCTACCATGGATTAACACAGGCTCCATCCCCCGGAACTGCTACACTCATCCTCTAATAGGTCAACTCTACACAACTTCAAAACCTCCTGTCACATTCTCCAAACGACACCGTTTCCCGGGCCAATGACGCCTCTTACCCAGAACCCGGACTTTCCAGCGGGTATACCTGCCAAGGTCAGGCACTTAGGACCCGTGGAACCCCCGGTTGTCATGGATATGCATTAATGTCTGTCTGCCATCTTACCTTCCTCCTCATGTGTTCATCTAGAGACCAGACCTCCTTCACCTGGCTTCCTTTATAATCTCCTCCCAGCCTGACTCCACCCCAGGCCCTATCACTGAACACTATATTAACCTGTGCACTGCAAGCCTGCTTTGCTGATCAACGTGTTTGTTAGGCATTGTGTGTTTGGGTTCCTGCCTGCCGTGTGCTACGTCTGTCTCTCTGTTACGTTATTGGCTTGTCCCCGACTATCCCTGTCTGCTCGTGACCCTTGACCTTCGGCTCGTTCTTCGTTATCCTTGTCTGCTTGTGGCCCCTGACCTTCAGCTTGTTATTCGGTTCTCTCTATCGTGTGCTGCTGCTTCCCCTCTTTTCCCCTTATCCTACGGGGCGTGAGCTAGGAAACTCCAGGGGCCGCGACCTGGTCCCAGCCTGCAGCGTAACACCCTCACCACTAGAGGCCCTGGAGAAGACCAGCTGGGTCTTAGACTCCGCGCCCTGGGGAATCTTGGCTCTCGCTTCCGTTGGGATCCTGGTTGTGCTCCTCTGGTCCCGCTTTCCACAACCACCCAGTTTCCTATCCGCAGAAGCCAGCCATAGGGTTCACTACCTCGCGGTGCACTCCTGTCCCCCTACGGTGTGCATCTGTCACCTGGCCACAGGTGACCCTGACACCGGTCAGGGCATATCAATGCTTTGAAGTCGACGCACTTCTCACACAAACTGAATTGTCCTCCAAATTCCCTAACCTCAGCATACCCTTCTTTAAATATCTGCAAATACGTCATTTCCTCCGTCAGGCTCGCCCTCTCTCTCAGTGGTCTAGATCTCTTACGCCCTTCGAACACCTCTGCACAGACACGGAACCACACAGACATTTAATATCCACCCTGTATGCCCTTTTACTCTCAGGAGCCCCCCCCCCCGACACTCGGACTCGCACACAATGGGCCAATGATCTGTCCTTAAACATCTCCACGGTAGAATGGGATCGCGTCTGCGAACATACACACAAAGGTTCGGTCAATGTATCCGCGCAAGAAAATAGATATAAATTATACACGAGATGGTACCGTACGCCAGACAAAATACATTGATTCTTCCCGACCGTTTCCCCTCTATGCTGGAGATATAATTCCGCCCTTGGGTCATTCCTCCACATTTGGTGGGAATGCCCTCTGATACAACCTTTCTGGAAAGACATACATACTTTAATCACCAAAATCACTACGTACACTCCAGATTTCTCCCCAGGACAATACCTACTTCACCATACATCCATTCCTAGTTCAACCTACCGCAAATCTCTTACCCTACACCTTATTAACGCAGCATCCCAATGCATACCAATCGACTGGAGAAGCACGGCCCCCCCTTCCGTAGCCGAATGGCATAATAGAGTTGACAAAATAGCGGAGATGGAAAGTCTTATTTTCCAAGCCAAGGACAACCCCACTAAATTCAGAACTATATGGGCTTGCTGGATCCAATATAGAGAGACAACATCAACTATGTTCCCCCACGTGAATCCGATTCCTTTAACAGGAAACATCACTCCCACCTGAAAACCCTGACTACACCGTTCAGAATATTTCGATCACTCCGTCATTCCCCTAGTCCCCCCCCCTTTCCTCCCTCTATCCTCTCGAGTAAGGATATTAAGAATTCAGTTTTGCACCATACTTCATACCTGAAATTGAATATCCCATATCTCGAGCTTTTAAAATAATTTCTGTGACTTTTACATTACACTAAAAGACGTCTTAGTCTCCTTGACGAGATTGCTTAGTACTTACGTGACCATTCCCGGAGGGGTAGCAGTAATACTGGAAATGTCAGGTTTTACTATACTACTGAAAAACCGTCTGTCTTTCATTGTCCTGTCAATACAAATAGGTCGCCTTCTCGCCCACAGTGTGATCCCAATAGGGGTGGGTGGGGGGAGAACGAGGCCTTCACAAGTTTGTCCTACTCCTCTTCGATACACCCCCATTGAGAACTCCATTTCCTCCGACTCTCTACAGTTATATAACTCGTTCTTACCCCGGAATACTGGACACCGACCACACATACCTTAAGTTTATATGTAGGCCGTGATTCGTTCTTTACTCTAATCCCCTAGTAGAATCTGATATCTGGCTAGTTGCTAATGTATTCCCATATAAAGTCATGTTATGGTTCACCTTTATTCTAGTTATACCTTGTTGTATGATTTTTTGAAACCCATGTGGCCAATGTCATATCTCTGTTATTATGAAAACTTCAAATAAAATTCATAAAAAAAAAAAAAAAAGACTGGGGTCCCCAGTCCAATGTTTGGTTTAGGTGACAAACCTAATAAGGTCCCTGAGACAGGGAAACGGATAAGAAGTGCGGTAAAAATTGTATGTGGATCAGACAAGAGCTTGTCTGTTCAGGTGGATAAAAATACAGAGGGCATCAGAACAGGTCAAGTGGTAGGACAGCTGCCTGCAGAGTGGGTGAACCCCGGGGAGGTGACGTCCTGTGAGGTTCCCGTGGGTGATGGCGGCCCTCCAGTATGTGTGCACTCTGCAGACTCTGCCCTAGCAAATGCTAAAAAAAAAGGCATTGGTGATCTGTGCAACGTTGAGAGGTGTAATGTTGGTTTGAATATGTCTGTCAATGATGAACCAAATAGTTTGTTAAAGGTACATGACAGTGTGGTGTCCAAAGGTATTGGGAACTCTGGGAACCTGAAGCGTGGAGGCAGAAGGGTTGGTAGAAAGACCAGGGGTGCCCTGTTAAAATTTCAGGAGAGGCAGTGCTTTTGGAACCCCAAAAGAAGAGGGAAAAGGCTGAGTATAGGGAAATATAGGACCTTGTTAAGATCCAGGGTTGGACATACCTGGAAGCGCACCCGGAAAAAAGGTTGGGCCTATGTGGCTGACAGCCAGCACAGAGGTGTCCCAACCATAATGATGAGTGCTGGTGTTCCTCCCTCCGGATCGAAACAAAGGGGGAGGGTATGTGGTAGTGTGGTACCCCACCAGTGTAAAAATACATGATTCTCAACCAGGCAGGTTGAGGGGCTCCAGGGTATTTGCTTGTTTTGGAGGAAACTGGCTTTTCAATTTCCTCATGTTTTACTAAAGTCCACTTTGGGACCTGGAGCTTGGGGATTTCTTAGAGATCCGGGTGGGATGAAATCCCCAGTCCTGGATCCGGGTTTTGAGACTCAACTGCACACTGATTGTTCAGGTGTGTGTGGGCCTGATAGTAGAGTCAGGACCAGCATTCTGGGCCCCACCCTCCCGACGAGTGCAGGTGTGCACTGGGGAAGCCAGAGAGTGCATGTGTGCACAGTGGAAGCCAGAGAGTGCTTGTCTGCACACTGGAAGCCAGAGACCCAGGTCTGAGGGTCAGAGCAGTGGACCCAAGTCTGAGGATCAGAGCAGTGAGGGGCTGCTATCTAAATGGACGGTGTTGCCAAGGGAATAGTCTGTAGGAGACAGATGAAAGCCTGAAGTGGAAGGCCTGAGCAGCACTGCTGTATGTATAAGCCAGGAGGCTAAATGACATTTTGATGAATAGGAGTGCTGAAACCCCTGCGAGGGAAACCTTTCATTTTGTTTTGAACTTCTTTTAATAAAAATGGGCAAACAAAGCCCTTACAAAGAAGAACCAGCGAGTGGCGGTGTCCTTCAAGTTCTACATTTGATGCTAGTCCTTCACAATATATATATATATATATATATACATATATATACACACACACAGTTGCAATAAAAAGTATGTGAACCCTTTGGAATTAAATGGATTTCTGCACAAATTGGTCATAAAATGTGATCAGATCTTCATCTAAGTCACAACAATAGACAATCACAGTCTGCTTAAACTAATAACACACAAAGAATTAAATGTTACCATGTTTTTATTGAACACACCATGTAAACATTCACAGTGCAGGTGGAAAAAGTATGTGAACCCTAGACTAATGAGATCTCTAAAAGCTAATTGGAGTGAGGTGTCAGCCAACTGGAGTCCAATCAATGAGATGAGATTGGAGGTGTTGGTTACAGATGCCCTGCCCTCTAAAAAACACACACCAGTTCAGGGTTTGCTTTTCACAAGAAGCATTGCCTGATGTGAATGATGCCTCGCACAAAAGAGCTCTCAGAAGACCTACGATTAAGAATTGTTGACTTGCATAAATCCGGAAAGGGTTATAAAAGTATCTCCAAAAGCCTTGCTGTTCATCAGTCCACGGTAAGACAAATTGTCTATAAATGGAGAAAGTTCAGCACTGCTGCTACTCTCCCTAGGAGTGGGCGTCGTGTAAAGATGACTGCAAGAGCACAGCGCAGACTGCTCAATAAGGTGAAGAAGAATCCTAGAGTGTCAGCTAAAGACTTAAAAAAGTCTCTGGCATATGCTAACATCCCTGTTAGCGAATCTACGATACGTAAAACACTAAACAAGAATGGAATTCATGGGAGGATACCACAGAGGAAGCCACTGCTGTCCAAAAAAATCATTGCTGCACATTTACAGTTTGCACAAGAGCACCTGGATGTTCCACAGCAGTACTGGCAAAATATTCTGTGGACAGATGAAACCAAAGTTGAGTTGTTCGGAAGAAACACACAACAGTATGTGTGGTGAAAAAGAGGCACAGCACACCAACATCAAAACCTCACCCCAACTGTGAAGTATGGTGGTGGGGGCATCATGGTTTGGGGCTGCTTTGCTGCGTCAGGGCCTGGACGGATTGCTTTCATCGAAGGAAAAATTAATTCCCAAGTTTATCAAGACATTTTGCAGGAGAACTTAAGGCCATCTGTCCACCAGCTGAAGCTCAACAGAAGATGGGTGTTGCAATAGGACAATGACCCAAAGCATAAAAGTAAATCAACAACAGAATGGCTTAAACAGAAGAAAATACACCTTCTGGAGTGGCCCAGTCAGAGTCCTGACCTCAACCCCATTGAGATGCTGTGCCATGACCTCAAGAAAGCGATTCACACCAGATATCCCAAGAATATTGCTGAACTGAAACAGTTCTGTAAAGAGGAATGGTCAATAATTACTCCTGACCATTGTGCACGTCTGATCTGCAACTACAGGAAACGTTTGGTTGAAGTTATTGCTGCCAAAGGAGGTTCAACCAGGTATTAAATCCAAGGGTTCACATACTTTTTCAACCTTCACTTTGAATGTTTACATGGTGTGTTCAATAAAAACATGGTAACATTTAATTATTTGTGTGTTATTGGTTTAAGCAGACTGTGATTGTCTATTGTTGTGACTTAGATGAAGATCAGATCACATTTTATGACCAATTTGTGCAGAAATCCATATCATTCCGAAAGGGTTCACATACTATTTATTGCAACTGTGTGTATGTATATATATATACACTATATTACCAAAAGTATTGGGACACCTGCCTTTACACGCACGTGAACTTTTAATGGAATACCAGTCTTAGTCTGTAGGGTTCAATATTGAGTTGGCAATTTTTTATTTTGAGAATCTTGCAAACAAGAAACACATTCCAACTTTTGTTTTATACAAAAATACAAAAAATAAATATATATATATTTTTCCTTTTATATATGCATAACATATTGTATACAAGACTAATAATAATAAAGGCATACTTCAACCTATAATATATGAACAAACGTTTTTTTCCACCAAGAGAAATATCACTGCATTAAATTATACTATATATATATATATATATATATATATACACACACACACACACATCACTACAAGCACGGACATCTTCAAAAATACTACACATTACTCAACTTGATTAACACTCAGACCAGGAAACATAGATTATCATGTGTATGTAGCCTTTCTTAAAAAATTTTGTGTATCCTTGAAAATCTAAGGGAGTGCCCTGAGAGAAAACAGGGAAAGAACCCAACACCCAGAGATCAACAAACAGCAGCTACAGGCCTGATATTCCTCCACGCCTTTATCCAGACCCTTTGCCGCCATCTGTCTTTCTCGAGACCCCGAATTTTCCCTACCTCACCAAGAATCTCACACACCACCACCGGAACAGGAAGGACTTTCTGCCGAAGGGATACCTGACACCGTGCATTCCAGGTGTAATATCGGACTACTAAGCTGACTAAAAAAAGAGTGTCCAAATCAAATCCCTTGCGATTCTGCAATGCTCCATACACCCACTCAGCATAAGACATGCTAGACAAGAAAGGAATATTTAGAGCCCTCCCCACCTTTTTATAGACTTCTATATTGAAAGGGCACTGAAGCAAGAAGTGGTCCATGGTTTCCACTTCACCCTGACACTCCGCTCTTGGACAACCACGATTGTCCAAAGAGCAGCACTTCACGTTCCCCCTCACATAGAGCCTACCGTGGAAAGCGAGTCAGGCCTGGTCCCTAAATTTCAAGGGAATCCGCTCAGAATTTATTAAACGTAAACCTTCCCTCATAATATGACCTGGGCAATCCCTTAAGGCCAGTGGCGCATGAAAGACAGTACCCACAATCTTCTCACCCAGGAGTCTCCTAGGGAGGGACCTGATATCCTCTGCCGTCACATGCCACCGTTTAAGAATTTTCAGGCAAGGGGCAACATAAGTCGGGAGCTTACCATGCTTGATCCTTAGGCTTTTCACTGGCCCGCCACTCTCCCAACAGCCCAGAAAAGGTCTAAACCAGATCTGGAAAATACCTACCCATCCAGGCGGTCTCTCTGCTAGCATGTTACCAAAATTGTGTTTCAAAAACATCAGAGAGAAGAACACAACCGGGTTGACCATCCCTAGGCCACCCTTCCGCCTTGATAGGTAAGTCACATTCCGCTTCACAAGATTCAGCCTGTTCCCCCATAATAATTGGAAGAAACAACTATAAATCCTGGTATAGAAGGACTCTGGCAAGATGCAAACAAAGCTGACATACAGAAAGGTAGGAATCAGGTAGGTCTTAATCAAGTCCACCCTTTCCCGCAAGGAGAGCCGCCACCCCTTCCAGCATTTCACCTTGACATCAGCATCATTCAGCCTGGCTTCCCAATTTGACTTACTGTAATCATCAGGGCCAAACTCGATGCCTAATATTTTGACTTTCTGCTGAGGCCTCGGGAAGGTGTCTGGAAGTGCAAAGCTCTCACCTCCCTCGCTCATCCAAAAAAAGTCACTTTTATCACGGTTGACCTGGGAGCCCGATGCCTCGGAATACTGCTCTATAACTGAGACCACCTCCTGCGCCTCCTCTGTCCCAGAGATAAAGACAGAAACGTCATCAGCATAGGCTACAACCCTCAAGGGCGGCTCACCAGTAATACCCACCGGCACCCCGCACAACGGTCCGCTCTCTAGCCTTCTGATGAAGGGGTCGTTTGTGAACACATATAGCAAAGGGCTCAGTGGACACCCCTGGCGCACCCCGGATCCAACCCTGAAGGGCCATCCAACCCAACCGTTAACAAGCATGAAGCTCTCTGCCTCTCTGTATAAAGTCTTAAGCCATCCAATAAACCCACCCTCCAGGCCATACTTGTCAAGGAGAAGCCAGAGGTACTCATGGTTGACACGATCAAATGCCTTCGCCTGATCCAATGCCAGCAAATACTTTTCCCAGCCTTCAGCCCTGCAACGTTCCAGAGCCTCCCGGACAGCTAACACCGCTGAAAAAGTGCTCCTGCCCTGGACCGAACAGTGCTGCTGACGAGAAAGCAATCTGTCTGCTACTGACGACAAGCGCCAGAAAATTATCTTCGCCAGAATTTTTCTATCGACATTGAGAAGGCTAATGGGGCGCCAATTCTCAATCATCGAGGGATCCTTGCCTTTTGACAACAGAATCACAGCAGATTGTCTCATAGAGGGAGGGAGCGAACCCTCTTGCAGACAGCCATTAAATACCTCCACAAGATAAGGTACCAAGCTGGATTTGAAAGTCTTATAAAATTCAGCTGTCAATCCGTCTGGCCTAGGTGTTTTCTTAATAGCCAGACCGTCTATAGCTTTGACTACCTCTTCTGCTGTGATTTCCCCTGTCAAACTTGCCAGCGGAATGTTATTTCCCAGACCTGGTGTAGAATCCTGAAAACTTGACATCTTTGCCCGATCGAGGTACTTCTCCCCCAGAAGATCCACATAAAAAGACCTTGAGACCTCCAGGATCCCTGACCTGGATTTCGTCAAAGAGCCCGTACTATCCCTTAGCCCAACAACCGTCTTAACTGCTGCGCTTTGTTTGCAGTTCTGATAAGGGTCGGGCAAGTGATATTTCCCGTAGTCCCTTTCCAGAACCAAAGAAGCGTGCCGATCATACTGATACTTCCTAAGGAGAAGTTTTACCTCAGAGATTGCCCCTGAATCTCCACCACTCGAGACAAGGCGATCAAGTTTTCTCCGCAGCTGCTGGTAGGCAATGTACCTACCAAGCTGTTTCCTTTTTCCTATGGCCTTGAAAAACCCACTAATCCAGCTTTTGGCAAGCTCCCACCACTCTGACTTACTGCTGCAGAAATCCAGGATGGTTACCTGAGCCTGAAAAAAATCCTCAAAAGATTGTCTTACCTCCTCGTCATCCAGCAGAGCCGAATTCATCCTCCAAATACCCTTTCCTTTAGGTGGCATATCTGAAGCATTGAGAATAACAGACAGCATAAGGTGATCAGAGAACTCCACCATACGACACTCAGGAGCCGAAAAGGCAGAGCCCCCCTTAAAAAAAAAACTGTCTATCCTGCTCTCACAACTGCCTCGCTTAAACGTGTACCCCGTGCTGTCTGGGCAACGCTTAATATGCGCATCTTCCAGACCTGCTTCCCTGGCTATCGTGTTAAGAAAGACGCTATCATATCTCAGGCTGTCAGTGGAGCCTTTCCTGTCTTTGGGCCTAGTAACGGTGTTAAAATCACCTCCAAAGACAACTTGCTGAGATGTAAAAAGGAAAGGCTTAATCTTTGTAAAGAGGCATTTCCTCTCCCATCTAGTTTGTGGTCCATAAATATTTACTAAACGTAGATCATGCCCCTTCACAGAGACGTCCAAGACCATACACCTTCCAATCTCTACCTCGATAACCCGCCAGTAAAAAGTACTGCAACTCCGCTGTAAGGCTCGGCCGCAAGAGACCGGAAGGAGGGCCCGCGCCTCCACTCCCTCTTTGCCAGGTGGACATCGGCAAGGCTATTTAGCCGGGTCTCTTGCAAAAATAAAACATCAGCATCCATCTCGCTGAGCAAAAATAAGGCCATGTTACGAGCCCCTACAGATTTTATGCTGGCAACATTAATGGTTGCCACCTTTATCGGAGTGGGAACTGCCATCAGGATGATTGAGGTAGGCGTTTCTTAGCCTGAGCTCCCTCCCCCTTTACTGGAGACCTTGACCTCTTTAGGGAGCACTCTACCTCATCCTCCTCCATCTGAGACACGGAATTAGAAGACTCCTCCTCCCCCTCAGATAAGGACCCAAACTTGTTTCCCAGAGGTAGATCATCTACCTCTAAAGATGAAACCGAGGAGGCAGAGGTCAGGACTACCTTATTCCTCCTTCTGCCCACCTTGGTCCACTCTCCCTCCTCCCCTGAAACATCACCCTGAAAGGCCTCATCTACATCATTAGCAGTGGCAACTTCCCCCTTCTTCCCCTTAGAACCTCCACTAGAGGTCTTATGTTGCCTCAGGGATGGCCCAGGTGAAGCTGCCACCTCAGATCGGCATGAATCTGCCCCTTTGGCAGCCTCAGCCAATCTGGATGACTTATTTACATTTGGAACACTGGGCACCTGAAACACTGGGGAAGAACACACAACAGAAGTAGACACTGACACAGTAGGGAGCACAGACTGGGGAGCAGACACAAGAGGGGTCACACCTTCAGATTGGGAAACTGACACCTGGGGGGCCCCCTCAGGACTAGCTGAAACAGCTCCACCAACCCCTTGCTGCCCCCCACGTTCCTCCTCCTCCATCCTCAGCAGTTCTTCCACCACCTATGGCTGATTATGGAGGGCTTCAGGGCAAAGGCTATAGGGGTGACCTAACTTGTTACAAAGATTGCAACAAATACTATTGCAGTCCTTTGCAACGTGCCCTGAGCCCTGACAGAGGGAACATTTCTGCACAGAACATGAGCTTGAAAAATGGCCCTTTTCACCACAGCGATGACAAAGCTTTGGTTGCCCTGCATAAAAGGTAATAATCCTGTCACGACCTATAAAGGCAGACGAAGGGATGTGCTTAACAACATTACCCGTGACATGTAGTTTTAATAACACTGTCCATCCTCCTGTCCATATCCCCCTGTCATCTACAACTTTCCTCAAGGGGGCTTGGACATCCGAATATCTCCTCAACCACACCACCAGATCCGCAGCAGGTTTGGACTCGTTACCAGGGATGAGCCGAACACCCCCCTGTTCGGTTCGCACCAGAACCTGCGAACAGACAGAATGTTCGCCTGAACTTTAGAACCCTATTAAATACAATGGACTCGAATGTTCAAAATCTAAAGTGCTAATTATAAAGGCTAATATGCAATTTATTGTCCTAAAAAGTGTTTGGGGACCCGGGTCCTGCCCCAGGGGACATGTATCAATGCGAAAAAAAGTTTAAATAATAGACGTTTTTACGGGAGCGATGATTTTAATAATGTTTAAAATGAAAAAATAAAAGTGAAATATTCCTTTAAATTTCGTACCTGGGGGGTGTGTATGATATGCATGTAAAGTGGCGCATGTTTCCTGTGCTTAGAACTGTGCCTGCACAAAGTGTCATTTTTTAAGGAAAAAAAGTAATTTAAAACTCACTCGCGGCTATTAATGAATTGTCGGCTTTTATCAATACATAGAAAAATCATTGATAAAAAAAAAAAGCGTGGGGGTTCCCCCAAATTCAATTATCAGGCCCTTCAGGTCTGGAATGGATATTAAGGGGAACCCCGCCACAAATTTAAAATAAAATGGCGTGGAGTCCCCCCAAAAATCCATACTAGACCCCTTATCTGAGCACGCAACCTGGCCGGCCGCAGGGGAAGAGGGGGGATGAGAGAGCGGCCCCCCTCCCTCCTGAACCGTACCAGGCCACATGCCCTCAACATGGGGAGGATGTTCCCATGTTGATGGGGACAAGGGCCTCATCCCCACAACCCTTGCCCGGTGGTTGTGGGGGTCTGCGGGCGGGGGGCTTATCGAAATCTGGAAGACCCCTTTAACAAAGGGGACCCGCAGATCCCTGCCCCCCCTATGTGAATTGGTAAGGGGTTCCCCTACCATTTCACGAAGAAAGTGTAAAAAAATGTAAATACAAACACACCAACACCTTGGAAAAGTCCTTTATTAAAAAAAAAAAACATTCCAGTGATGAAATCCAGTGTCTTGCGGCGATCCCGATGTCCAGCGCTGTCCGTCATTGGTTGTGCCTGAGCGGACCTGATGGGGAACTTCCTCCGCAGTGTTTTAAATGTATAGACCCGCCCCTTCTAAAGTTCCCCATCAGGTCCGCTCAGCGGACCAGATGCGGAACGCGAGAAGGGGCGGGTCTATACATGAATTACACAGTAAAGGAAGTTCCCCATCAGGTCCGCCCCCTCGGTATGTCAGACCGCGCCTACATCATTGGCCTGAGCAGACCTGATGGGGAACTTCCTTCACTGTGTAAATTTAAATTACACAGTGAAGGAAGTTCCCCGCTCAGGCGAATGACGTAGGCGAGGTCTGACATACCCAGGGGGCGGACCTGATGGGAACTTCCTTCACTGTGTAATTCATGTATAGACCCGCCCCTTCTCGCGTTCCGCATCTGGTTCGCTGAGTGGACCTGATGGGGAACTTTAGAAGGGGCGGGTCTATACATTTAAAACACTGCGGAGGAAGTTCCCCATCAGGTCCGCTCAGGCACAACCAATGACGGACAGCGCTGGACATTGGGATCGCCGCGGGACACTGGATTTCATTGCTGGAATGTTTTTTTTTTTTTTTAATAAAGGACTTTTCCAAGGTGTTTGTGTGTTTTTATTTACATTTTTTTACACTTTCTTCGTGAAATGGTAGGGGTACAATGTACCCCTTACCAATTCACATAGGGGGGCGGGTACTAAGGGTCCGCTTTGTTAAAGGGGTCTTCCAGATTCCGATAAGCCCCCCGCCCGCAGACCCCCACAACCATCGGGCAAGGGTTGTGGGGATGAGGCCCTTGTCCCCATCAACATGGGAACATCCTCCCCATGTTGAGGGCATGTGGCCTGGTACGGTTCAGGAGGGAGGGGGGGGCGCTCTCTCGTCCCCCCCTCTTCCCCTGCGGCCGGCCAGGTTGCGTGCTCGGATAAGGGTCTGGTATGGATTTTTGGGGGGACTCCACGCCATTTTTTTTTAAATTTGGGGTGGAGTTCCCCTTAATATCCATTCCAGACCTGAAGGGCCTGGTACTTGAATTTGGGGGAACCCCCACGCTTTTTTTTTTGTCAATGACTCTTGTATGTATTGATAAAAGCCGACAATTCATTAATAGCCGCGAGTGAGTTTTAAATGACTTTTTTTCCTTCAGAAATTACACTTTGTGCAGAGACAGTTCTATGCACGGGAAACATGCGCCACTTTACATGCATATCATACACACCCCCCAGGTACGAAATTTAAAGGAAAATTTCACTTTTATTGTTTCACTTTAAGTATTATTAAAATGACTGCTTCTAAAAAAATTGCAGTTTTTTAAACTTTTTTTTGCATTGATACGTGTCCCCTGGGGCAGGACCCGGGTCCCCAAACACTTTTTAGGACAATAACTTGCATATAAGCCTTTATAATTAGCACTTTAGATTTCTCCCATAGACTTTTTGAATTTGCCGCGAACACCCCAAATTGTTCGTTGTTCGGTGAACGGGCGAACAGGCAATGTTCGAGTCGAACATGAGTTCGACTCGAACTCGAAGCTCATCCCTACTCGTTACGCACTAGAATGGTGACGTTCTTGTATAATGGCTGGCGGGAGACTACTCTAGGTGACAAACCTGCCCATCTTGGGGACTCCTTACACCTCTGCTCATACCTCTCCCAAAAGACATCTAAACCTTCCGCCTTGACAAAGGAGAGGTCATACTCATATGACCCAACTGGGCTGATAAGGGCAAAAATCTCCTCTGCTTTAAAACCCATCCCCAGAATACGGTCCACCACATCTCTCCTATTTGGGGGGGGGCCTTCTCCAGTCCACCTCAATTGGACCACATTGCGGCGTTTAAAGGAGCTACCAGATGGTGTCAGATTGGCCTGACCTTCACTCGCATCACTCCTAGTGACCGCAGAATAACTGGCCCTACTCACCCTGGGGACAGGTGCAGCCAGTGCTGCAGCATGGGAAATAACCGCACTCCTTGCAACATCCGGCACATCACTTTTAGTAACAGACCCTTCTTTAGATAAAGTATTAACAACATTATTGTCAGGAACAGATGGAGCAGAGACTTCTGACACAGAAATGTCATTTACATTACCCTTGGTAATTCTTACTTCATTACCAGTATCTAAAGAGTTACCAGCAGTAGAGATGTCTTTGTCAGCACTCTTCACAGCAGAGTCTGCACTGGCTGGCTGTACACAGGTGGAAGTCTCAGCCAGGAGATGAGCTTGCTCTCCGCTGCCCTCTACTGCACCATCCATAGGAACTACACCTCCATTACCTTGTATAGGCAAGTCATGAACAAAAACCTATTTTTCTGTCACCCGATGTTTCAAAGGTTTTGGGGGGACATCATCATCCTCTTCTTCATCCTCAGATGATCCAGACACTGCAAACTTGCGACCATGCAAAGGTGATTC
The DNA here is from genome assembly GCA_029206835.1 of Rana muscosa. Taxonomy (NCBI): domain Eukaryota; kingdom Metazoa; phylum Chordata; class Amphibia; order Anura; family Ranidae; genus Rana; species Rana muscosa. Next base: position 540,778,518 of record CM055117.1, on the reverse strand, counting down.
CATTTCTGATATGAAGTTTAGCATACCTGCTCCCTTCACAGGCTCAGATGGATCATCTTGCTCCATAGCCTCCTGCTGCGGTGGTAAGGGCAGAGAACTTCCTTGTCCCAATGACATACTGCCAGTCAAAACACCTGACTGCTGATCACCCGCAGCCTGTATTCCAGAGCTTTCTCCGCTTTCTGCAGGCATACTGACACTTGGCTCGGGATGCAAAGATTTTCCAGCGTGCCGGCCAGAAACACAGTCCGAGCCCACAGAAACTTTTTTGCTTTGCACTAACCTTGACTTCTCACACTCTGATGATGCCTGCCTTCCACTGGCCTCTATGGCCCCTCTGTGCATTGCACAGAAGCGATCATCGTTGCCATACTTTTCCTTGAAAGCACCGCTAGTTTCTTTCAATGTGGCCGCCAGCAGACTCTGCTTTTCCACTTTGGCCTCCAAAGCCATTAACTCAGGCTGCATCTGTTTCCTCTTAGAACTGTGAAGCCGGTCACTTGCAATTTTTTTATGCTTGAAGTCAAACTTCAACTTCGCCAGTACTTCTTCCTCCTTAGCGATTCTCGCAATCCTAGCACAAACCTACTTTCTGTAGGCTGCCAGGCTTTCACCTTTAGCTGGGCCATTTCCCCGGTCCTCAAACACTGGTATGGGAGGACCAGTACTCTGGCCATACGGGGGATCCTCCCCTGGGTCCACCCCAGGTTCCTGCATCCTCCCTGGGTATAGGGAGTAATCAAGCTCCCTGGATCAGTAGGCCTCCCTGGAGCTTAGGAGATCAGCAGTAGTGCAGCCACACCCTTTGCAGCTATAACAGCTTCAACTCTTCTGGGAAGGCTGTCTACAAGGTTTAGGAGTGTGTCTATGGGAATGTTTGACCATTCTTCCAGAAGTGCATTTGTGGAAGAATGCCTAGTTGAGGTTAGGGCTATCAGGTCTATTAGGTGCAGGCCAGTCAAGTTCCTCCACCCCAAACTCGCTCATCCGTGTCTTTATGGACCTTGCTTGTGCACTGGTGCGCAGTCATGTTAGAACATGAAGGGGCCATCCCCAAACTGTTCCCACAAAGTTGGGAGCATGAAATTGGCCAAAATGTCTGGTATGCTGACACCTTAAGAGTTCCCTTTACTGGAACTAAGGGGCCAAGCCCAACGCCTGAAAAACAACCCCACACCATAATCCCCCCCTCCCCCAAATTATTTGGACCAGTGCAGAAAGCAAGGTCCATAAAGACATGGATGAGCGAGTTTGGGATGGAGGAACTTGACCTAAGTCCTGACCTCAACCTGATAGAACACCTTTGGGATGAATTAATTAGAGTGGAGACTGTGAGCCAGGCCTTCTCGTCCAACATCAGTGCCTGACCTCACAAATGCGCTTCTGGAACAATGGTCAAACATTCCCATAGACACACTCCTAAACACTGTGGACAGCTTTCCCAGAAAAGTTAAAGCTGTTATAGCAGGGCGGCACAGTGGTGTAGTGAATATCACTCTCGCCTAGCAGTAAAAAGGGTCACTGGTTCAAATTCCAACCACGACACTAACTGCCTGGAGTTTGCATGTTCTCCCTGTGCCTGCGTGGGTTTCCGGGTACTCCGGTTTCCTCCCACACTCCAAAAGACATGCTGGTAGGTTAATTGGCTTCTGTCTAAATTGGCCCTAGCATATGAATGTGAGTTAGGGACATTAGATTGTAAGCTCCTTGAGGTAGGGACCGATGTGAATGTACAATATATATGTAAAGTGCTGCATAAATTGACAGCGCTATATAAGTACCTTAAATAATAATAATAGCTGCAAATGGTGGGCCAACTCAATATTGAACCCTACGGACTAAGACTGGGATGCCATTAAAGTTCATGTGCGTGTAAAGGCAGGAGTTCCAATACTTTTGGTAATATAGTGTGTGTGTATATATATGTATATATACAGTGCCTTGAAAAAGTATTCACCCCCTTGGCTTTTTACCTATTTTGTTACATTACAGCCTTTAGTTCAATGTTATTTTTAATCTGAATTGTATGTGATGGATCAGAACACAATAGTCTAAGTTAGTGAAGTAAAATTAGAAAAATATATACGGTACATAAAACTATTTTTCAGAAATAAAAAAAATGATAATTGGCATGTGCGTATGTATTCACCCCCTTTGTTATGAAGCCCATAAAAAGCTCTGGTGCAACCAATTACCTTCAGAAGTCACTTAATTAGTGAAATGATGTCCACCTGTGTGCAATCTAAGTTTCACATGATAAGTCATTACATATACACACCTTTTTGAAAGGCCCCAGAGGCTGCAACACCTGAGCAAGAGGCACCACTAACCAAACACTGCCATGAAGACCAAGGAACTCTCCAAACAAGTAAGGGACTATGTTGTTGAGAAGTACAAGTCAGGGTTTGGTTATAAAAAAATATCCAAATCTTTGATGATCCCTAGGAGAACCATCAAATCTATCATAACCAAATGGAAAGAACATGGCACAACAGCAAACCTGCCAAGAGATGGCCACACACCAAAACTCATGGACCGGGCAAGGAGGGCATTAATCAGAGAGGCAGCCCATAGACCTAAGGTAACCCTCGAGGAGCTGCAGAGTTCCACAGCAGAGACTGGAGTATCTGTACATAGGACGACAATAAGCCGTACGCTCCATAGAGTTGGGTTTTATGACAGAGTGTCCAGAAGACAGACATTACTTTCAGCAAAAAACAAAAAGGCACGTTTTGAGTTCGCGAAAAGGCCTGTGGAAGACTCCCAAAATGTATGAAGGAAGGTGCTCTGGTTTGATGAGACTAAAATTTTACTTTTTGGCCATCAAAGAAAACGCTATGTCTGGCGCAAACCCAACACATCACATCACCCAAAGAACACCATCCCGCATCACACTGTGGGGATATTTTTTAGCAGTTGGGACTGGGAAACTGGTCAGAGTTGAGGGAAAGATGGATGGTGCTAAATACAGGGATATTCTTAAGCAAAACCTGTACCACTCTGTGTGTGATTTGAGGCTAGGACGGAGGTTCATCTTCCAGCAGGACAATGACCCCAAACACACTGCTAAAACAACACTTGAATGGTTTAGGGGGAAACATGCAAATGTATTAGAATGGCCTAGTCAAAGCCCAGACCACAATCCAATAGAAAATCTGTGGTCAGACATAAAGATTGCTGTTCACAAGCGCAAACCATACAACTTGAAGGAGCTGGAGCAGTTTTGCAAGGAGGAATGGGCAAACATCCCAGTGGTAAGATGTGGCAAGCTCATAGAGGCTTATCCAAAGCGACTTGGAGCTGTGATAGCCACAAAAGGTGGCTCTACAAAGTATTGACTTTAGGGGGATGAATAGTTATGCACATTTACTTTTTCTGTTATTTTGTCCTATTTGTTGTTTGCTTCACATTAAAAATAAATAAAAAAAAAAAACTCTTCAAAGTTGTGGGCATGTTCTGTAAATTAAATGATGCAAATCCTCAAATAATCCATGTTAATTCCAGGTTGTGAGGCAACAAAACATGAAAAATGCCAAGGGGGGGGGGGGGGGTGAGTACTTTTGCAAGGCACTGTATATCAATCAGTGTATAAATCTATAGCACTGTATAGCAATGTATAGCAGTAACTATTACCGTAATTCCTGAAAACACTCTGGCAGCTGTCCTTATCTACTTCAAATCTCCATGCACACTAAAAAAAGGCTGCAGGGAACCCTGAATTTTATAGGGATGAGGGCTGACACATTGGAAATGCCTCCATATTTGGTCCTTTTAAGCCAGCTGACCACAGTTCAAAGGCCCAGATGTACATGATTGGTAATTGGGTGCTCTGGCAAACAATCATATTTGTTTGTCATTTTCTAAAACTGCAAACAACTTGAGATGGCATCAGGAGATGGACCCAAGCCTGAAGTGCATCAGTACTTATGAGAATCTTGTGCTTGCCTCAGCATATATATACAGTATGCACATACACATACTGTATATGAGTGCATCTGATGCACATGCAGAGCTGTTCTTTCAGAAATGTGTCATCTGATCAAGAAGCAGAGAGCAGGAAGGGTATCCAGGACTAGGATTTTTCTAAAGCTTCCAGAAGGTAAGAAATCTTGAAAATAGTATCTAGAATGTTAAGATTCATTACTGGCTACTGTTTTCCTGTGATATACTAAAATGTGAACCAGATTAAGAAATGTTATCTCCTGTGGTTGCTGTAGTACACCCTATCTATAACCTACATGCATTATCCCTGTATTGATTTCTGACTTGTGCTTTTAGCTACCAATACAGATATCTGTATATACTGTAGTTGTTAACAGAAGACATTTCTCGGCCCTCTTGTAAAGGGGATTTTCAGGACTGAAAATTACCTGTCTGTTGTGGCATAAGCTGTGGGCAGGGGCGGACTGACAACTCATGGGGCCCCCAGACACTAGGGGATCATGGGGCCCCCAGGTTTAAAGATTGCTACCACTAAGCAGCCATCTTTCTGATACAACATTAATGTGGCACCGCCTTTGTTGAGGGGCACTTAGCTTGGTGACATGAAGAGTGGCAGGAAACTTAAATTTTGTGACTCAATAAATGTACTTGGAGCCTCTCGTGGGCAGTGCCACCTTAACAGCACGGGCTCTGAAGGTACGGCAGTAGTCGGCAGTAGCTATGCCCCTTCTCTGGGTTCTCCCATCACACGGCACTGAAGGGGGGATCTGACTGGGGGAAACACAGAGCAAGTGTGCAGGAGAAAACTGAAGGGGAAGACAGAAAGAAGACTCCGAACTTCTAAATACTGTACATACACCGCCAGGCAGTATATGTATTTAGAAGCAATGACACTGCTATTGACAAACCCTGGGATTGAGCTGTAATGGAACACCTTCTTAAAGAGTGTGACTGTCCCTGCTCATGGGGCCCCCTACTGGCCCTGGGGCCCTCGGCCAGTGCCCGAGTACCCTAATGGTCAGTCCGCCCCTGGCTATGGGCTACTCCTGCAGCTTCCAGTATTCTCAATTCAAAGATCTGTAGTTACAGATTTTACTTCCAACACAACTGGGTATTTAAACACAACGCTATATTCACATGATACTGTAAGTCAGTCATTTTTTTCTGCTTGTTTGACAAGCACTACATACAACAGTGGGGCAGGTAGTCTAATGCTGTTTGACAACTGTCAGTTGAGCATTCTGACACAGAGAGGCCCCAATCAAGAGCATTTGTATATTCTAGAACAGGGGCTTCCAAACTTTGTTAAAAAATTGTGAATACCACGCTGTCCACAAGCAACAGCAGCTAGCACAACCTATGACAAATAGCAAAAAAAAAAAAAAGAAAATACAAAAAAGTGCAGCGCTTAAATTGAGAATAGTCCTGAGTTGGACAATATAATAACCAGTGTTAAAACCCTTAAAGCATAAAGACACATATAAAAATGAAAAGAATAAAAAATAAGCATATATTTATAGTCCACTCTGTGAAAAGTAAAAAATAATATATGTGTGAAAAATGGTTTGGATGCTAGTGTAGTCCAACTATGATGCTGATGACAACATTGTTGAAGTAGTAGTCCAAACGGGTGAAAGTCAGTCTTCAAATATACACACAGTGAAGATAGGACAATGGAAGAAACCATCACCGATAAGAATGAGGCTTACCGAAATATATGGACTCAACAGGGCAAATGAGTCTTGGAAGCTGTATGGTGATACTGCACCGAAGATTAAAGACGTCAGCGTTGGAGATAACGAACACCGGAAGTTAGTAGTCACAATTTCCTCCCGGAAACATATAACACAAGACCACAACTCACAGGGTGAATCCGTAGCAAGGATTTAACAGGTCTACCAGAAAATGAGAAAAAAAAATCCACATAGTGTAAATCCGCTTAACAGGAAGATTTATTTCCAAATACATAGCTCCAAATGGTCCCTGATTTCGAGGGACTATCCCTGATTTGGAACAGTGGGGTTGATTTACTAAAGGCAAATCCACTCTGCACTACAAGCAATGGCAGCTGGTGATTTAAAAAAAATTGGGGGGGGGGCGCAAACCACTCCAGGTCCTTACCTGCCCATCCTCGACTGTCACGGCTTCCAATACCCGGACACACTATACACAGAGAACACATTGGGGGTGATTTACTAACAACAGTGCGCTGCGCCGGTTTATACCTTAATTGGTGCGCCGGATAAATCATTAATTGGGCACGTGAACTGGCGGCGTACTGTGATAGTAAGTAAAAATGTCAGCGGAGCTTGTGTTACTATTCAAAATGAATGGTTCCCTATAGGAGCCCATTGATTTGAATAGAGGTCGCACCAGAAGTCGGATCAAGACGATCCGACTTGCGGGGCGACTCTTGTGCCGGTTGACACAGGGGCAGCGTAACTTTGCGAGGCAACTTGGACATGACTTGAGTGTAAAGCACACGCTCAAGTCGTGTCCTGGAGGCGACTTGAAGTCGCCTCCAGTACAGGCTTCTTTGGCAGTACCTGCCTGCGAGAATGTTTCCAGCGCGATCCCATCGCGCTGGTTCTCGGCGACAGGGTACCGCAAGCCTCGCACTCGCTGTCCCCTGTGTTTGGTATGAATCATTAAGGGGAACTCCACGCCAAATTTGAAATAAAAAACCGGCATGGGTTCCCCTCCAGGAGCATACCAGGCCCTTAGGTCTGGTATGGATTTTAAGGGAAACCCCCTACACAGAAAAAACGGCGTGGGGGTCCCCCCAAAATCCATACCAGACCCTTATCCAAGCACGCAGCCCGGCAGGTCAGGAAAGGGGGCGTGCGAGCGCCCCCCCTCCTGAACCGTACCAGGCCGCATGCCCTCAACATGGGGAGGAATGATGGGACTGTGACGTCATATGGGGGCGGGGTCCCGCTGTAATGCCGCGTGCGCAGAGCGCAACGACTTATATAGGCATGGCTATATAAGTCGTTGCGCTCTGCGCATGTGGCATTACAGCGGGAGACAGCGACGAGTCAACAGCTCCAGGAGAGAAGAGGGAAGAAGGCGACGAAGAAGACCGGGCCCCCGCTAGCAAAAGAGCTGGAAGAAGATAGCGGGGCGTCCGGCAGAAGGCAGAAAGAACCGGAGAGTGCGGAGACGACACCGGAGAGCAGAAGAAGAGACCCCGAAGTTGGAAGAGACCCCCCAAAGTCGGAAGAGACCACCGAAGTTGGAAGAAGACCTCCGAAGTCGCAAGAAGACCCCCAAAGTCGGAAGAAGTCCCCCGGAGCTGCCTAATAAATTACTTTAAAAACCTGTGTAGTGTTTTTTTATTGACATTTTTTTTCCACCAGGTGAATGGGTAGGGGTACGGTGTACCCCATACTCATTCACATAGGGTGGGGGGCCAGGATCTGGGGGCCCCCTTATTAAAGGGGGCTCCCGGATTCCTATAAGCCCCCCACCCGCAGACCCCGACAACCAACGGCCAGGGTTGTCGGGAAGAGGCCCTGGTCCCCATCAACATGGGGGCATGGTGCTCCCCTGCCCCAAAGCACCCACCCCCCCCATGTTGAGGGCATTTGGCCTGGTACGGTTCAGGAGGGGGGGCACAGGGGGTTTCCCTTAAAATCCATACCAGACCTAAGGGCCTGGTATGCTCCTGGAGGGGAACCCATGCCGTTTTTTAATTTAAAATTTGGCGTGAAGTTCCCCTTCATGATTCATACCAAACACAGGGGACAGCGAGTGCGAGGCTTGCAGTACCCTGTCGCCGAGAACCAGCGCGATGGGATCACGCTGGAAACATTCTCACGGGCAGGTACTGCCAAAGAAGCCTGTACTGGAGGCGACTTCGAGTCACCTCCAGGACACGACTTGAGCGTGTGCTTCACGCTCAAGACGTGTCCAAGTTGCCTCGCAAAGTCGCGCTGCCCCTGTGTCAACCGGCACACGAGTCGCCCCCGAAGTCGGATCGTCTTGATCCGACTTCTGGTGCGACCTCTATTCAAATCAATGGGCTCCCATAGGGAGCCATTCATTTTGAATAGAGACACAAGCGCCGCTGACATTTTTGCTTACTATCACAGTGTGCCGCCGGTTCATGCACCCAATTAATTTTTTATCCGGCGCACCAATTAAGGTATGAACTGGCGCAGCTCACTGTTGTTAGTAAATCACCCCCATAGTCTCTTTACCAATGGTTTTATTAAAGAAATGTAGAGGGATGGAGGGTTAGGGGAGATTCAGGTACCTTGCTTTGCGGATCACGGGTACTTTCTTCAATCCAGAGGACAAACAGTTTCCACGCTGGATATAGCAACCACCGGATAGGCCTCTCTCACTGACCTAGCAGCCGGTGCGGTGCTCGGTCAAAAGTCTCTGCCACAGACTTGAAGAATACAAATAGTCTCTGCCACAGACTTGAAAAAACACAACAGTCTCTGCACAATCCTCTACCACAGGATTGAATGATCCAGGACTTTTGCAAAGTTTAAGTACAGTCACACAGTACCAGTTTCTTTCAGCCAATCCGGCAATACTTTGAGGTAGATGGGTTGGGATGCGTCCTCCAATTGAGTCTCCAGGCTCTTCCTGAGATACCAGCCCCTTTGGCTCGGTCCTCTTCGAGAAAAATCCTCCCCTGGTTTCTTCAATTGCTCAGCTTCTCCCCGCAGGCAAGACAGCACAGGACCACCCCTGACTAGTAGGCCCTAGAACTCCTGGGCCTACTTCCAGTAACGAGGCCTCAGGCCAGACGGCCCCCGGGACAGGAAGACTGCTACAGCACACCTTAGGCCAGGAGAGCCATCAGGTCAGAGAGACCCGGAAGACGGTGTCTGTCCCTTAAGTACCCTCTCCCAGAATGCACAGCGGGGGGACCAATCCCACTGAGCTTTTTCTGGGCAAGAGGTACCCAATACATCCAGCCTGCTGCATTTCCAACCTTGACCTGTGGTGACAGCGACACCCACAGTCAAGTGGAAAAATTTGCAACACAGCTGGACTGGAACAGAAACCAGAAATTTACACAATTATTCTGAGCTAAACTACAGCTCAGACAACTAAATTTACAAATAGCGCCTACCCAATAGGAGCAGGGCGCTACACTACAAATGGTAAAAGTGTCAAATAGAACTTGTGCTTCAAGTGCTCAGCAAGTGTACAACTGTACAGTGAAAATGTGCAGCAAGTTAACAAGACTTGCAATTCAACACTGCCACAAATTTGTAGCAAGTTATTATTGCTATCTGGGATAGCACACACATATATATATATATATATATATATATATATATATATAGGGATGTACATGGTATTATATCAATGTTATATCAATATGTATATATGCTGTAGCTAATGTTTTCTAATGCCCTAATATTAAAATGGTTCCAAAGTCAAAGTAAGTTTTACCCCTAATGCATTCCCTGAATTAAGGTACAAAATGCCCCACTATCTGCCCCCCAAACATGGGGCTCCAACAATGTCCCAGCTGCAGCACCGCTCCACTCACTTCCTGGTCTCACAAAGGCACTGAGAGCAATGGGAACCAAAAGCTGGGCTTGCTGGAGATGTTTGTGTCTATGGACGCACACAGTGCTGCTTGGGAGCACCTCCTTTAGCTCCTTTGGCTTCTGGCTTTGATAAAAGAGGCACCCGGAGAAGGGAAGAGTGGACAGTGCTGTCTAGTTACTACCAAAGAGGAGGTACAATGCCTTGAAAAAGTATTCATACCCCTTGACATTTTCCACATTTTGTCATATTACAACCAAAAACGGAAATGCATTTTATTGGGATTTTATGTGATAGACCAACACAAAGTGGCACATAATTGTGAAGTGGAAGAAAAATTATCAATGGGTTTCAACATTTTTTGCAAATCAATATGTGAAAAGTGTGGCGTACATTTGTATTCAGCCCCCTGCACTCTGATGCCCATAGTGGAACGAATTGACTTCAGAAGTCACCTAATTAGTAAATAGCGTCCTGTGTGTAATTTAATCTCAGTATGAATACAGCTGTTCTGTGAAGCCCTCAGAGGTTTGTTAGAGAACCTTAGTGAACAAACAACATCATGAAGGTCAAGGAACACACCAGACAGGTCAGGGATAAAGTTGTGGAGAAGTTTAAAGCAGGGTTAGGTTATAAAAAAATATCTCAAGCTTTGAACATCTCACAGAGCACTGTTCAATCCTTCATCAGAAAATGGAAAGAGTATGGCACAGCTGCAAACCTACCAAGACATGGCCATTCACCTAAACCGACAGGTCGGGCATTACGAGCATTAATCAGAGAAGCAGCCAAGAGACCCATGGTAACTCTGGAGGAGCTGCAGAAATCCACAGCTCAGGTGGGAGAATCTGTCCACATGACAATTATTAGTTGTGCACCATTCTTGGACTGGTATTTGGGCCAGAAAAGGTTGCTCACCCCATGAAGCATTACATCTGCTACCAATCCCTAGCTCACAGCTTTGTGAATGGACCTTGTGACACTTCTATGGGCTATTTGTCCCTTATCAAAGTTTTGTCTTACAGTACCTGCATTGCAAAAGCAATGAAAGAAACACAAACAAAGAGGACATACAAGTACATATCTTGCAAACTTCATGCTGCAAAAAAGGATATCCAAGGGATGTGATTTTTCAATTAAGAAGCTGCTGTGTTTTGACTTTGCATTAAAATGACGGCCTTTTAAAGATTTGACTACCCACCCACTGATGTTTGATTTTGACCTTGCCAGCAATTGACGTTGCTTTAATGGGCTATGCACGTAAGGTAAATTCTGAGGTTAGTCTAATGCCTGCCTGGCACTGATGGTAAGAATAAGCCTCTTAGACTAGGTCAGTTTATGGTTTGCGAGTGCCAGGCATTAGTTATTTATTACATTTGGAAATGTTCAATGAAGTTGTGGCCCTGCCTGTTTTACAACTTAATCAACTTCTGTGTCATTCTTGGGCAAGGTATTGGTTTGTTAATTGGTTGTGTATGAACATATGTGTAGCGCTACCCCCAGTTAAAAAAGCCGCTGAGTTTTGTTTCGGGCCCTGTATACAGCACTGCCAACCCCCGACAATCTACTCGACCCACTCTGGCACAGTTAGTCTAAAGCCTCCTACACACGACCGAGTTTCTCGTCCAAAAACGACAAGAAAACTGCCGAGAGAGCTTTCTTGTCGAGAAAACCGTTCGTGTGTATGGTTTTTCGTCGAGAAAACTGCAGTGAATCTCGACGAGAAAAATATAGAACCTGCTCTCTTTTTTCTCGTCCGGATTCTCGATTTTCTTGTCGTGTTTCTCGTCAGCCTGTTTTGCGACGAGAAAAACGTTTGTGTGTATGCTTTTACGAGTCTTCCAAAAGCGCGCATGTTCAGAATCAAGTATGAGACGGGAGCGCTTCTTCTGGTAAAACAAGCCTTTGTAATGGAGATAGCACATTCGTCACGCTGTAACGAACTGAAAGCACGAAGACTGAAAAGCGCGAATCGTCTCTTCCCAAACTTTTACTTCACACGCGTAAACTCGAGATCAGCAAAAACAGCCCAAGGGGTGGCGCCATTGAAATCGATCTTCCCCTTTATACTGCCGTCGTACGTGCTGTACGTGACCGCGCTTTCCAACGGCGAGATTTGGAATTGACTGTGTGTATGCAAGGAAAGCTTGACATGAATCTCGTCAAGCTTGACAAGAATCTCGTCGAGAAAAACAACGTGTTTTTATCGACGAGAAACTCGGCCGTGTGTACGAGGCTTTGGGGTTAATATCTTATCACAATCTAGCAATATATGCACAATGATAACACACTGAGGGCAAAGCGTTAAAGTATAACTAGTTTACTTCTGTGTAAAAGGCATAGATTAACACATAATACATATATTGTCTGCAGAGCCCTGCAATGGTAAATATAGTACACACTAAGGATGCTGTCGGTTACACGCCAAGTGCAGCTATCCCTATCTATGCGCCCTTATGGCACAGCAACAAAAAGTTCTAACTCCTGGTCAGGCCTGACTCAGATATAACTTAGTCTCTTGGGGAACAATTTCTTCGCATGCAGCTTGAACGGTGGTGCACATATAGAAAGAAACAGTATTTGCAATCCACACGATAGGTAATAGAAGAACACTTCACCGGAGACTACACGACCCAGTTCTGTTACTAGTCTCCGGTGGAACAACAGATAAAACTTGATGGGCCAAGGCAGTCTCTAGGCCTAATCAGAGTAAAGTATTTTTTTGGATTGAGCAGGTGCTCGCTCACCACTCCGGACGCGATCCCAGTCCGGGACTTCCACCGACTGTGTCTCCGCTAGGGATGAGCTTCGTGTTCGAGTAGAACATACGTTCGACTCGAACATCGGCTGTTCGATCGTTCGACGAAGATCGAACGATTTGGGCCGTTCGCGCCAAATTCGAGTGACGCGAACGGCCCACAATGCACTACGCCATCGCAGTGTCATCCAGGCGCTGTGATTGGCCAAGCATGCACTGTGACCCCGCATGCTTGGCCAATCACAGCGCCGGCAGCGAGGAGAAAAATGATTGGCCACAGGCAGGATGCCTGTGGCCAATTATTGCTGATGGGGTTTAGTACACGCCCCACACTATAAAAGGCCACCAGCACGGCGGCCTTGTGTAGTGTGTTCCGGAGCAGGGAAAGAGAAGCATAGGCAGGGACAGTGTCATTATTTTTCCTTTACTATTCCTGGATTCCTTGTGTTTAGGGACAAATAAGGATAGGTAGGGAGAGTGTCAGTGACAGTGTGCTATTCTGTGCTAATCCTTGTTTGTAGGGACAGAGAGGTACAGTGAGGGAAAGTGTCAGTGTGCTATTCTGTTCTAAAACTATTTTGCTGAACCATATTTTCAATCCTTGAGTTTAGGGACAGAGAGGTACAGTGAGGGAAAGTGTCAGTGTGCTATTCTGTTCTAAAACTATTTTGCTGAACCATATTTTCAATCCTTGAGTTGAGGGACAGAGAGGTACAGTGAGTGAAACTGACAGTGTGCTATTCTGTTCTAAACCAATTTTGCTGTTCCATATTTTCAATCCTTGAGTTTAGGGACAGAGAAGGACACTCGTAGAAATTATCAGTGTGCTATTCTGTGCTAAATCTTGTTTGTAGGGAGGGACAGAGTAGGACAGTGAGGGAAAGTGTCAGTGTGCTATTCTGTTCTAAAACTATTTTGCTGAACCATATTTTCAATCCTTGAGTTGAGGGACAGAGAGGTACAGTGAGTGAAACTGACAGTGTGCTATTCTGTTCTAAACCAATTTTGCTGTTCCATATTTTCAATCCTTGAGTTGAGGGACAGAGAGGTACAGTGAGTGAAACTGACAGTGTGCTATTCTGTTCTAAACCAATTTTGCTGTTCCATATTTTCAATCCTTGAGTTTAGGGACAGAGAAGGACACTCATAGAAATTATCAGTGTGCTATTCTGTGCTAAATCTTGTTTGTAGGGAGGGACAGAGTAGGACAGTGAGGGAAAGTGTCAGTGTGCTATTCTGTTCTAAAACTATTTTGCTGAACCATATTTTCAATCCTTGAGTTGAGGGACAGAGAGGTACAGTGAGTGAAACTGACAGTGTGCTATTCTGTTCTAAACCAATTTTGCTGTTCCATATTTTCAATCCTTGAGTTGAGGGACAGAGAGGTACAGTGAGTGAAACTGACAGTGTGCTATTCTGTTCTAAACCAATTTTGCTGTTCCATATTTTCAATCCTTGAGTTTAGGGACAGAGAAGGACACTCGTAGAAATTATCAGTGTGCTATTCTGTGCTAAATCTTGTTTGTAGGGAGGGACAGAGTAGGACATGAGGGAAAGTGTCAGTGTGCTATTCTGTTCTAAAACTATTTTGCTGAACCATATTTTCAATCCTTGAGTTTAGGGACAGAGAGGTACAGTGAGTGAAACTGACAGTGTGCTATTCTGTTCTAAACCAATTTTGCTGTTCCATATTTTCAATCCTTGAGTTTAGGGACAGAGAAGGACACTCGTAGAAATTATCAGTGTGCTATTTTGTGCTAAATCTTGTTTGTAGGGAGGGACAGAGTAGGACAGTGAGGGAAAGTGTCAGTGTGCTATTCTGTTCTAAAACTATTTTGCTGAACCATATTTTCAATCCTTGAGTTTAGGGACAGAGAGGTACAGTGAGTGAAACTGACAGTGTGCTATTCTGTTCTAAACCAATTTTGCTGTTCCATATTTTCAATCCTTGAGTTTAGGGACAGAGAAGGACACTCGTAGAAATTATCAGTGTGCTATTCTGTGCTAAATCTTGTTTGTAGGGAGGGACAGAGTAGGACAGTGAGGGAAAGTGTCAGTGTGCTATTCTGTTCTAAAACTATTTTGCTGAACCATATTTTCAATCCTTGAGTTGAGGGACAGAGAGGTACAGTGAGTGAAACTGACAGTGTGCTATTCTGTTCTAAACCAATTTTGCTGTTCCATATTTTCAATCCTTGAGTTGAGGGACAGAGAGGTACAGTCAGTGAAACTGACAGTGTGCTATTCTGTTCTAAACCAATTTTGCTGTTCCATATTTTCAATCCTTGAGTTTAGGGACAGAGAAGGACACTCGTAGAAATTATCAGTGTGCTATTCTGTGCTAAATCTTGTTTGTAGGGAGGGACAGAGTAGGACAGTGAGGGAAAGTGTCAGTGTGCTATTCTGTTCTAAAACTATTTTGCTGAACCATATTTTCAATCCTTGAGTTGAGGGACAGAGAGGTACAGTGAGTGAAACTTACAGTGTGCTATTCTGTTCTAAACCAATTTTGCTGTTCCATATTTTCAATCCTTGAGTTGAGGGACAGAGAGGTACAGTGAGTGAAACTGACAGTGTGCTATTCTGTTCTAAACCAATTTTGCTGTTCCATATTTTCAATCCTTGAGTTGAGGGACAGAGAGGTACAGTGAGTGAAACTGACAGTGTGCTAATCTGTTCTAAACCAATTTTGCTGTTCCATATTTTCAATCCTTGAGTTGAGGGACAGAGAGGTACAGTCAGTGAAACTGACAGTGTGCTATTCTGTTCTAAATCAATTTTGCTGTTCCATATTTTCAATCCTTGAGTTTAGGGACAGAGAAGGACACTCGTAGAAATTATCAGTGTGCTATTCTGTGCTAAATCTTGTTTGTAGGGAGGGACAGAGTAGGACAGTGAGGGAAAGTGTCAGTGTGCTATTCTGTTCTAAAACTATTTTGCTGAACCATATTTTCAATCCTTGAGTTGAGGGACAGAGAGGTACAGTGAGTGGAACTGACAGTGTGCTATTCTGTTCTAAACCAATTTTGCTGTTCCATATTTTCAATCCTTGAGTTGAGGGACAGAGAGGTACAGTCAGTGAAACTGACAGTGTGCTATTCTGTTCTAAACCAATTTTTCTGTTCCATATTTTCAATCCTTGAGTTGAGGGACAGAGAGGTACAGTCAGTGAAACTGACAGTGTGCTATTCTGTTCTAAACCAATTTTGCTGTTCCATATTTTCAATCCTTGAGTTGAGGGACAGAGAGGTACAGTCAGTGAAACTGACAGTGTGCTATTCTGTTCTAAACCAATTTTGCTGTTCCATATTTTCAATCCTTGAGTTGAGGGACAGAGAGGTACAGTCAGTGAAACTGACAGTGTGCTATTCTGTTCTAAACCAAATTTGCTGTTCCGTATTTTCAATCCTTGAGTTTAGGGACAGAGAAGGACACTCGTAGAAATTATCAGTGTGCTATTCTGTGCTAAATCTTGTTTGTAGGGAGGGACAGAGTAGGACAGTGAGGGAAAGTGTCAGTGTGCTATTCTGTTCTAAAACTATTTTGCTGAACCATATTTTCAATCCTTGAGTTTAGGGACAGAGAGGTACAGTGAGTGAAACTGACAGTGTGCTATTCTGTTCTAAACCGATTTTGCTGTTCCATATTTTCAATCCTTGAGTTTAGGGACAGAGAAGGACACTCGTAGAAATTATCAGTGTGCTATTCTGTGCTAAATCTTGTTTGTAGGGAAGGACAGAGTAGGACAGTGAGGGAAAGTGTCAGTGTGCTATTCTGTTCTAAAACTATTTTGCTGAACCATATTTTCAATCCTTGAGTTGAGGGACAGAGAGGTACAGTGAGTGAAACTGACAGTGTGCTATTCTGTTCTAAACCAATTTTGCTGTTCCATATTTTCAATCCTTGAGTTGAGGGACAGAGAGGTACAGTCAGTGAAACTGACAGTGTGCTATTCTGTTCTAAACCAATTTTGCTGTTCCATATTTTCAATCCTTGAGTTGAGGGACAGAGAGGTACAGTCAGTGAAACTGACAGTGTGCTATTCTGTTCTAAACCAATTTTGCTGTTCCATATTTTCAATCCTTGAGTTGAGGGACAGAGAGGTACAGTCAGTGAAACTGACAGTGTGCTATTCTGTTCTAAACCAATTTTGCTGTTCCATATTTTCAATCCTTGAGTTGAGGGACAGAGAGGTACAGTCAGTGAAACTGACAGTGTGCTATTCTGTTCTAAACCAATTTTGCTGTTCCGTATTTTCAATCCTTGAGTTTAGGGACAGAGAAGGACACTCGTAGAAATTATCAGTGTGCTATTCTGTGCTAAATCTTGTTTGTAGGGAGGGACAGAGTAGGACAGTGAGGGAAAGTGTCAGTGTGCTATTCTGTTCTAAAACTATTTTGCTGAACCATATTTTCAATCCTTGAGTTTAGGGACAGAGAGGTACAGTGAGTGAAACTGACAGTGTGCTATTCTGTTCTAAACCGATTTTGCTGTTCCATATTTTCAATCCTTGAGTTTAGGGACAGAGAAGGACACTCGTAGAAATTATCAGTGTGCTATTCTGTGCTAAATCTTGTTTGTAGGGAGGGACAGAGTAGGACAGTGAGGGAAAGTGTCAGTGTGCTATTCTGTTCTAAAACTTTTTTGCTGAACCATATTTTCAGTCCTTGTGTTTAGGGACAGAGAAGGATAGGCAGGGGACAGTGTCAGTGTCATTGTTGCTAAGCCTCCTGCACAATATACACCTGAAGGTAGCCCTTATTGCTGTTTTTCCCATCTCCCTGCAGGCCATCTATTAAAATGTCTGGAAGGCAACCAAGGAGAGGCAGACAGTCAGGAGGCAAAAAAAGAGGGCAAGCAGGCTCTGTGTCTGGGGGCAACAGTGCTGGTCGTGTACGCGGTGCATTGTCATCAGCACATGGCCATGGGACACGCTTGTCCTTGTTTTCGGCAGCTGGACATGTTGAGCCACATCATGCTGAAGACTTGGTAGAGTGGATGACCAAGTCCACCTCATCCTTCTCATCCTCTCTCACCCAGGCTCAGGGTACTGGCAAAGCAGCTGCCAAAGCGTCCTCTTCTCTGGTATAATTATCTTCATTAGTCAATCCTTCCCTAGACCCACCATGCCCTCCTCCTGAGGAGTCCCCCGAACTGTTTGAGCACAGTGTTGGGTACATGCTCCAGGAGGATGCCCAGCGTTTGGAAGGATCTGATGATGATACCCAGCTAGAGGAAGGCAGCAGCGTGAGAGCAGAGAGAGGGGATGCTCAACAAGGACACCAATCTGGCAGTCATGTTCCAGCAGCTGCAGCATACTGCCAGATTGGCTCCAGTGATGAGGAGGGAGGGGATGATGAGGTCACTGACTCCACGTGGGTGCCTAATAGGAGAGAGGAGGAGGAGGAGGATGAGGAGGAGGCACATCTCCAATGAGGCAGGATGCCCTTGAGTGGCCAGCGTATGGGCAGCACACCGACGGAATCACACCGCAGAGCTCCGCCTGTGCAGGGCACTGCCTCTGCCCGTCATTCAAAAAGTTCTTTGGTGTGGGCCTTTTTTGAGGCGAGTGCATCAGATCGCACAGCTGCTGTTTGCAACATATGTCTCAAGCGTATATCGCGTGGCCAAAACATCAGCCGCTTGGGCACCACATGCTTGATCAGACATATGTTGACCTGCCATGCAGCTCGTTGGCAAGCCTACCTTAAAGACCCACACCAAAGAACAAAGCTGACCTCTTCTTGCACCTCATCAGCTGGGATCTCCAAGCCCACTATACCTTCACTCCTCTCTGAAACCTGCTCTGAGAGGAATGAAGGTGTAGAATTAGGTGTGTCACAGGCAAGTACTTGCGGGCACTCTGCTAGCAGTACACCAACGTCCGATTCTAGCAGGCAAATTTCCCTGCCCCAGCTGCTGGACCGTCGAAAGAAGTTCACTCCCAGCCATCCACATGCCCAGCGGTTGAATGCTAGCTTGGCTAAATTGCTAGCGCTTCAACTGCTGCCTTTTCAGTTGGTAGACTCGGCCCCCTTCCGTAAGTTTGTGCAATGTGCGGTTCCTCAGTGGCAGGTTCCCAAATGACACTTTTTCGCACGGAAGGCTATTCCGGCTCTCTACAGGCATGCGGAAGGCAATGTCTTGGCCTCGCTGGCCAGGGCGGTTAGCGGTAAGGTGCATATTACCGCTGACTCATGGTCCAGCAGGCATGGACAGGGACGTTACCTTTCTTTCACGGCCCATTGGGTCACTCTTTTGGCAGCTGGGAAGGATGCAGGACAAGGTGCAGTAGTGTTGGAGGTTGTTCCACCGCCACGCCTCCAAAATGCTACTACTGGTTGTGACACACCTCTCTCCTCCACCCCCTCCTCTTCTTCTTCCTCCATGGCCTCTTCCTGTGGTTTGTCCTCGGAACCAGCGGTGCTCCGTAGGCGTTTAAGGGGCTACGCAAGTACGCAGGCAAAAAGATGCCATGCCGTGCTTGCGCTGGTATGTTTGGGGGACAGGAGCCACACTGGGGCAGAGGTCCTGTCTGCTCTGCAGGGGCAGGCCGAGAGGTGGTTGACGCCACGCCAGCTTAAGCCAGGAATGGTGGTTTGCGACAATGGCACCAACCTCCTCTCCGCCCTCCGACAGGGACAACTGACCCATGTGCCCTGTATGGCTCACGTCCTTAACCTGGTGGTGCAGCGGTTCTTGGGCAGGTACCTGGGCTTACAGGATGTCCTGAGGCAGGCCAGGAAAGTCTGTGTGCATTTCCGCAGATCTTATAATGCCAGTGCTCGCCTGGCTGAGCTTCAAAGGGAGTTGAACCTGCCCAAGAACCGCCTTATATGTGACATGCCCACCAGGTGGAACTCAACGTTGGCCATGCTGCAGCGGCTGCACACGCAGCAGAGGGCCATCAATGAGTACCTGTGCGACTACGGCACCAGGACAGGGTCAGGGGAGCTCGGTTTTTTTTCACCACGCCAGTGGGGCATGATCAGGGATGCATGCACTGTCCTGGCACCATTTGAGGAGGCCACGAGGATGGTGAGCAGTGACAGTGCATGCATCAGTGACACTGTACCTCTTGTCCACCTGTTGGAGCTCACGCTGCGTGGAATAATGGACAGGGCACTTGAGGCAGAACAGAGGCAGGAAGAGGAGGACTTCCTTGCCTCTCAAGGCCCCCTTTACCCAGAAAGTGTTCCTTCTGTCCCACCCATCGCACAGGAAGAGGAGGAGGAGGAGGAGGATTGTGTCAGCATGGAGGTGGAGGCTGGCACTCAGCATCATCAGCAGCAGTCTTTTAGGGATGATTTACAGTCCCAAGAAACCAGTGGACTTGTACGTGGCTGGGAGGAGGTGGCTGCGGATCATGTCGTCCTTAGTGACCCAGAGGACTCCGGACTGAATGCCTCAGCTAACCTACGCTGCATGGCCTCCCTGATCCTGCAAAGTCTGCGGAAGGATCCTCGTATTCTTCGGATCAAGGAGAGGGACCATTACTGGCTGGCCACTCTCCTTGATCCACGGTACAAGGGTAAGGTTGCGGACCTTATCGTACCGTCGCAGAGGGAGCAGAGGATGAGACAACTCCGGGAGGCCTTGCAGAAAGGTCTGTGCAACGCGTTCCCAGAGACTGGGAGGTTACAAACACCTGGTCCTGGACAACGAGTTGCTGAGGCTTCGGGCAGTCAAAGAAGGAGCGGTGGGGAAGGTGGCCGTCTGACCGATGCGTTCAGACAATTCTTTAGTCCGCAGCCCCAAAGTATGATCGGTTCCAGCAACCATCGCCAGCGTCTGATATACATGGTCCAGGAATACCTAGGGGCAAGGTCAGACTTGGACACCTTCCCCACCGAAAATCCTCTGGCTTACTGGGTCTTGAGGATGGATCACTGGCCAGAGCTTGCACAGTATGCAATTGAGCTACTGGCCTGTCCTGCATCCAGCGTTCTTTCAGAACGCACATTCAGTGCTGCTGGGGGATTTGTCACGGATCACAGGGTCCACCGACTCGGTTGATCGACTGACTTTCATCAAGATGAACCAGTCTTGGATCACCACCAGCTACCACACACCTGATGCTGATATAACAGACTAATTGATTTTAAAATGTCACATCCCTTCAAGACTGATGCTGAGTGCCTGTGCTGTTATGTTGACTGGCTATCCTCCTCCTCCTCCTCAATGATACGATTAACGATGATAGCTTGGAAGATCATTTTGGTTTATGGGTGACGCCACCAGTGGCTAAGGCCCAATTTTTCAGCCCCTGTTTAACAGGGGCGTGTAATTAAAATTTTTGATGCAATACTTTGCAACAGGCCTCATTGCTGTGCTCCAAGTACAGTATCTGTGAGGGGTTGCAGTGTTGTGCCACCAGTGCCTAAGGCCCAATTTTTCAGCCCCTGTTCAACAGGGGCATGCAATTATAATTATTGATCTAATAATTCACAGCAGGGCCCATTGCTGCGCCCACCAAGAGTAACTGTCAGGCCTTACAGTGTTGTGGCACCAGCACCACCATCACCACCACCACCACCACCAAAGGCCCAATTTTTCAGCCCCTGTTCAACAGGGGCATGCAATTATAATTATTGATCTAATAATTCACAGCAGGGCCCATTGCTGCGCCCACCAAGAGTAACTGTCAGGCCTTACAGTGTTGTGGCACCAGCACCACCATCACCACCACCACCACCACCAAAGGCCCAATTTTTCAGCCCCTGTTCAACAGGGGCATGCAATTATAATTATTGATCTAATAATTCACAGCAGGGACCATTGCTGCGCCCACCAAGAGTAACTGTCAGGCCTTACAGTGTTGTGGCACCAGCACCACCATCACCACCACCACCACCACCAAAGGCCCAATTTTCCAGCCCCTGTTCAACAGGGGCATGCAATTATAATTATTGATCTAATAATTCACAGCAGGGACCATTGCTGCGCCCACCAAGAGTAACTGTCAGGCCTTACAGTGTTGTGGCACCAGCACCACCATCAAAGGCCCAATTTTTACTACCACTGATCAACAATTATATGTTATTACAATTCCTGATATTATACTTGACAGCAGGGCGTTCCAGCACCCACCAAGAATAACTGTGAGTGCTTTCAGTGTTGTGCCAACACCAACACCTAAGGGGCCAATTTCTGCAGAGTATATACGGAAGGTCCCTACTTTCAAACATCCAACTTACAAACTACTACTACTTGCAAACGGAAGAAGACAACAGGAAGTGAGAGGAAATCTACCCCTTGGAAGGAAACTTCTCTCCTGTAAGAATTAATATGGGAGAAAGGTGTCTCCTCTCTACTGATGCTTTATCACCAATCCTTGTTTCAATAAAAACACGACATTTCAAAAACAGTTGTCATTGGGACGCAAAGTGAGGTGAAATGTTCTGAACAGGGGCACAGACAGCAAAAAAAATGTGACAGGGGTGATAACCGTTCCCTATGTTTTACAAAAAGCTAAAAAAAAGGAATTTGCCATGGAGCTCCACTTAAACAATGCAGCTGTTCAAAATTATAAACAGATTCTACATAAGAACAAACCTACAGTCCCTGTCTTGTATGCACCGCCTGTATACGGCTGTTTAGAGTATATAGGTCCTTTTTTATTTTGTGTGCGGGGTTCCCCTTAATATCCATACAAGACCCAAAGGGACTGGTAATGGGCTGGGGTGGGGGGGGGGGGTTGATGGGGTAGCTATGCCATTTTTCCTAAAGATTTTCATCCATATTACCGGGACCAGACATTGCATTAAAGCCGCAAGCAGTTTTAAATGACTTTTTTCCCTTTAGAAATGTTATTTTGTGCAGGGACAGTTCTAAACACGGGAAACACGTGGCACTTCACAGGCATACTTTAGACACCCCCCCAGGTACAATATTTAAAGGAATATTTGACTTTTTTTTTTCACTTTATGCATCATTAAAATGACTGCTCCCGGAAAACGTCCGTTTTTAAAACTTCTTTTTGCATTGATACATGTCCCCTGGTGCAGAAGCCGGGTTCCCAAACTCTGTTTCGGACAATAACATGGATAATAGTCGTTATAATTAGCACTTTAGAATCCGAACGTTCGCATCCATTGTATTTATTAGGGTTCTAATGTTCGTGCGAACTTTCGGTCCGTTCGCGGGTTCTGGTGCGAACCGAACCCGGGGGTGTTCGGCTCATCACTAGTCTCCGCACACAGCGTTTGCAACGGCCGGGTCCCCGGTCCAACTGATGTCAGCAACTTGGAGAAGTCGGATGCCACCCAGGCTCGCAGTGGGGTGGAAGGCTCTCTGGAAGTTGTGCAAGGCCCTGGCTTCAGGCCCTGTACTGCCGCAGATCCGCACGGGAAGACCTGTTGATAGCAGCGCGGTGTCCAAAGAGGCCGAGCTTAGCCTCACCCCCTTCTTTTATAGCCCCACCCATGAGTCTCTGCGGTGGCCAAATGCACCGTGGGTGCCGAACGGGTTCTGGGTAACATAGTCCAGGGGCCTTAAAGGAGACCCCGCTACACATGCTTCTCAGCAGTCATGAGAACTAACTTAATTGCAAATTACTATTGCATATTTAGAGACACCAAAGTAAATCAGTTGTCTTCACAAGCTGTATATAGGGTGTTAATTGAAACTTGCCCTGCCCTGATGGATATAAAATTAGAAGATTAATTGTCTATAAATCCAACACTAAACAAAGACAGTATACTTTAGTTTAGCATGATTTTAAAATGCCACCATTTTATTATCTAACTATAACAAAAGCAGATCCCTTATCTCTCTCTGTCCACCACAGCAACATTCATATAAAGCATTGGTGTTCTGCACAGGAGTCATCTGTTGTTAGCAGAGAGTATAGAACAAGACGATGAGTGAGTCACACAATAACTGCATTAACAAAGAATCTGTATTGACTAATAATCAATGTGCTGTGCTGGACTTCTGGCATGTTCCTATGCTCACAGCATACAATTTCATTTTATAACCTTAGCATTGAAATAACAATACAAACAATAGTTATTTTTGACAACCCAATATGAGCTTACATGAAAATCTCCTTTGGACCCCTTTCAGATTTCAGATGAACAGTCTCTGCCAACGGATCTTCCTGCTCAGCAGGGAATCTGTCCACTGATCCACTTTGAGCAGGTGAATGACAGGTCGTGTCCGCTCCGCTTATGCACAGTGGACACGGAACACAGCACGATTTCCTCTATGAGTGGTTGGATGGAAACAGACCGCCTGTCTGTTTCTATCCGACTGTCATCCGATCCGATCCACCAGACAGATGGGGAACATGTCTGCGGGCCCGCCTGTCTGGTCAGCCCGTGAGAAAGGGGCCTTCATGTTGCGAGTTCTGCCTGATTGCTGGTCATCTATTTCCACAACTTACCAGCTTTCCTGAATGCTTTGCAGCTTCTCTTCTGCTGTTTACTTTAAATTTCTAAGCACTACATATCCCATGGTACTTTACTTCCTCTAAGCAGAGATTCCTGTGCTGACTCCACCTCCTGAAACTCCTCCTCTCACCACCTCTGTAGTTCAGAAAGCAGGCTCTGTGAAATGTGTGACACAGCAATGCCTATATACAGGACATAGTAAATACACGTCACAGAATTCAAGGAAGAAAATGTGTGGGGATCTTCACAAAGTTTACAAACTTCAAATTGAATAGATGTAGGCTAGAAATGAATATGTGATTTTACATTTTGACCATAGATATACTTTAAAGCTTTAAGTGATACTAAAGTCTCGTTTTTTTTTTGTTAAAAATAACAAACATGTTATACTTACCTGCTCTGTGTAGAGGTTTTGCACAGAGCAGCCCAGATTCTCCTCTTCTCGGGTCCCTCTTCGTGCTACTGGCCCCTCCCTCCTTTTGAGTGCCCCCACAGCAAGCAGCTTGCTATGGGGGCACCCAAGCCGCAGCTCCATGTGTCCATTCAGACATAGAGCCGTGGCCCAGCCACACACCCTCTCTCTCCTTATTGGCTTACTGACTTTGGTAGCAGCGGTAGCCAATGGCACTTTGCTGCTGTCTTAGCCAATGAGGACAGAGGAGTCTCTTGTGCAAAGTCCCTGGATCGAGAGGGGGTTAGAGTAAGGGTCAGTATTAGGGGGGGCTGCTGCACACAGAAGGCTTTTATAATCGTAATGCATAGAATGCATTACCTTCTGCCTTTACAGCCACTTTAAATCTAGTCACAAATCAAACAAAAAAAGCACATGGGACATTACTTTCAGTTAGGTAGATGTGTCCCTTGTACTGCTGTCTCCTCTATAAGCTGAAATCTTCTTCCATCTACCCCCCCCCAATCCCTGCTTCCCTATAGAGATGATTGTTCTCTGACAGGTACTCATCAAGAGTGTGATTATAGCTTCTATGAATGAAACACAATCTATGAATTGAGGGGGCAGACCATTCGATCATCCTCTCATCCTCCATTCATCATGAATGAGGGATAATTTTTCATTAATAGAAGCTACTGTATAGTGCACTCTTAATAAGTTTACAGCTCTATTGGCTCTATTAACCCCCGCCACAATGGAAGATTATGGCATAAGGGGCAGGGGGGATCAATAGAGGATTTCAGCTAATAGAGAAGACAGAAGCACCAGGGACACATCCTACTGACTGTAGGGCTTCTGAATGTGCCCCTGTACCTTTAAGAGGAATGGGCTCTTTCCAGGCATACCTGCCCTTAATTTATCCATTGACATTGTAATGCTACCCCTTCAGGAACCACTTGGTAATTTGGGTTCTCTGTTCTACGCCTCAACTCCAAGAATACCCTCAGCCCCTCTGACACACTTGGTTGCTTGAAAGTTCCTGCGAACACTTAGGGCTCATGCACACGGGACGTTTGACAGAGGCGTTTGGAGGCATAAGAATTTAGGGAAAGTAGAAAACGACAGCCTGTGCTTCCAAGAGCAGTAAAAATGAGCTGTAAAAATGAAAAACACCAGAAAATGTGGCTAAACTAAACGTGTGAAGCCGTGTTTGACATTTTTAGGTGTTTTTACATTATAGGGAGTGTTTTTAATGAAAAAACAGCCAAAAACGCTAACGTCACAAAAAGCAGGAAAACGTACAAAAATGTGCAATACTGCTAAAAACGTGGCTAAACGTCCTGTGTGCATGAGGCCTTTTTTTTTATTTATTAAAAAATCAGGAACCAGGCTGAATAAAGTTAAATTAAGTTTATTAACAAAAATATCACTCTTACAACACCAGAAAACTATAAGTAATGTAAAGTGACAACATTTACGTGCAGCAACCAAAATGACAACTTAACTGTGTACCAATGGAGGGAGAAAATATGAGCAGGGCAAGGAAAGAACTGAGACAGGAAACAAGGGGAGCAGAGCAGGGTACAGAGTATTGGATGCAGGGTAACAGGAGAAGGTCACAGGAACAAGAATGAGGCACAGGATCAGGCAGTGACATGGCTCACAGAAAAAACACTGAATTACAGAACTTCATTTAAGGGCGGGATTATTTACCTCCAATCAGTGTCAGGTGCAGCCTAATTATATAGATAAGCTGGCTGCTGAGAGACACCTGCTGGTGGCCACCGGAACTGCACCCTTTGACTCCGGGAACAACAGTGCCACCAGCAGGTGACCCAGGTACTGACACAAGTTCTGACAGACAGTCTTTAGTCTTAACTCTTCAGGCGGCTAGCATTGGGGCCCAGTTAGATGGCTGGTGCACATTAAAATAGTCAAACCTGCAGGCAGCAATAAGGCTACTAGATGGCTGTATGGTCAGTTTCTAAAGGGCTCAGTCTCTCAAGCAGCAGATAGTAAATCCCAACAGCCACAGCTCACCAATCCCAGTGATACTGCAGCTCACCATCCGATGGCACACAGTGATTAGTCCACTCTCTGCTCTGCACTTAGCTAACTGACTATCGACACCCCCAAACTCCACGCTCAGGCCGTCAATATGCAGTAGTGATGGTGCACACTGGATAGTGATGTGCACTCTCCAGTCTCCCTCCCGGCAAAAGAGCTGTGTCCTGTACAGCCTGGGAAAATGCAACTACTTCCCCTCCTTCTTCTACAGGATCTGGTGGGGGCTACCTATGCATATTTTTAACAAGGACTTTTAAATTAGCCTTAAAAAAGACCAGAATAAAAATTGCAAGAATCAGCACCCATAGATTTTAATAGGGTTTGGTGCTATGTTCAAAGGTTTGTGGACCTCCCTTTGGGTTTGAACTTTGCTTGGTTTACTCCTCCCTACCCATAAATAATATCACGTGAAAACAAACAAACACTACAAACATTTGTGGAAAAAAAAACAGAAGTAATGCCATTTCAGTATGCAGAAAAATCTGAAGTGAAAAATCACAAAGTACAATTTGCAGGTACATATATACAAAGACCTAAATAATAAAAATTACATAGCTAAATAATTGAAGTTCAAAGTAAATCATTAAAAAATAGTCCATATAGTGCTTAAACACTAAAGTGCATAGTGGAAAATGAAAAGAAAGTCCAGTAATATCCAAAGAAATTGATTGGTTAGATGAATATCCACCTGGCGCACTTCCACAACGTAGTCTACAGTATGTCTGAACGAACCACGCCATTTGAGCTAATACAAGTCATTTTTATACCGGGAACTGCCATTGTAACCGCTGATTATTCACTGGATTACTGTAAATGTTTAGTAACCTTTTCTCAAAATAAATGTTTTTACGGTTTTATACTATGTTGACCCTTGTTTTCTTCCCTATGGATCATGTCTGAGGAACACCAGGGGTTTGCTTGGCCAACCATGTTACCTTCCTTTTCGGTCTAACCACTGAGGGATTCGCCTTGAGTGCTGGGTCATTAGTTAAACGCTTGTTTTGACTCCTAGAGTCTAGAGTTCTGGTAAGCTCACAACCTGTTTATTATCACGGTGGAGCACCAGGTGGATATTCATCTAAACAATCACATTTCTTTGGATATTACTTCAACTGGCTTTCTTTTCATCTGTTACTATGCACTTTAGTGTTTAAGCACTATATGGACTATTTTTTAATGATTTACTTAGATTTTCATTTATTTAGCGTTGCAATTTTAATTATGCATGTTTTGCACAATTGGTTTGGTTGTGATATTGAAAGCAGCTTTATTTCACTTAAATGAGGAAAGGAAGGTGCGCCAAACTAAGTGCAGTAATGAAGTTTTAATGGCAAATAATAAAAACAGCCAAATGGCTACTCACAAGTAGATGAAATATATAAGGCATGTATATAGTATAGGTGGTCCGGTGTCATCAATGGCAGTCCGCAGGGAAGATGGAGATCCCAGATGGAGGAGAAGCTGAAGGCAGGTCTGCAGTGTCAGCAGGGAACGTCCTGGGAATCAAGGCGCTGTGGCCATGCGAGATGTATCCTTTCTATGGTACAGGAAGGACCAGGAAGATGCGCTTCAGCGTGCGCTTCAGCGTGGAGCGCAGCGTGCCGTCGGACCGGAAGTGACGTGGTGCAGGGAAGGGACTAATAGGATAACGCGTTTCTCAGCATCCGCTGTTTCATCAGATCCATGGAGAACATAGTGATAGGTGGGCATTATAAGGCAGAAAGAAGTGCTGTGATTGGTTAGCAACACACATACATTGGAGAGGGGACGCTGTGATAGGTTTAAATGCGGATACATGGCATATGATAATATAAGAGGGATATATGACAAAATATGAAAAAATACAGCATAATAGAACTAATGGAATGAAAGTGGTGTGGAGTATATCTATGATAGATGTATATTAAAACACATTTTATTAAAAAACGCCATTACAGGGAAGCGCTGTAATGGAGAAAGGGGGGAAGAAGGGAAATAGCACATACAGGGAATGGGATGAGGCAAATAGAATTAAGTAAAAATTATTACATCTGGTGTTAATTATAAAGGATAACAAGGAACCTCATAATGACTGATATGAGGAAAAGTGTAAGTCAGGAACAACGGGGGAAAAAAGGATATGGGTGTCCGGATGGAATAATGTAATGCAGGAATCACAAACAATAGGGGAAAAAATCATCATATGGGTGTCCGGGTGGAATAATGTAATGCAGAATACACAAACAATGGGGGGGGGAAAAATATTAATTATTATATGGGTGTCCGGGTTGCTGTCCGGGTTGGTAACTGGCCCACAAATGAGATTAGATAAATGGGGGAAAAAAATGGATGGAAAAAATGTCAGAATATGAAACCTGCTCATAATATCATGGTAAATAAAGAATAATAATAATAATAATAAATGGAATTAATAAAAAATAATAATAATATATAATATAATACATCTGCATGTATGTAAGAGGCAGCAGATATATCTGCAGATGCAAGACCTGGTGCATATGTATGTAGATAGATATGTCTAGCTTGGTCAGGGCATAAGGGTTGTAGAAGAACGGACATCCGTATACATATATGGGGGGGGAAGGGGGGAGGTGGATATATACATGTATATGTATACATCAAGAGGGAATAGCATGTATAAAAAACATATCTAATGGAAGGGTAAGCAGTATGGTGTTGGGGAAGGCCAGAAGACGCACGAGAAAGTTGCACGAAAATGCATGGATTCAAGAGGCAATAAAAAACATTTAAAAAACATTTAAAGAACATTTAAAAAAGGCTCAGAATGATGATGACACAAGAATATTTAAATTATGTTGTTTGTTTCTATTTCTTCATTGTGGCCATGAGGCGACATGGTGTTCAAAGAATAAATCCAATAGGTTTCTTGTCTGCAGAGACGTTGGAATCTCTCAACTGCAGTAGGCGTTTCTAGTATGGATTCGATAATCCAAACTTGAAGGGCACTGGCATCTTTGTGGTGGTGAGCTGCAAAGTGGCGTACCACACTGTATTTTGAATTACCTCCTTGGACTGCTCCGAATCTGGCCTGTAGGGCTCTGATGGTTCTGCCTACGTATAAGAGGCCACATGGACAAGAGATGCAGTATACTACATAGGTGGTGGAACAATTGTAGAAGGAATTAAGATTGAAAGTCTTGCTATTGGCCATAAAGGATTTTTTGCCATCAGTGACATTGGAGCAAGTTAGGCATAGAGCCTTTTTGCACTGGAACATCCCTATAAGGGGAATTAAAGTAAGCTGTTTTAGCATATAGTTCTTATGGTTGTTCAGTGTTTTAATTTTGCTTGGAGCAATCTTACTTTTGATGTTAGGGGCCCTGCGGCCAACCAACAATGGTGGGATTGCTTCTTTCTCAAACAATACTTCCAATCCAAAATCTCCCCTTGCGGACTACGTGTCCTTAAGGGCTGTTCCTTTCTTGACACTGATTCACGTACAGAATGGGAGGGTATAGCTGAATTTTGCACTCAAAAATGGATCAAAATCCTCATCAACCATAGAGAACAACGTTACCATTTCCTTAGACAAAAAATTCAGGACAACATCTCCAATCTACACTCCTCTTACCCCTCCCTACCCCTTTTATGGTTAAAAACCTTCAAAATAAACACTAAAAAAAGCGAAGACTCACTCATACAAAATAAATTAGGAAAATTCCGGAGAGATCTAGAGGACTATACTAATAAAATAGTTTTCAATTGGAAAAGGAATTTCACTCAACCCTCTCCTCCCCCCTCCTGTCCCTTTTTATCCTTACCCAAACCCAAACCTATCCCTTCCCTTTTTGCAGGTACACCTGATCTACCATTACCTCATCCTGACAATATCACTGCCCCTAGATCTACTATACCTTTCATAGTGACATCCAGTCCCATTCTTCCCCCTGCTACTATCAAAACCAAATATAGTCGCCCCACCATCGCTCCTACCACCACCAACCCATTGGACCTTCCCTCTGTTACACAGCCCATTGCAGATCCTGCTCTCCACGATACACCAGATACAACACCCATTGTCTGTCCTCATGACCTGGTCAGACCTACACCCACGGACATCCCTGCGGTTACCTTTGATGGCCCATTGGCACCCATCCCTACTTCTTTTTTAGTGCAGACCCCCCTGCTCAGCCCATCACTTCCCAAAACCAAAGGAAAACACGTAGAAGAGGCACAAATCTCAATCCATCACGTCCGGACAAACTGAGAAAACTATAAAGCTCTACAACTTATCCTCTCTCACCTTAAACACGCAAGAATCTTCATTATTGGCCAGAGGCCTGAACTTTGCCCCTACCACCCTTCCCAATTCCTTCACCATGTTCAAAGATCTCAATAAATTCATTTGAAATCTCACCCTCCAAAGACACTTCAATATGAAAACCGACAATACCACCACCCCCTCTGATATAACATCAAACCTCCTAGACTCCTCTGCGGACCTGCAAGCGATTCAAGATCTTAGCGACTTGTGGAATGTAGATGAAGAGGATGACCTGATAGTTTGGTCACAATATACCCAATCCAATCCATCTATCGCTCACACCTCATTCAGACCCAAATCCATCTTCAATCCTACCCAATCCAAAGGTCCTTACCTATCTACCAAGTAGTCTTCAAGGAACTTAGCGACTTGTGTGCATCTGAATCTTCCAAATCTCAACGTTACAACAAGAACCATTTTACCTCTCACTGCTTTATTTCACTTAGGCTATTATCACCTGCACAGTAATATTTTTTACATTTTTTGCAACATATACAAAGAAATATTGGCAGGGGAATGCCTAGCTTTCTTAGGAATATAAAGTACAGTAAAAAAAAAGAGAGAAGATTGGGTTTATCCCACAGGGTCTCACAATGGGGTTGATTTACTAAAGAAAAATAGACTGTGCACTTTGTGCAGTTGCACTCTGCAAAGGATACCCAATCATGTGTAAGGAAAATAAAAAAAAAACAGCATTTTTGCTTGCATATGATTGGATGATGGAAGTCAGCAGAGCTTCTGCTCATTCACTAAGCTCTGGAGCAACTGCTCTTGTAGAGTACAACTGCACTTTGCTAAGTGCACAGTCTATTTGTCTTTAGTAAATCAACCCCAATGCGTCTCTAATAGGGACACTGGTGTAAGGTGGGACTCTGATGGGGTCCCTGATTTAAGAAGAGACTCTGATGGGGAGTCTGGTGTAAAGGTTTTTTTTTTTTGTTTATATTGTATACATTGTGGCTCCCATACTGAAAAGTTTGGAGACCCTAGCTCTAATTACCCAGCGCTGAATTGACCTGATCTCCTGCACTCCTACTCTGCAAAGTCTTTGAAAGCTTGTGCTTAGGGGTGTGGCTCTCACTCAGCTATGCTAGCATAGTGCACCGCAGTGTCAGACAGAAATCTATATTAAAGGGGTTGTAAACCTTCGTGTTTTTTCACCTTAATGCATCCTATGCATTAAGGTGAAAAAACACCTGGCAGTGTCTGGCCCCCCAGCCCCCCCTTTACTTACCTGAGCCACAAATTTCCGTGGGCGCGTCCCCGCATTCCTTCTCTCCATGGAGTCCCGAGTTTGATTGGATAGTTTGATAGCAGCGCAGCCATTGGACGCCGAGTGTATGACTCAGGAGCGCACCCACAAGGTAAGACCCTTGGGAGAGTGCTTCTCCTAGGTCAGTGGTTCTCAACCTGGGGGTCGGGACCCCCTCAGGGGTCGAATGACGATTTGCCAGGGGTTACCAAATCCTGGTCTGTTCCCGAAGCCCATACCGCTCTCCCAGCCTTTTCACGGCTGCCCAGCTGGGCTGTTCCTGGAGCCCCAGCAGCCCACTCAGCCTCTTCGCAGCCACCCATTTAGTTCACGGTATGGCTGGGGAACAGGGACTAGAGGTCAGCTGACTGGTGAGGAATGTTAAGTGGGAGGGGCTGGAGGAGACCCTATCTCCTGATTTCGGCATAGGTATCACTGCTGCGAGACACCACAGAGCTGGAGACACAGTGAAGCCGGAGACTCAGTGAGTAACACTACCTGTGATTAGAGTTGCCATTAAAAGTCCCCACTACAGTACTCAGATCAGCAGATGACCTTGATCAAGAGCACCTAAGTTGGCTGATCAGCGGAACTCCCCCCAGCACTGCCACTCATCCCACCCCCCACCAGCACTGCCACTCATCCCATTCCCTCCACCCCCACCAAGGAGTAAGAGAAGGAATAAAAAATAGGGAATACATGGAATGGAGAGGAAAAGAGGGGTAGGAACAAAGAAAAAGGGAGAGAAAGAATAAGAACAAGAAAGACGGCTAAAGAGAGTGATGGGGGGAAAAAAGTCAATAAATTAGAATAGAGAGAGACAAAAGGGAAAGAAAGGAGAACAAAGAGAGAGTGGTACATCCTAAAATGATGTAGCATAAGGGGTTTTAATACTGTACGAGTGGAAGGGACTCAGGGAGCGCTAAATGTCCGTGGGTTAGGGGCGAAAGTTACTTGTTTTGCCTTGGGTGCTGACAACGCACGCTACGAAAATTTTACTGTTAGGGGTCCCCACAACTTGCGAAATGTTATCAAGGGGTCACGGCACTAGTGAGGTTGAGAACCACTGACCCTGGTAGTTATTTAATGCGGGAAGGAGCCACAAAAGCTGCCGAGGGACCCCAGAAGACGATGTTCGGGGCCACTCTGTGCAAAACAAGCTGCCCAGTGGAGGTAAGTATGACATGTTTGTTATTTTTCTTTTTTTTAAACTAAGCTTTAGTATAATTTTAAGCCATTTCCAAACAAAAAAAGTCCCAAATCATAACGTGGCAGTTCAGAATTATAAAAAGATAAACAAAATCTGATGTATGATAGTTGCCTACACGCTTACCAGAGTAGTCTGTTTTTATTATTTCCCTTCCTTTTTATAATTTTTTTTTCTCCTCCCTCAATTGTGTTTTACACCTTTGTATTGAAAATATTAAAACTCAATAAAAATTTACAATTTCAAATAAATAAAAATAAAAGAAAGACAAACAAAAAGTCTGCAACTTCAGCTGGGCTTTAGTGCCGGTTCATATATATATATATATATATATATATATATATATTGTGACAGCAGGAAGGTAAAGTCACCTGGTTGCATCCAGGGGGGTAGATATATTTCGCCCAGATTCAGGCTTTACGCCGACTTATACAACTAGGTGGAGAGTTGTATAAGGCTAGTGGGCTCATGGATGACTCATACCTCTAGGGAGAGTGTGGGGCGTCGTGCAGACAGAGATGAGGAGACCAGCTGAACCTTGTCAGCTCATTTAGGCCTCTATAAGAACTCCCAGCTTCATTAGATGTTAGCTCATGCCTGGAACCAGACCTGTGTGGACTGTCTAGGGAGAGTGAACCCCTGTGCGGTGAGGCAAAGCCTGTGTGGCTATTTGTTTGGACTTTTACTAAACCAGGGACTTAGGGACTAGGACAGCACTAGGCTGATCCCAGTTGTTAGTTAGGAAACCTGTATGTTTAGTCAGAGGTCAACTTGACCAGGATTTATTTTGGTTATGTTTCTTTTGCTTTGCTGTGTTTTGTCACTGTAAATAGAAAATAAACCGCACCTTTTTTTGATTTTGAAAACCACAACCTCCGTTTGCTGGGCCTGTTTTGTGTGGGGAGCCCATCCCGGGGGTCACACACACCCGCTGCCGAGCTAACCCCCTCACAGTTGGTGGAGAACCAGTGGCAGTTTTTTTTAAGCCAGCATGGAGGAGATACTGAAGCAGCTGGCTCTAGCAAATGCCAATCAACAGCAGACAAATGCAGGTTTGCAAAAGAGCCTTGCAGCTCATCAACAGAGCCTTGCAGCTCAACAACAGAACTTTGCAGCCCAGCAGCAAGCTCATCAACAGAGCCTTGCAGCCCAGCAGCAAGCTCACCAACAGAGTCTGGAAGCTCAGCAACAAGCCCAGCAGCAATCTGAGGCCCGCTTCATAGACCTGTTACAGAAGCAAGAGCAGAGACTACAACAAATGGAAGCAGTAATGCAGCAACGTCCGCAGACCAGTGAGGAAAGCCGTCCCACTAATACCGCGTCCTTTGGGGTGAGTCGTTTATTGACAAAAATGACTGGAGAGGATGATCCAGAGGTATTTTTGACCACATTTGAAAGGACTGCTGAAAGAGAAAAGTGGCCTGAGGAGCAGTGGGCTGGACTGGTGGCTCCTCTGTTAACTGGTGAATCGCAGAAGGCTTACTATGACCTAGAGCCTGACCAAGCAAAAGACTATGTGATGCTAAAAGCTGAGATATTGGCAAGGCTGGGTGTCACCCAGGCTGTCCGGGCTCAGCGTGTGCATAACTGGACTTTCCAGCTTGGAAAACCCCCCAGGTCTCAAATGTATGATCTCATTCACCTGAGCAGAAAGTGGCTACAGCCAGAGACTTTGTCCGCACCAAAGATTGTGGAACGTGTTGTAATGGATCGGTTTTTGAGAGCTCTTCCTACTGCCATCCAAAAGTGGGTAAGCCATGGAGACCCAGAGACGGCCGATGGTCTTGTGGATCGTGTGGAGAAATACTTGGCTACAGAGAACCTGACGGCCTCTTCCAGAGACACTCGGACTTTCCACCCTAAGACCAGACCATCCCCAGGGGCGGATAAGAGGATTCCAAGGGGTAAGGGTGGAGAGAGTGAGAGGGTGGGAGCTCTACCCCAAGTTTGGCGAGAACAGCCTGGGAAATCAGCGGCTCAAGAGGCGGCAAGAAGGATCGTTTGCTACCGCTGCCGGCAAGCGGGACATATTGCAGCCAATTGCCCGGTTGTGGAGGAACCCATGCAGTGTGACTTTCTGACGGGCAGACGTCAGTCGCTGTGTGCGACAGTCGCATGCACTGCCATTCGAGGAACTGAGAAACATTTATGCAAAATGTGTGTTAATGGTAGAAATGTTGTGGTATTGCTGGATTCAGGTAGCCTTGTGACCCTGATAAAGGCTGAGTTAGTTAAAACAGAGGTCTCTGGGAATAGCAAGGTAGCTGTTATTTGTGTGCATGGGGACACCCGAGAG
Source organism: Rana muscosa (assembly GCA_029206835.1). Classification (NCBI taxonomy): domain Eukaryota; kingdom Metazoa; phylum Chordata; class Amphibia; order Anura; family Ranidae; genus Rana; species Rana muscosa. The sequence continues at coordinate 540,743,410 of CM055117.1, read as the reverse complement.
TATCCAGTGACTACAGTGTGTTTCGAGACCCCCAAAGGTACCCTCTCTCATCCAGTGGGCTTAGTATCTCAGTTACCGTATGACGCCATTGTGGGAAGGGATTTTCCGAAGTTCTGGGAACTGTGGGATGATCCTGAGCCCCCCACTGGTGCCCCTATGTACCAGGAATGTGATAGCCAGAACTCCCCTGAGAGTGGTGAGGACTCTCCGGAATTTCCCTTATCAGTATTGGCAGGGGAGACTCAAGAAACTGGAGAGGAGCCCACCTCCTCAGACGAAAACCTACCGTCTGTGGAGTTTTCTGATCTTGAGGTTCACAGGGAAAACTTTGCCACAGAACAGTTGAAAGACCCCGCCCTAATAAAGGCACGGGAAAACGTAGTGAAAATAGATGGCGAGTTAGTGAACCCAGATAATACCTGCACTTACCCATACTTCAGCGTAGAGAAGGACCTACTGTATCGGGTGGCAAAAAGGGCAGAAGAAACCGTTGAGCAGCTTGTGGTGCCCAAATCTTACAGGAAGTTGGTGTTGGAGTTGGCCCATGGGCACATTCTTGGAGGTCATCTGGGGACAGAGAAAACCCGAGAGAGGGTATTACAGAGATTCTATTGGCCGGGGGTGATGAAGGACATAGAAAATTATTGTTCCTCCTGCCCTGTGTGTCAGAGGTCGGCCCCGATGCCACATTTCCGTAGCCCGCTGGTCCCTCTACCCATCATTGAGGTCCCGTTTGAGAGGATCGCCATGGATTTGGTAGGTCCTATAATCAAGTCCGCTAGGGGGCACCAGTACATATTAGTTATAATGGACTATGCCACCCGTTATCCAGAAGCAATCCCTCTCCGAAATACCTCGGCCAAAACCATAGCCAAAGAGCTATCTCTTGTGTTTAGCCGGGTGGGTATTTGTAAAGAACTGCTTACGGACCAAGGTACACCCTTTATGTCCCGGGTTATGAAGGAGCTGTGTAAATTGTTCAAAGTGACGCAATTACGTACATCTGTGTATCACCCCCAAACCGATGGGCTGGTTGAAAGATTCAACAAAACCCTAAAACAAATGTTGAAGAAAGTGGTGGATAGAGATGGAAAGGATTGGGACTGTCTACTTCCTTATCTGATGTTTGCTATTAGGGAGGTGCCCCAATCCTCTACAGGATTCTCCCCCTTTGAGTTACTGTATGGGAGACACCCAAGAGGGCTGTTGGATATTGCCAAGGAAACTTGGGAAAGTGAGAGTTCTCCCCACAGGAGTGTGATTGAGCATGTCGCCCTGATGCAAGACCGAATTGCACAGGTAATGCCCATCGTGAAGGAACATTTGGCCCAAGCGCAGTTAGCACAGCAGAGAGTGTACAACCGTGGAGCCAAGACCCGTACCTTTTCCCCGGGGGATAGGATACTGGTACTTGTCCCTACGGTTGAAAGTAAATTCCTTGCCAAATGGCAAGGCCCCTACGAGATAATGGAAAAAGTGAGCGAAGTGAATTACAAGGTCAGACAACCAGGAAGGCGAAAGCCCGAACAGATCTATCACGTTAATCTGTTGAAAGCCTGGAGGGATAGAGAGTCCCTAGTCGCAGACACTTGGTCACCAGCTCAAACTGGTTGCGTGATTCCTGAGGTTGGAATAGCAGCCACCTTGTCACAACCCCAACAACAGGAGGTTAAGGAGTTTGTGCTTCGCAACAAGGAGGTATTCTCTGAGCTGCCGGGACAAACATTTGGGGTAGAGCATGACATCATTACCCCGCCCGGTGAAAGGGTGAAGTTAAAACCCTATCGGATCCCAGAGGCCCGACGGGAGGCAATACGGGAGGAAGTACAGAAAATGCTGAACTTAGGGGTGATAGAGGAGTCCCAAAGTGATTGGTCTAGTCCCATTGTGTTGGTGCCTAAACCGGATGGGAGCTGGCGATTTTGTAACGATTTTCGTCAGTTGAACAAAGTTACAAAATTTGACACCTACCCCATGCCACGTATAGATGAGTTGATCGACCGGCTGGGAACAGCCCGATACATGACGACTCTTGACCTCACAAAAGGGTATTGGCAAATCCCCCTGGCCAAGTCGGCCAAAGAGAAAACCGCATTTGTAACCCCAGACGGGGCGTTCCAATATAAAAGAATGCCGTTCGGGTTACAGAATGCGCCGGCCACTTTCCAGCGGAAAATGGACCAGATGCTGAGGCCCCATCGGAAGTATGCTGCGGCTTACCTGGATGACGTAATTGTCCATAGCACAGATTGGGCCTCACATCTGCCAAAAGTGCAAGCAGTCCTGGACTCTGTTCGGGAAGCGGGGTTTACGGCTAACCCCAAGAAGTGTACCATTGGGCAGGAGGAGGCCAAATATCTTGGGTACACCATTGGGAGGGGAGTAATAAAACCCCAACTCAACAAAGTCGAGGCCATCCAGAGTTGGCCACGTCCCAACAGCAAGAAGCAGGTACGAGCCTTTCTGGGAATCGCTGGGTATTATCGGCGATTCATTCCCCACTTTGCTTCTAAGGCTGTGCCCCTAACCAACCTAACGAAGGGGAAAGGGCCGGTCATGATTAAATGGACCCCCGAGGCTGAGGCAGCATTCCAATTCTTGAAACAAGCCTTATGTAGCCAGCCAGTGTTGTACTCACCCGACTTCTCTAAAGACTTTGTCGTACAAAGTGATGCGTCAGATGTGGGGTTAGGAGCAGTATTGTCCCAGGTCTGGAACGGGGAAGAGCACCCAGTCATTTACCTCAGCAGGAAGTTGAAGTCCCATGAGGTAAATTACGCCACCGTTGAAAAGGAGTGTTTAGCGGTGAAGTGGGCTCTAGATTCCCTTCGGTACTACCTGCTAGGTAGGCACTTTGACATGGTTACGGATCACGCTCCGTTAAAGTGGATGGCTCAAAACAAGGAAACAAATAGAAGAGTGAATAGGTGGTTCCTGGCCCTCCAGGAATTCAACTTCACAGTAAAGCATCGCCCTGGCGTTCAAATGGGGAATGTGGATGCTTTGTCTCGAGTACATGAATGCCTGATTGCTGGTGTTCCAACCCCGAGGTTAAAACAAGAGGGGGGGGTATGTGACAGCAGGAAGGTAAAGTCACCTGGTTGCATCCAGGGGGGTAGATATATTTTGCCCAGATTCAGGCTTTACGCCGACTTATACAACTAGGTGGAGAGTTGTATAAGGCTAGTGGGCTCATGGATGACTCATACCTCTAGGGAGAGTGTGGGGCGTCGTGCAGACAGAGATGAGGAGACCAGCTGAACCTTGTCAGCTCATTTAGGCCTCTATAAGAACTCCCAGCTTCATTAGATGTTAGCTCATGCCTGGAACCAGACCTGTGTGGACTGTCTAGGGAGAGTGAACCCCTGTGCGGTGAGGCAAAGCCTGTGTGGCTATTTGTTTGGACTTTTACTAAACCAGGGACTTAGGGACTAGGACAGCACTAGGCTGATCCCAGTTGTTAGTTAGGAAACCTGTATGTTTAGTCAGAGGTCAACTTGACCAGGATTTATTTTGGTTATGTTTCTTTTGCTTTGCTGTGTTTTGTCACTGTAAATAGAAAATAAACCGCACCTTTTTTTGATTTTGAAAACCACAACCTCCGTTTGCTGGGCCTGTTTTGTGTGGGGAGCCCATCCCGGGGGTCACACACACCCGCTGCCGAGCTAACCCCCTCACAATATATATATATTATGATGTGGGAACCAGCGTGATTCCAATGCAGGTTTCCGCATTGCATGTCACCTGCCGGCGGGTTCGCACTGACATCTGCGAACCGCTGCAGGTGTCAATGCAAAGTTAATGACACCTCCAGATCAGTTCACAGATCGCAGTGCGAACTGCCAAATGGTACAGGAATCAGATTGCATAGGTGTGAACACCCATGCGATCCGACTATAGTGCCAACCAAAAAAAGGGTCCTGCACCATTTTGGTGTGAATGCGATGCAAATTCAGCCATACAGTTTGTATGGCTGAATTTGCATTGCACAGACATTGCATGTGATCTGCATAGAGGTGCAAATCACATGCAATACCTAACAAGTGTGAACCCAGCCTTAAGCAAATTGTATTAATTTTATTTAGTTTATAAGTAATATATTTATGTTAGAAATGTCAATCTTAATAAACCTTTCAATATTGCTTAGGAACGTCATATGTATCACACACATGTAATACATATTTAATTTTATTGTCATATAGAAATTACTAGCGGTGTGGAGAGAGTTAAATGAAGCATCACCACATAATAAGCATTTGCTTTCTAGCTGGATATTCCCTTAGTGATTTTTTTTTTTTTTACCTGTGCCTCACAAGGACTATGTAATTTATCCTGCCTGTGACAGCAATCAGGTTTCTAGATCAAGAAATCATGCTGATTCAAACCTAATGAGCATATATTTGTGCACACTTTTGAAGAAGACATTCTGAAAAGCCATATAGAAATTATCTGCATATTTTCTTAGATAGCATGAAACCATTATGTTACATTAATAATTTGACAGCTTCTTGCATCTGCTTCCCGTGGAATGGTTCTCATCAACTTGACAGTCAGTTGACTTCACATTTTAGTGAATGTCACACTTGTAAATATATATATATATATATATATATATATATATATATATATATATATATATATGTCATACATACACTTTAACATCAGAGCACTCTGCTACTCTGATGAATTTACATCCTTTAGGTTCCTTTCTAATAACGGAGTATGATAATTGTACAGAGTTAAAAATGCTTACCTTCAATTTTGTAAAAAAAAAACTGTTTTTATATGGCATCTGTCAGAGCCTTTTACATAAAACTGAAATAAAACTGCTGAAATTATTTGCGTTGCAATTGGAACCATTTCTGTTTCATTCAGTCTATGTGCAAATTCTAATCAATATGTTTTGTTCCTTTTTTTATTTTCACCCAGTAATACTTTTCAGTAAAACATTTCCCATCCTAAGGTGACAATGCTTACTTGCTGTAACTCTATCTATGGTGAAGCAGCTTTGTCACCCTAAGACTGAATTCACACCTGAGCGTAGCGCTTCGAGCGTTTTTACCAAAGTTTTTACCGGCGTTTTGTCGCGCGAATTTGCGCCCGTAGAAATGCTCGTTGTCGCGCTTGAGGCTTGAATCGAGCATTTCCATTACATTCTATGACTCCTAAAATGCCCAAATCTGCCCGATTCGCGCAAAAAAGGGTCCGGAACTTGTTTGAGCTTCAGGTGTTCGGCTTCAGGCATTTTGGAGTGGAGATGTGAACCATCTCCATAGAGAATAATGGATTTTTTCCCCTCTAGCATTTTGTAGCTTAAGGCTTCAGGCTACAAAACGCTCAGGTGTGAATGCAGCCTAAGTTGCTCTCCTGATTTGGACTGCAAACATCTCCTCCTCTCCTCATTTTAATTTAATGAGAGGATATCACTCTCTTACAAAAAGTAGTCATGTAATATATATCTGGAAAAGCAACGGAACTAATGTGTAGTATTCATGTACAACTTGATCCTTCCAGGTATGTTTTTTTTTTTTTTTTAACATAGTTACATTGGTCCAGATTGGCCTTTGGGGTTGACTTAGGCTGGGTTCACACCAATGCGAATTGGATGTGGTTCATACCACATCCAATTCACAGAACTATTTAAAATCTATTACTTTCAAACAGTCTGGTTCACATATGTGCGTTGCATTTGCACTCCGCATTGCCCAGAAAAATGTGCCTTTTCTAGGCAGTGCGGTGCCAATTGCAGGCACATATTCTATTATGGGCATGCATATGATTTGCAGATGCATTCCGTTGTGAACAGGCATTCTCTCCCCTTCCTCACTACACCTCCCCCTCTCCCTGCTCAGCTGATCCGCAGCTACAACGGAGAGAAAGTGCTGAACAGCTGCTTTTTCTCTTCACACAGAGAACGGAGCTGGAATTCACAATACTAAAGCTGTGCAAAATTTTGTGCAGCTGTGCATGGTAGACAATCAGCTTCCAAACTTCAGCTTGTTCAATTAAGCTTTGACAAAAAATCTGGAAGCTGATTGGTTTCTGTGCAGAGCGGCACCAGATTTTTCATTCTCCAGTTTTAGTACATGAACCCCTATGTATATACTATACAAGATCAATGACCCTGGAAGTTGGAAAGGAAGGGCAGTAAGGTCACACTCTCTACCTCGTCCAATTAGAGAACACTTTGCATTCACTCAGAAAATACAAAGCATTCTCTGAATGGCGCCTGTGCTGAGCAGCCAACCTCCTGTATTCACAGGGCATAAGGCCGGCCGAGAAACAGTAGCAAGTGGAAATCACTGGAGTAGCGTATCCACTTCAGTGATTACCAGCTTCCAGAGACATTGGCTGGGTATTATATATACATACAGTAGTTACATTGTAACTATGTATAAATGTTCCATGCCTAGAATTGTTCTTTAAATTGTTAAACAGTAACTGTTATGAATATTGATGAACTCTCGATACCACAAGTGGTAGACATGTTCTCAAACTGAGGTGCAGAGTCTAAAAGAAGGCCAATTTTCACCATTGTCTCTCCCAAATAGAGGATTACAGGGCTTTCCGTCACTGGGACCCATTGGCACAGAATCATTAACACACAAGTACCAACATTCTCCTAATATTACCTTCTTACATATAACGTGTTTTTGTTTTTTGTTTCTAACCTGGCTTAGAATACAGTAATAGTGTGTTAGTTAATATGTGACTTCATTTCCACTTACAATAGGGGAAAACATTATGTCCAGTAACTGTGTCCAGGGAAAATCTGCCTGTTTGTTAGCACACACAGGCACATGTCTACTGTCAATACAGACAAAGGAACATAAAGTCCCATGAACATTCTTTGGTATCCAAACGCCTATGTGATCAAATTCACCCGTGACTTATATGTGTCTCTTCTTCACCAACATTCATGTGTGCATCCTACTCACCGTAACGTATTGACCCCCATTCCAGCTACTCAAAGACAGAGAAGTTGGATGTATCCACTTGAAGAGAAAGTCAGCCCAGGGCAACTTGCCACTGGCATTGTTCTTAGATTCCTAGATGCTCATACCGGCCCATGTAGAGATAAAAGAAGAAGCCTTCTTCCATTTTTCCCTTGTCCTTATATTGTTATGTCAGTTTACTGTAGAAAAGCACATACCGTATTGTATTTGTACATTGATCAATACTGAAAACTACAGGGTGGAACTTTTACTAGTTTTCAGCATACTCAATTCTTTTTCTCATTTCAGAAGGAACAGTGTCTTTCCATTCTAGATGTCGTTAGCAGTCTCGCACCTCTAAAAATCGCTAAGGAAATCCAGTTTTAAAGTCATTAAGAGCATTAAAATAGACCTTCACCTACACGCAGTTTAATCCATTAATAACACGTTGTGTGAAGCAGAGATAATGAAAATTTTCCACTGCGAAATTAAAGGATTGGAAAGGAAAAAATACAAACTCATGAGACCTAGTGAAAAGGAAAAAAGAAAAAAAGAAAATAGCTTTTTTCATTTTTAAATTATTGCTATTATTGAAAAGAAACAACCAGGTAGCTTGCAGAGTTTACTGTATTAAAGATAAATTGTAGCTGAAGCTCATGTCGGGCTTCTGCATAGGACTTTAATTCTATGTTCAGACAACCTATACATCGATATTTCGATTTAGCACCCTCCTGGATAAGTTGTTAGGATGTTAGGTACATTTAGTTATTTTTTGCTTCTCTGTAATTATTGGAGCAGCTGTTGATTTGAGCTGTTTTGAACCTCACAGGCTGCAGGTTTAATTGCTTCCCCCTTCATTCCAGAGGTTTCTAAAACACAATGGGTTGGAAGGTTCAGATGGGTGGCCAAAATATGTATTATGCTGCAGCCAATCCCTGGTGAGGTGTGCCCAGTAGGAGGCTGGAGAGGTAAATAAATAGTATGAGGCCTGGAGCAGCCCCAGTCTTGTTCTGCTGTAAACTTTTACAGGTATGGTTTTGTGCTGAAAGGGTAACTTTAAATAGTATAACCAATCAGAATCCATTTTTACTGGTCTTAATTCAGCAATTTTCAGCAGAATTTGATTAGTTGCTAGAGGTTATTTTTCTTCAGAATAAGAACCCATTATTGAATAAGGCTGTTAACATTTTAAACATAAATGTTAGGTGATACTAAAGGCCCATACACACATTTAGACTTTTTGACAACAACGGTCTGACGGACCCGTTTGATCAGACAAACCAACCGTGTGTATGCTCCATTGGACAATTGTTTTCTCTTTTTCATCGGACAAATGTTCGCTGTAAATGCTCTCAAATTTTTCGACAAAAATGTCCGATGGAGGATAATCCGATCGTGTGTACACAAGTCCATCTGACTAAAGTCCAAAGTACAAACACGCATGCTCAGAACCAATGCTAAAGATCAGACAACAATAGCGGAAGTTGCCCAAAGGGTGACGGTAAAGAGCTGAAAAACCACGTGATTTGGTGAAAGTTGGCTGAAAATGTTTTGCCGTGTGTATGCATACCAAGTTCACGGCCAACGCCCATTCGGACCAAAATCCATGAAAAAGTCCGATGGATGTCCGATCGTGTGTATGAGGCTTTAGTCTGTTATGTTTTACAATATGTTGTTTAAATTATTATAACATATATATATATATTTGCGGTGTTGCGAGGTACAGTATCAAAGGTTATGACAGCAGAGAGTAAAGAACCATTTATTATTTATCATCAGGGTTTTGCTGGTGATACAGCATGCAGTATTTGTCAGAAACAGTGTGGGGGTCCCCCCAATAGCTGGTTGCTAAGGAGCGGGCTGGAGAGCCAGCCGCCACGTCCCTAACAACCTATAACTCATCAGTCGGGGTTCCCCGCTGACAGCTGAATGTAAAGAAAACATGGCGGAAATTTTAAATTATGAAAATAACCCGCTAAAATTAAAAAATAAAATGGAGTGGGGTCCCCCCAAAATCCATACCAGACCCTTATGCAAGCTTGCAGCCCATCAGGTCAGAAAAGGGAGGGGTCGAGCGAGCGCTCTCCCTTCCTGAACCATACCAGACCACATGCCCTCAACATGGGGGGTGCTTTGAGGTGGGAGGGAGCTCTGCCCCCACCAACCCAAAGCACCTTGTCCCCATGTTGATGGGGATGATGACCTCTTCCCCACAACCCTGGGCTGTGGTTGTGGGGGTCTGAAGGTGACGGGCTTATTGAAATTTGGAAGCCCCCTTTAAAAAGGGGCCCCCAAAAAAACTCCAGTCCCGATGAAGGTTCCGGCTTACTGTCTGCTCCTCCGTCTGACAGCTCTTATACTAGCTAAGGGGAGGAGTCACCCGGTCTCACTGCGGCAGTATGCTCCTGGCTGGGGATGTCACAAGGGGTGGGGCCACCCGATGGGTACCCGGTGACGTCACCGGGTGACCCCTCCCCTTAGCTTTTTAAGAACTGTCAGACGGAGGAGTAGGCTGTTGGCGGGAGCCTTCGTCTGGGCCGGAGGGTTTTTTTTCCTTTTCTTTTTTCGGGTCTGGTGGTGCGACGGGCATTGTGATTGACGTTGGATCTATTTCAGGGTAACTTTTAAAAAAAAGCAATTCTCAAAAACTGTGTGTGTGTTTTATTTTTTTATTTTTTACGCTTTTTTTTGGTGAATGAGTAGGGGTAATTATTTTTTTATTACACTTCTTACTTTTTTTTTACAATTTTTTTTTTTAACACATTGTGACCAGAGCAATACAGTGTTACCATAGGAAAACTGTACTACTCTGGGGAATTGATCAGTTTTTTAGTTTGCTTATAACAGGGAATTTCACTGTTACGAGGAACCATTTTTACTGAATGAAATTGATTCATTCAGTGTTTACTATTTTGGTTAGCTGTGATTGGCCACAGCTAATCACATAATACAGATAGGCTGTGATTGGCCCTGTCTGTACCATGTGATCACTGTGAGCAATCAGAGAGTTCAACACAATTGTACACAATGGATGGCATGAATCAAAGCCATTTATTGTGTACAATTGTCATGTGATCTGCTGTGTTTAGTCACAGCGATCACATGGTACCGACAGCGGCTGGTTAACTGATCAGTCATCCGCTGTGTCTAGTGACACAGTGGGTGACAGATCACGCCAAAGCGTGGCCCATTCCGGGAGGGCATCATATGGCGTCCAACCAAAATAGCGAGTGTCCCGCCCTGCCATCATTTGTTTATAGGCTGGGCGGGAACTGGTTAAACACGTAAATGACCAGAATGCATATAAAACAAGATTGCAATATGTATGATATGTAATCCTCAAGACTGTGTTTATTAAGATGCGCAAGTTCATAAACCTATAGAAATCTTCATCTAATGTATAAGAACATGCATATTGAACATGACATCAGTGACATATACACAGGGCTGTGTTTAAGGGACCAGGTAAAAACATTAATAGCATTTTTGTAAGCCAGTTGGACGCATATGGCCTGATTCAGTAAAGGGTGCTATTAGTTCGAACATCTTACTGAACATCTTGCTGACACATAACAGTAGTATTTGTGTTAACCTAGCCACAACATAAACAAAGATCTGCACGAGCCACCAGCCTTTTAAATGAAGCCAAGACGTCTTTTATTGGCTCATTTCTTTTTCCAGTTGTATAATGCAGGCAAGCTGGCAGACAGCATATTTCAACCAGAAGCAAGGTGAGAGAATGACAGTTTAAATAAACAGAACAGATTTTGCCTTCTTTTAAACAAAATAGTGGTGCTAACTTTGTAAAAGTCTCCCATTTAAAATAATGTCACAGCATTGGTGCTTTCCACCAGTTCATCAACAAGCTCAGTAAAGACTATTCATTCTATAAACCACTTTAATGTTTTCATTGTACGATTATTCAGATGCTCATTTATTCCCCATTTGACAAGCAGCAAAACAAGTACTGTTGGCATTTTCCCTCTCTACTCTATACTCTCAGTATTTGCCTTATCTGCATGTCATCATAAAGCTTTCCCTTTGCACTAAATGCGGTACAGTATCCATGTACCGCTTCGTCCTGTATATCTCAGTGTGTTTTAAACTCCAAAAGGGTTAAAAATACCTTGGAGACAATCCTCAAGGCCTTTAAAAAGCCTCAGATACCATCTCATCCATCTTCCCCAAGCTCATTCACTTGAGCAGTGCAGACTAACAGAGCATGTTTATAAAAACCTACAGTGTAGGAGCCCTGAGTTTGAGTTTTACAGCCAAACAGATTATACTCTGGGTGAATATGTCAGGTTGATTTATCATGCAGCTTAAAGGAGAAAATAAGCAATCCCTATAGAGTTAGGCTCTGCAGGGACTGAGTTGTACTGGAAGAGGAGCCTTTAAGCTGACAGTTTGTTATGGAACATCACTTACACCTATATTCCTTCTGAGATATTGTTTTGTCAAGCTGGAAATTTACAGTTGGATGCACCTCCACATCATCAACATTGTCCCAAGTCATGAGTAGCTGGTCCAGAAACAGAATACCACACTGCAGTACTGCAGACCACTGCATTGTATATGTGCAGTCTACACGTGCCCTCTTTTAAAGAGGATCTGGATCTGTCCCATGAAAGCTGTGCCAAAAACGACAAGCAGATTGTAAATAATTAGTCACCAGTATTGCTTGTGGTCTCCCTCTAGCTTATCTTTTTCTGACTTGTTCCACGCTGTGTCCCTGTGTGGTGGTGGGCATTTTGTTAGATATAGAGCTTGCTTCCTCATGGTTTAGCTGCCCCACTGGTGGCTGGTGATCTGATAACTAGAGGGGAATATTCCAGAAGCAGCAGGAGAGATTTAGAAAGCAAAGGTCCACAAAATGAATGAAATAAAAGCAGCGAGATGTTGCTACTGCAGCTCAAGAGCTACAGATTCCTCTTCAGTGAGCAAAACAGTAGTGACATCACCAAAGCTCCCTACAAATCTTACAAGCCTAGCAATCATGTGCAGCAGCATATTAGATGATCTCACACTGCAGATATTCAAATAGAAGGTCTCATTCACATAGGCGTACTTAAACGCTTAAGTACGCCTGTACAAGATCTGTGTTTGCCCGCATGGGGATGCACATATGTTCCGTGCATCGCCATGCAGGCAGTCCCATTCTGTGTCTGCATGGCCACACTCCCGCAAAGTTGTCATATTGGGAGCAGTATTCATGTCCATGCAGTTACTGCGTCCCAATCAACATAAATGAGATGGACTGCACAGGGATGCATGAAACACCTGTGCATCCCTGTGCGAGTAAACACAGCTTACCAGTTACCACAGTGTATGCTTTAATATGCTCATGTGAATGAGGCCTTGGGAAATGCACTGCTATTTTATAGGAGAAAATTTCAAATCTTTAAGGCTACTGCTTGAGCACAATAAACATTTTTAGATTTAGACACAGTAATGCCGCGTACACACGATCGGAATTTCCGACAACAAATGTTCGATGTGAGCTTTTGGTCGGATATTCCGACCGTGTGTATGTTCCATCGGACATTTGCTGTCGGAATTTCTGACAACAAATGTTTGAGAGCAGGTTCTGAATTTTTCTGACAACAAAAGTTCTTGTCGGAAATTCCGATTGTGTGTATCCAATTCCGACGCACAAAAATCCTATGCATGCTCGGAATCAATTTGACTCATGCTCGGAATCATTGTACTCCATTTTTCTCGGCTCGTCGTAGTGTTGTACGTCTCCACGTTCTTGACGTCGGAATTTCCGAGCAACATTTGTGCGACCGTGTGTATGCAAGACAAGTTTGAGCCAACATCCGTCGGAAATTCTGATTGTGTGTACGCAGCATAAGTCTTCTTTTTTGGGTACAGGTCTTTACCAAGGGGTACAAAGCATTTTTAAATTGGTAAAACCCAAACACGTGTAGCACACGGACCTTTTTCTCACCTGGCTCACTTGTAAGACAAGGCACACCGTGCTATATGCCTATACTCTCCTCCTTGAAGAGGTTAAGCGGTGTTCACAGTTGTTGGGTTCCGCAGCGAGTTACATCCTATAGGCTGGTTCCTTTCCCTATAGTGTAGGGAAAAGTCTGTAGCTTGTGTATCAATCAGGCCAATGTCCAGACAAGGTTAAACCTCAATGGCTGAAGGTTTATTTTCTTTATGCTTGAAACCGGACAGGAAAGTTGAAGGTGAAGAATAGAATAACAGGAGGTAGGTTCAGGCACTTAATATCACCACTCAATCCCAAGTGGACTCTGCTCACCCGGAGAGTTCCCTCTCACGGTCCTAGCAGCCGGAGTGATGCACAAACTTTACTTTACTGTCCTAGGGATACGATCGGAACCCATTTGCCTAGTTCTAAACTTCCCAGCACTTGTAGCTAGGGATGGGCCCGGTGCTCGATTCAAACCCATGTTCGAATCGAGCATCGGGCGTTCGCTCGCTCGTCGAGCCCAGAACTATTTGGGCCGTTCGCATCACATTCGTGTGATGCGAGCGGCCCCGCAATGCATTGCGGCCGGCGCGGCCGGCGCAGTGCATTGCTGGCTGATGATTGGCCAAGCATGCACTGTGACCCCGCATGCTTGGCCAATCACAGCGCCCGAAACTCGGAGAGCAATAATTGGCTACAGGCAGGACGCCTGTAGCCAATTACAGCTCAGGGGCTTTAGTACACGCCCCACCATTTAAAAGGCCGCCACGCCATCGGCCCCGGTCACATGAGTTCCGGCTTTAGGAGAGATTAGTCTGCTGATTCTGTCTTTGCTTGATACTGAAAGATTTGCTCTTCTTTGCTAAACCATTGGCTATTTCTTTGCTAAACCATTGCTACCTAAGTCATTGATCGTTCATTGCTGCTGATTGCACAGTTAGTGTGTTATTAGCTGCTGCTGGGGATTAGTCTGGTGCGTGCTTACTGTTAGTACAGTATTGCAGTAGTACCAACCGCAGTGCTGTTAGCACAGCATTGCACCCCAACAGCACCCATAGGACTTCTAGTGTGTTAGTGGCAGCAAACAGAGCTCCTATATTTTCTTCTCAGCAGCACCCATAGGACTTCTAGTGTGTTAGTGGCAGCAAACAGAGCTCCTATATTTTCTTCTCAGCACCACCCATAGGACTTCTAGTGTGTTAGTGGCATCACACAGAGCTCCTATATTTTCTTCTCAGCAGCACCCATAGGACTTCTAGTGTGTTAGTGGCAGCAAACAGAGCTCCTATATTTTCTTCTCAGCAGCACCCATAGGACTTCTAGTGTGTTAGTGGCAGCAAACAGAGCTCCTATATTTTCTTCTCAGCAGCACCCATAGGACTTCTAGTGTGTTAGTGGCAGCAAACAGAGCTCCTATATTTTCTTCTCAGCAGCACCCATAGGACTTCTAGTGTGTTAGTGGCATCACACAGAGCTCCTATATTTTCTTCTCAGCAGCACCCATAGGACTTCTAGTGTGTTAGTGGCAGCAAACAGAGCTCCTATATTTTCTTCTCAGCAGCACCCATAGGACTTCTAGTGTGTTAGTGGCATCACACAGAGCTCCTATATTTTCTTCTCAGCAGCACCCATAGGACTTCTAGTGTGTTAGTGGCAGCAAACAGAGCTCCTATATTTTCTTCTCAGCAGCACCCATAGGACTTCTAGTGTGTTAGTGGCATCACACAGAGCTCCTATATTTTCTTCTCAGCAGCACCCATAGGACTTCTAGTGTGTTAGTGGCAGCAAACAGAGCTCCTATATTTTCTTCTCAGCAGCACCCATAGGACTTCTAGTGTGTTAGTGGCAGCAAACAGAGCTCCTATATTTTCTTCTCAGCAGCACCCATCGGACTTCTAGTGTGTTAGTGGCAGCAAACAGAGCTCCTATATTTTCTTCTCAGCAGCACCCATAGGACTTCTAGTGTGTTAGTGGCATCACACAGAGCTCCTATATTTTCTTCTCAGCAGCACCCATAGGACTTCTAGTGTGTTAGTGGCAGCAAACAGAGCTCCTATATTTTCTTCTCAGCAGCACCCATAGGACTTCTAGTGTGTTAGTGGCAGCAAACAGAGCTCCTATATTTTCTTCGCAGCAGCACCCATAGGACTTCTAGTGTGTTAGTGGCATCACACAGAGCTCCTATATTTTCTTCTCAGCAGCACCCATAGGACTTCTAGTGTGTTAGTGGCAGCAAACAGAGCTCCTATATTTTCTTCTCAGCAGCACCCATAGGACTTCTAGTGTGTTAGTGGCAGCAAACAGAGCTCCTATATTTTCTTCTCAGCACCACCCATAGGACTTCTAGTGTGTTAGTGGCATCACACAGAGCTCCTATATTTTCTTCTCAGCAGCACCCATAGGACTTCTAGTGTGTTAGTGGCAGCAAACAGAGCTCCTATATTTTCTTCTCAGCAGCACCCATAGGACTTCTAGTGTGTTAGTGGCAGCAAACAGAGCTCCTATATTTTCTTCTCAGCAGCACCCATAGGACTTCTAGTGTGTTAGTGGCAGCAAACAGAGCTCCTATATTTTCTTCTCAGCAGCACCCATAGGACTTCTAGTGTGTTAGTGGCATCACACAGAGCTCCTATATTTTCTTCTCAGCAGCACCCATAGGACTTCTAGTGTGTTAGTGGCAGCAAACAGAGCTCCTATATTTTCTTCTCAGCAGCACCCATAGGACTTCTAGTGTGTTAGTGGCATCACACAGAGCTCCTATATTTTCTTCTCAGCAGCACCCATAGGACTTCTAGTGTGTTAGTGGCAGCAAACAGAGCTCCTATATTTTCTTCTCAGCAGCACCCATAGGACTTCTAGTGTGTTAGTGGCATCACACAGAGCTCCTATATTTTCTTCTCAGCAGCACCCATAGGACTTCTAGTGTGTTAGTGGCAGCAAACAGAGCTCCTATATTTTCTTCTCAGCAGCACCCATAGGACTTCTAGTGTGTTAGTGGCAGCAAACAGAGCTCCTATATTTTCTTCTCAGCAGCACCCATCGGACTTCTAGTGTGTTAGTGGCAGCAAACAGAGCTCCTATATTTTCTTCTCAGCAGCACCCATAGGACTTCTAGTGTGTTAGTGGCATCACACAGAGCTCCTATATTTTCTTCTCAGCAGCACCCATAGGACTTCTAGTGTGTTAGTGGCAGCAAACAGAGCTCCTATATTTTCTTCTCAGCAGCACCCATAGGACTTCTAGTGTGTTAGTGGCAGCAAACAGAGCTCCTATATTTTCTTCGCAGCAGCACCCATAGGACTTCTAGTGTGTTAGTGGCATCACACAGAGCTCCTATATTTTCTTCTCAGCAGCACCCATAGGACTTCTAGTGTGTTAGTGGCAGCAAACAGAGCTCCTATATTTTCTTCTCAGCAGCACCCATAGGACTTCTAGTGTGTTAGTGGCAGCAAACAGAGCTCCTATATTTTCTTCTCAGCAGCACCCATAGGACTTCTAGTGTGTTAGTGGCAGCAAACAGAGCTCCTATATTTTCTTCTCAGCAGCACCCATAGGACTTCTAGTGTGTTAGTGGCATCACACAGAGCTCCTATATTTTCTTCTCAGCAGCACCCATAGGACTTCTAGTGTGTTAGTGGCAGCAAACAGAGCTCCTATATTTTCTTCTCAGCAGCACCCATAGGACTTCTAGTGTGTTAGTGGCAGCAAACAGAGCTCCTATATTTTCTTCTCAGCAGCACCCATAGGACTTCTAGTGTGTTAGTGGCATCACACAGAGCTCCTATATTTTCTTCTCAGCAGCACCCATAGGACTTCTAGTGTGTTGGTGGCAGCAAACAGAGCTCCTATATTTTCTTCTCAGCAGCACCCATAGGACTTCTAGTGTGTTAGTGGCAGCAAACAGAGCTCCTATATTTTCTTCTCAGCAGCACCCATAGGACTTCTAGTGTGTTAGTGGCAGCAAACAGAGCTCCTATATTTTCTTCTCAGCAGCACCCATAGGACTTCTAGTGTGTTAGTGGCATCACACAGAGCTCCTATATTTTCTTCTCAGCAGCACCCATAGGACTTCTAGTGTGTTAGTGGCATCACACAGAGCTCCTATATTTTCTTCTCAGCACCACCCATAGGACTTCTAGTGTGTTAGTGGCAGCAAACAGAGCTCCTATATTTTCTTCTCAGCAGCACCCATAGGACTTCTAGTGTGTTAGTGGCAGCAAACAGAGCTCCTATATTTTCTTCTCAGCAGCACCCATAGGACTTCTAGTGTGTTAGTGGCAGCAAACAGAGCTCCTATATTTTCTTCTCAGCAGCACCCATAGGACTTCTAGTGTGTTAGTGGCATCACACAGAGCTCCTATATTTTCTTCTCAGCAGCACCCATAGGACTTCTAGTGTGTTAGTGGCAGCAAACAGAGCTCCTATATTTTCTTCTCAGCAGCACCCATAGGACTTCTAGTGTGTTAGTGGCAGCAAACAGAGCTCCTATATTTTCTTCTCAGCAGCACCCATAGGACTTCTAGTGTGTTAGTGGCATCACACAGAGCTCCTATATTTTCTTCTCAGCAGCACCCATAGGACTTCTAGTGTGTTAGTGGCAGCAAACAGAGCTCCTATATTTTCTTCTCAGCAGCACCCATAGGACTTCTAGTGTGTTAGTGGCATCACACAGAGCTCCTATATTTTCTTCTCAGCAGCACCCATAGGACTTCTAGTGTGTTAGTGGCAGCAAACAGAGCTCCTATATTTTCTTCTCAGCAGCACCCATAGGACTTCTAGTGTGTTAGTGGCAGCAAACAGAGCTCCTATATTTTCTTCTCAGCAGCACCCATAGGACTTCTAGTGTGTTAGTGGCAGCAAACAGAGCTCCTATATTTTCTTCTTAGCAGCACCCATAGGACTTCTAGTGTGTTAGTGGCATCACACAGAGCTCCTATATTTTCTTCTCAGCAGCACCCATAGGACTTCTAGTGTGTTAGTGGCAGCAAACAGAGCTCCTATATTTTCTTCTCAGCAGCACCCATAGGACTTCTAGTGTGTTAGTGGCAGCAAACAGAGCTCCTATATTTTCTTCTCAGCAGCACCCATAGGACTTCTAGTGTGTTAGTGGCAGCAAACAGAGCTCCTATATTTTCTTCTCAGCAGCACCCATAGGACTTCTAGTGTGTTAGTGGCATCACACAGAGCTCCTATATTTTCTTCTCAGCAGCACCCATAGGACTTCTAGTGTGTTAGTGGCAGCAAACAGAGCTCCTATATTTTCTTCTCAGCAGCACCCATAGGACTTCTAGTGTGTTAGTGGCAGCAAACAGAGCTCCTATATTTTCTTCTCAGCAGCACCCATAGGACTTCTAGTGTGTTAGTGGCATCACACAGAGCTCCTATATTTTCTTCTCAGCAGCACCCATAGGACTTCTAGTGTGTTGGTGGCAGCAAACAGAGCTCCTATATTTTCTTCTCAGCAGCACCCATAGGACTTCTAGTGTGTTAGTGGCAGCAAACAGAGCTCCTATATTTTCTTCTCAGCAGCACCCATAGGACTTCTAGTGTGTTAGTGGCAGCAAACAGAGCTCCTATATTTTCTTCTCAGCAGCACCCATAGGACTTCTAGTGTGTTAGTGGCATCACACAGAGCTCCTATATTTTCTTCTCAGCAGCACCCATAGGACTTCTAGTGTGTTAGTGGCAGCAAACAGAGCTCCTATATTTTCTTCTCAGCAGCACCCATAGGACTTCTAGTGTGTTAGTGGCAGCAAACAGAGCTCCTATATTTTCTTCTCAGCAGCACCCATAGGACTTCTAGTGTGTTAGTGGCATCACACAGAGCTCCTATATTTTCTTCTCAGCAGCACCCATAGGACTTCTAGTGTGTTAGTGGCAGCAAACAGAGCTCCTATATTTTCTTCTCAGCAGCACCCATAGGACTTCTAGTGTGTTAGTGGCAGCAAACAGAGCTCCTATATTTTCTTCTCAGCAGCACCCATAGGACTTCTAGTGTGTTAGTGGCATCACACAGAGCTCCTATATTTTCTTCTCAGCAGCACCCATAGGACTTCTAGTGTGTTAGTGGCAGCAAACAGAGCTCCTATATTTTCTTCTCAGCAGCACCCATAGGACTTCTAGTGTGTTAGTGGCATCACACAGAGCTCCTATATTTTCTTCTCAGCAGCACCCATAGGACTTCTAGTGTGTTAGTGGCATCACACAGAGCTCCTATATTTTCTTCTCAGCAGCACCCATAGGACTTCTAGTGTGTTAGTGGCATCACACAGAGCTCCTATATTTTCTTCTCAGCAGCACCCATAGGACTTCTAGTGTGTTAGTGGCAGCAAACAGAGCTCCTATATTTTCTTCTCAGCAGCACCCATAGGACTTCTAGTGTGTTAGTGGCAGCAAACAGAGCTCCTATATTTTCTTGTCAGCAGCACACATAGTACCTATAGTGTGTTAGTGTCAGCACCCATAGGACCTACAGTGTGTTGTGAGCACACATAGGAGTTCTATTTTTTATACTATATACACTACCGACTACAATGGCTGGAAGACCGCCAAGGAGAGGCAGAGCGTGCCGAGGCAAGAACACAGGGCAGGCAGGCTCTGTTTCTAGAGACAACAGTGCTGGCCGTGGACGTGGTCGTGCATCGTCATCAGCACGTGGCCATGGGACACGCTTGTCTTTGTTTTCGGCAGCTGGACATGTGGAGCCGCATCATGCCGAAGGCTTGGTAGAATGGATGACCAAGCCCTCCTCATCCTCCTCATCCTCTCTCACCCAGGCTCAGGGTACTGGCAGAGCAGCTGCCAACGCGTACTCAATGGCATCATCAGCCACCCCTTCCCTAGACCCACCATGTCCTCCTGAGGAGTCCCCCGAACTGTTTGAGCACAGTGTTGGGTACATGCTCCAGGAGGATGCCCAACGATTCGAAGGCTCGGATGATGATACCCAGCTTGAGGAAGTCAGTAGTGTGCGCGCAGAGAGAGGGGATGCTGAAGGACAGCAATCTGGCAGTAGTGTTCCACCAGCTGCAGCTTACTGCCAGGTTTGCTCTAGTGGTGAAGAGGGAGGGGATGATGAGGTCACTGACTCCACGTGGGTGCCTGAAGGGAGAGAGGAGGAGGAGGAGGAGGATGCAGCGTCACATGTCCAACGAGGCAGGATGCCCCCTGGAGGCCAGCTAGAGGCCAGCACAGCAACTGTACCACACCGCAGAGCTCCGCCTGTGCAGGGCGCTGCCTCTGCACGTTATCACAAAAGTTCTTTGGTGTGGGCCTTTTTTGAGACGAGTGCATCAGATCGCACCACTGCTATTTGCAATATTTGTCTCAAGCGTATCTCGCGTGGCCAAAACATCAGCCGCTTGGGCACCACAAGCATGAGCAGACATATGTCGACCTGCCATGCAGCTCGTTGGCAAGCACACATAAAAGACCCACACCAAAGAACAAAGCGGACCTCTCCTTGCTCCTCATCAGCTGGGATCTCCATCCCCACTATATCTTCAGTCCTCTCTGAAAGCTGCTCTGAGAGGACTGAAGGTGTAGAATTAGGTGTGTCACAACCAAGTACTTGCAGTACACCGACGTCCGATTGTAGCAGGCAAATTTCCCTGCCCCAGCTGCTGGACCGTCGAAAGAAGTATACTCCCAGCCATCCACATGCCCAGCGGTTGAATGCTAGCTTGGCTAAATTGCTAGCACTTCAACTGCTGCCTTTTCAGTTGATAGACTCGGCCCCCTTCCGTGAGTTTGTTCAATGTGCGGTTCCTCAGTGGCAGGTTCCCAAACGCCACTTTTTCTCACGGAAGGCGATTCCGTCTCTCTACTGGCATGTGGAAGGCAATGTCCATGCCTCGCTGGACAGGGCGGTCAGCGGTAAGGTGCATATTACCGCTGACTCATGGTCCAGCAGGCATGGACAGGGACGTTATCTTTCTTTCACGGCCCATTGGGTCACTCTATTGGCAGCTGGGAGGGATGCAGGACAAGGTGCAGTAGTGTTGGAGGTTGTTCCGCCACCACGCCTCCAAAATGCTACTACTGGTTGTGACACACCTCTCTCCTCCACCCCCTCCTCTTCTTCTTCCTCCATGTCCTCTTCGAGTGCTCTGTCCTCGGAACCAGCGGTGCTCCGTAGGCGTACAAGGGGCTACGCGAGTACGCAGGCAAAAAGATGCCATGCCGTGCTTGCGCTGGTGTGTTTGGGGGACAGGAGCCACACTGGGCCAGAGGTTCTGGCAGCTCTGCAGGGGCAGGCCGAGAGGTGGTTGACGCCACGCCAGCTTAAGCCAGGAATGGTCGTTTCTGATAATGGCACCAACCTCCTCTCCGCCCTGCGACAGGGGCAGCTCACCCATGTGCCCTGTATGGCTCACGTCCTCAACCTGGTGGTGCAGCGGTTCTTGGGCAGGTTCCCAGGCTTACAGGATGTCCTGAGGCAGGCCAGGAAAGTCTGTGTGCATTTCCGCCGATCTTATAATGCCAGTGCTCGGCTGACTGAGCTGCAAAAGGAGCTGAACCTGCCCAAGAACCGCCTAATATGTGACATGCCCACCAGGTGGAACTCAACGTTGGCCATGCTGCAGCGACTGCACACGCAGCAGAGGGCCATCAATGAGTACCTTTGCGACTACGGCACCAGGATAGGGTCAGGGGAGCTTGGCTTTTTTTCCCCACGCCAGTGGAGCATGATCAGGGATGCATGCACTGTCCTCTCACCATTTGAGGAGGCCACGAGGATGGTGAGCAGTGACAGTGCATGCATCAGTGACACTGTACCTCTTGTCCACCTGTTGGAGCATACGCTGCGTGGGATAATGGACAGGGCACTTGAGGCAGAACAGAGGCAGGAAGAGGAGGACTTCCTTGTCTCTCAAGGCCCCCTTTATCCAGACAATGTTCCTTCTGTCCCACCCATCACACAGGAAGAGGAGGAGGAGGAGGAGGAGGAGGAGGATTGTGTGAGCATGGAGGTGGAGCCTGGCACTCAGCATCAGCAGCAGCAGTCTTTTAGGGATGATGTACAGTCCCAACAAACCAGTGGACTTGTACGTGGCTGGGAGGAGGTGGCTGGCGATCATGTCATCCTCAGTGACCCAGAAGACTCCGGACCGAATGCCTCAGCTAACCTACGCTGCATGGCCTCCCTGATCCTGCAAAGCCTGCGGAAGGATCCTCGTGTTCTTCGGATCAAGGAGAGTGACCATTACTGGCTGGCCACTCTCCTTGATCCACGGTACAAGGGTAAGGTTGCGGACCTTATCTTGCCGTCGCAGAGGGAGCAGAGGATGAGACATCTCAGGGAGGCCTTGCAGAAAGGTCTGTGCAACGCGTTCCCAGAAACTGGGAGGTTACAAACTCCTGGTCCTGGACGACGAGTTGCTGAGGCTTCGGTCAGTAGCAGAAGGAGCGGTGGGGAAGGTGGACGTCTGACCGATGCGTTCAGACAATTTTTTAGTCCGCAGCCCCAAGGTATGATCGGTTCCAGCAACCATCGCCAGCGTCTGATATACATGGTGCAGGAATACCTAGGGGCAAGGTCAGACTTGGACACCTTTCCCACCGAAAATCCTCTGGCTTACTGGGTCCTGAGGATGGATCACTGGCCAGAGCTTGCACAGTATGCAATTGAGCTACTGGCCTGTCCTGCATCCAGCGTTCTTTCCGAACGCACATTCAGTGCTGCTGGAGGATTTGTCACCGATCATAGGGTGCGCCTGTCCACCGACTCGGTTGATCGACTGACCTTCATAAAAATGAATCAGTCTTGGATCACCACCAGCTACCAGACACCTGAAGCGGATATAACGGAATAATTTATAATGTCACATCCCTTCAAGACTGCCTATGCTGATGCTGAGTGACTGTCCTGTTATGTTCACTGACTATCCTCTTCCTCCTCCTCAATGATCCATGCCACCACACCAGTGCCTAAGGCACAATTTTTCAGCCCCTGTATAACAGGGGCGTGTAATTACAATTTTTTAAAAAGATGCTTCGCAACAGGTGTGACTGCTGTGCTCAGAGTACAGTATCTGTGAGGGGTTGCAGTGTTGTGGCACCAGCACCAGTGCCTAAGGCACAATTTTTCAGCCCCTGTTGGGGCGTGTAATTACAATTTTTAGGCAATGCTTTGCAACAGGTCTCATTGCTGTGCTCAGAGTACAGTATCTGTGAGGGGTTGCAGTGTTGTGGCACCAGCACCAGTGCCTAAGGCACAATTTTTCAGCCCCTGTATAACAGGGGCGTGTAATTACAATTTTTTAAAAAGATGCTTCGCAACAGGTGTGACTGCTGTGCTCCAAGTACAGTATCTGTGAGGGGTTGCAGTGTTGTGGCACCAGCACCAATGCCTAAGGCACAATTTTTCAGCCCCTGTTTAACAGGGGCGTGTAATTACAAATCTTGATCTAATAGTTCACAGCAGGGCCCATTCCTGCGCCCACCAAGAGTAACTATGAGGGCCTACAGTCTTGTGGCAACACCGTCCACCACCACCACCACCACCAAAGGCCCAATTTTTCTGCCCTGTTCAACAGGTGCATGCAATTACAAATCTTGATCTAATAACTCACAGCAGGGCCCATTCCTGCACCCACCAAGAGTAACTGTGAGGGCTTACAGTCTTGTGGCAACACCGTCCACCACCACCACCACCACCACCAAAGGCCCAATTTTTCTGCCCGGTTCAACAGGTGCATGCAAGTACAAATCTTGATCTATTAACTCACAGCAGGGCCCATTCCTGTGCCCACCAGTCTTGTGGCTACACCAACATCTAATAGGGCAAATTTCTGCAGAGTATATACGGCAGGCCCCTACTTTCAAACATCCAACTTACAAACGACTCCTACTTGCAAACGGCAAGAGAAAACAGGAAGTGAGAGGAAATCTACCCCTAGGAAGGAAAATTCTATCCTGTTAGATTTAATTTGGGAAAAAGGTATCTCCTCTCTACTGATGCTTTATCACCAATCCTTGTTTCAATTAAAACCCCACTTTTCCAAAAACATTTGTCATTGGGACGGAAAGTGAGGTGACATGTTCTGAACAGATGTGCAAAGACAGCAAATGTTACAGGGGTGATAACCCCTCCCTATGTTCTCCAAAAAGCTTAAAAATTGATTTTTTTGGGATGTAGCTACACTTCATAATGTACCTGTTCAGATTCTACTTAAGAACAAACCTACAGTCCATGTCTTGTTTGCACCACCTATATACTGCTGTTCAGAGTATATAGGGTTGTAGGTATAGGGTTTTATTTTGGGTGCGGGGTCCCCCTTAGTATCCATACAAGACCCAAAGGGGCTGGGGTGGGGGGGGGTGATGGGGTAGCCATGCCATTTTTCTCAAGGATTTTCAGCCATATGGCGGCCAGGACAAGACATGACATTAAAGCCGCAAGTGGTTTTAAATGGCTTCTTTTTTTCCTTTACAAATGTCATTTTGTGCAAGGACAGTTCTAAACACGGGAAACACATGCCACTTCACAGGCATACTTTAGACACCCCCCAGGTACCATATTTAAAGGAAAATTTCACTTTTTTTTTTTTCACTTTATGCATCATTAAAATGACTGCTCCCGAAAAAACTTTAGTTTTTAAAATTTCTTTTTGCATTGATATATGTCCCCTGGGGCAGGACCCGGGTCCCCAAACCTGTTTTATGACATTAACATGCATATTGGCCGTTGTAATTAGCAATTTTGATTTCGAACGTTCGCGTCCATTATAACGAATAGGGTTCGAAAATTCGCGCGAACTTTCGGTCCGTTCGAAGGTTCTGGTGCGAACCGAACCCGGGGGTGTTCGGCTCATCCCTACTTGTAGCATAAGGACCTAGGTGCAAGTTGAAGCACGCTACAATGCCTGTGGTGGACTTGCGGAATCCCTCTGTAGGTGACCAGGCCTCATCCGAAGCGGTGACTTTCTTCACCGATAACCCTGGCTCCCTCTCCAGAACGGGTCACCCTTGAGTGCCCTGGAATTCCTCTTTAGATGGTAGGCCAGCTAAAGGTGCTGGGCCTACATGAAAAGTTGCAGCCCCAGGCTAAAGGTGCCTGAGACTGATCTTCCCCTGCGCACTCCCATGGCCTGGAGGGCCACGAGACGCAGGCGGTACTGCTCCTCAGTACCCCTCCTTTTCCGTTCTCCCCCCTTAAGATGGCGTCTGCCCCTTATGTATCCTCTCTCAGCATGCACAGCGGGCCTCCCCCGTACAGCCGCCTGGAGAGGACACCCAAAGGTACAGTAATGTCACTAGCAGTTCAACCCTGACCTGTTATGGCAGCGCCACCTACAGGCCACAGTGAACTGTACACCAGCAACACCACTTGGCAAAAGCAGAAGAACAAAACCTAACAATTGAAGTGATCTGGGCCTGGCTACCAACCCAAATCAACCCCTAAATTTAGGTACCTAGCTCTCCTGAAAGTAAAGGGGCGCTACATAAACAGTAGATTTTAATGGCTTATTTCCTCCTTTGCAACTAATGGAGATAAGGAATAAAGAATTTGCCCAAATATGCTTTACAAATAGGTGAAACTGTTAAAATTTAAATAAAGCTAAATATTGATTTTGACTTTTTATTACCAGTCTGCTGTAAGCAAGGCTTATAAATAAATGAATGAATTTAAAAGAAATAAACCTACTTGAATTGCTTCTCATTTCAACCTGAATTTGTAGAATTTATAGTTGATATTTAATTCCTGCTAATGGGAAATGTACCAAATGTTTTTGCCATATGTATAATTCCCTGCAAGTTGGGTAAACTGGACACATTTAGGGCTCATTTACACTTTCGGCTTCAACACACATAACCGGCTAGTTTACATTTGCTTCAAAACCAGGCTTCAGACAAGCTTTGTTAAAGCTCTCTGAACGCCAGTCAAAGCTCCTGTCACTAAATAAATTGGTTAGCTTACAGTCCTGTTTACACCTTGCTTTTGCTTTGCTTTGGCTTTGTTTCAAAAATTATACCCCATGTAGCTTTAGTGTTGCTTCAAAGCATCTTCAAAGCCTCCATAAAAGTCTATGGCAAAGCTCACTTGAAGCCCCACTGAAGCTCTACCAAAGCCTCATCGAAGCCTCTTCGAAGCCCCACAAAGCCTCACTGAAGCCCCACCAAAGCTCCACCAAAGCTCCACCGAAGCTCCACCAAAGCCTCATCGAAGCCCCACCAAAGCCTCATCAAAGCCTCATCGAAGCACCAAGCAAAAGCAATATGTAAACAGGACTGTAGACTAACCATTTTATTTAGTTACAGGAGCTTTGACTGGCGTTCAGAGAGCTTTAACAAAGCATGTCCGAAGCCATGTTTTGAAGTAAGTGTAAACTAGCCCTTAGAGATTTGTAGAGCTGCAGTATATTCTTGGATCAATCTGTAAAAAGTAGAAGGATAAACCATGAATTATATTTTGCCTGAATTAGATAGTAGCAGAATGTATAAAATAAAACAATACATACCATATGTCACAGGTTGTGTAGTTTCTGTGTGTTTTAAGTGGGTACTGTAAGCTCCCCAGAGGAATGCCCAGACTAAAAGTGTAACTATGATTAAAGTAAAAAGCATTACATAGTATATGGTGCAGTTAGTATTCTATAATATTATCACATCATTAATTTATTTATCTGGGTCCCCCCACCCCCCGAAACATTGTTTTACGCATTGATTCTCCAAGTAGATGCTAAGCTGCCATAGCAACCTGGCTATTATGATTATTATTGATCTTTTGGGTATTTGTTAAACACTGCCAGCTGCTAATTCCCGTTTCATCCTTCCTGAGTAAGTAGGCCTTTTAGGATGCCTGGGTCTTGGGAGGTATGTTTTTTGCATTGAGAAACATTTAAGAAAGAACAGACAGTGTCTACGTCCTTCAGAAGGGTACTATACAAATAAGCTTTAAAAGGAGTGACGTGCGTTAGCTTGAGGGATCAAGTGAAACAGTCCACACATCATATATCTTAATAAACTTATACAAGGCTTTTAAATGGAGAGTGGTTTCCCTTTCTTTTCTTTTGCTTAACTGTGGAAATTATGAAGCAGCAAATGACTGGCGAAAGCCTGCACCTAGAGTCAGAGAAGTGAGGGAGATGTGCGCGTGTAGTGGAACAAAATACTTTGCAGTGGAAGGTTGACAACGCTGTTTATTGTATATTAAAACAGCACTGGAGATTTGTTTTAAATGGAGTAAGTGGCAAACAAACTGTGTTATAAGATTTGTCCCCAACCCTATAAGAGACACGTATGCTGGACAGCTTACCTTGCATGTAAATGTGGGGAGGAATATGAATAAAAGGTATGTGAAATAAATAAGAAATTCACATACTGAATACCATTATTGGAGGTATTTATCACATACAGTTACCAGAATACATTCCTTTTTTTCTTTCTTTTTTTTAATGATAGCAGACATCTAAAGCTCTAAACCTCTTGTAATTTTGATCAGATTGGAGAAAAGACTTCTACCAGGTTTTTATTGTAGTCTGATTCCCCTTTGCAGAGATTTATTATCACTTACATCCAGTTGACATGTGCGAGTGGGAAATGATGGGTTGTCCCTCTGACAACAACAAAAGCACATTTATTGAGAACAATGGGGAAGGTAATGATTAAGAACATTTTTAGTGTGTGAAACACGTCTACAATGCAGCCTGTTGGCAGGGCAAGAGGTGGACAGGAAGGGAGGCTGCCCTGGGCATAATGGTTTATTGCAGGGATGGGGACACCCTGACCATAACTCTAAGGGAAGGGGGGCGCAGTTTGGCAACTTTGCCCTGGGCGTTGGCTGACCTTTTCCCGGCACTGCCTGTTGTGTCCTGTGGTGTCACATTGGGAAACTCCACTAAAGGATTTTTGGAACGAGCTGTGGTGTGTCGTGGTGTGCAGCCATTTCTTTATTTGTTGCATTACATGGGGGCACCAACGTGCAGTTTCCATTCAGGCTTCTTTGCCTCACTTGGAGCGGCGGGTTGTCTTCATTCATACAGGTAAGAACATCTGACAGACTTTTATTGCTCTAATGCCGCGTACACACGATCAGAATTTCCAACAACAAATGTTCGATGTGAGCTTTTGGTCGGATATTCCGACCGTGTGTAGGCTCCATCGGACATTTGCTGTCGGAATTTCCGACAACAAATGATTGATAGCCGGTTCTCAATTTTTCCGACAACAAAAGTTCTTGTCGGAAATTCCGACCGTGTGTATCCAATTCCGACGCACAAAAATCCTACGCATGCTCGGAATCAATTCGACGCATGCTCAGAATCATTGAACTTCATTTTTCTTGGCTCGTTGTAGTGTTGTACATGACCGCGTTCTTGACGTTCGGAATTTCCGAACAACATTTGTGTGACCGTGTGTATGCAAGACAAGTTTGAGCGAACATCCGTCGGAAAAAAATCCACCGTTTTGTTGTCGGAAATTCCGATCGTGTGTACGCGGTATTAGAGTCTTTCCATTCTAGTGTTGGCACCAAGTTTGTAGCCCCTTAAAACAAAGCAAGTGTTTAGCTTCCTAAAACTCTCAGCTCAGAATTACAGTCTATGACATTATTGACTGATAACACAAGACCGGTGATAAAACTACTAAATATTCAAGTAAGAGCAAACTCAAAAAAACTGATGAATTTTGGCAGAGATAAAACGCGGCGTAATTCAGAGCAAGCCAGATAACCCAAGTGATGGGTCAATGCATAATCCCTAGAGTAGCAGTATTCACAGATCATAGTATTGCATTTTCCCAAAGGACCAGAAAGACCTTTTTCTGCTCAGAATTTATATTGGCTTTTAGGTGATATCACAGGTATGCTTGAATGTTCATTAGCTACATTCTAAGTTAAAATCCAGCAGATATTGACACAGATATCTTGAGGGACAGTGCCTGGCCTGAGATGAGCGACTCAAGGAATTGAATTGACAACCTTGAGAAGGGAATGAAAGCTACGTGGATGAGGTGAATGGGACCTGTGAATTAAGTATATGTTGCATAGAATATAAGCATATATGATACAGTGTAGAAAACCTTTCACATCTAGAGATCTCAAAGAGTGCTGAGCAGTGTATGGGGCTATGCTGGACTAGAGCTAATATCAGTCTACATCATAAAAGTTTCTAAGCCAAACTGAAGATAAGGGCCTATTCACACCATTGTTGTGTGTTAACACACATAATGCTGTGGGTTATGTGCATTGCATAAGGACGCCCATTTATTTAAATTTGCTGTCTAATGCACGAAAGGTAGCAAAGAGGTGCATGTACCAACTCTGGCAGTGCACCGCAGTGCATGTTATAACGTGTTACTTCACGTGCCCTTAGTCATTACCAATGTCATGATGACTAAGCGCATGTGAAGTGTATGAAACGTGTCTACCCAGCACTCTGGTCTTTGTAGTTTTGGGATATAGTTTGGTATGTCCGAATAAAGGATTTTGATCTACAGTGGTGTGCGGCCATTTCTTCTATTAAAGCAGAGGTCCGCCAAATATTTTTTTTTAAAAGTCAGCAGCTACAAATACTGCAGCTTCTGACTTTTAAAATATGGACACTTACCTGTCCAGGGCGCTCGCATGTCGGCACCCGAGGCCAACCCATATCTCAGTCCTCGGATGCTGTAAAGGAGTCAGAAAGTGAGGCCATCTTCGGTAAGGGAATCAGGAAGTGAAGCCTTGCAGCTTCACAGCCTGGTTCCCTACTGTGCATGCGGGAGTCGCGCTGCGCCATTAAAATGGTCCCTGCTGTCTTTTGGGACCCGTGTGTCTCCCAGAAGACAGCGGGTGGGGGGGGGGGGGTTCCGAAAAGTGGAGGTTCCATTTTTGTGTGGACCTCCGCTTTAACATAATGTGTCTACCAGGGTCACTAACAACATTTTGTACTACAGGCCATTTGGAGCAGAAAAGATGTGTCTATTTTCTGCATATTAAAAAAATGATTTATTACTGTAATAATATTGAGGTACTGACAATGGAACAAGACCCAGCAAATAAAAGCAAGGATTTTTGGCTTGCATAGCTTCCTGTTACCTTCCGCATGAAATAATATTTTTCTGTCATTGAGTTTCAGTCATCGGATATTACCACTACATATGCAAGTGTAGCGCCCTGCTCTTGATGATCAGGTGCTATGTTAAATCTAGTGTGTATCTGAGCCGCTTACTGGCTCAGATCTGATTATAAGGCTAAATTGGCCTCTGTTTCGGCTGTGGCTGTGTTGGGAGGACTTCCCACTGTTCGCCTGTAGGTGGCGTTACCACCACAGGCCAGTGTTGGAACACAACCAAGCCAGAGTGGATTAGGTGTCCTTCCCTGGGAACAGTTCAGTGTGAGTGGTCTCCCCGCTGGGCATGCTGGGGAAGGGTACTTAAGGGGCAGATGCCATTGTTCTGGGCTCGTCTGCCATGTGGCCCTCCTGGCCCAAGGTGTGTGTTACTGCCTGTCTCGTTTTCCCGCCTCGGGGCCGGCTGACCCGAGGCTGTGCATCTACAAGGTAGGTCCAGATGTCCTGTCTGGGGCCTATGGCTCGGGGCTTGTCCTGTGCTTCTAGGCTAGTGGGAGAGGCATATCTGAGTGAGCAATTTCCACTCAAAGGAAAGTGGTATGTGTACTTTTAGTGTCGTTTTAAAACCTAAAAGTTCCACAGTGGTCTGCATCATGTGCCTGAACTTCCCCTAACCCTCCGTCCTTTTTTTCCTGCAAGTTGGTGTGAAATAAAAGCAAAGAAAAGGATTTACAACTTGTGTGGACATTGAAGTTTCTCCTGAAGTGTATAGTCTCTCATCCCCTAGGCAACGAATGGTGAGGTAACGTGCAAGGCCCAAAATCTAAACCAGCAGCTCCTGCGGGGGTAGTGCTACACGTGGGGGCTTTGAGTCCGGGATTTGCCGTTGCCCCTAACAACTGGATTAAAAGATTTTATTTTCAACCAAGAGTCTACACTAAGGAGGGCACTGGACTGTGTTTCGCAAGGGATTAGGTGTGCAGATTGCTATGCTACCACATGGATTGCGGGCAGAGTTGAGAAGGCCCGGGAGCTACGTGCAAAGAGGAACAAGGGGGAGGAGTCCCCGCCTACTGCGTGAGACGCGTGTGTGTGTCTGGCACCAAAGACCAGAGGCTGCTAGATCAAGCAAGAGGATCGGAGAGCAGTCATGTCGCTATATTCGTGGGCACCATCCATGTCGGGGCCTAGAATGCTCTCCATGCCCACCACTGTGGGTGACGCGCCATCCGGAGCCCTGTTGACGGATACGGGGATCTGACTGAAGCCAAACGGGCGGTTTGTTCTATATACAAGCGGAGATGTGGAAACGCTGGGCATGCTGTGCCCTAAATGTGAGGGACTGGTGATACAGTTACGTATATTTGCCTGATGTCTGTCCTGCGGGGAGTATTTGTTCGAGGTGGAACAACCCACTATGTTGCCCCGCGCCTAATGGGTAGACTGGAATACAGGCACCACCACGTTGGAAGATGTTGCCTTCGCCTCTGCGGTTGAGCCTGCGCTAACCACGCCTGCTACAGTGAGTGATTCCGGGAGAAATGTCGCTGCTACCACAGAGCCACCAGCGGACATCGCTCAGGACACCACGTCTACGGCACTTGTCCCCGTCGCACCTACTCAGCGGAAAGTGGGGTACATGAAGGCTTCCCACGGCCGCGGTAGAGGCCTGCCCCAGAGACCCCCGGAACCGGACCCCGAGAGAGGTGATATCCCTGGGAAGTCCACGTCAGGAACCGGTAAGAAATCTGAGGGAAAAGTGACCGGGAATGTGTTTAATTATCTGCTGGCAGAGGAGTTGGAGGACTCTGAACTGGACTCCCTGTCGGATGTCGGTGATGATGATTTGTTTGAAACAATGTCTCAGGAGTTGCTGTGGAGCAACAGTGAAGACGTTGCCTCCGCGTTTAGTTTCTCGGAGTGGACAGCAATGGATTCCGGAGAGACAACACCTAGGGTGGCAACCCCGGGTATTGATACTGAGAAAAGGATTTTGCCTGATCCTGCCAAGCCTATGGTGTGATGGAGTTTATAAAATGATTATTTTATATGAATGATCTTTCTCTCTATTATCTACTCAAATATGGTTTGAGAAGTTTAGTTTTGGTTAAATGACTTTTGTGTTTGGCTGCTCGCATGGTCTGCTCCCCAGCCCTCAGGAATTAAGAGTAATTAGCCTCACTTCTGAGATGAGCTGTGTTTGTAAAGGACACACACACACACACACCAAGATATAGTTATACAATAAGAAACTTATTGATGTTTATATTGGGAACTAGTGATGAGCCGAACACCCCCGGGTTCGGTTCGCACCAGAACCCGCGAACGGACCGAAAGTTCGAACGAACATTAGAACCCTATTAAATACAATGGATGCGAACGTTCGAATTCTAAAGTGCTAATTATAAAAACT
This sequence comes from Rana muscosa, assembly GCA_029206835.1. Taxonomy (NCBI): domain Eukaryota; kingdom Metazoa; phylum Chordata; class Amphibia; order Anura; family Ranidae; genus Rana; species Rana muscosa. The sequence continues at coordinate 540,711,127 of CM055117.1, read as the reverse complement.
ATTATGCATGTTATTGTCCTAAAAAGGGTTTGGGAACCCGGGTTCTGCACCAGGGGACATGTATCAATGCAAAAATAAGTTTTAAAAACGGTCGTTTTCCGGGAGCAGTCATTTTAATGATGCATAAAGTGAAAAAAAAAAGTCAAATATTCCTTTAAATATCGTACCTGGGGGGTGTCTAAAGTATGCCTGTGAAGTGCCACGTGTTTCCCGTGTTTAGAACTGTCCCTGCACAAAATGACACTTCTAAAGGAAAAAAAAGCCATTTAAAACTGCTTGCGGCTTTAATGTAATGTCTGGTCCCGGTAATATGGATGAAAATCTTTAAGAAAAATGGCATAGCTACCCCATGACCCCCCCCCTACCCCAGCCCATTACCAGCCCCTTTGGGTCTTGTATGGATATTAAGGGGAACCCCGCACATAAAATAAAAAAGGCCCTATATACTCTGAACAGCCGTATACAGGCGGTGCATACAAGACAGGGACTGTAGGTTTGTTCTTATGTAGAATCTGTTTGTAATTTTGAACAGGTACATTGTTGAAGTGTAGCTCCAGACCAAAAATCTATTTTTAAACTTTTTGGAAAACATAGGTAAGGGTTATCACCCCTGTAACATTTGTTTTGCTGTCTGTGCCCCTGTTCAGAACATTTCACCTCACTTTCCGTCCTAATGACAACTGTTTTTGAAATGTGGTGTTTTTCTTGAAACAAGGATTGCTGATAAAGCATCAGTACAGAGGAGACACCTTTCTCCCATATTTATTCTTACAGGAGAGAATTTTCCTTCCTAGTGGTAGATTTCCTCTCACTTCCTGTTGTCTTCTTGCGTTTGCAAGTAGGAGTCGTTTGTAAGTTGGATGTTTGAAAGTAGGGACCTGCCGTATATACTCTGCAGAAATAGGCCCCTTAGTTGTTGGTGTTGGCACAACACTGTAAGCACTCACAGTTACTCTTGGTTGGTGCTGGAACGCCCTGCTGTCAACTATTATATCAGGAATTTTAATTACATATAATTGTTGAACAGTGGTAGTAAAAATTGGGCCTTTGATGGTGGTGCTGGTGCCACAACACTGTAAGCCCTGACAGTTACTCTTGGTGGGTGCAGCAATGGGCCCTGCTGTGAATTATTAGATCAAGAATTGTAATTACATGCCCCTGTTGAACAGGGGCTGAAAAATTGGGCCTTAGGCACTGGTGGCACAACACTGCAACCCTTCACAGATACTGTACTTGGAGCACAGCAATGAGCCCTGTTGCAAAGTATTGCTTCAAAAATTGTAATGACACGCCCCTGTTAAACAGGGGCTGAAAAATTGGGCCTTAGGCACTGGTGGCACAACACTGCAACTCCTCACAGATACTGTACTTGGAGCACAGCAATGAGCCCTGTTGCAAAGTATTGCTTCAAAAATTGTAATTACACGCCCCTGTTAAACAGGGGCTGAAAAATTGGGCGTTAGGCACTGGTGGCGGCACCCATAAACAAAAATGATCTTCCAAGCTATCATCATCAATCGTATCATTGAGGACTCGGAGGAGGAGGATAGCCAGTCAACATAACAGCACAGGCACTCAGCATCAGCATCAGTCTTGAAGGGATGTGACATTTTAAAATCAATTAGTCTGTTATATCAGCATCAGGTGTGTGGTAGCTGGTGGTGATCCAAGACTGGTTCATCTTGATGAAAGTCAGTCGATCAACCGAGTCGGTGGACAGGCGCACCCTGTGATCCGTGACAAATCCTCCAGCAGCACTGAATGTGCGTTCCGAAAGAACGCTGGATGCAGGACAGGCCAGTAGCTCAATTGCATACTGTGCAAGCTCTGGCCAGTGATCCATCCTCAAGACCCAGTAAGCCAGAGGATTTTCGGTGGGGAAGGTGTCCAAGTCTGACCTTGCCCCTAGATATTCCTGCACCATGTTTATCAGACGCTGGCGATGGTTGCTGGAACCGATCATACTTTGGGGCTGCGGACTAAAGAATTGTCTGAACGCATCGGTCAGACGGCCACCTTCCCCACCGCTCCTTCTTTGACTGGCCGAAGCCTCAGCAACTCGTTGTCCAGGACCAGGAGTTTGCAACCTCCCAGTCTCTGGGAACGCGTTGCACAGACCTTTCTGCAAGGCCTCCCGGAGTTGTCTCATCCTCTGCTCCCTCTGCGACGGTAACATAAGGTCCGCAACCTTACCCTTGTACCGTGGATCAAGGAGAGTGGCCAGCCAGTAATGGTCCCTCTCCTTGATCCGAAGAATACGAGGATCCTTCCGCAGACTTTGCAGGATCAGGGAGGCCATGCAGCGTAGGTTTGCTGAGGCATTCGCTCCGGAGTCCTCTGGGTCACTAAGGACGACATGATCCGCAGCCACCTCCTCCCAGCCACGTACAAGTCCACTGGTTTCTTGGGACTGTAAATCATCCCTAAAAGACTGCTGCTGATGATGCTGAGTGCCAGCCTCCACCTCCATGCTGACACAATCCTCCTCCTCCTCCTCCTCCTCCTCCTCCTCCTCCTCCTCTTCCTGTGCGATGGGTGGGACAGAAGGAACACTGTCTGGGTAAAGGGGGCCTTGAGAGGCAAGGAAGTCCTCCTCTTCCTGCCTCTGTTCTGCCTCAAGTGCCCTGTCCATTATTCCACGCAGCGTGTGCTCCAACAGGTGGACAAGAGGTACAGTGTCACTGATGCATGCACTGTCACTGCTCACCATCCTCGTGGCCTCCTCAAATGGTGCCAGGACAGTGCATGCATCCCTGATCATGCCCCACTGGCGTGGAGAAAAAAAACCAAGCTCCCCTGACCCTGTCCTGGTGCCGTAGTCGCACAGGTACTCATTGATGGCCCTCTGCTGCGTGTGCAGCCGCTGCAGCATGGCCAACGTTGAGTTCCACCTGGTGGGCATGTCACATATAAGGCGGTTCTTGGGCAGGTTCAACTCCTTTTGCAGCTCAGCCAGGCGAGCACTGGCATTATAAGATCTGCGGAAATGCACACAGACTTTCCTGGCCTGCCTCAGGACATCCTGTAAGCCCGGGTACCTGCCCAAGAAGCGCTGCACCACCAGGTTAAGGACGTGAGCCACACAGGGCACATGGGTCAGTTGTCCCTGTCGGAGGGCGGAGAGGAGGTTGGTGCCATTGTCGCAAACCACCATTCCTGGCTTAAGCTGGCGTGGCGTCAACCACCTCTCGGCCTGGCCCTGCAGAGCAGACAGGACCTCTGCCCCAGTGTGGCTTCTGTCCCCCAAACACACCAGCGCAAGCACGGCATGGCATCTTTTTGCCTGCGTACTTGCGTAGCCCCGTGAACGGCTACGGAGCACCGCTGGTTCATAGGACAAACCACAGGAAGAGGCCATGGAGGAAGAAGAAGAGGAGGGGGTGGAGGAGAGAGGTGTGTCACAACCAGTAGTAGCATTTTGGAGGCGTGGCGGTGGGACAACCTCCAACACTACTGCACCTTGTCCTGAATCCTTCCCAGCTGCCAAAAGAGTGACCCAATGGGCCGTGAAAGAAAGGTAACGTCCCTGTCCATGCCTGCTGGACCATGAGTCAGCGGTAATATGCACCTTACCGCTGACCGCCCTGTCCAGCGAGGCCAAGACATTGCCTTCCACATGCCGGTAGAGAGCCGGAATAGCCTTCCGTGAGAAAAAGTGGCGTTTGGGAACCTGCCACTGAGGAACCGCACATTGCACAAACTCACGGAAGGGGGCCGAGTCTACCAACTGAAAAGGCAGCAGTTGAAGCGCTAGCAATTTAGCCAAGCTAGCATTCAACCGCTGGGCATGTGGATGGCTGGGAGTGAACTTCTTTCGACGGTCCAGCAGCTGGGGCAGGGAAATTTGCCTGCTAGAATCGGACGTCGGTGTACTGCTAGCAGAGTGGGCGCAAGTACTTGGCTGTGACACACCTAATTCTACACCTTCATTCCTCTCAGTGCATGTTTCAGAGAGGACTGAAGTTATAGTGGGGTTGGAGATCCCAGCTGATGCGGTGCAAGGAGAGGTCCGCTTGGTTCTTTGGTGTGGGTCTTTGAGGTAGGCTTGCCAACGAGCTGCATGGCAGGTCAACATATGTCTGGTCAGGCATGTGGTACCCAAGCGGCTGATGTTTTGGCCACGCGATATACGCTTGAGACATATGTTGCAAACAGCAGCTGTGCGATCTGATGCACTAGCCTCAAAAAAGGCCCACACCAAAGAACTTTTTGAATGACGGGCAGAGGCAGCGCCCTGCACAGGCGGAGCTCTGCGGTGTGATTCCGTCGGTGTACTGCCCTTACGCTGGCCACCAAAGGGCATCCTGCCTCGTTGGAGATGTGCCTCCTCCTCATCCTCCTCCTCCTCCTCTCTCCTATTAGGCACCCACGTGGAGTCATTGACCTCATCATCCCCTCCCTCCTCATCACTGGAGCCAATCTGGCAGTATGCTGCAGCTGCTGGAACATGACTGCCAGATTGGTGTCCTTCTTGAGCATCCCCTCTGTCTGCTCTCACGCTACTGCCTTCCTCTAGCTGGGTTTCATCATCAGACCCTTCGAAACGCTGGGCATCCTCCTGGAGCATGTACCCAACACTGTGCTGAAACAGTTCGGGGGACTCCTCAGGAGGAGGACATGGTGGGTCTAGGGAAGGAGTGACTGATGATTTGTCTGACATTGATACCAGGGAAGACGACGCTTTGGCAGCTGCTTTTCCAGTACCCTGAGCCTGGGTGAGAGAGGATGAGGAGGAGGAGGAGGGCTTGGTCATCCACTCTACCAAGTCTTCGGCATGATGTGGCTCAACATGTCCAGCTGCCGAAAAGAAGGACAAGCGTGTCCCATGGCCATGTGCTGATGACAATGCACCGCGTCCACGACCAGCACTGTTGCCCCCAGACACAGAGCCTGCTTGCCCTCTTTTATTGCCTCCTGACTGTCTGCCTCTCCTTGTTTGCCTTCCAGACATTCTAATAGATGGCCTGCAGGGAGATGGGAAAAAAGCAATAAGGGCTACCTTCAGGTGTCCTTCTCTGTCCCTTGAAACAAGGACTTTCACAGTGAAAGAAACTGACACTGTCCCTACCTAGAGTTTTCTGTCCCTAGAATAAATGTTTTTTTTAATCACAATATAGCACAAGGACAATTCACTCAATGTCTCTCCAGGTCCCTGGAAACAAGGACTTGCAGAGTGAAAGAAACTGACACTGTCCCTACCTAGAGTTTTCTGTCCCTAGAAAAAATGTTTTTTTTAAGCACAATATAGCACAAGGACAATTAACTCACTGTCCTTACAGGTCCCTGGAAACAAGGACTTGCAGAGTGAAAGAAAAAAAACACTCTCCCTACCTACAGTTTTCTGTCCCTAGAAAAAATGGTTTTTTTAAGCACAATATAGCACAAGTAAAATTAACTCACTGTCCTTACAGGTCCCTGGAAACAAGGACTTGCAGAGTGAAAGAAAAAAAACACTCTCCCTACCTACAGTTTTCTGTCCCTAGAAAAAATGTTTTTTTTAAGCACAATATAGCACAAGTAAAATTAACTCACTGTCCTTACAGGTCCCTGGAAACAAGGACTTGCAGAGTGAAAGAAAAAAAACACTCTCCCTACCTACAGTTTTCTGTCCCTAGAAAAAATGTTTTTTTTAATCACAATATAGCACAAGGAAAATTAACTCACTGTCCTTACAGGTCCCTGGAAACAAGGACTTGCAGAGTGAAAGAAACTGACACCGTCCCTACCTAGAGTTTTCTGTCCCTAGAATAAATGTTTTTTTTAATCACAATATAGCACAAGGACAATTAACTCACTGTCCTTACAGGTCCCTGGAAACAAGGACTTGCAGAGTGAAAGAAACTGACACTGTCCCTACCTAGAGTTTTCTGTCCCTAGAATAAATGTTTTTTTTAAGCACAATATAGCACAAGGACAATTAACTCACTGTCCTTACAGGTCCCTGGAAACAAGGACTTGCAGAGTGAAAGAAAAAAAACACTCTCCCTACCTACAGTTTTCTGTCCCTAGAAAAAATGTTTTTTTTAATCACAATATAGCACAAGGAAAATTAACTCACTGTCCTTACAGGTCCCTGGAAACAAGGACTTGCAGAGTGAAAGAAACTGACACTGTCCCTACCTAGAGTTTTCTGTCCCTAGAATAAATGTTTTTTTTAATCACAATATAGCACAAGGACAATTAACTCACTGTCCTTACAGGTCCCTGGAAACAAGGACTTGCAGAGTGAAAGAAACTGACACTGTCCCTACCTAGAGTTTTCTGTCCCTAGAATAAATGTTTTTTTTAAGCACAATATAGCACAAGGACAATTAACTCACTGTCCTTACAGGTCCCTGGAAACAAGGACTTGCAGAGTGAAAGAAACTGACACTGTCCCTACCTAGAGTTTTCTGTCCCTAGAATAAATGTTTTTTTTAAGCACAATATAGCACAAGGACAATTAACTCACTGTCCTTACAGGTCCCTGGAAACAAGGACTTGCAGAGTGAAAGAAAAAAAACACTCTCCCTACCTACAGTTTTCTGTCCCTAGAAAAAATGTTTTTTTTAATCACAATATAGCACAAGGAAAATTAACTCACTGTCCTTACAGGTCCCTGGAAACAAGGACTTGCAGAGTGAAAGAAACTGACACTGTCCCTACCTAGAGTTTTCTGTCCCTAGAATAAATGTTTTTTTTAATCACAATATAGCACAAGGACAATTAACTCACTGTCCTTACAGGTCCCTGGAAACAAGGACTTGCAGAGTGAAAGAAACTGACACTGTCCCTACCTAGAGTTTTCTGTCCCTAGAATAAATGTTTTTTTTTAAGCACAATATAGCACAAGGACAATTAACTCACTGTCCTTACAGGTCCCTGGAAACAAGGACTTGCAGAGTGAAAGAAACTGACACTGTCCCTACCTAGAGTTTTCTGTCCCTAGAATAAATGTTTTTTTTAAGCACAATATAGCACAAGGACAATTAACTCACTGTCCTTACAGGTCCCTGGAAACAAGGACTTGCAGAGTGAAAGAAACTGACACTGTCCCTACCTAGAGTTTTCTGTCCCTAGAATAAATGTTTTTTTTAAGCACACTATAGCAGAAGCACAAAACACACTGACACTCTCCCTACCTATCCTTCTCTTTCCCTAAACTAAAGGAATCCAGGTTAAGCAAGAAAGAAATAACAGTCACTGTCCCTGCCTATGCTACTCTATCCCTGCTCCGGAACACACTACACTAGGCCGCCGTGCTGGCGGCCTTTTATAGTGTGGGGCGTGTACTAAACACCCTCAGCAATAATTGGCCACAGGCATCCTGCCTGTGGCCAATCATTGCTCTCCTCGCTGCCGGCGCTGTGATTGGCCAAGCATGCGGGGTCACAGTGCATGCTTGGCCAATCACAGCGCCTGGATGACACTGCGATGGCGTAGTGCATTGTGGGCCGTTCGCGTCACTCGAATTTGGCGCGAACGGCCCAAATCGTTCGATCTTCGTCGAACGATCGAACAGCCAATGTTCGAGTCGAACGTATGTTCGACTCGAACACGAAGCTCATCCCTATTGGGAACTAGAAAGTTAATGTATGCTAACTAAGGATATAAGTTAGAAGTATTATCATGTGTGTGTTTGGGTGGGTCTTGTGGCCAGACAGTAGTATTTTCCATTACATAAAATGACGGAACAGATGTTTCTTTCATCCCCCACTGCTTGATTCACTCTTCAATGCCCCCTCCCAACGACACTAAGCAAAATGGCGCTGAGATGAAGAATGTCCTAGAATGTATACACGTGGAAGAAGCAGACGTCACAAAAGAAGAAGCACCATATAAGGAAGCAGCCAATCATATGTACATGTTTGTGATGACGATTGCCTATGTCACATTGTCTATATAAGCTGAGTTTGAATAAAAGAGCTTCCTGTTGAGCCACTTATGGGGAAGAAAACACACTGATGCGTCTGCTCTCAGTTTGTAATTCTTTAAGCATGCCCTCATATCACCATAGATACGAACCAGTGGCAGAATAAGGGAATAGTTCTGGTGTTGGGCCAGAACTGATCTATTACAATTGGCGCTCAACGTGGATTCTGGATTCTGATTTCTGCAGAGCCGACCTAGCTATGGATACCAGCAGTTGGAGATGTGTTTACCGGGACGCGGCCTGATCATCTGCGAATACACGGTAAATGGATATTGTTCTATTCCTTACCTGTGTTATTCCAGTTCAGACACCCTCCCTTTCGCTCACATTCAGTCGGCTCTTTCGAGATCGGCAAAGACGGGTAACTTCTTGTCCAGAACCAATTTACTAAGAACCCGTAGACCTATTCTGCCGGCTGTTATTTATGTTGTGTTTTGTTCTGTGTTGACTTGTATGCGCCTATTTCCCCGTCTGTCTGTATGTGAGGGGGTGACGCGGTTTCCTTGTCAGCGTGTTTTTTGCGGGCCTGGTTCCGAGAGGGTGTTTAGAGACACAGATGCCTGGCCAGACCTTGTACAAAAACATGTTGGTTTAAGAGGGCATACGGGACTTTATAAAGACACAGGTGCCTGCCCGGTTTTTATTTTTGTACAATAGCCGATTCCGAGAAGGTGTAATAATTGCACAGATGCCTGGTCGGCCCAGTTGTACAAAATTTACAGGTCCGAGAGGGTGTCATAGTAAATTAATATATAAATGTGTGTATGGAGTCACTGGATTCCTTGCTGAAAATTCCCGTTATTTAGGGATTCGGCTGAAGTGAGGTTGGCTTCTTACATTTAGATATATATAAAACGAGCCAGGTAGGTTCGGGGTTGAATCTTACCTCCATACAGACAGCTGAGCTTAAATAGCGTGTCATATTCTAATCCTGTGTATGTTGTTTATTGTCTATGTCCTACCTGTGCATGTGGAGGTGTTTGGGGTTTTTAGTTAAGCTGATACGAGCTTGGCAGATATTACAGTGTTTCTTTATAGCTCATTTTGGGACAGTAGCACAAAGCCCAGCTTCACACGCCCCCCTTCCTCCTTTCCTCCCCCCTCCCTTTTTTTGATTTGTACGGCATTCAAATTCCTTAGGCTGTGTGGAGAGGAGTCGAATTTCCCGCCCTCCTTTTCTAGTGGGGGCTTGCTGCCTATTCTCTTAGAAGAAAAAAAAAAGAGAGGAATGGTTTTTAAATGTACTGCTGCGTTTTCTTTTTACCAAGCCGTTTAACCCTTTCACATCCCTTCTAGCCTATGGCTGATTAACCCTGTCTATGCTGAAAGGAATGTGTGTGTTGACATGGGTGTGATGTGGGTTGTCAGCATACAGGGAGGTCACAGTTTTCATTTTGAAATGTACCTTTTTGATGGGAATTTGTATTCTTCATGTAACATCACTAGTACAAATAATGTGAAAAAACAAAAATAAAAAATAAAAACAAATAAATAACACGTAAATATATAAATAAATAAAAAGTAACAGACTTGCTTTTTGGATATTGAGAATATAATGGGGAGTTATGTTGGGAGGAGTCCTGTGGGACTCATAACTGAATCTTCTCAACCAGGCAGAACTCATAACTACTGGTAATGTATGAATCTTTTCGTTATAAATTTTGGTGCTTGAATTATTTTTACATGTCCATTACTCAAACCATTTAAATATATGGCAGAGCGATTTTGGAATCATGTTATTTCTAACTGCAGTATGAAGTAATCACTTTCCAAATATTTTGAGACATACACAATTTTTTGTTTGTCTTTAAGAAGCTAAATGCCAACAGTTGTATACTGGTTTTGGGGTGATGCCTGTGTAAAAAAGATTTATTCTAAATTTAAAATTTGCCTTGACGTGTGCCTAATATGACTTTTGGTCTGGACACATGTAAGAAGTGTATTCAGGAGATCTGTTTGTTTTGAGAAAGATGACAGTGTCATATTAATAAAGAGTACTTACCTTCCGTGCAGTAACGGAACGACGTTTCACAAGGGTTACTAGGTTTTAAATGTTCTAGTAGCATTTAAGTGTTGAACTTTGCATAGGGCTTGCATAGAAATGTATGTCCATATTATCTGAACGAGAACAAAGCCTGTCTCCACCCTTTCCTGGTAGCCATTACTGGGCGTGTGAGGAATGTGGGAGTTCCGGACCCCCACACCCTGACCCGCCCCGGGCTCTGCCCCTCATGTAGTTGTAAGTTGAAGGACCTCCTACAGAAGTCCCTCCCCTTGCAAGCAGGCCTTCCTCTTCCCAGTTATACCTATACCCCCTGTGCCCAGTATTGAATGCAGATGGCAGCTTTTACTGCCCACCGGTCATTGCCCTGTGATGCTTTCAATACCAGGTTACATTCCAAAGCGCATTATCGCATACTATCAAGTGCTTTCGTAGCAAGTTTTAGAGAACCGATACGGATTGGGCTGATAGTGGCCCGCACAGAGTAATACAGGACCTTATAGCGGTGCGCGAGCTTATCCTTCCACACTCTCTTCTGTCTGGGGTGCCCCTGTCTGCAAAAATATTTTCGCTGTCATAGATTTTGCGTGAGCTGAAGCCATACGGCCCATTTAGGCCCCCAGTAATGCTAAGGCTCTACATGCTTTTTTGGGACTGATCTCTTACTGAAGAGCCTGGATACCTGCGGCTTCCCTTCTCATGCATCCCCTGTATGCCCCGCCATGTGTCCCCTTTGCGCTGTCCGAAGAAGCGCTCACTAACTTTTTACCTTTTGAAAGAAGGCGATCAGCGCTGCTCCCTGATTATGGAAAGCCATTTAGCCTGTTCATATCTGAGACCCAGGGCCACGCTTCAGGGGTGTTGACACAAAGTCATGGACTCCGTAACCGCCCTATCGGTTACTTTTCAACCCGCCTGGACCCAGTTGCCAGAGGTGGCCCGTCATGTCTCTGAGCTGTTTTTGCTGCCCAAGACCTGCTGGACTAAACTTCTGACATTGTTCTGGCCCATCCCCTTCTGCTGCTTGCCCCTCACTATCTCTCTGCCATTCTGAATCAGATACTACCCCAGCATTTATCCTTTGCCCGCCCCCTCAGGTTGCAATGCAGTTTCCTCATGCCTGACGGAGTGACTCTACTTCGATGCCAGTGACTCGACCCTGTTACTCTCCTTCCTCTTGTCCAAGGGGGGTATCATGACATGTCTCTGGACGAACAGGAAGAAGAGAACGCAGACCTACCTGCTTCTACCCGAGATGAAGATGGACATGATTGCTTTAAACTCATGAAGGCGGAAACCACCCGTCTACCCTCTGTTCTGGATGCCCAGATCCCAATGCCTTAACGCACCTTGTAGCAGTACGAGTGGATGATCTTTGGACTGTAGGGACCCGCCCATGTCTCCCCAGAGCTTTGTACCCAGCTGTGGTGCAATGGGCCTATGGAGCAACCCATCTTTCAAAGACTTTGATGAACTCACTTATAAACAAACATTAGTTAGCTCCAGGAGTAACTACTTTGACTATTCAGTACTGCAAGTCCTGCCACACTTGCCTAGCATGCAACCCCAGAAGGCTGGAGAAACCACCCCAGAAACACTTGGCTAGACCGCTCTACCCCTTCCAGAGGATACACATACAAATGCCAAAGAGTGGTAGATTTGAGTATGCCCTGGTGGTGGTAGACATGTTCTCAGGATGGCCAGAGGCTTATCTAGTCGCAAATCAGATGGCGAGAACCACGGCTAAGAAATTGCTTTTAGAGGTGGTTTGCAGATATGGGGTACCAGAGGTGATAGAGAGTGATCAAGGTCCTGCGTTCACTGCTATAGTCACAAAAGGAATATGGTTGGCCCTAGATACAACATTAGCGTTTCACACATCTTATCACCCTGTTAGGTTGTTATTACCCACAACAGTTGCAATTACAGTATAATACTTTGATAGATTATGTGACCGCACTTGTAAAAGAATTAACTAACATCTATGTACGAGTATATTCTTCCATTACAGATCCTGATCTAGATACCGGTACTTACAGTATACTTCCTGGTGATTGGGTGATGGTTAAGAAGTTCCTCTGAAAGCATTCCCTGGAGCCAAGATATGCAACAAGGCTCCAGTTCCTGAGGACCGTGCACCACCCGCATCAGAATGAAACTATATATCTTTTTTCTTATAGCAACTGTGCACACCATCAAGCAAATAGATGGTGTAACACAATTTTGGTATAATTCATCAGACACACATGTAGCTACCTTCATATTTGATCTCTGTATTATAATCTTTCCCCCTCCATTTAACTGGCAGTGTATCCGCGGATCTGGTGCAGAATCAAACTCAGTCTTTGGGAGACGTATATTGGATCTGTGGGGACATGAAGATTAGGACTAGGTTACCAGGCCGATGGACAGGGGAATGTGCACTTGCTAAAGTCATAATGCCCCTGCACATCTTTTCGGGAGATGACCTAGTAGTAAAAGGAGAGCACTCATGTAAATCCAGCGGGAAGCGTAGGAGTGCCCCAGCTGGTAGTTTTGACCCCCATGTATATATAGATGCCATAGGAGTCCCAAGGGGGGTCCCAGATGAATTCAAAGCAAGAGATCAAGTAGCTGCAGGATTTGAGTCCCTGATTCCCATAATCACTGTAAATAAGAATGTAGATTGGATTAATTATATCTACTATAACCAACACAGGTCCCGTTAACTATACCAGGGGTGCACTCCAGGGTTTAGCTGAACAACTAGAGGCCACTTCACAAATGACTTTCCAAAATCGTATGGCCTTATACGTGATTTTAGCTGAGAAGGGGGGTGTGTGTAAAATGTTGCCTGGGACAAGTACATGTTGTACGTACATTCTGGACAATACAGACCCAAATGGTAAGGTAACCTTGGCCATTAAGAAATTAGAGGATCTCTCAAAAGAGTTCAAAATAAATTCGGGACTGACCGATCCCTGGGATTAGTATTTTGGGTGGATGAGTGGGTGGCAACGCATTTGTACTCAAATAGGCATAGCAATTTTGATGCTGCTTACATTAGCTGCGATAGTGGTTTGCTGTATTCTGCCCTGTATGAAGAAGCTGTTAGGAAAGGCAGCTGAAGAGGTGACTCCTACTTTTTTGAATTTAGGTGATATTAGAGAGCCAATAAAGGAGGATGAGGGACCGTATGCTCCATTGCAGTCCTTGCCTGTTAATAATACATACAACATTCTCAAATGATAAGAGAAAGAATGGTGCCCTATGTTTATCCTTGTCTGCTGGTTACCCCGACCTTTGGCTTATTCTTTTACTGTCCTCCTGTAGCCTACTAAGAGTGTGAGCTGGGTGACTCTGGGGACCGCGACCTGGAGCTAGCTGCAGCCCAAGCCATCCTCACCACTAGAGGCTCTGGTGAACACCTGCTAGCTCTTAGACTCCGCGCCCTGGGGAATCTTATGCTCTAACTCCCTGTGGGATCTGTCTTGGTTTTTTGGTGGACCTGCCTTTCTTAACCACCCAGAGTTCCATTCACAGTAGTCAAAAGTAAATATTCTGATGTTGAGGGGGCCGAGTAAGGTCATACAGCATAGGGACAGTACTGATAAAATATTCATTTTAAGGGGGGACTGTGATGGAGTTTATAAAATGATTATCACCATAGATACGAACCAGCGGCAGAATAAGGGAATAGTTCTGGTGTTGGGCCAGAACCGATCTATTACAATGGTACAAAGATCAAAGGACTCATGTGTGTTACCGGGAACAGGAAACTCCCGATCTCTGCCCAGACTCGCCCGTCTACAGAAAACACTGGTTAAAAGGGTTGCAACAGATTATGGGTTGGAGTTTCCCTATGTCCCAAAGGAAATGATGCAGGAGATTGAGGCCAACAGGGAGCGGTGGTACGGTGAAACCATTTGGGACTACCTGTCCGTGCCAAAGCCATTCAGAAAGAAAGGTTACTCTTTCATTATGGATGAACGATTCAAGGGGTGTTGGCAGCATTGGAGCTATGGTCGGCACAGTCACGCCGACAGGGTGGTCATTTGCAGACCAGGGAAAGATGACATTGTATATTTTATTACTACCCTGGACAAGCAAGGAAAACTACTGACTCTGCCGGATCCCAGGTTTTACCTGTGATCGTTCAAAGTGGCCATTGTCTTTTTTTCCTATTTTTTTTCTTTTCATGAAAGAAAGAAGATTTTCAACCCAGAAGAGTTTTTTTTTTGTTACTGCTGTGCTAAACTGGACTATGGGGTATTTAGTTAGAGGGTGTTAGGGCTGAGAGCTCCGTGCTCAAGAACCTCTACCTATCTACAAGGATTTCAGTTTGGTTTTAAAGCACTTTTGGATGCTGCTTCTGACACTAGGTGGCAGTAGTCAGTAAAGTAGGGAGAGATTTTTCAAGTTCAGTCCTTGAAGGACTTAGTTGCACATCTAAAAAAAAATAATAATAACAAAAGGAAAGTTCTATCTCTCAGGAGATGCAGCTCTGCTTCTTTTTTTTACAGTACTTAAATGCTATTTTTTTATATATATATTTGCCTCTGTCTTTGTTTGTTTTTTTCTAGGTATACCGGATCTTCTGTCAGAACTGCTGGAGAGTGGGTGGTTTAGACAGTTAGGGAAGGATGGTAATGTGTATGTTACTGTAGTTTGATTGTAAACCAATGTTAATGTTTTAAATCTGTGACTTTCTTTATTCCTTTTCCCTTCCCTTTCCCATCCAAGTTTTTGAGTTCAGGTACTGGCTCTCAGGATTGAGAGCAAGTTTTTTTTTCCAGCCACTGAGGACAGTGTCTTTTTGTAGTGGGGGAGTATGTAGCGCCCTGCTTCTGATGATCAGGTGCTATGTTAAATCTAGTGGGTATCTGAGCCGCTTACTGGCTCAGATCTGATTATGAAGGCTAAATTGGCCTCTGTTTTGGCTGTGGCTGTGTTGGGAGGACTTCCCACTGTTCGCCTGTAGGTGACGTTACCACCACAGGCCAGTGTTGGAACACAACCAAGCCAGAGCGGATTAGGTGTCCTTCCCGTGGAACAGTTCAGTGGGAGTGGTCTCCCCGCTGGGCATGCTGGAGAAGGGTACTTAAGGGGCAAACGCCATTGTTCTGGGCTCATCTGCCATGTGGCCCTCCTGGCCCAAGGTGTGTGTTACTGCCTGTCTCATTTCCCACCTCGGGGCCGGCTGGCCCGAGGCTGTGCATCTACAAGGTAGATCCAGATGTCCTGTCTGGGGCCTATGGCTCGGGGGTTGTCCTGTGCTGTCTGTCCTGAAGGAGGAAGCCACTCAATGGAGGAACCGGGGAAGGACCCGTCTTGGAGAGAACCCAGTGGAAGGCTGGTATCTCGGGACGAGGCCTGGTGACTTTATTGGAGGATGCACCCTAGCCAAATGCTACCCTGCAGTATCGTCGGTCTGGCTTAAAGCCTCTCATACTGCTCGGCTGAATACTTGCTAAGTCTTTTGGTGGAGGACCAAGTTGCAATTTGTCCACATCGCCCAATCCTGTGGCAGAAGATTGTCTACCTGTTCTACTTTCATCAAGTCCGTGGCAGAGACTTTGGGTCCGTGCTCCACCCCGGCTGCTAGGCCAGTGAGAGAGGTTTATCTGGGTGAGCAATTTCCACTCAAAGGAAAGTGGTATGTGTACTTTGTTTAGTGTCGTTTTAAAACCTAAAAGTTCCTCAGTGGTCTGCATCATGTGCCTGAACTTCCCCTAACCCTCCGTCCTTTTTTTCCTGCAAGTTGGTGTGAAATAAAAGCAAAGAAAAGGATTTACAACTTGTGTGGACATTGAAGTTTCTCCTGAAGTGTATAGACTCTCATCCCCTAGACAACGAATGGTGGGGTAACGTGCAAGGCCCAAAATATAAACCAGCAGCTCCTGCGGGGGTAGTGCTACACAAGAAACCCTCCTTTGCTTTTCATTGTTCTATTGTGCGCTGCTCCATTTTTGCTAGTTTAATTTTTTTTTACAGTTTTAATAAATATGATTGCACTGCTGGGTTAGTTTATACATCTTTATAATGTTACAGTGACTAGTTAGCAGACTTTACTAGCTCATAGACATGTGCATTCGTTTTCATCCGAATGCATTTTCGTCCGAATTTCAGGTATTTTCGTTATCGTTTTAACAAACGAAAACGAAAATGCAGAATCCGAAAACCGAAAGATCCGACATAAAAAAATGCTTAATTTTCGTTTTCGTTGCAACAACAGTTCGATATAGATAGGAGATTCTACATGAGGCTGACAATAACAATCTGTGTCCATCGAACCTGTGGTCGAATGTGCCTAACCTTAACTCTATTAGTCCAAGATTATTCTACATAGAGAGAAAAGATTCGACATAGAGAGAAAAGATTTGACATTATAGAGAGAAAAGATTCGACATTATAGAGAGAAAAGATTCGACATAGAGAGAAAAGATCACTGCTGGAATTGGTTGGGGGAAGTAAAATAAAAAAATGATGATGATGAATGTTATTGGCTGATTGTAACCAAAGAGGAGGAGCAGTAAAATAGCTAGAACTAACTCGGCAAATTCGAAAAATCTATGGGAGAAATCTAAAGTGCTAATTATAAAGGCTTATATGCAAGTTATTGTCCTAAAAAGTGTTTGGGGACCCGGGTTCTGTCCCAGGGGACATGTATCAATGCAAAAAGAAGTTTTAAAAACGGCCGTTTTTTCGGGAGCAGTGATTTTAATAATGCTTAAAATGAAAAAATAAAAGTGAAATATTCCTTTAAATTTCGTACCTGGGGGGTGTGTATGATATGCATGTGAAGTGGCGCATGTTTCCCGTGCTTAGAACTGTCCCTGCAAAAAATTTCATTTTTGAAAGAAAAAAAGTCATTTAAAACTCATTCGCGGCTATTAATGAATTGTCGGCTCCCGGCAATACATTCAAAAGTCATTGATAAAAAAAAAAAAAAAAAGCGTGGGGGTTCCCCAAAATTCAATTACCAGGCCCTTCAGGTCTGGAATGGATATTAAGGGGAACCCCGCCGCAAATTTAAAAAAAAATTGACGTGGGGTTCCCCCAAATATCCATTCCAGGCCTTTCAGATCTGGCATGGATTTTAAGGGGAACTCCACCCCAAATTAAAAAAAAATGGTGTGGAGTCCCCCTAAAAATCCATACCAGACCCCTTATCCGAGCACGCAACCTGGCCGGCCGCAGGGGAAAAGGGGGGGACGAGAGAGCGGCCCCCCCTCCCCCCTGAACCGTACCAGGCCACATGCCCTCAACATGGGGAGGATGTCCCCATGTTGATGGGGACAAGGGCCTCATCCCCACAACCCTTGCCCGGTGGTTGTGGGGGTCTGCGGGCGGGGGGCTTATTGGAATCTGGAAGACCCCTTTAACAAAGGGGACCCCCAGATCCCGGCCCCCCCTATGTGAATTGGTAAGGGGTACATTGTACCCCTACCATTTCATGTAGAAAGCGTAAAAAAATGTTTAAAAAAACACACAAACACCTTGAAAAAGTCCTTTATTTAAAAAAAAAAAAAAAACATTCCAGCGGTGAAATCCAGTGTCCCGCGGCGATCCCGATGTCCAGCGCTGTCCTTCATTGGTTGTGCCTGAGTGGACCTGATGGGGAACTCCCTCTCAGTATTTTAAATGTATAGACCCGCCCCTTCTAAAGTTCCCCATCAGGTCCGCTCAGCGGGGAACTTCCTTCACTGTGTAATTTAAATTTACATAGTGAAGGAAGTTCCCCGCTCAAGCCAATGACATAGGCGGGTCCGACATACCGAGGGGGCGGACCTGATGGGGAACTGCTCTCACTTTGGTAATACATGTATAGACCCGCCCCTTCTCATGTTCCGCATCTGGTCCGCTGAGCGGACCTGATGGGGAACTTTAGAAGGGGCGGGTCTATACATTTAAAACACTGAGAGGGAGTTCCCCATCAGGTCCGCTCAGGCACAACCAATGAAGGACAGCGCTGGACATCGGGATCGCCGCGGGACACTGGATTTCACCGCTGGAATGTTTTGGTTTTTTTTTAAATAAAGGACTTTTTCAAGGTGTTTGTGTGTTTTTTTAAACATTTTTTTACGCTTTCTTCGTGAAATGGTAGGGGTACAATGTACCCCTTACCAATTCACATAGGGGGGGGGCAGGATCTGGGGTCCCCTTTGTTAAAGGGGTCTTCCAGATTCCGATAAGCCCCCCGCCCGCAGACCCCCACAACCACCGGGCAAGGGTTGTGGGGATGAGGCCCTTGTCCCCATCAACATGGGGACATCCTCCTCATGTTGAGGGCATGTGGCCTGGTACGGTTCAGGAGGGAGGGGGGGCCGCTCTCTCGTCCCCCCCCTTTTCCCCTGCGGCCGGCCAGGTTGCGTGCTCGGATAAGGGGTCTGGTATGGATTTTTAGGGGGACTCCACGCCATTTTTTTTTTAAATTTGGGGTGGAGTTCCCCTTAAAATCCATGCCAGATCTGAAGGGCCTGGAATGGATATTTGGGGGAACCCCACGTCAATTTTTTTTAAAATTTGCGGCGGGGTTCCCCTTAATATCCATTCCAGACCTGAAGGGCCTGGTAATTGAATTCTGGGGAACCCCCACGCTTTTTTTTTTTTTTTTTATCAATGACTTTTGTATGTATTGCCGGGAGCCGACAATTCATTAATAGCCGCGAATGAGTTTTAAATGACTTTTTTTCTTTCAAAAATGACATTTTTTGCAGGGACAGTTCTAAGCACGGGAAACATGCGCCACTTTCCATGCATATCATACACACCCCCCAGGTACGAAATTTAAAGGAATATTTCACTTTTATTTTTTCATTTTAAGCATTATTAAAATCACTGCTCCCAAAAAAACGTCCGTTTTTAAAACTTTTTTTTGCATTGATACATGTCCCCTGGGGCAGGACCCAGGTCCCCAAACACTTTTTAGGACAATAACTTGCATATTAGCCTTTATAATTAACACTTTAGACTTCGAACGTTCGAGTCCATTGTATTTAATAGGGTTCTAAAGTTCACACTAACATTTTGTCTGTTCGCAGGTTCTGGTGCGAACCGAACAGGGGGGTGTTCGGCTCATCCCTGTTGACTAGTAATAGTAATTAAAAAATATAATTATTACTAGTCATACAATAGAATTCATCTATAGCTTGTAGGCGGAACATTCGACCGGAAATTTATGATTGCAGCGTCGTACAGTTTCGATGCTCCGTCGAATCTTCTTTGAACATTCGACAGACACCATAAGCCTTCAATGACAGATTCGACCTTAATTAATTCAGATTTTCGGACAAATGCAATTTCTAACGAAAAACGAAATAAATAAAAACGAATTTCGGGAGTAACTAAATAAATTTATTTTTCTAACGAAAACGAAATTCCGAAACGAAATATTTCAGTGTGCACATGTCTACTAGCTCATAGGGATGGGCAAATTATACCATTCTGTTTTAAATTTAGGCATGGAGCAAAGTTAACTGAGGCTAGGTTCACACTAGTGCATCCAATTCGCATGACAGGAGATCGTGACCGACTCTCTATGGAGCCGGTACACACATCTCCATGATGGCTGGGGGGCAGCTTGCACCAGAGTCCTCTTCTTCTTTGGTTGCATTTCAGGTCCGAAATCAGGCAACAATTTGGCCCTGATTCGTCCCTGAAACGTGGAACATGGACATACCGGACCCCTGCTGCGAGCCGCATCCGGCATCAGTGTGAACCCTGCCTTACCTTTATTCTAATCATTATAATGAAAAGAGATGCTGAATGAATCCCAAAATCTGACTATTTGCCCCACTTAACAAATGTACATAGGCTAAAAAAAAAGCATAAATGAACATCATCTTTAGCGGCACTGTGGCTAGGGAAATTTTCTTGCTTTTATCTTTTTATTGTTTTACTTTCTGTGCTAGCAGCTGTGTGTGAGTAAGCATCGCTTATGTCAGAAACTCCTACAGTTCATAGATTTTGCCATGCATTTATCCAAACAGCAAGGACAGAGGAGCAAACAGCTGGCAAGTACGAGACCCTGATTCCTTTGCTGTAATTTGTTTGGTTCTCTTTCCTTGGTAAACAATCGCATTATTGCACATAGCATCCCCACCTGAGTGGTTTAGAAGACAGAAAGGACACAGCTGGCAGAGACCACTATCTGCAGAAAGAAGAGCTATCTGATTCAAGGAGGAAGAAAATGCAGGAGCTAGCTTTTATGTACAAATTTCTATTTTATAGCCATGTTCTGGCAGAAGACACTGAATACCCACAATTCCATGAGGACCATTACGTTTCCAGTTTCTCATTATGCTTCCATAAAGAGAGGTACCCCTCAGCTCACAAGGGAGAGAGCAAACACCTCTTCACAATTTAGAACACCGTAAAGCAAAATATTTAGTGCGCATTAATGGCTCCTTGCAGATGTACGTTTTTTACTATAAAATTGCACATGGAACAGAATGATCGGTGACTTAAACTATAGACAAACATGTCCCATTGTTCTTGTAATTACTCCTGAATGGATGAAATCTTCCATACCACTGTAGAAATAGATGACATTTAACAGTTCAGAAGAGAGAGCACAACATGCTGAGGAAGACAAAAAGCATTAAGTTTAAAAGTTTGTCAAGTCTTAAACCAACTATAAAACTTAAAGTGCTTTAAAAACTGCTACTTTATGATTTTTTAGAATTTAAAAACTGTTTTATTTGAGATTTTTCACATGACTCTAAATGATGGAATGAAATTATGTAATTACAGGTACCTGTCCTACTGTATTTTTACCTCCTATTCGTGCAGATTCCGAGTGGCCATATAAGCACATGACTTTTCATACAAGTATGTACATGTACACGTAGCTGTGCATCAACTAATATGAATTTGTGTGTACATTAGAAAGCCAAATAAATAGGATAGATTGAATGATGGTATCTAAAAAGGCTTTTGCTGCTCGATCTTTGCTTGCCAGACCTGAGCCTGATACACTATATCACCAATAGTATTGTGACGTCTGCCTTTACAAGCACATGAACTTTAATGGCATCCCAGTCTTATGCCGCGTACACACGTACGTTTTTAATGCCATTTTTTAAGCCGACGTTTTTCTCGTAGTTTTTTTTTCTTGTTTCCTCTCAAGCCTGTCTTGCATCCACACGATCATTAAAAAAAACGCTCGAGCAAAGCACAGTGACGTACAACACATACGACGGCACTATAAAGGGGAAGTTCGGTTCGAATGGTGCCACCCTTCATGTTAGTAAACTTTGTTGAGCGGCGATTCGCGCTTTTCAGCCTCGTGCTTTTCAGTCCGTTACAGCGTGACGAATGTGCTATCTCCATTACGAACGCTAGTTTTACCAGAACGAGTGCTCCCGTCTCATACTTGATTCTGAGCATGCGCGGTTTTTTTCCCCTCGTAAAAGCATACACTATCGTTTTTCACGTCGTTAAAAAAAAACGAATGTGAAAAAATAGAGCATGTTCGAAATCTTTAATGCCTGTTTTTCACGCCGTTAAAAATGCTCTGGAGCATACACACGATCGTTTTTAATGGCCATTTTTAAAAATGGCATTTTTAATGGCATGAAAAATGACCTCAGTGAACACTGTATATATGGCACAGGGGGTGGCATTTGTGAGGGATTTAGTATGTTCTCTGCATCCCTGGGGCCATTTAGAGAAGCAGCACGCTTCAACGGAGGGACCGGCAAACTTAAAGCTGGAAATGTAGGCCTTGTTAACAAGTGCTTCATGCTTAAAGGCAGCTGCTCCTGTGAGGGGGAAGGAAGCCAAGGGTTTTTGGCACCCAATTTTACCCATAGGGTGCTACAGAATGTGATCTAGCAGGTTCAGCTTCTCATGGGCTTTTGGCAGCTGTGGAATCTTAGTGGGAGATGAGGAAAAGCAGTGGTGCGGTGGTGCCGCTGAGTTATGCGTCATCTTTAACATCTGTGCATGTGCCACGAGAAGGAACTTTTTGAAGAATAGATAATGTAAGGCATTTCTTCCACTTTAAGCATAGCTAAAATTTGTCACAGGTGGTTTCTCCATGCTGTGAGTATCGCTAGGATCTCGTTATGTAATGTCATATTGTGCCCTTATTTGTTACACTTGTTTATTTCAGTTGCTGTCTAAATGCTAATCCATAAGAACACATTTACTGACAATTATTCATTTTTGATAAATGCCAATATTCTGTTTGTTAATCGACTTTCATACATGATTCGCCATCAGTAAATAAAATTTTCTATTACAGCATCATAAGATATCTAGTTAGTGGTTTGTGCCAGAGTTGCAATATAACTGCATTAACATGTTTTCTAATTACACGGATCATCTGCAGTGCTTGTAAACAAATCGATTTCAGTCCAGACATCCCTCTGCAACACTGCACACAGATTTCTCTAGTACCTTGTTACCATGTTACGTTAGAAACAAGGCAACGTTTCTCTAAAATCACATTTTCCCCTCTGCTTCTGATCAACAGGTAGCATTTCATTGTTTTCAAAGTGAAAATGAAAAATGAAAGCGCTCACTTCAAATCAGCCACCTGCTGAGAGAAAGAAAGGCTAAGAAGTCTGGATGTGAAGGATTAACATGAACAGTCTCAGAAACCTTTCTCCACGATGCAGTGGTTGATTCTAGATGGGAGACAAATTATTGCAGAGGACACTTTTAACTATCACAAAGTCATTATCGGCATACAATGGGATTGAGTGTTTTTGCGGATGAAAATTGTTCACACACAATATCTCTAATTCTGTTTGTATGATAAATATTTGCTATTTTTTAATATTGATGATATGCTAGGGGTATTTTTATATTACTGGAGTGCAATGGTGTCCATATGATTATGGACCAGGTACTGGAGTGGCTGTACTACAATAGATAAACCATAAATAACAAGTTAAAAAAAGAATAGCCTATTAAAATGTGAAATAGCAAAACCTGCCTTTGCTGCAATACAAGCTTAAAGTGTTACTATACCCACACCAGTAAAAACAGTCTGTATATGCAGTAAAGCATGCTTGTTATACTCACTGTAGAACCTAAGGGATTAATCATCTGCATTGTGTAAAAAGGCTGTTTGATCCGGTATGCACAGATCCTCCTTTTTTTCCACTGACTCCAAAACAGGTCCGGAAAAGACAGAGTTACTGGAGTCAGGCTTCACATGCTCAGTTTGGTGTGTATTGCTAGAGAGTTTTTTTTTTTCTTGGAAAAGTGCATGTGATCAGCACAGGTCCAATCAGCACTGTCCAGACAGAGAGTCAGGTGTCCTGGATCCTGATAGGACAGCCAGTGTAGTGTGAAAACTCCACCTACAAGCTTTAACCAGACACTGATAGAAGTCACAAGACTGCTATACACCGCTGAAGTGAAAAGGTATTTAGCAGATATAGTGAAAAGAGGGTCCTGGGTTTAGTAAAACTTTAAATCCAAAGATTTTCCCCCTACAGTTCTTTTATTGTCCTCAGTCTGATGGCAAGCATCATTAAACCCACTTTCTCTGAGTCCAGGTCATCTGGTAACCTCCTTGTAAGTGGGAAGGGGAAACAGCATGGTTATAGGCTTATTTGTATGTCACTCAAAATTTGATGTTGTTTCCCAACTCTATGCTGATACCCAGAGAAGATGAAGCATACCTGGAAAGAGATTATTGTCTGCATTCCAAGATAAGTAATATGTCCCAGATTGTTTCACCAAACATTATATGTATACAGTGACTGAGCAGGCTGTTCTAAATGAAAAGCTGATATCCAAAAGCAGCATAGTAGCTGTTGATTGAGTATGCATGGGTGGGCATGGATCCATAGCTCATCAGTAAGAGTAGATTGTCAGTATCAGCAGAGGTTATGGGAGGGTCTTTTTTATGTGTGGAACAGCATTGTTCTATTTTTATGGGCTGGGGGCTGGTGTGCTCTTTGTTTAAATACGTATTGTTTGGAATATTATCTAAATAAATTGTGATATTACAAATATTGGATAAGGCCTGTTTCTGTGTAGTGTCCAGATGTTTTCTTCTTTTTGTATGTTATTATGTATCTAGTGGAGACACCTACTAATTATAGCGGGATGAGCACACAACGCATGGTACCTGTTGGTCCTATATATGTTGTGTTGAAGTTTAAATATAATTTCTCTTTCTATAGGCATGTTCCCTGTCAATACAGAAAATAATAGCAGACAGGAGTGCGGGATCAAATTATTAAAGCTATATGTTTTATTTGATGAAAATAAGTGCAAACTTACATCACAGCAGCTAGTTGTCAGCCTGAAGCCTAGGCAGGACAGTCCAGGCAGAGAGCACAGTGTGTGAACTCACACTATCAAAGCCAACTGCTTGTCGGAATAGTACGTGAACAAGACGGGGCAGGTGATGCATTTTGAAGGTGTACATATTTTTCAAACCTCCTTGTCAAAAGGTAAACTGATTAGCTCCTTGTGCTGCTTCCTCTTTCCACGCTCAAGGCTTACAAGAGGCTGATACTGCTTGTATTAAAATACATTTAATGGTGTATTAATGATTAAAGAACTGAATCAAAGCAGTTCTAAAGTCACAATTGTTTTTCTAAAATAACAAACGTGTTATAATTTCCTGCTCTGTGCAATGGTCTTGCACAGAGCAATCGCTTACCTCCTCTTCTAGGGTCCCTTGCCAGTGCTCTCTGCTCCTCATCTTCTGTGAATGCCCCCATAGCAAGCTGGCTGTTATGGAGCACTCGTGCAGACTTGCTCCTGAGCCGGGCTGTGCACATCCATAGACATACACAGTGCAGCTCTGCCCCACCCCTTTATTCCTCCTCATAGGATTTGATTGATAGCAACAGGAGCGAATGGCTCCCACTACTGCCTCTATTTCCTGTGAGAACGGGGAGAAAGGAGAGCGCTGCTGCACATGGGAACATCGCTGGAACAAGAAAGGACTCAGATAAGCATTTATGGCAGTAGGGAAGGGGAGAGACAATGCAACTACTGGGTCATTTTTTACCTTAATGCAGGCAATGCATTCATTGCATTTAAAGTTATGTCTTTGTTATTTGAGATGTATAGAAATGCACTTAATTCGATTCAAATTAATACAGGGATAATTTTATCTGGTACAAAAGCTACCTTGCAATTCAAGGCCCAGCTCTAGCCAAAGCTATTTCTAAGCTTTTGAATAGATTAGAGATTTTTTAGATTGGTGTCATTTGCCCTTTACTTCCTGTCCCGTTGACAACACAGGGGGTTGTAGAAAAATATTTGGCACAGGCACACAATCAGTGATAAAGATCTGACAGATATGCTAACCCTTCTCAATTTATAATATTAAAAGAGCTTTCATTGCTATCTGTGTCCTAGTGAGATTCTCTTTATTAGCTGTTCTGGTGATCACACAGGAAGTGGAGTAAATATTCCCAGTAGGAACAATAAGACAACAGTAAAACTAGAAACTTTGTCCCATCCTCCATTCATATCATAAGTCTGTGTTGCACATATGCTGAAAGTATGGTTAATAATTCCAATGTGCCAAGGGAGCGGGCCGGGTGAAACCAGAAGTGTTTTTATTGAAAAGTTTCTGCAATGACACAAACACATGACCTTCAGATTGATAGACTGGGTAGCAACTGCTATTGTGTTCATACAAAATAATACACATCTATATCTATAATAACAACATTCACATATACAGGAATAATGTCCTCATAGAACATAATGAACAATTGTACATGTGCTGATATGTTAATTAATCACAAGGATGTAAATTAAATCACTCTCACCCTGTTTATAGACTTAAATATGCTTCCTCTTACCTGCAATGACACAAACACATGACCTTCAGATTGATAGACTGGGTAGCTAGCAACTGCTATTGTGTTCCCACCAGAAACAAAGGTCAGTCTTTTGGTTCCACTGCTTATTAGCAAAGGTCCCATTAGAAGGTGCTTTATGTCATTCAGGCTTTTCACTCTATGCTGCCATCTACTGGTGATTTAATAGAAATGCTTTTTTTATGGGGTGCCTTATTTTGACATCCCTTACACTCTCCCCCACAAAATTTTATGTTGTCCCAGAAATACACAGGTTTAATATGAGAACCATTCCTTTCCCCATCTCACAATAACCATAGGGAGCCAAGGTTAAGTAGTAATCCAATTACTGGAGGAACTGTCCTCCCTGCGACATCTACTCCCAGTTATGTCACAGCTTCCCACTAGGTCCAGAGCGCTCATGTACCTGGTGAGATATTGTTGCATATAGCCAACTAATTAGTAAGCCTCTACAACACCGGTTTTTGTAGGTTATTGAGAAGATGAGGTGTGATGGGGAAACTAGGGGACACCTTATTACTTCTGTCCTTTTTCCAATAAGGTGGAATACCCATGGTACATTACCAATACAGTACAGTATAACCACCTAATACTCTCTACCTTTTTGTTGTCGGCCGACATTACCTTAACTACCTAGTCCCATCACTTGAAGCTATTTTGCTTGACCTAGAATCTCTGTAGTGAGCGTGCAAGACATTTTTGTTTGGAGTGTAAGACATTTACTTTTGTTAACTACAGAAAATAACACCCAACATCTTTGACATAAGTAAACAATTCTAACATAGTAACCATTATTAGACCATAGCATAATCAACATGACTATTTTTACCAGCTATTAGAGTCCTCAGCAAAACATTCTGGACTTAAATACCAGCTAGGGCAAACAGGTGGTGTATGAATAGTCTATGACCTGTACAGCTGCATTTCTGGCAACACTACTGGGTTGACCCAAAGTGTCATAAGTCAGAACCTTTGGTTGTCTCCAGTTCCTGCTGGGCTGGATCCTCTGTAGAGGAAGGACATCTGAAGCGTCCTCATGCTCACCTTCATCACTGTCAACTGTCTCTGTTGGCTTTCCTGGTGAAGGATTTTCTTCTTTTATATCCCCTAGTGAACATGCAGTTTGTTCAGGTTGACCCACAGGCTTGTCCTCTGTATTTTCCACTGTATCTTCCTGTGTAGTTTCCTCTGTAACTTCTGCTGTAGCTTCTTCTGTACTTTCCTCTAACTTCCTCACTCGTTTCAAGCTGACAAGGGTAGAACTCTGCTGCTTCTGGATTCTTCCCTTGTGTGATCTCTCTGAGTTACAGGGATGAACAATCTCCATTGCTCTTGTTCATGGTCAGATTCATTGTCTGATACTCCCTCAGATATCTGTGTAGATGGTTGAGTAGTCTTTGGAACTTTGCCTTGTTTTCTGACACTGGGTCTGTCAGGTATCTTCTGACCTTGGTCAACGGGTAGGTAATCGCATGGCAATAACAAATTGCGGTGTAGCATCCTTGTTTTCCCTTTTCCAATTTCTGCCTTGACCTCGTACACTGGACTATCATCACATTTTTTTCTAAGGATAACATGTACGGCATCTTCCCAGAACGATCTCAGTTTTCCTGGTCCTCCTCTTTCAGAAAGATTTCTTACAAGAACCCTGCTGTCAGGCGAAAGTTCAACTCCATGAGTCTTCTTGTCACAGTGTTCTTTTCCTCTTTGTGCAGCTTGAGTAGCTACCTTTGAAGCAACCTGATAGGCCTCAGTCATCCTACCTGTCCACGTTTTCACATACTCAGAGTGAGTCTTGTATTTTTCCGTTACTGGAGTGTTAAACATGCTGTCTATGGGTAATCTTGGAGACCTTCCGAACAGTAGAAAGAATGGAGAATATCCCGTAGCTTCACTTTTGGTGCAATTGTATGCATGTACTACCTGTGCAAGTGAAATTTTTCATTCTTTCTTGGAATCTGACGACAGGGTCAGAAACATAGACAACAGGGTACGATTAAATCTTTCACATTGTCCATTGCCTTCTGGATGATATGGAGTTGTGTGAGAGTCCTGGATGTGGCAGTGTTCCCCTAATGCCAAGAACAATTGGTTTTCAAATTCTTTACCCATGTCATGGTGAATTCTGGTAGGAAATCCAAACTTCAAGACAAAGTCACTGAATATCTTGTCGGCAACAGTCTTTGCTGACTTGTTTTTGGTTGCGTAGGCCTGAGCAAACCTAGTGAAATGGTCGATTACCACTAATATGTACTCATAACCTCCTTTACAAGTCTCGAGATGGAGAAAGCTGATGGAGACCAGCTCAAAAGGATAAGTGGTGGCAATATTGTTCAATGGAGCTCTAGTAGGCTTATGTGGGTGTTTGTCTTTTAGACAAGTGCACTGGTGGTTGATGTATTGCTCAGTGTCTCTCTGCATATGTGGCTAAAATAATTATTCTCTGATCAGGTTTACAGTCCTTTCAACTTCTAAGTGTCCCATTTCTTCTTGTAATTCTTTCAACACCAATTGATGATACAACTTGGGAAACACTAGTTGAGAACCTGATGATGTTTTCCGTCTCAAGATTCCATCTTCGTTGAGGTATAATTTTGGTCCATTGTTTCAGTATTATGAAGAGATCGATCGGTCCACCTTGTCGTTCCTGTTTCAATGGTAACCAGTTTTGGCTCTTGTACTTCCACACTGGGCCAATCACAGAGTCTTCTCTTTGGGCTGTCCTTAATGTCACTTTGGGTATTTGAGCTACCTTCTTTTGGGTACCATCTATTGTTGACGTTGTATGGGCGATGGTTATTGGACACAGCCCAGGCATTTCTTTTTTCTGACGTACTTAAAGTGCTTGGGTTATGCACCCGATGATTTTGGGGTTCACTTCTTGTGAACATTGTTGCATGTATTGTTCAGGACTTAATGGCATACGCGGAAGTACATCCGCATCTGCATTTCTCTTTCCTGGACATTATTTGACAGTGAAATTAATTCAGCTAATTCTGCAACCCATTGATGGCCTGTTGCGTTTATTTTAGCCGTAGTGAGGACATACGGTAAGTTAGGGGGTTATTGTCAGTATATACTAAAAAATATGGCCAGTAGTATAGGTAGTCTCGGAACCTATCACATTTGGCACACTTCATCGCTAGGAACTCTAGTTTCCCCGAATGCATGTGATAGTTCTTCTCGGCAGGTGTGAGAGTTCTAGACCCGTAAGCAATTACCTTTAACTTTTTCTCCTGCTCTTGGTACAACACAGCTCCCAATCCTTCTTGCGAGGCATCACAGTGCAGAACAAAGGATTTGCTGTAGTCATCACTGGAGGATGAGTTAACACCTCAATAAGCCGGTTCAGCACTACCTGGTGGTGGTCAGTCCAGAGTATAGACTGATGGGATGGTAGTTGACCTCTTAGCTTTGGTGATGGCTTCTTTTTCCTGGACTGGCTAGTCTGTGCTGAAGTTGTGGCAGGTGTTGTATCCACTGACAGTAATTCATAGAGGGGTTTTGCAATTCTTGAAAAGTTTTGGAAGTGAAGCCTCGTACACACGACCGAGTTTCTCGGTAAGAACCAGCAAGAAACTTGCTGGCAGAGATTTCTTGCCGAGAAATTTGTTCGTGTGTATGGTTTCTCGTCAAGAAAAGCGACAAGAATCTCGACGAGAAAATAGAGAACCTGCTCTCTATTTTCTCGTCGAGATTCTCGTCAGCCTGTTTCTCGACGAGAAAATTGAGTGTGTGTACACTTACCTGTTCGCCGGGAAGCCCGCGCATGCTCGAAATGACTTTGACGCATGCGCGTTAGCTTCCTAGGCATAGGTAGGGTGAACCAAGATGGCGGCGAAGGCATCGAATGTGACGAGCGCATGCTCGTCATATTCGATGACGTCACCGCGTACGCTCCATTCAAAGAACCGCGGGTTCTTTGAAATGAGCGTGTGTACAATCAGCCGGGACAAGTTTCTTGTCCAAGGATCTCGTCGTAAAAAACGACATGTTTTTAACGACGAGATTCTCGGCCGTGTGTACGAGGCTTCAGGGCGATAGTAGGAAATTAATCCTAGTAGTTTCGTGAGTTCTCCAACAGTCTTTGGCTGGTTGTTCTTCAAGGCCAGCACAGGCGCAGTGTCTGCTGGATCCATGGAATGGTCATCTTTGGACACGATCTTGTCCAAGAATCTGACTTTGTTTCGGAAGAGTTCACAATTTCTAGCTGTTAACTTGACTCCATGTTGCTGATACCATTGCAGTACCAACCGGACATGCTCCACATGTTCTTGGAATGATCTGCTGTGAACCATGTTGTCATATATAAAAATGCAGGAAAGTAGTGGAGTTGGGACTTTAATTGAGGTATAAAGGTAAAATAAATAAAATAGATAGCTTGGATGTCATAGTTCCCTCTAAATTGACATGATACAGTATAAGTAAACCAGTAATCACAATATGTTTATGATCCAAAAATGTAATCACAAAGGAACAATTCATAATCATCATTAATTTAATAACACATGATTGTAGGGGAACATGATTAGTGACATACAAACATGATAATAAATAATTCAATGAATAATAAATATATAAGTAATAACAACATGATTGACACATATCTGATTGATAAATAATGATATAAGCTGTTGTAGAGCATCCGAGGATGTAAACTCTACGCGTTTCATGGTCGCCTACCACTCATCAGGAGTTTGGATGCATAAAAAGTAATCTAAAATGAGATAAATGGAAAAATTTGTTGTGGTAGTTTGTGGGGATCCACTAGTCCCCATAGACAAACCCAATGAGATGAAGGAAAAAGGGGGGGGGGGGAGCAGAAGTAAGGAAAAAGGGAATAGTAAAAAATATATAACAATATTGTACCTTGCTAAACAGCCCATGTAATGAGACCTTGTTTGGGGAAAGGCTCGGAAGGTGATACCGCGTACGATGTCTCCCTGTTTTTATTCACTTATACACCATCTATGTATGGGTATGCTCTTCCATGTGCATTTGATATGCAGATGCGTCAACATCACTTTCACTCCTATCACTTTATCATTTATTCATCATACAATAGCTCTCTTTCACCTTTTTCACATATCTACATAGTCTCTTACTTTTCGCTACATTTCCACACTGATGCATTTTTCATAGCCCCATTCATTTAATTTTTCCATTTTTATACAGATATATCCAATCAGTATACAAGCATTATTTCCTGGCATGGTGGCTCGCGGCGAGCAATGGGTCTGCCGCCCATGACCCCCCCATGCATCCTGGCCAACGTATCTCCCGCCTCTACCCCGGGTGAGACATCGTACGCGGTATCACCTTCCGAGCCTTTCCCCAAACAAGGTCTCATTACACGGGCTGTTTAGCAAGGTACAATATTGTTATGTATTTTTTACTATTCCCTTTTTCCTTACTTCTGCTTTTCCCCCCCTTTTTCCTTCATCTCATTGGGTTTGTCTATGGGGACTAGTGGATCCCCAAAAACTACCACAACAAATGTTTCCATTTATCTCATTTTAGATTACTTTCATGCATCCAAACTCCTGATGAGTGGTAGGCGACCATGAAACGCGTAGAGTTTACATCCTCGGATGCTCTACAACAGCTTATATTATTATTTATCAATCAGATATGTGTCAATCATGTTGTTATTACTTATATATTTATTATTCATTGAATTATTTATTATCATGTTTGTATGTCACTAATCACGTTCCCCAATTAATCATGTGTTATTAAATTAATGATGATTATGAATTGTTCCTTTGTGATTACATTTTTGTATCATAAACATATTGTGATTACTGGTTTACTTATACCATATCATGTCAATTTAGAGGGAACTATGACATCCAAGCTATCTATTTTATTTTATTTATTTTACCTTTATACCTCAATTAAAGTCCCAACTTCACTACTTTCCTGCATTTTTACATATTACTTAGGGATGGAGGTATTCTGGTATGTTAATAGGGTGGGATGGGTCTCTACCCCTCTTTTCTCCATGTTGTCAAATAGGTACAGCAGACAGATCTCATCCCTCAGTACCATTAAACAGGTTTCCATGCTGCGTTGAAATTCAGCTGGTGCAGAGCTAAGGCCAAAGGGTATTCGGATCCACTCATACAGACCCCAAGGTGTGATGAAGGCAGTCAGTGGTCGACTGGATTCTTCCACAAATCCTTGATGGTAGGCTTTCCCTTGGTCTAGCACAGAAAACCCATGAACTTCCTCCTAGGCTGTCCTGCATGTCTTGGATCCTAGGGATTGGATGGCAGTCAGGAATGGACTTCTGGTTCAATTCTCTGTAGTCGCAACACATGCTTAAACTACCGTCCTTCTTTCTTATGCACACAATGGGTGATAAGTATGAAGATTTTGACTCTGCAATCCATCCGCGGTTCAGCAGATCCTGCAGGTACTCTTTCACATCTTGGTGCAGTGGTTTCGGTACAGACATGTAAGTTCTCCTAACAGGTGTGTTGTCTATGAGGCGAAGTTGCAATTGTAGTGAAGGAATACATCCTACATCAAAACCTGGCATGGCTTTCTTTCCCTTGGCAGCTGTTTCCTTGAAGAGTTCTTCAATGACATTATAATCGATGATGGGCTTTTCAGCTACTTTCTCATCCTCTGATACAACAAGGGGCACTATTAGCTGCCGGGTGGTGTTACTTCCCGCTGTTAGCTGAAAAACGACCTCAATCCACCCAGAGAAAGGAATTTCAGTCTCATTAGCTGCTCTTCCTAGGAGGACTCCTGGCCCAAGCAATTCTTCAAAAGATCGGAGTCCTGTATGTGGCAGAACCCGCTGTCTCGAGCTCTCATTGATGATGCTAACCTGAGAGCCGGTATCCCATAGGGCCTGGACAGGAGTATAGTTTATTTCACAGTTCACAAGGCACCTTTTTCCAACGAGACTCAGCAACTTGCCGTTTTATCTCATGATAAATCCGTCCACGTTAGTTGGCACTTCCTCAGCCACCTGGTGGGATCTTTGGTTATGGCGGTTGGGTATCCTTTTGAAAGGGATCTGGGTTCATCCTTCCAGCCGTGGCACTGATAGTGGTTTGAGAGCTTGTTGATTTGCCACCGACAAGAGTTGCACTTTGGGACACAGGGTTGGTTCTAGCACAGGTTACTGTCGGTCCCTAGACAGCAACCCTCTCCCGTTTAACTGGTTGGGGCTGGTCATTTTGCAGTATCTCACTAAATGTCCAGATTGACCACAGTTGAAGCAATGGTCACAGGCAGCTCTCTGACCAGTCCTTTTACAAGATTGACACTGTTACCTGAGGCCCTCTGAATTCATGATCTCGTTGAGTTCTTGAACCTTGGAGAAGTGTTTTCATCTCTATCATCTCTTTTTGCATCTGGAGCATTAGCTTTTCCAGTTCAGAGTTGCTCTTTGACAGCTGTTGGAGGGTTGGGCTACTTGCTTGTGGTGGGGACCAAGATATTGTGTCAGCGGTTGTTGTCAGGACATCTGGTTCCTGAGGACACTGTAAGACATTGGACTGACACTCTTTCCCTTTCATCAAATTGCTGGTCTGAGCTTTCTTTTGCTTCTGTTCCCTTCCATCTCCATATTAGTGGCTTTATTAGTTTTCTCTATGAGCACCTCATCTGGAATGGAAGGTGTCATGAACCTTTGAATACTGAAGTATTTCTCCTTTGAATCTATTACACAGTGGGGGGGTCTTCTGCCCTGTCTTAAGGCTAACCCCCCCTCCAGACGGCTCCATGGTCTAGAAGAAAAGCATTGTTCTGTGTTTGACTGTTTGTTTATGTACTTTAATTACCCCCTGGGGCTTCTGTGTCAATACACGTCTCAGTTCTCCTATTCAAGCGTTCAGACCAATAGGAAAGTGGTTGTTGGGGGCAGGGTGTTCAAACTGCTGTATAAGAGTGTGTGTGTGTGCTTCCAATAAATTAAGTCTCCTGCTGAACTTACATACAGCCTGCCTGGTGTTTGTTCTGAACTCCCACAAATGGATTAGAATGTCACATAGCTGTAGTTTGAATCCTGGAGCATCGGATGACCAAACCATCAGACGTTGCGATCTGTAGTATGATCCGATAGAAGCAGAGGAGTGTCAGGAGAGTGGAACCGAGCGAGCAAAGGGGCTCGTTACATTGGTTGGCAGCGGTGGGATTTGCTCTCCAGTTACTGGGACACTCCAAACCACCACAGTGAATGACCAGCTATGCAGCCTGCAGGAAAGCCACGCTGAAAGACTTACTTGAGAGCCGTGGAAGGACCAGTGGGACAAAGAACAAGGCCACCTTGATCAGGGAGCTAGCCGAAATGGACCAGAGGGATGATGATGTAGGACCCCGGTCAGTTGAAGACCTGTTTCAGCAACGAGTCCGAGAGCGGTTGGCATTATATGGTGCTAACCCATCAGAGACCGCCATACAGAATGCCATTAGAGACATCAAGCTGCAGGATGAGCGACAAGAGAGAGAACTAGAGCGACAAGAGAGAGCACTAGAGCGGCAACATGAGCAGAGAATGGCGGAAATACGGCAATCGGAGACAACACCTAAAGATGCAGCGCCTTTCCGTAAATTGCCCTTTCGGGCGTTCAAACTATTTAAGGAAGGAGAGGAGGAAATTGAAGCGTTCCTGCAGGACTTTGAGAGACTATGCCAGATACATGAAGTACTGCCCCAAGATTGGGTCACCTTACTGGCGAGTAATTTAACTGGCAGAGCGGCGGATGCGTATCGGGCCCTGGAGGACGAGGACGCTAAAGACTATGACCGGGTAAAAGAAGCTCTGCTAGCCCGATTTGCCATTACACCCAAAGCCAGCCGGATTAAGTTTCGAGAATCCCGGAAACAAACCAACATAACATACGTGGAGTGGGCACATCGTCTGCAGCGAAACCTTAAGGGCTGGATCCAGGGAAGCCACGCTCATACCATAGAGGACATCACCCAGCTAGTACTCTTAGAACAGTTCTTTAACCACACCCCTCTGGTAGTACGGGATTGGGTGCGAGATAAGCAACCACGGACTGTACAGCAAGCGGCTACTTTGGCCGATGAATATCTGGACTCTCGAAGGTCAGGCGAAATCGAGCGCTATCCACTATCTCGGCCCAGTTTACCAGCCTCTAACCCAACTTCAGTACCTCAGTGGTCTGCCTCTAGACCCCTAGCCCGACCCAACCCTCCTACCAGGCCTAAGTGCTATACCTGTAACCAAACCGGTCATCTGCAGCGATATTGCCCTACCCGATCCACGAGGTACCGAGAGACTAATCATCCATCCAGACTAGCGGCTCATTGCTTCCAGAACGAGCCCAACCATCGAGATGTTCAGGAAGAGTGCAGCGAACTTTTCGAGGCTGATCCCGTCCAAGCTGCTGCCGGAGATAATCGGCAGCACCATCGCCAGGCAGTATGGGTTAATGGGCAGCCGACCCAGGGACTCCGCGATTCCGGGGCTATGATTACCCTCATCCAGCCTCACATGATTCCCCAGTCGGCCCGGACCGGCCAGACTGTTGCAGTCAGGGTAGCAGGGGGCAAGGTACTACGTTTATCCACCGCCCAAGTCCTCTTGGATTGGGGCTCAGGGGAGCGACAAGTGCGAGTGGGATTACTACACGAGTTACCCGCAGAAGTACTTTTGGGAAACGATTTGGGACATTTAACTTCCTCATATGCCCCAGAGGACGCTATGGCCGTGACCACCAGACGTCAGAGCCAACTTCAAGGCAACTCCACTCCTATGGGGACCCAGGTAAGACCAAATCCTCCTACGTTACCCAGACTTGACAACCCCTGGTCCTGGGATTCTCCCTCCGACGTTAGGCAAGAGACTCAGAGTGACCCAACTTTAGCTGGTTATCGGGACAGGGCGGGCAAGGATCCAGGGGGTTGGGGGAAGACAGAATAGAGTGGGAGGGGGGGTTTCTTTATCGTTACACTGAGGGAATGGGCACTGGGAAGCGTCAGGGTCCCCACAAACAGCTAGTTGTACCCCAGAAATACAGACGGGAGCTATTGCGCCTGGCTCACGACATCCCCTTGACCGGACATTTAGGGATAGCCAAGACCCGGAGTCGGTTGTCTCATGCTTTCTTCTGGCCCAGGTTACATGCCGAGGTGCGAGAATACTGCCGGACCTGTGAGACTTGTCAGAAAGTAGGGAAGACAGGGGATCACCCAAAAGCCTCGCTGCAACCCCTGCTGATTATTAGAGAACCCTTTAGCCGCATAGCGGTAGATATTATAGACCCACTGGCCCGCCCCAGTGCCACCGGGAAGAAGTATATTCTTACGGTGGTGGATTACGCCACCCGCTACCCGGAGGCCATTCCCTTATCCAATATCCAGGCTGATACAGTAGCAGATGCCTTGCTGCGGGTATTTACTAGGGTAGGGTTTCCCCAGGAGATATTGTCCGATCAGGGTACCCAGTTCACAGCTGAGCTGACGCAGCAGCTCTGGCGTCTCTAGGGGATTAAACCCCTCCAGAGCGCCCCCTACCATCCTCAGACTAATGGGCTGTGTGAGAGATTTAACGGGACCCTGAAGCAGCTGCTTCGGGCCTTTGTGGAGAGTAGGAAGGATTGGGAGAAATATCTTCCCATCTACTGTTTGCCTATAGAGAGGTACCCCAGGAGTCCACTGGGTTTTCCCCATTTGAGCTGTTATATGGGCGAAGGGTTAGGGGACCCTTAGACTTAGTGAGGGCCCAGTGGGAGGGGGTAGAGGATCCGGAAGGCCTCCCCATCCTTAGTTATGTCTTGGAACTCAGGGAGCGACTGCGGGAACTTACCGATCTAGTCCATGAGAATATGCAATCGGCCCAGAGTCAGCAGAAGGTTTGGTATGATCAGTCTGCGAGGAATCGCACCTTTTATATCGGACAGAAAGTCCTGGTACTAAAACCCCTGAAGCAAAATAAATTACAGGCCTCCTGGCAGGGCCCCTATCAGGTGGTAAAACAGCTGTGCGATACAACCTACGTGGTTGCCAGCTGTGCAGACACAAAAATTAAGAGGACGTTCCACATTAGTATGATGAAGGCCTATCATGAGAGGGCTGAGGCAGTAGCCGCCATATGCGCTCCTGCCACCGGGGACTCTGAATATCTACCGATGCTGGAGCTCCCCGAAATCAGTAACTGTTCCGGGGGTGTGGAGGATATACGGCTAGGATATAGATTAGGATCCCAAGAACGAGAACAGGCCAGAGAATTACTCCAAGACCGTCAGGAGATGTTCTCGGCACTCCCTGGGTACACTCACATAGCTGTGCACAAGGTAGAGACCCCCGGGCAGAGGCCCCTGAGACAACCAGCCTATAGGGTTCCTGGAGCAGTGCAAGAAGGGATGAGAGCGGAGATTAGGGAGATGCTCGAGTTAGGGGTGATCGAGCCTTCAGCAAGCCCCTGGGCTTCCTCTGTAGTATTAGTCCCAAAACGGGATGGCACGACCAGATTTTGCGTGGACTATAGGCGACTGAATGACTGTACTGTGACAGATGCCTACCCTATGCCCCGAGTGGACGAATTGCTGGACAAAATAGCTCAGGGACATTATCTGACGACTATTGACTTGTGTAAGGGCTACTGGCAGATTCCCTTGGAAGCGGAAGCAATTCCGAAGTCGGCCTTCATCACCCCGTTCGGCATTTACCAGTTTCGGGTAATGCCATTCGGGATGAAGAATGCGCCGGCTACCTTCCAGCGGATGATAGATGAACTCCTTGATGGTCTGCAAGATTTTGCATGCGCCTATCTTGACGACATCGCAATCTATAGCCAGACCTGGGAGGAACATCTTAGACACCTGGGAATAGTGCTAGATAGGATCCGAGCCGCAGACCTGACCCTGAAGCCAGACAAATGTAATATCGGGATGTCTGAGGTACAATATCTGGGACATAGAGTAGGATGTGGGAAGCAGAGGCCAGAACCTGCAAAAATAGAGGCCGTCCTAAACTGGCCGGTTCCCAGAACCAAGACCCAGGTACTTGCATTTTTAGGGACAGCAGGGTACTACAGGAAGTTTGTACCCCACTATAGTGACATAGCCAAACCCCTGACGGACCTGACCAAAAAGACTCTCCCTAGACAGGTCCTGTGGTCCCCGGAGTGCGAGATAGCATTTCATCAGTTAAAAACCGCCCTAACGCAAGCTCCCATACTGGCGGCCCCTGATCCCAACAAACGCTTTGTCATTCATACAGATGCCTCCATGTTCGGACTGGGAGCTGTACTAAGCCAAGTTGGCGATGACGGGAAAGAGCACCCCGTGGCATATCTCAGCCGCAAATTGTTACCCCGTGAAGTTGGATATGCTGCCGTGGAAAAAGAGTGTTTGGCCTTAGTCTGGTCTTTAAAGAAATTGCAGCCCTACGTGTATGGACGCTCTTTTACCGTCATGACGGACCACAATCCCTTGATATGGCTTAACCGGGTGGCGGGAGAGAACGGGCGATTACTAAGGTGGAGTCTGGCTTTGCAACCGTACAATTTTACCATACAATATCGGCCAGGGCCTCAAAACGGGAATGTGGATGGGTTATCCCGGCAGACAGACCTGGAACCTTAAGACTACTTTTCCAACATCCTCGAGTTGACCCGTTTGGGGTCCCACTGTGGCTGTTGGACTGTTTCCCAGGGGGGAGTATTGTCATGAACCTTTGAATACTGAAGTATTTCTCCTTTGAATCTATTACACAGTGGGGGGGTCTTCTGCCCTGTCTTAAGGCTAACCCCCCCTCCAGACGGCTCCATGGTCTAGAAGAAAAGCATTGTTCTGTGTTTGACTGTTTGTTTATGTACTTTAATTACCCCCTGGGGCTTCTGTGTCAATACACGTCTCAGTTCTCCTATGCAAGCGTTCAGACCAATAGGAAAGTGGTTGTTGGGGGCAGGGTGTTCAAACTGCTGTATACGAGTGTGTGTGTGTGCTTCCAATAAAATAAGTCTCCTGCTGAACTTACATACAGCCTGCCTGGTGTTTGTTCTGAACTCCCACAAATGGATTAGAATGTCACATAGCTGTAGTTTGAATCCTGGAGCATCGGATGACCAAACCATCAGACGTTGCGATCTGTAGTATGATCCGATAGAAGCAGAGGAGTGTCGGGAGAGTGGAACCGAGCGAGCAAAGGGGCTTGTTACAGAAGGATTGTCTAAATACTGCTTTAACTGGAACATGATGTGGTCACTTCTCAGTCCAGTACCCACTGACCTTAGGAATTTCTTTTGTATCAGCTCAGTCCTGAAGTGTTCTTCTGAGCCTTCTCCTTGTGAGACAAACAACAGACGGTCCTTCAACTCAATAGCTCTGAACAGAAAATTCTGAGGAGTTTCCTTACTATTCTGTGACATGTTTATCAGTTGTTGGTACAGTTCGGAAGCATTTTCCTCCTTGTAATGGCTTTTTAGGATTCTCCTAAGTTGCAATAGGGTTAGTCCATTCTTCATTTCCAGCATACCTCTGAGACTTAGGCCGGGGCTAATGGATTTTACCACTGCTTCCATAATCTTGGACTCGGGATACCCTATTTGTAGTCCCATGTCGATCTGGTGCATAAGGTTTGTATAGGACAGCTTGTCTTTCTGTTCCTTTTCACCTATCTGACCAGCAATCTTAAAGTCCTTCCTAATTGTCACCTCTGGCAAGTTACCATGGGGAAGTCTCTGAGTAGCTGGAATAGGTTCTTGTTTTGGATGACTGTCACTCGAGTCCTTGCTTTTGGTAATCAGTTATTTTATTTGTTGCTCCATCATTCTGAAGGTTTCCTGGAACTTCTCCTGCATAGTGTGGTATTGTCGTTTCAAATCGGCTAATTGCT
Source organism: Rana muscosa (assembly GCA_029206835.1). Taxonomy (NCBI): domain Eukaryota; kingdom Metazoa; phylum Chordata; class Amphibia; order Anura; family Ranidae; genus Rana; species Rana muscosa. The sequence continues at coordinate 540,671,598 of CM055117.1, read as the reverse complement.
GTTCCGGTTGGGGGTCTTTCTCACTGATGTTTGGTGCTTCAGAATTGTCCCTCTTCTTCTCTAGCTCACAGATGAATCTCTTAGTTGCTTGGAGAAATTGTGTCACTGCCTCTTCACTTTCAGTCTCGACCAGTTCATCTATCACCTCATTGACTATCCGCATGTAGTGGCGCTGGGTTTTTCCTTTCGCCATACTTGCTTCGGGGGCCTTGATAAACTGGCAAGTCTCCATGAGATCATGGACTGTCATGTGAATCATCTGCCAGCTGATTTCATCTTGCAACTTTTCTATATCCATGTCAGAAACCATGAATCAGACCGAGACAGAATTAGAGTTAAATCACACTTGTTTAATAATAAAAATAAAAAAGGTAAACAGAGTAAGCGTAGTCAAAACATAGCCAGAGTTCAGTAACCGGATCAGGTAGTCAGCCAAGCCAATGTTCAATAGCCAGAGATAAAGGTAGTAGTACAGCAAGCAGGATCTGTAGCCAGAGGGGACGTCAGTCAAGCAGGTCTTCAACAGCAACGCAGGAGAAAGTCTCTTGTGATGTTAACACAGGCAAAGGCGGAGAGCAAATGAACTGAAAGGCTTTAAGTAGGCAGAGCTGACGAGCAGGATCATCAACAGGTGGATCGCTGTGAAGAGATGGGAGTTGGCAATTAGCTGACAGCTGAGCTGCCAGCACAGAGAAGGAAGGGCATATAAAAGAACAAATTTTTGGTACTAAGAGAGAAAGCTCATCCCCTATATTCACACAGAAATATTAATTGAAGAGTTACCTCTTATATCACCAATCGTATCCCCAATACCGGCTATGCGCCCCTGGGGATCATATGTTAGTTAGCTTTATTATTCCTCTGAATTATTTGTACATATAAGAAAAAGGGAGGTGGTAGGAAAAAGTTCCTTCCAACAAGAATTCTTCGTTAAGGAATTTGTGAAAAAATATATTTTCTTTATTATATAAACCGCATTACACATTAAATTAATTAAACAAACACTTGTCTAAACACCCTTCACCTATTTAGTTAAAATAAGACTAGGCTAAACCTAAGAATATGGGTGGCCACCCAACCAGCCATACACACCACAATCAGCCGATTAACAGTTCATCCACCAGTTCACCGAGATCAATCCAAATTGTTTAGGGATGTCTGAAAAGGGTCCTCCTTTTATTAAAACAGACAAGCTAGCTTGCAATATAAGTTATTTTCAGGGGATATATCCAGTCATTTAGAGAAGAAAACTGAAAGTCAGTGTTATATATATGCTGAACTAAGTAGAAGCCCGCACTCAGGAGTGTCTGTATAGTAAGGATTTTCCAAGTACTCATATGGCCATAGAAGAGATCCGATATTAATAATCACAGACTTGCTGACAGGGCATACGTAGAAATGAATGAATTGGTTTGATCTCACCGTATAGAAGTGTTCCACAGGTGGATTTTTCCTCATTCGTATATCCTCCGTCTTTCCGGTCTTTTCCATTGACGGGAACAGCAAAAGTTGCTTGATCTCTTTTCAGTTTTGAGTATGTTGATTTCGGCTTCAGATCAATCAGTGCAGGTAATACACGTTCAGCGCTGACTTATTCAGCACTCTCCTCGTCAGCTTCTACGTAGATATAATCCATTCCTCGGGGGTAAAGAACGGGGGGGGGAGTTGAGCTGAATTGTTTTTAAAGGTGATCAGGTAGTGGCCTCCATGGGTCGCACACCCATATTCATACTACAGCCAGTGTGATTGCACGTTGCTTACATGTTTCGGTTATTCAAAACCTTCATCGGAGCATGATGCAGTCACACTGGCTGTAGTATGAACGACCCATCCCCCTCGGAGGACCACCGGGCTTGAGGGGAAAACGTCTATGGAAATCACGGAGGAGGACAGGGGCATGTACGCCCGAGGATGGGACCCAAGAGCGTTTCTCCGGATCGTACCCCTTCCAATGCACCAGGTACTGTATGCGCCCATGGAACCTTCAGGTGTCAACAATGGACTGTACTTCATACTCCCCATGGTTCTCAACCTGTATAGGGTGAGGACGTGGCACCGAGGTGGTAAAACGGTTGCAGACCAAAAGTTTCAATAAGGAGACATGAAACACATTAGAGATGCGCAAACTGGAAGGAAGGACCAATGCGTAAGCCACTGGATTTATCCTGCAAAGGATACGGAAAGGCCCAATAAACCAAGGAGCGAACTTCAGAGAAGGAACACAAAGTCGAAGGTTGCGAGATGACAGCCAGACCCTGTCCCTGACCTGGTAGGAAGGCGCAGGCAGGCGTCTGCGGTCAGCATGGAGTCTGTACCTCTCGTTAGCCTGTCGTAAAGCCTCCTGGACTTGTACCCAAGTGGAATGAAGACCACAGAGATGTTCCTCTAACTCCGGAATACTCTGAGGAACAAAGGAGTCAGACAACATGGAAGGTTGGAAACCATAATTCGCCATAAACGGGGACAACCGGGAAGCAGAATTCAGAGCGCTATTGTGAGCAAACTCCGCCCATGGTAAGAGGTCTGACCAGTTGTTGTGTTGGTCAGAAATATAGCAATGTAAGAATTGCTCTAAGGACTGATTGGCTCGTTCTGCGGCCCCATTAGACTGCGGGTGATACGCATAGGAGAAAGCAAGCTGAATCCCCAACTGTGCACAAAAATCTCGCCAGAACCGGGACACAAACTGACTTTCTCTGTCAGAGACAATGACCTTGGGTAGGCCATGTAAGCAAAAGATCTCCCGAGCAAAAATGGAAGCCAGTTCCTTAGACATAGGCAACTTCTTAAGTGGAATACAGTGAGACATTTTCGAGAACCGGTCTACCACCATAAGGATAACTGTGTTGCCCTGGGAGTTGGGTATCTCCACAATAAAATCCATAGACAAGTGGGTCCAGGGCCTCTCTCTATTGGGTATGTGTTGTAGGAGGCCCACTGGAAGGTGTCGTGGAGTCTCACTCTGGGCACACACGGAACAGGCAGCTACGAAGGCGGTTACATCAGCACGTAGACTAGGCCCCCAGAATTGTTGGGAAATGGCCCAAAAGAGTTGATTCTTCCCAGGGTGGCCAGCAGCTTTGGGAGAATGGTAAGTCTGGAGCATGGCAGTACGGAGACTCTCAGGAACAAAGCAGCGGTCACAATGTCTCTCAGCAGGGGCATCAACCTGAGCAGCAAGAATTTTGTCTCCCAAAGGAGAAGTGAGACTGGTGCGAACCGTAGACAGAATACGATCAGGAGGAATAACAGGAACCAGAACCAACTCCATCTTGGAAGTAGAGGAAAATTGTCGTGACAAGGCGTCAGCCCTTACATTCTTAGTACCGGGTAAGAATGAGACAATGTAATTGAAACTCGACAAGAAAAGAGCCCATCATGCCCTTCTGGGAGAGAGGCGCTTAGCCTCAGACAAGAATGTGAGATTTTTATGGTCAGTAAGAATGAGAACCGGCACAGTGATACCTTCGAGGAGATGTCTCCATTCTTTCAGGGCTAAAAAAGGTTTGCCAACAGCTCTCTGTCACCAATCTGGTAATTGCACTCCGCAGGTGACAATTTTTTGGAAACGTAGCCACACGGATGCATAGCGCTGTCAGAACTAGGACGTTGAGACAGAAGGGCGCCAACTCCAGTCTCAGAAGCATCAACTTCAAGGATAAAAGGCAACGTAGGATCAGGATGTGCCAACACAGGAGCAGAAACAAAGGTAGTCTTAAGACTCTCAAAAGCCTTAATGGACTCTGGAGACCAACTCTGTGTGTTACCCTTCCTTTCTGGTCATATCAGTCAGGGGCTTGACCAGAGACGAGAAGTTACGAATAAACTTCTGATAATAGTTGGCAAAGCCAAGAAAATGCTGCAGAGGACGTAAACCCATGGGCCGAGGCCACTGTAGGACAGCGGAAAGTTTCTCTGGGTCCATCGAAAAACCAGCCGTGGAAATGACATAACCCAGGAATTTGACCTGTTCCAGATGGAATTCACATTTCTCTAGTTTACACTAGAGATTGTTCTCTTAATTTCTGAAGCACTCGACAGACATCTGTGTGGTGGCTCTCCAGGGACTTGGAAAATATGAGGATATCATAGAGATAGACCACCACACATAACTGCAACAGATCTGAGGACATCATTATTAAACTCTTGGAAAACTGCCGGAGCGTTACAGAGGCCAAAAGGCATTACAAGATACTCATAATGACCTGTTCTGGTATTAAAGGCGGTTTTCCACTCGTCGCCCTCCTTAATCCTCACAAGATTGTATGCCCCTCTCAAATCAAGCTTCGTTGCTCCCTTGAGGCGGTCAAATAACTCTGTAATCAACGGAATCAAATAGGCATTCTTAATGGTGAGACGATTAAGACCCCTATAATCAATGCGAGGTCTTAGTTCACCACTCTTCTTCTTCACGAAAAAAAAAACAGCACCAGCAGGAGACGAGGATTTACGGATGAAACCTTGAGAAAGTGCGTCTGCAACATACTCCTCCATGGCCTTATCCTCCGAGACCGACAAAGGGTAAACCCGGCCACGAGGGGGTATGGCACCAGGTTGAAGGTCAATTGCGCAATCATACGCAAAGTGGAGGCAAAGTACCGACTTGACCTTTGTCAAAGACATCGCTAAAATCGCGGTACTCCTCCGGCAGGGAGGAGAGTGAAGAGGTGCACAGGAACTTGGCTACCTTCTGGAAAGATCTCTCACTGCACTGTGGCAACCAGGACAGAACCTCAGCACGGAGCCAATCAAAAGACGGGTTGTGCCTCTGTAACCAAGGATAACCAATACCCAGTGGAAACCTAGGTGAGGAAATAACTTTGAATTAGATTATCTCTTGGTGAAGAGCCCCTACGGCCATGGACAACGGAACAGTTTCATGAGTCACATGGGCAGGCTGTAGAGGTCTCCCATCAAGAGCCTCAATGGCAAGTGGAGTGTCACGCAGCTGCAGCGGAATCGAGTGCTTCGATACAAAGGCAGCCTGCAGCCCCGGAGTCGGTTAGAGCCTGTATCTCGATGGACGACTCAGCCCAAGACAGTGTAACCGAAACCAGGGGCTTATCCTTCTGGGAAACTGGAGACAAAATAATGCCACCTAAGGTCTGTCCATGACAGGACCTCAAGGTTTGGGCGTTCCCTGGACGGGTAAGACAAGACATCTCAAAAAGTGACCAGCCTGGCCACAATAAAGGCACAATCTCTCCCTCCTCCTAAGGACTCACTCATCCGCAGAGAGACGCATGAAGCCCAAGTGCATCGGTTCATCTTCACAGACCGACTCGGTACCAGGAGGCATGGGAGGTGAGGGAGGCAAGGGTGGGGCTGCAAAGCTCGGAGACAAACGTACAGGAGGCTTCCGCAAGCGCTCCTTAACAGAGGGTCTTTCTCTGAGTCTGGAGTCAATAAGGATGGCAAATGAGATCAACTTCTCCAGCTCAGTGGGTATATCTCGGGCTGCTATCTCATCCTTGATGTTATCCGAGAGACCATGAGAAAAAGCATCCACGAGGGCCTCATTGTTCCAAGCAACCTCTGCTGCCAGAGTACGGAATTCAATGGCGTATTCGGCAACAGTTCTTGTACTCTGTTTGATGGACATGAGGCTCTTGGCAGCAGAAGCGGAGCGTGTGGGAGCGTCACATACCCTTTTGAAGGAAGCCAAAAATTCTGGGTAACTCAGGACCATGGGTTTTTGCGTCTCCCATAGAGGGTTTATCCAGGCCAAGGCTCTCTCAGAAAGCAAAGATATCACGAAACCTACTTTGCTTCTGTCCGTGGGAAACACCTGGGGCAGCATCTCAAAGTATATCTCAACCTGGTTGAGAAACTCTCTGCACTGAACTGGATCACCCCCAAATCGCTGGGGAAGTGGAGCGGAACCAGACATACCTCTTATAGAGGTAATACTCAAGGCGGGTGCCTGCACAGAGACTGGAGCAGCAGCAGGGTCTGCCTGCACAGAGACTACCGGAGCAGCCACAGTGGAAGATTCTAGACGAGCCGTGCGACTCAGGAGCGTCTGTATCGCCGTGGCAAACTGATCCATGCAGTGATCCAGGTCATCCAATCTGGAAAAATATTATTACCAAGTGGATTGGCTGCATCTTCTGAATTCATGGCCTTCGCCTACTGTCAGAAACCATGAATCAGACCGAGACAGAAGTACAGTTAAATCACACTTGTTTAATAATAAAAATAAAAAGGCAAACAGAGTAAGCGTAGTCAAAACATAGCCAGAGTTCAGTAACCAGATCGGGTAGTCAGTCAAGCCAATGTCCAATAGCCAGAGATAAAGGTAGTAGTACAGCAAGCAGGATCTGTAGCCAGAGGGGACATCAGTCAAGCAGGTCTTCAACAGCAACGCAGGAGAAAGTCTCTTGTGATGTTAACACAGGCGAAGGCGGAGAGCAAATTAACTGAAAGGCTTTAAGTAGGCAGATCTGACGAGCAGGATCATCAACAGGTGGATCGCTGTGGAGAGGTGGGAGTTGGCAATTAGCTGACAGCTGAGCTGCTAGCACAGAGAAGGAAGGGCTGAGCCCAGCCCTGACAATCCATCTGTGTAAAATTTCCGTGCAGCAACGGTTAATACCTTAATCTTCTCTCAGCTTCGCCATGGACAGCGTAACCGCTCTTTTCCACTTCTGAGACCTTTTTGCATTTTCTTCCCCCGGCCCCACGTTGGGCGCCAATTTTGTTGCATATATGCTGAAAGTATGGTCAATAATTCCAATGTGCGAAGGGAGCGGGCCGGGTGAAACGAGAAGAGTTTTTATTAAAAAGTTTCTACAATGACACAAACACATGACCTTCAGATTGATAGACTGGGTAGCAACTGCTATTGTGTTCATACAAAATAATACACATCTATATCTATAATAACAACATTCACATATACAGGAATAATGTCCTCATAGAAAATAATAAACAATTGTACATGTGTTGATATGTTAATTAATCACACAGCAGCCTTTGCTGATGACAAGGATGTAAATTAAATCACTCTCACCCTGTTTATAGCCTTAAATATGCTTCCTCTTACCTGCAATGACACAAACACATGACCTTCAGATTGATAGACTGGGTAGCAACTGCTATTGTGTTCCCGCCAGAAACAAAGGTCAGTCTTTTGGTTCCACTGCTTATTAGCAAAGGTCCCATTAGAAGGTGCTTTATGTCATTCAGGCTTTACACTCTATGCTGCCATCTACTGGTGATTTAATAGAAATGCCATGAGTTTTACTTTCTCCATTAGCAAAACTATAATCCTTTTTTATGGGGTGCCTTATTTTGACATCCCTTACATCTGCTATGACTGTGGGGATTGAAACTTGTCAGTGGGTTCTCTAACTTTATATTAGCCCTATGTGCTCTCCTGAGCTGCTCGCTGTATGAAACAAGCACTGAATAGTGGGTTTTATAACGCAAAACATATTCTATGGCCATTGGCACCCAATGGAAAATAGAAATTATGCTCTAATTCTAACTTTGTGCTGCGTGAAGAACATAATGTTGCATGATGTTTTATTTTCATCTATATGTAGCACACCTTTAAGTGTTGACTATTTGTTTTTTTCTGTTCCACCCAGCGAACGAAAATAAACTGGCAGCTCCGGTCAGAGCCGCTGTATTAATGACCTGAAGTTAGTACAGCGATTTCCCCCACTGAGCTGTTGTGTTCTGACAGGGGGGTGGCCCCCCTGCCAGAACACTCTGATCAGCGCTCTCAGACATTGGCTGATCGGGAGCCAGTCAGCTGCAGATTTTCCAGCATGCTCGTCTGACAAAAGCCGGCCAAATGGCCAGGTTCTGTCAGACCGGCTGGCATACACACAGGCCGAATGTCAGATATACCCTGTACTCTGTTCTGGAAGGTACATAGCCTGTATTGTTGTATGTTAAATATTTATAGAATTTGTTCTGTATGTTACATACTTCTGATCACAGCACTCTGTATGCATGGCTGTACATGACATGCTCCTGACCACTGTACTCTGTAAATTATTGACTCCTGGTTCCTGCGCTCTACATGCTATACTTTTATTACATACTCCTGACCAAAGTGTTAATTATCTCAACAGCTGCTCATTGTTAAGTAGTCCTTGACTATTTTAATTATGGTTAATCAAAAAACTGTCTCTGTTTATGTGCTTTATTTCCCATGTCTGTTATTCCCTATAGCAATATTGGACTAAGCAGGAAAGTGGAATCTCTCCTCTTCACTGAAGCTGGCTGCTGGAAAAAACATGTGATCAGACCAGAGCGTCCTCCTCAGAATAGGTAAATACAGACATATTTCCTTTACAGGGTAGTTAGAATAGGCATATAATCGGGGTGAGAACAGGTTTAAGTATAGTTAGTAATCGACTGGAATGCTACTTTAAAAAAATATATATATTTGATTGAGCGGTGAAGGCTGTAACACCTGTAGGGTTTTTATTGCTGTCTGTACCCCCATTAAGGAGAGTCACCATCTCTATTGTCCTGTTTACTGTTATCAATTTAAGTGAAAGATAATGAAAATCACAAATTATGGGTTGCAACCAGTACAGGAAGTGGGGAAATCTTCCAATGTGGGATACAAGTTCTGGTGACAAGAGGGATTCCCTCACTTTAGAGGGATTTCCTCTCATTTCATGTTTTTGTTATGGGACAGGAAGTGAAGGGAAATCTCCCCAACAGAACACAGATGGCACAACAAAAAAAACTTACTCTATCCAAAATGAGAAAAGAGTTTTGCCTTAGTTCTACATTAATATTTTCTACACAAAGGCCTTCTGAGCCCCTACAGGGAAAGAGAGCCTTGACTGATGGGGGCATGGCCAGGTGCTGGGTGTAGGCAGTGGGTGAGTGGTCACCCAAGATTGGTTAAAGTTATGGGGGGTGGTCTGGGCCTGAGCTCATCAAAAGTATTGGCCCAGGTAATTCTGGGCCTTTTGAAGAATGTGGCTGGAAGAGCTGAAGATTGGACCTTGGGAGTGTTTTCATCATGGACACTGATGTTCTCCTATCGAGGGTTCGTGAGCTGGCGGACGTAGGTCAGGCCGACTGGCTATTTTCTCTCCTTTCCCCTGACCTAGCTCCCCCTGGATGCCCCTCCACATGCGTTCCCTGTGGGTAGGCCTGGGGCTTCTAGACATTCTCGCCCGCCCTCCCGCCTGAGCCCTTGTCCTTCCCGGGGCAGATATAGGGAAGAGAGCTCTCACCTGACTGCTGGAGCCACTTGCGCTCTTGGGGCTGACTCTGTTCCCTGTTTGGTTACCCGGTTATCAACACGCTGTAGACGGGGCTTCTCCTGGCGGGTCCTTCGTACACTGGATGGTGATGCCAGCCAAGCCTGCACCCGCCCCTCTGCTCCCGGAGTCCTAGGTCACCTTGGATGTCAGCCAGGAGCCTTCCAGCTGAGGATTGTGGTTTTCCTTCATGTACCTCCTCCCCGCGCACTCCCGGGTCGGGAGCCGTGTCACAGCCTACTCCCCTGGCATTGCAACAGGTATTGTGGGGTCCCTTCTATGTTGGTATCCCCCGCACTCTCTGCGCCCAGCAGGGCGAGAGCTGCCTCCCCGAGCCGTCAGATTGTGAGCACCTCGCGTGGCTTGGCTCCCAGCTTAGCATGTCCTGTAGCTCATCAGACAGCGCCACCTGCTGCTCAATTACCATATGGCACTCTTCCACATCTCCCAGCACCCGGCAGGGTGGGAGATTTGACTGTTCCCCCTGTGAGTGTGAACTTAGCCACTGTCCCTGCACATCTCCCAGCACCCTGCAGAGTGGGAGATTTTTCTGTTGCACATGCCCCTGTCAGCATGACCCTGCTAACCATTCATCTTCCCCGTGCGCCCAGCTGGGTGGGGAATATGCACAAGGCACCATTTTTATCTAGAACTGCTGGTTTAGCGGCCCCTGCGCAGGGTCCTCCTGCGTTGGACACTGGTTGTTCCTGTGAGTCTGCTGCTCACCGCCACCTGGGCTCAGCAGTGCTGGTGGCTGGACCTCCCTCCTGCTTAAACGTTCCCTGCTGTTCCTGTGGATACTGGATGTCATGGGCATCTGCCAGCCCCTCCCATGGATGACCCTGCTCTGGCCAGGCCTTCTGGATTTTGCGATGGTCATCCATCCCTGGCTCCGCACATCAGTGAGTATGATTGTGACTTAGTTTGGGGTAGGTCCAATAACGCTACTGTATCAGTCCCACCAGAAGAACGCATATTTTCGGTCGTCAAATAGGTGTTGTTATGCATGAGTGGATCACTGCCAGCTGATAGTTCGGGGATGGTGGCGGGAGGCCCTTTGTGGGTGGTTTCGCTGTCCGGCATGCATCTGCCCAGTGAGGTTAAGGATCGGATTTTGCATCGCAAATTGATAGACTTGCTCACGCTGCTGCCTCCTGACTGGGAGTAGGTGGACAAATCTCAGCGGGTCGACAAACCAAAGCAGCTGCCTCGAACTTTCGGGAACTGGCTGCAGGGTTTTTGTGCTTACACCAGGGTTCTTTGCAAAAGGTTTCCAGAGATAGAGCCTTCTCCTTTCTGCTACCTAGATCTAATCTGGGGTGCTTATAAAGTTTATGGGGGTCAGTTTGTTTTAATTACGCCAAAAAATGGTGGCACGTAAAGAGTTTTGTTTTGATTCTTAGGATGGTAGCCTGTGGTTGTTACTTATGTGACCCCCACAGGCCTTCGTCCTTTCAGTCCCTTGCCAGCGCTCTCACCAGAGCATCGGCTGCCCCCAAAAAAGGTTTCTGCTGGCTGTTGAATGAGAGCTACTGCAAGTGGTACACCGCTTTCCATTTTAAGCACCAGTGCTCACTTTGCAGAGGTTTTCCAAGCCGGGGGCCAAGCCTGACCTTTCTAAGCCAGTGAACGCCAGTGAACGTCTTAGAGATGCTTCCCTGGCTAGACCGGAACCCCCTTTATAGGGATGCTTTGATCTTACAAGACGGTTTGGATCATGGGTTTTGAATCCCCTTTTGCTTATTCTGATAGGCCTACTATGGTGTATAATTTAAAGTCTGCTGTTCAATTTGAGTCTGTCTTGGCCAAGAAGCTATGGGCATAGAAATAGACACGGTGGCAATGGTTTTTCGTTAGCTTAAACATCCATCTGTTGGAAACGCCGTTTGCACTCCAGCTGCGTTACAGAAGGTGGAAGTGACGTATCACTTCCGCCTTCTGTAACACAGCTGGAGAGCAAACAGCGTTTCCAACACATGGATGTTTAAGCTGTGATGGATACTTGTTTTTAAACTTCTTAATTTTCAAATAAGTCGTGATATACTTCGCCATGGAAGCCTTTCTTTTCTTTGCATCTTTCCACTAATGGCTGTGAGAATTTCCTTATTGGTATAATTCGCAAGCGTTTTTGACTACCTGTAATGGGTGTCATGGAATTTTGTTGAGTAGGATGTGTGGAAGAGGATGGTGGTGGAAAATCTACAGTCACTCCATATTGTTCACCAGGATCAGGAAGATTCACATGCACTTTATTAAATTGATCATTTACTTCTATTGGACACTCATTAGATGTTGACTTTGATGGACTTTACATATATATATATATATATATATATATATATATATATATATATATATATATATAATTTTTTTTTACACATTGGGGCTGATTTACGAAACGTTTGCGCCATGAGTATTGGCACATCTGCGTGCGCAATGGCTGTTTTGGTATTTACAAAACATTAGCGCCGGTAGTGCAGCCCTATTTGCCATTTACTATAGTGTTGTCGGCGGACGGGAGGAGGCGCTCAGTGCGCCACTATGGACCTGGCGCACGGCAAGTTAAACACTAAATATAAAGAAGCTGGAAGTGAGAATATAATGGGGGTGATGTGGGGTGATGTGAGGAAGTGTAGGGACACCTGCCCAAATAACAAACATGGCCAAAATTGAGTGATAAAGTAACTTTTTCAAAACCAGCCCGCTGCGCCGGCAAGTACGATTCGAGCTGCGGGAGTTTTTTTTGAGATCAGCGTGGGAACTTCAATGGTTCAAATGCGCCGGGACACTGCGCCGGCAAAATCTTAGTAAATGTCAAGTCACCTAAGTCAATTTGCATAAGTTGAACAGGCGCAGCTCTGAACTTTCCATTGCGCCAGCAAAATGACATTTCTAAAGGAAAAAAAAAAACATTTAAAAGCAGCCGCGGCTATAATGAATTGTCGTCTCCCGGCAATATAGAGAAAAGTCATAGAAAGTCATTGCTAACCAAAAAAAAAAAAGCGTGGGGGTCCCCCCAAATTCCATAACCAGGCCCTTCAGGTCTGGAATGGATATTAAGGGGAACCACGCTGCAAATTTCTTAAAAAAATGACGTGGGGTTCCCCCTAAATATCCATACCAGGCCCTTGAGATCTGGCATGGATTTTAAGGGGAACTCCACCCCAAATTTAAAAAAAAAATGGCGTGGAGTCCCCCCAAAAATCCATACCAGACCCTTATCCGAGCACGCAACCTGGCCGGCCGCAGGGGAAAAGGGGGGGACGAGAGAGTGGCCCCCCTCCCTCCTGAACCGTACCAGGCCACATGCCCTCAACATGGGGAGGATGTCCCCATGTTGATGGGGACAAGGGCCTCATCCCCACAACCCTTGCCCGGTGGTTGTGGGGGTCTGCGGGTGGGGGCTTATCGGAATCTGGAAGACCCCTTTAACAAAGGGGACCCCCAGATCCCGGCCCCCCCTATGTGAAATGGTAATGGGGTACATTGTACCCCTACCATTTCACAAGGAAAGTGTCAAAAATGTAAAAAATGACAAGAGCCGGTTTTTGAAAATTACTTTATTAATGTCCTCTCCTTTCTTCCTTCTTCTTCTTCCATCTTCTTCTTCCATCTTCTTCTTTTCTCCATTCGGGTTTCTTCCTCCATCTTCATCTTCATCTTCCTTCGGTGTTCTCGTCTGCATCTTGCCCTGGCGTCTTCCTTTCTTCTTTCTTCTCCGGCCGCTCCGTTTGAATTGGAGGTTCCCGCTGTGCGACGCTTCAGTTCTCCACTTGTTCCGCTGCCCCCTGTGGCTCCGCCCCCCTCTGACACCACGGGGAAAGTCCCCGTGAAATCTATGTGCGTCAGAGGGGGGCGGGGTCACCGGGTGTAAGCGGACCCAGAGGGGAACTGAAGAACTGAAGCGTCGCACAGCGGGAACCTCCAATTCAAACGGAGCGGCCGGAGAAGAAAGAAGAAGGGAAGACGCCGGATCAAGATGTGGACGAGAACACCGAAGCAAGAAGGAAGATGAAGATGAAGAGGAAGATGAAGAGGAAGATGAAGAGGAAGATGAAGATGAAGATGGAGGAAGAAACCCGAATGGAGAAAAGAAGAGGATGGAAGAAGATGGAAGAAGAAGATGGAGGAAGATGGAAGAAGATGGAAGAAGAAGATGGAAGAAAGGAAAATACATTAATAAAGGAATTGTCAAAAACCGGCTCTTGTCATTTTTTACATTTTTTACACTTTCTTTGTGAAATGGTAGGGGTACATTTATATCCCATTACCATTTCACATAGGGGGGGGGGGGGCGTGATCTGGGGGTCCCCTTTATTAAAGGGGTCTTCCAGATTCTGATAAGCCCCCTGCCCGCAGACCCCCACAACCACCGGGCAAGGGTTGTGGGGATGAGGCCCTTGTCCCCATCAACATGGGAACATCCTCCCCATGTTGAGGGCATGTGGCCTGGTACGGTTCAGGAGGGAGGGGGGCCGCTCTCGTCCCCCCCTCTTTTCCTGCGGCCGGCCAGGTTGCGTGCTCGGATAAAGGGTCTGGTGTGGATTTTTAGGGGGACTCCACGCCATTTTTTTTTAAATTTGGGGTGGAGTTCCCCTTAAAATCCATGCCAGATCTGAAGGGCCTGGTATGGATATTTGGGGGGAACCCCACGTAATTTTTATTAAAAATTTGCAGCAGGGTTCCCCTTAATATCCATTCCAGACCTGAAGGGCCTGGTTATGGAATTTGGGGGACCCCCACGCATTTTTTTTTGGGTTAGCAAAGACTTTCAATGACTTTTATCTGTATTGACGGGAACCAGCAATTCATTACAGCCGCAAGGACTTTTAAATGACTATTATTTTACTTTAGAAATGTCATTTTGCTCTCCAACTGTTATAAACATGGAAAACATGCGCTACTTTACAGGCATACTATAGACACCCCCCCCCCCCCGGGTATGATATTTAGGGCCAGTTCACACCGGATGCAGTGCATTGCGTTTTTTTGATGCCTGAAAAACGCAAAGAAAGTTGATCACATTAATGCCAATGGCATAGTTCACACCACTGCAGTCCGTTCCAGTGCGTTTCAGAAAGCCAAAAAAAATTGGTCATGCTGCATTTTTTAGGTACAAAACTGTACTGGACCCCAGTAAAACACATCAAAAACGCAACGGAATGTACCAAAAATGCACTAGAATGCACTGCAATGCACCTAAATGCACCAAAGACGCACTGCAACACACTTGTCCTAAGTGAAAAGAGGGGGAAAAAAACACTGGACTGCATCAAAAATGCACTGGAATGTGTCAAAAACACGCATGCAGAAAAGCACCTGGAACGCACCCAGACTGCATTTCTATAGTGTGAACTAGGGCCAGTTCACACCATAGAAACACAATCCGGATGCGTTCCAGGAGCTTTTCTGCATGCACGTTTTTGATGCGTTCCAGTGCATTTTTGGTACGTTTTTGATGCAGTCCAGTGCTTTTTTTTTCCCCTCTTTTTTATTAACCATAGATAAGGACAAGTGTGTTCCAGTGCGTTTTTGTTGCATTTAGGTGTGTTCCTGTGCGTTCCAGTGCGTTTATGATGCGTTTTGATGCGTTCCAGTACAGTCCAGTGCAGGTAAAATGCAGCATGTTCTACTTTTTTGGTGGAACTGGAACGCACTGGAACAAACACTGCCATTTAGAACCATATAACCAACTTTCCATGCATTTTGGATGCATAAAAAACGCAATGCACTGCATGTGGTGTGAAATGGCCCTTAAGCAATTTGGCATATTTAAAGGCACTTCTCCTTGTATTGTTTTTGGTGTTTTCCAAATTAGTGACATTGATACATGTCCCTTAGGGTGGGACATGGGCCCCCATTTTAAGGCCAATAACTAGAAGATAAGCCAGCCAAGTGGGGACTAGCAAAATTAACAAGTCAGTTCCCATAGACTGCAATGGTATTTGTTGGTGGGGGGGGGGGGGTGTGATTGTCCCATCTCTAATTTTGTAGCATGCTGGATGATGTGCTTAATTTTGGACGGGGGGAGGGGGGGGTTATTTTTTGCTAGCTGCATTGGTGTTGTTCTGCACATGCCCAGCCAGTTCGTTTTTTTTTGCGTGCTTTTTGTGTGTGAACAGCGCCTGGATATTTCTGGGCATGCTCACTCAGAGAGTGTTTTTATGGGTTAGTAATTGAAGGACATCTTTAACAGGTGTGCCCACTTTGAATTTCAGTCTCTACATTGAGTGAACTTGCATTTTGGGTGTTTCATGGACTGTGCATGTGTTTTCAATTGCCTCATTAGCACACAAACATATGTTATATAAAGCTCAGAGGGAACATTCGTTCGCTTGCCCTGAGAAGAGGCAAGTGTGTGTGTGGGGGGCAAAATGTACATGTTGGTGTCCTTATCGAGTTTGCAACACATGTATTTTATTTGTTATGTCTTTGCAAAACAGGTGATTGGTTAACTTTTGTGGATTGTATATTTTTTGTGTGGGGGGAAATGTTCCCCTGAAATAATTTTGATGTTGTTAATGTGTGTCGTTTGTTCACTTTGATTTAATTGTCTGCTGCCTTTTTTTTTTGGCCAAAAATTTCTCAAGATGTTGAGTCTGTAACTGTTTCAAATTGACCATGTTTTTTATTTTGCCTTCCCTTTTATTTTGTTGACCAATAAATTTTGATGCAAAGTTTTGATGTTTGTTTTGTGTTTTCTTTGCAACAAATGTGACAGCTGATTGGCATGTCAAAACAAAACTGGTGTGATTTGTCTAATCTGGTGCCTTCATGCTAGCATATGCATGTATTGTATTGTGTGCTGCCATGGAAAGTCACCAGGAAATGAAAAATACAGAGCGGTAAGTATTCAATTTTCCTTTTTTACTGCAGTGGTTCTCAGCCTCAGTCCTCAAGTACCCCCAACAGGACATGTTTTGTGAATTTATCTTATCGAGAATTGCTGTCCAAAAATCAAAACCATTGACTGTGATTTAAAGCACATGTGCAAGATGAAGGAAAACCTGCAAACATGGCCTGTTGGGGGTACTTGAGAAGCACTGATTTAGAGCACTGCACTTAAAAATAGCTCAAGGCAATACAATTCTAATTGTGGGCATTTTGAGGGAAACAAAGTAAGTGTTAGAACCCCTGCGTGTGTTTTTTTTTATAATTTATTTTTATTTTTTTTGTAGTTTGGCCTTTGTGCCTCCTTTTCTTAAAATTACCTTCACTTCCTGTCACACAGCTAAACAGGAAGTGAAGGTAAAACCCTACCAATGTCTTTTCTTGGGGACACACAGATCAATCTAACTAGTGTCCCCATTGAGCAAATTGCACTCTAGCATTTTGTTGTGTACACCCCAAATCAATGTATAGTTTGGGGTTTAGTAAAGACAAATCCACTCTGCAGTAAAAGTGTAGCTGCTGCAAATCTGAGGGAAAGTACTGGTGATTGTCTGTTCCAATCATGTAAAAGCAAAGATGGTGTATTTTTTTGGCTTGCATGTCCCCCTCAGATATACAGCAAGTGCACTTGTAGTGCAAAGTAGATTTGCCTTTAGTAAATAAACCCCAAAGTCCAAAATACCTAATAATTTGGGGTGTACCCCGCAATATGCTGCAGTGCAATGTGCATAATGGGGAAAGTATTTAGACTGACCTGTGTGTCCCCAAGGAAAGACATTGCTAGGGATTTTCCCTCACTTCCTGTGTGGCTATGTGACAGGAAGTGAATTATTTGGAAGGATAAAGTGGCCAAATTATTTAGTTTAACTTTTCAAAGACTCATTCCTAAGTTGAATTGTGATGCATGTCAATGGCCCATTTAGACCCTCTTTAATCACTTGAGATCAGCGCTATAACTGATCGACGGCCGGGAGTCCGCCAATAAACGTCCTCCCCTTTGCGCGCGCTGTGGTCACAGAGTCACTGAGACTCGGGTGATGACAGATCCGAGTAAGGAACCCGATCCCTGCCCTTTACCATGTGATGTAAACAAAAGCTGGGTAATGGTTTATGTTTTCTCCTTGTGCTGACAGCGTGAGCATAAAAAAAGGCAATCACCGGCTTATGTGCAAGGGGCTTGGGGCCCGAAGAGGAAGAGGCAATTCTGCATCATCTGTGACAATTAGTAGCCCCTGCCAGTGCCACCTATTAATGCCCACCACTGGTGCCAATCAGTGGCACCTAGCAGTGCTGCCTATCAGTGCCCATCACTGCCAACTATCATTGCCACTTAGCAGTGCCACTTCTCACTGCCCACTAGTGCCAAATAGCAATGCCACCTCTCAGTGCCCACCCTTGCCACCTTATCGGTGCCCATCAGTGCAGTCTCATCAGTGTACATCAATGAAGAAGAAAAATTACCTTTTTTAAAAATATTAACCAGTTTCCTACCGCCCACCGTCAAATGACATCCTTGGCTTTGGGCGGTGACATCTGAATGATGCCTGCAGTTGCAAGCATCATTCAGATATCATTCTTTTCAGCCGGCGATTCTGTGCACAATAAAAATGATCATAGTGGCAGTTCCATCGCTTGTTTGTTCTTATAGGCGGGGGGAGGGGACGTCCCCCCCTCTTGCCGCCATCCGGTGCTTCTCCAGGCTCTCCCGTGCCATCTGGGGCTCGGAGAACGATTTGGAGATGACTGGTGACCAGATGGTCATCAGTCATCTCTATGACCGTCGGAGGCACGACGTTATGACATCACGCCGTGTTCCCGTATGTTAACCAAGCCGTGATCTCGGCTGTCAGCATGAGATTGGTGATTTTTTTGGACCAATATCATGCTTTCCAGCCTGGAGGAGAGATGACCCCGCATCTCTCCATAAAGAGGACCTGTCACACACATTCCTATTACAAGGGATGTTTACATTCCTTGTAATAGGAATAAAAGTGATCCAAAAAAAATAAAAAAAATAAAAAAAGAGTAAGAAATACAAAAAAGTAAAAAAACAAAATAAAAAAAAAAGCAAAAATACGAAAAAACGCCCATGTCCCGGGTAGCTCGCGCTCAGAAGTGAACACACACGTAAGTCCCGCCCACATATGTAAACGCCGTTCAAACCACACATGTGAGTTATTGCTGCGTGCGTTAGAACGAGTGCAACAATTCTAGCACTAGACCTCCTCTGTAATGCCAAAATGGTAACCTGTAAAAAAAATTAAAGCATCACCTAGGGAGATTTTTAATTACTGAAGTTTGGTGTCATGCCATGTGTGTGCGCAATTTTAAAGCGTGACGTGTTAGGTATCTATTTACTCAGCATAACAACATCTTTCACATTATACCAAAAAATTGGCCGTAACTTTACTGTTTTGTAATATTTTTAGCAAACAAAAGGTGTTTGAAAATTTATTGCGCAAATACCGAGTGAGATAAAAATTTCCAATGACCGCCATCTTATTCCCTAGGGTGTCTGCTCCAAAAACATATATAATGTTTGGTGTTTTGAAGTAAATTTATAGCCATAAATTTATGATTTTTACATGAAGGAGAGAAGTGCCAGAATAGGCCCAGTGCTGAAGTGGGTAAAATATCCTTTTTTTTTTTTTTTAAACTCGGTCTTTTGTATTTATCGAAAAAAAATAAAAATAAAACACAAAGGTGATCAAATAGCACCAAAAGCAAGCTCTATTTGTGTGCCAACAAATAAAAAATTTTCATTGGGTTACAGTGTTGTATGAGCGCGCAATTGTCATTAAAAGTGCATCAGCGCTGAAATGTGAAACTTGGTCTGGGCAGTGTGCAAGTGGTTAATATAAGGCTACATGCACACGGACGTTTTTCAAGCCGCTTGTTTGAGCGTTTTTTGCAGCTTAAAAACATCTCTCCATGTTAGCCGATGGCCTCATGGCCACCATGGCGTTTTTGAGCTGTAAATGGCATAGGCGTTTTTAGGCCCCATGTAGACGGGACGCTGGTGCAAAGTGTTCAGAACTAAGGTTGAAAGTGGCGTTTAGAAAGGCGCGCGCTTTGTGGCGTTTGCATGCCGTGTTTTACCACATTTGCGTGTATATGATAAGGAGCCGCCCTAAGCTCCAAAAACAGTATTGTTTACGATTTTAGCTATTTAGTGAGACCAGAGTGATATCAGTAGCTGAGAGCAGCAGTGTAGTTGTATTTAGCGTGTCTCTTGCCACAAGTTGTGGATTGTCCACTTGCCACGTCAGCTGCCCCAAGTTGTGGATTGTCCACAATGCAATGGAAGCAATTTCTTTTATATATATATATATATATATATATATATATATATATATATATATATATATTATGGTTTTTCCTCATTTGCCATAAATTTGGAGTTTATCAATGTAAAAAAAATAGGTCACCTTTAAAAACGCTTCTAAACTAAAATGCAGCTAAACGCCGGTACCGCGTCTGAAACGTGGAAATCTTTGGCGTCTGAAGGCATTTTGAGGGTTTGTGAAAAACGATTTTAAACGCAACTGCAGATTTTTTTTGCCAGGCCAAAAACAGTGTTTTGGATGTAATAGAATTCAATGGACCCGCATCCAAAACGCAAGTACCGCAATTTTTCAGCGTTTTTTTGTTTTACCTGTTTATAGCTGGTTGTTAAAGGAAATGTAAAAAAATAAAAAAACGGTTAAAAAAATAAATAAATAAATTAATAAAAAAACAGCGTGGGGTCCCCCCCCCCCCAGGTCCATACCAGGCCCTTGGGTCTAGTATGGATTCAAAGGGGACCCCCCAAAAAATGAAAAAAAAACTGGCATGGGGGTCCCCCCAGAATCCATACCAGGCCCTTCAGGTCTGGCATGTATTTTAAGGGGAACCCCGCGCCAAAAACAAAAAAAAATTGCGTGGGGTCCCCTAAAAATACACACCAGACCCTTTATCCGAGCACTCAACCTGGCAGGCCTCAGGGGAAAAGGGGGGGACGAGAGAGCGGCCCCCCTCCCTCCTGAACCGTACCAGGCCGCGTGCCCTCAACATGGGGGGTTTGGTGCATCAGTGATATATCAGTGATTGGAAAGGTGAAAAATTACAATGAAAAAACACAAAACAAAAACACAAAAATAGACAAGCGATGATAATGAATATTTGTTGGAGTGGGTGGGTTAATGGTGAATGGGTGGGGGAGATTGGGATGAGGTGAGCATGGAAGCTGCATGTAAGGTGATGGGGGAAAGTGATGGGGAACATGTGTGAAACAAGGGTGTGTGTAATGTGATATATAGTGAGAAGAGAAAAAAGGAAAGAAAAATTGGGGAATTGTTCAAGGTGGTGGAAAAAGCAAGCATTTTGATACTCATATATATGTCTTGATTTTGTTCTCTTGGGGTGATTATTCAGCAATTCTTCATGGTTACAGTTAGTTCCCTTTTGGGATTGTGTTCATCAATTGTGTTATCCTAGACCTATTTTCTATACCCATCCATGTCTCATTTAAAGTCCCACGAGCCCGCATTTCCCTTTTTTCATATGTACCAGGGATGGAGGCATGGGTAAGGTTATTATGGGTTCCACAAGCTGCTCTCATTGTCACTATTATAATTATTATTATTAAAATTGTTGGCCATTTGCGCAGGTTTGTCATGTTTAAACAAATTCCCATACATATACCTTCAATGGTCAGTCCTGTTGGCTGCTGGAGGAGGTACCGAATTTGCAGCTGGAGCTATACACCGATGTGGCAGATTCCTGTGATTTCGATGCCTTTTTCAAGGGGGAGTGGTCTGCCGAGTGTTGGCCGGCCTCATGGGCCCGCATGGATGTATTGCACAATCTCACCCTGCTGGAGCTTTTTCCGATTGTTGTTGCCATTGAGCTGTGGGGGTGAGAGGTAGCGCAATCGCCAGGTGGTTTTCTGGTCAGATAATATGAGTGTGGTTCAGGTGGTCAAACAGTCTGCTAAATCCCCTCCAGTCGTATCATTGCTGCGCTTTTTGGTTCTCAGATGCTTGCAGTTTAACATATGTTTTAGAGCTAGGCACGTTCCTGGGACTGCTAACGATATTGCTGATGCTCTCTCTCATTTTCAGCTCAATTGCTTTCGCTCCCTGGCCCGTTTGGCATCCCCGGAGGGCCTTCCCTGTATGGCCTACTTGTGGAACCTCGTTTCCGATGCTTGCTAGACCTTCTACGGGCGTCGCTGTCTCCGCGGACGTGAGTATCGTACTGCCAGGTGTGGAATGAATGGGTTCAAGTGTCGTGCTGTGAGTTTTTAATTACGTCCCACCATGACAGACGCCTGGCTTTGTTTTCCTATCTTATGTATTTGCTACAGAAATGTTCGTCGGGCTCTACAGTTTTGTCGTACATGTCCGCCTTGTCCTTTTGGTTCCCGGTCCTTGGTTGGGAAGACATCACATTCCCCCTATTCTCGACACCTGGTTTCCCTCCAATTCCTCTCCGGTATCCTTTCTCCATTGCCGTCTGTGTGCTCCTCTACTTTTGAGACCCTGCTGTTTCGGGTGGCCTTCTCCTGGGCGTTTTTGGTGCCTTTCGCATCGGCAAATTGGTTTCAAAGTCCACATCCTTGGCGGGCAGTGTTCGGACGGAGGATGTAACCGTCTCTGAGCGCTGTGTCAGTTTTGCTGCGTACCTCTAAAACTGATAGCTTTGGCAGGGGAAGGCGGATCGTTTTGTACCCTTGCGGGGGCCCCTTTTGCCCTGTTTCATTGGCCTCGCCCTTCCTGCCTGCACGCCCCTCGTCCACCACCTTCTTCGTCCACGCCGATTCCTCCTACCTGAGCAGGTTCCAATTTCTGTGGGTTTTTCGTTGTTGCCTCAACAAATTAGGCCTCCCATCGCGTGACTTTTTTACCCACTCTTTTCGCATTGGCGCTGCTACCGCGGCTTCTGGCATGGTTATCTCCGATACAGAGCTCCAGCATTTGGGTAGGTGTGAATCGCCTTGTTTTTCTTTGTACATCCGCCCACACCTGTTTTAATTTTCAGGCTTTTCCCCGGCTTTGATCTGGATCAGAGATTCCTTAATTTACTGGGCCGCTCGTCGGTCGGAAGTTCGGAGCTATGGGAAGAATTTGGGTTTCACCTATGACAGCGCCAGGATCCATTGGCTTGGGCTCCGTGGTTTACGCTGGCCTCAGGGTTTCCCAGAGTGCTTAAGTCTTCATTCTCATGTTTCCGGCCCCATTATCTTGATTCTTCACGCTGGAGGGAATGACGTGCTTTACACGCGTTCCGTGGACCTTATCTCGGCTATCAAATGAGACATCGCTCATTGTTATGTGGTCTTTACCAAATTAGTTCTCATCTGGTCCGAGATCGTACCTTGCTTGCTTTTAGGGTTGCCATCCTCCCGCAGCATTTTTTACTGGCAAAACATGGAAAATTTACTGGCGGAGCACAATTTTTACTGCCAACCTGAGAAATTACAGAATTCCTACTGAAAACTAGCACAGTGAATATTTGAACAGTATAAACATGATATGGAAACACTGACAATACCTATAACAAAGTAGTTTGCTTGATTTACACTTAAAAAGTCAACACAGCATGAAATTATCAGCACCTGATATTTACTGGCAGTTGTAAAAAAAAATCAAAGATTTTTACAAACTGTCAGTAAATTTACTGGCGGTTGGCAACCCTGTGGACCCAGGAAATCCCTGGCCCCCGCTTGGAACGTTTTCATCAAAAGGTTAACGCCCAGGTCGCCAAGTTTGTTTGGCAAATCGGGGGGTTAGTAATCCGGCACAAGGATTTGGAAGGTGCTAATGGTGATCTGCTGAGATTGGATGGCGTTCACCTTAATGCTATTGGCCTGGACATTTTCAACCTTGGCCTTCAGCGTGGTGTGGAACAAGCGCTGGCTGCAGTGGGAAGCCCATCAATTAAATACTGACGTGCGGGTGGCGGTTTCTTGACCTTGCCAGCATTAAAAGTTGTTGTAACGAGCTATGCCCTTTATTGAAAATTAGAAGTAGGCTGTCTGTCCAGCACATTTGATAATTCAAATAGTTAATGTAAAAGCGTGCTCACAGTACAACTGTGACTGGCACTGGTTAAAAGTGTTTACATGTTCTGTGTTGGAATTTAAATAAAGCTATGGCTTTGTCCTTTCCAACCTAATGATTATAAGCATGTTTTCTTATATGGGGTGAGGGTTTATCCCAACTAGTCTACAGTCAGTTCGTGCCTGGGCCCATTGTGCCTAAGCAGTCATGAAGGCCTCTTGAGCCCCTATAGGGAAAGAGAGCCCTGACTGATGGGGGCATGGTCAGGTGCTGGGCGTAGGCAGTGGGTGAGTGGTCACCCAAGATTGGTTAAAGTTATGGGGGATGGGCTGGGCCTCATTAAAAGTATTGGCCCAGGGAATTCTGGGTCTTTTGAAAAATGTGGCTGGAAGAGCTGCCCACCCTCCCGCCCCTTTTTTTTTGTTGTTGGTATGTCACAGCTTGCTGCGGTTTCATGACCTTGCCAGCATTAAAAGTTGCTGTAACGGGCTATGCCCTTGATTGGAAATTGGAAGTAGGCTGTCTGCCCAGCACTTATGGTAAGGACAGGCCCCCTTTTGGAATTTAAATAGTTAATGTAATAGCATGCTCACAGTTAGGGATGAGCCGAACACCCCCCGGTTCGGATCGCACCAGAACCTGCAAACGGACTGAAAGTTCGCGCAAACTTTATAACCCCATTAAATAGAATGGACTCGAACGTTCAAAATCAAAAGTGCTAATTATAACGGCTAATATGCAAGTTATTGTCCTAAAAAGGGTTTCGGGTCCTGCCCTAGGGGACATGTATCAATGCAAAAAGAAGTTTTAAAAAAAACGTCAGTTTTTTCGGGAGCAGTGATTTTAATGATGCTTAAAGTGAAAAAAAAAAAAGGGAAATATTCCTTTAAATATCGCACCTGGGGGGTGTCTAAAGTATGCCTGTGAAGTGGCACGTGTTTCCCGTGTTTGGAACTGTCCCTGCACAAAATGACATTTCTAAAAGGAAAAAAAGTCATTTAAAACTGCTTGCGGCTTTAATGTAACGTCTGGTCCCGGCAATATGGATGAAAATCATTGAGAAAAATGGCATGGGTACCCCCCCCCCCCCAGCCCACTACCAGCCCCTTTGGGTTTTGTATGGATATTAAGGGGAACCCTGCACCCAAATTAAAAAAAGGCCCTATATACTCTGAACAGCAGTATACAGGCGGTGCAAACAAGACAGGGACTGTAGGTTTGTTCTTAAGTAGAATCTGTTTGTAATTTGGAACAGATACATTTTTTAAATGTAGCTCCAGGAAAAAAATCTATTTTTAAGCTTTTTGGAAAACATAGGGAAGGGTTATCACCCCTGTAACATTTGTTTTGCTGTCTGTGCACCTGTTCAGAACATTTCACCTCACTTTCCATCCCAATGACAAATGTTTTTAGAAATGTTTTTTTTTTTATTGAAACAAGGATTGGTGATAAAGCATCAGTGGATAGGAGACAACTTTTTCCCATATTAACTCTTACAGGAGAGAATTTCCCTTCCTAGGGGTAGATTTCCTCTCACTTCCTGTTGTCTCCTTCCGTTTGCAAGTAGGAGTCGTTCGTAAGTTGGATGTTTGAAAGTAGGGGCCTGCCCTATATAATCTGCAGAAATTTGGCCCTTAGGTGTTGGTGTTGCCACAACACTGTAAGCCCTCACAGTTACTCTTGGTGGGTGCTGGAACGCCCTGCTGTGAACTATTATATCAGGAATTGTAATAACATGCCATTGTTGAACAGTGGTGGGAAAAATTGGGCCTTTGGTGGTGGTGCTAGTGCCACAACACTGTAAGTCCTCACAGTTACTATTGGTGGGTGCAGGAATGGGCCCAGCTGTGAAATATTAGATCAGGAATTGTAATTACATGCCCCTGTTGAACAGGGGCAGAAAATTGGGCCTTTGGTGGTGGTGGTGGTGTTGCCACAACACTGTAAGCCTTCAAAGTTACTCTTAGTGGGTGCAGGAATGGGCTCTGCTGTGAATTATTAGATCAAGAATTGTAATTACATGCCCCTGTTGAACAGGGGCAGAAAAATTGGGCCTTTGGTGGTGTGGTGGTGGTGGTGTTGCCACAACACTGTAAGCCCTCACAGTTACTCTTGGTGGGCGCAGGAATGGGCCTTGCTGTGAATTATTAAATCAAGAATTGTAATTACATGCCCCTGTTGAACAGGGGCAGAAAAATTGGGCCTTAGGCACTGGTAGACTGAAGGGAGGTGTAGAATTGGCGCTAATTACAATTCATGGACTTCCTTGCTCTAGAGTGCAAGTGAATATTTTGTATATAAATAGATACATAAATACCCCTATATTATACTAGTGTCATTGGTGCCATAGTGTAACTCCTAAATGCTTCACTAATATATATGAATATGTGATAAATATAGATTAATGCGGATATAAATAATGATGAGCATAAAATAATATATATATAAAATACAACAATGAAATGAATAAAATATTGTGAACAATTAAAGGTGATAACAGTGTAAAAAATTAAACCAATGTATAAAACCGTGATAGTAATAAATTAATGATGCATGCAAAAATGTCCTGCGACTATGCGATAAAGTGCAAAAAAATAAAATACAATTTAATTAAAAAAAAATGCAGAATTGTGCAAATTGATGTGATTGTCCAATGATTTGATGCTAGATGCCCAGCAACTTTGCTAGGCAAAAAATCTTGCGACTATGCAGAAAAGTGCAAATGCAACCTCATGCGATTTGGTTGAGCGACTATGCAATAAGGTGCAAATGCAACCTCATGCGATTCGATTGAGCAATATGAATGAAACCTCATGCGATTTGGTTGAGCGACTATGCAATAAGGTGCAAATGCAACCTGATGCGATTGAGCAATATTATTGTCCAATGATTTTGTAGTTTTTTTCAGATGCTAGGTGCCCAGTGCCTGGTGATGTGACCTTTTTTAATCTTCAAGTCTGGTGCCCACAGCAGAACGTGCTCCAATAAAGGCCGCACTCACCAGATGTTCACCCCCTCTTGGGGTGAAAAACGTTCACAGTGTATGCCACTGTGCAGCACTCTGGCGGTGTCTTGTCTCCCTGGTCCTTTTGTGGTAATCCCAGTGTTATCTCAGAGTAATAGGGAAAAGGAAGGAATCCCAAATAGTGTAATTCCGTAATAAAAAACACTTTTATTGAACTTATAGCAATATTACTCACATTTAAGCTGTATCAAACAGGCATGTAAGAGACAAATGCTGACAAATCCTGGAAGTGTTTGTGACATTCAGCTTGTGCACTCAACTGGTGCCACAACACTGCAACCCCTCACAGATACTGTACTTGGAGGGCAGCAATGAGCCCTGCTGCAAAGTATTGCATCAAAAATTGTAATTACATGCCCCTGTTAAACAGGGGCTGAAAAATTGGGCCTTAGGCACTGGTGCTGGTGCCACAACACTTCAACCCCTCACAGATACTGTAGTTGGAGCGCAGCAATGAGCCCTGCTGCAAAGCATTGCATCAAAAATTGTAAATACACGCCCCTGTTAAACAGGGGCTGAAAAATTGGGCCTTAGCCACTGGTGGCGGTGCCCAAAACCAAAAATGTTCTTTCAAGCTATCAGCATGATCATTGAGGAGGAAGAGGATAGTCACTCAGCATAACAGGATAGTCACTCAGCATCAGCATAGGCAGTCTTGAAGGGATCTGACATTTCAAAAAAAATTACTCGGTTACATCAGCATCGGGTGCTTGGTAGCTGGGGGTGATCCAAGACTGATTCATTTTATGAAGGTCAGTCGATCGACGGAGTCGGTGGACAGGCGCACCCTGTGATCGGTTACAAAGCCTCCAGCAGCACTGAATGTTCCGAAAGAACGCTGGATGCAGGACAGGCCAGCACCTCAATTGCATACTGTGCAAGCTCTGGCCAGTGATCCATCCTCAAGACCCAGTAACCCAGAGGATTTTCGGTGGGAAAGGTGTCCAAGTCTGATCTTGCCCCTAGGTATTCCTGCACCATGTAAATCAGACGCTGGCGATGGTTGCTGGAACCGATCATACCTTGGGGCTGCGGACTAAAAAATTGTCTGAACGCATCGGTCAGATGGCCACCTTCTCCACTGCTCCTTCTTTAACTGACCGAAGCCTCAGCAACACGTTATCTAGAACCAGGATTTTGTAACCTCCCAGTCTCTGGGAACGCGTTGCACAGACCTTTTTGCAAGGCCTCTCGAAGATGCTTCATCCTCTGCGACGGCAAGATAAGGTCTGCAACCTTACCCTTGTAACATGGATCAAGGAGGGTTGCCAGCCAGTAATGATCCCTCTCCTTGATCGCATGAATACGAGGATCCTTCCGCAGGCTTTGCAGGATCAGGTAGGCCATGCAGCGTAGGTTTGCTGAAGCATTTGGTGCGGAGTTCTCTGGGTCACTGAGGATGACATGATCTACAGCCACCTCCTCCCAGCCACGTACAAGTCCATGGGTGTCTTGGGACTGTAATTGATCCCTTGAAGAATGATGCTGGATCTTCTCCTCCTCCTCCTCCTCCTCCACACTGTCTGGATAAAGGGGACCTTGAGAGGTAAGGAAGTCCTCCTCTTCCTGCCTCTGTTCTGCCTCAAGTGCCCTGTCCATTATTCCACGCAGCGTGTGCTCCAACAGGTGGACAAGAGGGACAGTGTCACTGATGCATGCACTGTCACTGCTCACCATCCTCGTGGCCTCCTCAAAAGGTGCCAGGACAGTGCATGCATCCCTGATCATGGCCCACTGGCGTGGGGAAAAAAAATCCAAGCTCCCCTTAATCTGTCCTGGTGCCATATTGCAACAGATCCTCATTGATGGCCCTCTGATGCATGTGCAGCCGCTGCAGCATGGCCAACGTAGAGTTCCACCTGGTGGGCATGTCACAGATTAGGCGGTTCTTAAGCAGGTTGTAATCCTTTTGCAGCTCAGCCAGCCGAGCACTGGCATTATATGACCGGTGGAAATGCCCACAGAGTTTCCTGGCCTGCTTCAGGACCTCCTGTAAGCCCGGGTACCTATCAAAAAACCGCTGCACCACCAAGTTAAGGACGTGAGCCAAACAGGGCACATGGGTCAGGTGTCCCTGTCGGAGGGCGGAGAGGAGGTTGGTGCCATTGTCGCAAACCACCATTCCTGGCTTAACCTGGCGTGGCGTCAACCAGCTCTGAGCCTGCCCCTGCAGAGCTGACAGAATCTCTGCCCCAGTGTGACTCCTGTCCCCCAAGCACACCAGCTCAAGCACCGCATGACATCTCTTTGCCTGCGTACTTGCATAGCCCCTTGAACGCCTACGGAGCACCGCTGGTTCCGAGGACAAAGCACAGGAAGAGGCCATGGAGGAAGAAGGAATTAGAAAATGTCGCGCACAGACATGTGAAAAGAGTAAAACACTGATGAGAGTTCCTCTAAAAAAGTGAAAAATATATATGAGTGAAGGTGAATAAATTAATATGTATATAAACACCAAAAAATAAATAAGCAAAACAGGGACTCAACCCCTACTCAAAATACTAAAATAGTGATCAACTTAATATGTGATATTAAAATGAAACATATAAGGCACAATACTGTTGTCAAGTATTACTGCAATAGTGCTCTAAATATTGAAAAGACAGAAGAGGGAATAGTCTATTCCTTGATAGTTCAAATGAGGTCCAATATAGAAAACAGTTCCAATGCGACAAACAGTTGCTTCAGATGAAAAAACAGGGGGATGTGAGGAGATGTTTGGAAAAAGATAGAGCCCAAGATGAATCCACAGAAAGCATAGGAGAACTGCATCCACCACGGTGTGTAGGGAATCAAGATGGGTACCTTACCACAAAAGGTGGACCTCCACTGTGGCAAGGTCAGAAGAGCCTGCAGATATCACCCTTTGCGGGGTATTGGTACTGATCCTGGGGGTGTCATGACTCCGGAGTCATTATATTCCCTCTGCCTCTCGTTGTACTGTTTCTTCCACTGGTGGCTGGTATAATCCAATCATTTAAAAAGAACCAACAGACAGACACACTCTTCTCATTCAGTGTGTCTGTCTGTTGGTTCTTTTTAAATGATTTAAACTATCAATAGCATTATTGCAGTAATACTTGACAACAGTACTGTGCCTTATATGTTTCATTTTAATATCACATATTAAGTTGATCACTATTTTAGTATTCTGAGTAGGGGTTGAGTCCCTGTTTTGCTTATTTATTTTTTGGTGTTTATATACATATTAATTTATTCACCTTCACTCATATATATTTTTCACTTTTTTAGAGGAACTCTAAATGAAAATATTGTGCTTATTAGCAGCTAGGCTGCGACATAAAAAATATGTGAAACCATATCAAGTAAATAGGAATTAGAAAATGTCGCGCACAGACATGTGAAAAGAGTAAAACTCTTTTCACATGTCTGTGCGCGACATTTTCTAATTCCTATTTACTTGATATGGTTTCACATATTTTTTATGTCGCAGCCTAGCTGCTAATAAGCACAATATTTTCATCTGTTCACATTAGCGCAGTATTACCTTTTATTATTGATCATGGAGGAAGAAGAAGAGGAGGGGGTGGAGGAGAGAGGTGTGTCAGAATCACCAGTAGTAGCATTTTGGAGGCATGGTGGCGGAACAACCTCCAACACTATTGCACCTTGTCCTGCATCCTTCCCAGCTGCCAGCAGAGTCACCCAATGCGCCGAAAGATAGGTAACGTCCCTTTTCATGCCTGCTGGACCATGAGTCAGTGGTAATATGCACCTTGCCACTGACCGCCCTGTCCAGCGAGGCCAAGACATTGCCTTCCACATGCCGGTAGAGAGCCGGAATCGCCTTCCGTGAGAAAAAGTGGTGTTTGGGAACCTGCCACTGAGGAACCGCACATTCCACAAACTCACGGAAGGGGGCAGAGTCTACCAACTGAAAAGGCAGCAGTTGAAGTGCTAGCAATTTAGACAAGCTAGCATTCAACCGCTGGGCAAGTGAATGGCTGGGAGCGATGCAGCGGCTGGGGCAAGGAAATTTGCCTGGTACAATCGGACGTCGGTGTACCGATAGCAGATTGCCCACAAGTACTTGGCTGTGACACACCTAATTCTACACCTTCATTCCTCTCAGTGCAGGTTTCAGAGAGGACTGAAGGTATAGTTGGGTTGGAGATCCCAGCTGATGAGGAGCAAGGAGAGGTCCGCTTTGTTCTTTGGTGTGGGTCTTTTAGGTACGCTTGCCAACGGACTGCATGGCAGGTCGACATATGTCTGGTCAAGCATGTGGTGCCCAAGCGGCTGATGTTTTGGCCACGCGAGATACGCTTTAGACATATGTTGCAAATGGCAACAGTGCAATTTGCTGCACACGTCTGAAAAAAGGCCCACACCAAAGAACTTTTGGAATAACGCACAGAGACAACAGCGCCCTGCACATGCGGAGCTCTGCGGAGTGATGTAGTCGGTGTGCTGCCCTTAAGCTGGCCCCTGGAGGGCATCCTGCCTCATTGGAGATGTGCCTCCTCCTCCTTCTCCTCTCTCCTATCAGAAACCCACGTGGAGTCAGTGACCTCATCATCCCCTCCCTCCTCATCACTGGAGCAAATCTGGCAGTATGCTACAGCTGGGGGAACATGACTGCCAGATAGCTGTCCTTGTTGGGCACCCCCTCTCTCTGGGCTCACATTACTACCCCCTCTCTCTGGGCTCACATTACTGCCTTCCTCCAGCTGGGTTCCATCATCGGAGCCTTCAAAACGCTGGGCATCCTCCTGGAGCATGTACCCAACACTGTGGTCAAACAGTTCGGGGGACTCCTCAGGAGGACATGGTGGGGCTAGGGAAGGAGTGACTGATGCCATTGAGCCAAGGGAAGAGGTCGCTTTGGCAGCTGCTTTGCCAGACAAAGTATCCTGAGCCTGGGTGAGAGAGGATGAGGAGGAGGAGGAGGACGGCTTGGCCATCCACTCTACCAAGTCTTGGGCATGTTGAGGCTCAACATGGCCAGCTGCCGAAAAGAAGGACAAGCATGTCCCACGGCCACATGCTGATGAGTATGCACCGTGTCCACGACCAGCACTGTTGCCTCTAGACACAGAGCCTGCTTGCCCTGTTTTATTGCCTCGTGACTGTCTTCCTCTCCTTGTTTGTCTTCCAGACATACTAATGGCCTGCAGTGAGATGTAGCTGCACAAATGTGGGATGTATATATATATATATATATATATATATAATCTGTACTAATAATGCAGCTATCAGAATCAACTGCCTGCTGTGGTATTAGTATAGGAAAAGCAGCAATTGTCTTCAGTTAGTTTTAGGTGAAAACTGTGCAGAGGACACAGTAGTACACTAACTGAAAATACTTGCAGCTCTCTGCCTGTGGTTTTATTATGAGAACACCACTATAAATAGTCACTAACTGTATTCAGGTAAGCTTTAGGTGAACGCTATGCAAAGCACACACAACACTAAGTGAAACACTGACTGCAGCTAGCACAATCACCTGCCTGCCTGTCACAGTATAGAGAATAACAGGAACGGATCTAGCTAAACTGAATACAGTGTATAAATATATATACACACACAACTATACACACAACACCTAGGATGCATATATATCCTCTACACGCTGTAACTGCAGCTAACTGACTCGCCTGCCTGCTCTTTCTTATTCAATATAAATGACACTGTCTCTCTCTGATATCTCTCTCTTTTAACAACTCCAACACACTACACAAGGCCGCCAAGCCGGCAGCCTTATATAGTGCGGGGCGTGTACTAAACCCCCTGAGCCATAATTGGCCAAAGCCACCCTGGCTCTAAACGGCTCTCCGTTTTTTCCGCGCTGTGATTGGCCAAGCATGCGGGTCATAGTGCATGCTTGGCCAATCAGCCAGCAATGCACTGCGATGCCGCAGTGAATTATGGGCCGTGACGCGCCACTCGAATTTGGCGCGAACGGCCCATAATGTTCGCAATTCGGCAAACAACCAAACAGCCGATGTTCGAGTCGAACATGGGTTTGACTCGAACACGAAGCTCATCCCTACTTACAGTACAACTGTGACTGGCACTGGTTAACCACTTAACGACCGCCCACTGTAAATATACGTCAGCAGAATGGCACCGACAGGCAGAATCACGTATATGTACGTGATTGCCTTTGTATAGTTGGGGGGTCCGATCGGACCCCCCTTCTTTACAGTGAGGGGTCGTTTTACCTTCGGGAGCGATCCGGCATGAGGGGACGGCCGTTCGATTCCGGCCACCCCCTCTCGAGAGCTTCCCCTGCCTGCCAGGAAGGAGGAAGTGATGTCATCTCTCCTGGGGCGCTCACATATACCGAGCGCCGTACAGGAGAAGATGCCAGGTTAGTACACAGAACAGCACACTGACACCAGGACACATAGGCACATAAATAGCCCCCCCAGGCCCCCCCAGACACCCCCAGATCACCCCCCAGCCCCCCCAGCCCCCAGTCACAGTGTCACTGATTGCAGTGACCATTTATTTAGTGATCACTGCAATCAGTGACATTTGTGACTGTAAAAGTGTCAGTACATTTAGTTTTAGGTCCAGTGTAGCCCCCTAACCCCCCCTAATAAAGGTTTAACCCCCTGATCGCCCCCCAGGTAACCCTTTCACCCCCTATCACCACTGTCACTAAGCAATCATTTTTCTGATCGATGTCTTAGCGTCGGCGATGCTGATCGGTAGCCAGTAATTTTTTTTAGGTTCGCCGCAGGTTTTTATAGCGTCGGGTACCCCCATATATTACCTAATAAAGGTGTAACCCCCTTGATCACCCCCCAGGTAACCCTTTCACCCCCTAGTACCGCCGTCACTATGCGATCATTTTTCTGATCGATGTCTTAGCGTCGGTGATGCTGATCGGTAGCCAGTAATTTTTTTTAGGTTCGCCGCAGGTTTTTATAGCGTCAGGTACCCCCATATATTATCTAATAAAGGTTTAACCCCCTGATCGCCCCCCAGGTAACCCTTTCACCCCCTAGCACCACTGTCGCTAAGCAATCGTTTTTATGATCGTTGTCTTAGTGTCGGTGATGCCGATAGGTAGCCAGTAATTTTTTTTTAGGTTCGCCGTCAGGTTTTTATATAGCGTCAGGTACCCCCATATATTACCTAATAAAGGTTTTAACCCCCTAATTGCCCCTAGTTAACCCTTTCACCAGTGATCATCATATAAGTGTTACGGGTGACGCTGGTTAGTTAGTTTGCTTTTTATAGTGTCAGGGCACCCGCCGTATATAACCCAATAAAGGTTTAACCCCCTGATCGCCCAGCGGGTGATATCAGTTAGGTTTTAGCGTCAGAGAGGGTCTGCGTCACACCCCAGGCAGCGTCAGGTTAGTGCCAGTAGCGCTAACACCCACACGTGAAGCATACACCCCCCTTAGTGGTATAGTATCTGATCAGCTCAATATCTGATCTGATCAGATCTATACTAGCGTCCCCAGCAGTTTAGGGTTCCCAAAAACGCAGTGTTAGCGGGATCAGCCCAGATACCTGCTAGCACCTGCGTTTTGCCCCTCCGTCCAGCCCAGGCCACCGAAGTGCAGTATCGATCGATCACTGTCACTTGCAAAACACAACACACATAACTGCAGCGTTCGCAGAGACAGGCCTGATCCCTGCGACTCCAGTGCTGTAGGAGGTAATTTCACCACCACAGTTAAAAAAAAAAAAGCATATATGCCGAAGCATTGGGGCAGCAGGAGCGGAGGAGCGATTTTGCTCCTAATGCCGCGTATATACGGTCGAAATTCCAACGGAGGCTTGCCCGTGGAAAAGTCTGACCATATGTATGCGGCATAACTTTTGCGAGAAGATGCCCCCATGCTTCGGCATATATAAATGGTGCATGTATGCCCATCATTAGAAGTGGGTGGATGAAGGGCGGTATTCTAATGGTGGGCATACCCACCGATCAATCTTTTTTTTTCGTTCAGCCAACAGGCTGCATGAAAAAAAAGATTACAATACATGTCCAACAAGGACCAGCAACGTACTGGTATGTTGCTGGACTTTGAATGTTTATACCAGAATGATGCCTGCGGGTTTAGGTATCATCTTGGTATCATTCTTTTCAGCCAGCGGCCGGCTTTCATGTAAAAGCAATCCTAGTGGCTAATTAGCCTCTGGACTGCTTTTACAAGCAGTGGGAGGGAATGTCCCCCCCCGGATATAAAAAGCGCCATTGGGAAATTGGGAAAGCATTTTATCACACCGATCTTGGTGTGGTCAGATGCTTTGAGGGCAGAGGAAAGATCTAGGGTCCAATAGACCCCAGTTTTTTCAAAAAAGAGTACCTGTCATTACCTATTGCTATCATAGGGGATATTTACATTCCCTGAGATAACAATAAAAGTGATAAAAATAAATAAATATGGAAGCAACAGTTTAAAAATAAAATAAAAAAGCAAAATTAATAATAAAAAAAAAAAAAAAGCACCCCTGTCCTGCCCTGCTCTTGCCCAATGGCGAACGCAAGCGTCGGTCTGGCGTCATATGTAAACAGCAATTGCACCATGCAATGTGAGGTATCACCGTGAAGGTCAGATCGAGGGCAGTAATTTTAGCAGTAGACCTCCTCTGTAAATCTAACGGGGTAACCTGTAAATGCTTTTAAAGGCTTTTAAAAATGTATGTAGTTTGTCGCCAATGCGCGTTTGTGCGAAATTTTAAAGCATGTCGTTTTTGGTATCTATGTACTCGGCCTAAGATCATCTTTTTTATTTCATCAAACATTTGGGCAATATAGTGTGTTTTAGTGCATTAAAATTAAAAAAAGTGTATTTTTTCCCAAAAAAATGCGTTTGAAAAATCGCTGCGCAAATACTGTGTAGAAAAAAAAAAATGCAACACCCACCATTTTATTCTGTAGGGCCTTTGCTTTAAAAATATATATAATGTTTGGGGGTTCAACATAATTTTCTTGCAAAAAAAAAATATGTTTTCATGTAAACAAAAAGTGTCAAAAAGGTCTTCAAGTGGTTAGAAGAGTGGATGTAAGCTTCCTAATGTTGTGTATAAAATGCCAGAACAGTTCAAAACCCCCCCCAAATGACCCCATTTTGGAAAGTAGACACCCCAAGCTATATACTGAGAGGCATGTCGAGTCCATGGAATATTTTATATGTTGACACAAGTTGCGGAAAAAATAATTTTTTTTTTTTTTTTTGCACAAAGTTGTCACTAAATGATATATTGCTCAAACATGCCATGGGCATATGTGGAATTACACCCCAAAATACATTCTGTTGCTTCTCCTGAGTACGGGGATACCACATGTGTGAGACTTTTTGGGAGCCTAGCCGCGTACGGGACCCCAAAAACCAAGCACCGCCTTCAGGCTTTCTAAGGGTGTCAATTTTTGATTTCACTTCTCACTGCCTATCACAGTTTCGGAGGCCATGGAATGCCCAGATGGCACAAAACCCCCCCAAATGACCCCATTTTGGAAAGTAGACACCCCAAGCTATTTGCTGAGAGGTATTGTGAGTATTTTGCAGATCTCGCTTTTTGTCACAAAGTTTTGAAAATTGAAAAAAAAAAGAAAAAAAAAAAAAAAAAAAAGTTCTTTCTTCATTTTCAAAAACAAATGAGAGCTGTAAAATACTCACCATGCCTCTCAGCAAACAGCTTGGGGTGTCTACTTTCCAAAATGGGGTCATTTGGGGGGGTTTTGTGCTATTTTGGCATTTTATGGCCTTCAAAACTGTGATAGGTAGTGAGGAGTGAAATCAAAAATTTGCGCCCTTAGAAATCCTGAAGGCGGTGCTTGGTTTCCGGGGTCCCGTACGTGGCTAGGCTCCTAAAAAGTCCCACACATGTGGTATCCCCGTACTCAGGAGAAGCAGCAGAATGTATTTTGGGGTGCAATTCCACATCTAACCATGGCATGTGTGAGCAATATATCATTTAGTGACAACTTTTTGTAATTTTTTTTTTTTTTTTTGTCATTATTCAATCACTTGGGACAAAAAAAAAAAAATATTCAATGGGCTCAACATGCCTCTCAGCAATTTCCTTGGGGTGTCTACTTTCTAAAATGGGGTCATTTGGGGGGGTTTTGTACTGCCCTGTCATTTTAGCACCTCAAGAAATGAGATAGGCAGTCATAAATTAAAAGCTGTGTAAATTCCAGAAAATGTACCCTAGTTTGTAAACGCTATAACTTTTGCGCAAACCGATAAATATACGCTTATTGACATTTTTTTTACTAAAGACATGTGGCTGAATACATTTTGGCCTAAATGTATGACTAAAATTGAGTTTATTCGATTTTTCTTATAACAAAAATTAGAAAATATCATTTTTTTTCAAAATTTTCGGTCTTTTTCCGTTTATATCGCAAAAAATAAAAATCGCAGAGGCAATCAAATACCATTAAAAGAAAGCTCTATTTGTGGGAAGAAAAGGACGCAAATTTCGTTTGGGTACAACATTGCATGTCCGCACAATTTACAGTTAAAGCAGCGCAGTGCAAAATTCAATATTCACCTCTGGTCCTTTAGCTACCAAATGGTCCGGGGCTTAAGTGGTTAAAAGTGTTCACATGTTCTGTGTTGGAATTT
Source organism: Rana muscosa (assembly GCA_029206835.1). Taxonomy (NCBI): domain Eukaryota; kingdom Metazoa; phylum Chordata; class Amphibia; order Anura; family Ranidae; genus Rana; species Rana muscosa. The sequence goes on along the minus strand of CM055117.1, from coordinate 540,634,841 downwards.
AAATAAAGCTGTGGCCTTGCCCTTTCCAACCTAATGGTTGTAAACGTGTTTCTTATATGGGGTGAGGGCAAGGGTGGGGGTTTTTCCCATTATGTCTAAAGTTGATATGTGCCTGGGCCCATTGCACCTCAGCAGTCATGCACACTTCTCAAGCGCCAGGATTCTCTGTACAAAATTGCTGCTTTATTGAGATGTACTGTATGTTGTATGTATCCTTAATGAGATTTCATCACTAATGCAGTTTTTCTTGTCATTTTATGCATGCCATCCTAAAACAGGAAGCCCTGAGTGGTGTCAGGTTAGGTGATATTGTTTGAAAGCTTAGTAACACCTTGATACATTGGTAAACACCTTTGAGCGATGTTTTCTTCTTTTCTAGAAAAGATAGCTTAACTCAATAATACAAGCTGCACAGTTGTTATTCCTTTGCTGTCTGAACTCAGAGTGTGAAATGCAGAAGCCATGTTGTAGTTACGCTGACATCACCTAAAAGAAATTTAATCTTTCACATATTTGCTTGGCCAGGCAACTTGCGAGTCAGAACCATGCCGACGGCTTTATTAATTTTGCACAGATGAGGCAGTTTAAGATTAGATAAATAAATGAAGCAAGCAGCTGCTGAACTGCCAATATTTACATCCATACACATGGTATTTTTTTTCTTTTTCCATTTTTGTTTTCTAATTGGTAGATAGAATCACATTTGATCCACTGTGTACCAGGCAGCAATCCACAGCCATTCCCCCTGCTACATTTCCCATCTACTATACAAATAGGCTCACATCTACAGTATATTTATTTAGATTTTGCTTTGATCTTATTTTTTAAAATAAATTAATATACCGTATATACTCGAGTATAAGCCGAGTTTTTCAGCCCTTTTTCAAGGGCTGAAAATACCCCTCTCGGCTTATACTCAAGTCAGTGTACCTTGGGCATCCATTTTGAAAAATTTGCGGCTTCCTCCTGGTCCCGTGCGGTTCCATGATAGGCGATTGACACTGTGTTCAGTGTTCCGCCTATCACGGCCATCTTCTCATCCTCGGACTTTCCCAGCAGACACTGTGTTTAGTGATCCGCCAATCACGGACCTTCTCTTGTTCGAGGATGAAAGAACGTCCGTGATTGGCGGATCACTAAACACAGTGTCTACTGGGAAAGTCCGAGGATGAGAAGATGGCATGGGACCAGGAGAAAGCCGCAAATTTTAAAAAATGGACGCCCGCAGCGCAGCCTGTTAAGAATTTCAGGTACGCTGCGATGGGCACAGTGAGGATATGGGCACAGTGAGGAGATGGGCACAGTGAGGAGATGGGCACAGTGAAGAGATGGGAACAGTGATGATGGGCACAGTGAGGAGATGGGCACAGTGAGGAGATGGGCACAGTGAGGAGATGGGCACAGTGAGGAGATGGGCACAGTGAGGAGATGGGCACAGTGAGGAGATGGGCACAGTGAGGAGATGGGAACAGTGAGGAGATCGGAACAGTGAGGAGATGGGCACAGTGTGGATATGGGCACAGTGTGGATATGGGAACAGTGAGGAGATGGGAACAGTGAGGAGATGGGAACAGTGAGGAGATGGGCACAGTGAGGTAATGGGCACAGTGAGGCATGCAAATGGGCACAGTGAAGCTGCAAATGGGCATTGTTGACCCTCTTTTCCACTTACAGTAGCTGCTGCATTCTTAACCTAGGCTTATACTCGAGTCAATACGTTTTCCCAGTTTTTTGTGGTAAAATTAGGTGCCTCGGCTTATACTCAGGTCGGCTTATACTCGAGTATATATGGTAAGTACAAAAAACAACATGCAGCAATCCACCAGAGATTCCAATTCCCCACCCCACAACCTTTTTACTGAAAAAACATGGAATTTTTTTTGACAGACTGCATTATTTACTGACAACCTAAAATATACCAGGAATTCCATTAGAAACTAGAAGATATTATGTTTAATCAATATGGATAACATATACAGTAAACATTAGCAATACCCATAACAAGTAATCTGCTTGGCTTTACAATGAAAAAGTGAAAACAGTACCTAATGTAGTGCTACCCCCACGAGGGACGCTCAAATATTCTGTACCTCACTGGTTGCCTTGACCTTGCAAGTCCTCCAGTACCTCTGACACTCTGGGTTCTGACATTTCTGCTATAAGCAAAATAATTCAAAGGCACATACACATATGCAAAGTAAACCAGTGTAGCGGGTTTTTGCTTTAAGGCCCAGAGACTACCATACCCAGGATGCATTTCCCCGCGCAAGGACTGCTGGGGCGGGGTATTTAACCAGGGGGCGAGCCGAAGAACTTTCTCTTTGGACACCGCCCGCCCAGCAAGTGGAACTCTGTGCTGAGTCTGCTGAGAATACAGGGCCTGAAGCCTAGGCCTGTATTATTCCAAAGAGCCTTCTGTACCCACTGAGGAGCCTGAGGGACATCGCATCCTGCTGCTTTTCTGCTACTACTAGGAGGACCGAAGACCTGGGTGTCGTGGAATCTGTGTACCAAGACATAGCAACGGAAGATACGGACACGGACTGTTCCGGTTGGGTGAGAGAACACTTGCTCATGAGAATAACACAGGATCTCTAGACCCAGTAACTGTTGTTTGGAACTAACGTTAGGGTTTGCAGTTGCACGCCGTAGGGACAGTGCATTGAATAACGCTAGCAGATTTGTTCTGGGTCACCAAGTTATCAAATTCCTTTATTCTTGTGGATTACAAATTGTTCCAGAAGTGCACCATTGTTTGCTCTGCATATGTCTATGTATACTGTTTTGCCTGCTTAACCATTATTTTCAGTAAAGTACCAGGGTTAAGTATATCAGTTGTTTGTGTCATTTACTGTGCAGGATTGTGATAGCTACACCATACTGTTGTGTGCTTTTAGTGTGGGATTGTGCTGCCAGGAGTCACAGGTCACACAATCCCATCATCCCCTACTATATGTGCCAAGGGAAGGTAGAGCCAATTGCCGGTGGTTGACAGTAAGTGCTACAGGGCCCGAAACAAATCATACCAGCGGCCCTCTTAGGTGGGGGTATCGCTACACCAGTTAGATTTGTTTACTGACTGAATTCAGTAACAGGAGTTTGTAACATACAATAGGTAAGACACAGTAAATAAGCAGGTGGCAAATCCAATTAAGGACTAAGCAACTAGAACACTTCAAACATATAAAGAGCAAGGTTTAGTCCTGAATGGAGTCTATGGCTACAGCAAAAGGGAGGAGGACTAGGCTTCTGTCAAACCCAGTGGCGGCTGGTGGTATATATTTTGAAGGGGGGTGGCAAACAATCCACCCGCCATCCATCTACTTGAGTGAGGTCCCACACAATATCAGCTCTCTATGGCAGCTGGCATCTCTCCCCGCCAGGTGCCTTTCTCACTGTGAATGCCGAAAGTGCAACGCTGCTGAACACGCCCCTCCCACGCCTCCTCCTGATGTCTTCTGTGTACACAGACAAGAGGAGGAGTCGGGGGAAGAGGAGAGATGCCGCTGTACATGTGCCACTCATCTGAGGTCTGTGATCATTACAATGATTACACACACTATAGATGGTATTTGCGTGGGGGGGAGCTGACATAAATTAATACTTGCAGTGATTTGGGTGTGGGGGACATTAGGATATGTTGTTGGATATTAAATCTGCCCCACCCCAGCACAAGTCCTCTCTCCTCCCAAATAGCCCCCTAGCACATGCAGTACCCTCTCCCCCACCCCTGATTCAAAGAGATGCTTTCTGCTACACAGGGGACAATCATGGCATCCGGGACCCAGTAGCTGCTGCATTTCCCACCCTAGGCTTATACTCAAGTCAATATGTTTTCCCATTTTTTTTTTAGGTAAAATTAGATGCCTCGGCTTGTATTCGGGTCGGCTTATACTGAAGTATATATGGTATATATATATATATATATATATATATATATATTGTGACGGTGGGACCCTGTGCGTCCTTAAAGAGTGGTTTACGCCAGATTTGGTAGAGAAAGACATGCTGATTGAACAGCTGTGTCTTGGGCTATTTAGTTCTGACATGACTATGGATCAGGGCCCCACCCAACAGACAGGAAGTCTGTGCATGGGAGTCAGATGGACTCCCTTCCTTTTGAGAGGGGTCAGACGCTGCATGGGTGCAGCTAGAGTATGCATGTCTGCAGGAGGCAGATGTCATTGGTGAATTAAGCAGAGGAAAGGAAAAACGTACCGCTAAAAAGCTTGAGAATTCACCAAATGGCTGCTTCCGCCCGGTCACTCAAACAGGTGCTGGCTCTACACTGATGCATGGGAGAAAAAGAAACCCTGGACTGCCGCACTCTGTATAGACAGTTATTTATTCCAAAATTTCAAGTAAAAAATCAAAATTCTAAATAAATCCATAGATCCAAAACAACAAATGCAGATAGTGTGCATGCAGGGAAGGGTGGCTAACGCGTTTCACGTCACGAATTGACGCTTACTCATAGCTCTGGTGAATTAAGCAAGAAGGTATTATTTTCAACAGAGGCCAAACTCATACAGATATAGAACACCTCATCCCGTTTAAATTGGAAAAGAATAATGGGAAGGATGAGCACATGAGTGCTCAGGGATTTTTAAACAGTGTTCAAAAAATAGATCACAATAGACTAAATATAAATAGACAAAAAATGATGAACAATATTTATTGAATAATTTTTAAAAACAAACAAGCATATTTTGAAAAGACCATCCACATAAAATACATGACAAGGAAGTCACAACGCATGATGAGCTGTTGTCAAAATTCACTCTCCTAGTTTCGCTCAATGGGAGCTTCTTTAGGAGTTTTTTATTTGACAGTAAACGCAGGTCATACTAAAAGATAAAGTTTGCATATCTCAGACGAGTTTGTTATACATTGAAAAAAGGCATAAAAAATACATTGAGCAAAATTGATGCAAATAAATATTAATTGAAAGAATAATTTTCTTAAAATTGGATAATGTAATTGATTGAACATACAATATAATCAAAAATTATAATAAAGAAAGTACTGTAATCACGACTTGAATGACAAAACTGCACTCACCACAGGACCCCAATTTGCATGAGAAGCAGAAGGTCAAACAACAAGATAAAAATTCCCAAGGATAAACAGAACCAGCCCTGCAGATGAAGGGACCATCCATGGTATCAAAGTCACAGAGAGCAAAGGCAAATGGAATAAAGTAGAACCTGCAACAGGTATAATGAGTGTATGGGATAGATTAATAAAAAAATATCTGTAGGAACCAAATCTCCATGCCTAGCAGAGAGCCATCAGCATGGAAGCAGAATTCACAATATAGGGTACAAAACCTAACAAATGAAAGAAGGGAGGGGGTAGCGCATACCTGAAAAAACAGTTAGCACATAGCAGATGCCAATGCAATTAAATCCGATGAATATTGAAAAGCCTCAATCAGCAGCTTGTATACAGGATAATCAGATTGTGGATGATCCAGCCTCGGCTAGTCGTCCAGTGCTGATGAATATACACCAAGCACTATTGTATTGAGGGGAAAAAAAGAAAAGAAAAGGGGAGATCAAAATGATTGTACTAAATCAGAGCTGACCATTAAAAATGGTCAAGCCATGCGTTGTATGTCTTGGATCAGGTTGATAGCAAGGAGCTTACCTGGCATGATGAGTAAATACTGGACAAGGCTTAACTGGCAAAGCAGTAACCTCTCCCTTCAAAGCGGGAGATCGTCCTGGCAGAAATTGCGGTAAACACCGCAATCTTATACTCTCCAACCCGGCGGCGTCTGACATCACCGCCGGGAGGCGAACGTACTGGATGCACCCAATGCGCATGCGCGGCATCCACAGGTCAAAGGATCGCCATTTTGACTAAGGGAAAGACTGCTGAATGGAACTAGAACAGTATGCGAAAGACGCAGGAAACAATGAGAACATTGTAAAGATGAAAATTAGTCTGATGTCGTAAAATATAACAGTGGGGGATGCCGGAATGACACAGGGTGAATTCAAATTGTAGGGTGCTTGTAATAGCAGGTGATTGGCACCACACCCAGATAAAAACGAGCACCCCAGGCGTCCGTGTGGCAATGAATACTCAATGGCACATTTACCTCCAGTGCTGATTCAGGGAACTAAGGTAATAACAAAAATATAGTAACCAGGCAAGAATGCCAAAAAAACTTTTGTTGTTGGGACAACAAAAATAAAAAATATTAAGGTAAATAAGTAATTCAACTAAAACCTTAATGCTAATAGTAATGTAGTAAGACCAAAATAAATTATTGAAAGATCAACAGAAATATAAACCAGTGCAGTAAATGGGTACATGGAAAAAGTTTTGTCAAAACAAATCGTGAGTCAAAAGAAGTACCAGTACATGGATCATAATACAGAATTTGTACAAACCTAAGAGGTTACAGGGTGTGTATATAAATACAATAAACAATAAGGAATGTCCAAATGGGACAATGAGAAAACAAAGAGAAAAAAAAGAAGGAAAACAGAAATGAATAAAATGAAATGATATTATAGAAAAGGTTTAAAACTAAGGGCATCATTTAAACCAGGTGATTTCAAAGCGGAAAGCTTGTAAATCCACTTGGCCTCTTTTTGGAGCAGGATTTTGTCATAGTCGCCCCCCCTATCACCAAGAGGGACATGTTCTAGGGCCGAAAAATGCATCTTAAAGCCATCAAATTGGTGATAAAGACCAATGTGGCGGCTTATTGGAGTTCCCATCCTTTTCTTGTTGATAAGGGAAACATGATCACGGATCCTGTGAAAGAAGGGTCTCTTGATTTTACCTACGTAGAAGGCCTTGCATTCGCATTGCATTAGATACACAATGCCAACCAATTGACACATCACAGAAAACCGGGGTCTGTGGGTACGTCCATTCGGAAGATTCACAGATGGTGAGGAATGGATGTACCTACAGAAATGGCATCTGTGACATGGTCTGGTGCCCTTCGGATCACGGGAAGGTGGAGTTGGAGAGGTATGGTGACTATGCACCAAGCCATCATGTAGGGAACGGGTCCCCTTATAGGTAATTTCCGGATAAGGCTTGATGTGTTTAGATATTGAATCATCACTGGTCAAAAGATACCAGTATTTTTCCAATATTGATCTCATTTGTTTATGCTGGCCCGTAAATTTGGTAATAAAATGAACCCCAAAGTTGGATTTTGAGGTTTTAGGATCATGTAGGAGAGATTTCCTATCATGTTGTTTAGCACGTGCATATGCCCTCTTCAAGCATTTGTTGCTATAGCCCCGTTCCTGGAAACGGGTCCTAAGCAACTTTGCTTGTATCTCAAAATCAGTGTTGTTGCTGCAATTGCGACGTAATCTCAGATACTGCCCATAGGGCACACTGGTAATTAAAGATTTGGGGTGGGAACTCTTGGCATGCAACAACGAGTTGCCGGCCGAGGGCTTCCGAAAAAGGGAAGTGCCAAGAGTGCCATCTTCTTTGAAAAAAATGTTTATGTCAAGAAAATTCAATTCTGTCTGATCCATCTCAAAGGTGAACTTGAGATTGAATGCATTCACCTCGAGGCTTTCCAAAAAAGACAAGAGGACATCCTTGGGACCAGTCCAGATGAAGAAGATATCATCAATGAACCTTCTCCAAACTGGTATGTGTTCAAAATAGAATTGCAAATTGTCACTGAAAAAGAGCTCCCGTTCCCAACCCCCCAGATATAAGTTGGCATAAGAGGGGGCGCATTTGGTCCCCATTGCCACCCCCTGTATCTGGAGGTAATGGGACCTCCCAAATAAAAAAATATTGTTGGAAAGAATGAATTCCAAAAGGTCCAGGACAAAACGATTGTAAGCCCTAGGGGCATCGTGTCCCTCAGATATGAAGCGCTCCACAACCTGAACCCCCAATTTATGGGGTATGGAATTGTACAGGGCCTCTACATCCAGTGACACCAGCCAGGAGCCCACAGGTAGATGGACACCATAAAGGGCCCTGAGAAGGTCCATGGTATCCTGTAAATAGGAGGCCAGGCCCTCCACATGTGGCCTGAGGAAATCGTCAACCAACTGACTTGCCATTTCAGTTAGTGATCCATTTCCCGATACTATAGGCCATCCAGGAGGGGTGGATACATTTTTGTGGACTTTAGGTAAAGCATATAGTGTTGGTATCCGAGGGGAGGACACATTAAGGAACTCCCATGTTTTCTTCGTTATGACCCCCTTATGGTAGGCATCACCCAGGAGGTACCGATAGTGGGTTTGAGTTAGACTAAGGTGGCTAGTCATCACTTTGCGATACCAGTCCTTGTTGTTTAGAATATCTAAGACCATATTCTCATACTTGACTATGTCCATAACTACCAAGTTGCCCCCCTTGTCGGAGGGCTTGATAATTATATCTTGGTTCCATTGTAAAGTTGACAATGCCTCCATTTGACTATCACTTAAGTTGGACTGGGAAAAATGTTGCCATTGGTTGTAAAAGCCCAGATGTTTGGATTTCCTTGCAAAGCAGGAAACATCCTGGATTTAGGCTTATAATCTTTAGGTTTAGATTTTGCTGGGGGCAAACTAGGAGCCAAGGGGAGGAAAGAGGGAGAGGAGGAGGAGAGGGAGGAAGAGGAGGAGGGAGAGGCCAGATCAAGGTGGGTGGCCTCCTCAAGTTCCGTGGGATCAATGTTGCCCTCCTCCCATAACTCCATCAGCTCCTCCAAAGCCTTTATATCCTCCAAAGTCATCTCCTTCCAGAGAGGGTTTGCAAGTTTGCCAGTTTGGACAGAGAATTAAGATTTGTCATACAAAACTTTAAATAATAATCTGCGTGAAAAGAGATTAAGGTCTTTAATAAATTCAAATTCATCCACTTTGTCAATTGGACAGAAATTGAGACCAAGTTGCAGAACTGCAATCTGATCCAATGACAATTCAGTGGATGATAAATTTATCACCTGGAGTTGGGTTTGAGGGACTTCTGAATTGGGGGCTCCTTGCCTCCCACTCGCCTCTGATCCTGTACCGGTTGTGTGAAAATTTGAGCCGGCCGAAAATCTGCTTGTGAGGAAATAGAAGAATTGGTGCTTACCTGAGAGGGTGAAGAGACTAGGGATTGTGAAGAGAGCGCCGTGGATAATGGGAATTCCGAGTGACCCGGTGCGCCAGTGGATAGATTTTTTGCAGCAGTTGCTCGAGTGTTTATAGGTGCTCAGGAACTCGATGTGTGTTGAGAAGGGGTGGATTTGGTGCTAGATTTGCCATTTTTAGGTTTGAAAAAAACATGGGTTTTTGTGATAGTGATGTGATCAGGTACCTGTACAGAGGGGAGAGAAGAGGCAGAAGAATCAGATTTGGTTGCATCATTGGAAAATTCATTGGGAGTACGTTTCTTATTTTGGAATCATCTGCAGTTTTTGGAGGTTCCGCCCTAATTGTAGGCCTGGGAATTGTCATAGGACAATTTGTCCCTGATGAATTTTTTCTCTTAATTTTTTAAATAGTAGAAACATAGTTTTCAAGGTCCACTTTTAGAGTGGCTTCTCTAGTGGAGAAAGATTCATCAGATATGATTGACCCATTGGCCTCGTAGAGGCTCTCTATTTCAACATCCACTAAATTCAAATCAATGGTGTACTGTTTGTTTAACAATTGCATCATCTGAATAGAACATGATTGCAAATTTTTTTCCCATTCGATTTTGATTTCAGGTTCGATGTGGTTGAGAGTTGGAAAGATCTGAACTCTCAAGCCCCATGGAGCAATGTTATCTTCGATGTATTTAAAAAAATACCACCTATTCCAAAAAAGTATTGCTTTTCTTTCCAGCATGCGTTGCAACCTCTGGATAAATCGATCTATAGACAAACCTCCACTGGCTGAGTTTTGAGCTTTATGGATCGTGTCCATGAGGCCCTCAAAGGCATTTCCGCAATAGTTTGACATAATGTCCTTGAAAAAACAAAAAAGAAAATAGAACAAAAATAACAAAAACTCAGACACAGCTAAGATAGCCAAAACACAGAAATAAAGAAAAAGAGACAATGGTTAGATACATAAGAAACAAACGATTCAAGGTATAAACAAAATTTGTGGTTTTAACAAGAATTTCTATGACCATGAATATAGTACATTGATAATTAGGTAATCTGTAAATGAGGAGGCCTCAAAAGGGGGAAGATGGGTGGGTAACACCCTGGTAAAGCATTATTTTCAACAGAGGCCAAACTCATACAGATATAGAACACCTCATCCCGTTTAAATTGGAAAAGAGTAATGGGAAGGATGAGCACATGAGTGCTCAGGGATTTTTAAATGGTGTTCAAAAAATAGATCACAATAGACTAAATATAAATAGACAAAAAATGATGAACAAATATTTATAGAATAATTTTTAAAAACAAACAAGCATATTTTGAAAAGACCATCCACATAAAATACATGACAAGGAAGTCACAACGCATGATGAGCTGTCGTCAAAATTCACTCTACTAGTTTCGCTCAATGGGAGCTTCTTCAGGAGTTTTTTATTTGACAGTAAACACAGGTCATACTAAAAGATAAAGTTTGCATATGTCAAACAAACATGGGATGTATGACGAGTTTGTTATACATTGAAAAAAGGAATAAAAAATACATTGAGCAAAATTGATGCAAATAAATATTAATTGAAAGTATAATTTTCTTAAAATTGGATAATGTAATTGATTGAACAGACAATATAATCAAAAATGATAATAAAGAAAGTAATCACGACTTGAATGACAAAACTGCACTCACCACAGGACCCCAATTTGCACGAGAAGCAGAAGGTCAAAGAACAAGATAAAAATTCCCAAGGATAAACAGAACCAGCCCTGCAGATGAATGGACCATCTACGGTATCAAAGCCACAGAGAGCAAAGGCAAATGGAATTAAGTAGAACCTGCAACAGGTATAATGAGTGTTTGGGATAGATTAATAAAAAAATATCTGTAGGAACCAAATCTCCATGCCTAGCAGAGAGCCATCAGCATGGAAGCAGAATTCACAATATAGGGTACAAAACCTAACAAATGTCAAATAAAAAACTCCTGAAGAAGCTCCCATTGAGCAAAACTAGTAGAGTGAATTTTGACGACAGCTCATCATGCGTTGTGACTTCCTTGTCATGTATTTTATGTGGATGGTCTTTTCAAAATATGCTTGTTTGTTTTTAAAAATTATTCAATAAATATTGTTCATAATTTTTTGTCCATTTATATTTAGTCTATTGTGATCTATTTTTTGGACACAGTTTAAAAATCCCTGAGCATTCATGTGCTCATCCTTCCCATTATTATTTTCTTAAGCAAGAAGGTGCTGACCAGGAGTAAGCGAGGAGTGAGTTTATCTCTAGGAAACTTTGTTTGTTCTGAGGAGCAGAATTTAGGCCTAGGCTAAAGGCCTGAGACAGCCAGATCGCTAGAATGAAAGTCAGAAGGCTAAACTGTTGAGTATGCAAGATACAGTAATGGTGGAACCCCCTGTGAGGGCTACTGATGCATTTGTGAACTTTTTGTGCTTTTAAATAAAAGTGGCCTACCATGCCCTTAAATAGAGTTCCTGACTGGCTTGAATCACTGGAAAAACGCATCTACTACGAGAGCTAATGGTCCCCAACCTTACATATGGTGGAGGTATTGCTTTAGGCAGTTTTGGAAGAGTTCCAGATCCTTGCATACCAAAACAGTGAGTAAAAAGAAACTGTGTGTTTTGCAGCAATACTGTGATGAACAGCCAATCTGAATGAAAAGTTAAAGTTTTATGCGGTGAACTGCTGTTAGCTGTGTGGGACAGCCAGGCGAACTGCATTGCACAGGAGTTCAATTAATGGACTGTGTTGTATAAAGGTGATGTGCCTTTGGAAGTGAGCTCAAGCAGAGAGTGAAGTCTGCATGTGAAAGTGTGCTGTTGGCAAGTCTTGGAGACAGTGCTTCAAAATTTTCCTGTGTTAAAAGGAACTGTGTTAAAAAAAACGTTGTTGGCCTGACTGCAGAGATGGGGCGGTCAAAACGCAAAAAGGAAGCAATGTTTGCTGAGATGAGAGACAGAGCTCTGTGGCTGGAGGGGTTGTTACTGCCTGAACAGAACTTGCCAAGGAGAAAGAGAGCTGGTGTTGTCCCTAGCAACACAGGTGCAATGAGTGCACAGGTGACTGCAAGTATGGAGAGTTCACCAAAGTCTGAGCCTGCAGTAGATTGGTGCAGGCGACACTTGGCCGCACTGAACCAAGTTTAAGCTGATGCAAGATGGCCAGCTGATAATGTGCAAAGGGTTAAGAACCAAGTGCGCTGTTTGCGGTGCAGTGAGTAAGGGCATGAAGTTTCTAAATGCCCTTTGTCCCAGGCTTCACCAAAGAGGTTTCTTCACGGAGGAACCTTTTCATTCCAACAAATACATGTTGTGTCAGGGTTATGTGTTTTTTTTCTTCCCTCTGCAGAAGAACGTCCGTCAAGACCGCTGAGAATGGGGCGGGTCTTAGTTAGTAATGTGGGCAGAGGGAAATGTCAATTGTGTTAATGTAATATGCATACTGTTGTGTGTTTGTTCCCTTTCCCGTTTTCCTTTCCATGTTAGGTTCAGGCACAATCTACCGTTTTTAAAAAAAATCTGTTTTGTTGTCAAAGTTTATTTTGTCTCTGGATCGGGCTCATGTTTAACCCTCCTTTGGGACATGGTTTGTTCCAGACACTGGGGACCAGTGTCTATCTGCCGGGGGGTGAGTGTAGCGGGTATCAATATTTAGGGGAAGTGTCTGGGCGGTAGCATGGCCCAGATGCACTAATTACGAGGGTTTGATGGTCGTTTTTGTTTGTGGAAGATATCAATGGTGTCCAGTTCCCTGCGGCCCCTGGGTGGCGCTGTCGCCTTGGGCTGGGGTTGAACCACCATTGTAGGGCCGTGCCCTTTTTGTCCTCTCGCGACAGTAGTACAGCGGGGCGGGGAACCCGCTGTGCTTGCTGGGAGAGGGTATAAAGGGGGCGGACATCTTGCGCACGAGGAGTCCGAGCACCAGGCACCTTCAACCTGGGGGCTGCTGTCCGTTCGTCCGTGTCCAGGTGCCCTTGGCATGGGCACGTGGAGTCGAGTTCCATCCCAGGCACCTTAAGCCTGGGGTGAGGTACTTTGCAAGAAGGCCTGGGGCCCAGTACCTTCCACTGGGTCCCGCGAGGGATGAAGTATTCCTAGGGTGCCCCCGGAATTGGGTGCCCGAATCCAGGGCGTAAGGGACCAGAGATGTGACCCCCCGAAGAGCTGGTACAGCATATTGCCGGTGACGGTGTGGGCCTCTGGAGACCATCCGGATGGATGTCTTTCCCTGACAGGGGCCATTTATCCTAATGCAGGTATTCTATGTTCTTATGGTCAGTGGCGGGGATCCAACTGAACCAGGTCAGTGGCAGAGACCTATCATCAAGGTCTGTGGCGGAGACCTCTACTTTCACCAAGGTTTGTGGCAGAAACCAAATTCACAGTCGGTGGCAACGACTGTGCGCCAAGCCTGTTTGCGCTATACGGAACAGGAGAGAACTTTAATTCTTTGATTGTGCCTGGACCTTCTCCTTCCCACACCTGTCTGTTCTTCAAGTTCAACCAGTCTACTCTTCTAGGACTATTTGTTGCTCTAACAGAATAAATAAGTGTTGGACTTTATTTGGTGTGTAACTCAAGTTACTGGGAGCTAAGTGCCCTGCCTGCAACAGTGGCAATCATCCTCCACAAGAGAAGCTGAGGCTCTGGACGTGAACACAGACCCGAAGGTAAAAGGTTTAGCTCACACCTCTGCATAACACACATCAAAGGGCACGAGCTGGTGGTGCGTTCCCCCCCCCCATTCTTCTCCCTGGTACCCCTAGACGAGTCAGCCAGCCGCAAAGAGAGAAAGAGGGAGAAGCGGGTAAAGGGGGTGCCACTACAAAATGTATGAGAAGTCTGCTCGGAGTGTAAAGAGAGAGCAGATGGGTGCGGTTGCCCGTGGCAACAAAGCAGAAATCCGTACAGCTGGCTTCGTACGGCCTATGTTACCTTTGGAAAATGTTGAAGATTTTTTGGATGACTTTGCGTTGATTGCTTCCTACAGAGGATGGCCCAGAAATCGCTGGGTTGAGTTGGTGCAACCTTTTCTGATGGAGGAGTACCAGGAGGTGTATCGTGGGATGTATAGTAACCGAGATGACTACAACAATTTTCTAAGAGCAATCCAGTCTAGAGAGCGCTGGAAAAGATCAGCAGGGAGAATGTGGTCTCCCATAGTAACCGGAGAAAGTATGTTTTCAGAAAGGAGGAGCTACAGAGAGGTGGTATACCACCATCCTCATAGAGATACCAGTAAAAGTCTGTATGTTGGGAAAGTGCCGTCTCCCTTAGCAACAGGAGAAAGTCGCCAAGTGCCATGCCTGGAATGTGGTCAGCTGGGCCACGGGATCTTTTCTTGTCCAAGCTTGTGGAATACAGCTGTTGATCGTGTTGTTGGGCTTAATGCTTTGCCTGCAAGCCCAGAGAAGAGCGTATCATATCCAGCATCCTGCAAGGGGTATGACCAGGTGTGTGGGTCTGCTGTTACCCCTGGCAACAGGAAATTTGTTTTGCCTGCAGGCGATGTTGGAAAATCCAAGAGGGATGTAATGTTACCCTCTGTCCAGGAGGGGGCGTCTGCTTGTGAGAGCACAGCAAAGAAGGGACAACGCCCTCAATTGAAGCCTTCAACCCCTGCTAAAGAGAATGGTAAGACTGTTCCTGTTAAAATCATGGGAAAGACTGACTGTGTGGTTGCTCACACTGAAGTGGAAGTGACCCCAGAGGGGAGATCCACTGAAGGTGTAAAAATGAACTTGCTGCAGTGTGCTACCCAGATCAGTGGGGAGACACGGGTTAAAACCCTGCTTGCAGCGAGGTCAAGAATTAAAAAGGACATATGGACTCTGGGTACACCTAAGGTAATCCAGCAGAGTGCTGGGAGAGATGTGCTAGGCGTGACCAAAGCAGTTGATATGCCATGTTCCCTAGTGACAGTGACAGGTGCTGCGCAGTTGCCAAGGGAAACCACCAAGGAGCCTGCAGTGGTGAGGCAAGTGGTTTCCCAGGACAACTGTGAAGACGCCCTAGTGGGCAAAATAATTCCTTTGGAGAGGAAGGGTGGTATGCTGAGTGACACGCAGGGTGCCATGTGTTTTGACAAATGACAATTTGATAGAGCTTGTAAAACTGCTATGTTTATGAATACTGATGATACATGTACTTATGGTAATGTGATGCTTAATGAGGTAGGGGTGATCGCTAAGCAGGATATGCGATTCCCCTTGGCAACAGTATATAAGGCTGCAGAGGTGTCCTTAGAAACCTCCAGGGAGCCCTGTGTGTTGGAGCCAGAGATTGACTGGGACAACTGTGGTGCCGCTCTGATAGATAACAGGGTACTTGACCTTGGTGATGAGAAAAATGGTAAAACTCAAATGTTTGAAATTGCTTGTAGTGATAATGAGTTGCTACGGTCTGTCACTGCTGACAGAGAAAGTCCTCATGGGTTTAGTGAAGCGCCACCCGAGCAAAGTGGTGAAGTTATGTTATTGCAGCCTGTTGTGTTTAAAAATGTTTTGCCACAAGTGCATTTAAACAAGGAAGGCTCAGTGGGTAACAGTGGGATGGACACAATTTCTGCTGTGCTAAATGGAGAGGCTGCAGGGGCCGGTAGACATGGGTGCGTTGGCTTTTGCAGAACTTAACTCTCTCCAGTTGGAAGGATCTGAAAAGGGCGCATACATGGCAGAGGTTTTGTCCATAGTAAAAGAGATGAGTAGTGTTGAGCGTCAGGTTGATGAGGTAATGGATAGCGACTTGGAAGGGCTCAGTGTTGCTGAAAGTGAGAGGATGAGTGTGACACAGGCGATTTGCAGTGCTCAGGGGGAGCCGCAAGTTTTGTCAGTTGCCTCTGAGGTAGAGGTCTCTTTAAGTGTCTCGGCTTCTCACACCTTAGCAAATGAGCCCCTCCACATCGTTAGTAAAGGAAAAGTTCCTAGAGTTCTGTGTTTAGACGCGGCATGTCTAGAAATAACTGAGATATTGTGGGAATTGGTGAAAATCTTTCCGATGTACACCTGCATGTATCCAGAGCAGAAGGGCAACATGGTACTACGTAGCACCAATCAGTGGACGCAGGTGATACATGTGTTGTTAAGCAATGTTGATGAAAATTGGTTGCTACACTGTTGGTTGCTTTTGTGGAAAGTTGTCTCGCAGTTCTCCTCAAGAGTGCTTCCAGCGGCGGTTATGTGCGGAAGGTGCTCAGGGGAATTGTTGGAGAAATTAGAGATAATAGACATAGGGGAAGTCTCTCCGTATGCTGGTGTGATGGAGTGTATTCCTGCTGGTGCGGTCCGAGGTGCGGCTGAGCAGTGGTTGGTACGTGCTGTCTCACCCGCTACACCTCATGTAAAGGAAGGGCCCAGAACAGACGTGGCAGTAGTGGGAATTCAGTCCATCACGCGCAGAGAGGTGCAGTTTGAGGTACCCGGAGACACTTTGACAGGAAATAACAGTGATGGTAACTGTAACGAAAAAGTGTATGAGAGGCACTGTAGAGCACTGTCAGACAACTCTGAGCTATTGGTTGAGGTACCAATGGACACAGAAATGGTTAAAGAGATTGATTTGGAAAAATGTGGTGAAAAATGTGCGTTGGTAGGACAATTGCTATTGGAATGTTGGCCAACAGGGGGCGATGTGAAACTGCGGGACTGTCCCATAGGGAGTAACTGCTTGCCTGTAGGTGGTCCCTCCATAGACACTGTCTTAGCAAACAAAGGGACAAGAGGTCCCAATGATAATATTGAGGTTAAACGGAAGGATATGGTGTTGATCCTAGATGGTTTGGTTGCCAAGAGTAACCACACAGGGGTTAGTGAACCGGAGAAACAAATGCTGTTGATTAATGTTGTGTCAGGTAGTGAGAATGGCCAGTTCCTGACAGAGTTCATGAAAGGGGGTCCCCAACAGTCCTGGGAGAGTAGGTCTGTGGGAGAAAAAAAGGAGGATCCTGTGGCCAGAAGGTAGAAGGGATAGAGAGATTAGTGGGAGCCCACGGTTCAGGAAGAAGTGCTGGTGGAAGCACACCCGGAAGAAGATGTGGGTGGCGTGCCCCTTTAGAGAAAAGGTTGGGCAGATTAGGACTCCTGCTGCTGATAGTTGGCACAGAGGCGTCAAAGCGAAGTGTTGGTGGAAACATACCCGGAAGAAGAAATGGGCCTACGCAGCCAATGGCTGACATAGAGGTGTCCCATTTATGATGACGGGTTTATGTGTTCCTCCCTCCGGTTCGAAACAGGGGGGGAGGATATGTGACGTGGGACCCTGTGCGTCCTTAAAGAGTGGTTTACGCCAGATTTGGTAGAGAAAGACATGCTGATTGAACAGCTGTGTCTTGGGCTATTTAGTTCTGACATGACTATGGATCAGGGCCCCACCCAACAGACAGGAAGTCTGTGCATGGGAGTCAGGGGGACTCCCATCCCTTTGAGAGGGGTCAGTCGCTGCATGGGTGCAGCCAGAGTATGCATGTCTGCAGGAGGCAGATGTCATTGGTGAATTAAGCAAGAAGGTGCTGACCAGGAGTAAGCGAGGAGTGAGCTTATCTCTAGGAAACTCTGTTTGTTCTGAGGAGCAGACTTTAGGCCTAGGCTAAAGGCCTGAGACAGCCGGATCGCTAGAATGAAAGCCAGAAGGCTAAACTGTTGAGTATGCAAGATACAGTAATGGTGGAACCCCTGTGAGGGCTATTGATGTATTTGTGAACTTTTTGTGCTTTTAAATAAAAGTGGGCTACCATGCCCTTAAATATAGTTCCTGACTGGCTTGAATCACTGGAAAAATGCATCTACTACGAGAGCTAATGGTCCCCAACCTTACAATATATATATATATATATATATATATATATATATATATATATGTAGCGGGGCTTTAAATCTAAGGGAATGTTTGAGTGGTAGTTGTACTCAAACACACTATTTGATTGGGTTCTGTAAAACCCTTTTTTATATTACAGGTGGGATGCTGGTGTATATTTCCCTGTGGCCTGTTGATGGCGCTGCCTTTGGAGGCTAGGGCTGAACCGCTGGTACAGTGCTGCGCCTTGAATATCTCCTCTCAGCAGTGGTATGGTGGGCGTGTCGGCCTGCTGTGTACACCGGGAGAGGGTATAAAAGGGGCAGACCCTGTCTGTAAGGGGTGAGTTCCCGGGGGTCTGACCCCGGGAGTGTGTTGTCCTGTTCGTGGCCACCCCAGGCACCTTTAGCCCTGGGGTGGAGTTCCTGGTCCGGAACACTGGTGGATCAGTCCCAGGCACCTTTAGCCCTGGGGCTGCAACTGAAGGCCTTGGGTCCAGCACCTTCGGCTGGAGCCCATGGAGGGAGGAGGAATCCCAGGGTGCTGACTTGCGAGGAGACCCGTATCTAGAAGAGGAGGCCGGGGGATGGCCATTCCGAGGGACTTGTGAGAGATCACAGTGAAGGAAGGGGCCCGGTAATCATCTGGAGGGATGTCATCTTCCTGTTAGAGGCCTAATACCAGAACCAACGTTCACCAGGTCTGTGGCAGAGACCAAACGTTCACCAGGTCTGTGGCAGAGACATAATGTCCATCAGGTCTGTGGCAGGGATCTAACGTTCACCAGATCTGTGGCAGAGTTTGTGCAGAGGTTGTGTGTAATCTAATTCGAGCATCACTCCGGCTGCTAGGATCCACTCTAATGGGAGACTATCCGGATGAGCTGAGACTACCTGAATATATGGGTAGTGAAGAAGTATTCATTTGTGCCTGGACCTATTCCAACACCTCTTGCTGTCCTGATCTTCCTCCAACCTTTCCTATTTAAATGACTATGCATAAGAGAAAAATAAACTTTACATTGGAGTTGCAATTGGTGTGGGCCTTGGAGTTATTGGGGAATAGAAACTTGTCTTTATTGCAGTGAAGACGGGAACCATTCTCTGGAGAACCTGACCATAGAGACCCAGGTACATTACACCGCTCAACCTCTTCACAGGGGGGTACAGGTATGTGGCATGGTCTGCCCCTTTTCCTACAAGTGAGCCAAAGGTGAGGAATAAGGGGTCTGTGTGCTACACGTGGGGGCTTGAGTCCGGGATTTCTGTGGTCGGAAACCCCCAAAGTTTGGACTTTATTCCCCTTGTGAGGCTCCATGGAGGTCGGCCATTTTTGGAAGAATTTTGACTGCGCCACGAGGAGAGCCCAAGCTGCGTAGTTCGTGGGCGTGTCAAGGGAAGAAAAAGCCCACGAACATTGCAGGAAAATGGGAGGAGCCTTGCCATGCGGTGAGATGTGTGTGGTGACTTTGGCGCCAAATGGACAGTGCATGATGGATCGGCGAGTGAGCAACATGGCGACTAATGTCCCATGGATTCCAGTTCCTTCAACCATGAATGTTGCCTCTTTCGCTGCTCCCTTGATGGATACGGGGATTCGGCTGAAGCCTCGGGGTCGCTTCGCTCTCTACATCTGCAGAGACACAGAGGCCCTTGGAGTGGTTTGTTCCGGATGCCAGGGACTGGTGGTGCACCTTCGGCCCTTTGGAAGATGTGAAAAGTGCAAGGAGTTTATCTTCGAGGTAGAGCAACCTACAGAAAAACCTCGGGCCTACCGTTTGAATTGCCTCACGGGCGCCACTACTCTTAAGGAGGAAACCTACGCTTCTACATCCACCCCCACGCGCACTGTCGTGACTTCGGAGGAAGTCGTTGTGGATGTTCCGGTAGTTGAGGAACCAGAGACGGAGAAGCCGGCGGATGCTGCCTCTGTCACTACGGAGTCTTTGCTCCCACCGCCCAAGCGAAAGGTGGGCTATGTGAAAGCCTCCTGCGGCCGTGGTCGAGCTACACCCCAGTGCTTGCCTGAATTCGAATGTTTAGTCGGAGGGACCTCCAGACGATCCGCGACAGCTACAGGTCGAGGTAATCCAGGGAAAGGGACAAAAGTTAGTGTCCGAAGTATTGGGGATGCTTGGGTTCCTGACCCCAAAGAACTTGTTAAGGACAGTGATTCCTCCACCACCAAAAATTATTTGCCGGCAGAGGAGTACGATACCTCTGATCTGGAGTCGTCCTGCGAGGTGGAAGACGATGCAGAGATAGACGAACTGTTTGTCAAGAAGGGCTGGGATAAAATACCCCTATCCTCCGCCAGAAGTAGAAGGGATTCACCCAAAGTTCCTGGGGCTATCGCACCCCGGGTGGAGGCCCATGTGCTTGAGGAGGTACCTGACCCCAGGCCTACATCACCCAGACCTGTGTTGCCGGTGCCAACCGCTGTGGCTGAGTATACGCCATTGCGGGCTGCTATGTTGGGTCTCAAGGCAGTGAAAGTGCCTAGACATCCGGATGCCATTGTCCTACCGGGTGCGGGAGACCTCGCTACTCTTCCTCCGCTTTCCAGGATGCAACGGCTGTTCAATCAGAGAGTGGCCGCTGATTAAGGATGGGAGTATCCGTACGTCTCCAGAGATCTGCTTTTTGAGGTGGAGGCCTACAGGGAGAGATGGTACGCTGATTTTCTGTGGGACTATTTTAAAGTGCCTAATGCCTGCAGGTATCTCTCCTGTTCTGCAGCTTTTGCTGAGAGGTACAAGGGGTGTAAATTGGACTGGGTACTGGGTCGGCACATACACGCAAATCGGGTGGTTGTGTGTCGGAAGGAGCCGGAGGATGCCGTGTATTCCATTGAGACTTTTGACAAGAACTGGAAGCTCCTTGTTTTACCCGATCCAAAATTCTACCTCTAAAAAGACTGGACTCTAATGTGTTCTATTGTTTTCCGGAGTGTACTCTCCTGGAGTCCAGGGACTTTGCCCTTGTGAATTGGGGTAATCTATTCCGCTGGAGAGCCTGGAGAGCTGCTGCCATTTCTCTCCACTCACAGCGCCACAAAGACAGAGACTTTGGGGGTAGGTACAGTTAGGGCCACAGAACAAGGAAAGGAGAAGATTTATGTTCAAGTGTTAGGACAATGTTATGACGGTAGCACTTCCACTAGGTGGCGGTGTTGCGAAGGGTTTCTGTGTGCTCAGGAAAAAAAATAAAAAATTATATATATATATATATATATATATATATTGTGACAGCAGGAAGGTAAAGTCACCTGGTTGCATCCAGGGGGGTAGATATATTTCTCCCAGATTCAGGCTTTATGCTGACTTATACAACTAGGGAGGGAGTTGATGAAGCCCAGCTGAGGCTAGTGGGCTCATGGATGACTCATACCTCTAGGGAGAGGGCTGGGCGTCGTGCAGGCAGGGAGTTGATGAGACCAGCTGAAGCCTGTCAGTTCGTTTAAGGCCTCTATAAAAACTCCCAGCTTCATTAGATGTTAGCTCATGCCTGGACCCAGACCTGTGTGGACTGTCTAGGGAGAGTGAACCCCTGTGCGGTGAGGCAAAGCCTGTGTGGCTATTTGTTTGGACTTTCACTAAACCAGGGACTTAGGGACTAGGACAGCACCAGGCTGATCCCAGTTGTTAGTTTAGGAAACCTGCATGTTTAGTCAGAGGTCAAACTGACCAGGATTTATTTTGTTTATGTTTCTTTTTGGCTTTGCTGTGTTTTTGTCACTGTACATAGAGAAATAAACCGCACCTTTTGATTTTGAAAACCACAACCTCCGTCTGCTGGCCCTGTTTTTGTGTGGGGAGCCCAACCAGGGGGTCACACACACCCGCTACCGAGTTAACCCCCTCACAGTTGGTGGAGAATGCGGGCAGTTTTTTTTAAGCCAGCATGGAGGAGATACTGAAACAGCTGGCTCTAGCAAATGCCAATCAACAGCAGACAAATGCAGGTTTGCAAAGGAGCCTTGCAGCCCAGCAGCAAGCTCATCAACAAGCCCAGCAGCAATCTGAGGCCCGCTTCATAGACCTGTTACAGAAGCAAGAGCAGAGACTACAACAAATGGAAGCAGTAATGCAGCAACGTCCGCAGACCAGTGAGGAAAGCCGTCCCACTAATACCGCGTCCTTTGGGGTGAGTCGTTTATTGACAAAAATGACTGGAGAGGATGATCCAGAGGTATTTTTGACCACATTTGAAAGGACTGCTGAAAGAGAAAAGTGGCCTGAGGAGCAGTGGGCTGGACTGGTGGCTCCTCTGTTAACTGGTGAATCGCAGAAGGCTTACTATGACCTAGAGCCTGACCAAGCAAAAGACTATGTGATGCTAAAAGCTGAAATATTGGCAAGGCTGGGTGTCACCCTGGCTGTCCGGGCTCAGCGTGTGCATAACTGGACTTTCCAGCTTGGAAAACCCCCCAGGTCTCAAATGTATGATCTCATTCACCTGAGCAGGAAGTGGCTACAGCCAGAGACTTTGTCCGCACCAGAGATTGTGGAACGTGTTGTAATGGATCGGTTTTTGAGAGCTCTTCCTACTGCCATCCAAAAGTGGGTAAGCCATGGAGACCCAGAGACGGCCGGTGGTCTTGTGGATCGTGTAGAGAAATACTTGGCTACAGAGAACCTGACGGCCTCTTCCAGAGACTCTCGGACTTTCCACCCTAAAACCAGACCATCCCCAGGGGCGGATAAGAGGATTCCAAGGGGTGAGGGTGGAGAGAGTGAGAGGGTGGGAGCTCTACCCAAAGTTTGGCGAGAACAGCCTGGGAAGTCAGGGGCTCAAGAGGCAGCCAAATGGATTGTTTGCTACCGCTGCCGGCAAGCGGGACATATTGCAGCAAATTGCCCGGTTGTGGAGGAACCCATGCAATGTGACTTTCTGATGGACAGACGTCAGTCGCTGTGTGCGACAGTCGCATGCACTGCCATTCGGGGAACTGAGAAACATTTATGCAAAATGTGTATTAATGGTAGAAATGTTGTGGTATTACTGGATTCAGGTAGCCTTGTGACCCTGATAAAGGCTGAATTAGTTAAAACAGAGGTCTCTGGGAATAGCAAGGTAGCTGTTATTTGTGTGCATGGGGACACCCGAGAGTATCCAGTGACTACAGTGTGTTTCGAGACCCCCAAAGGTACCCTCTCTCATCCAGTGGGGTTAGTATCTCAATTACCGCATGATGCCATTGTGGGAAGGGATTTTCCGAAGTTCTGGGAACTGTGGGATGATCCTGAGCCCCCCACTGGTGCCCCTATGTACCAGGAATGTGATAGCCAGAACTCCTCTGAGAGTGGTGAGGACTCTCCAGAATTTCCCTTGTCAGTATTGGCAGGGGAGACTCAAGAAACTGGAGAGGAGCCCACCTCCTCAGACGAAAACCTACCGTCTGTGGAGTTTTCTGATCTGGAGGTTCACAGGGAAAATTTTGCCACAGAACAGTTAAAAGACCCCGCCCTAATAAAGGCACGGGAAAACGTAGTGGAAATAGATGGCGAGTTAGTGAACCCAGATAATACCTGCACTTACCCATACTTCAGCGTAGAGAAGGACCTACTGTATCGGGTGGCAAAAAGGGCAGAAGAAACCGTTGAGCAGCTTGTGGTGCCCAAACCTTACAGGAAGTTGGTGTTGGAGTTGGCCCATGGGCACATTCTTGGAGGTCATCTGGGGACAGAGAAAACCCGAGAGAGGGTATTACAGAGATTCTATTGGCCTGGGGTGATGAAGGACATAGAAAATTATTGTTCCTCCTGCCCTGTGTGTCAGAGGTCAGCCCCGATGCCACATTTCCGTAGCCCGCTGGTCCCTCTACCCATCATTGAGGTCCCGTTTGAGAGAATCGCAATGGATTTGGTAGGTCCTATAATCAAGTCCGCTAGGGGGCACCAGTACATATTGGTTATAATGGACTATGCCACCCGTTATCCAGAAGCGATCCCTCTCAGAAATACATCGGCCAAAACCATAGCCAAAGAGCTATCTCTTGTTTTTAGCCGGGTGGGTATTTGTAAAGAACTGCTTACGGACCAAGGTACACCCTTTATGTCCCGGGTTATGAAAGAGCTGTGTAAATTGTTCAAAGTGACGCAATTGCGTACATCTGTGTATCACCCCCAAACCGATGGGCTGGTTGAAAGATTCAACAAAACCCTAAAACAAATGTTGAAGAAAGTGGTGGATAGAGATGGAAAGGATTGGGACTGTCTACTTCCTTATTTGATGTTTGCTATTAGGGAGGTGCCCCAATCCTCTACGGGATTCTCCCCCTTTGAGTTACTGTATGGGAGACACCCAAGAGGGCTGTTGGATATTGCCAAGGAAACTTGGGAAAGTGAGAGTTCTCCCCACAGGAGTGTGATTGAGCATGTCGCCCTGATGCAAGATTGAATTGCACAGGTAATGCCCATCGTGAAGGAACATTTGGCCCAAGCGCAGTTGGCACAGCAGAGAGTGTACAACCGTGGAGCAAAGACCCGTACCTTTTCCCCGGGGGATAGGATATTGGTACTTGTCCCTACGGTTGAAAGTAAATTCCTTGCCAAATGGCAAGGCCCCTACGAGATAATGGAAAAAGTGAGCGAAGTGAATTACAAGGTCAGACAACCAGGAAGGCGAAAGCCCGAACAGATATATCACGTTAATCTGTTGAAAGCCTGGAGGGATAGAGAGTCCCTAGTCGCAGAAACTTGGTCACCAGCTCAAACTGGTTGCGTGATTCCGGAGGTTGGAATAGCAGCCACCTTGTCACAACCCCAACAACAGGAGGTTAAGGAGTTTGTGCTTCGCAACAAGGAGGTGTTCTCTGAGCTGCCGGGACAAACATCTGGGGTAGAGCATGATATTATTACCCCGCCTGGTGAAAGGGTGAAGTTAAAACCCTATCGGATCCCAGAGGCCCGACGGGAGGCAATACGGGAGGAAGTACAGAAAATGCTGAACTTAGGGGTGATAGAGGAGTCCCAAAGTGATTGGTCTAGTCCCATTGTGTTGGTGCCTAAACCGGATGGGAGCTGGCGATTTTGTAACGATTTTCGTCAGTTGAACAAAGTTACAAAATTTGACACCTACCCCATGCCACGTATAGATGAGTTGATCGACCGGCTGGGAACAGCCCGATACATGACGACTCTTGACCTCACAAAAGGGTATTGGCAAATTCCCCTGGCCAAGTCGGCCAAAGAGAAAACCGCATTTGTAACCCCAGACGGGGCGTTCCAATATAAGAGAATGCCGTTCGGGTTACAGAATGCGCCGGCCACATTCCAGCGGAAAATGGACCAGATACTGAGGCCCCATCGGAAGTATGCTGCGGCTTACCTGGATGACGTAATTGTCCATAGCACAGATTGGGCCTCACATCTGCCAAAAGTGCAAGCAGTCCTAGACTCTATCCGGGAAGCGGGGTTTACGGCTAACCCCAAGAAGTGTACCATTGGGCAGGAGGAGGCCAAATATCTTGGGTACACCATTGGCAGGGGAGTGATAAAACCCCAACTCAACAAAGTCGAGGCCATCCAGAGTTGGCCACGTCCCAACAGCAAGAAGCAGGTACGGGCCTTTCTGGGAATCGCGGGTTATTATCGGCGCTTCATTCCCCACTTTGCTTCTAAGGCTGTGCCCCTAACCAACCTGACGAAAGGGAAAGGGTCGGTCATGATTAAATGGACCCCCGAGGCTGAGGCAGCATTCCAATTCTTGAAACAAGCCTTATGTAGCCAGCCAGTGTTGTACTCACCCGACTTCTCTAAAGACTTTGTCGTACAAAGTGATGCGTCAGATGTGGGGTTAGGAGCAGTATTGTCCCAGGTCTGGAACGGGGAAGAGCACCCAGTCATTTACCTCAGCAGGAAGTTGAAGTCCCATGAGGTAAATTACGCCACGGTTGAAAAGGAGTGTTTAGCGGTGAAGTGGGCTCTAGATTCCCTTCGGTACTATCTGCTAGGTAGGCACTTTGACATGGTTACGGATCACGCTCCGTTAAAGTGGATGGCTCAAAACAAGGAGACAAATAGAAGAGTGAATAGGTGGTTCCTGGCCCTACAGGAATTCAACTTCACAGTAAAGCATCGCCCTGGCGTTCAAATGGGGAATGTGGATGCTTTGTCTCGAGTACATGAATGCCTGATTGCTGGTGTTCCAACCCCAAGGTTAAAACAAGAGGGGGGGGTATGTGACAGCAGGAAGGTAAAGTCACCTGGTTGCATCCAGGGGGGTAGATATATTTCTCCCAGATTCAGGCTTTATGCTGACTTATACAACTAGGAAGGGAGTTGATGAAGCCCAGCTGAGGCTAGTGGGCTCATGGATGACTCATACCTCTAGGGAGAGGGCTGGGCGTCGTGCAGGCAGGGAGTTGATGAGACCAGCTGAAGCCTGTCAGTTTGTTTAAGGCCTTTATAAAAACTCCCAGCTTCATTAGATGTTAGCTCATGCCTGGACCCAGACCTGTGTGGACTGTCTAGGGAGAGTGAACCCCTGTGCGGTGAGGCAAAGCCTGTGTGGCTATTTGTTTGGACTTTTACTAAACCAGGGACTTAGGGACTAGGACAGCACCAGGCTGATCCCAGTTGTTAGTTTAGGAAACCTGCATGTTTAGTCAGAGGTCAAACTGACCAGGATTTATTTTGTTTATGTTTCTTTTTGGCTTTGCTGTGTTTTTGTCACTGTACATAGAGAAATAAACCGCACCTTTTGATTTTGAAAACCACAACCTCCGTCTGCTGGCCCTGTTTTTGTGTGGGGAGCCCAACCAGGGGGTCACACACACCCGCTACCGAGTTAACCCCCTCACAATATATATATATATATATATATAAAAATAATGTTTTCTTTATCTACACCAGGACTAGTGTAATAGGTACTTATTTAGAAGTAAAATATCCTCCCCTCGGGGAGGGTAGTTCCCTTCCTTTGTAAATAATAGTATAGGATGTGATTATGTTGGTTTTATATGTGTTTTCTCCCTTTGCAGGTGAAGGACAGGCAACCGCTAAGCATGGGTGGGTTAGCTAGCATAGGAGGGGAGGGAGATGTAAGTGTATATAAAGTGATGTGTTTTATACTGTATATGTGACATTGAGAATGGGATGTACACATTTTTTTTTCTCTTGTTGATCTTCCTTCATTTCTTTATTCAACCCCTTTACCCACATTTAGGTTCCGGCACAAACAAACCATTTTTCTATTATTGTTTTTTTTTTGTACATAGTTCTGAGATAAACATGCGTAGACTCAGGCTTGAGGTACGTGGGTTTACCCCAGACACTGGGGACAGTGTCTATCTGTCCTGGGGGAGTGTGTAGCGGGACTTTAAATCCAAGGGAATGTTTGAGTGGTAGTTGTACTCAAACACACTATTTGATAGGGTTCTGTAAAACCCTTTTTCATATTACAGGTGGGATGCTGGTGTATAGTTCCCTGTGGCCTGTTGATGGCGCTGCTATCGGAGGCTAGGGTTGAACCGCTAGTACAGTGGTGCGCCTTGAATGTCCCCTCTCGGCGATGGTATGGTGGGCGTGTCGGCCTGCAGTGCATGCCGGGAGAGGGTATAAAAGGGGCAGACCCTGTCTGTAAGGGGTGAGTTTCCGGGGGTCCGACCCCGGGAGTGTGTTGTCCTGTTCGTGGCCACCCCAGGCACCTTTAGCCCTGGGGCTGCAACTGAAGGCCTTGGGTCCAGCACCTTCGGCTGGAGCCCACAGTGGGAGGAGGAATCCCAGGGTTCTGCCTTGCGAGGAGACCCGTATCTAGAAGAGGAGGCCGGGGGAGGAGCATTCCGAGGGACTGGTGAGAGATCACAGTGAAGGAAGGGCCCGGTAACTCTCTGGAGGGTTGTCATCTTCCTGTTAGAGGCCTAATACCAGAACCAACGTTCACCAGGTCTGTGGCAGAGACCAAAACGTTCACCAGGTCTGTGGCAGAGACATAATGTCCATCAGGTCTGTGGCAGGGATCTAACGTTCACCAGATCTGTGGCAGAGTTTGTGCAGAGACTGTGTGTAATCTAATTCGAGCATCACTCCGGCTGCTAGGATCCACTCTAATGGGAGACTATCCGGATGAGCTGAGACTACCTGAAGATATGGGTAGTACACCGAACAGTCCGGTCTGAATCTAGTCGCAAAACATCGGCACTACAGTTCGGACCCTCGGCAATCACAAGCCCCCTCACCTTCGAAACACCAGACAGTCGATCCGAGTCCAGTCGCATCTCCGGCGCCGTGATTCGGATCCCGGCGCATCAATAACCCCATCCTCACAACACAACCACACCGATCCGAATCCAGTCGTAGCATCGGCTCCAAGATTCGGATCCTCGGCAAACACAACCGATCCGAGCACAGTCGCATCACCGGCTCAATCGGCTCGGATCTCTAGCATCAAACTTCCCTAACTGATCCGAATCCAGTCGTAGCATCGGCTCTAAGATTCGGATCCTCGGCAAACCCAACCGATCCGAGTCCAGTCGCACCCCTGGCTCAAACGACTCGGATCTCCAGCAACAACCTCACTAACCGATCCAAAACACAGTCGTAGCATCGGCTCAACATTTGGATCCCTGGCTAACACTGTCCATCCATGTCCAGTCGCACCACCTGCTCAAACGACTCGGATCTCTAGCAAACAAACCTCTAACCGATTCCAAACCCAGTCGTAGCATCGGCTCGAAGTTTCGGATCCTTGGCAAACACAATCGATCCGAGTCCAGTCGCACCACCGGCTCAAACGACTCGGATCTCTAGCAACTAGCACTCTCCAACCGACCCGAATCCAGTCGTAGCATCGGCCCAAAGATTCAAATCCATGGCATACAAACCTCATCGATCGATCCAAGTCCAGTCACACCACCGACTCAATGACTCGGCTTCCCAGCACAAACAGACCCTTCCAACCGATCCGAACCCAGTCGTAGCATCGGCTCAAACGATTCAGATCGTCGGCAATACAAAGTGCCAGGTCATTACCAGTCGCATCAGCGTTACGATTACGCACGAACCATTCCCCAAACCTCACGCTGTACAAAAAAAATAAATATATAAAAAAAAAAAATAATAAAAAAAAGAAAAAAGAAATAAAAAAAAAGAAAAAATAAATAAATAAATAGAATTTTTTTTTTTTTTTTTTTTAAAACCATTAAGCATTTACATACACAACTTACTCCAACTATTCCAGCTTCCTCACGGACGGTCATTCCTACATACTCACAATTCACAAACTTTCCTTCTTTCGCCTTCTCAGTAAGGCTGTGTTCCTCGCAATCGCTGCGAGCATTTGACAAGTGGTTCAAACATCAGCCACTCATCATCTCCAGTAGCAACACGGCTACTCACCGTTTTCTCTGTCCCTTTCCCCATGCAGGTCAGTTTGAGTTCCAGTTGGTCCACCCTGCACCAGGTTTGGACAATATTCCCCTCAGGATACAAAAAAAAAAACAGGGGGAAGTATCTTAGGGCTCACATCTTCACCAGGGAGCCAGATACTGCTCCAAAACAGCTCTCTGCATCCCCCTCACCAAAAAAAATAATAAAAAAATGTATTTCCATGTCACCTTACTACAGGTCCCCGGTCGACCCACTTCTCGACCCCAACTGAGACGTCACTACTAGGGTACAAGACAGATGCGTAAATTCAAGGCTCCCCCTTGCTTTCTCCTCGCACTCTTTCACAACACGTTGTACTTCACATACACAATTTGACTTGCTCACCAGGCGTTAGTAACTGTCACACACTTCTGTGCACTTCACTCTGTTTTCGAAGAGCGATCCAAGATCCTTCACCACGCAGACAAGGTCGCCAACATCCACCTTGCTGGCAGTGCAGGAGTTGGCAGACCGGCCACACGTCAATAAACTACAGATCAAAACATTCCTACTTAGTATACCAGACTTCAGCTACCCGCCCCAGTACGCCCTGGGGGCTCTGGTTCATCAGTCTGTGCCGAGCACAGACGGCACCCGAGCTATCGGTGACCTAGCCAGTCAACTCCTGGCTCACCTCGGTTGCCACGCACTCTTTTGAGTTTTCTAAATTACACTCAACAGCGCTCATACGCAAACTAAACTGTCCCCTACGCCTATCGCTCCTTGTCCTGTCCACCCTGCTTTCCTCCTTTCTCCCCGTTTTCTAAATCCTTCTATCCCCTCCAAACTCGCAATCTTATTCTAAACATATGCATTCCCCTCCTTTTAGCCAATGCCATGTCGCGAGCCAACAGCGAAGTCTTCGCCTCTGCCCCGCCGTCACCCTTCGCGGGTCCAGCGGCCGGTGCTACACAGTCCCCCAGAGCTTGGACCATCCCCAGGCTACGGCTGACCCACGATGTAGGGGCATTCCCTACCTTACCACAGCCAGGAAAGCCAAGCTGTTAGGCTGCTGTTTCCATCACCAGTGGCAGCTCTACCAGACACACAAGTTCCGCTGGAGTCGATATCCTCTGCAATTACCCAGTTGCACGCCTTGGTGACCACACTGGCAACTGCAGTCACCGATGTCCAGGCTAGAGTAGGGGGCCCTGGAAACACGATCAGCCACGCCCCCATCAGCCCCAGTCTCCACCGTCTTTACCGAACCCCCCACTTTTAGGTACGCCCGACTCTTGCACCCTTTCCTTCGCACCTTGTCCCAGCGGGAATCAGGAAGGACATCCTAGGCGACAAGGACGTGAACCACCTAGCGTCCTTACTTATTTCGGAATAGGTCATAACAGGGAACAAGTCATATGCCTAGGGGGACGTCTCAGTCATCCTAATGGCCAAGGACCCCAGGCTCGCTCGCAAACTCAAAAGTGACAAAGTTTGTGGTAGCCTCTGGAAGGCTTAGAGATGTAACCAGTCCTCCCAGTCAGACTAGGACGTCCAATTCGAGCACCGGGGGGCGCAGCCATCTCCAGCAACTTTAATTTCAAGGGATTGCTTTTACCCCCACCGCAAACTTCTGCACATCTGCCTCCTGTACCAGAAGGCTCTCCCTAGAAATACCTGTGGCGTCAAGCAGCAGAGTCCAGCTTGACTAGGCCAAGTGCACTTCGGGCGGCTCGAATTTTCTCTCCTCACATCCAACTCCCTCTCTAGCAGCCTTTCTAGTGCAGGGGGCACTACAGGGTTCCACACCGGACTCATTACACTGCCTGACTCATTCTTCTAAACATACCCAGTTAAACTCCTTCATACCCTCAGAGGAGTTCTCACAAGAATACTAAACCTCCAGGAGACCTAGAAAATCCAAGAGAGGTATTTAAAACCTCAACGTGCCCATAACTGAGAAGAAAGTAGAAAGCCCGGCACAGTTCTACTCCTTCCTGGAAATCATTCTAGACAAACGCGCCATGCAGGCTAGCCCACCTCTCGGTAAATTGACCCGCATCAGGACAGTCGTCCATACGTCTACCGACACGCAAGGGTGCACTAACATACAGCTACAATCCCTACTGGGCATGCTCAACTCACGATGAGGATCGTCCCTCAAGGGCGATCCTTTATCGCACGCTTCTTAGTGTTCCTCTCCCAGGCACAAGACCCCGAACAAGTCATTAAGCTAGACGCAGCCGCTATAGCAGGATCTGGCCATGTGGGACCAATTCCTTGAGAACTGGAAAGGTAGACTCTTGTTCATCCCATCAGCATCCTCTTCGTCACCACAGACAATCACGGACGTAGCAGCTTCCACAAGCTTCGCTGCAATTTTTGGCCATCATTGGTTTACCGGACCGTGACCGTCAGAGATACTCACAATTCTGCGTTTAGTCAGTCCTCCTCTCTATTTGAGATCTACCCCATAGTCGCAGCGGCTCAAGTATGGGGCAGCACCTGGGCAGGACAGACCGCCACGTTCGCCACAGACAACCAGGCTACAGCCACAGTCATTAACAAAGGCAGGTCAAAAATCGGTGACCATCATGTCCTTCCCACGCAGGCTGTTGCTACTTTCCCTACAAACATCAGCTCAATAGCCTCTGTGTCCACATCCCTGGTCAATGCAATACCTCGGCCGACGCGCTATCCCGCTTAACCATGCCACATCCTTTCACAGGAGCCCGGAGCCGACCCGACCATGTCCGGCATCCCACATTAGTCGCAACCAACTCTGGAATCAAATAGCACCTCCATGGTGCTACCTCCCTCATCAATGCATCCTGATCTTCCAACACACTACAGGTGGCAGCAACCACACTCTAGTACCAAACGCTTACCAGTGGCCAGCGCCATACTCCGGGACATGTCTGCTATCCTTTCACGTTCTCCCTTCGGTATATGGCCCAGCCTGGTAATTCAAGCAGCCATTTACCTAGCCTTTTACGATTTTACGGCCCAGTGAATTACTGTCACCAGCCCTAAATGCCAAGTACTACTCAGGCACCACCCGACTCGCCACCAGAGTCATTTCATCCTACACCCGACGGTATCGAAAAATGCTACAATCCGGTCCCGGAGTAGACCTCAAACTTTTCCAGACGCATAACGCCTGGTGCCCCATGGCCGTTCTAGAGTAATTGGTAAACTCTGCTGTCCGACCCATCAGAGGACAGCCCTCTACTACCTTTCCCAACTGAACCCCTAAGTGGGAACCAGTTCATCAGCCACGTCAGAACGCTCCTGAGCATCTTGGGACTTGACCCAGGATGTTACTCAGGATATTCTTTCGCATTGGAGCAGCCTCAGCAACATCGCGAAACAGAGTTCCAGACCACGCAATCAGGAAGATGGGCAGGTGGAAATCCACGTGTTTCGCCCGATACGTCCCCAATCCTCAAGCAGAAATATCACGAGTCCTTAAACAGACTCGTTCTGTAGTTAATTATCTTACACAATAAAACATTTCCTTCCCTAACCAAGTGTAATTTTAGCCCCTTCTCTTGGCATACCGTCCAGCAGGCCAGGCCACACTTCAGGGCTTCTTTGTGTTGTTAGTCTTGTGACGTGTTTATGTGATCCATATCTCTTCAGACAAAGGGCTCCGACCATAAATAGGAAGGCCAGTATGCTGGCCTGAAATTATGGGAGGAGTTTGAGGGGTACTTAAGCAGACCATCCACGATGGTCAGTGTCGGCTCTAGTGCGCGGTACCCACCCACCCATATCCCCTTTTTAGTTTTTTAGGGCTCTCCACTCTAAACAATTCTCAACAGAATTATCCATCACATCTATCTTAAGGTATGGCCCCTTCTCTTGGCATACCGTCCAGCAGGCCAGGCCACACTTCAGGTCTTATTTGTGTTGTTAGTCTTGTGACGTGTTTATGTGATCCATATCTCTTCAGACAGAGGGCTCCGACTATATATATATATATATATATATATATATATATATATATATATATATATATATACACACACAGACACACACACTGTACATATATACATATACACTGTATAATCAGGCATTTTAACTCTTAGAAGAAAAAGAAAAGAAAAAAAAAAACAAGACAAAAGGGAAAAGAGAAAGGAATAGGGAAGGATGGATGAAGAGAGGGAAAAAGGGAAGGGTCTTTTTTTTTTCTTTACTTGAAGCTATTATAATGTGTATTCTTCTGTTTTCTTGATTTATCCCAGAATAAAATTTGCACTTTGGAAGAGTTAAAAGACCAGATGGAAGAACACATTTTGGTTATAATAAAGTTAATGAAAACCAGGTTCTATTTTATTGTGCTCATTATGACTAAATAACATTGGTTTGCAACATGTCTCCAATCCCATTTAGATTCTCTCAGACCCAGGGTCAGTAGAATATGGTTAATAATTCTGTACCCTGCACAGCCTGACTATTCAAGTTCCATCTTACCTTTATTTTTGAAATATCTTTTAAAATGACACCTAAGCTTGGATTTTCAAAGTATAAGAGCAACTAACACAATTTGTTGACATCCAATCTAAAAGTATCTATACAAATCTAGCACAAACCCACAATACAGTAATCTTCCAATAAAGACTTTACATATAGAAATATTGTAAAAAAATAAATCAATTAATAAAAATAATGTCCTTTTAGTGAATGATAAAAATAAATGAGTCCATCTGAAGTCCCAAAATGTGAAATTTTGAAGAAAATGTGAACCACCTCCAAGCCATAAAAAAAGTTTTATCCAAAAGTTATCCAGGTGCCACCAACAGTGAGTAAAAATCTTCTTACCAGAAGGTATCGACCCTCTAAAATTGAGCAGTCAAACAGCTATCCACAGAAACAGTCATTACTAGATGTTCAGCGAGATCTTTATAGCACAATCAAATAGCATTTTTTCATCAATGGTCAACTCCCATCTCACAAAAGTGCTCCACTCATAGAAGATATAGAAATTAACATAGCCTCATAGTGTAGTATGCAAGGAAACTATTTATTATAGTGATTGTAAAGGCTCATTTTTTCCCTATAAAAATAATAAACATGTTATACTTACCTGCTTTGTTGCAGTGGATTTGCGTATAGCAAGCCCAGATTCTCCTCTTCTTGGGTTCCTCTTCTGTGATCCTGACCCCTCCTTCCTGTTCAGTGCCCCCAAAGCAGGCAGCTTTCTATAGGGGCACCCGAGCTGAGTCACAGCTTGCTGTGTTCATTCAGACATGGAGCCTCTCTTCCCTGATTGGCTAGCTAACTTTGATTGACAGCAGCGGGAGCCAATGGCACAGATGCTGTGTCTCAGCCAATCAGGAAGGAGAATCTCGGACGGCTGAAACACTCATGGACATCGCTGGACAGAGAGGGACCTCAGGTAAGTGTTAGGGGGGCTGAGAGAGGCTGCTGCACACAGAAGGCTTTTTATCCCAATGCATAGAATGCATTAAGATAAAAAACCTTCTGCCTTTACAACCCTTTTAAGCTAAGAATATTACACTCAAATAATAAAAGAATCAAGATGCATATCACAGATGTCAAAAAAAGATCTGAAAGTCTCACCGCAGTACTCTGCGTGATGACGTCACACATCACGTAGACTCCACCCTGACTTTTTATGGTGACGTTCTTTTAAGATATTTCTATATTTAAAGTTATTGGAAGATTTCTTATGTATTGTGGGTTAGCGCTACACTTGTATGGATACTTTCATATTTTTGACTTGATTGCAAGTTACCTTATCCTGGCACTGTAGATGAGCCTTCATTTTATACGTTTGTGTAAAAAAAGAAAATGAAAATTATGAAATATAAAAAAACAAAAACATATGTAACATTAAAAGCAATGCAGATAAAGGACAACAAAACCTTTTGGTTTACCAAGGAATATTCACTTTCTCTTTTGTTATAGATTTGAGAAACCAATCCACAAACAATCCTGTGTAGTATATTGCTGACATTATAAGCCCAAAGTGCTTTGCCATTTGTACTATATTGTATGGTACTTAAAATGTAATGTGCACAGTGCTGAAAAGGCTAAATTCATAAACAAAATCCAATTTAATAAGTGATACAGTGCTATAGCTTAGTGATTGCAGACCGCTTATCACCATAAAACAAAATACTGTTACACAATAATCATTGTTATGTGACCCATGATATCATACACGTAATCAAGCTGGCCAATGTAACCATATGCAAACTGAGAGGGAAATTATAAAAAGCAGGAGAGAATACTAGGTTATATACAGAATAATACAAACATGGTGCTATCAGATAAAAAAAAAGACCTTACTAACTCTATGTCTGTAGGTATCTGAAACACAGATAATACATTGCCACAGAAAATTTCACTTGGAAAAAAAAGCAATTAGCAATAGCAATTCAATATTAACTGTTGTTTTTTTCTTCAGAAATTGTTCAGTAGGGGAATATACTGAAATTATAAAGAAAATGTGGAATGTTAACTCCTGTGATATCTCCTGTCTGAGGAAAACAATACACAGATTTTGCTCATTTGGCAGTAGAGATATTAATTGATATGACTATACTGTAATTTGATGGCTTTCTGTGGGTTACGATACACTATGAATGCTCTTTTTATTGCTTTATGAAACAAGCCAGGAGCAGGAACATAATTGTCCTTTTCTGGGCAGAAAAAAGTGCAGGAATATACATACTATTCAGTCATTCAGTACATCCTGTAACTTTTAAACTTTGTGAATTGGTAAAAGGATTTGAACTGCAGTCAGGTAGCATAGAAGGGCCAACAATATAGGTTTTGCAATGTGCCAGTCCCTCCCTTTAAAAAAATAAGGATTCCAAAGAGCCTTTGTTCATTGTGTGTTGCAACAAATATGGAATATTTAGGGAATGCTCACAGAAATAACAAACTATGCTAAGAAGGCGAGTTGTATACAAGGGGAGACAAATGGCCGATGCTAACAGCCGTTTATTTAATATTATACACTTTAGGGATAGGAGAGAAATGCCTTCTCTGCTTCTGGATTTGGATGCAGAGAAGACAATTGATAGGGTCCATTGGCATTATTGGGTTGATTTACTAAAGGAAAATAGACTGTGCACTTTGCAAAGTGCATTTGCACTCTGCAAGAGCAAATGCTGCAGATCTTAGTAAATCAGGGAAAGCTCTGCTGACTTCCATCATCCAATCATGTACAAATAAAAATGCATTTTATTTTGTATTTTTCTTGCATGCGATTGGGTATTCCTTGTAAGCTGAAGCTTTACCTCATTTACTAAG
Organism: Rana muscosa; assembly: GCA_029206835.1. Lineage (NCBI taxonomy): Eukaryota > Metazoa > Chordata > Amphibia > Anura > Ranidae > Rana > Rana muscosa. Next base: position 540,598,363 of record CM055117.1, on the reverse strand, counting down.
CTCTGGACAACTATACTTTGCAAAGTGCACAGACTATTTTGTAAAAAATAGGCTGGGAAAATTTGGAAACAGTATGTATAATGACAATAAAGTATATCTATCTATCTTACTATTTGTCTTTAGTAAACCAACCTTTATCTTACTTTGGTTAGGTTTGGTTTTCAGGGGCAGATCCTCTCAGCCATTCAAGCCCTTTACATGTGGCCTTCAGTCCAAGTATATAACATTTCAGATTATGAATGGAACCAGACAGGGGTGCCCTATTATCCCTATAATTTTTTATTTATTGATAGGACTGTTGGCAGAGTACATTGAAAGGCATGTGGACATAATGGTTTTTCAGATTGGCCCTAGGGAACATAAAATCAGTCTTTTCAGTGATGATGTAATCCTCATGTTGACCAACCCGAAAACTTCTGACTGTGGTACAGGATACTCTAAACAGATTTAATTCTACGTGTTACAAGGTCAATGATAGAAAATCTTATGTTCTCTATTTGGGTTTAGAGAAGTCTACTAAATTGTTACTGCAAAACCAATGCCCGTATACAGGGGCAGATGCAGTGCCTTGAAAAAGTATTTATACAGTACCCTTTAAAATGTTCCACATTTTGTCATGTTACAACCAAAAACATAAATGCATTTTATTGGGATTTTATGTGATAGACCAACACAAAGTGGCACATAATTGTCAAGTGGACGGAAAATTATAAATGTTTTTCAATTTTTTTTTTACAAATAAATATCTGAAAAGTGTGGCGTGAATTTGTATTTAGTCCCCTTTACTCCCTTTATACCCCTAACTAAAATCTAGTGGAACCAACTGCCTTCAGAAATCACCTAATTAGTAAATAGAGTCCACCTGTTTAATTTAATCTCAGTATAAATACAGCTGTTCTGTGAAGCCCTCACACCAGACAGGTCAAGGATAAAGTTGTGGATAAATTTAAAGCAGGGTTAGGTTATAAAAAAATATCCCAAGCTTTGAACATCTCACGGAGCACTGTTCAATCCATCACCCAAAAATGTAAAGAGTATGGCACAACTGCAAACCTACAAAGACATGGTCATCCACCTAAACTGACGGGCCGGGCAAGGAGAGCATTAATCAAAGAAGAAGCCAAGAGGCCCATGGTAACTCTGGAGGAGCTGCAGAGAACCACAGCTCAGGTGGAAGAATCTGTCCACAGGGCAACTATTAGTCATGCACTCCACAAATCTGTCCTTTATAAAAAGAGTGGCAAGAAGAAAGGAATTGTTGAAAGAAAGCTATAAGAGGTCTCATTTGCAGTTTGCAAGAATCCATGTGGGGGACACAGCAAACATGTTGAAGAAGGTGCTTTGGCTAAATGAGAACAACATTTTTATTTTTGCCTTAAAAGCAAAACGATATGTGTGGCGGAAAACTAACACTGCACATCACCCTGAACACACCATCCCCACTGTGAAACATGTTAGTGGCAGTAACATATTGTGGGAATGCTTTTCTTCAGCAGGAACAGGGAAGCCAGTCAGAGTTGATGGGAAGATGGATGGAGCCACATACAGGGCAATCTTAGAAGAAAACCTGTTGGAGTCTGCAAAAGACTTGAGAGTGGGGCAGATGTTCACCTTCCATCAGGACAACGACCCTAAACAAACATACAGCCATAGCTACCATGGAATGGTTTAGATGAAGCATATTCATGTGTTAGAATGGCCCAGTCAAAACCCAATTAAGAATCTGTGGCAAGACTTGAAAATTGCTGTTCACAGACACTCTCCATCCAATCTGACAGAGCTTGAGCTATTTTGCAAAGAAGAATGGGCAAACAATGTCACTCTCTAGATGTGAAAAGCTGGCAAAGACATCCCCAAAAAGACTTGCAGCTGTAATTGCAGTGAAAGGTGGTTCTACAAAGTATTGACTCAGTATTCCATTTCACAATGGTTTACTTCTCTAAAAACAGGGCTACGTGTTGCACTAACTTAAAATGGTTGTAAACCCAACTACACAACTTAACTTGCACCTACAGGTAAGCCTAGATTAAGGAGATATTTGCAGAAAACCCTGCACCGATGACAACGCAGGCGCAGTGAGCATTGCCGGCTTTCTCAATGGGAGACTGCCGGCCCCGCACGCATGCGTGTGACGTCATCGCCGCTCCGGCCAATCACAGCGCCGGAGCGGCGATACACTGACGGCAGTGACAGGACATCGAGGCAAGATGGCGGCGGTGGCGGAGGGGAACGAGGAGCAGTTTGGGGGCTTCTATCTCAGGTAAGTCATTCATAATGAGCTAGTATGCTATGCATACTCGCTCATTTTGGCTTTCTTTTGCAGGTTTTTTTTATTTTTTTTTATTTTTTTTCCCAGGTTTACTTTCTCTTTAAGGGAAATTACTCAGACGATCACCTTAAGGTAGAATTTAATACCCTTTTGACTATCTAGATTCAGTGTTAATACACTGTACATCTCCAGATTGTTGGAGAGTGTGCAGCCTCTTTCTTTATCTATCTATCTATCTATCTATCTATCTATCTATCTATCTATCTATCTATCTATCTATCTATCTATCTATCTATCTATATATATATATATAGCATCACTTGGAAAATACTGACTTTTCTATATGCATTGTGGTGGAACCTCATATTCTTGTCTAATGTTGTAACATTACATTAATATCTACTGTTGTTCTTTTTTCGGATTGTATCTGAAGAGTGATGGAAATTGTTCTCTTTTCACTTTGACATTGTATGTTTATATAAGACTTAATAAAAAAAAATATTGGAAAAAAATATCAGGTGGGTTATAGGAAAGTACTGGTAGCTACTAAAGGAGGACCCTCAGGTAGCCAAATTTATAAAAAAAAGACCTGAGATAGTACAGAGGTGAGCCACATCTATGAAAGATAGCTTAGTTAAAAGCTTCTGTAGCGCACGGACCTTTTTCTCGCCTGGCTCACTTGCAAGTCAAGGCACACCGTGCTATATGCCCATACCCTCCTGTTTGAAGAGGTTAAGCGGTGTTCACAAATTTTGGGTCCTGCAGCGAGTTACCTTCTTCCACTGGTTCTCTTCCCTAGAGTATGGGGTCAAGTCTCTATTTTTTCCCCCAAAGTAGCCAATGTCGAGAAACACTTTAACTCCAACAGAGAGTTTATTTTCTATTTGCTGCGTAGTAGACAGAGACAGATGGATGAAAGAAGGAATAAGTGTGAGAGATTAGATCCAGGCACAACTAGTAACCTCGTCGCCACTCGATCCCGAGTGGGTTTAGCTCACCCGGATAATCCTCTCTCACAGTTCTAGCAGCCGGTGTGGAGCTCGAACTGTTCTGTCATCCTATCCCCTCCAGGAACAAGTACAGGAGATCCTCTAACCTCTGGAGACTTTTAAGAACAGGATGATGCCAATGGGCACTCAACGGGTTAGCCTTCCCGAACAAGGAATCCTTCCCTCTGACAGGTCACCAAGCCTCTCCCGAGACAACAATCTTCCATTACTCATCTCCTCAGTGGGACCGATCCTCCCCTGGCTTCCTCACGGTCAGAGCGAGTACCCTCACCTGGGCATCCTGGGACTCCAATGGGCGAACTGTAGACCCAGTTAAAGGTACTGGGCCTACCTGGAACATTGCAGCCTTGGGCCAAAGGTGCCCGAGACTTCTCGGCCAGTCATCGCACCCCCAAGGGGCACACCCCTTCGGCTCCTCCACTCCAACTCTCCTCTACTCCCCTCCTCGACTCCCCCTAAAAAGATGGCATCTGGCCCCTTATGTACCCTCTCCCAGCATGCACAGCAGGCCGACCACGCCCACTGTACCGCTGCCAAGAGAGGACACCCTAAGGCGCAGTAATGCCACCCATAGCTCAACCCTGACCTGATATGGCAACGCCACCTACAGGCCACAGGGAACCATACACCAGGCAGCATCACATAGGCAGAGGCAAATACCTAGCAAAGTGGTCCGAGCCTGGCTACCAGCTCAGACCAACCCCTAAATTTAGGCACATAACACACCTAAAAGTAAAGGGGCGCTACACTTCTATATGAGAAACTTTGGGGTGATCCACACAGGTGAAAGGGTATGTTTGAATGTGGCACCTGTAACTACTGTAAATGTATAAATACACAGCAATGCATTCTGTTACTCAAAGGTGTGAAATGTATTCCAAAGCATTAACCTGACTTCAAAATTATTGTGTGATATAAATGCTGCAAAGCAAGTGCGGATGTTTCTATATTGGGAAAACAAAGCGGAAGTGGAACATCCGTGCATGTACACTTTTTGCACCAACAAGGAATACATTAGGGAACTGGTGCACTCCTGATCGACCTCTGTGGACAGTGTGAGAAGGACTGCCAGACTTCATGTTAGATCAGTAAGTTATACAGGGAAGATGTTGGACTATGGAGCATTAGGCTTTTTATCAATTTGGTGCTTACTGGCTTTAGGATAGAGAAGGTTATATTTAAGAAAGAGAAGGTTATATTTGTGCATTTTGTCTTTTTTAGGATCTGTTTTATGCATGCAATTTGGGACACATGTTATGCTAGAGCAGATTAGAGCCAAATCCAAAGCTCATCTCTACTCACTTCAATACTTGGGGTGCTTTTTGTCTGGGAATAAAAGATACTATAAGACATTCCTGGCAGAAGAAACGCAAAGATGGGCTGTATATGACTTGCGAATATTTGTGTGTATTTTCGAGAATGCACACACAAGCAGGAAGCATGGCATTTGTGCATATTTGCAGGTATTTGTGAGCATTTGCAAGTACCATAGCATGTGAAAGTCCACATTCAAGATAAGTGAGCACAAAACCTTCAAGCAAGCCAAATTTTGAGATTTTTCAATCCACCACAATGACAGAATGTCAGATCTCTTACCGGAATGGTATGACCCCTAATCATCTGAGGTCATGTGCACATATAGAACATACTGTATATTTTAGGTCATCAATTGTAGGTCATCACTGAAATGCTGGTGGCAACTCCTGTAGTGGTTCTCCAAAAAGACAGGTGTTTCAATGAGTACAGTATAACTCAGCATGGACCATAGAAGAGGAAGAAAGCATTTTCTTTCATGATCATCCTATCTATTTCCCCCCTGCTGGGAGCTGCCCATGACCTGTGGGTCCTGCTGGAAGCTAGCCATGGCCTATAGGCCAGCAGGACCCATAGGCCATGATGACCAGCTCTCAGCAGGACCGACAGGTCCGCAGCCAGCTCCCAGATGGACCCACAGGTCTGCAGCCAGCTCCCAGATGGACCCACAGGTCCGCAGCCAGCTCCCAGCAGGACCCACAGGTCCGCAGCCAGCTCCCAGCAGGACCCACAGGTCCGCAGCCAGCTCCCAGCAGGACCCACAGGTCCGCAGCCAGCTCCCAGCAGGACCCACAGGTCCGCAGCCAGCTCCCAGCAGGACCCACAGATCTGCAGCCAGCTCCCAGCAGGACCCACAGACTGTAGGTCCTGCTGGGAACTGGCCTGTGGGACCTGCTGGCTACTGACCTGTGGGTCCTGCTTGCCGCTGACCTGTGGGTCCTGCTGGCCATGGACCTGTGGTTCCTGCTGGCCATGGACATGTGGTTCCTGCAGGGGCTGACCGCACCAGTCGCTGCTCTGTGTGATCCAGGGGCACTGACATGCTGCAATTGATGGGCACTGACAGGCTGCAATAGGTGGGCACTGGTAGGCTGCAAATTGGTGGGCACTGATGAGCTGGATTTGGTGGGAACTGGTAGATTGCATTTGATGGGCACTGATGGGGCTGAAATTGGTGGGCACTGGTAGGCTGCAATTGGTGGGCACTGGTAGGCTGCAATTGGTGGGCACTAGGGATGAGCTTCGTGTTCGAGTCGAACATACGTTCGACTCGAACATCGGCTGTTCGATCGTTCGACGAAGATCGAACGATTTGGGCCGTTCGCGCCAAATTCGAGTGACGCGAACGGCCCACAATGCACTACGCCATCGCAGTGTCATCCAGGCGCTGTGATTGGCCAAGCATGCACTGTGACCCCGCATGCTTGGCCAATCACAGCGCCGGCAGCGAGGAGAGCAATGATTGGCCACAGGCAGGATGCCTGTGGCCAATTATTGCTGAGGGTGTTTAGTACACGCCCCACACTATAAAAGGCCGCCAGCACGGCGGCCTAGTGTAGTGTGTTCCGGAGCAGGGATAGAGCAGCATAGGCAGGGACAGTGACTGTTATTTCTTTCTTGCTTAACCTGGATTCCTTTAGTTTAGGGAAAGAGAAGGATAGGTAGGGAGAGTGTCAGTGTGTTTTGTGCTTGTGCTATAGTGTGCTTAAAAAAAACATTTATTCTAGGGACAGAAAACTGTAGGTAGGGACAGTGTCAGTTTCTTTCACTCTGCAAGTCCTTGTTTCCAGGGACCTGGAAGGACAGTGAGTGAATTGTCCTTGTGCTATATTGTGCTTAAAAAAACATTTATTCTAGGGACAGAAAACTGTAGGTAGGGAGAGTGTCAGTTTCTTTCACTCTGCAAGTCCTTGTTTCCAGGGACCTGTAAGGACAGTGAGTGAATTGTCCTTGTGCTATATTGTGCTTAAAAAAAACATTTATTCTAGGGACAGAAAACTGTAGGTAGGGAGAGTGTCAGTTTATTTCACTCTGCAAGTCCTTGTTTCCAGGGACCTGGAAGGACAGTGAGTGAATTCTCCTTGTGCTATATTGTGCTTAAAAAAAACATTTATTCTAGGGACAGAAAACTGTAGGTAGGGACAGTGTCAGTTTCTTTCACTCTGCAAGTCCTTGTTTCCAGGGACCTGTAAGGACAGTGAGTGAATTGTCCTTGTGCTATATTGTGATTAAAAAAAACATTTTTTCTAGGGACAGAAAACTGTAGGTAGGGAGAGTGTTTTTTTTCTTTCACTCTGCAAGTCCTTGTTTCCAGGGACCTGTAAGGACAGTGAGTGAATTGTCCTTGTGCTATATTGTGCTTAAAAAAAACATTTTTTCTAGGGACAGAAAACTGTAGGTAGGGAGAGTGTTTTTTTTCTTTCACTCTGCAAGTCCTTGTTTCCAGGGACCTGTAAGGACAGTGAGTGAATTGTCCTTGTGCTATATTGTGCTTAAAAAAAACATTTATTCTAGGGACAGAAAACTGTAGGTAGGGAGAGTGTCAGTTTATTTCACTCTGCAAGTCCTTGTTTCCAGGGACCTGGAAGGACAGTGAGTGAATTGTCCTTGTGCTATATTGTGCTTAAAAAAAACATTTATTCTAGGGACAGAAAACTGTAGGTAGGGAGAGTGTTTTTTTTCTTTCACTCTGCAAGTCCTTGTTTCCAGGGACCTGTAAGGACAGTGAGTGAATTGTCCTTGTGCTATATTGTGCTTAAAAAAAACATTTATTCTAGGGACAGAAAACTGTAGGTAGGGAGAGTGTCAGTTTATTTCACTCTGCAAGTCCTTGTTTCCAGGGACCTGGAAGGACAGTGAGTGAATTGTCCTTGTGTTATATTGTGATTAAAAAAAACATTTTTTCTAGGGACAGAAAACTGTAGGTAGGGAGAGTGTTTTTTTTCTTTCACTCTGCAAGTCCTTGTTTCCAGGGACCTGTAAGGACAGTGAGTGAATTGTCCTTGTGCTATATTGTGATTAAAAAAAACATTTTTTCTAGGGACAGAAAACTGTAGGTAGGGAGAGTGTTTTTTTTCTTTCACTCTGCAAGTCCTTGTTTCCAGGGACCTGTAAGGACAGTGAGTGAATTGTCCTTGTGCTATATTGTGCTTAAAAAAAACATTTATTCTAGGGACAGAAAACTGTAGGTAGGGAGAGTGTCAGTTTATTTCACTCTGCAAGTCCTTGTTTCCAGGGACCTGGAAGGACAGTGAGTGAATTGTCCTTGTGCTATATTGTGATTAAAAAAAACATTTTTTCTAGGGACAGAAAACTGTAGGTAGGGAGAGTGTCAGTTTATTTCACTCTGCAAGTCCTTGTTTCCAGGGACCTGGAAGGACAGTGAGTGAATTCTCCTTGTGCTATATTGTGCTTAAAAAAAACATTTATTCTAGGGACAGAAAACTGTAGGTAGGGACAGTGTCAGTTTCTTTCACTCTGCAAGTCCTTGTTTCCAGGGACCTGTAAGGACAGTGAGTGAATTGTCCTTGTGCTATATTGTGATTAAAAAAAACATTTTTTCTAGGGACAGAAAACTGTAGGTAGGGAGAGTGTTTTTTTTCTTTCACTCTGCAAGTCCTTGTTTCCAGGGACCTGTAAGGACAGTGAGTGAATTGTCCTTGTGCTATATTGTGCTTAAAAAAAACATTTTTTCTAGGGACAGAAAACTGTAGGTAGGGAGAGTGTTTTTTTTCTTTCACTCTGCAAGTCCTTGTTTCCAGGGACCTGTAAGGACAGTGAGTGAATTGTCCTTGTGCTATATTGTGCTTAAAAAAAACATTTATTCTAGGGACAGAAAACTGTAGGTAGGGAGAGTGTCAGTTTATTTCACTCTGCAAGTCCTTGTTTCCAGGGACCTGGAAGGACAGTGAGTGAATTGTCCTTGTGCTATATTGTGATTAAAAAAAACATTTATTCTAGGGACAGAAAACTGTAGGTAGGGAGAGTGTCAGTTTATTTCACTCTGCAAGTCCTTGTTTCCAGGGACCTGTAAGGACAGTGAGTGAATTGTCCTTGTGCTATATTGTGATTAAAAAAAACATTTTTTCTAGGGACAGAAAACTGTAGGTAGGGAGAGTGTTTTTTTTCTTTCACTCTGCAAGTCCTTGTTTCCAGGGACCTGCAAGGACAGTGAGTGAATTGTCCTTGTGCTATATTGTGCTTAAAAAAAACATTTATTCTAGGGACAGAAAACTGTAGGTAGGGAGAGTGTCAGTTTATTTCACTCTGCAAGTCCTTGTTTCCAGGGACCTGGAAGGACAGTGAGTGAATTGTCCTTGTGTTATATTGTGATTAAAAAAAACATTTTTTCTAGGGACAGAAAACTGTAGGTAGGGAGAGTGTTTTTTTTCTTTCACTCTGCAAGTCCTTGTTTCCAGGGACCTGTAAGGACAGTGAGTGAATTGTCCTTGTGCTATATTGTGATTAAAAAAAACATTTTTTCTAGGGACAGAAAACTGTAGGTAGGGAGAGTGTTTTTTTTCTTTCACTCTGCAAGTCCTTGTTTCCAGGGACCTGTAAGGACAGTGAGTGAATTGTCCTTGTGCTATATTGTGCTTAAAAAAAACATTTATTCTAGGGACAGAAAACTGTAGGTAGGGAGAGTGTCAGTTTATTTCACTCTGCAAGTCCTTGTTTCCAGGGACCTGGAAGGACAGTGAGTGAATTGTCCTTGTGCTATATTGTGATTAAAAAAAACATTTTTTCTAGGGACAGAAAACTGTAGGTAGGGAGAGTGTTTTTTTTCTTTCACTCTGCAAGTCCTTGTTTCCAGGGACCTGTAAGGACAGTGAGTGAATTGTCCTTGTGCTATATTGTGCTTAAAAAAAACATTTATTCTAGGGACAGAAAACTGTAGGTAGGGAGAGTGTCAGTTTATTTCACTCTGCAAGTCCTTGTTTCCAGGGACCTGGAAGGACAGTGAGTGAATTGTCCTTGTGCTATATTGTGATTAAAAAAAACATTTTTTCTAGGGACAGAAAACTGTAGGTAGGGAGAGTGTTTTTTTTCTTTCACTCTGCAAGTCCTTGTTTCCAGGGACCTGTAAGGACAGTGAGTGGATTGTCCTTGTGCTATATTGTGATTAAAAAAAACATTTTTTCTAGGGACAGAAAACTGTAGGTAGGGAGAGTGTTTTTTTTCTTTCACTCTGCAAGTCCTTGTTTCCAGGGACCTGTAAGGACAGTGAGTGAATTGTCCTTGTGCTATATTGTGCTTAAAAAAAACATTTATTCTAGGGACAGAAAACTGTAGGTAGGGAGAGTGTCAGTTTATTTCACTCTGCAAGTCCTTGTTTCCAGGGACCTGGAAGGACAGTGAGTGAATTGTCCTTGTGCTATATTGTGATTAAAAAAAACATTTTTTCTAGGGACAGAAAACTGTAGGTAGGGAGAGTGTTTTTTTTCTTTCACTCTGCAAGTCCTTGTTTCCAGGGACCTGTAAGGACAGTGAGTGAATTGTCCTTGTGCTATATTGTGCTTAAAAAAAACATTTATTCTAGGGACAGAAAACTGTAGGTAGGGAGAGTGTCAGTTTATTTCACTCTGCAAGTCCTTGTTTCCAGGGACCTGGAAGGACAGTGAGTGAATTGTCCTTGTGTTATATTGTGATTAAAAAAAACATTTTTTCTAGGGACAGAAAACTGTAGGTAGGGAGAGTGTTTTTTTTCTTTCACTCTGCAAGTCCTTGTTTCCAGGGACCTGTAAGGACAGTGAGTGAATTGTCCTTGTGCTATATTGTGATTAAAAAAAACATTTTTTCTAGGGACAGAAAACTGTAGGTAGGGAGAGTGTTTTTTTTCTTTCACTCTGCAAGTCCTTGTTTCCAGGGACCTGTAAGGACAGTGAGTGAATTGTCCTTGTGCTATATTGTGCTTAAAAAAAACATTTATTCTAGGGACAGAAAACTGTAGGTAGGGAGAGTGTCAGTTTATTTCACTCTGCAAGTCCTTGTTTCCAGGGACCTGGAAGGACAGTGAGTGAATTGTCCTTGTGCTATATTGTGATTAAAAAAAAAAAAATTTCTAGGGACAGAAAACTGTAGGTAGGGAGAGTGTTTTTTTTCTTTCACTCTGCAAGTCCTTGTTTCCAGGGACCTGTAAGGACAGTGAGTGAATTGTCCTTGTGCTATATTGTGCTTAAAAAAAACATTTATTCTAGGGACAGAAAACTGTAGGTAGGGAGAGTGTCAGTTTATTTCACTCTGCAAGTCCTTGTTTCCAGGGACCTGGAAGGACAGTGAGTGAATTGTCCTTGTGTTATATTGTGATTAAAAAAAACATTTTTTCTAGGGACAGAAAACTGTAGGTAGGGAGAGTGTTTTTTTTCTTTCACTCTGCAAGTCCTTGTTTCCAGGGACCTGTAAGGACAGTGAGTGAATTGTCCTTGTGCTATATTGTGATTAAAAAAAACATTTTTTCTAGGGACAGAAAACTGTAGGTAGGGAGAGTGTTTTTTTTCTTTCACTCTGCAAGTCCTTGTTTCCAGGGACCTGTAAGGACAGTGAGTGAATTGTCCTTGTGCTATATTGTGCTTTAAAAAAAACATTTATTCTAGGGTCAGAAAACTGTAGGTAGGGAGAGTGTCAGTTTATTTCACTCTGCAAGTCCTTGTTTCCAGGGACCTGGAAGGACAGTGAGTGAATTGTCCTTGTGCTATATTGTGATTAAAAAAAACATTTTTTCTAGGGACAGAAAACTGTAGGTAGGGAGAGTGTTTTTTTTCTTTCACTCTGCAAGTCCTTGTTTCCAGGGACCTGTAAGGACAGTGAGTGAATTGTCCTTGTGCTATATTGTGCTTTAAAAAAAACATTTATTCTAGGGACAGAAAACTGTAGGTAGGGAGAGTGTCAGTTTATTTCACTCTGCAAGTCCTTGTTTCCAGGGACCTGGAAGGACAGTGAGTGAATTGTCCTTGTGCTATATTGTGATTAAAAAAAACATTTTTTCTAGGGACAGAAAACTGTAGGTAGGGAGAGTGTTTTTTTTCTTTCACTCTGCAAGTCCTTGTTTCCAGGGACCTGTAAGGACAGTGAGTGAATTGTCCTTGTGCTATATTGTGCTTAAAAAAAACATTTATTCTAGGGACAGAAAACTGTAGGTAGGGAGAGTGTTTTTTTTCTTTCACTCTGCAAGTCCTTGTTTCCAGGGACCTGTAAGGACAGTGAGTGAATTGTCCTTGTGCTATATTGTGATTAAAAAAAACATTTTTTCTAGGGACAGAAAACTGTAGGTAGGGAGAGTGTTTTTTTTCTTTCACTCTGCAAGTCCTTGTTTCCAGGGACCTGTAAGGACAGTGAGTGAATTGTCCTTGTGCTATATTGTGATTAAAAAAAACATTTTTTCTAGGGACAGAAAACTGTAGGTAGGGAGAGTGTTTTTTTTCTTTCACTCTGCAAGTCCTTGTTTCCAGGGACCTGTAAGGACAGTGAGTGAATTGTCCTTGTGCTATATTGTGCTTAAAAAAAACATTTATTCTAGGGACAGAAAACTGTAGGTAGGGAGAGTGTCAGTTTATTTCACTCTGCAAGTCCTTGTTTCCAGGGACCTGGAAGGACAGTGAGTGAATTCTCCTTGTGCTATATTGTGCTTAAAAAAAACATTTACTCTAGGGACAGAAAACTGTAGGTAGGGAGAGTGTCAGTTTATTTCACTCTGCAAGTCCTTGTTTCCAGGGACCTGTAAGGACAGTGAGTGAATTGTCCTTGTGCTATATTGTGATTAAAAAAAACATTTTTTCTAGGGACAGAAAACTGTAGGTAGGGAGAGTGTCAGTTTCTTTCACTGTGAAAGTCCTTGTTTCAAGGGACAGAGAAGGACACCTGAAGGTAGCCCTTATTGCTTTTTTCCCATCTCCCTGCAGGCCATCTATTAGAATGTCTGGAAGGCAAACAAGGAGAGGCAGACAGTCAGGAGGCAATAAAAGAGGGCAAGCAGGCTCTGTGTCTGGGGGCAACAGTGCTGGTCGTGGACGCGGTGCATTGTCATCAGCACATGGCCATGGGACACGCTTGTCCTTCTTTTCGGCAGCTGGACATGTTGAGCCACATCATGCCGAAGACTTGGTAGAGTGGATGACCAAGCCCTCCTCCTCCTCCTCATCCTCTCTCACCCAGGCTCAGGGTACTGGAAAAGCAGCTGCCAAAGCGTCGTCTTCCCTGGTATCAATGTCAGACAAATCATCAGTCACTCCTTCCCTAGACCCACCATGTCCTCCTCCTGAGGAGTCCCCCGAACTGTTTCAGCACAGTGTTGGGTACATGCTCCAGGAGGATGCCCAGCGTTTCGAAGGGTCTGATGATGAAACCCAGCTAGAGGAAGGCAGTAGCGTGAGAGCAGACAGAGGGGATGCTCAAGAAGGACACCAATCTGGCAGTCATGTTCCAGCAGCTGCAGCATACTGCCAGATTGGCTCCAGTGATGAGGAGGGAGGGGATGATGAGGTCACTGACTCCACGTGGGTGCCTAATAGGAGAGAGGAGGAGGAGGAGGATGAGGAGGAGGCACATCTCCAACGAGGCAGGATGCCCTTTGGTGGCCAGCGTAAGGGCAGTACACCGACGGAATCACACCGCAGAGCTCCGCCTGTGCAGGGCGCTGCCTCTGCCCGTCATTCAAAAAGTTCTTTGGTGTGGGCCTTTTTTGAGGCTAGTGCATCAGATCGCACAGCTGCTGTTTGCAACATATGTCTCAAGCGTATATCGCGTGGCCAAAACATCAGCCGCTTGGGTACCACATGCCTGACCAGACATATGTTGACCTGCCATGCAGCTCGTTGGCAAGCCTACCTCAAAGACCCACACCAAAGAACAAAGCGGACCTCTCCTTGCACCGCATCAGCTGGGATCTCCAACCCCACTATAACTTCAGTCCTCTCTGAAACATGCACTGAGAGGAATGAAGGTGTAGAATTAGGTGTGTCACAGCCAAGTACTTGCGCCCACTCTGCTAGCAGTACACCGACGTCCGATTCTAGCAGGCAAATTTCCCTGCCCCAGCTGCTGGACCGTCGAAAGAAGTTCACTCCCAGCCATCCACATGCCCAGCGGTTGAATGCTAGCTTGGCTAAATTGCTAGCGCTTCAACTGCTGCCTTTTCAGTTGGTAGACTCGGCCCCCTTCCGTGAGTTTGTGCAATGTGCAGTTCCTCAGTGGCAGGTTCCCAAACGCCACTTTTTCTCACGGAAGGCTATTCCGGCTCTCTACCGGCATGTGGAAGGCAATGTCTTGGCCTCGCTGGACAGGGCGGTCAGCGGTAAGGTGCATATTACCGCTGACTCATGGTCCAGCAGGCATGGACAGGGACGTTACCTTTCTTTCACGGCCCATTGGGTCACTCTTTTGGCAGCTGGGAAGGATTCAGGACAAGGTGCAGTAGTGTTGGAGGTTGTCCCACCGCCACGCCTCCAAAATGCTACTACTGGTTGTGACACACCTCTCTCCTCCACCCCCTCCTCTTCTTCCTCCATGGCCTCTTCCTGTGGTTTGTCCTATGAACCAGCGGTGCTCCGTAGCCGTTCACGGGGCTACGCAAGTACGCAGGCAAAAAGATGCCATGCCGTGCTTGCGCTGGTGTGTTTGGGGGACAGAAGCCACACTGGGGCAGAGGTCCTGTCTGCTCTGCAGGGCCAGGCCGAGAGGTGGTTGACGCCACGCCAGCTTAAGCCAGGAATGGTGGTTTGCGACAATGGCACCAACCTCCTCTCCGCCCTCCGACAGGGACAACTGACCCATGTGCCCTGTGTGGCTCACGTCCTTAACCTGGTGGTGCAGCGCTTCTTGGGCAGGTACCCGGGCTTACAGGATGTCCTGAGGCAGGCCAGGAAAGTCTGTGTGCATTTCCGCAGATCTTATAATGCCAGTGCTCGCCTGGCTGAGCTGCAAAAGGAGTTGAACCTGCCCAAGAACCGCCTTATATGTGACATGCCCACCAGGTGGAACTCAACGTTGGCCATGCTGCAGCGGCTGCACACGCAGCAGAGGGCCATCAATGAGTACCTGTGCGACTACGGCACCAGGACAGGGTCAGGGGAGCTTGGTTTTTTTTCTCCACGCCAGTGGGGCATGATCAGGGATGCATGCACTGTCCTGGCACCATTTGAGGAGGCCACGAGGATGGTGAGCAGTGACAGTGCATGCATCAGTGACACTGTACCTCTTGTCCACCTGTTGGAGCACACGCTGCGTGGAATAATGGACAGGGCACTTGAGGCAGAACAGAGGCAGGAAGAGGAGGACTTCCTTGCCTCTCAAGGCCCCCTTTACCCAGACAGTGTTCCTTCTGTCCCACCCATCGCACAGGAAGAGGAGGAGGAGGAGGAGGAGGAGGAGGAGGATTGTGTCAGCATGGAGGTGGAGGCTGGCACTCAGCATCATCAGCAGCAGTCTTTTAGGGATGATTTACAGTCCCAAGAAACCAGTGGACTTGTACGTGGCTGGGAGGAGGTGGCTGCGGATCATGTCGTCCTTAGTGACCCAGAGGACTCCGGAGCGAATGCCTCAGCAAAACTACGCTGCATGGCCTCCCTGATCCTGCAAAGTCTGCGGAAGGATCCTCGTATTCTTCGGATCAAGGAGAGGGACCATTACTGGCTGGCCACTCTCCTTGATCCACGGTACAAGGGTAAGGTTGCGGACCTTATGTTACCGTCGCAGAGGGAGCAGAGGATGAGACAACTCCGGGAGGCCTTGCAGAAAGGTCTGTGCAACGCGTTCCCAGAGACTGGGAGGTTGCAAACTCCTGGTCCTGGACAACGAGTTGCTGAGGCTTCGGCCAGTCAAAGAAGGAGCGGTGGGGAAGGTGGCCGTCTGACCGATGCGTTCAGACAATTCTTTAGTCCGCAGCCCCAAAGTATGATCGGTTCCAGCAACCATCGCCAGCGTCTGATAAACATGGTGCAGGAATATCTAGGGGCAAGGTCAGACTTGGACACCTTCCCCACCGAAAATCCTCTGGCTTACTGGGTCTTGAGGATGGATCACTGGCCAGAGCTTGCACAGTATGCAATTGAGCTACTGGCCTGTCCTGCATCCAGCGTTCTTTCGGAACGCACATTCAGTGCTGCTGGAGGATTTGTCACGGATCACAGGGTGCGCCTGTCCACCGACTCGGTTGATCGACTGACTTTCATCAAGATGAACCAGTCTTGGATCACCACCAGCTACCACACACCTGATGCTGATATAACAGACTAATTGATTTTAACATGTCACATCCCTTCAAGACTGATGCTGATGCTGAGTGCCTGTGCTGTTATGTTGACTGGCTATCCTCCTCCTCCGAGTCCTCAATGATACGATTGATGATGATAGCTTGTAAGATCATTTTTGTTTATGGGTGCCGCCACCAGTGCCTAACGCCCAATTTTTCAGCCCCTGTTTAACAGGGGCGTGTAATTACAATTTTTGAAGCAATACTTTGCAACAGGGCTCATTGCTGTGCTCCAAGTACAGTATCTGTGAGGAGTTGCAGTGTTGTGCCACCAGTGCCTAAGGCCCAATTTTTCAGCCCCTGTTTAACAGGGGCGTGTCATTACAATTTTTGAAGCAATACTTTGCAACAGGGCTCATTGGTGTGCTCCAAGTACAGTATCTGTGAGGAGTTGCAGTGTTGTGCCACCAGTGCCTAAGGCCCAATTTTTCAGCCCCTGTTTAACAGGGGCGTGTCATTACAATTTTTGAAGCAATACTTTGCAACAGGGCTCATTGCTGTGCTCCAAGTACAGTATCTGTGAGGAGTTGCAGTGTTGTGCCACCAGTGCCTAAGGCCCAATTTTTCAGCCCCTGTTTAACAGGGGCGTGTCATTACAATTTTTGAAGCAATACTTTGCAACAGGGCTCATTGGTGTGCTCCAAGTACAGTATCTGTGAGGAGTTGCAGTGTTGTGCCACCAGTGCCTAAGGCCCAATTTTTCAGCCCCTGTTTAACAGGGGCGTGTCATTACAATTTTTGAAGCAATACTTTGCAACAGGGCTCATTGGTGTGCTCCAAGTACAGTATCTGTGAGGAGTTGCAGTGTTGTGCCACCAGTGCCTAAGGCCCAATTTTTCAGCCCCTGTTTAACAGGGGCGTGTCATTACAATTTTTGAAGCAATACTTTGCAACAGGGCTCATTGCTGTGCTCCAAGTACAGTATCTGTGAGGGGTTGCAGTGTTGTGCCACCAGTGCCTAAGGCCCAATTTTTCAGCCCCTGTTCAACAGGGGCATGTAATTACAATTCTTGATCTAATAATTCACAGCAGGGCCCATTGCTGCACCCACCAAGAGTAACTGTCAGGGCTTACAGTGTTGTGGCACCAGCACCACCATCAAAGGCCCAATTTTTACTACCACTGTTCAACAATTATATGTAATTAAAATTCCTGATATAATAGTTGACAGCAGGGCGTTCCAGCACCAACCAAGAGTAACTGTGAGTGCTTACAGTGTTGTGCCAACACCAACAACTAAGGGGCCTATTTCTGCAGAGTATATACGGCAGGTCCCTACTTTCAAACATCCAACTTACAAACGACTCCTACTTGCAAACGCAAGAAGACAACAGGAAGTGAGAGGAAATCTACCACTAGGAAGGAAAATTCTCTCCTGTAAGAATAAATATGGGAGAAAGGTGTCTCCTCTGTACTGATGCTTTATCAGCAATCCTTGTTTCAAGAAAAACACCACATTTCAAAAACAGTTGTCATTGGGACGGAAAGTGAGGTGAAATGTTCTGAACAGGGGCACAGACAGCAAAACAAATGTTACAGGGGTGATAACCCTTACCTATGTTTTCCAAAAAGTTTAAAAATAGATTTTTGGTCTGGAGCTACACTTCAACAATGTACCTGTTCAAAATTACAAACAGACTCTACATAAGAACAAACCTACAGTCCCTGTCTTGTATGCACCGCCTGTATAGGGCTGTTCAGAGTATATAGGGCCTTTTTTATTTTATGTGCGGGGTTCCCCTTAATATCCATACAAGACCCAAAGGGGCTGGTAATGGGCTGGGGTAGGGGGGGGGGTCATGGGGTAGCTATGCCATTTTTCTTAAAGAATTTCATCCATATTACCGGGACCAGACATTACATTAAAGCCGCAAGCAGTTTTAAATGGCTTTTTTTTCCTTTAGAAGTGTCATTTTGTGCAGGGACAGTTCTAAACACGGGAAACACGTGGCACTTCACAGGCATACTTTAGACACCCCCCAGGTACGATATTTAAAGGAATATTTGACTTTTTTTTTTTCACTTTATGCATCATTAAAATGACTGCTCCCGAAAAACGACCGTTTTTAAAACTTCTTTTTGCATTGATACATGTCCCCTGGTGCAGAACCCGGGTTCCCAAACCCTTTTTAGGACAATAACATGCATAATAGTTGTTATAATTAGCACTTTAGAATTCGAACGTTCGCATCCATTGTATTTAATAGGGTTCTAATGTTCGTTCGAACTTTCGGTCCGTTCGCGGGTTCTGGTGCGAACCGAACCCGGGGGTGTTCGGCTCATCACTAGTGGGCACTGATGAGCTGGATTTGGTGGGAACTGGTAGGCTGCATTTTATGGGCACTGATGGGCCTGAAATTGATGGGCACTGGAAGGCTGCAATTGGTGGGCACTGGTAGGCTGCATTTGGTGGGCACTGGTAGGCTGCATTTGGTGGGCACTAGTAGGCTGCATTTGGTGGGCACTAGTAGGCTGCATTTGGTGCATTGATATCTTGGATCATTTCCACAGTCTCTGACCATCTCTTGTATCATGTCCGCAGTCTCTGACCATCTCCTGTATCATATCTGCAGTCTCCAACCATCTCCTGTATCATATCTGCAGTCTCTTGCCATCTCCTGTATCATGTCCGCAGTCGTTTACCATCTCTTGTATCATGCCTGCAGTCTCTGACCATCACTTGTTTCATGTCTACAGTCTCTGACCATCTCTTGTTTCATGTCTGCAGTCTGTGAGCATCTCCTGTAGTATGTCTGCAGTCTCTGACCATCTCTGGTATCATGTCTGCAGTCGCTGACCATTTCTTGTATCACATCTGCAGTCTCTGACCATCTCTTGTTTCATGTCTGCAGTCTCTGACCATCTCTTGTATCATGTCTGCAGTCTCTGACCATCTCTTGTACCATGTCTGCAGTCTCTGACCATCTCTTGTATCATGTCTGCCGTCTCTGACCAACCTGGATTGTATTATGTCTGCAGTCACTGGCCATCTCCTGTAGTATGTTTGTAGATACTGGCCATCTCCTGTAGTATGTTTTTCAGTCTCTGGACATCTCTTGTATAATTTCTGCAGTCTCTGACCATCTCCTGTATCATGTCTGCAGTCGCTGACCATCTCCTGTACTATGTCTGTAGTATGTCTGGGGGCTCTTTCTACCAGACTCTCTAACAGAAGCCCCCTGTTCTGCCCTCAGTATACCTGGCTGAGGTATAATTAGACAGACAGCTAGCTCTCCTCCCTTAACAACTCATTGAGACAGGTGCAATGTCCTTTTTTTAACTTTTATTACAGGGAAGTTAGAGTAAAACTAAAATAAAAGCAAAAACATACAATCAGTATACACAATATACAAAATATACAGTCCTGACACACTAGTCTAACTAGGGAAAGGGGCTATGAACATACCGACAATGTTTCCATTAGAATTGCAGCTGAATAGGTGTGGATTCCTCTGGAGCAGATGCATGGTGGTGAAAAAGGAAGATGGATACTGGGGGCTGTCTCTCAGACCTCATGGTATAGACCAGTGGAATTATGGGAAGCTACGGTGGCTTTTAAGCAACAATCTCTACCTACCTTCAGTAAATTATTCACAGATACCAAGTATGTAAAAGACCCACTAGATGGCGACATTACAATTTTCTTTACATACCATTAGCATATCCAACAATTAACAAGGAACGTAAGAAAACCTTGCTGAAGGCATGACACCCTCTCTGTGTCCATCAGAGAGACCCCCCCCCCCTCCTGGTCCCATTAGTGTACTCTCTTCCTGTAATTTGTTTATTGTTAAGAGTTCATGGGAGGATCCCATTGTAATTAAAACTCCTTAGGGGAGCATCTCTGTGTTTGAGTCGTTGTCATAGAAACATTTGTAACCGGCAGGAGTTAGTAGGATGACCACGCCCATTTGGGGGCCCCAGAAATAGTTGTGTACCCAGGCATCAGTTACCCTAGGATCGGCCCTGAATGATCCCATCCACCACTGCCACTGATCCCACCATTCTCACCACCACCACTCTGCCACTGTGGGAGTGGAACAGGTACATTATTTAAGTGTAACTCCAGCCAAAAATGTGTTATATTTTTAAGTTTTTTCGCATAGGGAAGGATCAACACCCCATTTATGTTTGTTTTGCTGTCTGTGCCCCTGTTCAGGCCTGTGGCCTGTGCCAATTGGATTTTGAATTTTTTTGTTTGTTGTGGAAACAAGCATTGAGGATAAAGCTTCAGTGGAGACACCTTTTTCCCATGACTATTACTCTTGAATTTCCCTTCCTGGTGGTAGATTCGATACAATTTGTGCAAACGCACGAACACCGTTAAAGTCTATGGGACATGAACGTGTAAAATCTAAAGTACTAATTTTAAAGGCTTATATGCAAGTTATTGACATAAAAAGTGTTTGGGGACCCGGGTCCTGCCCCAGGGAACATGTATCAATGCAAAAAGTAGCAGTGACTTTAACCACTTCAATACAGGGCATTTTCACCCCCTTCCTGCCCAGACCAATTTTTAGTTTTCAGCGCTGTCGCACTTTGAATGACAATTGCGCGGTCATGCGACGTGGCTCCCAAATAAAATTGACATCCTTTTTTTCCCACAAATAGAGCTTTTGTTTGGTGGTATTTGATCACCTCTGCGGTTTTTATTTTTTGTGCTATAAACAAAATAAGAGCGCCAATTTTGAAAAAAACACAATATTTTTTAATAAATATCACTTCAGTTTAGGCTGATATGTATTCTTCTACATATTTTTGGTAAAAAAAAAAAAATTGCGCAAAAGTTATAGCGTCTACAAAATAGGGGATAGATTTATTGTATTTTAATTTTTTTACTAGTAATGGCGGCGATCTGCGATTTTTATTGTGACCGTGACATTGCGACGGACATATCGGACACTTTTGACACATTTTTGGGACCATTCAAATTTATACAGCGATTAGTGCTATAAAACTGCACTGATTACTGTGTAAATGTGACTGGCAGGAAAGGGGTTAACACTAGGGGGCGCTGAAGGAGTTAATTATGTTCCCTAGTGAGTCATTCTAACTGTAGGGGGAGGGGACTCACAAGGGGAGGAGACCGATCTGTGTTCCTCTGTACTGGGAACACACATCAGTCTCCTCACCTCTGACAGGAGGTGGATCTGTGTGTTTACACACACAGATCCACGGTCCTGCCGTGATTACGGGCAATCGCAGGTGCCCGGCGGATATCATGGCCGCCGCGCACGTGCACCGTGTCCCGAACGATGCCGCGGGCACGCGTGCGCCTCCTTGATGGCCGGGAAGCCCAGGACGTCATATGACGTCCACCCAGGATCGGAGATCCCATCTGTGGACATCATTTGACTATGGGCGGGTAGGGAAGTGGTTAATAATGCTTTAAGTGAAACAATAAAAATGAAATATTCCTTTAAATATTGTGCATGGGGGTCTCCTTAGTCTGCCTGTAAAGTAGCACATCTTCTCATTGTTTATAACAGTACCACAGCAAAATTACATTTCTAAAGGAAAAAATTGCATTTAAAACTGTTTGCGGCTGTAATGTATTGTCAGATTATATAGATAAAAATCATTTAAAAAAAACGGCACGGGTCTCCCCCCCCCCCCCCGCTCCCAGTTCATTAAGTCCATTACCAGGCCCTTTGGGTCTAGTATGAATATTAACGGAACCCTGCGCCAACATAAAAAAAAATGGCGTGGGGGTCCCCCCCAAAATCCATACCAAGATCCAGGCCCCCCCTATGTGAATGGGTATCGAGTACATTGTACCCCTACACATTCACCCAAAAAAATTACAAAAAAGTAAAAATGACAGAAGACAGTTTTAGACAATTTCTTTATTATTAAAAAAAAAAAGTTTCCCGTGATGTCAATCTATTTTTAATCAAAGTGCCGACGACCCTAGAAAAAAAAAGCCTTTTCACGATGACAGCTGTTATATAGCTGTGGGTGGGGCCACCTGGTGACGTAACTGGATGACCCCGTCCCTTCTGATGTCATGTCACTGGGTGGCCCCATGTGGCCCCATCCTCAGCTATATGACAGCTGTCATCATAAAAAGGCTGCAGTCCTCGGGTCGTCTGCGCTGTGATTGAAGATAAATGGACATTGCGGGACACTTTTAAAAAAAAAAATCCGATTTCGATAAGCTCCCCGCCCGCAGACCCCCACAACCACCGGGTAAGGGTTGTGGGGAAGAGGCCCTTGTCCTCATCAACATGGAGACAAGGTGTTTTGGGGGGACACCAAAGCACCCTCCCCATGTTGAGGGCATGTGGCCTGGTACTGTTCAGGAGGGGGGGCGCTCTCTTGTCCCACCCTTTCCTGCGGCCTGCCCAGTTGCGTACTCGGATAAGGGCCTGGTATGGATTTTAGGGGGGACCCCACACCATTTTTTTTGGGGGCGCATACCAGAGCATGGGAATGGACTGGTGGGGGGGAACTTACACCATTTTTTTCAATGATTTGTATGTATATTGCTGGGATCCGGCAATACATTACAGCCGCGAGCAGTTTTAAATTACATTTTTTCCTTTAGAAATGTAATTTTGCTGCTCTCATTCATTACACTATGTACGGCCGCTATGTAAGCAGCCTTACATAGTGTGGGATGTGGACTTAGCACCCTAAACCATGATTGGCCAAAGGCACCCTCTCACAGCAGAGCATGCTGTAATTGGCCAAAGCATGCAGGTCAGGTTCATGCTTTGGCTAATCAGCAGTGTCACTGTACTGCAATCTCGCAGAGCATTGATAGTCTCGCAGTGAATTATGGGGCGTCCCGCGAACACCCCATAATATTCTAAATTCAGCGAACACCCGATGTTTTTTTTGAGTGCCTGGTTATGCCCCTTATTCTATGGGAGAAGCTCACGGATCATTGCTAAGGCATCTGCTTATTCAGTTGCTGGGGATAGCTGCTTTATTTACCCTTCAGTGAAAGGAAAAGGTGACGATTGACCTAATAACATCAAATAGATCCACGTTTACTGGTGAGAGCGTAAAGTGAATGGTTGTGGACCCTCTCCTTATAATAAAACAATAATGGATCACTGAATTATTGGTCAAGCTTCACCTTAGTTTCAATTACTTTTACCGGGTTTTTATGGAATTTCTCTATGGATTTTTCTCTTTTTTTTTTAATGGAATGTATGTGTGCATTGACATATGATATGTGTTTATGATTCCTTTTGGTATATTTTGAGTTATATTTGGGTTTATCACGTATTCATGCAATTCAGAATCAAAGGCAGTAGCAGAGTTATACAGTAAGCCAAGGTCAGCAACAAGTGGCCAGAGCAGTACCAAACCACAAGCCTTTTAATGGTCATCATGGATGAAGCTGAGGTTAGGAACTAGGAAGCAACAGTACATGGAAGATTCCAAAATCAGGTCAGAAGAGAGCCAGGTCAGTAACAGGAAGCATTCAGTATGTAGATGCAGGGCTTTTTTTCAGCTGGAACTTGGTGGAACTCAGTTCCACCACCTCTGGCTCAGCCCCTCTGCTCCACGCTCCACATTATAACTTGTGAACACAGAAGTCCAGCTTCTGTGTTTACAAGTGACAGCTTGGCTCCCACAGGTCTGATCTTCTCAGCTTCAGGATGGAGACAAGGAAGATGCAGGTGCCCAGGGTGGACTGTGGATGCTGACACACCCATTGAATGATCTCCCTGAAAGTGAAAGAGGAGGAGCCAGCTACAGTGTGTGGCGAGGTACCAGAGCTGGCTGGAAGCTTCAACTTCATACAGCAACAAAAGCAAGACATTTGGTAGATGCTTGAGCTTTTAAGGGGGGGGATGGGAAAGTGGAGGGGGGTTGCATGCAGACGTCAGAGCTGAAGAAGGGTGAAAGTGAGATGTGGATGGGGGATGCAGATGTAGGCAGCTGTAGAAGAAGGCTGAACTCAGCACTCTGTGTGTAGATCCCCCCGGAACACTGCAATCTGTGTGTAGAGCACCCCTGAACTGCAGTCTGTATGCAGCACACCCCTAAACGCTGCACTCTGTGTGTAACACACACCAACCCCCTAACCCTGCACTCTGTACATTATGCACTCCTAGTATTTAATGCCCCTGTATGACCCTCTCACTGTTAGTAAAAGGGTGACCACACCCAATATTTAATGCAGTTTGGAGGGTGTATGTGTGTGTGTGGTTGGGGGGGGTCGTGGTTGAGATCCTGCACCTATGTTGCAGCCCCAAAGCCCCAAAACAAGTGTTACACATAATTTTATATCATCACCCTCATTTTATACCAAGGACAGAAGTCAGAGTTTTGTGGATACAAGCTAAATAGTCTCTATGACTTACCATAAATACACTGACAATGCCACCTTGCTTCTGAATAGTTGTCATCCATCCCACATCATCAAATTTATACCGATGGGAGAGTTTATATGTGCCCGTAGAAATTTCTCCACAGAGGAATCATTTCATAGGACATGTGAGGTAATTACAACTAGACTCTCACAGAGGGGTTATCCCTAGAGATATATAGAAAAAGGTCAAGCAATTGCATTAAGGAAGAATAGGAATGATTTATTATGGGGACAGAACAAAAAACAATTAAGAGACAAAAGTGTCAGCTTTGTGTCTACTTTATCCAAGGAATATCACTGCATTGTAAATACTATAAAGAAGAATCTTCCCATATTGTACTCAGATAAACAGTTATATACTGTGCTAAAAGGGATGCAGATTTTCTAGCCATCATGCCCCAACACTTGGGTCTCTTCTTTCTTGCAGCTATTTCACTTCAAGAATGAAGTATCATACTTGGCTCTCCTATCCGGGTCTTTCACCTGTGGGGTTAATACATGCAGGCATTTCAATCTGAATTTACATGTGTAGCGGGGTCTCCTTTAAGGCCCCGGGACTACGTTACCCAGAACCCCATTCGGCACCCAGAGTGCAATTGGCTACCGCAGAGACTTATGGGAGGGGCTATTTAAGAAGGAGGCGAGGCGGAGCTCGGCCTCTTTTGGACACTGCACTGCAAGCAACAGTCT
The DNA here is from genome assembly GCA_029206835.1 of Rana muscosa. NCBI lineage: Eukaryota > Metazoa > Chordata > Amphibia > Anura > Ranidae > Rana > Rana muscosa. The sequence continues at coordinate 540,573,506 of CM055117.1, read as the reverse complement.
TCCTGTGCGGATCTGCTGCAGTGCAAGGCCTGAAGCCTGGGGCCTTGCGCAACTTCCGAAGAGCCTTCCACCCCACTGCGGAGCCTGAGGGCATCTGACTTGTCGAGTGAGGACATCAGTTGGATCGGGGACCCGATCGTGGCAGACGCTGTGTGCGGAGACACAGCAGGTGGAAGTCCCGGATTGGGATCGCGTCCGGAGTGGTGAGCGAGCACTTGCTCAATCCAATTGACTGTACCGTGTTTAGGCCTATAGACTGCCTTGGCCCACCGATCGTTTGTTTGTTACTTCACTGGAGACCAGTAGCAGGACAGAGTTTAAAAAGGGTCTCCAGTATAATGTTCTTTGTGACTGCCTACTTTGTGGATTACAAAAATATTGTTTCATCAAGTGCACCACCGAAAGTTTGCATGCGAAGAAATCCTTAATGAAAAGACTGAGATTTATTCTGTGTCAGGCCTGACCAGAGAGGGAAGATAGACTATTGTTTTAGTGCGCCATTGGGCGCGTATACAATAATAGCTGCGCGAGGTGGATTACCGTGCTGCGCCATTATTGCATGCTATACCTATTGCTGCAGGGCTCTGTAAGCGAGTTGTATGTGTTATGTTCTGCCTATGCCCTTTAAAACTAAAGTAAAATCGTTATACTTGATCTCTCGCATCAGTGTGTTGTCTTATTGCAAAGAGGTAACCCTTGCAATACTGTTTGATTGTGATACAAGTATAATCCCTAGACTAACTGTGCCAGAGTGGGTCGAGTAAGATTGCCGGGGGTTGGCGGCGCTGTACACAGGGCCCGAAACAAAAATCCAGCGGCTCTCTTAACTGGGGGTAGCGCTACATGTGGGGGCTCTCGAGTCCGGGATCCTGTTGCAGCAAGTAACGCGCCAAAAGCACCAGCATGGACCCACTAGAAGTAGGACAGTGGTGCAAAGCGGTCGGCACAGATCCAGCCGGGGTAGTAGTAATAGAACTCCCAGGGATCTGACAAGAAGAAGCGGTGAAGCAGCTAGTGATGTCGCTGTCCCAGCACCAAAAGTTATGGGTGGTGGATGTCAGGTCGAATTCTTCACTGACCCACGCACTAATAGAGTGGAAGAACGGAGTCCCAGAGCATTTCAAGAATCCAAGTGTAGAAGCAATAGATGATCAGACTTATAGCCTAATACACGCGCTGCCGCTCAAGCCAGGAGGACATTTCAGACACCAAAACTATCTCCATCACCCACCCCAAAAGCAGAAAAACGGGAGAAAAAGGAAAGTCCCGGATTGCCACCTGCCACCCTCAGCGCAGAATTATGCGCAGTCCTGGGGGAAATTGTAGCCCAGTGTAAGAAGGATCCTACAGACTACCAAATGTCGGGATACAGAAAACTCAGAATATTCTCTGGAAGGAAACCCGTACCTTCGGGTGAAGAGGGGTTTGAGGAGTGGTTAGACGGTGCCACTCAGGCCTTAGAAGAATGGGAAGTCCCAGACCACAGAAAGAAGCAGAGAATTGCTGAGAGCTTGAAGGGGCCTGCTCTAGAGGCCATACGCAACCTCAAGATGAGTAAAACAGACTGTGATGCACAGGACTATCTGGACATTCTACAGAATGTGTTCGGTGGGACAGAGAAAATCACTGAGCTCACTTACCAGCTGGAGCACTGCTACCAAAAGACAGGAGAGAAACTATCAGAGTTTATGAGGCGTCTGGATAAGATCCTACATAAGATGATCCTTAAGAAGGGGATTGACCCGCGGAAGGTGAATGAGGCCCGTGTTCAGCAGGTGATGAGAGGATCTCAGCCCCTGGACCCCATCGCACTGGCGCTAGGCACCAGACAGGATGGGAAGAGCCTGGAGTACCCTGACTTGATCTGAGTAGTCAGAGAGGAAGAAGCTATGCTGGAGGAGAAGAAGAAGAACCAACCAGTTGAGTCGGTAAATCCTCCTCCGGTGATGGTCAGGATGGCCATGACCCTGGAAAGAGACTCAGAGGTGGATACCTTGAAGTCGCAGATGTCCCAAGTATTGGGGATACTGACCTCCCTGATGGAAAAGAAGTCAAGGGAACCGGAGAGGGAAAGTCCGAGAAGGGAGCTGTTTCCAAATACCTCAGCGCCCACATCCCTACAAGATTGGGGGGACATGACTTGTTTCAACTGCGGAGGGGTTGGCCATGCAGCCAAAGTATGTACCAGTCCAAAGAAAAAAAATATGAATAACCGCAAGCCGCCGGAAAACTTCAGTTGGCCCCGGTGAAGGAGTCAACCGGGTGCCCATCATCTCCAGTGAACTCCAAACTGAATGAGAAGCACATGAAAAGAGTGGACAACACCCCTTTAGAAGAAACACAAGGTTCCTCAGAGGGAACGCACCCCAAAGAAAGAGTGTAATGTCCCTCAGCGGGTAGTTACACCCATTAAAAGGAGGGAGATCAATGCATACCAGGCTCAAGAGAGACTTAAGTCCAAAGAGAAATGGAAGAAAGAAAGTCCAAAAGGAAAACGCAAAGATCCAAGGAAGGAGACTCCTTCGAATCGATATCCAGAGAAGCTGATAGGTCCCCCCCGATAGTACCTGTCCAAGTGGAGGGAGTCTACACAAGAGCCATATTGGATACTGGGGCGCAAGTGACCCTGTTGTACCGGGACTTTTATGACAAGCATCTAAGTCACCTTCCCATCCAGAAGACAAAGAGAAGACGGCTTTCATAACCCCAGTGGGGTTCTTTGAATTTGATCGGAAGCCTCAAGGTCTGTCTGGAGCCCCAGCTACCTTCCAACGTCTTATGGAGAAGACTGTAGGAGACATGAACCTCATCGAAGTCCTAGTATACTTAGATGACATCATTATCTTCGGAAGAATCTTGGAAGAACATGAAGAGAGGCTAGAGAAAGTTTTGAAGAGGCTGAGTGAGGAAGGACTCAAGCTCTCACCTGAAAAATGCCAATTCTATCAGTCATCAGTCAACTATCTGGGACACATAGTGTCTGAAGATGGGGTAGCCACAGACCCCGAAAAATTGGAGGCAGTTACCTCCTGGCCAAGACCCACCACTGTGACAGAGCTCAGATCCTTCCTGGGAATCTGTTCCTATTACAAGAGTTTCGTGGAGGGGTTTGCTCGGATAGCCAGGCCTCTGAATGAGCTGCTAAAGACGGAGGGGGAAGAAGATGACTCGGGCCCCAGGAAGCCGGGGGAGTCAAGGACCAGTGGAATGAGAAGTGTGAAGATGCCTTCCAGATGTTGAAGAAAACCTTAACCACTGCCCCTGTCCTGGCCTACGCCGACCCTAAGAAGCCTTATGAACTTCATGTAGATGCCAGTCATGATGGTTTGGGAGGAGTGCTCTACTAGGAGCATGAAGAGCAACTGAGGCCTGTTGCGTATGTGAGCAGAAGTCTGACTCCCTCTGAAAAGAACTACCCCACCCATAAGTTGGAGTTCCTGGCCCTTAAATGGGCGGTAGTTGACAAACTCAAAGACTATCTGTATGGGGCAGAATTCACGGTGAAAACCGACAACAACCCCCTCACCTATCTTTTCACCACAGAAAAGTTGGATGCCACAGGACATAGATGGCTGGCGGCACTGTCTGCCTTCAATTTCAGCTTAAAGTACAGACCTGGGGCTGGAAACCGAGATGCAGACGCCTTGTCTAGAAGATCTCATGTCCCCACCTGCAGTACAGGAGACTGGACTCAAGTGGCACCCGTCGGGTCAAAGGGCTGAACTCCAAGCCAGTGGCGGCTCAAGAGCAGAAGAGATAGGGGTTACCATAGTCGGAGTCCCCAAGCAGTACTGTGGGGTAACCCAACTGGGGGAAGATGACTTGCCAAAATTGTCCAAAAAGGAGTTGAGATCTGACCAATTGGAAGACCCCATGGGGAGATTGGTCTTGGAGGCCCTGGAGAATCAGGATCCCAATATAATTTTACGTCACCCTTCAAAGGAAGCTTGCCTGTTAAGGAAGGAGTGGGACAGGTTGCAGGTGCATCAGGGAGTCGTCTACCGAAGGGGCCCCTCTGATGACCTGGAAGACAAATGGCAATTGTTCCTGCCCGAGAAACACAGAGAGACTGTCATGGTTGCTTTGCAAGACAATCATGGCCACCTAGGGGCGGAAAGGACCTTTCAACTTGTTAGGGACCATTTCTATTGGCCCTGCATGAGGGCTGAAGTTGAAGAATACTGCCACTCATGTGCACGATGCATCCAGAGAAAGACTTTACCCCATCAAGCTGCCCCAATGGGCCATCTGCAAAGTCAAAGCCCACTTGATCTGGTATGCATTGATTTTCTCTGCCTCAAACCCGACCTGAGTGGACTAGGAAATGTTTTGGTAGTAACCGACCACTTCACCCGGTATGCTCAGGCCTTCCCAACCAAAGACCAGAAGGCTTCCACTGTGGCCAAGGTGCTTATGGAAAAATACTTTGTACACTATGGGCTACCACAACGGCTCCATTCAGATCAGGGAAGGGATTTTGAAAGTCGGTTGATCCGGAAGCTCCTGGATTCTTTGGGGATCAAGAAGACAAGAACTACCCACTACCATCCACAAGGTGATGCTCAGCCGGAGAGGTTCAACTGAACCCTACTCAACATGCTGGGGACCTTAAGCAGTGAAAAGAAGCAGCATTGGAGCAACCACATCGCGGCAGTTGTGCATGCATACAACAGCACCACCAGTGATGCTACAGGGTACTCACCTTATCGACTAATGTTCGGAAGAGAGGCAAGACTACCAGTAGATCTAGCCTTTGGCACTTCCATAGACCATTGTTCTGCCGCTTCCCACAAGGGATATGTTGACAGACTCAGACATAATTTGAAATTAGCCTATGAACAGGCCCAGGCGGCCTCAGAACAAAGGGGGGCCCGCAATAAGAGGAACTTCGACCTAAAGGTTCGGATCCAGGACCTGCAACCTGGAGACCGAGTTCTCCTACGAAACCTGGGAGTCCCTGGGAAACACAAGCTTGCAGACGGATGGAGACCTGAACCCTATGTCGTTTGTAAGAAGCTGCCGGGCCTACCTGTCTATAAGTTGAAACCGGAAGGGAAGGTGGGCCCACTGAAGACCTGGCACCGAAACCACTTACTCCCACTTGCTGAAGCAGTTCGGATACCTCCTGCAAGGGACTCCCCAAACCCAATCCAATTTCTATTCTGGATACTCCTAGACCAAACACTCGGTCTCGGACCCCTCATATTGGGGATACAGAGACCTCGGAGATAAGTGAAGATGAGGGAGAAGAACTTGGTTGGCTTTGGCCTTCTCAGGCTCCAGAAACTTCTGCTATTGATCTTCCACCTGAAGAAGACACCATGGACAACACACTGAATGTGGAGGCTGCAGAGTTCATCCCGTCCAGTCCTTGGTCAGATTCTTGGGAGAGTGCCTGTGACTTACTCCCAGAGGAAGATCCGAGGGAATCCATGTACCTCCCTGCTCCGGAGTCCAGTGCTCCCGAACCAGAGGAAATTCCTAAGTTGATTCCAGAAGAGGAACCTGTTATAACAGAAAGCCCAAGAGGACAGAGGAAGCGAAGGGCCATAAATCCTCCCAGAAGATTAACTTACCCACAGATGGGGAGGAGTGCAGAAGACACTGTGGTTACTGCCAGGAGGAGTGTGGAAGACCCTGATCCTCCCACTGTTCATTTAGTGGGGGGCAACCCCAACTCACTCTCTGGCACAGTTAGGCAGGACACTAGTGATAGTGTGACCTGTGGGCAGGGAAGTTCACCGCCTCGTTTTTGGTAGGAATTTCCTCTGCCAACATCATACGAAACTTTGATTGATGTTGTACGTTCTGTAATTTAATGTTATTTTATCTTTGGGGACCAAAGAGTTTAAGTGGGGGGAGTGTGTAGCGGGGTCTCCTTTAAGGCCCCGGGACTATGTTACCCAGAACCCCATTCGGCACCCAGAGTGCAATTGGCTACCGCAGAGACTCATGGGAGGGGTGTTTTTTAAGAAGGAGGCGAGGCGGAGCTCGGCCTCTTTTGGACACCGCGCTGCAAGCAACAGTCTTCCTGTACGGATCTGCTGCAGTGCAAGGCCTGAAGCCTGGGGCCTTGCGCAACTTCCGAAGAGCCTTCCACCCTACTGCAGAGCTTGAGGGCATCTGACTTGTCGAGTGAGGACATCAGTTGGATCGGGGACCCGATCGTGGCAGACGCTGTGTGCGGAGACACAGCAGGTGGAAGTCCCGGATTGGGATCGCGTCCGGAGTGGTGAGCGAGCACTTGCTCAATCCAATAGACTGTACCGTGTTTAGGCCTATAGACTGCCTTGGCCCACCGATTGTTTGTTTGTTACTTCACTGGAGACCAGTAGCAGGACAGAGTTTAAAAAGGGTCTCCAGTATAATGTTCTTTGTGACTGCCTACTTTGTGGATTACAAAAATACTGTTTCATCAAGTGCACCACTGAAAGTTTGCATGCGAAGAAATCCTTAATGAAAAGACTGAGATTTATTCTGTGTCAGGCCTGACCAGGGAGGGGAGATAGACTATTGTTTTAGTGCGCCATAGGGCGCGTATACAATAATAGCTGCGCGTGGTGGATTACCGGGCTGCGCCATTATTGCGTGCTATATCTATTGCTGCAGGGCTCTGTAAGCGAGTTGTATGTGTTATGTTCTGCCTATGCCCTTTTAAAACTAAAGTAAAACCGTTATACTTGATCTCTCGCATCAGTGTGTTGTCTTATTGCAAAGAGGTAACCCTTGAAATACTGTTTGATTGTGATACAAGTATAATCCCTAGACTAACTGTGCCAGAGTGGGTCGAGTAAGATTGCCGGGGGTTGGCGGTGCTGTACACAGGGCCCGAAACAAAAATCCAGCGGCTCTCTTAACTGGGGGTAGCGCTACACATGCAAACACTTTTGAATCCTTTGTCACTGGTGAGAACCTTGATATTAAGGATTACATCAATTGTGTCTCTAGTTTTTTTATTTATTTGATGTATTGTAATTCTTGCCATTTACAAGATGTAGGCAGTACAACAAGACCATTAGGAACTTTCAATGAGAAACCAGATATATTTCCAATGCCACAAAATATTACAAAAAAAAACTGCACGGGAAAAAATAAATAAAATATAGCTGCAACTTAGGTGAGATATACAGTACAGTACACATAAAATTATAAAGAAAGATAATAAGCTGCGCTTTTTAAAGTGACATATTAACCAAGTGAACAGAATAAAAGATAATAAATGAATACATAGACAAAATAGTGTCACTCTGAAGAAAGTCCCAAGTACCAAAATGTAAGCTCATAAAAAGTCCTCCAGAAGGTAATACATTCCTCTGATGGAAGTGAAACCAAATCCCAACAGTAAAGTGAAAATTATGTGACTTGCAAGGAACGAATCAAGTGAATCCACCACCAAGCAAAGTGCCCGCTTACCAACTGCACAAGTTTGGATACTTGTGGCTAATACCTAGCCAGGGCCTTTTCCTCCGGTTGTCTGATCAAACCATAGGTGCAGTCAGCAATCAATCAGAAAGTTCATTCGTGGTACGCTTGGTAAATCCATACACGATGAGGGAGATGAATATAGCTGGAACTGACAATCACGTGTCACTGTCTCCGATTCTTATGCCGCGTACACACGATCATTATTCACGGCGGTTAAAAAACCGCCGTGAATAATGACAGGAAAAACGAGGGAACCGCTTGGTTCCCTACACACGGTCGTTTTTCCCGTCATTTTTTCTCTTGACGAGAAAAACGACCGTCTGTGGGCTCCGCGGCAGTGTCTCCCTATGGGAAAACTGCCGCGGAAAAAAATGCTGGAAAAAACAATGAGAAAATTTAGAACATGTTCTAATTTTTCTCGTCGTTTTTTATGCCGTTTTTCTCAACGAGAAAAACGACATAAAGCCCACAGACGATCGTTTTTCTCGGCGAAAAAAAAATGCAGTTTTTCTCGTCGAGAAAAGCGGTCGTGTGTACGCGGCATAAAACACTCTCCGTTAAATTTACAGGTATTGGTGTCATCAAAACCAGAACAGTTCCAGCCTGTCGGGGTTTGGCAATCACTGAGGAAGGTAGGAAAAGCTGCTTTTCCTATCTCCTTTATCATATCTGCAGTCTCTGACCATCTCTTGTATCATGTCCTCAGTCTCTAACCATCTCCTGCAGTATGTCTGCAATCTCTTACTTAAACACATTGCTAATAGTATTAGCTATCTGTTTATGCCAAAGGTAGGACTGTACAGGAGAGGCAGAGCGTAAAAGGGGCACTGTGATTAGAGGGGGGGGGCAATGTGGTGGGGGCTGTGAAATTTGTGCAATAAATATTCTTGAAAACATTACACATTTTTGTGGGTGTTTTTACATTTTAATGTTGGGGGGGGGGGGGGAGTGCCAGATTGAGGATCCACCCTGGGTGCCAAATGCTCTAGGTACGCCCCTGAAAAACGTCCAGTGTGCATGAGGCTTTTACAATATTTTATTTATCTAAAAAAGTCTGAAGAACGGGTACAAAACTCTGTGGAAACGTGTCGGATCAGAGAAATCCCTGTAACGCCACCCCACTGGTTAGACAATTGATCGCCTCCAGATACCATATTTTTTCATGCCTGAAATTTCTACCTTGTAATAAGTGTAACCTTTACAAGCTTTTTTAAAAAATTATGCGGTTTTACACTATGAGGTTTTCTTTTTTCCTTATCCATATGATTTCCTGAAATTTGGAGTCCCCTCCACACTTTAACAGATATAAAGATCTTGTATCAATACACTTAAGATTTTTAAACCAGCTAACTACCATGATAAGAATGGGCTGAACGCCCAGGAGAGCAATTCAATTTCTTGGTCTTCGAATCACCTGAGCTCAAGCCTGTGAAGTGCATGCAAGCAGGATGACCGAGAGGATAATATCCATATAGGTGAATATATTCCTACAGCGAGTTGGATCTCTGTAATAGGGATTCACCATATCTGGTAAGAGGCAAACTTTTATCTTATGAAACAACATATCTTCAAGCATATGTGATTGTTCTGAAGTGGAATGTATCAGATATCTTGCAAAATCTAGTGATTGTCAGCATGGCAGATCTATACAGGACACTGCCTGAATCAGATTCCACACATGCTGCATTTATTTATTAACCGCTTCCCGCCCGGCCTATAGTCATATGACGGCCGCAGGAACCTTTCGTCCCTCCGGGTGGCCGTCATATGACGTCCTGGGATTCCCTGCAGTGTGGACCGTGCGCACGTAATCGCCGCATCACTGGGGACCCGATGCGCGTGCCCGGTGGCCACGATGTCCGCCGGGCACCCGCGATTGCTTGTCACAGAGCCAGGGACGTGGATCTCTGTGTGTAAACACAGAGATCCACATCCTGTCAAGGAGAGGAGACCAATGGTGTGTCCCTTGTACATAGGGACACCGATCGGTCACCTCCCCCAGTCAGTCCCCTCCCCCTACAGTTAGAATCACTCCCTAGGGAACACATTTAACCCATTGATCGCCCCCTAGTGTTAACCCCTTCCCTGCCAGTCACATTTATACAGTAATCCGTGCATATTTATAGCACTGTTCCCTGTATAAATGTGAATGGTCCCAAAATAGTGTCAAAAGTGTCCGATGTGTCCGCTGCAATATCGCAGATCGCCGCCATTACTAGTAAAAATAAATAGGTAAAATAAATGTCATAAATCTATCCCCTATTTTGTAGGCGCTATAACTTTTGCGCAAACCAATCAATATACGCTTATTGCGATTTTTTTTGTACAAAAAATATGTAGAAAATTACATATCAGCCTAAACTGAGGAAATGATCTTTTTTTTTTTTAATTGGGATATTTATTATAGCAAAAAGTAAAAAATATTGTTTTTTTTTTCAAAATTGTCGCTATTTTTTTGTTTATAGCGCAAAAAATAAAAACCACAGAGATGATCAAGTACCACCAAAAGAAAGCTCTATTTGTGGGGAAAAAAAGGACGTCAATTTTGTTTGGGAGCCACGTTGCACTACCGTGCAATTGTCATTCAAAGCATGACAGTGCTGAAAGCTGAAAATTGGTCTGGGCAGGAAGGGGGTGAAAATGCCCGGCATTGAAGTGGTTAATATGAACTCTGTGCATTACAATTAAGAGTGTCGCTTATTCATTTCATATAAATGTATTGAATGTTTATTCATCTTGCACTTTTTTTAGCACTATTTATTCATTGTTGCTCATATATTATTCACTTTATTTATTTTGATTTTTTTACATTAGAGCATTTTTCACTAAGTGTTATTGATGTATGTATAATGGTCACTTTATATATTGTTATTACAATCTTTCACATGGTTGAATACACAAATTAGTGCTCCATATATTTTATTACTACAGGAGAAATTAGTGTGACATGGAGGTCAGAAGGAGGAATAAAGGGATTTTTATAACAGCTTACCTGTAAAATCCTTTTCTTGGAGTACATCACGGGACACAGAGCGACTTAGTCATTACTAATGGGTTATATAGATTACCTTCAGGTGCTGGCACTGGCAACTTCCAAACCGGAAGTACCCTCCCCTATATAAGCCCCTCCCATCCGGGAGCACCTCAGTTTTGTAGCAAAGCAATAAGTGTCCCAAAAAGAGGGGTGGGAGCTCTGTGTCCCGTGATGTACTCCAAGAAAAGGATTTTACAGGTAAGCTGTTATAAAAATCCCTTTTTCTTTTTCGTACATCACGGGACACAGAGCGACTTAGTCATTACTAATGGGACGTCCCAAAGCAATGCCAAATGAGGGGAGGGATACATAAGCTGGGCGCCATCAGGCATGAGGATCTTTTGCGGCCTGCAACACACTGCGCCCAAAGGCGACATCCTCCTGACTTCTAACGTCTACCTGGTAGAATCTAGTAAACGTGTGTACCGAAGACCATGTTGCGGCCTTACATACTTGAGCCAGGGAGGCCTGGTGATGCACTGCCCATGAAGTTCCAACTGCTCTTGTGGAGTGCGCCCTAACTTTGAACGGAGGCGGTCTCTTTCTCAAGCCATAGGCTTGTATTATGACCTGTCGAATCCACTTGGCTAAAGTAGATTTTGATGCTGCCTGACCCTTTCTAGGGCCTTCCGGCAGAATAAACAAAGTATCCGTTCTGCGAATCTGAGCAGTGGCTTTTAGATAAGCTTTAACTGCTCTTACTACATCCAAAGAATGTAATAACTTTTCCTCTACCGAGCTAGGTTTGGGGAAAAAAGAAGGAAGAACCACATCTTGGTTCAAATGAAACCTCGATACCACCTTGGGAAGAAAGGCTGGATGAGGACGTAATACTACTCTGTCCTTATGGACAACCAGATATGGCTCCTTACAGGACAAGGCGGCTAATTCCGATACTCTTTTAGCCGAACAAATGGCTACTAAGAAAATCAATTTCCTGGTGAGAAGAACCAAGGAAATGTGTTGCAATGGTTCAAACGGTTGTTTCTGTAGAACCGACAGAACCAGGTTTAAGTCCCATGGACATATGGGAATACTAACCGGAGGGCTAATACGCATCACTCCTTGTATGAAAGCTTTGACTAGTGAATGCGAAGCCAAGGGCCTTTGAAAAAATATTGACAAGGCCGAAATCTGACCCTTGATAGTACTCAAGGCCAGCTTCCTATCTACAGCCCACTGTAGGAAGTCCAAAATCCTACCTATCACGTACTTACGTGGATGCCATTTCTTGGCCTCACACCACGTAATGTACGCCTTCCAGATCCTATAATAGATCTGCCTGGATACCGGCTTCCTGGCATTGATCATGGTAGATACCACAGAATTAGAGAGCCCTCTCTTTTTCAGAATGTGGGCTTCAATAGCCAGGCCGTCAAACCTAGGGCTGGTAAGGAAGGGTGGTGTAACGTACCTTAGGTGTGAGCCTGACGTGCGGAGAGGGACCTCCCGTACAACCCCAGCTCGGAGACCACTGGAGTGGGGACAGTGGTGGTAAGAGCACGGTGAGGTAAGGGTGCCTGTCTGATCCTCACTGCTTGGAGTGGTGGAGACTGGAACGGCTGGTTCCGGAAGCAGCGGATGCAGGTCAGCAGGTTCAGCTTGCAGAGCAGAGGATGCAGGTCAGCAGGTGCCGGTTTGCAGAGCAGGGATGCAGGTCAGCAGGTGCAGGTTTGCAGAGCAGGGATGCAGGTCAGCAGGTGCAGGTTTGCAGAGCAGGGATGCAGGTCAGCAGGTGCAGGTTTGCAGAGCAGGGATGCAGGTCAGCAGGTGCAGGTTTGCAGAGCAGGGATGCAGGTCAGCAGGTGCAGGTTTGCAGAGTCAGACAAGCCGGGTCATACACATCAAGGTAAACATCACAAGTGGCAGGCAGAGAGTAGTCAAAGTCCAGGCCGAATCTTGGCAACAGGCAGACTGGCAGATAACTGAGCAGGGTCAAACGAGCCGAGGTCAGGACTGGGGACAGAAGCGTGGTCAGGAAGCCGGGTCAAACACAGAAACAGGATACAAGCACAGAATCAGGAACTCAGGGAACAGAAGCAGATCAAACCGCAAGGGGCAACATCTCTGGAATGTCTTTTATAGGAAGTACATGGGAGGAGCAAGGGGTTCAGAGTTCAACAGTAATCAGACACCAAGCAGAGTAGTCTAATGGATCAGATAGGTTATCCAGCAGATCAGGCAGGGAACTGTCCAGCATCTCAGATAGCTCCGCTGGTAGAGTCAATGCCAGACACAGAAGAGGTCCCAGGTTCAAGCCCAGCACGTCCCTGACAGGTGGTATATCGGTCCTTGCGACAGCAGGTCCGGACGATGTGGGAAGGTCCAAGGACTCCTCACTGACATTTTTACAATCACCGCGTACCATGCCCTTCGGGGCCACGCTGGAGCCACCAGAATCACTGGTTTCTTTTCTACCCTGATTCTGCGGAGTAATCGTGGTAACAATTGTGGCGGTGGGAATGCATATATCAGCTTGAAATGATCCCAAGGGAACACTAGGGCATCCGAGCCGCAAGCTAGGGGATCCCTTGTGCGAGACACAAATCTGTCCACCTTTGCGTTGAACCTGGATGCTAGCAGATCTACATCCGGTGTTTCCCACCGCTGGCATATTGCCTGGAAAACCTCGGGGTGAAGAGACCATTTCCCCGGGCATAATTGTTGGCGACTTAAAAAGTCCGCTCTCCAATTTTCCACTCCTGGGATGAAAACCGCGGATATGGCTGGGACATATCTTTCTGCCCACTCCAGGATGCAATTTGCTTCCCTCTGGGCTGCACGACTCCTGGTGCCACCCTGGTGATTGATATATGCCACTGCTGTGGCATTGTCTGATTGAATTCTGACAGGGGACCCTTGGAGTTTGGATGTCCATGCTACTAGGGCATACCGGGCTGCTCGTATCTCTAAGAGATTGATGGGCAGGACCTTTTCTGCTTCTGACCACTTGCCCTGGAGAGACCATTGCTCCAGTACTGCCCCCCAGCCTATGAGGCTGGCATCTGTAGTGACCACCTTCCAAGAAACCGGACTGAAGGGTTTCCCTTTTTCCAGATTCTGGGGCACCAACCACCAATGAAGGCTCTTGCGAACGGAAGGGGACAGGGACATTGGTAAGTCTAAAGCCTGAACTTTTTTGTTCCAGGCTGACAGTATGGCCCTTTGCAAATTCCTTGAATGGAATTGACCGTAGGGTACCGCTTCGAATGAAGCCACCATTTTTCCCAGCAGCCTCATGCACAGGCGTATGGATGGTTTTCTTTTTGTACCCACTAAGTGGGTCAAATCTTTTAAAGACGACACCTTCTCTGGAGGTAAGAAAATCTTTCTCTGATTTGAATCCAGCCTTAGCCCTAAGTATTCCAGACTTTTGACTGGTCTTAGAGCTGACTTGTCCCGGTTGATAATCCAACCGTGATATTCCAGATACTTGATTGTCTTGTGAATAGCTACTTCCAGCTTTTCCACTGAGTGGTCTATTAGTAGCAGGTCGTCTAGATATGCCATTATCGTTACACCTTGTGTTCTTAGATTGGCCAATAGTGGGGCCAGAACCTTTGTGAACACTCGTGGTGCTGTGGCCAGACCGAAAGGTAAGGCTCTGAACTGAAAATGGCGCCCTTCTACTGCAAAGCGTAGAAATTTCTGGTGGGCCGGAAAGATGGGAATATGCAGATAAGCATCCCTTATGTCGATCGAGGCTATCCATTCCTGCCCTTGTAGGGCGGTGGCCACCGATCGGATCGACTCCATCCGAAAAGTCCTGATATTTAGGAACTTGTTTAGCCCTTTTAGATTTAATATGGGCCTCACGTCCCCATTTGGTTTGGGGACTGTGAAAAGGTTCGAGTAAAACCCGAATCCGCTTTCTTCCAGGGGAACCTTCATGATTACACCTTGGAGCAATAGTTGTTCTAGTGCCAGAAGGAGGGATCCTCTCTTCTGGGGATCTCTTGGCACGTTTGACCTCATAAATTGGGCAGGAGGAGTGCCTTTTAACTCCAGCTTGTATCCCAGACTTACTGCGGAGAGCACCCATCTGTCTCTGATGGTGTCCCGCCAGGTCTCTGTGCACAACTGAAGCCTTCCCCCCACCCGATTGAGTGGGGGCAACGCTTCATGACTTGGGGGGAGGTTTTGTACCTCTCTTGACCCAGGGTTTCTTGTTACCCTGTGATTGTCCCTGATTTCTGCCCCCTGAATTTGACCGCGGAGGCCATCGGAACTGTTTCACAGCCGATATGCCCGGGACTGGAGAAGTAGGCCTCTTAAAAGAAGGACTTCTACTCTTGTTCTTAACCGGTAAGAGTGAACTTTTGCCGGCAGAAATTTTCTGGATATATTTGTCAAGAAATTCTCCAAATAAGCGTTCTCCATGAAATGGGAAGCTAACCAGCAGTTTCTTACAGGGAGCTTCAGCAGACCAGTTTTTGAGCCACAGAAGCCTACGCATATGTACTACAGACAGCGTAAAGCGGGAGGCCTGTTGGATTGTATCCTTTATGGCGTCCACCGCAAAACACAAGGCTCTAGGCAGGTCAGCTAGGGCAAGAGCCTGCTGATCTGGTAAGTCCCTTAAGACTTGTTTCAACTGATCTTTCACTGCTTGGCAGACTCCAATCGCTGCTACCGCAGGTTGTGTCACCATGCTTGCTGTAGAGAAAGCAGATTTTAGTAAAGACTCCAATTTTTTATCTATTGGGTCTTTGAACATTGGAACATTATCTACTGGACATGTCAGTGATTTGTTCACAGAAGAGATGGCTGCGTCCACTGTAGGAACCCTCCATTTTTTTATGAACTTATCCTCCATGGGATAGATCACCGGAAATCTCTTGGGGGGAGCAAATATTTTATCAGGATGCTCCCAATCCTGGTAAATAAGCCCTTCTAATAAAGGGTGGATTGGGAAGGAACAGACAGCCTGGGGAGCTTTTAGCGACCCCAGCGAGGAAACCGTAGTGGTTGGTGGTTCCGCCAGAGGCATTTTAAATGCTGATCGGACCATGTTAGTCAGAGACTGAACCCATAATCTTTCAGCCTGAGATGCTGAGAAAGGTTCTTCCACTGTTGATTCCTCCATAACTGAATCAACCTCATCCTGATCCCCTTCAGGTAGGTCGATCTCTGTGTGGGGCTGTTCCTCCACTAACAGGCACTCTGAAGGAGGAGACGGAGATCGGACGCGCTTTCCCTGTGACAGGGAAGCAGCGATCAAAGCTGTTAATCTCTCTTCCAATCCTCCCAGAGTTGAGGATAAAACCTCCTCTGTTATATATACAGGAGCAGGTGGACTGGGGACAGCCGCAGCACCAGGCACTCCTGCGGGGTTTCTACGGCTACTGACCTCTGAATTCTCAGGGGAGATTGGTGCAGTACAAGCATGCCCAATATCCTCAGAGCCCGATGGAGACCCCTTTGGCTTCCTGGAAGACTTATTTCCGGAGCGTCTGGACGACATATCCTTTAAGCACAAAGCTGAGGTATTCCCGTCGTCATACACCAATTTTGCTGGTAATAGTCTAACACAGTTGCTGCTATATACCAGCTGGTGTCCACTAAAGTGCCTTTCTATGGGGATGCCTGCATCAACCGCCTCTGTGTGCCACTGTTTGTTGCTAGCTCTGTTTGCATCCAGCTGACACTTGTACTGTGTTTTTATACAAGCTGGGACGCCTGCACATGCGCAGAAGCGCCGTGGCGCGCATCGAGCGTCATCCACCCGCCCCGCCCCTTTTTTTTCATAGGAGGCGCGTGCACGCGCCCGCGCGCGCGCCCGTGCGCCATTGGCGCCCTTTTCGAAATCAAACAGGGACTAGGAGCCAGGGCCCTTTTTGCCGGAGGGCCTGTGCGGTGGATGAGCGCAGCAACAGGGCAGAGGAAGTGGATTCCCACAGAGAAACTTACCAACTGCCTGGATCTTTTGACTTGAGAAAACCAAAGATCCACATGACAAGAAAAATGGACCACAGCAGCCTCTAGTGGTTTAACACAGGTACCGCGGTCCTCTTTTTTTTTTTTCTTGACTACTATTAAAATTTTACATTTTCAGTAGTTACAGGCATACACAGATATTAGCGGGAATACCGTTAGGTAACAGACAGAAAGACAAATTAGGCTTGGGGGTCCCCCAATAGAACCAAGTTCCTGGGGGCCCCCACTTACCTGTTCCCCGCCGCAGGACTCTGTTTGGTCCACAGAAGTCCAAACTTCACCTATCACGGCAGGCATTGTAATTAAACCTTCAGGGACCGGGTTCCCAAGGATTCCACTCCCCTGGACCTGTATAGCACCCTGCACAGACAACATCTTGGTCGTGGGTATGACCAGAGCTCTGGATCCCAGGGTCCAGCCCTCCTAAGAGAGGCATTACAGGCAAAACCTTGCTCTTCTGCTGCAAGGCCCGGGTACCAACCGTTTAGCTATGAAGCTTTTTTGGTGGGATCCGGAACAGCTTACTAAGGCCCAAAAGAACCTGTACGCAAGCCCAGTGAAAACACATGTTACTCTTTGGCCAACACCTTAGACACTGGCAAAAAACTGAGGTGCTCCCTGATGGGAGGGGCTTATATAGGGGAGGGTACTTCCGGTTTGGAAGTTGCCAGTGCCAGCACCTGAAGGTAATCTATATAACCCATTAGTAATGACTAAGTCGCTCTGTGTCCCGTGATGTACGAAAAAGAAAAGTAAGAGGTCTAGTTGACCCAGTATATAAACACTACCGGAAGGGTTGGTTTCCAGCAGATTTTTGAGGATGATTTTTCAAGAAATGGGTTGCTTTGGGTACTAAAGGTT
The DNA here is from genome assembly GCA_029206835.1 of Rana muscosa. Taxonomy (NCBI): domain Eukaryota; kingdom Metazoa; phylum Chordata; class Amphibia; order Anura; family Ranidae; genus Rana; species Rana muscosa. The sequence continues at coordinate 540,556,249 of CM055117.1, read as the reverse complement.
GTTTGCCTACAAGTTACAGTAATAGAAATCCAACCCTAATATGGATAAGGGAGGTTGATTATAAAATTGGTGCATGACATATATCAAGAGTTCTGATCATTTTAAGTATTCATTTAGTATCATATTATATTATTTAATTGGTTATGTTGCAGTTCCATTGTTTCCCAAATGCCTCTCATACAGTGGCATAGGTTTGATTTGCTTAAAAGGATAAAATTAGCATTTTAATGCCTAGTTAGTTTACAATGACTAATTAATCAGCACTTAGATTTATCACTTAAGTAAATATTGTCATTCAACAGCCATTTCTCTATCACAAAGACAAAGTCACAGTTAGGGAAACATTCAATTAATGAACTGTTTGATTCATCGTGTCTCACTGAGAGACAGTCAGCCACATCACTAAACTTCAGGACATTTAAGCACCTGATTTTACATTCTGTAATTTAAGACAGTTCTAGGCCGCACGGTACAGGGAAATATGTTCAGAAGAAAAGGCATATGTTATGACATACATGTGCATTAGCCTAATTTCCCATAGTTTTTAACCAAACTTTCTAGTAATAATGCTAATATAAAGCAATGGAATAAGTATAATGGTTGCCTCTCCCAGGGTATACACATATGCATTTACATTTTACTTCCTTCTTGGATTGAACTGTGGATTTCATCATAAGGGACAGGGACTTTTGTGTACTGATACATTTTAACTAACTTGTGAGTTTTGATTAAATCAGTAGACTGCTTGATATTTCTTTGGCTTTTTAGAGCAGAATTCCAGACAAAACTTTTAATTTTTTTTAGTTTTGGAAAGATAGCAGATGATTTAGAATCTCCGTCAATGCTTAATACTTTGTGGGTTGGTTCTCAATGGGCTCTCACTGCCTATGCTGATGACCCTCATCACAAAGACAGAGAGTAAGGTGAAATTAAAAAACTGTGCACTTGTCACTGGTAGAGGCATGTAAGGAATAGCTTACCATGGGGACATCTGTTCCTTGAGAGCTGTCATAGATCAGATTTCTCCTCAGGTTGGAGAGTTTTACACTCACTTCTGAAGGGAAATTTCCCCAGGGAAAAACAAAACTTGTGCTTGTCCACGCCACCAACAAAAATCAAGTTAGTTCCTGAGTAACAAGGTGTTACCTAATAGGTTCCCCAAAACAAACAGGTAGCAACCATCTTTAGTGATCTTTCAGCAGTAAACCTGGTCACAGAGCAGTGGACTCACACACCAGAGTGAGAAAGAGTTGTGGACCTAGGGATGGAGTCTCTTTTCCACCAGAAGCTCTTCAATGTATTAAAGTCTAATCCTGAGAAAAAAAAAAGAGTTTGTTTTCTCTACCTCACCCCCTATATAAGACAAAAAAGGAGGACCTTGTACTGGTGCAGCCCAATTGGTGTTGCAAAAGCTGTATTTTCCCTTCATGTCTGTCGAGGGAACTTGGCAATATCTTTTAGAAAGATAAAAATGTGGTAATGTACCTGGCGGTACCCAACCTTTTTATCAACTCATTCACCTAAGTTTGGGTTGAAAATTGTTAACAAATGGCGCAAGAATGACCTATGTGCTAAGACACTAAGACATAATTAATAGCAACTAGTCAAGCAAAAGTCCATAAATAGCCAGACAGAGTTGGCTAGAATAATAAATTTTCATCAGAATACACTTTCTGCAGCTTCTTTCAGAAATTGTAGCCTAGTACTCACGGGCCAAATGTCGGACAGCATTGGCTAGTTCAATAGAAATCAGCTGACTGCATTCCGACAGAAGCTGTCCGTTTGGCCAGCTTCTGTCGAAGTGTCAATGACGAAAAAGGTCTGCCAATTGGCTCCCAATCAGCCAATGGCTGAGAGCACTGACCGGAGCTGTCAGTTTTTTTGTATAACCCTGCTGGGTTTAAAAAAAAAAAAAAAAACCTACTAGTGTGTACTAGGCTTAAGTGTAGCATAGCACATTTATTGAAAGTAAACAGAAAAACTGTAACTCACGCAGACATGAAGTGTGCATATAAAACAGTATAAGCATGCAAAAAGGGGCATGACAAGAAGTTCAGCTAAAGACAGGGCTCTTTGATTGCCTTTGACATGAAAGGGTTTTTTTGGTCTGTCAAAACTTCCTTAGTCATTCCAGTATAAAAAATTTGGAACAGCTCTTTTGTCATAACATTAGATAAGAGGAAATTTCTGAGAGGGACTGCTTCTGGATATATTTTGGTGCCCCATGGTGGACTTCACAAGTGGCTTAGCCAGATCCAACCCTCTCAAAAGAGACCTCAATTATAGGCAAGGGTAGCAGCAGACTTCTAAAATGTGGTTGGGGTGCATTAAGTTGAAATACTGGGCACAATTTAGATTACTCCCCAACTATTTTGTAAATATTGGGTAAGAAAAAAAATGCCCTTTAAATCTTATAAGCTTAGCTTGACTATTGGTCCCTCCTTGTGACTTTTGGCAAGTTATTTTACATTGTTGTTCCTCAGGCATCAAAACTAGACTTACTGAAGTGGAAAATGTATATGTCATGTCCAGTATAAACAGTTTTTGCTATATGAATAATCAAGATGATATATGTATTTTTTGAAGGCAGATACAGGTAGATAGTGGGCTATGAAAACAGAGCAGATATAACGAAATATGACATATGGACAGTTATTGTGTACATTAAATGACACACAGGCTAAGCAGATTAAGAGGCACTTAAAAGATATTTAGCAATAGGAGTTATTTCTATTAGATTTAACTCCTGGAATATAACAGATGACTAAATGTTTGCTAGGCCATAATTGCTTAATATTGTGTGACAGTAAAATGTGGTATGAGGCCATGTATATGAAAAGTGGATTTTGATCTGTGCCATATATGTTAACATATTTTGTCATTATGTGTGAAAAACCATTGAGTAAATATATTAATTTTGTATATGAAAATGTAACACCCTAAAACATCATTTTTTCTTTATTGTATTCCATAATCCAAGAATATTTCTTATGGGTGTCCTAGAGTGGCAATGGGTGTTCTCAGTAAAGCAAAGAACAGGAGTTATTTACTGACATCGATGTTATTCCCTGACGCTGGGTGTCAATCAGCATGAAAGAGGAACTCTTTGTACCCTTGCAAAGAAGAGAATATTTATTTCCTTATAAAGCCCATAGGATTTTAGTCTTCCGTCTTGTGTGCCAGTGCTATAATGTGTATTAGAAACACACCCACTTTTTCAGACCCAATCTCTGCTATCCTACTACAGCATTTTGTACTCAAATGAGGAGTTTACAATAACTATTAAAATCTTTTTTTCATAATCTGGCAGAGTTACAACATACAGGTAGTTATACAAGCTGGAAGCAGATGAAGCTCAAAATTCAGAGAATTCAGATTATCAATATTATAGATGACTTCAGTAATTTTTGTGTTTATTAAAAGTCAGCAGCTACAAAAACTGTAGCTGCTGACTTTTAATAAACGCACACTCACCTGTCCCAGGATCCAGCGATGTGCTCACCCAAGCTATTCCTTCCCTTGCTCCTCTGTCCCCGGCACAGACATCTCAAATGCGGGCACCCAGCTGTGACAGCTTGTGGCTCCACAGCCAGGTGCCAACTGCACATGTGCGAGCTGCGCTGTGCATTGAGAATGGTCCTGCAGTTGGACCTGTGATGTGTCCCAAATTACTGCGGGGAGGGAGAGAGAACTTCCGCTCGGATCACTTAGGCAATCAGAGCGGAAGTGGGATGAGGTACCTACCAAAACCAGGTACCCGCTCCTCCCCCAAAAAAGTGCCATGGGGAAGAGGAGGGGGAGGAAGCAGAACTTCCCCTTTTGGGTGGAGCTTTAGGTATGTGCTTCAGGTTTGGGTCAGTAATATGACCTAAACCCAATTTGTTTGCAGTACAGAAAAATGGTGATTTAATGCTGTCTCTGCTCCCTGCCACAGCAACCAATTACCAATAATGCATTTCCTTGCCTCAGAACTATGGTCAGATGGCTTAGAAGACCCATTGATTGGGTTATTCATATGTTCGAGTCCCCTCCTTCAAAAGTCAGGATTCCAAGCAGCCTTCTGTCAGTGTGTGTTGGAAAGACAATATATAGAGAGAGATCAATATCCATATTATTGTGTATATTACACATTTGCATGTTGTCCATGTTTACTTCAGCCTCAGTGTTTGTGGGGTTTGGGGCCTGTTCTTATTGCCCTTTTCATGGAGGTCCATGATTAAGCCCAGGAGGGCAGGGTGAAACACGTTGGGGCATGGCCTGGATAAATCAAACTGAGGCTGCTTTTACAGTACCTGCTAACCTCTTTCTATTTCTACAGCGTGCTTTTGGTCTGGACAAACATTTTCCCAGCCTCACTAGTCAGCGGCATCCAACTCATCTGACCTTGTCAGCCTGAGTGGGGGCCCCTAAGCATGTATCATTGGTCACAATAAACCATATGAGTTACTTCTTGAAGTGAGGTTCTGATAGATTAATGAGGGTCCAGGGTGGACCACTTCCCAAAGCTTGCACAGTAAGCTCTTATGTTTATTTAAAGTGGAGGTCCATCTACCCCTGCAAAAATTAAAAGCCATCAGCTACAAATACTGCAGATGCTGACTTTTAATAATAGGACAGTTACCTGTCCTCGAGTCCAGCGATGTCGGCACCACAGCTCATGTTTACATCAGCTGTCAGCTGTCTGGTGCTGCCGTCGCCATTGTTGGTAAGGGAACCCGGCAGGTAAGAATTACGGCTTCACACCGGGTCCCTACTGCACATGCGCGAGGCACCGCTGCTCTCTTCTACTGGCCCAAGGGCAGGGGAAGGAGAAAGGATCCGAGCTGCTGACGTAATTCACCGCAGTCCGGTCTCTCGGAAGTGGGAATAGGGTACATGTCAAAGACAGGTATCCTCGCCCCCCCCCCAAAAAAGGTGCCAAATGTGGCACAAGAGGGGGGGAGACAAATGAGCGGAAGTTCGACTTTTGGGTGGAACTCCGCTTTGATGATAAAACGTGACTGGTCCCTCACTCTAAGTATGGCCATGTAAAACTGTTTAAAATGGTATTAAACCCAAAAGCAAATATTTATTATATTACAGCTTACCAATTCTTAGATTTGATGGTTGCAATAGTTTTATTTTTTAGGTTTTATTTCCTTGATTTTCTTTTGGTAATTCATCCAGTAAGTCTGTTTTTCAACAGAACAAGCTCACCTGCAAATGTAGCAGTTATAGTGTTGAGACAAACTATTTCCACTGACAGGGGAGCTTACAACGATTAGCTTTTATTTTATAGCAAAAAAAATAAATAAAATTCTTTAACTGCTTGTGTAATTGCAGTTTGAGCAAGAGTTCAGCTTCAATGTGTAAATGTATCTAAATATGCTAGTACATCTACATTCCCCTTCCCCCAGATTGACAATGCTACTGTCCAGAGGTGCCACTGTGCTCCTTTATTCAAGGTGGGGGCACTCTAATATAGGAGTGTTACTGGCTCAATCACCAGGTGAAACAGAGGGGAAAAGTGTGCAGAAAAAGAAAACGAATGCAGCCACCACATGTAAGGAACTCCATATTACATTTTGGGTTCAATACTGCTTTGTATACTGTATACTCTTATCTGTACAATACATCTGTGTTTTCTTGGTGATAATACATTCTAATTTTGATTTCTCATTTAAACCCTGCCTGGTGTCTACCTCAAAAATTGTGGCCTATTAAGCTGCTTACATAGTGTGCATCAGGTTTATACAACTTGTATGCCGTTTTTTCTATGAAATTGTTGTGATATTACCCAAGGAGAGTGTCCAGTTGTATAATATTTGCATAATATTTTTTTCTTACTGTTACAAACATTTTTAACATCACAGCCTAGAGAAGGTTAATTTAAAGTGCGTATCTTTTAACCACTTCCCTACCCAGCCATAGTCAAATGACGTCCACAGATGGGATCTCCCATCCTGGGTGGACGTCATATGACGTCCTGGCTTTGTAGGGGGATATCTGAATGATGCCTGCAGCTAGAGGCATCATTCATATATCCTTTTGAAGTGCCGGCGATTCTGTGCACCATAAGAACGATCATGGCGACGGTTCCGGTGCTTCTCCGGGCTCTCCCGTGCGATCGGGGACCCGGAGAGAATCTTCCGGCGCCGTTGGTGGGTCACGTGACGAGCATAGAGATGACGGGTGACCAGATGGTCACCCGTCATCTCTATGATCGTCGGAGGCCCGGGCGCGATGTGATGACGTCACGCCCGGGTCCTCAAATGTAAACAAAGCCGCCACTGCGGCTAGTAAGTATGAGATCAGTGAAAAATTTTTCACTGATCTCATGCTTTCCAGCCTGGAGGAGAGATGTGGGGTCTTATTGACCCCGCATCTCTCAATAAAGAGGACCTGTCACACACATTCCTATTACAAGGGATGTTTACATTCCTTGTAATAGGAATAAAAGTGCTAAAAAAAAAAAAGTAAAATAATTGTAAAAAAATAAATAAATAAGTAAAAAAAAAAAAATTAAAACGCCCCTGTCCCCGGTAGCTTGCGATCAGAAGCGAATGCACACGTAAGTCGCCCACATATGTAAACGCCGTTCAAACCACACATGTGAGGTATCGCCCCGTGCGTTAGAGCACGTGCAACAATTCTAGCACTAGACCTCCTCTGTAATCCTAACCTGGTAACCTGTAAAAAAAATTAAAGCGTCGCCTATGGAGATTTTTAAGTACCGAAGTTTGGCGCCATTCCATGAGTGTGCGCAATTTTAATTCAATCTTATTTTATTATATTATATGCAAGAGAAAGACAGAAAAAGACACACTTCGTCTTAAACATTACAAACAGTGATAGGATACACCATCGACAGGTATCATGTATGGCAAAACAAAGCAGGGCTAAGTTACACATATAAGGATTGAGCACCTGTGTAGGAGGACCTCCGTGGGATTTTTGTAATATCAGTCCCTGTACAAGAATAAATGAGGTAAGGAAACCTTTATCTGTATTTCTGCAAAGGGGATCCTAGGTCCTCCGTATGCAACTTATCAGATGAGATTATACACAAATCTGTTTGGAGAATATGACGTAGGGTCACTCATTGGGTTATTGGCATTAAGTAGATCGAAGCCCTGGTACGTTTTCTCACTGTATTCCTAGAGGTGTAATTAGATATAGAGAAAAGAAAAAAAGAATCAGGGTCAGGGGCAGATAGAAGGGGACAATTAGGTAGGGGACAGGAATCAGAATCCCAATCACTCCATCACGGTCCCACGGCGGACCCGTCCAGGTCACGTCCCGCCCAGGACACAAACTCAGAGGAGTATCGGAACACGGACCACGAAGTCCATGTGAGAGAGAACTGTTCACTTTTACCACTTTCCTCCGCCAGCAAGCGTTCCAGGTCTCTAATGTGGTCCACCTCAACAGCCCAATCTCCCAGGGAAGGCATGGTTGTCGATCTCCAATGACGGGGAATCACTATTCTGGCCGCCGCCAAGAAGTGTCGCAATACATCATTTCTGATGGATTTAAATGACCCCGGGATTATAGACAGGAGGGCCACCTCAGGTGAAGGCTGGATAGAGGTCGCCATCAGTTTGCAGTAAAGTGTGAAAATTCGCTGCCAGAACCTCCGCACAGGAGGGCACTCCCACCAGATGTGGAGCATGGTTCCCCGGGAGTCGAGACACCGCCAGCAGGCATCCGACACTTCCGGATTGAAGTGATGAATAGATGATGGACATCTGTACCATCTCGTTATTAGTTTAAACCCCTTCTCCTGGGTCTTAGTGGCTAGGGATAATTTGTGAGTGAGGATGAAACATTTTTGCCAGTCAATAGGGGAGATAGGGTGATGCAGATCTGTCTCCCAGGCCACCGTGTACGGTGGAAGGTCAGGGGAGTGGATATCGAGCAGAATGGAGTACAGTTGAGATACAACATGTGTTGGAGGCTCCACCTGCATGAGCAGTTCCTCGAATCTCGTCAGTTCAGCAAGAATGTCTGTAATAGACGGGAAAGTCCGGATGTAGGAGATAGTCTGTTGCCTCTGAAGCCACTGCATGGGGTGACGGGGGGTCGGACCGGCAGGGGTATCTGACCGTAAAGTGGGGTCTGCACGAAGGACCTGGGCAAGTCATCTATGATCCTCCTTTCGCCATGGTCCGAATCTTGTTACAGACATAGCTGGTGGAAAGGCCGGTGTCCCAAAGAAGGGAGTCATAGGCCCCATGTGGTTTGACAAGCCCCTTCTGGACAACATGCGGTCCCAGATCCGAATCGTTTGACGGGTAAGGTCATTGAGAGGGCCTGAACCCCCCCGGACCGTGGGCAAGGTCCACGGGAGAGTGGAGAGTTCAATTGGGTTCATGTGGCCTTCTAATTGGACCCAAAGTTTGGTGGAAGAGTGGTGAAACCAGTCTAATATGCGGGTAAGCACCGCTGCTTTATGGTATAGGGAGGCAATTGGGGCTCCGCCCCCCCCCCCGAGCCTTTGGGAGAGACAGTGTTTCATACCGTATCCTTGGACGGGCCGCATTCCAAATAAATTTGGAAAACAGCTGGCGTATTTTCTTGAAGTACGAGTTGGGTATGTGAATAGGGATGGTCTGAAACAAATATAAGAACCTAGGGAGAACGTCCATTTTCAGGGCATTCACTCTACCCAGCCAAGAGAGCTGTTTGGACGCATAGTTGGTTAAATCTGCTTGGGTCCTAAGGAGTAGGGGGGCAAAATTCAGGGAAAAAAGTTGGGAAGCATCCGCCGGTATTTGAATTCCGAGATACCTTATGGAGGGGGAACCAGTTTTGAAGGAGAAAGTAGACGCTAGTCGTCGTAGGGCCGATGTGGGCAGAGATATGTTAAGGATTTCCGATTTATTGTAGTTAACCTTGAAGTTGCTAACTTCTCCAAATTTCTGAAACTCCTGCAATACCGAGGGCAAAGATGTGTGTGGATGTGTCACGAACAAGAGCAGATCATCTGCAAAAAGAGCGAGTTTCGTATGTGTGGGCCCGACTGTTATGCCGTGGATAGAGGGATTGTTACGTAGAGCAGTAGCCAAATGTTCCATAGTGAGAACATACAGGAGGGGGGATAGTGGGCATCCCTGTCGTGTCCCGTTGGATACAGAAAAGGCTGGAGAAAGCGAGCCATTCAGTCTAATCCTAGCATACGGAGAGGAGTAAAGGGACATTATTCTCGCCCATCATATTAGTTCCCACACCTATTTGTTGCAGGGATAATCGAAGGAACTGCCAGTCGACTCGGTCGAATGCCTTCTCGGCATCGACTGTTAAGAGGCATAGTGGGATATCGTGGGACCGGGCATAGTTGGTTAGAAGAAGGGTCTTCAGGGTGTTATCTCTAGCCTCACGGCCACTCACAAAGCCGACCTGGTCTAAGTGTATTATCCCAGGCAACAACGGTTGTATTCTATTGGCTAGAATTTTAGCAAAGACTTTCAGATCGACCCCAATCATAGAGATCGGCCTGTAGCTTGCACATAGAGTAGGGTCTTTGCCTGGCTTTGGGATGAGGGATATGTGGGCCTCAAGTGTTTGTGAGGGGAACAAGGAGCCCTCCGACAAAGAGTTGAACATCTTAGTTAGAAAAGGTGTGAGGAGGGCGGCAAAAAGTTTGTAAAACTTAGGAGTGAAGCCGTCTGGGCCCGGGCTCTTTCCACTCGGCGTACCCGCTATGGCTTTGGCAACCTCCTCTTCTGTGATTGAGACTTCCAGATCAGCGATGATGTCATCATCTAATGTGGGGAGCGCGGTTTCTGAGATATATGACACCTGGTCTTCCACCCTGGAAGAAGGGGAACCAGTCCCGTGAGTCTTAGATATATTGTACAGGGACTGGTAGAAGTCTCTGAATTCCTCTGCCATCTTAGTGGGTGAGGAGACCAATTCTCCCTGTGCCCCCCGAATATGAGGCACAAAGGTGGAAGTCGCTTTTGGGTGCAGGGCGCGAGCCAATGGCCTACCACATTTATCTCGAAACTTATATTGATGGAAAGCGAGCTTATCTGCATATGTGCGTGCAGAGGCTTCATAAAGCTCTCTGAGTTGTGATCGCGCCTTATAAACGTCCGCCAGTGTTGTCACTGTCGGGGATCGCTTGTGTTCAGTTTCTAAGTTCCTAAGCTTTTGGTTTGCTGCCTCAATGGCGGCTGAGCGCTCCTTTTTAAGACGCGTACCCATTTGGATAAAGGCACCTCGTAGAACCGCCTTCAGTGCCTCCCACTGAAAGGGCAACGATGTCGTATCTGAAGCGTGGTCCGCAAAAAAATTAGATATTGTATCCGAAACCCTTTTCACACATTCTGGATTCATAAGCAACGAATCGTTCAAGCGCCATGACCACTCCCTATTCGGAGTGGAGGGGAGCGAGAACGTCATATGTATAGGAGAGTGGTCAGACCAGACCATTGGGTCTATGGTGCAGTCCGGGGACCAGTCTAGACAGCTATGGTCACTCATTAGGTAGTCTATGCGACTATAGGTGTGATGGACATGGGAGAAGTGGGTATAGTTGCGGGCCGTGGGGTGCAACACCCTCCAAACATCCACTAGACGCAGATCGTAAAATGCCCGTTTTAGAGCCCTCAGTTTGGGGAAGGAGATACACGATCGCGAGGTGGAGGAATCTAAAAGTGGTTCAAGAGGGGTGTTAAAATCTCCCCCCAGTATGAGCTTACCCTCCATGAATCCCGACAGAACCCTCAAGTATTGTAACGCGGCCGATACTTGGTTAATATTAGGGAGGTAAATGTTGGCTACCGTAAATTTGGTACCCCATAACATGAATTTCACAAACACATACCTCCCCTGTGGGTCCGAGAGATGATCAAGTACCTCTATAGGGAGCGTCTTATGAAAAGCCACAGACACTCCCCTGGCTTTCTGGGTTGGGCTAGTGCTGTGGAACCACCTGTTGAAATATCTGCTGGAGCAGGAAGGGGTGGAGGCAGAGTGAAAATGTGTCTCCTGGAGAAGAAGCACATTGACCTGGCGTTTGTGCATTTGATACAGGATTTGTCCTCTTTTGGTGGCAATATTAAGCCCATTGACATTGTAGGAACAGAATTGTAGCCTAGGGCGAGAGATCACCGTGTGAGCCATGACGGAGCGACAGGGGGGGAGGGTGAGGGGAGGTGAGAGAGAAATAAGGAAAGAAACAGAAAAGGGGGAAAACACAGCAGGGGAGGAAGAGAGGAGGTAGAGCGATGTGGGGAAGAGATTGAACAGAGAGAGCACCTGGGGAAGGTGGCTCAAAAATACTAAAGTGTGCGCAAAAACGTAACACTTCGTGAAATATCACGTAGTAGGCACGAACTGTGCCAATCCTATTTAGGGGGAGAGAACGGGATTAGAACAGCTGAGTTGTGTTCCCGACAACCTAGCAGGCATAAATAACATAACTGTAAAGTAACACACCCAATGACCGTGGTATTTAAAGCTTACCTGTCTAGTCACTAAAGAGCAATGTCAGATTAAATACCATTGGTACGCTTGAGTACAATAAACAATCAAAAATGACATAAAAAAGAAAAAAGAACATCAGTGAAGAACAAGGTGTATACAAACTGGTGGCAAGATAAAGGCACAGGTATTCCCGCGTAATCATGCGGGGGTAGGAAACATCAATTGCTACATTTATAGCAGCATTAACTATGATTGTCATCACGGCTCAGCTCAGATATCTGTGTAAACGCACAGAAGGTGTCAGTGCCAAGGTCAGCCAGTCTCAAGCCCCCAGGACATAAATGCCCAGAGCCCAAGGGAAGACCCGGAGGTCCCCGGACGAGCCAAAGGGCTATGTCCGGGAAACCCCAAGCCAACCCGCAGAGCCAGAGCCGTGAGAGAACATATCAACATCACTGGCCGCTTTTCCAGAACCCCATCAAGTACAACCGCACCAGCCGAGGGCAGCGAAGTGCTTTTCGAGCCATGTGAGACAACTAAACCGTCAGCAGCATTTAAATAGCAACGTTAGCAAGAGTCAGTGGGCTGAGAGTGCAAGTACACTGTGAAGACATAACAAAACAGGGAAAACAGAAGGTGGACCTGGCCGGAGTCTCATAAAAGAGCTGTATCCACCTAGTAAGTAAAAGGACATAGCAGAAAGAACCATTTCAGGTCTCAGACGACAGAGTCCGGATCAGTCCTCTGGTGACGTGGCTCGCCGCTCTCTAGGACCAGAAGGTACCGATCTAGACTGAGGGCGTCCTCGACGTTGCAGAGGAGGGCCCGGTAGCCGCTGACGGTCATCTGGGGGGTCCAACCAGTTCGGGACGACAACAGGGTCCCGGCTCAGGAACAGGAAGAAGGCAGGAAGCTGGTCCGGGTCTGAGAGGACAAATTTGTGGTTATCTTCCCGGGTCACTTTGATGCTGAATGGGTGACCCCAAGTGTACGTGGCGCCTACTTGGCGAAGCAAGTCCAGCAGAGGGCGGACCATTCGCCGCATGTACAGCGTGTTGCGGGAAAGGTCCGGATAGAGGTGTATAGATGATCCGTGAAAGTCTAGTGGCCCCAGGCGCCAGGCCTTGCGCAAAATCTCCTCCTTTAGGGTATAGTAGTGCACCCGGCAGAGGACGTCACGAGGGCGGTCCCTGCGATCCCCTCCTATGCCTCCCACTCTATGTACTCTGTCCAATTCAATGGGAGATGTAACTTCCCTGCCCAGGACCTGGTTAAGGATAGCAATGACAGTGGGTTTGAGATCAGTACCTGAGGTCGCCTCCGGGACCCCCTGCAGCCGGATGTTGTTCCTGCGACTCCGGTTCTCACTATCTTCTATCCGGAGCTGGTGTTGCCTTAGACGAGAGAGATGAGCCGTAGATGCATTTTCAAGCGCCGTTATGCGGGCTGAGTGGTCTTCTTGGGTGGTGACCATAGCAGAAACCGTGACCTCAGACGCGGAGACCCGTTGTTTGAGGGCATTTAGTTCAACATGGAGAGAAGTTTCCATTTTGGAAGCCCAGGAATCAAAGTCAGCTCGGAAGGCAGACAGTATGGCAGTGGATGTGGCGCCTGGGGAAAGCGTCTCTGCTGAGACAGTGCCCTCGCCAAGGGCAGTGGGATCCATCAGAGGAGTCGGGTGTGTACCCGGGCCGGTCCCACTGGCAGAGGAAGCTGCTGCAGTCGGGGGAGGAGGTTGTGATCTGCCTGAGGCTCGGGTTGACGAAGGTTTATCCTTCCCTGTACGGGAGTCCTGCGATGTTGTGCGTAGCAGGTACCGTTGAATAGTACCTTGTTGCAGTTCAGCGGAGTCAGCAGAGGTAGAGCTGGAAGCCGCCATCAGCCGGTTGGGCGTGATTGGGTGGGAACGTAGCCTGCGGTCGTCGGGAGAGCACAGAGCTCAGCGGTGCATGTCTTCAGCCCTCCATCCTCAGCCACGCATCATCAAAGGTGGAACGGATGAGCAGAGGATGCGACCCGTGTTGCAAATGGGGATCAGTGCTTACTGTGATGTTACTGTCCTTTTGGAGTGCCTGTGCATGTGCTGCAGCACAGCGACACGGCAGTTTAGGCAGTACCGGTGGCCGAGGAGGGAGTGGATGGAGGTCAGTGGTAAGAGTTGAGAGTTAGCACTGAGTCCGGGTGGAGCAAGATGGCCGCTACACTTCTTGGCAGTGTGTGACTGGAGGAGTGCGGGGAGGGCGAGATGGATGAGGTATAGGCTCAGCTGCCCCGTAGGCCAGAATAGCCAGGATTTGATGTATAGGGTGAAGCAGGTTGAAGTGGGCAGGGGGGGGACCCAGCAGCACTATGGTCGGGTGTAGCAAGATGGCCGCCCCTTAAGCCTATGGGATCAGGGCTCCCACCAGGTACTCCCGTCTGCCAGCCAGGGGGGGATTAGCCTAGGTCTAATGTCCTGTATTTCACCCCTGCCCCGCTTACCCTGTGTGGGATGGTCCTTCCTGCTGGATGCTGCGTTGGGTGTAGTGGGAGCAGCAAGATGGCCGCCGACTTCCAGAGGTAGGCCGGAGCCGCGGACTTTCCTAAGGCTGGCCACCGCGGGTGTGTGAGGCCGAACGTTCCGGGATCTCTCAGGCAGCTAGCTCCATCCAGTGCAGGCACAGGTGTGGCCGAGCCTCTCGCCGTAAACCCCGCCGACCGCGGCACTCCAGGCCGGAGGATGCAGATGTTATTGTAGGCCGCAAGATGGCTGTCAGGCTCCGGAGCCGACCACGGGCCAGGAAGAAGACCGAGGGGGCTCCTTACTGTACAGACACCCCCATCCAAGCCTGGATGGAGACGCAGGGTGTCCTGTGGGTATCCGTAGACCCCCTGGGAGGTGTTGGAGGCTTTGTGGGCCCCAAGATGGCGTTGGGCCCGAGCTGCATGGAACTGGCCTGGCAAGTTCTGGACGGCCGGCCCAAAGTCAAAAATGTACACCGGATTGCAGGTAGGAGACCCTCAGGAGCAATGGGGGTAGATTTGGAGTATCATCCAAGTAATATGTAGCGAGGATGGCTATGGATGGAAGGTATGGTTGCAGAGCTCAATGTCTGCACGTCTTCCTCAGTCGGCTCCCGGACACGCCCCCTCGTGTGCGCAATTTTAAAGCGTGACATGTTAGGTATCTATTTACTCGGCGTAACATCATCTTTCATATTTTCCCAAAAAATTGGGCTAACTTTACTATTTTGTTATTTTTTAATTCATGAAACCATTTTTTTTTTTTTAAAAAGGCGTTTGAAAAATTATTGCGCAAATATCATGCAAGAAAAAAAGTCATTTTATTTCCTAGGGTGTCTGCTAAAAAAACATATATAATGTTTTGGGGTTCTGAGTAATTTTCTAGCAAAAGAATGATGATTTGTACATGTAGGAGAGAAGTGCTAGAATAGGCCCGGTATGGAAGTGGTACAAAAAGCCCTGTATTGAAGTGGTTAATAATACAGGGTGAGTTAATTGAGGATATGCAAATAATTTTAGCAATACAGTGATAAGGGGTGGCCAAATGCTTAATTTTAATGCTTTCACAACAGTGTCTCTCACTGAATATCAGTTAGGAATCCACACCCCACATAATCACAGTGATTGTAAAGTGTTTGAAAAAAGATGTGTGCATTTGCCAGGTACCTGGTCCTAAAGCCAAAATTCTGAGTGAGGGCTTTCCTTTAGGCTGAGTTCTTGGTGTCCCTGAAAGTGGAAACATGGAACATGAAGCCCAAAGAAGCAGGGATTGCTGGCTGTACCACAGATGAGACATGTAGGTGAGGAGATCCTCTGCAGGTGGATACCAAATGAGGTGAGCAGTAGGACCCAGAGGAGTCCTTTTTTTTCCCACAAATAGAACTTTCTTTTGGTGGTATTTGATCACCTCTGTGTTTTTTATTTTTTGCGTTATAAACAAAAGAAAGAGCACAAATTTTGAAACAAAAAACAATATTTTTCTTTTGCTAGAATAAACATCCCCCAATATTTTTTTTAAACACATTTCTTCATCAGTTTAGGCCGATGTGTATTCTTCTACATATTGTAGGGGATCAGACTCAATGCAGGGACAAACTCACAGTTTCTTTAGGAAGACACCATGTTTAATGCACAGGATATTTCCAAACAGAAGAAAAAAGGGCATCTTGTCATCAGCCAAACAAAATAAACTTCTGCTCTACCGAGCTTTACTGTGTCCATAGTCTGACCAGTCCTTGGTTTTGTAGTAAGTGTCCTTACAACCGCAAATACTTGTATCCAAATCAGGGATAAACAGCCATCCTCCAAGTTCAATGGTGTCCCTAGGGGGGGGCAGAGGGGGCCCTGGCCCCCCCAACATTATGCTGTGCCTCACCATGTGGGCCGCCGCTGGAGTAATAGTCTCTCCTGAGATGAAGAGCGTCCCCAGTCAGCTCCTGCGGGGGATTCCTCCCCCCTCCCTCTGCTCGCTGACACTGCATAATGCGAGCGCTCACACAACCACAGTCACCCGATCTGCTCCTTCCCCTGCATCCTCATTGGCACGAGCACTGTGGGTGGGGGGGAGGGGAGCCCAAGCCTTCATCTCAGTTACTGAAAAAATAGACTGATTTCTCCCGTCCTTAGGACAGGATAGCCAGCCTCTAAATTCCCCCCTCACTCTTTTCACATACAAGCAGGGAGGAATACAGCTCCTCCTCCTCCTTCCAGTCCCGCCCACACTATCCCGGCGTGCTGTATCTGAAGAGAGGGGATGTGTGGGTGGGAAATATGAAAATCAGCAGCATTCCTGGCTGTGTGTGAATGATGCCTGAGATTCTAGCCTGGACCATGGGTAAGTGTGTGCACTGCAGACTGCAGTACACTGTAATCACTGAACTGCATTATCTTCATCCCTTCTCTCCCCCATCTGTCTACCTCCCCCACTCCTGTTCTTTCAAGACATTCACAATTTACTTTCACTTTCAGTTAGGCAGGTAATATACGGTGCAAATTTCTTTCCTGCATCCACAGATTGCAGGAAAGAAACTTGCATAATTCCCCCATCAACACAGACAGTTCTGACAGCAATTGAAACCCTCCTGCCCAGCAATTGTATTGTCCCGACAAAGTGATTATTACTAGTGGCTATAGCAACCACTAGTGATAATCATAAGAGAATCTGCTCATTAATGGTTCAAATCTTAGCCAGTTCCTGCTGAACCAGCTGAGATTTAAACTGTCTATGGCTGGTCTTAGCTCTTAGGCAGCCCATACATTGATCACTTTTTTTCATTCAACTATTAGGTTGAATGAAAAAAAAAGAAATGATCCAATTTCCCCATCTACACATTATAGGTGGATGGGGGAATGTTCCCAGTGTGGACCAGTGCTGGAACAACCAGAGTTGCTGTCCTGTCCCGGCTATTCACAGCGCTGGTCTCTGTCTCCATGGCAGCGGCAGCAGCACATTGGAACCCAGT
Organism: Rana muscosa; assembly: GCA_029206835.1. NCBI lineage: Eukaryota > Metazoa > Chordata > Amphibia > Anura > Ranidae > Rana > Rana muscosa. The sequence continues at coordinate 540,539,372 of CM055117.1, read as the reverse complement.
GCTGGTTACTTTATGGGGCTGATGTACAGGAGGGCCAGCACAATTTGTTGTTAGAGATGGGCTGGGCATGTTCAAAATTCCACATGCCAGAGCCTGCCAGGAAGCCCACACTGCACAGCGCTAATCACAGGCAGTGAGACATTTCCCGGTCCGCAGCTGCACAGATCAGGAAATGTTTCACTGGCTGTGATTAGCACTGTGGAGTGTCGGCTTCCTGGCGGGAGATCAGGCATGTGGGATTTCAAACACACCCGAGCCCATCTCTATTGGTTGTAGACAGTTCAGCTCCCTGCAGGTTGCTTAGCAGCAGTGGAGCCTTCTCTGGCATGCTGATCGTGATGCAATCCAGGTGATGCTCCTAGTCAAATCCTAGTGTTAAATATCAGTGATTTTATTGATCAAAGCCCACACTTTACAGGCATAGAGCCCACATGGCTGCTGAACATACTGTTGATTATATATATGTGGTTGTACACTTGATGCTAATAAATACTGTGTTTATTAGATCTGACTGGGAGCATCACCTGGATCACATGCCGATCAGCATGTCAACAGAGAAGGTTATACAGCATTACTGCTGCTAGGTGACCAGCACCTCGGCTCTCTTAAACCAATAGTGCCAGCCTTCCCCTGCATGCACCCATAATGTCACCAGCACTAGGTCCTAATAGACTGCCGCCGCTGCCAAGGAGACAGATGCCAGACCAGTGCTGTCAATAGCAGGGACAGGACAGCTGGGGAACCCCACAGTGGCAGAACACCAGGGCCCGGTGGCAAGACAACCTTTGCAAACCTGATAGTTCTCCCACTGATTTGGACCCTTATATTTTCTTGGTGTGCTGGTGACATATATCTCTTGTTTTCTGCCACCCTGGGGGGCCCCAGTATAGTAGGAAGGGAGCTCACTGCAGAATATGTGAAAGGACTCGTTGTGGGATCGTAGTAAAGGGACCCAGGATATATATATATATATATATATAATTGCATTTTATAGTTGGCCCCCCTACTTTTGTCCCTGTTCCCCCATGTGCCCCCCCTAAATATGAAAGCTGGAGACGCCACTGTCCAAGTTGCCTCCTCACATGGAGACACACTCTCTCAGGGAGAGCTAGGACCAGCTGCCTTAATCAAGACCTGAAAGAAAACATTAAACTGTGGTCCACGGACTTGGGAGTCTGTCCCACCCAGAGCTCTATCAGACTCCCTATAAAACCAGCCCCACAACAGACTTTACCAACACAGGGTAAAGAACTATCCTTCTTTACCCTGAAGTCTTTGCTGGTATTATCTTAGATTGTAAATTTAAGAATCCGTGGAGGAACATATATCCCATCAAATACTTTTCCTGACATTTTAACTTGTTTCACAGGCACCCCGCTACAATATTTTTTGGTAAAAAAAAACACAATAAGCATATATTGATTTGTTTGCACAAAAGTTATAGCATCTACAAACTATCATAAAGATTTATGGCATTTTTATTATTATTTTTTACTAGTAATGGCGGTGATCTTTTAGCGATACTGCGACATTGCGACGGACAGATTGGACACTTTTGACACATTTTTTGGACTATTGAAATTTATACACCAATCAGTGCTCTAAATATGAACTGATTACTGTATAAATGACACTGGCAGGGAAGGGGTTGACACTAGGGGGCGATCAAGGGGTTAAATGTGTATTCCCTCAGTGTGTTCGAACTGTGTGGGGATAGGACTGACAAGGTGTGGAGACATATCGCTGTTTCTACTTAGTAGGAACAAATGACATGTCTCCTCTGCCCTGACAGCACAGGGATTTGTGTGTTTACACACACAACTCCCCGTGCTGACTCTCGTGTGTGGCCAGCGGCGATCGAGACAGTCGGCCACGTGCATCGGGTTTCCCCGCTGTGCAGTGGGTGCGTGGGTGCAGGGGTGCCATTCTGCCCCCGGTAAAAAGACATGAGTCGGTTGGGAACTGGTTAAAGACAATTCAGCGGTGTCTGTGAGCATTAGGCATTCTTTTAAAGGCCAGAGGGTGCCAGAATCTAGCACAGGTGGAGTGCGCATGTGCATTTGCCTGTTTATTCCCATTACGTGTCCGTGCATCTCTGTGCAAACAGGTGCGGCCATATTGGATATTGGCTAACATGGCAGGTCTTTGGGCGTGTCTTCTCCGACTTGTTCCCTGACAGCATTGTAATATAAAAAAAAAAAACATAACTCCCTTGATGTGCAGATCCATAAAAACATCTGTAAAAGCATGTTGGTGTGAAGAAAAGTCATTTGATATTAACCTACTAGTTTTATGATAAAATATGAAAGGGGGGTATCAATATTTGGATTAGTTTATGGTGCTATTAATTCTAACAGCCAGACAGTACCAGAATGTGGATTCTAAGCACAAGAGAACAACAGTATTTTTTTTTTTGTAATATAATATACTTTTGAGTATAAATTTTTTTGATTGGTGCCTGGTGTCTCCCTATTAAACTGCGGCAACTCAATATTTAATTTTCTGTGAATTAATATACTCTAATTTTGATGTCTGGATTATAAACCTTGCTGGTCTCGCTTTGTGAAACTGAGGCCTAGTAAAAGTGCTTACACACTGTGCTTTTTTTATTGTAAAATAATACACTGTAAGCTGCCTGGTGTCTCCCTCTGAAAATGCAGCCTAATAAAAGTGCTTAAATAGTGTTCATGGAATTTGTACAATATTTCTGGCCCTTTCTGTGAAATAGTATAAATATACATAGTTTTTGCTTCTTGATTACAACCTACCTGGTCATTCACTGAGAATTTTTGGCATACTAAAAGTGTTTACAACAATACAGTGTGGTACTAAACAAAAAGATCACAGATTTTCTATGCAAGTGTTTAGCCTCTGGTCAATTCATTTATACGTTGAGCGCTTTAGCCCTAATTTTTAACTGTAAACATTCCTATAACTTTTAGATCTGTTTTGACTTCTACTTCCACCAATTAAGTCAAGCCTATTACTGCTGGATAAAAAAAAAGCCAAAACTAACAAATAAATACTGCTTTTTAGCTGAAACTAATCATATTGGGGCCCAATGAAGAAGTCCGTATGACGAAACATGTCTGGGCGTGGCTGTGCGGCAAACGTTCAGTGAGTTATAACGTTCGGAAGCACGTCTGTTGAACCAACTACGGATCTAGGAGAGGAAGCAAACGTGTGGAGGGTGAGAACGCCGGTTTTACTCTGGGTCCGCCGTGACCACGATACATCGCAGTATACCGCTAGTATCCTCTCTTGTGTGAAGTTTTTACCTGAAGTTTGCTGTGAAGTGTCTTTCATTTGTGAAGTGCCTTTTGATCTCTGAAGTGATGTGAGTGCAATGTTTGAAGGTTACGTGTGCCTTTTTTAAATAAATGATTTTCTGACAGTATTTCACTATTGGAAGAACTATTTTTTTGCATATTCACATTGAGTACTTTGGCATTGATCGAACACCATTGGAAGTGCTGCAATCACCTTGGTTGGTGTCTTTAAGCCTTATTGCCTACGCATGAGAATGCTAGGCTATTTATTCTGGTGAGTGCAAAACCTTTGGGAGAGGAATCACAGTCACAGCGGTGTTGGTGGAAGGAATTTCTTTATTGAAGTTAATTAACCACTTAAGCCCCGGACCATTTGGTAGCTAAAGGACCAGAGGTGATTTCAGAATTTTGCACTGCGCTGCTTTAACTGTAAATTATGCGGACATGCAATGTTGTACCCAAACAAAATTTGCGTCCTTTTCTTCCCACAAATAGAGCTTTCTTTTAATGGTATTTGATTGCCTCTGCGATTTTTATTTTTTGCAAAATAAACGGAAAAAGACCGAAAATTTGGAAAAAAAATGATATTTTCTAATTTTTGTTATAAGAAAAATCGAATAAACTCAATTTTAGTCATACATTTAGGCCAAAATGTATTCAGCCACATGTCTTTAGTAAAAAAATGTCAATAAGCGTATATCTATTGGTTTGCGCAAAAGTTATAGCGTCTACAAACTAGGGTACATTTTTTGCAATTTACACAGCTTTTAATTTATGACTGCCTATCTCATTTCTTGAGATGCTAAAATGGCAGGGCAGTACAAACCCCCCCCAAATGACCCCATTTTGGAAAGTAGACATCCCAAGGAAATTGCTGAGAGGCATGTTGAGCCCATTGAATATTTTTTTTTGTCTCAAGTGATTGAATAATGACAAAAAAAAAAAAAAATTACAAAAAGTTGTCACTAAATGATATATTGCTCACACATGCCATGGTTATATGTGGAATTGCACCCCAAAATACATTTTGCTGCTTCTCCTGAGTACGGGAATACCACATGTGTGGGACTTTTTAGGAGCCTAGCCGCGTACGGGCCCCTGGAAACCAAGCACCACCTTCAGGATTTCTAAGGGCGCAAATTTTTGATTTCACTCCTCACTACCTATCACAGTTTTGAAGGCCATAAAATGCCAAAATAGCACAAAACCTCCCCAAATTACCCCATTTTAGAAAGTAGACACCCCAAGGAAATTGCTGAGAGGCCTGTTGAGCCCATTGAATATTTTTTTTTTGTCCCAAGTGATTGAATAATGACAAAAAAAAATAAAAAAATTACAAAAAGTTGTCACTAAATGATATATTGCTCACACATGTCATGGTTATATGTGGAATTACACCCCAAAATACATTTTGCTGTTTCTCCTGAGTACGGGGATACCACATGTGTGGGAATTTTTAGGAGCCTAGCCGCGTACGGGACCCCGAAAACCAAGCACCAGCTTCAGGATTTCTAGGCACAAATTTTTGATTTCACTCCTCACTACCTATCACAGTTTCGAAGGCCATAAAATGCCAAAATAGCACAAAACCCCCCCAAATGACCACATTTTGGAAAGTAGACACCCCAAGCTATTTGCTGAGAGGCATGGTGAGTATTTTACAGCTCTCATTTGTTTTTGAAAATGAAGAAAGAAAATATATATATATATTTTTTTCAATTTTCAAAACTTTGTGACAAAAAGCGAGATCTGCAAAATACTCACAATACCTCTCAGCAAATAGCTTGGGGTGTCTACTTTCCAAAATGGGATCATTTGGGGGGGGTTTTGTGCCATCTGGGCATTCCATGGCCTCCGAAACTGTGATAGGCAGTGAGAAGTGAAATCAAAAATTTACACATTACACCCTTAGAAAGCTTGAAGGCGGTGCTTGGTTTTTGGGGTCCCGTACATGGATAGGCTCCCAAAAAGTCTCACACATGTGGTATCCCCGTACTCAGGAGAAGCAACAGAATGTATTTTGGGGTGTAATTCCACATATGCCCATGGCATGTTTGAGCAATATATCATTTAGTGACAACTTTGTGCAAAAAATAAATAAAATAAAAATAAATTGTCTTATTTCCGCAACTTGTGTCAACATATAAAATATTCCATGGACTCAACATGCCTCTCAGTATATAGCTTGGGGTGTCTACTTTCCAAAATGGGGTCATTTGGGGGGTTTTGAACTGTTCTGGCATTTTATACACAACATTAGGAAGCTTACAGCCACTCTTCTAACCACTTGAAGACAAAGCCACTTGAAGACAAAGCCCTTTTTGACACTTTTTGTTTACATGAAAACATTTTTTTTTTTACAAGAAAATTATGTTTAACCCCCAAACATTATATATATTTTTAAAGCAAATGCCCTACAGATTAAAATGGTGGGTGTTGCATTTTTTTTTTCTACACAGCGATTTTTCAAACGCATTTTTTGGGGAAAAAATACAATTTTTTTAATTTTAATGCACTAAAACACACTATATTGGCCAAATGTTTGATGAAATAAAAAAGATGATCTTAGGCCGAGTATATAGATATCAAACACAACATGCTTTCAAATTTTGCACAAACGCGCGTTGGCGACAAACTACATACATTTTTAAAAGCCTTTAAAAGCCTTTACAGGTTACCCCGTTAGATTTACAGAGGAGGTCTACTGCTAAAATTACTGCCCTCGATCTGACCTTCGCGGTGATACCTCACATGCATGGTGCAATTGCTGTTTACATATGACGCCAGACCGACGCTTGCGTTCGCCATTGGGCAAGAGCAGGGCAGGACAGGGGTGCTTTTTTTTTTTTTCTATTATTCATTTTGCTTTTTTATTTTATTTTTAAATTGTTCCTTCCATTTTTTTTTTAATCATTTTTATTGTTATCTCAGGGAATGTAAATATTTCCTATGATAGCAATAGGTAGTGACAGGTACTCTTTTTTTGAAAATACTGGGGTCTTCTAGACCCTAGATCTTTCCTCTGGCCTCAAAGCATCTGACCACACCAAGATCGGTGTGATAAAATGCTTTCCCAATTTCCCAATGGCGCTTTTTATATCCGGGGGGGGACATTCCCTCCCACTGCTTGTAAAAGCAGTCCAGAGGCTAATTAGCCACTAGGATTGCTTTTACATGAAAGCCGGCCGCTGGCTGAAAATAATTATACCAAGATGATACCTAAACCCGCAGGCATCATTCTGGTATAAACATTCAAAGTCCAGCAACATACCAGTACGTTGCTGGTCCTTGTTGGACATGTATTGTAATCTTTTTTTTTCATGCAGCCAGTTGGCTGAACGAAAAAAGAGATTGATCGGTGGGTATGCCCACCATTAGAATACCGCCCTTCATCCACACACTTCTAATGATGGGCATACATGCACCATTTATATATGCCGAAGCATGGGGGCATCCTCCCGCAAAAAAGTTATGCCGCACACACATGGTCGGACTTTACCACGGGCAAGCCTCCGTCGGAATTTCGACCGTATATACGCGGCATTAGGAGCAAAATCGCTCCTCCGCTCCTCTGCCCCTGCTGCCCCAATGCTTCGGCATATATGATTTTTTTTTTAACTGTGGTGGTGAAATCACCTCCTACAGCACTGGAGTCGCAGGGATCAGGCCTGTCTCTGCGAACGCTGCAGTTATGTGTGTTGTGTTTTGTAAGTGACAGTGATCGATCGATACTGCACTTGGGTGGCCTGGGCTGGACGGAGGGGAAAAACGCAGGTGCTAGCAGGTATCTGGGCTGATCCCGCTAACACTGCGTTTTTGGGAACCCTAAACTGCTGGGGACGCTAGTATAGATCTGATCAGATCAGATATTGATCTGTTCAGATACTATACCACTAAGGGAGGTGTATGCTTCACGCGTGGGTGTTAGCATTACTGGCACTAACCTGACGCTGCCTGGGGTGTGACGCAGACCCTCTCTGACGCTAAAACCTAATTGATATCACCCGCCGGGCGATCAGGGGGTTAAACCTTTATTGGGTTATATACGGCGGGTGCCCTGACACTATAAAAAGCAAACTAACTAACCAGCATCGCCAGTAACACTTATATGGTGATCACTGGTGAAAGGCTTAACTAGGGGCAATTAGGGGGTTAAAACCTTTATTAGATAATATATGGGGGTACCTGACGCTATAAAAACCTGCAGCGAACCTAAAAAAAATTACTGGCTACCGATCTGCATCACCGACCCTAAGACAGCGATCAGAAAAATGATCGCTTAGCGACGGCGGTGATAGGGGGTGAAAGGGTTACCAGGGGGCGATCAAGGGGGTTAAACCTTTATTAGATAATATATGGGGGTACCTGACGCTATAAAAACCTGCGGCAAACCTAAAAAAAAATTACTGGCTACCGATCTGCATCACCGACGCTAAGACAGCGATCAGAAAAATGATCGCTTAGCGACAGTGGTGATAGGGGGTGAAAGGGTTACCTGGGGGGTGATCAAGGGGGTTAAACCTTTATTAGATCATTTATGGGGGTACCTGACACTATAAAAACCTGCAGCGAACCTAAAAAAAATTACTGGCTACCGATCTGCATCACCGACGCTAAGACAGCGATCAGAAAAATGATCGCTTAGCGACGGTGGTGATAGGGGGTGAAAGGGTTACCTGGGGGGCGATCAAGGGGGTTAAACCTTTATTAGATCATTTATGGGGGTACCTGACGCTATAAAAACCTGCGGCGAACGTAAAAAAAATTACTGGCTACCGATCTGCATCACCGACGCTAAGACAGCGATCAGAAAAATGATCGCTTAGCGACAGTGTTGATAGGGGGTGAAAGGGTTACCTGGGGGGTGATCAAGGGGGTTAAACCTTTATTAGATAATTTATGGGGGTACCTGACGCTATAAAAACCTGCGGCGAACCTAAAAAAAATTACTGGCTACCGATCTGCATCACCGACGCTAAGACAGCGATCAGAAAAATGATCGCTTAGCGACGGTGGTGATAGGGGGTGAAAGGGTTACCTGGGGGGCGATCTAGGGGGTTAAACCTTTATTAGATCATTTATGGGGGTACCTGACGCTATAAAAACCTGCGGCGAACGTAAAAAAAATTACTGGCTACCGATCTGCATCACCGACGCTAAGACAGCGATCAGAAAAACGATCGCTTAGCGACAGTGGTGATAGGGGGTGAAAGGGTTACCTGGGGGCGATCAAGGGGGTTAAACCTTTATTAGATAATTTATGGGGGTACCTGACGCTATAAAAACCTGCGGCGAACCTAAAAAAAATTACTGGCTACCGATCTGCATCAACGACGCTAAGACAGCGATCAGAAAAATGATCGCTTAGCGACGGCGGTGCTAGGGGGTGAAAGGGTTATCTGGGGGGTGATCAGGGGGTTAAACCTTTAGGGGGGGTTAGGGGGCTACACTGGACCTAAAACTAACTTTAGTGACACTTTTACAGTCACAAATGTCACTGATTGCAGTGATCAGTAAATAAATGTAAATAAATGGTCACTGCAATCAGTGACACTGTGACTGGGGGCTGATCTGGGGGTGTCTGGGGGGGGGCGATTTGTGTGCCTATGTGTCCTGGTGTCAGTGTAGTGTTTTGTGTACTGACCTGATGTCTTCTCTTGTACGGCGCTCGGTATATGTGAGCGCCGCATGAGAGATGACATCACTTCCTCCTGCTTCCTCTGCCTGTGTTTACATTACAGGACAGAGGAAGCATTTTCATTCGCCGGGAGCGATCGCGCGGGGGGGTGGCCGGAATCGAACGGCCGTCCCCTCATCTCGGAACGCTCCCCAACGAATACCGACCGCTCACTGTATAGGAGGGGGTCCAATTGGACCCCCCAACTGTACAAAGGCAATCACGTACACTGTACGTGATTGTGCCTGTCGTGCCATTCTGCCAACGTACATATACAGTGAGTGGTCGTTAAGTGGTTAAAGGACTTTGAGTGCCGTTTTTTAAGTTGAAACACTTGGATATACACACAGAGGAATTTCCTTTCGGGACTTGTTTTTTACCCCCCTTTTTTGAAGTTTGTTTCACTTACAACTTTGAAACTCACTAAATGAACGTTATATATTTTTGTATATACATATATTTTTGTACACTATCACGTGGTGTTATTTTAGATATATATATTAATTTTAGTTACATATCTATTGTATATGGTTTAGCGCTACTATTTTTATTGTTAAAAATACTTTTCACATTACTATTTTGTTTAAGTTAGCAGCTTGTTAGGTTTATATAAAAAGAAAGAACCCCCGCGGGACTCGGCGTGACTGTGTGCGGAGCCGAGAAAAGCCGAGTATAGCCGAGTACACTCGGCTATGTGTATCTCGGCGGCGGCTCCGGCCAGTCCCTGCGTCCCCTGCGTCCCCGGCGTCCCCGGCGTTCGCACAGTCTCGGCGCCAATTTTAAAATGATGCATGGCGACACTGGGGGCAAGGCTGCACGGCGACTCTGGGGCAAGGCTGCACGGCGACTCTGGGGCAAGGCTGCACGGCGACTCTGGGGCAAGGCTGAAATGGACTCTGGGGCAAGGCTGCAATGGACACTGACAAGGCTGCACTGTGACAAGGCTGCAATGGACACTGACAAGGCTGCACTGTGACAAGGCTGCAATGGACACTGACAAGGCTGCACTGTGACAAGGCTGCAATGAACACTGACAAGGCTGCACTGTGACAAGGCTGCAATGGACACTGACAAGGCTGCATTTAAATGTAAGTTATTTTTCCTTAAACTTCCCTGCTAAAAGTTTTTTTCCCTAAAATTTCCTCCTAAACTTGGGGTGCGTGTTATACGCCGATAAATACGGTAAATCTAATATCTACCAACCAGATGCAGTAACGTGTTGCCAACAAATGTGTAACATAGGTGGTGTGTACATAAACTAAATGAATCACACCTCTGCGCCTAGAAGGTGTATAACCAACAGGGAAAGAATAATGATGCGTGCAAAGACGTGTATCACTCTAAATGATAAACCTGTGTATATGGTATATAACCAAACATTAATCTATATTGTCAACAGTAAAATATAAGAACAATATATAATAAAGGTATATAACACACAGCTGGAAGCGGTGAAAACCTCCAAACAAACAAAATATAACAATATATAATAAGGTGTATAACATAAAATTGTGACAATGAGATCCTCCAGAGGATGATAACAAAAGTCTAATATATAGCAAGTCCCGTCACTTGTAAGTGCTTGAAAGAAAAAACTGCAGTGCAAATCCACCCAGTGCTCGTTAGCAGCTTACCTCCCTGCTGGGAAGAGACAGCCTGCACTGGAACTTCAAATGTGAACAGCGATGCAGCAATCTTGCATGGAGATATGCTCTGACTCACATGGATGCATAGGGATACACAAATAAAAAAAAGGGAAATTTATAGCGTGACTCTGTGGGTCCAGCAAGCAAGTGACCAAAAGATCTCACACTCACATGAAACTAGTGAGCATGGACATCAATCCTACGAACGCCGAGCTCGTATGTATTGCAGGATATGAGGATTCCAATCATGCGGTCCTTAAGCTTCCAGCAACCCCAGAGTGCCAGTGGAACATGTGTAAAAAACATACAAGGTGCACATAGTGTGGGTCTGTAACCACTAGGGCATTTATTTAAAATTGGTAAAACACTCACATTTCATATGTGGGAAAATAACAATCTAAAATGAGCGCCGAGCTCGTCTCCTCTCCTGCAGCTGTCGGTATATCTGTGCTGATCCTAACGCGCGTGTCGTCATGTCATATGACTTCTTCAGTTTGTTAGGTTTATATATTCACTCTTTTCTATGTGCGCAGTGGTGGTATAATTGATCAAGGTGCGCGTGATTTTTTAACCAACATTTATATTGGGGCACTGCTGCTGTATTTATGCCAAATTAAATGTAAAAGTAAAAAAAAATAAGACATCTCACAAGCATGTAATATAAAGGAATGATGTGACCCTGGAAATTGCATAAAAATTATTTTTAATCATTTTAAATCGCTTTATATTACTTTGCCAATTAGATTTGGAAATGGCCATAAATGATTTTCAATACTCACCTCTGCCCATAAACTTTAATGAGGTTCATATAAAAGTTCACAACTTTTGGAATTTACAAAGGGCTCACTAAATGGCCCAAGAACTAAACTTAGGCTCAATCACTCATCACTAATCAGCATCTCACAGCACAGTCCCTTACACCCCCCCCCCCCGTGGCGCAGTGCGGCACTAACACCCCCAACAAATCCCCCTCCCCACCCGCTGTCCTTACCCTGGATGGCAGTGAGAGTAGCTGTTGGAGCTGATGTGGCCATCTTCCAGCCCTGTCCTTAAGCATGGCAGGTTTGCTACTTGCTAGGCATCCAATAGGATCGCCTGACATTTTGGCCAATCGGGAAATGGGTTTCATACCTGCTTCCTGATTGACCGGGAGGAGGATCAGTGTTGCAACAGTGAATATTCATTCGCTGTTGCATCACACCTGGGTGGGCTCCGGTCGCATCCTCTGCGACCCGAGCCCACCCTATTTTGAAGCCTATTAGGGCCATGAATAGGAGGTGTCTGTGGCATCTGTGGATAGATTCATGCTATGCATGAATCTATCCACTGCATATAGGGGGTGGTGAGGAGAGAGGGGGCGGCACCCGGGCACCTATAATTGACTGGTCCCCAGTGATTGTGACTACCTTATATGGAGCTAGATGTGAGGAGTTCATGTTCTCTTAAAAAAAAAAGCACAGTTAGACCCCATACACACTATTAGATTTTTTGCAGATTTTTGTCTTCAGATTTACCAAAACCATGTAGTGCGAGGACCTGTCTGATTGCATACAAATTGAAACTCCTAAGGTTTGACCTCATATTATCTGGTTTTGATAAATCTGAAGACAAAAATCTGTAGAAAATCTAATAGTGTGCATGGGGTCTTAGACTTCTTATAATTTTGAGGATCTAACTAGAAGGAGAGCAGTGTGTGCATCTGTTTCATGAGGTGGATTTTAGTAAGCACAGTTTTTCACTATCTCATATTATCACTGTTGTAAGCCCCATACACACTATTAGATTTTATGCAGATGTTTGTCTTCAGATTTACCAAAACCATATAATATGAGGTCAAACCTTAAGAGCTTCAATTTGTATGCAATCAGGCAGGCCCTTGCACTACATGGTTTTGGTAAGTCTGAAGACAAAATACTGCAGAAATAATAATAATTGAACACTTAACATTCTAATTCTTAATTTTTAAGCTTGTTTATTATTTTGTGATTGATTTATGTTCTTGCAATGTATATTTGCACAAGTGCTGGAGAATTAGAATTAGTTTTTTTTTTTTTAAATAGCGCTGCAATAGTTTATATATTTATGCAAGTTTGTTGTTGGTGTAAAACACTTATTTAGTGCTAAAGCCTCGTATCACAAGATCGGATTTTCTGACGGGAATTGTTTGATTACAGCCTGTTGGCCGAAAATCTGCCGGTTGTACGCTCATCAGACAAGTGTTGTCAGATTTTCCGCGGACAAATGTTGGATGGAAGGCTTATAAATTTTCTGTTGTCAGATTTTCCGATCATGTGTACACAAGTCCATCAGACAAAAGTCCAAAGTACAAACACGCATGCGCGGAAGCAATGCTCACCAAACACAACATTAGCAGAAGGTTCCCAAAGGGTGGCGCTAAAGAGCTGAAAAACTACATAGTACGTCACTACGTTCGTGTTTGTTGGCCGACAATTGTGTGCCATTTGTATGTAAGACAAGTTCCTGGCCAACGCCCTTCGGACAAAAGTCTGACTCTTTGTCTGCGGAAAATCCGTTCATGTGTACGAGGCTTAACAGGCTGCAGGAGAGTGCAACATTTGGTGCAGCTGTGCATAGTAGCCAATCAGCTTCAAAATTCAGCTTAGTGTTATTAAAAGTACTGTATTTATTGGCGTATAACACTCACTTTTTTACCCTGAAAATAGAGGGTAAACTGTGCCTGCGTGTTATACGCAGGGGGCTGTGGAAAGTTTTTTTCCTGAAACTTCCCTCTTAAAGTTAGGGTGCGTGTTATACGCCTGTGCTTGTTATACACCGACAAATACAGGTCATTTTTTTAAAATTTTAATAATAAAGATGTTATACTCACCTGCTCTGTTTAATGGTTTGCACAGAACTGCCTGAACCTCCTCTTCTGGTGTCCCCCACTGGAGCGCTTTTCTTCTCCTCCTCTTTGTGTGCCCCCATAGCAAGTCGCTTGCTGTGGGGGCACACAGTGCGTGCTTGATCCAAGCTCTGGTTGCCTATGGAATCGCGCTCCATAGACACACACAACTGGGCCCAGCCCCTCCCCAAATTCTTCCTTACTGCATTTGATTGACAGCAGCAGCAGCTGCCTCTGCCCGTTATTCCAAAAGTTCTTTGGTGTGGGCCTTTTTTGAGTCGAGTGCATCAGATCGTACCGCTGCTATTTGCAAGATATGTCTCAAGCGTATCTCGCGTGGCCAAAACATCAGCCGCTTGGGCACCACATGCTTGACCAGACATATGTCCAAATCCCAAATCCCTGTGTGAAGAGGAAGGAAGGGGAGAAGAGATGTAGCGGTGCACAGCGCTGGATCTCTTCTCCCCTCTCCTTACCTTCACACAGGAAAGTGGAGAGGACAGAAAGCGACACAACATTTTTTTTTTTACCATAATGCAGGGAATACATTAAAGTACAAAGTTAAAAAAGGTTTTGGCTTTAAAACCACTTTGACAAAAAGAACCTGGAAGCTGATTGGTTTCTTTGCAGAGCTGCACCAGATTTAGCACTCTCCAATTTTAGTAAATCAACCCCATATTATTTCATTTCATAGGAGTCTAGAGTTGTGTACACAGTTTTTTTACGTTTTTTTAAATTGATTTACGAACTAGGAACTTTGAGTCAGATGGGTTTGGTATAGACATAGATCCAAATCCTTTTGTAACTAATTATTATTTTGCAGTTAGGTCCTAATTTATAAGGATTTTAAATTATGTTATATTTTTATTGGGAGCTACAGTATATGGGTTATTGAGACTAAAAAAGGTTAGGTATTTAAAAGTAGTATTGAGGTAACATAAAAGGAAATAGACCATAGATAATATAAAGGGTTAATATCAGTATATTCACTAGGGGAACTGGATTATTAGACACATAATGGATTAATGTCAGCATACCTAGTAGTGTGGGTACCTTAACTACTTCTGATGATGTCTTGGAAAATGAAAAATGTTGGGTGGAGTATAGGCACATGATGTCATCCCTCCTGAGTGCTGCACTCCAAACAACGGTTCCTTTATTAAAAGATCACAAAAATCCACGCCACAGCAAAATAAAAGCAGACAAGCTGACGCGTTTCACACCGTAGGTTCAGTGCTTACTCATAGCTAGTTTTCATGACAAATGCACATCAAATTTATACACTTAAACACATATAATCATTGAAAAGTTAATTGAAAAACAGGTCAATTAATCAACCTAATTGGATAATTGAGACAGCTGATAGGTGTCCCCTGTGTGTATAATTTCAACAAAACTGTGTTCATAAAGACAATTCCATATAGACACCCGTACTATATATAGTGATGTGTGTGTATGTATGTATAAGTGAATAAAAAATATTGTGCTATAATAAAAGATTGTTTCAAACTGAATTCAAAGATATACCAACATTTTATGTGTAAATGCTCCACTGTTTTTATGTGAAAAAATGTTCATGTATATATGTGAATTTTGTGATACGTGGAAAAAAATTGAAGCACAAAATATTATATAGTGTAAATATAAAATAGTTATTATATAGTATTATATGTGTGATGAAAAATGTAAAGAAGTAAAGAAAGAAAAAGGAAGAGTGAAAAGTCAGTGAGCAACAATATAAATAAATAAAGAAATAAATAAAATAACTGAAATAATTGAAAGTGATATTATGTTTAAAACAGTGATAAATGACAAAATATATATGTGTATTTCTATATTTTATATTATTAATTATTTCTATGATTTAATCATATTTGTATTTCCGTTTTAAATTTTAAATGTTTTCACTTTATGTTTTAACTTGAATTTATTTATTATTTATATTATATTATGTATTATAGTGTCTTACATTTCCTAGGTGTCCTATGGGCATAGTCCGTTATGACATGCATAAGCAAGCAAGTAGCGTGTAGTAATAAAGCTGAATTATGTCCCTTAATCTTCCTTTGAACATGATCCTAATAAATAGCAGGTCATATTAGTGTTTTTCTCAAAGTTAGAACTAAAACAACTAAGAATACTTTTTAGAACCAGTAAGCTTATGCACAGGGAGGAAAGAATAGGAGAAAAAGACAAAAAGAAACAATTAAAATGTGAAAGAAAATAAAAGGAAGGGGAGGGAAGGGAGGGGGAGGGGGAGGAGGTAAAGGGAAAAGGGGAGAGGAAAGAAGGGGAAGGAGGAGGACAGCGAGCGGAGGGGAAGGGAGGGGGGAGAAGGAGGGGGGCAAGGAAGGGGGAGGGAGGAAAAAGAAAAGGGGGGGACAAAAGAAAGAGGAGGAGAGAACGAACTATATGTATATGCGTGTGGGGATTTATAGATGCCAGGACAGTGAGAACATTGGGCACAATAAAATGTATAACAAAGAGGGAATGAGTAAAAGCAAAAAAAGTAGCAAACATAAAACGGGCTAAAACTATACCGATAATAGGACATATAACCCCATCTTTGGAAATTAAAGTCTGTGTATGCTAGTGAATTAAATCAATATTAGTCGTATGTTAAAACTAGGACTACATGATTGTACAAAGAACCTCTATTGTGTGCCGTTATTATTTTGAGCAGGGCAGACAGCCAGCCAGCTATACTGTTCGGCATGAGTTTGTATTCCACAACATATAAATAAATAAAAATCAACCTAGATGAATGAGTGAGGTGGGTGAAATTTCTATAAGGTAATAACCAGGTATAAATATATCCGGTTGAAGTATGTTAACGAGGCAAATGACTTAACCACATATGTTGTGGTGGAATACTATATGTCTATACACCAAACCCCAGAACGCATAATGAGCCTCACAGGTGAAAAGATAAAATATAAAAAAAAAACACTATAATAAAAAAGTAAATAAGGTAATGCTATTCACTTCCCCTGTTACTTTGCACTTCCTCTAAGATGTCCATGGATGTGCTGAGATCTGCAGCTAAAATATCACCAATTCCTGTAGAAAATTATTTTATATTGTAAAAAACCGATTTTTATAAGTATTTTATAATCGACTTGAAAGTAATGGGAATATAGTTGCATGAACTATGTGGAACTCTTACTGCATATTTATGGTACTTATACTGAGTAAAAAGCAATGTGTATGTAGACCCATCAGTAACCCTTAGGGATAGAAGAATAAATAAATAAAGAAAGACCAATGAAAAATGGATATAGTATACTCTAGGGGTATGTATGAAACATAGACACCGTATGAGTTGTGACCGATACTCATCAATGGGTGTATGGTCCCATACGGTTACCAATAACTATACTCAAATCCGTGGATCGATTGACCCATGGAAAATAAGATCTTCTGAAGCATATATATATGGTCTTTTTGTATATGGAAACTATATTACAAACAAAGGACCTGGAATCTAGAATAACACAGAGGAGCTTTTGAAAATGGGACATGACAAATGGAAACATCGAGTGTGAATGAAAGGAGAAAGGTGATGAGTCAGGCTCAGGATGCAGGCAGACCGCGAAGCTGGAGCTATGTATATGGAGCGATACCCTCAACTTAAGAGAGCCGCAAGTTTTGATTTTGGGCCCTGAGTACAGCTTCCTCAACCCCCCGGCAATCTGCTCTACCCGCTCTGGCACAGCTAACCCACAGCAATTTCACATAAACAATCACTTATGCTTTAAATGTGGGTGTGTGAATTTATAACTCAGACTCATAGACAATGTTGTAAATAATAACTGACTTTACTGCTAGTGGTAAGATAAAAAGGGGATAACATGCATGTAACATTTGGTTCACAACACATAAGCAGGTCCCTGCAGTTATAAATCACAATACTGTGTGCGTGTGTACCAGCAATGGAAAAGGGGACGGAACGCCACGTGGGGCGACCGTTACCTAAACACCCTGTGGTGTGATAACTAACTTAGAACTATCTAACGGATCAGGCCTGATCCCTAACCATGAAACTCAGTCTTAGAAGAAACACAAATCTTCACCGGCACAGGATCTGTAAAGGTGGTGCACTTGGAGTTTTTTAAAACCATGTATTTGTAATCCAATAGGGGGGGTAATTCTCCCTCACCAGAGGTGTTAGGCCTCGGAAGTCTAGTAGGCACAAAGTATAAAAGTAACAGTTTAAAGATGAGCTTTCGCTCGCTCACCACTCCGGAACACTTCCCTCAGTCCGGAACTTCCACCGGCTGTGTCGGTCCTCGTCCACAGCGGCTTCTGCGATCGGATCCCCGATCCAGATAACTTCAGAAGAGATGAGTCTGGATGCCACCCAGGCTCGCAAAGGGGGTGGAAGGCTCTTTGGTTCGCTCCACAGGCCCCAGGCTTCAGGCCTGGAACAACACAGATCCGCACAGGTGTCTCTCTCTCTGCCTCCCCGTGTCCAAAGAGACCGAGCTAGGCCTCGCCCCCTCCTTATATTCCTTCCCCCCGACTCCCCTCTCTCTGGAATTTCCTGTCTCTGATTAAAGGGGAACACCCCGCTACACACTCCCCCCACTAAAACTCTTTGGTCCCCAAAGATAAACATTTCAACAAAATTCCTGAACCATTTTAGAGAGTGCGGAGTATGATGTTGGTACAGGGAATTGCCATCAAAACTCAGAGGTGGGATTCCCTGTCCCACAGGTCACACTGGCATGAGTGGCCTGCCTAACTGTGCCAGAGGGTGGGCTGGGGTTGCCCTCCACCAAATGAACAGTGGAAGGATTGGAGCACTCGGTACTTCTTCTAGCGGTGGTAACAGAGTCCTCTGAGCTCTTTCCCAATTGAGGGTAGGTTAACTTCATGGGAGGTCTCACGACTCTGCGAGCTCTCTGCTCCCTTGGGACTTCAGGCTTGGGTGCCACAGGCTTTGTTTCAGGAACACTCTCTGACATCGTCACTGGTTCTGGGACCTCTGTCTCTTCTTCATCTGAGTACAGGCCCGGAATATCTTCCCAGCATTCAGGCACGCCACTGGATGGAATGAACTCTGTAGCTTCTGGGTTCAGGGTCCCATCCTGCATATCCTCAATGGGTGGAAGGTCTATGGTGGGATTTTCCGGGGTTGGGGAAGGCCATAGCCACTCCAGTTCTCCTCTCCCATCTTCACTTGGTTGAGAAACCTGTCCCCCTCCAGATCGAGAGGTCTGAGACCGAGTGTTGGGTCTGGGAGTATCCAAGATGGAAACAGATTCCGGTAGGTTCCTCACTGGAGGTATCATGACTGCTTCTTTAAGCGGGAGTAAGTGGTTTCTGTGCCAGGTCTTCAAGGGTCCCACTCTCCCCTCTGGCTTTAACTTGTACACCGGTAGTCCAGGGAGTTTCCTACAAATAACGTAAGGCTCAGACCTCCACCTATCAGCAAGTTTGTGTTTCCCTGGGATCCCTAGGTTGCGTAGCAGAACACGGTCTCCAGGCTGCAGGTCTTGCACTCGAACCTTCAAATCATAGTTCCTTTTATTTCGGGCCCCTCTCTGGTCTGAGGCCGCTTGGGCTTGTTCATAGGCCGCTTTCAAATTATACCTAAGTCTGTCTACATATCCTTTGTGGGAGGTAGCAGAGGTATAGTCTAGAGAAATGCCAAAGGCCAGATCCACTGGCAATCTTGCTTCTCTCCCAAACATGAGGCGATAGGGAGAGTAACCCGTCACATCACTGGTGGTGCAATTGTAGGCATGCACCAAAGTGGATATGTGTTGACTCCAATGCTGTTTCTTCTCTGTCTCCAGAGTCCCAAGCATGTTTAGCAAAGTCCGGTTAAACCTCTCAGGCTGAGCATCTCCTTGTGGATGATAAGGGGTAGTCCTGGTCTTTTCCACTCCCAGGGAGTCCAGTAAGTTCCGGATCAGGCGACTCTCAAAGTCCCTTCCTTGGTCGGAGTGGATTCTCTGTGGTAATCCATAGTGGACAAAGTATTTTTCTAGAAGCACCTTAGCTACAGTGGAAGCCTTCTGGTCTCTGGTGGGGAACGCCTGTGCATAACGGGTGAAATGATCGGTTACCACCAGAACATTTCCCAATCCACTCAAATCGGGTTTGAGGCAGAGAAAGTCAATGCATACCAGATCCATTGGGCCTTGACTCTGTAGGTGGCCCATTGGGGCAGCTTGATGGGGTAGAGTCTTCCTCTGGATGCATCGTGCACAGGAGTGGCAATATTCCTCCACTTCAGCCCTCATACAGGGCCAATAGAACCGGCTTCTGACAAGTTGGAAGGTTCTTTCAGCTCCCAGGTGACCATGCTGGTCATGTAAGGCAACCAGCACAGTCTCTCGGTGCTTCTCTGGGAGAAACAACTGCCATTTATCCTCAGAGCCATCAGAGGGGCCCCTTCGGTAGACCACTCCCTGATGGACCTGTAGCCTGTCTAACTCTCTCCTTAGCAGACGAGCCTCCTTGGAGGGGTGATGTTGAAGTTTCTCTGGACTCTCGTTTTCCAATGCTTCAAAGACCAATCTCCCCATGGGGTCTTCCAATTGGTCGCACCTCAGTTCCTTCTTAGACAGCTTCGGTAAGCATTCCTCTTCAAGTTGAGTCACCCCGCAGTAGTGTTTTGGGACTCCCACTGTGGTAACTCCTATCTCCTCGGCTCTGGAGACCCCTCTGGCTTGAAATTCAGCCCCCTGACAAAGGGCTCGCACTCCCTCCGGTGCTACCTGAGTCCAGTCCTCCCAGTCATCAGCCATGGTATGAGATCTTCGGGACAGGGCATCTGCATCCCTATTTCCAGTCCCTGGTCTGTATTTAAGACTGAAGTTGAACCCAGATAATGCAGCCAGCCACCTGTGTCCTGTGGCATCCAACTTGGCAGTGGTGAATAGGTAAGTCAGAGGGTTGTTATCTGTTTTTACTGTAAACTCTGCCCCATAGAGGTAGTCTCTTAGTTTGTCCACCACTGCCCATTTGAGGGCCAAGAACTCCAACTTATGAGTGGGGTAGTTCTTCTCCGAGGGGGGCAGACTCCGACTCACATAGGCCACTGGTCGCAGTTGCTCTTCATACTCTTGGTAGAGCACTCCACCGAGGCCTTCATGACTAGCATCAACATGTAACTCGTATGGTCTGGTGGGATCAGCATAGGCCAATACTGGGGCTGTGGTGAGGCTCCTCTTCAGGGTTCTGAAGGCCTCTTCACACCTGGGGGTCCACTGATCTTGAACCGACTCCCCGGGTCTTCTGGGTCCCTGACCATCCTCTTCCCCTTCAGTCTTGAGCAGTTCATTTAGTGGCTTGGCAATACGGGCAAACCCATCCACAAACCTCCTATAGTAGGAGCAGAAGCCCAGGAAAGATCTAAGTTCAGTGACTGTTGTGGGTCTTGGCCAGGAGGTAACTGCCTCCAACTTCTCAGGATCAGTGGCCACCCCCTTTTCAGACACTATGTGTCCCAGATAGTTCACCGAAGACTGGTAGAACTGACACTTCTCGGGGGAAAGCTTTAGTCCCTCTTCACTAAGCCTTCTCAACACTTTCTCCAATCGGGCCTCATGTTCTTCCAAAGTTCTCCCGAAGACAATGACATCGTCCAGGTACACAAGGACTTCTATGAGGTTCATATCTCCGACAGTCTTCTCCATGAGACGTTGAAAAGTAGCTGGGGCCCCAGATAGGCCCTGAGGCATTCTATTAAACTCAAAGAACCCCACAGGAGTTATGAAAGCGGTCTTTTCTTTATCCTCTGGGTGCATGGGAATTTGATAGTACCCGCTCTTGAGGTCCATCACGCTGAACCACTTAGCTCCAGACAAACTCTGTAAGGCGTCCTCTATCCTTGGCGTGGTGTACTGATCAGGGGTGGTCCTCCTGTTGAGAGTTCTGTAGTCAATGCAGAGCCTCAGCGACCCATTCTTCTTCCTGACCACCACTATTGGAGAGGCATAAGGGCTTCTGGACTCTCGAATCACCCCAGTCCTTTTCAGTTCTGCAAGCTGTTCTCTCAGATCCTCCAGATCTGCCAGCGGAACCCGCCTGACTCTCTCCCTGAACGGTTTGTCTTCTTGCAGGCGGATGCGGTGGGTAGCACTCCTCGCACGCCCCACATCGAATTCATCTTTTGAGAAAATCTTCTCCCATCTAGTCAGCTGGGCCTTGGCTCTCTCCTTCCAGGCCCCAGGCAAGTTCGGGTTCTCAATGGAAAGTTTTTCCCAAACATCTTCTTCTTCACCCGCTTGCTTCACTTCTGACCAGCTGACTGGGACAGCAGGACTCACCTGTCCCAGCAACATCCGGGCAGGTACCTCTATGGCCCTTCCTGTAGAGTTCCTTACACTCACCAGGACTCTTCCCTTGACTTTCTTCAAGGCCTTGATTGGAATCACTTCCGGTATCACTTCCAGGCCTGAGTGATCTTCCCTTGGGTCGGATTCCAGCATAACAAAGGGGCCAGGCTGCTCCCAGGTGAGCTTCACAGTGGCCTTGAGGCAAGCCACCTGTCCGGGCTGCAGCACCACTCCTTCTCTCCCCAGTCTCCACACCTTCCCTATCCCCTCTCCTGGGGTCTTCTGCTCCAACACTAACCGTTGGTAGGCTGTCTTCAGCATGGGATGGATGTTTGGATCTTGATGGCTCCTCATCTTCACCAGGGGCGTCAGAAGTCTTCTCACTAGATCCGTATTGGTGCCTATGATGAGGGACATCTTGCTGGCCCCGGGTGGTCTAGGACACACAACTGCCAGGGTGTCGAACACTTCTGTCTTCCCAGCCACAGAGGGGTCGAATGTCAGCTTTATGGGCAGATAACCATCATAGGGGAACTTCTGCGTTCCCAGGCCCCATATTTCCAGCTCTTCTATCTTCTGTATAGGCAAATGGCTTAAGTGCCTATCGTAGAAGTCTCTGTACAACAAAGTCACTTGAGCTCCAGTGTCCAGGAGGGCCTTCGTATATACTTCTTCTACCTGGATAGATACAGTGGGGGACGGGCCGACCAATTCTTCTGGGTACGGCCGGGTTGAGGTCACTTTCTTCTGAGGACTTGTCTTCATCCAGTTTGTTTTTGACTTTATTCTCTCTTGAGCCCGGTATGCATTGACCTTCCCCACCCTAATGGGAGTACAAACCCGCTGAGGGATGTTATTGTCTCTTGGTTGTAGGCATTCCTTCTTGGGAGTGCTGAATTTCTTCTGAGGGGTCTTGTCCCCTCTCTCTGGTATGTATCTTGGTTGAGAGACCCTAGATTCCTTCTGAGGAGTTTTGTTCTCTCTCTTCCTTCTATTCAGTTTGGAGCTCACTGAAAGAGATGGGCACCCGGTTGACTCCCTCACCGGGGCCCTCTGGCGTTTCCCGCCGGCTGGCGATTATCCATTTTCTTCTTCTTAGGACTGGAACACCTACTGGCAAAGTGGCCACTGCCTCCGCAGTTGTAGCATAACATCTCTTCTCGGTCCCGAGTGGGACTCGGTATTGACGTATCTGGGAACAACTCCTTTCTGGGGCTTGGTTTCTCTGCTCCACCTTGACCTTTCGCCATTATAGCAGTCATCATCTCCATCATCTGGGACATCTGTAACTTCAAAGTGTCCATCTCCGCTCCCCTATCGGGAGTCATGGCCGGTGTAACTATAGCTACCGGCTGTTTGACGGGCTCTATCAGGCGTTCTTCTTTTTTTTTTTCTTCCAATATAGCCTCTTCCTCTCTAATCATTCGGATGAGGTCAGGGTACTCCAGATTCTTCCCATCCTGCCGGGCACGCAGTGTCCATGCAATTGGATCCATGGGTTGAGCTCCCCTCACTACCTGTTGAGCACGGGCCTCATCTACTTTCCCTGGGCTGATCCCCTTCTTTAGGATCATCCTATGCAGTATTTTGTCCAGGCGTCCCATATAGTCTGATAGTTTCTCACCTTCCTTCTGGTAGCAATGCTCCAGCTGATAAGCAAGCTCCGTGACTTTCTCTGTCCCACCAAACACATTCTGTAACACATCGAGGCACTCTTGTGCAGTACAATCTGCCTTGCTCATCTTCAGGTTGCGTACGGCCTCTAGAGCAGGCCCTTTCAAACTTTCCACAACCCTCTGTTTCTTTCTGCGGTCCGGAACTTCCCATTCCTCTAGTGCCTGAGTTGCGCTGTCTAGCCACTCCTCAAATCCCTCTTCTTCCAAGGGTACTGGTTTCCTCCCTGAAAACATCCGGAGTTTCCTGTACCCCGACATCGGGTAATCTGTGGGCTCTTTCTTGCACTGAGCTACAATCTCCCCCAGAACAGCGCATAATTCTGCACTAAGGGTGCCTGGGCTTGTCCTGGGACTCTTTGTGTCCTTCTGTGGGGATGACGGGGAAGATGGCTGCGGTGACAGTGTTATTTTTGTCTGAGGGCTGTCTCTTGTGCGCGGCAGCGCATGCAGCAAATGATAGACCTGATCGTCCTCATCTTGTATGCTGTTGCCTCTAAACTGTTCAGGAATTTCTGCCTGCCATTCCAGTAAGACATGTGAAAGTCCCCCATTAGTTTTCACGTCTATCACCCATGGTTTGTGAATCGGTGATAGGGACATTATGAGTTGTATCATTGCTTGTGTCTGCCATATCCCCGGGAGTTCTATAACTGCCGTCCTGGCTGGGTCTACGCCCCATCTCTTGTACCACTGTCCCACCTCTATCGGGTCCATGCCGGTAGCTTCTGGCGGTTTCACCGCTGTCTCAGTAATCCCGGATGTACGAGCCCCCACGTGTAGCGATACCCTCAACTTAAGAGAGCCGCAAGTTTTGATTTTGGGCCCTGAGTACAGCTTCCTCAACCCCCCGGCAATCTGCTCTACCCGCTCTGGCACAGCTAACCCACAGCAATTTCACATAAACAATCACTTATGCTTTAAATGTGGGTGTGTGAATTTATAACTCAGACTCATAGACAATGTTGTAAATAATAACTGACTTTACTGCTAGTGGTAAGATAAAAAGGGGATAACATGCATGTAACATTTGGTTCACAACACATAAGCAGGTCCCTGCAGTTATAAATCACAATACTGTGTGCGTGTGTACCAGCAATGGAAAAGGGGACGGAACGCCACGTGGGGCGACCGTTACCTAAACACCCTGTGGTGTGATAACTAACTTAGAACTATCTAACGGATCAGGCCTGATCCCTAACCATGAAACTCAGTCTTAGAAGAAACACAAATCTTCACCGGCACAGGATCTGTAAAGGTGGTGCACTTGGAGTTTTTTAAAACCATGTATTTGTAATCCAATAGGGGGGGTAATTCTCCCTCACCAGAGGTGTTAGGCCTCGGAAGTCTAGTAGGCACAAAGTATAAAAGTAACAGTTTAAAGATGAGCTTTCGCTCGCTCACCACTCCGGAACACTTCCCTCAGTCCGGAACTTCCACCGGCTGTGTCGGTCCTCGTCCACAGCGGCTTCTGCGATCGGATCCCCGATCCAGATAACTTCAGAAGAGATGAGTCTGGATGCCACCCAGGCTCGCAAAGGGGGTGGAAGGCTCTTTGGTTCGCTCCACAGGCCCCAGGCTTCAGGCCTGGAACAACACAGATCCGCACAGGTGTCTCTCTCTCTGCCTCCCCGTGTCCAAAGAGACCGAGCTAGGCCTCGCCCCCTCCTTATATTCCTTCCCCCCGACTCCCCTCTCTCTGGAATTTCCTGTCTCTGATTAAAGGGGAACACCCCGCTACATATATATGTGTGGATGACCAAAACATACATTGAATGTGAGTGACCAGAGCCTATATTGATTGATAGGACGTTGTATCTGTCAACAAAGTCAATCATAGTAGTGGGATACATCCCACTCGAAGTTTAGGCCCAGAGGTATCCTCGTATGTAAAGAGAAAATCCCAAAAACTTTGCGCCTGCACAGCATCCTGAACCTGTCCCCACCTCTGATGGGAGTCTTCACATTTTCCATGCCCTGTATTGACAGCTGGGAAGTGTCCTTATTATGTACAGTGTTCCAGTGTTGGGCCACATTCGTCTTTTTGTTTGTCTCTATATCATATAGATGGTCCTGTAAACGGTCCCTTAATCTACGAATGGTCCGCCCTACGTACTGTACGCTACACGCTTCACATGATATCACGTATACAACATATTTCGTGTTACAGTTTATAAACTGTGTGATGTCAAAATTTCTTCCATTTGTGTATGATTTAACTTGGTCTCCTCTTTTAACAAAACGACAATAATCACAACTTTTGACCCGACATCTGAATGTACCCCTGAATGTCAGCCAATTATTGCCTATTTTTTTGCTAATGAACAAGCTGGGGGAGAGAGATCCCCCCAGAGTAGGGGCCCGTCGTGAGACCGATTTTATCCATTTGGACAAGATCTCATTATATATGGCGTCGTTAAACAATATAGGCAGATATTTGGTGATTGTATTTTTGACTTTTGCAAATTCAGTGCTAAAAGGTGTAGAAAATACAGGTATTTTATCAGAAACCTCATATGTCGACCTCTTCTTTCTGTTTGAGGGGATGTCTAGAAGCAGACTTTCCCTTGGTATCTCTCTGGCAGTATGAAATGCTCTATTTATAATGCTTGGTGGATAACCTCTATGTTGAAATCGGCAGGCCATTTGTTCGGCTTCTTTGTTGAAGCTGTCAGGTTCGCTACATAGGCGCTTAAGTCTAAGGAATTGACCATACGGTACCCCCTTAATGGTATGACCGGGGTGTGCCGAATCAGCCCTCAAAAGGGCATTACCTGCCGTTTTTTTCCTGTGTAGACTGGTGGTAATACTATCACCCACACCTGTGAGCATAACATCAAGAAAGTTAATGGTGTTGGCATCGATAATGCCCGTAAATTTTAAATTGAGAGAATTCTCATTAAAGTAAGTTAACCAATCATCTAGGGCTGCTGCGGGGTCTGATGTAATGAAAAGGAGGTCATCTATGTAGCGACAAAAAAACACTGTATCCAGTCGGCGGGGGCTATCATGTCCAAAAATGCGGGACCTCTCCCACCAACCCATGAACAGGTTGGCTAGGGAGGGTGAAAATTACTACACGCTACTTGCTTGCTTATGCATGTCATAACGGACTATGCCCATAGGACACCTAGGAAATGTAAGACACTATAATACATAATATAATATAAATAATAAATAAATTCAAGTTAAAACATAAAGTGAAAACATTTAAAATTTAAAACGGAAATACAAATATGATGATTAAATCATAGAAATAATTAATAATATAAAATATAGAAATACACATATATATTTTGACATTTATCACTGTTTTAAACATAATATCACTTTCAATTATTTCAGTTATTTTATTTATTTCTTTATTTATTTATATTGTTGCTCACTGACTTTTCACTCTTCCTTTTTCTTTCTTTACTTCTTTACATTTTTCATCACACATATAATACTATATAATAACTATTTTATATTTACACTATATAATATTTTGTGCTTCAATTTTTTTCCACGTATCACAAAATTCACATATATACATGAACATTTTTTCACATAAAAACAGTGGAGCATTTACACATAAAATGTTGGTATATCTTTGAATTCAGTTTGAAACAATCTTTTATTATAGCACAATATTTTTTATTCACTTATACATACATACACACACATCACTATATATAGCAGTGTTTCTCAACTCCAGTCCTCAAGGCGCACCAACAGGTCATGTTTTTGGGATTTCCATTGATTTGCACAGGTGATTTGAGCAATTTCACTGCCTTAGTAATAGGGATGAGCTTCGAGTTCGAGTCGAACTCATGTTCGACTCGAACATTGCCTGTTCGCCCGTTCACCGAACAGCGAACAATTTGGGGTGTTCGCGGCAAATTCGAAAAATCTATGGGAGAAATCTAAAGTGCTAATTATAAAGGCTTATATGCAAGTTATTGTCATAAAAAGAGTTTGGGGACCCGGGTCCTGCCCCAGGGGACATGTATCAATGCAAAAAGAAGTTTTAAAAACGGCAGTTTTTTCGGGAGCAGTGATTTTAATAATGCTTAAAATGAAAAAATAAAAGTGAAATATTCCTTTAAATTTCGTACCTGGGGGGTGTGTATGATATGCATGTGAAGTGGCGCATGTTTCCCGTGCTTAGAACTGTCCCTGCACAAAGTGTCATTTTTGAAGGAAAAAAAGTCATTTAAAACTCACTCGCGGCTATTAATGAATTGTCGGCTCCCGGCAATACATACAAAAGTCATTGATAAAAAAAATTAAAAAAAAAGTGACGTGGGGTTCCCCCAAATAGCCATTCCAGGCCCTTCAGATCTGGCATGGATTTTAAGGGGAACTCCACCCCAAATTTAAAAAAAAAAATGGCGTGGAGTCCCCCTAAAAATCCATACCAGACCCTTATCCGAGCACGCAACCTGGCCGGCCACAGGGGAAGAGGGGGGGGGGGACGAGAGAGCGGTCCCCCCTCCCTCCTGAACCGTACCAGGCCACATGCCCTCAACATGGGGAAGAAAGCGTAAAAAAATGTTTAAAAAAACACACAAACACCTTGAAAAAGTCCTTTAAAAAAAAAAAAAACATTCCAGCGCTGAGCGGACCTGATGGGGAACTTTAGAAGGGGCGGGTCTATACATTTAAAACACTGAGGAGGAAGTTCCCCATCAGGTCCGCACAGGCACAACCAATGACGGCCAGCGCTGGACATCGGGATCGCCGCGGGACACTGGATTTCACCGCTGGAATGTTTTTTTGTTTTTTTTTTTAATAAAGGACTTTTTCAAGGTGTTTGTGTGGTTTTTTAACATTTTTTTACGCTTTCTTCGTGAAATGGTAGGGGTACAATGTACCCCTTACCAATTCACATAGGGGGGGCCGGGATCTGGGGGTCCCCTTTGTTAAAGGGGTCTTCCAGATTCCGATAAGCCCCCCGCCCGCAGACCCCCACAACCACCGGGCAAGGGTTGTGGGGATGAGGCCCTTGTCCCCATCAACATGGGGACATCCTCCCCATGTTGAGGGCATGTGGCTTGGTACGGTTCAGGAGGGAGGGGGGGCCGCTCTCTTGTCCCCCCCTCTTCCCCTGCAGCCGGCCAGGTTGCGTGCTCGGATAAGGGTCTGGTATGGATTTTTGGGGGGACTCCACGCCATTTTTTTTTAAATTTGGGGTGGAGTTCCCCTTAAAATCCATGCCAGATCTGAAGGGCCTGGAATGGATATTTGGGGGAACCCCAAGTCATTTTTTTTTAAATTTGCGGCGGGGTTCCCCTTAATATCCATTCCAGACCTAAAGGGCCTGGTAATTGAATTCTGGGGGACCCCCACGTTTTTTTTTTTTTTTTTATCAATGACTTTTGTATGTATTGCCGGGAGCCGACAATTCATTAATAGCCGTGAGTGAGTTTTAAATTACTTTTTTTCTTTCAAAAATGAAATTTTTTGCAGGGACAGTTCTAAGCACGGGAAACATGCGCCACTTTACATGCATATCATACACACCCCCCAGGTACGAAATTTAAAGGAATATTTCACTTTTATTTTTTCATTTTAAGCATTATTAAAATCACTGCTCCAGAAAAAACGGCCGTTTTTAAAACTTTTTTTTGCATTGATACATGTCCCCTGGGGCAGGACCCGGGTCCCCAAACACTTTTTAGGACAATAACTTGCATATTAGCCTTTATAATTAACACTTTAGATTTCGAACGTTCGAGTCCATTGTATTTAATAGGGTTCTAAAGTTCACACAAACATTTTGTCTGTTCGCAGGTTCTGGTGCGAACCGAACAGGGGGGTGTTCGGCTCATCCCTGCTTAGTAATTACCACAGCTGTTTCATCTGAGGGAAATCCCAAAAACATTACCTGTTGGTGCGCCTTGAGGACTGGAGTTGAGAAACACTGATATATAGTACGGGTGTCTATATGGAATTGTCTTTATGAACACAGTTTTGTTGAAATTATACACACAGGGGACACCTATCAGCTGTCTCAATTATCCAATTAGGTTGATTAATTGACCTGTTTTTCAATTAACTTTTCAATGATTATATGTGTTTAAGTGTATAAATTTGATGTGCATTTGTCATGAATACTAGCTATGAGTAAGCACTGAACCTACGGTGTGAAACGCGTCAGTGGTCTGCTTTTATTTTGCTGTGGCGTGGATTTTTGTGAATATTTTAATAAAGGAACCGTTGTTTGGAGTGCAGCTGTCCAAGAATTTCTTCCTAGTTTCGCATTATCGTATGCATTGTCTGCACCCGTGGCTTGGGATAGGAGTGAAAGATCAATCGAGTACATCTGAGCGGTAACTTCATCCCTCCTGAGTGCTAGTGGCATGGCTCCCATGTATGATTATGCTATTGATCCTGAGTACTGGCCTGGGCACCAATTTCTGTCAGTGCAATTTGTTTCTTTTATGAGACTTTAACCACTTAAGCCCCGGACCAATATGCAGCTAAAGGACCAGGCCCCTTTTTGCGATTTGGCACTGCGTCGCTTTAACTGACAATTGCGCCGTGCGACGTGGCTCCCAAACAAAATTGGCATCCTTTTTTTTCCCACAAATAGAGCTTTCTTTTGGTGGTATGTGATCACCTCTGCGGTTTTTATTTTTTGCGCTATAAACAAAAATAGAGCGACAAGTTTGAAAAAAATGCAATATTTTTTACTTTTTGCTATAATAAATATCCCTCAAAAATATATTAAAAAAAATGTTTTCCTCAGTTTAGGCTGATACGTATTCTTCTACATATTTTTTGGAAAAAAAACCGCAATCTGCGTTTATTGATTGGTTTGCGCAAAAGTTATAGCGTTTACAAAATAGGGGGTAGTTTTATGGCATTTTTATTAATTTTTTTTTTCTACTAGTACTGGCGGCGATCAGTGATTTTTTTCATGACTGCGACATTATGGCGGACACATCGGACACTTTTGACACATTTTTGGGATCATTTTAATTTTCACAGCGATCAGTGCTATAAAAATGCACTGGTTACTGTGAAAATGACACTGGCAGTGAAGGGGTTAACCACTAGGTGGCGCTGTAGGGGTTAAGTGTACCCTAAGAAGTGATTCTTACTGAAGGGGGGCGTGGCTACACGTTACACGTCACTGTTCGTCTGTTCCGATGACAGGGAACCAATGATCACTGACATGCCACGGAGAAGAACGAAGAAAGGTTCTTCAGCTCTGTGACCCGATCGCGGGACAACGGCGGCGATCGGGTCCGCGGGTCCCGCGGGCACGGTCACTGAGCTCAGGACCGGGTCACGAGTGTGCCGCCGCCGGAGCGCGGGCGAGCAACGGCTGGGCTCTTAAAGGGCAA
Organism: Rana muscosa; assembly: GCA_029206835.1. NCBI lineage: Eukaryota > Metazoa > Chordata > Amphibia > Anura > Ranidae > Rana > Rana muscosa. The sequence goes on along the minus strand of CM055117.1, from coordinate 540,508,619 downwards.
CGTACCTGTACGTTGATGTGCCCAGCTGTGCCATTCTGCCGACGTATATCGGCGTGAGGAGGTCCTTAAGTGGTTAATAAAGTACAGATTTAGGTAAGGAATAGGGATGAGCTTCGTGTTCGAGTCGAACATACGTTCGACTCGAACATCGGCTGTTCGATCGTTCGACGAAGATCGAACGATTTGGGCCGTTCGCGCCAAATTCGAGTGACGCGAACGGCCCACAATGCACTACGCCATCGCAGTGTCATCCAGGCGCTGTGATTGGCCAAGCATGCACTGTGACCCCGCATGCTTGGCCAATCACAGCGCCGGCAGCGAGGAGAGCAATGATTGGCCACAGGCAGGATGCCTGTGGCCAATTATTGCTGAGGGTGTTTAGTAGACGCCCCACACTATAAAAGGCCGCCAGCACGGCGGCCTAGTGTAGTGTGTTCCGGAGCAGGGATAGAGCAGCATAGGCAGGGACAGTGACTTTTATTTCTTTCTTGCTTAACCTGGATTCCTTTAGTTTAGGGAAAGAGAAGGATAGGTAGGGAGAGTGTCAGTGTGTTTTGTGCTTGTGCTATATTGTGCTTAAAAAAAACATTTTTTCTAGGGACAGAAAACTGTAGGTAGGGAGAGTGTCAGTTTCTTTCACTGTCAAAGTCCTTGTTTCCAGGGACCTGGAAGGACAGTGAGTGAATTCTCCTTGTGCTAAATTGTGCTTAAAAAAAACATTTTTTCTAGGGACAGAAAACTGTAGGTAGGGAGAGTGTCAGTTTCTTTCACTGTGAAAGTCCTTGTTTCCAGGGACCTGGAAGGACAGTGAGTGAATTCTCCTTGTGCTAAATTGTGCTTAAAAAAAACATTTTTTCTAGGGACAGAAAACTGTAGGTAGGGAGAGTGTCAGTTTCTTTCACTGTCAAAGTCCTTGTTTCCAGGGACCTGGAAGGACAGTGAGTGAATTCTCCTTGTGCTAAATTGTGCTTAAAAAAAACATTTTTTCTAGGGACAGAAAACTGTAGGTAGGGAGAGTGTCAGTTTCTTTCACTGTGAAAGTCCTTGTTTCCAGGGACCTGGAAGGACAGTGAGTGAATTCTCCTTGTGCTAAATTGTGCTTAAAAAAACATTTTTTCTAGGGACAGAAAACTGTAGGTAGGGAGAGTGTCAGTTTCTTTCACTGTGAAAGTCCTTGTTTCCAGGGACCTGGAAGGACAGTGAGTGAATTCTCCTTGTGCTAAATTGTGCTTAAAAAAAACATTTTTTCTAGGGACAGAAAACTGTAGGTAGGGAGAGTGTCAGTTTCTTTCACTGTGAAAGTCCTTGTTTCCAGGGACCTGGAAGGACAGTGAGTGAATTCTCCTTGTGCTAAATTGTGCTTAAAAAAAACATTTTTTCTAGGGACAGAAAACTGTAGGTAGGGAGAGTGTCAGTTTCTTTCACTGTCAAAGTCCTTGTTTCCAGGGACCTGGAAGGACAGTGAGTGAATTCTCCTTGTGCTAAATTGTGCTTAAAAAAAACATTTTTTCTAGGGACAGAAAACTGTAGGTAGGGAGAGTGTCAGTTTCTTTCACTGTGAAAGTCCTTGTTTCCAGGGACCTGGAAGGACAGTGAGTGAATTCTCCTTGTGCTAAATTGTGCTTAAAAAAAACATTTTTTCTAGGGACAGAAAACTGTAGGTAGGGAGAGTGTCAGTTTCTTTCACTGTCAAAGTCCTTGTTTCCAGGGACCTGGAAGGACAGTGAGTGAATTCTCCTTGTGCTAAATTGTGCTTAAAAAAAACATTTTTTCTAGGGACAGAAAACTGTAGGTAGGGAGAGTGTCAGTTTCTTTCACTGTCAAAGTCCTTGTTTCCAGGGACCTGGAAGGACAGTGAGTGAATTCTCCTTGTGCTAAATTGTGCTTAAAAAAAACATTTTTTCTAGGGACAGAAAACTGTAGGTAGGGAGAGTGTCAGTTTCTTTCACTGTCAAAGTCCTTGTTTCCAGGGACCTGGAAGGACAGTGAGTGAATTCTCCTTGTGCTAAATTGTGCTTAAAAAAAACATTTTTTCTAGGGACAGAAAACTGTAGGTAGGGAGAGTGTCAGTTTCTTTCACTGTCAAAGTCCTTGTTTCCAGGGACCTGGAAGGACAGTGAGTGAATTCTCCTTGTGCTAAATTGTGCTTAAAAAAAACATTTTTTCTAGGGACAGAAAACTGTAGGTAGGGAGAGTGTCAGTTTCTTTCACTGTCAAAGTCCTTGTTTCCAGGGACCTGGAAGGACAGTGAGTGAATTCTCCTTGTGCTAAATTGTGCTTAAAAAAAACATTTTTTCTAGGGACAGAAAACTGTAGGTAGGGAGAGTGTCAGTTTCTTTCACTGTGAAAGTCCTTGTTTCCAGGGACCTGGAAGGACAGTGAGTGAATTCTCCTTGTGCTAAATTGTGCTTAAAAAAAACATTTTTTCTAGGGACAGAAAACTGTAGGTAGGGAGAGTGTCAGTTTCTTTCACTGTCAAAGTCCTTGTTTCCAGGGACCTGGAAGGACAGTGAGTGAATTCTCCTTGTGCTAAATTGTGCTTAAAAAAAACATTTTTTCTAGGGACAGAAAACTGTAGGTAGGGAGAGTGTCAGTTTCTTTCACTGTGAAAGTCCTTGTTTCCAGGGACCTGGAAGGACAGTGAGTGAATTCTCCTTGTGCTAAATTGTGCTTAAAAAAAACATTTTTTCTAGGGACAGAAAACTGTAGGTAGGGAGAGTGTCAGTTTCTTTCACTGTGAAAGTCCTTGTTTCCAGGGACCTGGAAGGACAGTGAGTGAATTCTCCTTGTGCTAAATTGTGCTTAAAAAAAACATTTTTTCTAGGGACAGAAAACTGTAGGTAGTGTGAGGGGGTTAGCTCGGCAGCGGGTGTGTGTGACCCCCGGGATGGGCTCCCCACACAAAACAGGCCCAGCAAACGGAGGTTGTGGTTTTCAAAATCAAAAAGGTGCGGTTTATTTTCTATTTACAGTGACAAAACACAGCAAAGCAAAAGAAACATAACCAAAATAAATCCTGGTCAAGTTGACCTCTGACTAAACATACAGGTTTCCTAACTAACAACTGGGATCAGCCTAGTGCTGTCCTAGTCCCTAAGTCCCTGGTTTAGTAAAAGTCCAAACAAATAGCCACACAGGCTTTGCCTCACCGCACAGGGGTTCACTCTCCCTAGACAGTCTACACAGGTCTGGTTCCAGGCATGAGCTAACATCTAATGAAGCTGGGAGTTCTTATAGAGGCCTAAATGAGCTGACAAGGTTCAGCTGGTCTCCTCATCTCTGTCTGCACGACGCCCCACACTCTCCCTAGAGGTATGAGTCATCCATGAGCCCACTAGCCTTATACAACTCTCCACCTAGTTGTATAAGTCAGCGTAAAGCCTGAATCTGGGCGAAATATATCTACCCCCCTGGATGCAACCAGGTGACTTTACCTTCCTGCTGTCACATACCCCCCCCTCTTGTTTTAACCTCGGGGTTGGAACACCAGCAATCAGGCATTCATGTACTCGAGACAAAGCATCCACATTCCCCATTTGAACGCCAGGGCGATGCTTTACTGTGAAGTTGAATTCCTGGAGGGCCAGGAACCACCTATTCACTCTTCTATTTGTTTCCTTGTTTTGAGCCATCCACTTTAACGGAGCGTGATCCGTAACCATGTCAAAGTGCCTACCTAGCAGGTAGTACCGAAGGGAATCTAGAGCCCACTTCATCGCTAAACACTCCTTTTCAATGGTGGCGTAATTTACCTCATGGGACTTCAACTTCCTGCTGAGGTAAATGACTGGGTGCTCTTCCCCGTTCCAGACCTGGGACAATACTGCTCCTAACCCCACATCTGACGCATCACTTTGTACGACAAAGTCTTTAGAGAAGTCGGGTGAGTACAACACTGGCTGGCTACATAAGGCTTGTTTCAAGAATTGGAATGCTGCCTCAGCCTCGGGGGTCCATTTAATCATGACCGACCCTTTCCCCTTCGTCAGGTTGGTTAGGGGCACAGCCTTAGAAGCAAAGTGGGGAATGAATCGCCGATAATACCCAGCGATTCCCAGAAAGGCTCGTACCTGCTTCTTGCTGTTGGGACGTGGCCAACTCTGGATGGCCTCGACTTTGTTGAGTTGGGGTTTTATTACTCCCCTCCCAATGGTGTACCCAAGATATTTGGCCTCCTCCTGCCCAATGGTACACTTCTTGGGGTTAGCCGTAAACCCCGCTTCCCGAACAGAGTCCAGGACTGCTTGCACTTTTGGCAGATGTGAGGCCCAATCTGTGCTATGGACAATTACGTCATCCAGGTAAGCCGCAGCATACTTCCGATGGGGCCTCAGCATCTGGTCCATTTTCCGCTGGAATGTGGCCGGCGCATTCTGTAACCCGAACGGCATTCTTTTATATTGGAACGCCCCGTCTGGGGTTACAAATGCGGTTTTCTCTTTGGCCGACTTGGCCAGGGGGATTTGCCAATACCCTTTTGTGAGGTCAAGAGTCGTCATGTATCGGGCTGTTCCCAGCCGGTCGATCAACTCATCTATACGTGGCATGGGGTAGGTGTCAAATTTTGTAACTTTGTTCAACTGACGAAAATCGTTACAAAATCGCCAGCTCCCATCCGGTTTAGGCACCAACACGATGGGACTAGACCAATCACTTTGGGACTCCTCTATCACCCCTAAGTTCAGCATTTTCTGTACTTCCTCCCGTATTGCCTCCCGTCGAGCCTCTGGGATCCGATAGGGTTTTAACTTCACCCTTTCACCGGGCGGGGTAATGATGTCATGCTCTACCCCAGATGTTTGTCCCGGCAGCTCAGAGAATACCTCCTTGTTGCGAAGCACAAACTCCTTAACCTCCTGTTGTTGGGGTTGTGACAAGGTGGCTGCTATTCCAACCTCAGGAATCACGCAACCAGTTTGAGCTGGTGACCAAGTGTCTGCGACTAGGGACTCTCTATCCCTCCAGGCTTTCAACAGATTAACGTGATAGATCTGTTCGGGCTTTCGCCTTCCTGGTTGTCTGACCTTGTAATTCACTTCGCTCACTTTTTCCATTATCTCGTAGGGGCCTTGCCATTTGGCAAGGAATTTACTTTCAACCGTAGGGACAAGTACCAATATCCTATCCCCCGGGGAAAAGGTACGGGTCTTGGCTCCACGGTTGTACACTCTCTGCTGTGCCAACTGCGCTTGGGCCAAATGTTCCTTCACGATGGGCATTACCTGTGCAATTCGATCTTGCATCAGGGCGACATGCTCAATCACACTCCTGTGGGGAGAACTCTCACTTTCCCAAGTTTCCTTGGCAATATCCAACAGCCCTCTTGGGTGTCTCCCATACAGTAACTCAAAGGGGGAGAATCCCGTAGAGGATTGGGGCACCTCCCTAATAGCAAACATCAAATAAGGAAGTAAACAGTCCCAATCCTTTCCATCTCTATCCACCACTTTCTTCAACATTTGTTTTAGGGTTTTGTTGAATCTTTCAACCAGCCCATCGGTTTGGGGGTGATACACAGACGTACGCAATTGCGTCACTTTGAACAATTTACACAGCTCTTTCATAACCCGGGACATAAAGGGTGTACCTTGGTCCGTAAGCAGTTCTTTACAAATACCCACCCGGCTAAAAACAAGAGATAGCTCTTTGGCTATGGTTTTGGCCGAGGTATTTCGGAGAGGGATCGCTTCTGGATAACGGGTGGCATAGTCCATTATAACTAATATGTACTGGTGCCCCCTAGCGGACTTGATTATAGGACCTACCAAATCCATGGCGATCCTCTCAAACGGGACCTCAATGATGGGTAGAGGGACCAGCGGGCTACGGAAATGTGGCATCGGGGCCAACCTCTGACACACAGGGCAGGAGGAACAATAATTTTCTACGTCCTTCATCACCCCCGGCCAATAGAATCTCTGTAATACCCTCTCTCGGGTTTTCTCTGTCCCCAGATGACCTCCAAGAATGTGCCCATGGGCCAACTCCAACACCAACTTCCTGTAAGGTTTGGGCACCACAAGCTGCTCAACGGTTTCTTCTGCCCTTTTTGCCACCCGATACAGTAGGTCCTTCTCTACGCTGAAGTATGGGTAAGTGCAGGTATTATCTGGGTTCACTAACTCGCCATCTATTTTCACTACGTTTTCCCGTGCCTTTATTAGGGCGGGGTCTTTCAACTGTTCTGTGGCAAAGTTTTCCCTGTGAACCTCAAGATCAGAAAACTCCACAGACGGTAGGTTTTCGTCTGAGGAGGTGGGCTCCTCTCCAGTTTCTTGAGTCTCCCCTGCCAATACTGATAAGGGAAATTCCGGAGAGTCCTCACCACTCTCAGGGGAGTTCTGGCTATCACATTCCTGGTACATAGGGGCACCAGTGAGGGGCTCAGGATCATCCCACAGTTCCCAGAACTTCGGAAAATCCCTTCCCACAATGGCGTCATGCGGTAACTGAGATACTAAGCCCACTGGATGAGAGAGGGTACCTTTGGGGGTCTCGAAACACACTGTAGTCACTGGATACTCTCGGGTGTCCCCATGCACACAAATAACAGCTACCTTGCTATTCCCAGAGACCTCTGTTTTAACTAACTCAGCCTTTATCAGGGTCACAAGGCTACCTGAATCCAGCAATACCACAACATTTCTACCATTAACACACATTTTGCATAAATGTTTCTCAGTTCCTCGAATGGCAGTGCATGCGACTGTCGCACACAGCGACTGACGTCTGCCCGTCAGAAAGTCACACTGCATGGGTTCCTCCACAACCGGGCAATTGGCTGCAATATGTCCCGCTTGCCGGCAGCGGTAGCAAACGATCCTTCTTGCCGCCTCTTGAGCCGCTGATTTCCCAGGCTGTTCTCGCCAAACTTGGGGTAGAGCTCCCACCCTCTCACTCTCTCCACCCTCACCCCTTGGAATCCTCTTATCCGCCCCTGGGGATGGTCTGGTCTTAGGGTGGAAAGTCCGAGTGTCTCTGGAAGAGGCCGTCAGGTTCTCTGTAGCCAAGTATTTCTCCACACGATCCACAAGACCATCGGCCGTCTCTGGGTCTCCATGGCTTACCCACTTTTGGATGGCAGTAGGAAGAGCTCTCAAAAACCGATCCATTACAACACGTTCCACAATCCTTGGTGCGGACAAAGTCTCTGGCTGTAGCCACTTTCTGCTCAGGTGAATGAGATCATACATTTGAGACCTGGGGGGTTTTCCAAGCTGGAAAGTCCAGTTATGCACACGCTGAGCCCGGACAGCCTGGGTGACACCCAGCCTTGCCAATATTTCAGCTTTTAGCATCACATAGTCTTTTGCTTGGTTAGGCTCTAGGTCATAGTAAGCTTTCTGCGATTCACCAGTTAACAGAGGAGCCACCAGTCCAGCCCACTGCTCCTCAGGCCACTTTTCTCTTTCAGCGGTCCTTTCAAATGTGGTCAAAAATACCTCTGGATCATCCTCTCCAGTCATTTTTGTCAATAAACGACTCACCCCAAAGGACGCGGTATTAGTGGGACGGCTTTCCTCACTGGTCTGCGGACGTTGCTGCATTACTGCTTCCATCTGTTGTTGTAGTCTCTGCTCTTGCTTCTGCAACAGGTCTATGAAGCGGGCCTCAGATTGCTGCTGGGCTCGTTGCTGAGCCTCCAGACTCTGTTGCAAAGTTGCGTTTGTCTGCTGCTGGGCTGCAAGGCTCTGTTGTTGAGCTGCAAGGCTCTTTTGCAAACCTGCATTTGTCTGCTGTTGATTGGCATTTGCTAGAGCCAGCTGCTTCAGTATCTCCTCCATGCTGGCTTAAAAAAAAACTGCCACTGGTTCTCCACCAACTGTGAGGGGGTTAGCTCGGCAGCGGGTGTGTGTGACCCCCGGGATGGGCTCCCCACACAAAACAGGCCCAGCAAACGGAGGTTGTGGTTTTCAAAATCAAAAAGGTGCGGTTTATTTTCTATTTACAGTGACAAAACACAGCAAAGCAAAAGAAACATAACCAAAATAAATCCTGGTCAAGTTGACCTCTGACTAAACATACAGGTTTCCTAACTAACAACTGGGATCAGCCTAGTGCTGTCCTAGTCCCTAAGTCCCTGGTTTAGTAAAAGTCCAAACAAATAGCCACACAGGCTTTGCCTCACCGCACAGGGGTTCACTCTCCCTAGACAGTCCACACAGGTCTGGTTCCAGGCATGAGCTAACATCTAATGAAGCTGGGAGTTCTTATAGAGGCCTAAATGAGCTGACAAGGTTCAGCTGGTCTCCTCATCTCTGTCTGCACGACGCCCCACACTCTCCCTAGAGGTATGAGTCATCCATGAGCCCACTAGCCTTATACAACTCTCCACCTAGTTGTATAAGTCAGCGTAAAGCCTGAATCTGGGCGAAATATATCTACCCCCCTGGATGCAACCAGGTGACTTTACCTTCCTGCTGTCACAGTAGGGAGAGTGTCAGTTTCTTTCACTGTGAAAGTCCTTGTTTCCAGGGACCTGGAAGGACAGTGAGTGAATTCTCCTTGTGCTAAATTGTGCTTAAAAAAAACATTTTTTCTAGGGACAGAAAACTGTAGGTAGGGAGAGTGTCAGTTTCTTTCACTGTCAAAGTCCTTGTTTCCAGGGACCTGGAAGGACAGTGAGTGAATTCTCCTTGTGCTAAATTGTGCTTAAAAAAAACATTTTTTCTAGGGACAGAAAACTGTAGGTAGGGAGAGTGTCAGTTTCTTTCACTGTCAAAGTCCTTGTTTCCAGGGACCTGGAAGGACAGTGAGTGAATTCTCCTTGTGCTAAATTGTGCTTAAAAAAAACATTTTTTCTAGGGACAGAAAACTGTAGGTAGGGAGAGTGTCAGTTTCTTTCACTGTCAAAGTCCTTGTTTCCAGGGACCTGGAAGGACAGTGAGTGAATTCTCCTTGTGCTAAATTGTGCTTAAAAAAAAACATTTTTTCTAGGGACAGAAAACTGTAGGTAGGGAGAGTGTCAGTTTCTTTCACTGTGAAAGTCCTTGTTTCCAGGGACCTGGAAGGACAGTGAGTGAATTCTCCTTGTGCTAAATTGTGCTTAAAAAAAACATTTTTTCTAGGGACAGAAAACTGTAGGTAGGGAGAGTGTCAGTTTCTTTCACTGTCAAAGTCCTTGTTTCCAGGGACCTGGAAGGACAGTGAGTGAATTCTCCTTGTGCTAAATTGTGCTTAAAAAAAACATTTTTTCTAGGGACAGAAAACTCTAGGTAGGGAGAGTGTCAGTTTCTTTCACTGTCAAAGTCCTTGTTTCCAGGGACCTGGAAGGACAGTGAGTGAATTCTCCTTGTGCTAAATTGTGCTTAAAAAAAACATTTTTTCTAGGGACAGAAAACTGTAGGTAGGGAGAGTGTCAGTTTCTTTCACTGTCAAAGTCCTTGTTTCAAGGGACAGAGAAGGACACCTGAAGGTAGCCCTTATTGCTTTTTTCCCATCTCCCTGCAGGCCATCTATTAGAATGTCTGGAAGGCAAACAAGGAGAGGCAGACAGTCAGGAGGCAATAAAAGAGGGCAAGCAGGCTCTGTGTCTGGGGGCAACAGTGCTGGTCGTGGACGCGGTGCATTGTCATCAGCACATGGCCATGGGACACGCTTGTCCTTCTTTTCGGCAGCTGGACATGTTGAGCCACATCATGCCGAAGACTTGGTAGAGTGGATGACCAAGCCCTCCTCCTCCTCCTCATCCTCTCTCACCCAGGCTCAGGGTACTGGAAAAGCAGCTGCCAAAGCGTCCTCTTCCCTGGTATCAATGTCAGACTCATCATCAGTCACTCCTTCCCTAGACCCACCATGTCCTCCTCCTGAGGAGTCCCCCGAACTGTTTCAGCACAGTGTTGGGTACATGCTCCAGGAGGATGCCCAGCGTTTCGAAGGGTCTGATGATGAAACCCAGCTAGAGGAAGGCAGTAGCGTGAGAGCAGACAGAGGGGATGCTCAAGAAGGACACCAATCTGGCAGTCATGTTCCAGCAGCTGCAGCATACTGCCAGATTGGCTCCAGTGATGAGGAGGGAGGTGATGATGAGGTCACTGACTCCACGTGGGTGCCTAATAGGAGAGAGGAGGAGGAGGAGGATGAGGAGGAGGCACATCTCCAACGAGGCAGGATGCCCTTTGGTGGCCAGCGTAAGGGCAGTACACCGACGGAATCACACCGCAGAGCTCCGCCTGTGCAGGGCGCTGCCTCTGCCCGTCATTCAAAAAGTTCTTTGGTGTGGGCCTTTTTTGAGGCTAGTGCATCAGATCGCACAGCTGCTGTTTGCAACATATGTCTCAAGCGTATATCGCGTGGCCAAAACATCAGCCGCTTGGGTACCACATGCCTGACCAGACATATGTTGACCTGCCATGCAGCTCGTTGGCAAGCCTACTTCAAAGACCCACACCAAAGAACAAAGCGGACCTCTCCTTGCACCGCATCAGCTGGGATCTCCAACCCCACTATAACTTCAGTCCTCTCTGAAACATGCACTGAGAGGAATGAAGGTGTAGAATTAGGTGTGTCACAGCCAAGTACTTGCGGCCACTCTGCTAGCAGTACACCGACGTCCGATTCTAGCAGGCAAATTTCCCTGCCCCAGCTGCTGGACCGTCGAAAGAAGTTCACTCCCAGCCATCCACATGCCCAGCGGTTGAATGCTAGCTTGGCTAAATTGCTAGCGCTTCAACTGCTGCCTTTTCAGTTGGTAGACTCGGCCCCCTTCCGTGAGTTTGTGCAATGTGCGGTTCCTCAGTGGCAGGTTCCCAAACGCCACTTTTTCTCACGGAAGGCTATTCCGGCTCTCTACCGGCATGTGGAAGGCAATGTCTTGGCCTCGCTGGACAGGGCGGTCAGCGGTAAGGTGCATATTACCGCTGACTCATGGTCCAGCAGGCATGGACAGGGACGTTACCTTTCTTTCACGGCCCATTGGGTCACTCTTTTGGCAGCTGGGAAGGATGCAGGACAAGGTGCAGTAGTGTTGGAGGTTGTCCCACCGCCACGCCTCCAAAATGCTACTACTGGTTGTGACACACCTCTCTCCTCCACCCCCTCCTCTTCTTCTTCCTCCATGGCCTCTTCCTGTGGTTTGTCCTATGAACCAGCGGTGCTCCGTAGCCGTTCACGGGGCTACGCAAGTACGCAGGCAAAAAGATGCCATGCCGTGCTTGCGCTGGTGTGTTTGGGGGACAGAAGCCACACTGGGGCAGAGGTCCTGTCTGCTCTGCAGGGCCAGGCCGAGAGGTGGTTGACGCCACGCCAGCTTAAGCCAGGAATGGTGGTTTGCGACAATGGCACCAACCTCCTCTCCGCCCTCCGACAGGGACAACTGACCCATGTGCCCTGTGTGGCTCACGTCCTTAACCTGGTGGTGCAGCGGTTCTTGGGCAGGTACCCGGGCTTACAGGATGTCCTGAGGCAGGCCAGGAAAGTCTGTGTGCATTTCCGCAGATCTTATAATGCCAGTGCTCGCCTGGCTGAGCTGCAAAAGGAGTTGAACCTGCCCAAGAACCGCCTTATATGTGACATGCCCACCAGGTGGAACTCAACGTTGGCCATGCTGCAGCGGCTGCACACGCAGCAGAGGGCCATCAATGAGTACCTGTGCGACTACGGCACCAGGACAGGGTCAGGGGAGCTTGGTTTTTTTTCTCCACGCCAGTGGGGCATGATCAGGGATGCATGCACTGTCCTGGCACCATTTGAGGAGGCCACGAGGATGGTGAGCAGTGACAGTGCATGCATCAGTGACACTGTACCTCTTGTCCACCTGTTGGAGCACACGCTGCGTGGAATAATGGACAGGGCACTTGAGGCAGAACAGAGGCAGGAAGAGGAGGACTTCCTTGCCTCTCAAGGCCCCCTTTACCCAGACAGTGTTCCTTCTGTCCCACCCATCGCACAGGAAGAGGAGGAGGAGGAGGAGGAGGAGGAGGAGGAGGATTGTGTCAGCATGGAGGTGGAGGCTGGCACTCAGCATCATCAGCAGCAGTCTTTTAGGGATGATTTACAGTCCCAAGAAACCAGTGGACTTGTACGTGGCTGGGAGGAGGTGGCTGCGGATCATGTCGTCCTTAGTGACCCAGAGGACTCCGGAGCGAATGCCTCAGCAAACCTACGCTGCATGGCCTCCCTGATCCTGCAAAGTCTGCGGAAGGATCCTCGTATTCTTCGGATCAAGGAGAGGGACCATTACTGGCTGGCCACTCTCCTTGATCCACGGTACAAGGGTAAGGTTGCGGACCTTATGTTACCGTCGCAGAGGGAGCAGAGGATGAGACAACTCCGGGAGGCCTTGCAGAAAGGTCTGTGCAACGCGTTCCCAGAGACTGGGAGGTTACAAACTCCTGGTCCTGGACAACGAGTTGCTGAGGCTTCGGCCAGTCAAAGAAGGAGCGGTGGGGAAGGTGGCCGTCTGACCGATGCGTTCAGACAATTCTTTAGTCCGCAGCCCCAAAGTATGATCGGTTCCAGCAACCATCGCCAGCGTCTGATAAACATGGTGCAGGAATATCTAGGGGCAAGGTCAGACTTGGACACCTTCCCCACCGAAAATCCTCTGGCTTACTGGGTCTTGAGGATGGATCACTGGCCAGAGCTTGCACAGTATGCAATTGAGCTACTGGCCTGTCCTGCATCCAGCGTTCTTTCAGAACGCACATTCAGTGCTGCTGGAGGATTTGTCACGGATCACAGGGTGCGCCTGTCCACCGACTCGGTTGATCGACTGACTTTCATCAAGATGAACCAGTCTTGGATCACCACCAGCTACCACACACCTGATGCTGATATAACAGACTAATTGATTTTAACATGTCACATCCCTTCAAGACTGATGCTGATGCTGAGTGCCTGTGCTGTTATGTTGACTGGCTATCCTCCTCCTCCGAGTCCTCAATGATACGATTGATGATGATAGCTTGGAAGATCATTTTTGTTTATGGGTGCCGCCACCAGTGGCTAAGGCCCAATTTTTCAGCCCCTGTTTTACAGGGGCGTGTAATTACAATTTTTTTAGCAATAATTTGCCATAGGGCTCATTGCTGTGCTCCAAGTACAGTATCTGTGAGGGGTTGGAGTGTTGTGGCACCAGTGCCTAAGGCCCAATTTTTCAGCCCCTGTTTAACAGGGGCGTGTCATTACAATTTTTGAAGCAATACTTTGCAACAGGGCTCATTGCTGTGCTCCAAGTACAGTATCTGTGAGGGGTTGTAGTGTTGTGCCACCAGTGCCTAAGGCCCAATTTTTCAGCCCCTGTTCAACAGGGGCATGCAATTACAATTCTTGATCTAATAATTCACAGCAGGGTCCATTGCTGCACCCACCAAGAGTAACTCTGAGGGCTTACAGTCTTGTGGCAACGCCACCACCACCACCACCACGAAAGGCCCAATTTTTCAGCCCCTGTTCAAAAGGGGCATGTAATTACAATTCTTGATCTAATAATTCACAGCAGGGCCCATTCCTGCACCCACCAAGAGTAACTGTCAGGGCTTACAGTGTTGTGGCACCAGCACCACCATCAAAGCCCCAATTTTTACTACCACTGTTCAACAATTATATGTAATTAAAATTCCTGATATAATAGTTGACAGCAGGGCGTTCCAGCACCAACCAAGAGTAACTGAGTGCTTACAGTGTTGTGCCAACACCAACAACTAAGGGGCCTATTTCTGCAGAGTATATACGGCAGGTCCCTACTTTCAAACATCCAACTTACAAACGACTCCTACTTGCAAACGAAAGAAGACAACAGGAAGTGAGAGGAAATCTACCCCTAGAAAGGAAAATTCTCTCCTGTAAGAATAAATATGGGAGAAAGGGGTCTCATCTGTACTGATGCTTTATCAGCAATCCTTGTTTCAAGAAAAACACCACATTTCAAAAACAGTTGTCATTGGGACGGAAAGTGAGGTGAAATGTTCTGAACAGGGGCACAGACAGCAAAACAAATGTTACAGGGGTGATAACCCTTACCTATGTTTCCCAAAAAGTTTAAAAATAGATTTTTGGGCTGGAGCTACACTTCAACAATGTACCTGTTCAAAATTACAAACACATTCTACATAAGAACAAACCTACAGTCCCTGTCTTGTATGCACCGCCTGTATACGGCTGTTCAGAGTATATAGGGCCTTTTTTATTTTATGTGCGGGGTTCCCCTTAATATCCATACAAGACCCAAAGGGGCTGGTAATGGGCTGGGGTAGGGGGGGGGGGTGTTGATGGGGTAGCTATGCCATTTTTCCTAAAGATTTTCATCCATATTACCGGGACCAGACATTGCATTAAAGCCGCAAGCAGTTTTAAATGACTTTTTTCCCTTTAGAAATGTTATTTTGTGCAGGGACAGTTCTAAACACGGGAAACACGTGGCACTTCACAGGCATACTTTAGACACCCCCCAGGTACGATATTTAAAGGAATATTTGACTTTTTTTTTCACTTTATGCATCATTAAAATGACTGCTCCCGAAAAACGACCGTTTTTAAAACTTCTTTTTGCATTGATACATGTCCCCTGGTGCAGAACCCGGGTTCCCAAACCCCTTTTAGGACAATAACATGCATAATAGTTGTTATAATTAGCACTTTAGAATTCGAACGTTCGCATCCATTGTATTTAATAGGGTTCTAATGTTCGTTCGAACTTTCGGTCCGTTCGCGGGTTCTGGTGCGAACCGAACCCGGGGGTGTTCGGCTCATCACTAGTAAGGAATATTCCTCTGCTTTCTGTTCTTTCTATACAACATAATGATGCAACATAATGGAGGCTTCTGGAGGAGCGGGATGAAGCGTATTGGTAGCTTCTGATATAAACCAAGCATGATATACCCACTTATTAGTTAAAGGGGTCTCAAAATGTGGTGAGTTTTTTATTGCACTGGGGGATGTGGTATATAGAAACAGAACTGAAGGCAAGAGCACAGTTTTATTGTGTAAATATACTACAAAAGGTGTATACTTTGGACTGTTGTGCACTTTGGTGGTTTTTGGAGGAAATGCACAAATCACTATATTGAAGATTTGTTTGCGAACATCAAATGAATTATTAATCACTGTTGTAAATATAAATATTTATTTATTAATCATTATCTATAGAGTGCTTTTATTTTGTAGAGAAGCACTGTATATTGAAAATAAATATACAGTAATTAAGATATCTCAAGCAATCATTTACAGCAGTTGATAATTAATTGGAGTAGAATAGTGTGGATACTGGTACAATTTTGTAAACCATACACTCTTGGCTTGTTGAATAAGCACAGGACTGTTTGACAAATGATAAACTGAATGGCTGGATAGCTAGATATGATTTAATGTAATAGCTATCTATTTGCACCTGTAGACAAATGGCTACCAGTGAAAAAAAATTCCCCATTGGTCACAGACAGAAATATCTTTCACACACATTTTTATTGCACAGCTCTCACTTACCTAGAATTGTAGTGTAAACAATGCTGTGAAAGAGTAAAGTACCAGCCATTTTCATCATGCTAATAAAAAAAAAAAAAAGTTTTTATTAAACATAGACATCACCTGAATCCAGGCTAAATGCGTCTAATGATTGTGGAGGAAAACATCCTACAGTATATGATCTGATTTGTAAGCGCTTATGGTTCTAATGTCGAAGAATACTTCCATATTCTTGGTGAATGCTAATGATTTCTTATATACGGTAAATATAAATGAGAATTCATGTATTCTCAATCTTATCACTGTGACATAAAGTTTAGATCAGATTCAATGTTTTCTACAGCATTTTTGAATATGAGTATATCTATGGGTCAAGGTTGATGGCAAATCATTTTGCAGGCTAAAATATTATTTTAAAATTGGCACTTACAGATCTGGTTGCGGCTTATTATTTAATATCAATGCACATATGTACAGCTCGTAAAAAGAGTAATGGGTGGCAGGCAATGGGTTAATGGATGCCTACAGCTAGTGACAGTTATAAACAAACATCAATTAGTTGACATATTAATCACTCTGAAAACAAAAAAGGCAGTGCATTCTGGGAATAATGCTAATGAAGTCATTTCAGAGAAAGAATGATTGCTTCTCATGAAAGATGAGCAATGGTATGGTTCTGTTAAACTTCATTACATTAATCTCACCATGTAATTTGCAGGGAAAGCTGGGTGTCTGCAAGCCTGAGTTTTTAACAACTGACAAGCAACCTGTAAACTTTTTCTTTCTCTTTTTTTCCTAAGGAATTCTATATCACTTGTATACAAAAATACTCAGCTGTTTTTCTAGACATAGTTTGTAAAAGAGTATGCAGCCATTAGATTCCTAATACCCAACCAGCTCATGTGGCCCGTTAAAAATGCTCTGGAGCATACACACGATCGGTTTTAATGGCCATTTTAAAAAATTGCATTTTTAACGCCATAAAAAACGATCGTGTGTACGCCGCATTAGGACAGTAGTCTGTGTTTTCATTACCTAAGTTATTACACAAGGCAGGTAAGAAAAAAAATATTTTTTACACTGGATTCCAGTCATTAAATAGAAAAGTTTAGATTTTTCTTGCTTTTTCTGTGCTGTGTCCTTTTTACTTTTTTTTTTTTTAAGGGTTTCTGTATTAATAAATATCAAATGTGGCACAATTCATTTTTAAGGGGGCTGTAGGGAGCACAAATGTGGAAGCATTGATTTAGAAAGGGGCTGTATCAGCAGTGATGTTTAGCAGACTCTCCAGGTTATGCTTGTCTCCTGTCCCCAAGAACTTCTAAAGCTTATTTGGTAATGTGTGGTCTCTGACCATCTGCTGGTGCATGTCTGTAGTCTCTGACCATCTCTTGTAGTATACGCATAGTCGCTGACCATCTCTAACTGCATTTCTACCGTCTCTGACAGTTTTCTGGATCATTTCTTTCATCGGATATTATGTAGTGATGTCAGAGGTGACACTGGTAACCCCCTATATCAATTAAACTAAACATCTTTGCATTATGCCATGCAAGAGGAATGCAGCCTGTTCATACTGTATATTAGACATGTGCAGAATGAAAACATTTGTTTAGTTTTGTTTTGGTATATTATTTACATAAATTCATTTAGTTAAGTTAGTTTAATTTGTTTAATTCATTTTCGGAATTTGTTTTGTTTATTAGTTTTCAAATTGATTCAAATTGTTTTTAATTCGGATCGATTTGAAAAGTTTTGAACCAATTTTAAATCGTTTTCAAATTTGAATAGTTTTCAAATTTGAATTGTTTTTGAATTCAAAAAGCTTTCAAATTCGAATAGTTTTCCAATTTCCAAAGAGAATAAAAATTGAATAGAAACTAAAGGAATAGAATAGAAAAAAAATTATAGAAAAATAAATAATATAACAGAAAATAAAATAATATAATAGAGTGAAACAAAACAAAATAGGATAGAAAATAAAAGAACATAATAGAATTGAATATAATAGAAAAAAAAGGAATAGAATAGAATAAAAAAAGAATAGAATGAAATAGAAAGATTATAACCATCTTCTGAAATTCAAATAGAATAGAAAAGAATAAAATAAAAACAATAGAATAGAATATAAATAATATACAATTTTTCAAAATTAAAATAGAATCAATTTTAATTTGAATAGAATAGAAAAGAATAGAGTAGAATAGAATAGAAAAAAACAACAGAATAGAATAGAATGAATACAACCATCTCCCTATTCTATTTGTTTCTATTATATTCTAGCCTATTCCTTTCCTTTATTTTCTATTCTATTTTGTTCTGTTTTACTCTATTATCTTCTATTCTTTTATTTTCTGCTATATTCTTTTTTAGTCTATAATTTTGTTTTCTATTCTATTCCTTTTCGATTCTATTTTATTCTCTTTGGAAATTAGACAACTAATCGAATTCGAAAACTTTTAAAATTCGAAAACTTTTTTCATTCAAATTTGAAAACTATTTGAATTTGAAAACTTTTCGAATAGAAAACAAGAATTTTTTTGTTATTTCGCATTCGTTTAAATTGGATACTATTGTAATTTGGATACATCCGAATTTCCGAAAAGTGAAAATTTGTCTGAATTTTAATTCAGAGCGAAAGTAACTGCACATGTCTACTGTATATACATGAAGTGTAGTAGGATAATGAGTAGGGATGGGCCCGGTGCTCGATTCGAACCCATGTTCGAATCGAGCATCGGGCGTTCGCTCGCTCGTCGAGCCCAGAACTATTTGGGCCGTTCGCATCACATTCGTGTGATGCGAGCGGCCCCGCAATGCATTGCGGCCGGCGCGGCCGGCGCAGTGCATTGCTGGCTGATGATTGGCCAAGCATGCACTGTGACCCCGCATGCTTGGCCAATCACAGCGCCCGAAACTCGGAGAGCAATAATTGGCTACAGGCAGGACGCCTGTAGCCAATTACAGCTCAGGGGCTTTAGTACACGCCCCACCATTTAAAAGGCCGCCACGCCATCGGCCCCGGTCACATGAGTTCCGGCTTTAGGAGAGATTAGTCTGCTGATTCTGTCTTTGCTTGATACTGAAAGATTTGCTCTTCTTTGCTAAACCATTGGCTATTTCTTTGCTAAACCATTGCTACCTAAGTCATTGATCGTTCATTGCTGCTGATTGCACAGTTAGTGTGTTATTAGCTGCTGCTGGGGATTAGTCTGGTGCGTGCTTACTGTTAGTACAGTATTGCAGTAGTACCAACCGCAGTGCTGTTAGCACAGCATTGCACCCCAACAGCACCCATAGGACTTCTAGTGTGTTAGTGGCAGCAAACAGAGCTCCTATATTTTCTTCTCAGCAGCACCCATAGGACTTCTAGTGTGTTAGTGGCAGCAAACAGAGCTCCTATATTTTCTTCTCAGCAGCACCCATAGGACTTCTAGTGTGTTAGTGGCATCACACAGAGCTCCTATATTTTCTTCTCAGCAGCACCCATAGGACTTCTAGTGTGTTAGTGGCAGCAAACAGAGCTCCTATATTTTCTTCTCAGCAGCACCCATAGGACTTCTAGTGTGTTAGTGGCAGCAAACAGAGCTCCTATATTTTCTTCTCAGCAGCACCCATAGGACTTCTAGTGTGTTAGTGGCATCACACAGAGCTCCTATTTCTTGTTCATACATCACGGGACACAGAGCAGCATAGTCATTACTATGTGGGTTATATAGAATTACCTTCAGGTGCTGGCACTGGCAACTTCCAAAACAGGAAGTACCCTCCCCTATATAAGCCCCTCCCATCCGGGAGCACCTCAGTTTTTTGCCAATGTCTAAGGTGTTGGCCAAGGTTAACATGTATTCATCTGGGCTTGTGTACAGGTTCTCTGGGCCTTAGCAAGCTATTCCGGATCCGACCAAAAAAGCTTCATAGCTAAACGGTCGGTACCCGGGCCTTGCAGAGAAGAGCAGGGTTTTGCCTGTAATGCCTCTCTTAGGAGGGCTGGACCCTGGGATCCAGAGCTCTGGTCATACCCAAAACCAAGAGGCTATCTGTGCAGGGTGCTATACAGGTCCAGGGGAGTGGAATCCTTGGGAACCCGGTCCCTGAAGGTCTAGTACAATGCCTGCCGTGAGAGGTGAAGTTTGGGCTTCTGTGGACCAAACAAAGTCCTGCGGCGGGGAAAAGGTAAGTGGGGGCCCCTCAGGAACTTGGTTCTATTGAGGGGACCCCCAAGCCTAATATGTCTTTCTGCCTGTTACCTAAAGGGTATTCCCGCTAATAGCTGTATATGCCTAAGTAATCCTAGAAATGTTTTTTCATAAGGGAAGTTTTAAAAAAACTGTAAACCTGAAAATGTTTTTTCATAAAGGAGGTTTTAAAAAAAAAAAAAAAAAAAGACAAAGGTGCGGTACCTGTGTTTGTCCACTAGAGGCCGCTGTGGAACGTCTTTTTTCTTGGGACTATTCCTTCCATGGTGAAAGTCCAGGCAGATGAGTGAGCTCTCTATCAGGGAAGCTGCATTCCTCTGTCATGCTGCCAAGTAGTTTCCTTCCATCCCCGAGTCCTGGTGAAACAGGGACCCTGGCTCCTCTCCCTACATGGCGCCAAGAGCGCACACGTGCACGCGCGCGCGCACACATGCTTTCCTTTTATAAGGTTTAGCTTCAAAAAAGGGGGCGGAGCCTGGCGGATGACGCGCTCTGTGCGCCCAGCGCTTCTGCGCATGTGCGGGCGTCCCAGCAAGATAAAAGGACTCAGTCCACGCTGCTTGCTATGGACACAGAGCATGAAAAGGAGCTGGTAGCATGGTATAGGGGCTTACAGCGGGCGGTTGATACAGGCATCCCCAGAAAGACGCATTAGTAGACACCCACTGATGTACATAGCAGCAAATTGCATTAGACTATTTCAGTAAGGGGTGTATTGCGGCTGGAATACCTCAGCTTTGAACTAAGGAATATGCCGCCTAAAAAACTCTGAGATATACCTCTCAGGAAGTGTAGGGGGTCTCCATCGGGCTCTGAGGATCTGGAGCAGTCATCTGCACCCTCCTCCCCTGAGAAATCAGAGGTTAATACCCATAAGGAACCCCCGGGAGTGCCAGGTACTGCGGCTGTCCTCAGTCCACCTGCTCCTGCATATATAACAGAGGAGGTTTTTTCCTCAACTCTGGAGGGATTGGAGCAGAGATTGGCTGCATTGATCGCTTCTTCTCTACAGGAAAGAAAGCGCGCCAGATCTCCATCACCTCCATTAGAGTGCCTGTTGGCAGAGCAACAGTCCCAGGAAGGGACCGACCTACCTGAAGGGGATCAGGAGGAGGTTAGCTCTGTTTTTGAGGAATCGACAGTAGATGAACCATTTTCAGCATCACAGACTGAAAGATTGTGGGTCCAGACCCTAACTGACATGGTTCGATCTGCATTTAAAATGCCTCTTGTTGAACCATCAACTACTGCTGTCTCCTCATTGGGGTCGCTAAAAGCTCCCCAGGTTAATTGCTCCTTTCCAATACATCCATTATTGGAAGGACTTATATACCAGGACTGGGAACATCCTGATAAACTATTTGTTCCGCCTAAAAGGTTTCCGGTGATCTATCCCATGGAGGAAAAGTTCACCCAGAGATGGAATGTTCCTACGGTGGATGCAGCCATCTCTTCTGTGAACAAATCACTGACATGTCCAGTAGATAATGTTCAAATGTTCAAAGATCCAGTGGATAAAAAATTGGAATCTTTATTAAAATCTGCTTTTTCCACAGCAGGGGCTGTTACACAGCCAGCAGTGGCAGCTATTGGGATCTGCCAAGCTTTAAAGGATCAAATGAAAATGGTCCTGAGGTATTTGCCAGACCAGCAGGCCCAGGCTCTGGCTGATCTGCCTAGAGCATTATGCTTTGCGGTTGACGCCATCAAGGATTCTATCCATCAGGCCTCCCGCCTCACGCTGTCTTTGGTACATATGCGTAGGCTTCTGTGGCTCAAAAACTGGTCTGCTGAAGCTCCCTGTAAGAAGCTCTTAGTTAGCTTCCCATTTCATGGGGAACGCCTTTTTGGCGAAGACCTGGATAAGTATATCCAGAAGATTTCCAGTGGTAAAAGTACTCTCTTACCGAGTAAAAAGAGGTCTAGGGGTCCATCTTTTAAGAGGACTACCTCTCCTATCCCTGCGACGTCTGCTACTAAGCAGTTCCGACGGCCTCCTCGGTCAAACTCAGGAGGTAAAAATCAGGGACAGCCACAGGGTAATAAAAAGCCCTGGATCCGAAGAGGTACTAAACCAGCCTCCAAGTCAAGCCTATGAAGGGCTGCCCCCACTCAAACGGGTGGGGGGAAGACTTCAGTTGTTCGCAGAGACCTGGCGGGAGACGATCAAAGACAGATGGGTGCTCTCCGCAGTAACTCTGGGATACAAGTTGGAGTTAAAAGAGTCTCCTCCGTCCCATTTTATGTGGTCAGGCATGCCAAGAGACCCTCTGAAAAGAGGGTCTCTCCTATTGGCGTTAGAACAACTATTGCTCCAAGGAGTAATTATGGAGGTTCCTATGGAAGAGTGGGGGTTGGGTTTCTACTCAAACCTTTTCACAGTCCCGAAGCCAAACGGGGACATAAGACCCATATTGGACCTAAAGAGTCTAAACAAATTTCTAAACGTCCGGTCTTTCCGGATGGAGTCGATCCGATCGGTCACCGCTGCCCTACAAGGGGAGGAATGGTTAGCCTCGATCGACATCAAAGATGCTTACTTGCATGTTCCCATCTTTCCAGGTCATCAAAAATTCCTACGCTTTGCAGTAGAAGGGCGCCATTTTCAGTTCAGAGCCTTACCATTCGGTCTGGCCACAGCACCACGAGTGTTCACAAAAATTCTGGCCCCACTGTTGGCCGATCTAAGAACACGGGGTGTAACGATAATGGCATACCTAGACGACCTGTTGTTGATGGACCACTCAGTTGCCAAGCTAGAAGTGGTAATTGTCGATACAATCAAGTATCTAGAGTCTCACGGTTGGGTCATCAACCTGGACAAGTCAGCCCTACAGCCAGTGAAAAACCTGGTATATCTAGGGCTACGGCTGGATTCAGACCAGAGGAAGATTTTCTTACCTCTAGACAAGGTATCCTCTTTGAGGGCCTTGGTCCGTCTGCTTTGTGCAAAAAGACAGCCGTCCATACGCCTGTGCATGAGGCTGCTAGGAAAGATGGTAGCATCATTCGAAGCTGTGCCATACGCCCAATTCCACTCAAGGAATTTACAAAGGGCCATATTGTCAGCCTGGAACGGAAAAGTTCAGGCTCTAGACTTCCCGATGGCTTTGTCCCCTTCCGTTCGGAAGAGTCTCTGCTGGTGGTTGATCCCCCAGAATCTCCAGAAGGGAAAACCCTTCAGCCCGATATCTTGGAAGGTGGTCACTACAGATGCCAGCCTTATAGGCTGGGGGGCAGTACTGGAGCAATGGTCTCTCCAGGGCAGATGGTCAAATGTAGTAAAAACCCTGCCCATCAATCTCTTAGAGATACGAGCAGCCCGGTACGCCCTAGTAGCCTGGACATCCAGACTCCAAGGGTCCCCTGTCAGAATTCAATCAGACAATGCCACAGCAGTGGCATATATCAATCATCAGGGAGGCACCAGGAGTCGTGCAGCCCAGAGGGAAGTAAGTCACATCCTGGAATGGGCAGAAAAGCATGTCCCATGTATATCAGCTGTCTTCATTCCAGGGGGGGAGAATTGGAAGGCGGACTTTCTGAGTCGCCAACAGTTATGCCCAGGGGAATGGTCCCTTCATCCCGAGGTCTTCCGAGCAATATGTCAGCGGTGGGGAACACCGGATGTAGATCTGCTAGCATCCAGATTCAACGCAAAGGTGGACAGATTTGTCTCCCGGACAAGGGATCCCCTCGCTTGCGGCTCGGATGCTCTGGTGTTCCCTTGGGATCAGTTCAGACTGATATATGCATTCCCTCCGCTACAATTGTTGCCTCGACTCCTTCGCAGAGTCAGGTTGGAGAAGAAGCCGGTAATCCTGGTGGCTCCAGCGTGGCCCCGAAGGGCCTGGTACGCGGAGATCATCAAAATGTCTGTGGGGAGTCCTTGGACCCTTCCACGTCGTCCGGACCTGCTTTCGCAAGGACCGATATACCACCCTTCCTTACTAACTCTAAGTTTAACGGCCTGGCTATTGAATCCCACATCCTAAAGAAGAGAGGTCTCTCTAACTCTGTGGTATCAACTATAATCAATGCCAGGAAGCCTGTATCCAGGCAGATCTACTATAGAGTTTGGAAGGCGTACATCACTTGGTGCGAGGCCAGAAAATGGCATCCACGTAAGTACGTTATAGGCAGAATTCTGGACTTCCTGCAGTGGGCTGTAGACAGGAAGTTTGCCTTAAGTACTATCAAGGGCCAGGTTTCGGCCTTGTCAATACTATTTCAAAGGCCCCTGGCTATGCATTCACTTGTCAAATCCTTTATGCAAGGTGTGACTCGTATTATTCCACCGATTAAGGCTCCCATATGCCCATGGGATCTAAATTTGGTTCTGTCGGTTCTGCAGAAGCAGCCATTTGAACCTTTGCGGCACATTTCCTTGGTTCTACTCACCAGGAAATTGATATTTTTAGTAGCCATATGCTCGGCTAGAAGAGTGTCGGAATTAGCCGCCATGTCCTGTAAAGAGCCATATCTGGTTATCCATAAGGACAGAGTAGTATTACGTCCTCACCCAGCCTTTCTTCCTAAGGTGGTATCGAGGTTTCACTTGAACCAGGATGTGGTTCTTCCTTCTTTTTTCCCCAAACCAAGCTCGGTAGAGGAAAAGTTATTGCATTCTTTGGATGTAGTAAGAGCAGTTAAAGCTTATCTAAAAGCCACTGCTCAGATTCGTAGAACGGATTCTTTGTTTGTTCTGCCGGAAGGCCCCAGAAAGGGTCAGGCAGCATCAAAATCTACTTTAGCCAAGTGGATTCGACAGGTCATAATACAAGCCTATGGCTTGAGAAGTAGACCGCCTCCGTTCAAAGTTAGGGCGCACTCCACGAGAGCAGTTGGAACTTCATGGGCAGTGCATCACCAGGCCTCCCTGGCGCAAATTTGTAAGGCCGCAACATGGTCTTCAGTACACACGTTTACTAGGTTCTACCAGGTGGACGTTAGAAGTCAGGAGGATGTCGCCTTTGGGCGCAGTGTGTTGCAGGCCGCAAAAGATCCTCATGCCTGATGGCGCCCAGCTTATGTATGGTGTATCCCCCCCCTCATGTGGCATTGCTTTGGGACGTCCCACATAGTAATGACTATGCTGCTCTGTGTCCCGTGATGTATGAACAAGAAAGTAGGATTTTTAAAACAGCTTACCTGTAAAATCCTTTTCTTGGAGTACATCACGGGACACAGAGCTCCCACCCCTCTTTTGGGGACACGTATTGCTTTGCTACAAAACTGAGGTGCTCCCGGATGGGAGGGGCTTATATAGGGGAGGGTACTTCCTGTTTTGGAAGTTGCCAGTGCCAGCACCTGAAGGTAATTCTATATAACCCACATAGTAATGACTATGCTGCTCTGTGTCCCGTGATGTACTCCAAGAAAAGGATTTTACAGGTAAGCTGTTTTAAAAATCCTACTATTTTCTTCTCAGCAGCACCCATAGGACTTCTAGTGTGTTAGTGGCAGCAAACAGAGCTCCTATATTTTCTTCTCAGCAGCACCCATAGGACTTCTAGTGTGTTAGTGGCAGCAAACAGAGCTCCTATATTTTCTTCTCAGCAGCACCCATAGGACTTCTAGTGTGTTAGTGGCATCACACAGAGCTCCTCAATTTTCTTCTCAGCAGCACCCATAGGACTTCTAGTGTGTTAGTGGCAGCAAACAGAGCTCCTATATTTTCTTCTCAGCAGCACCCATAGGACTTCTAGTGTGTTAGTGGCATCACACAGAGCTCCTATATTTTCTTCTCAGCAGCACCCATAGGACTTCTAGTGTGTTAGTGGCATCACACAGAGCTCCTATATTTTCTTCTCAGCAGCACCCATAGGACTTCTAGTGTGTTAGTGGCAGCAAACAGAGCTCCTATATTTTCTTCTCAGCAGCACCCATAGGACTTCTAGTGTGTTGGTGGCATCACACAGAGCTCCTATATTTTCTTCTCAGCAGCACCCATAGGACTTCTAGTGTGTTAGTGGCAGCAAACAGAGCTCCTATATTTTCTTCTCAGCAGCACCCATAGGACTTCTAGTGTGTTAGTGGCAGCAAACAGAGCTCCTATATTTTCTTCTCAGCAGCACCCATAGGACTTCTAGTGTGTTAGTGGCCTCACACAGAGCTCCTATATTTTCTTCTCAGCAGCACCCGCAGGACTTCTAGTGTGTTAGTGGCAGCAAACAGAGCTCCTATATTTTCTTCTCAGCAGCACCCATAGGACTTCTAGTGTGTTAGTGGCAGCAAACAGAGCTCCTATATTTTCTTCTCAGCAGCACCCATAGGACTTCTAGTGTGTTAGTGGCAGCAAACAGAGCTCCTATATTTTCTTCTCAGCAGCACCCATAGGACTTCTAGTGTGTTAGTGGCATCACACAGAGCTCCTATATTTTCTTCTCAGCAGCACCCATAGGACTTCTAGTGTGTTAGTGGCAGCAAACAGAGCTCCTATATTTTCTTCTCAGCAGCACCCATAGGACTTCTAGTGTGTTAGTGGCAGCAAACAGAGCTCCTATATTTTCTTCTCAGCAGCACCCATAGGACTTCTAGTGTGTTAGTGGCATCACACAGAGCTCCTATATTTTCTTCTCAGCAGCACCCATAGGACTTCTAGTGTGTTAGTGGCAGCAAACAGAGCTCCTATATTTTCTTCTCAGCAGCACCCATAGGACTTCTAGTGTGTTAGTGGCAGCAAACAGAGCTCCTATATTTTCTTCTCAGCAGCACCCATAGGACTTCTAGTGTGTTAGTGGCATCACACAGAGCTCCTATATTTTCTTCTCAGCAGCACCCATAGGACTTCTAGTGTGTTAGTGGCAGCAAACAGAGCTCCTATATTTTCTTCTCAGCAGCACCCATAGGACTTCTAGTGTGTTAGTGGCAGCAAACAGAGCTCCTATATTTTCTTCTCAGCAGCACCCATAGGACTTCTAGTGTGTTAGTGGCAGCAAACAGAGCTCCTATATTTTCTTCTCAGCAGCACCCATAGGACTTCTAGTGTGTTAGTGGCATCACACAGAGCTCCTATATTTTCTTCTCAGCAGCACCCATAGGACTTCTAGTGTGTTAGTGGCAGCAAACAGAGCTCCTATATTTTCTTCTCAGCAGCACCCATAGGACTTCTAGTGTGTTAGTGGCATCACACAGAGCTCCTATATTTTCTTCTCAGCAGCACCCATAGGACTTCTAGTGTGTTAGTGGCAGCAAACAGAGCTCCTATATTTTCTTCTCAGCAGCACCCATAGGACTTCTAGTGTGTTAGTGGCAGCAAACAGAGCTCCTATATTTTCTTCTCAGCAGCACCCATAGGACTTCTAGTGTGTTAGTGGCATCACACAGAGCTCCTATATTTTCTTCTCAGCAGCACCCATAGGACTTCTAGTGTGTTAGTGGCAGCAAACAGAGCTCCTATATTTTCTTCTCAGCAGCACCCATAGGACTTCTAGTGTGTTAGTGGCATCACACAGAGCTCCTATATTTTCTTCTCAGCAGCACCCATAGGACTTCTAGTGTGTTAGTGGCAGCAAACAGAGCTCCTATATTTTCTTCTCAGCAGTAGGGATGAGCCGAACACCCCCGGGTTCGGTTCGCACCAGAACCTTCGAACGGACCGAAAGTTCGCGCGAATTTTCGAACCCTATTCGTTATAATAGACGCGAACGTTCGAAATCAAAATTGCTAATTACAACGGCCAATATGCATGTTAATGTTATAAAACAGGTTTGGGGACCCGGGTCCTGCCCCAGGGGACATATATCAATGCAAAAAGAAATTTTAAAAACTAAAGTTTTTTCGGGAGCAGTCATTTTAATGATGCATAAAGTGAAAAAAAAAAAAGTGAAATTTTCCTTTAAATATGGTACCTGGGGGGTGTCTAAAGTATGCCTGTGAAGTGGCATGTGTTTCCCGTGTTTAGAACTGTCCTTGCACAAAATGACATTTGTAAAGGAAAAAAAGAAGCCATTTAAAACCACTTGCGGCTTTAATGTCATGTCTTGTCCTGGCCGCCATATGGCTGAAAATCCTTGAGAAAAATGGCATGGCTACCCCATCACCCCCCCCCCCCCACCCCAGCCCCTTTGGGTCTTGTATGGATACTAAGGGGGACCCCGCACCCAAAATAAAACCCTATACCTACAACCCTATATACTCTGAACAGCAGTATATAGGTGGTGCAAACAAGACATGGACTGTAGGTTTGTTCTTAAGTAGAATCTGAACAGGTACATTATGAAGTGTAGCTACATCCCAAAAAAATCAATTTTTAAGCTTTTTGGAGAACATAGGAAGGGGTTATCACCCCTGTAACATTTGCTGTCTTTGCACATCTGTTCAGAACATGTCACCTCACTTTCCGTCCCAATGACAAATGTTTTTGGAAAAGTGGGGTTTTAATTGAAACAAGGATTGGTGATAAAGCATCAGTAGAGAGGAGATACCTTTTTCCCAAATTAAATCTAACAGGATAGAATTTTCCTTCCTAGGGGTAGATTTCCTCTCACTTCCTGTTTTCTCTTGCCGTTTGCAAGTAGGAGTCGTTTGTAAGTTGGATGTTTGAAAGTAGGGGCCTGCCGTATATACTCTGCAGAAATTTGCCCTATTAGATGTTGGTGTAGCCACAAGACTGGTGGGCACAGGAATGGGCCCTGCTGTGAGTTAATAGATCAAGATTTGTACTTGCATGCACCTGTTGAACCGGGCAGAAAAATTGGGCCTTTGGTGGTGGTGGTGGTGGTGGTGGACGGTGTTGCCACAAGACTGTAAGCCCTCACAGTTACTCTTGGTGGGTGCAGGAATGGGCCCTGCTGTGAGTTATTAGATCAAGATTTGTAATTGCATGCACCTGTTGAACAGGGCAGAAAAATTGGGCCTTTGGTGGTGGTGGTGGTGGTGGACGGTGTTGCCACAAGACTGTAGGCCCTCATAGTTACTCTTGGTGGGCGCAGGAATGGGCCCTGCTGTGAACTATTAGATCAAGATTTGTAATTACACGCCCCTGTTAAACAGGGGCTGAAAAATTGTGCCTTAGGCATTGGTGCTGGTGCCACAACACTGCAACCCCTCACAGATACTGTACTTGGAGCACAGCAGTCACACCTGTTGCGAAGCATCTTTTTAAAAAATTGTAATTACACGCCCCTGTTATACAGGGGCTGAAAAATTGTGCCTTAGGCACTGGTGCTGGTGCCACAACACTGCAACCCCTCACAGATACTGTACTCTGAGCACAGCAATGAGACCTGTTGCAAAGCATTGCCTAAAAATTGTAATTACACGCCCCAACAGGGGCTGAAAAATTGTGCCTTAGGCACTGGTGCTGGTGCCACAACACTGCAACCCCTCACAGATACTGTACTCTGAGCACAGCAGTCACACCTGTTGCGAAGCATCTTTTTAAAAAATTGTAATTACACGCCCCTGTTATACAGGGGCTGAAAAATTGTGCCTTAGGCACTGGTGCTGGTGCCACAACACTGCAACCCCTCACAGATACTGTACTCTGAGCACAGCAATGAGACCTGTTGCAAAGCATTGCCTAAAAATTGTAATTACACGCCCCAACAGGGGCTGAAAAATTGTGCCTTAGGCACTGGTGCTGGTGCCACAACACTGCAACCCCTCACAGATACTGTACTCTGAGCACAGCAATGAGACCTGTTGCAAAGCATTGCCTAAAAATTGTAATTACACGCCCCAACAGGGGCTGAAAAATTGTGCCTTAGGCACTGGTGCTGGTGCCACAACACTGCAACCCCTCACAGATACTGTACTCTGAGCACAGCAGTCACACCTGTTGCAAAGCATCTTTTTAAAAAATTGTAATTACACGCCCCTGTTATACAGGGGCTGAAAAATTGTGCCTTAGGCACTGGTGTGGTGGCATGGATCATTGAGGAGGAGGAAGAGGATAGTCAGTGAACATAACAGGACAGTCACTCAGCATCAGCATAGGCAGTCTTGAAGGGATGTGACATTATAAATTATTCCGTTATATCCGCTTCAGGTGTCTGGTAGCTGGTGGTGATCCAAGACTGATTCATTTTTATGAAGGTCAGTCGATCAACCGAGTCGGTGGACAGGCGCACCCTATGATCGGTGACAAATCCTCCAGCAGCACTGAATGTGCGTTCGGAAAGAACGCTGGATGCAGGACAGGCCAGTAGCTCAATTGCATACTGTGCAAGCTCTGGCCAGTGATCCATCCTCAGGACCCAGTAAGCCAGAGGATTTTCGGTGGGAAAGGTGTCCAAGTCTGACCTTGCCCCTAGGTATTCCTGCACCATGTATATCAGACGCTGGCGATGGTTGCTGGAACCGATCATACCTTGGGGCTGCGGACTAAAAAATTGTCTGAACGCATCGGTCAGACGTCCACCTTCCCCACCGCTCCTTCTGCTACTGACCGAAGCCTCAGCAACTCGTCGTCCAGGACCAGGAGTTTGTAACCTCCCAGTTTCTGGGAACGCGTTGCACAGACCTTTCTGCAAGGCCTCCCTGAGATGTCTCATCCTCTGCTCCCTCTGCGACGGCAAGATAAGGTCCGCAACCTTACCCTTGTACCGTGGATCAAGGAGAGTGGCCAGCCAGTAATGGTCACTCTCCTTGATCCGAAGAACACAAGGATCCTTCCGCAGGCTTTGCAGGATCAGGGAGGCCATGCAGCGTAGGTTAGCTGAGGCATTCGGTCCGGAGTCTTCTGGGTCACTGAGGATGACATGATCGCCAGCCACCTCCTCCCAGCCACGTACAAGTCCACTGGTTTGTTGGGACTGTACATCATCCCTAAAAGACTGCTGCTGCTGATGCTGAGTGCCAGGCTCCACCTCCATGCTCACACAATCCTCCTCCTCCTCCTCCTCCTCTTCCTGTGTGATGGGTGGGACAGAAGGAACATTGTCTGGATAAAGGGGGCCTTGAGAGACAAGGAAGTCCTCCTCTTCCTGCCTCTGTTCTGCCTCAAGTGCCCTGTCCATTATCCCACGCAGCGTATGCTCCAACAGGTGGACAAGAGGTACAGTGTCACTGATGCATGCACTGTCACTGCTCACCATCCTCGTGGCCTCCTCAAATGGTGAGAGGACAGTGCATGCATCCCTGATCATGCTCCACTGGCGTGGGGAAAAAAAGCCAAGCTCCCCTGACCCTGTCCTGGTGCCGTAGTCGCAAAGGTACTCATTGATGGCCCTCTGCTGCGTGTGCAGTCGCTGCAGCATGGCCAACGTTGAGTTCCACCTGGTGGGCATGTCACATATTAGGCGGTTCTTGGGCAGGTTCAGCTCCTTTTGCAGCTCAGTCAGCCGAGCACTGGCATTATAAGATCGGCGGAAATGCACACAGACTTTCCTGGCCTGCCTCAGGACATCCTGTAAGCCTGGGAACCTGCCCAAGAACCGCTGCACCACCAGGTTGAGGACGTGAGCCATACAGGGCACATGGGTGAGCTGCCCCTGTCGCAGGGCGGAGAGGAGGTTGGTGCCATTATCAGAAACGACCATTCCTGGCTTAAGCTGGCGTGGCGTCAACCACCTCTCGGCCTGCCCCTGCAGAGCTGCCAGAACCTCTGGCCCAGTGTGGCTCCTGTCCCCCAAACACACCAGCGCAAGCACGGCATGGCATCTTTTTGCCTGCGTACTCGCGTAGCCCCTTGTACGCCTACGGAGCACCGCTGGTTCCGAGGACAGAGCACTCGAAGAGGACATGGAGGAAGAAGAAGAGGAGGGGGTGGAGGAGAGAGGTGTGTCACAACCAGTAGTAGCATTTTGGAGGCGTGGTGGCGGAACAACCTCCAACACTACTGCACCTTGTCCTGCATCCCTCCCAGCTACCAATAGAGTGACCCAATGGGCCGTGAAAGAAAGATAACGTCCCTGTCCATGCCTGCTGGACCATGAGTCAGCGGTAATATGCACCTTACCGCTGACCGCCCTGTCCAGCGAGGCATGGACATTGCCTTCCACATGCCAGTAGAGAGACGGAATCGCCTTCCGTGAGAAAAAGTGGCGTTTGGGAACCTGCCACTGAGGAACCGCACATTGAACAAACTCACGGAAGGGGGCCGAGTCTATCAACTGAAAAGGCAGCAGTTGAAGTGCTAGCAATTTAGCCAAGCTAGCATTCAACCGCTGGGCATGTGGATGGCTGGGAGTATACTTCTTTCGACGGTCCAGCAGCTGGGGCAGGGAAATTTGCCTGCTACAATCGGACGTCGGTGTACTGCAAGTACTTGGTTGTGACACACCTAATTCTACACCTTCAGTCCTCTCAGAGCAGCTTTCAGAGAGGACTGAAGATATAGTGGGGATGGAGATCCCAGCTGATGAGGAGCAAGGAGAGGTCCGCTTTGTTCTTTGGTGTGGGTCTTTTATGTGTGCTTGCCAACGAGCTGCATGGCAGGTCGACATATGTCTGCTCATGCTTGTGGTGCCCAAGCGGCTGATGTTTTGGCCACGCGAGATACGCTTGAGACAAATATTGCAAATAGCAGTGGTGCGATCTGATGCACTCGTCTCAAAAAAGGCCCACACCAAAGAACTTTTGTGATAACGTGCAGAGGCAGCGCCCTGCACAGGCGGAGCTCTGCGGTGTGGTACAGTTGCTGTGCTGGCCTCTAGCTGGCCTCCAGGGGGCATCCTGCCTCGTTGGACATGTGACGCTGCATCCTCCTCCTCCTCCTCCTCTCTCCCTTCAGGCACCCACGTGGAGTCAGTGACCTCATCATCCCCTCCCTCTTCACCACTAGAGCAAACCTGGCAGTAAGCTGCAGCTGGTGGAACACTACTGCCAGATTGCTGTCCTTCAGCATCCCCTCTCTCTGCGCGCACACTACTGACTTCCTCAAGCTGGGTATCATCATCCGAGCCTTCGAATCGTTGGGCATCCTCCTGGAGCATGTACCCAACACTGTGCTCAAACAGTTCGGGGGACTCCTCAGGAGGACATGGTGGGTCTAGGGAAGGGGTGGCTGATGATGCCATTGAGTACGCGTTGGCAGCTGCTCTGCCAGTACCCTGAGCCTGGGTGAGAGAGGATGAGGAGGATGAGGAGGGCTTGGTCATCCATTCTACCAAGCCTTCGGCATGATGCGGCTCCACATGTCCAGCTGCCGAAAACAAAGACAAGCGTGTCCCATGGCCACGTGCTGATGACGATGCACGACCACGTCCACGGCCAGCACTGTTGTCTCTAGAAACAGAGCCTGCCTGCCCTGTGTTCTTGCCTCGGCACGCT
The DNA here is from genome assembly GCA_029206835.1 of Rana muscosa. Lineage (NCBI taxonomy): Eukaryota > Metazoa > Chordata > Amphibia > Anura > Ranidae > Rana > Rana muscosa. The sequence continues at coordinate 540,475,800 of CM055117.1, read as the reverse complement.
CTGCCTCTCCTTGGCGGTCTTCCAGCCATTGTAGTCGGTAGTGTATATAGTATAAAAAATAGAACTCCTATGTGTGCTCACAACACACTGTAGGTCCTATGGGTGCTGACACTAACACACTATAGGTACTATGTGTGCTGCTGACAAGAAAATATAGGAGCTCTGTTTGCTGCCACTAACACACTAGAAGTCCTATGGGTGCTGCTGAGAAGAAAATATAGGAGCTCTGTTTGCTGCCACTAACACACTAGAAGTCCTATGGGTGCTGCTGAGAAGAAAATATAGGAGCTCTGTGTGATGCCACTAACACACTAGAAGTCCTATGGGTGCTGCTGAGATGAAAATATAGGAACTCTGTGTGATGCCACTAACACATTAGAAGTCCTATGGGTGCTGCTGAGAAGAAAATATAGGAGCTCTGTATGCTGCCACTAACACACTAGAAGTCCTATGGGTGCTGCTGAGAAGAAAATATAGGAGCTCTGTTTGCTGCCACTAACACACTAGAAGTCCTATGGGTGCTGCTGAGAAGAAAATATAGGAGCTCTGTTTGCTGCCACTAACACACTAGAAGTCCTATGGGTGCTGCTGAGAAGAAAATATAGGAGCTCTGTGTGATGCCACTAACACACTAGAAGTCCTATGGGTGCTGCTGAGAAGAAAATATAGGAGCTCTGTTTGCTGCCACTAACACACTAGAAGTCCTATGGGTGCTGCTGAGAAGAAAATATAGGAGCTCTGTTTGCTGCCACTAACACACTAGAAGTCCTATGGGTGCTGCTGAGAAGAAAATATAGGAGCTCTGTTTGCTGCCACTAACACACTAGAAGTCCTATGGGTGCTGCTGAGAAGAAAATATAGGAGCTCTGTTTGCTGCCACTAACACACTAGAAGTCCTATGGGTGCTGCTGAGAAGAAAATATAGGAGCTCTGTGTGATGCCACTAACACACTAGAAGTCCTATGGGTGCTGCTGAGAAGAAAATATAGGAGCTCTGTTTGCTGCCACTAACACACTAGAAGTCCTATGGGTGCTGCTGAGAAGAAAATATAGGAGCTCTGTTTGCTGCCACTAACACACTAGAAGTCCTATGGGTGCTGCTGAGAAGAAAATATAGGCGCTCTGTGTGATGCCACTAACACACTAGAAGTCCTATGGGTGCTGCTGAGAAGAAAATATAGGAGCTCTGTTTGCTGCCACTAACACACTAGAAGTCCTATGGGTGCTGCTGAGAAGAAAATATAGGAGCTCTGTTTGCTGCCACTAACACACTAGAAGTCCTATGGGTGCTGCTGAGAAGAAAATATAGGAGCTCTGTTTGCTGCCACTAACACACTAGAAGTCCTATGGGTACTGCTGAGAAGAAAATATAGGAGCTCTGTGTGATGCCACTAACACACTAGAAGTCCTATGGGTGCTGCTGAGAAGAAAATATAGGAGCTCTGTTTGCTGCCACTAACACACTAGAAGTCCTATGGGTGCTGCTGAGAAGAAAATATAGGAGCTCTGTTTGCTGCCACTAACACACTAGAAGTCCTATGGGTGCTGCTGAGAAGAAAATATAGGAGCTCTGTGTGATGCCACTAACACACTAGAAGTCCTATGGGTGCTGCTGAGAAGAAAATATAGGAGCTCTGTTTGCTGCCACTAACACACTAGAAGTCCTATGGGTGCTGCTGAGAAGAAAATATAGGAGCTCTGTTTGCTGCCACTAACACACTAGAAGTCCTATGGGTGCTGCTGAGAAGAAAATATAGGAGCTCTGTGTGATGCCACTAACACACTAGAAGTCCTATGGGTGCTGCTGAGAAGAAAATATAGGAGCTCTGTTTGCTGCCACTAACACACTAGAAGTCCTATGGGTGCTGCTGAGAAGAAAATATAGGAGCTCTGTTTGCTGCCACTAACACACTAGAAGTCCTATGGGTGCTGCTGAGAAGAAAATATAGGAGCTCTGTTTGCTGCCACTAACACACTAGAAGTCCTATGGGTGCTGCTGAGAAGAAAATATAGGAGCTCTGTGTGATGCCACTAACACACTAGAAGTCCTATGGGTGCTGCTGAGAAGAAAATATAGGAGCTCTGTTTGCTGCCACTAACACACTAGAAGTCCTATGGGTGCTGCTGAGAAGAAAATATAGGAGCTCTGTTTGCTGCCACTAACACACTAGAAGTCCTATGGGTGCTGCTGAGAAGAAAATATAGGAGCTCTGTGTGATGCCACTAACACACTAGAAGTCCTATGGGTGCTGCTGAGAAGAAAATATAGGAGCTCTGTTTGCTGCCACTAACACACTAGAAGTCCTATGGGTGCTGCTGAGAAGAAAATATAGGAGCTCTGTTTGCTGCCACTAACACACTAGAAGTCCTATGGGTGCTGCTGAGAAGAAAATATAGGAGCTCTGTGTGATGCCACTAACACACTAGAAGTCCTATGGGTGCTGCTGAGATGAAAATATAGGAACTCTGTGTGATGCCACTAACACATTAGAAGTCCTATGGGTGCTGCTGAGAAGAAAATATAGGAGCTCTGTTTGCTGCCACTAACACACTAGAAGTCCTATGGGTGCTGCTGAGAAGAAAATATAGGAGCTCTGTGTGATGCCACTAACACACTAGAAGTCCTATGGGTGCTGTTGAGAAGAAAATATAGGAGCTCTGTTTGCTGCCACTAACACACTAGAAGTCCTATGGGTGCTGCTGAGAAGAAAATATAGGAGCTCTGTTTGCTGCCACTAACACACTAGAAGTCCTATGGGTGCTGCTGAGAAGAAAATATAGGAGCTCTGTGTGATGCCACTAACACACTAGAAGTCCTATGGGTGCTGCTGAGAAGAAAATATAGGAGCTCTGTTTGCTGCCACTAACACACTAGAAGTCCTATGGGTGCTGCTGAGAAGAAAATATAGGAGCTCTGTGTGATGCCACTAACACACTAGAAGTCCTATGGGTGCTGCTGAGAAGAAAATATAGGAGCTCTGTTTGCTGCCACTAACACACTAGAAGTCCTATGGGTGCTGCTGAGAAGAAAATATAGGAGCTCTGTTTGCTGCCACTAACACACTAGAAGTCCTATGGGTGCTGTTGGGGTGCAATGCTGTGCTAACAGCACTGCGGTTGGTACTACTGCAATACTGTACTAACAGTAAGCACGCACCAGACTAATCCCCAGCAGCAGCTAATAACACACTAACTGTGCAATCAGCAGCAATGAACGATCAATGACTTAGGTAGCAATGGTTTAGCAAAGAAATAGCCAATGGTTTAGCAAAGAAGAGCAAATCTTTCAGTATCAAGCAAAGACAGAATCAGCAGACTAATCTCTCCTAAAGCCGGAACTCATGTGACCGGGGCCGATGGCGTGGCGGCCTTTTAAATGGTGGGGCGTGTACTAAAGCCCCTGAGCTGTAATTGGCTACAGGCGTCCTGCCTGTAGCCAATTATTGCTCTCCGAGTTTCGGGCGCTGTGATTGGCCAAGCATGCGGGGTCACAGTGCATGCTTGGCCAATCATCAGCCAGCAATGCACTGCGCCGGCCGTGCCGGCCGCAATGCATTGCGGGGCCGCTCGCATCACACGAATGTGATGCGAACGGCCCAAATAGTTCTGGGCTCGACGAGCGAGCGAACGCCCGATGCTCGATTCGAACATGGGTTCGAATCGAGCACCGGGCCCATCCCTACTCAGCAGCACCCATAGGACTTCTAATGTGTTAGTGGCATCACACAGAGTTCCTATATTTTCATCTCAGCAGCACCCATAGGACTTCTAGTGTGTTAGTGGCATCACACAGAGCTCCTATATTTTCTTCTCAGCAGCACCCATAGGACTTCTAGTGTGTTAGTGGCAGCAAACAGAGCTCCTAAATTTTCTTCTCAGCAGCACCCATAGGACTTCTAGTGTGTTAGTGGCAGCAAACAGAGCTCCTATATTTTCTTGTCAGCAGCACACATAGTACCTATAGTGTGTTAGTGTCAGCACCCATAGGACCTACAGTGTGTTGTGAGCACACATAGGAGTTCTATTTTTTATACTATATACACTACCGACTACAATGGCTGGAAGACCGCCAAGGAGAGGCAGAGCGTGCCGAGTCAAGAACACAGGGCAGGCAGGCTCTGTTTCTAGAGACAACAGTGCTGGCCGTGGACGTGGTCGTGCATCGTCATCAGCACGTGGCCATGGGACACGCTTGTCTTTGTTTTCGGCAGCTGGACATGTGGAGCCGCATCATGCCGAAGGCTTGGTAGAATGGATGACCAAGCCCTCCTCATCCTCCTCATCCTCTCTCACCCAGGCTCAGGGTACTGGCAGAGCAGCTGCCAACGCGTACTCAATGGCATCATCAGCCACCCCTTCCCTAGACCCACCATGTCCTCCTGAGGAGTCCCCCGAACTGTTTGAGCACAGTGTTGGGTACATGCTCCAGGAGGATGCCCAACGATTCGAAGGCTCGGATGATGATACCCAGCTTGAGGAAGTCAGTAGTGTGCGCGCAGAGAGAGGGGATGCTGAAGGACAGCAATCTGGCAGTAGTGTTCCACCAGCTGCAGCTTACTGCCAGGTTTGCTCTAGTGGTGAAGAGGGAGGGGATGATGAGGTCACTGACTCCACGTGGGTGCCTGAAGGGAGAGAGGAGGAGGAGGAGGAGGATGCAGCGTCACATGTCCAACGAGGCAGGATGCCCCCTGGAGGCCAGCTAGAGGCCAGCACAGCAACTGTACCACACCGCAGAGCTCCGCCTGTGCAGGGCGCTGCCTCTGCACGTTATCACAAAAGTTCTTTGGTGTGGGCCTTTTTTGAGACGAGTGCATCAGATCGCACCACTGCTATTTGCAATATTTGTCTCAAGCGTATCTCGCGTGGCCAAAACATCAGCCGCTTGGGCACCACAAGCATGAGCAGACATATGTCGACCTGCCATGCAGCTCGTTGGCAAGCACACATAAAAGACCCACACCAAAGAACAAAGCGTACCTCTCCTTGCTCCTCATCAGCTGGGATCTCCATCCCCACTATATCTTCAGTCCTCTCTGAAAGCTGCTCTGAGAGGACTGAAGGTGTAGAATTAGGTGTGTCACAACCAAGTACTTGCAGTACACCGACGTCCGATTGTAGCAGGCAAATTTCCCTGCCCCAGCTGCTGGACCGTCGAAAGAAGTATACTCCCAGCCATCCACATGCCCAGCGGTTGAATGCTAGCTTGGCTAAATTGCTAGCACTTCAACTGCTGCCTTTTCAGTTGATAGACTCGGCCCCCTTCCGTGAGTTTGTTCAATGTGCGGTTCCTCAGTGGCAGGTTCCCAAACGCCACTTTTTCTCACGGAAGGCGATTCCGTCTCTCTACTGGCATGTGGAAGGCAATGTCCATGCCTCGCTGGACAGGGCGGTCAGCGGTAAGGTGCATATTACCGCTGACTCATGGTCCAGCAGGCATGGACAGGGACGTTATCTTTCTTTCACGGCCCATTGGGTCACTCTATTGGTAGCTGGGAGGGATGCAGGACAAGGTGCAGTAGTGTTGGAGGTTGTTCCGCCACCACGCCTCCAAAATGCTACTACTGGTTGTGACACACCTCTCTCCTCCACCCCCTCCTCTTCTTCTTCCTCCATGTCCTCTTCGAGTGCTCTGTCCTCGGAACCAGCGGTGCTCCGTAGGCGTACAAGGGGCTACGCGAGTACGCAGGCAAAAAGATGCCATGCCGTGCTTGCGCTGGTGTGTTTGGGGGACAGGAGCCACACTGGGCCAGAGGTTCTGGCAGCTCTGCAGGGGCAGGCCGAGAGGTGGTTGACGCCACGCCAGCTTAAGCCAGGAATGGTCGTTTCTGATAATGGCACCAACCTCCTCTCCGCCCTGCGACAGGGGCAGCTCACCCATGTGCCCTGTATGGCTCACGTCCTCAACCTGGTGGTGCAGCGGTTCTTGGGCAGGTTCCCAGGCTTACAGGATGTCCTGAGGCAGGCCAGGAAAGTCTGTGTGCATTTCTGCCGATCTTATAATGCCAGTGCTCGGCTGACTGAGCTGCAAAAGGAGCTGAACCTGCCCAAGAACCGCCTAATATGTGACATGCCCACCAGGTGGAACTCAACGTTGGCCATGCTGCAGCGACTGCACACGCAGCAGAGGGCCATCAATGAGTACCTTTGCGACTACGGCACCAGGACAGGGTCAGGGGAGCTTGGCTTTTTTTCCCCACGCCAGTGGAGCATGATCAGGGATGCATGCACTGTCCTCTCACCATTTGAGGAGGCCACGAGGATGGTGAGCAGTGACAGTGCATGCATCAGTGACACTGTACCTCTTGTCCACCTGTTGGAGCATACGCTGCGTGGGATAATGGACAGGGCACTTGAGGCAGAACAGAGGCAGGAAGAGGAGGACTTCCTTGTCTCTCAAGGCCCCCTTTATCCAGACAATGTTCCTTCTGTCCCACCCATCACACAGGAAGAGGAGGAGGAGGAGGAGGAGGATTGTGTGAGCATGGAGGTGGAGCCTGGCACTCAGCATCAGCAGCAGCAGTCTTTTAGGGATGATGTACAGTCCCAACAAACCAGTGGACTTGTACGTGGCTGGGAGGAGGTGGCTGGCGATCATGTCATCCTCAGTGACCCAGAAGACTCCGGACCGAATGCCTCAGCTAACCTACGCTGCATGGCCTCCCTGATCCTGCAAAGCCTGCGGAAGGATCCTCGTGTTCTTCGGATCAAGGAGAGTGACCATTACTGGCTGGCCACTCTCCTTGATCCACGGTACAAGGGTAAGGTTGCGGACCTTATCTTGCCGTCGCAGAGGGAGCAGAGGATGAGACATCTCAGGGAGGCCTTGCAGAAAGGTCTGTGCAACGCGTTCCCAGAAACTGGGAGGTTACAAACTCCTGGTCCTGGACGACGAGTTGCTGAGGCTTCGGTCAGTAGCAGAAGGAGCGGTGGGGAAGGTGGACGTCTGACCGATGCGTTCAGACAATTTTTTAGTCCGCAGCCCCAAGGTATGATCGGTTCCAGCAACCATCGCCAGCGTCTGATATACATGGTGCAGGAATACCTAGGGGCAAGGTCAGACTTGGACACCTTTCCCACCGAAAATCCTCTGGCTTACTGGGTCCTGAGGATGGATCACTGGCCAGAGCTTGCACAGTATGCAATTGAGCTACTGGCCTGTCCTGCATCCAGCGTTCTTTCCGAACGCACATTCAGTGCTGCTGGAGGATTTGTCACCGATCATAGGGTGCGCCTGTCCACCGACTCGGTTGATCGACTGACCTTCATAAAAATGAATCAGTCTTGGATCACCACCAGCTACCAGACACCTGAAGCGGATATAACGGAATAATTTATAATGTCACATCCCTTCAAGACTGCCTATGCTGATGCTGAGTGACTGTCCTGTTATGTTCACTGACTATCCTCTTCCTCCTCCTCAATGATCCATGCCACCACACCAGTGCCTAAGGCACAATTTTTCAGCCCCTGTATAACAGGGGCGTGTAATTACAATTTTTTAAAAAGATGCTTCGCAACAGGTGTGACTGCTGTGCTCAGAGTACAGTATCTGTGAGGGGTTGCAGTGTTGTGGCACCAGCACCAGTGCCTAAGGCACAATTTTTCAGCCCCTGTATAACAGGGGCGTGTAATTACAATTTTTTAAAAAGATGCTTCGCAACAGGTGTGACTGCTGTGCTCCAAGTACAGTATCTGTGAGGGGTTGCAGTGTTGTGGCACCAGCACCAATGCCTAAGGCACAATTTTTCAGCCCCTGTTTAACAGGGGCGTGTAATTACAAATCTTGATCTAATAGTTCACAGCAGGGCCCATTCCTGCGCCCACCAAGAGTAACTATGAGGGCCTACAGTCTTGTGGCAACACCGTCCACCACCACCACCACCACCAAAGGCCCAATTTTTCTGCCCTGTTCAACAGGTGCATGCAATTACAAATCTTGATCTAATAACTCACAGCAGGGCCCATTCCTGCACCCACCAAGAGTAACTGTGAGGGCTTACAGTCTTGTGGCAACACCGTCCACCACCACCACCACCACCACCAAAGGCCCAATTTTTCTGCCCGGTTCAACAGGTGCATGCAAGTACAAATCTTGATCTATTAACTCACAGCAGGGCCCATTCCTGTGCCCACCAGTCTTGTGGCTACACCAACATCTAATAGGGCAAATTTCTGCAGAGTATATACGGCAGGCCCCTACTTTCAAACATCCAACTTACAAACGACTCCTACTTGCAAACGGCAAGAGAAAACAGGAAGTGAGAGGAAATCTACCCCTAGGAAGGAAAATTCTATCCTGTTAGATTTAATTTGGGAAAAAGGTATCTCCTCTCTACTGATGCTTTATCACCAATCCTTGTTTCAATTAAAACCCCACTTTTCCAAAAACATTTGTCATTGGGACGGAAAGTGAGGTGACATGTTCTGAACAGATGTGCAAAGACAGCAAATGTTACAGGGGTGATAACCCCTCCCTATGTTCTCCAAAAAGCTTAAAAATTGATTTTTTTGGGATGTAGCTACACTTCATAATGTACCTGTTCAGATTCTACTTAAGAACAAACCTACAGTCCATGTCTTGTTTGCACCACCTATATACTGCTGTTCAGAGTATATAGGGTTGTAGGTATAGGGTTTTATTTTGGGTGCGGGGTCCCCCTTAGTATCCATACAAGACCCAAAGGGGCTGGGGTGGGGGGGGGTGATGGGGTAGCCATGCCATTTTTCTCAAGGATTTTCAGCCATATGGCGGCCAGGACAAGACATGACATTAAAGCCGCAAGTGGTTTTAAATGGCTTCTTTTTTTCCTTTACAAATGTCATTTTGTGCAAGGACAGTTCTAAACACGGGAAACACATGCCACTTCACAGGCATACTTTAGACACCCCCCAGGTACCATATTTAAAGGAAAATTTCACTTTTTTTTTTTCACTTTATGCATCATTAAAATGACTGCTCCCGAAAAAACTTTAGTTTTTAAAATTTCTTTTTGCATTGATATATGTCCCCTGGGGCAGGACCCGGGTCCCCAAACCTGTTTTATAACATTAACATGCATATTGGCCGTTGTAATTAGCAATTTTGATTTCGAACGTTCGCGTCCATTATAACGAATAGGGTTCGAAAATTCGCGCGAACTTTCGGTCCGTTCGAAGGTTCTGGTGCGAACCGAACCCGGGGGTGTTCGGCTCATCCCTAATAATGAGCCTCAATAGTGGTGTCATTGACCCAGGCAGGTCAGAGTGACACTCACATGTTTCTAATATGAGCATCAGCAATCTTGATTTTGTGAATGGGCTTCTAAAAGCCAGATAGACACAATATAAATGTATCTAAAAGGAACTTATTGAAATACAAATATGGGAGCTGCCATATGGAATATAGTAAATGATGTGAGCAGGTAGCCTGGAAAATCCCCCCCCTCCCAAAATCCCAAAGTCTATTTTCCCTGTCTGCTGACATGGTTGGGGTTGAGCAACCCAATGCAGTAGAAAGGTTGAAGGCAACCTTTACTAGGAGAAACATGGAGGCTGCCATTGTTGACTGATCATTCTGCAAATGCTATACAGCAGGGGTATTGAATTACAATTCGCCGAGGTCCGGTCAGTAAAATTTTCTTATAGCAGAGGTCCGAATATCATTTTGGTTCCCTGTCATGCATTTTCGCATGCGCCAAAGGACATGTTGCTGCAGCACAATGTGGCTTGGTGCGGCGCAATTTTCTTTTTAAAAAAAAGGTCAAGGACTTCTTTCTCTCGGTTTTCATGTGGGTAGTGCAGCCCATTAAAATAGGCTGATCCACCCACGACGTGTGCACCTAATGCACATGCACAGATCTTAATCCATTCTTATATCAGCTTCCTTAGTCCCCAGTGCACATCACAGTCCCCTCCCCCTTCACATCAAGATCCCCTCTTGATGAGTGTCCTCAGCTCCCCCCTTTACATCATCCCCCTCCACTCCTTCCACAGTAGTGTCCTCACACTTCCTTAATATCAACCCCCATTAACAGTACTGTCCTCTGCCTCTATTAACATCATAAGCCCACATTACTCTCCTCAGTCCCCACTCCACACCCCTGTCCTCAGTCCCCCAAATCACAGTCCTCAGCCCCCCCCACATTACATTCCTCCCCTCTCCACTTTAATATGCTCAGCCCCCCCCACATTACAGTCCTCAGTCCCCTCACATTACAGTCCTCAGCTCCCCCACATTACAGTCCTCAGCTCCCCCACACTCCAGTCCTCAGCTCCCCCACATTACAGTCCTCAATCCCCCCACATTACAGTGCTCAGCTCCCCCACACTCCAGTCCTCAGCTCCCCCACACTCCAGCCCTCAGCTCCCCCACATTACAGTCCTCAGTCCCTTCACATTACAGTGCTCAGCTCCCCCACATTACAGTCCTCAGCCCCTTCACATTACAGTGCTCAGCTCCCCCACATTACAGTGCTCAGCTCCCCCACATTACAGTCCTCAGTCCCCCCACACTCCAGTCCTCAGTACCCCCCACACTACAGTCCTCAGCTCCCCCACACTCCAGTCCTCAGTCCCCCCACATTACAGTGCTCAGCTCCCCCACATTAAAGTCCTCAATCCCCCCACACTACAGTCCTCAGCTCCCCCCACATTACAGTCCTCAGCTCCCCCCACATTACAGTCCTCAGCTCCCCCCACATTACAGTCCTCAGTCCCCCCACATTACAGTCCTCAGTCCCCCCACATTACAGTCCTGAGCTCCCCCCACATTACAGTCCTCAGCTCCCCCCACATTACAGTCCTCAGCTCCCCCCACATTACAGTCCTCAGCTCCCCCCACATTACAGTCCTCAGCTCCCCCTCTTTGATGTCCTCAGCCCCTCCCCCCCCCCCCACATCACTGCAATCCTGAGGCTCGGCATCCTCCCCACACATTCAATTGTTAGCTCTAAACTTCACCCCCCTCACTGTCCTACCTTAACACAGGCAGATCGGAGGGAGGCACAGCGTGTCTGGATAGGGGCAGGAGAGGAGTTGCAGGGAGGGAGGCGGGACAGTTCTGGATGGAGGGCCGAGGTAACAAACAGGTGATTGGCTGCTAGGATGAAGGACAGTCCTAGCAGCCAATCGCCTGTTTGATAATCTCGGGCAGCTCCGCCCTCCACCCAGAATTGTTCCGCCTCCCACTGTCGGCTCTGTGAGGATTACAGAGCAACGGTAGGAGGAAGAAAAGGCTCCTACATGGCGGTACCGCGGCGGTCCGAATGGCAGAGTGCCGCGGGCCGCATGTGGCCCGCGGTCCGCCATTTAGTGATGCCCGCTATACAGTATGTCTGGCAGTCATGCTGACCCACTTGCTTTATTACTTTGCCCTAGAACAAATATACAGATCAGCACATTTGGCATACATGTTGTACAAACAATGTACTTATCTTATTACTTGTTACAAGCCAAAGCAACAGGATTACTTTAAAGGCTAAGTTCACTTTTTCCAGCTCCCCTATGTACCAATATAGCATTAATGTGCTTCGTTTGCAGAAAAAAAAGCTCTCCATTTATTCTACAAACCCTTACCTCGCTGTCCTGGTCTATGTTTAAAAACACTTCTTCATTACTTCTGCCTTACTTCCTGGACAAACTTAAGATCATGACACAGGAAGGAGTTGACCAGATGATCTCATTAGCACACACCCTGCACCATCTACCCTCCTACCTACCACCCACTGCCAGGTTCACATTTTTTAAATGAAATGCAATCAGTGATCACTGTTCTCACAAAATACACAGGCATCACATTTTTTTTTCTACCTTAACTTTCATCTTGCATAGATTGTTCATTAGGCAGAGTGTGTTAAGTGATCAGATAACAGCCTATGTGGATAGAGCTGTAGTATTGAAAACAAAATAAATGTGTCATGGGTACTGTAAAGCTCACCATACACTATACAATCAGTTTGTACCAGTGGCGGCTGGTGCTTACATTTTTTTTGGGGGGGGCGCAAATAAAATGAAAAATTCTGAAAAAAACCCCATCAATTGCAGCCTCACTGTGCCCATCAAATGCAGCCACTGTACCATCAAACGCTGCCACTGTACCAAACGCAGCCACAATACCATCAAACGCTGCCACTGTACCATCAAACGCAGCCACTGTGCCCTCAAACGCAGCCACTTTCCCCATCAAACGCAGCCACTGTGCCATCAAACGCAGCCACTGTGCCATCAAACGCAGCCACTGTGCCATCAAACGCAGCCACTGTACCATCAAACGCAGCCACTGTACCATCAAACGCAGCCACTGTGCCATCAAATTCAGCCACTGTGCCCATTAAACGCAGCCTCTGTGCCCATCAAACGCAGCCACTGTGCCCCAATAGGCAATGCATGAATCTATTTATTGGTGATAGAGAGGTGACAGGAGAGAGGGGGCAGGGCCCGTGCGCCCTTAAAGACGCACCGCCACTGGATTGTACAATCTCCTTTAGATCTACCAACGATTATGTAGTGCAAGGGCCTGTCTGGCTGCATATAGAGTGATTGGATAGGTGTGTCCTCCTATTATATAGTTTTGGAAAATCTAAAGGAAATTGTACAGAGATTGTACAATCAGATTGCATAGTGTGGCCATCTTTATACACCTAAAATGAATTAGTTGCACTTTCAGTGCCATTAATTGTTAACGACACACCAAAGACAGAAGTAAACACACATTTTGCCATGTGAAAATATGAGTGGCAAATGCTGCAAAACTGCAGCTTTTCAGGCTGCTTTTTCTCCCTTCACTACTCACTTACAGGTTAAAGAGGGACAATACTTGTAAGTGTTACCTAACTGCAGCAGAAATAATTAAGTTTTCTGCCCCACCAGGTCGGGTTTTCATCACAGACAAACTGGATAGTGGACTCTCTGTGTATATTTGGCGAGGGTGTGAGACCTAAAAGGGGCAGAAACGAAGAGTCTTATGCCTTGTACACACAATAGGAATTTCCAATGGAAAAAGTCAGACAGACTTTTTCCATCGGAAATTCCTACCGTGTGTGTGCCCCATCAGAGTAATTCCGATAAATTCCATCAGAGTTTAAATATAGAACATTTTCTTTTTTTCTCCGATGGAATTCCGATGTGCTTTTGGCCGGAGAATACTCAGACCGTGTGTACGGGGCATAAGTAAACGCCACCAAATCTTTTCCAGAGCTCCATGCAAGAAGTAATGGACTTTCCTTGTGGGTGTACCAGGTTGTGACCCTTGTGCACATCTGTGCAGATGGCTGATAAGCTGGGTTAGAAACAGAGTATGGTACAAAGATGACAAACAATTTCATGAATGGGGACAGGACAAAGGTTTTGGTGCGTAACAAAAAGCATAGTGAAAATATAATGAAAGTATGTGTAGTGTAGAATATTGTAATCTTTAAATAAAAACAAAAAGTATTGCGCTTACAAATACAGATTTGGTAACAAGAGAAATGGGAATACAGGAGTGCAAAACTAACAAGGAATAGGGATGAGCTTCGAGTTCGAGTCGAACTCATGTTCAAATCGAACATTGCATGTTCGCCCGTTTGCCGAACAACGAACAATTTGGGGAGTTCGCGGCAAATTCGAAAAGTCAATGGGAGAAATCTAAAGTGCTAATTATAAAGGCTTATATGCAAGTTATTGTCCTAAAAAGTGTTTGGGGACCTGGGTCCTGCCCCAGGGGACATGTATCAATGCAAAAAAAAGTTTTAAAAACTGCAGTTTTTTTAGGATCAGTGATTTTAATAATGCTTAAAATGAAACAATAAAAGTGAAATATTCCTTTAAATTTCGTACCTAGGGGGTGTGTATGATATGCATGTAAAGTGGCGCATGTTTCCCGTGCTTAGAACTGTCCCTGCACAAAGTGTCATTTTTGAAGGAAAAAAAGTCATTTAAAACTCACTCGCGGCTATAATGAATTGTCGGCTTTTATCAATACATAGAAAAGTCATTGATAAAAAAAAAGCGTGGGGGTTCCCCCAAATTCAATTACCAGGCCCTTTAGGTCTGGAATAGATATTAAGGGGAACCCCGTCACAAATTTTTAAAAAAATGGCGTGGGGTTCCCCCTAAATATCCATACCAGGCCCTTGAGATCTGGCATGGATTTTAAGGGGAACTCCACCCCAAATTAAAAAAAAAATGGCGTGGAGTCCCCCCAAAAATCCATACCAGACCCTTATCCGAGCACACAACCTGGCCGGCCGCAGGGGAAGAGGGGGGGACGAGAGAGCTGCCCCCCCTCCCTCCTGAACCGTACCAGGCCACATGCCCTCAACATGGGGAGGATGTCCCCATGTTGATGGGGACAAGGGCCTCATCCCCACAACCCTTGCCCGGTGGTTGTGGCGGTCTGCGGGCGGGGGGCTTATCGGAATCTGGAAGACCCCTTTAACAAAGGGGACCCCCAGATCCCGGCCCCCCCTATGTGAATTGGTAAGGGGTACATTGTACCCCTACCATTTCACAAAGAAAGTGTCAAAAAATGTAAATAAAAACACACACACCTTGGAAAAGTCCTTTATTAAAAAAATAAAATAAATAAAAATAAAAAAAACATTCCAGCGATGAAATCCAGTGTCCCGCGGCGATCCCGATGTCCAGCGCTGTCCGTCATTGGTTGTGCCTGTGCGGACCTGATGGGGAACTTCCTCCGCTGTGTTTTAAATGTATAGACCCGCCCCTTCTAAAGCTCCCCATCAGGTCCGCTCAGCGGACCAGATGCGGAACGAGAGAAGGGGCAGGTCTATTCATGTATTACACAGCGAACGAAGTTTCCCATCAGGTCCGCCCCCTCGGTATGTCAGACCCCGCCTACGTCATTGTCCTGAGCGGGAAACTTCCTTCACTGTGTAAATTTAAATTACACAGTGAAGGAAGTTCCCCGCTCAGGCCAATGACATAGGCTGGGTCGGACATACCGAGGGGGGCGGACCTGATGGGGAACTTCGTTCGCTGTGTAATACATGTATAGACCCGCCCCTTCTCATGTTCCGCATCTGGTCCGCTGAGCGGACCTGATGGGGAACTTTAGAAGGGGCGGGTCTATACATTTAAAACACAGCGGAGGAAGTTCCCCATCAGGTCCGCACAGGCACAACCAATGACGGACAGCGATGGACATCGGGATCGCCGCGGGACACTGGATTTCATCGCTGGAATGTTTTTTTTTTTTTTTTTAATAAAGGACTTTTTTAAGGTGTTTGTGTGTTTTTATTTACATTTTTTGACACTTTCTTCATGAAATGGTAGGGGTACAATGTACCCCTTACCAATTCACATAGGGGGGCCGGGATCTGGGGGTCCCCTTTGTTAAGGGGGTCTTCCAGATTCCGATAAGCCCCCCGCCCGCAGACCCCCACAACCACCGGGCAAGGGTTGTGGGGATGAGGCCCTTGTCCCCATCAACATGGGGACATCCTCCCCATGTTGAGGGCATGTGGCCTGGTACGGTTCAGGAGGGAGGGGGGGCGCTCTCTCATCCCCCCTCTTCCCCTGCGGCCGGCCAGGTTGCGTGCTCGGATAAGGGTCTGGTATGGATTTTTGGGGGGACTCCACGCCATTTTTTTTTAAATTTGGGGTGGAGTTCCCCTTAAAATCCATGCCAGATCTCAAGGGCCTGGTATGGATATTTAGGGGGAACCCCACGCCATTTTTTTTTTAAATTTGCGGCAGGGCTCCCCTTAATATCCATTCCAGACCTAAAGGGCCTGGTAATTGAATTTGGGGGAACCCCCACGCTTTATTTTTTTTATTTTTTATCAATGACTTTTCTATGTATTGATAAAAGCCGACAATTCATTAATAGCCGCGAGTGAGTTTTAAATGACTTTTTTTCCTTCAAAAATGACACTTTGTGCAGAGACATTTCTAAGCACGGGAAACATGCGCAACTTTACATGCATATCATACACACCCCCCAGGTACGAAATTTAAAGGAATATTTCACTTTTATTTTTTCATTTTAAGCATTATTAAAATCACCGCTCCCGTAAAAACGTCTATTTTTTAAACCTTTTTTTGCATTGATACATGTCCCCTGGGGCAGGACCCAAGTCCCCAAACACTTTTTTAGGACAATAAGTTGCATATTAGCCTTTATAATTAGCACTTTAGATTTTGAACGTTCGAGTCCATTGTATTTAATAGGGTTCTAAAGTTCACACGAACATTTTGTCTGTTCGCAGGTTCTGGTGCGAACCGAACAGGGGGGTGTTCGGCTCATCCATGACAAGTAATATAAGATTGGGTTAGGAAAATAACCTACTGAGCATAGTTAAATGATTAGACATGTGCTCTGCCGAAAAATTTGTTTAGTTTAGTTTTCGTTTCATTGTTTTGTTTTTTTTTTCATTTATCGGATCATTCGTTATGATTGGCATTTGTTACTTCGGATCATTCGTAACTTTGGATGCATTCAAATTATTATTTTGATGCAGCATTCATTACTTTGGATAATTTGTAAATTCAGATGCATTCGTATTCATTCCGTTCCATTATTTTAGATGCAGAATTTGTTACTTCGGATATATGGTAACTTTGGATGCATTTGTATTCATTCTGTTTTATTCGTTTAGATGCAGCATTCATTACTTCGGATAATTTTTAACTTCGGATGCATTTGTATTTGTTCTGTTTTATTGGTTTAAATGCGGCATTCATTACTTTGGATAATTTTTAACTTCGGGTGCATTCGTATTCGTTCCGTTCATTTAGATGTGGCATTCGTTACTTTGGATAATTCGTAACTTCAGATGCATTCATATTCATTCTGTTCCATTCATTAAGATGCGTTTATCGGATCATTCGTTACTTCGGATCATTCGTAACTTCGGATGCATTCGTATTCATTACGTTTTATTTAGATGTGGCATTCGTTACTTCGAATAATTCGTAACTTCAGATCCATTCATATTCATTCTGTTCCATTTATTAAAGTGGTAGTAAACGCTCTACTACCACTTTTACCTACAGGTAAGCCTATAATAAGGCTTACCTGTAGGTAAAAAGAATATCTCCTAAACCTGTACGGTTTAGGAGATATTACCCTCGCAATGAGCCGCTGACTGCAGCGGCGCATGCGCCGCTGCTGGACCTTGCCGGAAAGAAGTCTCCCGCGCGCATGCACGGGAGTGACGACATCGCCGCTCCAGCCACTCACAGCGCTGGAGCGGCGATACCCGGAAGACACGCCGAGGCAAAATTACATCTCCCTCGGCGTGGACCAGGTAAGTTACTGACACCTCGTTCTAAGGTAAGTATTTTATAATGAGCTAGTATGCGGTGCATACTAGCTCATTATGCCTTTTGCCTTTCAGGTGTGTAAAAAAAAAAAAAAACAGCAGCAGGTTTACTACCACTTTAAGATGCGGAATTCGTTACTTCTGACATTTGGCAACTTCGGATGCATTCGTTTTCGTTCCGTTCCATTTTTTTGATGCAGCATTTGTTACTTTGGATAATTCGTAACTTCGGATGCATTCATATTTGTTCCGTTCCATTCATTTAAATGTGGCATTCGCTACGTTGGATAATTCGTAACTTCAGATGCATTCGTATTTGTTCCGTTCCATTCGTTTAGATGTGGCATTCGTTACTTTGGATAATTCATAACTTTAGATGCATCCGTATTCGTTCCGTTCCATTCGTTTAGATGTGGCAATTGTTACTTCGAATAATTCGTAACTTCGGATGCATTCGTATTTGTTCCGTTCCATTCGTTTAGATGTGGCATTCGTTACTTTGGATAATTCGTAACTTCTGATGCATTTGTCACGTACCTGGCGGTAGAGCCTGATATGCAGAGGACGGCCTCTCTTACACCTCTGACTCGAGACCCCTGATAGAGCAGACAGGAGGCGCGGGAGTGCAAAGTCGCACGAGTGCCTGGCAGGATCGCTGACGATGGAGCCGGACTGGGGTCCCAGGAGAGACTGCAGAGGAATACCGGTACAGCAGAAGACCAGGAGCCGCGGTCAGCGGAAGGCAGGTACAGGCTAGGTACAGAAACACCACAAGCAGAGGAGCAGGTGCAACAGCATGTGGGATGGGAGCTCAGCAGGGCTCCGAAGGGCTGAAGGAATAGCAGGTGCAGGCTGGCCGGGTCACACACTGGCGGACGAGTCCGGAACAGGAGCATAGGCTGGAGCGGAGTCAGGATACAGGCTGGTTTAGTATCAGGCTGGCAGCAGGGTAGCAGAAGGAGCAGGCAAATGCGGAGTCAACAAGCCGGGTCAGGTGCGGGCAGAAAGCAGGAGCGTCAAGGACAAGCCGGGTCAGATATCAGGAACAGGTATCAGATACTGAAACGCAGGGTACACAGAACGCTGTAGAACAGACAGCACTGAGTCTGGGTGCTGATCCAGTTTAAATAGCCTGCTTGGCGCCAAGGCCTGTCACCAAATGCACGCTCACCGGCGCACGCATGCACGCCAACGGCGTTCTAGATATAGCTGAAGTTCCAGGCCGTCTTCCACGGCCACCATCTTGAATGCTGGCATGCCCTTCCTGACATTGCCCCCTCCTAATGGGCAGCACCCGGATGCCCAATCTGGCCACTTTGTCAGGGTGAGCGTTCTTGAAGGTTTGGATGAGCTCTTGGGCATGGATATTACCTTCCGGTTCCCACGAGTTGTCCTCCAGTCCGTACCCTCTCCACTTAATTAGGTACTGAACCTGATTCCTCCTCTTCCTGCAATCTAACACCGCCTCCACCTCGAACTCCTTTTCACCGTCTACCACCACGGGTTCAGGTGGGTCGGCATCTCGACCAGGAAAAGGATCAGGGATAGCGGGTTTTAGCAGGGTTACATGGAACACGGGATGGATCCTAAAAGAGTCAGGTAGTTCCAGCTCGTATGCAACATTGTGGATTCGTTTTTACACAGGGAATGGCCCTACGAACTTAGGTCCAAGTTTCTTCGAGGGGCAAGCAAGTTTTAGATTTGTTGTAGCCAACCAAAGTTGGTCAGCTGGGTTTAAGATCAATTCCCCCTTCTCTTCTTGTCAAAGACTTCTTTGTTGTAGGCTTGGGTCTTGGCCATTGTTTCCTGTAACAGTTTATTGTTGGTATTAAAGAAGTCCATTGTTTCAAGAACAGCAGGTACAGAGCACTCTGGAATTGCGTTGAAAAGAAATGAAGGATGAAAACCGTAATTGACGAAGAAAGGCGATTATTTGGTGGCTGAATGGATGGAATTATTGTAAGAGAATTCAGCCAGAGGGAGTAAGGGGACCCAATCGTCTTGAGAAAATGAAGAAAAACAGCGGAGATATTGTTCGAGTGTTTGATTTTTCCTTTCTGTTTGTCCATTGGTTTGCGGGTGATAGGCTGATGAGAATGAAAGTTAAATTCCAAGAGACTCGCACAAAGACCTCCAGAACCTGGAGGTGAACTGGACCCCTCTGTCAGAAACTATGTTTGCCGGTGTTCCATGAAGCCTTATAACCTCTCTGATGAAGATTTGTGCGGTCTCTTGTGCAGAGGGAGTGCCCTTCATGGGGAGGAAATGGGCAATCTTGGATAATCGGTCGACGATCACGAAAATAGTACTGTAGCCCTCAGATGGGGGCAGCTCCACGATAAAGTCTATCAAAATCATCTGCCAAGGTCTATTCGGGACCGGTAGCGGCTTTAACAGACCCCAAGCCCTGGATTTGCAGTTCTTAGTGTGGATACAGGTGGTGCAGGATTCTACATACTTTCTGCAGTCCTTCTCCATCTCAGGCCACCAAAATGTTCATTGCATTAATTCGGAAGTTTTGTTGACGCCAAAATGCCCTGCAAGCATATGGTCATAGCACAGGCCCAAGGTGGAGAATCGTAAACCCTCCGGTACAAAGACTTTGTCTCCGTACCAAAGTAGCCTGTCTCTTGCTAGTAAGGTGGTCCCGGGTGGCGAGGGGCTTCCTACAGAGGCTTGTTTAATCTGGGCCATTAAGTCCCCTTGTAGTAGGAAGAAGTTCCCGGAAGACAGAATGGTATCTGGAGGGGAGATTTCCTGTGATTTTCTGAACATACGTGATAAAGCATCGGGTTTTGTATTTTTAGATCCAGGCCTGTATGTTAAATGGAAAATAAATCTAGAAAAGAAAAGTGCCCACCTGGTCTGCCGGGGTTTCAACCTTTTCGCTGTCCTCAGATATTCTAGATTTTTGTGGTCTGTATAGATCAGGATTGGGTGTGCAGCCCCTTCTAGTAAGTATCTCCACTCTTCCAGTGCAGCTTTGATTGCTAGGAGTTCACGATCCCGACTTCATAATTATTTTCCGCATCAGATAGCTTGCGGGAAAAGAAGGCAACTGGGTGCAACAGAGCCTTGGATCCCTGCCTCTGAGAATGTATAGCTCCAACTGCTGTTTCAGATGCGTCCACCTCTAAAACGTATGGCAGGGACGAATCGGGATGCTTCAGGACAGATGCGGAGGTGAACAGCTTTTTCAGCGTCTCAAAGGCGGCCTGGTCCACCCTGTAAGTCCTTAACAGCCCGTGTCAGGCCTGCCAGATGTTGGCAAAGTTCCTCCATGGGAGAGGGTCCTCGCACAGGCTCAGACATGGCTGTCTGCTACTGTCACGTACCTGGCGGTAGAGCCTGATATGCAGAGGACGGCCTCTCTTACACCTCTGACTCGAGGCCCCTGATAGAGCAGACAGGAGGTGCGGGAGTGCAGAGTCGCACGAGTGCCTGGCAGGATCGCTGACGATGGAGCTGGACTGGGGTCCCAGGAGAGACTGCAGAGGAATACCGGTACAGCAGAAGACCAGGAGCCGCGGTCAGCGGAAGGAAGGTACAGGCTAGGTATAGGAACACCACAGGCAGAGGAGCAGGTGCGACAGCGGGTGGGATGGGAGCTCAGCAGGGCTCCGAAGGGCTGAAGGAATAGCAGGTGCAGGCTGGCCGGGTCACACACTGGCGGACGAGTCCGGAACAGGAGCATAGGCTAGAGCGGAGTCAGGATACAGGCCGGTTTAGTATCAGGCTGGCAGCAGGGTAGCAGAAGGAGCAGGCAGATGCGGAGTCAACAAGCCGGGTCAGGTGCGGGCAGAAAGCAGGAGCATCAAGGACAAGCCGGGTCAGATATCAGGAACAGGTATCAGATACTGGAACGCAGGGTACACAGAACGCTGTAGAACAGACAGCACTGAGTCTGGGTGCTGACCCAGTTTAAATAGCCTGCTTGGCGCCAAGGCCTGTCACCAAATGCACGCGCGCACCAGCGCGCGCATGCGCGCTAACAGCGTTCTAGAAATAGCTGAAGTTCCAGGCCGTCTTCCACGGCCACCATCTTGAATGCTGGCATGCCCTTCCTGACAGCATTCCTATTCGTTACTTTCACTAACAGTTACTTTAGACAAGTTGGAAAGGAAATTCCAAAAACAATGCAAATCTAATTTATCCTAAATTAGCTGCTATGGCGCAGAGACCTGAATAGAAGAATTACTGAGTTCAGCTATTTTACCTATAATTTAATAGTTTATAATAATAAATAATAATAAAAACTATAATACTACACCCTGTTCTAAATTATTATGCCAATGATATTTTTCTCATTTACCTAAATAATTGCTGTAAACAACAGTCAGCATAATTCTCATGTTATCAACTATTAAGAGTACAATTCAAATTTTATTGAACAAACCTTCTAATGATGACAGTTTTTTTTTTTCAAAATAAAAAACTTACAATGCAGTGTTCCAAATTATTACGCACAGTAAGTTTCAAAACACTTTATAGGTTGTAAAGAACTGAAAATTGTCATTCGTTGTGTTTGCAGCATATTTACTGAAATCAAAAGGTATTTCAATCAAACTTTGAACAACATTTTAACTTTTTAAACATTTTAACAGGTCACGTTACATTTTAACATAGGACCCCTTATTTGATAGCAGCTTCACAAGTCTTGCATCTTGAGCTTGTGAGTTTTTGGACAGTTTCTGCTTGAATTTGTTTGCAAGATGTCAGAATAGCCTCCCAGAGCTGCTGTTTAGATGGAAACTGCCTCCCACCCTCATAGATCTTTTGCTTGAAAGGTTCTCAATAGGATTGAGGTCAGGGGAGGATGGAGGATGGAGGCCACAACATGACTTTCTCTACTTTTATCCCCATAGAAGCCATTGATGCAGAGGTATACTTTGCAGCATAAGATGGTGCATTGTCATGCATGAAGATGATTTATTAAACGGAAAGCATAGTTCTTCCTTCTGTACCAGGGAAGTATGTGGTCAGTCAGGAACTCCACATACTTTGCAGAGGTCATCTTTACACCTTTGGGGACCCTAAAGGGGACGGACCAGCTCTCTTCCCATGATTCCGGCCCAAAACATGACTCCACCACCGCCTTGCTGACGTCACAGCCTTGTTGGTACAGGGTGGCCATCCACCAACCATTCACTACTCCATCCATCTGGACCATCCAGGGTTGCACAGCACTCATCAGAGAACAGGACTGTTTGAAAATTAGTCTTCATGTATTTTTCTGCCCAATGCAGCTGCTTGTTAGCATTGGCTAGTGGTGGCCGAATGGAAGGTTTATGCACAGTTGCAAGACTCTGTAGGACTCTACACCTTGATGTCTGTGGGACTCCAGAGGCACCAGCAGCTTCAAATATCTGTTTGCTGTTATGTAATGGTGTTTCAGCAGCTGCTCTCTTGATCCGATGCATGGATCTGGCAGAAAGCTTCCTCAATGTGCCTTTATCTGCACGAAACCCGATTGTGCTCTGAATCAGCCACAAATCTCTTAATAGTGCGATGATCATGCTTAAGTTATTCGTGAAATATCTAATGTTTTCATACCTCGTCCAAGGCATTGAACTATTTCACTCTTTTCGGCAGCAGAGGGATCCTTTTTCTTCCCCATATTGCTCTTGAAAAGGGTGCTCTGCTTAATAATGTGGAACACCCTCCTTTAGTAGTTTTTCCTTTAATTGGGCTCACCTGGCAATCTAATTATCACAGTGTCCGAGATTGTTTTCAGTGATCAAAAGAGCCCCGAGACACAATGCCATCCATGAGTTAAACTGAAAAACAAAATATTTAATCTTTGTGACACTGAAATAGAATTTGCATTATAATTTGGAACAGGGTGTAGTTAATATTTTTTATTTATTTAAATTAGATTTTATTTTTATTTTTTAAATATACCACAACAACATATACACAAACATAACATTGAAATCAAAAACACAAAGAAACATACACAAAGCAAAAAAAAAGAGGAGGGGGCAATTTTAACCTAGCCCTTTTCCCACTCCTTCCACTGTCAAGTCAATACACAATCCTTTTAGCCTATAAATAAAAACTGTTTTTCTTTTTCCATACATCTATATTCTGGCAAAGGTAACTCCTAACTCAGTCCCGTATCCATATGGTCAAGTCACGGCTTCCAAATAGTATTAAACCTCTTAGATAAATTCCTCATAAAGAAAACAGAGTTCCATACAGACAAATGGAATTTCCAATAGAATTTTTTTTTGTCGGGAAAAAAAAAGAGAACATGTTCTCTTTCTAACTCTGTCGGAATTTCTGACGGAAAAAGTCTGATGGGGCACACACACGGTCGGAATATCCCATGAAAAAATTTAGTTGGCATTATACGTAGCAGATATTAGACCTTTAGTAGCAGTTGCCTGAACCACTCTTTTCAAAACTGGGACCGGGGGAAACAGAACAGAAGAAGAAGAAAACTTGGCATATAAGCCACGTCGCAGGTGCAAAAATTGGTAGAACGATCTAGGTTTCAAAGAAAATTCCCTTACCAAGTGATCAAAAGATTTAAGTACGCCCCTCTCATAAAGTTGAGAGAGGGTAAGAATACTCACTCGTTCCCATCGCTAATAATTTAATTATAATAGAAAATATAAAAAACGAAATCATCCAAATGTAATCAAACTCGTAGGTCAAATCATTTTTTTGTTCTTTCGAATTTTCATTCTTTCTGACAATTTGTTTTCGTATCCATTCAAAGTCTTTCGTTCATTCAGATGCTTCCGAATTAACGAATATGACAAATTTTGTCTGAAACTAATTTGTAACGGAAAAAAATTGCACATGTCTAAGGATGATTGACAGGCTGAGCAGGTACTGACTGTGTAGGCGCTACAGTATACCCCCCAGTTCTGAAATCTAATAACACATTCACCTTCCAGAACAAAGCAAGCAATATCAAGGTGGGAGAGGTTACATGGTAGTAGAATCATAAGTAGAAAATCAGCTTTGCTGCATATCTGTGACAGCTGTGCTACAGTATGTGACAGAAGTGTGTAAATCTCAGAACTTGATGGACAGAAATAATTATCATTAATGTTTTTTTTTTTATATCTGTGTATTTATCTTTTCAGCTTTAATAATACATTAATCAAAGCATGCAACATGGTTGAGCTTACAGAACCTCAGTCTAATATGTGATTTTTTTTCCACAGTAACTACACTTATGAACACAAACAAAAATTTTTTTATTTGGAATATTTTTGTGCCAAAAATCCCTTAGGGACAACAGTTAATGTGAACTTTGTCATCAGCTTGCCATTACATCAATGCAATTCAGTACACCAGTCAACACTTATATATGTCATTAATTCAAAATAGACACATGCTGGGAAATTATTTTAACCTACAGCATAGAAAATAAGAGTTAAGCCCCGTACACACGGTCGGACTTTTGGCCAACAAACTTCATTTTGAGCAAGTTGGACCAACAATCCGACCGTGTGTACGCTCCATCGGACAAACTTTTTTTGCTTTTTTCTTGTTTTCATCAGACAAAAGTTGGGTCTGCAAACAGACAAACAGCAAATACATTTTATGCTAGTAATAAAAGGTATAGAGTTATAAACTTCTCCAGATTTCCTCAAAAAACAATGAGAAATGTAAGATCAACAAGATCCCACTCTCTAGTGTAATGATTATATTGATTTTATAATATAGCTTGCAAATATAAGGATTCTTTATTTGAGGTATCTGTAAACATCCTATAGTCTGCTCTGTAAATTGGAACTGAGGAAAATTGAGCCACTAGCAGTATATACCTTTCTGTAGGAGGTCCGTCCAACCAAAAGTGATCATTTAGTTTTAAGTAGAGGTTGACCAGTTAAATCACCAACAGCTTCATTGATAAGTTCTCTGCATTTGATGCCAGTCTGACAGTTACAAGCAAAAGTGATCCCTTCTGCTGGATATCTTTCCTTGACTGTTACCAAGTGATACCCCATTGTGGGTGCAAGGAAGTGTAGGACTATTCAGTTGTAAGAGCTTTATTCTAATTGAAATCAGTGTAGTGCAACACCTAAACCGGCATCACTAAATAGCGGACCGCGATCTGGATCTGGACCGAGTTGCTGTCCTATCCGAACCGCTGCAGTCCCGCCATTTAGGAGCCAGATTTTCCCCCAAGCTTTGGCCACTGTCATTCTCAGCAGAGTGAAGAGAGGCAGGCTATACAGTTCTGAATGGCGGGCAGGAGAGGGAGCTGCAGTAGTTAACTTTTCAAGTTAACCAGCACGTGATAGGACCAGGGCTTTTTTTTAAACGGGAACAAGGGGGTATGCAGTTTGGGCACCTCCAGCACTGAATATACAGTATGTAATGGCAAAAGGGGGGTTGGGTTGTGCTTTAGAGTCTTTTTATGAAGACTTCATGAAATCTATTTTTGAATGGCGAAGGTCTTTTAATGGGGGGCTTATGTTGCTGGTGGGGTTAGTTGTTGCTGAAAGGGATCTACTGTTGAGGGAGGGGTCTATTGTTGCTGGCTGTTGGGGGAAAATTGTTGCTGGAGGGCATCTATTTTTGCGTGGTAGTCTATTGTTGCTGGGCAGGTCTATTGTTGCTGGTGGGGGAACTATTTTTGTTGGTTGGGCTTATGCTGCTGAGAGGTCAATTGTTGCTGGAAGGGATCTACTGTTGAGCGAATGGTCTATTGTTGCTGGCTGTTGGAGAGTCTATTGATGCTGGGCTGATGCTGGGAAATCTGTTGTTGCTAATGGGGTATTGTGTTTTCGGGGTCCATTGTTGCTGGGGGAATCTTTTGTTGCTGGGAAGGGTCTATTGTTGCTGGGACGTGTATATTGCTGCTGTACTGCTTTTCTTGTTATTATTTACAAATTCCATACATTATTTACAAATTCCATACAAATTACCTATCACCACAAAATATACTTGGTTCTGTAGTCTCTAAAAGGGGTGGTACTGAGAGGTGGGTAGGGGGTGGAACCAAAGGATGTTGCTCAGAGGTGGGTAGGGGGTGGAGACAAGAAGCGACTCAGAAGGGGGAGTTCCTGCACCTATTCTCTGAGAAAAAAGCCCTGGATAGGACCCATCAGCTTGCTAAGAAAAAAAGTTAACTCCAGCCATTCCCGCTCCCGCCCCAGCCTGCTGTTCAGAACAGTATAGCCTGCCACTCTTCACTCTGCTGAGAATGGCAGTGACTGAAACTTGGGGGAAAAATAGGCTCCTGCTTGCAGCTCCCACTCTCCTCTGTGTGTGTGTAGAAGAGCAAATGGGCAGAGGAGATCTCTGTGATGGATGTAATGGGGGGTGGGAGCTGAACTGTGAGGGAGAACACCACTGTGGGGGCAGTCATGTGAAGGGGTGCTGAGCTGTGAGTGGGGGCATAGGACACTGCTGTTGTTGGGGGTTAATATGAATGGGGGAATGAGGACATCACTGTATGGGGTTAACCTGAATGGGGGAAAGAAAACATCAATGTGTGAGCAGTAATGTGAATGGAGGGGACACCATTGTAGGGGGGTAATGTGAAGGGGGGACAGAGAGGACACCGCTGGGGGGGTGTTAATGTGTATGGGAGGACAGAGGACATTGCTGTGGGGAGGGTGACATAAAGAGGGTTGAGAAAACTGCTTTGAATGGAGGGGGTGACATGAAGGGGGGCTGAGGACACTGCTATGTATGAGCGGGTACATCAATGAGGGGACAGAGGACACCGCTGTAGGGGGGTAATGTGAAGGGGAAGAGGACAACTCTGTGGGGGGTTAATGTGAAGGGGGGCAGAGAGGACACCGCTGGGGGGGTGTTAATGTGTATGGGAGGACAGAGGACATTGCTGTGGGGAGGGTGACATAAAGGGAGTTGAGAACTCTGCTTTGAATGGAGGGGTGACATGAAGGGGGGCTGATGACAGTGCTATGTATGGGCAGGTGACATCAATGAGGGATCAGAGGACACCGCTGTGGGCTGAGGATACTGTTGTGAAGGGGAAACTGTAATGTGAATTGGGAATTGTGATATGCCGGAGGGGGACAGAGGATCTGATGAAAGAATGTGATTGTGATTTAAGAGGAGGGAGTTGTGATGTGAAGGATCTGAGTTATCACACAGACATGCGATTCGGAAATCGGTTGAAGGAAATTTTATTGATCAGACCTCCATGAATTTTATTCAGTACCACAAAATAAAAATTTTGGTATTGTTAGCACTGTATGTTAATTGTGCTGATTGCGAATATTATATTAGTTGTAAGAGCTTGACATTTAAACTCTCAAGAGATAAGAAGTCACATAATACTTCAACTCACTAGGAACCAACCAAGGTCTAAATATTCAGATGATTGTCGTTTTAACTAGTATTAATAAGCATTTTAATATTGTAAAAATAAATAAAAATGAAAGCCCACATTTGCAAAGATGAAGCATGCAAAAAAGGAAATGGATTTTGGGGAAATGCACATTATATGACAACCATAACAGGTAGTTCTCTGTGGATGGAGGCTGGTAAGCTGGTAAATGTTCTGAATTGACAAAGGCCATTCAGTGAGAAATGGCCCTAGAGAACTTCCTTGGCAAGTGGTATAATTTTAGTTTTTGATATGTCTATATGCATACATTTCACAAGAACCCTGCAAATAGTCTACCAAAAACAACAATAAAGTTTGTGTTATTATAGTCCAATAATGCACAACAACTTGCAAAAAGGAATGATATATGTAATCTCTCAATGAATTAACATATATGTTGAATGCAGCACAGAATCAGCTTCCAAAAATTTAATCGGTCACTGATTAAAGATAATGCCGCGTACACACGGCCGTTTTTCTCGTCGAGAAAAACGACATTTTTCCCATTCGACGAGAAAAACGATCGTCTGTGGGCTTTCTGTCGTTTTTTTCGACGAGAAAAACGGCATTAAAAACGATGAGAAAAATTAGAACGTGTTCTAATTTTTCTCGTCGTTTTTTTCGACATGTTTTCCGTGGCAGTGTTTCCCATAGGGAAACACTGCCGTGGAGCCCACAGATGGTCGTTTTTCTCGACAAGAGAAAAAACGACGTGAAAAACGACCGTGTGTGGGGAACAAGCTGTTCCCCCGTTTTAAATGACATTATTCACGGCGGTTTTTAACCGCCGTGAATAATGATCATGTGTACGCGGCATTAGGCTTGTAACTCACCAAAGGCCGGCACCTTCCAGTGTGTGTGGAGGTGATTGGGCAAACTTACAGCAGAAAATGTATTTAACAATGGATCAGGTTTGGGTATTACCAGTTCTGACCACCTTCTCACAACAGATAGCATGAAACCCTTTCACAACTTGTGAGAATCAACTATGCATGAAAGTCTACAACATGCACCATACATTGCCATATATTCCTATCTGCAAGAATCAGTGTGAAACACTTTTCAATCTAAAACCAAAAAGCATTATGAAATACTAATTTACTCTGATGAACCCTTTAAAAGCCATTAAACAATCCTTAGTGAAAGCATGGTTGTTCAATACACACGCATACATTGGCTGAGGTAAAAAACTGAACAAAAACTAAACTCAACTGGACATTCTCAAAAGAAAAACTGTCAGAAAAGCTCACAGATCAAAATCAATGAGACTTGGAAACCATGGGTCATTAATTTTCCACCTGGAAATTTCTACCACCATTTGATCTATGAACCCCTTAATGTTAGTGAACAAAGTAAATAACATTGCAATGTTTCGTACCAAAATCATAATTTAATGTAATTTTGTATGATGCAAATGTGAGTACCCTCCCATTTTTGTAAATATTTTATTATATCTTTTCATGTGACAACACTGAAGAAATGACTCTTTGCAACAATGTAAAGTAGTGAGTGTACAGCTTGTACAACAGTGTAAATAAAAATAACTCAACAGACATAGCCATTATTTCTAAACTGCTGGCAACAAAAGTGAGTACACCCCTAAGTGAAAATGTCCAAGTTGGACCCAATTAGCCATTTTCCCTCCCCAGTGTCATGTGACTCGTTAGTGTTACAAGGTCTCAGGTGCGAATGGGGAGCAGGTGTGTTAAATTTGGTGTTATCGCTCTCAATCTCTCATACTAGTCACTGGAAGTTCAACATGGCACTTCATGGCAAAGAACTCTCTGAGTATCTGAAAAAAAGAATTGTTGCTCTACATAAAGATGGCCTAGGCTATAAGAAGATTGTGGGAGACCCTGAAACTGAGATGCAGCATGGTGGCCAAGACCATACAGTGGTTTAACAGGACAGGTTCCACTCACAACAGGCCACGCCATGGTCGACCAAAGAGGTTGAGTGAACGTGTTCAGCGTCATATCCAGAGGTCATCTTCGGGAAATAGACATATGAGAGCTTTCAGCATTGCTACAGAGGTTGAAGGGGTGGGGTGCTCAGGCCATACGCCACACACTGCTCCAAATTGGTCTGCATGACTGTCCTCTTCTAAAGATGATGCACAAGAAAGCCCGCAAGCAGTTTGCTGACGACAAGCAGACTAAGGGCATGAATTACTGGAACCATTCATTTCCTGTGTTTTTTTTCAATTCATATAATACATTTTTATTGGGAATTATACAAGAAAAGAAAAACAAAACAGACATAGAAAAATACCACCAAAGAGACGTTTACATGGCACAAATAAGTAATATATCTACAGTATATGCCTTAAATCCGTGTTTCACAACTCCAGTCCTCAAGGCGCCCCAACAGGTCATGTTTTCAGGATTTCTCTCAGATGAAACAGCTGTGGTAATTACTAAGGCAGTGAAACTGATCAAATCCCCTGTGCAAAATAATGGAAAGCCTGAAAACATGACCTGTTGGGGCACCTTGAGGACTGGAGTTAAGAAACACTGCCCTAAATCACATCCTCTTATCTCATGATGACTAAACAACATAAACCAAAGCCATGACATGTTTATAAAATAATTACCTTTGAGTCCACTTTCTCCCACCCTCAAAAAAACTTATGATGCAAAAAAAGAAAAAAGAAAGGAAAAGAGAAAAAAACATTGAAAGTCAGGATGGCGTCCTCTCTGGATGTGTCTGCCAAATAAAGCACTCAAGACGGCTTGAAGAATCTATTGTCCCATGTTGTCTCATTTTGTCTATCCCAAAGAGACGACCTAGTAAGGCCTTTTAATATGCAGTGTCAATGTTTATTCACTTAGATAGAACAAGAGAGAAGGAGAATCAAGAAATTCTATCCAAGGGGTCCACACATCCCTAAACTTAGTGTGCTTATCATTTGCTAAGGCTATCATCTCTTCCATGAGCATGATGTTATTAATTTCCACTACTCATTCCCAGATTGATGGTATTGCAGAGGATTTTCAATATCTGGGGATCAGTGCTCTCCCCACTATCAGCAGAAATCTTAATATTCCCGTCTTAAAAGATTGGAATGATCCCAGGATTATGGATAAGAGTGCTATTTCTGGGGTCTCCGGCCAAACCTTTGTGGAACCAGTCTAATACCCTGCTAAGTAGCTCCGCAGTATAATATAGTTCCAAGTGTGGCAAGCCTGTACCACCATTGTCTCGCCTTCTCACTAAAATGTCATATTTAAGTCTAGCTATAGATCTAGGCCAAATATATTTACCGTATATACTCGAGTATAAGCCGACTCGAGTATAAGCCGAGGTACCTAATGTTGCCCAAAAAAACTGGGAAACCTTACTGACTCGAGTATAAGCCGATGCCCCACTGTTCCCTAGCTTGCTGTTCCCTGTAAATATAAAATTTTACATTGTAAATATTACCTGTAAAGAAGTTGCGGCTGCGGCGTCCATCGTTCGAATTCCACGGCGTCCATCGTTCAAAATTCCGCGGTCTCCTCCTGTTCCTTCCTTGATAGGCGAGTCTCAGCAGACACTCTCCGCCTATCACGATCATTCTCTCATCCTTAGTTTTCCCAGCAGACACTGTGTTGGGTGTTCTGCCAATCACAGACGTCTGCTGGAAAACTGAGGATGAGAGAACGTTCGTGATAGGCGGAGAGTGTCTGCTGAGACTCGCCTATCAAGGAAGGAACAGGAAGAGACCGCGGAATTTGAACGATGGACGCCGCAGCCGCAACTTCTTTACAGGTAATATTAACAATGTAAAAATTTCTATGACTCGAGTATAAGCCGAGGGGGGGACTTTCAGCCCCCAAAAAAGGGCTGAAAATCTCGGCTTATACTCGAGTATATACGGTAAGTAGAATAGAACGTGCTAAACAAAAAATGAGCGAGGTACCCGAATCGGAAAAGTTTGAAAAATATAAAGAAATCTGGGGGGGGCTGTCCATCTTAAATAGGGACATCCGTCCCAACCAGGAATGTCTCATAGGGGACCATCTATTACAGCTTTGCTGCATACTAGACGAAAGTGGGCAATAATTTAGTTCATATAATTTATGGAGTCTCCATGGTTTGTACTCCCAGAGTGCCAGCAGTTTAAAAATAATGCCTGTGTGTTGAGTTATTTTGAGGGGACAGCAAATTTACACTGTTATACAAGCTGTACACTCACTACTTTGCATTGTATCAAAGTGTCATTTCATTGCAGGTGGCGCTGCCATAGTCGGCCAGGGTTGAACCGCTGATACAGTGCTGTGCCTTGTGTGTCCCCTCTCGGCAACCATACAGTGGGAGTGGTCAGCCTGCTGTGTATGCTGGGAGAGGATATAAAAGGGGCAGACACTGCCTGTATGAGGGGTTCGGTCGTCGGGAGTCCTACTCCCAGGGAGTGTGTGTTCCTGTCCGCCCTGGGCACCTTTGGCCCAGGGGCGGTGGTCGGTGAATCAGTCCCAGGCACCTTTAGCCCTGGGGCTGCAACTAAAGGCCTTGGGCCCAGCATCTTCAGCTGGGGCCCATCAAGGATCGAGGAATCTCAGGGTGCCGCCTTGCGAGGGGACCTGCATCTTAGATGAGGAGGTGGGGGAAAGACCGTTCCGAGGGACTGGTGTGAAGTCACAGTGAAGGAAGGGGCCCGATAACTCTCCGGAGGGATGTCTTCTCCTTACAAAGTGGCAGAGACCAAGTTCACCAGGTCTGTGGCAGAGACCAAGTTCACCAGGTCTGTGGCAAAAACCAAGTTCACCAGGTCTGTGGCAAAAACCAAGTTCACCAGTTTGTGTAGTGATTGTGCGGTTAGTTGAAGTACAATTCTGGCTGCTAGTCCCTATCTAGGGAGACTATCCAAATGGGCTAAGTCTGCTTGAGAAGCCAAGCAGTGAAGTGTATTACGTTTGTGCCTGGACCTCTCCCACACCTTATGCTGTCCTGTTCTTTCTCCAACCTTTTCTAGCAGAGACTGTCTTTTAAGAGAAATAAACTCTACGTTGGTGTTACGGCTGGCGTGGACCTTGAAATCATTGGGGGAACTAGAGACTTGCCTTTATTGTATGTGGAGATGAGAACCATTCTCTGGAGAACCTGGCTGTGGAGACCTGTTTCTTAACACCGCTCAACCTCTTTACACAGGAGGGTACGGGCATATAGAGCTGGGTGTGCCCTCTCTTCCTGTGAGGAGCCGAAGACAAGGAGGAGGGGGTGGTAAGCGCTATACGCATATATATATATATATATATATATATTTATATATATATATACAAGGATGCTTAAACTGTAATTTAATGACATCACAAGCACCCTTGCGCACATTAAACTGCAGGGCATGGAATACCCTAGCCACAACTGATTGGGCCAGCAGGAATGTGATCATGTGACACTGGTTTTGCCGAACTGAGTATGGAATGAACCAAGTTCATCCCTATTGCAGAATCAATATGCCCATAGCAGAAATGTAAAAAATGCTCTGGTTCATAGGTGGAGTACATGTCTGAGAGCTGATGAGGTTAGAATACTAGGTAGTATATAGAAAAAAATTGGGGTTATTCCTAGAAAGCTGCTGATTGTTAATTACAATTAAATAATTACATTATTGTAAAAGCAAGCAATGAAAGTAAAAAAATTAACCTCAATTAGTACATATTAATGTCTTTCATTGTTTACAGGATGTCTGAAGAGCACTTCTGGACAGTCATAATAATCAAATTTAAGCACTTGGTCAGACAAATAGCAAACTGGATAATTATTTGTACCGTCAGCAGGATGTCTTAGACAAAGTAACGTAGACAAAGTAAATAACCATTAGCTCAAAGTTTGTACAGATACTAATTTCATTTGACTAAGCTTCCTAAAAGGATTGCCTTACAGAGAAAAAATACAAAATAGTGTGTATGTTCTACAAAAACATAGAGACTACATGGGCAGTTCCGGATAATATATTATTTTGGCCTAGATACTGTATATGACTAGAACAGAATCACAAATTTGAGCTCAAAATGCATTTACTGCTTAAAACTGAACTTCACCCACAAGGAAAAGTCATGCTCCTACTTCCTAGGGGATCTGAGCGGACGTTCTCCCCCCCCCCCCCCCCCCCACACACACACACTAAACATGCTGGCGCTGGGGAACGGTATGTGTCCCCTTTATTAAACGTCAGCAGCTACAGTGTTTGTAGCTGCTGAGTTTTCATTTTTTTCTTTCTAGAGAGGAGATCGTCTACTTTTTTTTTACAAGTCCTAGTGAGTTTATTAGGGTACTAAACAGCCTGCAAAACGAATTGTCCATGGAGGGGGGGTGGGGGGATTGGGTAGTCTGAGTCAGCTAAGGCTTGGTGATGCTAAAGTCAAATCTCCTATGAATATAAACACAGGTAACTGTCATGGACCCCAAGAAGAAACATGAAAAGGTTTCTGTGCATATCTTTTGTTGCTTTGGAAACTGCATCTGCCTGACTTGAGTGCATGAGAACAAGGCAACGACTTTGACTTTAAAGATTATATAAAGAAAACACTTTTTTATCTTTTTTTTTTTGTAGAATAGGGAATGGTAAAAATAAAATTGTCAGGGTTTTTGTCATCTGTGTGCCACTGGGGAGCTTTACCTTTGCTTTCTGTCTTCAAAATGAGGGAAAATAACTCTTATACAGTTGTCTCCACTGGAAAATACCCCTTTATTCCTGTTCTTGTGACAAATTAATAATCCTGGATTTTCCCTCACTTTTCATTGTGACAGTGATCCCCAGGACAAATAGGGCGATTTAATTTTCCTATAAGGGACACAACTCCAACAGGGGCACAAACCTCCTATCAGTTTATCTAACACAAAATGAA
Organism: Rana muscosa; assembly: GCA_029206835.1. Classification (NCBI taxonomy): domain Eukaryota; kingdom Metazoa; phylum Chordata; class Amphibia; order Anura; family Ranidae; genus Rana; species Rana muscosa. The sequence goes on along the minus strand of CM055117.1, from coordinate 540,441,403 downwards.
TTGTTTTGCCTCTAGATATACTTTAAATCCAACTTGGTGCAGTGAAAGCAACTAAAGCTATAGTGCCTATTTACTGTCGATTTTGTTATATGTGCTGTGAGTGGGGCAGGGAATATGTGAGGCAGTTGCAGAGAGACTGTTGCTAACATACATATAGCATTGGTCCTTTACTGCAGACTGTCACCTGGGAAGAGGGATCATCTAGAGCAGTGGTTCTCAACCTGGGGGTCGGGACCCCCTCGGGGGTCGAATTATTATTTTCCAGGGGTCACTGAATCCTGGGCTGTTCCTTAACCCTGCACTGCTCTCCCAGCCTTTTTGCGGCTGACCAGCAGGGCTGTCCCTGGAGCCTGTGGCCGCCCACACAGCCTCTTCGCAGCCACCCATTCAGTTAATGGCATGGCTGGGGGGCAGAAACTAGCAGTCAGCTGACTGGTGAGGAATGTGGGAGGGGCCGGAGGAGACCCCATCTTCTGATTTCGGCATAGGTGTCACTGCTACGAGACACCACAAAGTCGGAGACACAGTAAAGCTGGAGACACAGTGAGTAACACTACCCATGATTATAGTTGCCATTCAAAGTCCCCACTACAGTTCTCAGATCAGCAAATCACCTTGATCAAGAGCTCCTAAGTTGGCTGATCAGGACTCCCCCCGGCACTGCCACTCATCCCAACTCCCTGCCAGCACTGCCACTCATCCCATTCCCCTAACCAAGGAGTAAGAGAAGGAATAAAAATAGAGAATACATGGAAGGGAGAGGAAAAGAGGGGGAGGAACAAAGAAAAAGGGAGAGAAAGTTGAAGGGACTCAGGGAGTGCTAAATGTTCGTGGGTTAGAAGCGCAAATTACTTGTCTTGCCTTGGGTGCTGACAACACATCCTACAAAAATAAATTTTCTGTTGGGAGTCCCCACAAGTTGGGAAATTTTATCAAGGGGTCACGGCACTAGAAGGTTGAGAACCACTGATCTAGAGCTATAAAGATAATAAGACATTTGACATTTACCTCTTTGCCGCACGTTAAATATATCTGGCTAAAATCATGAGAATTTTATTAGACTTTAAAAAATCGTGTTCAATCTATAAAAACCTTACTAGAATCAGAACCTTTTCAGAACCATCAAAACCTTTACATTACAAGTGTCCAGGTTTTACACACTCCCATCATGTGACAGAACTCCGTGCCTAGTGATTGGCCTCTCAGACACACAATACACTGTATTGTAGGAAAGCAGTAATCTCATGTCTACAACCAGAGATCTGGATGTGGGTCAAATTATTGGAGTAGAGAGTGGAAGCTAAATCAATACTGTTCATGCTCCAGAGTGTATGGACAAAGTACAGGTTCACGTTACACTCTACCATATTTATTCTTCACTTCTGCAATTATTAAACTTACATGTTTAACTACTATTCATTAATGCACCTTGATTTATAAGATTTTGATCTGCATGTTTGATTGTTTATTATTATTATTATTATTATTATTTAGGATTATACAGTTTATGCAGCACTTTACAATATAATAGGGAGAAAGTACAGTTACAATACAATAAAATACAAACAAGAGGGTTAAGAGAGCCCTGCTCATTAGACATGTGCACACTGAAATATTTTGTTTCGGAATTTCATTTTCGTCCGAAAAATACATTTATTTAGTTACTCCCGAAATTCGTTTTTACTTATTTTGTTTTTCGTTAAAAAATGCATTTGTCCGAAAATCAGAATTAATTAAGGTAGAATCTGTCATTAAAGGCTTATGGTGTCTGTTGAATGTTCTAAGAAGATTCGACAGAGCAGCTAAACTGTACGACGCCGCAATCGTACATTTCCGGTCGAATGTTCCGCTTACAAGCTATAGTAGAATTCTAATGTTGTATGACTAGTAATAATTATATTTATTAATTATTATTACTAGTCAACCAACATTAGAATTCTTCTATAGCCTATGGGCAGAGCATTTCGACATAAATGTCCGCTCGCTGCGATCATATGTTTTTAGCTGCTTCGTCAAATCTTCATGTCTCTATAATGTTGAATCTTTTCTCTATATGTCGAATCTTTTTTCTGTATGTCAAATCTTTTCTCTCTATGTAGAATAATCTTGGACTAATAGAGTTAAGGTTAGGCACATTCGACCGTAGGTTCGATAGACACAGATTGTTATTGTCAGTGTCATGTCGAATCTCTATATTGAACTGTTGTCGCAACGAAAACAAAAATAAAGCATTTGTTTATGTTGGATCTTTTGGATTCTGCGCTTTCGTTATCGTTTGTTAAAACCATAAAGAAAATACCCGAAATTCGGACGAAAACTAATGCACATGTCTACTGCTCATAATAGCTTACCATCTAAGCGGGGTTTATGTTTTCTTATGTATATTATAAATTAATTTTACCACAGAGAGGAGACAGAACCTACAGTAACAGAAAAAATCATTAACACAACACTGACTATTAAAATATTACACAATTATTAACAAATCACTACAAATATGAAAATGATTGCAAGAAAAGTAATCTGGTTTCTCTTCACCAATAGCTGCAGCCATGGTCCACACTGACAGCGGAATTGAAATTGTGCGAGTTCAGCTGAACTCGCACAATTTCATACCCGCATGTCAGTCTGACTTTGGGGGCGATTTCAGAGACATCTGTGTGGGTTCCTGCACAGATGTCTATTGAAATTGCACCTGAAGTCGACAAAAGTAGTACAGAAACTACTTTGTGAATCAGTGCGGCACCGCAAAGTTGCTGTCGCACTGATTCCGAAAGGTGCCATTGCCGGCAATACCTGCCGGTTCAGCATGCAAAATAGACATGTCAAATCTAATGCCAAATCGCATCAGTGTGAACCTAGGCCAAAATTGATCCGAGCAGATAAACAGCTGTCTGATTTTACAAGACTCCAACCCCCACAAACCCCACCCCCCCTTACCCTGCCATGTGGCAACTTTTCCAGGCTCTCCCATCCCACCGAACGGAGGTGTCGGCTGACCACGGAGGCCAGGAAGGGACTTACGGTATTTTCCCAGAATTTCTCTATGGTGTATGAAACCAGAAGTGACGAAATCCTCATTGCTATTGTTTACCAGCCATTACCGGCCAGTAAAGCAGTGCAAACCAATTTTGGTTTGATAAGCTGCTTTGGAGGGCAAAGGAGAACTAGTTTAATAGACCCCAGATATCTTAGTAAAGAGAACCTGTCCCATGCTATCACAAGGGATGTTGTTTATCCCTAGAGATCGCAATAAAGTTGATTCAAAAATAAATAAAGAGACAACATCAAAAAAAAAGTTCAAACAATAAAATAAATAATAACAATTAAAAAATTTTTTTAATGTGTGTCCCCATGCCCCCCATACTCATGCACAAATGCCTAAATAACGTAGGTTTCACACGCATATGTAAAAGGTGATCGCACCACACATGTGAGGTATTGTCCCAAACGTCAGAGCAAGGTGTACGTATATCAAACAGAGATAATTTATCTGATTTCAGTTCTCAGCAGTTCTCAGAGAAAAATCTTCTCCTCTGGCACCCTGTTTATGAAGCAGAGAACATTTGTTCTCAGAAGAAAATGAGAGGAGAAGTATTTTTCTGAGAACACCTGAGATCTGAGTAGAAGAGGGAGGGCTGCCTTTGATCTCCTGAGACACCTGTGTGATTACAGAGCAGCTGAGTTTTAGGCTGGGTTCACACTAGTGCGACACGACACTTGTCCTACTTTGGATCCGACTTTGCCCTGCGACTTAAAGCCGACATACATCCGACTTTCAATGAATGGGGATCTGACTTGGATCCCCGCCAATACCAGGCACTGTGTTTGGTATGAATCTTGAGGGGGAACTCCATGCCAAATTTTAAATAAAAAACCGGCATGGGTTCCCCCTCCAGGAGCATACCAGGCCCTTCGGTCTGGTATGGATTTAAAGGGGAACCCCCTACGCCGAAAAAAATGGCATGGGTCCCCCCAAAATCCATACCAGACCCTTATCCAAGCACGTAGCCCGGCCGGTCAGGAAAGGGGGTGGGGACAAGCGAGCGCCCCCCCTCCTGAACCGTACCGGGCCGCATGCCCTCAACATGGGGGGTGGGTGCTTTGGGTCAGGGGGGTGCCCTGTGGTCCCCCGCACCCCAAAGCACCCTGTCCCCATGTCGATGAGGACAAGGGCCTCTTCCCGACAACCCTGGCCGTTGGTTGTCGGGGTCTGCGGGCGGGGGGCTTATCAGAATCCGGGAGCCCCCTTTAATAAGGGGGCCCCCAGATCCCATCCCCCCACCCTATGTGAATGAGTATGGGGTACATCGTACCCCTACCCATTCACCTGGGGGGAAAACTGTCAAGAAAAAAAACACACTAGATGTCACCCGGTGACCCGGCCCCCTTATGACGTCACAGTTCCGGGGCATGACATCACCAGGTGAGCACGCCCCATGCCTATATAAGTCGTGCACCGTGCACACGGCATTACAGCGGGAGGGAGCGTTGTGTCAACATCGGAAGAAGAGAAGAGGGAAGAAGACGATAGAGAAGACCGGGCCAACGCTAGTAAAAGAGCTGGAAGAAGATAGCGGAGGAGCCCGGCAGAAGGAAGAAGGCACCGGTGATCAGGAGAAGAACCGAAGAGCGGGAGAAGAGGCCGGAGAGAGCGGTTAAGTCGGAAGAGACCCCCGAAGTCGGAAGAAGACCAGCGGAGCTGCCTAATAAATTACTTTAAAAACCTGTCTAGTGTGTTTTTTTTTATTGACACTTTTTTCCCCCCAGGTGAATGGGTAGGGGTATTATGTACCCCATACTCATTCACATAGGGTGGGGGGCCGGGATCTGGGGGGCCCCCTTATTAAAGGGGGCTCCCAGATTCCGATAAGTCCCCCACCCATAGACCCCGACAACCAACGGCCAGGGTTGTCTAGAAGAGGCCCTTGTCCTCATCAACATGGGGACAGGGTGCTTTGGGGTGGGGAGGGCCACAGGGCGCCCCCCCTGCCCCAAAGCACCCACCCCCCATGTTGAGGGCATGCGGCCTGGTATGGTTCAGGAGGTGGGGTGCTCGCTCGTCCCCATCCCCTTTCCTGACCGGCCTGGCTGCGTGCTCGGATAACGGTCTGGTATGGATTTTGGGGGGACCCCCACACCATTTTTTCTGCATAGGGGGTTCCCCTTAAAATCCACACCAGACCCAAGGGCCTGGTATGCTCTTGGAGGGGGGACCCATGCCGGTTTTTTATTTAAAATTTCGCGTGGAGTTCTCCCTCAAGATTCATACCAAACACAGTGCCTGGTATTGGCGGGGATCCAAGTCGGATCCCCGTTCATTGAAAGTCGGACGTATGTCTACTTCAAGTCGCAGGGCAAAGTCGGATCCAAACTAGGACGAGTGTCGTGTCGCACTAGTGTGAACCCAGCCTTAAAAGTGAAACCAAAGTTAAAAAAGGTTGTGTAATTACATGAAAATAATAAGCACTGGTGCTTTTTTAACTCACAGTTTTTTTTACACACATTTTGGCACATTCTTTAAATGTGCATTTTGGCCCTTTTTTATTGTTAAAGCGGTTGTATAGTAAAAAAAAAAAAAACACTTTACAGTTAATTCTGAACAGCAATAATTGCAATCGTTTGCTCGTTTTATTTATTTTTCTTACCTTTTTACTTTTCAAGTTACAGGTGTTTTCCCGAGTGTAGATGACAACCGCGCATGAGTCCGATCCCCGTTCATTCCGGCTAGCAGAGCCTCCGCCAGAATATTTCTGTGTTTATCGGGGCTGCGTCATTTCCTTATGTATACGTCAGCCCCGACATCCCGCGATCTTTCATCCCAAACATCATTGTTATCATGTGACCTGAACGTCACATGATACAGAGCAAGCGAGAGAGATAGTGAAAGGGCGCGAGATTAGAAGTTACTGCTTCCTGGTGTCCTGTCTAAAACTGTCCCCGACACTATCCGATTGGTGGGACAGTTCTCGGCAGAACACCAGTGTAGGCTGTGAATAAAATTTATTTGTTTCCATAGAAACCAGAAACGAAAAAGAGGCTTGGATATTGTGAGCCTAAAGCGCACGCGCGGGATTACTGAGCCCAGAAGGAACTGTGGGCAGAAATTAAAATCTAATCAAACCAGGAAGACCACAACGGAGATGGCGCTGAGTTAGGCCCCATGCACACAGGGCATTTTTGCAGCTGCTAACAGCAGCGTTAGACTTTTTTTTTACAGCTGCAAAACGCCCATCCATGTTATTCTATTGTGTCATGCACACATAGAGCTTTTATGAGCTCCAAGTGGCATAGGCATTTTCCAGCTGCAAAAAAAAACCCAATTCCAGTGCGTTCAGGAGCTCCAGGTTCGAGCTGCAAAAACGCCCGACGCTATTAAACGCGCATAAACGCGCAAAAAACGCAGCAAAAATGTGCAAAAACGCCGCAATTTGCGTTTTTAAACTCCGGGATTTTTTTTTTTTATTTTTTTTTAAAAGGTCAAAAAATGTTTACAAAACATGGACAGGCGTTTTTAAGCTGTAAAAAACGCGGCTGTAAAAACGCCCTGTGTGCATGGGGCCTAAGTACTACAAGCAGACTGTACAAATGACACGGAATATAAGGTAAGAATAATGTTTTGCTTCAAACTATAGCGATCAATCACTTCAAAATTACTTTGTCAATACAAATATGCTATTTGTATACAAAGTATATTAGGGTTTACAACCGCTTTAATTTTGGCATTATTGATGGGCATTTTGATGTTTTTTTAACATGCTGTATTTTTTTTTCGGATGCAAAAGAGGTTTTATTTATTTTAACAGCGGTTTTATATTTTGCAAGGGAAAGAGGGCTGGGGCCAGGACACCCTTAAGTAGTTGCAATTTCTTTTTTTTTTAACATGCCATATTTTTGGGGGGTTTTTTTTGTGCATTTTGGCGCTTTTTTTAAACACACATTTTGCCCTTTAGTGCACATTTTGGCACAGGTTAAATTTACACACATTTTGGTGTGGTTTGTAACTCACATTTTGGTGCTTCTTTTAGCACTTTAACATGCATTTTGATTTGCTTTTTATGCGTATTTTCGCAAACAGCACATTTGCCAGCCACTTTTGGGATGCCATTAACACTTAATGGCACCGCAGGCATATCATGCATTTTGCATGTGCTTCCGGAATGCACACAAAACCGCAGGTAAAAAATGAGTCAAAATACATAAAATACACACAAAAATGCGTTTTAAAAAACAAACTAAAATGTGTGTTGAAAAAAGCAGCAAAATGTGCATCAAAAACTGTACCAAAATGCACACAAAAAAATTAACATTTTTTGGGCCATGGAGCATTGTTTCAATGCACATTTTGACACATTGGTAGTGTATTTGTCAAATGATAAAATGTGTGGCAAAATGCATGTCTGCTAACTGCATTTGGGGTGCCATTAACAATGAGTGGCACCTAAAAGCGCATTGCATAAATTTACACAATTTTACAGCAATTTGGAATCATGGCAAGAATTGCCCAATTCTGCCAAAAATTCTACATTGCTCATATGTGAATGGGTCCTAAAAGAAAATACATTATAACTATACTATGTGTGTGTTTGTACTGTGTGTTTGTACTGTGTGTGTGTGTGTGTGTGTATATATATATATATATATATATATATATATATATATATATATGTAGCGGACCCCCAAAATTGGGGTCGCTATACCTTAAATTTAGGGGTGGCCTGAGCAATAGTTTGGCTCAGGTCTTTGATATTCTTGACTTTGGACTCTGCTCTGCTGTGGTGTTGCCTGGGTGTGTAGTTCCCCTTGACCTGCGGGTGGCGCTGTCGCTCAGGTCTTGGGTTGAACCACGGGTGACATTGTGGTGTGATTGGGTGTCCTCTCTCAGCAGCCATACAGTGGGAGTGGTCTACCTGCTGTGCATACCGGGAGAGGGTACATGAGGGGCAGACGCCATGATCTGGAGAGATTTGCCGGGGGATTCCAGGGTGGAACCCCTGGTGGCGGAAGTCGCGCCCGTTGGCCCTGCTGGCCAGGGGTGCGTGAATTGGTCGAGGAGTCTCGGGCATCTTTAGCCTGAGGCTGTAGTGTTCCAGGTAGGCCCAGTACCTTCAACTGGGTCTACAGCTCAACCACTGGAGTCCCAGGGAACCCGAGGGAGGGTGGCCCGCTCTGAAAGAGAGGAAATCAGGGGAGGACTTGTCCGGAGGATCGGTGAAGGAAGTCACTGTCTCAGGAGAGGCCTGGTTGCCTATCAGAGGGAAGGATTCCGTGAGTTGCACAGTAGCACTTGTGATGTGCCCCATTGGCACCTATGGTCTCTAAAGTTTGCAGGCGTTAAAGAGTTCTAGATTCAGGAACTAAAGGATTCTGTGGCAGAGGATCTCTTGAACTTGTCTTTGAAGGGGACTAAACTTGAAGTAACTGTTCGTGCTCCACTCCGGCTGCTAGAACTGTGAGAGGGATCTAACCGGGTGAGCAATAGGGTAACTGGGTGCCGCGTGGCTGAACCTATCTCCCTGCCCAACTCTGTCTCTGTCTTCAACCTTTTCCCAATTTGTTCCGAGCAAGAAAATAAACTCGTCTCTTGGAGTTTAAACACTGTCTGGACATTGGCCTTCTTTTGAGAGAAAGAATAGACTTTTCCCTACATTCTAGGGACGAGAACCAATGGACGGGAGGTAACTCGCGGCAGGACCCAAAAATAGTATGAACACCGCTCAACCTCTTATACCAGGAGGATATGGGCATGTGGTATGGTGTGCCTTACCCTGCGAGTGAAGTTAAGCAGGGAAAAGGGTCCGTGTGCTACACACATTATATATATATATATATATATATATATATATATATCACTATAAATATATAAAACACATATACACACACACATAAACATATATAGTTATTATTTATATCAATCTTTAAGCTTGCTGTTGCTGATATTAGGAAGAAAGAAGCCTCCTTCCTCACATCATAGTAGTTTCTCACCCAAATTCTACACCTCTGAGCTGGAGAATCTGGAAAGAGATATTTTACAGAGATAGCCAGTGAGATCTTCAGATCTCACCTTCATAAGCTGGTCATCTGTGTGAGGCTGGGTTCACACCTATGTGAATTGGATGCGGGTTTCCCCGCATCCAATTTGCATAGCAGGAGAATGTGACTGTCTCTCTATGGAGTCAGTTCACATATCTCCACAGCAGAATTGCCGAAAAAACGTGTGCCTTTTTTGGTGCGTTTCTGGTCCGAATTCAGCCCATAATTCGGACTGAAATCGGACCTGAAACGGTGAACCAGCACGCACCGGACCCCTGCTGTGCGACGGATGCGGCGATAGTGTGAACCGAGCCTTAAAGTGAATGACAGATGGGTGGGTCCTGTGATGAGAAGTGAAGAACATTTTCTCCACTCCACTCCATTTTCTCCATCTCGGCTCTTCTCTGTTTGATAAACGTACACCTAAGAGCAATAGTTTTAGCATCAGAGCTCCTGTGTAACTCTAAACTGGTAATTTGTAAAGGCTTTTAAAGTGTCGCCAATGGAGAATTTTAGGTACCATAGTTATACTTAGTGATGATTTTCCTCATTAAATGGTGGCACTGATCTCATCCAGCATTTTGTGAGCAGCCTGACTATTGCATGATAGACATACAGTTTATTGGACATATGTGACATTTTTTTTTTTGGGGGGGGGGGGCGGGGTGTCAAGGTGCATATCTTTGAATGACATGCTCTGAAAGGTGTGGACATGCATAGCGGCACAAACTCATTATGCTTTAATAGTGTTAGGTACCATTGTTTGTTGCAATCCCACAGGCATGTGCAATGACAGCATGACATGTTAGGTATCTCTTTATCTGGTGTAACATCATTTTTTATATTTGACCAAAAATGGGTTTTATTTTGTTTTTGCGTGCACAAGAGTTCATTAACCACTTGTCCACTGCCCACCGTCAATTGACGGCGGTCGGAAGACACTCTCGTTCTGAGAAGGACGTCATATGATGTCCTGCCTTTAAAACGAGCTAGGGGGCGTGCGCGCGCCGCGTTGCTAAGGAACCAATGCGCGTGCCCGGCGGCCGCGATTGCCGCCGGGCACCCGCGATTGCCCGGGAACCGAGCAGGAAAGTGGATCTGTGTGTGTAAACACACAGATCCACGTCCTGTGAGGGAGAGGGGACCGATGGTGTGTCCCTTGTACATAGGGACAACCATCGGTCACCTCCCCCAGTCAGTCCCCTCCCCCCACAGTTAGAACACATTGAGGAAACATATTTAACCCCTTCCCGCCCCCTAGTGGTTAACCCCTTCCCTGCCAGTCACATTTATACAGTAATCAATGCATTTTTATAGCAGGGATCGCTGCATGAATGTGAATGGTCCCAAAAATGTGTCAAAAGTGTCCGATGTGTCAGCCGCAATTTCGCACTCACAATAAAAATCGCAGATCGCTGCCATTACTAATAAAAAAAAAATGCTATAAATCTATCCCCTATTTTGTAGACGCTATAACTTTTGCGCAAACCAATCAATACGCGCTTATTGCGATTTTTTTTTACCAAAAATATGTAGAAGAATACGTATCGGCCTAAACTGAGGAAAATTTTAATTGAAAAAAAAATGGGTATTTATTATAGCAAAAAGTAAAAAATATTGTGTTTTTTTCCAAACTGGACACTCTTCTTTTGTTTATAGCGCAAAAAATAAAAACCGCAGAGGTGATCAAATACCACCAAAAGAAAGCTCTATTTGTGGGAAAAAAAGGACGCAAATTTCGTTTGGGAGCCATGTCCGCGCAATTGTCATTCAAAGTGTGACAGCACTGAAAGCTGAAAAATGGCTTGGGCAGGAAGGGGGTTTTCGAGCACAGTAGGGAAGTGGTTAAAGTGTATTTTTTCCTCAAAAATTGCATTTAAAACCGATGTGCAAACATTGTGTGACATTAAAAATTGCAACACCCAATTTATTTTCCAGGAACTTTGCTTTCAGAAAATATGCTATATATTGTTTGGAGGGTTCCAAGTAATTTTCCAGTAAAAAGTGCAGATTTTTACATGTATGTGAGAAATGTCAGAGTTCATCAGGTTTTGAAGTGGTTGGAATGCAATAGAAACATTGGTCCTACCGTATTTCTCCAACTGGAGAATGCATGGAAATGTTCATATAACTAACCAAAGATAATAACAGTATCATATGCTGCTTATATGGTTGTATATTGAGGAGCCTTATTTACATGTAACCCTATGTGTTTATCTACTTTCAAGCTATTCCCAATGATTGTTTCTTGAAGTGGTGATTTACTTCTTGATTAGTAGTAGTTTGCCTTTTGCCAGGACTAGGTTTATTCCCACCAACGATATTATCCTCATGGCATATATGTGTCTGTTGAGTAGCGGGACTAATGTGAATATTTTCTGTACTCTGTCATACACTGACATTTACTTGATCTATATACTGTAAAATAAATAAAAACAAAATTAATCTTTGCTAACGAATGATTAATCCCCTAAAACTTGCCAGCCTGCTGGACCTCTTGCTGTGCCAGTACCAGATTCACAAATCTGAAATCTGCTATCCATATGTAATAAAATGTTGAACGATTCCCCTACAGCTGCTTGTCTTATGTGAAAACCTCATTTTACTTATTGGTATTCTGAAGACATTGCTTCCAGGTTTTCTGTAACATTCACTAAAGACTGTTGCTCTTCTTTATTGATTATCAACTAATAAAATGCAATTACTCACCAAAGTCAGTTTTCACTAATTTGATTTGACTTTATGGACTATGTACACCCTGACTAGGGATACAGACTCTGGGCAACCACTGCAAAGTACAGGCTACTTCTTAATACACTTTTTCTTTAACTATTAACTGCTTATGTTTGTAACTGAAGATGTGTGACCAGGATGACAAATATTGACACTGGAAAATCAAGTAAAGTGTTGAAAAGGCTTTCAGGCTTCTGGACTCTCCTAGAGAGGAATGTCTCCTGGTAACAAGTGGGGGCTGCTGTTGGACTCATATGCCACAGGAATTCTCAGGACAAGTGTAACTCAGTATGCTTAGGGGAGCATTTGTGCATGAATGAGTTAGTGAGTACAGGTGGTAATCATGCTGCTCAGCATGAGGTAGACCACCATTACACAACAGTTTTATGCTACTAAAGAGTCAGCCCACTCGGCTAATATTTTTAGTAATTGCTAGAGCAGTTTCAGCAATATAAAGTGAATGAAAACCCAACATGCACCGATCTGTGAATTGCAAGGGGGGTGGTGCCACCAGGTGACCCTGCCATTATCTATCTAAGAACTATCAAATGGAAAAACTTGCAGTAGTTGGCCAGCCTTCATGGATGGCGGGACTCATCCACATGGGGACAAGGTGCTTTAAGGCACCCCCTCATGTTCAGGCCTGTGGCCTGGTATGGTTCAGGAGGGGGGGGCACTCGCTCATCCCCCCTTTCCTGACCTGCCAGGCTGCTTGCTCAGATAAGGGCCTAGTATGGATTTTGGAGGGCCCACATCCTTAAAATCATAGTTTTCAATTGCCGGTTGTTGGCAATTGCAAACCGCTAGTCAATTTAAATGTGATTTGACTTGTTTTTTTTCTTTATAAATTTCATTTTTGCTGGAGCATGTTTAATGCATGCTACAGATGTGCCACTTTACAGGCAGACTAAGGGGACCCCCCCCCCCCCCGGCACTATATTTAAAGGAATTTTTCATTTTTAATGTTGCACTTTAAGCATCATTAAAATCACTGCTCCTGAAAAAACAATTGTTTTAAAAAAAAAATGTTGCATTGATACATGTCCCCCCAGGGCAGTACGAGGACCACCATACCCCTTTTATGGCCAATTACTTGCATATAAGCCTTGATTTTTCTTGTTCGGCTCCCATCGACTTTAATTGGATGCGCTGTTCAGGTTAGAACTTTTCCCCTGTTCGGGAGTTCTGCTGCAAACTGAACTGGGGGGTGTTCGGCCCATCTCTACTCCCCAACAGTAATATCAACACAAGGATTAAGTGGATGAACAGGCAATGTCAAAAAGGATGAAACATGGAAATTTAAAGAGGCCACTGCGGAGGTGGCCACACAGAAATGTGCATGCATGCCAAGAAACCAGAATGTTGCAGTGCTAGGTCACAATGTAAGAACATTCCTTGGAGGATGTCTATTAGAGCTGGACTAACAAACAATGCTACCACACTCAGCTGCAATGTAGCAGATTACTCAAGTTATTGACAGCTTGTTTGTTGCTGTTCAGTTGAAGAGTATGGCAGTAATGGTACTTTCATACTGCTCTGTAGCAAAATTTTGTTCTATTTCAGATGCGTTTGCTGTGTGTTACTGGTACGTTTTTGGGTTGCCTGAACCTGCGAAAAATAGACATGTGACTGAAAAACGCAGCAAGAATGCAAAATCACAATCAATTTACAGAGATTTTGCCACGATTTCAATTAATTTTAATGGGAAGCTGCGTTTTTGGTGCAGGTTTCAAAACCGCACCAAAGATGCAGCATGCCGGACATTTTTCTTGTAAGGCAAAAATGCAGGAAAAACGTATCAGTGTGAAAGGGCACTTAATCAACTCTGCAACCCTCATCTTTGACACAGATGCCAAGTAGCTACAATTGCAAAATAGTAACTTTCATCCCCATGCCTGTGGTGCAATTCTTGGGAAAGGTAATGTTCAGTTTGCAAGGGGTGAGCATTGGACGAGTATACTTTACCAAGCCTCCAACTGTATTATACTCAACACTGCATAGTGACATTCATATGCTTACCCTCGACATATATGTAGCACCCTCTAGTGGTACTAGGATGTATACAGAGTTTTTGTTAGTATAGGTACATTTCCAGGCTTGGCTGGCAGCCAAGCCTGAGTGTTTGTTTTCATCTGGGTTTCGGAGTGACTCACAGGCAGCATCACCAAGACCTCCCACTTCTTTCTTGAACATTCTAGAATATTCTGGAAAGGAAGAAGGAGAGGAGAGGTGGAGCTACCTGGGGTGTTCTGGGGAGCCCTGACCAATCCTCAACTTGAATTGGCAGAGAGCAGGCCTCCTTAAATACTCAGGGTCAGCCCAGCTGCGGTGGATTTGTTCGGTGTGGAAGCTGGAGATGGAGTGCTTGGCTGTCGTGGCCTTTGGCCTTGGCCTGGGCTCAGGTGCGGACAGGGCCCTCTGAGAACACATGGAGGTGTCGAGGACAGCAGGAAAGAGCACTGCCAGGCAAGTCTCCAGGGAGGAACAACTGGTCAGCGCCAAGAGGGCTGGTAAGTGGCAGACAGTAAGGAAGGACTGGGGAGGCATGCCTGAGAGGACTGGGAGATTGTAGTCTGGGATGGGTGCAGAGCCAGTGGAGTTGACTGTGGTAGCATGGGCAGTAAAGAGAGGCAGCTGCAGCCAGGAGGGCTAGCAGGGCCTGAATATGTGGAACTGGGATCAGTAGCCACGTGGATAGCTAGCACTGGGACTACCTACATTTTGCTACACCAAAGGGGGCCACGGTCCCTGCCTGTAAAGGGCATTTGCTTTGGGCCTGGCTGAGCCAGTTTCAGGCCTACCTGGAAAGTGAGATCAAGAGTTGTGTTGGAGCTGGAAGTGAGGAGGATGTGAGGAGGATGTATATACCAGAGGTGTATATAGTTTAGTCCTGTATACCTGTTTTTGCAATCAGCTGGGCATCTCATGATTATCCTATCCCCTATCAATTTTCACAGCTCCCCGAGCAGAGAGCTTCAATCAGCATCTCTCTGCTCTGCTCCTCCACGCTTACTGGAGCGCTGAGCTGTGGAGAGACGGGGAGCGGCCATCACAGACTCTCAGTGGCTTGCTGAGAGGCTGAGACGGGTGTCAGTCCAGGCACCTGGTGGCTCCTGTCTTCCATTGTCGTGATGACGCGGTGCCTGGATTGATTTCTGTGACATCAGCAGAGAGCGGACTTCAGTCCACTCTCTGCTAAAAAACGGGTCATAGTAGTGCAAAACAAATTGCACTCCTGTGACCCTTAGGAGAAGCCCAGCCAAACGAGCCCAGGCTGGACTTTTCTTTTAAGGACTGGTTTTCTGCCTGAGGGTGAATGAGAACTGTGTGCCTGGCTGGACAGGGTGACAGACGGACCACAACTACCAGTGGCTCATACGGGGGTACCACTACATATACACAAAAAGATTGTTTCATGACCCAAACTATTTTAGAACACTTAGCAGCAAATTTTGATTATACACAGTGTTAATAATTATAAAAGAGCACAATGATAACTCCTTTATTCCTCTTTCTATAGGAAACTGGATCATTACTTTCAACAACCGTGGCATAACAGAAAGATCTAATGAGTGCATATACTGTATATAATCTGTGTGTGATGGACTTTACAAATGTGATCACATGAGTTGGATTTCCATCCATTTCAATATTGTTCTCTGTTGATGGTGCAAAGAAAATTATAGCTGTTGATTTACATATGCTTGATTGGTAAGTGGAGTCAGCCAACATGCCCTGTGTCGTTGATATATATACAGTATGTTTGGTATACAACTTCTTTAAAGGGCCCTGATCTTTTTGAAAATAACAATGATGTTATCCCATTTAAAGTATTTACACAAATTTTGGGCATTTACAGTCTGTCCATAATATTGTGAATACTTTGCCAAAGGTATGACAAGGATATTTGATTTAAAAAAAGAGGAGTGCTCTACAATAAACATACAATACTGAAATTCCTAAACAGGGACTGCAACCCAGAATTCATGTATCTGACATCATTAGGTGGACAATGGGTTGGGAGTGAAAACAGATTAAAAGATAATTTCATTTTTATGAAGTAGCTTAGAGATGTCACAGCCTCTCAGTCCTAGATGACATTGTGCCATTAGGACACGTGTACATACTAACTTGACACGATCAATATCTAATTTCGTGGGAACATAGAACTCGTTAGTAGCTAACAGTTTTTTATGCCATCCTTTCTGACATTTTTATGAAGGCTGAAAAAAATGGGTTTTGTGTGTTCTAACCTTTGTGTATTGGCTTTTATTTTAGGCTTTTGTGATACTACCAAAAATGTAATGAAGTGTTTCACTTTACTAAACAGCTCCTTGCTGGGCAGATGTTCTCTGCACACTAATTATGAGAAAAATATAAAAGAAAAACATGATTACAGATATTTGGTAGTTCGCATCACTTTAAAGTAAAACAAAAAGAAGACTCTCTGGCAGCTGTAAGGGCACTATCTACAGTAATATCTTTTTTTCTGTACACAACCAGTCCTTGGTCCTCTGTAGCCTCCCATGCATGTCTGTTTTACTATGAAGTGTGAGACGAATGAAATAGAGAGTTTTAATTTTCCCAACATTTTGGTGAAAATCAAGATTTTTTTTGTGAAACTCTACCATTTTGTCAAAATGCTTGGATAGTTTAAAAAATTTTTTTAGATGGTGGGCTTTAAATAGTTTGTTAAGGAAGAAAGCTTTTTCACCTATTCTGGACCTAACAAGAAAGTGGAAAACAAAAAAAAAATGTAAAAATTGCTGTACGTAGATTAAAATACATCATCAAAATACATTACCCAAAAAACACACTCCTCTTATATTAAGTAAAAAGATATTTCCCAAGCAATTTTGAGTAAGAAATTCAATGAGTGAAACTTTCTGGTTTAGCAAAATTTCACCTACAGGGATTTTGATTAAATCAGTACACTTATTTCTACCTTTAAACCATATGCCAAAGTGAAAAAAACATACAAAATTTGACAGGTCGCTGTACCAACACAAGCAATGTTAGTGCAGCTATTAGACATGTGCAAAAGGAAAAAAAATTGTTATGTTTTAACTCGTTAATTAATTAATTTCGTTTAGTTAGATTCGTTAAATTCGTTTTCGGATTTCGTTCCATTTTCGACCGAATTCGTAAAATCGTTCGCATTCGAAAATATTTAGACCAGATTCGAAAATATTTCTACCGGATTCAAAATAATTTCAACATGATTCGAAATCATTTCAACCGCATTCGAACTATTTCAACCGGATTCAAAAATATTTCTACCGAATTCGAAAAAATTACAATGGGATTTGATCGTCTTTCAACCGAATTCGATAATATTTCAACCGGATTCAAAATTATTCCAACCGAATAGAAAAGACCATGTTCCGACATTCGAATTTCGTATAGGATGAATTCAAATTCCAATTAGAAAAGATTAGAATAGAAATAGAAAATAGACTAGAAATAGACTAGACTAGGGAAATGGCTGCTAATAGTTTGCAGGAGACCTGCAAAAAAAAAATGAAATAGATGCTTATAGTCTGCAGATCTGATGAGAACATGAAATAGATACTAATAGTCTGCAGGAGATCTGCAAAAAATTGTATAAATGCTAATAGTCTGCAGGAGATCTGCTGAAATAAAGGAAACGGCTGCTCTAATGCAAAAAAAGAAAAAGAAAAAAAATGAAATAGATGTTAATATACTGCAGGAGATCTGATGGAAATAAATAGCATCTATTTCATTTTTTTTTTTTTGCAGATTACTAGTTATTTCCATCAGATCTCCTGCAGTATATTAACATCTATTTCATTTTTTTAGCAGATCTCTTGCAGACTATTAGCATCTATTTCAATTTTCTTTTCTTTTTCTTTTTTTGCATTAGAGCAGCCATTTCCTTTATTTCGGCAGATCTCCTGCAGACTATTAGCATCTATTTAATTATTTTTTTTGCAGATTACTATTTATTTCCATCCGATCTCCTGCAGACTATTAGCATTTATATCATTTTTTTTCAGATCTCCTGCAGACTATTAGTATCTATTTCATTTTCTCATCAGATCTGCAGACTATAAGCATCTATTTCATATATTTTTTTGCAGGTCTCCTGCAAACTATTAGCAGCCATTTCCCTAGTCTAGTCTATTTCTACTCTATTTTCTATTTCTATTCTAATCTTTTCTAATTGGAATTTGAATTCATTCTATACGAAATTCGAATGTCGGGAAAAGTTTTTTTCTACTCGGTTGGAATAATTTTGAATCCGGTTGAAATATTATCGAATTTGGTTGAAATATTAACGAATGCGGATGAAATATTATCGAATCCGGTAGAAATATTTTCGAACTTGGTTGAAATATTTTCGAATGTGACCGATTTTTTGAATTCCAATTAGAAAAGATTAGAATAGAAATAGAAAATAGACTAGAAAAAAAATAGAACAGAATAGAATAAAATATAATATATATATTGTATTTTATTCTATTCTGTTCTATTGTTTTTCTATTTGATTCTTTCCAATATTTTCGATTCTATTCTAATTGTTTTCGAATTCGATTCAAATTTTTTTCGAATTCGATTTGAATTTCGTCCGTGGTTTTTCGTTTCGAACGGTTATTTCGGATTCGGTTGAATTTGTTTGCATTGTAATTCGTTAATTCGGATGCATCCGAACGTCCGAATAATGAAAATTTGTCCGAATTTCGATTCGGAACGAAACAAAATGGACATGCCTAGCAGCTATCTCCCCTGCTGTGCTCCCCCCCAACAAAATACACTGATCAGTGCTCCCAGCCCTTGTCTGCAAGAGCTGATCTTTGTTGGACTTACAAACATGTTGGAATTATGAACGAGCTCCCAGAATGGAACTTATTTGTGAGTAGGGGCTTACTGTACATTGTATATTCTTTATTTAATTGTCAAGGAATTCGGCAATACAATACAGATCAGTTCACAACAGCCCTAAAAAAACAAGAAGTCGATCCTTGATATCAGATGTCAAATTCCAAGGAGTTTTATTCAATATGTAAAAAGTAAAAGATTTTGTACAGTAGACCAACAGTGGTGCATAGTGCACAGAAATAGTAGTAAGAAGAGGTGAGAACTAGCATAAGAGGAGGGAAGGGGGATAGGGACCAGAGGAAAGAGAGGGTTAAGAGGGTATACAGGGAGGAAAGGCAATGGAAGGGAAGGGGGAGGGGAGGGAAGGGGAGGGGAGGGAAGGAAAGGGGGAGGGAGGGAGGGAAGGAAAAGGGGAGGGAAGGGGAGGGAAAGGGAAGGGGGAGGGAAGGGAAGGGAAGGGGGAGGGAAAGGACAAAATGAAGGAAAAAAATAAATAAATATAAGTTGGGGGAACTGGAAAATAGATTGTAGCACACAGACCCTTTTTTCCTGCCTACCTTCACTTGCAGGGGTAAAGGCACACCATGCCACATGCCCATATCCTCCTGGTATAAGAGGTTGAGCGGTGTTCTTGTAATTTTTGGGTCCTGCAGCGAGTTACCTCCCTCCATTGGTTCTCGTCCCTAGAATGTAGGGAAAAGTCTATTCTTTCCCCCGAAAGAAGGCCAATGTCCAGACAGTATCCAAACTCCAACAGATGAGTTTATTTTTCCTGCTTGAAACAGATTGGGAAAGTTGAAGAGATAAAGAAGTTGGATAGGGAGGTAGATTCAGGCACACAACATCTATCGTTACTCTTTGCCACTCAAGCCTGAGTGGGCTTTGCTCACCCGGATAGTCCCCTCTCACGGTTCTAGCAGCCGGAATGAAGCACGAACCGCTACTTTATATTTAGTCCCCTTCACAGACAAGTTCAGGAGATCCTCTGGCACAAAATCCTTTCATTCCCGAATTAGAACTTTGAAACCCCTGTAGATTATTAGAGACCATAGGTGCCAATGGGGCACACTACAGGAACTATCTTGCAACTCACAAATCCTTCCCTCTGATAGGCAACCAGGCCTTACCAAAACTGTGACTTCCTTCACCGATCCATCGGACAGGTCCTCTCCCGGTTTCCTCTTTTTCAGAGCGGGCCACCCTCACCTGGGCTCCCTGGGACTCCAGTGGTTGATTGTAGACCCAGTTGAAGGTACTGGGCCTACCTGGAACACTGTAGCCTCGGGCTAAAGGTGCCCGAGACTCCTCGACCAGTTCACGCACCCCCCGGCCAGCAGGGCCGAAGGGCACGACTTCGTCACCAGGGGTCCTACTTGGAATCCCCCCCGGCACACCACACCAGATCATGGCGTCTTCCCTTTATGTACCCTCTTCTGGCATGCACAGCAGGCAAAACCCGCCCACCGAACGGTAGCCGAGAGAGGACACCCAATCACACCACAATGTCACCTGTGGTTCAACCTGAAACCTGAGCGACAGCGCCACCCACAGGTCAAGGGGAACCATACTCCAGGCAACACCACAGCAGAGCAGAGTCCAACCTATGGAATTTGATAACCTGAGCCAAACTATTGCTCAGGCTGCCCCTAAATTTAAGGCATAGCGACCCCCATTTTTGGGGGGTCCGCTACAAGATCTATATCTCTCTTGGAGAATTACATTCATAGGTCCTGGCACACCATAACCTGCTTAGGAGACAGGTTAAGACTAATAGACAAGCAGGGTCTGGTCCCTGTAAAAGAAGTAAGGAGTCCAGATCGTCCAATACTTGTCTTCCTGTACCTTTTGGATCATGGTAAGGATTTGTGCAATCCTTGCCCACTAATTATCTGTTGTAGGATGGCTTGTACTTTTCCATAATGCTGGAATGCAGGCCTTAACTGCTGTGATCAGATGTTTGAGTAAGGAATTTTTCAATTTCTTGTTAGATAATGGAATATCATTTAACAGATATGCAGCTGGTTTCTTATTAAGGGTCACTCTTTCAGGGTCCTTATTGTAGTCTTGACTTTAATGTTGGGCATTCCCAAAAGATATGAAAAGGGGTCCCCCCAGACTTCCCACAACACCAACAGGTGTTAGGGACCTGGTGAAAAAAGCAATGTAATTTAACTGGGGCTCTGTACAACTGTGTAGGAAGTTTGTAACCTCCCTCCTGATATCTGCTTGCTAGAGAAGCCTTGTGGGCGAAGAAAATAATTATTTTCTTCTGGGCCTGTGTAAAGGTTATACTGTATGTAGGTCTTGTTCCCCATGTTGTAAAAAGGTGAGGTCTGGCGTATCACCTTGTGGATGAAGCAAAGAATTCTGTCCTTCTGGGCCTGTGAAAGTTACTATACATTTTTATCCATGTTTTTCCCTTTAACCCATTCCCCTTCGGCATATTGTAAAATGACGGCAGGATGGGAGCACTGTTGTTCTGGGAGGACTTCAAATGATACCCTCCCAGGATCGCGCCTGGCGCACCCCGTGGACAGTGATCTGTCACCCGCCATGTCCACCGGACATGGCCGATGACAGATCACTGTACTGGCCCGCTGCCAATACCATGTGATCGCTGTGGCCAGCAATCACATGACAGTTGTACACAATGAAAAGCTTTGATTCATGCCTTTCATTGTGTACTTTTGTGATGAGCTCTGTGATTGGTCACAGTCATCACATGGTACAGACAGGACCAATCACAGCCCATCTGTACCATGTGATTATCTGGGGCCAATTACACAGTAAACACTCGTTTTGTTAGTTTTCATTCAAAAATGAAGTTTTCATTCAGAAAAAATGGTTGCTTATGACTAAAATTCACAGTTATAAGCAATCATAAAACAAGTAAAATATTTTAAAAAATCCTGATCACCTCACAAGAGTAGTACAGTGTTACTGTGGTAACATTGTATTACTCTGGTCACTGTATGTAAAAAAAAAAAAAAAAAAAAATGTACTAAAAATATATTATATATTTTTTTTTACACACCATTTAGTGTCCCTTCCCTGATCATACCACACCAGCACACCAGTTATATGATGATGCTTTACTGCACTGGTGACAGTATGTAAAAACATTTTTTAAATTGTGAACATTTTTATTTTTTAACTTTTGTGACAAAATATTACAACTTCAAAAAACTCACCGTGCCTCTTACTAAATGCTTTGGACTGTCTACTTTCCAAAAAGGGGTCATTTGGGGGATCTTTTTACTGTCCTGGTATTTTCAGGCCTCACAAATTGAGATAGGCCATCAGTACATCAGGATCAATTTTCATATACTGTACTGTATACTGTATATACTATAGATTGTGGACTCTATAACTTTCCTACAGACTAAATATTATACATTGATTTGGGTTATTTTCACCAAGGAAATGTAGCACTATACACTTTGGCCTAAATTTGTGAAGAGATTACGGTATTTATTTTCAAAATTTTATAACAGAACTAGAAAAAACTTTTTGTTCTTTTTTTTTAAACTATTTTGATAAAAATAAAAAACCCAGCAGTGATTAAATACCACTGAAAGAAGGCTATATGTGTGTGAAAAATAAATAAAAAGTCTAACATGGGTTCAGTGTTGTATGACTGAGCCAATGTAATTTAAAGTTTGACGGCGCTGGAAGCTGAAAATTGGCCTGAGCAGTAAGTAGGTAAAAGTGTCCGGTATTGAAGCTATTAAAGACCATGCAAAAACATCTGTTGATCTGTCAGCAATGCACTTAAATTCTTTACTCTGTTGTGAGCTGACAATAGACCGCATTTTTGTGGGTGTCAGCCCTGCCCAGTTGTCTTTTGTGAAACTCAAACCTTTCCACTGTCCTATCTCTACAACATGTAAAAAAGTATCTTTGCACTGGGGTATAATGGCCACTGGCACAGACATATAGTATACCTAACTTAAATAAATAATATAAAAATATGTGTAGTGCCAAAACAAATATAAGCAACATTGAACAGTAAGTGATCAAAAAAATGATAATATTGATAATAAAGTCCTTTCTGCTGTGTATAAAGAGAACTCATACACAAAATTCCATAGTGGAAAATTAATCATTCAAGAAAGTCTTGTGCAGGTAAAGGGTGTAGGCTAATGCATCCTGAACATTAGATTGCAGGAAACGCATCGGGGAGGAGATACTAGTGCTGACGTCATGCCGCTGTCCGATTCCAGGTCAGCAATGGCTTCTAATGTAAGGATTGTATGTGCTTCAATTTTTTATGTGTGCATACATTTGCAATAAAGATACTGCATGAGAATTATCTCTGGCTCCTGGTGAGATTTATTTATTGTAGCCCTATCCATACGATGGGTGTATCTTCATCTAATGGGATGACAGATTTAAACTCTATGCGAGTTTGCTGCTGTAACGGCAGCCATCAGTTCCAGTGAGTGTTCACTTCACTGGGATGTGCCGAATGACTTTGAAGCACTTTGTTGGATCAGAAGGAGAGAGTTACCGCTCAGATGTGACTGGTGACTCATTCACAAGATCCAGAGCCGTGGGTGCAGGCAATGCATATGACAATGCAAAAAATCTGAGGAAAACGCTTGGACAGCCGCACTCCAAAAAAGGTTATTTTATTTAAAACAAAAGCACAAATAACAGCTGACGTTTCGCACTGCGATTCAGTGCTTAATCATAGCTGATGATTAAGCACTGAATCGCAGTGCGAAACGTCAGCTCATACTTGCTGTTTTTTTGCTGTGGCATGTTATTTGTGCTTTTGTTTTAAATAAAAGAACCTTTTTTGGAGTGCGGCTGTCCAAGCGTTTTCCTCAGATTTTTTACTTTGTTGGATCACTTTTCTTTCACATAAGAATATATTAGCTCAATCTCTTTTTTGCTGTTATTTGACTTTGGAGCAAATTTTGTTGGATCACCTTTTTTCACTTTTTCACTCAGGATGTTTTAGCCTAAACCATTTACCTGCACAGGACTTTCTTGAATGATTAATTTTCTATGGAATTTTGTGTATGAATTCCATTTATACACAGCAGAGAGGACTTTATTATCAATATATTGGATTTGTTTTTGTTCACTTACTGCTCAATGTTGCTTAGTTTTGTCTTGGCGCTACACATATTTTTTTGATTATCTCTACAACATTAGGCTCCATGTACACAGAAGCTCAAAAACGGTCATTTTGAACGCCAGATTTCTGGCAGAAAAAGCTGCTTTAAAATATAGCTTTTATCAGAGTTTTTTACTAGCGTTTATTAGCGTTTTTCAGTGTAGCGTTTTTTAGCTTTTTTTTTTTTTCAATGGATCAAAAAACGCAAAAAAATTCTGGCGGACAGCATTTTTGAGCGTTTGAGCGTTTATTAGCATTTTTCAGCGTTTTGCGTTTTTTTCTGCTGAAAAACTTCACTTTGAACGCAAATTTCTTGCGTTCAGAAAAAAGCCCATTAACTCCACTGCTCTTTAACGCTAAAAAACGCTATGTGTACATGAACACATAGGCTAACATAGAGTGCAGTTAATGGGCTTTTTAAAAAAAACGCCAAAACGCCAATAAACTGCAGTTTATCAGCTTCAGTGTACATGGAGCCTAAATGCTAATTTTCTATGTGTTCAAGGAAAGAAACAGAAGTTATAATTAGACTCCTTAAGGCTCCATGTACACTGAAGCTGATAAACTGCAGTTTATTGGCGTTTTAGCATTTTTTTTTAAAAAGCCCATTAACTGCACTCTATGTTAGCCTATGTGTTCATGTACACATAGTGTTTTTTAGCGTTAATAAGCAGTGGAGTTAATGGGTTTTTTTCTGAACGCAAGAAATTCACATTCAAAGTGCCGTTTTTCGGCAGAAAAGAACGCAAAATGCTGAAAACGCTAATAAACGCTCAAAAACGCTGGCCGCCAGCGTTTTTTGGGTTTTTTTGATCTATTGAATAAAAAAAGCTAAAAAACGCTACACTGAAAAACGCTAATAAACGCTAGTAAAAAACGCTGGTAAAAGCTATATTTTAAAGCAGCTTTTTCTGCCAGAAATCTGGCGTTCAAAACAACAGTTTTTGAACTTCTGTGTACATGAAGCCTAAGATACCACAGGAAGTGTGCACAGGGCAGCTTTTGATTCTGATATAATCAATGTTTTTTTTGTTTTTTGTTTTTTGCGACCATAAACAGATATAACAAAACTCTTTGTAAATTCTGCTCTTCCTTTTGACGCATTGCAGACCTTTGTATTAACACAGAGATACCTAAATTCCATGATGCAAGCATAACATTGTTTTATCTATTGCTGAAGAATGCAGATTTTTTTTTACGTTTTCTGTATAGTTAAAAGTCTGAGGTAGTGTTTTGGCATTTGCTGTCCTGGCAGGTAATCTCACATATACTAGAATGTATAATATAAAGCTATCCACAGGGCCACAGGCTTCAGACGGAAGTCAGATATACAGCTAGCATTCAACAGCCCTCAGGCAAAATATGTGGCTGCTGTGTGCGTAAACACAATTGTTCAGCTGGAGGTAGTGATGAGCAATGTTTTGACAAGACCCCCTATATGAAGAGAATCTTTCTATAGTGTTTATTGTTGAATGTGATAATTGCTGTGCAGTGTAGTACTTTAAAGTTTCAGAATATAAATTGATTATTTGAATAAATTAGTGAGTCATTGAATTATGTATTTTCTCAGTTTTTACTGATTATATTGATGATGTAATGGAGCAGAATTTTTGTGTTATGTCTACATAGAAGACCAGGGACAAGGGGGAAAACACTCTACAGCAGGGGAGGGCTGGTGGCCTTAGGCCTGGGGGGCAAGTCCAGTCAAGTGGCCCATTGAACCACCGAATCAGCTCACCATCCATGGCCCACTTGGTTTTTCAATGCAGCCTCACCAGTGCCCATCAGTGCAGCCAACTCCAGTGCCCATCAGTGCAGCCTGTTCACTGGGGCAGGTTGCATGGGGTGTATGGGGGGGAGATGGGGGGTCAGCTAGGGGTGTCAGGGTCTCTCATCTCAGAGATCTCAGCTCAGCAGGTCTTTGCACACCACGGTCTCCTGGGGGGGGTAACGCTCCTGATCCTGGGGTAAAGTTGCAGCCAGCGCCCAGCCCTGCAGCCCTGCGTCCCGACTCCCTGGCACGCCCTGCCTCTGCCTGCTTTCAAGAATCCGATCCCAGGGAGTTGTAGTTTCCTCTGTGCTGCTGTGTTTTCCACCCACCAGAAGCTTGAGTGTGGACTACAACTCCCGGAATGCAACAGCTAGTGGTCGGCCACCATGGCCATGCCCCCGGCCCGACTTCCTAGACCAAAAGAAAAAAGAAAATGGTAGAGGGCAGCGGCTGCCGGCCATTTTGAACATAAGTTGCCTGGGAGGCAATTGCCACCCTGCCCCCTGGCCCAGCCCTCCCCTGCTCTACAGCCAGTCCCAACATAAGCTTATCCTAGAAGAAACAATAACAGTGAAACACATTTTCCCAACAGGTGAAACTGCTTTCTTCACCTAGATGTGTCTACCTGTACACTTAATATTGTGGTGGAGATTTTTCAAATCCATATTTATAACAAGAAGCTTCAAGGGAACTCCGACCCAACCTGTTCCTTTGTCACCTCCCACCTCCTTTGAATTCACCTCAGCATGCCAACAAATGGTCAGATAAGCCTTTTGTCAGATGAAATTCCACAGCTGTGTATGCTAAATATTCTAAACATGTTCTACCACTATAGAGTCATTGAAAGATAATTTTAAGTCACCTTAATAATAAAGTATTGTAAAAACCATATGGTTGTATATGTTTTTACAATACTTTATTATTAAGGTGACTTAAAATTATCTTTCAATGACTCTATAGTGGTAGAACATGTTTAGAATATTTAGCATACACAGCTGTGGAATTTCATCTGACAAAAGGCTTATCTGACCATTTGTTGGCATGCTGAGGTGAATTCAAAGGAGGTGGGAGGTGACAAAGGAACAGGTTGGGTCCTGGCTTAACTGAGTCCCTCACCCAATCTAGCAACCCCCTACCCCTCAAGGGAATGCAAGGTCTTAGCATATGGAAAGGGGGGGGTGAGGAGGGGTGGGGTTTTACAAGGGTGTGTATATATCTGGATGCAGACCCAAAGCTCAGCCTCTTAGAATGAAGATCTGATGCAGACGACATGGTGACATAATAAGCTCTCTCCCTCTCTCTCTCTCTCTGTCTCTCTCTCTCTCTCCCTCTCTCTCTCTCCCCCTCTCTCTCTCTGCCTCTCTCCCTCTCTCTCTCTCTCTCCCTCCCATAAGGGTGCCGCTGCTTCTCTTTTGCTCTCTTGTTCCTATTGGTATTATCATGTAACATTGGTATCATCTTCATCATAGGTATTATCATGTTTGTCATAGCAATATTCCTATTATGTATCGTGTAACATTGGTATCACCTTGCTATTAGGTGGTATCGTTTCTGTATAAATAAATGTCATTGTTTTCTCTTTTCCCACCGCTATCGTTTGATTTCATTTTATATAGACAAAAGGTTTTTAATCACTTATTTTAAGCATTTAAGCGAGACGTAGATTTCCGTAACAGATGTTGCCCGGCGTGTGAGGAAGTTTAAAATTGGGTGAGTATTATTTCTTGTATGGTAGACAGAGGTGGTCATAACGCCAGAAATGCTAAGCGTTTTCTTATGTCTTTTTAACCTGTCTGAATACCTAACAAAAACTTCTCAGAACTTAACTTTTTACCTTTTTGTCTAGGCGAATATTTTGATGAGACTGATTTTTGAATAATGTATGTATATAGAATGAAATTGCAGCAGGGTGTCGGTATGAATGATAAGGGCTCTGTTTGGAATTAATTTCAGTTGACCCTTTGAATAAGATTAGGCCAATCTTTGGGATTAAAACAAACCTGTGCGTATAGGGCTGCGTTTCCACTGGCGCAACTCCAATGTCGTGTGACGTTGAAATGCAGCTTTAGTGCGACTGTGGTGTGGTGTTGAATGCGATTTTGATAGAGTCACTGCAGCTTTGAGTCACATAGATTGGAATGGGTGCTATTGAAATCAATGGTAAGCGATTTGTAATGCGACTTTGTGCCCAAGGTCGCATGGCGAGTTTTATCAGTGGAAACGGAGACTAAATCACACTGAATTATCTGGATGTATGGGAATCTATCTTTCTGTGTAAACTACTAACGGGGGGATTGTAAGCTGTTGGGGCAGATTTTGATGTTTGGTGCGAATGGAGTAGTGCGTTTTTGTTCGGTGTTGCAATCTGATGGAGACTTTTTTTGTTTTCCTCTGTGTGTGGGAACCCATGTGGTATGTCCCAAGCTGGTTTTGGCAGGAAAATTGGGCATCATCCACCATTTTGTCATGGTCCATGAGATGTGCGGTGGTCATCCACCATTTTGTGGTGGCTTGGCTTGTCGGCCATCTTGAGAGGCGTTTAGAGTTTGAGATGGGAAGTTCCAGGTTAGCAAACAAAACTGCCTCCTGCACTACAAGCAATCAGAGGGTCTAATCAAGCTTAACGCTTGGGAAGCCCTGTGATACAGTCATTTTTTTTGGAATACTTTGGAGAAGTCCACGGGGAGATTAAACTATTTATTTAGTTGGGAAGATTTCCAGGCTCATTTTTTGAAGGACTATAGTCAGAACAGGGATTGTTCTGGCAAGTAGTGAAAAAATATTAGTAACGGCGACGGGGGCAGTACCCGTCGACCCAATCATTGGTCAGAGAGTAGCTAACTCTGAGTATAAAAAAAAAAAAAAAAACAGTTCAAGGTCTTTCGTCCGTAAAGGATGGGTAATTAAATCGCTTCAAAGAGGGAGTCTAACCGTGGGGAACCTTACCACTTGACCCCGAAGGAAGAAAGGATTGATACAGGGGCCTTGAGTTGAGAAATATGCAATGTTGGGAATGGTGGACTGGGAAACTGTATTTTGAAGATGATAACTTGGCATTATATCACAAAATATATATATATTCCTGTAACATTATATACGGTTACACCCATCCCCCTACATATACATCCATTGGGGCATGGTGCTTTATTTAGTATATGACATATTCAAAATATCCACCACAGTGGACGTTGTGGCGGTCAATAAGGCCTAGAGGATATCAGGTTAGGCACTTCCTAATGGCTCAGTCCCTGGGAATAGTAATGGATAATGGCCAACAGGCCCTCTTACCAGACCCAGCGAAATCGCAACAGTGATCCGTCTGGCTGGACGTTCGCTCACTCTGGGTTGCCCGGGGTGACTCTAGTCAGTAGTGTAGCATGTCTGTATCCTGGCAGTGGCTCGGTCTTTCTCCCTCTCTGGTGGTGCGGGTACAGCGTGGCTCTCTGGTGGTGCGGGGTACAGCGTGGCTCTCTGGTGGTGCGGGGTACAGCGTGGCTCTCTGGTGGTGCGGGGTACAGCGTGGCTCTCTGGTGGTGCGTGTACAGCGTGGCTCTCTGGTGGTGCGGGGTACAGCGTGGCTCTCTGGTGGTGCGGGGTACAGCGTGGCTCTCTGGTGGTGCGGGGTACAGCGTGGCTCTCTGGTGGTGTGGGGTACAGCGTGGCTCTCTGGTGGTGCGGGGTACAGCGTGGCTCTCTGGTGGTGTCCCCCAGCAGAGTATTCTCTTTTGCTCCTCTTCAAGTTCTAACACCCCCTCCCATCCCTCCAGCAGAGTGCTTGCATGCTGGGGGAACTGGTGCCAGAACTCTGCAGGGACTTCATTTCCCATGATGCCCCCAGTGTCTTCTGATTGGCCCTCTGCTGTGGCCAATCATGGGGGGGGGGAACAGTGGGTAGGAAGCTGGGTGGCGACCCAGCAAATCCAATTAGATCCGCTCTCTCTCTCTCTTCTCCTTGCAGAGGGGGAGGAGGGGGGCGGCGGGGGATGTGCGGGCGGCCCGCGGCTCTCCTCTCCCTGTCGCGGCGCCGCTGCTCTATTTGCCAGAGAACTCGGCAGCGGCGCTGTGGCAGGGAGGGGAGAGCTGCGGGCTGTCTGTGTGTCCCCCGCCGCCCCCTCCTCCCTTTCTGTGGGCCGAGGAGAGGGAGAGAGCGGCTCTAACTGGATTCGCAAAGCCCCTGACACTGCGGCGGGGGGGGGCGGAGCTGGTGGCGGCGGTTGGGGATTCCAGAGGCTGTGAGCGGATGGCAGGGGCGGTGCCAGCGACGGCGGGGGGCGGGGCCCCTGTTATGTATTCGGACTATAAGACGCAGGGACATTTTCCCCCATATTTCTGGGGGGAAAAAAGTGCGTCTTATAGCCTGAAAAATACGGTATATTTTTCTTGTTTTTGTTCTAGGGATAAGCCTGTTCAATCTGTAATATTAAAGGACAGTCGGGGTGACTAAATTGTAAAAAAGTTTTTTTGGCAACCATTGGTTTAGCCTCTCCTTTTTAAAATATTTTAATTTTTTTGTTTTTCTACCCGACTTGTAAATGGTTAGTGACAGTGATCCTGTTCACCTGTTGATCACTGATAGGATAGAAGAGTTATCTATTTTTATTTTTTTCCTCCTTTATTTTATTTTTATTTTTATTTTTATTTTTTTCTGCCAAGCTGCTGCTGCAACAGCCACAATATATTATTTTTCGAGGCACTGTTTCAGGACAGTTATATATTGTTTGTTTTTATGAATGCAGAGTCAGTGCTCTTTGACATAAAGGGAAATGGGTGACAAACGGTCTGGGTCGAAGCAGCATTGAACCTGTATGTTTTGTTGCTTATTGTATTTTTTTTTTTCTCTTTCTTTTCTCTTTCCTACTTTCTTTGGTTCATATTCTGCTTTATCTTGGAAAATAAATGTATTCATCTTCTGGAACGTTTGTTTGAATATCAGAGATGAGTTGTGAATTGTAAGGGTTTACCGTCTCTGCCTGACTCCATTTTTTAAGAGTCCAGTGGCTTCCATAGAATGGGTTCCTGAAACATACAAATACCATATTTCACAAAGTATCCCTGGACATCCAGGTCCTATGTCTTAATGTAATTTTACCTCCCCTAATCTGCCCACTGCTTTAACCTGAGCCCCGTGAACAGGTGTGGTGAACCCAGGGACCTGAAAATAGCAGACAGTGTTGACTATCCCTACCATCAAGGGCAATGGATGATACTGGCCGTGGCGCGGTCTCGGTACCCTGTGGGGATCCCACCTGACTCGTCCACATTGCACCCCTCATAGATATTCCTGTCTGACATTCTCCCTCTTGTTATTGTTTTTTTTTTGTATTCATGCACGACTGTCCGGAGGCCCGCCCAACCACCACCTGAAGAAGCAACGCATCTCTTAAGAAAAACGTGCCACGAATAAGACTCTTCTGAAACTTTCCTTCACCATACTGAAAAGTGCTGTCTCGCGGTCCGATCCAATCGTGACAATCATAACACCATATTTCCAAGCTACAGGACTAAATATGCAAGGATCCCGCCAGTAATGTTTGAATTCCGCTCTTCCAATGCAGAGGGGCGATGAAATATTGCAGTACAGACTCTCATGGGTCGGATGTGAAGTCTCAAAGGCACCAGGACTGTCTCAAGTCTACCTTGATGAGTTACGGCGGGTTCAAGAAAGGAAGAGGCCGCAGTGGTGGTGGGGGAAGGGTCGGAGGGCTTCTGGGCCAGTGTGGGTGGGTACAAGATCATTGAAGGAGGTCATAAGTTCAATAATGAACTTGAGGGGGTACTGTGGTGGATATTTGGAATATGTCATATACTAAATAAAGCACCATGCCCCAATAGATGTATATGTAGGGGGATGGGTGTAACCGTATATAATGTTACAGGAATATTTATATATTTTGTGATATAATGCCAAGTTATGATCTTAAAGGACAGTTTTTACTGCCTACTGAGAATATAAAGTAGGTTTCAGGTGATACTCAGATATCTTTTGTCTCAAAAGAGCCAGACCCCATCACAGCAGGGGCCCTTAGCATGCTAATGTGGGAACTGGTTACACTGAGCTGATAAAGCAACCAGTATTTCAGCTTTAGAGTGGGCAGGCTAGGAAAAGAGACTTGAGATTTCAACCAATCAGGTGGTCAGCTTTGAACCAATGAGACCACGGGATTTTGCATCCTGGGGGATGGGGGAGTAGGCATAGAGGGGGTATATATTAGTCAGCCAGAGCCATAATAAGCCTCTTAGAATTAAGATCTGACGCAGACGACATGGTGACGTAATAAGCTCTCTCCCTCTCTCTCTCTCTGTCTCTCTCTCTCTCTCTCTCTCCCTCTCTCTCTCTCCCTCTCTGCCTCTCTCCCTCTCTCTCTCTCTCTCTCCCTCCCATAAGGGTGCCGCTGCTTCTCTTTCGCTCTCTTGTTCCTATTGGTATTATCATGTAACATTGGTATCATCTTCATCAGAGGTATTATCTTGTTTGTCTTAGCAATATTCCTATTATGTATCGTGTAACATTGGTATCACCTTGCTATTAGGTGGTATTGTTTCTGTATAAATAAATGTCATTGTTTTCTCTTTTCCCACCGCTATCGTTTGATTTCATTTTATATAGACAAAAGGTTTTTAATCACTTATTTTAAGCATTTAAGCGAGACGTAGATTTCCGTAACAATATCCATGTCCATTCTATCTAAAATCGATGGGAACAGGCAACACACATGTCATAAGTATTGCCTTCTGTTTTTACTTTTCTGATTAAGGCTCCTTTCACACTGACGGACCGATTGGGTACACCTGTCAGTTTTTCAGGCCGACTCAATCGGACCGCCCATAGCTCTCTATGGAGTGGCAGATATCAGCAGATATG
This sequence comes from Rana muscosa, assembly GCA_029206835.1. Taxonomy (NCBI): domain Eukaryota; kingdom Metazoa; phylum Chordata; class Amphibia; order Anura; family Ranidae; genus Rana; species Rana muscosa. Next base: position 540,409,039 of record CM055117.1, on the reverse strand, counting down.
TGTCCACTGACACCCGCCGGCATCCAATTCGCTAAAAACAGATGGGTGGGGATCCATACTCCACCCGTCCTGTGGATCGGATTGGATGGCAGTCAGATGAAAATGGAGAATCAGTTTGTTTCCATCCAACAGTCCCATAGAGAAGAGCGGGCTGTGTCTGTGCCCGCTCTGCATAGTGGAGTGGACATGGAACTGTCATCCGCCTGCTCAGCAGGGATCAGCGGACAGATCCCTTGCTGAGCAGGAGGATCCGCTTGGTGGAGTCCGCCCCGTCTGCAAGGGGCCTTAAGGCAGAAGACAATGTAGCACTACCCCCGAAGGAGCTGCTGGTTTTGTTTTGGGTCTGTACTCTGGCTATCAACCCCAGGAATTTGGGAATTTGTCTCGAACCCTCCCTTGGCACAACTGGTCTACACGGGGATTGTGGAACCCACTTGTAATTGGGAAACACAATAACATCACACAGCAATAAAATTGTAAATAAAGTTGTTACCTTGTAATGGCCACTTGCCCAGCAGGGTAATAGATAAACTCCACACAGAATTCTGCTTAACCAAGAGTCAATTTTACTTGGTAAGAAAAGTAACAGAGTTAGAGATACAGTACAGTTGACTCCTACAGGGCCCTGCAAGAGTCAATGGTATAGCAGAACATTTTAGTTGGAAACAATCAAAACAAAGAATCACACTTCTGGTGTACACTTTCTATATATTAGAACTGCATGCTCGCGAGCTCCCCCTAATGGGCAATACTGTACACGTGTCCTGGTACTATTTGTTCTAGGCAGGCCTGACTGAGTTCAGTACAAAGTTCCTTCCAGTAGTAAGAGTCTTCGCGATCATCTGTTGGTGTACATCAAACATTTGTAATCCATCAGGTTATGAAAAAGGGCAAAACTGAACATCCACAATGTTTATGAATATATAATTCGCTGACGGTGCAAACGCCAATCCTTAAAACACGCAGCCACTGCGAGGTGCACTGTCCTTGCATGTGGCACACGTGGCGCATGTGGCGCACTACTCTAATAAGAATGGCAGGTCTTTTAAGAGTCACAGTCCTACGCAACAGTTAGTCAATATTGGGCAGGTGCCCCCTCACCAAAGCAGGCCTTGTTCCTCTGGTACGTTCAGCTTTCGGTGTTCCGGTCCACGGCCTCTCTGCAACTTGCAGTCTCCGGTCTCTCACACAGCCGCACAAGGTGTCAGTAGATGGGCGACTCCAGTCTCTGTGGAATGAGAGTTGGACACACGGAAAAGGATCCCTCCTTGGGCTGAGTGATCCTACTTGACAACTGTAGGCCCAGGCTTTCCGGCCTAGACACTCCGGCAGCAGGCCTCAATGCAGGCTTCCTGCTTGATAGAAGGCGATGTCCAGAGAGAGCGAATGTAGCTCCTCCCTTCCTTTAAGTAATTTCCCCCAGAAGGCTGTGCAAAGATGCAATGCACTCTGGAAGTACAGCTGCACTGTGGGTTTTGTAGTCTGTTTGTTACCCATGGCAATGGAGTCTCTTTCTCTCTGTACTATAAGTTACATAATCCACTGTTCCACACAGTTAAAAAAAAACAGTTGCTGCAAAATCATAAAAGAGACTCTGGAGGGAACTGGGTTCTTTTTCAATACAACAATAGTCTTATAACCACACTGCAAATTGGCAACCCGCTACAACAACATAAAGATGAAAACTATCTTTGGCAGACATGAGAGGACAATAGTTGTTTCTAGAGTGTTTATATTTGTATATGATATTGGGCTTTGTAGTGTAGACTTTATTATGCTAAAATGTGAGTTACTAATCCCAAGTGGGTTTAAATAAATGATTGGGAATTCATTTACTAAAGTAATATATACACCTAGAAAAAAGAAAACTAATTTAGAAACTTGAAGGTGAGTTCATTTAACACCAAGTATATGTGTACTGCTGTGTAGTGGGGTGCATGTACACTCTTTAACCTATGTCAGCCCTTCACAGGTTGAACCACCTAAACTCACTGAGGCACTCTGGGCTAAGGATCCTCCCCAGAGTGCCAATAAAGTAACTTTCCCAAGAGACCCTTATAATGGCCTAACCAGAACTGCCCAGTAGCCTATTCCATACCTTCCTCAGGCCTTACAGCAATGGACCCCAATAGCTTTACCAAACACCTGTTCATTTCCAGAGGATGGTCCCATCTAAGGAAGAGGAGATGGAAGTGTCCACACAATGGAAGCCTTTTTTTAACTCTTTTACCAAAACATAATTTATCTACATATATACATCCCTTCAATCATCCCAATGATGAGAGCACATTCCTTAGCTGCCAACAGATAAAGGGCATGAGAAATAACAGCCAAGTCAAGGAGCTTCCCATACTTTTTAGGGACTTGCCAGAGTCCTACATTCCTTGCCAAAGGAATGTGAGTAGTCCGTCTAGTCCTGTGCCTCTTATTTCTTGCTTCCTACCTAAGAGAAAACTCCCAGAAGCTAGACCCCAAAATCTTTTTTTGCATGCTTTGGTTTTTGCACTGCTTCTCATGACCAAGTGTCAGGTGGACTAATACCAGACTGAGACATAGACCTCTTACCCAAGATAAGTTAAAGTTACACTGGCATAAGTTAAAGTTAAATTCAGACAGATATAAAAACACCATTTAATCCAGTTATGCGTTAAATAAAAATATTTACATTTATATGTAAATGTATATATACCTGTATTTTGCTTTCTGTAATCCCTGCACAGTAGGACTTAAAGAAAAAGCATTGTAAACCTATCAGGACTTCCTGCATTTTGCAGTGATGTCAAACTTAACCACTTGCCGACCCCCTCACGGAGATATACGTCGGCACTTTAACTACGTCGAGGTCGCGTGCGCGCCGCCGGCGGCGCGCTCGCGACCCCCCTCCCCTGCCTTCCCCGTGAGTGGGACTGCGGGTCCCGCGGACTCGATCGCCGCGGGGATCCCCGCGATTGTCTCACGAAGGCTCGGAGCGGGGAGATGTGTGTGTAAACACATCATCTGCCCGCTCCTCTACTGACAATGTCAGCGATCTCCGCTCTGTGTAATCAGAGCGGAGATCGGTGACGTGTCAGTCGTAGCCACGCCCCCCTCAGTTATTGCCACGCCCCTAGGCACACTTAACCCCTCCAGCGCCACTAGTGGTTAACCCCTTCACTGCCAGTGTCATTTTCATAGTAACCAGTGCATTTTTATTGCACTGATCGCTGTGAAAATGACAATGGTTCCAAAAATGTGTCAAAAGTGTCCGATGTGTCCGCCATAATGTCGAAGTCACGAAAAAAATCTCTGATCGCCGCCATAACTAGTAAAAAAAAAAAAAATTATAAAAATGCCTTAAAACTATCCCCTATTTTGTAAACGCTATAATTTTACGCAAACCAATCAATAAACGCAGATTGCGATTTTTTTTTACCAAAAATATGTAGAAGAATACGTATCGGCCGAAACTGAAGAAAAAAAATGTTTTTTTATATATTTTTGGGGGATATTTATTATAGCAAAAAGGAAAAAAATATGTAATTTTTTCAAAATTTTCGCTCTATTTTTGTTTATAGCGCAAAAAATAAAAACCGCAGAGGTGATCAAATACCACCAAAAGAAAGCTCTATTTGTGGGAAAAAAAGGACACCAATTTTGTTTGGGAGCCACGTCGCACGACCGCGCAATTGTCAGTTAAAGCAACGCAGTGCCGAATCGCAAAAAGGGGCCTGGTCATAATGGCCCGTATTGGTCCGGGGCTTAAGTGGTTAAAACTCGTAAACACGGCCGAGAATCTCGTCAGGAAAAAACGTGTTGTTTTTCTTGACGAGATTCTTGGACAAGAAACTTGTCCCGGCCGAGTGTACACACTCTCGATTCAAAGAACCCGCGGTTCTTTGAATGGAGCGAACGCGGTGACGTAATCGACTACGACGAGCGCGCGCTCGTCACATTCGATGCCGTCGCCGCCATCTTGCTACACCCTACCTATGCCTAGGAAGCTACCGCGCATGCGTCAAAGTCATTTTGAGCATGCACGGGTTTCCACTGCGACAGGTAAGTGTACACACACACACTTTTCTCGTCGAGAAACATGCTGACGAGAATCTCGACGAGAAAATAGAGAGCAGGTTCTCTATTTTTCTCGTCGAGATTCTTGTCGGTTTTCTTGACGATAAACCCGATAGCCGCATACACACGACCGATTTACTCGGCAAGAAAGCTCTGCCAGCAAGTTTCTTGTCGTTTTTTGACGAGAAACTCGGTCGTGTGTACGAGGCTTAACACTGGAAGTTTGCTAACAGGAGAGAGTAGCGTGAGCAGAGTGATAACCTATTGGCCTCATCAGTACAGTGATACTCCTCCATTGTCTGATTAACAAGCTTGGGACTATTGAGTCAGAGTGACCAAGCTGTAATAACCTCAGTGCATGAACCTCAAATAACCTCAAACTGTATCAAATAACCTCAGTGCTCCTACCTGGCAAGGATTCCTGGGTGACAAAACTGGCTGAGAAGAATTACAAAATCATAGTAAAATATTTACAGTATGAGTCTTTATACTGTGTGTAGCGGGGGTTCTAAATTTAGGGACTGCTATACCAAATTTAGGGGTGATTTGAGTGGTAGTTGACTCAAATCTTTTCAATTGCTGGACTCTGTCTTGTTGCTATTTCACCTGGTGTGCAGTTCCCCTAAGAAGTATGGGTGGCGCTGTCATCTATACTCAGGGTTGAACTACAGGTGATGGGGCAGCGATTTGGTGTCTCCTCTCAGGAGCCGTTCAGTGGGTGTGGTGGACCTGATGTGCATGCCGGGAGGGGGTACAAAAGGGGCAGACGCCGTTGGAGTTGAAGTTGGAGTTGGAGTCGAGCTGCCACCCCGGGGACCTGTACCCGGGGTAAGGTATTGTGTGGAGTCCAGTTTCGAGTGCATGGTCCTCCAGGCCATGGGGCCACGTGTGCCTCAGTCCCAGGCACCTTTAGTCCTGGGACTGCAACTTCAGCCCTGGGCCCAGCACCTTTAGCTGGAGCCCACTTCGGGAGGAAGAATCCCAGGGTGCCGCCTTGCGAGGGGACCCGTTTCTGGAAGAGGAGGCAGGGGGAGGACCGTTCCGAAGGACTGGTGAGAAAATCACAGTGAAGGAAGGGGCCCAGTAACTCTCCGGAGGGATGTCATCCATCCTTGAAACCAGGGGCCTAACATCTGGACCAGTAGGAGGTTTGGGGCACCATAGATCCTGTGGCAGAGGATCTCCTGAACGCATCCTTTAGGGAATTAAATTGACTGTTCGAGCTACACGCCGGCTGCTAGTGCCATTGGGTGACTATCCGGGTGAGCTGTACCCACTTGGGATCAAGTGGCGACGAAGCCAGGAGTGCCTGAATTCCATCTGTCTTCCTAACACCTTTCTCCTTTCATGCATAAGAAAATAAAGCTCTACGTTGGAGTGATATACTGGTGTGGACCTTGGAGTTACTTGGGGCATAGAGACTTTTGTCCTTACACACTAGGGACAGAAACCAACGCTGAGGGGATCGCTGCAAAGACCCATAAGGAAACTAAGTGTGCCTAACCTCTGCAACCCAGGGGACACGGGCATGGAACCCACCCACGCGCTCCTTCCTCTCCAGTGAACGAGCCAAAGAGTGGAGAAGGAGGGTGGCGGTGGGGGCGCTTCATAAGCATTTAGCTATTTGCCTGGAATTCAGCTGTAAAAATAGCTTTAACCCTTTCAATTAATAAATAAATTGTAAATGAAGGTTTTTAATGTTTGTCCACATTTCCTCTTTAAATTTCTCTCTTCGAAAAGCCATGTGGAATATTTATTTATAAAACCTCTGTAGTCAACTTTTGGCTAAAACAGATCATGAATAGGGATGAGCTCGGTGTTCGAGTCGAACGCATGTTCGACTCGAACATCGCCTGTTCGCCTGTTAGGCAAAACCAGAACTTTGTGGGCCGTTCGCGCCAAATTGGTGTGACGCGAACGGCCCACAATGCACTGCGCCATCACACTGCATTGCCAGTGCTGTGATTGGCCAAGCATGCACTGTGACCCCGCATGCTTGGCCAATCACAGCGCCGGCAGTGAGGAGAGCCATAATTGGCCACAGGCAGGATGCCTGTGGCCAATTATAGCTCAGGGGGTTTAGTACACGCCCCACAATATATAAGTCCGCCAGCGCGGCGGCCTTGTGTAGTGTGTTCCGGCGTGCAGGGAAAGAGCTAGATAGGCAGGGACAGTGTGTTCTACAGTGTGTTCTTTTCTCAGGCATCTGCAGGAGTTAGTGGGTGTTGTGTGCCTCCAGCACAGTATACACCTGTATCTACCCTTTATTGCTGTTCTCTAAGCTAGATAGGCAGGGACAGTGTGTTCTTTTCTCAGGCATCTGCAGGAGTTAGTGGGTGCTGTGTGCCTCCAGCACAGTATACACCTGTATCTACCCTTTATTGCTGTTCTCTAAGCTAGATAGGCAGGGACAGTGTGTTCTTTTCTCAGGCATCTGCAGGAGTTAGTGGGTGTTGTGTGCCTCCAGCACAGTATACACCTGTAGCTACCCTTTATTGCTGTTCTCTAAGCTAGATAGGCAGGGACAGTGTGTTCTTTTCTCAGGCATCTGCAGGAGTTAGTGGAAGTTGTGTGCCCCAGCACAATATACACCTGTATCTACACTTTATTGCTGTTCTCTAATACAGGCATCTGCAGGAGTTAGTGGGTGTTGTGTGCCCCAGCACAGTATACACCTGTATATACCCGTTATTGCTGTTCTCTAATACAGGCATCTGCAGGAGTTAGTGGGTGTTGTGTGCCCCAGCACAGTATACACCTGTATCTACACTTTATTGCTGTTCTCTAATACAGGCATCTGCAGGAGTTAGTGGGTGTTGTGTGCCCCAGCACAGTATACATCTGTATCTACACTTTATTGCTGTTCTCTAATACAGACATCTGCAGGAGTTAGTGGGTGTTGTGTGCCCCAGCACAGTATACACCTGTATCTACACTTTATTGCTGTTCTCTAATACAGGCATCTGCAGGAGTTAGTGGGTGTTGTGTGCCTCAGCACAGTATACACCTGTATCTACACTTTATTGCTGTTCTCTAATACAGGCATCTGCAGGAGTTAGTGGGTGTTGTGTGCCCCAGCACAGTATACACCTGTATATACTCGTTATTGCTGTTCTCTAATACAGGCATCTGCAGGAGTTAGTGGGTGTTGTGTGCCCCAGCACAGTATACACCTGTATATACTCGTTATTGCTGTTCTCTAATACAGGGATCTGCAGGAGTTAGTGGGTGTTGTGTGCCCCAGCACAGTATACAACTGTATCTACCCTTTTTTGCTGGTGTTCTCTAATGAAGGCATCTGCATGAGTTTGTGGGTGTTGTGTGCCTCCAGCACAGCACAGTATAAACCTGTATCTACCCTTTATTGCTGGTGTTCTCTAATAAAGGCATCTGCAGGAGTTAGTGGGTGTTGTGTGCCTCCAGCACAGCACAGTATACACCAGTATCTACCCTTTATTGCTGGTGTTCTCTAATACAGGCATCTGCAGGAGTTAGTAGGTGTTGTGTGCCTCCAGCACAATATACACTACCCAATTGCTGGTTTTCCCATCTCCCTGCAGACCATTACTATGTCTGGAAGGCCAACAAGGAGAGGCAGACAGTCACGAGCCAATAAAAGAGGGCAAGCAGGCTCTGTGTCTAGAGACAACAGTGCTGGTCGTGGACGCGGTGCATCGTCATCAGCACGTGGCCATGGGACACGCTTGTCCTTATTTTCGGCAGCTGGACGTGTTGAGCCGCATCATGCTGAAGACTTGGTAGAGTGGATGACCAAGCCCTCCTCATCCTCCTCATCCTCTCTCACCCAGGCTCAGGGTACTGGCAAAGCAGCTGCCAAAGCGTCCTCTTCCCTCGTATCAATGTCATCATCAGTCACTCCTTTCCTAGACCCACCATGTCCTCCTGAGGAGTCCCCCGAACTGTTTGAGCACAGTGTTGGGTACATGCTCCAGGAGGATTCCCAGCGTTTTGAAGAGTCTGATGATGATACCCAGCTAGAGGAAGGCAGTAGCATGAGCGCAGAGAGAGGGGATGCTCAAGAAGGACAGCAATCTGGCAGTCATGTTCCAGCAGCTGCAGCATACTGCCAGATTGGCTCCAGTGATGAGGAGGGAGGGGATGATGAGGTCACTGACTCGAAGTGGGTGCCTGATAGGAGAGAGGAGGAGGAGGAGGAGGCACATCTCCAACGAGGCAGGATGCCCTCCGGGTGCCAGCGTAAGGGCAGCACACCGACTGAATCACACCGCAGAGCTCCGCCTGTGCAGGGCGCTGCCTCTGCCCGTTATTCCAAAAGTTCTTTGGTGTGGGCCTTTTCTGAGTCGAGTGCATCAGATTGCACCGCTGCTATTTGCAACATACAGTAGGTGCCGCCGATATTGTGTCAATATCGCCGCTTCTAGCGGCGATATTGACACCCTATGAGCTCCGTCGCGAGAGCCAGCGCCGAGCTGTCTCGTCATTGGGAAAGGAAAAAATGTTCCTTTCACGATGAGCGACACGCATTGCCGATAGGCGGGGATCCGACGCGGATTCCCGCCAATACCAGGCACTGCGTTTGGTATGAATCCTGAGCGGGAACTCCACGCCAATTTTTAAAGAAAAAACCGTGGGGCATACCAGGCCCTTGGGTCTGGTCTGGATTTGAAGGGGAACCCTACGCCGAAAAAACGGCGTGGGGGTCCCCCTCAAGATCCAAACCAGACCCTTATCCGAGCACGCAACCTGGCAGGCCGCAGGGGAAGAGGGGGGACGATAGCGCCCCCCCCCTCCCTCCTGAACCATACCAGGCCACATGCCCTCAACATGGGGGGTTTGGTGCTCTGGGGCAGGGGGGCGACCTGCGGCCCCCCACCCCAGAGCACCCTGCCCCCATGTTGATGAGGACAGGGCCTCTTCCCGACAACCCTGGCCGTTGGTTGTCGGGGTCTGCGGGCGGGGGGCTTATCGGAATCCGGGAGCCCCCTTTAATAAGGAGGCCCCCAGATACCGGCCCCCCACCCTATGTGAATGAGTATGGGGTACATCGTACCCCTACCCATTCACCTGGTGGAAAATAAATGGAAATAAAAACACAACACAGTTTTTAAAAGTATTTTATTGCACCGCTCCGGAGGTCTTCTTCCGACTTCGGGGGTCTCCGGTGTGGTCGCCGCGTTCTCCGGTTCTTTCTTCTGCCGGGCCTCCGCTAACTTCTTTTTAGCTCTTTTGCTAACGGAGGCCCGGTCTTCTCCGTCGTCTTCTTCTTCTTCTCCCGCTCTCCGGTTCTTCTCCCGCTCTCCGGTGTCGTCGCCGCGTTCTCCGGTTCTTTCTTCTGCCGGGCCTCGGCTAACTTCTTTTTAGCTCTTTTGCTAACGGAGGCCCGGTCTTCTCCGTCGTCTTCTTCTTCTTCTCCCGCTCTCCGGTTCTTCTCCCGCTCTCCGGTGTCGTCGCCGCGTTCTACGGTTCTTTCTTCCGCCGGGCCTCCGCTAACTTCTTTTTAGCTCTTTTGCTAGCAGAGGCCCGGTCTTCTCCATCGTCGCCATCAGCGTCTTCTTCCCTCTTCTCCTCCTCGATGTTGACTCGTCGCTTCCTTTTGCAGTAATGGTAAATCTTCGGTCCGCAGAGATTATTCTATTCTTCACATGACGTCACAGTCACATGCTCCGGGGCACATGTGCCCTGAAGCATGTGACTGTGACGTCATGTGCACATGTGCCCTGGAGCATGTGACTGTGACGTCATGTGCACATGTGCCCTGGAGCATGTGACTGTGACGTCATGTGCACATGTGCCCTGGAGAACGCGGCGACGACACCGGAGAGCGGGAGAAGAACCGGAGAGCGGGAGAAGAAGAAGAAGACGACGGAGAAGACCGGGCCTCCGTTAGCAAAAGAGCTAAAAAGAAGTTAGCGGAGGCCCGGCAGAAGAAAGAACCGGAGAACGCTGCGACGACACCGGAGACCCCCGAAGTCGGAAGAAGACCTCTGGAGCGGTGCAATAAAATACTTTTAAAAACTGTGTTGTGTTTTTATTTCCATTTATTTTCCACCAGGTGAATGGGTAGGGGTACGATGTACCCCATACTCATTCACATAGGGTGGGGGGGCCGGTATCTGGGGGCCCCCTTATTAAAGGGGGCTCCCGGATTCCGATAAGCCCCCCGCCCGCAGCCCCTGACAACCAACGGCCAGGGTTGTCGGGAAGAGGCCCTGTCCTCATCAACATGGGGGCAGGGTGCTCTGGGGTGGGGGGGCCGCAGGTCGCCCCCCTGCCCCAGAGCACCAAACCCCCCATGTTGAGGGCATGTGGCCTGGTACGGTTCAGGAGGGAGGGGGGCCGCTATCGTCCCCCCCTCTTCCCCTGCGGCCTGCCAGGTTGCGTGCTCGGATAAGGGTCTGGTTTGGATCTTGAGGGGGACCCCCACGCCGTTTTTTCGGCGTAGGGTTCCCCTTCAAATCCAGACCAGACCCAAGGGCCTGGTATGCCCCTGGAGGGGGAACCCACGCCGGTTTTTTCTTTAAAAATTGGTGTGGAGTTCCCGCTCAGGATTCATACCAAATGCAGTGCCTGGTATTGGCGGGAATCCGCGTCGGATCCCCGCTCAATACAGTGTCGCGTCTCCTCGCCATTGCAGCGAGCGCGACACGTGTCGCCACCCTGCTGCCGACATCTCGGCACTCCTGACGCCGAGAATCTCGGCGATGGGAGCGCGATAGAAACACAATATCGGCGGCACCTACTGTATGTCTCAAGCCTATCTCGCGTGGCCAAAACATCACCCACTTGGGCACCACATGCTTGACCAGACATATGTTGACCTGCCATGCAGCTCGTTGGCAAGCGTACCTTAAAGACCCACACCAAAGAACAAAGCGGACCTCTCCTTGCTCCTCACCAGCTGGGATCTCCAACCCCACTATACCTTCAGTCCTCTCTGAAACCTGCACTGAGAGGAATGAAGGTGTAGAATTAGGTGTGTCACAGCCAAGTACTTGCGGGCACTCTGCTAGCAATACACTGACGTCCGATTGTAGCAGGCAAATTTCCCTGCCCCAGCTGCTGGACTGTCGAAAGAAGTTCACTCCCAGCCATGCACATGCCCAGCGGTTGAATGCTAGCTTGGCTAAATTGCTAGCACTTCAACTGCTGCCTTTTCAGTTGGTAGACTCGGCCCCCTTCCGTGAGTTTGTGCAATGTGCGGTTCCTCAGTGGCAGGTTCCCAAACGCCACTTTTTCTCACGGAAGGCGATTCCGGCTCTCTTCCGGCTCGTGGAAGGCAATGTCTATGCCTCGCTGGACAGGGCGGTCAGAGGTAAGGTGCATATTACCGCTGACTCATGGTCCAGCAGGCATGGACAGCGACATTACCTTTCTTTCACGGCCCATTGGGTCACTCTTTTGGCAGCTGGGAAGGATGCAGGACAAGGTGCAGTAGTGTTGGAGGTTGTTCCGCTGCCACGCCTCCAAAATGCTACTACTGGTTGTGACACACCTCTCTCCTCCACCCCCTCCTCTTCTTCTTCCTCCATGGCCTCTTCCTGTGCTTTGTCCTCGGAACCAGCAGTGCTCCGTAGGCGTTCAAGGGGCTACGCAAGTACGCAGGCAAATAGATGCCATGCCGTGCTTGCGCTGGTGTGTTTGGGGGACAGAAGCCACACTGGGGCAGAGGTTCTGTCAGCTCTGCAGGGGCAGGCCGAGAGGTGGTTGACGCCACGCCAGCATAAGCCAGGAATGGTGGTTTGCGACAATGGCACCAACCTCCTCTCCACCCTCCGACAGGGACAACTGACCCATGTGCCCTGTGTGGCTCACGTCCTTAACCTGGTGGTGCAGCGGTTCTTGGGCAGGTACCCGGGCTTACAGGATGACCTGAGGCAGGCCAGGAAAGTCTGTGTGCATTTTCGCAGATCATATAATGCCAGTGCTTGGCTGGCTGAACTGCAAAAGGAGTTGAACCTGCCCAAGAACCGCCTTATATGTGACATGCCCACCAGGTGGAACATTGGCAATGCTGCAGCGGCTGCACACGCAGCAGAGGGCCATCAATGAGTACCTGTGTGACTACGGCACCAGGACAGGGTCAGGGGAGCTCAGGTTTTTTTCACCACGCCAGTGGGGCATGATCAGGGATGCATGCACTGTCCTGGCACCATTTGAGGAGGCCACGAGGATGGTGAGCAGTGACAGTGCATGCATCAGTGACACTGTACCTCTTGTCCACCTGTTGGAGCATACGCTGCGTGGAATAATGGACAGGGCACTTGAGGCAGAACAGAGGCAGGAAGAGGAGGACTTCCTTGCCTCTTAAGGCCCCCTTTACCCAGACAGTGTTCCTTCTGTCCCACCCATCACACAGGAAGAGGATGAAGAGGAGGAGGAGGAGGAGGATTGTGTCAGCATGGAGGTGGAGCATGGCACTCAGCATCAACAACAGCAGTCTTTTAGGGATGATTTACAGTCCCAAGAAACCTGTGGACTTGTACGTGGCTGGGAGGAGGTGGCTGCGGATCATGTGGTCCTTAGTGACCCAGAGGACTCCGGACCAAATGCCTCAGCTAACCTACGCTGCATGGCCTCCCTGATCCTGCAAAGTCTGCAGAAGGATCCTCGTATTCTTCGGATCAAGGAGAGGGACCATTACTGGCTGGCCACTCTCCTTGATCCACGGTACAAGGGTAAGGTTTCGGACCTTATCTTGCCGTCGCAGAGGGAGCAGAGGATGAGACATCTCTGGGAGGCCTTGCAGAAAGGTCTGTGCAATGCGTTCCCAGAGACTGGGAGGTTACAAACTCCTGGTCCTGGACAACGAGTTGCTGAGGCTTCGGTCAGTAGCAGAAGGAGCGGTGGAGAAGGTGGCCGTCTGACCGATGCGTTCAGACAATTTTTTAGTCCGCAGCCCCAAGGTATGATCGGTTCCAGCAACCATCGCCAGCGTCTGATATACATGGTGCAGGAATACCTAGGGGCAAGGTCAGACTTAGACACCTTTCCCACCAAAAATCCTCTGGCTTACTGGGTCTTGAGGATGGATCACTGGTCAGAGCTTGCACAGTATGCAATTGAGCTACTGGCCTGTTCTGCATCCAGCGTTCTTTCGGAACGCACATTCAGTGCTGCTGGAGGCTTTGTCACCAATCACAGGGTGCGCCTGTCCACCGGCTCGGTTTTGTTCGACTGACCTCCATAAAGATGAACCAGTCTTGGATCACCACCAGCTACCAAGCACCTGAAGCTGATGTAACCGAATCATTTATTTTGAAATGTCACATCCCTTCAAGACTGCCTATGCTGATGCTGAGTGACTGTCCTGGTATGTTGACTGACTATCCTCTTCCTGCTCAATGATCCGATTCCTGATGATAGCTTGGAAGAACATTTTTGTTTCTGGGTGCCGCCACCAGTGGCTAAGGCCCAATTTTTCACCCCCTGTTTAACAGGGGCATGTAATTACAATTTTTTATGCAATGCTTTGCAGCAGGGCTCATTCCTGCACTCCAACTAGAGTATCTGGGAGAGGTTGCAGTGTCGTGGCACCAGCACCAGTGCCTAAGGCCCAATTTTTCAGCCCCTGTTTAACAGGGGTGTGTAATTACAATTTTTGATGCAATACTTTGCAACAGGGCTCATTGCTGTGCTCCAAGTACAGTATCTGTGAGGGGTTGCAGTGTTGTGGCACCAGTGCCTAAGGCCCAATTTTTCTGCCCTTGTCTAACAGGGGCATGTAATTACAATTCTTGATCTAATAATTCACAGCAGGGCCCATTCCTGCACCCACCAAGAGTAACTGTGAGGGCTTACAGCAGGGATATGCAATTAGCGGACCTCCAGCTGTTGCCAAACTACAAGTCCCATGAGGCATAGCGAGACTCTGACAGCAGCAAGCATGACACCCAGAGGCAGAGGCATGATGGGACTTGTAGTTTTGCAACAGCTGGAGGTCCGCTAATTGCATATCCCTGGCTTACAGTGTTGTGGCAACACCACCACCACCACCACCAAAGGCCCAATTTTTCTGCCCCTGTTCAACAGGAGCATGTAATTACAATTCTTGATCTAATAATTCACAGCAGGGCCCATTCATGCGCCCACCAAGAGTAACTGTGAGGGCTGACAGTGTTGTAGCACCAGTACCACCACCAAAGGCCCAATTTTTCCTACCATGGTTCAACAATGGCATGTAATTACAATTCCTAATATAATAGTTCACAGCAGGGCATTCCAGGGCCCACCAAGAGTAACTGTGCCATTTTTCTCAAAGATTTTCATCCATATTGCCAGGACAAGACATGACATTAAAGCCGCAAGCAGTTTTAAATGGCTTTTTTTCGGCCGTTTTCAAAACTTCTTTTTGCATTGATACATGTCCTCTGGGGCAGAACCCGGGTCCCCAAACCCTTTTTAGGACAATAACATGCATATTAGCCGTTATAATTAGCACTTTATATTTCGAACGTCCGCGTCTATTTTATTTAATACGGTTCTAACGTTTGCGTGAACTTTCGGTCCGTTCGCAGGTTCCGGTGCGAACCGAACCGGGGGGTGTTCGGCTCATCCCTAATCATGAACACATTTATGAGCTTTTATTCCATTTCCCTGCATCCAACCGATTAATAAGTAATGCCTCATTGTCACAGCCTTTAATAGGAGATGCTTTAATTCTCCTATGTCCATTATAACCCCAGTGTACTTCATCTCTAATACATCTGCCCTGGACAACAAGCAAACCAAATAAAATATTTTCATTTGCTTCCTGTAGTCAAAGCACTCAGAGCTGTTTCCAAAACACGTATCATAGCTCAGCTATCCCAGATGCTGCACAAAATGGACATTATCAATTATGTGCATGTCAGATTAATGTTTACTATACTCTGTGGGGAGTTAGGTTCCATAATAAAACTGGTTCCATATACTCATCCAGTGCCTATATATACACATTGTTTAACTTCTGTAATATGCTGCCATAATTAACCTTATGGCAGCCTGGGGAAATAATGGTAGTAGATCTGCTCTTGACAGATTTCATTACAAAATTGCTGGCATTCTAGAGAATTGCCTAGACCAGTATTTTTATGGTGTGTATAATATATCTTATGGAATCTTCTGCTGCAATAGACAAAAATGTTACAGTGGTTGATAAAGTCAATCACTAAAAACAAAATGTCCTTTTGAGTCTGACACTTCTATGTAGTAACTTGTATCTGATACTCTTTCTGTATCTGTTCCATTTTGCCAGTATCAGCAACCCTAATTTGACATTTTTTGTTTCGATAAGTTTTAGTAAAGGATTTATTGGCATACATAACAGCAAGCACCATTGCTCCCCTGCTATGACTTCTAATAGGTCTAATACTAAGCATTAAGAACAAGCTGCTGCAGGCACCTGGTAGCTACCCACAGCTAATAAAGTGCATCAATTATATAATTAATGGTGCTGCACTGCTATAGTATGTGCAAAAATCGCTGTATATATTGTGCAAAACCAAAGAAACAGTACCTAATATAGTACAAGACAAGCAATAATATTAATAAATTGTGTAAATTTGCAAAGAAATCAATAAACATATATAAACCTCCTCAAGTTGGTGCAATGCGTAACAATGCGTAATTGATCATACATTACTTGTTGATATTGAAACATGCATATCAAATCATACAATTGCTGTATTCTGAAAACAGAGTGAATATAATGAACTAACTCGTATGTTTATCTCTAATACTCTGATATGATTAGTTCTTCATACAGTTCATGTATAATTGTGCCAGTCTGTTGTATTATATATATCCCGTCAGCTCGGTGCTAAAAAAATCAACTTTTGTGTCTTCTCTAAAATGCTGCTATAACACCACTGTGCTTTCTGGACTCTCACCTTATTGCTGCTTGTATTAAAGCATACAGGGATGCTCCTATCCCCTCTTTCATCTAGGGCCCTCTAGTTGTTCTCCCCGACTCCTGGGTCTCCTCTATGGTGCTCCTCTCTGTCCACTCTTAATCTGGCCCAGGATTATGCATGTGTGGAAGAAACATCAGTTAAAAATTGGAACCTTGAGTGGACTCAATATCAGGCTTTCCTGTTTGAATCTACACTAGGGTGACCAGATATTCCCAGTTTCCAGGGACAGTCTGTCCCCGGATTGGATTTCAACAGGAGCTGGGGCAATTTCAAAGACAGTCAGTGCAGAATTAAAAAAAAAATCTGAATTGCACACCCCGACTCCTACTAGCTTAGGGGGGTGTATTTTTCCATTATCTGTGCCCCTTTCTGATAATCATGTGCTAGTCTTAGTGGAGGGACTATTTCTTCAGTTTTGGACGCATGCTCATTCAGCTCCGCTTGCATATTCTTCTGCCTTGGCTCAAGTACCGGCCAGCCGCCTGCCTGCTTATCTCCTTGCCTTCCCTGGCAGAGTGATCTTCCTCCGCTCCCCACCCAGTAGTAGCCGGGGCCCGGAGAGTGAGACTTGAGAGGCTGTGAGGTGGGCGGCGGCGGTGATGGGCAGAGAGAGGCAGCTGAGCTCAGATGTAAATAGAGGGGAAATACCGCGCTGCTAAGTGAGAGTGAAATAGCAGCCAGCACTGAGCAAATAGAAAACTTATATCAATAATGGAAAGTAAAAAGTGCAGCGCTAATAATTAGTGATCATAAATTAATATGAAAGTATATAATCACATATACGTGGGTCCCACGTATGCTGCCTGTACTGCGCCCTTTTCCATATTTGTGATCACCTGTAGGAATCGCTGGATTTTTGCTTTACTTGAGATTTTATGTAAATTTTTTTGTTTTTTACCTTTTTTTAATTAAAGTCCTTGCTTTATTGATTTATGCCATGTGGAGGCTTTTTTTCTTCTTTTTTCCACGCTTTATGCACTTTTTATGCTGCTGAGCCCCTAGAGGGGTATTCCTGCAAAACATCAACTCACTCTCTGAGATCTATGAGAGGTGCTGCTCCTTTTTTCCTGCTTGTCGTGGAAGTATCCCAGGAATAAGTGGATGGATGCTATGGTGAACTAACAAGAAATACGCACCAAGAGAAGCTACAGGATCGCTACTCTTACCCTCGCTTTTTAGACCCACCCCTAACAGGCGTCTGGGTCCACGTCACATGATAAGAGTACCCATCCTTTATTATCTTTCCATCCTAGGCTCCCCAAGGGGTTCTTCTCCTTCAGCTTCCCACCACCAGGATTGTTATCCCCTCAACATCCTCCTTCCCTGGGATACCTCATTTCCATTGTTTATAGACATTGATATATGGTCTCCCCACATTGGAGCTCGACATATATTTTGTTTTTTTCCAGGGATAACGTTTGTATTGATTCATCACATGATATACCCATTAGCAGCATTATACTGTTTTTGTTTTAACCACAGAATGTTTTATGTTTAAATAGTTGGTATTTATGCACTTTTAGTGGATCACCTATAGGACAATCTCCTACTTATGCATTTATTTTATTTATTTTTGGTATATGTGATTATATACTTTCATATTAATTTATGATCACTAATTATTAGCGCTGCACTTTTTACTTTCCATAGCTGAGCTCAGCTGATGGTGTCCAGCAGCAAGAACAGAGGGGAAGCAGATCCGATCGTGGGGCTACCAGTGCCTTAATTGCTTCAACACAGGTGTGCTTTGGGGATGTCTGTGAATAGACTACATTGCACTTTTTCTGTCTCTCTGGCTATATGGATGATATCATAACTCACAGGCAGCAGGCACTCTATCATGGCCCTGGCTGGCTCTGTCACAGTGTGTCACATGACATGGCTGCTGGGTGCTAATTTTGTTAACTTATCGGTCACAAATTAACAAAAGCAGCATCCAGCAGCTATGTTATGTGACACACTGTGACAGAGCCAGCCAGAGCCATGATAGAGTGCCTGCTGCCTGTGAGTTATCATAATGTTGATGATCTTAACCAGTTGCTGATCGCCTGATAGCAGATTTACTACTACAGGGCGGTCGCGCTGCGCAGGATCACGTATATACGTGATCCTGCATTTCTGGGTATCGGAGCCAATCAGCGGGACTCGATGACCACCAGTACCTGCTGATCATTATGTACACAGGCAGAACGGGGGTCTGCCTATATAAACAAGGCAGCTCGCCGTTTTGTCAGCATGGAAGACAAAGCAGGTACAGGGATCTATGCCTTTCCTTAGTAAAAGCACCCCCGCCCCCCACAGTGAAAAAAACACTTGTTAGGCACACATTTAACCCTTTGATTGCCCTAGATGTTATCACCTTCCCAGCTAGTGTCATTAGTACAGTGACAGTGCATATTTTTACCACTGATCACTGTATTAGTGTCACTGATTCCCACAAAGTGTCTGATTTGTCCATTGCAATATCGCAGTCCCGCTATGATTGCCGCCATTACTAGTAAAAAAAAATTAAAATGTCCCCGGATTTCATTTTGAAAATCTGGTCCCCTTAATCTACGCAGGAAAGTCGATTGCTGGATTGGGATTCTTGACCAACAATATCTGCATCAGCACTCAGGGAATCCCTGCAAATTAAGGGAATCCCCTGGGGACCACCAGGTCACCAGAACTAGTGCCCCCATTGGAAGATTTTGCATCTATTACTTTTCTAATTTTTCTGGGGAAAATGCATAATTTGGGATTTTCTTTTACTTTCACTTTCAACGATAATGGTAAACAGGATGAATAGAGAGCATGAATCTACCTATTGAAGGCACAGACAGCAATAAGAACTGACAGGTGTTCTAATCCCTCTCCACTCTATCCAAAAAAAAAAAAAATAGCCTTTAGTTGTACTTTCAAGATGAATATTCTTTCAAGATTGCTGTATTTGCAACAAACCCTCCCAATAAGGATTCCAAAAACGTTTCTCAATCAAATGTGTGGAGAGTTCAGTTCATTTTTATGTGTCCAAAATTACCATATGCTAAATCATACTTTACTGTCTCTTCCAAAACAACATGGTGGCTTGGGCTTTCTGGACCTATTGGAGTACCATAGATTGGTCCATCTCATGAGAATTTTAGATTGGTGTACTCACAATAATAAATTGTGACAGTAATAAACATTGGATCCAATTAGAGCAGGCAACTCTAGACATTCCATTATGTGGTGTCCCATGACTTAAGGCTGCCCTTCCCACTCCTATCAAGTTTCATCCCGTGGTAGGTTATATGGCCCAACTCCTTCTAACTGAAAGATATACTCACAGACCGATCCCCTTCACCCATGACCTTGTAGATAGGCCACCCTAAGTTCCTCTAGGGCATACTAGACAAGACCTTCCAGCAAACAGAAAAATCTAATTTAGATGCCTTTCTTAACTTCTAGGGGTATAAATCCTTGGCCAAACTTCAATGTATGACTGAGTCATCTTAGTATTTTGGAAGGTGCTTCAGCTACCCGGAACAACAGAAAGAACACATCTTATGATTTACTCATACTGCATCTCTCTCCAGTTTTCCTCTAATCATTTGTGTTCCTTGCTACCTGATATTGTAGGTGCTCTCGTACCTTAAAAATGACCTAAATCTGGATTTTTTCACTAGCTAGAGATAAGCAAGTGCACAATATAGTTTAAATATAGAGAGACATATAGCAATAGTTCCCTCCCTATCTTTTGTTTTTCTATTCTCTCTTTTGTTTTGCAAACATGCCTGGTCTGGCAGAGTGCAAAAAAATGCACAAAGCTGATTTGGCATGTAAGGGACAGGCAAGATTGCTGGAAGGTTGGTCCTCCTCAACTGCAGGAAGCACTGCAACAGATAATGGATCCTATGGGGTACCTGCAGTTTCATGAGTGCCAGGGTAAGAGGGAGGCTACCTATCGGCATAAACTGGAGATCGCCAAGCTCCAGCAACTGTGTCAGGATCATACCCCTGAGCTCTGGAAAGCACCTTTGGCTGTATGCCATGCAGCCAACTTTCCAGTCATGGAGAAAGACAGTGACACTTATTTGTAGGGTTGCACCGATACCGATAGTAGTATTGGTGCCGATACTAAGCATTTGCCCGAGAAATGGTGTTCGTGCAAATGCTCCGATGCCTTAAACCTGATACTGCCAGGCTTGGTTCTTTCAGCTGTCAGCGGTATTCCCCCACAGACAGCTGATATAAAATAAAAAAGCCATCAAATATCGGTTGTTAGGAGAGGGGCTGCTGCACCCTTAACAACTGATGACTCATTCAGCTGTCAGTGGGGTTCCCCCATTGACAGCTGAAGTGTAAGTGATGTCTCTGCAATTGGAGCTGTCAAAAGAAGAAAATAAAACGCAACCGGACAATGTTTATCAACAAAAACTGAAAGATGAAAAGAAACATTATTTAATTTTGTATCTTTGTTTATTCATCTACAGATCAAAGGGATGAACTTCGATCTGCAGATGATGTCAGTTTAAAGCAACCTGTCAAGTAAAAAAAAAATGTTTCTCTGTTTAATCCCTTAATAACCCATAATTTATTCTAATCTGCCTCAGTTAACTCCTATTACTTCTATTCTCCTCCATTTAATTATTATGTTCCTGCTGATTTTTTATTTTTTTTTCACTTCTATTTTATAAACAATAATAATAATAAAAAAAATAATAGTACTCGTAAAAAAAAAATGGTCTTGGTGCATCCCTCCCTGCTATCCTTTGAAAAAGCATTCTGTCAGTACCACTTGCCACAGAGGGGTAGTGCAGTGGGCCAGGTATCTTATGCCAGAGCAATGTGGAATTGCCATCCAATGAGGAAGATGATTATGAGGCTATGAGGATTATGAAGCAGGGGTGTCCAACCTTCTGACGTTTCTTGGCCACATTGGAAGACGAGGACTTGTCTTGGGCCACACATAAAATACGCTAACCCTTTAACCCTCTTGCTTTGAATTGTACTGTTGGTGTAGTGTTTCCACTGCGCTGCGCTGCGCAAACTGTTGGTGCCATATAAATCCTATATAATAATAATACACTAACAATAGGGATAGCTGATGAGCAGTAAAAAAGTTGGGCAGATGACAGGTTAACGATCACTGATATAGATAATGTAACTGAGTGATAAAACTTAATTTTTTTAAAATATTTTTATTATAAAAGTTAAAGAGGGCAACATATAATTAGTGCCATATTTGACACTTTTTTCAACACTGTTTTTGATAAACTAACGCATCAATATCTGGTTCAATGGATGTAATAGCAATTCACAATGAATTCTCAAGGTGTTCATCAGATATTTTGGTTCTAATTTTTGCCCTTCATGTGTTTAAACTGAGTGACATAAAGAATTGCAATTCCCACCAATTTATTCTCTAGGTCCCCTGCTTTAAAATATATATAATGTTTGAGGATTTTAAGTAATTTTCTAGAAAAGATTACTGATTGTTACATGTAAGCAAAAAGTGGCAAAAAAGGCCTTGATTGGAAGTGGGAATCTGACCACCGCAGGGCTCCCTTAGTGGCTGAAAAGGAGGGGAAATCACCCACAAATCCCCGGCATCATCTGAGAACCAAGTACTTGGAGCTCCTGAAAATAAGTTGGCATCACCAGATACCTGCAAGTGCTATACTTGTGGCAAGCCCATAGGCCCCTTTCACACTAGCGGACCGTATGTCCGCTTTTTCATCCATCCGTTTACGGATGAAAAAGGGACATACATTGGTCCCTATGAGATCGCGGGTGTCAGCGGATGAACATCCGCTGACACCTGATCTCCTCTGTGTCTGCAGGCCCCCGATTCTGCAGACGGAGGAAAATCCTATTTTTCTATCCATCTGCAGAGCGGATCGGATGAACACGGACAGAAGGTACAGGGACCGCCCTGTCATCCCCTGGCTCAGCGGGGATCAGCAGAGCGATCCCCGCTGACCAAGCGGAGGTTCACCAGGCGGATCCTCACGGATCCGTCCCGTGTGAAAGGGGCCATACTCTTCAGGGACACCTGTCTTGAACAAAATAAGCCGTTAGAAATTCTGTATATAGCCCTACAGAACAGGCAGTGCACAGTCTACATGGGCTTTGCTGCTTAACTGCAAACAGAAAAAATAGACTTTATAAGACATAGAGTATAATCATAGATGCAGCTACAGACTTATAAACACTGCCATTTACTGGTTGAAAAATATATCTCTAAAAATACAGATATTTATGTAGTTGTTGCATAAAATACAAATGAACATTGCAACAGAAGCCAACATCACCTGGTTAGCCTGCCAGCATCCATGCCTCTATGCTGTTCATCAGTGGGAAAGTGAGGAGCAATCATACCAACCTACAGTCTGTCCTCATGGGTAACCAAGCCATGACTGGCTTCAGAGACACTGATGCAGAAGTCACGCTCATTCACCCTGATCTGGTGATCAGAAAATGACTTCATACCAGGGAAGGTCCTTATACTCACCGAAGTTGGGGGAGCTCAATCACATGTACAATCTGCATGAGTTTTCATAAACTGGTAGGTGGAGAGTGGAATGAGAAAGATTGTAGTCTATGAAGAGATTCCCAACCTGGTCCTCTTATGCCCCATACACACGATCGTTTTTCATGCCGTTAAAAATGCCATTTTTAAAAATGGGCATTAAAACCGATCGTGTGTATGCTTCAGAGCATTTTTAACGACGTGGAAAACGGCCATTAAAAATTTCGAACATGCTCTATTTTTTCACGTCGTTTTTCATGTCGTTTTTTTTAACGACGTGAAAAACGATAGTGTGTATGCTTTTACGAGGTGAAAAAAAACGCGCATGCTCAGAATCAAGTATGAGACGGGAGCGCTCGTTCTGGTAAAACTAGCGTTCGTAATGGAGATAGCACATTCGTCATGCTGTAACAGACTGAAAAGCACGAGGCTGAAAAGCGCGAATCGTCGCTCAACAAACTTTACTAACATGAAGGGTGGCGCCATCCGAACGGAACTTCCCCTTTATAGTGCCGTCGTACGTGTTGTACGTCACTGCGCTTTGCTTGAACGTTTTTTAAAATGATCGTGTGTACGCAAGACAGGCTTGAGAGGAAACAAGAAAAAAAACGTCGGTTTAAAAAATGGCATGAAAAACGATCGTGTGTACGCCGCATATGTCTAATATCTGGGGACCCTGGTTTCATACTATGCACAATATTTCATATAAGCTGATGACATCCAGGATTAACCATATGAAACCTCTTCACACTGTTTAAAGATGTGGGGGTGACATTGAAGGAACTTGGGGATTGGCAAGGGAAGGAGAAAAGTAGGGTGTAAAATTCATTTACAGGTACTCCATACATGTATAACTGATGTTAAAAATGTAACTGCTGAATGTAATGACAATGTATCGCCAGTAGAAGTATCCACTCCCAGTACTGTAAAGGTAGCTGAGGCACAGTATCTGGTCATAGGTGAGGGGTGGTGATCATGGCTCCTTTACTTTTCTCAGCTGTTGTCCTTGTTCACCACGGGACAGTCGATTGGGACTTGTATTGCTGCCTTCAAGCAAGCACTTTAGACTGAAAAAAGTCTGAAGAAGCTCAAAAGGCTAGCTTCTAGCCTCCATGTTGAGGGAGATGAACATACCATTGAGTGGCACTATGGAAAGCTGTACAGGGAAGGTCTGTATACAATCTTCCCCCAGCCCCCAGGAGGTCACTTGGGAATCAAAAAGTTGAGGGCTTGGGAGGCAGAATTTTTGGCCTAAGATGCTTGATACACACCATCACAGAACAGCATATGTCCTGCCAGTTTGCAGCAGTCCTTAACAGAAAGGGACATGCTAACTGGATGTTAATCTGACACTCAGGAAGTAGACACAGACCTCAAGGTAAACTTCACAGCTCTCTTACACACAGTTACCTCAGCTACTGACAATGCCTGTGATTAGGGATGAGCTCTCTTATCAGTCTGAACACAGGTTCAATAATTTTTTTCCACTGCTATCATATATGACAGCTTCCGCTGTCAATGGTTGTTAAGGAAGCAGGTATGCCGGCACCCACCAAATCATTAGGAACCAGTGACATCAATTGGCCCTATCATTAATCATTTGTTTGCTGGAAAATCATTTAGTTTTGATATATTAGTATTGGTAACATAATATTGAGTTTATACATAAAATGACACAGAGTACTTCACTCTGTAGTTGCCATATTCTGAATGTACCCTCCCACCAGATGTCATAATATAATGTAAGATTAAGTAAACCTTTTTTTGTGATAATAGGTACAATTGTGTTGCCATCAGTTTAACTGCTGAACCATATATTAGTTGCTTGTGTACCTGTCTTATGCCTGCACAGGTAACGTTGGATGCCTGTATTTAAACACAATATTATTCCTGTAACAGAAGTAACCTGAAAGGTTTGCACATTAAATGTTTAGCTTTAGAGTTCTAGGCAGGTTCAATTCCATTTCTCAACCGACAAACTGGTTAAATGTTGTCCAAGCAAGGGGTTATTTTAGCATATTTTGTCCACATGTTATGCCTAATGCATTCAGACAATATCAGTTATTCACCCAGCAAGAAGGATCTCATTTAATTATTCAGTTTTCCTTGAAGCTCAGCCTTTTTAGGAGACTTATAAGCCCTTCTAATGTTAAACCGCAGTAATAAGGTCCCTACCCACCCTACTCCCTTATAGCTCTATGGTAATTCTGCCATGCTCTACAGGAATGGATTCCTTCCCCTGGAACCGTCTGCACTCTAATTCTTTCCCTCCTTTAGTTTTAATATATCGTTTTTTGCATATTTCAAAGACTGGAAGCCTAGGGCAATTTCTTTTTGAACTCAATGAGATGCTCCTCTTCTGTTAGTGAACCAAGAGGGAGCATGCAGAGCTTTTGTAATTCACAAAGGTTCAGAAGGACTGTGCTGGGAAAATGAGCCATTTTATTGTTTAAACAAGTCTCACCTTTGCCTCTTTACTCAGTTCTGTAGAGAGTTCAGAATACAGGGAGAGCAAGAGCAAAGTAGCTAATGAGACTATTTCAGAAGCCAGAACACCTGCCTAACGATTAACTCACATACGTCCATAATGATCATATAGTATACATGCACATGCTGATATCACAAAGCTCCTTCATCTGTACCACTTAATCCAAGTATAGCTAAAGTTCCTGTCCAAAAACTAAACTAAAAACTTGGTCCAGAATAATACTTATTTCCTGATTATGCAAAATGCGTTCATAAAATGCTTTACTTCTTTATTTAAATCCTACTACATGTCATCCTTCCTTAGTGCTCAAACATTTAGTTGTGGTGTTAAAATTTTGACGACATTGAGCAATCTCAAGTTTGATAATCTCCCAGATTCCAATGCTCAAAAGGTTTTATTGATTCCAAACAAAAATCAGTATGGTGTATGATTGGACTCTGCAAAGTTTAGATGTAAGATTAAGAAGATGTGAATCAATTAATTTCAAAGCACATTTTTATGGCTTTTTTTTATCTTTCTTTTTTTTTTCATTCAAGTTTTAGTTTATTATCTGAATAGAGTCAGTACAATTTTTACAGAAAAAAGTACAATGCAGTATCACAGTATAAAATGCAAGCGAATAATTCAAATAACGGTAGATCTCAAATTACAATATTACCATGTTGGAATACATCAATGCAAAGACACCATAAAAATGGAAATTATTGAAATATATTTATCAAAAATAGGAGTAACCCCCTACGCTACACCCCCTCATTCTAACCTTCCCTTCTTCGAAAGTAAGTAAAAATGATGGCTTATTAAACATCTCAAAATATATGTATATAGTTACAAGAAGATGAGGAGAACCTCCATTCCCCCAGACACCCCTAAAGGGAACATACTGTGCCTGAGAAGGCAAGAGGAGCTCCCCCACCCCCCCCTTCCAAAGCAACCCAAAAACTCTTTTTTTTTTTTTTGAGAAAATATATGACCTTAAATCGAGTATATATAACAGAAAATATAGTAGTCTACTATGGGTTTATCCGGGTGTAAAAAATCCTTCTCAAAATAATAAATCAAAGTCAAATGTTCTGACCCTAAAATAAGAGATCGTTGTATAAACCTGAGAAGTCTTAAAACAATCTAGTACAAATACCTATGGTTTATATTCCATATAACAAAAATAAATAAGAATGGGAGAAAGAGAGAAAAGAAGAGAAAAACATTAAGGCCCGGTTCACACCTATGCGAATTGGTTGCGGCTTACACCGCATCCAATTCACATAACATTATAAAATACATTGATTCCAATGAGGCTGGTTCACATATGTGCGATGCATTCGCACTGCGCATTGCCGAAAAAACGTGTGCGTTCTTTAGGCATTGCGGTGCGGCTCAGGTGCGAATTCAGGCCCATTATGTTCTATGGGCACGCATCTGATTCGCACATGTGTTGCGTTCTGAACAGGGATCTTGAGGGGGAACTCAACGCCAAATGTAAAAAAAAAAAAAAACGGCATGTGTTCCCCTCCAAGAGCATACCAGGCCCTTAGGTCTGGTATGGACTTTAACGGGAACCCCTACGCCCAAAAAAATGGCGTGGGGGTCCCCCCAAAGTCCATAGCAGACCCTTATCCGAGCACGCAACCTGGCAAGCCGCAGCAAAAGAGGGGGGGACGAGAGAGTGGCCCCCTCCCTCCTAAACCGTACCAGGCCCATATGCCCTCAACATGGGGGGGTGGGTGCTTCGGGGCAGGGGGGCGCACTGTGGCCCCCCCACCCCAAAGCACCCTGCCCCCATGTTGATGAGGACAGGGCCTCTTCCCGACAACCCTGGCCGTTGGTTGTCGGGGTATGCGGGCGGGGGGCTTATCGGAATCCAGGAACCCCTTTAATAAGGGGGCCCCCAAATCCCGGCCCCCCACCCTATGTGAATGAGTATGGGGTACATCGTACCCCTACCCATTCACCTGGTGGAAAAAAAAATGGCAATAAAAACACTACACAGGTTTTTTAAGTAATTTATTAGTCAGCTCCGGGGGTCTTCTTCCAACTTCACATAGTGTGGGGGGCTGGGATCTGGGGGCCCCCTTATTAAAGGGGGCTCCTGGATTCCGATAAGCCCCCCGCCCGCATACCACGACAACCAACGGCCAGGGTTGTCGGGAAGAGGCCCTGTCCTCATCAACATGGGGGCAGGGTGCTTTGGGGTGGGGGGGCCGCAGTGCGCCCCCCTGCCCCGAAGCACCCACCCCCCCAGTGTGAGGGCATGCAGCCTGGTACGGTTCAGGAGGGAGGGGGGGCTGCTCTCTCATCCCCCCTCTTTTCCTGCGGCCTGCCAGGTTGCGTGCTTGGATAAGGGTCTGCTATGGACTTTGGGGGGGACCCCCACGCCGTTTTTTTTGGCGTACGGGTTCCCGTTAAAGTCCATACCAGGCCTAAGGGCCTGATATGCTCCTGGAGGGGAACCCATGCCGTTTTTTTATTTAAAATTTGGCGTGGAGTTCCCCCTCATGATAACAGCAGTGAGACTTCCCAGGTCGGCAAGTCCGCAGCTAAAAACGCAATGGAACCGCTGAACGACTGATTGCGAACTTGGCAAAGGCGCCAAGCTCAAAAACGCAATGCATAGGTGTGAACCCGGCCTTAGTGTTCAGTAGGAAAAAAAAGGAAGAAGTAGAAAAAGAAAGAAAGAAAGCCTACCTGCTCAATGTAAACATCAATATTCAGTGATTGGTATTGCTAATTACTTAAGGGGTGTAGGAATTCCCAAAAATTGGATCCAAGGTTCCCATATAGAATTAAATTGAGTAGATCTGTCCAATGTTGAACTAATCATTTTTTCCTGTTCCATTATCCATGTAACTTTTCTCTTCATACATAAAAGAGATACTGACGTTTTTTTCCATGCTTTGGCAATGGTTATTCTAGCCCCTGTAAGTATGAATAGAATCAGTTTTCTGGTAACCTTGGGAACCTGTGGTATAAATCCGTTAAGTAAAGTGATCGCTGGAGATTAATGTATTGTATATACTGTGATTTTTCGTATAATATGGAAGATTTTATTCCAAAATCCTCGGAATTTGGGACATTCCCACCAAATATGAATCATAGATCCTAATCCCTGGCAACCTCTAAAACATAGAGGGGAGGAGGTGGGATACATAGCAGCTAATCTTGTAGGAACTAGGTACCATCTAGTAAATATTTTAACATTTGCTTCTATAAGTGAAGCATTAAAAATGCCTTTAATTTATCTAATAAAATTTCCACACCAGTCCTTCAGATCCCAATCACATTGGAGGTCCTTCTCCCAAGCCAGCATATGAGGCAGTTTAACATCGTTGGAAGCAAGCGACTCATATATAACAGAAATCCCACCTCTCCTATTAATAGCCTGTTCACATCTAACTTCATATGGCGTAGGTTCTCTAGATCCAGGATTATTTTCCCATAATTTATTAGTAAAATTAGAGATTTAAAGAAATCTTGATCTTTCAGTAGAAGGAAAATCAAGATTATCAATGAAATATTGTATAGAGAAAGGGCCTGATCTTGAGAAAAAACGTCCAATGCGGTACACCCCCTTATCATGCCACCACTTAAAGGAACCAACATCCCCTTTTGAGATAAATAATGGATTCTGAATTAGATTAGCCAATGGTTGCAGCTTAGAGACCAAAGAAGGGAGACTCCTAAGCGAGTCCCACAAAGCTAAAGATTGTGATAGAGCAGGAGATAAAATAGAAGGTCTGTTTTTGGGAGGACACCACAATAAATTTTCCAAAGAAAATTTAGGGGATGCCAATTCTTCTATGCAAATCCAGTCAGGTTGTTCATTTTTGAGGTATATATCAGACAACTGTGCCAGTCTAGCAGCTTGGTAATACCACCAAAGGTTCGGAAGTCCCAAGCCTCCCTGCTCAGGGAGATTATACAGACTGCGGGACGAAATGCGTGGACCTTTTCTGTTCCAAATAAATTTAAGGATTTTGCTTTGGAAGGCTTTTAGGTGAATTTTTTTAATCGGAATAGGGAGCGAGCGAAAAAGATACAACAATCTAGGCAGGAGGGTCATCTTTTTTTTTTTTTATCTTTCTTAGGCCTAGAAGTATCAAGTTAAAATATGTGAAGACCAATTCCAGAAAAAGTCCCCCAGCAGGTTTTAAAAGAGAAGTATGGGTTTCCTTTTTTTTGCTTACATCTATTCTATGTGAGCTGCTGATATCTATAAACCCTCCCAGTCCTCTCAGAAGTGCCCCCATTCTGTTAAAATCGAGATAAATACCTGTGGGAGGTTCTAAAGACTTTCATACAGCATCATCCCGACAATGGTGTAGAATGTAGAGTCTTGATCCACCCCCTTTCCTGTAATTTTGCTTGATTGATGTTGGCTCTCCTCCCTCTGCTCGTTCCTGAGACTTCACAGAGCGTAGCTGCTCCCCCCTCCCTCCAGCCTGTTCTGTTCTTTAGAGGAATCCAGCAGAGATAACAGCCATTCAGTGACTAAGGTGAGAGAAGTCACTGATAGTGCTGTGTATGAGAATCTACACTATATATTTCTATCTATCAGCACAGCCACGTCTCTTAGGGGAGGGGGGGACATAGACAGGGGGTGTGTTGGTGTGTTAGTGGAGATGTTTACACCCCCTGAGAACTTTCCAAACTGAAAATGGACCATTTTTGCCAGCTGAAGGAAAGTTCATGTGCACATGCTGTAAAAACTAAAAGAGGTAGGAAAAAAAAGACTAGCTGATATGTGACTAATGTGATATGTACTAGTTATTTAACCCATCCCATACTTCTCCTTTAAATGCATAAAAACAATTCTGACTGCAATATTTACCTCCTCTCCAGCAAAGCCCCCTGCAGCAATTCCTTTCCACCTCTAGATGCCCTCAGTGACCTGTGTTGAATGACAGCCAGAATCCTTCAACCTGGAGGACTAAGGATTTCCTGTGAGTTCAGGGTATCATAGCCCCACCTCCTCATGAGATTCCCTACATTCATAAACAATGCTGCATAATTAAGGACCTCCTACTTGCAAGACAAGATCTCATCAGTCTGTTGCAGGCAGGAGAAAGCTTTTCCCCTGTCTCAGAAGAAGTGAGACACCCTGATGTGTCGGCTAAGGTTGTCACTCTCATACTGACCATAGGACCACAGGAGTGTGCGGCTACAGGGATCACCCCCTTTTTCCTTCTTTGACTCTGTAGAAGTGTGGTCTGCTATAGCATGCTCTGTACCTGATATTAGTGAATGCAATAAGAACTGCATAGACATCAGTATTTATATGGTTATGTAATTTCTCAGTCTACGATGTAGTTACTAACCCTGTATAATACCTGAAAAAGGATGGAAACATCTTTCTGGAGAGAAAAAAAACTAACGAGGCATTGTCCGGGGGAGCATTCTGATTTCTGTGAGCAGTAATATATACCTATATATATATATATATATATATATATATATACCGTATTTATCGGCGTATAACACGCGCCGGCGTATAACACGCACCCCAAGTTTAGGAGGGAATTTTAGGGAAAAAAACTTTTAGGAGGGAAGTTTAAGGAAAAAAAAATTACATTTAAACTTACATTTAAATGCAGCCTTACCAGTGTCCATTGCAGCCTTGTCAGTGCAGCCTTGCCAGCAGTGTCCATTGCAGCCTTTCCCCAGTGCCCAGTACAGCCTTGCCTCAGTGCCCTGCACAGCCTTGCCTCAGTGCCCAGTACAGCCTTGCCTCAGTGCCCAGTGCAGCCTTGCCTCAGTGCCCAGTGCAGCCTTGCCCGCATTTCAAAAATGGCGCCGCCGAGATCGAGACTGGCCGGAGCGGGACGACGCCGCCGAGAACGCAGGGACACATAGCTGAGTGTACTCGGGTCTTGTCGGCTCTTCTTGGCTCCGCTCACAGTCACGCCGAGTCCCGCCCTATGATGGACATAACACAGGTCCAATGGCGGGACTGGGCGTGACTGTGAGCGGAGCCAAGAAAAGCCGAGTACACTCGGCTATGTGTATCTCGGCGGCGATCGCTGCGCTCCGCTCAGTCAGCGGAGATTCGACGGGGGATAGGTGAGTATCGGCGTATAACACGCACCCACGATTTTCCCCTGATTTTAAGGGGAAAAAAGTGCGTGTTATACGCCGATAAATACGGTATATAAAAAATACACATTACTTAGCACACATGCACTTAACATAGACAAATATATCTGATACCAAATCCATTTTAAGGCATGCTAAATAGGACAATGTAAAGCAGTAATAATAGTTAAGAGGCCACTTTGGTAGCCCTTAAAGGGGGATTCCACCCGCAATTTTTTTTTTTTAAGTCAGCAGCTACAAACACTAGCTGCTGACTTTTAATAAGGACACTTACCTGTCCTACTCGCCCGCAATGTCAGCCCCCCCGAGGCCGATCCCTTGATCCGGGCAGCTCCCGACGCCACCATCCTTAGTAAGGGAAACAGGCAGTGAAGCCGTTCGGCTTCACTGCCAGCTTCCTACTGCACATGCGCGATCTGCGCGGCGCTTTGTGAATGGGCCGGCTGCTCTCTGGGATACACACAGTTCCCAGAAGGCAGCGCGTCCCATTCACCAGAAGATACCGCGAGTAGGACGGAGGAAGAAGACCAGCCGTGGATGATGAAGAGGCAGATTAGGGACTTCCGCATAGCAACCGCTATTTCCGGTAAGTAAAAATGTATTTATTTTTTTATATATATATTTTTTTAGGATTTTTGGTAAAAAAAAAAAATTCAGGGTGGAACTCCACTTTAACTACTTCCCGCCCAGCCTATAGCAAAATGACGGCCAGGAGGTGGTTCAGTTATCCTCACTGGGCGTCATATGACGTCCAGCAGGATAACAGCCGCCACGCGCCCGTGGGGGGCACGCATCGCGGCGATCGGTGGTGCGGTGTGTCAGTCTGACACGCCGCAACACCGATCTCGGTAAAGAGCCTCCGGCAGAGGCTCTTTACCACGTGATCAGCCGTGTCCACTCACGGCTGATCACGATGTAAACAGGAAGAGCCGTTGATCAGACGCGAGTAGAGGAGAGCCGAATGGGGGCTCTCTTGACAGG
This sequence comes from Rana muscosa, assembly GCA_029206835.1. Lineage (NCBI taxonomy): Eukaryota > Metazoa > Chordata > Amphibia > Anura > Ranidae > Rana > Rana muscosa. The sequence goes on along the minus strand of CM055117.1, from coordinate 540,377,064 downwards.
GGGGGTTCGCGCTGATTGTTTATCAGCGCAGCCCCCCCTCAGATGCTCACACTGGACCACCTGGATATCGCCCAGGACCACCAGGGAACCAGGTAAGTCCCCCATGGCCATCCACATGTACAAATGTATGCACAACATATGCCAATCAGTGCCCACAAATGGGCACTGACTGGCACCATCATGGCACAAAAAAATTGTGATGCCCAGCATATCCAACCCACCAGTGTCATCATTGCCACCCACCAGTGTCTATCAGTGCCACCTATCAGTGCCCATCCGTGCCCATCTGTGCCCACCTATCAGTGCCCGTCAGTGTGACCTATCAGTGCCACCCATAAGTACCCATCAGTGCCGCCTATGAGTGCCCATCAGTGCCGCCTATGAGTGCCCATCAGTGCCGCATACCAGTGCCACCTATCAGTGCCCATCACTGCCGCCTATAAGTGCCCATCAGTGCCACCTCATCAGTGCCACCTCATTGGTGCCACCTCATTGGTGCCCATCAGTGCAGCCCTATCAGTGCCCATCATTGAAGAAGAAAATGTACTTATTTACAAAAAAAAAATGTTTTTCAAAATTTTCGCTTTTTTTTTATTTGTTGCGCAAAAAATAAAAATCGCAAAGGTGATCAAATACCACCAAAAGAAAGCTCTATTTATGGGAACAAAATGATAAAAAAATTGTTTGGGTACAGTGTAGCATGTCTGCGCAATTGTCATTCAACTTGCGACAGCGCTGAAAGCTCAAAATTGGCTTGGACAGGAAGGTGTATAAGTGCCTGGTATTGAAGTGGTTAAGTTACAGTACATTAAATGATACAAATGCTTAATGAATCAGGGTCCTGGAGAGGTTAGCATATGTATTTCAAACATAGAATGCATGAATCTGCATAGTCACAGGAATGTATGCATAGTTCTACTCTAGTTATAGTGTTTGGAAGCTGATAGCTGGAATAATTATATTAACTGGAATAATTGCACTTGTAATCATACTAATAATTTCTGCTAATATTGTGTCAGAGGCATGCCTTATATGCTTATAAAAAGTCAGCAAATGGAAAGTTGAACCAAGCTGACAATTGTATGTGTTTTATTACTAAAAATGAAATAGCTCTCCTCTCGTTAGTGTATGTTCCAGAACAAAAAGCAGATTACACTTTACCTATGCAGATTTTTTTTTACTGACACTGCTGGTCAGTAAGAGTGGGTTAAATTCAGTGGTACAGCTTTTAGAACTGTGGCGTACGATCATGCCACAACCTTAAAACAAATAGCTATGTCAACACAAACATCTGCTTGCTCGTTTCCGTTAAATAGAACCCAAATTAATTCTCCCTGCCGTCTGCCGATCTGTCAAGAATTCTTTCTGCAGAGTGTCACAGTGGGTGGAAATTACTCTCATACATGGCTACACGGAATGTATGGCTTTTTCATCATTCTCTGGACTTTAACTGTTTGGACTTTTTTTTTCCTAAATGAAAGACATAGTTGTGCATAATAGTGGAATAAAACAATAATATGTTGTGTGTTTTCTGAGGTATTTCCAGGATTACTGCACTAAGAAAACAGCAGCTCTGGCAAAACAAGGCAAGAAAAGACTGATTGGAAGACCTAGAGAGCAACTTCATACAACAATTATAGTAGTTATGCCGCGTACACACGATCGGAATTTCCGACAACAAATGTTCGATGTGAGCTTTTGGTCGGATATTCTGTCCATGTGTAGGCTCCATCGGACATTTGCTGTCGGAATTTCCGACAACAAATGTTTGAGAGCTGGTTCTCAATTTTTCCGACAAGAAAAGTTCTTGTCGGAAATTCCGACCATGTGTAGCCATTTCCGACGCACAAAAGTGCTGCTCATGCTCAGAATCAATTCAATGCATGCTCGGAATCTTTATACTTAATTTTTCTCGGCTCGTCTCCGCGTTCTTGACCATCGGAATTTCCAAGCAACATTTGTGCGACCGTGTGTAGGCAAGACAAGTTTGAGCAAACATCTGTCGGAAAAAAAAACACGGTTTTGATGTCGGAATGTCTGATCGTGTGTACACGGCATAAGAATGACAAAATATCAACTATGAGATGGGATTGATTGATTTTGGCATATTGTTATCAGAAGCCAAATCTTTCATGCATGCATCCATTATTATTTATTGTTCCAATTATTACACTATTTTATTATTACTATTATTATTATTATATTCTTATTCTGTGCTTTTATCAGTGATAAATGTATTATTTGAGAGTAAAAAGTATGTTAGAAATGCTGTAAACTATTAGGTCAGTCAATTTATGTGTCAAAATTGCAAACATTTCAAAGAAAATCATCCAAGCCAGTTTTTGGAAGCAACAAAACAATATTTGAAATTGATTTCATTGAATGAATAGCCCCACTTATTTATGGGTTCAAAGCAAGGTTTGATTCCATCCTGTTAACCTAATGTTCAAAATGCATGTGTCTTGCCATTTTAGTTCTAAATGTTTTGGCAAACATTACAGCCAGTGATGAATAAGTATGGTTTCCTGAACCAGGATTTTTACAATAGAGTGGGCTATGTCACAGCAAGGAAATATTAAACATGAAATCACTGTTTTGCCAAACAAATCAATCATGTTACTTGAAAAATGCTGAAAGGGTTCACTTGCAGGTATCATTTTTGAAAAAGCACTTTCTTATAATAGCCATTGTGTCATAGTGGGAGAGGATCTTATTCCTTATGCCGCGTACACACGACCGCTTTTCTGGACGAGAAAAACTGCATTTTTTTTTTCGCCGAGAAAAACGATCGTCTGTGGGCTTTATGTCGTTTTTCTCGTTGAGAAAAACGTCAGAAAAAACGACGAGAAAAATTAGAACATGTTCTAAATTTTCTCATTGTTTTTTCCATCATTTTTTTCCGCGGCAGTTTTCCCATAGGGAGACACTGCCGCGGAGCCCACAGACGGTCGTTTTTCTCGACAAAGAAAAAAATGACGGGAAAAACGGTCGTGTGTGGGGGAACATGCCGTTCCCTCGTTTTTCATTTTTTTTCATGCCGTGATTCACGGCGGTGTTTTCACCGCCGTGAATCACGATCGTGTGTACGCGGCATAAGCCCTTGTAGCACGATCCATATTGGGGACTACACCCTTTTTTGGTTGCTAGTCTCATATTGCAAAATTAAGAAGTTTACTAAAGTGACGATAATTCTCTTACAACAGAAAAAAAAAATGTACTGTGTTGTAGTGTATTTGTATTGTATTTTCGAACGACAACTGTACTGATTAAACAAAAAACGTACGATCTGGTATCGTACAAGAAACATTTTCATGCTTTTCCCATTGGTATAATATCAGATGAACTGTCATGATTGGCTCTTGAAAGCTGTGTACTAATGATCAGATTATCAAACTATCTCTTGAAAAGCGGTACTTTTCATAAGATTTTCGGATTGTGTGTATGGCCACAAGGTAAACTTGTAAGGCGACCAATTAGTACACAAAACATGGAATGGATTGACTGCTGGGTATAGCCAGAGAATGTTGCCAGGGGTGACCAGACCCAACCCTAAAGCCAAAGCAGAAATCAAACACGTAGTCCAAGATCACAGCAGCGTTAAAGGGGTTGTAAAGGTTCGTTTTTTATTTTCTAAATAGGTTCCTTTAAGCTAGTGCATTGTTGGTTCACTTACCTTTTCCTTCGATTTCCCTTCTAAATATTTTTTTTCTTTGTTTTATTTGTCTGAATTTCTCACTTCCTGTTCCTCCTCAGTAAGCTGTTCAGTAATCTGTTCTGGCTGACTCCACACCACTCGGATGATGGTGTGAAGTTTAGTGAGGAGAAACAGGAAGTCAGAAATTCAGACAAAGAAAAAAAACATTTAGAAGGTAAATCAAAGGAAAAGGTAAGTGAACCAACAATGCACTAGCTTAAAGGAACCTATTTAGAAAATAAAAAACAAACCTTTACAACCCCTTTAAGGCAAGCTGAGTAAAAGCAAAGTTAACAACATTGGTCAATGTGGGAATAGAAAAGAGCTTAAACAAGCTTGACTATTGTAAAACCGATGTATTCCATTACTGCCCACCACATTATACCCCATACCTTACTTATCTTAATCAAAGAGACCACACATTGCTGTTTGGAGTAAAACATGGCCATAGCAGCCTCCTTTATTTTATAGCTGTTCCATCAGTTATCAAAACTTTAAACCATCAAAAACACATAAACCCAGAAGACATAACAGAAATATTGCCCCCTAGTGTTGGTCTTTGCAGGAACCTCAAATTCGCCATAATCATATTAACCCGATATTCCTCATCATATTAAATTCTTCTTATCCCATGACACTGCGGTACCTTACCAATGGTCCTAGGCCTCAAGCCGATCAGCTACTCAGAGACGACCACTGACCGCAGTGCCCCCATTATCCAACTCATCCAGCTAAACTCCTGTTAGCTGGAAACCATTCTCAGAACCCATACCACCGATGGTTCCTGACCACTTGCTTATTCGAGGTACTTCCTTCTCCCGCAAAGACCAAACACCCGCCACTGCTACGACAATCCGTCCACCTGTAAAGAAAATTGACAACAGAAAACCATACTGTGACCACATTAATAAATCCCTCCTTCCTACATGCTTATAAGGGAGGGTGGGTGGGAAACTTTCCCCCGCGCTGTGTTAACCCAGAGGGGCGGGGTCTTCCTTTTATCTAGCCTTCACCCCTCCCCTCTATCTTTCCCTTAGCCTATAGTTAATCTTCTCTTATTACATACTCTGTTCACTCAGTCATGCCCAGCCCTCCGCCTATGGCATTCTGTCTTTTTGCTCCGGGCTTTTTTTCTTGACTATTGTAAAACCGATGTATTCCATTACTGCCCACCACATTATACCCCATACCTTACTTATCTTAATCAAAGAGACCACACATTGCTGTTTGGAGTAAAACATGGCCATAGCAGCCTCCTTTATTTTATAACTGTTCCATCAGTTATCAAAACTTTAAACCATCAAAAACACATAAACCCAGAAAACATAACAGAAATATTGCCCCCTAGTGTTGGTCTTTGCAGGAACCTCAAATTCGCCATAATCATATTAACCCGATATTCCTCATCATATTAAATTCTTCTTATCCCATGACACTGCGGTACCTTACCAATGGTCCTAGGCCTCAAGCCGATCAGCTACTCAGAGACGACCACTGACCGCAGTGCCCCCATTATCCAACTCATCCAGCTAAACTCCTGTTAGCTGGAAACCATTCTCAGAACCCATACCACCGATGGTTCCTGACCACTTGCTTATTCAAGGTACTTCCTTCTCCCGCAAAGACCAAACACCCGTTACAGCACCCAAGGGAAAACACCTTTACCCTTTGGTGCCCCTCCAAACCCTAAGGGCTCATTGGATCCCGTCCTGCAAACCCAAAGACCATAAATCAGTCCCCACATCGTTCAGATGAACCCCATCCCTCCGTAGATACCGCCATGTATCCACCTCCAATTCGAAATGTCGGACCACCAACCCACCATTCCGTACCACAAACTTGCCCATGTCTCGGTTAATTTTCCTCCGGGCCCTGTTGATTCCAGCCGCGGACCTAGCCCCCCTCCACTCTACCCGTGCCACCATGTCTGACCAGACGATAATCATGTCCGGGAACGACATCCTTAGCCTCAGGAAAGCAGACTTCATATCCCGAGTCACTTCTAGCATGGACCTGAAACCCAAGTCATTACCACCTACGTGCAGTACTAGAACGTCAAGTGGCCTGTCCAAATGCGCAAAACGGTGCACCTCCGGAACCATCCTACTCCACAACATTCCTGGAACTCCCAGCCAGAGGACACACACCTCCGGTCTTGGGAACCCCAGCTGCCGACCCTCATGGCGAACATCGGCTCTCTTAGCCCCCCAGAATACAAACGAATGGCCCAGTATCCAGACCAACGCCTGCATTCGACCTGTAATTGCAAGAAGACAATTCCCATGAGAATCTCCCATCACCCTTACATATTCCCAGCAATCCGAACAGCAACCCAAACCAAAACATGAACAACGCCCTATGACATGTACCCTCACATTATTCCAGTCCCACCAATAACTGCGGGCGTACGTATAACTGGAACCTCCTGGATTCCCAGCGGCCTATCCTCTTAACCGCCTCCTCATCCATCCCACATCTGGCCGCCTCCGTAGCTGCCCCGATCCTAAAAGAGTGCGATGAAAATTCTTTGTCCTTGAGTCCCAAAGCCCTAAGGGACCTCCGGAACACCGCAATGAACTGATACCTTAAAAAATGGGATTCCGTCCTCATGTACCAAAAAGGAACCCACCCCCGACGGTCGCACCTCCAAGTACCCTTTTACTGCCCTTACCGGGCACAATGGTGAACCTGGGACCGGAAAAACCTGGACCAACTTACCTCTGCCCATCTGGTCCGTCTTAGACCTCTTCAGCACCAGGGACACCCCTTGCTCCGTCCAGCCCACCTCGCTATCAAGCAACCCCCCGTGCACTGCTTTTGACAGGCTGACCAACTCACCTATCCGGAATGCTCCAAAGAACGCCAGTGAGAATGCCACCGTAAACAACAAAACTTCGTATGGGGATGAACACAAGCCCTGTAACTGCCCCATGATCTTGACCAATAGAGCAAACGATACCGGTCGCCTGCCATCCGGCTTCTGCCCCCCACGCCCATATCCCTTGAGCGCCTGCCGCACCCAAAAATCTCTTGTGAAATCAGGGCAACCTTGCCATTTGAACAAAAAGGCCAAGCCTGCCATCTTCTTACCCAAACTGGACCTGGACACGCGGGCCTCCATGTTTCTAGCCAGGAAATACAGCACCAATAACCTGACATCGGGACCCGCAGGATCCGCTCCTGCTTCCCGAACCATCTCCTTCCATTCCAACCACACCTTCTCATACGCCCCCCATGTGCCCGTACTCACCGATTTTTTTGATCCAACCTGACACTATTCCAACGGAATCTTCCACAGCCAGCCTGGACAAGGGACCCCCCGTTTCTCCACCTCCGGTGCCAACTCCCGGAACCTGTCCCACTGAAAGCGAGACAGCGCATCAGCTATGACATTGTCCACCCCCGGAAGGTGCACCGCATACACAAACACATTGAGCTGCAAACATCTCAACACCAGATGGCGCAGAAGACGCACCACCGGGGGGGAAGATGCCGACACTTTGTTGATGACTTGTACTACCCCCAGGTTGTCCCCATGAAAACGCACTTTCAGATCCCTGAAACACGCCCCCCACAACTCCACCGCCAGCACCACCGGGAACAGTTCCAACAGAACCAAATTCTTGGTGAAACCAGCATCTATCGAGGACTGCGGCCATGGGCCCGCACTCCACCTGCCCTGAAAGTAAGCCCCAAAACCTGCCCCCCCAGCCGCATCTGTGTACAGTTCCAAATCAAAATTGCTAATAGGGCCCGACATCCATAACGCTCGCCCATTGAAAGACTCCAAGAATGAATGCCAAACCCGCAAGTCCGCCTTGTGTTCTCTGCCCAAACTCACAAAGTGTGTGGGGGACCGTACCCCAGCCGTGCTAGCCGACAGCCGTCTGCAAAACACCCTGCCCATTGGCAGAATGCGGCACGCAAAATTGAGCTTTCCCAGTAGCGACTGCAAAACCCTAAGCTGCATTTTTCTTACCCCCATCATGACCTTCAGCTCGGTCTTGAGCGACTCCAATTTGTCCAATGGTAGGCGGCACTCCATGGCCACCGAATCCAGGACAATACCCAAAAACGTGATAACCGTGCGAGGTCCCTCCGTTTTGTCAGGTGCTAACGGTATCCCAAACCGCTCTGCAACGTGCTCCAATGTGGCCAGGAGCACAGCACAGATTCTGGATGAGGCAGGACCCACGCAAAGGAAATCGTCCAAGTAGTGAATGACCGAATTCACCCCCGACACATCCCTGACCACCCATTCCACGAACGAACTGAACTGTTCGAACAATGCGCACGATATGGAGCATCCCATAGGCAAGCACTTATCCACATAGAACTCATTGTCCCACTGACATCCCAGGAGGTGAAAACTATCTGGGTGAACCCGCAACAATCTAAACGCCGCCTCTATGTCTGTTTTTGCCATCAGCGCCCCCTGGCCATACCGGCGAACCCACCCCACCGCAGCATCAAAGGAAGTGTAACTGACCGTACATGCTTCAGGATCAATAGCGTCATTGACCGACCTGCCCTTCGGGAAAGACAGGTGGTGAATGAGGCGAAACTTGTTGGGCTCCTTCTTAGGAACGACCCCGAGCGGGGAGACCACCAAGTTCTCCAGGGGAGGGGACCGAAAAGGACCCCCCATCCGGCCCAAAGCAACCTCCTTGCGCAGCTTTTCCGCGACCACCGCAGGTTGCTGCAAGGCCGATCGCAGATTGCGTGCGATCGGGGGAATAACCTGCAAAGAACATGGAATGCGAAACCCCTCTGAAAACCCTTGCTCCAACAACCTTGCCGCCCCCTTGTCCGGATACCTACCGAGAAACAGCCGCATCCTTTCCACCATCACCGGAGTCCTCCCTTTTCTGCCCAGAGTCCCCGGCCCGCCCCTTACCTCGCTTAAAGCATCTGGCCTGTGTATGGGAGCCTCCGCAACCGGAGCACTCATGCTTGAAACGACAGGACCCCCCAAACTTGCAGGAGCCCTCATTATATTGCCAGCACACCCCCTTTTGTTTCCCGGCCGATTGTCCAGGGGAAGAGGTTCCACCGGCCCCCCCCTGAAAAAACTGACTAGAAGCCCTCGGCGCAGTCATCAACCGCATCCATAAACTTATGTCTTTATTATCCCACCGCAGCTCAGGCCTCACCGCTCTCCTCTGCCTGAACTGTTCATCATATCTGAGCCACCCTGTGCCCCCGTACACTCTGTATGCTTCCCCTATAGAGTCCTGATAACCAAATAGTGCCGAACAATGTTCCAGGTTCTTTTGCCCTATAACACCAGCCATTATGGAGAACGCTTGTAACCAATTTGTAAACGTCCGTGGGATTAGCCTATATCTCCTCTTCTTCTCATCCTCTTTCTTTGAATCATCAGGTTTTACCCTGTCCAGATGAAACTTCTCTAATGGCAGAAGTGAGAACATCTCCACATACTCACCCTTCCATCTCTTTTCCTTCACTTCGGGTTTCAGGTGAGATCCCAGCAATGCCTCATAACACACATACATCTCACATTTAGCAGCATCATCCAACCTAATGACATCCTGCCTTGTCGCCAGTTCCACCGCACCACCCTCTTTTGGGGCCACAGCTGCAGAACCCAACCCTACAGCATCCCCCACCCCCATAGTCCCCGCAGGTGTAACCGGTGACCCCACCACGGCAACCGTCCCTGTTGGCGGGACCCACGCCGCCGCCGGACTGACTCGCCCGCCATCCCCCTTCTCAAATTGACTAAGGATTTGATGCCTGCAAGAAACCCCTGCAGACCATCCGGCCGTGCACCTCCCCCATCCGGGAACGCACCCCCCTGCCTGTCCATCATCTTGACCCCGAACTTGCACTGCAAAACCCACACCCGCAGCCGACATACCCACCTGGACACCATTCCCCTCATGGCCCCCAGCATAAACAATTGAAAGGGACTTACCGGGCTGCCTGGAAGAACTCACACCAGCCGATCCACTCGAATCCACCGCTGCCTCCGACCGTCTGGGTCTCCGATCCTCATCCGAGCTGCACACTTCATCCTCTGACAGCACACCAGCCAGCTCCTCACCACCGGACGATAGCTCACCAGGTGACTTGTCCCTGGAAGCCGAGGGGTCAGGACCCGATTGGTCCCACCTCCGCGCACCTGACCCGCCCGCCGATTTCTTAACCGCCTAGCCTCAACGCTGTCTCTGCTCACCCGCACCGCCGTCATCGCTCACTGGCACACCACCTCCCGCAGCCTCCTGCACCCGATGTCCGGCCGAGGGGGGGGGATGCCCGGACACCGCGGCCACCGATGACCCTCGCAGGGGCCCCAAACCCGCCGGAGACCCCCGGGGGGCCGGGCCCGCCTGTTCCGACTCCACGCGCCGCACGGGCCTATCGGCCACACCGGAACTCCCGGTGCGGCCCCCCGCCGAGCTCCGCACTTGAGGGGGATTCCTTCCGGTACCCCCCGCCTTGGGCAATGTGGCGCGCTTAGCCGGGGGGCCCGAAGGGGCCCTAGGGGGACTCCCAATCTGCCGCTTAGCTCTCGAGGAGGGGCCCGGTGAGTAGCGCTCCGGGGGTCTAGACCTCCGAGCTCGCCCAGCCTCTCTCCCCGCGGTACCTTGTGACCCGGCTGGAATTGAAAGCATCGGCCCCAGGGTCTCCTGTAGCCAATCTTCGCCCCGGGTCACAGCCTCTGCCCACAGTTGGGCCAGCAGCTTGTCAATGGAGGACATGATGCTGTCCAGAAACTTTCCCCCACGCTGTGTTAACCCAGAGGGGCGGGGTCTTCCTTTTATCTAGCCTTCACCCCTCCCCTCTATCTTTCCCTTAGCCAATAGTTAATCTTCTCTTATTACATACTCTGTTCACTCAGTCATGCCCAGCCCTCCGCTTATGGCATTCTGTCTTTTTGCTCCGGGCTTTTCTAGTAAGCTTCAGGAAGGGAAACATAGAAGCAAAACCATTTCAGACAATCAGGACATGCACCGAAACAAACTTACCCTTGGTCCAGCCTGTGCAGATGGACAGAGCACTTGTAAATGTGCCTTGGCACATGAAGGATATCTGCAGTGTAAAATGACCCAGCTGAAAAAGTACAACTAAAGGCAGCATTGTATTAAACCCTTCTATAAACACCTCAAAGTTACACAAGGTAATAAATATAACAAACCAGTTTATGATTTCCCTACCACTTAGATGCAATTGTGCTTTCTATTCCCCCTAATCATTCCTCCTGCTTGAAAATGCTAGTGATGGTGGGAGGAGTTCAGCAGAGCTAGCATGTCATTTCCTTTCACTGAGCTAGCTTCTGCATGTCCCGCAGGGAACTACATTTCCCATGAGTCCTTATGCCTTGTATCATGTCCAGTCTATTTTACATAACACACGCCTATCTGTCAATCAATAGCTGGGTGTGTGTTATGTAAAATCAGCATGATCTGGTGACAAGCTCTGTAGAGATAGGAAGCAGTGGGCGTAGCTTAGGCGGTACATGGTCAAAGTGGGTGGGGCATGGGTGGGGCATCATGGGGGAGTGGGCGGGGCCTTGTCAAAACTTCTGTGATGCCTTAGATCAGTGGTTCTCAACCTTCTAGTGCCGTGACCCCTTGATAAAATTTCCCAAGTTGTGGGGACCCCTAACAGTAAAATTATTTTGGTAGCGTGTGTTGTCAGCACCCAAGGCAAGACAAGTAATTTGCGCCCCTAACCCACAGACATTTAGCGCTCCCCGAGTCCCTTCCACTCATACAGTATTAAAACCCCTTATGGTACATTTTGGGATGTTTCACTCTCTCTCTTTGTTCTCCTTTCTTTCCCTATCATCTCTCTCTATCCTAATTTCTTCTTTTGTTTCCCCATCCCTCTCTCTAACTGTCTTTCGTGTTATTTCGCTCCCTTTTTTTCTGTTCCTCCCCCTCTTTTCCTCTTCCTTCCATGTATTCTATATTTTTATTCCTTCTCTTAATTGGTGGGGAGACAATGGGATGAGTGGATTAGGTGCTCATGATCAAGTTCATCTGCTGATCTCAGTAGTGGGGACTTTTAAAGGCAACTATAATCACAGGTTGTGTTACTCACTGTGTCTCCAGCTTCACTGTGTCTCCGACTTTGTGGTGTCTTATAGCAGTGACACCTATGCCGAAATCAGGAGATAGGGTCTCCTCCAGCCCCTCCCACTTCACATTCCTCACCAGTCAGCTGACCTCTAGTCTCTGCCCCCCAGCCATGCCTTCAACTGAATGGGCAGCTGCTAAGAGGCTGAGTGGGCAGCCACAGGCTCCAGGAATAGCCCAGCTGGGCGGCCACAGGCTCCAGGAACAGCCCTGCTGGGCGGCCGCAAAAAGGCAGAGAGAGCAGTTCGGGCTTCAAGAACAGCCCATGATTCGGTGACCCCTGGCAAATCATCATTCGACCCCCGAGGGGGTCCCGACCACCAGGTTGAGAACCACTGCCTTAGATGAAAGAGCAACTCCCCCAATGATGTCAGGATAGCACGTTGTAGTCTATACAGACCAGCATCACGCAAAAGGGGACAACGGAAGCATTCAGAGAAAGAGGAAGCAGAGTTGTCTCGTGATTACAGGAAATTAACATGAGAGCTTTCAGCTGCAGGGGGAAAAGGTAAATATGTGAACATCCTTACTGTTATTTGAAAAACAACTGGTGACATATTTAACAGATTACAGATTTACATCACATACAGATTGTTTCGTTTTGACCATTGTTCTTCTTTAAGAGCAGCAAGATCCTGTGAGAAAACTGGAAAGCATTCCAGAGGAAATCAGTTAGGATCACCTCAGATGATTGATGCATATAACTGTCTACTGCCCTGTTTTAGTCTCTCTCTGAACTTTTTTCAACTTACTTCCCCCCTGTAACCTCAGTTACTCACGTACAATCAATGGGGGACAGAGCCTTCTCCTGCTATGCTCCCAAACTCTGGAATTCACTTCCTAAGAACATCAGAGTCATCTTCTCTAAACTCAAATCTAAAAATGTTTTTTCTTTAGACAAACTTTCACTTAATAGTCCTTTGTTATGTTATCGTGTGTATTTCTTGTGTTTTCCTTGTAAAGCACTTTGAGAAGCCACCTTTAAAGGAGCTATATAAAATAAAGTTTATTATTATCAGGGCTTTTTTTCTCAAACAATAGGTGCTGGAACTCAATCACGACCAATATCACATCAAATATCACATCAAATAGTGGGTGTGGTCAGTCAAATTTCACGAACAGTAGGAGGGTCTTAAAGGGGCATTAAATACCAGGATTGCATTACATACAGAGTGTAGAGTTCAGGGGGGTTATACACAGAGTGCAGAGCTGTCACATGTAAACACAGAAACCAGACTTCTGTGTTTACAAGTGATTGTGGTGAGCAGGCCCCCCTCCAAGGGTCTTAGCCAGAAGTGGTGGAACTGAGTTCCACCAAGTTCCCCATGAAAAAAAGCCCTGATTATTATTATAATTATAGTTTAGCTTGCATCTAACAACTGTGATCCATGTGATCCATGTGGTCCATGAGGTCATGAAGAGTCAGACATGACTAAAGGAATGAACAACAACAGTAAAACCACACAATAAATGTACGGTATGCTTATTTTATACTTTAATAGCAGTTTGGTCAGTCATAAATGGCTTACCCTGAGATATAAATAAAATGATGAATATGCTAAGACAGCATCTACTACAATCAAATATTTCCTAAGGCCAGGCCAGTTTTTTTTTCTTAGGTTCGTAAGGCGACGGGATATAAGATGAATAGACATCGCTGGACATTTTTTAATTTTTTAATAAAGGACTTGTCCTGAAGTGTCTCCTGTCTTTTTTACTATTTTTTACACTTTTTTTGTGAAATGTTAGGGGTACAATGTACTCGTTACCAATTCACATATGGGAGGATGGGATCTCTGGGTCCCCTTGTTAAAGGGGGCTTCCAGATTCCGATAAGTCCCCCACCTGCAAACCCCCACAACCACAGGGCAAGGGTTGTGGGGATGAGGCCCTTGTCCCCATCAACATGGGGGCAAGGTGCTTTGGGTGGGGGGGCGCAGAGCCCCCCCTGCCCCAAAGCACCCATCCCCCATGTGTTGAGGGCATGTGGCCTGGTACGGTTCAAGAGGGGCGGCGCTCTCTCGTCCCTCCCTCTTTTCCTGCGGCCAGCCAGGTTGCATGCTTGGATAAGGGTCTGGTATGGATTTTGGCGGGGACCCCTACGCTTTTTTTAAAAAAAATTGGTGCAGGGTTCCCCTTAAAATCCATACCAGACCCGAAGGGCCTGGTATTGATTTTGGGGGGACCCCCACGCAATTTTTTACAAATTTTGGTTCGGGGTTCCCCTTAATATTCATACCAGACCCAAAGGGCCTTGTAATGGACTGGGGGGGGGGGCCCATGCTGTTTTTTTTTCAATGAGTTTTATCTATATTGATAGGATCCGACAATGCATTACAGTTGCGAGCAGTTTTAAATTACTTTTTTTCCTTTAGAACAGTCCCGCAGCAAAATGACATTTCTAAACACGGAAAAATGTGCCACTTTACAGGCATACTATAGACACCCCCAGGTACGATATTTAAAGGAATATTTCATTTTTATTGTTTCACTTTAACCACTTCCCTACCCAGCCATAGTCAAATGATGTCCACAGATTGGATCTCCCATCTTGGGTGGGTGTCATATGACGTCCTGGGTTTGTAGGGGGATATCTGAATGATGCCTGCAGCTAGAGGCATCATTCAGATATCCTTTTGTTGTGCCGGCGATTCTGTGCACCATAAGAATGATCATAGCGGCGGTTCCGCCGCTTGATCGTTCTTATAGGCGGCGGGAGGGGATATCCCCCCCTCCCGCCGCAATCCGGTGCTTCTCCGGGCTCTCCCGTGCCATCGGGGGCCCGGAGAATGAATCGTCCGGCGCACGATAGGAAGCATAGAGATGACTGGTGACTAGATGGTCACCAGTCATCTCTATGACCGTCGGAGGCCCGGGCGCAATGTGATGACGTCACGCCCGGGTCCTCAGATGTAAACAAAGCCACCGGCTAGTAAACATGAGATCAGTGATTTTTTTTTCACAATCTCATGCTTTCCAGCCTGGAGGAGAGATGTGGGGTCTCATTGACCCCGCATCTCTCAATAAAGAGGACCTGTCACACACAATCCTATTACAAGGCATGTTTACATTCCTTGTAATAGGAATAAAAGCGATCAAAAAAAAAATAAGTGTAAAAAAAATAAATTAAGTAAAAAAAAAAAAATAATAATAAAAAATAAATATTAAAACGCCCCTGTCCCCGGTAGCTCGCGATCAGAAGCAAACACACACGTAAGTCCCGCCCACATATGTAAACGCCGTTCAAACCACATATGTGAGGTATCGCCGGGTGCATTTCAGCGCGTGCAACAATTCTAGCACTAGACCTCCTCTGTAACTCTAACCTGGTAACCTGTAAAAAAAAATAAAGCGTCGCCTATGGAGATTTTTAATTACCGAAGTTTGGAGCCATTCCATGAGTGTTTGCAATTTTAAAGCATGACATGTTAGGTATCTATTTACTCGGCGTAACATCATCTTTCATATTTTCCCAAAAAATTGGGCTAACTTTACTGTTTTGTTATTTTTTAATTCATGAAACCATTTTTTTGCCCAAAAAAAGGCGTTGAAAAAATTATTGCGCAAATACCGTGCAAGAAAAAAAGTTGCAATGACCGTCATTTTATTCCCTAGGGTGTCTGCTAAAAAAATATATATAATTTTTGGGTGTTCTGAGTAATTTACTAGCAAAAGAATGATGATTTGTACATGTAGGAGAGAAGTGCCAGAATTGGCCCGGTATTGAGGTGGTAAAAAAAGCCCAGGGTTGAAGTGGTTAAGCATTACTAAAATCACTGCTCCTGTAAAAAACGGTCGTTTTTAAAACTTTTTTTGCATTGATACATGTCCCCTGGGGCAGGACCCAGGTCCCCAAACACTTTTTATGACAATAACTTGCATATAAGCCTTTAAAATGAGCACTTTTGATTTTTCATGTTTGTGTCCCATAGACTTTAACGGTGTTTGCGTGTTCCAACAAATTTTTTGCCTGTTCGCAAGTTCTGGTGCGAACCGAACCGGGGGGTGTTCAGCTCATCCTTAGTAGTGACGTACTACGAGGAATTTCAGCTCTTGAGCGCCCCCCTTTGGGCCCCTTTGTGTTTGATTCCGGGCATGCGTGTTTGTACTTTCAACTTTTGTGTGATGGACTTGTGTACTTAACATCAGAAAATCTGACAACAGACCGTTGTCCACGGAAAATTTACTAGCATGTCATCCAACACTTGTTGGCAGAAAGTTGAACAATTGTCTGAAGGAGCGTACCAACGGTCAGATTTTAGGCCAACAGTCTGTGAACAGACAATCCCCTGCAAACAATCTGATTGTGTGTACGAGGCTTGAGGCTCTATTCACACTAATGCATTTTTTGATGCATTTTGCATTTTGCAGAAATGCAGGGAAATTTTTTAACGTAGGTTCCTATGGAACATGTTCACATCAATGCATTTTTGTGCCTCTGCGTTTTTGGAAAGGGTCGGGGACTTTTTTTCCCGCAAAATGAAGCATTTTTGCATGTAATAGAATTCAATAGACCCGCATCCAAAGCGCAAGTACCGCGTTTTTACCGCGATTTTGCGTTTTTTTTTTATTCTTTTTTTTTTTACACTGTAGATAGCTGGTTGCTAAGGAGGGGATTCTTTTTTTTTACATTCAGCGGGAAGCCTGCTGACAACTGATGACCCATCGGTTGTTAAGGATGCGGCGGCCGGCTTCCCGGCCCCCTCCTTAGCAACCAGCTATAATCAGTGTAGAAAAAAATGCAAAACGCGAATCGCTGTAGAAATGCGCGTCCAAAAATGCGACAAGCACCGCAATATGCACTGCAGAACTCGCAAAAGCAACATGCATAGATGTGAATTGAGCCTTAAGCCCGATTCACACCTATGCATTTTTTGTGCTTTTTGCATTTTGCAGTTTTGCACTACAGAACGTGTTCCATAGGAAACCATGGTAAACGGACTGTAGTGCAAATCTGCAAAATGCAAAAAGCACTTAAAATGCATAGGTGTGAATCAGGCCTAAGTCCTAACCATGTGCTAGCTGCGCCTGAAGAGTTGTGCTGGAGGAAGAAGGAGAGATAGTCTTCAGCAAGTTTTGTGCAGGAGGAGAATATCTGAATTGTCCCAAACCATGCAAGAATCATTTTCTGGACATCCCATGAATTTCTTAACCCCATCATAGTTCTAATCCCTCAATAAAATACAAAAACAAAGCTGATGGACTTGTTCATTGTCTTGGAGTGTTTGGAACTGAATGTAGGGCTGGGCAGGGTGACAGGTGGGCCATATCACTCAGCAGTAGGGATGAGCTTCGTGTTCGAGACGAACCCATGTTCGACTCGAACATCGGCTGTTCGATGAAGATCAAACATTATGGGCCGTTCGCGCCAAATTCGAGTGGCGCGCCACGGCCCATAATTCACTGCGGCATCGCAGTGCATTGCTGGCTGATGATTGGCCAAGCATGCACTATGACCCGCATGCTTGGCCAATCACAGCGCAGAAAAAATGGAGAGCCATAATTGGCCAAAGCCAGGGTGGCTTTGGCCAATTATGGCTCAGGGGGTTTAGTACACGCCCCACACTATATAAGGCCGCCGGCTCGGCGGCCTTGTGTAGTGTGTTGGAGTTGTGAAACAAGAGTTTACAGAGAGAGACAGTGTCATTTATATTGAGTTAGCAAGAGCAGGCAGGCGAGTCAGTTAGCTGTAGTTACAGTGTGTAGAGGATATATATGCATCCTAGGTGTTGTATATATATTTATACACTGTATTGAGTTTAGCTAGATCCGTTCCTGTTAGTCTCTATACTGTGAAAGGCAGGCAGGTGATTGTGCTAGCTGCAGACAGTCAGTGTTTCACTTAGTGTACTGTGTGCTTTGCATAGCATTCACCTAAAGCGTAACCTGAATACAGTTAGTCTCTATACTGTGACAGGCAGGCCGGTGATTGTGCTAGCTGCGGACAGTCAGTGTTTCACTTAAGTGTACTACTGTGTGCTTTGCATAGCATTCACCTAAAGCTCACCTGAATACAGTTAGTGACTATTATAGTGGTGTTCTCATAATAAAACCACAAGCAGAGAGCTGCAAGTATTTTCTGTGTCCTCTGTACAATTTTCACCTAAAACTAACTGAAAACAATTGCTGCTTTTCCCATACTAACACCACAGCAGGCCATTAGTATGTCTGGAAGGCAAACAATGAGAGGCAGACAGTCACGAGGCAATAAAAGAGGGCAAGCAGACTGTTTCTAGAGGCAACAGTGCTGCTGGTCGTGGACACGGTGCATCCTCATCAGCACGTGGCCGTGGGACACGCTTGTCCTTCTTTTCGGCAGCTGGCCATGTTGAGCCTCAACATGCCCAAGACTTGGTAGAGTGGATGACCAAGCCGTCCTCCTCCTCCTCCTCATCCTCTCTCACCCAGGCTCAGGGTACTTTGTCTGGCAAAGCAGCTGCCAAAGCGGCCTCTTCCCTCGGCTCAATGGCATCAGTCACTCCTTCCCTAGCCCCACCATGTCCTCCTGAGGAGTCCCCCGAACTGTTTTACCACAGTGTTGGGTACATGCTCCAGGAGGATGCCCAGCTTTTTGAAGGCTCCGATGATGGAACCCAGCTGGAGGAAGGCAGTAACGTGAGGTCAGAGAGAGGGGGTAGTAATGTGAGCCCAGAGAGAGGGGGTGCCCAACAAGGTCAGCTATCTGGCAGTCATGTTCCCCCAGCTGCAGCATACTGCCAGATTGGCTCCAGTGATGAGGAGGGAGGGGATGATGAGGTCACTGACTCCATGTGGGTGCCTGATAGGAGAGAGGAGGAGGAGGAGGAGGCACATCTCCAACGAGGCAGGATGCCCTCCAGGGGCCAGCTTAAGGGCAGCACACCGACTGCATCACACTGCAGAGCTCTGCATGTGCAGGGCGCTGCTGTCTCTGCACGTTATTCCAAAAGTTCTTTGGTGTGGGCCTTTTTTCAGACGTGTGCAGCAGATCGCACCGTTGCCATTTGCAACATGTCTAAAGCGTATCTCGCGTGGCCAAAACATCAGAGGCTTGGGCACCACGTGCTTGACCAGACATATGTCGACCTGCCATTCAGTCCGTTGGCAAGCACACCTAAAAGACTCACACCAAAGAACAAGGCGGACCTCTCCTTGCTCCTCATCAGCTGGGATCTCTCAACCCACTATACCTTCAGTCCTCTCTGAAACCTGCACTGAGAGGAATGAAGGTGTAGAATTAGGTGTATCACAGCCAAGTACTTGCGGGCAATCTGCTATCGGTACACAGACGTCAGATTGTACCAGGCAAATTTCCCTGCCCCAGCTGCTGCACCGCCGAAAGAAATTCGCTCCCAGCCATCCACATGCCCAGCAGTTGAATGCTAGCTAAATTGCTAGCACTTCAACTGCTGCCTTTTCAGTTGGTAGACTCTGCCCCCTTCCGTGAGTTTGTGGAATGTGCGGTTCCTCAGTGGCAGGTTCCCAAACGCCACTCTGCCCCCTTCCGTGAGTTTGTGGAATGTGCGGTTCCTCAGTGGCAGGTTCCCAAACACCACTTTTTTCTCACGGAAGGCAATTCCGTCTCTCTACCGGCATGTGGAAGGCAATGTCTTGGCCTCGCTGGACAGAGCGGTCAGCGGTAAGGTGCATATTACCGCTGACTCATGGTCCAGCAGGCATTGACAAGGACGTCACCTATCTTTCACAGCGCATTGGGTGACTCTGCTGGCAGCTGGGAAGGATGCAAGTCAAGGTGCAGTAGTGTTGGAGGTGGTTCCGCCACCACGCCTCCAAAATGTTACTACTGGTGATTCTGACACACCTCTCTCCTCCACCCCCTCCTCTTCTTCTTCCTCCATTGCCTCTTCCTTTGCTGATTTGTCCTCGGAAACAGCGGTGCTCCGTAGGCGTTCAAGGGGCTACGCCAGTACGCAGGCAAAAAGATGCCATGCGGTGCTTGAGCTGGTGTGCTTGGGGGAAAGGAGCCACACTGGGGCAGAGATTCTGTCAGCTCTGCAGGGGCAGGCTCAGAGGTGGTTGATGCCACGCCAGCTTAAGCCAGGAAAGGTGGTTTCCGACAATGGCACCAACCTCCTCTCCGCCCTCCGACAGGGACAACTGACCCATGTGCCCTGTTTGGCTCATGTCCTTAACTTGGTGGTGCGGCGGTTCTTGGGCAGGTACCCGGGCTTTAATCAAAAATGAAAATTTTTGATTAAATACTTTGCAACAGGGCTCATTGCTGCGCTCCAAGTAGAGTATCTGTGAGGGGTTGCAGTGTTGTGGCGCCAGTGCCTAAGGCCCAATTTTTCTGCCCCTGTTTAACAGGGGCATGTAATTACAATTCTTAATCTAATATTTCACAGCTGGGCCCATTCCTGCACCCACCAAGCGTAACTGTGAGGACTTACAGTGTTGTGGCACCAGCACCACCGCCACCACCAAAGGCCCAATTTTTCAGCCCCTGTTCAACAGGGGCATGCAATTACAATTCTTGATCTAATAATTCATGCGCCCACCAAGAGTAACTGTGAGGGCTTACAGTGTTGTGGCACCAGCACCACCACCAAAGGCCCAATGTTTCCTACCACTGTTTAACAATGGCATGTAATTACAATTCCTGATATAATAGTTAACAGCAGGGCGTTCCAGCGCCCACCAAGAGTAACTGTGAGGGCTTACAGTGTTGTGGCACCAGCACCACCACCACCACCAAAGGCCCAATTTTTCCTACCACTGTTCAACAATGGCATGTAATTACAATTCTTGATATAATAGTTCACAGCAGGGCGTTCCAGCGCCCACCAAGAGTAACTTTGAGGGCTTACAGTGTTGTGGCAACACCAACACCTAGGGCCCAAATTTCTGCATTATTATATACGGCAGGCCCCTACTTTCAAACATCCAACTTACAAACGACTCCTACTTGCAAACGTAAGGAGACAATAGGAAGTGAGAGGAAATCTACCCCTAGGAAGGTAAATTCTCTCCTGTAAGATTTCATATGGGAAAAAGGTGTCTCCTCTCCACTGATGCTTTATCACCAATCCTTGTTTCAATACAAAAAACTAATTTTCAAAAAACATTTGTCATTGGAACAGAAAGTGAGGTGAAATCTTCTGAACAGGTGCACAGACAGCAAAACACATGTTACAGGGGTGATGACCCTTCCCTATGTTTTCCAAAAAGCTTAAAAATATATTTTTTGGGCTGGAGCTACACTTAAAAATGTACCTGTTCCAAATTATAAACAGATTCTACTTAAGAACAAACCTACAGTCCCTGTCTTGTTTGCACAGCCTGTATACTGCTGTTCAGGGTATATAGGGCCTTTTTTATTTTGGGTGCGGGGTTCCCCTTAATATCCATACAAGACCCAAAGGGGCTGGTAATGGGCTGGGGGGGAGGGGTACCCATGCCATTTTTCTCAATGATTTTCATCCATATTGCAGAGACCAGACATTACATTAAAGCCGCAAGCAGTTTTAAATTACTTTTTTTCCTTTAGAAATGTAATTTTGTGCAGGGACAGTTCTAAACTCGGGAAACACGTGCCACTTCACAGGTATACTATAGACACCCCCCAGGCACGATATTTAACCACTTCCATACAGGGCTTTTTATACCACTTCCATACCGGGCCTATTCTGGCACTTCTCTCCTACATGTACAAATCATCATTCTTTTGCTAGAAAATTACTCAGAACCCCCAAACATTATATATGTTTTTTTTAGCAGACACCCTAGGGAATAAAATGACGGTCGTTGCAACTTTTTATCTTGCACGGTATTGGCGCAATAATTTTTCAAACGCCTTTTTTTGGGGGAAAAAAATGGTTTCATGAATTAAAAAATAACAAAACAGTAAAGTTAGCCCAATTAAATTTTTTTGTAAAATATGAAAGCTTATGTTACGCCGAGTAAAAAGATACCTAACATGTCACACTTTAAAATTGCGCACACTCATGGAATGGCGCCAAACTTCGGTACTTAAAAATCTCCATAGGCGACGCTTTGAAATTTTTTACAGGTTACCAGGTTAGAGTTACAGAAGAGGTCTAGTGCTAGAATTGTTGCACGTGCTCTAATGCACGCGGCGATACCTCACATATGTGGTTTGAACAGCGTTTACATATGCGGGCGGGACTTACGTGTGTGTTCGCTTCTAAGCGTGAGCTATTGGGGACGGGCGTTTTAAAAAAAAATTTTTTTTTTTTTTTTTTTACTTGTTTTTTTTTATTTTTACTTTTTTTTTACACTTTTTTTTTTTTTACACTTTTATTCCTATTACAAGGAATGTAAAAATCCCTTGTAATAGGAATGTATGTGACTGGTCCTCTTTATGGAGAGATGCAGGGTCAATAAGACCCCACATCTCTCCTCCAGGCTGGAAAGCATGAGATCATTGAAAAAAAATTCACTGATCTCATACTTACAGCCGCAATGGCGGCTTTGTTTACATTTGAGGACCC
The DNA here is from genome assembly GCA_029206835.1 of Rana muscosa. Classification (NCBI taxonomy): domain Eukaryota; kingdom Metazoa; phylum Chordata; class Amphibia; order Anura; family Ranidae; genus Rana; species Rana muscosa. The sequence goes on along the minus strand of CM055117.1, from coordinate 540,354,814 downwards.
GGGCGTGACGTCATCACATCGCGCCCGGGCCTCCGACGATCATAGAGATGACTGGTGACCATCTGGTCACTAGTCATCTCTATGCTCATCACGTGACCCACCACCGGCGCCGACGATTCTCTCCGGGTCCCCGATCGCACGGGAGAGCCCAGAGAAGCACCGGATGGCGGCGGGAGAGGGGGGATGTCCCCTCCCGCCGCCTATAAGAACGATTAAGCGGTGGAATCGCCGCTATGATCATTCTTATGGTGCGCAGGATTGTCGGCTCTAAACAAGGATATCTGAATGATGCCTCTAGCTGCAGGCATCATTCAGATATCCCCCCTCAAAGCGGAGGACGTCATATGACGTCCACCCGGAGGGAGAGAGGGTTCCTGCCGGCGTCATTTCCCAATGGCCCGGTATGGAAGGGGGTTAAAGGAATATTTCACTTTTTTTTTTCACTTTAAGCATCATTAAAATCACTGCTCCCGAAAAAACTGCAGTTTTTAAAACCTCTTTTTGCATTGATACATGTCCCCTGGGGCAGAACCTGGGTCCCCAAACCCTTTTTAGGACAATAACATGCATATTAGCCGTTATAATTAGCACTTTTGATTTCGAACGTTCGCGTCCATTGTATTTATTAGGGTTCTAAAGTTTGCGCAAACTTTCGGTCAGTTCGCAGGTTTTGGTGCAAACCGAACCGGGGGATGTTCGGCTCATCCCTACTCAGCAGCCCCTACGGGGATACCGCTACATATGTATGATTTTAAATTCTTATGCCCCGTACACACGATCGTTTTTAATGTCATTTTTTAAACCAACGTTTTTCTCCTCATTTTTTTTCCTGTTTCCTCTCAAGCCTGCCTTGCGTACACACCATCATTAAAAAAAACGATCAAGCAAAGCGCAGTGACGTTCAACACGTACGACGGCACTATAAAGGGGAAGTTCCGTTCGAATGGCGCCACCCTTCATGTTAGTAAAGTTTGTTGAGCGACGATTCGCGCTTTTCAGTCCGTTACTGTGTAATGAATGTGCTATCTCCATTACGAACGCTAGTTTTACCAGAACGAGCGCTCCCGTCTCATAGTTGCTTCTGAGCATGCGCGTTTTTTTTCACGTCGTGAAAGCATACACACTATCGTTTTTCACGTCGTTAAAAAAAACGACATGAAAAACGACGTGAAAAAAGAGAGCATGTCCGGAATTTTTAATGGCCGTTTTTCACGTCGTTAAAAATGCTCTGGAGCCTACACACGATCATTTTTAATGGCCATTTTTTAAAATGGCATTTTTAACGGCATGAAAAACGATCGTGTGTACGGGGCATTACCCTGGATTTTCTTGAAGTCATTCAAAACACTGATCTCAATATCAGTGAAATCCAGTGCATTACACCAATGATTTTGCACTGCCAATCCGCCCAAAGTTTTTTTTTTTTTTTTAATAAAGGAATATCTGTGGTATTTTGGGGAATCCCTCTTCTGGAATATGTTTTGTTGCTAATACAGGTCTTCTTCTGTTTAAATGTGTACTGGATGTTCTTGTTTTCACCAATTTACTGCTTTCTGTCCTGGAGGTCCAGAAGCTGCATCATGTTTCCTGTGTCCTCTTGCAATATAAATTAAATAGCTAGGCACCCAGACAAACGTTTAACTGAACAGGCGACCACTGAATATTTTTCACCAGTGCCTTCTGTCTTCCAGGAATGACTCGCAGACAGAAATATGATCCTATGAACCTTTACTGAAGGATTCCTAATAACATTGAAACAATAACTTGGTAATCCACAGAGGCATCACTCATACAAAGCTTGCCTGAAAAATGACAGGTGCTGTTTTGGTGCTTGTTCTCAGACTGCTTTGTCAAAACAGCAGGGAGTGCCAGTTTGACAGTTCTACCAAACATTTTGGCACATTAACTTACAGATGACAGTCCATAAACCACTCTGCATGCTAAGCTCTTATTGATGTTGGTTTTCCACAACACTGCTGCTGAATGGGAAGATCTGGCCTCACTGGGAAGTATCTGGCGTTTTGCAGCTCAGGGTCAATGAGGCACTACTACGGCAAAAAATGGCACATTATTATCATTTTACAGGATTTATATAGCGTCGACAGTTTGCACAGAGCTTTAAAACGTTAGGGCAACAGTACAGTTACAATACAATTCAATACAAGAGAAATCAGAGGGCCCTGCTCACTAGAGCTTACAATCTGAAAGGGAACATTTTCAGTGTTAACAGGCTATGGGGGATCCTTCTTGTCCCAAACAACCACCACTGGAAAGATACATGCAGCATTCTTCTGTGTGTTAAATTTGCAGAGCAAGCTGCACTCATTTGCCATGGCTAAGCAAAACTGTAAACTACACACCCTACTTACAGTTCTGCATGCCACATTCAGGGGGTAGAGCACCTCATTCTCTTGAGAAGTTCTCAACCATGGCCTCACCACACTATAAATCATAGCTCCCAAATGTCCTTCAGTTTCCTAAGCCAAATCCTTCTATTCCTCATTACTTCTCAGTAGGGATGAGCTTCGTGTTCGAGTCGAACATACGTTCGACTCGAACATCGGCTGTTCGATCGTTCGACGAAGATCGAACGATTTGGGCCGTTCGCGCCAAATTCGAGTGACGCGAACGGCCCACAATGCACTACGCCATCGCAGTGTCATCCAGGCGCTGTGATTGGCCAAGCATGCACTGTGACCCCGCATGCTTGGCCAATCACAGCGCCGGCAGCGAGGAGAGCAATGATTGGCCACAGGCAGGATGCCTGTGGCCAATTATTGCTGAGGGTGTTTAGTACACGCCCCACACTATAAAAGGCCGCCAGCACGGCGGCCTAGTGTAGTGTGTTCCGGAGCAGGGATAGAGCAGCATAGGCAGGGACAGTGACTTTTATTTCTTTCTTGCTTAACCTGGATTCCTTTAGTTTAGGGAAAGAGAAGGATAGGTAGGGAGAGTGTCAGTGTGTTTTGTGCTTGTGCTATATTGTGCTTAAAAAAAACATTTTTTCTAGGGACAGAAAACTGTAGGTAGGGAGAGTGTGTCAGTTTCTTTCACTGTCAAAGTCCTTGTTTCCAGGGACCTGGAAGGACAGTGAGTGAATTCTCCTTGTGCTAAATTGTGCTTAAAAAAAACATTTTTTCTAGGGACAGAAAACTGTAGGTAGGGAGAGTGTGTCAGTTTCTTTCACTGTCAAAGTCCTTGTTTCCAGGGACCTGGAAGGACAGTGAGTGAATTCTCCTTGTGCTAAATTGTGCTTAAAAAAAACATTTTTTCTAGGGACAGAAAACTGTAGGTAGGGAGAGTGTGTCAGTTTCTTTCACTGTCAAAGTCCTTGTTTCCAGGGACCTGGAAGGACAGTGAGTGAATTCTCCTTGTGCTAAATTGTGCTTAAAAAAAACATTTTTTCTAGGGACAGAAAACTGTAGGTAGGGAGAGTGTGTCAGTTTCTTTCACTGTCAAAGTCCTTGTTTCCAGGGACCTGGAAGGACAGTGAGTGAATTCTCCTTGTGCTAAATTGTGCTTAAAAAAAACATTTTTTCTAGGGACAGAAAACTGTAGGTAGGGAGAGTGTGTCAGTTTCTTTCACTGTCAAAGTCCTTGTTTCCAGGGACCTGGAAGGACAGTGAGTGAATTCTCCTTGTGCTAAATTGTGCTTAAAAAAAACATTTTTTCTAGGGACAGAAAACTGTAGGTAGGGAGAGTGTGTCAGTTTCTTTCACTGTCAAAGTCCTTGTTTCCAGGGACCTGGAAGGACAGTGAGTGAATTCTCCTTGTGCTAAATTGTGCTTAAAAAAAACATTTTTTCTAGGGACAGAAAACTGTAGGTAGGGAGAGTGTGTCAGTTTCTTTCACTGTCAAAGTCCTTGTTTCTAGGGACCTGGAAGGACAGTGAGTGAATTCTCCTTGTGCTAAATTGTGCTTAAAAAAAACATTTTTTCTAGGGACAGAAAACTGTAGGTAGGGAGAGTGTGTCAGTTTCTTTCACTGTCAAAGTCCTTGTTTCAAGGGACAGAGAAGGACACCTGAAGGTAGCCCTTATTGCTTTTTTCCCATCTCCCTGCAGGCCATCTATTAGAATGTCTGGAAGGCAAACAAGGAGAGGCAGACAGTCAGGAGGCAATAAAAGAGGGCAAGCAGGCTCTGTGTCTGGGGGCAACAGTGCTGGTCGTGGACGCGGTGCATTGTCATCAGCACATGGCCATGGGACACGCTTGTCCTTCTTTTCGGCAGCTGGACATGTTGAGCCACATCATGCCGAAGACTTGGTAGAGTGGATGACCAAGCCCTCCTCCTCCTCCTCATCCTCTCTCACCCAGGCTCAGGGTACTGGAAAAGCAGCTGCCAAAGCGTCCTCTTCCCTGGTATCAATGTCAGACTCATCATCAGTCACTCCTTCCCTAGACCCACCATGTCCTCCTCCTGAGGAGTCCCCCGAACTGTTTCAGCACAGTGTTGGGTACATGCTCCAGGAGGATGCCCAGCGTTTCGAAGGGTCTGATGATGAAACCCAGCTAGAGGAAGGCAGTAGCGTGAGAGCAGACAGAGGGGATGCTCAAGAAGGACACCAATCTGGCAGTCATGTTCCAGCAGCTGCAGCATACTGCCAGATTGGCTCCAGTGATGAGGAGGGAGGTGATGATGAGGTCACTGACTCCACGTGGGTGCCTAATAGGAGAGAGGAGGAGGAGGAGGATGAGGAGGAGGCACATCTCCAACGAGGCAGGATGCCCTTTGGTGGCCAGCGTAAGGGCAGTACACCGACGGAATCACACCGCAGAGCTCCGCCTGTGCAGGGCGCTGCCTCTGCCCGTCATTCAAAAAGTTCTTTGGTGTGGGCCTTTTTTGAGGCTAGTGCATCAGATCGCACAGCTGCTGTTTGCAACATATGTCTCAAGCGTATATCGCGTGGCCAAAACATCAGCCGCTTGGGTACCACATGCCTGACCAGACATATGTTGACCTGCCATGCAGCTCGTTGGCAAGCCTACCTCAAAGACCCACACCAAAGAACAAAGCGGACCTCTCCTTGCACCGCATCAGCTGGGATCTCCAACCCCACTATAACTTCAGTCCTCTCTGAAACATGCACTGAGAGGAATGAAGGTGTAGAATTAGGTGTGTCACAGCCAAGTACTTGCGGCCACTCTGCTAGCAGTACACCGACGTCCGATTCTAGCAGGCAAATTTCCCTGCCCCAGCTGCTGGACCGTCGAAAGAAGTTCACTCCCAGCCATCCACATGCCCAGCGGTTGAATGCTAGCTTGGCTAAATTGCTAGCGCTTCAATTGCTGCCTTTTCAGTTGGTAGACTCGGCCCCCTTCCGTGAGTTTGTGCAATGTGCGGTTCCTCAGTGGCAGGTTCCCAAACGCCACTTTTTCTCACGGAAGGCTATTCCGGCTCTCTACCGGCATGTGGAAGGCAATGTCTTGGCCTCGCTGGACAGGGCGGTCAGCGGTAAGGTGCATATTACCGCTGACTCATGGTCCAGCAGGCATGGACAGGGACGTTACCTTTCTTTCACGGCCCATTGGGTCACTCTTTTGGCAGCTGGGAAGGATGCAGGACAAGGTGCAGTAGTGTTGGAGGTTGTCCCACCGCCACGCCTCCAAAATGCTACTACTGGTTGTGACACACCTCTCTCCTCCACCCCCTCCTCTTCTTCTTCCTCCATGGCCTCTTCCTGTGGTTTGTCCTATGAACCAGCGGTGCTCCGTAGCCGTTCACGGGGCTACGCAAGTACGCAGGCAAAAAGATGCCATGCCGTGCTTGCGCTGGTGTGTTTGGGGGACAGAAGCCACACTGGGGCAGAGGTCCTGTCTGCTCTGCAGGGCCAGGCCGAGAGGTGGTTGACGCCACGCCAGCTTAAGCCAGGAATGGTGGTTTGTGACAATGGCACCAACCTCCTCTCCGCCCTCCGACAGGGACAACTGACCCATGTGCCCTGTGTGGCTCACGTCCTTAACCTGGTGGTGCAGCGGTTCTTGGGCAGGTACCCGGGCTTACAGGATGTCCTGAGGCAGGCCAGGAAAGTCTGTGTGCATTTCCGCAGATCTTATAATGCCAGTGCTCGCCTGGCTGAGCTGCAAAAGGAGTTGAACCTGCCTAAGAACCGCCTTATATGTGACATGCCCACCAGGTGGAACTCAACGTTGGCCATGCTGCAGCGGCTGCACACGCAGCAGAGGGCCATCAATGAGTACCTGTGCGACTACGGCACCAGGACAGGGTCAGGGGAGCTTGGTTTTTTTTCTCCACGCCAGTGGGGCATGATCAGGGATGCATGCACTGTCCTGGCACCATTTGAGGAGGCCACGAGGATGGTGAGCAGTGACAGTGCATGCATCAGTGACACTGTACCTCTTGTCCACCTGTTGGAGCACACGCTGCGTGGAATAATGGACAGGGCACTTGAGGCAGAACAGAGGCAGGAAGAGGAGGACTTCCTTGCCTCTCAAGGCCACCTTTACCCAGACAGTGTTCCTTCTGTCCCACCCATCGCACAGGAAGAGGAGGAGGAGGAGGAGGAGGAGGAGGAGGATTGTGTCAGCATGGAGGTGGAGGCTGGCACTCAGCATCATCAGCAGCAGTCTTTTAGGGATGATTTACAGTCCCAAGAAACCAGTGGACTTGTACGTGGCTGGGAGGAGGTGGCTGCGGATCATGTCGTCCTTAGTGACCCAGAGGACTCGGGAGCGAATGCCTCAGCAAACCTACGCTGCATGGCCTCCCTGATCCTGCAAAGTCTGCGGAAGGATCCTCGTATTCTTCGGATCAAGGAGAGGGACCATTACTGGCTGGCCACTCTCCTTGATCCACGGTACAAGGGTAAGGTTGCGGACCTTATGTTACCGTCGCAGAGGGAGCAGAGGATGAGACAACTCCGGGAGGCCTTGCAGAAAGGTCTGTGCAACGCGTTCCCAGAGACTGGGAGGTTACAAACTCCTGGTCCTGGACAACGAGTTGCTGAGGCTTCGGCCAGTCAAAGAAGGAGCGGTGGGGAAGGTGGCCGTCTGACCGATGCGTTCAGACAATTCTTTAGTCCGCAGCCCCAAAGTATGATCGGTTCCAGCAACCATCGCCAGCGTCTGATAAACATGGTGCAGGAATATCTAGGGGCAAGGTCAGACTTGGACACCTTCCCCACCGAAAATCCTCTGGCTTACTGGGTCTTGAGGATGGATCACTGGCCAGAGCTTGCACAGTATGCAATTGAGCTACTGGCCTGTCCTGCATCCAGCGTTCTTTCGGAACGCACATTCAGTGCTGCTGGAGGATTTGTCACGGATCACAGGGTGCGCCTGTCCACTGACTCGGTTGATCGACTGACTTTCATCAAGATGAACCAGTCTTGGATCACCACCAGCTACCACACACCTGATGCTGATATAACAGACTAATTGATTTTAACATGTCACATCCCTTCAAGACTGATGCTGATGCTGAGTGCCTGTGCTGTTATGTTGACTGGCTATCCTCCTCCTCCGAGTCCTCAATGATACGATTGATGATGATAGCTTGGAAGATCATTTTTGTTTATGGGTGCCGCCACCAGTGGCTAAGGCCCAATTTTTCAGCCCCTGTTTTACAGGGGCGTGTAATTACAATTTTTTTAGCAATAATTTGCCATAGGGCTCATTGCTGTGCTCCAAGTACAGTATCTGTGAGGGGTTGGAGTGTTGTGGCACCAGTGCCTAAGGCCCAATTTTTCAGCCCCTGTTTAACAGGGGCGTGTCATTACAATTTTTGAAGCAATACTTTGCAACAGGGCTCATTGCTGTGCTCCAAGTACAGTATCTGTGAGGGGTTGTAGTGTTGTGCCACCAGTGCCTAAGGCCCAATTTTTCAGCCCCTGTTCAACAGGGGCATGCAATTACAATTCTTGATCTAATAATTCACAGCAGGGTCCATTGCTGCACCCACCAAGAGTAACTCTGAGGGCTTACAGTGTTGTGGCAACGCCACCACCACCACCACCACGAAAGGCCCAATTTTTCAGCCCCTGTTCAAAAGGGGCATGTAATTACAATTCTTGATCTAATAATTCACAGCAGGGCCCATTGCTGCACCCACCAAGAGTAACTGTCAGGGCTTACAGTGTTGTGGCACCAGCACCACCATCAAAGCCCCAATTTTTACTACCACTGTTCAACAATTATATGTAATTAAAATTCCTGATATAATAGTTGACAGCAGGGCGTTCCAGCACCAACCAAGAGTAACTGAGTGCTTACAGTGTTGTGCCAACACCAACAACTAAGGGGCCTATTTCTGCAGAGTATATACGGCAGGTCCCTACTTTCAAACATCCAACTTACAAACGACTCCTACTTGCAAACGAAAGAAGACAACAGGAAGTGAGAGGAAATCTACCCCTAGAAAGGAAAATTCTCTCCTGTAAGAATAAATATGGGAGAAAGGGGTCTCATCTGTACTGATGCTTTATCAGCAATCCTTGTTTCAAGAAAAACACCACATTTCAAAAACAGTTGTCATTGGGACGGAAAGTGAGGTGAAATGTTCTGAACAGGGGCACAGACAGCAAAACAAATGTTACAGGGGTGATAACCCTTACCTATGTTTCCCAAAAAGTTTAAAAATAGATTTTTGGGCTGGAGCTACACTTCAACAATGTACCTGTTCAAAATTACAAACAGATTCTACATAAGAACAAACCTACAGTCCCTGTCTTGTATGCACCGCCTGTATACGGCTGTTCAGAGTATATAGGGCCTTTTTTATTTTATGTGCGGGGTTCCCCTTAATATCCATACAAGACCCAAAGGGGCTGGTAATGGGCTGGGGTAGGGGGGGGGGGTCATGGGGTAGCTATGCCATTTTTCTTAAAGAATTTCATCCATATTACCGGGACCAGACATTACATTAAAGCCGCAAGCAGTTTTAAATGGCTTTTTTTTCCTTTAGAAGTGTCATTTTGTGCAGGGACAGTTCTAAACACGGGAAACACGTGGCACTTCACAGGCATACTTTAGACACCCCCCAGGTACGATATTTAAAGGAATATTTGACTTTTTTTTTTCACTTTATGCATCATTAAAATGACTGCTCCCGAAAAATGACCGTTTTTAAAACTTCTTTTTGCATTGATACATGTCCCCTGGTGCAGAACCCGGGTTCCCAAACCCTATTTATGACAATAACATGCATAATAGTTGTTATAATTAGCACTTTAGAATTCGAACGTTCGCATCCATTGTATTTAATAGGGTTCTAATGTTCGTTCGAACTTTCGGTCCGTTCGCGGGTTCTGGTGCGAACCGAACCCGGGGGTGTTCGGCTCATCACTACTTCTCAGTTGGCCTTTGTTTTGTTCTAAACTATACACCACTATAAAGAAATGCATGTTTAACTTCTAAAAGTGTTATACTACACTCAACCTTTCATCCAACATATATTTTACTGTATTTGTTGCTTTGAAAAGCATATATAAAAAATGAGTCGTGAAATAGAGCACTTGTAAATTTAACCATTCATTTTGCATGCATTTGTTCTTATATACCCCGTAGAATAGGGCATGGTAGAGATGTCTTTGCCTGCACAGTATATTTTGTGCTGTAAGGTCTCCTTTTTCTCATTTTAGAAAGTTGAAGGTAATGATTTAGTCTTGTGTGCACGGGCATATGACCCATAAGCAGGTCAAATACAGCCTAGAGAACATGCTTTTATGTTTTTAAAGGGAAAAACAGATTGTATTTGAGAAGTTTTTTCAATGGTTCTTTGCTGTGCTTACCATATACCATGTATTTACTATACATTATGTTAAAAATATTGTTCCTATTTACACTTATGCTGTAATGAAATCAATTCAATTGCAGCAAAACAGGAAACGTTGCATTTACGAAATTCAGCATGATGCACAGCAAGAACAACATTGATTAAAAGATAGCATTGCTTTAATGATCCAGTTTAAAAATTAACCACTATATTCTTCATTCATCAAAAAAGTTTATAGATACAGTTTAATATTAAAACACAAACACTCATGTGTACAAACCTGAAAAAGAATCCTACTTTTTCTTGTACGGGTTTATAATAATTATTGATTTAACAAGAACTTAATATTAGTTGTTATGCTATTACCTATGATATGGTAATAATTTTTGTGTATGTGTGTGTGTATATATATATATATATATATATATATATATATATATATATATATATGTAGCCAAGGTTTTCTACTGTGCTTATGATTAAGGGACAGTTTTGTTGTGGTTTTTTTTGTATGGGTTTTGCTCCCTCTAGTGCATGCTGGACTCTATGTGTGTTTTTTCCTCCTGTGAGAATGACCCAGACCAATGCATCATGGAACATGTAGTCCTGAATGAGGAAGTGATACTGTTAGCAGGACCAATCTGGACCACAGGTAACAGAATGCTGTGCGCACAGAGTAGCCTGCTGGTAGAGGAAATAAAAAGGCGGGTGTGGCCTGTTTTCGCACTCTCTGGACACCATTCCGACCCTGCCAGCAAGAGATCGGTGTGACAGGGAGTGCTGAAAATCTGCGGCCTACACAGCGGGGAGCCGGATCTCCAGCCTCAGAGGGATCTCAGAGGACAGCATTGCTATTCCAATACAGCTGACCCACCTGTGTTCCAGACCATCCGGGGGTACCTGCAACCCAGTCCATCAGGAGCTGCAGCGTGGCGCGGTGTCGCCATTTCCACAGGACAAAGATACAGAGAATTCCGGCTGGAACCCTCTACTCATCTGGTGTTTGTAGTGGTGAGCGGGCACAGCCCTTGTGATAGTTAACAGTACTGCTGAGTAACATTCATACAGACTGGCTGGTGATACTTGTAGTTCCACGGATGTGAATCTACTTCTTCACAGGCCTCACACAGCAGGCGCTTGGGGCCAATATCCACCCATTGTGCTTTACAGTCAGTATTGTGAAACTTTCTTTGATACAGTTAAAAGGAGGAGCATACACAGGTTACCATTTCTTCAGATAAGGTGCAGTTTAGTTCATCCTAGTTACCCTCTTCCATCTTGGATTACAAGTTTACTGCAGTATAAAGACCACCGGCTAGCTGAAGATAACTGGAACTAAAGCAACATTTCTTATTTTCTCTCTGCTGTGCACAACTTCCTTCTATTCCTTTGCGTATTGCATTGAACTATTACTACAGGGATCAACCCTATAGAATATTATTCAAGTTATATTGTGGTTGATATATATATGTATATTACAGTTTGTTGGTCTATGTGTTGAGGACACAGAGGGAAAAAATCCAATACATGTGATACAGTATTGGTTATTTGTTCCTCTGTCTACATAGGTCTTGTAGTGGATTTATGTCAAGTATTCTTGTGCAGTATATACTGTATGAGACCTATTCACTGTTAACTTAAGCTGTGTTTACTTATGCCATTCTTTGTGTTTAGTTCATCCCAGTAAACATATCTGAGTTGTTCATTGATACTGTGATTCTCTAATTACTATCACAGCTGTGACAGGACGGAACCCAAGGTGTCAGAGGTAAGAGAGGATTTGCAGAGTCGAGGTAACCAATGGTGTATAGAGTCTACTAGCAGCCCTCACGATGATATCCCTACATATACAGTATCTCACAAAAGTGAGTACACCCCTATTTTTGAAAATATTTTGGGGCGTGGCTTGGCGCGCAACGCGGATGGCAGCGGTGTGAAGAAGCTCCCGGCACCTGAGAGACCTGGGCCCTAAAAACAGACCTATTCTGCGGGGATTATGTCCACTCGAACAAGGAGAGGAATCCATAATCGCTCCCTGCGTTCGCCGGCCACCCCGAGGGGGAAACTCACGCCGACAAACCTCAGCAAATTCAGCTTCTGTGGCAGAGGCACAGCTCCCAAGATGGCGCCGACTAACAAGACGAACATGGAGGAGGACATAGACGATGATGAAATCTCTATACCAGCATCAGAGGACTCATCCAGAGGTAATGCCCCTGACATCCCACTGACCTATGCAGTAATGACCGATATAGCAGCGGACATAAAGAACTCATTTTCGGCCGCCATAACAGACATCAAAACTGAGCTGCTAAAACTTTCAGAACAGATGGCGGTCGCTGAGAGGGCAGGGAAAAGGAGGGACAGGGCCCTCATCAGACTAAACGACATCACAACGGCCCACTCACAACATTTGATCGTTATTAATCGACAAGTGGAGGATTTGGACAATAGGGGGAGGAGAAATAATATTAGGGTCCGGGGGGTCCCTGAGACAATTGCACCAGAACAAATAAAAGCCGCGCTGACCACCATTTTTAATGGCCTAGTCGAAAGGCCAGAGCAATCCCCCATTGAATTTGACCGCGCGCACAGGGCACTAAGACCCAGAGCTCCAGAGGATAATCCGCCCAGAGACATAATTTGCTGCCTCCCGAACTATTGCCTAAAAGAAGAAATCCTCCAAAAAGCCAGAAGAAATGATCAGATTATGTTTGAGGGCACAAAGATTCAATTATTCCAGGATCTATCCCCCATCACTTTAAATAACAGAAGGGCCTTGAAACCTTTGCTTGCGGTACTTAGAGAAAAGGGAATAGTATACCGCTGGAAGTTCCCCTTTGCCCTGCAAACGACCTTCTCAGGGAAACAACATGTGCTCAGAGTTCCGGATGAGCTACCCAAATTTTGTGAGAATTTACAGATAGATCAGGTAGACCTGCCAGATTGGTATGCGGAGTTCTGCTTACCTCCACCCATCAATAACCCACAGTTTGTCCCAGGTCACTCCTCAGCGCACACGCCATCTCAGCAACGGAACCAACGCAGGAAGACTGACAGAGATGCACATGACTCCCCAACCAGCTCCAAGAGTTATAAAAGCCCGAGAGCCAGGGAAGCAAGTCATTATTGAACAGGATCATTACAAATCCTCTCTGCGCCTCACTGGTAACAGGCAGGATAATCGGCTTCTACCCTTCACATAGGAAGACAACACCCTTGCCTACCCGCGATATATCTCACATCATTCTTATGTTTTATTCAGGACCGTTCCACCTCTCAAAACATCACGGTCTAGCATGCTACAACTTTACATCCTCAGGATTGTTATTTTAAATTGCACCACTGGAGGGAGCTCTAGGACCAAATAGCCTCGCAGAACCCATCACAGCATCCCATTTTTACATATACTAGCAGGAAATGACTTAATGCAAAATCTACCACATCCGGAGGGATGATGAGGGACTATCCATCACCCTACCTATACACTCTCCTGAACTGCTGAACACTAACTTTTTTTGTTCCACAGGTTGCATTTCTATGTTACACGGACTTCCTTCACCCATCCAGACCGGATCGACACCAGATGGAGAAGCGTTCGTGAAGCATCTACTCCCTTTCCGCATTCTAATGATGGTGCAACTGTGAGTAATGGAAAACATGCAGTGCACACAGGCTCCCATGAACGAATATGCACATTTCTATAGCACAATCAGAAGGGGAAGGACTTACTCACGGGGGGTTAACGGAAGACTGTACTCGATGCTTAGTCTATGATTGCCTCAACATCTCACACAGTCCATGCCCGCTCAGTGTACCCTTTATCAGTATGTGCTGTGGAAATGGTTTTGTCTAAAATTAATGAACCTGCTGCACTTCCCCCCATATCCACCTACCCTCCTTTTACCCTGTTGCATAAGCCACACTTTTGTTGTTTATGGGGAAGGAACTCTCACGAAGGATCTCAGCAGGTGTGCAGTTTACCATTTTTGCGTTGTACTTCCTGTTACCACTTGTTACCTTTATACTTTTGTTTGTCATGCCTGTTATAGTTTGTTCTCTTGACCCGTAAGGTCCTAAGGTCCCAGTATTAGACACGAACTACGATAACTGGAACCCCAGGTCTCTCGTCCGCCACTGGAAACACCCAATCACACCAACGTAGTCCTAGATACTCACCGCATCATTCGGTGATATTTGTTCTGTATTATACAGAATTACAATAACAACCATCCACAAACGCGCCTCCTACTCAACCCCCAGGGCAATCATCAGTGTCTATCACTAGACACTGCCTAGCTCTCCACCCCATAGGTGGATTTAAGAGCAGCGCTCACATATTTTCCTACCACCTCTTCCCCCCCAGAATCTCATACACCCCCCCATCTTCAACACACCCCATCCTCCCCCATCCCTCCACATTCCTCCTTTACCTCCCACCCCTCCCATCCATTGATACATTACTACACTCAAGAGCACATCATGGCTTTTGCGTGCCTAGGCAGGGCACCGACCATCATCTCACACAATGTTAATGGTTTAAATATTCCCGAAAAAAGGTCGAAACTCTTGAAAGAACTCAAAAAGGCTCACCCATCTATTGTCCTCCTGCAGGAAACCCATTTTAAAAACCAGGATATTCCCAAAATTACGGACAATACATTTACAGTAGCATATCATGCTACAAACCCACATGCTAAGACGAAGGGGGTCTCCATCTTACTTAACAGGGATGCTCCATTTGTTTTAAAACACAAATTAGCAGATCCTGAGGGGCGCTTCATAATGATCAAAGGCACATGGAAGGGATCACCAATTACTATAGCGAACGTTTACTTTCCCAATTCTGCACACATAACGTTCTGCAGAACAATCATAGACGAACTGAAATGGTTTGCCGAGGGTTGCATTGTGCTGGGCGGAGACTTTAACATACCCCTCTCACCTCTCAAAGACACCTCCACAGGCTACTCTCACGTTTCTTATAAGATCTTAAAGAAGATCAAGACACTGCTACAATCACTCTCTCTTGTTGATACCTGGAGACTGATGCACCCATCAGACAAAGATTTCTCATATTATTCTCCCCCACATAAAAGATATTCAAGAATTGATCTCATATTCATATCTCAAAGGGACCTAAACATTGTACTCGAAGCTAAGATAGGAATCATCACTATATCGGACCATGCCCCAATCTCTGCCACATTACAAATAAACTCGCCCAACAGACCTAGCTTTAACTGGAGACTCAACGCATTACTATTAACAGATCAACCCATAAAAGATGACATACATAACTCCATTACCTCCTAATTTAAAGAAAATTTAGCAGAACAGACAGACCCCTTAAACAACTGGGAAGCCCACAAATGTGTCGTCAGAGGTGATTTAATCAAATGGGGAGCAAGGAAGAAGAGGGAAAGAGAACATGAACTGATCCTACTTTCCAAACAGATCGCCAAACTAGAGACGCAACATAAACAATCCCTCTCAATCACTGTAGAGGAGGAATTGACTAAATGCAGGATTTCGCTCAAAAACATATTAGACCTTAAAGTTAGAAAATCCCTATTTTTCAAAAAAAACATTTATTACGAACATGGAGACAAAAGCGGGAAACAACTGGCAAGAGCACTTAAAGACGCTTCTGTACCTAGCCATATCCATGCAATCAGAGATAAGACAGGCAAGTTAGAGCACAATTCTGAAAAAATAGCAGGCCTATTCCACTCCTTCTACAACAAACTGTACAATCTCCCAGAACAACACAGACCACCCCAGGCGACTGATTCAATACATAACAGCATTCGAGATTTCCTGACAGACAGTCAGATACCATCCCTGACTCCTGAAGAATCAGACAGACTGGACGAACCCATGACTATACTTGAACTCCAAAACGCTATCAAAGACCTAAAGACTGGGAAAAGCCCTGGCCCTGATGGTTTTACCTCTCAATATTACAGGACATTTACTGATATACTAGGCAAACCTCTATTGGACTCCTTTAACTACTTAGCGTCACACAAACATAACTCACCATCCTTCCTTCAAGCACACATAGCCGTAATTCCTAAGCCCGACAAAGACCACACAGACTGTGCCAACTTCAGACCTATATCGCTTCTAAATACCGACTTGAAACTCATGGCAAAAATCCTGGCAAACAGGATGAAACCCCTGCTTTCTAGAATCATAGGCCCAGAGCAAGTTGGCTTCATGCCGGGCAGAGAGGCAAGAGATAACATAATGAAAGCGTTAAACCTGATCCACTACACACAAATTTCTAAAACCAATGGAATGCTACTATCAACAGATGCCGAAAAGGCGTTTGATAGAGTGTCATGGAACTATATGTTTGCCACATGCAGACATGTAGGACTGGGAGATTCAATGCTCTCATGGATAGAAGCCCTATACATAAATCCACAAGCTAGGATAAAAATTAACAATATCTTATCCAACCCCCTAACTATCCAAAACGGTACACGCCAAGGATGCCCACTTTCTCCGCTCCTTTTCATTATCACGCTTGAACCCTTAATTAGAACCATAAACTTATCCACCGATATACATGGTCTGACGGTAAACGGTAGAGAATATAAAACAGCCGCCTATGCAGACGACCTACTGCTTTTCCTAACCCAGCCACACATCTCTATACCTAACCTACAGAAGACCATTGATCTGTTCCGGTACATCTCGAATTTTAAGATAAACCAGAACAAATCTGAAGCACTGAATCTCTCCTTAGACCTGAAACAGAATGACCTTTTAAAGAAAAACTGCAAATATAGATGGGAAACATATAGACTCAAATACCTGGGGATTAACCTAACTAACAATATAGAGGACATCTACAAAGCCAATCACATACCCCTCTTACAGGCAATTACTAAAGATTTACAGAACTGGACACCCAAACTGTTTTCGTGGTTCTGAAGAGCCTCGATACTGAAAATGACAGTGCTTCCTAGACTATTATACATATTTAACGCACTACCCACCCGAATTCCAGAATCTTTCTTCACCAACCTACTGAAATTGCAAAGAAACTTCCTCTGGGCAAATAAAAAACCGAGACTCAGTCTCAAACTACTCTTCCTCCCAAAAGTCTTGGGGGGTATAGGTCTTCCAGACTTTAGGAAATATCACCAGGCCTCACATATCACCAGACTCATTGACTGGCATTGCCACACTGCAGAAAAAGACTGGGTTCAACTAGAACAACATTTAGCAGCCAATTGCGCCCCCTTCCGCCCATGGTCATTACATTCCAAAAACATCACAGCGACAGAGCACCCACTGGTTGCAAACACGCTTAGAATCTGGCATAAGGTTGCAGGACCCCATAAACTAGCATCAATACCAGGACCCCTGACACCTATCACCATAAACCCTGACTTCCTCCCGGGTCTCGACCTGATGGCGACTCCGAAGATCCTGGTAACCCATTGTATGACAGGCCCTAAAGTTAAGCCTTATACCACATTACGAGAGGAATTCGGGGAATCATTTCCTGGCCGTTGGTTCTATATCCAATTAACAGATTTCCTGGTAAACAACAAAATGAAATCAGCCTTCACTCTGCCACTCACCAACCTTGAAACCATTTGCCTAAATGGATCTCAGACACCCAAGACTACCTCTCTGGCGTATTCATGGCTATGCCAGGCTTCACACCTAGACAGCAACAAACACAGAGAGAAATGGGAAAATGATCTGAACATAAATATAAGCAAAACTCAGTGGGAGAAGGCTTGCATCCTTGCCCATAAGTGCTCTCTAAGCACTAGATACCAGGAGATCTCCTATAAATTACTTACCCAGTGGTATATTACACCACAGAAGGCCAGGAGATGATTCCGTAACGAATCTGACATTTGCTGGAGATGTAAATCAGAGATAGGTTCCTTCCTACACATATGGTGGGACTGCCTACCAATAAAGAGATACTGGGAACATATTATCACATGGATTAGATTCATCACAGAAACAACAATCTCCCTTGACGCTGCAGCATGTTTGCTACACATCAATGACCTGACCATCGGTAAATATAAAAAAACATTAACCAAACATCTCCTAGTAGCTGCCAAAACACTCATCCCCCTGCATTGGAAAACAACCCTGACACCAACCATCAGGGAATGGCTAGACAGGGTCCAATATATATTCAAAATGGAGGAAATCATTGCGATGAAAAAAGAAAACAGTACAGACTTCAATGGGGTGTGGCAACCCTGGCTACTGTTCACCCTCTCAGAAGACTACCGTGCCCTTACTACTAAACAATAAAAAATAAATCAGTCTAGATATATCCTTTCTTTAACACTACCTGTCAACTTTATGCTAACACTCATGATATGCTATGCATATAAACATATTTGTGAAATGTATTTGCGGATGTCCTGTTACCCCCTATCCTCCCTCCCCCCCAATACCAATTCCCCCCCCCCCTGCCCCCTCCTCTAATACCCCCTCCTCTCCTACCCCCTTTACCCCTCTGTAGTCACATAGTGAATACTATACGACTGATCTATGACCTGTTTGTGACTAGCCAAATTATTATAAATCATTCTATTGATCCTTTTTACCAGGCAACACAGTTGTGAATGTAATTACATATTATAAATGCCTGTACGTTACACCTTGCATACTGTAAAACTGAACTACATTTTTCAATAAAAACCTTATTGTGAAAAAAAAAAAAGAAAATATTTTATTATATCTTTTCATGTGACATCACTGAACAGCGGATTAACAGGACAGGTTCCACTCAGAACAGGCCTTGCCATGGTCAACCAAAGAAGTTGAGTGCACGTGCTCAGCATCATATCCAGAGGTTGTCTTTGGGAAATAGACATATGAGTGCTGCCAGCATTGCTGCAGAGGTTGAAAGGGTGGGGGGGTCAGCCTGTCAGTACTCAGACTATACGCCACATGACTGTCATCCCAGAAAGCAGCCTCTTCTAAAGATGATGCACAAGAAAGCCTGCAAACATTTTTCTGAAGACTGGATTACTGGAGCCCTGTTCTATCTCTCTCCATGCTGCTATCACACTACAAATGGCCGCTATGGAAAGAATACTTGTATAGTGTGGGGCGGGATAAAGAGCAAAGAGCCATGATTGGATACAGTCATCGTGACAGTATCCAATTATGGCTCTGACAGTGCTCTGTGCCCTAATTGGGCAAAGCTTTCATTGCTTCAGCCAATCAGGGCTTTCAATGCATTGTGGTCGTTCGGCGGGCCGAACAAACGGTCGAACTGCCAGATAATTTGGTTGTTCTGCGAAAGGCCGAACAGCCAAAGTTCAGCCTGAACTCATGCTTGGGGCGAACCGTTCGCCCATCCCTAGTGCAGAGTTTATAATACAGTGTATTGAAGTGGTTAAGGGGAAACCTATGACAGAATTAAGAAAAAAAACTGCATGGGTCCCCCCAAAATTCATACCAGGCCCTGATCTGAGCAAGCAGCCTGGCAGGCCAGAAAAGGGGGGGCGAGCAAAGCCCCCCTCCTGAACCATACCCGGCCGTTTGCCCTCAACATGGGAAAGGTGCTTTGGGGTGCCCCCAAAGCACCGTGTCCCCATGTTGATGGGGACAAGGGCCTCTTCCCGACAACACCCTGGCCAGTGGTTGTCAGGGTCTGCTGGCGGGGGCTTACCGGAATCTGGAAGCCCTCTTTAATAAGGGGGCTCCTAGATCCTGACCCCACCCTATGTGAATTCCTATCTAGTACCCAATTTTTTTTTTAAAAGTAAAAACCACAAGAGACAGTTTTTGGCAAATCCTTTATTAAAAAAGAAAAAAAAAGTGTCCCGCGTTGATGTCAGAAGGGGGCGGGGTCACCCAGTTACATCACCGGTAGCCCTGCCCTTGCCTATATAAGTGCTGTCAAAGTGAAGAGACAGCAGTCGACTGGAGGCAGCCCATAGAGGCAGAGTGTTTTCATTTATGCTATTTTTCGGGTCCGTTGGGCGGCGTAATTGACGGTGGATTTACATCGCGGGACACTTTTTCTTTTTTAATAAAGGATTTGTCAAAAACGGTCTCTTGTGGTTTTTACTTTTTTGACACTTTTTGGGTGAATGAATAGGGGTACAATGTACCCAATACCCATTCACATGGGTGGGTGGGATCTGGGGGTCCCTTGTTAAAAGGGGCTTCCAGATTCCGATAAGCCCCCCACGGCAGACCCTGACAACCACCGGCCAGGGTTGTCAGGAAGAGGCCCTTGTCCCCATCAACATGGGGGCAAGGTGCTTTGGGGGCACCCCAAAGCACCTTCTCCATGTTGAGGGCAAGTGGCCTGGTATGGTCAGGAGAGGGGAATGCGCTCGCTCGCCCCCCCTTTCCTGGCCTGCCAGGCTGCATGCTCAGATAAGGGTCTAGTATGGATTTTGAGGGGCCCGCGCCAATATATATATATTTTTTCCATCTATGTTGCCGGTGAACCGGTAATACATTGCAGCCACGAGCAAGTTTAAATGACATTTTTTCCTTTTAGAAATGTCATTGTTGCTGCAGAATGTTCTATACATTGTACAGATGCACCACTTTACAGGCAGACTAAAGGGACCCCCAGGCACAATATTTAACCACTTATGGACCGCCTGCGGTCATTATACGGCAGTAATTTAAAGTGGAATATTGTTGTTATGGCAGCAGCTAGCTGCCATAACCCCGCTATCCACTTCTTCAGCGGGCAGTCCGCTTTCAGATAAAAGTGGTCTCTGCAGCTGATTCACCGCAAGATCACTTTTAATCGGTGGCGGCAGAGGGGGCCCCTCTGGTGCCCTCCGCCGCTTACCGGTGGAGGAGATCGCGTCCTCTTCCGTGTTAGGTATGGAGCTGAGTGAGGGGAAGATGGCCCCCCCACTCGGCTCCATACAATTGCAGGGCGGGAGCAACGCTTACATTCCTTGTAATAGGAATAAAAGTGATTTTTTTTTAAAGATCAGTGTAAAAATAAAAGATAAAAAGTTAAAAAAATTATAATTTTTAACACGCCCCGTCCCGCTGAGCTCGAGTGCAGAAGCGAAAGCATACGTGAGTAGCGCCCGCATGTGAAAACAGTGTTCAAACCACACATGTGAAGTATCACCGCGATCGTTAGAGTGAGAACAATAATTCTAGCCCTAGACCTCCTCTGTAACTCAAAACATGCAACCATTAGAATATTTTAAATGTCGCATATGGAGATTTTTAAGGATAAAAATTTGTCGCCATTCCACGAGCTTAACATCATCTTTCATAATATAAAATAGGGCTAACTTTACTGTTGTCTTATTTTTCTATTAAAAAAAGGGTATTTTTTCCCAAAAAAGAGCGCTTGTAAGACCGCTGCGCAAATATGGTGTGACAGAAAGTGTTGCAACGACCGCCATTTTATTCTCTAGGGTGTTAGAATAAAAAATAAAAATAAAATTATATATACAGTCATGGCCGAAATTGTTGGCACCCCAGAAATTTTTCCAGAAAATCAAGTATTTCTCACAGAAAAGTATTGCAGTAACACATGTTTTGCTATACACATGTTTATTCCCTTTGTGTATATTGGAACAAAACAAAAAAAGGGAGGAAAAAAAGCAAATTGGACATAATGTCACACAAAACTCCAAATATGGGCTAGTCAAAATTCTTGGCACCCTTAACTTAATATTTGGTTGCAAACCCTTTGGAAAAAATAACTGAAATCAGTCGCTTCCTATAACCATCAATAAGCTTCTTACACCTCTCACCCGGAATTTTTGACCACTCTTCCTTTGCAAACTGCTCCAGGTCTCTCCTGTTGGAAGGGCGCCTTTTCCCAAAAGCAATTTTAATATCTCCCCACGGGTGTTCAATGGGATTTAGATCTGGACTCATTGCTGGCCACTTTAGAACTCTCCAGCACTTTGTTGCCTTCCATTTCTGGGTGCTTTTTGACGTATGTTTGGGGTCATTGTCCTGCTGGAAGACCCAAGATCTCGGCCGCAAACCCAGCTTTCTGACACTGGGCTCTACAGTGTGACCCAAAATCCTTTGGTAATCCTCAGATTTCATGATGCCTTGCACACATTCAAGGCACCAAGTGCCAGAGGCAGCAAAACAACCCCAAAACATCATTGAACCTCCAGCATATTTCACTGTAGGTACTGTGTTCTTTTCTTTGTAGGCCTCATTCCGTTTTCGGTAAACAGTAGAATGATGTGCTTTACCAAAAAACTCTATCTTGGTCTCATCTGTCCACAAGACGTTTTCCCAGAAGGATTTTGGCTTACTCAAGTACATTTTGGCAAACTGTAGTCTTGTTTTTTTATGTCTCTGCATCAACACTGGGGTCCTCCTGGGTCTCCTGCCATAGCGTTTCATTTCATTTAAATGTCGACGGATAGTTTGCGCTGACACTGATGCTCCCTGGAGCTTGCAGGACAGTTTGAATTTCTTTGGAACTTGTTTGGGGCTGCTTATCCACCATCCGGACTATCCTGCGTTGCAACCTTTCATCAATTTTTCTCTTCCATCCACACCCAGAGAGATTAGCTACAGTGCCATGGGTTGCAAACTTCTTGATAATGTTGCGCACTGTGGACAAAGGCAAGTTTAGATCTCTGGAGATGGACTTGTAACCTTGAGATTGTTGATATTTTTCCACAATTTTGGTTCTCAAGTCCTCAGACAGTTCTCTTCTACTCTTTCTGTTGTCCATGCTTAGTGTGGCACACACAGACACACAATGCAAAGACTAAGTGAACTTCTCTCATTTGTATCTGCTTTCAGATGTTAATTTTTTTATTGCCCACACCTGTTACTTGCCCAAGGTGAGTTTAAGGCCTGGTTCACACTGGTCCGACAAACGCTCCGACATTAGGAGCTCATGTCGCATGACGTGTGAAAATCAATGTTTCCTTATGAGAGCATGTGATTACAGCAGCAGTAAAAGGAATTTATCTCACCCTGGGATTGTTTTGATTGGTCAAAGGACAAGTCAGACTAGCACAAAGTCGGATCAAAGTAGTATCCTGTTCATGAATGTCGGATGGATGTCGGACCAATGTAGGATCAATGTAGGACTGATGTCGCAGAGCAAAGTGGGATGAAAGTTGTATGACTGTCGTGTAGTATCAGTGTGAACCCAGCCTCAGGCTGGGTTCATACTGGTCCGACAAACGCTCCGACATTTGGAGCTCATGTCGCATGACGTATGAAAATCAATGTTTCCTTATGAGAGCTGTCTTAACTGGTCCGACACAAGTCGGTCCGACTTTGAAAATGCTCCCTGTACTACTTTGGTCCAACTTTGATTCTTCTTCAGCCCATTGAATATCATTGAAGTCGGATCAAAGTAGGATCCTTGTCCTAACCATCCGAATTTTGACATCCGACATGGTGATTACAGCAGCAGTAAAAGGAATTTATCTCACCCTGGGATTGTTTTGATTGGTCAAAGGACAAGTCAGACTAGCACAAAGTCGGATCAAAGTAGTATCCTGTTCATGAAAGTCGGATGGATGTAGGACCAATGTAGGACCAATGTAGGACTGATGTCGCAGAGCAAAGTAGGATGAAAGTTGTATGACTATCGTGTCGTACCAGTGTGAACCCAGCCTAAAGGAGCATTACATGCTTGAAACAATCTTATTTATCCACAATTTTGAAAGGGTGCCAAGAATTTTGACCAGCCCACTTTTGGAGTTTTGTGTGACATTATGTCCAATTTGCTTTTTTTCCTCCCTTTTTTTGGGAAGGGAATAAACATGTGTATAGCAAAACATGTGTTACTGCAATACTTTTCTGTAAGAAATGCTTGATTTTCTGGAAAAATTGGGGATATTTATAATAGCAAAAAGTACAAAATATTGTTTTTTTTTTATTTTTAAAATTGTCGCTCTTTTTTTGTTTATAGCGCAAAATATAAAAACCGCAGAGATGATCAAATACTACCAATAGTAAAGCTCTATTTGTGGCAAAAAAAGAACGTCAATTTTGTTTCGGTACAGTGTTGCACGACCGCATGGCCTGGTCATTGAGCAGCCAAATATTTCGGGACTGAAGTGGTAAAAAACGATTGTTTTAAAAACTTTTTTTATGCATTGATACATGTCCACTAGGGCAGTACCCAGGTCCACATACACTAATTATGGCAATAACTTGCATATAACCTTTAAATTAGGACTTTGGATTTTTCATGTTCATTTCCTATAGACTTTAATAGGGTTTGCGTGTTCGCTAGAACTTTTTGCCTGTTCAAGGTGTTTAGGTGCAAACCGAACCGGGGGGTGTTTGGCCCATCCCTAGTCGAAGGCTAATTTTCTCTTACACAGTAACTCTGCATCTTCCATGTTTGCTCGTAAACTCAACCACACATTGCATCCTCCCTATGTATAGTCAGGTCCATAAATATTTTTGGACATCAACACAATTCTTTTTTGCTCTATACACCACCACAATGGATTTGAAATGAAACAAACAAGATGTGCTTTAACTGCAGACTTTCAGCTTTAATTTGAGGGTATTTACATCCAAATCAGGTGAACGGTGTAGGAATTACAACAGTTTGTATATGTGCCTCCTACTTTTTAGGGGACCAAATGTAATTGGACAATTGGCTGCTCAGCTGTTCCATGGCCAGGTGTGTGTTATTCCCTCATTATCCCATTTACAAGGAGCAGATAAAAGGTCCAGAGTTCATTTCAAGTGTTCTATTTGCATTTGGAATCTGTTGCTGTCAACTCTCAATATGAGATCCAAAGAGCTGTCACTATCAGTGAAGCAAGCCATCACTAGGCTGAAAAATCAAAACAAGCCCATCAGAGAGATAGTAAAAACATTAGGTGTGGCCAAATCAACTGTTTGGAACATCCTTAAAAAGGAAGAACGCACCAGTGAGCTCAGCAACACCAAAACACCCGGAAGACCACGGAAAACAACTGTGGTGAATGACCGAAGAATTCTTTCCCTGGTGAAGAAAACAGCCTTCACAACAGTTGGCCAGATGAAGAACACTCTCCAGGAGGTAGGTGTATGTGTGTCAAAGTCAACAATCAAGAGAACATTTCACCAGAGTGAATACAGAGGGTTCGCCACAAGATGTAAACCATTGGTGTGCCTCAAAAACAGAAAAGGCCAGATTAGAGTTTGCCAAACAACATCTAAAAAAGCTTTCACAGTTCTGGAACAACCTCCTATGGACAGATGAGACCAAGATCAACTTGTACTAGAGTGATGGGAAGAGAAGAGTATGGAGAAGGAAAGGAACTGCTCATAATCCAAAGCATACCACCTCATCAGTGAAGCGTGGTGGTGGTAGTGTCATGGCGTGGGCATGTATGGCTGCCAATGGAACTGGTTCTCTTGTATTCATTGATGATGTGACTGCTGACAAAAGCAGTAGGATGAATTCTGAAGTATTTCGGGCAATATTATCTGCTCATATTCAGCAAAATGCTTCAGAACTCATTGGACGGCGCTTCACAGTGCAGATGGACAATGACCCGAAGCATACTGCGAAAGCAACCAAAGAGTTTTTTAAGGGAAAGAAGTGGAATGCTATGCAATGGCCAAGTCAATCGCCTGATCTGAATCCAATTGAGCATGCATTTCACTTGCTGAAAACAAAACTGTAGGGAAAATCCCCCGAGAACAAGCAGGAACTGAAGACAGTTGCAGTAGAGGCCTGGCAGAGCATCACCAGGGATGAAACCCAGCGTCTGGTGATGTCTATGTGTTCCAGACTTCAGGCTGTAATTGGCTGCAAAGGATTTGCAACCAAGTATTAAAAAGTGAAAGTTTGATTGATGATTATTAATCTGTCCCATTACTTTTGGTCCCTTAAAAAGTGTGAGGCACATATACAAACTGTTGTAATTCCTACACCGTTCACCTGATTTGGATGTAAATACCCTCAAATTAAAGCTGAAAGTCTGCAGTTAAAGCACATCTTGTTCATTTCATTTCAAATCCATTGTGGTGGTGTATAGAGCCAAAAAGATTAGAATTGTATCGATGTCCTAATATTTATGGACCTGACTGTATATACAGTGGGGATCGAAAGATTGGGCACCGCAGGTAAAATGTGTATTAATGTGCATAACGAAGCCAAGGAAAGATGGAAAAATCTCCAAATGGCATCAAATTACAGATTAGACATTCTTATATGTCAAAAAAAGTTATATTTTATTTCCATCATTTACACTTTCAAAATTACAGAAAACAAAAAAATGGCGTCTGCAAAAGTTTGGGCACCCTGCAGAGTTAATATCTTGTACTGCCCCCTTTGGCAAGTATCACAGCTTGTATATGCTTTTTGTAGCCAGCCAACAGTCTTTCAATTCTTGTTTGAGGTATCTTTGCCCATTCTTCCTTACAAAAGTCTTCCAGTTCTTTGAGATTTCTGGGCTGTATGTCACGCACTGCTCTTTTAAGGTCTATCCATAGGTTTTCAATAATGTTGAGGTCAGGAGATTGTGAAGGCCATGGCAAAACCTTCAGTTTACGCCTCTTGATGTAATCCCCCATGGATTTTGAGGTGTGTTTAGGATCATTATCCATTTGTAGAAGCCATCCTCTCTTTAACTTCAGCTTTTTCACAGATGGCATCAAGTTACCATCCAAAATTTGCTGAAATTTTATTGAATCCATTTTTCCTTCTACTCGTGAAATGTTCCCTGTGCCACTGGCTGCAATACAACTCCAAAGCATGATTGATCCACCCCCATGCTTAACAGTTGGACAGAGGTTCTTATCATTAAATTCTGTGCCCTTTCTCCTCCAAATGTACCTTTGCTCATTCCAGCCAAAAAGTTATATATTAACCTCATCGGTCCACAGAACTTGTTTCCAAAATGCCTCAGGCTTGTCTATATGTTCATTTGCAAAGTTCAAATGCTGATTTTTGTGGTGAGGGCGTAGAAGAGGTTTTCTTCTGATGACTCTTCCATGAAGACAATATTTGTACAAGTATCTCTTTATAGTGGAATAGTGTACCACAACTCCAGTGTCTGCCAGATCTTTCTGGAGGGATCGTGCAGTCAAACGTGGGTTTTGAATTGCTTTTCTCACAATCCTGCGAGCTGTTCTGTCTGATATTTTTCTTGGTCTTCCAGATCTTGCTTTAACTTCCACTGTTCCTGATGACTGCCATTTCTTAATTACATTCCGAACAGAGTATATTGACATCTGAAAACGCTTTGCTATCTTCTTATAGCCTTCTCCAGATTTGTGAGCGTCAACTATTTTCAGTTTCAGTTTTCTAGACAACTGCTTAGAAGAACCCATGGTGCTGATTGTTGGGGCAAGGTCAGATGAGTCTGGCCATTTAAAACCTTTGAGATTGACATCACCTGGTCTTCCCAGACGATGATTGAGAACAATCCATGACACTGGCAGGTCTCAGCTTTGCAAATGGGGCAGTGCATGCTACAAATTCTGCAGGGTGCCCAAACTTTTGCAGATGCCATTTTTTTGTTTTCTGTAATTTTGAAAGTGTAAATGATGGAAATAAAATCTAACTTTTTTTGACATATTATAAGAATGTCTAATCTGTAATTTGATGCCATTTGGAGATTTTTCCATCTTTCCTTGGCTTCGTTATGCACATTATAACACATTTTTACCTGGGGTGCCCAAACTTTCGATCCCCACTGTACCTGTAAGCTCCGTAACACTACAAGTAACATAACTTCACTTCCAAAGGATGACCTTAGCATTTAAAAAATGTTTGATTTGAACTCCCCTTGCCCCCTCTTCCTCTTCCCCATCTCAAGAGTCGCCAACATGGTTTGCCTCCCTTCCTCTTCCCACTCTATTGGCCTCCCAATTAGACGCTCTCAATGCCCTCTTCACAGAGAAAGAGATTCTTTAAGTCATTAAATCTTTAAAACGATCTGTGGCTCCAGGCCCAGATGAGTTTACCGCTGGTTAGTATAAACATTATGCCCTTATTTAAACCCCAAAATTAACTACTATGTTTAACCACTTCAACACCGGGCTTTTTTTACCACATCAATACCGGGCCTATTCTGGCACTTCTCTCCTACATGTACAAATCATCATTCTTTTGCTAGAAAATTACTCAGAACCCCCAAACATTATATATGGTTTTTTAGCAGACAACCTAGGGAATAAAATGACGGTCACTGCAACTTTTTTTCTTGCACGGTATTTGCGCAATAATTTTTCAAACGCCTTTTTTTGGGAAAAAAAATGGTCTCATGAATTAAAAAATAACAAGGGCGTGGCGACCGGACTCCAAGATGGATGCTTAACCTAGGAGCTCCGCTCGTCCACCGGAGATAATCCGCAGCCATCAGCGTCCACCGGCGCAATCCGAGGCCTCACACGCCACTACCCAGTCGGCTACTCCCCGCTGATCGGAACGAGGATGGCGAGGAACCGAAAGAAGCCACAACAACCGCAGAAACTGGACGGATTCTTCGCTATAACCTCGCGCGGCCCTCGACAAAATGGCGGCGGCGGCGCTCGGGATTCGCAGCAGTCGCACAAGTCTGGAGCACAGCACAATGGCCGTAGCTTACCGTCGGACGCCACACCGCTCAGCGAGGCCTCCTCTGGGACATCCAGTCCTTCTACAAGGGGCCCAGCCAAGTCCAGACCGAGGAGAGACTCCCCGCTCAGGCCACAAGCTAACTCGAGCATGGAGGTAAGCGAGCCTCATACAGACACCACAGGCCAACACACACAGAGAGGGGACCCCATAGCAGACTTCCCCACGGCTGACAGGCCAGTGTCTGACACGATTAGGGATGAGCTTCGTGTTCGAGTCGAACATACGTTCGACTCGAACATCGGCTGTTCGATCGTTCGACGAAGATCGAACGATTTGGGCCGTTCGCGCCAAATTCGAGTGACGCGAACGGCCCACAATGCACTACGCCATCGCAGTGTCATCCAGGCGCTGTGATTGGCCAAGCATGCACTGTGACCCCGCATGCTTGGCCAATCACAGCGCCGGCAGCGAGGAGAGCAATGATTGGCCACAGGCAGGATGCCTGTGGCCAATTATTGCTGAGGGTGTTTAGTACACGCCCCACACTATAAAAGGTCGCCAGCACGGCGGCCTAGTGTAGTGTGTTCCGGAGCAGGGATAGAGCAGCATAGGCAGGGACAGTGACTTTTATTTCTTTCTTGCTTAACCTGGATTCCTTTAGTTTAGGGAAAGAGAAGGATAGGTAGGGAGAGTGTCAGTGTGTTTTGTGCTTGTGCTATAGTGTGCTTAAAAAAAACATTTTTTCTAGGGACAGAAAACTGTAGGTAGGGAGAGTGTCAGTTTCTTTCACTGTGCAAGTCCTTGTTTCTAGGGACTGGGAAGGACAGTGAGTGAATTCTCCTTGTGCTATAGTGTGCTTAAAAAAAACATTTTTTCTAGGGACAGAAAAATGTAGGTAGGGAGAGTGTCAGTTTCTTTCACTGTGCAAGTCCTTGTTTCTAGGGACTGGGAAGGACAGTGAGTGAATTCTCCTTGTGCTATAGTGTGCTTAAAAAATACATTTTTTCTAGGGACAGAAAACTGTAGGTAGGGAGAGTGTCAGTTTCTTTCACTGTGCAAGTCCTTGTTTCCAGGGACCTGGAAGGACAGTGAGTGAATTCTCCTTGTGCTATAGTGTGCTTAAAAAAAACATTTTTTCTAGGGACAGAAAACTGTAGGTAGGGAGAGTGTCAGTTTCTTTCACAGTGCAAGTCCTTGTTTCTAGGGACTGGGAAGGAGAGTGAGTGAATTCTCCTTGTGCTATAGTGTGCTTAAAAAAAACATTTTTTCTAGGGACAGAAAACTGTAGGTAGGGAGAGTGTCAGTTTCTTTCACTGTGCAAGTCCTTGTTTCCAGGGACCTGGAAGGACAGTGAGTGAATTCTCCTTGTGCTATAGTGTGCTTAAAAAAAACATTTTTTCTAGGGACAGAAAACTGTAGGTAGGGAGAGTGTCAGTTTCTTTCA
Organism: Rana muscosa; assembly: GCA_029206835.1. NCBI lineage: Eukaryota > Metazoa > Chordata > Amphibia > Anura > Ranidae > Rana > Rana muscosa. Next base: position 540,325,139 of record CM055117.1, on the reverse strand, counting down.
CTGTGCAAGTCCTTGTTTCCAGGGACCTGGAAGGACAGTGAGTGAATTCTCCTTGTGCTATAGTGTGCTTAAAAAAAACATTTTTTCTAGGGACAGAAAACTCTAGGTAGGGAGAGTGTCAGTTTCTTTCACTGTGCAAGTCCTTGTTTCCAGGGACCTGGAAGGACATTGAGTGAATTCTCCTTGTGCTATAGTGTGCTTAAAAAAATCATTTTTTCTAGGGACAGAAAACTGTAGGTAGGGAGAGTGTCAGTTTCTTTCACTGTGCAAGTCCTTGTTTCTAGGGACTGGGAAGGACAGTGAGTGAATTCTCCTTGTGCTATAGTGTGCTTAAAAAATACATTTTTTCTGGTGACAGAAAACTGTAGGTAGGGAGAGTGTCAGTTTCTTTCACTGTGCAAGTCCTTGTTTCCAGGGACCTGGAAGGACAGTGAGTGAATTCTCCTTGTGCTATAGTGTGCTTAAAAAAAACATTTTTTCTAGGGACAGAAAACTGTAGGTAGGGAGAGTGTCAGTTTCTTTCACTGTGCAAGTCCTTGTTTCTAGGGACTGGGAAGGACAGTGAGTGAATTCTCCTTGTGCTATAGTGTGCTTAAAAAAATCATTTTTTCTAGGGACAGAAAACTGTAGGTAGGGAGAGTGTCAGTTTCTTTCACTGTGCAAGTCCTTGTTTCAAGGGACAGAGAAGGACACCTGAAGGTAGCCCTTATTGCTTTTTTACCATCTCCCTGCAGGCCATCTATTAGAATGTCTGGAAGGCAAACAAGGAGAGGCAGACAGTCAGGAGGCAATAAAAGAGGGCAAGCAGGCTCTGTGTCTGGGGGCAACAGTGCTGGTCGTGGACGCGGTGCATTGTCATCAGCACATGGCCATGGGACACGCTTGTCCTTCTTTTCGGCAGCTGGACATGTTGAGCCACATCATGCCGAAGACTTGGTAGAGTGGATGACCAAGCCCTCCTCCTCCTCCTCATCCTCTCTCACCCAGGCTCAGGGTACTGGCAAAGCAGCTGCCAAAGCGTCCTCTTCCCTGGTATCAATGTCAGACTCATCATCAGTCACTCCTTCCCTAGACCCACCATGTCCTCCTCCTGAGGAGTCCCCCGAACTGTTTGAGCACAGTGTTGGGTACATGCTCCAGGAGGATGCCCAGCGTTTCGAAGGGTCTGATGATGAAACCCAGCTACAGGAAGGCAGTAGGGTGAGAGCAGACAGAGGGGATGCTCAAGAAGGACACCAATCTGGCAGTCATGTTCCAGCAGCTGCAGCATACTGCCAGATTGGCTCCAGTGATGAGGAGGGAGGGGATGATGAGGTCACTGACTCCACGTGGGTGCCTAATAGGAGAGAGGAGGAGGAGGATGAGGAGGAGGCACATCTCCAACGAGACAGGATGCCCTTTGGTGGCCAGCGAAAGGGCAGTACACCGACGGAATCACACCGCAGAGCTCCGCCTGTGCAGGGCGCTGCCTCTGCCCGTCATTCAAAAAATTCCTTGGTGTGGGCCTTTTTTGAGGCTAGTGCATCAGATCGCACAGCTGCTGTTTGCAACATATGTCTCAAGCGTATATCGCGTGGCCAAAACATCAGCCGCTTGGGTACCACATGCCTGACCAGACATATGTTGACCTGCCATGCAGCTCGTTGGCAAGCCTACCTCAAAGACCCACACCAAAGAACAAAGCGGACCTCTCCTTGCACCGCATCAGCTGGGATCTCCAACCCCACTATATCTTCAGTCCTCTCTGAAACATGCACTGAGAGGAATGAAGGTGTAGAATTAGGTGTGTCACAGCCAAGTACTTGCGGCCACTCTGCTAGCAGTACACCGACGTCCGATTCTAGCAGGCAAATTTCCCTGCCCCAGCTGCTGGACCGTCGAAAGAAGTTCACTCCCAGCCATCCACATGCCCAGCGGTTGAATGCTAGCTTGGCTAAATTGCTAGCGCTTCAACTGCTGCCTTTTCAGTTGGTAGACTCGGCCCCCTTCCGTGAGTTTGTGCAATGTGCGGTTCCTCAGTGGCAGGTTCCCAAACGCCACTTTTTCTCACGGAAGGCTATTCCGGCTCTCTACCGGCATGTGGAAGGCAATGTCTTGGCCTCGCTGGACAGGGCGGTCAGCGGTAAGGTGCATATTACCGCTGAATCATGGTCCAGCAGGCATGGACAGGGACGTTACCTTTCTTTCACGGCCCATTGGGTCACTCTTTTGGCAGCTGGGAAGGATGCAGGACAAGGTGCAGTAGTGTTGGAGGTTGTCCCACCGCCACGCCTTCAAAATGCTACTACTGGTTGTGACACACCTCTCTCCTCCACCCCCTCCTCTTCTTCTTCCTCCATGGCCTCTTCCTGTGGTTTGTCCTATGAACCAGCGGTGCTCCGTAGCCGTTCACGGGGCTACGCAAGTACGCAGGCAAAAAGATGCCATGCCGTGCTTGCGCTGGTGTGTTTGGGGGACAGAAGCCACACTGGGGCAGAGGTCCTGTCTGCTCTGCAGGGCCAGGCCGAGAGGTGGTTGACGCCACGCCAGCTTAAGCCAGGAATGGTGGTTTGCGACAATGGCACCAACCTCCTCTCCGCCCTCCGACAGGGACAACTGACCCATGTGCCCTGTGTGGCTCACGTCCTTAACCTGGTGGTGCAGCGGTTCTTGGGCAGGTACCCGGGCTTACAGGATGTCCTGAGGCAGGCCAGGAAAGTCTGTGTGCATTTCCACAGATCTTATAATGCCAGTGCTCGCCTGGCTGAGCTGCAAAAGGAGTTGAACCTGCCCAAGAACCGCCTTATATGTGACATGCCCACCAGGTGGAACTCAACGTTGGCCATGCTGCAGCGGCTGCACACGCAGCAGAGGGCCATCAATGAGTACCTGTGCGACTACGGCACCAGGACAGGGTCAGGGGAGCTTGGTTTTTTTTCTCCACGCCAGTGGGGCATGATCAGGGATGCATGCACTGTCCTGGCACCATTTGAGGAGGCCACGAGGATGGTGAGCAGTGACAGTGCATGCATCAGTGACACTGTACCTCTTGTCCACCTGTTGGAGCACACGCTGCGTGGAATAATGGACAGGGCACTTGAGGCAGAACAGAGGCAGGAAGAGGAGGACTTCCTTGCCTCTCAAGGCCCCCTTTACCCAGACAGTGTTCCTTCTGTCCCACCCATCGCACAGGAAGAGGAAGAGGAGGAGGAGGAGGAGGAGGAGGAGGAGGATTGTGTCAGCATGGAGGTGGAGGCTGGCACTCAGCATCATCAGCAGCAGTCTTTTAGGGATGATTTACAGTCCCAAGAAACCAGTGGACTTGTACGTGGCTGGGAGGAGGTGACTGCGGATCATGTCGTCCTTAGTGACCCAGAGGACTCCGGAGCGAATGCCTCAGCAAACCTACGCTGCATGGCCTCCCTGATCCTGCAAAGTCTGCGGAAGGATCCTCGTATTCTTCGGATCAAGGAGAGGGACCATTACTGGCTGGCCACTCTCCTTGATCCACGGTACAAGGGTAAGGTTGCGGACCTTATGTTACCGTCGCAGAGGGAGCAGAGGATGAGACAACTCCGGGAGGCCTTGCAGAAAGGTCTGTGCAACGCGTTCCCAGAGACTGGGAGGTTACAAACTCCTGGTCCAGGACAACGAGTTGCTGAGGCTTCGGCCAGTCAAAGAAGGAGCGGTGGGGAAGGTGGCCGTCTGACCGATGCGTTCAGACAATTCTTTAGTCCGCAGCCCCAAAGTATGATTGGTTCCAGCAACCATCGCCAGCGTCTGATAAACATGGTGCAGGAATATCTAGGGGCAAGGTCAGACTTGGACACCTTCCCCACCGAAAATCCTCTGGCTTACTGGGTCTTGAGGATGGATCACTGGCCAGAGCTTGCACAGTATGCAATTGAGCTACTGACCTGTCCTGCATCCAGCGTTCTTTCGGAACGCACATTCAGTGCTGCTGGAGGATTTGTCACGGATCACAGGGTGCGCCTGTCCACCGACTCGGTTGATCGACTGACTTTCATCAAGATGAACCAGTCTTGGATCACCACCAGCTACCACACACCTGATGCTGATATAACAGACTAATTGATTTTAACATGTCACGTCCCTTCAAGACTGATGCTGATGCTGAGTGCCTGTGCTGTTATGTTGACTGGCTATCCTCCTCCTCCGAGTCCTCAATGATACGATTGATGATGATAGCTTGGAAGATCATTTTTGTTTATGGGTGCCGCCACCAGTGGCTAAGGCCCAATTTTTCAGCCCCTGTTTTACAGGGGCGTGTACTTACAATTTTTTTAGCAATAATTTGCCATAGGGCTCATTGCTGTGCTCCAAGTACAGTATCTGTGAGGGGTTGTAGTGTTGTGCCACCAGTGCCTAAGGCCCAATTTTTCAGCCCCTGTTTAACAGGGGCGTGTCATTACAATTTTTGAAGCAATACTTTGCAACAGGGCTCATTGCTGTGCTCCAAGTACAGTATCTGTGAGGGGTTGTAGTGTTGTGCCACCAGTGCCTAAGGCCCAATTTTTCAGCCCCTGTTTAACAGGGGCGTGTCATTACAATTTTTGAAGCAATACTTTGCAACAGGGCTCATTGCTGTGCTCCAAGTACAGTATCTGTGAGGGGTTGTAGTGTTGTGCCACCAGTGCCTAAGGCCCAATTTATAAGCCCCTGTTCAACAGGGGCATGCAATTACAATTCTTGATGTAATAATTCACAGCAGGGCCCATTCCTGCACCCACCAAGAGTAAGTCTGAGGGCTTACAGTGTTGTGGCAACGCCACCACCACCACCACCACGAAAGGCCCAATTTTTCAGCCCCTGTTCAAAAGGGGCATGTAATTACAATTCTTGATCTAATAATTCACAGCAGGGCCCATTGCTGCACCCACCAAGAGTAACTGTCAGGGCTTACAGTGTTGTGGCACCAGCACCACCATCAAAGCCCCAATTTTTACTACCACTGTTCAACAATTATATGTAATTAAAATTCCTGATATAATAGTTGACAGCTGGGCGTTCCAGCACCAACCAAGAGTAACTGTGAGTGCTTACAGTGTTGTGCCAACACCAACAACTAAGGGGCCTATTTCTGCAGAGTATATACGGCAGGTCCCTACTTTCAAACATCCAACTTACAAACGACTCCTACTTGCAAACGAAAGAAGACAACAGGAAGTGAGAGGAAATCTACCCCTAGGAAGGAAAATTCTCTCCTGTAAGAATAAATATGGGAGAAAGGTGTCTCCTCTGTACTGATGCTTTATCAGCAATCCTTGTTTCAAGAAAAACACCACATTTCAAAAACAGTTGTCATTGGGACGGAAAGTGAGGTGAAATGTTCTGAACAGGGGCACAGACAGCAAAACAAATGTTACAGGGGTGATAACCCTTACCTATGTTTTCCAAAAAGTTTAAAAATAGATTTTTGGGCTGGAGCTACACTTCAACAATGTACCTGTTCAAAATTACAAACACATTCTACATAAGAACAAACCTACAGTCCCTGTCTTGTATGCACCGCCTGTATACGGCTGTTCAGAGTATATAGGGCCTTTTTTATTTTATGTGCGGGGTTCCCCTTAATATCCATACAAGACCCAAAGGGGCTGGTAATGGGCTGGGGTAGGGGGGGGGGTCATGGGGTAGCTATGCCATTTTTCTTAAAGATTTTCATCCATATTACCGGGACCAGACATTACATTAAAGCCGCAAGAAGTTTTAAATGGCTTTTTTTTCCTTTAGAAGTGTCATTTTGTGCAGGGACAGTTCTAAACACGGGAAACACGTGGCACTTCACAGGCATACTTTAGACACCCCCCAGGTACGATATTTAAAGGAATATTTGACTTTTTTTTTTCACTTTATGCATCATTAAAATGACTGCTCCCGAAAAACGACCGTTTTTAAAACTTCTTTTTGCATTGATACATGTCCCCTGGTGCAGAACCCGGGTTCCCAAACCCTTTTTAGGACAATAACATGCATAATAGTTGTTATAATTAGCACTTTAGAATTCGAACGTTCGCATCCATTGTATTTAATAGGGTTCTAATGTTCGTACGAACTTTCGGTCCGTTCGCGGGTTCTGGTGCGAACCGAACCCGGGGGTGTTCGGCTCATCACTAGACACGATGTTAAAAGACATGCTGCTGTCCTTAAGGTCCTCCCTACAAACAGATATGCTCAAAGGGTTAAATGAATGCCAGAGAGAAGTCCAAGCAATGGGACATAGAGTTCACCAGGTAGAAAATAGAATGGAGGAATTTACCTCATCCTACAACACTATGGTGGAGTTCCATACAGCACAGGGAGAAGACATAGAATGGATAAAGGACAAGCTGAGTGACCTCGAGGACAGATCCAGGAGAAATAATCTCAAACTTAGAGGCATACCTGAATCTGTTCCCCCTAACCAGCTCCTGCAATATGTCCAGACCCTGTTCTCCACTCTGTTACCAGGGGCATCAGCGCAAGATCTCCTTGTAGACAGGATTCACAGAATTCCCAAGCCATCATTTCTCCCCGATGACATCCCCAGAGATGTGCTGATGAGGGTTCACTTTTACCACATCAAGGACCAAATAATGCAAGCGTCCCGCAAGCCAGGGGGTATCCCTCAGCAGTATGCAACGATCAGACTACTGCCGGACCTATCCAGGCACACACTTCAACGCCGACGCAACCTACTGACTATTACAAAAGCTTTGAGAAATCACAACATACTCCACAAATGGAAGTACCCTGCTACCCTCACCATAACCCACAACGGTAATACCATTGATATTTCCAAACTGGAAGAAGGGATAGGTGTGCTACGCCAATGGGGAATACTTCCTGAACAACTCGTCCAACAATCACCCTCCTCAGGCTTGCAACCACTGCAAAATGGTTGGCAAGTGGTGGCCCACAAACGCTCAACTAAGAAGAAGACCGGTGGAAACGCACAATTCTGATATCTAAACTTGCACAAATATCTCCGGGGTTGAGATCTCCATTTGAATCTCCCTTACACCCCTCCTCTATCAATAGCAGCTACGACTGCACGAGGATCAGTTTATGGATCCGGTTCTTAATGTAACCCAGTTGACTTTTTTTGTTTTATATTGTTCTTTCTACTGTTCATTTATTATACACAGATCCATAGGAATCGAAATGACTGCAAATGTTGAAGAAGTCACAACTCAACTATCTGGCCAGCACAGCTTTACAGTATCTGGAAACGAATCATATGGGAACAGTGAGTACCCGCACGACATCTCCACAATAACTCCCCTACATCTGTTAAAATGACGATCAAACTGATATCCATTAATGCCCGGGGATTGAACCATCCTGCTAAGCGATTCGCCATGTGGGCTGAAGCCACGAAACACGGGGCGGACATTCTATGTGTACAGGAGACACACTTTCAGCTAAACAAAATCCCGTACTGTTCGCACAAAGACTTTCCATATGTGTACATGGCCTGTACACCTAACAGTAAAACTAGTGGTGTCATGCTCGCCATCAAGAACACTATCTCCTTTCAACCCAGAAACGTTGTGCTTGACGTTAGTGGCAGATACATTATTGTCACTGGGGATATTAACTCTAAACCTTACACGATCGTCACGATGTACGCCCCTAACTCTCACCAACTCCGCTTTCTAAACAAGGTCATTAAAAAAGCAAACTCCATTAAATATGGCAACCTTCTGATTTGCGGGGACTTTAACGTCACCTCTGACCCTAGAATGGACACCTCCTCAGGTAAACCTAAGGGTACTCTGTCTCTCCAATCATTGCTCCACAAGGAGGAACTATTTGACGCCTGGAGATGCCTCCATGCAAACGAAAGGGACTACACCTTTTTCTCAGACAGACATGGCTCCTACTCTCGTATAGACATGTTCCTAACGGACAAATGGCTATTGCAAAATGTAGAAATAACAAAAATTCACGATATTACATGGTCAGACCATGCTGCCATCTCTATGTCTGTTGCGGAAAAGGGTGTCTCCTCTTCACCCCCCATCTGGCGCTGCAACACCAAAATTATCCAGGAACAACAATTCCAAAAACTCATTTCCTTACACCTTAAGACCTACTTCCAAGAAAACACAGGTTCGGTCGAGGATCCATATGTTATATGGAACGCACACAAGGCGTACATGAGAGGTATACTAATTCAATTAGGTGCCATAGAAAAAAAGAGGAAAGCACAACTATTTAATAAAGTCCTTGCAGACCTGCGTGTTATAGAATCCCAAAACAAGAACTCACCTTCAGCACCATTAGCTAACAAACTTTCCTCCCTCAGAGAAACCCTCAGAGAGCTCCTGACCCAACAGTACGATAAACACCTTAGCCGCTTAAAACTTAACTATTATTCTAATGCCAATAGAGCAGGCAAATACCTAGCGAACAGACTAAAAGCAGCTCGTACTAAAACTAGAATAGCTTATCTGAATCACCCCACCTCACCACACAAAATTGTCAACCCCCAAGATATAGCGAACCAATTCGCAGAATATTACAGCTCATTATACAACTTGCATAGGGATCCCAATTCCCCACAACCTAATATAGACAAAATCCAAACGTTTCTACAGAAGCTACATCTCCCCTCCCTATCAGAACAACAGCTTTCCGATCTGAATGCACCAATCATACCCCAAGAGGTGGAAAAAACGATACACTCCCTACCAAATGGAAAGTCACCTGGCCCCGATGGATTCTCTAACGAATATTTCAAAACATTTAAATCTACCCTATCGCCCCACTTGTCCAGGGTCTTCAACAAAGCTGCAGACTCTGCAACTTTGCCACAAGAGATGCTAAGAGCACATATAGTGACAATACCAAAACCGGGTAAAGACCCCAACACTCCGGCAAACTTTAGGCCTATATCCCTTCTCAATACTGATACCAAGGTCTATGCAAAACTGTTAGCCAAAAGAATGATGAATATCCTACCTTTACTCATTCAGCGTGACCAGATGGGATTTGTGAAGGGGAGACAGACTTCTGATGCAACAAGGAGAATTATCAATGTGATGCACTATGCTGAAAAAACCCGAACGCCTTCTCTGCTGCTTTCTATAGACGCAGAGAAGGCGTTCGACAGAATCCATTGGACTTATATGGAAATTGTATTGAATAAGTTTGGCTTCAAAGGGAACATACTAAACGCTGTCTTAGCGCTCTATTCCTCACCGTCTGCACAGGTATACTCTGCAGGCCTCCTGTCTACACCATTTAAAATTTCGAACGGGACCAGACAGGGTTGCCCCCTGTCTCCGACCATTTTTAACCTAATGATCGAACCTCTGGCTGAAGCTATCCGCTCACATCCACTGATTACGGGCTTCCGGCTTGGCTCTGGCAATCACACCATCAATTTATTTGCGGATGACGTAATCCTACTCTTGACCAATCCACTAACGTCCCTACCAGAAGCACACAAAATCCTCACTACTTTCGGGGAGATCTCCTACTATAAAGTTAATTTCACTAAATCACTCATACTGGACTTAGGAGTACAACCTCACGCAAAACGTGCTCTTCAAAAGCTGCTCCCATACACATGGAGCACGGGAGGCATCACCTACCTAGGTATTATAATCACAAATAAGATTTCCGCACTCGCCAAAGCCAATATGTCCCCGCTGATAGCCAACCTGGAAGCTCAACTCAGGGATTTATCGAAAAAGGAAATATCATGGATGGGTAGAATCTCTGCTTATAAAATGTTGATACTGCCGCAAATACTATATGTATTCCGCACCTTGCCACTACATATTCCCTTCCATTATCTTAAGAACTTATCAGATCTAGGTTGGAAATATATCTGGAATGGAAAGAAAGCTAGATGTTCACGAAACAATTTGCTATCCCACAAACTAATAGGAGGGGCGGGCTTAGTAGACATTTATGACTACCTATGGGCGGTAAGAATAGATCAACTTAAATATTGGCTACAGAACGCCGATGCACCACTATGGGTAGAGATAGAAAAAGCTTACTCACCGACAAAAGACTTAAAGCTATTACTTCTTGGAGACAGATGGGCTCGTTGGGACACGACTATTCTATCACCCCCAATGCAGACTTCCATTAAGACATGGAGGTTATTCCTAGAACAAAATCATCAAGATAGCCAGGACATTGACTTCAAACTACCCCTGAAGCTGTTAGAAGCCAAAATACCATTGTTGAAAGTGGCAGACCTGACTGACCAGGGTATAACACACATATTGGACCTATATGAAGGTACAAGACACAAATCTGTGAACCAAATTATGACACAATACCACCTCACAAACGACAAGTTGTTCAAATGTCTGCAAATCACACATCTCCTACACTCCGCGGAAACACCAACCGTAGCACTTCCAAGCAAAGTCTGGCAATTCTTCTCCACAGCCAAATTAGATACGAAAGGCATATCATTCTTCTACAACATACTACAAGATAAACTAACCTTTCACAAGACTGTAGCAATGACAAAGTGGGAGGTAGACCTGGGTACCTCCTTCTCAGGAGATCAATGGAAACACACATTCAAAGAAGTACACAAAGCTTCCCACTGCGTAAAACACTGGGAATTAGCGATTAAAATGGCAAACAGGTGGCACTATACTCCGTTCAGGATAGCAAAGTTTTTTCCAGGTACATCACCTAGCTGTTGGAGAGAATGTGGTCAAACGGGGAATCTACTACATATGTTCTGGAACTGCCCAAATATTAAAAGCCTATGGAACCAAGTTTTCCAATTAATCTCATCTCTAACAGGCATAATCACGGCACCAGACCCCGCTTTAGCAATCTTACACTTAAACATTGATCACTTCCACCATAGCTTCAGACCAGTCATAACACACATTCTATTAGAAACACGCTCACTGATCCTACGTAACTGGAAATCTAGCAAGGCCATAAACTTATCTGATGTTACAACAGCGGTGCACAGGAACTACACATTTGAAAGACTGATCGCTATCAATTCTCTGAAATGCTCAAAATTTGACAATTGTTGGTCTATCTGGCCCAAGAACTTATGAAATATTAAATAGATGCTTCAATGCACTGAATATTTACGAAATATGAACGTGTATATTGGAAACTGTGTATATTTTCTTATAATACATATATTGTTAAAATCTAAAATTCTCAATAAAAATTATTGATTTAAATGAATTAAAAAATAACAAAACAGTAAAGTTAGCCCAATTTTTGGGGAAAATATGAAAGATGATGTTACGCCGAGTAAATAGATACCTAACATGTCACGCTTTAAAATTGCGCACACTCATGGAATGGCGCCAAACTTCGGTACTTAAAAATCTCCATAGGCGACGCTTTAATTTTTTTAAAGGTTACCAGGTTAGAGTTAAAGAGGAGGTCTAGTGCTAGAATTGTTGCACGCGCTCTAATGCACACGGCGATACCTCACATATGTGGTTTGAACGGCGTTTACATATGTGGGCGGGACTTACGTGTGTGTTCGCTTCTGATCGCGAACTACTGGGGACAGGGGCGTTTTAAATTTTTTTTTTATTATTATTTTTTTTTTTTACTTATTTTATTTATTTTTTACACTTATTTTACTTCTTTTTTTTTTATCACTTTTATTCCTATTACAAGGAATGTAAACATCCCTTGCAATAGGAATGTGTGTGACAGGTCCTCTTTATTGAGAGATGCGGGGTCAATAAGACCCCACATCTCTCCTCCAGGCTGGAAAGCATGAGATCGTGAAATTATTTTCACTGATCTTATACTTACTAGCCGCACTGGCGGCTTTGTTACATATGAGGACCCAGGGCGTGACGTCATCACATCGCGCCCGGGTCTCCGATGATCATAGAGATGACTGGTGACCATCTGGTGACCATATGCTCGTCACGTGACCCACCACCGGTGCTGGGAGATTCTCTCCGGGTCCCCGATGGCACGGTAGAGCCTGGAGAAGCACCGGATGGCGGCGGGAGGGGGGGTTGTCCCCTCCCGCCGCCTGTAAGAACGATCAAGCGGTGGAACTGCCGCTATGATAGTTCTTATGGTGCGCAGAATCGCCGGCACAAGAAAATGATATCTGAATGTTGCCTCTAGCTGCAGGCATCATTCAGATATCCCCCCTCAAAGCCGAGGACGTCATATGACGTCCACCCAGGATGGGAGATCCCATCTGTGGACGTCATATGACTATGGGCGGTAGGGAAGTGGTTAATGATGTCCTTCATTGCAGTCACTTCCCAGATGAAATTACCTTGGCCAATATGTCCCTTCTACCGAAACCTCTCAAGGACCATTTACTCCCACAAAACTAGACCGATATTGGTCATTAAAAATAACCTTAAATTATTTAGTCGAGTTTTGGCTGATAGGCTAGCTTCTATTATCGAATCTCTGACCTCCTCTGACCAATCAGGGTTCATCTCTAACAGGTGTATTACAGATAACATCTGCCTTACAATGAATGTTCTCCAAGGCGCTAATTTACACTCGAAACAGGTTTTATTATTAAGACTTGACATCAATAAGTCCTTTGTTAGTGTGCTCTGGCCCTATCTATTTCAGTGCTGCAATCTATGGGCTTTAGGGATGAGTTTCTTTTTGGTGTACAGGCCCTTTACCACTCTCCACAAACAAGAGTAAAACTACCGGATTGTAATTCGGATTTCTTCACACTGGGCAGAGGTACCCACTAGGGACATGCCCTCTCTCGCTTATTATTTGCCTTACCCCTGGCAACTGCTATTAACCACTTAACGACCGCCCACTGTAATTATACATCAGCAGAATGGCACCGACAGGCAGAATCACGTATATGTACGTGATCGCCTTTGTATAGTTGGGGGGTCCGATCGGACCCCCCTTCTGTACAGTGAGCGGTGGTTAAGTGTTCGGGAGCGATCCGGCATGAGGGGACGGCCGTTCGATTCCGGCCACCCCCTCTCGATCGCTCCCGGCGAATGAGAGAGCTTCCCCTGCCTGTAATGTAAACACAGGCAGGAGGAAGTGATGTCATCTCTCCTCGTGTCGGTCTTTTCGATCCGGCGCGAGGAGAGAAGACATCACATAGTAAGTGCACCAACAGCCCACTGACACCAGTACACGTAGGCACACAAATCACCCCCCAGTCACACCCAGATCACCCCCCAGATCACCCCCAGTACCCCCAGTCACAGTGCACCGTTTGCAGTGATCAGTAAAAAAAATGATCACTGCAATCAGTGTCATTTGTGACTGTAAAAAGTTGCAGGGCAGTTAGGATTAGGCCCCTTTAGGTCCAAGGTAGCCCCCTAACCCCCATTAATAAAGGTTTAACCCCTTGATTGCCCCCCAGGTAACCCTTTCACCCCCTAACGCCAGCGTCACTAAGTGATCATTTTTCCAATCGCTTTTTTCTTGTCGCTGGTGTCCTAGATAGCCAGTTAATTATTTTTAGGTTCGCCGCAGGTTTTTATTAGCGTCAGGTACCCCCATATATTATTTTAACCCCCTGATTGCCCCTAGAGTTAACCCTTTCACCAGTGATCACCGTATAAGCGTCACTGGTGACACTGGTTACCCAGTGAGTTATTTTGTTATTTAGGTAACCCGTCAGGTTTTTTATATAGCGTCGGGTACCCCCATATTTAACCTAATAAAGGTTTTAACCCCCTGATTGCCCCTAGTTAACCCTTTCACCAGTGATCACCGTATAAAGGTTACGGGTGACACTGGTTGGTTAGTTTGCTTTTTATAGCATCAGGGCACCCGCCGTATATAACCCAATAAAGGTTTAACCCCCTGATCGCCCGGCGGGTGATATGAATTAGGTTTTAACGCCAGAGAGGGTCTGCGTCGCCCCAGGCAGCTTTAGGTTAGTGCCAGTAATGCTAACACCCACGCGCAAAGCATACACCTCCCTTAGTGGTATAGTATCTGATCAGATCTATACTAGCGTCCCCAGCGGTTTAGGGTTCCCAAAAACGCAGTGTTAGCGGGATCAGCCCAGATACCTGCTAGTACCTGCGTTTAGCCCCTCCGCCCAGCCCAGCCCAGCCCAGCCCACCCAAGTGCAGTATCGATCGATCACTGTCACTTACCAAACACAACACACATAACTGCAGCGTTCGCAGAGACAGTCCTGATCCCTGCGATCGCTAACAGTTTTTTTGGTAGCGTTTGATACATTTGGTGACAGTCGGGTGCTTTTTTTACCTGTGAATCTTACTAGTGTACCCCTAAATTTAGAGCCCAAAATGGCAAGTCGAAGGTACACTAGTAAAGAGGCCTACGAGATTCTGAGCATGACAGATAGTGAAGAGGAGGTCACGTATCTGTCAGATTCAGGCTCAGAATATCTTCCCGTAGAAGACAGTGACGTCAGCGGCCCCACGTCAGATAGCTCTGACGACGAAGTTGAGGTCCCTGCTAAGGTCAGGTGTACCCGATCCCGATCTTCTGAGGTTGTTGAGGAGCAAGAACCGCAGGGCTCTCGTATCATGGAGCAGAGTAGTACAAGTGCCGCTATTCCTTCTGGTGAATTGGCAAGCACCAGCGGCCTAGTACAGCCTGGGCGTACATCCAGCACTGCAGTATCACGTGGTGACGGGGCGAGTCCCATAAGTGCAGTTCAAGCTGGCGAGGTGGCAAGCACAAGTAGTGTCCCGCTGCCACCAAGAAGACAAAGGCAGGCCCGTCGTGCCCATAGTGGCCTTCCTGCAGAATTTGCCTATCCTGATTGGGTCCCCACCACTTCTGCAGAACCCGTACTTCCCCCATTCACTGCCCAACCCGGTATTCAGGTGGAAACAGCTGATTTTATGCCAATCGATTATTATTCGCTGTTTTTCACGGAAGATCTCTATAGATCTATTGTGGACCAGAGTAATTTGTGTGCTGGTCAATTCATCGCCGCTAACCCCCAGTTGCCTAAAATTGCCAAAGATTGGAAACCAATTACGGTTTCCGAATTTAAGACCTTTCTGGGCCTTTCCCTCAACATGGGCACACATAAATTCCCGTCATTGCGTGCTTATTGGTCCACGCACCCAATTGACCACATGCCCGTGTTCTCTGCCTCCATGCCCAGGACACGATACGAGCAGATTTTGCGGTTCATGCACTTCAACGACAATGAACTTTGTCGTCCACGTGGGGACCCTGAGTACGACCGGCTCTATAAAATTCGGCCCATCATAAACCACTTCAACAAACGTTTTGCAGCCTTGTTTATTCCCGATCAAGCTGTCTGCGTTGATGAGTCCCTGATTAAATTTACTGGCCGCTTGGCTTTCAAGCAGTACCTTCCCAGCAAGCGTGCCAGATACGGGGTCAAGCTCTATAAGTGCTGTGACAGGGCAACAGGCTATGTATGGAGCTTTATGGTTTATGAGGGAAAAGATAGTCAGGTTGAGCCGGTCAACTGCCCGGATTACATAGGGAGCGCTGGCAAGATAGTGTGGAAATTGGTGTCACCCTTATTCGGAAAGGGGTACCACTTGTATGTGGACAATTATTACACGAGCGTGCCACTGTTTAGTCACTTGTTTGATCATCAGATTGGAGCATGTGGCACCGTGCGACCTAATCGCCGGGGCTTTCCCCAGCGGCTTGTAGATGCCCGTCTTAGGCTGGGGGAGAGAGCCTGCGTGAAGTGTAATAACTTGCTCGCTATGAAGTGGAGGGACAATAAGAATGTTTTCCTTCTTACCTCCCTTCATGCAGACACGACAGTCCAAATTCGTACGGCGACTGGTGTTGTGGAGAAACCCCTCTGTGTCCACGAATATAACAAAAATATGGGAGGGGTGGACCTCAACGACCAGTTGATGGCGCCGTATCTAATTGACCGTAAGGCGAGACGCTGGTACAAAAAAGTGTCTCTATCCTTATTCCAATTGGCTTTGCTGAATGCTCATGTGCTATACAGAGCTTCAGGCGGGACGTTATCTCTTCTAAAATTCCAGAATGAGATAGTCACAGAACTCCTGTATCCAGGCGGTTCTGCACCTCACCATCCCCAACCAAATGCAGTAAGCCGGCTGCATGAGAGGCATTATTCGTATGCCCGCCCGAGTACCCCTACCCAACGAACCCCAGAAAAAAGATGTCGTGTCTGTAGCAAGCGCGGATTTAGGCGTGACACCCGTGTTTTTTGTCCACTCTGTCCTGACAAACCTGGTCTTTGCCTTGGTGAATGTTTTGATCGCTACCACTCAAAAGTGAAGTTTTAGCGTAGGGTACAGCATTTCACAGACTAGGACACACTTACACAGGGTCTCCCAAGATGCCATTACATTTTGAGAGACCCGAACCATTACAGTTGTTAAAGTTACAAAAAAAAGTGTAAAAAAGAAAAAAAAAACGTAAAAAACAAAACACAAAAAAAATATAAAATAAAAAAAACAAAAATAGTTGTCGTTTTATTGTTCTCTCTCTCTCTCTCTATTTTCTCTCTATTGTTCTGCTCTTTTTTACTGTATTCTATTCTGCAATGTTTTATCATGCTTGCTTTTCAGGTATGTAATTTTTTGTTTTCAGGTACGCCATTCAGTTGCAGCGGGAATCTATTTATCTTGACAGCAACAGCGTTTGCTCCCACGATACATAAAGCCGTGACTCCAACGCTGTAGGAGGTGATTTCACCACCACAGTTTAAAAAAAGAGCATATATGCCGAAGCATGGGGGCAGCAGGGGCGGAGGAGCGATTTTGCTCCTAATGCCGCGTATATACGGTCGAAATTCCGACGGAGGCTTGCCCGTGGAAAAGTCCGACCGTGTGTACGCGGCATAACTTTTTTGCGGGAGGATGCCCCCATGCTTCGGCATATATATATTTTAGGCACAGGTTGCGTTAAAAAAAAATGTTTTATTTTTTACTAAGTTTTGTTTTGGTATTTGCTTTGCAGGTATGGTATGGTCTTACTGTTGTACTGTAATGTTACTTTGTTTTAATGTTAACCATCATTTGCTTAGCAGGTACGCCATTCAGTTGCATCGCAGATTTATTTATCTTGACAGCAACAGCGTTTGCTCCCACGATGCATAAAGCCGTGACTCCAACGCTGTAGGAGGTGATTTCACCACCACAGTTAAAAAAAGAGCATATATGCCGAAGCATGGGGGCAGCAGGGGCGGAGGAGCGATTTTGCTCCTAATGCCGCGTATATACGGTCGAAATACCGACGGAGGCTTGCCCGTGGAAAAGTTCGACCGTGTGTACGCGGCATAACCTTTTATGCCGTGTACATACGGTCGAAATTCCGACGAAGGCTTGCCCGTGGAAAAGTCCGACCGTGTGTACGCGGCATAACTTTTTTGCGGGAGGATGCCCCCATGCTTCGGCATATATATATATTTTAGGCACAGGTTGCGTTAAAAAAATGTTTTATTTTTTACTAGGTTTTGTTTTGGTATTTGCTTTGCAGGTATGGTATGGTAAGGTCTTACTGTTGTACTGTAATGTTACTTTGTTTTAATGTTAACCATCATTTGCTTAGCAGGTACGCCATTCAGTTGCATCGCGGATTTATTTATCTTGACAGCAATAGCGTTTGCTCCCACGATACATAAAGCCGTGACTCCAACGCTGTAGGAGGTGATTTCACCACCACAGTTAAAAAAAGAGCATATATGCCGAAGCATGGGGGCAGCAGGGGCGGAGGAGCGATTTTGCTCCTAATGCCGCGTATATACGGTCGAAATACCGACGGAGGCTTGCCCGTGGAAAAGTTCGACCGTGTGTACGCGGCATAACCTTTTATGCCGTGTACATACGGTCGAAATTCCGACGAAGGCTTGCCCGTGGAAAAGTCCGACCGTGTGTACGCGGCATAACTTTTTTGCGGGAGGATGCCCCCATGCTTCGGCATATATGCCCATCATTAGAAGTGGGTGGATGAAGGGAGGTATTCTAATGGTGGGCATACCCACCGATCAATCTCTTTTTTTCGTTTAGCCAACAGGCTGCATGAAAAAAAAGATTACAATACATGTCCAACAAGGACCAGCAACGTACTGGTATGTTGCTGGACTTTGAATGGTTATACCAGATTGATGCCTGCGGGTATCATTCTTTTCAGCCAGCGGCCGGCTTTCATGTAAAAGCAATCTTAGTGGCTAATTAGCCTCTGGACTGCTTTTACAAGCAGTGGGAGGGAATGCCCCCCCCCCGGATATAAACAGCGCCATTGGGAAATTGGGAAAGCATTTTATCACACCGATCTTGGTGTGGTCAGATGCTTTGAGGGCAGAGGAAAGATCTAGGGTCTAACCCCCCATTTTTTTTCAAAAAAAAGAGTACCTGTCACTACTTATTGCTATCATAGGGGATATTTACATACCCTGAGATAACAATAAAAATGATAAAAAAAAAATATGGAAGGAACAATTTAAAAATAAAATAAAAAAGCAAAATAAATAATAAAAAAAAAAAAAAAAAAGCACCGCTGTCCCCCCCTGCTCTTGCGCAAAGGCGAACGAAGCGTTGGTCTAGCATTATATGTAAATAGCAATTGCATCATGCATGTGAGGTATCACCACGAAGGTCAGATCGAGGGCAGTAATTTTAGCAGTAGACCTCCTCTGTAAATCTAACGTGGTAACCTGTAAAGGCTTTTAAATGCTTTTAAAAATGAATGTAGTTTCTCGCCGCTGCACGTTTGTGCGCAATTTTAAAGCATGTCGTGTTTGGTATCCATGTACTCGGCCTAAGATCATCTTTTTTATTTCATCAAACATTTGGGCAATATAGTGTTTTTTAGTGCATTAAAAATAAAAAAAGTGTGTGTTTCCCCCCAAAAATGCATTTGAAAATTCGCTGGGCAAATACTGTGTGGAAAAAAAAAATGCAACACCCACTATTTTAATCTGTAGGGCCTTTGCTTTAAAAATATATATAATGTTTGGGGGTTCAACATAATTTTCTTGCAAAAAAAAAATGTTTTCATGTAAACAAAAAGTGTCAGAAAGGGCTTTGTCTTCAAGTGGTTAGAAGAGTGGATGATGTGTGACATAAGCTTCCTAATGTTGTGCATAAAATGCCAGGACAGTTCAAAACCCCCCCAAATGACCCCATTTTGGAAAGTAGACACCTCAAGCTATTTGCTGAGAGGCATGTTGAGCCCATTGAATATATATTTTTTTTTTGTCCCAAGTGATTGAATAATGACAAAAAGAAAAAAAAAAAATTACAAAAAGTTGTCACTAAATTATATATTGCTCAAACATGCCATGGTTATATGTGGAATTGCACCCCAAAATACATTCTGTTGCTTCTCCTGAGTACGGGGATACCACATGTGTGAGACATTTTGGGAGCCTAGCCGCGTACAGGACCCCGAAAACCAAGCACCGCCTTCAGGATTTCTATGGGTGTAAATTTTTGATTTCACTCCTCACTGCCTATCACAGTTTCGGAGGCCATGGAATGCCCAGATGGCACAAAACCCCCCCAAATGACCCCATTTTGGAAAGTAGACACCCCAAGCTATTTGCTGAGAGGTATGTTGAGTATTTTGCAGATCTCGCTTTTTGTCACAAAGTTTTAAAAATTGAAAAAAAAAAAAAAAAAATGTCTTTCTTCATTTTCAAAAACAAATGAGAGCTGTAAAATACTCACCATGCCTCTCGGCAAATAGCTTGGGGTGTCTACTTTCCAAAATGGGGTCATTTGTGGGGGTTTTGTGCTATTTTGGCATTTTATGGCCTTCAAAACTGTGATAGGTAGTGAGGAGTGAAATCAAAAATGTGTGCCCTTAGAAATCCTGAAGGCGGTGCTTGGTTTTCGGGGGCCCGTACGCGGCTAGGCTCTCAAAAAGTCCCACACATGTGGTATCCCCGTACTCAGGAGAAGCAACCAAATGTATTTTGGGGTGCAATTCCGCATATAACCATGGCATGTTTGAGCAATATATCATTTAGTGACAACTTTTTGTACATTTTTTTTTCTTTTTGTCATTATTCAATCACTTGGGACAAAAAAAAAATATTCAATGGGCTCAACATGCCTCTCAGCAATTTCCTTGGGGTGTCTACTTTCCAAAATGGGGTCATTTTGGGGGGTTTTGTGCTATCTTGGCATTTTATGGCCTTCAAAACTGTGATAGGTAGTGAGGAGTGAAATCAAAAATTTATGCCCTTAGAAACCTTGAAGGCTGTGCTTGGTTTTAGGGGTCCCGTACGCGGCTAGGCTCCCAAAAAGTCCCACACATGTGGTATCCCCGTACTCAGGAGAAGCAGCAGAATGTATTTTGGGGTGTAATTTCACATATGCCCATGGCATGTGTGAGCAATATATCATTTAGTGACAACTTTGTGCAAAAAAAACAAAGTTTGTCATATTCCCGCAACTTGTGGCAAAATATAAAATATTCCATGGACTGAACATGTCTCTCAGTAAATAGCTTGGGGTGTCTACTTTCCAAAATGGGGTAATTTGGGGGGATTTTGTGCTATTTTGGCATTTTATGGCCTTCGAAACTGTGATAGGTAGTGAGGAGTGAAATCAAAAATTTACGCCCTTAGAAAGCCTGAAGGCGGTGCTTGGTTTTTGGGGCCCCGTACCCGGCTAGGCTCCCAAAAAGTCCCACACATGTGGTATCCCCGTACTCAGGAGAAGCAGCAGAATGTATTTTGGGGTGCAATTCCACATATAACAGTGGCATGTGTGAGCAATATATCATTTAGTGACAACTTTTTGTACATTTTTTCTTTTTTTTTTCTTTTTGTCATTATTCAATCATTTGGGACAAAAAAAAAATATTCAATGGGCTCAACATACCTCTCAGCAAATAGCTTGGGGTGTCTACTTTCCAAAATGGGGTCATTTGGGGGGGGGGGGTTTGTGCCATCTTGGCATTTTATGGCCTTCAAAACTGTGATAGGTAGTGATAGGTAGTGAGGAGTGAAATCAAAAATTTATGCCCTTAGAAACCTTGAAGGCGGTGCTTGGTTTTTGGGGTCCCGTACGCGGCTAGGCTCCCAAAAAGTCCCACACATGTGGTATCCCCATACTCAGGAGAAGCAGCAGAATGTATTTTGGGGTGTAATTTCACATATGCCCATGGCATGTGTGAGCAATATATCATTTAGTGACAACTTTGTGCAAAAAAAATAAAGTTTGTCATATTCCCGCAACTTGTGGCAAAATATAAAATATTCCATGGACTAATCATGCCTCTCAGTAAATAGCTTGGGGTGTCTACTTTCCAAAATGGGGTCATTTGGGGGGGTTTTGTGCTATTTTGGCATTTTATGGCCTTCGAAACTGTGATAGGTAGTGAGGAGTGAAATCAAAAATTTGCGCCCTTAGAAATCCTGAAGGCAGTGCTTGGTTTCCGGGGTCCCGTACGTGGCTAGGCTCCTAAAAAGTCCCACACATGTGGTATCCCCGTACTCAGGAGAAGCAGCAGAATGTATTTTGGGGTGCAATTCCACATATAACCACGGCATGTGTGAGCAATATATCATTTAGTGACAACTTTTTGTAATGATTTTTTTTTTGTCATTATTCAATCACTTGGGACAAAAAAAAAAAAATATTCAATGGGCTCAACATGCCTCTCAGCAATTTCCCTGGGGTGTCTACTTTCCAAAATGGGGTAATTTGGGGGGGTTTTGTACTGCCCTGCCATTTTAGCACCTCAAGAAATGAGATAGGCAGTCATAAATTAAAAGCTGTGTAAATTCCAGAAAATGTACCCTAGTTTGTAGACGCTATAACTTTTGCGCAAACCAATAAATATACGCTTATTGACATTTTTTTTACTAAAGACATGTGGCTGAATACATTTTGGCCTGAATGTATGACTACAATTGAGTTTATTCAATTTTTCTTATAACAAAAAGTAGAAAATATCATTTTTTTTCAAAATTTTCGGTCTTTTTCCGTTTATATCGCAAAAAATAAAAATCGCAGAGGCAATCAAATACCATTAAAAGAAAGCTCTATTTGTGGGAAGAAAAGGACACAAAATTCGTTTCAGTACAACATTGCATGTCCGCACAATTTACAGTTAAAGCAGCGCAGTGCAAAATTCTGAATTCACCTCTGGTCCTTTAGCTACCAAATAGTCCGGGGCTTAAGTGGTTAAAAGACACCCAATGTTATTGGATACCCCACTGAAACCTTTTAGTTCAAAATCTGCATGTATGCGGATGATGTTATGCTCTTTTTGAACCCCATGTATCCTTACCCAATTTATTCTCTATACTATCTAAATTTGCCTGTATATTTGAACTCAATATCCCGATCAACATCTGATGGTCCTTTTTATTCCAGTGGTCCTTTGATAAAATTGCATATGAAAACAAAAATGGTGAGGACAGCCGCACTCCAATCCAACGTATGTTTATTGAAGAAAGACAGGCACTACAAAAACCAGCATAAACCAGGACAGCTGACGCGTTTCACACTTGTTCAGTGTTTACTCATAGCTGAATGAGCTGAATTTCAGCTATGAGTAAACACTGAACAAGTGTGAAACGTGTCAGCTGTCCTGGTTTATGCTGGTTTTTGTAGTGCCTGTCTTTCTTCAATAAACATACGTTGGATTGGAGTGCGGCTGTCCTCACCATTTTTGTTTTCATTGCTATGTGCATTGCCGGCACCCTTGGTCTCTGAGAGAGAAACATCTTTCCAAAACTTAATCTGCCTGGAGCGGCAATTTTTGGTCTTCATAAATTGCATATCTCTGAATTTATCTTACACCACAGTTATCTTTTATTTTTGCTGCTAATAATCCTCCATGTGTATCCCATGTCCGAAATTTACTTAAGGTCTGGCATTATAAATCTAAACTCAGCCTGGTGTTCTCTGTTCCCCCAAATTCATCCTTTTTTAGGAGAACCCACATTTATTCTGGACTTATCACTTCAGCGGACCTCCAAATAGGAGGAACATTTGCTACTTTTGAGCTTCTACACATGCAGAAACAAATTCCAAACCCAGAATTCTATCATTATCTGCAGATTAGACATTTCTATACCACTCACTATGGCCCTTCTCCAACCTCCCCAATGACATTTTTTTAAAGGCTTTTTCCGTGACCCTCTTAGAGATAAGGATCTAATTTCAGACTTCTACAAATCAGCTATCACTTTTAATTTTGCTAGTACACTCCCATATATGAGCAAATGGGAGGCTGATTGAGCTACGCAATTTACTCCGAAGGACTGGGATATTATGCTGGATAATTTGTGTAAATGTACTAAACCACTTGTGATTAGGGAGACTGCCCTTAAAGTATTGACCAGGTGGTATTACACCCCCTCCAAACTCCAACCTATCTTTCCTGAAACCTCAGGATTATTTTTTTGTGGTTGTCTACTCTTAGGTTCCTTTAAACATATCTTTCGGGAATGCAAGCAACTTTCTTCAGTGTGGAGCAAGATATCCCCTATAGCCTCAGCGATATCAGGCACTCCTTTAAATCTTACAATGCAGATGTGCCTTATTGGCACCCCAATTCCAGGCATCTTACGTAAAGAAGATAAATTCACACTATTTGTGTGTCAACTGTATGGGCCATAGCTCTACACTGGAAGTCCCCAACAGTTCCCTTATCTACAATTTTGAATAGAGTTGATGGTATCATGTTAATGGAAAGGATCCTATAAACCCTACAGCAGGGGTGCCCAACCTTTTGAAGAGCGAGGGCCACTGAAGACTTGGTAACTGGTTGCAGGCCAAAATGAGTTTAATGGGTGGATGACAGGTCTGCGTCCACGCTGCATATGCTGAACGGACACGCTACTCTATGGGCCCTCCAATTCAATCCGCCATGACGGAAGGGGACGGATCCCCTTCTGTTTTTGTTTTTTTTGCGGATCGGATTGGAGGTAAGTGGGGGTAAATGGACATAGAGGTGAATGGAGGGTCCGATTGGGTCCGAGGCTGCTTTCACACTGATGCACTACATGCACCTGTGGCTTTCCTGCTGGTTAGCTGCACTTTGCCATAGACTTCTATTATATCCTGCAGGTGTGGTGCAATTTCTGAAAGCGCACCAAACCCGCAGGTAATAACAGAAGTCTATGGCTCAGTGCAGGTAACCCGCAGGTGCACTGCGCTGCACCTGTGGATTAGTTTGAAAGCAGCCTAGTAATCACTGCAAAACAGATATGCCTATATATACACTGTGATTTCAGTAATAAACTTACCTTTAATAACAGTCGTCCATTCAGTTTTACCCTGGCTGTTGCTGTCCCAGGCAGAGTGCATTTGGTATCGATTGTGACAGGAGCTGGTGCTATACAGGAAGCATCAGCTTATGTGGCTCTGCTCTCCAGCTGCTTGCTTTCTCTACCGCCGGCTATATTCACAACACTGATGCTCTGGGATGACGGGTCGGCAACCTGCGATCTTCACTTGCCAAACCACCATCCCAGAGCAGGAGGTCGCGAGCCACCTCATAGGGCTCCGCTGGCCACATGTGGCCCCCGGGCCACTGGTTGGCCACCCCTGCCCTACAGGATAAGATGTACCTGTTTTCTTGTAAATAGGATGCATGGAAGACCCACCGGCATATACTTGTACCTTGAACTGATACATGTGTAGCGGCCTCCACTCTCTCTCCCTGATATCACATCATCTGTCTTTGACTTTCGTCTAGGGGTACCTTGGTTGAGAGAGTGCGGGGTCACCATGCCAAGTTCCCACCACAGATGTGTGTGTGGTGTGAGAAGATCCTCTTTACCTTCGGGTCGGTGTTCTGCATCAGAGCCTCCTCCTCCTTTTGCGCAGTGTCTGCCAGAAAATGAGCCCCACACCATTAAAGTCCAACACTCCTTTATTCTTCCAATATCAGAGTAAAACACAGTCAGTTGGACTCCCTCAACGAGTAGAACAGACGGGGGTGTGTGGATATGAGTAGGCCCAGACACAATGAACTCTTCTTCTCTCCTTCTGCAAGTGTATTGCGGTCCCTTGGCGAGGGAGATATCCCTCCGGGAGGTCTCCGGAGACTCACCCGTCACTGGCAATATGCTGCACCAGGTCTTCAGGCGAGTACCCCCTCCGGTCCCTTAAGCCACTGGATTCGGGGAGCCCACTCCCGGGGTTCCCCTAGGAAATCCATCCCTTGCGGAACCCAGTGAAGGACACTGGGCCCCAGACCTCCATCCGAGCACCTCACCCCAGGCTAAAGGTGCCTGGGATGGAACACGACCTCCGAACGTCCTCTAGGCCTCGGCCGCCTAGACTCCCGACACGAACCACCGCCCTCAGGCTGAAGGTGCCTGGGACTCGACCCCGTGACAAAGATGGCCGGCCCCTTTATACCCACTCCCAGCAAGCACGGCGGGTTCCCCGCCCCACCATACAACCGCTGAGAGAGGACAAAAAGGGGTACGGCACACAGCAATGGTTCAACCCCAGCCCAAGGCGACAGCGCCACCCGCTGGGCTGCAGGGAACTGCACATTACTGGTGTCTCTGCCAGTTTTAAATACACTGGGAAAGTGCATGCCCGCTACACTCTCCCCCTGGTGGTTTGACACTGGTCCCCAGTGTCTGGAATAAACTATGTCCTTAATGGCTGACATAACCCAGTCCAGAAACCAACTATAAATTTTACAAAAATAAAACCTTTGGAATTAACTAACTGGAGCAGTTATGTCTGAGCCTCACATGAAAGGAGAGGGAAGGGAAACAACAACACTTAACCATAACACTGAAAATCACATTTTCACACAACACTTCTCCCCACCCATCCTGGCTAAGACCCACCCCATTCTCAGCGGTCTTGATGGGATGCTCTCCTGCAGAAGGGAAAAGAAAGGTTAAACACACAAATCCCTGACACATATGTTTGTGTGAGAACGAAAAAACTTCTCCGCAGAGAAATCCTTTCCTTCTAAAAGTGTATGTGTGAAAAGTGAATGTCGATGCACGATACTGCCACCTGGTGACAGCGTCGCGGTAACTGCACTTGTGGAACTTTCCTTCTTCTTTGGGCCCTATGTACCCCAGAGTCCATGATTGCTTGCTGGAAAATTGAAGAACAAACAGGAACAGTCCTTCAACTCCTCTGGGTAGCAAGAACAACAACCCCGGAAAGTTCAGCAGTGTAAAGACAACAAGAACGGAGTCGCTTTTCTCCTACAGATAGAAATGAGGGTGCGACAGGACAAGGGGTTTCAGATGCTGATCCAGAGTCTCTATTTGGTATTCGGCATCTTCCCCTTCCTTGCGTCGAATCAGCACTTTGTCAGCGTAAATATGTCGCCCCAACATCCACTCTGCCTTGCAATCTTTGAAACGCTGAGATGCCTTGGGTGAACACGCAAGGTACCTGCGGGCGTGTGGGACCTAAATGTGAGTCCACACAAAGTCATTGTACCAGCGCTCCCGGCAAACTTCCACTTTGTATAACAGTTCTTTGGACAAGTATGGGTACTGCCACCCATACTCAGCAACAACCTTCTGGCAAAATAGGCATTGTAGTCTCGCCAGCGGAGGCATAGTGGCTTTGTCCCCTTCGCCTGGCAAGACTAGAGCATCTGGGTGACGAGGGACCATGGCCACATCCAATCTGGGCATAGGTGCCCGCAACAACAGTCTCTTCTCCTTGGCACTGGCTGCAGGTGGCACCGGGGATGTGAGAGTAGGCAGGGGACGGGACCCATCCTCAGGCGCTGGTGCCTCCACCCGGGGTGTACTGTCCCCTGTAGACATGGGTGGGTCTCTGGTTCTGCGGGACGAAGCAAGAGGTACTTTGTCCCGGCCCTTTTGAGTAAACAGCTCATCTATGGCCACATCGCCTCCCAGATCGGAGAGCGACTCCAGGTCGGAGGTGTCACACTCCTCCGCGGGCAGGTAGCCTGCAGTAGAGACTGAGCTGCCACCTCCGCCCACACACCAAGTCCCTCCGCCCGGCTTACCTCAGCTTTTACTTGAGAAGGGATATCCAGAACTTCTCTCAACGGATCCATCCGGGCCGGGCGTAGGCGGGCGGGATGGTCCACCGCAACCGCTGGACGGGGCTACCATGCCGGTCTTTCTCTTCGGCGGTGGACGCTGTGAGACCGTGGTGACCGAGTCAGCATCCTCGGATTTCTCCCGTATTTGAGTGATCGCGACCTCCCCCGCGGTCGCTGCAGTGCGCACAGGGATGGCTGTCAAAGCGGTGATTCCTCCAACTTGAGTGGTGTTGCCTGTAGTGTGGCTGGGGTAGATGGTTCTTGGCTTTTCGATGACCGAATCCACCTCGAATAAGAACTCCCCGCAGGCCTCGCAATGCCCGAACGGCTTTAGCTGACACACCAGTCCCGAGCAGCCGGGACAAATCACACCCAGGGCCTCAACGTCCATGCACGAATACAAGGCGAATCGTCCCCGGGGCTTTAGCCGAATCCCCGTATCGGTCACCTGAGCAGCAGCAGTCAAAGTCGTGGTAGAAGGGTGAAGTGGAATCCACGATGTATGTCCGAACATGGTGACTTGCTGCTGATCCATTGCACACTGCAAGTTTTGCGCCAAAGTCCCACGTGTAGTCCTTCACACGTATTGGACTCCTCCCCTCTTGCACTCTAGTTCGTGGGCTTTCTCCTTTCCTGAGTCACGCCCACGAACTGAGCAGGGAGGGTGTGCCTGATGGCGCAGTGCAAATAGAAGCCCCCACGTGTAGTCCCTCACACGGCTGAGCTCCCCCCTCTCCTCGCTCTTCTGCGCGGGCCTTTCCCTTCACTGGGTCATGTCCACGACTTCGAGCAGGGATGCACTTTGGCCAATGATATGGCCGACCTACTCGGAACTCCTCCGGGCAGACACGTCCAAACTCCGTAGTAGCACGAACACCATCCCGGACCCAAGCCCCCACGTGTAGCGGCCTCCACTCTCACCACGCCAAGTTCCCATCACAGATGTGTGTGTGGTGTGAGAAGATCCTCTTTACCTTCGGGTCGGTGTTCTGCATCAGAGCCTCCTCCTCCTTTTGCACAGTGTCTGCCAGAAAATGAGCCCCACACCATTAAAGTCCAACACTCCTTTATTCTTCCAATATCAGAGTAAAACACAGTCAGTTGGACTCCCTCAATGAGTAGAACAGACAGGGGGGGTGTGGATATGAGTAGGCCCAGACACAATGAACTCTTCTTCTCTCCTTCTGCAAGTGTAGTGCGGTCCCTTGGCGAGGGAGATATCCCTCCGGGCGGTCCCCGGAAGCTCACCCGTCACTGGCAATATGCTGCACCAGGTCTTCAGGCGAGTACCCCCTCCGGTCCCTTACACCACTGGATTCGGGGAGCCCACTCCTGGGGTTCCCCTAGGAAATCCATCCCTCGTGGAACCCAGTGAAGGACACTGGGCCCCAGACCTCCATCCGAGCACCTCACCCCATGCTAAAGGTGCCTGGGATGGAACACGACCTCCGAACGTCCTCTAGGCCTTGGCCGCCTAGACTCCCGACACGAACCACCACCCTCAGGCTGAAGGTGCCTGGGACTCGACCCCGTGACGAAGATGGCCTGCCCCTTTATACCCTCTCCCAGCAAGCACGGCGGGTTCCCCACCCCACCATACAACCGCTGAGAGAGGACAAAAAGGGGTACGGCACACAGCAATGGTTCAACTCCAGCCCAAGGCGACAGCGCCACCCACTGGGCTGCAGGGAATTGCACATTACTGGTGTCTCTGGCAGTTTTAAAATACACTGGGAAAGTGCATGCCCACTACACATGTTTATGTTACCATAGATTAAATGCTCAGTACCATTGGGCACACTTTTGACTTTCTGTTTACCTACAGTAGGTGCCGCCGACATTGTATATTTATCGCGATCCTATTGCGGAGATTCTCAGCGACAGGGGTGCCGACATCTCGGCAACAGGGTGGCGACACATCTCGCGCTTGCTGCAATAGCGAGGAGACGCGGCACTGTATTGAACGGGGATCCGACGTGGATTCCCGCCAGTACCAGGCACTGCGTTTGGTATGAATCCTGAGTGGGAACTCCACGCCAATTTTTAAAGAAAAAAACGGCGTGGCTTCCCCCTCCAGGAGCATACCAGGCCCTTGGGTCTGGTCTGGATTTGAAGGGGAAACCCTACGCCGAAAAAACGGCGTGGGGGTCCCCCTCAAAATCCAAACCAGACCCTTATCCGAGCACGCAACCTGGCAGGCCGCAGGGGAAGAGGGGGGAACGAGAGAGCGGCCCCCCTCCCTCCGGAACCGTACCAGGCCGCATGCCCTCAACATGGGGGGTTTGGTGCTCTGGGCCAGGGGGGCGACCTGCGGCCCCCCCACCCCAGAGCACCCTGTCCCCATGTTGATGAGGACAGGGCCTCTTCCCGACAACACTGGCCGTTGGTTGTCGGGGTCTGCGGGCGGGGGGCTTATCGGAATCCGGGAGCCCCTTTAATAATTCTGGCCCCCCCACCCTATGTGAATGAGTATGGGGTACATCGTACCCCTACCCATTCACCTGGTGGAAAAAAAATGTCAATAAAAAACACAACACCGCTTTTTAAATAAATTTATTGCACAGCTCCGGGGGTCTCTTCCATCTTCGGGGGTCTCCGGTGTCGTCGCCGCGCTCTCCGGTTCTTTCTTTCTTCTGCCGGGCCACCGCTATCTTCTTCCAGCTCTTTCGCTAGCGGGGCCCGGTCTTCTCCGTCGCCTTCTTCCCTCTTCTTCTCTCCGGTTCTTTCTTTCTTCTGCCGGGCCTCCGCTATCTTCTTGCAGCTCTTTTGCTAGCGGAGGCCCGGTCTTCCCTGTCGTCTCGTCCGGCTCTCCGTTGTCCTTCTGCCAGCCCCTCCACTATCTTCTTGCAGCTCTTTTGCTAGTGGAGGGGCCGGTCTTCTCCGTCGTCGCCATCGGCGTCTTCTTCCCTCTTCTCCTCCTCGATGTTGACTCGTCGCTTCCTCTTGCAGTAATGCTAAATCTTCGGTCCGCAGAGATTTATATAGGCTTCTCATGACTTTTTGTAACTGCTGACTTTTAATAAACATAAAAAAAGGCTGGAACTCCCCTTTAATAATGTATCAATAGTAGGTTAAATAATACACTAAATGTAAACAATGACATTGATGTGGAGTTGTTCCCCAACATACCCAAAAGTAAAAAACACACATGAAAATTCAACAACGTTGTCACAATATGGCGCCAGAATAGCTAGGAACCACAATCTGCAATTTCCTCTAGGTCAGTCCCCTCCCCCTACAGTTAGAAACACATTAGAGAACACAGTTAACCCCTTGATCGCCCCCCTAGTGTTAACCCCTTCCCTGCCAGTGACATTTTTACAGTAATCAGTGCATTTTTATAGCACTGATCGCTGTATAAATGCCAATGGTCCCAAAATGTGTCAAAAGTGTCCGCCATAATGTTGCAGTGCCGATAAAAATCGCAGATTGCCGCCATTACTTGTAAAAAAAAAAAATGCTATAAATCTATCCCCTATTTTTTAGACGCTATAACTTTTGCGCAAACCAATCAATATACACTTATTGCGATTTTTTTTTTTACCAAAAATATGTAGAAGAATACATATTGGCGCCATATTGGGACAAGGTTGTCAAATTTGTACTGTATGTGTGTTTTTTACTTTTGGGTGTATAGGGGAACAACTCCACATTAATGTCATTGTATACATTTAGCGTATTTTTTAACCTACTATTGGTGCATTAATAAAGCTAATCATATTTTCACATATAGTATACCGTGGCTGACCCTCCTGATTGCTTTCTTGGGGCATCTATTAGCTCCTTCCCCCAAATTTTTCTTTAGTGATCATTTAGCTTTGGAGGTATCCCGCCCTAACGGACAAACCCGTAACCCTCTCACTTCGGTGAATTGGATTCATGTTTTCTTTTTATTTATACATATAAAAAAAAATATCCAAATCTTTAATGATCCCTAGGAGCACCATCAAATCTATCATAACCAAATGCAAAGAATATGGCACAACAGCAAACCTGCCAAGAGACGGCCGCACACCAAAACTCATGGACCGGGCAAGGAGGACATTAATCAGAGAGGCAGCACAGAGACCTAAGGTAAACCTGGAGGAGCTGCAGAGTTCCACAGCAGAGACTGTAGTATCTGTACATAGGACGACAATAAGCCGTACGCTCCATAGAGTTGGGCTTTATGGCAGAGTGGCTAGAAGAAAGCCATTACTTTCAGTAAAAAACAAAATGGCATGTTTTGAGTTTGCAAAAAGGCATGTGGGAGACTCTCAAAATATATGGAGGAAGGTAATCTGGTCTGATGAAAATAAAATTGAACTTTTTGGCCATTAAAGAAAATACTATGTCTGGCGCAAACCCAACACATCACATCACCCAAAGAACACCAAACATGGTGGTGGCAGCATCATGCTGTGGGGATATTTTTCAGCAGTCAGGACTGGAAAACTGGTTAGAGTTGAGGGAAAGATAGATGGTGCTAAATACAGGGATATTCTTGAGCAAAACCTGTACCTGTCACTGTCTGGAGTCAGGCTCAGAGGCCAGTAGCTATAGCAGCAGAGCAGGTATTCACACAGGTCACCCTAGCTGATGACGCGGGTTCACCTGAGGTGCAGGGTCTAAGCACTAACTGGTATTCACCAGAGGTCCTCATGATAGCCCCACCAGGAGGTGAGCAAGCCGGGGGCTGGTAGCAGATATAGCAGGTAGGGATCAAGCAGAAGCGTAGGAGATAAACAAGCCAAATGTCAGTAACAAATAGTTGCAGGTTGGGATTCAGCAGAAGCGTAGTTGAGGAACAAGCCAAATGTCGGTAACGAATGGTAGCGAAGATACGGTCGGCAGCAGGAGAGACAGGAGCAAGATATTGGCTGTTGAAGGCACAATATTCTGGCAACCAGGAAGTGCAGAGACATGGCTTAAATCAGGAAGTTCATGGGAGGAGCAAAGGGTTCAAGGTAAACAAGATTCAAGACAAGATCATTCAGGGAATTGTCTAAGGCAGTGTTTCTCAACTCCAGTCCTCAAGGCGCCCCAACAGGTCATGTTTTCAGGCTCTCCATTGTTTTGCACAGGTTATTTGACCAGTTTAACTGCTTTAGTAATTCCCACAGCTGTTTCATCTGAGGGAAATCCTGAAAACATGACCTGTTGGGGCGCCTTGAGGACTGGAGTTGAGAAACACTGGTCTAAGGAACTATCCAAGGAACTGTCCAAGGAGCTTTCCAGCATTCCAGGTGGCTCAGCAAGCAGAGTCACCGCCAGACACACCAGAGGTCCCAGGTTCAAGCCCAGGTCCTAACAGTACTCCCCTCCTCCCAGGATGTCCCCTGGACGTCTTAGGGCCAGGTTTCTGAGGAAACCTCTGGTGGAATTTCCTTGTTAATCTAGGGGCATGAACATTCTTTTCAGGCTCCTAAGAATTTTCTTATGGCCCATATGCTTCCCATTGAACCAAATTTTGCAAATTGTTCCTAGAGATCCTGGAGTCAAGAATTTTTCCCACCACAAATTCTTCTTCACCCTGTACCTCAACAGGTGGAGGAGGAGGATGAATTCTTCCAGAAAAAGTATTTTCATGAAACGGTTTGAGTAGCGATATATGAAAAACAGGGTGAATCTTCATATTGTCAGGAAGTTTTAGGCGAAAAGTGACCGGGCTGATTTGAGCAGAAATCTCAAAAGGTCCCATAAACTTTTGACCCAACTTAGCACATGGAACCTGAACCTTAAAATTTTTGGTAAATAACCAAATTTTGTCAACCTACGTGAAAGGTGGGAATAGACCTACGATGTCTGTCAGCGGCCTTCTTGTAATATTCCTGCGCCTCCTTCAATGTATCAGTCAATTTCTCCTGGATCTCATGTAATGAAGTTAGTCTGTTGGTAACAGCAGGAATTGAAGTTGAGATAGGGAGATTGGGAGTAAAAACTGTATGATACCGGGTGGTTAAGAAAAATGGGCTTTGGGAAGTGGAGCTATGTTTAGAGTTATTATAAGCAAACTCTGTTGTAGGAAGGTAGTCCACCCAGTCATCCTGAAGATAACTCACGAAACATCGAAGGTATTGCTCCAGAGTTTGATTGGTTCTCTCGGTCTGACCATTAGACTGCGGATGAAAAGCCGAGGACAGATTAATTGTTACACCCAAAGCTGAGCAAAAACTTCTCCAAAATTTTGAGGTAAACTGTACCCCTCTGCCAGACACCACATCATCAGGAATTTCATGAAGTTTAAAAACTTCTCTAACCATTACCTCAGCAGTATGTTCGGCAGAGGGTACCCCCTTAACTAGAATAAAATGAGCCATCTTAGTGGTCAACGACTGCCAGAATGGTGGTCATCCCTTTTGAAAGAGGAAGGTCGACCACAAAGTCCATAGAAATGAACCCCCATGGTCTTGATGGAGAAGGCAGTGGTAGAAGTAACCCCAGGAGGAGAAGATCGGGGTGTCTTATAGCGAGCACAGGTTAGACATGAAGCCACATAACTCTTTACATCTTTCTTGTACCCAGGCCACCAAAAGGAACGTGATAACAGTTCTTCTGTCTTAGAAACCCCAAAATGACCAGCAAGTTTAGAGTCGTGTACAAACCTGAGGGCTTCTACCCGAACTGATTCAGGTACATAGAGGCAATGCGCTTGAGTCCAAAAACCATTGTTGTACTTGAGGTTAATGTCCTTAGGAGGATTATTAAGCAGTGGGTCATTCTCATACCCCTCCTTGAGAAGATTAAGAAATGTCTTCGAACTCGTGGCCCCTAGAAATTTATTTTGAGGCTGGATTGTACATTCAGAGTTGATTTCCTGGAGAGGCCCAGACAACATCCATGATAGGGCATCAGCCTTACCATTCCTTGACCCGGGGCGGTATGAGATAACAAAATTTAACCTGGAGAAGAAAAGGGTCCAACGTGCTTATCTAGATGACAACCTTTTAGCAGACCTAATAAATTCTAAATTTCTATGATTGGTGAGAACGGTTACATGGTGCTTAGCCCCTTCCAGCAGATGCCTCCACTCAGAAAATGCTTCCTTAATTGTCAGCAGCTCCTTGTTTCCAATGTCATAATTCTTCTCGGCTGAAGACATCAGTCAAGAGAAATAAGCACAAGGATGAAGCTACATTTTTTCTCCAATTCGCTGAGAAAGGATAGCTCCCACAGCAGAATTAGAAGCATCAACTTCTACGATGAAAGGTAGTTCTGGATCTGGATGTACCAGTACAGGGGGTCCCCGACTTACGAACGCCCAAGTTAAGAACTTCTCCTTCTTACGAACCGGGCGCTGTGGGGACCCTCTGCCATTTTGGGCAGACCGTCTGCTGTTCTGCGCATGCAAGGCCAGATGGAGCCTCGGGAAATGTTGTAAATGTCCGTAATTGGCTGCACATGTGCAGAACGGCATTCGACGGAACATCGGAAAACATCAGAAATGTCCGTAATTGCCGGTCTGCGCATGCGCGGCCGACTTACGAACATTTCCGATCTACAAACAGGAGGAAAGTCCCTAATGGGTTCGTAACCCGGGGACCCCCTGTATTGGTGCAGACGTGAAGAGAGTTTTCAGTTTACTAAAGGCAGCCTGTGCCTCAGGTGACCACAAAAAGGGCATCCCTTTCTTTGTCAGCTGTGTAATTGGAGCAATTGTCTTCTGTAAAAGTTGGCAAATCCAACAAATCGCTGTATCTCCTTAACATTCCTTAGGACAGGCCACCACTGCTATGATCTTATCAGAATCCATGCTTACCCCTTCAGAAGAGATTATGTATCCCAAGAACTGGATCTGAGTTTGTTCAAACTCGCATTTCTCTAATTTGATGTAAAGTTGATTCCGCCTTAATCTCTCGAAAACAATACAGACATGCTTGCAGTGTTCTTCCAAAGTATCAGAGAAAATGAGAATGTCATCCAAATATGCTATTACAAACTGATCAAGCAAATCTCGAAAAGCATCATTAATAAAATGTTGAAAAGTTGCAGGAGCATTGCAAAGCCCAAAGGGCATGACCAAAGACTCAAAATGTCCATATCTGGTTCTGAAAGCAGTTTTCCATTAATCTCCAGAACGAATGCGGACAAGGTTGTATGCCCCCCCCGTAAATCTAATTTGATAAAGAGCATGGCGGAGCATTTCTGGAATCAGTGGGAGTGGATAGCGATTATTATTTGTGATCCTATTTAAATCTCTGTAGTCAATACACGGACGCAGGGTGGAGTCCTTTTTCGCCACAAAGAATAAGGCTGCCCCAGCAGGAGAGGCTGAGTGTCTGATAAAACCCTTCTCTAGATTCTTATTAATCCACTCCCTGAGCACCTTCAGTTGAGGTTCTGATAAAGAATAAAGGCGACCAAATAGTATTTCTACTTCTGGAAGCAATTCAATGGGACAATCATAAGAGTGATGAGGAGGCAGCTGATATGCGTTCTTTTTATCACTACCGTCCCGAAACTCAAGATATTGTGGAGGTAGTTTGTCGTATGACTGTATAGTTGCCAAAACTGCTTGTAAATCTTGGGTTGGTGGAGGGCTTATTTGATAAGATTATTTGCAATGTTTTTTGCAATGGTCAGATGTAAAGCTTAACCACTTAATCCCCGGACCAATACGCAGCATAAAGACCAGAGGTGATTTTACAATTTGGCACTGCGCTGCTTTAACTGGAAATTGTGCAGACATGCAATGTTGTACCCAAACAAAATTTGCTTCCTTTTCTTCCCACAAATATAGCTTTCTCTTAATGGTATTTGCTTGCTTTTTTTTTTGCGATATAAATGAAAAAAAAAAAAACGTTTTAAAAAAAATATATATTTTCTACTTTTTGTTATAAGAACAATCGAATAAACTCAATTTTAGTCATACATTTAGGCCAAAATGTATTCAGCCACATGTCTTTAGTAAAAAAATGTCAATAAGCGTATATTTATTGGTTTGCGCAAAAGTTATAGCGTTTAGGGTACATTTTCTGGAATTTACACAGCTTTTAATTTATGACTGCCTATCTAATTTCTTGAGTAGGGATGAGCTTCGTGTTCGAGTCGAACATACGTTCGACTCGAACATCGGCTGTTCGATCGTTCGACGAAGATCGAACGATTTGGGCCGTTCGCGCCAAATTAGAGTGACGCGAACGGCCCACAATGCACTACGCCATCGCAGTGTCATCCAGGCGCTGTGATTGGCCAAGCATGCACTGTGACCCCGCATGCTTGGCCAATCACAGCGCCGGCAGCAAGGAGAGCAATGATTGGCCACAGGCAGGATGCCTGTGGCCAATTATTGCTGAGGGTGTTTAGTACACGCCCCACACTATAAAAGGCCGCCAGCACGGCGGCCTAGTGTAGTGTGTTCCGGAGCAGGGAAAGAGCAGCATAGGCAGGGACAGTGACATTTATTTCTTTCTTGCTTAACTTGGATTCCTTTAGTTTAGGGAAAGAGAAGGATAGGTAGGGAGAGTGTCAGTGTGTTTTACTGTTCGAGTCCTTGTTTCTAGGGACAGGGAAGGACAGTGAGTGAATTCTCCTTGTGCTATAGTGTGCTTTAAAAAAACATTTTTTCTAGGGACAGAAAACTCTAGGTAGGGAGAGTGTCAGTTTCTTTCACTGTGCAAGTCCTTGTTTCTAGGGACAGGGAAGGACAGTGAGTGAATTCTCCTTGTGCTATAGTGTGCTTTAAAAAAACATTTTTTCTAGGGACAGAAAACTCTAGGTAGGGAGAGTGTCAGTTTCTTTCACTGTGCAAGTCCTTGTTTCTAGGGACAGGGAAGGACAGTGAGTGAATTCTCCTTGTGCTATAGTGTGCTTTAAAAAAACATTTTTTCTAGGGACAGAAAACTCTAGGTAGGGAGAGTGTCAGTTTCTTTCACTGTGCAAGTCCTTGTTTCTAGGGACAGGGAAGGACAGTGAGTGAATTCTCCTTGTGCTATAGTGTGCTTTAAAAAAACATTTTTTCTAGGGACAGAAAACTCTAGGTAGGGAGAGTGTCAGTTTCTTTCACTGTGCAAGTCCTTGTTTCTAGGGACAGGGAAGGACAGTGAGTGAATTCTCCTTGTGCTATAGTGTGCTTTAAAAAAACATTTTTTCTAGGGACAGAAAACTCTAGGTAGGGAGAGTGTCAGTTTCTTTCACTGTGCGAGTCCTTGTTTCTAGGGACAAAGAAGGAAAGTGAGGGGAATTCTCCTTGTGCTATAGTGTGCTAAAGCATTCCTCATCAACCATCTTTGAAATCCTTGTTTTTTGGACAGTCAGGGAAATTGTCGTTGTGCTATTCTGTGCAAAAGCAATCATCCTCAACCATATTTAGAAATCCTTAAGTAAAGGGACAGAGAAGGACACCTGAAGGTAGCCCTTATTGCTTTTTTCCCATCTCCCTGCAGGCCATCTATTAGAATGTCTGGAAGGCAAACAAGGAGAGGCAGACAGTCAGGAGGCAATAAAAGAGGGCAAGCAGGCTCTGTGTCTGGGGGCAACAGTGCTGGTCATGGACGCGGTGCATTGTCATCAGCACATGGCCATGGGACACGCTTGTCCTTCTTTTCGGCAGCTGGACATGTTGAGCCACATCATGCCGAAGACTTGGTAGAGTGGATGACCAAGCCCTCCTCCTCCTCCTCATCCTCTCTCACCCAGGCTCAGGGTACTGGCAAAGCAGCTGCCAAAGCGTCCTCTTCCCTGGTATCAATGTCAGACTCATCATCAGTCACTCCTTTCCTAGACCCACCATGTCCTCCTCCTGAGGAGTCCCCCGAACTGTTTGAGCACAGTGTTGGGTACATGCTCCAGGAGGATGCCCAGCGTTTCGAAGGGTCTGATGATGAAACCCAGCTACAGGAAGGCAGTAGGGTGAGAGCAGACAGAGGGGATGCTCAAGAAGGACACCAATCTGGCAGTCATGTTCCAGCAGCTGCAGCATACTGCCAGATTGGCTCCAGTGATGAGGAGGGAGGGGATGATGAGGTCACTGACTCCACGTGGGTGCCTAATAGGAGAGAGGAGGAGGATGAGGAGGAGGCACATCTCCAACGAGGCAGGATGCCCTTTGGTGGCCAGCGTAAGGGCAGTACACCGACGGAATCACACCGCAGAGCTCCGCCTGTGCAGGGCGCTGCCTCTGCCCGTCATTCAAAAAGTTCCTTGGTGTGGGCCTTTTTTGAGGCTAGTGCATCAGATCGCACAGCTGCTGTTTGCAACATATGTCTCAAGCGTATATCGCGTGGCCAAAACATCAGCCGCTTGGGTACCACATGCCTGACCAGACATATGTTGACCTGCCATGCAGCTCGTTGGCAAGCCTACCTCAAAGACCCACACCAAAGAACAAAGCGGACCTCTCCTTGCACCGCATCAGCTGGGATCTCCAACCCCACTATAACTTCAGTCCTCTCTGAAACATGCACTGAGAGGAATGAAAGTGTAGAATTAGGTGTGTCACAGCCAAGTACTTGCGGCCACTCTGCTAGCAGTACACCGACGTCCGATTCTAGCAGGCAAATTTCCCTGCCCCAGCTGCTGGACCGTCAAAAGAAGTTCACTCCCAGCCATCCACATGCCCAGCGGTTGAATGCTAGCTTGGCTAAATTGCTAGCGCTTCAACTGCTGCCTTTTCAGTTGGTAGACTCGGCCCCCTTCCGTGAGTTTGTGCAATGTGCGGTTCCTCAGTGGCAGGTTCCCAAACGCCACTTTTTCTCACGGAAGGCTATTCCGGCTCTCTACCGGCATGTGGAAGGCAATGTCTTGGCCTCGCTGGACAGGGCGGTCAGCGGTAAGGTGCATATTACCGCTGACTCATGGTCCAGCAGGCATGGACAGGGACGTTACCTTTCTTTCACGGCCCATTGGGTCACTCTTTTGGCAGCTGGGAAGGATGCAGGACAAGGTGCAGTAGTGTTGGAGGTTGTCCCACCGCCATGCCTCCAAAATGCTACTACTGGTTGTGACACACCTCTCTCCTCCACCCCCTCCTCTTCTTCTTCCTCCATGGCCTCTTCCTGTGGTTTGTCCTATGAACCAGCGGTGCTCCGTAGCCGTTCACGGGGCTACGCAAGTACGCAGGCAAAAAGATGCCATGCCGTGCTTGCGCTGGTGTGTTTGGGGGACAGAAGCCACACTGGGGCAGAGGTCCTGTCTGCTCTGCAGGGCCAGGCCGAGAGGTGGTTGACGCCACGCCAGCTTAAGCCAGGAATGGTGGTTTGCGACAATGGCACCAACCTCCTCTCCGCCCTTCGACAGGGACAACTGACCCATGTGCCCTGTGTGGCTCACGTCCTTAACCTGGTGGTGCAGCGGTTCTTGGGCAGGTACCCGGGCTTACAGGATGTCCTGAGGCAGGCCAGGAAAGTCTGTGTGCATTTCCGCAGATCTTATAATGCCAGTGCTCGCCTGGCTGAGCTGCAAAAGGAGTTGAACCTGCCCAAGAACCGCCTTATATGTGACATGCCCACCAGATGGAACTCAACGTTGGCCATGCTGCAGCGGCTGCACACGCAGCAGAGGGCCATCAATGAGTACCTGTGCGACTACGGCACCAGGACAGGGTCAGGGGAGCTTGTTTTTTTTTACTCCACGCCAGTGGGGCATGATCAGGGATGCATGCACTGTCCTGGCACCATTTGAGGAGGCCACGAGGATGGTGAGCAGTGACAGTTGTGAGGGGGTTAGCTCGGCAGCGGGTGTGTGTGACCCCCGGGATGGGCTCCCCACACAAAACAGGCCCAGCAAACGGAGGTTGTGGTTTTCAAAATCAAAAAGGTGCGGTTTATTTTCTATTTACAGTGACAAAACACAGCAAAGCAAAAGAAACATAACCAAAATAAATCCTGGTCAAGTTGACCTCTGACTAAACATACAGGTTTCCTAACTAACAACTGGGATCAGCCTAGTGCTGTCCTAGTCCCTAAGTCCCTGGTTTTAAATGTCCAAGCAAATAGCCACACAGGCTTTGTCTCACCGCACAGGGGTTCACTCTCCCTAGACAGTCCACACAGGTCTGGTTCCAGGCATGAGCTAACATCTAATGAAGCTGGGAGTTCTTATAGAGGCCTAAATGAGCTGACAAGCTTCAGCTGGTCTCATCAACTCCCTGTCTGCACGACGCCCAGCCCTCTCCCTAGAGGTATGAGTCATCCATGAGCCCACTAGCCTTATACAACTCTCCACCTAGTTGTATAAGTCGGCGTAAAGCCTGAATCTGGGCGAAATATATCTACCCCCCTGGATGCAACCAGGTGACTTTACCTTCCTGCTGTCACATACCCCCCCCTCTTGTTTTAACCTCGGGGTTGGAACACCAGCAATCAGGCATTCATGTACTCGAGACAAAGCATCCACATTCCCCATTTGAACGCCAGGGCGATGCTTTACTGTGAAGTTGAATTCCTGGAGGGCCAGGAACCACCTATTCACTCTTCTATTTGTTTCCTTGTTTTGAGCCATCCACTTTAACGGAGCGTGATCCGTAACCATGTCAAAGTGCCTACCTAGCAGGTAGTACCGAAGGGAATCTAGAGCCCACTTCACCGCTAAACACTCCTTTTCAACGGTGGCGTAATTTACCTCATGGGACTTCAACTTCCTGCTGAGGTAAATGACTGGGTGCTCTTCCCCGTTCCAGACCTGGGACAATACTGCTCCTAACCCCACATCTGACGCATCACTTTGTACGACAAAGTCTTTAGAGAAGTCGGGTGAGTACAACACTGGCTGGCTACATAAGGCTTGTTTCAAGAATTGGAATGCTGCCTCAGCCTCGGGGGTCCATTTAATCATGACCGACCCTTTCCCTTTCGTCAGGTTGGTTAGGGGCACAGCCTTAGAAGCAAAGTGGGGAATGAAGCGCCGATAATAACCCGCGATTCCCAGAAAGGCCCGTACCTGCTTCTTGCTGTTGGGACGTGGCCAACTCTGGATGGCCTCGACTTTGTTGAGTTGGGGTTTTATCACTCCCCTCCCAATGGTGTACCCAAGATATTTGGCCTCCTCCTGCCCAATGGTACACTTCTTGGGGTTAGCCGTAAACCCCGCTTCCCGAACAGAGTCCAGGACTGCTTGCACTTTTGGCAGATGTGAGGCCCAATCTGTGCTATGGACAATTACGTCATCCAGGTAAGCCGCAGCATACTTCCGATGGGGCCTCAGCATCTGGTCCATTTTCCGCTGGAATGTGGCCGGCGCATTCTGTAACCCGAACGGCATTCTTTTATATTGGAACGCCCCGTCTGGGGTTACAAATGCGGTTTTCTCTTTGGCCGACTTGGCCAGGGGGATTTGCCAATACCCTTTTGTGAGGTCAAGAGTCGTCATGTATCGGGCTGTTCCCAGCCGGTCGATCAACTCATCTATACGTGGCATGGGGTAGGTGTCAAATTTTGTAACTTTGTTCAACTGACGAAAATCGTTACAAAATCGCCAGCTCCCATCCGGTTTAGGCACCAACACGATGGGACTAGACCAATCACTTTGGGACTCCTCTATCACCCCTAAGTTCAGCATTTTCTGTACTTCCTCCCGTATTGCCTCCCGTCGAGCCTCTGGGATCCGATAGGGTTTTAACTTCACCCTTTCACCGGGCGGGGTAATGATGTCATGCTCTACCCCAGATGTTTGTCCCGGCAGCTCAGAGAATACCTCCTTGTTGCGAAGCACAAACTCCTTAACCTCCTGTTGTTGGGGTTGTGACAAGGTGGCTGCTATTCCAACCTCAGGAATCACGCAACCAGTTTGAGCTGGTGACCAAGTGTCTGCGACTAGGAACTCTCTATCCCTCCAGGCTTTCAACAGATTAACGTGATAGATCTGTTCGGGCTTTCGCCTTCCTGGTTGTCTGACCTTGTAATTCACTTCGCTCACTTTTTCCATTATCTCGTAGGGGCCTTGCCATTTGGCAAGGAATTTACTTTCAACCGTAGGGACAAGTACCAATATCCTATCCCCCGGGGAAAAGGTACGGGTCTTGGCTCCACGGTTGTACACTCTCTGCTGTGCCAACTGCGCTTGGGCCAAATGTTCCTTCACGATGGGCATTACCTGTGCAATTCGATCTTGCATCAGGGCGACATGCTCAATCACACTCCTGTGGGGAGAACTCTCACTTTCCCAAGTTTCCTTGGCAATATCCAACAGCCCTCTTGGGTGTCTCCCATACAGTAATTCAAAGGGGGAGAATCCCGTAGAGGATTGGGGCACCTCCCTAATAGCAAACATCAAATAAGGAAGTAAACAGTCCCAATCCTTTCCATCTCTATCCACCACTTTCTTCAACATTTGTTTTAGGGTTTTGTTGAATCTTTCAACCAGCCCATCGGTTTGGGGGTGATACACAGACGTACGCAATTGCGTCACTTTGAACAATTTACACAGCTCTTTCATAACCCGGGACATAAAGGGTGTACCTTGGTCCGTAAGCAGTTCTTTACAAATACCCACCCGGCTAAAAACAAGAGATAGCTCTTTGGCTATGGTTTTGGCCGAGGTATTTCGGAGAGGGATCGCTTCTGGATAACGGGTGGCATAGTCCATTATAACTAATATGTACTGGTGCCCCCTAGCGGACTTGATTATAGGACCTACCAAATCCATGGCGATCCTCTCAAACGGGACCTCAATGATGGGTAGAGGGACCAGCGGGCTACGGAAATGTGGCATCGGGGCCAACCTCTGACACACAGGGCAGGAGGAACAATAATTTTCTACGTCCTTCATCACCCCCGGCCAATAGAATCTCTGTAATACCCTCTCTCGGGTTTTCTCTGTCCCCAGATGACCTCCAAGAATGTGCCCATGGGCCAACTCCAACACCAACTTCCTGTAAGGTTTGGGCACCACAAGCTGCTCAACGGTTTCTTCTGCCCTTTTTGCCACCCGATACAGTAGGTCCTTCTCTACGCTGAAGTATGGGTAAGTGCAGGTATTATCTGGGTTCACTAACTCGCCATCTATTTTCACTACGTTTTCCCGTGCCTTTATTAGGGCGGGGTCTTTCAACTGTTCTGTGGCAAAGTTTTCCCTGTGAACCTCAAGATCAGAAAACTCCACAGACGGTAGGTTTTCGTCTGAGGAGGTGGGCTCCTCTCCAGTTTCTTGAGTCTCCCCTGCCAATACTGATAAGGGAAATTCCGGAGAGTCCTCACCACTCTCAGGGGAGTTCTGGCTATCACATTCCTGGTACATAGGGGCACCAGTGAGGGGCTCAGGATCATCCCACAGTTCCCAGAACTTCGGAAAATCCCTTCCCACAATGGCGTCATGCGGTAACTGAGATACTAAGCCCACTGGATGAGAGAGGGTACCTTTGGGGGTCTCGAAACACACTGTAGTCACTGGATACTCTCGGGTGTCCCCATGCACACAAATAACAGCTACCTTGCTATTCCCAGAGACCTCTGTTTTAACTAACTCAGCCTTTATCAGGGTCACAAGGCTACCTGAATCCAGCAATACCACAACATTTCTACCATTAACACACATTTTGCATAAATGTTTCTCAGTTCCTCGAATGGCAGTGCATGCGACTGTCGCACACAGCGACTGACGTCTGCCCGTCAGAAAGTCACACTGCATGGGTTCCTCCACAACCGGGCAATTGGCTGCAATATGTCCCGCTTGCCGGCAGCGGTAGCAAACGATCCTTCTTGCCGCCTCTTGAGCCGCTGATTTCCCAGGCTGTTCTCGCCAAACTTGGGGTAGAGCTCCCACCCTCTCACTCTCTCCACCCTCACCCCTTGGAATCCTCTTATCCGCCCCTGGGGATGGTCTGGTCTTAGGGTGGAAAGTCCGAGTGTCTCTGGAAGAGGCCGTCAGGTTCTCTGTAGCCAAGTATTTCTCCACACGATCCACAAGACCATCGGCCGTCTCTGGGTCTCCATGGCTTACCCACTTTTGGATGGCAGTAGGAAGAGCTCTCAAAAACCGATCCATTACAACACGTTCCACAATCTTTGGTGCGGACAAAGTCTCTGGCTGTAGCCACTTTCTGCTCAGGTGAATGAGATCATACATTTGAGACCTGGGGGGTTTTCCAAGCTGGAAAGTCCAGTTATGCACACGCTGAGCCCGGACAGCCTGGGTG
Organism: Rana muscosa; assembly: GCA_029206835.1. Taxonomy (NCBI): domain Eukaryota; kingdom Metazoa; phylum Chordata; class Amphibia; order Anura; family Ranidae; genus Rana; species Rana muscosa. The sequence goes on along the minus strand of CM055117.1, from coordinate 540,281,203 downwards.
ACACCCAGCCTTGCCAAAATTTCAGCTTTTAGCATCACATAGTCTTTTGCTTGGTTAGGCTCTAGGTCATAGTAAGCTTTCTGCGATTCACCAGTTAACAGAGGAGCCACCAGTCCAGCCCACTGCTCCTCAGGCCACTTTTCTCTTTCAGCGGTCCTTTCAAATGTGGTCAAAAATACCTCTGGATCATCCTCTCCAGTCATTTTTGTCAATAAACGACTCACCCCAAAGGACGCGGTATTAGTGGGACGGCTTTCCTCACTGGTCTGCGGACGTTGCTGCATTACTGCTTCCATTTGTTGTAGTCTCTGCTCTTGCTTCTGTAACAGGTCTATGAAGCGGGCCTCAGATTGCTGCTGGGCTTGTTGCTGAGCTTCCAGACTCTGTTGGTGAGCTTGCTGCTGGGCTGCAAGGCTCTGTTGATGAGCTTGCTGCTGGGCTGCAAGGCTCCTTTGCAAACCTGCATTTGTCTGCTGTTGATTGGCATTTGCTAGAGCCAGCTGTTTCAGTATCTCCTCCATGCTGGCTTAAAAAAAAACTGCCACTGGTTCTCCACCAACTGTGAGGGGGTTAGCTCGGCAGCGGGTGTGTGTGACCCCCGGGATGGGCTCCCCACACAAAACAGGCCCAGCAAACGGAGGTTGTGGTTTTCAAAATCAAAAAGGTGCGGTTTATTTTCTATTTACAGTGACAAAACACAGCAAAGCAAAAGAAACATAACCAAAATAAATCCTGGTCAAGTTGACCTCTGACTAAACATACAGGTTTCCTAACTAACAACTGGGATCAGCCTAGTGCTGTCCTAGTCCCTAAGTCCCTGGTTTTAAATGTCCAAGCAAATAGCCACACAGGCTTTGTCTCACCGCACAGGGGTTCACTCTCCCTAGACAGTCCACACAGGTCTGGTTCCAGGCATGAGCTAACATCTAATGAAGCTGGGAGTTCTTATAGAGGCCTAAATGAGCTGACAAGCTTCAGCTGGTCTCATCAACTCCCTGTCTGCACGACGCCCAGCCCTCTCCCTAGAGGTATGAGTCATCCATGAGCCCACTAGCCTTATACAACTCTCCACCTAGTTGTATAAGTCGGCGTAAAGCCTGAATCTGGGCGAAATATATCTACCCCCCTGGATGCAACCAGGTGACTTTACCTTCCTGCTGTCACACAGTGCATGCATCAGTGACACTGTACCTCTTGTCCACCTGTTGGAGCACACGCTGCGTGGAATAATGGACAGGGCACTTGAGGCAGAACAGAGGCAGGAAGAGGAGGACTTCCTTGCCTCTCAAGGCCCCCTTTACCCAGACAGTGTTCCTTCTGTCCCACCCATCGCACAGGAAGAGGAGGAGGAGGAGGAGGAGGAGGAGGATTGTGTCAGCATGGAGGTGGAGGCTGGCACTCAGCATCATCAGCAGCAGTCTTTTAGGGATAATTTACAGTCCCAAGAAACCAGTGGACTTGTACGTGGCTGGGAGGAGGTGACTGCGGATCATGTCGTCCTTAGTGACCCAGAGGACTCCGGAGCGAATGCCTCAGCAAACCTACGCTGCATGGCCTCCCTGATCCTGCAAAGTCTGCGGAAGGATCCTCGTATTCTTCGGATCAAGGAGAGGGACCATTACTGGCTGGCCACTCTCCTTGATCCACGGTACAAGGGTAAGGTTGCGGACCTTATGTTACCGTCGCAGAGGGAGCAGAGGATGAGACAACTCCGGGAGGCCTTGCAGAAAGGTCTGTGCAACGCGTTCCCAGAGACTGGGAGGTTACAAACTCCTGGTCCTGGACAACGAGTTGCTGAGGCTTCGTCCAGTCAAAGAAGGAGCGGTGGGGAAGGTGGCCGTCTGACCGATGCGTTCAGACAATTCTTTAGTCCGCAGCCCCAAAGTATGATCGGTTCCAGCAACCATCGCCAGCGTCTGATAAACATGGTGCAGGAATATCTAGGGGCAAGGTCAGACTTGGACACCTTCCCCACCGAAAATCCTCTGGCTTACTGGGTCTTGAGGATGGATCACTGGCCAGAGCTTGCACAGTATGCAATTGAGCTACTGGCCTGTCCTGCATCCAGCGTTCTTTCGGAACGCACATTCAGTGCTGCTGGAGGATTTGTCACGGATCACAGGGTGCGCCTGTCCACCGACTCGATTGATCGACTGACTTTCATCAAGATGAACCAGTCTTGGATCACCACCAGCTACCACACACCTGATGCTGATATAACAGACTAATTGATTTTAACATGTCACATCCCTTCAAGACGGATGCTGATGCTGAGTGCCTGTGCTGTTATGTTGACTGGCTATCCTCCTCCTCCGAGTCCTCAATGATACGATTGATGATGATAGCTTGGAAGATCATTTTTGTTTATGGGTGCCGCCACCAGTGGCTAAGGCCCAATTTTTCAGCCCCTGTTTTACAGGGGCGTGTAATTACAATTTTTTTAGCAATAATTTGCCATAGGGCTCATTGCTGTGCTCCAAGTACAGTATCTGTGAGGGGTTGGAGTGTTGTGGCACCAGTGCCTAAGGCCCAATTTTTCAGCCCCTGTTTAACAGGGGCGTGTCATTACAATTTTTGAAGCAATACTTTGCAACAGGGCTCATTGCTGTGCTCCAAGTACAGTATCTGTGAGGGGTTGTAGTGTTGTGCCACCAGTGCCTAAGGCCCAATTTTTCAGCCCCTGTTTCACAGGGGCGTGTCATTACAATTTTTGAAGCAATACTTTGCAACAGGGCTCATTGCTGTGCTCCAAGTACAGTATCTGTGAGGGGTTGTAGTGTTGTGCCACCAGTGCCTAAGGCCCAATTTTTCAGCCCCTGTTCAACAGGGGCATGCAATTACAATTCTTGATGTAATAATTCACAGCAGGGCCCATTGCTGCACCCACCAAGAGTAACTCTGAGGGCTTACAGTGTTGTGGCAACGCCACCACCACCACCACCACGAAAGGCCCAATTTTTCAGCCCCTGTTCAAAAGGGGCATGTAATTACAATTCTTGATCTAATAATTCACAGCAGGGCCCATTCCTGCACCCACCAAGAGTAACTCTGAGGGCTTACAGTGTTGTGGCAACACCACCACCACCACCACCACCACTAAAGGCCCAATTTTTCAGCCCCTGTTCAACAGGGGCATGCAATTACAATTCTTGATCTAATAATTCACAGCAGGGCCCATTGCTGCACCCACCAAGAGTAACTGTCAGTGCTTACAGTGTTGTGGCACCAGCACCACCATCAAAGCCCCAATTTTTACTACCACTGTTCAACAATTATATGTAATTAAAATTCCTGATATAATAGTTGACAGCAGGGCGTTCCAGCACCAACCAAGAGTAACTGTGAGTGCTTACAGTGTTGTGCCAACACCAACAACTAAGGGGCCTATTTCTGCAGAGTATATACGGCAGGTCCCTACTTTCAAACATCCAACTTACAAACCACTCCTACTTGCAAACGCAAGAAGACAACAGGAAGTGAGAGGAAATCTACCCCTAGGAAGGAAAATTCTCTCCTGTAAGAATAAATATGGGAGAAAGGTGTCTCCTCTGTACTGATGCTTTATCAGCAATCCTTGTTTCAAGAAAAACACCACATTTCAAAAACAGTTGACATTGGGACGGAAAGTGAGGTGAAATGTTCTGAACAGGGGCACAGACAGCAAAACAAATGTTACAGGGGTGATAACCCTTACCTATGTTTTCCAAAAAGTTTAAAAATAGATTTTTGGGCTGGAGCTACACTTCAACAATGTACCTGTTCAAAATTACAAACAGATTCTACATAAGAACAAACCTACAGTCCCTGTCTTGTATGCACCGCCTGTATACGGCTGTTCAGAGTATATAGGGCCTTTTTTATTTTATGTGCGGGGTTCCCCTTAATATCCATACAAGACCCAAAGGGGCTGGTACTGGGCTGGGGTAAGGGGGGGGGGGGTCATGGGGTAGCTATGCCATTTTTCTTAAAGATTTTCATCCATATTACCGGGACCAGACATTACATTAAAGCCGCAAGCAGTTTTAAATGGCTTTTTTTTCCTTTAGAAGTGTCATTTTGTGCAGGGACAGTTCTAAACACGGGAAACACGTGGCACTTCACAGGCATACTTTAGACACCCCCCAGGTACGATATTTAAAGGAATATTTGACTTTTTTTTTTCACTTTATGCATCATTAAAATGACTGCTCCCGAAAAACGACCGTTTTTAAAACTTCTTTTTGCATTGATACATGTCCCCTGGTGCAGAACCCGGGTTCCCAAACCCTTTTTAGGACAATAACATGCATAATAGTTGTTATAATTAGCACTTTAGAATTCGAACGTTCGCATCCATTGTATTTAATAGGGTTCTAATGTTCGTACGAACTTTCGGTCCGTTCGCGGGTTCTGGTGCGAACCGAACCCGGGGGTGTTCGGCTCATCACTATTCTTGAGGTGCTAAAATGGCAGGGCAGTACAAATGACCCCATTTTGGAAAGTAGACACCCCAAGGAAATTGCTGAGAGGCATGTTGAGCCCATTGAATATTTTTTTTTTGTCCCCAGTGATTGAATAATGACAAAAAAAAAAAAAAAATACAAAAAGTTGTCACTAAATTATATATTGCTCACACATGCCATGGTTATATGTGGAATTGCACCCCAAAATACATTTTGCTGCTTCTCCTGAGTACAGGGATACCACATGTGTGGGACTTTTTAGGAGCCTAGCCGCGTACGGGACCCCGAAAACCAAGCACCGCCTTCAGGATTTCTAAGGGCACAAATTTTTGATTTCACTCCTCACTACCTATCACAGTTTTGAAGGCCATAAAATGCCAAAATAGCACAAAACCCCCCCAAATGACCCCATTTTGGAAAGTAGACACCCCAAGCTATTTGCTGAGAGGCATGGTGAGTATTTTACAGCTCTCATTTGTTTTTGAAAATGAAGAAAGAAAAAAACATATATTTTTTTTCAATTTTCAAAACTTTGTGCCAAAAAGCGAGATCTGCAAAATACTCACCATACCTCTCAGCAAATAGCTTGGGGTGTCTACTTTCCAAAATGGGGTCATTTGGGGGGGTTTTGTGCCATCTGGGCATTCCATGGCCTCCGAAACTGTGATAGGCAGTGAGGAGTGAAATCAAAAATTTACACCCTTATGCCGCGTACACACGATCGTTTTTAATGTCATTTTCAAAAACAACGTTTTTCTCGACATGATTTTTCTTGTTTCCTCTTAAGCCTGTCTTGCATGCACACGTTCATAAAAAAAAACGCTCGAGCAAAGCGCAGTGACGTACAACACGTACGACGGCACTATAAAGGGGAAGTTCCTTTCGAATGGCGCCACCCTTTTGGGACGCTTTTGCTAATTTCGTGTTACCGCGTGTTAGTAAAAGTTTGGTGAGAGACGATTCGCGCTTTTCAGTCTTCGTGCTTTTAAGAACGTTTTGTGGAGTTCAGTTTGTGCTTGTGGGTTCGTATCTGTCTTTCAGTGCTTGTAGTCAGTTTGTATCTGTTTATTCAGTGCGTTCTTGTCCGCTCGTTACTGTTTTTTAGCTCGTTCTTCATAGGCCTTGCTGTTCTTCCGTGCGTTCTTTTAGTTCGTTCTGACCAGCCGACCGTTATCTAGCCATGTTGCAGCTACGTACTCGTCGTAGAGTTCGTGCTGTAGTTGGAGCAGGGGTTATTTCTGTATCCCGACTCCAGTCCATGAACAGGGTGAGTAAGAGTTCATGGACCAAGAATTGGTTGCTCCAGCGGCACCAATTCTGTCACATGCCTTTGTTGCGGGAGATCAGGGAGAATAATCCTGAGGACTACAGGAATTTTCTCAGGATGTCTTACCCCGTATTTCAGCATCTGTTGGCTTTGGTGTCCCCCTATATTACCAGGCAGGACACCGTTATGCGGGAAGCCATCACTGCTGAGCAGAGGCTCATCGCCGCCACTTTCCGATACCTGGCGACTGGGAGAAGCCTGCAGGACCTCAAGTTCTCAACAGGCATCTCCCCCCAGGCTCTGGGGATCATTATACCAGAGACTTGTTCTGCCATCCTTCAAGTTTTGCAGGAGGACTATATTAAGGTAAGTGTTCTCCTTTAACATCACATTTTATGTATTTATTGCTTAATAATGTTTAATATTTCTTTCATCAGTCCCTAATTACCATGATTGTAATATATGAATGTCCCCTTTCTCCCCATGCATGTTGTATATTTTTTTATGCTCCTTTTTTGGCCTACATGCATATTTCCCCTAACTAACCTCTCGGTCCCCATTTAATGAGGCCATTTCCTCAAAGAACCCTCACCTCTGAGAGGAGGGTGTTTAATTATTGGCTGGCCAGAGCCAGAAGGGTGGTGGAAAATGCCTTTGGCATCATGGCCAGCTGATTCCGCTTGTTCCTGACCTCCATCCATCTTGCACCATACAAATGGAACCATGTGGTAATGACCTGTTGTGTCCTACACAATTTCTTACGGGTACATTCCCCTAATTATATAATAGAGTATCAAAAAGTAGAATTGAAAGTCCAATTGATAAAACAGCGCTTAAAATTGGATAAATGTCCAATACATATAAAACATTTGCAATGATGACGTAGCAACAGTAAGTCCTAGGTCAGTGAGTGCTTCTAAGGCCTGGATAAATAGTGCATCCTACACCAGATCCCAATCTTCACCACACGTGAGGCACTATCCCCCGCCGGGGGGCAAACTCACCACAAAGTTGGATAAAGTGGGCCTTAAATAATGGTCATATAATCCCTCACATGGACATCCGTCATCAGCAGGTAGAAGGCAGCATGGGTTAAAATCCATTTTGAGTTTCACATAAAAGCAAAGAGACACTAAAATAGCGTAATACTGCTTTAATGAAATAAAATGACCCCCATGAAGCCAAAAACCCCGCTACAAATGCACATACATTTCCATCAAAGTTAATGCACATATCAATAATGAATGTATTTACCGCTATCCCACAATCCTCAGAAGTGCCTGTGTTGCTTAATGCAGCGCTGAGAAAACACTTCCTTCTTACGGCAGGTTAGCAGTGGAGCACATCCAAATGGTTCCTGATTACAGAGACGCCGTTGTAGCCGTAAGGGCGTGGCTACAACGGCGTCTCTGTAACCAGGAACCTGGCCACGTCACCTGGCCATGTTACTTGGCCACGTTACCTGCCACAAGTTGTGGATTGTCCACTTGCCACGTCACCTGGCCACGTTAACTGCCACGTCACCTGGCCACCTCACCTGCCACAAGTTGTGGATTGTCCACTTGCCACGTCACCTGCCACGTCACCTGGCCACGTCACCTGGCCACGTTACCTGGCCACGTTACCTGCCACAAGTTGTGGATTGTCCACTTGCCACGTCACCTGGCCACATCACGTGCCACGTCACCTGCCACAAGTTGTGGATTGTCCACTTGCCACGTCACCTGGCCACGTCACCTGGCCATGTTACCTGCCACGTCACCTGGCCACGTCACTTGCCACAAGTTGTGATTTTTTCACTTGCCACATCACCTGCCACAAGTTGCGGATTGTCCACTTGTCACGTCACCTGGCCACGTCACCTGGCCATGTTACCTGCCACGTCACCTGGCCACGTTACCTGCCACGTCACCTGGCCACGTCACTTGCCACAAGTTGTGAATTGTCCACTTGCCACGTCACCTGCCACGTCACATGCCACATCACCTGGCCATGTCACCTGCCAAAAGTTGTGGATTGTCCACTGGCCACGTCACCAGGCCACGTCACATGTCACGTCACCTGGCCATGTCACCTGCCACAAGTTGTGGATTGTCCACTGGCCATGTCACCTGGCCACGTCACCTGCCACAAGTTGTGGATTGTCCACTGGTCAAGTCACCTGCCACAAGTTGTGGATTGTCCACTGGCCACGTCACCTGGTCACGTCACCTGGCTACGTCACCTGCCACAAGTTGTGGATTGTCCACTTGCCACGTCACCTGCCACAAGTTGTGGATTGTCCACTGGCCACGTCACCTGACACAAGTTGTTGATTGTCCACTTGCCACGTTACCTTCCCACAAGCTGTGGATTGTCCACTTGCCACGTTACCTGCCACAAGTTGTGGATTGTCCACAATGCAATGTAAGCAATTACAGTTTTCTTTTATATTTTTTAATAGTTTTTCATCATTTGCCATCATTTTTGAGATTTCTAATGTTAAAAAATAGGTCACCTTTAAAAACGCTTATAAACGCAAACGCAGCAAAACGCCGGTACCGCGTTTAGCGTCTGAAACTTGGAAAACTTTTGCGTCTGAACCCATTTTTTTGCTTCTGGAAAAACGAGGTTAGACGCAACTGAGGAAAGGAAAAACGTACCGCTCAAAAGCTTGAGAATACACCAAATGGCTGCTTCCGCCCAGTCACTCACACAGGTGCTGGCTCTGCACTGATGCATGGGAGAAAAAGAAACCCTGGACTGCCGCACTCTGTATAGACAGTTATTTATTCCAAAATTTCAAGTAAAAAATCCAAATTCAAAATAAATCCATAAATCCAAAACAACAAATGCAGATAGTATGCATGCAGGGAAGGGTGGCTAACGCGTTTCACGTCACGAATTGACGCTTACTCATAGCTCAAACGCCAAAAAACGAGAGTGTGTGCATGGACACATAGGTTAACATTGAATGGGTTCAGGGGCAGTTGAAAAAAGCGTCCAACTGCCTCTGAACGCGCGTTTAACAGCAAATAACAGCGTCTCGTGTGCATGGGGCCTTACTGTTGCTACGTCATCATTGCAATTGTTTTATATGTATTGGACATTTATCCAATTTTAAGCGCTGTTTTATCAATTGGACTTTCAGTTCTACTTTTTGATACTCTATTATATTATTGCACTATATGAGGTTTCTCGTTTAGTTTTAAACAGCTGCTGTCTGGCTTTTATCATCATCTCTGAGTGCTATTAGCTATTATTATTATATTATATATTATTCATGTATTATATTTTAATCTTTTATCCTGTTTAAATAAATTTTTATTCCTATCATACCTTTATTCGTTTTGACTACTAAGGGGATACTCGGAATCTGTATTTATTCTGGTGGTGCCGGGAAGTGCAATATTAGGCCTTTACTTGCACCTTCTTTTCTTACATTCCACAAATTATCTTTCTCTTGGTGGGCCTGAGGCCTCAATACAGGATGGTAATAATTTAGTGGCCCTGGAAGCTGGCCGTCCAGGCTTGGCCCCCCAAACCGGCCATAATGTTCGGCAGCAATATTTGGAATATTTTGTGGGTAGGGGGGCCATTGATATGCCTGTTGAATCATAATTTGATTGTGTTAAAAGAAACACAACCAAAAAGACAATCCAAAAAAAATTCTGCAGAAAGATTACATTTTTTATCTTTCTCCTTGGTTCTCTTAGTGCACTTGTAGTGCCATGTGTATGCTGCATTATTAAATACCCATCATTGTCAGTGTAAACACAAAACATAATTTTGCTTACTTTGGGCAACATTTAGATAATAAGCCACACATTTTTGTTTTTAAAATCTTTTTAATCTTTGCACATAATTTTTTTTTTTTAAACAAAAGTATGTTTAAAATTTGGAGTGTTATAAAATATTTTTTTGTGTAAAACGCATGAACAGGCATGCTTAAAAAACTTACAAACAATGTTTTATCTAAATTTCTACATGTAGTATTAATTAAACATTAAACCAAAAAATAACCTTCGAAAACAAAGCAAGTTCAAAGTTCTTTTGTGGCAAAAAATTAAACCCGCCCAAGCACAGCCATGATATTTTGTAGCCTTTGCTCCACCCGCTTGGTATTTTGCCTGATCTGTATCAAGTCTCCCTTTAGTTTTTTCAAGGTCACGACAGCAGACCATTAGGTATTGTATCAGGATCTGTGCACTGTGACTTGTAAAATTATCTTAGTCTTCAGGCAGAACAGCACCTACAAATTAAAAAAAAAACATGTAGTATAAATATGTAGGCCTACATCTATTAACCAGAATATGTGGTGTTTGACACTGACCTGTTGTGGTGCCATTTTCCACTTCCTCCACTTCACGTTCCTCTATATCATGTGGTTCTGGGTGTCTTGTTGGAGGTGTGGGATTTCTAGGCTCATGACTCAAACCTTTTTGAAGCCCTATTGAGATTGCAATAAAAGGTAGATAGTTTAGTTCCTAAATAATAATTATCTTACAAAATAAGCCCTGAAAGAGGAATATGAAACATTCTTTGGAAGTGTGGTACAATTGTCTTTTTAGCCAAAGTTACAAGCTGAACACATGATTGTATCCCTTACCAAAACAGAAACATATAATTATTTTTAACAAGTTTCACACATGGAAACACACCCAAGTATATACACTGTTTCACCTGTGTGTGACACCCTAAAAAGGTTGTTCTGTTGGGCCACACTTGTGCTACTGAGTCCAGATGTTTAAACAGCTGCTGAGCATTCTCTCCTTAACATTACAATGCATACACTTAATTTTTTTAAATATAGTTCTCCAAAAATCTATTCAAACATCATGTCCCAAAAATCATCTCCCCAAAATAGACATGGTAACTTTTTTATCCACGCTGTATCAGCCAAAAACATTGTATTATGAAGTGTACGTACGAAAGAGGTTTACTGCGACCGATTACTGTGCCCACGAACATGAAAGTTTCTATCTTTAACTGTACTACATGAAAGAAAAACACATGCAGCAACATGCAAGGAAAAATAATTTGAAGTTCAAAGACATGAAAATTTGTTACTTTTTCCTATAACTTTCTTGATTCTTTTGTATTGGTCGGGCTCCCGCAACTTGAGATCAGACCACCATTTTCTGAGCTGTTCCTTAGTTTGGCACACCCCGAATTTTTGGTGAAGAGTTTTAACCACTTTCCCCATCATTTTTGACTTGACAAGATTAGGCCTTTTATACGGCCCATGCTTGGCATCATAATCCTCCCTCCTCAAAATGGCGACCATCTCCACCATTTCCTTGAATGTCATGTTGGATGCCTTATATCTCCGGGATCGGGTCTTTGGTTGCTCAGGAATTTCATCCTCTGTTGATGTAATATCAGCCACCTGAGTCTCCGCCATGTTGGGTAGCACTACGACGAGCGAGAAGGGGCGGGGAAAGTACTATATCGAACGTCAGGGGCGGGGAAAACGTGCGGAGTTTCACGCATGCGCAGTGTATATAAAGCTAATACGCATGTGTCGTAACTATGTTCATTGTGCGGAAGAAGGTGTAAGCAACGAACGTGATAACGAAGGTACATCAAATTTTTCTGATTTTGGTTTCATCAGTGGATGAGATTGTGGCCTATATATGGTCCTAAAGATTATTTTAAGAGTCTTGACTGACACTAGTATTTTTGTGTTGTTTTTGACTTTCAGCAAACATGCAGGCTTTCAAGAGTCCAGAGTTTATGGGGGAGTTCCTGGACAGATGGAAGGAACTTCCTGTTCTCTGGTAAACTAAAACAGCCAAAAACAAAAATAAAGCAGCCAGGACGGCAGCACTGGAGAGCCTGCTAGAATTTTGTAAAGACCCAGATCCCCACAGCAACCATCCAAGAGGTGAACACCAAACTAGCTACCATTAGGGGCACATATAGGACTCAGCGGAATATGGTCCTGAAGTCCCAGAGGTCAGGAGCTGCAGCAGATAAAGTTTATAAACCCAGTCTGTGGTACTACAACAAATTATCATTTCTGGATGACCATCTGGAAGTCAGGGAATCTCTGTCAACCCTTCCCCCCAGACGTCTCTCCAGCCTTCCCTGCAGCCAACCCTCCAGCCTTCCTTGCAGCCAACCCTCCCGCCTTCCTTGCAACCCAGCTCTGGCTTATTCGGAGGAACAACCAGAGATCCTTGAGGAGCTGGATTTGGACATATGGAGCCAGGTATAGTATTGATATCAAGATTAATATGTAGTAAAAGTAATGATGTAAAATAGATGTTACTATTGCTAACTATTTAATGCTTGAAAAAAAGTGTTTTAAATATCAATAGACAGTAGTGGTCAAAATTGATGGGGACAAGAATAAAAAATGCAGGGGTCAGAATCATTGTATTTTTAATTTCTTTTTGCATTCAATTTTCAATTGTCATGAGGTGAAAAATGTGTGTGATTGATGAAGCAAAAAATATAAGTATGTCCCTTTTTTTATACACAGCCAGAGCTGAGCCAGGAAGAGGGTGACGTTGGGGACCAGGAGGAGGCAGGGCCCAGTGGCACACAGGAGGAGGCAGGGCCCAGTGGCACACAGGAGGAGGCAGGGCCCAGTGGCACACAGGAGGAGGCAGGGCCCAGTGGCACACAGGAGGAGGCCAAGCCCAGCACAAGAGCCCAGATGCCTCCCCTGAAAATCCAACAAAGAATGCCCAGGAGGGTTAGGCAGGTGGAGGAGGAAACCCGTGCCTTTATTCGAGAAGCTACTGCGGCCCTCAGAGAGTCCCCCTCCGTTGAAGAGGGCTATGCCGCAGTACTGGCACACTAACTAGGCCAAATGGACATTAGGCAATGGCTCTACAGTGAAAACTTAATGTTGAAGGTAATCAACAGGGGGTTGCTGGGCGAACTAACCCAGTTCACTGACCTAACAGAGTTTGTCCCTCCTCCTCCTCCACATCCTCCTCCTACTCCTCCTCCTGCCACAAGCTCTCCTCCTGAGACCCAGCATCCGAGGAAGCGCTTAACAAAGGCTGCAGAGAAGGCTGCAGAGAAGGCTGCAGAGAAGGCTACAAGGAAGAGAAAAAAAATAATGACTGTTCTAGTACCACAGACTGGGGACATATATCTGACTTACCTGCTGCTGTTCCTGACCTCTGGGAGTCCAAGACAAGATTATGCTCCTAATTTTTTATTTTTGTAATTGCATAGTTTGGTGTTCTATTCTTGGATGTTTGCTGTGGGGTCCAAAGGATGCACAAATTCAAGCAGGATCTCTAGTGCTGCCTTCCCCTTTAATTTCTAATGTGCCAAAATAAAGTATTTTTTGATTTACAGCAAATACTTGACTATGTGTTTTTAATTCAAAAAGAGAGTTTGCTAGTGAGTAGGCAGAGACATTTCAAAAATTTTTTTTATAATTAACAAGGGACACAAACCTCCTTGAGGGGAAATAATACAAATTTATAATGTTGGTGTGGTAACTTGACACACAAAAGATAAAAAAACAAAAAAAGATTCCTAAATATAAAAGAAAAAAAAAACATTACTAAATATAAAAACAAAAAAAAACAAAAAAACTTTTATTTAAGATATTTTAAATTATTTTATAATTTATTACGGAGATCTGGCTTACCAACAAAAATGTAAATTCATGAGATCACTAACAATTACTAATAAACAAGTTTGGCATAACTCTGAATATCATTAGCAAAAAAAGTTCATTATTTTAGCATTATATAAAGAAGAAATTAATGTGCTGCATTAACCACTTAAGCCCCGGACCATTATGCAGGTTAAGGACCAGAGGTGTTTTCAGAATTTGGCACTGCGCTGCTTTAACTGGAAATTGTGCAGACATGCAATGTTGTACCCAAACGAAATTTGCGTCCTTTTCTTCCCACAAATAGAGCTTTCTTTTAATTGTATTTGATTGCCTCTGCAATTTTATTTTTTTGCGATATAAACGGAAAAAGACTGAAAAGTTAGAAAAAAAATGATATTTTCTACTTTTTGTTATAAGAAAAATCAAATAAACTCAATTTTAGTCATACATTTAGGCCAAAATCTTTAGTAAAAAAAATGTCAATAAGCGTATATTTATTGGTTTGCGCAAAAGTTATAGCGTCTACAAACTAGGGTACATTTTCTGAAATTTACACAGCTTTTAATTTATGACTGCCTATCTCATTTCTTGAGGTGCTAAAATGGCAGGGCAGTACAAAACCTCCCCAAATGACCCCATTTTTGAAAGAAGACACCCCAAGGAAATTGCTGAGAGGCATGTTGAGCCCATTGAATATTTTTTTTTTGTCTCAAGTGATTGAATAATGACTAAAAAAATAAATTAAAAAATTACAAAAAGTTGTCACTAAATGATATATTGCTCACACATGCCATGGTTATATGTGGAATTGCACCCCAAAATACATTTTGCTGCTTCTCCTGAGTACGGGGATACTACATGTGTGGGACTTTTTAGGAGCCTAGCCGCGTACGGGACCCCGAAAACCAAGTACCACCTTAAGGATTTCTAAGTGCACAAATTTTGGATTTCACTCCTCACTACCTATCACAGTTTCGAAGGCCATAAAATGCCAAAATAGCACAAACCCCCCCAAATGACCCCATTTTGGAAAGTAGACACCCCAAGCTATTTGCTGAGAGGCATGGTGAGTATTTTACAGCTCTCATTTGTTTTTGAAAATGAAAAATTTTTTTTTTTTTCAATTTTCAAAACTTTGTGACAAAAAGTGAGATCTGCAAAATACTCACCATACCTCTCAGCAAATAGCTTGGGGTGTCTACTTTCCAAAATGGGGTCATTTGGGGGGGGGGGGGTTTGTGCCATCTGGGCATTCCATGGCCTCCGAAACTGTGATAAGCAGTGAGGAGTGAAATCAAAACTTTATACCCTTAGAAAGCCTGAAGGCGGTGCTTGAATTTTGGGGTCCCGTACGCGGCTAGGCTCCCAAAAAGTCTCACACATGTGGTATCCCCGTGCTCAGGAGAAGCAACAGAATGTATTTTGGGGTGTAATTCCACATATGCCCATGGCATGTTTGAGCAATATATCATTTTGTGACAACTTTGTGCAAATATAAATAAATAAATAGTCTTTTTTCCGCAACTTGTGTCAACATATAAAATATTCCATGGACTTAACATGCCTCTCAGTATATAGCTTGGGGTGTCTACTTTCCAAAATAGGGTCATTTGGGGGGTTTTGAACAGCCCTGGCATTTTATACACAACATTAGGAAGCTTACATCCACTCTTCTAACCACTTGAAGACAAAGCCCTTTCTGACACTTTTTGTTTACATGAAATCATATTTTTTTTTTGCAAGAAAATTATGTTGAACCCCCAAACATTATATATTTTTTTAAAGCAAAGGCCCTACAGATTAAAATGGTGGGTGTTGCATTTTTTTTTTCCTCACAGTATTTGCGCAGCGATTTTTCAAACGCATTTTTTTGGGAAAAAAGACACTTTTTTTAATTTTAATGCACTAAAACACACTATATTGCCCAAATGTTTGATGAAATAAAAAAGATGATCTTAGGCCGAGTACATAGATACCAAACACGACATGCTTTAAAATTTCGCACAAACGCGCAGTGGCGACAAACTACATACATTTTTAAAAGCCTTTAAAAGCCTTTACAGGTTACCACGTTAGATTTACAGAGGAGGTCTACTGTTAAAATGACTGCCCTCGATCTGACTTTCGTGGTGATACCTCACATGCATGATGCAATTGCTGTTTACATATGATGCCAGACCGACGCTTGCGTTCGCCATTGCGCAAGAGCAGGGCGGGACAGGGGTGCTTTTTTTTTTTTTTTTATTTATTATTAATTTTGCTTTTTTATTTTATTTTTAAACTGTTCCTTCCATATAATTTTTTTTATCATTTTTATTGTTATCTCAGGGAATGTAAATATCCCCTATGATAGCAATAGGTAGTGACAGGTACTCTTTTTTTGAAAAAAACTGGGGTCTATTGGACCCTATATCTTTCCTCTGCCCTCAAAGCATCTGACCACACCAAGATCGGTGTGATAAAATGCTTTCCCAATTTCCCAATGGCGCTTTTTATATCCGGGGGGGGGGGACATTCCCTCCCACTGCTTGTAAAAGCAGTCCAGAGGCTAATTAGCCACTAAGATTGCTTTTACATGAAAGTTGGCCGCTGGCTGAAAAGAATGATACCAAGATGATACCTAAACCCGCAGGCATCAATCTGGTATAACCATTCAAATTCCAGCAACATACCAGTACGTTGCTGGTCCTTGTTGGACATGTATTGTAATCTTTTTTTTTTCATGCAGCCTGTTGGCTGAACGAAAAAAAGAGATTGATCGGTGGGTATGCCCACCATTTGAATACCTCCCTTCATCCACCCACTTCTAATGATGGGCATAAATGCACCATTTATATATGCCGAAGCATGGGGGCATCCTCCCGCAAAAGTTATGCCGCACACACATGGTCGGACTTTTCCACGGGCATGCCTCCGTCGGAATTTTGACCGTATGTATGCGGCATCAGGAGCAAAATCACTCCTCCGCCCCTGCTGCCCCCATGCTTTGGCATATATGCTCTTTTTTTTTACTGTGGTGGTGAAATCACCTCCTACAGCACTGGAGTCGCAGGGATCAGGCCTGTCTCTGCGAACGCTGCAGTTATGTGTGTTGTGTTTTGTAAGTGACAGTGATCGATCGATACTGCAATTGGGTGGCCTGGGCTGGACAGAGGGGCAAAACGCAGGTGCTAGCAGGTATCTGGGCTGATCCCGCTAACACTGCATTTTTGGGATCCCTAAACTGCTGGGGACGCTAGTATAGATCTGATCAGATCAGATATTGATCTGTTCAGATACTATACCACTAAGGGAGGTGTATGCTTCACGCGTGGGTGTTAGCGTTACTGGCACTAACCTGACGCTGCCTGGGGAGACGCAGACCCTCTCTGACGCTAAAACCTAATTGATATCACCCGCCGGGCGATCAGGGGGTTAATAAACCTTTATTGGGTTATATACGGCGGGTGCCCTGACACTATAAAAAGCAAACTAACTAACCAGCGTCACCCGTAACACTTATACGGTGATCACTGGTGAAAGGGTTAACTAGGGGCAATCAGGCGGTTAAACCTTTATTAGGTAATATATATGGGGGTACCTGACGCTATATAAAAACCTGACAGGGGAACCTAAATAACAAAATAACTAACTGGCTAACCAGTGTCACCAGTAACACTTATACGGTGATCACTGGTGAAAGGGTTAACTAGGGGCAATTTGGGGGTTAAAACCTTTATTAGATAATATATGGGGGTACCTGACGCTATAAAAACCTGCGGCGAACCTAAAAAAAATAACTGGCTACCTATCGGCATCACCGACACTAAGACAGCGATCAGAAAAACGATCGCTTAGTGACACTGGCAAAAGGGGGTGAAAGGGTTAGCTGGGGGGGGCGATCAAGGGGTTAAACCTTTATTAGGTAATATATGGGGGTACCTGACGCTATAAAACCTGCGGCGAACCTAAAAAAAATAACTGGCTACCTATGATTGCTTAGTGACAGCGGTGCTAGGGGGTTAAAGGGTTACCTGGGGGGTGATCAAGGGGTTAAACCTTTATTAGGGGGGGTTAGGGGGCTACACTGGACCTAAAACACTCTGCCCTGACACTTTTACAGTCACAAATGTCACTGATTGCAGTGATCAGTAAATAAATGGTCACTGCAATCAGTGACACTGTGACTGGGGGCTGGGGGGTGATCTGGGGGTGTCTGGGGGGGGCGATCGTGTGCCTATGTGTGTGGTGTCAGTGTGCTGTTTAGTGCACTAACCTCTGTGTCTTCTCTCATGCGGCGCTCGGTATATGTGAGCGCCGCATGAGAGATGACATCACTTCCTCCTGCCTGTGTAAACATTACACAGGCAGAGGAAGCTTTTCATTCGACAGGAGCGATCGCGAGGGGGTGGCCGGAAACGAATGGCCGTCCCCTCATCACGGATCGCTCCCGGAACGATGCCAACCGCTCACTGCATAGAACGGGGGTCCGATGGGACCCCCCAACTATACAAAGTCAGGCACGTACAGGTACGTGATTGTGCCTCTCCGTGCCATTCTGCCGACGTATATATACAGTGAGCGGTCGTTAAGTGGTTAAACAATGCATTAATTTACAACGTTACGAATGTGCTATCTCCATTACGAACGCTAGTTTTACCAGAACCAGCGCTCCCGTCTCATACTTAATTCTGAGCATGCACGTTTTTTTTCCCCTCGTAAAAGCATACACACTACCGTTTTTCACGTCGTTAAAAAAAACGACGTGAAAAACGACGTGAAAAAATAGAGCAGGTTCTCATTTTTTTAGGCCATTTTTCACGTCGTTAAAAATGCTCTGGAGCCTACACACGATCGTTTTTAATGCCCAATTTAAAAAATTGCATTTTTAACGACGTGAAAAACTATCGTGTGTACGAGGTATTAGAAAGCCTGAAGGCGGTGCTTGGTTTTTGGGGTCCTGTACGCGGCTAGGCTCCCAAAAAGTCTCACACATGTGGTATCCCCGTACTCAGGAGAAGCAACAGAATGTATTTTGGGGTATAATTCCACATATGCCCATGGCATGTTTGAGCAATATATCATTTAGTGACAACCTTGTGCAATAAAAAAAAATAATAACTTGTGTCAACATATAAAATATTCCATGGACTCGACATGCCTCTCAGCAAATAGCTTGGGGTGTCTACTTTCCAAAATGGGGTCATTTGGGGGGGTTTTGAACTGTCCTGGCATTTTATACCCACTTAACGACCGCCCACTGTAAAAATACGTCGGCAGAATGGCACCGACAGGCAGAATCACGTATATCTACGTGACTGCCTTTGTATAGTTGGGGGGTCCGATCGGACCCCCCTTCTTTACAGTGAGCGGCCGTTATCCATTTGGGAGTGATCAGGGATGAGGGGACGGCCGTTCGATTCCGGCCACCCCCTCTCGATCGCTCCCAGCGAATCGAATCCTTCCCCTGCCTGTGTAATGTTTACAGAGGCAGAGGAAATTATGTCATCTCTCCTGCGGCGCTCACATATACCGAGCGCCGCACAGGAGAAGATGCAGGTTAGTGCACAAAACACTACACTGACACCAGGACACATAGGCACATAAATCGCCCCCCCAGACACCCCAGATCACCCCCCAGCCCCCAGTCACAGTGTCACTGATTGCAGTGTCCATTTATTTACTGATCACTGCAATCAGTGACATGTGACTGTAAAAGTGTCACTAAAGTTAGTTTTAGGTCCAGTGTAGCCCCTAACCCCCCCCCCTAATAAAGGTTTAACCCCCTGATCGCCCCCCAGATAACCCTTTCACCCCCTAGCACCGCCTTCGCTAAGCGATCATTTTTCTGATCGCTGTCTTAGCGTCGGTGATGCCGATCGGTAGCCAGTTATTTTTTTTAGGTTCGCCGCAGGTTTTTATAGCGTCGGGTACCCCCATATATTACCTAATAAAGGTTTAACCCCCTTTATCGCCCCCCAGATAACCCTTTCACCCCCTATCACCACTGTCGCTAAGCGATCATTTTTCTGATCGCTGTCTTAGCGTCGGTGATGCCAATCGGTAGCCAGTTATTTTTTTTAGGTTCGCCGCAGGTTTTTATAGTGTCAGGTACCCCCATATATTACCTAATAAAGGTTTAACCCCCTTGATCGCCCCCCCAGGTAACCCTTTCACCCCCTATCACCACTGTCGCTAAGCGATCGTTTTTCTGATCGCTGTCTTAGCGTTGGTGATGCCGATCGGTAGACAATAATTTTTTTTAGGTTCGCCGCAGGTTTTTATAGCGTTGGGTACCCCATATATTACCTAATAAAGGTTTAACCCCCTTGATCGCCCCCCAGGTAACCCTTTCACCCCCTATCACCACTGTCGCTAAGTGATAGTTTTTCTGATTGCTGTCTTAGTGTCGGTGATGCCGATCGGTAGCCAGTAATTTTTTTTAGGTTCGCCGCAGGTTTTTATAGCGTCAGGTACCCCCATATATTATCTAATAAAGGTTTAACCCCCTTGATCGCCCCCCAGGTAACCCTTTCACCCCCTATCACCACTGTCGCTAAGCGATCGTTTTTCTGATCGCTGTCTTAGTGTTGGTGATGCCGATCGGTAGCCAGTAATTTTTTTTAGGTTCGCCGCAGGTTTTTATAGCGTCAGGTACCCCCATATATTATCTAATAAAGGTTTAACCCCCTTGATCGCCCCTCAGGTAACCCTTTCACCCCCTATCACCACTGTCGCTAAGCGATCGTTTTTCTGATCGCTGTCTTAGTGACGGTGATGCCGATAGGTAGCCAGTAATTTTTTTTTTAGGTTCGCCGTCAGGTTTTTATGTAGCGTCAGGTACCCCATATATTACCTAATAAAGGTTTTAACCCCCTAATTGCCCCTAGTTAACCCTTTCACCAGTAATCACCATATAAGTGTTACGGGTAACGCTGGTTAGTTAGTTTGCTTTTTATAGTGTCAGGGCACCCGCCGTATATAATCCAATAAAGGTTTAACCCCCTGATCGCCCGGCGGGTGATATCAATTAGGTTTTAGCATCAGAGAGGGTCTGCGTCACACCCCAGGCAGCATCAGGTTAGTGCCAGTAGCGCTAACACCCACGCGTGAAGCATACACCTCCCTTAGTGGTATAGTATCTGGACAGATCAATATCTGATCTGATCAGATCTATACTAGCGTCCCCAGCAGTTTAGGGTTCCCAAAAACGCAGTGTTAGCGGGATCAGCCCAGATACCTGCTAGCACCTGCGTTTTGCCCCTCCGTCCAGCCCAGGCCACCCAAGTGCAGTATCGATCGATCACTGTCACTTGCAAAACACAACACACATAACTGCAGCGTTCGCAGAGACAGGCCTGATCCCTGCGACTCCAGTGCTGTAGGAGGTGATTTCACCACCACAGTTAAAAAAAAAAAGAAGCATATATGCCGAAGCATTGGGGCAGCAGGGGCGGAGGAGCGATTTTGCTCCTAATGCCGTGTACATACGGTCGAAATTCCGACGGAGGCTTGCCCGTGGTAAAGTCTGACCATGTGTACGCGGCATAACTTTTGCGGGAAGATGCCCCCATGCTTCGGCATATATAAATGGTGCATGTATGCCCATCATTAGAAGTGGGTGGATGAAGGGCGGTATTTTAATGGTGGGCATACCCACCGATCAATCTTTTTTTTTCGTTCAGCCAACAGGCTGCATGAAAAAAAAAGATTACAATACATGTCCAACAAGGACCAGCAACGTACTGGTATGTTGCTGGACTTTGAATGTTTATACCAGAATGATGCCTGCCGGTTTAGGTATCATCTTGGTATCATTCTTTTCAGCCAGCGGCCGGCTTTCATGTAAAAGCAATCCTAGTGGCTAATTAGCCTCTGGACTGCTTTTACAAGCAGTGGGAGGGAATGTCCCCCCCCAGATATAAAAAGCGCCATTGGGAAATTGGGAAAGCATTTTATCACACCGATCTTGGTGTGGTCAGATGCTTGGAGGGCAGAGGAAAGATCTAGGGTCCAATAGACCCCAGTTTTTTCAAAAAAAGAGTACCTGTCACTACCTATTGCTATCATAGGGGATATTTACATTCCCTGAGATAACAATAAAACTGATAAAAAATAAATAAATATGGAAGCCACAGTTTAACCACTTAACGACCGCTCACTGTATATATACGTCGGCAGAATGGCACCGACAGGCACAATCACGTACAGTGTACGTGATCGCCTTTGTACAGTTGGGTGGTCCGATCGGACCCCCCTCCTATACAGTGAGCGGCCGTTTATCGTTGGGGAGCGATCAGAGATGAGGGGGTGACCATTCGATTTCGGCCACCCCCTCGCGATCGCTCCCGGCGAATGAAAATGCTTCCTCCGCCATGTGATGTAAACACAGGCAGGAGGAAGTGATGTCATCTACCTCGCGGCGGTCTTTTCGATTCCGGCGCCGAGGAGAGAAGAAGCAGGTTAGTGCACCAACAGTCCACTGACACTTAGGTACACATAGGCACACATTTCACCCCTCAGTCACCCCCAGATCACCCCCCAGGTCACCCCCCAGCCCCCAATCACAGTGTCACTGATTGCAGTGATCATTTATTTTACTGATCACTGCATTTAATGTTATCTGTGATAGTAAAAAGTTGCAGGGCAGTTAGGTTTAGGCCCCTTTAGGTCCAGGGTAGCCCCCTAACCCCCCCTAATAAAGGTTTAACCCCTTGATCGCCCCCAGGTAACCCTTTCACCCCCTAACGCCAGCGTCACTAAGCGATCGTATTTTCGATCGCTGTATTTAGTGCCGGTGGCGCCCTAGATAGCCAGTTATTTATTTTTAGTTTCGCCGCAGGTTTTTAGAGCGTCAGGTACCCCCATATATTATTTTAACCCCCTGATTGCCCCTAGAGTTAACCTTTTCACCAGTGATCACCGTATAAGCGTCACTGGTGACACTGGTTACCCAGTTAGTTATTTAGTTATTTAGGTAACCCGTCAGGTTTTTATATAGCGTCGGGTACCCCCATATTTAACCTAATAAAGGTTTTAACCCCCTGATTGCCCCTAGTTAACCCTTTCACCAGTGATCACCATATGAAGGTTACAGGTGACGCTGGTTGGTTAGTTTGCTTTTTATAGCATCAGGGCACCCGCCGTATATAACCCAATAAAGGTTTAACCCCCTGATCGCCCTGCGGGTGAGATCAATTAGGTTTTAGCGCCAGAGAGGGTCTAAGTCGCCCCAGGCAGCGTTAGGTTAGTGCCAGTAACGCTAACACCCACGCGCAAAGCATACACCTCCCTTAGTGGTATAGTATCTGATCAGATCTATACTAGCGTCCCCAGCGGTTTAGGGTTCCCAAAAACGCAGTGTTAGCGGGATCAGCCCAGATACCTGCTAGCACCTGCGTTTAGCCCCTCCGCCCAGCCCAGCCCACCCAAGTGCAGTATCGATCGATCACTGTCACTTACCAAACACAAAACACATAACTGCAGCGTTCGCAGAGACAGTCCTGATCCCTGCGACCGCTAACAGTTTTTTTTGTAGCGTTTGATACATTTGCTGACGACAGTCGGGTGCTTTTTTTCCTGTGAATCTTACTAGTGTACCCCTAAATTTAGAGCCCAAAATGGCAAGACGAAGGTACACTAGTAAAGAGGCCTACGAGATTCTGAGCATGACAGATAGTGAAGAGGAGGTCACATATCTGTCAGATTCAGGCTCAGAATATCTTCCCGTAGAAGACAGTGACGTCAGCGGCCCCACGTCAGATAGCTCTGACGACGAAGTTGAGGTCCCTGCTAAGGTCAGGCGTACCCGATCCCGATCTTCTGAGGTTGTTGAGGAGCAAGAACCCCAGGGCTCTCGTATCATGGAGCAGAGTAGTACTAGCGCCGCTATTCCTTCTGGTGAATTGGCAAGCACCAGCGGCCTAGTACAGCCTGGGCGTACATCCAGCACTGCAGTATCACTTGGTGACGTGGCGAGTCCCATAAGTGCAGTTCAAGCTGGCGAGGTGGCAAGCACAAGTAGTGTCCCGCTGCCACCAATAAGAAGACAAAGGCAGGCCCGTCGTACCCATAGTGCTCTTCCTGCAGAATTCGCCTATCCTGATTGGGTCCCCACCACTTCTGCAGAACCCGTACTTCCCCCATTCACTGCCCAACCCGGTATTCAGGTGGAAACAGCTGATTTTATTCCAATTGATTATTATTCGCTGTTTTTCACGGAAGATCTCTATAGATCTATTGTGGACCAGAGTAATTTATATGCTGGTCAATTCATCGCCGCTAATCCCCAGTTGCCTTCCATTGCCAAAAATTGGAAACCAATTACGGTTTCCGAATTTAAGACCTTTCTGGGCCTTTCCCTCAACATGGGCACACATAAATTCCCATCATTGCGTGCTTATTGGTCCATGCACCCAATTGACCACATGCCCGTGTTCTCTGCCTCCATGCCCAGGAAACGATACGAGCAGATTTTGCAGTTCATGCACTTCAACGACAATGAACTTTGTCGTCCACGTGGGGACCCTGAATACGACCGTCTCTATAAAATTCGGCCTCTCATAAACCACTTCAACGAACGTTTTGCAGCCTTGTTTATTCCTGATCAAGCTTTCTGCATTGATGAGTCCCTGATTAAATTTTCTGGCCGCTTGGCTTTCAAGCAGTACCTTCCCAGCAAGCGTGCCAGATACGGGGTCAAGCTCTATAAGTGCTGTGACAGGGCAACAGGCTATGTATGGAGCTTTATGGTTTATGAGGGAAAAGATAGTCAGGTTGAGCCGGTCAACTGCCCGGATTACATAGGGAGCGCTGGCAAGATAGTGTGGAAATTGGTGTCACCCTTATTCGGAAAGGGGTACCACTTGTATGTGGACAATTATTACACGAGCGTGCCACTGTTTAGTCACTTGTTTGATCATCAGATTGGAGCATGTGGCACCGTGCAACCTAATCGCCGGGGCTTTCCCCAGCGGCTTGTAGATGCCCGTCTTAGGCTGGGGGAGAGAGCCTGCGTAAAGTGTAATAACTTGCTCGCTATGAAGTGGAGGGACAATAAGAATGTTTTCCTTCTTACCTCCCTTCATGCAGACACGACAGTCCAAATTCGTACGGCGACTGGTGTTGTGGAGAAACCCCTCTGTGTCCACGAATATAACAAAAATATGGGAGGGGTGGACCTCAACGACCAGTTGTTGGCGCCGTATCTAATTGACCGTAAGGCGAGACGCTGGTACAAAAAAGTGTCTCTATCCTTATTTCAATTGGCTTTGCTGAACGCTCATGTGCTATACAGAGCTTCAGGCAGGACGTTATCTCTTCTAAAATTCCAGAATGAGATTGTCACAGAAGTCCTGTATCCAGGCGGTTCTGCACCTCACCATCCCCTACCAAATGCAGTAAGCCGGCTGCATGAGAGGCATTATACGCATGTCCTCCCGAGTACCCCTACCCAACGAGCCCCCCAAAAAAGATGTCGTGTCTGTAGCAAGCGCGGATTTAGGCGTGACACCCGTCATTATTGTCCACTCTGTCCTGACAAACCTGGTCTTTGCCTTGGTGAATGTTTTGAACGCTACCACTCAAAAGTGAAGTTTTAGCGTAGGGTACAGCATTTCACAGACTAGGACACACTTACACAGGGTCTCCCAAGATGCCATTACATTTTGAGAGACCCAAACCATTACAGTTGTTAAAGTTACAAAAAAAAACGTAAAAAACAAAAACACAAAAAAATATAAAATAAAAAAAAAAAAAAATAGTTGTCGTTTTATTGTTCTCTCTCTCTCTCTTTTTTCTCTCTATTGTTCCGCTCTTTTTTACTGTATTCCATTCTGCAATGTTTTATCATGCTAGCTTTTCAGGTATGTAATTTTTTGTTTTCAGGTGCGCCATTCAACTGCAGCGCGGAATTATTTATCTTGACAGCAACAGCGTTTGCTCCCACGATACATAAAGCCGTGACTCCAGTGCTGTAGGAGGTGATTTCACCACCACAGTTAAAAAAAAAAGAGGATATATGCCGAAGCATGGGGGCAGCAGGGGCGGAGGAGCGATTTTGCTCCTAATGACGCGTACATACGGTCGAAATTCCGACGGAGGCTTGCCCGTGGAAAAGTCCGACCGTGTGTACGCGGCATAACCTTTTATGCCGCGTACATACGGTCGAAATTTCGACGAAGGCTTGCCTGTGGAAAAGTCCGACCGTGTGTACGCGGCATAACTTTTTTGCGGGAGGATGCCCCCATGCTTCGGCATATATATATATATTTTAGGCACAGGTTGCGTTAAAAATTTTTTTTATTTTTTACTAGGTTTTGTTTTGGTATTTGCTTTGCAGGTATGGTATGGTAAGGTCTTACTGTTGTACTGTAATGTTACTTTGTTTTAATGTTAACCATCATTTGCTTAGCAGGTACGCCATTCAGTTGCATCGCGGATTTATTTATCTTGACAGCAACAGCGTTTGCTCCCACGATACATAAAGCTGTGACTCCAACGCTGTAGGAGGTGATTTCACCACCACAGTTAAAAAAAGAGCATATATGCCGAAGCATGGGGGCAGCAGGGGCGGAGGAGCAATTTTGCTCCTAATGCCGCGTATATACGGTCGAAATTCCGACGAAGGCTTGCCCGTGGAAAAGTCCAACCGTGTGTACGCGGCATAACTTTTTGCGGGAGGATGCCCCCATGCTTCGGCATATATGCCCATCATTAGAAGTGGGTGGATGAAGGGAGGTATTCTAATGGTGGGCATACCCACCGATCAATCTCTTTTTTCCTTCAGCCAACAGGCTGCATGAAAAAAAAGATTACAATACATGTCCAACAAGGACCAGCAAAGTACTGGTATGTTGCTGGACTTTGAATGTTTATACCAGAATGATGCCTGCAGGTTTAGGTATCTTCTTGGTATCATTCTTTTCAGCCAGTGGCCGGCTTTCATGTAAAAGCAATTCAAGCAGATAATTAGCCTCTAGACTGCTTTTACAAGCAGTGGGAGGGAATGCCCCCCCCGGATATAAACAGCGCCATTGGGAAAGCATTTTATCACACCGATCTTGGTGTGGTCAGATGCTTTGAGGGCATAGGAAAGATCTAGGGTCTAACCCCCCAATTTTTTTCAAAAAAAGAGTACCTGTCACTACTTATTGCTATCATAGGGGATATTTACATTCCCTGAGATAACAATAAAAATGATTAAAAAAATAAATATGGAAGGAACAGTTTAAAAATAAAATAGCAAAATAAATAATTAAAAAAATAAAAAATAAAAAAAGCACCGCTGTTGCGCAAAGGCGAACGCAAGCGTTGGTCTAGAGTCATATGTAAACAGCAATTGCATCATGCATGTGAGGTATCACCGCGAAGGTCAGATCGAGGGCAGTAATTTTAGCAGTAGACCTCCTCTGTAAATCTAACGTGGTAACCTGTAAAGGCTTTTAAAAATGAATGTAGTTTCTCGCTGCTGCGCGTTTGTGCGCAATGTTAAAGCATGTCGTGTTTGGTATCCATGTACTCGGCCTAAGATCATCTT
This sequence comes from Rana muscosa, assembly GCA_029206835.1. Taxonomy (NCBI): domain Eukaryota; kingdom Metazoa; phylum Chordata; class Amphibia; order Anura; family Ranidae; genus Rana; species Rana muscosa. The sequence continues at coordinate 540,254,411 of CM055117.1, read as the reverse complement.
TTTTATTTCATCAAACATTTGGGCAATATAGTGTTATTTAGTGCATTAAAAATAAAAAAAGTGTGTTTTTCCCCCAAAAAATGCGTTTGAAAAATCGCTGCGCAAATACTGTGAGGAAAAAAAATGCAACACCCACTATTTTAATCTGTAGGGCCTTTGCTTTAAAAAAATATATAATGTTTGGGGGTTCAACATAATTTTCTTGCAAAAAAAAAATGTTTTCATGTAAACAAAAATTGTCAGAAAGGGCTTTGTCTTCAAGTGGTTAGAAGAGTGGATGATGTGTGACATAAGCTTCCTAATGTTGTGCATAAAATGCCAGGACAGTTCAAAACCCCCCCAAATTACCCCATTTTGGAAAGTAGACACCTCAAGCTATTTGCTGAGAGGCATGTTGAGCCCATTGAATATTTTTTTTTTGTCCCAAGTGATTGAATAATGACAAAAATAAAAAAAAAATGTACAAAAAGTTGTCACTAAATTATATATTGCTCAAACATGCCATGGTTATATGTGGAATTGCACCCCAAAATACATTATGTTGCTTCTCCTGAGTATGGGGATACCACATGTGTGAGACATTTTGGGAGCCTAGCCGCGTACAGGACCCCGAAAACCAAGCACCGCCTTCAGGATTTCTATGGGTGTAAATTTTTGATTTCACTCCTCACTGCCTATCACAGTTTCGGAGGCCATGGAATGCCCAGATGGCACAAAATGACCCCATTTTGGAAAGTAGACACCCCAAGCTATTTGCTGAGAGGTATGTTGAGTATTTTGCAGATCTCGCTTTTTGTCACAAAGTTTTAAAAATTGAAAAAAGAAAAAAAAAAATATGTCTTTCTTCATTTTTAAAAACAAGTGAGAGCTGTAAAATACTCACCATGCCTCTCGGCAAATAGCTTGGGGTGTCTACTTTCCAAAATGGGGTCATTTGTGGGGGTTTTGGTCTATCTTGGCATTTTATGGCCTTCAAAACTGTGATAGGTAGTGAGGAGTGAAATCAAAAATTTGTGCCCTTAGAAATCCTGAAGGCGGTGTTAGGTTTTCGGGGGCCCGTACGCGGCTAGGCTCTCAAAAAGTCCCACACATGTGGTATCCCCGTACTCAGGAGAAGTAGCCAAATGTATTTTGGGGTGCAATTCCGCATATAACCATGGCATGTTTGAGCAATATATCATTTAGTGACAACTTTTTGTACATTTTTTTTTCTTTTGTCATTATTCAATCACTTGGGACAAAAAAAAATATTCAATGGGCTCAACATGCCTCTCAGCAATTTCCTTGGGGTGTCTACTTTCCAAAATGGGGTCATTTTGGGGGGTTTTGTGCTATCTTGGCATTTTATGGCCTTCAAAATTGTGATAGGTAGTGAGGAGTGAAATCAAAAATTTATGCCCTTAGAAACCTTGAAGGCAGTGCTTGGTTTTTGGGGTCCCGTACGCGGCTAGGCTCCCAAAAAGTCCCACACATGTGGTATCCCGTACTCAGAAGAAGCTGCAGAATGTATTTTGGGGTGTAATTTCACATATGCCCATGGCATGTGTGAGCAATATATCATTTAGTGACAACTTTGTGCAAAAAAAACAAAGTTTGTCATATTCCCGCAACTTGTGGCAAAATATAAAATATTCCATGGACTGAACATGCCTCTCAGTAAATAGCTTGGGGTGTCTACTTTCCAAAATGGGGTCATTTGGGGGGGTTTTGTGCTATTTTGGCATTTTATGGCCTTCGAAACTGTGATAGGTAGTGAGGAGTGAAATCAAAAATTTACGCCCTTAGAAATCCTGAAGGCGGTGCTTGGTTTTTGGGGCCCCGTACCCGGCTAGGCTCTCAAAAAGTCCCACACATGTGGTATCCCCGTACTCAGGAGAAGCAGCAGAATGTATTTTGGGGTGCAATTCCACATATAACCATGGCATGTGTGAGCAATATATCATTTAGTGACAACTTTTTGTAATTTTTTATTTTTTTGTCGTTATTCATACACTTGGGACAAAACAAAAATATTCAATGGGCTCAACATGCCTCTCAGCAATTTCCTTGGGGTGTCTATTTTCCAAAATGGGGTCATTTGGGGGGGTTTTGTACTGCCCTGCCATTTTAGCACCTCAAGATATGAGATAGGCAGTCATAAAATAAAAGCTGTGTAAATTCCAGAAAATGTACCCTAGTTTGTAGACGCTATAACTTTTGCGCAAACCAATAAATATACGCTTATTGACATTTTTTTTACTAAAGACATGTGGCTGAATACATTTTGGCCTAAATGTATGACTACAATTGAGTTTATTCGATTTTTCTTATAACAAAAAGTAGAAAATATCATTTTTTTTCAAAATTTTCAGTCTTTTTCCGTTTATATCGCAAAAAATAAAAATCGCAGAGGCAATCAAATACCATTAAAAGAAAGCTCTATTTGTGGGAAGAAAAGGACGCAAATTTCGTTTGGGTACAACATTGCATGTCCGCACAATTTACAGTTAAAGCAGCGCAGTGCAAAATTCTGAAATCACCTTTGGTCCTTTAGCTACCAAATGGTCCGGGGCTTAAGTGGTTAAAAATAAAATAAAAAAGCAAAATTAATAATATTAAAAAAAAAAAGCACCCCTGTCCTGCCCTGCTCTTGCCCAATGGTGAACGCAAGCGTCGGTCTGGCGTCATATGTAAACAGCAATTGCACCATGCATGTGAGGTATCACCGCGAAGGGCAGATCAAGGGCAGTAATTTTAGCAGTAGACCTCCTCTGTAAATCTAACGGCGTAACCTGTAAAGGCTTTTAAAAATGTATGTAGTTTGTCGCCAATGCGCGTTTGTGCGAAATTTTAAAGCTTGTCGTGTTTGGTATCTATGTACTCGGCCTAAGATCATCTTTTTTATTTCATCAAACATTTGGGCAATATAGTGTGTTTTAGTGCAGTGTTTCTCAACTCCAGTCCTTAAGGCGCCCCAACAGGTCATGTTTTCAGGATTTCCCTCAGATGAAACAGCTGTGGGAATTACTAAAGCAGTTAAACTGATCAAATAACCTGTGCAAAACAAAGGAGAGCCTGAAAACATGACCTGTTGGGGCGCCTTGAGGACTGGAGTTGAGAAACACTGTTTTAGTGCATTAAAATTAAAAAAAGTGTATTTTTTCCCAAAAATTGCGTTTGAAAAATCGCTGCGCAAATACTGTGTAGAAAAAAAAATGCAACACCCACCATTTTAATCTGTAGGGCCTTTGCTTTAAAAATATATATAATGTTTGGGGGTTCAACATAATTTTCTTGCAAAAAAAAATAATGTTTTCATGTAAACAAAAAGTGTCAAAAAGGGCTTTGTCTTCAAGTGGTTAGAAGAGTGGATGTAAGCTTCCTAATGTTGTGTATAAAATGCCATAACAGTTCAAAACCCCCCCAAATGACCCCATTTTGGAAAGTAGACACCCCAAGCTATATACTGAGAGGCATGTCGAGTCCATGGAATATTTTATATGTTGACACAAGTTGCGGAAAAAAGACAATTTATTTATTTATTTATTTATTTATTTTTGCACAAAGTTGTCACTAAATGATATATTGCTCAAACATGCCATGGGCATATGTGGAATTACACCCCAAAATACATTCTGTTGCTTCTCCTGAGTACGGGGATACCACATGTGTGAGACTTTTTGGGAGCCTAGCCGCGTACGGGACCCCAAAACCAAGCACCACCTTCAGGCTTTCAAAGGGTGTAAATTTTTGATTTCACTTCTCACTGCCTATCACAGTTTCGGAGGCCATGGAATGCCCAGATGGCACAAACCCCCCCAAATGACCCCATTTTGGAAAGTAGACACCCCAAGCTATTTACTGAGAGGTATGGTGAGTATTTTGCAGATCTCGCTTTGTCACAAAGTTTTGAAAATTAAAAAAAAAATAAAAAAAAAATAATATTTTCTTTCTTCATTTTCAAAAACAAATGAGAGCTGTAAAATAAGCATCATGCCTCTCAGCAGATAGCTTGGGGTGTCTACGCGGCTAGGCTCCCAAAAAGTCCCACACATGTGGTATCCCCGTACTAAGGAGAAGCAGCAAAATGTATTTTGGGGTGTAATTCCATATATAACCATGGCATGTGTGAGCAATATATCATTTAGTGACAACTTTTTGTAATTTTTTTTTTTTTTTTTGTCATTATTCAATCACTTGGGACAAAAAAAAAAATATTCAATGGGCTCAACAGGCCTCTCAGCAATTTCCTTGGGGTGTCTACTTTCTAAAATGGGGTCATTTGGGGGGGTTTTGTGCTATTTTGGCATTTTATGGCCTTCGAAACTGTGATAGGTAGTGAGGAGTGAAATCAAAAATTTGCGCCCTTAGAAATCCTGAAGGCGGTGCTTGGTTTTCGGGGGCCCGTACGCGGCTAGGCTCCCAAAATGTCCCACACATGTGGTATCCCCGTACTCAGGAGAAGCAGCAAAATGTATTTTGGGGTGCAATTCCACATATAACCATGGCATGTGTGAGCAATATATCATTTAGTGACAACTTTTTGTAATTTTTTTATTTATTTTTAGTCATTATTCAATCACTTGAGACAAAAAAAAAAAATATTCAATGGGCTCAACATGCCGCTCAGCAATTTCCTTGGGGTGTCTACTTTCCAAAATTGGGTCATCTGGGGGGGGGGGTTGTACTACCCTGTCATTTTAGCACCTCAAGAAATGAGATAGGCAGTCATAAATTAAAAGCTGTGTAAATTCCAGAAAATGTACCCTAGTTTGTAGACGCTATAACTTTTGCGCAAACCAATAAATATACGCTTATTGACATTTTTTTTACTAAAGACATATGGCTGAATACATTTTGGCCTAAATGTATGACTAAAATTGAGTTTATTCGATTTTTCTTATAACATAAAGTAGAAAATATAATTTTTTTTCAAAATTTTCGGTCTTTTTCTGTTTATATCGCAAAAAATAAAAATCGCAGAGGCAATCAAATACCATTAAAAGAAAGCTCTATTTGTGGGAAGAAAAGGACGCAAATTTCGTTTCGGTACAACATTGCATGTCTGCACAATTTACAGTTAAAGCAGCGCAGTGCAAAATTCTGAAAACAGCTCTGGTCCTTTAGCTACAAAATGGTTCGGGGCTTAAGTGGATACACAACATTAGGAAGCTTATGTCACACATCATCCACTCTTCTAACCACTTGAAGACAAAGCCCTTTCTGACACTTTTTGTTTACATGAAAACATATTTTTTTTTTTTGCAAGAAAATTATGTTGAACCCCCAAACATTATATATTTTTTTAAAGCACAGGCCCTACAGATAAAAATGGTGGGTGATGCATTTTTTTTTTCCCACACAGTATTTGCACAGCGATTTTCAAAACACATTTTTGGGGGGAAAAATACACTTTTTTTTATTTTAATGCACTAAAACACACTATATTGCCCAAATGTTTGATGAAATAAAAAAGATGATCTTAGGCCGAGTACATGGATACCAAACACGACATGCTTTAAAATTTCGCACAAACGCGCAATGGCGACAAACTACATACATTTTTAAAAGCCTTTACAGGTTACCACATTAGATTTACAGAGGAGGTCTACTGCTAAAATTACTGCCCTCGATCTGACCTTCGTGGTGATACCTCACATGCATGATGCAATTGCTGTTTACATATGACGCCAGACCGACGCTTGCGTTCGCCTTTGCGCAAGAGCAGGACGGGACAGGGGTGCTTTTTTTTTTTTATTATTTTGCTTTTTTATTTTATTTTTAAACTGTTCATTCCATATTTTTTTTTTATTTATCATTTCTATTGTTATCTCAGGGAATGTAAATATATCCTATGATAGCAATAGGTAGTGACAGGAACTCTTTTTTTGAAAAAACTGGGGTCTACTAGACCCTAGATCTTTCCTCAAAGCATCTGACCACACCAAGATCAGTGTGATAAAATGCTTTCCCAATGGCGCTTTTTCTATCCGGGGGGGGGGGGGCATTCCCTCCCACTGCTTGTAAAAGCAGTCCAGAGGCTAATTAGCTGCTAGGATTGCAAAATCGCTCCTCCGCCCCTGCTGCCCCCATGCTTCGGCATATATGCTCTTTTTTTTAACTGTGGTGGTGAAATCACCTCCTACAGCACTTATATGGTGATTACTGGTGAAAGGGTTAACTAGGGGCAATTAGGGGGTTAAAACCTTTATTAGGTAATATATGGCTGTACCTGACGCTATGTAAAAACCTGACGGGGAACCTAAATAACAAAATAACTAACTGGCTAACCAGTGTCACCAGTGACACTTATATGGTGATCACTGGTGAAAGAGTTAACTCTAGGTGCAATCAGGGGGTTAAAACCTTTATTAGATAATATATGGGGGTACCTGACGCTATAAAAACCTGGCGGCGAACCTAAAAAAATAACTGACTACCTAGCGGTACCAGCATAACTAATACAGCGATCAGAAAAACGATCGCTTAGTGACACTGGCAAAAGGGGCTGAAAGGGTTACCTGGGGGGGGGCGATCAAGGGGTTAAACCCTTATTAGGTAATATATGGGGGTACCTGACGCGATAAAATCCTGGCGGCGAACCTAAAAAAATAACTGACTACCTAGCGGCACCAGCATAACTAATACAGCAATCAGAAAAACGATTGCTTAGTGACACTGGCAAAAGGGGGTGAAAGGGTTACCTGGGGGGTGATCAAGGGGTTAAACCTTTATTAGGTAATATATGGGGGTACCTGACGCTATAAAAACCTTGCGGCAAACCTAAAAAAATAACTGACTACCTAGCGGCACCACCGACACTAATACAGCGATCAGAAAAACGATCGCTTAGTGACAGTGGTGCTAGGGGGTGAAAGGGTTACCTGGGGGGCGATCAAGGGGTTAAACCTCTATTAGGGGGGGTTTAGGGGGCTACCCTGGACCTAAAAGGACCTAACACTAACTGCCCTGACACTTTTACAGTGACAAATGTCACTGTTTGCAGTGATCAGTAAATAAATGATCACTGCAATCGGTGACACTGTGACTGGGGGCTGGGGGGTGATCTGGGGGTGACTGGGGGGCGATCGTGTGCCTATGTGTCATGGTGTCAGTGTACTGTTTGTGCACTTACTTGATGTCTTCTCTCCACGGCGCTCCGGGGACGAACTGAGCGCCGCAGGAGAGATGACATCACTTCCTCTGTCTGTGTTTACATTACACAGGCAGAGGAAGCATTTGATTCGCCAGAGCGATCGCGAGGGGGTGGCCAGAAACCGATGGCCGCCCCCTCATCACGAATCGCTCCGATCGGACCCCCCACCCATACGGAGGCAGGCACGTACAGGTACGTGATTGTGCCTTTCCGTGCCATTTTGCCGACATATATAAAGTGAGCGGTCATTAAGTGGTTAAAGAACGTGTCTCCCAGTTGATGGAGGGATTATGGATAGAGAACCATGGAATGCCCAGGATAATAGGGAACTTGGGTGACGTGATCAGCTCAAAGCTGATCGTCTCCTGACGGTCATTCTCAATTAGGAGTTTAAGCGGGATTGTCTCGTGGGTAACAGGTCCTGAAGACAAAAAGGTGAGCCATCGACAGTTTCCATATCAATAGGGGCGAGTTTATTTCTTATTTGAATGTTATTACATCAGAGGGGGGCGGGGTCACCCATCACGTCACTGGGAAAGCCCGGGTTTCCCCTTTCGTCAGAGGGGGGCGGGGTCACGTGACGGGTTGCCCCGTCCTCGGCTACATAAGACCTGTCAGGCTTCTGCGGCGTCATTCCCGGGGTGTCTCTGACGGAGACAGGATCGTGTGCTGTTCCTCGCTGGACATCATCCTCGCTGGACATCATCCATCGCTTGATACCATCATCTTTTTTTTTTTTTTTTTAATAAAGGACTTAAATTTTTTACACTTTCTTTGTGAAATATTACCCCTTACCAATTCACATGGTGGGGGGGGGCGGGATCTTGGGGTCCCCTTTGTTAAAGGGGTCTTCCAGATTCCGATAAGCCCCCCGCCCACAGACCCCCACGACCACCGGGCAAGGGTTGTGGGGATGAGGCCCTTGGCCCCATGTTGAGGGAATGTGGCCTGGTACGGTTCAGGAGGGGGGGCGCTCTCTCATCCCCCCTCTTTTCCTGCGGCCTGCCAGGTTGCGTGCTCGGATAAGGGTCTGGTATGGATTTTTGCGGGGGAACCCCACGCCATTTTTTTTTTAAATTTGGTGCAGAGTTCCCCTTAAAATTCATACCAGACCTGAAGGGTCTGGTATGGATTTTTGGGGGGAACCCCAAGCCATTATTTTTTTATTTTGGCGCAGGATTCCCCTTAATATCCATACCAGACCTGTAGGGCCTGGTAATTGAATTTGGGGGGACCCCCACGCATTTATTTTTAAAATTTTGGTTCCCTGCGCAATATGTCATTTTTGAAGGAAAAAATAAGTCATTTAAAACTATACTCGCGGCTATTAATGAATTGTCTGTCCCGGCAATACAGATAAAAGTAATTGAAAAAAATGGCAGGGGTTCCCCTTAATATTCATACCAGACCCAATGGGCCTGGTAATGGACTGGTTAGGAACCCCAGTAATTTTTTGCCAGGACCGACAATTCATTAATAGCCGCAAGTATCATTTTAAATGACTTTTTTTCCCTTTAGAAATTACATTTTGTGCAGGGACACTTCTAAACACGGGAAACACGCGCCACTTTACAGGCATACTATACACACCCCCCAGGTACGAAATTTAAAGGAATATTTCACTTTTATTATTTCACTTTAAGCATTATTAAAATCACTTTTCCCGAAAAAACTGACGTTTTTAAAACTTTTTTTTTCATTGATACATGTCCCCTGGGGCAGGACCCGGGTCCACAAACACTTTTCATGACAATAACTTGCATATTAACCTTTAAAATTAGCACTTTTGATTTTTTATGTTTGTGTTCCATAGACTTTAACAGTGTTCGAACAAATTTTTTGCATGTTCTGGTGCGAACCGAACCGGGGGGGTGTTCGGCTCATCCGTAATACTGAGTAGTAGAAAAACGCATGCCACCATTACTGCCTAGGATTCCCAGTCTCTCTTTTCTCCATTCAGTAAGTCTCTGATCAATTTGAATACATCATTTAATAAAAGCCTTGAGGTCGTCAGGACTTTATACTCTGGCAAGCTCATCTTTTACTTGTTCCTGAGAGTCCTTGACGGAACTGACTCTTTTGTGCTGCTGGATTCCAATTGGTACAGTATCTGAGATCCAATGTCGGAATTCAGTTGTGTACTCTGCAACAGAGCGTCTACCCTGCCGTAAATTGTGCAATTTTGCCTCAGCAGTAGCGCAGCGGTTAGGATCATCGAAAACTTGGTTCATCGCAGTCACAAAAGAATCTAAATCATCCAGGGTGACATCATCTTTCTCCACATAAGGGGAGGCCCAGGCTAAGGCTTCCTCAGTCAGGAGGTTGATAATAAACAGCACCTTTTTCCTGTCAGAAGTAAATGCAACAGGTTGCATCTGAAAGTATATATGACATTGATTAAGGAACCCTCTATAATGGCGGCGGTCTCCGTTAAACTTGAGTGGTAGGGGCATTCGTTCATTAGTATCTACGGCAGCAGTATCTCGGGCACGAAAGTCTTGCAATTGTTTATGCAGATCAAGGACTACCTCTTGTAGTCCTTTCACTTCAATTTGTAACTCAGAAATCTTTTCCTGGTAGTTAACACCAAACGTCTGCAACTCAGCAACTTGCACCCTGAGAGAAGCCACAGCAGCTGCTACAACGGCCTCCATGTTTTGGACCAGAATATTTTGTCACGGTCTGGAGTCAGGCTCAGAGGCCAGTAGCTATAGCAGCAGAGCAGGTATTCACACAGGTCACCCTCGCGGATAACACGGGTTCACCTGAGGTGCGGGTCTAAGCACTAACCGGTATTCACCAGAGCTTCTGATGGTGAAGATGGGCTTTGCTGCGTGTTAGTCCCAGGTCGTGGTCCTCAGGATAGCCCCACCAGGAGGTGAGCAAGCCGGGGTCCGGTAGCAGATATAGCAGGTGGGGATCAAGCAGAAGCGTAGTCGAGAAACAAGCCAAATGTCAGTAACAAAAAGTTGCAGGTTGGGATTGAGCAGAAGCGTAGTCGAGGAACAAGCCAAATGTCGGTAACTAATGGTAGTGAAGATACAGTAAGCAGCAGGAGAGACAGGAGCAAAATTTTGGCTAATGAAGGCACAATATTCTGGCAACCGGGAAGTGCAGAGACTTAAATCAGGAAGTTCATGGGAGGAGCAAAGGGTTCAAGGTTCAAGGCAAACAAGATTCAAGACAAGATCATTCAAGGAATTGTCTGAGGAACTATCCAAGGAACTGTCCAAGGAGCTGTCCAGCATTCCAGGTGGCTCAACAAGCAGAGTCACTGCCAGACACACCAGAGGTCACAGGTTCAAGCCCAGGTCCTAACAGTACCCCTCTGTGTGATTTGAGTTTAGGACGGAGGTTCACCTTCCAGCAGGACAATGACCCCAAACACACTGCTAAAGCACTTGAGTGGTTTAACCACCTCGCGCCCGCCGTACAAGAATATACGGCCGCAAGGTGGTTGTCAAATGCCGGGAGGCCGTTAATATACGGCCTCCGCTATTTGGACACTGGGGGGGCGCGCGAGCGCCCGGCGCATCACTGAGATGCCGATGCGCATGCCTGGCGGCCGCGATGTCTGCCAGGCACCCGCGATCGGCGGTTACAGAGACAAGGACATGGATCTGTGTGTGTAAACACACAGATCCATGTCCTGTCAGGGAGAGGGGACCGATGCTGTGTCCCTTGTACATAGGGACACAGATCGGTCACCTCCCCCAGTCAGTCCCCCCCCCACAGTAACAATCACACATAGGGAACACATTTAACCCCTTCCTCGCCCCCTAGTGTTAACCCCTTCCCTGCCAGTCACATTTATACAGTAATCAGTGCATATTTATAGCACTGTTCGCTGTATAAATGTGAATGGTCCCAAATTAGTGTCAAAAGTGTCCGATGTGTCCGCCATAATGTCGCAGTCACGAAAAAAATCACTGATCGCCGCCATTACTAATAAAAAATATATATATATAAAAATGCCATAAAACTACCCCCTATTTTGTAAACGCTATAACTTTTGCGCAAACCAATCAATAAACGCTGATTGCAATTTTTTTTTACCAAAAATATGTAGAAGAATACGTATCGGCCTAAACTGAGGAAAAAAATATATAAAAAAAAATAAAAAAAATGGGATATTTATTATAGCAAAAATAAAAAAATATTGCTTTTTTTTCAAAATTGTCGCTCTATTTTTGTTTATAGCGCAAAAAATAAAATCCGCCGAGGTGATCAAATACCACCAAAAGAAAGCTCTATTTGTGCGAAAAAAAGGACGTCAATTTTGTTTGGGAGCCACGTCGCACGACCGCGCAATTGTCATTCAAAGCGTGACAGTGCTGAAAGCTGAAATTTCGCCTGGGCAGGAAGGGGGTATATGTGCCCAGTAAGGAAGGGGTTAAGGGGAAACATGTAAATGTGTTGGAAAGGCCTAGTCAAAGCCCAGACCTCAATCCAATAGAAAATTTGTGGTCATACTTAAAGATTGCTATTTTACAAGCGCAAACCATCCAACTTAAAGGAGCTGGAGCAGTTTTGCAAGGGGGAATGGGCAAAAATTACAATGGAAAGCTCATAGAGACTTATCCAAAGCGACTTGGAGTTGTGATAGCCGCAAAAGGGGGCTCTACAAAGTATTGACTTTAGGGGGGTGAATAGTTATGCACATTGACTTTTTCTGTTATTTTGTCCTATTTGTTGTTCGCTTCACAATAAAAAAAAAACATCTTCAAAATTGTAGGCATGTTTTGTAAATTAAATTATGCAAATCCTCAAACAATCCATGTTAATTCCAGGTTGTGAGGCAACAAAACATGAAAAATTCCAAGGGGGGGGGGGGGTGAATACTTTTGAAAGGCATTGTACTTAAATAGTTTGTAAACAAAAAAATAAATGTAACAAGTACGAGTCTCTGCCACTGTGACAATATAGAAAAATGTGACACAGGATTCGCATTTAGGGTAATGCGACATTCCAGACGAGTGTTTCTGGGCAGAGAAAGCTGTGTATTTAGCTTTCTCCAGATTCTGTAGTTCTGGATTTGAGCTTGCAATCATGTGTCTGGGTTTTGCTGGACACCTGCAACCTGGCTGAGTACACAGGTGTACAGTATTGTTATATACTCACGTCTGAGAATAGCTCAAAGTTCTGTTTGGAGCAGTGGCGGCTGGTGATAAAAAAATTGGGGGGGGCGCAAACCCCTCCAGGTCCTTACCTGCCCACCCTCTGCTGTCACGGCTCCCAATACCCGAACACACTATACACAGAGCACACACAATACATACAGAGCACACCGTGCATACACAAAACATACACAGAACACACCGTGCATAAACAGAACACACCATACATAGAACACACCGTACACACACACAGAACACACCGTACACACACACAGAACATACAGAGAACATACAATACATACAATACATACAGAGAACACACATTACATACAATACATACAGAGAACACACATTACATACAATACATACAGAGAACACACATTACATACAATACATACAGAGAACACACATTACATACAATACACATTACATACAACATACAATACATACAGAGAACACACATTACATACAATACATACAGAGAACACACATTACATACAATACATACAGAGAACACACAATACATACAGAGAACACACATTACATACAATACATACAGAGAACACACAATACATACAGAGAACACACATTACATACAGAGAACACACATTACATACAATACATACAGAGAACTAGGGCTGCAACGGATCGGCGGTGATCCGTGATCCGAACGGGTCACCCTGTTCGGATCGGATCACCACTCGATCCGCGGAGCGACCCCGCGGCCTCAGCCTTAGGAAAGGCCGCGGCTTCGGCCTAGCTCCGGAGCCGCGGCCATCTTGGTACACCCAGCGTCGGCTGCCTTGTGCGTGCTGACGTCATCACCCCTCGCTGCTCGTGGATCTGAACTGGCCGGCGGGAGAGACGCCTTACATTACATATTATGCCTAACCCTTACATATTACAGGGGGAGATTGTGGATATTACTGGGGGGAGATTGTGGATATTACTGGGGGGAGATTGTGGATATTACTGGGGGAGATTGTGGATATTACAGGGGGAGATTGTGGATATTACAGGGGGAGATTGTGGATATTACAGGGGGAGATTGTGGATATTACAGTGGGGGGGATGACGTGGATATTAGTATTTTTTTTTTTTTGCCGATCCGAAAATGATCCGATCCGTGGCTCTGATCCGAGGATCGATCCGATCCGTGAGTTTTTTGATCCGTTGCACCCCTACAGAGAACACACAATACATACAATACATACAGAGAACACACAATACATACAATACATACAGAGAACACACAATACATACAATACATACAGAGAACATACATTACATACAGAGAACACACATTACATACAATACATACAGAAAACACAGCACACTATATACAGAGGTGGAGGGGATCCAGCAGCACATTAGTTATATTGGCACCTGAGTCAGTAAGGATGAACTCTAATGTAATGTGATGGAGTTGGCATGTTCTCACCTTCCCCCACAGACCATGTTCTCTCTCCTCCCATACAGTAATGTTTTGTAACTTCTTCCCTGCCTGAATGTCCGTTTTTGACATATTTTAAAACAACCTGTTGCTGTGAAACACACACATCTTCTTATCACAGAGTCCCACACAATAGCTGCAATGCCATGAGTTACTGCATGTGCATAAGAGACAGCCGAAGCAGTCTGCCTAAAGGGGAGAGGGGGGAGGGGAAGAGCAGCGTGAGATACAGACTCTAATACTCTGTGACTGTCCTTACTGGAGATATTGTTCCTGTAAATGGGAAATAACGTCACTTACTGTAAGCCTTGGTATGTGGAGGAAAGATAAATTCAGATCACAGTACATTCCATCAGATCCTCATAGAGCCGACATCCCACTAGAACAGAAAGTGAAAGTGACACGGCTGCCCGGGAAAGCACCTCATAAGTCCTACGGCGGCTGCTAATGGTCAGATAGATAGACGGACAGAAGACTGACCCAATGAGAGTGCTGGGGCTATTAGCTGTACGCCCCAAAGCAACACAAAACCCCGCAAATGTAGCATCTCGCCTGCAATCACATGATTGCATTGGGATGACGCTCCCATAGAGCACTGGGGCCGGCGCCCAAGCCCATTGAATTTGAAGAACTTTTAAAAATATATATATTTTTTTTTAAAGGGCCCTTTTTTATTTATTTATTTTTGACAATAGCTTTGGGGGGGCGGCGCCCGTGCGCCCCCTATGGACGGGCCGCCACTGGTTTGGAGACTGCTCCCAGTGGGGCAGACAGAAGGTCTCAATAATTGGTCCAAGGGCCCAGCTAGAAGCCAAGAGACACCTAGTCCCAGTATCAGGAGTCAGGTTGGCTCCTATAAGGAGATCAGGAAAACCCCAATTCATAGGCCAGAGGTGGATCATGCAGCAGGTCGCTGTGACTAAAGGCTAGAGAGCCAAGTATCCAGGAGAGCTAGACAACACATTCCGAGAGACTGGTAACAGGTACAGCGTGGTACTGCAAATAAAGCTAAGTGAGCTTTTGAGCCAGGTAGCTTGGCAATTTCCAGTGTTTGTATTCTCTTGAAGCTAGAGAAGATCCCCATGGAAACTTTTTATATATATGTAGCAATATGGACTACAATTGTAAAGTACAGTACCCTCTGGCACTTCCATGCATCGCATGTCCCTCTAGTGAGCAGTATAACAGGTGACATCATATTTGTTTGCCAAACAAAGGGGATTGTGGGATGAGTTGTTCTCCCGGCTGATGATTGCTTTGTATGATTATGTGCCTGGACTACATATCCCAGAGATATTTGCTACCATCAGGAAGATTGCTGGGAGTAGCTATAAAAAAAGCAAAAGCCTGTGCAGAGCTCTCTTCTTCCCAGGCCTGACGCAAGACGACCTCTCTGTGCATGGAGAGAGGGGTTGCGGCCTACCACGCGTACCACCTTCCAACCCATACCAGAGGGGCCTAGCTCTGCCATTTGTAATCGGACGTCCATCCAGCACCACTCCAGTCGCCTGCCAGTCGGTGTACCAAGCTCCACACAGCAAGATCGAGATGGCAGATCCGCTGCATAAGTGTTGCTATACGAGTTACTGTCCAGAAGACATCATATCGGTCTGGTTGTTGGCCAATCGCCCAACCTTTACAAATCCTTTATCAAGGTTCCACTGGGAAACTTTGCACAGACATCTTTACTTAGGAATCCTTTACTGAACTCGCTTTGAACACTGTGCCTAGACACCTTTAGTTTTTCTTTACAAGGAACCTATTGCTTGTTACCACACCTTATTGGATTACTGTTAATGAGCTCCTACATGCCGCTTAAGAACATCAGATCTGCAACGGGGACATTACTGTCATTACTGTTACAAGGACCCTTATACCCTTTAAAGTGATTGTAAAGATTTGTGGTTTTTTTTAAATAACAAACATGTCATACTTACCTCCACTGTGCGGTAGAGGAGGCCCTGATCCTCCTCTTCTGGGGTCTCCCAGCGGCTCTATCAGCTCCTCTCGGCATCATATAACCCCCTAGGAGAAGCGATCTCCCGGGGGGGGTTACCTTGCGGGCGCACTCCTGAGTCCAGCATTTGGCATCCATAGACGCCGAATGTAGGACTCGGCCCCGCCCCCCAACCACCGCATCATTGGATTTGATTGACAGCAGCGGGAGCCAATGGCTGTGCTACTATCAATCTATCCAATCAAGAGCTGAGAACCCCGGGCAGAGAGATAGCACGTCTTCCCCGAGAGATCGAAGGGGGTCAGTTAAGTAAAACAGGGGGGCTGGTCACTGTCAGAAGTTTTTTCACCTTAATGCATAGGATGCATTAAGGTGAAAAAACAAAAGGGTTTACAACCCCTTTAAGTCTGACCTCTCATTAGGGTAACAGTTATAGGCGGGCCAAGGACCCCTTCTTAAGAAGTCTGTCATTGTATTCATATAGCTGTGTCAATCCTTACAGGTGCTAGCAGTACTTTATTGACCCAATGTATATAATATATTGTTCTACTTGATAATATCTTGCTTTGTGTTATTTGGAGGAATTCCTTTGCTGAGTTGGCGCTGTCGCCTAAAACTCAGCAAATCTATTACCTGCTCTTTGTGTCAATATCCTTTTCAATATGTTCTAGTAAACATTATCAGAACGTGAATACACAGAGTTGTCTGACTTATTATTTTAAGGTGGTGCAAGGATGCCAGAACCCAGAGTGTCAGGTAGGTGGGTTGGAATGTTCACAAGGTCATGGCAGTGCAGATGAGCAGGTAATTCCAAGCAGTCCCTTAGGGGGTCATGCTACACACACACACACACACACACATTATATATATATATATATATACACACATAGTTGTGCTCATAAGTTTACATACCCTGGCAGAATTTATGATTTCTTGGCTATTTTTCAGAGAATATGAATGATAACACAAACTTTTCTTTCACTCATGGTTAGTGTTTGGCTGAAGCCATTTATTATCAACTGTGTTTACTCTTTTTAAATCATAATGACAACATAAACTACCAAAATGACCTTGATCAGGTGTTTTGACTAATCATTCTCATGATTGTCAATTAAATTTGTACCACCCTTCTTCCTTTTCTTTCAAGGGGACTGTTTTGTTATAAAAGTTTGCTTTTATGTTGTTAACTTATGCTATGAGGAAGGCTTCGGCCGAAACGTGTTAGCATTGTGCTGGATCGTTCATTGCTGTTGTGCTAATGAAATCCTGTTAAGAAGAAGCTATTGGGTTGCCGGTTCATCTTTTTTATTGTGATGCTAGGTCCTTTCTTTTTTAACCTCTTTATTTATTCTAGACCGCTATTAACCTAGAAAAAACTACGGAAAGCAGATAACTTTCATAACTATACCTTTATGGTCATGTTTTGAGGGCACAGGATTTTCCAGTAGGCATTTGAATTGACAGTTTTGATGAGCAGCCTGTGATGCTCTGTACATTGCTGTCCATCAAATAATCCTGCATTCAAGGCCACTTACATGATGATTTTCTGGGCACATTTTCTATAGCACCTCTAGATTCAAACATAAGAGGTTTCTTATCTCAGTGGACTGGAAGCATACTCAGTGAGACTTAATCAAGCATGAAATGAATAGATTACTAGGTGTTTTAAGAGCTTGTTCCCAGCACGAGGTGGGACAGAATTGCACAGCATCTGCAGCCAGCATGAGTAGCAAAGATAAATGTTATTTAAATTGTTGTATAGCTCGCACCATCAGACCTGCCATCGGGATTCATGTACTTAGTGGTTTTACTACTGAATGGTTTTTGTATAACTCAGCAGTTAGGAAGCTCAACATGAGATAGAAAACAATAGTCAATGCAATATTAGTAAAATCCACCCATGCACATTTGTCATGGCAGTTTTCCGTATCTGTCAACTGAAAATGCAGAATACTAACATTTGATTGTAGATTGGTTTGAAATGTGAAACAAACTGAAACTACTCCTAAAAATGTTTATACTGCTGTATTCCAGAGATGAACAAAATCTGACAATAGCTTCTTGTAGTTGCTGTTTTCTCTTTTAATAGTCATGTTCTGGAAGCCTGCAAAACCATGGAAGCAGTAACTATGATTAAAACTGACTAACTGCCTCTAGAATGGTTTCATTGGATTAATGTTGGGACCTCTAAATGTTGAGCGAGGAGAAGGACTGAAGAGTTAATAGCAGATGTACCGTCGTTTTCAGATCAGTTCCAATGAAATTGAGCGGAAACATTCAAAGGACGTAAGGCAAACAGGCCCGAAGCTCTCCAATTCAAATTCAAGGCTTGAAGACACCCAAGGGGAAGCTCTTCTATCTGATTAACGTCTCTGTGCGCTTGGCAGACCTCGACAATGCAAAAATGAGTCAGAGGAATGTGATCTCACAGGATCTTAAGAAAGATCAGTGGCAGAACTAGAGGAAGGAACAGCAGTTCACCGAAGACACAAGGCAGAAAACTAGTCAATTTAAAAAGACTACATTCATTGACAGGAACATAGACTGGCAGGCAACACCCACTCCAGAAATCTTTATGCATTTTATATGCAGAAGACCTAGTAAATACATATAGCTTGTTATACTTCCTGGATCTGCACCATGGTGAAAAAGGTCAGATACATGATGAATGCATATTTAGTTTGCAATAGCTTAGGTATCTGCATCGTTTAAATTAGAATGACAGAAAATAGAGAAATACTCCATATTAGGAAGCAGATGTTCCAGTCCAGAAGTATGAAACTGTTGTTTTTTTTTTTAAGAATTTTAAATACATGTCCTATATACATATTCTCAGAATCTAATATTATCTGGAACCTTCTAAATAGATTAATTAAAACCCCAAATTAAATTCTGTTTTTAAATATAAGTAAGCTGCAAGATTTTTTTTTTTATATTCTGATCATCTCCAAATAAAAAAAAAATGCTGTATTGTCTTATTGGTCATTAAAACAAAAATGATTAGCTACTGGTTATTTTGTCTACATATACTGTATTTTCTAAATATCCACTTGCCAACCAAGCATTTTCTAGTTTAAATCAGTATTTTTTCCTAGAAAATTACTTAGAACCTCCATACTTTATATATTTTTTTAGCAGAGACCCTAGAGAATAAAATGGCGATTGTTGCAATATTTTATAAAAAATAAACTTTAAGAAATTCTAATGCAAAAAAACACAATATAAAACCTGAATTGTTGGTAACATATAAAAGATAACATAACATAAACACATACCTAACATATCACACTTTAAAATTGCACACGCTTGTAGAATGGCGACAAACTACAGTACTTAAAAATCTCATGCCATGGTCCTCCAAACTGTAAAGCACTCAGTCCCAGTGCTTGTGCACAAAATGCTGTACATTTGTCAGCTTGACTGTTTCTTCAGCAGCTCCCAGCTGTTACATTCTCACAAGCTCGGGCCTTTGTCTATCCTTACCTGGACAGTATGGTGTGACGTGCACCTCACAGCTCCCTTCACACACTAACCCCCTCGGGAGGGTGGGGCCACTGATCTCTAACTCTGTCTCTAACATAAACCCAGCACACACCTGTGCCATTAGTATATTTGTTTCCTGGAAAACCTGGCCCAGACTGCCAGGCTCGACCTGAGACACCCCCCCCCCTGTTTTGCAACAGTGGGAGAAACACACCAACTCTTGACAGTGGCACCTCTGTGCCTTCTATCACCCACAGGGGTACAAACCTGTCTGACCTCTCTAAAGGGGCACTCTACCCACATCTTTTTCTGGGTGTGCTCACAAGCACTTTTTCCTAACCCCGGGGGTCCCACTGATCTGTTTACCATCCCTCCATACTCTCCTCAAAACTGCGCTTATGACCTGTGTTTGGGGTGTCATTAAGTTAACATTGACACCATCTGCAGATCCCAGCTGCAGTGCGTTTTGAATGCAGTTTGGGAAACGCGCAAGGGTTTCCTGCACCATGTTCTGGTGCAAACTGGACATTAACATTCACATTTGATTTCTAGTTGCGCTATTTGCTACCTTTTCTTGACTAATTCTCTTTGCTTTGTAAAAAAAAACACCCTGTAAGCTTCTTTAACCACTTAAGGACCGCCCCATAGCACATTTACTTTGGAGCACAATTTGTTTGCTGTATGGACACCTTTTCATTGTCACTTGATGACCTACAAGTGAATTGCAAGATTAATTTATACTTTGGAACTTTCACTTTAATATTTTTTTTTCAAATATTTTATTTATTCAAGAGTTAAGTTCCATAGTATCCGAATGGTGCAGCTAAAGGATATACAAAACATTATGGTAAAACTTCATAAAGCAAACAAAATCAACATACAAATCTAGTATGTATTTTGTACAATGTATTCTTGGCTATTGTATGTTCAAATCTATATCACTACGTTGTCCCGAGTGTGAAGACGGGCCAATATTAAACCTGAACATAGCAAGCCTCTGGAACTGTCTCAGACAAGTTTCCTTATTTTCAGAGTAAGAAAGATATAATGTAGAGTCGTAAGAATAAAAGCAAAAGATAGAAGAAAGGGAGACCAAAGTAAGATAAGAGATTAAAGCGGAGGTTCAGGCAAAATAACATCCATATACAAGCACACTCCTTAAAGAACGAACATGTACATTAGCCACTTTTTTTTTTTTTTATGTAGTACATACCGTACTAATGTCATTTCCAATTTCGTCTTCCGGGTACTCACTCCCGCGGGAGTAGGCGTTTCTATTCACCCGCAATGCAATCTGGGAGTTCGCCCAGATGTGACATGTCCTGCAGAAAAAGTTCCCCGGCGGATAAGGTTCCCCCCCCCGTACTGCGCATGCGCGGCACGAACCTCAACGGAGTTTCCGAAAGTAGCCGAACAGGAAGAGCTGCAAGTCGGCTCTACACAGCGCCTGCGCAGTCAGCTCTACATGACTCCTAGTCATTGCGCAGGCGCCGTGTAGAGCTAACTCGCAGCTCTACATGTTCGGCTACTTTCGGAAACTCCGTTGAGGTTCGTGCCGCGCATGCGCAGTACAGGGGGGGGGGAACCTTATCCGCCGGGGAACTTTTTCTGCATTACACCGTCCACCACCAGGAAGTCAGTGCTTGTGGGCTTCAAAATGCCCACAAGCAAAATGGAAAATTCAGACGGCTGATTTTAAAAGTGCATCTTTTGCCAGAAAAAAGACAGGGGAGGTTTAAAGTCACCAAACACGTGAGTACTAATTGGTGATCTACAAATACTTTGCATGCAAGCGGAAAAAAAAAAAAAAATGCCGCGGAACCTCCGCTTTAAGAGAAAAGGAAGAAATGGTGGGAGAGGGGATGGGAAGAAAGAAAAAAAAGGGGGGGAAGGGGGAAACAAAAGGGATGTGGAGTCTCAGAGTGTGAGAGTGCTATGAAAGATATTTAGTCAATTCCGTCAGAATTCATGTATCTTACAATGGTGGGCTGAGATAAACTCAGTCAGCGGTATCAGGTTCAAAAAGTGCCTGCCCCTCTTCAGAGAACACAAATATATTCCATTAAGTCCAAGTTTTGGTGTATCTTTCATGTTGGTGTCGTGCCAAGAGGATAAGACCTTCCATTTTGTTTATTTCCTTTACTTTTGGAAGCCAAAGACCAATGGTCGGTGGCTGTGAATTTTTTTCAGTTGAGAGGAATACACGTTTTGGCAGCGTCAAGGATATGGCGGACTGTATAAAACAGGAAAGGGAGATATAAACAGATATCCAAGGAATTGAGAATGTCAATCAGCAGTGTTCAAACTCGAATCAAGAAGTGGAAAATGAGGGGTTCTGTTGAAACCAAACCACGGTCAGGTAGACCAACTAAAATTTCAGCCACAACTGGCAAGAAAATTGTTCGGGATGCAAAGAAAAACCCACAAATAACTTCAGGTGAAATACAGAACTCTCTAAAAACATGTGGTGTGGCTAGTTCAAGATGCACAATAAGGAGGCACTTGAAGAAAGATGGGCTGCATGGTCGAGTCGCCAGGAGAAATGCCACAAAGTATCCCACTTAAAATACACCAAACAGCACAGAGACAAGCCTCAAACCTTCTGGCACAAAGTGATTTGGAGTGATGAGACCAAAATTTAGCTTTTTGGCCACAACTATAAACTCTACATTTGGAGAGGAGTCAACAAGGTCTATGATGAAAGGTACACCATTCCTACTGTGAAACACGGAGGTGGGTCGCTGATTTTTTGAGGATGTGTGAGCTACAAAGGCACAGGAAATTTGGTCAAAACTGTTGGCAAGATGAATGCAGTATGTTATTAAAAAATACTGGAGGAACATTTGCATTCATCAGCCAGTAAGCTGTGCATGGGACATACTTTGACATTCCAACATGACAATGATCCAAAACACAAGGCCAAGTCGACCTGTCATTGGCTACAGCAGAATAAAGTGAAGGTTCTAGAGTGACCATCTCAGTCTCCTGACCTCAATATCATTGATCCACTCTGGGGAGATCTCAAATGTGCAGTTCATGCAAGACAGCACAACAATTTACAGGAACTGTAGGCTTTTTGCCAAGCGGAATGGGCAGCTTTACCATCTGAGAAGATAAAGAGCCTCATCCAAAAATACCACTAAATACCACAAAAGACTTTCATTGATGTTAAAGGGGGCAAATACACTGTATTAAGAACTGGGGTATGTAAACTTTTGTATTTCAATAGATTTATTGTTTTATGATAAGACAAAAGCAAACAATGTAAACATTGTATGTCGAGGTACATTTTAGTAAATACATACAAAGACGTATTGCGTTGACTATGGGAAAAACAAACAGAAACTTCCTTATGTATGATCCGTATTGCTTAAAGAGAGGAGGTGAAAGAGATATATATGGTCCTCGGCATGTGTGGTAGCTACTCCTCCAAGAACCCCTTATGGGACCTCTTTTGTTGCTTGGGGGAGATCTAAAACAGGTGTAACTTGTGGACCATATACAGGTATACACGAACACAGGGTTACTTAAAGGAACACTAAAGGCTCCCGTTTTTTTTTAAAAACAACATGTTATACTTACCTCCACTGTGCAGCTCGTTTTGCACACAGTGGCCCCGATCCTGGTCTTCTGGGGTCCCTCGGCGGCTGTTTCAGCTCCTCCCCGCAAGGACTCCACACCATAATGCGAGCGAGCTCGCATGGTGTGGAGTTACTGCGGGCGCGCTCCCGTGATACAGCGGCGCCCATAGCCGCCGACTGTATCACTCGGCCCCGCCCCCCGGTGTGCCGCGTCATTGGATGTGATTGACAGCAGCGCCAGCCAATGGCTGCGCTGCTTTCAATCCATCCAGTGTAGCCAATCAACGGCCAGGCTCAGGAACAAGGAGGATGACGGGAGCGAGCGCGGGACTTTCGAGGGGCCAGGTAAGTAAAACGGGGGCTCGGGGGGGGCGGCATTGTCGAATGTTTTTTCACCTTAATGCATAGGATGCATTAAGGTGAAAAAACATGTACCTTTACAACCCCTTTAAACCAAACTTATTGCTATATCATGTCAAAATATAACTATTACACTATTATAAGAAATTCACAGCTCCAGACCACTGTTCCCACGGTAACCATGTCTTCATCATTTTACAGAGAGTGCCTCCACTGGTGGCCATCGCTAGTTCATAACTGTAGTGTAGGGTAATGTCGCCGGTATTTGTCTACTCAAGGGGGGTGCTCATCAGTCACCACATCAAGTCTGGGCGAAGTGGCGATGAGCCTTCAAGTCTGCTCCACAGTTTACGTGGCTCAGAGCGGAACCAGTCAGCCAATTGGTCCAATACAGAGGCCAAATGGTATTCCTCAAAGTCAATGGTTCCTGCTCCCCCTGCTAATTTATGTTTCCTAAGCATCGTGTGTGCACACCTGGGCTTGGCTCTTTTCCAAATGCATCTGTTGAGCAAGGTTTGCAGGGATTTGAAGAAATGCCTAGGGATGGGGATGGGTAGAGTCCTGAATAGGTAGAGAATTTGTGTGAGGTAAAGCATTTTAAGTAGGCTTTGTAACTGCCAGACATGCCGGCGATAACACGAGATTCACCATAGACCTCATAGATTTATTGCACAAAATAACTCGCCCAGCTCTGATATTGAGCCTTGACGCTCAGAAAGCCTTTTATAGGCTCAGCTGGCCCTTTATGTTTGCCACACTTTCCAATTATGGTTTCAAAGGCCCCTTTATGGCAGCACTAAATGCTCTATACTCCTGGTAAACATATTGGGGTTTGGGGAGGGGGAATTGCGCAAGTTCTGCTAATAAGTGGGTGAAAAGAAGTGTCACCCACTAAGGATCGTTTACCTAATGAGGTATAGTTGCTGTAACCATATAAGCATACAAAAGGAAAAGGGAGGGGATCAGTCTGTTTAGGACAGACAAAAAGCGGTTACTATAGGCAACAGATTGTAGATCCAGAGACGGAAATGATTTTAGAATTAATCATTTATTCCTATTATCATTTTAAAAATATGTAAAAGGAAAACATATGAAAGTGCAGTATTATTATCAAAAAGTGAATGGTCATACAGTGCATAAGTTAATTGGAAACATCTGATGGACAGACAGGACTAACAAATAACTAAACATGTAGCAACACACTAGTCCGGACGTATGGTTCGGTCTTATATGAGTATGTAACCCAGAAAAATAATAATATTATTTTGTATATTGATTATATATGATATAGCAATAAGTTTCCGTCTCTGGATCTACAATCTGTTGCCTATAGTAACCGCTTTTTGTCTGTCCTAAACAGACTGATCCCCTCCCTTTTCCTTTTCTATACTCCCGGCCCTCTTCCCAAGTCCAGTTGTCTTTCTATTTATCCCCATCCTTTTCTTTGAGTAATGGTACCAGACAGGGATGTCCGTTATCCCCCTTACTTTTTATCCTTTGTCTGGAACCCCTAGCTGCAGCCATCCGCATCCACCCTGACATCCGTGGAGTCTCCCTGCGTCATGAGGAGTATAAACTATCATTGTTTTCAGATGATATTCTACTGACTCTGACCAGACCCCACACCTCTCTCCCAAATTTACATGCCTTGCTCAAAGAATTTAACTTCCATTCAGGGTATAAAATCAACACAAGCAAAACAGAGGTCCTACCAATACTCATCCCACCTTCATATCTTGTCACCCTACAGCAAAATTATTCCTATCAATGGTGCTCAAACTCTCTTAAATACTTAGGGATACATCTCACCCCTTCATACTTAACACTCTATCAGGCCAACTTCCCCACACTCTTCCGCGACATTGACCGACTCCTGTGACAATGGGACACTTATCCCATCTCTCTCTTGGGTCGCATCAATGTCCTGAAGATGACTATTCTATCGAGACTCCTTTATCTATTTGAGAATTTGCCGATTCCTGTCCCTATGTCACAGCTCAAAGCCACTCAGAGGTCATTCCTTAACTTTATTTGGCACTACAAGGCCCACCAAATAGCCAGCTCAGTGGTGTTGGCCCCTAGGTCCAGAGGCGGATTGGGGGCCCCAGACCTTATTAAATATTTCTTTGCCACCCACCTCAAATCGGTTTTTACTTGGTCTTCTAGAATGGCATTCAGCATCTGGTCGGAGATTGAAATGAGTATCACTAGACCTGTCCACCCCTGCTCTATGATTTGGACAAACCTAGAGACCTCCATAACTCAACTTCGAGGCCTTTGCTTGCACCCAATGTTATTCACTCTCTACATATGGAAGAAATGCTCGCGCCAATTCTCCCTCTTTTCTACATGTCCGCCCCTTTTGAATGTATTATTCAACCCTGATGTTCCGGATAGTCTTTCTTATACCCGAATGCTCCCGTGGACACAAGCTGGAATTTTCCAGCTCAGAAACCTTGTGCATCCACTCACCCGCACGCTTTTACCTTTTAACCACTTGCTTACTGGGCACTTAAACACCCCTCCTGTCCAGACCAATTTTCAGCTTTCAGTGCTGTCACACTTTGAATGACAATTACGCAGTCATGCAACACTGTACCCAAATGATTTTTTTGTCCTTTTTTTCATACAAATAGAGCTTTCTTTTGGTGGTATTTGATCACCTCTGGGTTTTTTATTTTTTGCGCTATAAATGAAAAAAAACAAAAATTTTGAAAATAAAAAAACATTTTTCTTAGTTTCTGTGATAAAATTTAGCAAATTATTAATTTTTCTTCATAAATTTTGGCCACAATTTATACTGCTACATATCTTTGATAAAAATAACCCCAAATTTTTGGAAATGATTTGGTCTGTGTGAAAGTTTTAGAGTCTACAAGCTATAGTGCAAATCATAAAAAAATTATTACATCTGATGTACTGGCGGCCTATCTCATTTCTTGAGACCCTAACAAGCCAGGAAAGTACAAATGCCCCCCAAATAACCCCTTTTTGGAAAGTAGAAATTCCAAGGTATTTAGTAAGAGGCATGGTGAGTTATTTGAAGTTGTAATTTTTTCCCACGATTCTTTGCAAAATTACGATTTTTTCTTTATTTATTTATTTTCCTCAAAATTGTCATTGTAATAGCTTATTTCTCTCACATGGCATGTGCATACCACAAATGACACCCCAAAATACATTCTGCTACTCCTCCTGAGTATTATGATACCACATGTGTGGGACTTTTTTACTGCCTGGCCACATACAGAGGCCCAACATGCAGGGAGCACCATCAGGTGTTCTAGGAGCATAAATTACACATCTAACTAGTTGACTACCTATTATACTTTTGAAGGCCCTGGAGCACCAGGACAATGGAAACACCCACAAAATGACCCCATTTTGGAAAGCAAACACCCCAACGTATAATCTATGAGGCATAATGAGTCTTTTGAACGGTTCCTTTTTTTCCAGAAGTTTTTGGAATATGTGGAAAAAAAAAGAAAAAGCATTTCTTTTACGCAAAGTTGTCCATTTATGAGATATTTCCAACACATAGCATCTACATAGCAAAAATGACACCCCAAAATACATTCTGCTACTCCTCCTGAGTATGGCAATACCACATGTGTGGGACTTTTACACAGCCTGTCCACATACAGAGTACCTACTCTGAAGTAGCACCTTCAGGCATTCTAGGCGCATAAATTACACATCTCATTTCTCAACCACCTATTATAGTTTTGAAGGCCCTGGAGCACCAGGACAATGGAAACACCCACAAAATGACCCAATTTTGGAAAGCTAACACCCCAACGTATAATCTATGAGGCATGAGTCTTTTGAACGGTTCATTTTTTTCCAGAAGTTTTTGGAATATGTGGAAAAAAATTAAAACGCATTTTTTTTACACTAAGTTGTCAGTTTATAAGACATCTCCAACACATAGCATTTACATAGCAAAAATGACACCCCAAAATACATTCTACTACTCCTCCTGAGTATTGCGATACCACATGTGTGGGACTTTTACACAGCCTGTCCACATACAGAGGACCTACATTGAAGTAGCACCTTCAGGCATTCTAGGCGCATAAATTGCACATCTCATTTCTCAACCACCTATTATAGTTTTGAAGGCCCTGGAGCACCAGGACAATGGAAACACCCACAAAATGACCCCATTTTGGAAAGCTAACACCCCAGGTGAACACGCTCCAGCAATTTGTATCAGGACTACCGTGGGTGCCAGCAATGCACGTAGCATATAGAGAAGAAAATAAAAAATATGGACAGCCGCACTCCAAAAAACTTTTTACAAACATCACACCTCTAATATAGAGAGAAAAAAGACATACACTCATGTGATCCAAGACCTCAAATTAGGAACCAATTAGGAACCAATTAGTGTTGGAAAGTGTTGTGAATGAAAACCCATCACATGTATATAATTAACAATTATTATCTATGTGACACTTGAAAGATGAACATAAAATTAGTTTTTTTTTAACTATTACAGTGTGTATATGTGTTGATTGTCTGTTGTGTGAAAAAAAAATAAAAATAAAATAAATAAAAATTAAAAAAAAAAATGAAACTGGGTGAAAACAAAAATAAAGAACAAGTGTGTGTGTGGAAATAAAATGTATTGAAAATGTAGTGAATTAATGTGTGGGTGTGTAAATGTACTAAACAGAAATAGTGATAATTGTAATAATAGACAAAGAACTAGTGAATAGTGATGAGCCGAACACCCCCGGGTTCGGTTCGCACCAGAACCCGCGAACGGACCGAAAGTTCGTACGAACATTAGAACCCTATTAAATACAATGGATGCGAACGTTCGAATTCTAAAGTGCTAATTATAACAACTATTATGCATGTTATTGTCCTAAAAAGGGTTTGGGAACCCGGGTTCTGCACCAGGGGACATGTATCAATGCAAAAAGAAGTTTTAAAAACGGTCGTTTTTCGGGAGCAGTCATTTTAATGATGCATAAAGTGAAAAAAAAAAGTCAAATATTCCTTTAAATATCGTACTTGGGGGGTGTCTAAAGTATGCCTGTGAAGTGCCACGTGTTTCCCGTGTTTAGAACTGTCCCTGCACAAAATTACATTTCTGAAGGAAAAAAAGCAATTTAAAACTGCTTGCGGCTTTAATGTAATGTCTGGTCCCGGTAATATGGATGAAAATCTTTAAGAAAAATGGCATAGCTACCCCATGACCCCCCCCCACCCCAGCCCATTACCAGCCCCTTTGGGTCTTGTATGGATATTAAGGGGAACCCCGCACATAAAATAAAAAAGGCCCTATATACTCTGAACAGCCGTATACAGGCGGTGCATACAAGACAGGGACTGTAGGTTTGTTCTTATGTAGAATGTGTTTGTAATTTTGAACAGGTACATTGTTGAACTGTAGCTCCAGCCCAAAAATCTATTTTTAAACTTTTTGGGAAACATAGGTAAGGGTTATCACCCCTGTAACATTTGTTTTGCTGTCTGTGCCCCTGTTCAGAACATTTCACCTCACTTTCCGTCCCAATGACAACTGTTTTTGAAATGTGGTGTTTTTCTTGAAACAAGGATTGGTGATAAAGCATCAGTACAGAGGAGACACCTTTCTCCCATATTTATTCTTACAGGAGAGAATTTTCCTTCCTAGGGGTAGATTTCCTCTCACTTCCTGTTGTCTTCTTTCGTTTGCAAGTAGGAGTCGTTTGTAAGTTGGATGTTTGAAAGTAGGGACCTGCCGTATATACTCTGCAGAAATAGGCCCCTTAGTTGTTGGTGTTGGCACAACACTGTAAGCACTCACAGTTACTCTTGGTTGGTGCTGGAACGCCCTGCTGTCAACTATTATATCAGGAATTTTAATTACATATAATTGTTGAACAGTGGTAGTAAAAATTGGGGCTTTGATGGTGGTGCTGGTGCCACAACACTGTAAGCCCTGACAGTTACTCTTGGTGGGTGCAGCAATGGGCCCTGCTGTGAATTATTAGATCAAGAATTGTAATTGCATGCCCCTGTTGAACAGGGGCTGAAAAATTGGGCTTTTCGTGGTGGTGGTGGTGGTGGTGTTGCCACAACACTGTAAGCCCTCAGAGTTACTCTTGGTGGGTGCAGGAATGGGCCCTGCTGTGAATTATTAGATCAAGAATTGTAATTACATGCCCCTTTTGAACAGTGGCTGAAAAATTGGGCCTTTCGTGGTGGTGGTGGTGGTGGCGTTGCCACAACACTGTAAGCCCTCAGACTTACTCTTGGTGGGTGCAGGAATGGGCCCTGCTGTGAATTATTACATCAAGAATTGTAATTGCATGCCCCTGTTGAACAGGGGCTGAAAAATTGGGCCTTAGGCACTGGTGGCACAACACTACAACCCCTCACAGATACTGTACTTGGAGCACAGCAATGAGCCCTGTTGCAAAGTATTGCTTCAAAAATTGTAATGACACGCCCCTGTTAAACAGGGGCTGAAAAATTGGGCCTTAGGCACTGGTGGCACAACACTACAACCCCTCACAGATACTATACTTGGAGCACAGCAATGAGCCCTATGGCAAATTATTGCTAAAAAAATTGTAAGTACACGCCCCTGTAAAACAGGGGCTGAAAAATTGGGCCTTAGCCACTGGTGGCGGCACCCATAAACAAAAATGATCTTCCAATCTATCATCATCAATCGTATCATTGAGGACTCGGAGGAGGAGGATAGCCAGTCAACATAACAGCACAGGCACTCAGCATCAGCATCAGTCTTGAAGGGATGTGACATGTTAAAATCAATTAGTCTGTTATATCAGCATCAGGTGTGTGGTAGCTGGTGGTGATCCAAGACTGGTTCATCTTGATGAAAGTCAGTCGATCAACCGAGTCGGTGGACAGGCGCACACTGTGATCCGTGACAAATCCTCCAGCAGCACTGAATGTGCGTTCCGAAAGAACGCTGGATGCAGGACAGGCTAGTAGCTCAATTGCATACTGTGCAAGCTCTGGCCAGTGATCCATCCTCAAGACCCAGTAAGCCAGAGGATTTTCGGTGGGGAAGGTGTCCAAGTCTGACCTTGCCCCTAGATATTCCTGCACCATGTTTATCAGACGCTGGCGATGGTTGCTGGAACCAATCATACTTTGGGGCTGCGGACTAAAGAATTGTCTGAACGCATCGGTCAGACGGCCACCTTCCCCACCGCTCCTTCTTTGACTGGCCGAAGCCTCAGCAACTCGTTGTCCTGGACCAGGAGTTTGTAACCTCCCAGTCTCTGGGAACGCGTTGCACAGACCTTTCTGCAAGGCCTCCCGGAGTTGTCTCATCCTCTGCTCCCTCTGCGACGGTAACATAAGGTCCGCAACCTTACCCTTGTACCGTGGATCAAGGAGAGTGGCCAGCCAGTAATGGTCCCTCT
Organism: Rana muscosa; assembly: GCA_029206835.1. NCBI lineage: Eukaryota > Metazoa > Chordata > Amphibia > Anura > Ranidae > Rana > Rana muscosa. The sequence goes on along the minus strand of CM055117.1, from coordinate 540,223,931 downwards.
CCTTGATCCGAAGAATACGAGGATCCTTCCGCAGACTTTGCAGGATCAGGGAGGCCATGCAGCGTAGGTTTGCTGAGGCATTCGCTCCGGAGTCCTCTGGGTCACTAAGGACGACATGATCCGCAGTCACCTCCTCCCAGCCACGTACAAGTCCACTGGTTTCTTGGGACTGTAAATCATCCCTAAAAGACTACTGCTGATGATGCTGAGTGCCAGCCTCCACCTCCATGCTGACACAATCCTCCTCCTCCTCCTCCTCCTCCTCCTCTTCCTCTTCCTGTGCGATGGGTGGGACAGAAGGAACACTGTCTGGGTAAAGGGGGCCTTGAGAGGCAAGGAAGTCCTCCTCTTCCTGCCTCTGTTCTGCCTCAAGTGCCCTGTCCATTATTCCACGCAGCGTGTGCTCCAACAGGTGGACAAGAGGTACAGTGTCACTGATGCATGCACTGTCACTGCTCACCATCCTCGTGGCCTCCTCAAATGGTGCCAGGACAGTGCATGCATCCCTGATCATGCCCCACTGGCGTGGAGAAAAAAAACCAAGCTCCCCTGACCCTGTCCTGGTGCCGTAGTCGCACAGGTACTCATTGATGGCCCTCTGCTGCGTGTGCAGCCGCTGCAGCATGGCCAACGTTGAGTTCCACCTGGTGGGCATGTCACATATAAGGCGGTTCTTGGGCAGGTTCAACTCCTTTTGCAGCTCAGCCAGGCGAGCACTGGCATTATAAGATCTGCGGAAATGCACACAGACTTTCCTGGCTTGCCTCAGGACATCCTGTAAGCCCGGGTACCTGCCCAAGAACCGCTGCACCACCAGGTTAAGGACGTGAGCCAAACAGGGCACATGGGTCAGTTGTCCCTGTCGGAGGGCGGAGAGGAGGTTGGTGCCATTGTCGCAAACCACCATTCCTGGCTTAAGCTGGCGTGGCGTCAACCACCTCTCGGCCTGGCCCTGCAGAGCAGACAGGACCTCTGCCCCAGTGTGGCTTCTGTCCCCCAAACACACCAGCGCAAGCACGGCATGGCATCTTTTTGCCTGCGTACTTGCATAGCCCCGTGAACGGCTACGGAGCACCGCTGGTTCATAGGACAAACCACAGGAAGAGGCCATGGAGGAAGAAGAAGAGGAGGGGGTGGAGGAGAGAGGTGTGTCACAACCAGTAGTAGCATTTTGGAGGCGTGGCGGTGGGACAACCTCCAACACTACTGCACCTTGTCCTGCATCCTTCCCAGCTGCCAAAAGAGTGACCCAATGGGCCGTGAAAGAAAGGTAACGTCCCTGTCCATGCCTGCTGGACCATGAGTCAGCGGTAATATGCACCTTACCGCTGACCGCCCTGTCCAGCGAGGCCAAGACATTGCCTTCCACATGCCGGTAGAGAGCCGGAATAGCCTTCCGTGAGAAAAAGTGGCGTTTGGGAACCTGCCACTGAGGAACCGCACATTGCACAAACTCACGGAAGGGGGCCGAGTCTACCAACTGAAAAGGCAGCAGTTGAAGCGCTAGCAATTTAGCCAAGCTAGCATTCAACCGCTGGGCATGTGGATGGCTGGGAGTGAACTTCTTTCGACGGTCCAGCAGCTGGGGCAGGGAAATTTGCCTGCTAGAATCGGACGTCGGTGTACTGCTAGCAGAGTGGCCGCAAGTACTTGGCTGTGACACACCTAATTCTACACCTTCATTCCTCTCAGTGCATGTTTCAGAGAGGACTGAAGTTATAGTGGGGTTGGAGATCCCAGCTGATGCGGTGCAAGGAGAGGTCCGCTTTGTTCTTTGGTGTGGGTCTTTGAGGTAGGCTTGCCAACGAGCTGCATGGCAGGTCAACATATGTCTGGTCAGGCATGTGGTACCCAAGCGGCTGATGTTTTCCCCACGCGATATACGCTTGAGACATATGTTGCAAACAGCAGCTGTGCGATCTGATGCACTAGCCTCAAAAAAGGCCCACACCAAGGAACTTTTTGAATGACGGGCAGAGGCAGCGCCCTGCACAGGCGGAGCTCTGCGGTGTGATTCCGTCGGTGTACTGCCCTTACGCTGGCCACCAAAGGGCATCCTGTCTCGTTGGAGATGTGCCTCCTCCTCATCCTCCTCCTCCTCTCTCCTATTAGGCACCCACGTGGAGTCAGTGACCTCATCATCCCCTCCCTCCTCATCACTGGAGCCAATCTGGCAGTATGCTGCAGCTGCTGGAACATGACTGCCAGATTGGTGTCCTTCTTGAGCATCCCCTCTGTCTGCTCTCACCCTACTGCCTTCCTGTAGCTGGGTTTCATCATCAGACCCTTCGAAACGCTGGGCATCCTCCTGGAGCATGTACCCAACACTGTGCTCAAACAGTTCGGGGGACTCCTCAGGAGGAGGACATGGTGGGTCTAGGGAAGGAGTGACTGATGATGAGTCTGACATTGATACCAGGGAAGAGGACGCTTTGGCAGCTGCTTTGCCAGTACCCTGAGCCTGGGTGAGAGAGGATGAGGAGGAGGAGGAGGGCTTGGTCATCCACTCTACCAAGTCTTCGGCATGATGTGGCTCAACATGTCCAGCTGCGGAAAAGAAGGACAAGCGTGTCCCATGGCCATGTGCTGATGACAATGCACCGCGTCCACGACCAGCACTGTTGCCCCCAGACACAGAGCCTGCTTGCCCTCTTTTATTGCCTCCTGACTGTCTGCCTCTCCTTGTTTGCCTTCCAGACATTCTAATAGATGGCCTGCAGGGAGATGGGAAAAAAGCAATAAGGGCTACCTTCAGGTGTCCTTCTCTGTCCCTTGAAACAAGGACTTGCACAGTGAAAGAAACTGACACTCTCCCTACCTACAGTTTTCTGTCCCTAGAAAAAATGTTTTTTTTAAGCACAATATAGCACAAGGAGAATTCACTCACTGTCCTTCCAGGTCCCTAGAAACAAGGACTTGCACAGTGAAAGAAACTGACACTCTCCCTACCTACAGTTTTCTGTCCCTAGAAAAAATGTTTTTTTTAAGCACAATATAGCACAAGGAGAATTCACTCACTGTCCTTCCAGGTCCCTAGAAACAAGGACTTGCACAGTGAAAGAAACTGACACTCTCCCTACCTACAGTTTTCTGTCCCTAGAAAAAATGTTTTTTTTAAGCACAATATAGCACAAGGAGAATTCACTCACTGTCCTTCCAGGTCCCTGGAAACAAGGACTTGCACAGTGAAAGAAACTGACACTCTCCCTACCTACAGTTTTCTGTCCCTAGAAAAAATGTTTTTTTTAAGCACACTATAGCACAAGGAGAATTCACTCACTGTCCTTCCCAGTCCCTAGAAACAAGGACTTGCACAGTGAAAGAAACTGACACTCTCCCTACCTACAGTTTTCTGTCCCTAGAAAAAATGTTTTTTTTAAGCACACTATAGCACAAGGAGAATTCACTCACTGTCCTTCCCAGTCCCTAGAAACAAGGACTTGCACAGTGAAAGAAACTGACACTCTCCCTACCTACAGTTTTCTGTCCCTAGAAAAAATGTTTTTTTTAAGCACAATATAGCACAAGGAGAATTCACTCACTGTCCTTCCAGGTCCCTGGAAACAAGGACTTGCACAGTGAAAGAAACTGACACTCTCCCTACCTAGAGTTTTCTGTCCCTAGAAAATATGTTTTTTTTAAGCACACTATAGCACAAGGAGCATTCACTCACTGTCCTTCCAGGTCCCTGGAAACAAGGACTTGCACAGTGAAAGAAACTGACACTCTCCCTACCTACAGTTTTCTGTCCCTAGAAAAAATGTTTTTTTTAAGCACAATATAGCACAAGGAGAATTCACTCACTGTCCTTCCAGGTCCCTAGAAACAAGGACTTGCACAGTGAAAGAAACTGACACTCTCCCTACCTACAGTTTTCTGTCCCTAGAAAAAATGTTTTTTTTAAGCACAATATAGCACAAGGAGAATTCACTCACTGTCCTTCCAGGTCCCTGGAAACAAGGACTTGCACAGTGAAAGAAACTGACACTCTCCCTACCTACAGTTTTCTGTCCCTAGAAAAAATGTTTTTTTTAAGCACAATATAGCACAAGGAGAATTCACTCACTGTCCTTCCAGGTCCCTGGAAACAAGGACTTGCACAGTGAAAGAAACTGACACTCTCCCTACCTACAGTTTTCTGTCCCTAGAAAAAATGTTTTTTTTAAGCACAATATAGCACAAGGAGAATTCACTCACTGTCCTTCCAGGTCCCTAGAAACAAGGACTTGCACAGTGAAAGAAACTGACACTCTCCCTACCTACAGTTTTCTGTCCCTAGAAAAAATGTTTTTTTTAAGCACACTATAGCACAAGGAGAATTCACTCACTGTCCTTCCCAGTCCCTAGAAACAAGGACTTGCACAGTGAAAGAAACTGACACTCTCCCTACCTACAGTTTTCTGTCCCTAGAAAAAATGTTTTTTTTAAGCACACTATAGCACAAGGAGAATTCACTCACTGTCCTTCCCAGTCCCTAGAAACAAGGACTTGCACAGTGAAAGAAACTGACACTCTCCCTACCTACAGTTTTCTGTCCCTAGAAAAAATGTTTTTTTTAAGCACAATATAGCACAAGGAGAATTCACTCACTGTCCTTCCAGGTCCCTGGAAACAAGGACTTGCACAGTGAAAGAAACTGACACTCTCCCTACCTACAGTTTTCTGTCCCTAGAAAAAATGTTTTTTTTAAGCACACTATAGCACAAGGAGAATTCACTCACTGTCCTTCCAGGTCCCTGGAAACAAGGACTTGCACAGTGAAAGAAACTGACACTCTCCCTACCTACAGTTTTCTGTCCCTAGAAAAAATGTTTTTTTTAAGCACACTATAGCACAAGGAGCATTCACTCACTGTCCTTCCAGGTCCCTGGAAACAAGGACTTGCACAGTGAAAGAAACTGACACTCTCCCTACCTACAGTTTTCTGTCCCTAGAAAAAATGTTTTTTTAAGCACAATATAGCACAAGGAGAATTCACTCACTGTCCTTCCAGGTCCCTAGAAACAAGGACTTGCACAGTGAAAGAAACTGACACTCTCCCTACCTACAGTTTTCTGTCCCTAGAAAAAATGTTTTTTTTAAGCACAATATAGCACAAGGAGAATTCACTCACTGTCCTTCCAGGTCCCTGGAAACAAGGACTTGCACAGTGAAAGAAACTGACACTCTCCCTACCTACAGTTTTCTGTCCCTAGAAAAAATGTTTTTTTTTAAGCACAATATAGCACAAGGAGAATTCACTCACTGTCCTTCCAGGTCCCTGGAAACAAGGACTTGCACAGTGAAAGAAACTGACACTCTCCCTACCTACAGTTTTCTGTCCCTAGAAAAAATGTTTTTTTTAAGCACAATATAGCACAAGGAGAATTCACTCACTGTCCTTCCAGGTCCCTAGAAACAAGGACTTGCACAGTGAAAGAAACTGACACTCTCCCTACCTACAGTTTTCTGTCCCTAGAAAAAATGTTTTTTTTAAGCACAATATAGCACAAGGAGAATTCACTCACTGTCCTTCCAGGTCCCTAGAAACAAGGACTTGCACAGTGAAAGAAACTGACACTCTCCCTACCTACAGTTTTCTGTCCCTAGAAAAAATGTTTTTTTTAAGCACAATATAGCACAAGGAGAATTCACTCACTGTCCTTCCAGGTCCCTGGAAACAAGGACTTGCACAGTGAAAGAAACTGACACTCTCCCTACCTACAGTTTTCTGTCCCTAGAAAAAATGTTTTTTTAAGCACAATATAGCACAAGGAGAATTCACTCACTGTCCTTCCAGGTCCCTAGAAATAAGGACTTGCACAGTGAAAGAAACTGACACTCTCCCTACCTACAGTTTTCTGTCCCTAGAAAAAATGTTTTTTTTAAGCACAATATAGCACAAGGAGAATTCACTCACTGTCCTTCCAGGTCCCTAGAAACAAGGACTTGCACAGTGAAAGAAACTGACACTCTCCCTACCTACAGTTTTCTGTCCCTAGAAAAAATGTTTTTTTTAAGCACAATATAGCACAAGGAGAATTCACTCACTGTCCTTCCAGGTCCCTAGAAACAAGGACTTGCACAGTGAAAGAAACTGACACTCTCCCTACCTACAGTTTTCTGTCCCTAGAAAAAATGTTTTTTTTAAGCACAATATAGCACAAGGAGAATTCACTCACTGTCCTTCCAGGTCCCTGGAAACAAGGACTTGCACAGTGAAAGAAACTGACACTCTCCCTACCTACAGTTTTCTGTCCCTAGAAAAAATGTTTTTTTTAAGCACAATATAGCACAAGGAGAATTCACTCACTGTCCTTCCAGGTCCCTGGAAACAAGGACTTGCACAGTGAAAGAAACTGACACTCTCCCTACCTACAGTTTTCTGTCCCTAGAAAAAATGTTTTTTTTAAGCACAATATAGCACAAGGAGAATTCACTCACTGTCCTTCCAGGTCCCTAGAAACAAGGACTTGCACAGTGAAAGAAACTGACACTCTCCCTACCTACAGTTTTCTGTCCCTAGAAAAAATGTTTTTTTTAAGCACAATATAGCACAAGGAGAATTCACTCACTGTCCTTCCAGGTCCCTGGAAACAAGGACTTGCACAGTGAAAGAAACTGACACTCTCCCTACCTACAGTTTTCTGTCCCTAGAAAAAATGTTTTTTTTAAGCACAATATAGCACAAGGAGAATTCACTCACTGTCCTTCCAGGTCCCTAGAAACAAGGACTTGCACAGTGAAAGAAACTGACACTCTCCCTACCTACAGTTTTCTGTCCCTAGAAAAAATGTTTTTTTTAAGCACACTATAGCACAAGCACAAAACACACTGACACTCTCCCTACCTATCCTTCTCTTTCCCTAAACTAAAGGAATCCAGGTTAAGCAAGAAAGAAATAAAAGTCACTGTCCCTGCCTATGCTGCTCTATCCCTGCTCCGGAACACACTACACTAGGCCGCCGTGCTGGCGGCCTTTTATAGTGTGGGGCGTGTACTAAACACCCTCAGCAATAATTGGCCACAGGCATCCTGCCTGTGGCCAATCATTGCTCTCCTCGCTGCCGGCGCTGTGATTGGCCAAGCATGCGGGGTCACAGTGCATGCTTGGCCAATCACAGCGCCTGGATGACACTGCGATGGTGTAGTGCATTGTGGGCCGTTCGCGTCACTCGAATTTGGCGCGAACGGCCCAAATCGTTCGATCTTCGTCGAACGATCGAACAGCCGATGTTCGAGTCGAACGTATGTTCGACTCGAACACGAAGCTCATCCCTACTAGTGAAGTGTGTGTATGTACTAATTGTCCATTAAAAAAGATATAAAATGAAATAAAAAAAATATATTTTTGTTCTTTTTTTGTAAAAATATAAGGGTGTATGAAATATTATGAACAAAAAAATATAATAAATTAATATGTGGTGTATGGATGTAATGAATAAAATTAATAATAGTGGTGAAAGGTAAAGCTAATGTAAAAATAGGTTATGTGAGTGCTGATGCATGTGAAGAAAATAGGTGAAAATTAATACATACTATAAGCATAAATATAATAATGAGGATGATAAATGATTGTGAATAAAACTGAGGGATTGAAAATGTTATGAAAGAAAAAAAACAAAAAACGGTGTCTACATACATAAAAATATATGTCGATGAGGTCAATGAGTGTGTCATACACAATGTTTGTGGTGTATTAACGAAAACAACAAACTAGTGTATAAATGTATTGTGCAAGCTATTGTTGATATGTTTTACATATATGTGTATATATATTTTTTAGTCTACTTTTATCATTTTTTGGTAATTGTCATTGTGTCCCCGGAACTGAATGTTATTAATTTGTTTGTGTATTCATACACTAAAATTGTACTGATATAGTTAAAACAATTTTTATACCCAATTACTAAGAAACCATAAACAATACCAATATTACAATGTATAAAAAAGTTATTTCAATATATAAAAAACATTATAAAAGCATATATAGCACAATAAAAACAAAAGAGGTACAAAAAGAAGAATAGTGATCGTGAAAATTATATTTGTGACTACTCTGACATTTGCCATCATAGTCTATAATTTCTTGCGGCTTAATAGCTTGCAATAGTAGACATACTACCATCCTGACAAATATGTGTTTTTTTCACTTTTATCCCGATGTCACAAAAATATCAAACTTTTAAGAAGGAAATAAAAAGATAAACACTCGTGAGTATAAGCGATCATCCTATTCTTAGATTTTTATTATTTTGTGTGTTTTTTATATAGTAGAACTTTGATTATTGTAGACAGAGCCTTATGTTGGTTTTATTAGACAATCCTCATAGGTGCAACTGTGGGGTATACAGTATTGCTGTGTTTTGGATGTTCCATCGTATATCAGTCCCAGTCCCATCGCAGTATGTATGGCTGTATACACATACAACCAGCCAACCGTCCCAGAGGCTACGCATGGACGTGGGGAGTGGAAATAGCAATCATGTCGTGCAAAAACCGTCCCAATCTATCTGTGTATGAGTGAGCACAGACATTCATTGCAACTAATGCTGGACCTATTTGACTGTAGTCGGTCCAAACATGTTTTCCATAGTTACCGATAAAGAAAAACAAAAGAAAAACAAAACCCAAAAAATCAAAAAAATGGGAGGAAAGGGCAAAAAAAAATAAAAAATTATTTTCTTTCCCCTTTTTTTTTTCCCCTTTTCCCTTCCCTTTTCCTTTGAACACGATGGAACAACCAAAGTAACCAGAGGAGAAGGTAGGAGCAGTGAAACGACGAAAAGAATGAAACACAGAGAAATAGAGAATAAAGAACAGACACAGCTGGGGGGGGGGGGCGCAGAGAGGGGACTTTCCTTATGTTGTTTAATCATAGTAGTGTGAGATGTCCCACTCAAAATTTAACCCCTGAGGTATTCTAGTATTAAGGGAAAAAATCCAGAATACTTCTTGTTTACAAAGTCTTCTGAATTTATCCCCTCCTCTTATTGAAGTGGTGATTCTCTCTATTCCCTGAATCGACAGGCTTGATGTGTCCTTAGAATGGACATTGTTCCAATGTTTGGCTACATTGGTGTTACGTTCTTTTTCTAGATCATACAGATGGTCATATAACCTATCTTTTAGCCTGCGAATGGTTCTGCCCACATACTGAATTTTGCAGCGATCACAGTTGATCACATAAACTATATACCTAGTATTGCAGTTAATGAACTCTTGTATTGAAAAGCTCTTGTCGGTCACATATGAGTGGATGTGTGGACCTGATTTTATACGGATGCAATATTGGCATCCCTTTACTCCACATTTATAGGTTCCTTTGACCGATAACCAATTGGAATCAATTGGTTTTGTATGGAACAAACTAGGTGACAGTTTGTTTCTCAAAGTGGGTGCTCTTCTTGATACAGTTTTAATTCCATTGGACAAAATGTCTTCATATGTTTCATCATTGTAAAGAACCGGAAGATATTTTGTAACAATGGATTTTATCTGTTGAAATTCCGTGCTGTATGGAGTGGAAAAAATTGGCACATTCTTGTAAGGCATAATGACTTTTTCTTTTTTCTTTTTCTTTTTATTGTCGCTACTGTTCATGTCCTTATTTTTGTTCTTATCTAATAATAGGGAATTTCTAGGTATTCTTTCCACTTTGGACAGAGCTTTTGTAATAGTTTTTATTGAATAGCCCCTCTCAGTGAATCTCTTGGACATTTCCACTGCTTCCCTGGTGAAATCCTCGGCTGTGCTACACAGGCGTTTTAGCCTGAGAAATTGGCCAAAGGGTATCCCCTCAATGGTGTGTTTGGGATGAGCTGAATCAGCCCTGAGCAACACATTGCCTGCCGTGCTTTCTCTGTGTAAACCTGTGGTAACTCCATTCTTGTTGCCAGTAAGTTTAACATCTAAGAAGTCTATGGTTGTTCTTTCCAGATTGCCAGTAAATTTAAGATTTAAGCTGTTATCATTAAGATAAATAAGCCATGTATCCAAATTGGCATTACCGTCCGTGGTAATAAACAGGAGGTCATCTATATAGCGACAGTAAAATGCTGTATCCATGCGACGGGGACTACCATGTCCAAAAATGCGGGACCTCTCCCACCAGCCCATATAGAGATTGGCTAGGGAGGGAGAGAATTTGGCTCCCATGGAGGCCCCGCATTTTTGGAGATAGTAGCCCCCGTCAAACATAAAAAAGTTATGTGTTAATAAATAATCCAATGCCTGCAAGATGAACTCCTGTAAAACCAAACACAATCTTCCTGACTCCTTCAAAAACACAGAAACGGCTTGTAAGCCCAGGTGATGTGGAATGCTCGAGTATAGACTGGACACATCAAAGCTGATCCATCTATACTCGTTTTATATTTATTTTTTATTTTTATTTTTATTTTATTTAAAAAAAAAATCACACAACAGACAATCAACACATATACACACTGTAATAGTTTAAAAAAAAAAACGAATTTTATGTTCATCTTTCAAGTGTCACATAGATAATAATTGTTAATTATATACATGTGATGGGTTTTCATTCACAACACTTTCCAACACTAATTGGTTCCTAATTGGTTCCTAATTTGAGGTCTTGGATCACATGAGTGTATGTCTTTTTTCTCTCTATATTAGAGGTGTGATGTTTGTAACATTTTAGCTATGATTAAGCACTGACCTTCAGTGTGAAACATGTAAGCTGTTACCCCGGCTATGCTGTGATGATTTTTGGTGTGATCTTCCATTTTTTACAATAAAGGTGACCGTCAAAGGTTTTTTGGAGTGCGGCTGTCCATATTTTTTATTTTCTTCTCTATATGCATTTTTTTTGCACAAAGTTGTCAGTTCATAAGCTATCTTCAACACATAGCATTTACATAGCAAAAATGACACCCCAAAATACATTCTGCTACTCCTCCTGAGTATGGCGATACCAAATGTGTGGGACTTTTACACAGCCTGTCCACATACAGAGGCTCAACATGCAAGGAACACCATCAGATGTTCTAGGGACACATAGCATGCACATACCAAGAATTACACCCCAAAATACATTATGCTGAGCAAAGCGTAAACAAAAGATTACCTGTGGTTTTAGCAGCGCAGTTCTACACAGCAGGATAGCACTGGTCCAGGCAGCAGGCAGGGACTTCGTCAGAAATGGCATACACAATTGTCCAGGCAGCAGGCAGGGATACTGTCCATAAACAGTCCTGGGTCAGTGCAGGCAGAAATATTGTCAGCAGTGCCAAAAATATTAGTCCTGGTAGTAGGCAGGTCCATTTGGTGTGGTCAGTTCATGCGACAGGCAGAGGCATGATGGCATAGGTCCTACAGGCAGCAGGCAGAAGTAGGGCCTTGTTCAGGACAGAATGGGGACAGGGGTAGAGGCTTCTCCCACCCAAATCTCTTTGAAGCCTCCGAGTCTCCAGACCCTAATCTAGGATGAGAAAACAAAAAAAATAGTTTTCTTCATCCAGAAAAACCTTTCTGGAGCCCCTCACATATGTGAGACCCCTGTGTTGAATCCCACTAGTCCAGTAGCAGGGTACAAGATCAATCCAAGAGGCAGGCAAAAAGCATGGTCAAACAGTCCAAGGTCAGTTCCAGATTAGGCAGAGGTAGTACAGAATCGTTAGGCAGAAGTGTGGTCGAAGAACAGTCCAGGGTCAGTTCCAGATCAGGCAGAGGTAGTACAGAATCGTTAGGCAGAAGCGTGGTCGAATAACAAGCCAGGGTCAGTTACAGAGCAGGCAGTAGCATAAGGGGTGTGAAGGCAGGCAATGAGGATTACGTTTACCATGCTTCACTAATAATTTAGTGAAGTATAGTAACGGCGAAAGCAGCCAATTACACAGAGGCCTGGTTGGGAAGGACACTCGGCACAATAATAAACTGTGTCTCGTCTGACTCCTCCACTGGCACACACCTTACATTTTTTTTTACCTCGTCGGCCTGTTGCTGTGGGAGGGACTTTATCGGGAAAGTGACGTTCGGAGAGTCGACTCATAACATCAGATCGGATGTTTTGGGGTGGGCCATTCTGGAATATCAGGGCAGTGGTGATTTCCTCCTGGTAGCCAAGGAAGGGTAGGGGGTTTTGGGTGGACTTGCGGTAAATAATATAAGAGTTATATATGGCCAAATGAAAAAAAATTAATTGCTACTTTTTTATACCAATGGTATGTCCGTCTTGTGGAAAGATAGGGTTCCAGCATTTGGTCGTTAATGTCGACTCCCCCCATGAACAAATTGTAGTCCTGGATGCATGTGGGCTTTTGGATGGTGGTGCCATTCCTTCTGGGGTTTTCCACGAAGGTATCGTTGTGGATGGAAGATAACATGTATACATCCCTTCTGTCCTTCCACTTCACTGCCAGAACCTCCTGGTTTCGCAGACTTGCCGACTCTCCTCTTCTCAACTTCTTATTCACAAGACTTTGAGGAAAGCCCTTCCGGTTCTTTCTGACCGTGCCACATGCTGGCGTCTTCTTCAGGTGAAGGTTGCGAAACAGGGGAAGAGATGTATAAAAGTTATCTACATATAAATGGTAGCCTTTTTCCAGTAGGGGGCTGATGAGTTGCCAAACAACTTTCCCGCTTGTTCCCAAGTAGTCTGGGCAATTGGGGGGATGCAGCTGGGTGTCCTTCCCTTCGTACACTAGGAAGCCATACAGGTACCCTGTGACTCGGTCACAGAGTTTGTACACCTTCACCCCATAGCGGGCCCTTTTGCTGGGGATAAATTGCTTTATTTTAAGCCTGCCACTAAATTTAACAAGGGACTCATCCACACATATGTGTTGGTCCGGGGTATATAACTGGGGGAATACTTCTGAAAAATAATTTAGTAAGGGCCGAATTTTGAAAAGCCTGTCATAATTTGGGTGATTTCGGGGAAGTCACTGGGTGTTATCGTTGAAGTGGAGAAACCTCATGATCATGAGGTACCTGGTTCTGGGCATTACGTTGGAGAATATTGGCATGTGATAGATGGGGCGTTTGGGCCAAAAGGAACGAAAAGTGTTTTTTGGGTTGAGTCCCATGCAAAATGTGAGGCCTAAAAAAACCTTCAACTCCTCCACCGTCAAGTCTCTCCACTCGAAGGAACGGGCATAATAGGATGTAGGATTACTTGCAATAAATTGCTGGGCATATAGGTTGCACTGGGTGACAATGTTGGCTAGCATGTCCTCGGTAAAAATTAGATTGAAAAAATTGGGGAAAAATTGTCCGTGTTCACCTGGACTCCTGGCTGGGCAGTGAAAGGGGGAATGTTGGCTTCTCCTGAATTAGGAGGAAGCCACAAGGGGTTCTGGAGGGCATAGGGAAGGCCGGCATGGGTCCTTGGCCTTTCTTGCTGAGGCACTGCGGTGCTGGTGGATGGCACTGCGGTGCTGGTGGATGGCACTGTGGTGCTGGTGGATGCTACTGCTGCCTCACCAGAGCGCCTTCTTTTGGCGGGCCAACTATCTTCCTCCTCTGAGGCTGTCTCTGTTCCACTACTGAAGACTGGCTCATAGTTTACGTCCGACTCAGAACCTGAATCGGAATCGGAAAAAGAGAGCTCCCCGTCGCTCTCAGGCGTGGAAAAAATTTGGTATGCCTCCTCGGCGGTAAAACACCTTTTTGACATCTTTTGGTTGCTGGCGGTGGTGATGCGACTTCACAGGTGTGTGGCACAGATGGGCCCTGATTGATTGCACAGATGTGCACTAATAAGGCGGCACAGATGGGTACTGAGGTGGCACAGATGGGTACTGAGGTGGCGCAGATGGGTACTGAGATGGTGGCGCAGATGGGTACTGAGATGGTGGCACTGATGGGTACTGAGATGGTGGCACAGACGGGTACGGAGGTGGTGGAACAGATGTACACTGATGAGGCAGCACAGATGTGCACTTATTGATGGCAAAGATGGCACTGAGGCGGCACAGATGGCACTAATGAGGCGGCACAGATGGCACTAATGAGGCGGCACAGATGGCACTAATGAAGCGGCACAGATGGCACTAATGAGGCGGCACAGATGAGGTGGCAGATGCGTATTGATGAGGTGGAACAGATGTGCACTGATTGCACAGGTGGGCACAAAAGAGGTGGCACAGGTTGGCACGGATGAGGTGGCACAGGTGGGCATGGATGAGGTGGCACAGGTGGGCACTGATGAGGTGGCACAGGTGGGCACTGATGAGCACGTATTGCACAGATGTGCACTGATCACAGGTGGGACAGGTGGGTACAGGTGGCACAGGTGGGTACAGGTGGCACAGGTGGGCACAGGTGGCACAGGTGGGTACTGTGTTTTCACTGTGTTTTGACTGTGTTTTTTACTGGGCACTGATTGGGCACTGAAAGAAGCTGTGTGTAACTCACACTCACACTGACAGATCGCTCTCCCTCCTCACACGCAGTGTCTGTGTGAGGAGGGAGAGCCGGCAATGAGAGATGATCTCATATGTTTACATTTGAGATCATCTTTCATTGGGCTCCTCGATCGCTCTGTAAATAGCCGCTGTGATTGGCTATTTACCGTGATCTGTGAATGGCTGTGTCCAAGGGACACGGCCAGCACAGAAGTTCCCCGATGCGCGCACGGGAAACGAGGAAAGGGGAGGCCGTATAATGACGGCCTCCCGGCATTGTAGAGCCACATTGTGGCCGCTTATAGTCGTGTGCTGGGCGCGAAGGGGTTAATGAACTACAGCGTAAATATCAGATTCCTAAGCATTTATTTTACTCTTATCTCCAATTCAAACACTATTTTTCCTTTAAATCCCCTACTTTAACCTTAGATAAACCTACCTCATTTGAATTATTATGTGCTCAAGGCCCATACCAAGCCCATCTTATTTCAGATTTCTATAGATACCTACATGAAGCTTCCTCACTCACCGAAACATATCACTCTTACATGCAGAAATGGTCCCAGATTATTAAGCGACCTATCCAACTCCCTCAATGGCAGAAGATATGGGAGACTACTTCCAAGTCTTCAAGGTGTGTGGAGCAGAGGGAGACGACCTATAAGATACTATTTTTTTGTTATACAGTAGAACCCTGGAGATCTTACATAGATACGACCCCAAAGCTTCCCGGGTGTGTTGGAGATGCCTGGATAACGTTGGCTCCCATTTCCACATTTTCTGGGAATGTCCCATGATGATCTCCATCCAAACCCATCTACAGGAGCTCTTTGACACTACTCTCCCTCTGGACCTGATCCAGTATCTTTTAGGCTTGCCATTCCCTGGTATCCCCAGACACACCCAAAAGTTAGCCGCCTTTTTTCTCCTGGCAGCAAAAAGGGCTATACCTCTGAGATGGTTGTCTCCCTCCTCACCCACCCTTGCACAGGTTCTGCAAATATTGGACCAAATTTGCAGGATGGAACACCTGACTGCGACAGTCCATGATACACTTCCTCAATTTTCCAAAATTTGGGACTTGTGGGAACAGTCAAAGCTTAATCCAGGTGCCATTTCACTACCCCCCCCCCAGTAGTGCAGTACACTCTTAAACATATGTGCTAAATTTTATGTTTGTTTAGTCCTGTTAGCCTGTTCTTTTTGGTGATTCCATGGTGCCCCCTCCATTTCCTCCCACTCTCCCTCCCTCCCAGGTGGGCTCCTCTCAGGGTGTCCTGGTCCCTCAGTTTGGGCGCCCTGGGACCCCACTGATACTGGATCCAGAGGGCAACATTTCCTTCTATGTGAAATATTGTTTTGTTGGTGCCGCCTGCTCCTGGGTCCCCCTCCCCCTTCCCCCTCTCCACCCTACCTGGTCTATACAGTTGAATTATTATGGTTTTGTGAATTTGGTAGCATTGTAGCGTTATATCTATGGTTTTAACATCTGTTATATGCCTTTTCAATTAGCATTTTTATAAGCCGTACTACATGTTTGCCATTTATTTTCTCTTTGTATTTTTGAGAAAATTTAATAAAGATACAATTTATAAAAAAAAAAAAACATTTTAAATGCTGCAAGTCTACCAGACCAGGAAAGCTTGTGTTGTGTTAAGGTTTGGGTGTCAGTGTGCAGTTTGGTAAGAAGGGGTTTAAAGCTGGCTGAGAAAAGTTGTTTGGCCGATCTGGTAAGTTGAACCCCCATATATGATACAATGTAGTCAGACCATGCAAATGGGTACTGGATCTGCAGTAAGTTTTTGGTAGTGGCGTCAAGTTTAAGGTCTAGTATATGTGATTTGGTCATATTCAGGCGATAGTATGATACTTTACTAAACCAGTCCAAGGTTTTTTGGACTTCTGCTAGAGATGAGGTTGGGTTTGTGAGAATTAGAATCACATCGTCTGCAAAGAGGCTTATTTTGTGTGAAGTTCTGCCTATCGTTAGGCCTGAAATTAGAGGGTTTGAGCGTATATGTCTCGCCAAGGGTTCCATCAGTAGGTTGAAGATGATTGGTGAGAGAGGGCACCCTTGGTGGGTACCATTCGTGATGTTGAATGAGTGGCATAACATGTCTGCGGAGTAAACTTGTGCTGATGGTGTAGAGTAAAGTGCCATAATGGCTCTGTAGATATGATCCCTGAAGCCAAATTTTTGTAGAACTTTTTTTGGATAGTTCCAATGCACCCTGTCGAACGCCTTCTCTGAGTCTAAAGAGAGCAGCAGAGAAGGCGTTCCGCTGGATTCTGCATGGTGGATTAAATTTATCATACGTCTGGTAGCGTCAGGAGCTTGTCTCCCTTTGGTAAACCCTGATTGGTCCATGTGGATGAGGTCCGGCATGATGTCTAGTAGGCATCTGGCAATGGTCTTGAGATAGATTTTTACATCCAAGTTTAGTAAGGATATGGACGAAAAATTTGGGGAGAGGTTGAGTCCTTGCCTTCTTTTGGGAGAGAAATAATTATAGCATTTAAGGATTCTCTAGAGAAGCTAGAAGAGGAGGCAGCGGTATTGAAAAGGTGGGCTAAATGTGGGGACAGTTGAGTGGCAACATTTTTGTAGTACTCCACCGTTAGTCCATCGGGACCTGGTGCTTTCCCCTAGGGTAGGGATTGTATTGTGGCGAGAACCTCTAGGTCAGTGAAGGGTTAATTTAGTTGCTGTAGTTGAGTTCTCGTCAGAGTCGGGAGTGTGATGTGTTGTAAGAAGGTATGAATATCCTCGCCTGTGGGGTGAAATGTGGAGCGGTCTTTGTGGATGTTATATAAGTCACTGTAGTAGTCACTAAATGCGTTCGCTATATCTTGCAGAGAGGCTTTGGTGTGTGGGTGGGTTAAGGAGTTTATTTTGGCTTTGGCCCTTTGTCCTTTAAGGCATTGTGCTAATTTTTTCCCAGCTTTGTTAGACGTGGAGTATGAGGTGGCCTTAAATTTGCGTTGTAAATGTTCAAAGGAATGTAGGAGAAGTGATCTCAATTCCTGTCTCAATGTCAATAGTTGTGACGTTCGTGTCGGGGTTGGGTCAGTTTTGTGTTGGGCTTCAAGGCTGGCTATTTGTGAGGTGAGATCGTCAATATGCTACGTCCTCTTCTTTTTGCATATAGAGCTCAATTTCATTATGGTACCTCTAATAACGGCTTTGTGCGCGTTCCACACCATGCTGGGGTCAACCACTGATCCTGTGTTGAGGTTAAAGTATTCAGTTAGATTCTCTCTAATTTCTTGGGAGTATTTTGGGTGTTGTAGTACGTAATTATTGGCCCTCCAGAGGAACGTGTTTCTCTGGTGCCCAGTGTCGTATATAGAAATTGTGATGGGGGCGTGGTCAGACCATGTCATGATGTGGATTACAGATGCGCTAATTTTTTGCAACAACCACTTGTCAGTGAGGAACATGTCTATTCTCGAATATGACTTGTGATGTGGCGAGAAGTAAGTGAAGTCCTTTTCAGAACCATGGTGACATCTCCACACATCATAGAGGTCCTGCTTTGTAATGAAATGTGTCAAGGGGGATTCTCTGCATTTCGAAGCCGATGTAGTGTCCATGTGTATGTCCACAACTAAGTTAAAGTCCCCGCAGATCAGCAGATGGCCTTTGCGGATCTCTTGAGTTTTGCGTAGTACTTTCTTGAGGAAACCCATCTGTTGTGTGTTGGGGGCATACACATTTAGCATTGTGTAGGTAATATTTTTAATGGTGCAGATCAGAATAATGTAGCGACTATTTGAGTCAATTATAACCTGGGGCATGTGGAAGTCCACTTCTTTCTTAATGGCGATTAGCACACCCCTCTTTTTGGAGTGGAAAGTAGCATGGTAGATGTGGGGGTACTTGGTGTTGGAGCAAAGGGCTGTTGAAGATGGCAATAAGTGTGTCTCCTGAACAAAGAGAATGTAACTTTTGAGTTTCTCAGCTGTGTGCCAGAGGGAGTGGCGTTTAGCTAGATGGTTCAAGCCCTTAGCGTTGAGAGATAAGACTGTGATGGGCATGATTGGTGTCCAGGTGTGTAGTGGGATGTGGAAGTAAAGGTAAACACTTATGGTTAGACGTTAAAGCGGACTTCCACCCTTTTTTATGTTTATTAAAAGTCAGCAGCTACAAAAAGTGTAGCTGCTGGCTTTTAATAAACATACACTTACCTGTTCCACTGTCCAGCAACGCGCCGCCTGGAGCTCCGCTCCTCTCCCCCCTCCTCCGCCGGCGCGTCCATTCATTGTGTGGGCACCCAGCCGTGACAGCTTTCGGCTTCACGGCCGGGCACTCACTGCACATGCGCGAACGGCGCAGCGCTCTGTGAGTGGACAGGCGATCGCCTGGGACCTGTCACGTCCCAGGTGATCGCCTACAGGGAGGAGCCGCCACAAGGCGATATGACGTATCGCCTAGGCGGCTCCAGGGCGGAAGGAGGAAGTGGGAGAGGAAGTCCCACTCCTACTGAAGCCCCCACTCCCCCCAAAAAAAATTACATGCCAAATGTGGCATGTAAGGGGGTGAGGAGTGGAATAAAAAAAAGGAAAAAAATTGGGTGGAACTCCGCTTTAAGAGTTCCAAGGTGGACTGGGTGGGTGGCGTCAGAGGCGTGGTTTCAGTGGAGTTGAAGAAGGTGGTAGTATTCTGGATTGTTAGAGCAGCTGCGTAAACAATAAGTCAGGTTAAATAGATACAGGCAAAACGATTATAAGCTATCCTGTTTGTTGCTGGAACTGTGCATAAAAGAATTGGAACCTAAGTAACAGGAAAGATTTCTGGTGGCGTATGAAACAGAAAGCTGAAGTCAGCTAAGCCACTGTGGGGGGAAACAGTTAATAACTGGAGAGGCTGTGGAAAGAACAAGAAGCAGTGAGGGAGAAAGGCATGTTGTGGTATTAAATAATAAGCTGCAGATGATGGACTTTATAGGCATAACACAGATATAGAAAAATATAAATTTATTTAAAGAGAAAAACATACAGGGTAAATCAAAACATATATATCATTAGCCGTTCATAGAAGGGCCTATGAACAGAAATAGTAACACACCACCTACAAACTAGATACGGTATAATATACTGGAAAAAAGGACACCAAGGTCACTTCCTACTAGTATGTATGTTAACATATGAATTGTGGAGGGTGGTGTGTCATATGCAGCTCAGCTCGACATGTTGCACGTTTGGAAAGGACGCTTCTTCAGGAGCTTATAACCTGTTCTATGAATGAAAAATTTACAAATCAATTTTAATTAACTCAAAAAATAAATAAATATAAAAAGTATCTTTGCCCTCATATATTTGATATTGTTACACAGCCTCCCACAGCCCGCCAGAATAACCCTAACACTCAACATAATAAAGGGCAGCATAGAAAGGGCCTCATATAGTATTGAGGTATTGAAACTGTTATATGCTGACCCCCATATATGTCTAAAAGGAGGAACCTGCATGGGTTCTATCGGTAACTTACATTCTAGAAAATAGAAGATGAGAAAACAGGTGGAGAACGTGGTCAGCAACACAGCCAGAATCACAAGGATTGGTCCTCAGATGGTTTCAAAAAACAATCTGTGTATAAAGGCCTTTTGTTTAGCATAGTAGGTATAAACCCTAGAGGAAAGGTACAAGAAAGAGGGGGGGGGGCAGAGATGGGTAGGACTACTGATTTTGCTTACCTATAGATACAAACTCTCAAAGAGTCCTTGGATGAAATGGCTACAGGAACCTCCCAAAGAGGTTCAATATAACAGTTTCAATACCTCAATACTATATGAGGCCCTTTCTATGCTGCCTTTTATTGTGTTGAGGGTTAGGGTTATTCTGGGGGGCTGTGGGAGGCTGTGTAACAATATCAAATATATGAGGGCAAAGATACTTTTTATATTTATTTATTCATGAGTTAATTAAAATTGATTTGTAAATGTTTCATTCATAGAACACGTTATAAGCTCCTGAAGAAGCGCAACATGTCGAGCTGAGCTGCATATGACACACCGCCCTCCACAATTCATATGTTAACATACATACTTACTAGTAGGGATGAGCTTCGAGTTCGAGTCAAACTCATGTTCGACTCGAACATTGCCTGTTCGCCCGTTCGCCGAACAGCGAACAATTTGGGGTGTTCGCGGCAAATTCGAAAAGTCTATAGGAGAAATCTAAAGTGCTAATTTTAAAGGCTTATGTGCAAGTTATTGTCATAAAAAGTGTTGGGGACCCGGGTCCTGCCCCAGGGGAAATGTATCAATGCAAAAAAAAGTTTTAAAAACTGCAGTTTTTTCGGGAGCAGTGATTTTAATAATGCTTAAAGTGAAACAATAAAAGTTAAATATTCCTTTAAATTTAGTACCTATGGTGTGTGTATAGTATGCATGTAAAGTCGCACTTGTTTCCCGTGCTTAGAACTGTCCCTGCACAAAGTGTAATTTCTGAAGGAAAAAAAGTCATTTAAGACTCACTCGCGGCTATAATGAATTGTCGGCTCCCGGCAATACATAGAAAAGTCATTGATAAAAAAAAAAGCGTGGGGGTCCCCTCGTATGTCAGACCCCGCCTACGTCATTGGCTGAGCGGACCTGATGGGGAACTTCCTCCACTGTGTAATAAATTAATAGACCCGCCCCTTCTCACGTTCCGCATCTGGTCCGCTTAGCCTTACACCTACGTCATTGGCTGAGTGGACCTGATGGGGAACTTTAGAAGGGGAGGGTCTATTCATTTAATACACTGCGGAGGAAGTTCCCCATCAGGTCCGCTCAGGCTCAGCCAATGACGTTTCGTGTGGACAGCGCTGGACATCGGATCGCTGCGGGACACTGGATTTCATCGCTGGAATGTTTTTTTTTTTTTTTTTTTTTAATAAAGGACTTTTCCAAGGTGTCTGTGTGGTTTTTTTTATTTTTTTTTACACTTTCTTTGTGAAATGGTAGGGGTACAATGTACCCCTTACCAATTCACATAGGGTAGGGGGCCGGGATCTGGGGGTCCCCTTTGTTAAAGGGGTCTTTCAGATTCAGATAAGCCCCCTGCCCGCAGACCCCCACAACCACCTGGGCAAGGGTTGTGGGGATGAGGCCATTGTCCCCCATCAAATTTGTAATGCTGCCTTAGCTTTGAAGTGTCGTAGAACAGTAATTTGTTTGCACAGAGTCATAAGCTTTGTCTCCAACGGTTGTGACAGGGCGTGTTTTGTGGCGGGATTCTAAGGCCCGCAAATCTTGTAAAAGGGCTGTCAATTGTATCGTACGCTGCTTCTTAATTTGAGAGCCATGTTTAATGAGTACACCACATATGACTGCTTTGTGGGTTTCCCAAATAATTCCAGGGTCACAGTTTGAGGTTTCATTAGTTTGGAAGTAAAAGTCAAGTTCTTTAGTGATGTCTGTTAGGACCTCCCTATCTTGTAAAAGGCTTTCATTCAGCCTCCACATCCTAGCCTTGAACATGAGGGCATCTGAGCGTGTATAAGACAAGGTCACAGGAGCATGGTCTGACCACATAATGGAGCCTATAGAGGACTCCTGTACCACGTGCAATTGATTGTGTGGCATTAGAAAGTAATCTATATGTGAGGTGGAGAGTAAAACGTGTAATCTTTTTCACCTGGAAGCAGAAGTTACCAAATATCCACCAGTTGGGCCATGTGAAAGACTTGTGCAATATGTTTGTGGGAGCCAGGAGGAACTGAGGAAGATCCTAAGGAAGTGTCTTCGGGGGGAATCATGGGGACATTAAAGTCGCCTCCGAGAATCAGTTGGCCTTCAGCGAACCCGAGTTTTTCAAGGCTACGACAGATAAAGAGGTCTTGTTGGAGATATAAAAAGTTGCCAATGTCACCTTGACACCGCCAATTGTGCCCTTTAGGTACAGGAATCGTCCATTGGGATCTGTAATGGAATTCAAACATGTCCATGGCACTTTTCCCGATATAAGAATAGAAACTCCCTTTGACTTGGCCACAGAGTTGGTAGAATGGTCATAGGGAAGAACCTGTTCTTGAGTATGGGGAGTTTGTCATCTCTGAAGTGGGTTTCCTTAATTAAGGAGATATCAGCAGTGGCGGCTGGTGCTCCAAATTTTTTGGGGGGCGCAAACAAACTGAAAAAAAAACCATCAGTTGCCGCCACTGTGCCCATTAAATGCAGCCACTGTGCCCAAACGCCACCAGTTTGTCCCCAAATGCAGCCAGTTTGTCCCCAAATGCAGCCAGTTTGTCCCCATATACAGCCAGTTTGTCCCCAAATGCAGCCAGTTTGTTCCCATATACAGCCAGTTTGTCCCCAAATGCAGCCAGTTTGTCCCCATATACAGCCAGTTTGTTTCCATATACAGCCAGTTTGTCCCCAAATGCAGCCAGTTTGTCCCCATATACAGCCAGTTTGTCCCCAAATGCAGCCAGTGTGTCCCCCATTTACAGCCAGTGTGTCCCCCATTTACAGCCAGTGTGTCCCCATATACAGCCAGTGTGTCCCCATATACAGCCAGTTTGTCCCCAATATGCAGCCAGTTTGTCCCCAATATACAGCCAGTTGCCCCCCAATATACAGCCAGTTGCCTCCCATAAAACAGCCAGTTTGTCTGCCAATATACAGCCAGTTTGTCCCCCAATATACAGCCAGTTTGTCCCCCAATATGCAGCCAGTTTGTCCCCCATATACAGCCAGTTGCCCCCCATAATACAGCCAGTTGCCCCCCATAATACAGCCAGTTTGTCCCCCAAATACAGCCAGTTTACCCCAATATACAGCCAGTTTGGCCCCCATATACAGCCAGTTTGTCCCCCAATATACAGCCAGTTTGTCCCCCATAATACAGCCAGTTTGTCCCCAATATGCAGCCAGTTTGTCCCCCATATACAGCAAGTTTCCCCCCAATATACAGCCAGTTTGTCCCCCATAATACAGCCAGTTTGTCCCCCATATGCAGCCAGTTTGTCTCCAATATGCAGCCAGTTTGTCCCCCATATACAGCAAGTTTGTCCCCCATATGCAGCCAGTTTGTCTCCAATATGCAGTCAGTTTGTCTCCAATATGCAGCCAGTTTGTCCCCCATATGCAGCCAGTTTGTCTCCAATATGCAGCCAGTTTGTCTCCAATATGCAGCCAGTTTGTCCCCCATAATGCAACCAGTTTGTCCCCCATATACAGCCAGTTTGTCCCCCCCAGCCCTGCACTTACCTTCCTCGAGTCAGCGCCGTCCTTCTTCCGTCCTCGATGTCTTCTCCCGCCCTCGATGTCGCTTCAGCCAATCAGGTTACCGGTAACCAGACCCGGTGAACCTGATTGGCCAGGGAACGCACCCCTGTGTGTCCTCTCATTAGATATTTAGAAGCTGATTACAGCTCTCAGGCTGTAGTCGGGAAGCCTATCAGAGCCGCTGGCTCTGATAGGCACTTCTAAAGGCCAACCAGACGCTGTTATTCAGATGGCCGGCGCTCAAGGGGCCGGCCATCTGAATAGTGGGCGGCAGCAATACATAGGTTCATGCAATGCATGAACCTATGTATTGTTGTGAGTGACCGCCGGGCGCAGAAGCGAGCAGCGTCGGGGCTTCTGCGCCCACTATGGACGCACTGTCACTCATTGTGTGAAGAAAAGGACATTTAAAAAAAAAAACTCTTAAAGGGCTCGTTTTTTTTTTTTTGTGACCACAGGAGGGGGGGGGGGGGGGGCGGCGCCCGGGCGCCCCCTATGGACGGGCCGCCACTGGATATCAGCATTAAGATGTTGCAAGTCATGTAAGAGCATCCGTCTTTTTTAGGGATATTTAGTCCTTTAGCATTAATCAAGAGCACTCTGATGACATCCATATTCAGATATTAGAGGAGGGGAGAGAGATGGGATTAAGAGGTGAAAGGGAAGTCAAGGGTAGGTAAGGGAGGAGGGGTAGGAAGAAGGTAAGAGAGTATGAAGGTGGGAAGGTTAAATCAAAAGAATATTAGAAGGTAGAGAATTTAGAGAATAAAGAGAGGTTGTCGTTAATAGGCACAACCTCTATTTTCTAGAGCGGCAGCAAAATATTGCTATTACACTCATCAGTACAAGACGGGGTTATGAGCGCCAGCCTATGTGGGAGAGTGGTTAGAGAAAGCCAGGAAGAGGGCTCCTGACCGGCCCCACTCACCCTAGCTATGTTGGTCCATGAAGAAAATAAACAAAAATGCATGCAATAACATTGAACAATTTGTATAACACCATAAGAAAAAATCAAACCTAAACTTGTGAATAAATCCCATTTAATGATTACAGGGGTCAAAACCCGATCAATGTATGACTCCCCCAAATGTATGGTATGATGGTATATTGTGAAGTACGTGAAGTCGTCCTGAGTGGAAAGGGTGAACCTGTCTTGTAAGGGGAAGAGAAACGATTTCCCATTTCTGAGTGTTGAGAAGCGGCCTTTTATACCTGACATCAGTTTGTTCCAGTTCTCGTGTCTCCCGATAGGGGAGGTGGAGCTGGCTGTATGTAGTTTTGTGCTATATTAAAGAATAGGATAGTATAGAACCGCCCATATTGTTCCATAATTCAAAATGTCTAGTGGTGGACAGAGTAGTGAATTACAAAGTGGGAGGTCCCTTTCCCAGTGACCGACCCCAGTCAAATAGAAGAGTGTAAAAACATTATTAGTTATGGGTAGAGGCATGGTCTAACCAAGAAGGGGAACGATCGCTCCTGAGGGAGTAAAATATGTTACCCAAAATTTAGAGGGTGTTCTCTATGTAGTGTAAGATCCCCCTTCCTCCACACAGACAAATAGGCCAGAAAGCTGGCCCCAGGATGTCATTTCTGGGTTTCACCCAGCTCTCTATGGGTGTAGCATAGTGTCTGCAGGAAGTATTGAACCACAGCTTAGGAGATGAGGAGAGTGCAGTCTAACTGAATAGTGAGTGCCGACTCGTCAAAGCACCCATAGCATGATACCATAAGTACACACTTGATAAAAGCACATACAGTTTTAAACATTAAGGCACATAGTCCCTGGTAAAGTACAGAAGTGCTGCAAACATATACCATACATATAATAACATATAGGAATTGGGAACTGGTACTACTGAAGTAATTAAAATAGGGAAGGAAAAAAAGTATGGATCCTGAAGGAGGAAAAAATATTAGGGAGCAAAGCCCTCAGTATCTCTTCAATTGGATTGTGTAAGTATCTTAAGGATTGCAGGATCGCTCAAACAATGGAGTCTATAGCGTCCAAAGACAGTGTTAGAGCTGTTACAATGAAGCTGATCAAGATGAAGCTACAGGGCAAAACACCTCAATCTTATATGTATAGTACACGTGAAGTGGGCAGGTCAAAGGTATAAAATACAGGTGAGAGTAAGTGTTAATTGTAAGGACCATTACAGTCATGACTCACGTGACCCTTCAGTGGATGGGGCTCTGGATCTTCTCCTGCTTCTCTGTGGGCGAGCTTGTAAGGGGCACTGATTCCTGGAAGTGCCAGAGCAGCCTGTCGGGCGTGGAAGGATGAGGAGTCAATTAAGAACTTGGATGGGATCCAGTTCCAGAAAGGAAAACAAAGCAGGTAAATCTGCCAGTGTTTGCAGGGTAAAGGATGTTGTGGCTTTCCGGAAGGTGACTGCGAACTGGTAACCCCATCTATATGTGTATCCCAGTTGTCTTGTGAGATCCAGGATGGGACAGAGAAGAGCTCTGCGTTGTAGAGTCGCTCTGGAGAGATCTGGTAGGATCTTGACGGTAGCTCCAGCAAAGTCTACAGCACCATGTTCCCATGCTCTGCGATGGATGGTTTCACTTTGAGCATAGCGGTGTATGCGACAGATTGCATTGTGTGGCCTGCTAGGGTCAGAAGATCTGGGACCCAGGGCCCTGTGGACCCTATCTAGCTCTAAAGAAGTTGGAGGGGAGTCCAGGACTGTATGGAAGATGGCAGTGATTGTTAGACATGTGCGGTTAGTTTAGTTCGGGATTAATATTCGGCCAAATTTTTCGTTATTCGGAGATTCGGATGTATCCGAATACCCGAATTACAGTTGAAACAAATTTTACATTGAACTCCAGTCGAATTCTAACTGTACACATATCGCTGAAATCAAAGACATATTAGAGTACCATTTCTAAAAAAAAATGAGGTGATTTAAAGAGTCATTGTAATCATTTGATGAAGTTTTTTCTTTTGTTTGTACACTTTGCTGCATTCAAATCGAAAACAATATAAAATTTTTGTTTCGACCGATTCGAACATTTATCGATTTTAATGTTTTGAATCGAAAATATCAGTAAATTTGAAGTACTTGACGTGATTGTAGCCGTATTAGTGCAATTGTGACAGAGAAAATTGAGTACTAAAAAAAAGTATCACGGACAGTACTCAATTTTCTCTGTAAATTTGAAGAAAATGCGAAAATTCTGAATATGAATTCTGAATACGAATTCCGAATATGAATTCCGAATTCGAATTGAATGAAATAACCAAATTAAACTAGACGAAATAATTAGATTAACAAATCAAAACGAAACAAAACAAAACTAAACAAGTTTTTTCATCATGCACATGTCTAGTGATTGTCTCTGCCAGTTCCTCTGTGCCCGTAGCTTCCAGGAGACCCCGGAGCCACAGGTTGTTTCATCGGCTCCAGTCTAACAGGTCCTCTAAGTGTAGTTGCAGGGCTACTGCTGTGTCCATCTGAGAATGTTCGAGGGCCACTACTCGGAGCTCTGGGGCTGACAGCAAGGCCTCTCCTGAGTTCACCCTATCCGAGAGCGACTGCACGTCTGTTCTAACCGCCTGGATGTCCTCGGCGGTGTTCCTCCTCTAGGCGGAGAATGAGAGTTTGAATCTGCATTTTAGTAGGGAGGGCCTGTAGTAATGTGTGAATGTTCATGTCCAGTAGGGATGAGCTTCGAGTTCGAGTCGAACTCATGTTCGACTCGAACATTGCCTGTTCGCCAGTTCGCCGAACAGCGAACAATTTGGGGTGTTCGCGGCAAATTCGAAAAGCCACGGAACACCCTGTAAAAGTCTATGGGAGAAATCTAAAGTGCTAATTTTAAAGGCTTATATGCAAGTTATTGTCATAAAAAGTGTTTGGGGACCTGGGTCCTGCCCCAGGGGACATGTATCAATGCAAAAAAAGTTTTAAAAACTGCTGTTTTTTCGGGAGCAGTGATTTTAATAATGCTTAAAGTGAAACAATAAAAGTGAAATATTCCTTTAAATTTGGTACCTAGGGGGTGTGTATAGTATGCCTGTAAAGTAGCGCTTGTTTCCCATGCTTAGAACTGTCCCTGCACAAAATGTCATTTCTGAAGGAAAAAAAGTCATTTAAAAGTACTCGCGGCTATAATGAATTGTCGGCTCCCGGCAATACAGAGAAAAGTAATTGAAAGTCATTGATAACAAAAAAAAATGCGTGGGGGTCCCCCCAAATTCAATTACCAGGCCCTTCAGGTCTGGTATGGATATTAAGGGGAACCCTGCGTCAAATAAAAAAAAAATGACATGGGGTTCCCCCAAAATAGGTCTGGTATAGATTTTAAGGGGAACTACGCGCCAAATAAAAAAAAATGGCATGGAGTTCCCCCCAAAAAGGGGGGCGGGGTCACGTGACGGGTGGCCCCGTCCTCAGCTACATACAAGACCTGTCAGGCTGCCACAACGTTATTCCCGGGG
Organism: Rana muscosa; assembly: GCA_029206835.1. Lineage (NCBI taxonomy): Eukaryota > Metazoa > Chordata > Amphibia > Anura > Ranidae > Rana > Rana muscosa. The sequence continues at coordinate 540,195,918 of CM055117.1, read as the reverse complement.
GTTTCTCCGGTGGAGACAGGATGCTGTTCCTCGCTGCTCTGGACATCTCATCGCTGGAGCCTGGACCTGGAGAGGAGATCATCCATCGCAGGATACCGACAGCGTTGGAGTGGAGACCGAGAGTGGATTACCACCGCTGGAATCTTTTTTTAATTTTTTAATTTTTAATTTTTAATAAAGGACTTATCCCAACGGTGTCTGTGTGTTTTTTTTACAAGTTTTTACACTTTCTTTGTGAAATGGTAAGGGTACAATGTACCGCTTACCAATTCACATGGGGGGCGCCGGGATCAGGGGGTCCCCTTTGTTAAAGGGGTCTTTCAGATTTCGATAAGCCCCCCATGTTGAGGGCATGTGGCCTGGTACAGTTCAGGAGGGGCGGCGTGCTCTCATCCCCCCTCTTTTCCTGCGGCCTGCCAGGTTGCGTACTTGGCTAAAGGGTCTGGTATGGATTTTTGGGGGGACTCCACGCCATTTTTTTTATTTTGCTCGGAGCTCCCCTTAAAATCCATACCAGACCTGAAGGGTCTGGTATGGATATTTGGGGGGAACCCCACGTAATTTTTTTTAAATTTGAAGCAGGGTTCCCCTTAATATCCATACCGGACCCGAAGGGCCTGGTAAATGACTTTTCTCTGTATTGCCGGGAGCCGACATTTCATTACAGAAGCGAGTACTTTTAAATTACTTTTTTTCCTTCAGAAATTACACTTTGTGCAGGGACAGTTCTAAGCACGGGAAACAAGCTCTGCTTTACAGGCATACTATACACACCCCCTAGGTACAAAATTTAAAGGAATATTTCACTTTTATTGTTTAACTTTAAGCATTATTAAAATCACTGCTCCCGAAAAAACTGCAGTTTTTAAAACTTATTTTTGCATTGATACATGTCCCCTGGGGCAGGACCCGGGTCCCCAAACACTTTTTATGACAATAACTTACATATAAGTCTTTAAAATTAGCACTTTAGATTTTTCATGTTCGAGTCCCATAGACTTTAACGGTGTTCGGATGTTCAAACTAATTTATTGCCTGTTCGCAAGTTCTGATGCAAACCGAACTGGGGGGTGTTCGGCTCATCCCTAATGTCCAGTCGGTGTTGGGTGTCAGACAGGTCTGGGCAGTGTGGAGCCACCATCTTGGTGTGTGGGGTGGCTTTCTGCGAGCTTGGGAAGAAACGCTGGATTTCCCCCTTAGGAGTGTTTGAGTGGGTCACCCAGACTGACGATCTGGTCTTGTGCCATTTTACTGAGAGAACGCTGGTGTGAGAAAGGCTGAGTGTGCTGGGCTAGGCATTTGGAGGCCAGGAGCTCCCACAACATGCTTCTTCATGCGGCCATGTGCAGACCACGCCCCCCTCACTTTAGTATTTTGCACATTCTGTGTTATTGTTTGTATATTTTTTTTACATTCTGTATTATGGTATGACACAAACTACTTTGATTTAAAGGGGCAGCACGCCTAATTATGTTTGTAAATTCAGAATCTTGTATTTAGAGTGCTGCTGTCATATACACTGTACACTAAGCACAGTGATTTTTTTTTTTTTTTTTAGTGTGCAGCTCTTTAGTCTTTATTACAACTTGGATATCAATTGCTTGCTTTAAGTTAAGTACTGTTGCCTTCTTCATTACCCTGTGGATGAGTCCCGTTTGAACTAAATTTGATCTGTTCTCTTCTGCAGTTTCTTTGAAAAGGCTGGTCTGTCTTGGTTTCATTTACAAAGGAAGACTTTTTACTAATAGTTGCAACTGTGTTGATTGATAAATCACTTGAATCAGCATCAGATGCTATGCTAATATCCTGCACATCTTTGGATTGACACATCTTTGCATTTCTTCACTTGTAACATATCAAAATATTACAGCATACTCCTGTTACCTAGGATCTTCCACATCTGCTACATGTGTTTTGAAAAAATCTTGTTTTGCCTGAGTCTAGCAGTGCCTATCGCAGAACAGGTTTTTCTCTGCCTAGTTCCAGGGGCAGATCCAGAGTCTAGTCTCGGGAGGGGCACTTCCAGAAAAAAAAATGTTTGCGGGCAATTTTTCAGAGAAATGGCTGGTGCTGGAGCTTCAATCATCCCGGCACCATGGTTGTTATGGTGTCAGAATGATTGAAACGCATTTTTTCTATTATTGCATTGTTATATAAAATGAAATGGTTCAACTCTCTTGGCGCCGCTGATCGGCTGATGTGAGAGAGAGACTCAGAGAGGCACCCGCAGATGAAGCAGTTTAAAAAATCGTAAAAAAAAAAAATCGTAAAAAAAAAACAGAGCAAGCAAGCGAGTGACATGATTGTCTCGGGGGGGGGGGACAATTGCCCTGTTGCCCCCCCTGGATCCGCCATTGCCTAGTTCATTACTTTATCCTATTGACCTATGAGTCCATGCAATATTGGCTAGTTTGCTTCTGTTGAGACCAACACTTTTACTGCCTAATGCCGCGTACACACGATCATTTTTCATTTTTCATGCTCTAATTTTTCTCGTCGTGATTCCCGTAATTTTTTTCTGCGGCAGTTTTCCCATAGGGAAACACTGCCACGGAGCCCACACACGGTCGTTTTTCTCGACCAAGAAAAAAAATGTTGGTGTTTTCACCGTCGAGAAAATCGATTGTGTGTACGTGGCATAACTTCTTTTGTATTACAGGGTTTTGTTCCAAATACTATTCTCTCATAAATCATTTCATCAGTATCAGTGAATGCATACTCTCAATCTGTGGGTTTCAGGGCTGTCACAAGCTGTTCATTTACACTTTGCACTCCGATATCGAATTTATATCTTGCCAAAAACCAAGTTTACTTTTCATGTCATATAATTACTGTATTTACTATAAGCACTGAGCTGCATGCTGTCCACTGCATACCTGGAGTTTTCTCTCCAACTCACAACAGAAAATAATAACATTTTTATTTTTCCCTATTTGCTTTGACTTTTGATGATAAGATCAGAATGTTGTTTCAACCCTTCATATTCCTCTGAAAGGTTTACACTTTGTTAGTTCAGGCTGGTTGTTTCTATCAATCAATATATAGAGAACCAAAAAGGAAAAGTACCCCCCGGTACTAAGGGACTTTAAGGGCAAACTTTTGTACACAGTATATTAATATAATATTAAACTTCATGTTTTACGATACACTGTGTACAAAAGTTTGCCCTTAAAGTTACCTTACTTTTCCTTTTTGGTTATCTATATACAAATATTGGGATGTTGGCAACGAAAGACTGGGGATTCTTTATTCTCCATGGTGGTTCTTCCCTTATAACCTTTCTATCAATCAAAGTCCAATTTTGATTAAGGCAGCGGTTCTTACCTTTCTTTAAAGTTGGTTGTACTGATTAGATAGCTGTCCTATGGCACTATACAAATGTTAAATTTTAATGTTTCTGAGGTTGGCATCTGGAAACAGGCACAGGAGACAAGCTGTGTGTGACAGACCCAACCGGGACAGGGGCTTTTGGACAGGAGTGCAGGGAAGCCTCTTGCCTACTGACTATGGACTCTGGCTTTTGAGGGGGCTCTATTCTTTGGAAGGTGTGTGCCTGGGGGACCTTTGGTGTGGTTTTTGCTTCTCCTTGAAACACACAGACTCTGAGAACCTAGGACCTGGATACAGATTTGGGACCTCTGTGCCCAAAACAGCAATGACTGCTTCAACCCCCACCCTAGACTCAGAGACTCTAAGCAGAAGATTATAGACAGCTTAAAAAAACCTGATGCTGAGGTCTCCTGCTGCTATGTATAATCTGTTTATTAAGGTGTCTTTCTCTCATTGTATAATTACCCCATTGTATGCCTCCAATGTGTGAATCCCCATTGTTTATTGAGTGACCTATTGTTTCTGTCTGTCTGCTAGTATTGTGTCCACTTCACCTGGTTACCAAACTATTGTGGGATTTTTATGTTTATGTTATTTAGCTTGCTGTTAATTAGATCACTGTGAGCTGTTAGTTGCTAGCTGTTGATTTTGTAAATTGTAAAATCTGAAAATAAGAAAGAAAATCCAAAAATTGGAAAGAATAACTAACTGTCAAGCCTCGTACACACGGGCAGGAATCCCGTCGAAAAAAAAATGTTGGTTTTCTCGACGGGATTCCTGGCAAGCTTGTCTTGCCAAGCCCTGTGTACACACGCGCCATTCAAAAGAACCGCCGTTCTTTTGAATGGCAAGAACGCAGTGACGTCATCGACTACGGCGAGCCGGCGCTCGTCACATTCAATGCCATCGCCGCCATCTTGCTACACCCTACACTACCCTTGTATGCTACCGCACATGTATCGAAGTCTCATCGAGCATGCGCGGGTTTCCCTGGACAGGTAAGTAAAGCAGGTAATACTGCCACCCATGTGTACTTCAGGTAAATGCAAGATAATTTTCATTGACCCCCGGATCCGTGAGAAATCAAAATGAGACACATGGAAAGAAAGTGTGTTCATAAGATCTCTGACCTTTATTAAATTCCAGTGTGGCTTATATGCAAAAGAAAGATAGGAAGGGCTGTGTATTAATGCATATGTCTCTAAAAATTATACAAACTCAGTATATTCTTATCATGATGTAGACTGCTGAATCTAGTGAAAACTAGCGAAACAGGATGTGGGATTTTAAAGGTGCTGATTGACAAGGAAATATATAAATCACAAAGACAGTGATATATATAAAAATAGAAAAAATATATTTATTGATTACATACATAAAATACAGTGATATGTACACATATATATGACTATCCTAGGTATACACCTACTACCTATCAGTATAAAGTCATAAGGTAACATCAACTGCAAAGATGCGTCTATGAAGATTCTACAGTTTCGCCATTAAGGCTTCGTCAGGAATAGACGCATAAGGTAAATTTTTTAATGAAGAGTTTTCCAGCTTAAAAGGTGAGAGAAAAATTTGGAGACAAAAAACAACAATTATGCCCCATACACACGATCATTTTTCATGCCATTTTTTAAACCGACGTTTTTCTTGTCATTTTTTTCATGTTTCCTCTCAAGCCTGTCTTGCGTACACACGATCATTAAAAAAAGCGCGGTGACGTACAACACGTACGACGGCACTATAAAGGGGAAGTTCCGTTCGAATGGCGCCACCCTTCATGTTAGTAAAGTTTGTTGAGCAACGATTCGCGCTTTTCAGCCTCGTGCTTTTCAGTCCGTTACTGCGTGACAAATGTGCTATCTCCATTACGAACGCTAGTTTTACCAGAACGAGCGCTCCCATCTCATACTTGATTCTGAGCATGCGCGTTTTTTTTCACGTCGTTAATGCATACACACTATCGTTTTTCACGTCGTTAAAAAAAACGACATGAAAAACGACGTGAAAAAAGAGAGCATGTTCGAAATTTTTAATGCCCGTTTTTCACGTCGTTAAAAATGCTCTGGAGCATACACACGATCATTTTTAATGGCCATTTTTAAAAATGGCATTTTTAACGGCATGAAAAACGATCGTGTGTATGGGGCATAAGAGACAAAAAATGACATAAAATAACAAACATACTAAAGCACACTTTAGCACAACATGCACAGACGGCATCCCATGAAACCAGAACCTTCCCTTCATCAGCTAGTGCAAATCTCTCATATCCCTCCCACTATTCACTGGGGTGCCTACCTGATGAGGGCACCAAAGGTCTATGATATGTGTCAATGACCGTCAACATCTCACCGCAACGGCCACGTCCGCCATAGTCGCAAATCACATAAGGGAGGATGAAGATATAAATTTTAGGTTCCAATCATATTGATATTAGCCTGTAAATATTTAAATAAGAATCACAAATTCAGAACTGAAAGTCCACATATAGGGGTTGGGGAAAGAGAAGATCCGGCTGCAGGCAAATCCCTGTAGCCACTACTCACCCCCTCCTCTGATGTATTATTCAAAAAATTGCGGGAGCTCAAGTTTGTTGGTAGACCGGGTGAAATCAGATACGATTCTCAAAGTCAAATATTTGATGGATCCATCTAGACATTGTCAATATCCAAAAAAGATTTTTAACATGCTAGTTCCATATTTAAAGCGGAGGTTCCGCGGCAAATCTTTTTTTTTTTTTAGCTTGCATGCAAAGTATTTGTAGATCACCAATTAGTACTCACGTGTTTGGTGATTTTTAACCTCCCCTGTCTTTTTTCTGGCAAAAAACGCACTTTTAAAATCAGCCGTCAGAATTTTCCATTTTGCTTGTGGGCATTGTGAAGCCCACAAGCACTGACTTCCTGGAAGCGGTGGACGGTGTTCTGCAGAAAAAGTTCCCCGGTGGATAAGGTTCCCTCCCCTGTATGCGCATGCGCGGCACGAACCTCAACGGAGTTTCCGAAAGTAGCCGAACATGTAGAGCTGCGAGTTAGCTCTACATGGCGCCTGCGCAATGACTAGGAGCCATGTAGAGCTGACTGCGCAGGCGCCGTGTAGAGCCGACTCGCAGCTCTACATGTTCGGCTACTTTCGGAAACTCCGCTGAGGTTCGTGCCGCGCATGCGCAGTACAGGGGGGGGGGGAACCTTATCCGCCGGGGAACTTTTTCTGCAGGACATGTCACATCTGGGCGAACTCCCAGATTACATTGCGGGAGAACAGAAACGCCTACTCCCGCGGGAGTGAGTACCCGGAAGCCGGAATTTAGATGACAATATTACGGTATGTACAGAAAAAAATAAAAAAATAAGTGGCTACTGTACATGTTTGTAGTGTAAGGAGTGTGGTCATATATGGATGTTATTTTGGGTGGAACTCCGCTTTAATAACCGCATATTTCAAAAATAAATTCATGAGCAAATGGGTAAAACTTACAATAATGGTAAATATCCCAAAAGTGTGCCTTACAATATTAGCAAAAAGCTATATCCGGACCACATCTGTACTTCACGACAATTGCGTAGAGATTGATGAAAGTGTCTAATCAAAAATGACAGACATAGAGATCCATCTAAAGAAAAACCCCATAAAGGTAAGTTTTATCCTCCATATAATTACTCCCGTTGGTGAGTCTGAAAGATACCCCCAGTATTAGAGTTACCTGTATTGTGAGTCCTGTCCGGTTTGAGCTCCCGCCGAAGTCTGAGGACAGCATGTGCTGTCCGCTTTTATATATCCCCCCTCGACCGCCCATTGGCGGCGTGTGACGTCATGCTGCAAGGCGGAACACAGGGAAATGCCCTGCATGTGGATGGAGCGCCGGAAGTAATGACACTTCCTGTGCGTCTCATTCATGCGACGCGTGACGTCACTCCGCAGGGAAGGTCACAGACGCAATGGGAGCCCAGTCTGTTACTGGAACACAGGAAGTAAAACTAGTTTACCAAGAGCTAAAAGATGACTTTGCTTATACAATCAGGCTGATCCATGAATAAGCTTAACCACAAATGAGTGACAGGGTGTGTCTCTATGCAAACTGTTAGTTAAACTAATTATTTCAAAACACATATTGAAAAGTTAATTTCTACTTCAATTATTTCATACATTCTATTACAGTAAGCATACAGACGACCGGGTTTCTCAGCAGGAAACACTCTGCCGAGAATCCCGACGAGAAAAATAGAGAGCAGGTTCTCTATTTTTCTCATCGAGATTCCAGGCAGTTTTCCTGCCGAGAAACCATACACACGAACGGTTTTCTCTGCAAAAAGCTCTCCCAGCAGTTTTCTTGCCGAGCAAACCGGTCGTGTGTAAGAGGCTTAACTGTTTACAGTTTGCATTTTTTAGGATAATGTAATCAAGCTCTTACCCGATTCTGTGTGGTATAAATTATGTGTGAATTTACAATAAAGTCAGTTCCAGTTTGCACCTTAGCTAGTGATGTCTAATTCTTGGGTGCAATTCTCAGCTAATCTCTGCCAGGGGTACTGTACTTTGTGGTAAAAGGGTAATGGTCTGATGTTACTTTGGGCGAACTTGTGTTCAGGAGTAGGACTGCTTACACCCCCACTCGCTGTTATTGTATTTAGGTACACACCCAACCATACCTGGCTGTACAAGGTTGGCTCATTGCCTGAAGCTAAGGTATGCTAATGTCCCTAGCTATCTGTGTGTCCCCAAATGTAGTTCAAACCTGTTTCCTACCGTGTCACCAAGCAATCCCATCTTTCTGAAATAGGGCAAACCAACCCTTCTCATAGTTTCCTGCTGGGACTGTTTATGTGGCTATTTGTTACCAATTGCCTAATAAATATCTGTGTGTTTCAAGGCACACCGGTCGGCTCGGGTACCCCCTACTGTTCAGTGGTCCCAGCGCCTCAGTGCTGCAAGGGATTTGTCTTAGTCTGTTGTTCAGGTGTGTCTGGTAGCAGCAGTTTCTCAAGCTGGATAGACATTATGCAATTTTGTTTTCCCATTTATTTTAGATTTACCTGCAGATGTGTGGTATGAGGGCCTGCCTGATTGCATACAAGTTGAGAGGGTATAGGTCTGGCCTCATATTGTATAGTTTTGGTTGAGTCTGGGGAAAAATTGTGCAGGAAGGTTGTATGGGGTGTTACCAGCGCTTGGCTGTTCCAAGAGCCCTCACGTCCGAGGTATGTGTGGGCATGCCGTATTCTCCTCAGTTTACACCCATAGGTGTCCTTCCTGTCCTAGAGTCCTTGTGTACCTTAACTAGTTGTCTGTGTCTTGCAGGCCAAGAAGACCAGTGCCCCAGTGTGGCACTAGGCTCCTGTCATTCATGTGAGTCCTGTCTGAATAGTGTAGGCAGCTTGTGTTGTAGGGGTGAAGTATAACATTGTCTGAATACCGAATTGAAAGAGGAGGGAGAAGGTGTGCAGTCTATATGAGGGATTGGGTGTACCTGGTGGCAGGTGGTTTTCAATCCGGGTATCCAGACCATATCCCATAACTTAGGAAAAAGAGAGGCTTGATGGCGACTGTCTTTGGAGCGGGAGGCGGGTCACTGGGTACCATAAACACTATGGAGCTGGAGATAATCAGGAACACATTGGGAGGTCCTGGGCTACATATCAGGGAAAGGGTAGGACATTCAACTTGCACTGGCCGGAATTAAAAACCTCGGAGAGTTGACTGACTCGTACTCAGTGTGACAAGTCCCACCTTATAAAGACAGGCAGGTGGGGTAGTATCTGAATTGACTATGAGTCCTATGGAGTGGTGGATGACTCAGTTCCAGGGTTGTCAAAATGTAACTCGTACTATTCTCATCCCTAATGGTAGGGACGGAACATTGGGCATATATCACGGTCAATTTGGGTACTATCCTATCACTCTACTGGGTTACACACTGGAGTCCATCTGGTTCTGAAGGGTTTGAGTCCGGACAGGGATTGAAAGGAGGAAATGTTTTTTTAATGGGGGACATGTGGGACACTGAATATGGTGCAGGTACCTACAGTATTCCATCACCACATGGCGCTCCAACATCTCATAGTGGTTGATAAAAACCTATTATCCTATATGTGCTGAATACACACTGAATCAAGTGCAGTCATGGTACCAGTGGCTTGCTCCCAGAGATGTGCGGACACAGGGTGAGATTCATACAGGACGCTTATCTCGGAGGAGTAGCTGGAAGAGGAGGGATGTATTCAGCACTATGTGGGGGGGAATAGGACCCAGTGTAAAGGGGCACAAGATTTTGTCCGCCATGGTGAGAGGTTGGTAGAGAGTATGGGATGGTACAGGGCAGATATATGTCAGTGGCTCTGGTGTGCACACATGGGCAGGTGGAGTTATCAACCAACATCCAGCTGTTTGTACAAATCTCTCTATGAGGGGCAGTGGCCTGATGAGTTAGCATCACCACTCAGTAAGACTGTGCCAAAACACGTCGCCCACACTAATCCAAAGTGGTAGTCGAATGCCTGAATGGGCTGTACTGGTTTGGATTGTAAAAGGTGTTACAGAAATGCAGACTCGGTTTGTAGAGTTGAGGGCACCAGTGTCTTACTGACTGAGGATTCTATCTTGTTGCATTTGTGGCTAAGGGACCCACATGTGATCAGAGGGTACGGAAGCTGGGGGCAGGTTGATATTTCCCTCTGTCAGAAGTGTGACCACAATATCCCTTGCACGGCCAATACACAGTGGTGAATGTATTTCACTCTGTGTTCTGGATGGGGAGATCATTGCTGGGAAGGAAGCACCTGGGTATTATTTGGGATATAGGCAAGTTTGGTTATTTGACCTAGAGGATACTGATGTGGCGTTAATCATGGAACGAAGGTGTTTCTTGAACCTAACAGTAGGTAGGGGTGCATGATATACCCTGGGCATGGTCATCATTGCTTCGATGGTGCAGGTGTTGTTAGACTTAATACCGGATGCTGGGGAACTGATGCTGATATCACATGGCTAATGATACACTGTTTTCAGCATCAGGTGGAATTGTACTCGGCAGGGTACACTACCTCGGGGAGTCTATTGTACCTACACTCTTGTCCTTGGGAGGGATATAGAAGGAGCCCCAGATTGCATCCCGATAGCCCCGAAAGAAAGTTTTTTTATCAAACCTGACATCCCCTTACACTTAGTGAAACTTCCGTTGGGATTCGGGGAGGAGTTAAAAGATGGGTAGTTAAACTTTGGGCAACAGGATTTAATTGGTGCCAACAGTTTGGGCAAGGCGTGAATAAAAGGCCCTTCTCTAGGGGTTGATAATCTAAGGCGAGGGGGTGGAACAAAAATAATAGCCGCTGGGAATTATCTGATATGGAGCGGGCTGAGGTAACATTTTAGGTGGAGGCGGGGTAGGCTTCCTGGAATAAAAGAGTATTTAGGGACACCTATGTGTGGAAAGGGGAGCGCATGGCTGGGCGTATGGTTTTAAAGGTGGGGAGTTCCAGAGGTTCTGGAGCAGTCCTGAGGTTGAGCATGGGAGGAGATAACAAGGGAGATGGAAATCAGGATGTTCTTGGGCCAAAACTTTAGTAAACTCCACCCTGTTGCGGTCCCAATGCGGGTCACTATTAAGAGACCGATTTAGAGTAGCTTGCGCATTTAAGAGAGGACCCTAGAACTATATTTTTCTTGTTTTTTGTTCTAGGGATAAGCCTGTTCAATCTGTAATATTAAAGGACAGTCGGGGTGACTAAATTCTAAAAAAGTTTTTTTGGCAACCATTGGTTTAGCCTCTCCTTTTTAATATATTTTTTATTTTTTTGTTTTTGGACCCGACTTGTAAATTGTTAGTGACAGTGATCCTGTTCATCTGTTGATCACTAATAGGGGAGAAGAGTTATCTATTTTAATTTTTTGTTCCTCCTTTATTTTTATTTTTTATTTTTTTCTGCCAAGTTGCTGCTGCAACAGCCACAATATATTATTTTTCGAGGCACTGTTTCAGGACAGTTATATATTGTTTGTTTGTTTTTATGAATACAGATTCAGTGCTCTTTGACATAAAGTAGAATCTGTGACAAACGGTCTGGGTCGAAGCAGCATTGAACCTGTATGTTTTTGTTACTTATTTTACTTTTTTCTCCTTTCTCTTTCTTTGTTTCATATTCTTAATCACTTTAAGTGATGGTACCAGTCCATTAGCTGATAATGTTCTGCTTTATCTTTAAAAATACATGTATTCATCTTCTGGAACTTGTATTAGAATATCAGAGATTAGTTGTGAATTGTAAGGGTTGGCCGTCTCTGCCTAACTCCATGTTTAAGAGTCCAGTGGGTCCTATAGAATGGGTTCCTGAAACATACAAGTACCATATCTCTCAAAGCTTTGTCTTTTGGTTTCTATCATCCACCTTCTCAGGATAATGTAACTAGGACATCAGTCATATCATTCTTTGTTTAAAACGCATGAGCATTCCTGCCCACCAGCACCATATTTCACACCCAGTGAAGCCAGAGTATCCAGTTAGCATGTCTTAATGTAATTGTACCTCCCCTAGTCTGCCCACTGCTTTAACCTGAGCCCCGTGAACAGGTGTGGTGAACCCAGGGACCTGACAATAGCAGACAGTGTTGACTATCCCTACCATCAAGGGCAATGGATGATACTGGCCGTGGCTCGGACTCGGTACCCTGTGGGGATCCCACCTTACTCGTACACATTGCACCCCTCATAGGTATTTAGTCTTAATGGCCACGCCACTGCTCTTGTCTGACATTCCGCCAATAACTCCTGTCTGACGTTCTCCTTTTTGTTTTTGTTTTTTTTGTATTCATGCACGACTGTCCGGAGGCCCGCCCAACCCCCACCTGAAGAAGCAACGCATCTCTTAAGAAAAACGTGCCACGAATAAGACTCTTCTGAAACTTTCCTTCACCATGCTGAAAAGTGCTGTCTCGCGGTCCGATCCAATCATAACACCATATTTCCAAGCTATGCAAGGATCCCGCCAGTAATGTTTGAGTTCCGCTCTTCCAATGCAGAGGGGCGATGAAGCATTGCAGTACAGACTCTCATGGGTCGGATGTGAAGTCTCAAAGGCACCAGGACTGTCTCAAGTCTACCTTGATGGGTTACGGCGGGTTCAAGAAAGGAAGAGGCCGCAGTGGTGGTGGGGGAAGGGTCAGAGGGCTTCTGGGCCGTTGTGGGTGGGTACAAGATCATTAAAGGAGGTCATAAGTTCAATAATGAACTTGAGGGGGTACTGTGGTGGATATTTTGAACATTTCATACTCATATCCTGGACTCTAAATAAAGCACCATGCCCCCAATGGATGTATATGTAGGGGGATGGGTATAACCGTATATGATGTTACAGGAATATATATATTTTGTGATATAATGCCATGGTATATTCTAAAGGACAGTTTTACAGTCTACTGAGAATATAAATTAGGTTTCAGGTGATACTTAAATATCCTTTGTCTTGAAAGGGCCAGTTCAGATAGCCAGACTCCATCACCGCAGGGGCCCTTAGCAGGCTAATATGAGCGGAAGGTACATCTGAATTTGCTAGGCGAAAATGGCTTGAGATTTCAACCAATCAGGTGGTCAGCTTTAAACCAATGAGACCACGGGATTTTGGATCCTGGTTGATGGGGGGTAGGCATAGAGGGGGTATAAATCAGTCAGCCAGAGCCATGATTAACACTTTTAGAAGGATGACCTGAACAAGACATGGTGACGTAGTAAGCTCTCTCTCTCTCTCCCTTCTCTCTCTCTCCCTCTCCCTCCCTCTCTCTCCCTCTCCCTCCCTCTCCCTCCCTCTCCCTCCCTTTCTCTCTCTTTCTATCTCTTTATCTCTCTCTCCCTTACTTCTCTTTTGCCTTCCTGTAACTCTTATTTTTCTAACACTTGTCCTGATATACTACTGTGTCCATTATAGCCATATTTTTATGGGTATTATTGTGTATCATTTATGTTATAGCAATATTCCTATTTGTATTATCGGTGTCATCTTTGTTTTAAAGATGGTATCATTTATGTTATTAATACAAGTTTCTTTTCTTTATAAATAAATGTAATTGTTTCTCTTTTTGCACCGTTATCGTTTGCTTTAATTTTTATATAGACAAAAGGTTTTTAATCACTTAGTTTAAGCAAGGAAGGTACGTCCGTAACACTGGTTCCTGGCTGAGTGCCAGGCGGTCTGTCACACTGTGTATTCAGTATAAATATGGAAGTCAAGTCACCCTAAAAATGTCAGCATAACATTATGCACTGATTTTTTACTGAGTCAAATAGTATTTAACATGTATTGTATAGCAGTTAGTAGTGCAACATGTGCCCTAAGGGCTTGTTCACACCAGCTGCTGCATTTCAACACAGCAGGTGATATGCAGTGCGCTCCAGCCAGACCAGCACAGTGTTGATGCTCTGATACCGGCACATCGCACCATTCACATTTTTTTTAGACAAAGTTTATTGAATTGTCACACAGTGTGTGTGGGTTCTATTGGCTGGTGTATGGTGACCTGCACTGTGCTGGAAAATGTACTGCATGCAGTACTTTTTTCAGTGCACATCACCCACACACAACCACAATGCAGTAGTGTGAAACTTGTCTTGCGGTGGTGGTGCAGTGGGACTGTGTTAAATTAGCTACCCAACATAGTCCCACTGCACCTGGTGTGAATGGACCCTCAAGCATATCTCTGAAGACTGAAAAAATGCTCCCTTGCAATGGGATGCATGATCATTTATACTGTATCTGTAGGACCAAGATCAGCAGTTTTACTTACCTAACCCCTGGAAGCCAGCATTCTCCTCTAGTCCCCTAGTGTCCTCCTCATCCTCAAGTCAAATGTGGGGCTTTGTGCTCTACAATGGATTTCATGACATCAGAGTACCTGCAAGCTCAGAGGGAGCAGGTGATCAAGTAAGTAAAATAGATTTTGCCAGCCCCTAGACCTAAACAAGCATTTAACCATTGCATAAAAAAACATATAGCCTTGATAAAGATGTTTACTTAAATAAATTCTGATGTGGGGAAAAAATAACAGAATCACTAAGACCCCTTTCACACTGGGTTATTTTGCAGGCGCTATTGCGCTAAAAATAGCGCCTGCAAACCGACCTGAAACAGCCGCTGCTGTCTCTCCAGTGTGAAAGCCCCAAGGGCTTTCACACTGGAGCGGTGCGCTAGAAGGAAAAGTAAAAAAAGTCCTGCTAGCAGCATCTTTGGAGCTGTGAAGGAGCGGTGTGTATATCGCTCCTCCACCGTTCCTGCCCATTGAAATCAATGGGACACTGCGGCAATACTGCCGGCAAAGCGCCTCTGCAGAGGCGCTTTGCTGTGGGTTTTAACCCTTTCTCGGCCGCTAGCGGAGGGGTAAAACTGCACCGCTAGCAGCCGAATAGCGACACAAATCCGATGGTAAAGCGCCGCTAAAAATAGCAGCACTTTTTCCGCTGACGCACCTCCCGCCCCAGTGTGAAAGGGGCCCTTAAACTAAGAAACCTGCAGTAGCCTCCAAAACCATGCAGTTATGCCTGAATCTCAGGACGTTCCGACAGGTAAGGCTCAAGTACTTCCTGATGGTGCCATAACTAGCCATTCCATCATTCTTCCTTGAACACTCCTACTGGCCCATATTAGAGATGGGACAATATGAATGGGTGGAGTAACACTTATTAGCAAAATGTAACACTAACCTTACATGTCAAAGCTTTGACTGTCAGCATTGGTCTAGCTGTAGCAGAGGGCAAACCTCCCTAACAGAGATATACACAAAATCAAAAATGCTGATAGAAGCTCTAACTCTTCCTGACTCTATCCAGAAAGGTTTTGTCTGTCATTCTACCTCAAACATAAAAGTCACATAAACAATTTCCAAACGTTATCAAATGATCAAGAAAAGCAGTGAACACTAAGTCTAAATTAGAGAGCTAATTAGCACATAATGTGATAGCAGTTTAGTCCATGTTAAAAGCAGTGGTTAAGGACCCTAAATCATTGTGCCAAATATATCCAGACTGAAGATTTGAGAAAAGCTTTAAGAGAAATATATTTACATGAGAAGGAAAGACTATGAATAGACAGCAACTATGAGAAAGAGAAAAACAAGGTATGAGCCAGAGATTTGTTATTTCTTGTCTTAAGATAATTGCTTGTGAATTCAGTAGGGTAAAGCTGTAATTCATTAAATATCTTATAATTAGATTCAAATAAAAAGGGACAGGACTGTAAATATGTTGTTTCACTAGTTAAATCCAAACTTCACCCTAAAGGGGAAGTTCTGCTTTATGCCCTCTTCTTCTTCTTTAGGAACTTTTTTGGGTGGGGAGCGGGTACCTGGTTTTGACAGGTACTCACTCTCACTTCCATGTAAGATCCCCTAGGGGAGTCTGATGTAAAGGAGAACTCTAAAGAAGGTAGTGTTACTAGCTGTAGAACTCTTTTCCTTCCACAAAATGGAAGTAGCAAGTGTGTGTTTTTTAGCTTCTGGACTGACTTAAGGCTGTGGTTCTCTGGGAGATGTAGTCTGGGGCAAACTCTAAGCCACGACCATAACTGGGAAACCTACTACAATACCCAGGGATACCTGAGAGCAGGAGCGGTTTGATAAAAGGAAAAGCAAAGGAAAGGAGAGGGGTCAATTGGGGAGCACACCAACCAGAGAAAGGATAGGAGAAGAAGTGCTATGATGTTACAAGCCGTACTGTGCTGAGCTTGGCTGGATGCTGTTATATGCTGAACCAGGTGTGTCACAAGGGTACTCACCGAGGCCGAGATACTTGAGAGCGATTCTCCCTTGTGACTAAGCGCACTCCACCCCTGGTGATGGTACAGACGGTGAAGGGCACAAAGAGGCACGAGGTACCAGCAGGCTTAGGCAGGGCTGCATGCAGATCACTGTGGAGTAGGAAGCCATGCAGAACTGATAAACACTGGAGCCCAACGGTGTAGATGGATAGCAGAGTCCAACAGCTGACCGAGGGTCAAACACAGAAGTCCGGTGGCACGTACCAAGTGCTGAGGATCAGACACAAGAAACTGATAGCAAAGTCTATGAGCAGGCTGAGGGTTCAGTACAGGAGACTGGGAACAAGTCCATGAACAAGCAGAGGGTCAAGCACAGGAGATAGGGAGCAAGTCCGTAATCAGGCTAAGGGTCACGCACAGGAGACTGGTAGCGTAATCCGTAAGCAGGCTGAGGGTCAAGCACAGGAGACTGGCAGAATAATCCGTAAGCAGGCTGAGGGTCAAACACAGGAGACTGGTAGTGTAATCCGTAAGCAGGCTGAGGGTCAAACACAGGAGATAGTAGCAGAGGTCCAAAAGGCAAGCCGAGGGTCAGGTGCAGGTGGAGATCAGAGTAGGGCAGGGTTAATCCGGGTCACAGCAGGTAATCAATCACAGGAAACAGGAACACAGGTACAGGAAGCTGAAGACAAACCAGCAATTCCTCTGAGCACTTGTTCAGCTTTTATAGGCAGCCAGGAAGTCATGTGATGCATGCACTGAGTGTTTCTCTGACAGCTTCTCACTGTCAACTTACTTTGCTGCCATCTAGTGTTCAAAGTATAATATGTTTTTTTATAATATGCTTCTCTGACAAGGTGGCCGGACTGAGCTGAGCCTGCTGTACCATCGGCTGCTTTGATGCCTACTTTGTAATGCCAGTCTGTGATACAGGCCGCCACCACCCAGGCATGCTGGAAAAACTCAGGAAGAAACCCATAAGGTATTCGCCATCTCGCCTACCATCAGTGACAATCAACTGCAGGAAAGGGGGCCCCCCATTGGTTCAGTCGACCAAATACAGATCAATAACTGTCAAAAATTTCATGTACATAAAGAATCTTGGGGGGTATACCTGAGGGTATTGTTCGTACAGGTCATGGCAACCTAAACTGGTTCTATATTATTTTAAGATAGCAGAATATGTCTATGAGTTCTTCAAGCGTCACATTTACGATCAAACGGGTGAATTTTATCCTGTAGGGTGTACAAAATTCTCTCCATCAGCATAACAACATCTACCCTATCTAGTATAGAGGATAGGGGTACTGCTGGGGACTTCCAATGTAGAGCAATAGCCCACAAGGTGGATATGCAAATAGTGTGTATCAATCTTTCCGCCTTGCAGAAGACACCTGAAATAGGCGCTCCAATGAGACACATTGAGATTGTGAGCTTTAGGGATATACCTGATATCACTGAAGCTATAGAAGTTATTTTATTCCATAACGGAGAAAGTAGCCCGCACTACCAAAAAATGTGCTTGAAGGTACCCAAGAGTGGACATCCCTGGAAACAAAGTCCAGATGTTCCTGGAAAGAGGGCTTGGAGTCTGGAGGGGGTGTAATACCATCTGGTCAATAAAGCTAAATCATTGTTGACACTGTCAGTTCTCATGGCTGTAGGCCCTGTACCCACTGTTGTACTAACTGCTAATTTTGTTTGTAGTCAGAGTCTTTGAGCAAGTAAGTAAGCGTAGAAACCCTAACAACCAAGTAAGTAAGCCATACCAGTACGTTGCTGGTCCTTGTTGGACATGTATTGTAATCTTTTTTTTTCATGCAGCCTGTTGGCTGAACAAAAAAAAGAGATTGATCGGTGGGTATGGTATCATTCTTTTCAACCAGCGTTCATGTAAAAGCAATCCTAGCAGCTAATTAGCCTCTGGACTGCTTTTACAAGCAGTGGGAGGGAATGTCCCCCCTGGATATAAAAAGCGCCATTGGGAAATTGGGAAAGCATTTTATCACACCGATCTTGGTGTGGCCAGATGCTTTGAGGGCAGAGGAAAGATCTAGGGTCTAATAGACCCCAGTTTTTTCAGAAAAAGAGTACCTGTCACTACCTATTGCTATCATAGGGGATATTTACATTCCCTGAGATAACAATAAAAATGATAAAAAAAAAAAAATATGGAAGGAACAGTTTAAAAATAAAATAAAAAGCAAAACTAATAATAATAAAAAAAAAAAAAAAAGTACCCCTGTCCTGCCCTGCTCTTGCGCAATGTCGAACGCAAGCTTCGGTCTGGCGTCATATGTAAACAGCAATTGCACCATGCATGTGAGGTAACACCGCGAAGGTCAGATCGAGAGCAGTCATTTTAGCAGTAGACCTCCTCTGTAAATCTAACGTGGTAACCTGTAAAGGCTTTTAAAGGCTTTTAAAAATGTATGTAGTTTGTCGCCAATGCGCGTTTGTGCAAAATTTTAAATCATGTCGTGTTTGGTATCTATGTACTCGGCCTAAGATCATCTTTTTTATTTCATCAAACATTTGGGCAATATAGTGTGTTTTAGTGCATTAAAATTAAAAAAGTGTATTTTTTCCCCAAAAAATGAGTTTGAAAAATCGCTGCGCAAATACTGTGTGGAAAAAAAAATATGCAACACCCACCATTTTAATCTGTAGGGCCTTTGCTTTAAAAAAATATATAATGTTTGGGGGTTCAACATAATTTTCTTGCAAATTTTTTTTTTTTTTCATGTAAACAAAAAGTGTCAGAAAGGGCTTTGTCTTCAAGTGGTTAGAAGAGTGGATGTAAGCTTCCTAATGTTGTGTATAAAATGCCAGAACAATTCAAAACCCCCCAAATGACCCCATTTTGGAAAGTAGACACCCCAAGCTATATACTGAGAGGCATGTCGAGTCCATGGAATATTTTATATGTTGACACAAGTTGCGGAAAAAAGACAATTTTTTTTTTTTTTTTTTTTGCACAAAGTTGTTACTAAATGATATATTGCTCAAACATGCCATGGGCATATGTGAAATTACACCCCAAAATACATTCTGTTGCTTCTCCTGAGTATGGGGATACCACATGTGTGAGTCTTTTTGGGAGACTAGCCGCGTACAGGACCCCAAAAACCAAGCACCGACTTCAGGATTTCTAAGGGTGTAAATTTTTGATTTCACTCCTCACTGCCTATCACAGTTTCGGAGGCCATGGAATGCTCAGATGGCACAAAACCCCCCCAAATGACCCCATTTTGGAAAGTAGACACCCCAAGCTATTTGCTGAGAGGTATGGTGAGTATGTTGCAGATCTCGCTTTTTGTCACAAAGTTTTGAAAAAAATAAATAAATAAATATTGTCTTTCTTCATTTTCAAAAACAAATGAGAGCTGTAAAATACTCAACATGCCTCTCAGCAAATAGCTTGGGGTGTCTACTTTCCAAAATGGGGTCATTTGGGGGGGTTTTGTGCTATTTTGGCATTTTATGGCCTTCGAAACTGTGATAGGTAGTGAGGAGTGAAATCAAAAATTTGTGCCCTTAGAAATCCTGAAGGCGGTGCTTGGTTTTCGGGGCCCCGTACGCGGCTAGGCTCCTAAAAAGTCCCACACATGTGGTATCCCCGTATTTAGGAGAAGCAGCAAAATGTATTTTGGGGTGCAATTCCACATATAACCATGGCATGTGTGAGCAATATATCATTTAGTGACAACTTTTTGTAATTTTTAATTTTTTTTTGTCATTATTCAATCACTTGGGACAAGAAAAAAAAAATCAATGGGCTCAACATGCCTCTCAGCAATTTCCTTGGGGTGTCTACTTTCTAAAATGGGGTCATTTGGGGGGGTTTTGTGCTATTTTGGCATTTTATGGCCTTCGAAACTGTGATAGGTAGTGAGGAGTGAAATCAAAAATTTGCGCCGTTAGAAGTCCTGAAGGCAGTGCTTGGTTTTCGGGGGCCCGTACGCGGCTAGGCTCTCAAAAAGTCCCACACATGTGGTATCCCCATACTCAGGAGAAGCAGCAAAATGTATTTTGGGGTGCAATTCTACATATAACCATGGCATGTGTGAGCAATATATCATTTAGTGACAACTTTTTGTAATTTTTATTTTATTTTATTTTTTTGTCATTATTCAATCACTTGAGACAAAAAAAAAAAATATTCAATGGGCTCAACATGCCTCTCAGCAATTTCCTTGGGATATCTACTTTCCAAAATGGGGTCATTTGGGGGGGGGGTTGTACTGCCCTGCCATTTTAGCACCTCAAGAAATGAGATAGGCAGTCATAAATTAAAAGCTGTGTAAATTCCAGAAAATGTACCCTAGTTTGTAGACGCTATAACTTTTGCGCAAACCAATAAATATACGCTTATTGACATTTTTTTTACTAAAGACATGTGGCTAAATACATTTTGGCCTAAATGTATGACTAAAATTGAGTAGAAAATATCTTTTTTTTTCAAAATTTTCAGTCTTTTTCCGTTTATATCGCAAAAAAAAAATAATCGCAGAGGCAATCAAATACCATTAAAAGAAAGCTCTATTTGTGGGAAGAAAAGGACGCAAATTTCGTTTGGGCACAACATTGCATGTCCGCACATTTTACAGTTAAAGCAGCGCAGTGCAAAATTCTGAAAACACCTCTGGTCTGTTAGCTACAAAATGGTCTGGGGCTTAAGTGGTTAAAGTGAAAAAAAAGTGAAATATTCCTTTAAATATCATACCTGGGGGGTGTCTATAGTATGCCTGTGAAGTGGCACATGTTTCCCATGTTTAGAACTGTCCCTGCACAAAATGACATTTCTAAAGGAAGAAAAGTCATTTAAAACTGCTTGCGGCTTTAATGTAATGTCTGGTCCCGGCAATATTGATGAAAATCATTGAGAAAAATGGCATGGGTACCCCCCCCCCAGCCCATTACCAGCCCCTTTGGGTCTTGTATGGATATTAAGGGGAATCCCGCACCTAAATTAAAAAAAGAAAGACGTGGGGCCCACAGGCCCTATATACTCTGAACAGCAGCAGGGTTGCCAACTTTCAGTAAATTTACAAACAGTTTGCAAAATCTGTAATTTTTGCATCTGTCTGTGAATGTCCATTATGAACATGCAGACTGCATGTCCATAATGGACATTCATGGGCAGATGCAAAAATTACATATTTTGCAAACTGTTTGTAAATTTACTGAAAGTTGGCAACCCTGAACAGCAGTATACAGGCGGTGCAAACAAGACAGGGACTGTAGGTTTGTTGTTATGTAGAATCTGTTTGTAATTTTGAACTGGTACATTTTTAAAGTGTAGCTCCAGCCAAAAAAATCTATTTTTAAGCTTTTTGGAAAACATAGGGAAGGGTTATCACTCCTGTAACATTTGTTTTGCTGTCTGTGCACCTGTTCAGAACATTTCACCTCACTTTCCATCCCAATGACAAATGTTTTTTGAAAATTTGGTGTTTTTAGGGAAACAAGGATTGGTGATAAAGCATCAGTGGAGTGGAGACACCTTCTTCCCATATTAACTCTTACAGGAGAGAATTTCCCTTCCTAGGGGTAGATTTCCTCTCACTTCCTGTTGTCTCCTTCCGTTTGCAAGTAGGAGTCGTTTGTAAGTTGGATGTTTGAAAGTAGGGGCCTGCCGTATATACTCTGCAGAAATTTAGGTGTTGGTGTTACCACAACACTGTAAGCCCTCACAGTAACTCTTGGTGGGCACTGGAACACCCTGCTGTGAGCTATTATATCAAGAATTGTAATTACATACCATTGTTGAACAGTGGTAGGAAAAATTGGGCCTGGGGTGGTGGTGCTGGTGCCACAACACTGTAAGTCCTCACAGTTACTCTTGGTGGGCGCAGGAATGGGCCCAGCTGTGAAATATTAGATCAAGAATTGTAATTACATGCCCTGTTGAACAGGGGCAGAAAAATTGGGCCTTTGGTGGTGGTGGTGGTGGTGTTGCCACAACACTGTAAGCCCTCACAGTTACTCTTGGTGGGCGCAGGAATGGCCCCTGCTGTGAAATATTAGATCAAGAATTGTAATTACATGCCCCTGTTGAACAGGGGCAGAAAAATTGGGCCTTAGGCACTGGTGCCACAACACTGCAACCCCTCACAGATACTCTAGTTGGAGTGCAGGAATGAGCCCTGCTGCAAAGTATTGTATCAAAAATTGTAATTGCACGCCCCTGTTAAACAGGGGCTGAAAAATTGGGCCTTAGGCACTGGTGCTGGTGCCACAACACTGCAACCCCTGACAGATACTCTAGTTGGAGCGAAGGACAAAGCCCTGCTGCAAAGTATTGCATCAAAAATTGTATTTACATGCCCCTGTTAAACAGGGGCTGAAAAATTGGGCCTTTGCCACTGGTGGCGGTGCCCAGAACCAAAAATGTTCTTACAAGCTATCAGCATGATCATTGAGGAGGAAGAGGATAGTCACTCAGCATAACAGGATAGTCACTCAGCATCAGCATAGGCAGTCTTGAAGGGATCTGACATTTCAAAAAAAAATATTCGGTTACATCAGCATCAGGTGTTTGGTAGCTGGAGGTGATCCAAGACTGATTAATTTTTATGAAGGTCAGTCGATCGACAGTCGGTGGACAGGCACACCCTGTGATCGGTTACAAAGCCTCCAGCAGCACTGAATGTGCGTTCCGAAAGAATGCTGGATGCGGGACAGGCCAGTAGCTCAATTGCATACTGTGCAAGCTCTGGCCAGTGATCCATCCTCAAGACCCAGTAACCTAGAAGATTTTCTATGAGAAAAGTGTTCAAGTCTGATCTTGCTCCTAGGTATTCCTGCACCATGTAAACCAGACGATGGCGATGGTTGCTGGAACCGATCATACCTTGGGGCTGCGGACTAAAAAATTGTCTGAACGCATCGGTCAGACGGCCACCTTCTCCACTGCTCCTTCTTTGACTGACCAAAGCCTCAGCAACACGTTGTCCAGGACCAGGAATTTGTAACCTCCCAGTCTCTGGGAATGTGTTGCACAGACCTTTCTGCAAGGCCTCCCGAAGATGTTTCATCCTCTGCTCCCTCTGCGACGGCAAGATAAGGTCTGCAACCTTACCCTTGTAACATGGATCAAGGAGGGTTACCAGCCAGTAATGATCCCTCTCCTTGATAGCATGAATACAAGGATCCTTCCGCAGGCTTTGCAGGATCAGGGAGGCCATGCAGCGTAGGTTTGCTGAGGCATTTGGTCCGGAGTCCTCTGGGTCACTCAGGACGACATGATCCGCAGCCACTTCCTCCCAGCCACGTACAAGTCCATGGGTGTCTTGGGACTGTAATTGATCCCTTGAACGCTGCTGCTGATGCTGAGTGCTAGGCTCCACCTCCATGCTGACACAATCCTCCTCCTCCTCCTCTTCCTGTGTGATAGGTGGGCCAGCAGGAACACTGTCTGGATAAAGGGGGCCTTGAGAGGAAAGGAAGTCCTCCTCTTCCTCCCTCTGTTCTGCCTCAAGTGCCCTGTCCATTATTCCATGCAGCGTGTGCTCCAACAGGTGGACAAGAGGGACAGTGTTACTGATGCATGCACTGTCACTGCTTACCATCCTCGTGGCCTCCTCAAATGGTGACAGGACAGTGCATGCATCCCTGATCATGACCCACTGGCGTGGCAAAAAAAAACAAGCTCCCCTGACCCTGTCCTGGTGCCATATTGGCACAGATACTCATTGATGGCCCTCTGCTGCGTGTGCAGCCGCTGCAGCATGGCCAACTTTGAGTTCCGCCTGGTGGGCATGTCACAGATTAGGAGGTTCTTGGGCAGGTTACATTCCTTTTGCAGGTCAGCCAGCTGAGCACTGGCATTATATGACCGGCAGAAATGCACACAGACTTTCCTGGCCTGCCTCAGGACATCCTGTAAGCCCGGGTACCTGCCCAAGAACCGCTGCACCACCAAGTTAAGGACGTGAGCCAAACAGGGCACATGGGTCAGGTGTCCCTGTCGGAGGGCGGAGAGGAGGTTGGTGCCATTGTCGGAAATCACCATTCCTGGCTTAAGCTGGCATGGCATCAACCACCTCTGAGCCTGCTCCTGCAGAGCTGACAGAATCTCTGCCACAGTGTGGCTCCTGTCCCCCAAGCACACCAGCTCAAGCACCACATGGCATCTCTTTGCCTACGTACTTGCATAGCCCCTTGAACGCCTACGGAGCACCGCTGGTTCCGAGGACAAAGCACAGGAAGAGGCCATGGAGGAAGAAGAAGAGGAGGGGGTGGAAGAGAGAGGTGTGTCAGAATCACCAGTAGTAGCATTTTGGAGGCGTGGTGGTGGAACAACCTCCAACACTACTGCACCTTGTCCTGCATCCTTCCCAGCTGCCAGCAGAGTCACCCAATGTGCTGTGAAAGATAGGTAACATCCCTGTCCATGCCTGCTGGACCATCAGTCACCGGAAATATGCACCTTACCGCTGACCGCCCTGTCCAGCGAGGCCAAGATATTGCCTTCCACATGCCGGTAGAGAGCCGGAATCGCCTTCCGTGAGAAAAAGTGGCATTTGGGAACCTGCCACTGAGGAACCACACATTCCACAAACTCACGGAAGGGGGCAGAGTCTACCAACTGAAAAGGCAGCAGTTGAAGTGCTAGCAATTTAGCCAAGCTAGCATTCAACCGCTGGGCATGTGGATGACTGGGAGCGAACTTCTTTCGGCGGTGCAGCAGCTGGGGCAGGGAAATTTGCCTGGTACAATCTGACGTTGGTGTACCGATAGCAGATTGCCCGCAAGTACTTGCCTGTGACACACCTAATTCTACACCTTCATTCCTCTCAGTGCAGGTTTCAGAGAGGACTGAAGGTATAGTGGGGCTGGAGATCCCAGCTGATGGGGAGCAATGAGAGGTCCGCTTTGTGCCAACGAACTGCATGGCAGGTCGACATATGTCTGATCAAGCATGTGGTGCCCAAGTGGGTGATGTTTTGCCACGCGAGATACGCCTGAGACATATGTTGCAAATAGCAGCGCTGCGATCTGATGCACTCGTCTCAAAAAAGGCCCACACCAAAGAACTTTTGGAATAACGCGCAGAGACAGCAGCGGCCTGCACATGCAGAGCTCTGCGGTGTGATGCTGTCGGTGTGCTGCCCTTAAGCTGGCCCCTGGAGGGCATCCTGCCTCGTTGGAGATGTGCCTCCTCCTTCTCCTTCTCTCTCCTATCAGGCACCCACGTAGAGTCCGTGACCTCATAATCCCCTCCCTCCTCATCACTGTAGCAAATCTGGCAGTATGCTGCAGCTGGGGGAACATGACTGCCAGATTGCTGTCCTTCTTGGGCACCCCCTCTGGGCTCACGTTACTGCCTTCCTCTAGCTGGGTACCATCATCGGAGCCTTCAAAACGCTGGGCATCCTCCTGGAGCATTGACCCAACACTGTGGTCAAACAGTTCGGGGGACTCCTCAGGAGGACATGGTGGGGCTAGAGAAGGAGTGACTGATGCCATTGAGCCAAGGGAAGAGGCCACTTTGGCAGCTGCTTTGCCAGACAAAGTACCCTGAGCCTGGGTGAGAGAGGATGAGGAGGATGAGGATGGCTTGGTCATCTACTCTACCAAGTCTTCGGCATGTTGCAGCTCAACGTGGCCAGCTGCCGAAAAAAAGGACAAGCGTGTCCCACATCCACGTGCTGATGAGGATGCACCGTGTCCACGACCAGCACTGTTGCCTCTAGACACAGAGCCTGCTTGCCCTCTTTTATTGGCTCGTTACTGTCTGTTTCTCCTTGTTGTCTTTCCAGACATACTAATGGCCTGCAGGGAGATGTAGCTGCACAAAGCTGGGATGTATATATATACTGATTATACTGCAGCTAGCAGAATCAACTGCCTGCCTGTAGTATTATTATTATGAGAACACCAGCAATTGTCTTCAGTTAGCTTTAATTGCACACTGTGCAGAGGACACAGTACACTAACTGAAAATACTGCAGCTCCCTGCCTGTGGTATTTGTATGAGAACACCAGCAATTGTATTGAGGTAAGTTTTAGGTGCACACTGTGCAAAGGACACTAAAACAAAATACTGCAGCTCCCTGCCTGTATTTGTATGAGAACATCAGCAATTGTATTGAGGTAAGCTTTAGGTGCACACTGTGCAAAGGACACTAAAGCAAAATACTGCAGCTCCCTGTCTGTATTTGTATCAGAACACCAGCAATTGTATTGAGGTACGCTTTAGGTGCACACTGTGCAAAGGACACTAAAGCAAAATACTGCATCAACCTGCCTGTATATGTATCAGAACACCAGCAATTGTTTTGAGGTAAGCTTTAGGTGAACACTGTGCAAAGGACACTAAAGCAAAATACTGCATCTCCCTGCCTGTATTTGTATCAGAACACCAGCAATTGTATTGTGGTAAGCTTTAGGTGCACACTGTGCAAAGGACACTAAAGCAAAATTCTGCAGCTCCCTGCCTGTATTTGTATCAGAACACCAGCAATTGTATTGAGGTAAGCTTTAGGTGCACACTGTGCAAAGGACACTAAAGCAAAATACTGCAGCTCCCTGCCTGTATTTGTATCAGAACACCAGCAATTGTATTGAGGTAAGCTTTAGGTGCACACTGTGCAAAGGACACTAAATCAAAATACTGCAGCTCCCTGCCTGTATTTGTATCAGAACACCAGCAATTGTATTGAGGTAAGCTTTAGGTGCACACTGTGCAAAGGACACTAAAGCAAAATACTGCAGCTCCCTGCCTGTATATGTATCAGAACACCAGCAATTGTATTGAGGTAAGCTTTAGGTGCACACTGTGCAAAGGACACTAAAGCAAAATACTGCAGCTCCCTGCCTGTATTTGTATCAGAACACCAGCAATTGTATTGAGGTAAGCTTTAGGTGCACACTGTGCAAAGGACACTAAAGCAAAATACTGCAGCTCCCTGCCTGTATTTGTATCAGAACACCAGCAATTGTATTGAGGTAAGCTTTAGGTGCACACTGTGCAAAGGACACTAAAGCAAAATACTGCAGCTCCCTGCCTGTATTTGTCTCAGAACACCAGCAATTATATTGAGGTAAGCTTTAGGTGCACACTGTGCAAAGGACACTAAAGCAAAATCATGCACCTCCCTGCCTGTATTTGTATCAGAACACCAGCAATTGTATTGAGGTAAGATTTAGGTGCACACTGTGCAAAGGACACTAAAGCAAAATACTGCAGCTCTCTGTCTGTATTTGTATCAGAACACCAGCAATTGTATTGAGGTAAGCTTTAGGTGCACACTGTGCAAAGGACACAGTACACTAAGTGAACATACTGCAGCTAGCACAATCACCTGCCTGCCTGTCAGTATAGAGAATAACAGGAACATAGATGAGTTCTTGCTGGAAAAAAAACGATTTAAGCAACAGACAGCATGGATTCATGAAAGACAGAAGTTGTCAGACAAACCTGATTTCTTTTTATGAAGAGGTAAGTAAAACCTTGGACAGAGGGGTGGCAGTGGACGTGGTATACTTGGATTTTGCAAAAGCGTTTGATACAGTTCCACACACACGGCTCATGTGTAAGGTAAAGTCTACAGGATTGGAAATATCAGTTTGTAAATGGATAGAAAACTGGCTAAAAGACAGAATTCAGAGAGTAGTGGTTAATGATTCTTACTCTGAATGGTCTAAGGTTATCAGTGGTGTACCCCAAGGTTCAGTGCTGGGACCCTTACTTTTTAATACCTTTATAAATGATATTGGGTCTGGGATCAAAAGTAACATTTCTGTCTTTGCAGATGACACCAAGCTATGCAGTGGAATAACGTCCTTACAGGATGTCTCCTATTTACACGCCGACCTCGATGTACTGTCTAATTGGGCGACTATGTGGCAGATGAGGTTTAATGTTGATAAATGTAAAGTTATGCATTTGGGGGCTAAGAATATGAATGTATCATACATACTAGGGGAAGTACAACTGGGGGGGTCGGTAGTGGAGTAGGATCTGGGGGTTTTGTAGATCATAAGCTCAATAATGGCATGCAATGCCAAGCTGCGGATTCCAAAGCGAGCAAAGTCCTTTCTTGTATTAAGAGAGGTATGGACTCCAGAGAGAGAGACATCATTTTTCCCCTGTACAAATCATTAGTAAGACCTCATCTGGAATATGCAGTTCCGTTTTGGGCACCAGTTCTCAAAAAGGATATCGGGGAATTGGAGAAAGTGCAGAGAAGGGCAACCAAACTGATAAGAGGCACGGAGGAGCTCAGCTATGAGGAAAGATTAGAGGAACTGAATTTATTCACTCTTGAGAAGAGGGGAATAAGGGGGGATATGATTAACATGTACAAATATATAAGGGGTCCATATAGTGAATTTGGTGATGAGTTATTCACTTTACGGTCAACACAGAGGACAAGGGGGCACTCTTTACGTCTAGAGGAAAAAAGATTTCATCTCCAAATACGGAAAGGTTTCTTCACAGTAAGAGCTGTGAAAATGTGGAACAGACTCCCTGCAGAGGTGGTTCTGGCCAGCTCAGTAGATTGCTTTAAGAAAGGCCTGGATACTTTCCTAAATGTACATAATATAACTTAGTACTAACATTTATAGGTAAAGTTGATCCAGGGTAAATCCGATTGCCTCTCGGGGGATCAGGAAAGAATTTTTTCCCCTGCTGTAGCAAATTGGACCATGCTCTGCTGGGGTTTTTTGCCTTCCTCTGGATCAACTGTGGGTGTAGAATTGGGTATATGGGATTGTACGATATATTTTTTTTTTATGGTTGAACTGGATGGACTTTGTCTTTTTTCAACCTGACTAACTATGTAACTATGTAACTATGATCTAGCTAAACTGAATACAGTGTGTAAATATATATACAAGACCTAGGATGCATATATATATCCTCTACACACTGTAACTGAAGCTATCTAACTCAAATTAAATGACACTATCTCTCCCTCTCTCACTCTGTCTTTAACCACCGCCGCAACACACTACATAAGGGCAACTTTCAGGCCGCCTTATATAGTGTGGGGCGTGTACTAAACCCCCTGAGACATAATTGGCCAAAGCCACCCTGGCTTTGGCCAATTATGGCTCTCCGTTTTTTGCGCTCTGTGATTGGCCAAAGCATGCGGGTCATAGTGCATGCTTGGCCAATCATCAGCCAGCAATGCACTGCGATGCCGGAGTGAATTATGGGCCGTGACGCTCCACTCGAATTTGGTGCGAATGGCCCATAATGTTCAAAATTCGGCGAACGACCGAACAGACGATGTTCGAGTCGAACATGGGTTCGACTCAAACTCGAAGCTCATCCCTACTCTGAAGCATGTTGGCAGCACTCATATGTCTCTTTCCCAAAAACAACCTCTGGATATGATGCTGAGCATGTGCACTCAACTTCTTTGGTCGACTATGGTGAGGCCTGTTCTGAGTAGAACCTGTCCTGTTAAATCGCTGTATGATCTGGGCCACCATGCTGCAGCTCAGTTTCAGGGTCTTGGCAATCTTCTTCTAGCCTAGGTCATCTTTATGTAGAGTGACAACTCTTTTATTCAGATCCTGAGAGTTCTTTGCCATGAGGTGGCATGTTGAACTCCCAGTGACCAGTATGAGAGAGTGAGAGCGATGACACCAAATTTAACACACCTGCTCCCCTTTCACACCTGAGACCTTGTAACACTAATGAGTCACATGACACCAGTGAGGGAAAATGGCTAATTGGGCCCAATTTGGGCATTTTCACTTAGGGGTGTACTCGCTTTTGTTGCAAGCGGTTTAGACATTAATGACTGTGTGTTGAGTTATTTTGAGGGGGCAGCAAATTTACACTGTTATACAAGCTGTACATTCACTACTTTAGATTGTAGCAAAGTGTAATTTCTTCAGTGTTGTCACATGAAAAGATATACCGTATATACTCGAGTAGAAGCCGACCCGAATATAAGCCGAGGCACCTAATTTTACCACACAAAACTGGGAAAACTTATTGACTCGAGTATAAGCCTAGGGTGTCCATCTGCATGCCTCACTGTGCCTCACTTTGCCTCACTGTGTCCATGTGCATGCCTTACTGTGCCCATGCCTCACTGTGTCCATGCCTCACTGTGCCCATGCCTCACTGTGCCCATGCCTCACTGTGTCCATGCCTCACTGTGCCCATGCCTCACTGTGCCCATGCCTCACTGTGTTCATGCCTCACTGTGCCCATGCCTCACTGTGCCCATACCTCACTGTGCCCATACCTCACTGTGCCCATGACTAGACTGACGTTTAACATGGGAGGGGTGCCCGGATTTGAAAAATTGGTGCTCCCCGGCTATAGGTCTCCCAGACAACAAACTTTGCACACTTGTAGAGGAGAAATGGGGCTACATTTGTGCCAAGTTTTGGGTCCAGAGGACCTACTACCGGCCGGTACCGGGTCCCCAATTCACTGGAGAAATTACCGTTTAACATGGGAGTCTATGGAAGGGGTGTCTGGCTTTGAAAAATTGGTGCTCCCCGGCCGTAGGTTCCCCAGACAACAAACTTTGCACACTTGTAGAGGAGGAGTGAGGCTACATGTGTGCCAAGTTTGGCCAGTACCGGGTCCCCAAAGTCCGGGAGATCAGGCGCAAAATTGTGACTCGAGCCGAGGGGGGCATTTTCAGCACAAAAAAATGTGCTGAAAAACTCGGCTTATACGGTAATAAAATATTTACAAAAATGTGAGGTGTGTACTCACTTTTTTGAGATACTGTATCTTCTGAGGATGTTGGCTGCCTCAAAGTCTGTTGAGATCAGGGGGCCATACCATTACTTCCAGTACTCAGCAGAGCTTCCGCCGCTGGAGATCGTGTCGGATCGGCTTCAGAAAAGGTATGCATAGCGATTTTATCTTTACAGGGCTAGAGAAGTTAGTGTTAGAATGTTGGTGGCTATAGATGCAGGGATTTAAGGTTTTTACATGGACTTCCACTTTAACTTAAGACTGTCACACCATTGTTTATGCGTTGGCGGTGAGGTTGAGATCCACTTTTGTAGTATGATTTTATGGGCTAAGTATAGGGACCTTGTCCATATGATATGCACTTCTTCCGGGAGTAAATCTTCAGGAATAATACCCAGGAGTGCCAACTTCCGATCCACTGGTAACTTGGTTGAGCATAATTAATTTATGGTCTGAAATATTTTTTCCCAATAGTGGTGAAGTTTAGGGCATCTCCAGAGAATGTGGACAAGGGTCTCAGTATCTGAGGTACATTAAGGACACAAAGGTGATGTAGTTCTGCCCAAGTGTGGAGTCTCTGGGGAGTATAATGCACTCTATGAACAATAAACAACTGAGTCAGGCGCTGAGAAGGTGAGAGGGAAACTTTTAGCAACACCTCCAGTGCCTGAGTCCAGTCCTCTACTCCTAACAATTCTAAGTCCCTTTGCCATAAATCAAGGCTGTTTACCTGAGTACGTACACCATCAGCGGCTTGGCGGGAAGAGTATAAATCTCCTATTAAACCCCTTTTTGTGCACCTTGTAGAAATGGCCATAGATAAGGTATTAGAAGGGTTATATTTCAACTGGTAAACCAACGCCTGACTCTGTAGAGCATGACGTATTTGGAGGTATTGGTAGAAATTATTGTTGAAGAGCTGAAAACGCTCCTTAAGGGCACTAAATAACAAGACATCTTTGTCATACAGTTGATGAAGAAGAATAATACCAGTCCTCTTCCACAAGTCAAACCCCGTTAATTTATTAAATTCTGCCAGGCACAGATTGTCCCAAATGGGCATATGTTTAGTGTAACCCTCATACAGAGAGATAGCCTGCACGACTACCAACAGCCTGTGTATAAAAATGGGAAATTTTTGTTTGTCATGGAAATGGTGAGACACCACTAGATGAAACAGTGGAGACACATTAAACTGTGACAAGATAACACTCTGTAATGTGTCTTGTAAATTCACTTTATACCATCCATACCAATGCTGTAGTTGGGAAGCAATAAAGTACAATCTCGCGTTGGGCACCGCAAGGCCACCATTATCCTTAGCTAACTGTAATACAGAAAGTCTAATTCTAGGCCATCTATATCTCCAGATAAGATCACGAACAGCGGAATCAATCATTCAGAAAAAGCTTGCAGCAACCAATTAGGGCAGTTGTGAAGGATATATAGTAATTGTGGCATCCATACCATTTTAACCAAGTTTGCTCTGCCTATTACCGTTAAAGACAATTTATTCCAGGTTTTACCTGTTTGTTTGAATCTAGTAAGAAAAGGGAATACGCTTCTGTCTATGTAATCCTGAACTCTGGGTGTAACTATAATTCCTAGGTACTTAAAAGATGTGACTATCGCTATTTGATTCACCTTAGAGGTAATCTCCGCTGGTATAGGGTCAAGGGGCAAAAATACCGACCAATTGATAGTAAATCCGGAGAAAGAGTCGTAGGTTTCTATTAGGGACATAGCTGCAGCCAGTGATGAAGAAGTGTCTCCCAAGAACAATAAGGTGTCATCTGCATATAAGCATATAATGCTATTTTATCATCACCTGTGGGACTTTGAAATCCAATGATATCTGGGGATTCCTTAACAGCTGCTGCCAAAGGCTCCAGCGCCGGGGAAAAAGAAGGGTTGTCAGGGAACACCCCTGCCTCATTACCCGGTGCAATGAAAAAGGGTCTGATATATGTCCATTAACTTTAACCCCTTTCTTTTGGGGTAGTATAGAGAAGTTCTATCCACTGGATATAAGGTGGCCCAAATCCAAACCACTGGAGACAGTGCCCTAGGAAGTCCCACTCTATACTGTCAATGTCTGTTGTCGCATCAAGCGACAGTGTGGCTCTCTCTCCTGTGTTTCATGTTGGGATTTGTAAATTTAGGAATAGACGCCTGATTTTAATGGCTGTGGATCTATTTGGGATAAACCCGGATTGGTCCGGGTGAACTAATTTAGCAATATATATATAAAGAAAAATGGTTGAGACTTTATATGAGCCATGACTATACAGTACACGGGTCTCCATCCTTATTAATTGGTAAAGGAAGGGAATGGGGAAAGAAGAGGACAATGGGACTTTGTATGAAACACTAGGGTAGATTGAATCAATCAATATTAATTAAATAATTTATTATCAACACAATGGAGTGTAATGCAATAGATAGCATTAATAGTAAATCAATATATATAATACAGATTTAGGGTAGGCATGATTAATACATAACATAATAAAAATTCATCACATAGTAACATTGTTGCACATGATTAATAATAAACCAGCAGTGCACTCACAGTGTGTAAAAACATGATATATAATATAAAAATTGATTGATGATTCAAACAGATCAAACCCATAGTAGACACATGGTTGCTATTGCATAGCATTAAATAGGAAAAGATTGACACGTTTGGTGGATCGTTTCCACTCACCAGGAGCATCTATACATTGGGAATACCTATAGTGAATAATAGATTAATAATCAATGGTAGTTGATTATAACAGGAAGAGAGGGAACAAAAAACTGTGGTCCTAGCACTCTTACCCATGGGTAGAAGTTTAAAATAACGTAGATCATGATAATAATGATGATAATTGGAGGCACTGGGAGGTGAGGAACATCTCCCCAGTAGCTGAGTTGATAGCCATAATCAACAGGAGGGCCAAGATAGGAAGTGGAAACCTCACGTGAGTAGGAATCACCCTTCAAAAGCTGGATGATTGGGGTGAGCCCAAGGTGCTTCTGTAACAAATAATTATATGAATTTAGGTGATTGTAGGGGAATAGGCTGAGCTTTGCCAATAGCACAGTGGATCGATTGGCAATACTATAAGCTTCCAAATCCAATATGATACTCTGTGGTGAAGAAAGAAGGGACAACCAGTAGGGGTTTACCTTCCAAAAGGAGCGGTTTGGGCTGGATCGTAAAAACATCTTTATAGTTAAAGGGAAATTATCAGCTATACCTCGTGCCTCATATAAAATATCAGAGATCATGGGTAAAAGTGACGCTGTTACCAGTGCCAAGTCAATTCTTGAAAGAGATCTCTGGGTACAGGAAACGCATGAAAATTGCAGAGATCAGTTAGCCCAAGTTCCTGTATATATCTGGCAAACACAGTAGGAACTGAGGCTACTTGTCTCTCAACGTTCCTTTGTCTAATGAAGCGTTCAAATAATTGTTAAAGTCCCCTACTATTAACCATGGGATATCTGTTTTTTCTGAACCAAAATGCAAAAATTCCCAAAGAACCTCCGGGGAGTACGGAGGGGGAATATAGGCGTTTGCTAACACATAGGGCTTTCTAGTAGAGAGTGCAATATAAAAATATAAACCGCCCCTTACCATCCTTCCGCACCTGCCTGCAGGAAAAGTCCACCTTTTTAGCTATAAGAATAGAAACTCCTCTGGAGTATGAGGTATATATAGAATGGTAATGTATGTTGTATTGATTCATTTTCAGGTAGTGTAATGTACATGGGTGGAGATGATTTCCTGCAGACAGATTACCAAAGAGAAGTAAAAATAGCCTGTCTTTTAGATGGGTCACTCAATGAAATTAAGACATCACTTGTGTTAACCATAACATAAGGTACAATATATATAAGCAATAACCCTTTCTCTCTGGATTAGAGAGGAGGACTCAAAAATAACTCAGGTCATGCAATGGTACTTCTGGCCAGACAGTTCCAGTTTTCGGATAGGACACAGTTAGAACTAGGGCAGAGGTAGGCAACCTCGGTCCTCCAGCTGTTTTGAAACTACAAGTCTCATGGAGACATTGAAAGACCCTGACAATCACAGGCATGACTCCTAGAGGCAGAGGCATGATTCGATTTGTAGTTTCACCACAGCTGTAGTGCCAAGGTTGCCTACCCCTGATCTAGGGCATATGCAGTTGTGATAGGGAGAAAAAGTCAATGAGTCCACATGATCAATAAGTGTGTGAAGAGCAAAAATAAAAAAATAAAAAAAACACAGAAGGAAAACAAATTGCAGTATAGATAGAGTCAATACAATGGAGAACTAAATCAGAGAACAACTATAGAACTTGTTTCAGGCAGGAGCCACTACCAAAGGGGCTACCAGAGGGGCCATGAGGAGAACACATGGAATGTGCCATATCTGAACGGTGAACAAGGGCCATATTATGGTAATCCGCAGTGCCTGTAATCAGGTATTATCTTGTAACATGACCTTTCCATTCTTAAGACAGGGTAGAAATGCACTGTAGCCAAGATATAGAACAAAATATCAAATTGGGTAAAGTACCCCTGTAACACAGGGATTCAAACTTCATTAGGAAATCAAGCTGGCTGCCTGTTGGTATCGAGCCACTGGGCTGTGGCCTCAGGATATTCAAAGAAATGGGTATTGCCTTGTGCCACTACCCGCAATCTGGCTGGGTACAACATTGAATACGTGAGTTCTGCTTGTAGTAGTCGATGTTTCACATCAGAGAACTTTGCACAGTGTCGCTGTACTTCTGCGTAAAAGTCAGGAAAGAAGAAGATCCTGGAGCCATCCATCTTTATATCTGGCAGTTATCTGGCTTTCTGGAGGATGATGTCTCTATCTTTGTAGTTTAGCATCCACAGTATGAAGATTCTGGGGCCTGATCCTGTTGGCAGTGGTCTGGCTGGAACCCTATGCGCCCTCTCTACTGCAAATAAAGGAGTAAAGTTCTCAGTGCCCGGGCCTCTTTTTGAGCCATTTTTCAATTAATTCTACTGGAGCCTTTCCCTCCACCCATTCGGGCATCCCCACAGTTCTGACATTGTTCCGGCGAAGCCAGTTTTCCAAATCTTCCAGGCGAATGTCATGCGCGGTCAATTTCTGTGTTACATTTTTAGAAGCTTGCATGATAGGATGTACAGAGTCCTCTAAGGCTCTAATGCGCTCCTCCATTCCTGAGACCCTTTCCATAAAGTTGCGCAAATCTTGCCTTATTAAAGTTGTCCTCCCTCATGCCATAAAAACCCTGGGTAAGGGTAGACAGAGAGCTATTGCATGTAATAATCGCTTTCATAATATGTGCCAATGTGGGTTCTGAGTCAGTAGCAGGAGAGGGAACAGGCAGAGCATCAGAGACCGAGGCATGATTACTCACTGTGACATCAGGTAGGCTCCACAAGGTCGAGTCCTCCTCCCATGCTGGAGATGTTGCAGCGCCCGCGCCCTCCACTAACGCTGCTTATACTGGTCATTGAGTTGCAGCAGAACCGCCAGAGTCCCCAGCTGGTGTTCGAGCAAACCACTCCAGACGAGCGGCAGTGTCTCAGAGCTTTTTCTTCACAGATCTCTGTGGCTGTGCACTGGCGCCATCTTGGGAGGAACAGGCCGTGGCTCCTACATCTTCCTTGTTCTTTCTAGTCATGATGACAGGTGATGATATAGTCTCAGGAGAGAGCTGAGATGTTGTAGACTGGTGACAGAAATCAGGCAGTTTAGTGAAGATTAAACCCCAATATCAGGATTTGCAAGCAGGATAAGCAGAGGAGCTCTGGCCCACACGTCCGTTCACATCTCCGGCCAAGCCACGCCCGCCCCTGATAGTATAGCTTCATGGATAAGTACCAGTATCTGCCTATATTTCTCAGGATTGAGGACACCTTTGATCTGACCAAATCTCTAATGCCCCATACACACGATCGTTTTTCTTGCCATTTTTTTTCTTGCCGTTTTTCACGTCGTTTTTTTTCATGTTTCCTCTCAAGCCTGTATTGCGTACACATGATCATTTAAAAAAACGATCAAGCAAAGCGCAGTGACGTACAATACGTACGACGGCACTATAAAGGGGAAGATCCGTTCGAATGGCGCCACCCTTCATGTTAGTAAAGTTTGTTGAGCGACGATTCGCTCTTTTCAGTCTCGTGCTTTTCAGTCCGTGACTGCGTGACGAATGTGCAATCTCCATTACGAACGCTAGTTTTACCAGAACAAGCGCTCCTGTCTCATACTTGATTCTGAGCATGCGCGTTTTTTTTTCACGTCGTTAAAGCATACACACTATCGTTTTTCACGTCATTAAAAAAAACGACATGAAAAACGACGTGAAAAAAGAGAGCATGTTCGAAATTTTTAATGGCCGTTTTTCACGTCGTTAAAAATGCTCTGGAGCCTACACACGATCATTTTTAATGGCCATTTTTAAAAATGGCATTTTTAACGGCATGAAAAACGATCGTGTGTACGCGGCATAAGTCTATGTGCAGAAATGCAGCCCCAAATTTGCAAGAACCTCCAACATGCTTCAGTGTTGCCTGCAGACACTCATTATTGTACCGCTCTCCAGCCCTTTGGTGAGGTAACTTTCTCTTACTACAGCCAGATATTTAACATTTTGACTCATTAGTCCAGAGTACCTGCTGCCATTTTTCTGCACCCCAGTTCCTATGTTTTCATGCATAGTTAAGTCACTTAGCCTTGTTTCCACGTCAGGGGTATGGGTTTTTGGCCGCAATTCTTCCATGAAGACCACTTCTGGCCAGACTTCTCCATACAGTAGATGGATGTACCTGGGTCCCACTGGCTTCCACCAGTTCCGTGCTGATGACATTGCTAGACATCCTCCGATATTGAAGGGAAGTAAGCATGATGTGTCTTTCATCTGCTGCATTAGGTTTCCTTGGCCAAGCACTGCATCTACGCTCCTCAACGTTGCCCATTTCTTTAAAATCTTTGCTTGTGAGAGAATTTGCTGATGTAGTATAAAAACCTTGTGTCTTGGTGCTGTGCTCGGTCTTGCCTTGGTGTGTGACCTGTGTCATAAAACTGTCTTACACAATCTCAACTTGGTAGCAGAGTTTGGCTCTTCCTCACCCAGTTTTAAGCCTCCTACACAGCTGTTTATGTTTCAGTTAATGACTGTGTTTCAACCTACATATGAAATTCATGATCATTAGCGTCTGATTGGTATAATTGGTTAATCAAACACCTGACTCTAATCGTACAAAATCCTTTGACTTTGTGCAAGTGTAAGAAGTGATGCTGTTTTGAATCCACCATATATTGATTTGATTTAGGTTTTTCTTCTGTTCGCTCACTTTGCATTTTGTAAATTGATAAAAATGTACAATTAAAATTTATATTTTTAAAAGCATTCTTATTTGACAGCGTTTCTACACACCTGCCTTAAGTGTTTTCACAGTATTCCCTCTCTTCTTTTCAGGTGCATGCTTGCTTCATTAACTTTACTGATATGACTGTTGCTTTGTTGTAATCTGAAATTAATCTTTTCTTTATGTTGCAGGCATGCTGTACAAATATAATAATAATAAAAATAACACTTATTCTGCATTATCTTTTAATGTGCATTATATATAGTATATATACGGTATATGCACTGTTTAAGCCTATTATTTTTGTTCAAAAAAAAAATCATATGTATGCAAAAATACAGGGAAGTAGTTGGATCTGCCTCCTGAAATAAGACATTAGGGTTAGGTGAACTGAGAAATTTAAGTTTTGCCCTCAGCACCATCCCCATACCTCATCATCTCCACTTAAACAAGGTGCTTTAAATCTAGTTCAAGGTCAAGGTGGCATTCTGTGAACCTGACAATAAATCATTCTGAGTGACAGCTGGCCTTTTTTGGTAGAGAGAATTGATAAAACAAGAGATATATCTCCTTTAGACATGTTCCTTCTCTTTTTCCTTGACATGTTTATATGGTACATTCAGTGTGGGATTGTACTAAAGGATGTAATAAGCAAAAGAGATTTATAGCAAGTCAAGTGTAATTATACACAGAGTGGAATGGTTTTCAAATGGGGTGAGCATTCACAACTATCTTGTGCTAAAGCAGATTCTTGCATGTGCTTTTACTACATGTCTTTGAGGATTGCCCAGTGGAGCCATTGAGGCTGTCATCTAATTTTAACAGGCAGCAATAATAACTAGAATATGCTAGAAGAACTAACTACAGAAGAAATCATAGTTACCTTCTTTCAACTAACCTTGAAATCATTCTATCATTTCTGAAAGAAAAAGTTCTTGTCTTTAATGCAAATTTTATTTCAGGCTGCTCTTAGCACATAGGACAGGGGTAGGCAACCTTGGCCCTCCAGCTGTTTTGAAACTACAAGTCCCATGAGACATTGCAAGACCCTAACAATCCCAGGCATGACTCCTAGAGGCAGAGGCATGATGGAGGGCCAATGTTGCCTACCCCTGACATAGGAGAAAGGACACTTGATGGGCTGAGCTAGAAGGCAGGAGAAAGATTAACATTGAGTGGAGAGTGGTTTAAGGATATTATGTAGAGAGCAGTAGAAAGTGGTCATAGCTTAGGGAAACCTCAAAGAGGAACAGACAGCTTGGCAAGCAACTTGGCTCATCTGCCTACACTTTTGGTAAATTTATGGATATGGCTGACAGCCCCCCTGTCAGAACACAATAGCTCAGTGAGGAGATCGCTGTACTAATATCACATCGGTGTCCGTTAAAAATATTCACTGCTCCATTCTCCGGCATTCACAGAGGAGATTGTTCTCCTCTGAGTGCCTGTTTATGAAGCTGTGTCGATCGCATTTGGGAGGAGTGAAGCGATCTACAAACGCTTCAAACAGTGGAGAACACCCCTTGATACTGGAATCTTGTGAGACATAGCGAGACTACAGCAGCAGAAACTCACAGAAACACTTGAGGTGTCCGTTTATTAAGCAGTGGTAAATTATCACTGCTCAGTACACGGACATTCCCGGAGGAGACTGCCCACGTAGTTAATAAAATATCTGTCCCCCTACACTATATATATATATATATATATATATATATATATATACACACACACACACATTATATATACACATACACATACATTTTATATATATCTAGCGCACTCACCCCAGACTTTACCTGCTTTTCTTTACTTGGCAGGAAAGAATGAGGCACACCGCACTAGCGGTGTTAATTTTCGGGCCTGCCTGCGGCTGGTGTTAGAATCCTCCCGAGCTGATCTCGCCTCTGCATTTAGCCAGAGACAAGTCCTTAATTCTCCCCAGTAAAGTAACTGTCCACACCAACTGAAAGTCCAACCTTTGTATTTATTTCACCACGGATAACAAATAGTCTCTATGAGAGCAGACAGGTTGATATGAGACACAGGTCAGATAAGGTGGGAGGAGGTCCAGGCACAAACTCATTTTAGGTTTCTCTTACTGTTCTGCTTTCACAAACAGGCTTGGGCGCAAGGTCTCTGCCACAGACCGGGTGAATAGGAAAGTCACTGCCACTGACTTGTTGAAGTTGGTCACTGCCACTGACCTGGTGAATAGGGCCTTGCCCTATTTGGTCACTGCCACTGACCTGGTGTGCGTAGAGTCACTGCCACTATGACCTACAGAACATGCACTTCCTTCTTGAAGAAACTTGGCCTTGTTAAGGAGAAGAACCTCCCTTCAGAGAGTTACCAGAGGCCCCCACTGTCACCACGACTCTGCGCTGGGTCTTCAGAAGGGGGTTACCTCCCTGGCCTCCTCGATCCTGGATACGGGTGCCCTCGCAAGGCGGCACCCTTGGAGCCCTCAATCTCCGGCGGAACCCAGCCGAAGGCCCTGAGCTCCGGGCCTCCGAAATAGTACCTCATCCCAGACTGAAGGTGTCTGGGATGGAACAGGAACCCGGCCTCCGGGCCTAGGGCACCCGGAGACGACACACGCACCACCCAGGCTGAAGGTGCCTGGGCGCGACCCCTCTGGAAGATGGCCGCCCCTCTTTATACCCTCTCCCGACAGGCACAGCAGGTTCCCCGCCCCACCGTCACTGCTGCCGAGAGGGGACAAAAAAGGCACAGCTCTGTATCAGTGGTTCAACCCTGGCCTACGCCACCTGTAGACCACAGGGAACAGCACACCAATACTATCTCCCAGGGACAGAAATGGTCCAAGAAGCCTGACAATTAGTATATCTGAGCCATATTACCACTCAGATTACTCCCCCTAAATATAGCACCCCGCTACATATATATATATACATATATATATATATAGCGATACCCTCAGTTTAAGAGGGCTGCTTGTTTGTTTTGGGCCTTGTAATGCACGGCTGTCAACTCCTGGCAATCGGCTCTAACCTCTCGTGGCACAGTTAGGAACGGGGGAGGATGGTATAACTGTACTATATCTATACTGTTATATGGCACAACCCCTTTATATCCCAGCGCAGTAATTGACACTGACAACCAAATTACTTAACTATAACTTTTTACTATTGGTAAAAGTATAAAAGGTAATTTGTATACAATATCTC
Source organism: Rana muscosa (assembly GCA_029206835.1). NCBI lineage: Eukaryota > Metazoa > Chordata > Amphibia > Anura > Ranidae > Rana > Rana muscosa. The sequence continues at coordinate 540,154,624 of CM055117.1, read as the reverse complement.
ATGCAGATCCCTGCAATATACAGTAGGTGTACACATTAAAAGGGTATAACATTCAGCAATGCAATGGTAATATAATAACCCCGCTGCAGCTATCCTCCCTCGTGAGCAAAAAAAGGCGCCCAGCAATGTCCTATACTACCCAGTCAGGCCTGACTATAACTTGGGGTATAGTTTATGGAAGAATCTTCGCTAGCAACTCTCGGTGGTGCACATAAAGAACAAACTGTGATCCAAAGGGGTAGTGAAGATCACTAACTTGGTAAAGCTGGAGAGACTAACAAACTCAGTTCAGCAGACAGTCTCTCTAGAATAAAACTGCAATCACTGATGGGCCCAGGCAAAGTTAGTAGGCAACAAAGTTAATTAGATGCGATTCTGAGCTGGCGCTCTCTCACCAGACCGGACGGACTCCTTTCCGGTACCTCCGCTACTGTGAGTCGCTTCACAGTGCCCACGATGCCGGGTCTTCGGTCCTCCAGAAGATGGTGACACCTCAGGTGGATCGGATGTTCCGCAGGCTCCTCAGTGGAGCGGAAGGCTCTCTGGAACAACTGCAAGTCCCAGGCTTCAGGCCTTGCACACGCAGCAGGTGAGTGCAGGGATCCTCTTGCAAGGAGGGCGGCATCCAAAGAGAAAGAGAGAGGCTCCTCCTCTCCCTTTTTAAGTCCACCCCAGCAGTCCTTGCGTGGGGAATTGCACCCTGGGTGCCGCAAAGCGTGCTGGGAACTGTCGTCTGTGGGTAGGAAACAATACCCCGCTACACACTCCCCCCACTTGAAATCTTTGGTCCCCAAAGACAGTATCAACAGTAGGAAAATACAAACTCATTAGGGGCTGCGATCTTTCTTTTTGTCCCCATCTGGTACATGCGGCCCGATTTGTGAATCTTCCCAAATCCACTTTTCATCTTGACAGGACATTGCTTCCTGGATACGAGCCCTCTTCCAAAATGGTGGCCTGGATTTCTACTTCCACCTCCCACTAGACGTCCGGGCTCCGGCATTCTTGCGCATGCACAGATTGCGTTTTGATACGTCCACGGCTTGCGTGTGACGTCAGACGCACGCTAGCCGGACGTAAATAAAAACTGAATTGTTTGCCGTGACACTCTGTCATTCCTTTGAACCGGCCGTGGAGCGCACATCGCTGCTCCTGGATATTTCCAGGTCCTAGGATTTTGATTTGACCTTGTCATACCAGGTATCTGTAGCGTTCCTTTCTAGCTCTATTCTACCTCATTTATCTTTTCCTTTACCTTGGTTAATTTTTACGCCACCCACTCTATTTTACAGGCTTCATATCTATGAGCCCTATAACTTTGTAGATGGTTTCTAGCCCCTGCCAATATGGACGTTTGGAATCCAATCCTTACTAAATGATTATCTATTGATTCTATACCTATGTCCAGCAGGTATCTATTGCATGATTCCTTATTTGGTTTATGCATTATTTATATCCTGCTTGTTCCTCTCTAAATATAATTACATAAACCTTTTTTCTTTTGGGATACCAGGATTTGTCCTGCTTTTCATATATCCTTATTTACGTCTGCAAGTCACTTTTGGATGCATGGGATTGCCTGGTTCAATTTACTATCTGCACTCCGCATTTTGGAGTATCATTATTATTTTTAATCTATACATCTTCAATCAATATTTTTAATACAGCAACAGGTGGGTCCTTCTATGACATGTTTTGCAATATTCATAATATATAGACTAATAGAGCTTATGTTCCCACTATTTCCCCCTTTTATTTTATTGTACAAATTATCAGAATTCTTTTGCATATACGATTGTTCTCTATATGCCTATAATAACATCAAGACAATCCTTTGTTTGATGTCTGTTTACGCCAAGCTTTACATCCTGTCTTTTTGTCTCGCTTCTAGCATATCATGTGATGCCGTGGTAAAATCTCCTGAGGAAGCTCTCTTTAGAGCGAAACGTTGAGTACGCTGGCACCTCTCTGTGTTTGTTGTTGTACACTAATATAATTGACGAAGGTTGTACATTGCATTGGTGTTCCGTATAAAGAAACAATTTTTGTAATAAAAAATTCTATTTTTTCTATTTATTGTGTTCAGTCAGTATTTAATTATTTGATTTTGCACATTATTGACATCCGCAAAATCCCGGGGTTTTGTGACCCCCCCTTCCCCCCTTTTTCTTTATGATACACCGGGGGGTCTGATAACTTCTTACAGATCACATATGGCTCAGGTCTCCATCTGTCTGCTAGTTTATGTTTCCCTGGAACTCCTAGGTTTCGCAACAGCAATCTGTCTCCTGGCTGCAAGTCCTGGATGCAAACTTTGAGGTCAAAGTTCCTCTTGTTCCGGGCTCCTCTTTTCTCTGATACCACTTGGGCCTGTTCAAAAGCTAGCTTCAAACTCTTCCTCTGTCTATCCACATATCCCTTATGTGAGGTGGCAGAAGTGTGATCCGTTGATATGCCGAATGCCAGATCCACAGGCAGTCTTGCTTCCCTGCCAAACATTAGGCGGTATGGAGAGTACCTTGTGGCATCGCTAGTGGTGCTGTTGTAAGCATGCACGATGGCTGCTATGTGCTTGCTCCAATGCTGCTTCTGCTCCCTACTCAGAGTTCCCAACATATTTAACAGAGTCCGGCTGAGCATCACCCTGGGGGTGATAAGGGGTAGTATGGGTTTTCTTAATACCCAAAGAGTCCAGCAACTTCTTAATTAATCGACTCTCAAAGTCTCTCCCTTGGTCTGAGTGTAGGCGTTGTGGCAGCCCAAAATGCACAAAGTATTTCTCCACTAAGATTTTAGCTACAGTGGATGCCTTCTGGTCTTTGGCTGGAAAGGCCTGAGCATAACGGGTGAAATGGTCGGTTATAACCAGAACATTTCCTTGTCCACTTAAGTCAGGTTCTAGACATAGAAAGTCAATGCACACCAAGTCCAAGGGTCCCTGGCTCTGCAGGTGTCCCATTGGGGCAGCTTGACGTGGCAGTGTCTTCCTCTGAATACAGTGAGCACAGGAGTGGCAGTACTCTTCCACTTCAGCCCGCATGCAGGACCAATAGAACCTATCCCTCACAAGCTGAAATGTTCGTTCGGCCCCCAAGTGGCCATGATTATCATGTAAGGCAGCCAGAACAGTTCTTCTGTATTTCTCCGGCAGAAACAGCTGCCACTTCTCTTCCAGGTCATCAGAGGGGCCCCTTTGGTAGACCACCCCTTGATGCACCTGTAACTTGTCCCATTCTTTATGGACCAAATCGGGCCACCTTTGAGGGGTCCTTCAAAAGTCTGCCTGGATCCTGGTCCTCCAATGTCTCCAATGCTAATCTTCCCCAGGGATCTTCCAACTGGTCTCTCCTTAGGTCTTTTTTTGATAGCTTTGGCAGGTCATCCTCTCCAACTTGGGTCACATTGCAGTAACACTTAGGCATCCCCACCGCTGAAACACCGATCTCTTCAGCCCTTGACCCACCACTAGCTTGAAGTTGTACTCCTTGACACAAGGCCTGCACCCCATCCGGGGTTACCTGGGTCCAATCTTCTGGATGGTGGGTGGGTGCGTGAGCTCTTCTGGACAATGCGTCTGCATCACGGTTTCCAGCTCCGGGCCTATACTTCAGGCTGAAGTTGAATCCGGCTAGGGCTGCTAACCAACGGTGACCAGTGGCATCCAGCTTGGCTGTGGTGAAGAGATAGGTGAGTGGATTATTGTCAGTCTTTACTGTGAAGTCAGCTCCATACAGGTAATCTCTGAGTTTGTCCACGACTGCCCACTTTAGGGCCAGGAACTCCAACTTGTGGGTGGATTAGTTCTTTTCTACAGGTGCCAGACTTCTACTAACGTAGGCAACTGGGCGCAATGTCCTTCATACTCTTGGTATAGTACCCCTCCTAGACCATCATGGCTGGCATCTACATGCAGTTCATATGGCTTTTTGGGATCAGCATAGGCCAGGACTGGTGCAGTGGTAAGACTCTTCTTTAACATCTGGAAGGCTTCTTCGCACTCCCCTGTCCACTGGTCTTCCACGGACTCTCCAGGCTTCCTGGGGCTAGTATCATCTTCCTCCCCTTCCATCTTCAGTAGCTCATTTAGGGGTTTGGCAATTTTTGCAAACCCTTCCACAAATCTACGGTAGTAGGAGCAGAAACCTAGGAAGGATCTGAGCTCGGTCACTGTAGTTGGTCTGGGCCAGGAGGTGACTGCATCCAGTTTATCAGGGTCTGTAGACACTCCTTCTGCAGATACTATGTGTCCCAGATAGTGGACCGAGGACTGGCAGAACTGGCATTTTTCTCTGGAGAGTTTTAATCCCTCTTCACTGAGTCTCTTCAGGACTTTCTCCAATCAGATTCATGTCCCCAACAGTCTTCTCCATCAACCTCTGGAAAGTAGCGGGGGCTCCCGACAGGCCTTGGGGCATCCTATTGAATTCATAGAATCCCACTGGGGTGATGAAGGCCGTCTTCTCCTTATCTTCAGGGTGCATTGGGATTTGATCGAACCACTTGGCCCCAGACAGACTCTGCAAAGCATCTTCTATCCTGGGGGTAGTGTACTGGTCAGGTATGGTCCTCCTGTTGAGAGTGCAGAGTCTCAGCGATCCGTTTTTCTTCCTTACCACCACGATAGGGGAGGCATATGGACTTCTGGACTCTTGGATGACCCCTGTCCTCTTTAGCTCTGCCAACTGCTCACGCAAATCTTCCAAGTCAGCCAGTGGAACTCTTCGGACCCTCTCCCGAAAGGGTTTGTCTTCTTGAAGACGGATTTTATGGGTGGCACTTTTCGCACACCCCACGTCAAACTCATCTTCTGAGAATATTCTTCTTCACCTAGTCAGCTGAGCCTTGGCTCTCTCCTTCCATTTCAGTGGCAAGGCGGTATCTTCAAGGTAGAGCTCCTCCAGGGTGGCTTCTCCTTCTTTGGACTTTAATTCAGACAGGGTCACTGGGCTAGCAGGATTCACTTTGCCCAGTAGTACCCGGGCTGGGATCTTCACAGGAGAGTTAGTGACATTTCTGACACTCACTGGAATCTGGCCCTTCGCCTTCTTCAATGCCCTCAACGAGACCACTTCAGGGATCACTTCCAATCCTTGATGAGTTTTGAAGGGGTCTGGCTCCACGACCACAAAGGGACCCGGCTGCTCCCAGGAGAGTTTTACCGTAGCCTGGAGACAGGTCACCTCACCAGGCTGCAGTATCTTCTCTCTTCTAGACAGTCTCCAGACTCTTCCCACCCCCTCTTCCGGGGCCTTTTGCTCCATGATCAACTTCTGGTAGACCTGTTGCAGCATGGGGTAAATCTTCTGTTTGGGAGAACTCCGCTCTTGCACTAACAGGGTCAGCAGTCTCCGGACCAAGTCAGTGTTGGTCCCTATCAACATGGACATCGTGTTGGCTCCTGGTGGGCGAGGGCAACCCACCGCCAGGGTGTCAAAAACTTCGGCCTTCCCGGTCACAGAGGGGTCAAAGGCCAGCCTGATTGAAACATAACCGTCGTAGGGGAAGCTACGAGTGCCAATCCCCCCTGTCTTCAGGTCTTCCAGCTTCTGAAAAGGCACGTGACTTAAATGCTTCTGATAAAAGTCTCTGTATAAGAGAGTCACTTGGGCTCCTGTGTCTAGGAGTGCCTTTGTGTAAACTCCCTCCACTTGGACGGAGACTAGAGGGGAGGGTCCAACTAATTTATCCGGGAACTTCTTAGGAGGTATTTTCTCTTTTGGACTCCTTGGTTTTTCCAATGTTATTTTCTTCTTTTTCCATTTCTCTCTGGACCTCAACCCTTTTTGGACCTGGTATGCATTGATCTTTTTCCGGTTGTCAAATTTCAACTCCCGACAGGCGGTATGGGAGGTTTTAGGAGGGCATTGTTTCCCTTCTCTTTTTGCTCTGCTTGTTTTTGGATCTTCTTGGAGCTTTCTGTAGATAGCGGGCGCCCGGCTGACTCCTTCACCGGGGCCCTCTGAAGTTTTCCGCCGGCTGGTATTGAGTGCCTCGGTTCTTCCTTGGGCTGGTACACACTCTTTCAGGGTGACCAATTCCTCCACAATTGAAGCAGATAATTTCCTTCCTTATTTTTGGGGATGCTGGAGTGGGAACATTCCGGTCCGGTTCCTTCCGGATCTCTTCTTTCTCCTTGGCTCCTGAGTTCTTGGCCAATAAAGAGGTCAATAAATCCAGTACTTGGGCCATTTGAGACTTCAAGGTTTCTACTTCTGAGTCACGTTCGGTAACTACTGCCGTTCTGACTCCCACCGAAACAGGTGAGGTGGTTTTCTCAACCCCCTCTTGATCCTTCATCAAGGCCTCTTTGTCCCTTATGATCCGCACAATTTCTGTGTAATTCAGAGCCATGACTCCATCAGAGGTCTTCAGGTGAAGCCAAACTGGATCCGAGCGCAAGGCTCCCCTCAGGATCTGCTTCATCCTGGTAGCGTCTATGACCTGTGGCTGCATTCCCTTTCTCAGTACAATCTGGCACACTATTCTATTCAGTCTCCGGACATACTCGGACAACTTCTCCTTCGGCTGTTGGAAAGTATGTTCAAATTGATACACCAGCTCCGACACCTTCTCCAGCTGGCCAAATTCCTCCTGCAACATAGACAGATAATCCATTGCAGTACACAGTATTGCTGCACCTAAGATTTTTCACAGCCTCAGCAGCAGGACCCTTCAAGCTTTCACTGATGTGCTGCTTCTTCTGCGCTTCTGGAACTTCCCAACTTTCTACTGCCTGCATTGCCTGCTCAATCCAGGTGTCAAAGTCTTCCTCCCCGGGTGGCGCAGGTTGCGTTCCTGAAAACACCCGGAGTCTCCGGTACCCCGGCTTCCACATGTACCGTGCTGGTTTTCTGGCACTTGGCAACAAAGTCTCCCAAAGCAGTCAGCAGTTCCGGACCTATGGCGGTCAGGGGTGATTTTGGGGCTTTCATTTCGCTACTGCCTCCCATTTTGTGGAAAAGTGACGGAGATAACGGTGGGGAGGTCCGTGGAGACTCTTTCTTCACAGCCCCAGTATGCACTAAGCGATACGTTCTGTCATCCATATCTTTTACACTCTGCCCTTTGAACTGTTCTGGAATTCCTCTTGTCCATTCTATTAGTGCATATACCCCCGAGGTATCTGACTTTACATCCACCGCCCATGCTTTCCAGCTTGGGGATATTGACATTATTAGCTGCTTTACCTCTTCTTTCTCCTGGATCCCTCCTGGGAGTTCAATAGCTACCGCCCGGACTGGATCCACAGCCTCCTCTGCGCATCATTGTGTCACTGCCTGCGAGTCCATGCTGGTACTTCAGACCGGCTTGATTGCAACGTGCAATATACAAGGATCCCGGAACCGAGCCCCCACGTATAGCGATACCCTCAGTTTAAGAGGGCTGCTTGTTTGTTTCGGGCCTTGTAATACACCGCTGTCAACCCCTGGCAATCAGCTCTAACCTCTCGTGGCACAGTTAGGAAAGGGGGAGGATGGTATAACTGTACTATATCTATACTGTTATATGGCACAACCCCTTTATATCCCAGCGCAGTAATTGACATTGACAACCAAATTACTTAACTATAACTTTTTACTATTGGTAAAAGTATAAAAGGTAATTTGTATACAATATCTCAAGCAGATCCCTGCAATATAGGTGTACACATTAAAAGGGTATAACATTCAGCAATGCAATGGTAATATAATAACCCCACTGCAGCTATCCTCCCTCGTGAGCAAAAAATGGCGCCCAGCAATGTCCTATACTACCCAGTCAGGCCTGACTATAACTTGGGGTATAGTTTATGGAAGAATCTTCGCTAGCAACTCTCGGTGGTGCACATAAAGAACAAACTGTAATCCAAAGGGGTAGTGAAGATCACTAACTTGGTAAAGCTGGAGAGACTAACAAACTCAGTTCAGCAGACAGTCTCTCTAGAATATAACTGCAATCACTGATGGGCCTAGGCAAAGTTAGTAGGCAACAAAGTTAATTAGATGTGATTCTGAGCTGGCGCTCTCTCACCAGACCGGACCGACTCCTGTCCGGTACCTCCACTACTGTGAGTCGCTTCACAGTGCCCACGATGCGCCGAGTCTTCGGTCCTTCAGAAGATGGTGGCAACTCAGGTGGATCGGATGTTCCGCAGGCTCCTCGGTGGAGCGGAAGGCTCTCTGGAACAACTGCAAGGCCCAGGCTTCAGGCCTTGCACGCGCAGCAGGTGAGTGCAGGGATCCTCTTGCAGGGAGGGCAGCGTCCAAAGAGAAAGAGAGAGGCTCCTCCTCTCCCTTTTAAAGTCCACCCCAGCAGTACTTGCGCGGGGAATTGCACCCTGGGTGCCGCAAAGCGTGCTGGGAACTGTAGTCTGTGGGTAGGAAACGATACCCCGCTACCCATATAAAATATATATATATATATATATATATATATATATATATATATATATATATATATATTGTGACAGAGCTAGTGATGAGCCGAACACCCCCGGGTTCGGTTTGCACCAGAACCCGCGAACGGACCGAAAGTTCGTACGAACATTAGAACCCTATTAAATACAATGGATGCGAACGTTCGAATTCTAAAGTGCTAATTATAACGACTATTATGCATGTTATTGTCCTAAAAAGGGTTTGGGAACCCGGGTTCTGCACCAGGGGACATGTATCAATGCAAAAAGAAGTTTTAAAAACGGTCGTTTTTCGGGAGCAGTCATTTTAATGATGCATAAAGTGAAAAAAAAAAAGTCAAATATTCCTTTAAATATCGTACCTGGGGGGTGTCTAAAGTATGCCTGTGAAGTGCCACGTGTTTCCCGTGTTTAGAACTGTCCCTGCACAAAATGACACTTCTAAAGGAAAAAAAAAGCCATTTAAAACTGCTTGCGGCTTTAATGTAATGTCTGGTCCCGGTAATATGGATGAAAATCTTTAAGAAAAATGGCATAGCTACCCCATGACCCCCCCCCCCCCCCACCCCAGCCCATTACCGGCCCCTTTGGGTCTTGTATGGATATTAAGGGGAACCCCGCACATAAAATAAAAAAGGCCCTATATACTCTGAACAGCCGTATACTGGCGGTGCATACAAGACAGGAACTGTAGGTTTGTTCTTATGTAGAATCTGTTTGTAATTTTGAACAGGTACATTGTTTAAGTGTAGCTCCAGCCCAAAAATCTATTTTTAAACTTTTTGGAAAACATAGGTAAGGGTTATCACCCCTGTAACATTTGTTTTGCTGTCTGTGCCCCTGTTCAGAACATTTCACCTCACTTTCCGTCCCAATGACAACTGTTTTTGAAATGTGGTGTTTTTCTTGAAACAAGGATTGGTGATAAAGCATCAGTACAGAGGAGACACCTTTCTCCCATATTAATTCTTACAGGAGAGAATTTTCCTTCCAAGGGGTAGATTTCCTCTCACTTCCTGTTGTCTTCTTGCGTTTGCAAGTAGGAGTCGTTTGTAAGTTGGATGTTTGAAAGTAGGGACCTGCCGTATATACTCTGCAGAAATAGGCCCCTTAGTTGTTTGTGTTGGCACAACACTGTAAGCACTCACAGTTACTCTTGGTTGGTGCTGGAACGCCCTGCTGTCAACTATTATATCAGGAATTTTAATTACATATAATTGTTGAACAGTGGTAGTAAAAATTGGGCCTTTGATGGTGGTGCTGGTGCCACAACACTGTAAGCCCTGACAGTTACTCTTGGTGGGTGCAGCAATGGGCCCTGCTGTGAATTATTAGATCAAGAATTGTAATTGCATGCCCCTGTTGAACAGGGGCTGAAAAATTGGGCCTTTCGTGGTGATGGTGGTGGTGGTGGTGTTGCCACAACACTGTAAGCCCTCAGAGTTACTCTTGGTGGGTGCAGGAATGGGCCCTGCTGTGAATTATTAGATCAAGAATTGTAATTACATGCCCCTTTTGAACAGGGGCTGAAAAATTGGGCCTTTCGTGGTGGTGGTGGTGGTGGCGTTGCCACAACACTGTAAGCCCTCAGAGTTACTCTTGGTGGGTGCAGCAATGGGCCCTGCTGTGAATTATTAGATAAAGAATTGTAATTACATGCCCCTGTTGAACAGGGGCTGAAAAATTGGGCCTTAGGCAATGGTGGCACAACACTACAACCCCTCACAGATACTGTACTTGGAGCACAGCAATGAGCCCTGTTGCAAAGTATTGCTTCAAAAATTGTAATGACACGCCCCTGTTAAACAGGGGCTGAAAAATTGGGCCTTAGGCACTGGTGGCACAACACTCCAACCCCTCACAGATACTGTACTTGGAGCACAGCAATGAGCCCTATGGCAAATTATTGCTAAAAAAATTGTAATTACACGCCCCTGTTAAACAGGGGCTGAAAAATTGGGCCTTAGCCACTGGTGGCGGCACCCATAAACAAAAATGATCTTCCAAGCTATCATCATCAATCGTATCATTGAGGACTCGGAGGAGGAGGATAGCCAGTCAACATAACAGCACAGGCACTCAGCATCAGCATCAGTCTTGAAGGGATGTGACATGTTAAAATCAATTAGTCTGTTATATCAGCATCAGGTGTGTGGTAGCTGGTGGTGATCCAAGACTGGTTCATCTTGATGAAAGTCAGTCGATCAACCGAGTCAGTGGACAGGCGCACCCTGTGATCCGTGACAAATCCTCCAGCAGCACTGAATGTGCGTTCCGAAAAAACGCTGGATGCAGGACAGGCCAGTAGCTCAATTGCATACTGTGCAAGCTCTGGCCAGTGATCCATCCTCAAGACCCAGTAAGCCAGAGGATTTTCGGTGGGGAAGGTGTCCAAGTCTGACCTTGCCCCTAGATATTCCTGCACCATGTTTATCAGACGCTGGCGATGGTTGCTGGAACCGATCATACTTTGGGGCTGCGGACTAAAGAATTGTCTGAACGCATCGGTCAGACGGCCACCTTCCCCACCACTCCTTCTTTGACTGGCCGAAGCCTCAGCAACTCGTTGTCCAGGACCAGGAGTTTGTAACCTCCCAGTCTCTGGGAACGCGTTGCACAGACCTTTCTGCAAGGCCTCCCGGAGTTGTCTCATCCCCTGCTCCCTCTGCGACGGTAACATAAGGTCCGCAACCTTACCCTTGTACCGTGGATCAAGGAGAGTGGCCAGCCAGTAATGGTCCCTCTCCTTGATCCGAAGAATACGAGGATCCTTCCGCAGACTTTGCAGGATCAGGGAGGCCATGCAGCGTAGGTTTGCTGAGGCATTCGGTCCGGAGTCCTCTGGGTCACTAAGGACGACATGATCCGCAGCCACCTCCTCCCAGCCACGTACAAGTCCACTGGTTTCTTGGGACTGTAAATCATCCCTAAAAGACTGCTGCTGATGATGCTGAGTGCCAGCCTCCACCTCCATGCTGACACAATCCTCCTCCTCCTCCTCTTCCTGTGCAATGGGTGGGACAGAAGGAACACTGTCTGGGTAAAGGGGGCCTTGAGAGGCAAGGAAGTCCTCCTCTTCCTGCCTCTGTTCTGCCTCAAGTGCCCTGTCCATTATTCCACGCAGCGTGTGCTCCAACAGGTGGACAAGAGGTACAGTGTCACTGATGCATGCACTGTCACTGCTCACCATCCTCGTGGCCTCCTCAAATGGTGCCAGGACAGTGCATGCATCCCTGATCATGCCCCACTGGCGTGGAGAAAAAAAACCAAGCTCCCCTGACCCTGTCCTGGTGCCGTAGTCGCACAGGTACTCATTGATGGCCCTCTGCTGCGTGTGCAGCCGCTGCAGCATGGCCAACGTTGAGTTCCACCTGGTGGGCATGTCACATATAAGGCGGTTCTTGGGCAGGTTCAACTCCTTTTGCAGCTCAGCCAGGCGAGCACTGGCATTATAAGATCTGCGGAAATGCACACAGACTTTCCTGGCCTGCCTCAGGACATCCTGTAAGCCCGGGTACCTGCCCAAGAACCGCTGCACCACCAGGTTAAGGACGTGAGCCACACAGGGCACATGGGTCAGTTGTCCCTGTCGGAGGGCGGAGAGGAGGTTGGTGCCATTGTCGCAAACCACCATTCCTGGCTTAAGCTGGCGTGGCGTCAACCACCTCTCGGCCTGGCCCTGCAGAGCAGACAGGACCTCTGCCCCAGTGTGGCTTCTGTCCCCCAAACACACCAGCGCAAGCACGGCATGGCATCTTTTTGCCTGCGTACTTGCGTAGCCCCTTGAACGGCTACGGAGCACCGCTGGTTCAGAGGACAAACCACAGGAAGAGGCCATGGAGGAAGAAGAAGAGGAGGGGGTGGAGGAGAGAGGTGTGTCACAACCAGTAGTAGCATTTTGGAGGCGTGGCGGTGGAACAACCTCCAACACTACTGCACCTTGTCCTGCATCCTTCCCAGCTGCCAAAAGAGTGACCCAATGGGCCGTGAAAGAAAGGTAACGTCCCTGTCCATGCCTGCTGGACCATGAGTCAGCGGTAATATGCACCTTACCGCTGACCGCCCTGTCCAGCGAGGCCAAGACATTGCCTTCCACATGCCGGTAGAGAGCCGGAATAGCCTTCCGTGAGAAAAAGTGGCGTTTGGGAACCTGCCACTGAGGAACCGCACATTGCACAAACTCACGGAAGGGGGCCGAGTCTACCAACTGAAAAGGCAGCAGTTGAAGCGCTAGCAATTTAGCCAAGCTAGCATTCAACCGCTGGGCATGTGGATGGCTGGGAGTGAACTTCTTTCGACGGTCCAGCAGCTGGGGCAGGGAAATTTGCCTGCTAGAATCGGACGTCGGTGTACTGCTAGCAGAGTGGCCGCAAGTACTTGGCTGTGACACACCTAATTCTACACCTTCATTCCTCTCAGTGCATGTTTCAGAGAGGACTGAAGTTATAGTGGGGTTGGAGATCCCAGCTGATGCGGTGCAAGGAGTGGTCCGCTTTGTTCTTTGGTGTGGGTCTTTGAGGTAGGCTTGCCAACGAGCTGCATGGCAGGTCAACATATGTCTGGTCAGGCATGTGGTACCCAAGCGGCTGATGTTTTGGCCACGCGATATACGCTTGAGACATATGTTGCAAACAGCAGCTGTGCGATCTGATGCACTAGCCTCAAAAAAGGCCCACACCAAAGAACTTTTGGAATGACGGGCAGAGGCAGCGCCCTGCACAGGCGGAGCTCTGCGGTGTGATTCCGTCGGTGTACTGCCCTTACGCTGGCCACCAAAGGGCATCCTGCCTCGTTGGAGATGTGCCTCCTCCTCATCCTCCTCCTCCTCCTCTCTCCTATTAGGCACCCACGTGGAGTCAGTGACCTCATCATCCCCTCCCTCCTCATCACTGGAGCCAATCTGGCAGTATGCTGCAGCTGCTGGAACATGACTGCCAGATTGGTGTCCTTCTTGAGCATCCCCTCTGTCTGCTCTCACCCTACTGCCTTCCTGTAGCTGGGTTTCATCATCAGACCCTTCGAAACGCTGGGCATCCTCCTGGAGCATGTACCCAACACTGTGCTCAAACAGTTCGGGGGACTCCTCAGGAGGAGGACATGGTGGGTCTAGGGAAGGAGTGACTGATGATGAGTCTGACATTGATACCAGGGAAGAGGACGCTTTGGCAGCTGCTTTGCCAGTACCCTGAGCCTGGGTGAGAGAGGATGAGGAGGAGGAGGAGGGCTTGGTCATCCACTCTACCAAGTCTTCGGCATGATGTGGCTCAACGTGTCCAGCTGCCGAAAAGAAGGACAAGCGTGTCCCATGGCCATGTGCTGATGACAATGCACCGCGTCCACGACCAGCACTGTTGCCCCCAGACACAGAGCCTGCTTGCCCTCTTTTATTGCCTCCTGACTGTCTGCCTCTCCTTGTTTGCCTTCCAGACATTCTAATAGATGGCCTGCAGGGAGATGGGAAAAAAGCAATAAGGGCTACCTTCAGGTGTCCTTCTCTGTCCCTTTACTTAAGGATTTCTAAATATGGTTGAGGATGATTGCTTTCGCACAGAATAGCACAACGACAATTTCCCTGACTGTCCAAAAAACAAGGATTTCAAAGATTGTTGATGATCAATGCTTTAGCACACTATAGCACAAGGAGAATTCCCCTCACTGTCCTTCCCTGTCCCTAGAAACAAGGATTATCACAGTGAAAGAAACTGACACTCTTCCTACCTATAGTTTTCTGTCCCTAGAAAAAATGTTTTTTTAAAGATGGTTGATGATCAATGCTTTAGCACACTATAGCACAAGGAGAATTTCCCTCACTGTCCTTCCCTGTCCCTAGAAACAAGGATTAACACAGTGAAAGAAACTGACACTCTCCCTACCTATAGTTTTCTGTCCCTAGAAAAAATGTTTTTTTAAAGATGGTTGATGATCAATGCTTTAGCACACTATAGCACAAGGAGAATTTCCCTCACTGTCCTTCCCTGTCCCTAGAAACAAGGATTATCACAGTGAAAGAAACTGACACTCTTCCTACCTATAGTTTTCTGTCCCTAGAAAAAATGTTTTTTTAAAGACGGTTGATGATCAATGCTTTAGCACACTATAGCACAAGGAGAATTTCCCTCACTGTCCTTCCCTGTCCCTAGAAACAAGGATTATCACAGTGAAAGAAACTGACACTCTTCCTACCTATAGTTTTTTGTCCCTAGAATTTTTTTTTTTTAAAGATGGTTGATGATCAATGCTTTAGCACACTATAGCACAAGGAGAATTTCCCTCACTGTCCTTCCCTGTCCCTAGAAACAAGGATTATCACAGTGAAAGAAACTGACACTCTCCCTACCTATAGTTTTCTGTCCCTAGAAAAAATGTTTTTTTAAAGATGGTTGATGATCAATGCTTTAGCACACTATAGCACAAGGAGAATTTCCCTCACTGTCCTTCCCTGTCCCTAGAAACAAGGATTAGCACAGTAAAAGAAACTGACACTCTTCCTACCTATAGTTTTCTGTCCCTAGAAAAAATGTTTTTTTAAAGATGGTTGATGATCAATGCTTTAGCACAGTATAGCACAAGGAGAATTTCCCTCACTGTCCTTCCCTGTCCCTAGAAACAAGGATTATCACAGTGAAAGAAACTGACACTCTACCTACCTATAGTTTTCTGTCCCTAGAAAAAATGTTTTTTTAAAGATGGTTGATGATCAATGCTTTAGCACAGTATAGCACAAGGAGAATTTCCCTCACTGTCCTTCCCTGTCCCTAGAAACAAGGATTATCACAGTGAAAGAAACTGACACTCTCCCTACCTATAGTTTTCTGTCCCTAGAAAAAATGTTTTTTTAAAGATGGTTGATGATCAATGCTTTAGCACACTATAGCACAAGGAGAATTTCCCTCACTGTCCTTCCCTGTCCCTAGAAACAAGGATTAGCACAGTGAAAGAAACTGACACTCTTCCTACCTATAGTTTTCTGTCCCTAGAAAAAATGTTTTTTTAAAGATGGTTGATGATCAATGCTTTAGCACAGTATAGCACAAGGAGAATTTCCCTCACTGTCCTTCCCTGTCCCTAGAAACAAGGATTATCACAGTGAAAGAAACTGACACTCTCCCTACCTATAGTTTTCTGTCCCTAGAAAAAAAGTTTTTTTAAAGATGGTTGATGATCAATGCTTTAGCACACTATAGCACAAGGAGAATTTCCCTCACTGTCCTTCCCTGTCCCTAGAAACAAGGATTAGCACAGTAAAACACACTGACACTCTCCCTACCTATAGTTTTCTGTCCCTAGAAAAAATGTTTTTTTAAAGATGGTTGATGATCAATGCTTTAGCACACTATAGCACATGGAGAATTTCCCTCACTGTCCTTCCCTGTCCCTAGAAACAAGGATTATCACAGTGAGAGAAACTGACACTCTCCCTACCTATAGTTTTCTGTCCCTAGAAAAAATGTTTTTTTAAAGATGGTTGATGATCAATGCTTTAGCACACTATAGCACAAGGAGAATTTCCCTCACTGTCATTCCCTGTCCCTAGAAACAAGGATTAGCACAGTAAAAGAAACTGACACTCTTCCTACCTATAGTTTTCTGTCCCTAGAAAAAATGTTTTTTTAAAGATGGTTGATGATCAATGCTTTAGCACAGTATAGCACAAGGAGAATTTCCCTCACTGTTCTTCCCTGTCCCTAGAAACAAGGATTATCACAGTGAAAGAAACTGACACTCTACCTACCTATAGTTTTCTGTCCCTAGAAAAAATGTTTTTTTAAAGATGGTTGATGATCAATGCTTTAGCACAGTATAGCACAAGGAGAATTTCCCTCACTGTCATTCCCTGTCCCTAGAAACAAGGATTATCACAGTGAAAGAAACTGACACTCTCCCTACCTATAGTTTTCTGTCCCTAGAAAAAATGTTTTTTTAAAGATGGTTGATGATCAATGCTTTAGCACACTATAGCACAAGGAGAATTTCCCTCACTGTCCTTCCCTGTCCCTAGAAACAAGGATTAGCACAGTAAAAGAAACTGACACTCTTCCTACCTATAGTTTTCTGTCCCTAGAAAAAATGTTTTTTTAAAGATGGTTGATGATCAATGCTTTAGCACAGTATAGCACAAGGAGAATTTCCCTCACTGTCCTTCCCTGTCCCTAGAAACAAGGATTATCACAGTGAAAGAAACTGACACTCTCCCTACCTATAGTTTTCTGTCCCTAGAAAAAATGTTTTTTTAAAGATGGTTGATGATCAATGCTTTAGCACACTATAGCACAAGGAGAATTTCCCTCACTGTCCTTCCCTGTCCCTAGAAACAAGGATTAGCACAGTAAAACACACTGACACTCTCCCTACCTATAGTTTTCTGTCCCTAGAAAAAAAGTTTTTTTAAAGATGGTTGATGATCAATGCTTTAGCACACTATAGCACAAGGAGAATTTCCCTCACTGTCCTTCCCTGTCCCTAGAAACAAGGATTATCACAGTGAAAGAAACTGACACTCTCCCTACCTATAGTTTTCTGTCCCTAGAAAAAATGTTTTTTTAAAGATGGTTGATGATCAATGCTTTAGCACACTATAGCACAAGGAGAATTTCCCTCACTGTCCTTCCCTGTCCCTAGAAACAAGGATTAGCACAGTAAAACACACTGACACTCTCCCTACCTATAGTTTTCTGTCCCTAGAAAAAATGATTTTTTAAAGATGGTTGATGATCAATGCTTTAGCACACTATAGCACAAGGAGAATTTCCCTCACTGTCCTTCCCTGTCCCTAGAAACAAGGATTTGCACAGTAAAACACACTGACACTCTCCCTACCTATCCTTCTCTTTCCCTAAACTAAAGGAATCCAGGTTAAGCAAGAAAAAAAAATGTCACTGTCCCTGCCTATGCTTCTCTTTCCCTGCTCCGGAACACACTACACTAGGCCGCCGTGCTGGCGGCCTTTTATAGTGTGGGGCGTGTACTAAACACCCTCAGCAATAATTGGCCACAGGCATCCTGCCTGTGGCCAATCATTGCTCTCCTCGCTGCCGGCGCTGTGATTGGCCAAGCATGCGTTGTCACAGTGCATGCTTGGCCAATCACAGCGCCTGGATGACACTGCGATGGCGTAGTGCATTGTGGGCCATTCGCGTCACTCGAATTAGGCGCGAACGGCCCAAATCGTTCGATCTTCGTCGAACGATCGAACAGCCGATGTTCGAGTCGAACGTATGTTCGACTCGAACACCGAGCTCATCCCTAGACAGAGCATCCCAGAGAGAGCCTGGGAAAGTCCTATTCGGGGTTTATACATCTCCCAGGCTCCTCTCATATACATTCAGGGATCTCTGAGCCAGGATCCACTTCAGGTGTTGGTTCTCTCCCCCAGGTTAATTAAAAGCTCACCTGAGCAGACAGCCTTTGCTCAGCCTGGGAAACACAGACAGCATTGGTCTGTGAGAGCAAGAAGGTGCGTAAAAAACTTGTTTCTCTGTTGGATGTGGAAGCTGACAAGCGGTAGGCTTGTCTAGCCTGGTAGTGAGGGCCTGTACATACTGTGTAGTTATAGCCGAGACACGGCTAGGCTTTTGTTTAGATATTTTTTCTTCTGTTTGTTTTCAGCACACTGTACAGCACCTGTCATTGACATTGTATATAGCACCAATAAACCACACTGTGTTTTCACTGATCCAATGGACTTGGTATCTGTGCCTGCTCATCCCAGGGAGCTTTTGTACCTACTACCTGTCCCCCAAGTTACATATGGTGGAGGCTGCGACCAGCTGTAGTAAGTTACTACTTAAAAGGCCAGTACCTAAAGTGACAACATGGAGGACCTCCTCAAACAAATGGTGTTGGCAAACGCTGCACAACAGCAAACTAACGCTGAATTGCGGCAAGCAAACGCTGCATGGCAGCAAGCAAATGCTACACAACAGCAAACTAACGCTGCACAACAGCAAGCCAACGCTATCGCACAGGAGCAAACCACGGTGCTGTTCCAACAGATTGGTGCTGTACAGGAGCAATTGCAGAGGCTGTTTGAACAGCTTGCCACTACTGCAAAAGCGGATAGGAAAACCCTTACTGAGGTTGTGGAGACGCTAGCACAGGGGTCACCTGCGATAATGAAGGATGTTGGAGACAAGCCCTCAGCCATCCATGTGGGTCGCTTTCTTTCAAAGATGACGGCAGATGATGATCCAGAGGCCTTCCTACTAACATTTGAATGGACCGCTGAGAGGGAAGGTTGGCCCCGAACCCAGTGGGCAGGACTGATCGCCCCCTTACTTTCTGGAGAAGCGCAGAAGGCCTACTATGATCTGGAGTCAGCAGAAGCGGTAGATTATGAGAAGGTCA
Organism: Rana muscosa; assembly: GCA_029206835.1. NCBI lineage: Eukaryota > Metazoa > Chordata > Amphibia > Anura > Ranidae > Rana > Rana muscosa. Next base: position 540,135,885 of record CM055117.1, on the reverse strand, counting down.
AGCGGGAAATCCTGGCACGACTTGGCGTTACCTTGGCTGTTCAAGCTCAGCGGGTCCACAGCTGGTTCTTCCAAGAAAATAGGCCCCCAAGATCGCAGATGTTTGATCTGATCCACCTGGTGCGGAAATGGCTACAGCCGGAGTCCCTGTCTGAGTCCACAAATAGTGGAGCGTGTGGTCATGGACCAATTCCTGAGGTCACTGACAATTCCCCTGCAGAAGTGGGTGAGTCAAGGAGACCCCAAATCAGCAGACAACCTGGTGGAGCTCGTTGAGAGGTACTTTGCTGCAGAGAACCTGGTCACCACCCCTACAGCCGCACGGACTTTCCACCCAAAGCCACGGTCTCCCCAGGCAACCGGTAAGACTGTTCCAGGGGAAGTGGGTGGTAAGCATGGCAAGGAAATAGGGGGGAGGATTTTTGGTGCCAGGACTGAAGTTTGGTGGCCCAAACAAGGGAAGCCACTGCCTGTCAGCAAACCAAACTGGGGAAACATCAGGTGTTTTCGTTGCCAAGAACTGGGACATGTTGCAGCAAACTGTCCATTGACAGATGAACCAATGCAGTGTGATCTATCTTTTAGAAGGCAGTCTATGTTTGCTGCTGTTTCATGCGCTGCAATGCCAAATGTGGGAAAACACATGTGTCATGTGACTATTAATAATAAGCCTATTATGGCCTTGCTGGACTCTGGAAGTCTGGTTACTTTGGTTACAGCTGAGATGGTTGAAACTGTGAATTTTCATGCAAAGAAGGTTGCTGTGATCTATGTACATGGGGATACCCGCGAGTATCCAATAGCCACTGTTCAGTTTAAAACTGGCTTAGGTACGGTGACCCATTCGGTCGGACTGGTGCCCCACTTGGTGCACGAGGCTATCATTGGTAGGGACTTCCCTAAGTTTTGGGAACTGTGGGATTGTCCCGACCCAGTCGCAGTACCTAACTCAGTCGCAGAGCCAGAACTCGTGGCCATTACTGACCTTGTGAGTTCAGGGGACTCCTCTCAGGGCTCTCCGGGTGATCCTTTCTCAGTTATGGCAGGAGAGCTGGGGGAGCCGGAAGAAGTCCCCACAACCAGTAGAGCTGGACAGCCGTCTGCTGAATCTGAGCCTACGTTAGAGTTTGCCAATCTTAATGTGCACAAGGAAAATTTTGGTACGGAGCAGAGAAAAGACCCTACCCTTGCCAGGGCCTGGGAAAATGTAATAGTGATTAATGAGGTACCTGTCGAACCAGGGGACAGGCTCTGTTTTCCATATTTCTGCAGCAATGAGGATTTACTGTATCGTGTATGTAAATCTAATGATGAAGTGGTTGAACAGTTGGTAGTCCCTAAGTTATACAGACGGGTGCTGTTGGAACTTGCCCATGGGCACTTGCTAGGAGGCCATTTAGGGGTTGAGAAAACCACTGAAAGGGTGTTGCACAGGTTTTACTGGCCTGGGATATGGAAAAATATAGAAAATTATTGTCAATCCTGTCCTGTGTGTCAGATGTCAGCCCCCCAACCCCACTTCCGAAGTCCGTTAGTGCCCTTGCCCATTATTGAAGTGCCTTTTGAGAGGATTGCCATGGACCTTGTGGGTCCACTCCCCAAATCTGCCCGCGGTCATCAACATATCCTCGTGATCATGGATTACGCTACCCATTACCCCGAGGCCGTTCCCTTACGCACTGCATCTGCTAAAAACATTGCCAAAGAGCTGTTTATGGTGTTCAGTCGGGTTGGCCTCCCGAAAGAAGTCCTTACAGACCAAAGTACCCCATTCATGTCACGAATAACTAGGGAGCTCTGCAAGTTATTTAAGGTGACGCAGTTGCGTACCTCAGTGTACCATCCTCAAACGGATGGCTTGGTGGAACGCTTCAATAAGACATTAAAAAGTATGTTAAAAAAGGTTGTTGATAAGGATGGGAAAAACTGGGACTTCCTGATACCTTACTTGATGTTCGCCATCAGGGAAGTTCCCCAGTCCTCTACGGGGTACTCTCCATTTGAGCTGCTTTATGGGAGACACCCTCGGGGACTCTTAGACATAGCCAAGGAAACTTGGGAGGGGGAGCAGACACCTCACAAAAGTGTTATTGAGCATATCGCTCAAATGCAGGATAGGATTGCAGCAATCATGCCGGTAGTAAAAGAACATTTACTGCAGGCCCAAGCAGCCCTACAGAGGATATACAACAGGGGGGCCCAACTTCGTTTTTTTCTCACCTGGTGACCGGGTCCTCGTGTTAGTTCCCACTGTTGAGAGCAAATTCCTGGCTAAGTGGCAGGGACCCTTTGAAGTAATTGAAAGAGTTGGGGAGGTCAATTACAAGGTGTATCAACCAGGTAAAAGGAAGCCCGAACAGATTTACCACATAAACCTGTTAAAGCCCTGGAAGGATAGACTGGCATTAACTGCGAGGTCCCTCCCGGTGACCCTTAAAGGTACTGAATCCCCTCTGATCCCTGAGGTCACGATTCCAGACACCCTGTCATGTTCCCAGAAACAGGAAGCTAGAGAGTTCCTAATGAGGAATAAAGAGAAATTTTCGGAGTTGCCGGGCACGACTTCAGCAGTTCAGCATGATATTGTTACTGAACCTGGAGTCCGTGTCAAGCTCAAACCATACCGAATTCCTGAAGCTAGAAGAAAGGACATCGGTGAGGAAGTTAAAAAGATGTTGGAGCTAGATGTTATTGAGGAATCCAATAGTGACTGGTCTAGCCCCATTGTATTGGTCCCAAAACCGGATGGCACTTGGAGGTTTTGTAATGACTTCAGAAAGCTTAATGCGGTAACAAAGTTTGACACATACCCAATGCCCAGGGTAGACGAGCTTATAGACCGACTTGGCAAGGCCCGTTATCTGACCACTTTGGACTTGACCAAAGGATATTGGCAAATACCCCTGACTGGTAGTGCCAAAGAAAAGACTGCATTTGTGACCCCGGAGGGGTCGTTTCAATATAAGAAAATGCCTTTTGGGTTGCAAAATGCCCCTGCAACATTTCAGAGGGCTATGGACAGGACCCTAAGACCTCGCCGACAGTATGCTGCAGCCTATCTGGACGACATAGTGGTGCATAGCACTGACTGGGAGTCTCACTTGCCCCGTGTCCAGGCTGTCCTGGATTCCCTCTTCAAGGAGGGGTTCACGGCAAATCCCAAAAAATGTGCCATTGGGCTAGAGGAAGCCAAGTATTTGGGCTACACTATTGGCCGGGGTGTCATAAAGCCCCAGGTGAATAAAATAGAAGCCATCCAGGAGTGGCCACGTCCTGCCAACAAGAAGCAGGTCAGGGCCTTTCTTGGCATTGCAGGGTACTATAGAAGATTTATCCCAAATTTTGCAACTATAGCTGCCCCACTGACAGACCTTACGAAAGGGAAAGACTCCGTAATGGTGAAATGGTCTCCAGTAGCAGAAGAGTCTTTTCAAGTCCTGAAGAAGGCTCTTTGTGCACAGCCAATCCTATACTCCCCCGATTTCTCCAAAAACGTTTTGGTCCAGACGGATGCGTCTGATCTTGGTATCGGGGCAGTACTATCACAGGTACACAATGGGGAAGAACACCCTGTGGTGTACTTAAGCAGAAAGCTCAATGACCATGAAAAAAAATATGCAGTCGTTGAAAAGGAATGTCTGGCCATAAAGTGGGCCGTGGACGCACTCAGGTACTACTTGTTGGGGCGCCAGTTTGAGTTAATAACTGACCATGCTCCCCTGAAATGGATGGCCCAAAAGAAGGAGACTAATAGGCGGGTGAACCGGTGGTTTTTGGCCCTACAAGATTACGCCTTTACAGTAAAACACAGGCCAGGTGTTGAGATGGGGAATGTAGATGCCCTCTCCCGTGTTCACTCCTGTTGGGCAACAGGTGTTCCAACCCTGGGGTTGAAACAAGGGGGGAGGATGTGTGACAGAGCATCCCAGAGAGAGCCTGGGAAAGTCCTATTCGGGGTTTATACATCTCCCAGGCTCCTCTCATATACATTCAGGGATCTCTGAGCCAGAATCCACTTCAGGTGTTGGTTCTCTCCCCCAGGTTAATTAAAAGCTCACCTGAGCAGACAGCCTTTGCTCAGCCTGGGAAACACAGACAGCATTGGTCTGTGAGAGCAAGAAGGTGCGTAAAAAACTTGTTTCTCTGTTGGATGTGGAAGCTGACAAGCGGTAGGCTTGTCTAGCCTGGTAGTGAGGGCCAGGGATGAGCCGAACACCCCCCTGTTCGGTTCGCACCAGAACCTGCGAACAGACAAAATGTTCGTGTAAACTTTAGAACCCTATTAAATACAATGGACTCGAACGTTCGAAATCTAAAGTGTTAATTATAAAGGCTAATATGCAAGTTATTGTCCTAAAAAGTGTTTGGGGACCCGGGTCCTGCCCCAGGGGACATGTATCAATGCAAAAAGAAGTTTTAAAAACGGCCGTTTTTTCGGGAGCAGTGATTTTAATAATGCTTAAAATGAAAAAATAAAAGTGAAATATTCCTTTAAATTTCGTACCTGGGGGGTGTGTATGATATGCATGTGAAGTGGCGCATGTTTCCCGTGCTTAGAACTGTCCCTGCAAAAAATGTCATTTTTGAAAGAAAAAAATGCATTTAAAACTGACTCGCGGCTATTAATGAATTGTCGGCTCCCGGCAATACATACAAAAGTCATTGAGAAAAAAAAAAAAAAAAGCGTGGGGGTTCCCCAGAATTCAATTACCAGGCCCTTCAGGTCTGGAATGGATATTAAGGGGAACCCCGCCGCAAATAAAAAAAAAATTGACGTGGGGTTCCCCCAAATATCCATTCCAGGCCCTTCAGATCTGGCATGGATTTTAAGGGGAACTCCACCCCAAATTAAAAAAAAAATGGCGTGGAGTCCCCCTAAAAATCCATACCAAACCCCTTATCCGAGCACGCAACCTGGCCGGCCGCAGGGGAAAAGGGGGGGACGAGAGAGCGGCCCCCCCTCCCTCCTGAACCGTACCAAGCCACATGCCCTCAACATGGGGAGGATGTCCCCATGTTGATGGGGACAAGGGCCTCATCCCCACAACCCTTGCCCGGTGGTTGTGGGGGTCTGCGGGCGGGGGGCTTATCGGAATCTGGAAGACCCCTTTAACAAAGAGGACCCCCAGATCCCGCCCCCCCCCATGTGAATTGGTAAGGGGTACATTGTACCCCTACCATTTCACGAAGAAAGCGTAAAAAAATGTTTAAAAAAACACACAAACACCTTGAAAAAGTCCTTTATTTAAAAAAACAAAAACAAAACATTCCAGCGGTGAAATCCAGTGTCCCGCGGCGATCCCGATGTCCAGCGCTGTCCGTCATTGGTTGTGCCTGAGCGGACCTGATGGGGAACTCCCTCTCAGTATTTTAAATGTATAGACCCGCCCCTTCTAAAGTTCCCCATCAGGTCCGCTCAGCGGACGAGATGCGGAACATGAGAAGGGGCGGGTCTATACATGTATTACCAAAGTGAGAGCAGTTCCCCATCAGGTCCGCCCCCTCGGTATGTCAGACCCGCCTACGTCATTGGCTTGAGCGGGGAACTTCCTTCACTGTGTAATTTAAATTTACATAGTGAAGGAAGTTCCCCGCTCAAGCCAATGACGTAGGCGGGTCCGACATACCGAGGAGGCGGACCTGATGGGGAACTGCTCTCACTTTGGTAATACATGTATAGACCCGCCCCTTCTCATGTTCCGCATCTGGTCCGCTGAGCGGACCTGATGGGGAACTTTAGAAGGGGCGGGTCTATACATTTAAAATACTGAGAGGGAGTTCCCCATCAGGTCCGCTCAGGCACAACCAATGAAGGACAGCGCTGGACATCGGGATCGCCGCGGGACACTGGATTTCACCGCTGGAATGTTTTTTTTTTTTTTTTTTTAAATAAAGGACTTTTTCAAGGTGTTTGTGTGTTTTTTTAAACATTTTTTTACGCTTTCTTCGTGAAATGGTAGGGGTACAATGTACCCCTTACCAATTCACATGGGGGGGGGCCGGGATCTGGGGGTCCTCTTTGTTAAAGGGGTCTTCCAGATTCCGATAAGCCCCCCGCCCGCAGACCCCCACAACCACCGGGCAAGGGTTGTGGGGATGAGGCCCTTGTCCCCATCAACATGGGGACATCCTCCCCATGTTGAGGGCATGTGGCTTGGTACGGTTCAGGAGGGAGGGGGGGCCGCTCTCTCGTCCCCCCCTTTTCCCCTGCGGCCGGCCAGGTTGCGTGCTCGGATAAGGGGTCTGGTATGGATTTTTAGGGGGACTCCACGCCATTTTTTTTTTAATTTGGGGTGGAGTTCCCCTTAAAATCCATGCCAGATCTGAAGGGCCTGGAATGGATATTTGGGGGAACCCCACGTCAATTTTTTTTTTATTTGCGGCGGGGTTCCCCTTAATATCCATTCCAGACCTGAAGGGCCTGGTAATTGAATTCTGGGGAACCCCCACGCTTTTTTTTTTTTTTTTTCTCAATGACTTTTGTATGTATTGCCGGGAGCCGACAATTCATTAATAGCCGCGAGTGAGTTTTAAATGCATTTTTTTCTTTCAAAAATGACACTTTTTGCAGGGACAGTTCTAAGCACGGGAAACATGCGCCACTTCACATGCATATCATACACACCCCCCAGGTACGAAATTTAAAGGAATATTTCACTTTTATTTTTTCATTTTAAGCATTATTAAAATCACTGCTCCCGAAAAAACGGCCGTTTTTAAAACTTCTTTTTGCATTGATACATGTCCCCTGGGGCAGGACCCGGGTCCCCAAACACTTTTTAGGACAATAACTTGCATATAAGCCTTTATAATTAGCACTTTAGATTTCTCCCATAGATTTTTCGAATTTGCCGCGAACACCCCAATTTGTTCGCTGTTCGGCGAACGGGCGAACAGGCAATGTTCGAGTCGAACATGAGTTCGACTCGAACTCGAAGCTCATCCCTAGTGAGGGCCTGTACATACTGTGTAGTTATAGCCGAGACACGGCTAGGCTTTTGTTTAGATATTTTTTCTTCTGTTTGTTTTCAGCACACTGTACAGCACCTGTCATTGACATTGTATATAGCACCAATAAACCACACTGTGTTTTCACTGATCCAATGGACTTGGTATCTGTGCCTGCTCATCCCAGGGAGCTTTTGTACCTACTACCTGTCCCCCAGGTTACAATATATATATTTATGTGTAGCGCCTGCCCCTCTCCTCTCTCCGTGCCACTCGCACTGTCTCTTGTCTAGGGGTATCTGATGGGGGAGAGAGAGAGAGAGCGGGTGGGCTACACCTAGCTTCCACCACGTGGGAATACCTGTGGTATCAGCAATGTCTCATTTACCTTCGGGTCTGTGTTGTACACCCGGATCCTCCCTCCAAGAGTCACCGTGAACTTCGTCCGCCAGGAAGTGAGCCTCACACCATTAAAGTCCAACACTCCTTTATTAGAACACACCATACAGGGACTTCCTTGACAGAACAGAAAAGGAGGTGTGAGTGTGAATAGGCCCAGACACAAATTCGGTCCTCCACTCTCCTCCTGGAGAGTGGGCTATGGTCTCCGCACGAGGTGAAGGGGATCCTTCTGGACGGTCTCCGACAAGAGACTCATCCGTCACCGGCAGTCTGCTGCACCGGGTCTTCGAGTGAGGAGCTCTCCCCGGTCCATTGCGTCTTACTCAGATTCAGGCCTCCATCCCCGAAGTGCCTTAGGACCCTTCCCTCGCGGAACTCAGTGTTGGGCACTGAGCTCCGGACCTTCTTGCAAGTACCTCACCCCAGGGCTGAAGGTGCCTGGGGTGGAACACGATCTCCGATGGTCCCCTAGGCCGAGGCCTCCTAGGGGACTAGCACGAACCCGCGTCCGCAAACTGAAGGTGCTTGGGACGAAGACCCCGTGACCAAGATGGCCGGCCCCTTTATCCCCTCTCCCAGCAAGCACGGCGGGTTCCCCGCCCCACCATACCGCTACCGAGAGAGGACAAAAAAAAGGAGGCTTGACACACAGTGACATTCGTCCCTCCGGCCACGGTGGCAGCGCCACCTGGTGGACCCAGGGAACATAGCACTGATGTCACAGCTAGATTCAAAAAATGCACCCGGGAAAGTAAGTACCCGCTACACATTCCCCCCTGTCTTTTGACACTGGACCCCAGTGTCTGGAGTGAATCACGCCCTCAACGGCTGACATAATCCAATCCAGAAACCAACTAACAATTAAAAAAACAAACATTTTTAGGAAACTATCCTAACGGAGAAGTTGTGTCTGAGCCCCTGCAACAAAAGAGGAGTGAAAGACAACATTCAAAACATTACTTTTACCTCCCATCCTAACTAAGAACCACCCCAGGTTCCATAATCTTGACGGGACGCTCTCCTGCAGAGGGAAGAGAAAAGAAACAATAAAACCCTGACACGTGTATGTGTGAGAGAAAAAGAAACTCCTCCGAAGAGAAACATCTTTTCCTCCAGTGTGAGTGTGTACAATGTATAACGTTGCACAAGACTGCCACCTGGTGACAGCCTCACGGTAACTGCACCCGTTGAACCATCTTTTCTTTTCTTGCTGCTTGACTCCGGGCCCTATCTACCCCAAAGTCTGCAACTTCTCACCGGAGAGGAAAGAACAACAACTGGAACAGTTCTTCCTTGGAATGACACAAGCACCCCTCTTGCGGGGCAAACACTGATGATAACACCAACAAGAAAGTCAAACAGCAAGTACCTCACCCCAGGGCTGAAGGTGCCTGGGGTGGAACACGATCTCCGATGGTCCCCTAGGCCGAGGCCTCCTAGGGGACTAGCACAAACCCACGTCCGCAAGCTGAAGGTGCTTGGGACGAAGACCCCGTGACCAAGATGGCCGGCCCCTTTATCCCCTCTCCCAGCAAGCACGGCGGGTTCCCCGCCCCACCATACCGCTACCGAGAGAGGACAAAAAAAAGGAGGCTCGACACACAGTGACATTCGTCCCTCCGGCCACGGTGGCAGCGCCACCTGGTGGACCCAGGGAACATAGCACTGATGTCACAGCTAGATTTAAAAAATGCACCCGGGAAAGTAAGTACCCGCTACACATGTGTATATATATATATATATATATATATATATATATCTATATATATATATATATATATATATATATATATATATACACATACACACACACACACAATAGCAGGGGGTACTGTCTTGGAAGGTCTGATCGAGGAAGGAGGAAGTCAAAAATCTTCCTCCTTCCCCCGGGATTCTCTCTTCTCTCCCAGATTCACCACCTCTGAGCTGCTGAATCGGGGAGTATGAATTCTGACACAGATCGCCAGTGAAGTGCTGAGATTGCAGTTTCATAAACTGGCCGTTTCTGTGTTAGTCAATCATAGCTTCTCTGTGTGTGGAGATCATCAGCAGAGAACATGTTCTCCCCCCATTCATCTCTGTTTCATAAACCGTTAATGGACTGAGATCAGCGACGATCCTAGGGATCACCTCTGGTCACAGTTTCATAAACGGACACCTAAGTACAGTGAGCACCTCAATTTTGTTTTTACTCAGCTCCACTGCTTTGAACGAAAAAAAAACCTTAAAGTGTGTACCGGGCTTTACATGTTAAGAACATTTTAGTGTGATGATGAGCACTTTCAAGGCATGCAGGTGCTCAATATCCCCTCACCTTTTCTTTTCAGCACTTTCACTTCAACTGCTAATATTGCAAAGTTTATCTTAACCTCTTGCCGGCTGGCTCATGCCGATGTACGTCGGCAGAATGGCACTCCTGTGCAAACTGATGTACCTGCTAGTTGCTGGTGCTTGGGAGCACAATTTAGAATGTTTTACACAAGACTGCTAGAGACGACTGCTGTTACAGCTTCTGAACAAAATCAGTGCTTCTACATTTGTGCTCCTTAAAATCATTTGTGGAACATTTGATATTTCTCTCAGCAAGATCCATTAAAAAGATCACAGGAATAAAAAAATAGAAATGAGGTGGACAGATCAGAAAAATAATAAAATGGCATGAAAAAAATAATCCAAGTCATTTAACTACAAGAACCCAGAACTGAATATTTTGGCTTGAAAAAGCAGCTATGTAGGGGAAATGCAGAGTAATGTGTACAGGGCACCAAGGGCTGCACCAAAAGTGCAGAAGGGTCACAGGTTGAGCACCAGGGATATAGAAAGTATTAGATCAAATCAGATTTTTTTCAGCTGCATGTTAAGGTTATGGTGAAATTATATGAAACAATATTGCTGCATTAATTGCACTGATTTTGAGTCTAGAGAAATGAGCAAATTGTTTTATTTTTGGTTAAAGAATTAGAATACCTAATACATGAATGAGCATGCATAGTAAAATGCCACCCCTTCAGCTTAGGGTGACATAGGCAAAATATTCTGGTTGTGAAACAACTGCTTTAAATTCTGGAGTCAGCAGAAGTAGCTCTGTGTTTTTCTTAACCTTGGGACAGATTAAATCTCTCCTCTCTGCGCTGAACAGAATAGAGGAAACAACCTCTCTGCATAGCTATTTTCTGCCAAGTCTCCTGGCTGCTGGCATTAATTAAGAAGCAGAGCAAATCAGGATAACAGGATGATACAGGATCTTATCGCAAGGGTGTGTGGACCAACAAAAAGTCATCTTACTGTCTGCAGGCATTTTAACCTCTTCAGGGCTCACCAGCGTTTAAACATGCTTCATGTACACACATAACCTAGCTAATTAAAGCATGACACATAGCTCTTTTATGTTCCAAAAAATGATAAATAATGAATGAAAAGAATGAGTATATATCTGTAGAATTATGAAAGCACAAAGTTATTAGCAATTGTCTAAGTATTTTGTACTGAATTTGTTGAGTTTTTCTTAAGTTCATTAACATCACTCAATAACCACTATTTTTGGTATAGCTATTAATTTCTCATAAAGTGATACACAAAGCACACCACAATATTCAGTGTGCTATGAGGCTTGTTTAGCTCAGCGGTAGAAGCATTTTTTTGTGAGTCCATGCCAGCCCAATTTTATTTAAAACAAAAACTAAAAAGTCCATAAACAGTTACTGTTGCTGGGGATTTTCATCAGCAAAGCAAGTAATAAAAAATACCAAGCCCCCTGGCCGTCTCTTCAGCAGCACTGCTGCTCTTGTCACTGGTCCCTCACACCATCTCACCCCCTGGCTATCTGGGCTTTCCTGGTTCACTCAGTATATAGTTACAGCTACTTGCTCTATGGGCCCACTCCTGACCTCTCGATAGGCGTTCTCCTGATACCCCGGCACCCTTACTCCTCTGAGACTTACAGATTTCCTTCACCTAGTTGTCACAGCTCTCCCTGTTATCTAGACTCTTTTTCAGTCTATAAATTCTCTCAGTCCTATAGACATAGGATCTGTCCTCTAGCATGGAATACTGACTCTTACGTAGAGCACCTCTGTCTCCTAATCCTAACAGGAATACACATCTGTTTCCAATGGGAGGTCCTACACTCTGCATATCTGCAAACCCTGGGTCCTTTCTCTATCCATTTTCACAGTGGCAGGGCCTCACATAGAGGCGAATGGAGTTGCATAGAGGTGTCTTACCGCCTGGAGGAACGGCCCCCTGAAGCGCAGATATTCAAGAGTTGAGAAAAGAATGGCCAGCTGAGCCTATCAAAGGCTTTCTCAGCGTCTAAACTTAGCAGGAGTGCTTCAGTATTTTGTCTATTAATGATGTATATTAGGTTGATGACTCTCCTAGTATTGTCTCCCGCCTGGCGTCCTGGGACAAAGCCCACTTGGTCTTTGTGGACCAAGGAGGGAAACACTAAGTTTGAATGAAGGAAGAGCAATTTTGTTAAAAATTTTAAGTCTGAATTCAACAGAGCTATGGGTCTATAGTTTCCACACAGTGTGTGGTCCTTATTGGGTTTGGGTATTAATGTCAAGTGGGAAGACTGCATGTCTCTTGGGATGTTGTCTCTGCGCAGAACCCATTAAATAAGTGGCTTAATACAATGATATCCGCGCTAAGTGAAAAGAGGCTGCTGCCCCCCTGAAGAATTCCTAATTTATAGGCAAGTGATGTAGGGGTAGTGGCGCTGCCTGTTTAGCCAGTGGGCTGTACCAGTAATAATGCTAAAATGCAGCTTATTGAAAGTGATGATGATGAAAAGATTGTGAAAATATCACGTGGGCTAGTTAGTGCATATAAAGTATAGTGCGTGGGCTGGTTAGTGCATATAAAGTATGGTCAAAAATAATAATATGAATTAATAAGCATAGCACAAAACCAAAAAAAAACAATATTGGTAGAGGTGATGGTGTCCTCACTGGAGCGAGGGTAATATTGGTCCTGGAGCCTTCCTTAGTCCCAGGATGTGATAGTGAAATGTTTGCTACGTGTTGGTGGACCTCCTTCCCGGGTGAAAGCTTCTAAGTGTAGTGATAATTAGGATATACCTATTAGGGTATGGAGCTTCAATACACTAACTATTCTCAGGAATAAATCACATAGATGAATCACAACACATTCAGCTAAAAGGCTAGAGATGGACCTATTGGTAATTACACAGGTAAATATCAGATAATGACAGTCCCAGAATGTTCAGGTCTAAAATCAGGTTGGTTTTTCCATTCAAAGAAAGATCCCTGGACCCCACAAACAGTCCTTAGGACCGGTGTTGATTCCCTGGTCTTTTCCGACAGCTACAGTTCAAACAAGCAGATGATTTGCAAAAGTGACTTGGTGCAATAGTTGTCCTTACGATCCTACAGCGATATTAGTGACAGTCGTGCTCCCCCCGAGTGTAATTGCACTCACCACAAGGTTGCACCCCTACAGGGGTATTAGGCATCTCTTAAAAATTATATAGACAAGAAATAAAAATAAAAATATATAAGATTAAAGGATAAAAGTTCAGGCAGCTAGGACCCTTATGTAGCAAGCAGACTCCACTGTATGCGGTCCGGTGCCTTAAAAACAATGCGCGGAGGTGCCTGCGTTAATGGGTAGCGGGGTGGTGGAGTCCAGGAAGTGTCCGTATCTCTCCACTGTGTCCCCGAACCCGAAAGTGACGTAGGCGTCCGCAGCAACCAATCAACTGACGCGTTTCGACGTCAGTTGTTTTCAAAGGTGATGTCACCACGCTGCGTGTCAATCTTATTTATATGCAGCATCTAGGCTCCTCCCACATTTAGTCAGAATAGGGGCAGTTAGACTACACTGCGAGCCCGCCCCTCCATTCCTCCTCCTAATCCCTCCGAATGGGAAAAAAAACTATGGTAATGTAGCCCAGATGCTCTCCGCTCTTTACACGGACAGTACACATCAGTCAAGCTCATTTATGGCTGGACGTTGGATCTGTAACATAATCATATAAAAATATATATAAAATATATACGATATATATAATGAGGAAATTAAATGAAGATTTTTAGAATTATATCAAGGCTCAGTGCTAGTCTAATATTAAAGTCTTACACTGCTAGTATGTGTTAAGTTTAACCCAGAAACAAGGGAAGAGGTGAATAGGCTTCCTATGATGAGAGTTATATGCTGGATCAAGGTTGTGAACCAAAAGAGGCAGAGGGTATTAATTATGTATGCAGCACCCTGACTAATACTCCACCACATAAAATAAAATAAGTTAGAATAAAAATAAAACAAATTGTGACATATGTATATATGTGTCTACTATGAATATAAATCAATTATATTTCAGACACCCAAATACAAATCTGTGGAAACCTTGCCGGTTTAAAGCCCCATTCAGGTGCCCCAAACCAGTATATGTATATCGTCAGAAGATGTCATGCCACTACATGTGGATGTATTTCAGAACATTTAGTTTTATGTTGGTGAGGGGTGGCATCCTCCTTCTCGGGATGAATAAAGGGCAAAGGTCAAACCCCCTCACCCTTATAATATATACATCCCTCTCAAAAAAAGGGGGGAAGGTGTTGGGGGGGGGGGGAAGAGGGGTAGAGGGGGGAGGGGTGGGTGTCCTTTACATCCCATTCTCCATTCGGGGGTGCGCAGGGTGATCCATCCCACATGCTTGTTGATTCCCCAAACCCCAAGGGTTACAGAGAAAAATGACATATGATGAAAACTTAGAAATTGGACAAGAAACAATTAAGATCTATGTCCAAATTTAACCCTTTAGGGGCTAAAGATCCCAACCTGTGGATCCATCTTGTTTCGTTCTGCGAAACCAAGATGGTTTTATTGCTGCCCCTCCAATGATCTTTTATCATGTTCACACCATAAAAGATCAGGCCAGAAGTATCTCTCTGATGTACTTCATCGAAATCCCTTGACAGGCTGTGCTTGGGGAATCCCTTACGGATGTTATTAATGTGCTCCCTTATCCTTACTTGTAGGGGTCTGGTGGTACGTCCCACGTATTGTAAGCGACAAGGGCACTTCACCATGTATGTGACGTGTGTGCTATTGCATGTTATAAGCTCTTTTATCTGAAACTCCTGATTGTACACATTTGATTTGAAGGAGGTCTTCTTTCTAGGTTGCTTCTTGCTCTTTCTACAAGGCAAACATCGTTGGCATCTGTAAAAGCCTTTAAGCTCGGGGCAGATTTGGACTTGGGCAGGAGGATCTATGACATTATGTACCAGATGACTTTTTAAAGTAGGGGCCCTTCTGTATATAAACCTGGGTTTCTGTGGTAGTAATTTCACCAGGGTTCTGTCCTCTTTCAGGATAGGCCAATACTTTTTAAAGATATGCTCCAGTTGCCTGTATTGGTTACTATAACCTGTGATAAAAGCTACATTCTTATAGTTTTTCTTCTGATCTCTATTCTTCTTGGTAAGTAAAGTTCTTCTTTCAGTATTCTTTACCTGGTCCTTTAATTTTAGTAGGGTTTGTTGCTGGTACCCTTTTTCCTTGAACCTTGCGAAAAGGATGTCAGCTTGTTTGTCATAGTCTTCTATCCGATCACAGTTACGACGCATTATGAGCAGTTGCCCCTTCGGAACGTTGGACTTCCACTTCGGATGATGGCAACTGGAAGTAGATATATAGCCGTTCCTATCGGTCTTTTTGAAGAACGTTTGGGTGTGTAGTTTATCCCCTATCTTGAAAATTCCAAGATCCAAGTACTCAATGCGCTCCTCATGCCATTTTCCCGTAAAGGAGATTCCATGGGTGCATAGTGAGCCCCCATTGCAACCCCTTTCGTTTGCATATAGCAGTGATGGCGAACCTTGGCACCCCAGATGTTTTGGAACTACATTTCCCATGATGCCCATGCACTCTGCAGTGTAGTTGAGTATCATGGGGAATGTAGTTCCAAAACATCTGGGGTGCCAAGGTTCGCCATCACTGGCATATAGTATTCTTTTTTGTACCAAAAATGGTTGTTCTGCATTTCTAGTTGTAGACCTTCTAAGATAAAAGCTATCTGTTCCTGTTTCATGCTTGTGTGCATGTGTAAAGATTTTTCCACTCCTGTTAATCCATCATGTTGTACAATACTCGAATATAAAGGAGTTGACGTCACTGGTGGCCAGCAGGCAATCCTTTACCTCCGTTATTTCCTGTAGTTCCATAAGGAGCTGGGTGCTATCTCTAAGATGAGAGGTACCTTTACTGACCAATGGTTTCAAAAATTTGTCTAGGTATTCCCCTAGTCTCGAACACTGAGTTGATCCCGCTTATAATTGGTCTCCCTGGTGGTTTATTCAGTTTCTTATGTATCTTTGGGACCTGATAAATCACTGGGGTCTTGGTAGAGGCGGATACTAGATATTCTGCCTCCTTTTGGTTGAGAATCTGCATATCTTTGCCCTTTTGTACATATGATTTGAGTTTGTTGTTAAGACTTGTTCTTGGGTTACCCTTTAGTTTTTTATAGGTTTTTTCAACTCATAGGAGGTTTTCCCATCTCTTCCTCATAGTCATTCTTATTCAGTATGACCAGCCCCCCCCCCCCCTTATCGGCAGGCCTGATCACCACTTCTTTATTCTTACTAATTTGTTTGATGCTCTTCCATACATTCTTATGTCCCTTCTTTGTTTTGTTTGACAAGTTTTTTATGTCTTCTTCCACCATTTTTTTGAACGCCCCTATACATTGATTCCCTGGGGTTGGGGGATTAAAAAGTGAATTATTCTTTAATGTGGTTTGTTGGTAGGGGTGAGTTCTGGTGTTCTGGTGTCTTCATTGAGTGCAAAATGTTTCTTCAAGTTCAATTTCCATAGAAACTTCTGCAGATCAATGTATGCCTCAAATTTATCTAGCTGTTTGTCTGGTGCATATTTTAACCCTAGGTCAAGGGTTCTCCATTCATCCTCTGTAAAGATTGCGCTACTGAGGTTGTATATTCCTTCGACTAGTGTTCTCTCTGTCTTTTTCTTCTTCCCCCCTCTCTTCCCTCTTCTACATGTGTACGGTCTACGTTTCTCTGTTGATAGGTGTTCCCTCTGTCCCAGTCTTGAGTTCTGTCCCCTCGATAATTCGATTCTTGGGGCTGTTGATATGGGCGTATTTCTGTCTGTTCTTGTCCCCTGTCTATGTCCCTGGGTGCCATCCCTTCTCCATTGGTTCCACCTTTTCTCTAGGTTTGACCACTCCATCTTGGATTTTTGAATGGAACTCTTGTGTTCCATCGACCCGGGGGTCTGTCTCGTTGCGTGCCCCTGGGAAAATCCCTAGGATCCCTCTGACTTCCTCGACAGTCATATTGCGGTGGTCCCCGCCACCCCCCTCTTCTAGGTGGTGGACTGTATCGATTTCTTGTTTGATTACTTCGTCTAGGAGTTCTGGGAGTCCTAGGGTATTGGTTTGGAGGGTCATAGTGGGTATTCCCGTTCCTATTTTGTCTATAGGGTATTTGGTTTGAATTCCTCGGTTATTTATCGATGGAGGATCTGGGGTGGCTTCAAATCTGAGTCGTGGAGCCATTTCATTAGTAATAACATCCAAATCATCTTCATCATCTGTTATGCTGTCTTCTGTTGAAAGGTCTGCAACTTCTTCTGTTGTTTCTTCTTCTGTCTGCCATTTGTATACTTTGTTAGTCCGATAGTCAACTACATCACTTTTAAATTTCATTTGTTTTTTAGCCTGTATATCTGTATCGTATTTTTTCACAATTTCTTGCAGTAGTGTTTCTTTCTCCTTATATTCTGCCATGCTGGAATAGGGCAATAAGGCATTTTTCAAATCTGTAATTGTAGCTTCTATTGTTCTTATTTTGAACTGTCTTCTTTTTACGATGGTATGTAGCAAATCATTTTCACATTTATTGAAAAAGTGATATAAATTTTCCATCAAGGTTGGGTCATTAAGATGATCATTGGGATGTATAACCCATCGCAACCTTCTTGGTGTAATTTTTTCTTTTATGTACATTTCTAGCGTGGCTATATCCCACCAAACTCTCAGCTGCTTTTCAAGGGTGTGTCTGAGCTGTTTTATCAGGCCTTCCATATCCTGTTTATTGGAGATTTGCTCCTGGTTGAAGATGCCTCCCACATCTATGTTACATTTGCTCATATACCTAAAAATTTCCATAGCTGCAGATAAATAAGCGTACCTATACAGGTTTTTTTTTCCCATTCGGAGGGATTTGGAGGAGGAATGGAGGGGCGGGCTCGCAGTGTAGTCTAACCGCCCCTATTCTGACTAACCGTGGGAGGAGCCCAGATGCTGCATATAAATAAGATTGACACGCAGCGTGGTGACATCACCTTTGAAAACGACTGACGTTGAAACGCATCAGTTGATTGGTTGCTGCGGACGCCTACGTCACTTCCGGGTTCGGGGACACAGTGGAGAGATACGGACACTTCCTGGACTCCACCACCCCGCTACCCATTAACGCGGGCACCTCCGCGCATTGTTTTTAAGGCACCGGACCGCATGCAGTGGAGTCTGCTTGCTACATAAGGGTCCTAGCTGCCTGAACTTTTATCCTTTACTCTTATATATTTTTATTTTTATTTCTTGTCTATATAATTTTTAACGCGATAAACCACCAATTTACACTATGGGAGCCCACTCCATGTCTTTTTCCTGTTAACATCTTTGGAGGAGCTGGCGTGGAGACCAGAAGGAAAGTAATTTGTCCTTAAAGGAGCACAGCGGGAGAACAGTGAGCCGTGCAGCCCGGACGACACCAGAGGGACCTCCGGACACCCCCTGAGATGCCTAATACCCCTGTAGGGGTGCAACCTTGTGGTGAGTGCAATTACACTTGGGGGGGAGCATGACTGTCACTAATATCGCTGTAGGATCGTAAGGACAACTATTGCACCAAGTCACTTTTGCAAATCATCTGCTTGTTTGAACTGTAGTTGTCGGAATAGACCAGGGAATCAACACCGGTCCTAAGGACTGTTTGTGGGGTCCAGGGATCTTTCTTTGAATGGAAAAACCAAACTGATTTTAGACCTGAACATTCTGGGACTGTCATTATGTGATATTTACCTGTGTAATTACCAATAGGTCCATCTCTAGCCTTTTAGCTGACTGTGTTGTGATTCATCTATGTGATTTATTCCTGAGAATAGTTAGTGTATTGAAGCTCCATACCCTAATAGGTATATCCTAATTATCACTACACTTAGAAGCTTTCACCGGGGAAGGAGGTCCACCAACACGTAGCAAACATTTCACTATCACATCCTGGGACTAAGGAAGGCTCCAGGACCAATATTACCCTCGCTCCAGTGAGGACACCATCACCTCTACCAATATTGTTTTTTTTTGTTTTGTGCTATGCTTATTAATTCATATGATTATTTTTGACCATACTTTATATGCACTAACCAGCCCACGCACTATACTTTATATGCCCTAACTAGCCCACAATCTTTTCATCATCATCACTTTCAATAAGCTGCATTTTAGCATTATTACTGGTACAGCCCACTGGCTAAACAGGCAGCGTCACTACCCCTACATCACTTGCCATTAAATAAGTGGGTCATGTGTGGGAGTAGGTTGGGTAGGAATGTCTTATAATATTCGTAAAGAAGACCGTCAGGGCCTGGGGCCTTACCTTTTGGTAGGAGTTTCAGGGACTCAGAAATCTCCTCCTCGGTTATTAAAGAGTTAAAGGACTGTAATACTTCCGCTGGGAGGACGGCCACTCCACTTTTCGCCAGGTAGTTTCGAACACGGTCTGTGAAGCTGCCTAGGGTTGGGATGTGTGGTATGGAGGGGTTGTTGTAGAGGTCCGAGAAGTAGTCACGGAGTAATATACGGTCAGGGTGGTAATGGAGGGTCCCCATAGAGTCTCGTAGGGCCTCAGGGGCCGATGTGTAAGTCTGCTTCCGGAGTTTATGGGCCAGAAGGGTATGGGCTTTGTTGCCCTTATTTTAATAAAGCTGGCATAGTTTTTGAAGGGCTTTTTCGACCCTACCTATATCTATGCTCTTAAAGACCACCCATAGGCGTCTGATTTCTCTGAGGAGACAAATGGAGGATGAAGACGTAAGTCTGGAATATAGGTCGTGGAGTCTCTGTACTGTCTGCAGTCTCATTTGTTTAATATTCTTTTTCCAAGCAGTCGAGATAGCTATACAGTGTCCACGTATTACCATCTTATGTGCCTCCCAGAGGATTCCTGTAGAAATCTCTGGGGCACTGTTCTCGACAAAGTATTGTTTTAGGACAGTTTCCAAGTCCATCCTGGCTGCGTCGTCTTTCAGGAGAAAATCATTAAACCGCCAGTGGCATTGTTTGACCTTAGAGGTGTCTAGTTTAAGCTTTAGAAATATCAGGGCGTTGTCCGACCCCGACATAGGTAGGATGTCTATTGTAGAAAGCGCCCGCAGGGAGGGAGCATTTAGAAAGTATATGTATTATTTTCCTAGACAATCAGACTGGCTGCCAAGCATCCTGGGAAATGGTATAAATATTTGGGACGGTCAAGTGTTTAGGGTCTGGGGTGGATGTGTGAGAAACAGTTGCTACTGGGTAGGCCTGAAGCCTGAGGCCTAGCCATGTGCTTGGGGGCTCTGCTGGAGAGAGCCTGTTCGCTGCCTGGGGGCATGAGAGAGGATCTGCCAGAGAGCAAGAATCTATTTTTGCCTGGGGGCACGCGGAGAAAGATGGAGTTCTGAGATGAAGTACCAGACTCTTCAAAAGGCTGGGAAGATGTAAAGGGGAACTATTCCAATGAAACTCTGCTCAGTGTTGTGTTGCTATCGAAACAGCTATGGCTGTGTAGGTACAGAGCAATCTGTGCAGGCCTAAGGCCCTTGTTCTGTTTTGCTGTCTACCTGTGTTGTGTGTTTTTGGAGCCTGTTGATCCTTTTTTTTTTGCATATTGCTCTAGGGTGTCCTGTGCCCTAACCCTCTCTCCCACATTTTGCTTCTGTTGTGAGCAATAAACTCACTTTGTGCATTATAAATGTAACTGGCGCTCATCTTTTCTGAAAATGTGCACACCCACTATGCCTAAGAATCAGCATCCTTAAGTGAAATGTCAGCCCTCCCTGATGGGGTCAGGGGGGTGCTACACAAAAACTTTAATTCTATTGGCAGATTTGGACATTCATCCCCAACCATTAGCAGCAAGCTAAAAAGGCTTAAAGGGTCAATTTACCTTTTCCAAAAAGATGCCTATGCAAATAAGGGGCATATGTAGATAAAAACAAACTGTGCAGCATTGACTAACGTTGAATATTTTCCCTTGCTATGGGTGTAGGCCATTCACATACCTCATGAAGTCTAACTTGAAAATTCCCAGGATATTGCTAAGTGAGGCCCAGCTATTACTATTTACCATCACTATTAGTAAACTTTCAAACTCTGAGCTTAGAGTTACTGCATCAGGGGAGTAAAAGCACATGTGAGGGGTATAAAATCAGAGAAAGAGCTCAATCCTGTGATAGTACAGTAATAGCTGGTCCTAGAAACGTCCTGGAGGTTTTCAAGTCAGGTTTCATGAGGCACCTAAATAGCCTACACCTATAACAGGGATATTATTCAATTCTGGTCAACGTTGCAAAGCTGCTTTTCATTTACAGACATTCCTTATCTGCAAAGACAATTTTTTTGGTAAAGGTGAACTTACCCCTTTAAGTTGAAGCTGAATAAATCATATAACATCACAATCTAGTTATTAACTCCTCCTTACATAGAAAAGACTTCTTTACTTTCTACAACAATTAAGTTGTTTTAAGCATGTTTGTTATGAAGAAATAAAAGTTCATTATGATAATAATGTTTTTCTAATTATGTTTTAAACACGATCTTACAGTTGTCACCCCCTAGAGGATAGAGAAAGCAAGGTATTTTAAATGAAAAGTTGTATTTGAACTAGATAATTTACCATCATTAGCTTGGATAAAATAGAACAATATTAAAAAGCATAATATAATTCCCTTAATGCACTACTGTATATTAAATAAGACTTTATGTTTTATTGCAGTGCTTAGAAAATTACTTTTTGGTTATTTAAAGTGACCCTGTTCGAGTTCATTTCAATATCAATCTTGCCATAAAAATATGCATACCTTTAACCACTTAAGCCCCGGACCATTTCGGGCCATTAGGACCAAGCCTGTTTTTGGGATTCGGCACTGCGCTGCTTTAACTGTAAATTGTGCGGACATGCAATGTTGTACCCAAATGAAATTTGCGTCCTTTTCTTCCCACAAATAGAGCTTTCTTTTAATGGTATTTGATTGCCTCTGCGATTTTTATTTTTTGCGATATAAATGGAAAAAGAACGAAAATTTTGAAAAAAAAAGATATTTTCTACTTTTTGTTATAAGAAAAATCGAATAAACTCAATTTTAGTCATACATTTAGGCCAAAATGTATTCAGCCACATGTCTTTAGTAAAAAAAATGTCAATAAGCGTATATTTATTGGTTTGCGCAAAAGTTATAGCGTTTACAAACTAGGGTACATTTTCTGAAATTTACACAGCTTTAAATTTATGACTGCCTATCTCATTTCTTGAGGTGCTAAAATGGCAGGGCAGTACAAACCCCCCCCCCCAAATGACCCCATTTTGGAAAGTAGACACCCCAAGGAAATTGCTGAGAGGCATGTTGAGCCCATTGAATATTTTTTTTTTTTGTCCCAAGTGATTGAATAATGACAAAAAAAAAAAAAAAATTACAAAAAGTTGTCACTAAATGATATATTGCTCACACATGCCATGGTTATATGTGGAATTGCACCCCAAAATACATTCTGCTGCTTCTCCTGAGTACGGGGATACCACATGTGTGGGACTTTTTAGGAGCCTAGCCACGTACGGGACCCCGGAAACCAAGCACCGCCTTCAGGATTTCTAAGGGCGCAAATTTTTGATTTCACTCCTCACTACCTATCACAGTTTCGAAGGCCATAAAAGGCCAAAATAGCACAAACCCCCCCAAATGACCCCATTTTGGAAAGTAGACACCCCCAGCTATTTACTGAGAGGCATGTTCAGTCCATGGAATATTTTATATTTTGCCACAAGTTGCGGGAATATGACAAACTTTTTTTTTTTTGCACAAAGTTGTCACTAAATGATATATTGCTCACACATGCCATGGGCATATGTGAAATTACACCCCAAAATACATTCTGCTGCTTCTCCTGAGTACGGGGATACCACATGTGTGGGACTTTTTGGGAGCCTAGCCGCGTACGGGACCCCAAAAACCAAGCACCGCCTTCAAGGTTTCTAAGGGCATAAATTTTTGATTTCACTTCTTACTACCTATCACAGTTTTGAAGGCCATAAAATGCCAAGATGGCACAAAACCCCCCCAAATGACCCCATTTTGGAAAGTAGACACCCCAAGCTATTTGCTGAGAGGCATGTTGACCCCATTGAATATTTTTTTTTTTGTCCCAAATGATTGAATAATGACAAAAAGAAAAAAAAATGTACAAAAAGTTGTCACTAAATGATATATTGCTCACACATGCCATGGTTATATGTGGAATTGCACCCCAAAATACATTCTGCTGCTTTTCCTGAGTACGGGGATACCACATGTGTGGGACTTTTTGGGAGCCTAGCCGCGTACAGGGCCCCAAAAACCAAGCACTGCGAACGCTGCAGTTATGTGTGTTGTGTTTGGTAAGTGACAGTGATCGATCGATACTGCACTTGGGTGGGCTGGGCTGGGCTGGGCTGGGCGGAGGGGCTAAACGCAGGCGCTAGCAGGTATCTGGGCTGATCCCGCTAACACTGCGTTTTTGGGAACCCTAAACCGCTGGGGATGCTAGTATAGATCTGATCAGATCTGATCAGATACTATACCACTAAGGGGGGTGTATGCTTTGCGCGTGGGTGTTAGCGTTACTGTCACTAACCTAACACTGCCTGGGGCGACGCAGACCCTCTCTGGCGCTAAAACCTAATTGATCTCACCCGCCGGGCGATCAGGGGGGTTAAACCTTTATTGGGTTATATACGGCGGGTGCCCTGATGCTATAAAAAGCAAACTAATCAACCAGCGTCACCCGTAACCTTTATATGGTGATCACTGGTGAAAGGGTTAACTAGGGGCAATCAGGGGGTTAAAACCTTTATTAGGTTAAATATGGGGGTACCTGACACTATATAAAAACCTGACGGGTAACCTAAATAAGTAAATAACTTACTGGCTAACCAGTGACACCAGTGACGCTTATACGGCGATCACTGGTGAAAGGGTTAACTCTAGGGGCAATCAGGGGGTTAAAATAATATATGGGGGTACCTGACACTAATAAAAACCTGCGGCGAACCTAAAAAAAAATAACTGCCTATCTAAAACACCAGCGACGCGAATACAGCGATCGGAAAAACAATCGCTTAGTGACGCTGAAGTTAGGGGGTGAAAGGGTTACCTGGGGGGTGATCAAGGGGTTAAACCTTTATTAGGGGGGGTTAGGGGGCTACCCTGGACCTAAAGGGGCCTAATCCTAACTGCCCTGCAACTTTTTACAATCACAGATGACACTAAATGCAGTGATCAGTAAAATAAATGATCACTGCAATCAGTGACACTGTGATTGGGGGCTTTGGGGTGACCTGGGGGGTGATCTGGGGGTGACTGGGGGGTGATTTGTGTGCCTATGTGTACCTACGTGTCAGTGGACTGTTGGTGCACTAACCTGCTTCTTCTCTGCTCGGCGCCGGGAACGGAAAGACCGCGGCGAGGGAGATGACATCACTTCCTCCAGCCTTGTTTACATCACATGGCGGAGGAAGCATTTTCATTGGCCGGGAGCGATCGCGAGGGGGGGCCCCCCCCCCTCATGCCTGATCGCTCCCGAACACTTAACGGCCGCTCACTGCAGTGAAGGGGGGTCCGGATGGACCCCCCAACTGCACAAAGGCGATCACGTAGATCTACGTGATTCTGCCTGTCCGTGCCATTCTGCCGATGTAAATCGGCGGTGGGCGGTCGTTAAGTGGTTAATATATATAATGCACATTATTTACCTGTAGAAGCCTCTCTTGTGTAGACATCCAAAAGCCCTGAGACTGCTGCTTGGAGCCACCATCTTGGATGTGATGTCAGAAGCTCCAGTCGTTTCTTCCTTTTGCTGCTCCCTGCAGCTACATGAAAGTTTATGTAGGAAGGTGAGGGGAGAGGTAGAGAAGTTGGTTCAGCACACATAGTATTTAGCCACTGCCAGAAGAGGAAATGGTTATAACGTGCAAGGTTAGGGGTGCAGTGCTTAGGAATTTACTTTTTATGCAGTTGTCAAATTTTCAAACACATTTAAATGTGCTGCTTTTTAGTGCAAACCAATATATTATTTTGGACTTATCATTTTGTCTGGTGCTCATTCCATTGCTGCATATTGCTGTCTGAGTCCCCATTAGGTAGATTCAATCTAATTATCCCGGTCACCGGGACTCCGGTTATAGCATCTACAAAATAGGGGGTAGATTTATTTCAATTTCATTATTATTATTTTTTACTAGTAATGGCGGCAATCTGCGATTTTTTATTGGGACTGCAACATTGCGGCGGACAGATCGGACACTTTTTTGCGATCATTGACATTCATACAGTGATTAGAGCTAAAAATAGCCACTGATTACTGTATAAATGTCACTGGCAGGGAAGGGGTTAACACTAGGGGGGATCAAGGGGTAAATGTGTGTCCTAGGGAGTGATTCTAACTGTGGGGGGATGGGACTGCCTGAAGGAGGAGAGTGATTATTGTTCATACTTAGTATGAACAACAGATCACTCTTCTCACCCCTAACTAGGCTTGTGCAATTCGTTTCGTAACGAATTGAAATTCGTCCGAATTTAGCAACTTTCGGACATTCGGAAGCATTCGAATTTCCGAACAAAGCAATTACGAATAAGACCGAATCCGAAATAAATTATACCGCAAATAGCGAATGCCCGAATGTCTTCGGCATAATTCGTTATGAAAAAGTTACGAATGTACGAATCCATACGAAGCACAATAACACTCACTCTGCTCTGCTCTCTGCTTCTCCCACACCGTGCTGAACTCCCTCTCAAAATGGTGTACAGGGGCGGAGGTTATAGCCGCATGTAGAAAACGAAAGTAAAATACGAGATTTCGAATCCATTCGAAGCACAATAACACTCTGCTCTGCTCTCTGCTTCTCCCTCACCGTGCTGAACCCTCTCAAAATGGTGTACAGGGGCGGAGCCTATAGCCGCATGTAAAAAACGAAAGTAAAATACGAGATTTCGAATCGTTACAAATAACCGCAATGTATTTAGAAAAGTACAAATCCATTCGAAGCACATTAGGCATAATAGGCAGCGTCGTTGTGAGAGAGACACGGAAAATTACGAATCAACAAACCCAAAAAAAGTTACGAAAGTAGGAGTTGTGTCCAGAATCAACGAAAAACAACGTACTCTACCGAAAGTACGAACCCAAAAAAAGTTACGAAAGTAGGAGTTGTGTCCAGAATCAACGAAAAACAACGTACTCTACCGAAAGTACGAATTATAAAGCAACAAAAAATTCAACGAAAAATGTCGCTTGCAAAAATACGAATGAGTCCGAACACGAAAAATCCCGTCTAGCAAAATTACGAATGATTACGAATCAACAGGACCGGAAAGAAACGAACCGAAACGGAACGAATTTTTCCGTTGTGCACAAGTCTACCCCTAACAGAACTGAGATCTGTCTGTTTACACTGACAGACCTCCGTTCTGTGTCTCTCAGGAGCGATTGCGGGTGCCCGGCGAACATCGCGGCCGCAGAGCACGAGCATCGGCTCCATCGTTGAGCCGCAGGAAATAAAATATAGTAAGGATTTTTAATTATATTAGGCAATGAGTGGGTAAGTTCATTTGCCTCCATCTCTAATAAAGTCTAAATTCTCCCCTCTCCCCCCTACTTTCAGTCTTTGCGTAAATGGTAATGAGGACAAATAGAAAGGGTGCATCTCCCTAAGGCAGCAATAAAACCCTGACTTGTTCTAATCCCTCTCCACTCTATCCAGAACTACAAAAACATTTGCCTGCAGTTATACTTTAACTTCTTTTTTGCTTTCCCAGCTCTTCTGTCTTACATTGAAGGCCATTACTCCCTGTGCCGAAAGATAAACATTCTAAAGTGCTGGTGCCAAAATATACAAATTTTACTGAATGTTGTCATTTAGAATGTTCTGTGATTAATGAACGTGGGTAAGGCTCCCATTATGATTGTAACAACATGGCCTGGGGAATGCCCAGGGAAAAACCAAGCCTACTTACCGACCAGCTCGCTGACAACCAAATAACCTGTCTAACAGTATGCGTTAAAAACAGGGGTTTGTCCGCACGCATTTGCAAACGCATGAGTGAGCCACAGAGCCACGCCAAGGCCCCCTGGAGTCTGTGGTCCTACACTAACTATGAGTGTCCCCACAATGGAGGCACATGCATTCTGATGGTTAGATGAGGGCAGGTGGAATGAAGGGGAGCCACCCCTCCTTAAGAGTACAGGAGCACACCAAACACCCAGCATGTAGCACAATGGCTGTAAAGGTGCTGGTGCGCTGCTGGACCAATACAAGCACCAAAGGTGAAAACAAAAACCATGTCCACCGCCCCCATCTATAGCTGGCTATCACGGTAAGTAGCATTGGAAGGCTAAAACAGGTAACAACATGGCCTGGGGAATGCCCAGGGAAAAACCAAGCCTACTTACCGACCAGCTCGCTGACAACCAAATAACCTGTCTAACAGTATGCGTTAAAAACAGGGGTTTGTTCGCACGCATTTGCAAACGCATGCGTGAGCCACAGAGCCACGCCAAGGCCCCCTGGAGTCTGTGGTCCTACACTAACTATGAGTGTCCCCACAATGGAGGCACATGCATTCTGATGGTTAGATGAGGGCAGGTGGACTGAAGGGGAGCCACGCCTCCCATTACGATTGGACTGCAGTGTGATTACGGTAATTCTCTGCCTAGGGAGGAAGGTCCAATACACTCCAAATGGACCTATTCTCTTACAATGAACATGATATGATCACTGACGTCACCCAGCCCATTCACTTACATGGAATTCCTGGCCGCATAAGCAAATGAGCAAGAAATGGAGTGGGTTACATCTTTGACTAAATACGACCATTTGGCCATATTTGGGCAGTAATGTTACCACTATTCATAGTTTCTAAGGAAGCAGCAGCTACTTGCCCATGCCA
Organism: Rana muscosa; assembly: GCA_029206835.1. NCBI lineage: Eukaryota > Metazoa > Chordata > Amphibia > Anura > Ranidae > Rana > Rana muscosa. Next base: position 540,108,304 of record CM055117.1, on the reverse strand, counting down.
CATCCTTACCAACCACTGATGTCACTCAGCCCATTCACTTTCATGATCGGGAATCCCCAGCCACAAAAGTGAATGGGTAGAGAATGAAGTGTTACAGGGTCCTTATCAGTGTGCCTCCGTACATCAGGCTCCCAATCAGAGTCCTCCCTTACATCAGGGCCACCATCAGAGCCCCTTCTTACATCAAACTCTCCATCAGAGCCCCCGGCCTTACATCAGGGTCCCCTTCAGAGCCCCCACCATCAGGGTACCCATTAGAATCCCCCTTACATCAGAGTCCCCCATTACCAGTGGGGGGTTGAAAAAGGGACCATAGGCCATCACTGCTGACCCTAAAGCAGTGGTAAACCCAAAAGCAAACATTTATGATTGATGCAGCATACCAATTCTAGATGTGATGGCTGTATTAGTTTCCTTTTTGTAGGCCCTCTTCTGCTATTTTCATTTGGGGATCCAGTTGGAAGTCTTTAGTTTTTCAGAAAAGCTTTCAGTTACAGGAACGAGACAGACAATTTACCACTGACAGGGGTGCTTAAAACAATCAGCTTTTATTCATGTACTGTATGTAAAGCCTGGGAAAAAAATGTTTGCTGTAACTAATTATAAAGTCAATGCAATTTGTTAGTGTATTTAAATCTTCTAGTACGTCTAACACTTCCCTCCCCAGGCTGACACTGCTGCTCTGCAAATCTGAGCCCTGTGCTCATTCATCCAGAGTGGTGTCTGTATAATACAGGAGGTGAGTTACTGGACAGATCACCAAGTGAAAACAGAGGGGTAAAGAATTCATAAAAGTCACCACAGCTAATGATTGGTAAGCTACAATATATTACATGTTTGGTTTTGGGTTTAATATTACTTTAATCCTTAATCTTAGCACATAGGGATTAGGTATATACCACTGATCCGAGCTGCAGGGTGGATAAAATCTTGAAGTTGGTCGGATGTGGTCAGTGGACTGTAGTTTGAAGACCCCTGCTCTATCAGTCTATTAGTAGGTTCTGACACTATGTGTAACTCAAGAATAAAAAACCTGAATTTAGCTCAACCACCTCCACACTAGACAAGACAAAAACCTCACAGCCCACCGTGCATCTCAATAAGGCTAAAAGTATGAAAAAGTTATAGAAAGCTACATGTAAAAACACACATATGACAAAACACATACATTGCTAAAAGAATGTGACCATCTCTATGATTGTATTATAAAACCATAAGTGCTATTATGTTGTATGCATATATAATGTCCTCTATATAAGCACTGAATATATCCAAACAGTGTCAGCGCTCAGGAAATTGAAATTCAGAGAAACAGGGCTGAATGAGCATTAATGCATAAAAAGATATAAATGATTATGAATAAATATACTAGTCCATGGATGAACATGATGGGGAATGTCCATGAAATAGGCAGTCTTTGGTAATAATGTTAATGACACATCTGAGGGATAACATATAAGCGCTGAGGGGTGACATATAAGCGCTGAGGGCAAGCTTTCCTGGAGAGCAAAGCCAGCTCTGGTAAGAAGACAAGAAACAACAAAGAGAAAAAGCCTCTTAGTGCAAATATTTAATAGCGACACAACATGTAATATCCACACATGTAGGCAATGGATGACAGGCGTCCAGGGGAGGATAAGGGTGAAGCCTCCTGAGTCTGATGCTCGTGATTCCTGGCAGGCAAATCTGTTGGTGGTCACTAAGCAGAGCGTTCACAGTGTCCGATGGAGGGAAGCCGACCAGTGATCTCTGCGTGACGGACAAGGTGGCACAGCTCTGTGCTGCGAGGAAGCCAACTGGCGTGTGACGTCAATGAGGTTTGGAGGAGAAAACAATGCGTTTCAGAGCATGTGCCAATCTCACAGTGGGCATGCGCGCTCCTTTGTCAAGTGTCACTTGACACTTGACAAAGGAGCGTGCATGCCCACTGTGAGCTTGGCGCATGCTCTGAAACGCGTGCCACCTTGTCCCGCACGCCGAGATCACTGGTCGGCTTCCCTCCATCAGACACTGTGAACGCTCTGCTTAGTGACCACCAGCAGATTTGCCTGCCAAGAATCACCGAGTGTCAGACTCAGGAGGCTTCACCCTTATCATTCCCTGGAAGCCTGTCATCCATTGCCTACATGTAAATGTGGATATTACATGTTGTGTGGCTATTAAATATTTGCACTAAGAGGCGCTTTCTCTTTGTTGTTTCTATATAAGCACTAAGCTACTTGGAATAATACACCTGGCAATGGTGAAAGCAATCAAACACTGGATTAAATGTATCCGGAAGCTGGTAATTGTCAGGTCACCTACGGCCAGGTGACAGATGCACACCGTAGGGGGACAGGAGTGCACCGCAAGGTAGTGAACCCTATGGCTGACTGCTGCGGATAGGAAACTGGGTGGTTGTGGAAAGCGGGACCAGAGGAGCACAACCGGGATCCTATAGGAAACTAGAGCCAAGATTCCCTAGGGCGCGGAGTCTAAGACCCAGCAGGTCTTCTCCAGAGCCTCTAGTGGTGAGGATGTTATGCTGCAGGCTGGGTCCAGGTCGCGGCCCCTAGAGTCTCCTAGCTCACGCCCTGTAGGATAAGGGGACAAGAGGGGAAGCAGCAGCACAAGATATAAGAGTAATGAATAACAAGCTGAAGGTCAAGGGCCACAAGCAGACAGGGATAACAAAAGACAAGCCGAAGGTCAAGGGTCACGAGCAGACAGGGATAGTCGGGGACAAGCCAATAACGTAACAGAGAGACAGACGTAGCACACGGCAGGCAGGAACCCAAACACACAATGCCTAACAAACACGTTGATCAGCAAAGCAGGCTTGCAGTGCACAGGTTAATATAGTGTTCTGTGATAGGGCCTGGGGTGGAGTCAGGCTGGGAGGAGATTATAAAGGAAGCCAGGTGAAAGGGTTCTGGCCTCTAAGATGAACACATGAGGAGGAAAGGTAAGATGGCAGACAGACATTAATGCATATCCATGACAGTACCCTCCCTCTTACGAGGCTTCCCCCTTCGCCGCCTGGGCCCAGGTTTAGAGGGAAACTTCAGATGAAACTCCTTTAACAGACGAGGTGCAAAGACCTCAGATGCAGTGATCCAAGATCTCTCCTCAGGACCAAACCCTTTCCAATGAATGAGGTACTGAAGAACGCCTTTACAGAGTCGGGAGTCCAGAATTTGACTGATCTCATACTCCTGATTATCCTCAGAGACAGGTGCCACGGTAGGGAGAGGACGAGAGAATTTATTGAGGACTAAAGGCTTTAGAAGAGCAACATGGAAGGAGTTCGTGATTTTAAGGCTTTTAGGAATCTGGAGTTTGAAACAAACCGGATTCAGTCTAGCAGTTACCGTGTATGGACCAATGAATCGTGGAGCAAACTTCAGAGAAGGAACTCGGAGCTTGATGTTCCTGGTAGAGAGCCAGACTTTGTCCCCTGGCTGAAGAGAAGGCGGTTTACGCCTGCGGCGGTCGGCAAAGCCTTTGAATTTTTCAGCAGCTGCCCGGAGGAAATCATGAACGTCACCCCAAATGGAATTGAGAGACTCCTGAACCGAAGCCAAAGCTGGAATATCTGGAGAACAGATCATGGGAAGAGGAAGTTGAGGGTGTTTTCCATAAACTGTGAAAAAGGGTGTCTTCTGCGAACTGGTATTCACATGATTGTTATGGGAGAATTCTGCCCACGGGAGTAGAGAGGACCAATCGTCATGGTGAGAAGACACAAAGGTGCGAAGAAAGACCTCTAGCTCCTGATTAACCCTCTCAGTCTGTCCATTGGATTGGGGATGGTAAGAAGAAGAAAAATCCAAGACAATCTTGAGGGATTTGCAAAAGGCTCTCCAAAAACGAGACGTGAATTGGACTCCCCTGTCGGAAACAATATGAGAAGGAACCCCATGAAGGCGGAGAATTTCTCGAATGAAAATGGGAACCAAGGCAGGGGCAGAAGGAAGACCAGGAAGAGGAACAAAATGAGCCATCTTGGAGAACCGATCGATTACCACCCAAATGACTGTATTATTCTCAGACAGTGGGAGGTCGGTGATAAAATCCATGGCAATATGAGCCCAGGGCTCCTTAAGAATGGGCAAGGGCATGAGGAGACCAGCAGGAGCTTGTGTGGAGGATTTGGACTGAGCGCAGACATGACAAGCTTTAACGTAGTCTTTGACGTCTGAGCGGAGATTAGGCCACCAGTAGTGACGACTGATGAGTAGGAAGGAACGGAGGAATCCAGAATGGCCTGCCACCTTGGAATCATGTCCCCAACGAAGGATCTTAGCTCTTAGCTCAGTGGGGACAAAGGTCTTACCAGGCGGAATTTTTGACTTCAGGGTGGTAGAGTGGGCAACAATGCATAAGGTTGGAATGATCGGCTCAGGTTCAGGGGCGGACTCCTCGTCCAAAGTGTCAAATGACCTAGAGAGCGCATCAGCCCGACCGTTGCAGGAACCACGTTTGTAAGTAATCGTGAAATTAAAACAGGCAAAGAAGAGACTCCACCTGGCCTGTCTAGGATTCAGACGTTTAGCATTCTGTAGATACTGTAAATTTTTGTGATCGGTAAAGATCATTATGGAGTGAGGGGAACACTCCAAGAGATGACGCCACTCCTCTAACGCCAATTTAATTGCGAGAAGTTCCCGATCACCGATGGCATAATTCCTCTCTGCCTGAGAAAACTTTTTGGAGAAGAACGCACATGGTTGACGTCTCTTCTCAAAGATTTGAAGAAGCACAGCTCCCACCCCCATTGAGGAAGCGTCCACTTCAATAAAAAATGCATTCCCAGGATTTGGTCTCCTCAAGAGGGGGCCAGAAACAAAGGCCTGTTTCAGGTTGTGAAATGCAGAGACAGCTTCGGGAGGCCAGTCTTTGGCATTCACACCCTTCTTGGTCAAAGCGATAATAGGCGCGGAAATGGAAGAGTAGTTCCTTATGAACTGCCTATAATAATTAGTGAAGCCAAGAAAGCGCTGCGTGGCCTTGAGGCACGCAGGAAGAGGTCAGTTGGTAATAGCCAAGACCTTCCCAGGATCCATACGAAGACCCGAACATGAGACAAAGCACTCCAGAAACAGGACCTCAGAACATTCAAAGGAACATTTCTCCAGCTTGGCATAGAGATTGTTCTCTCTAAGACACTGAAGTACAGTGCGGACATGGTTTCTGTGGACGAGCAGATTTTCAGAAAAGATCAGAATGTCATCCAGATAGATGACAACAAACTGGTACAGCAGATCTCTGAAGATTTCATTGACAAAATTTTGGAACACGGCTGGAGCATTACACAGACCAAAAGGCATCACCAGGTATTCGTAATGCCCGTCTCTAGTGTTGAATGCAGTCTTCCATTCGTCACCCTCCCGTATTCGAATGATATTGTACGCGCCTCTGAGATCCAACTTGGTGAAAATGGAGGCACCCTTCAACCTATCGAATAGCTCAGATATTAAGGGTAAGGGGTATCGATTTTTAATAGTAACCGCATTTAAACCCCGATAATCGATGCAGGGTCTTAAGGTACCATCCTTTTTGGCAACAAAAAAGAACCCTGCCCCTGCAGGCAAAGAGGATTTCCAGATGAAACCTCTCTCCAAATTCTCTGCGACATACTCAGACATGGCCTGGGTCTCTGGGATGGACAGAGGGTAGGTACGACCCCTGGGTAGAGTTGCTCCGGGGACAAGATCAATAGCACAGTCAAAAGACCTGTGGGGTGGAAGCACCTCAGCTGATTTCTTACAGAACACATCCCGGTAATCGCTGTATGCAGCGGGAAGATCAGAAGAAACAGAAGTGGCAGCAACCGGAAGACTCTCCTTGGGGGTCACCTTGAGAAGACATGACGAGAAACATGAGGAACCCCAGGCCAGGATCTGCCCAGAGACCCAGTCCACATCTGGAGAGTGGAGCTGTAGCCAAGGGAGGCCCAATACAACTGGGGTAGAGGCCTTGGGTAGAATAAGAAAGGATATCCACTCCTGGTGAAGAATCCCTACCGACATCCTAATGGGTAGCGTCTGGAAGCAAATAGGGCCCCCTGGGAGAACAGTGCCATCAATTGCCGAGACTACCAATGGGGTAGTGAGAGGTGAAAGGTTAAGCTTCATAGAAGAAGCAGTTCTCCAATCCATAAAATTGCCGGCAGCCCCGGAATCCAGATATGCAAGGGTTGACTGAGGAGAAGTGCCTACATGAAGGAACACCGGCAAGAGAAGGCAAGAGAAGGCGAGAAGGTGATGTTTCTGGGTCCAAAACACCTTCCAAATGTATTAGACCCGAGCGTTTCCCGGACGAAGCGAGCAGGAGTCACGAAAATGACCCTTGCCCCCACAATAGAGGCACAAGCCCAGAGTTCTGCACCTAGCACGTTCTTCGGGGGTTAGTCTGGTCCGGCCCAGCTGCATGGGTTCCTCAGCAGGTAGAGGATGCTCCACGGGACGAAGGGAGGGGAGCTCAGACTGGCTAGAACCCAGAGAGTGCTGGCGTCTTTTTTCTAAGGACCTCTCTTGAAAACGAATGTCGATCTGATTGCATAACGAAATTACATCGTCCAGACCGACGGGAATGGCTCTTCCCGCTAATTCGTCTTTCACTCGGTCAGAGAGGCCATGTAAAAAGGTAGCGACCAGGGCCTCATTATTCCAGCTCAATTCAGCTGTGTGGATACGGAACTGAAGAGCATATTGTCCCACTGAACTAGATTCTTGGCGAAGACGTAAGACAGCACTAGCCGCTGAAGAAGCCCGAGCCGGCTCTTCGAAGATATTACGAAAGAGCTTCAAGAAGTCGGACAGGCTGGAAACCACCGGATCATTCCTCTCCCACAGGGGGGCAGCCTAGGCCAAAGCTTCACCGGAGAGGAGGGAAATGATATAGGCTACCTTAACCCGGTCAGACAGGAAGTTTTGAGGCTGAAGCTCAAAATGAATCGTGCATTGGCTGAGAAACCCCCTGCAGGCCTTGGAGTCCCCAGAGAAACGGAACGGAGCTGGCAGTGTTAGTGAGTGTGTGGCTGCGACTGGTGCGATAGGTACAACCGCTGGTTGTACTTGAGGTTGCGGATTCGGGGTTCCCAAGGAGGCCTGAAGCTGCTCGAATCGAGAAGCCAGATCCTGGAGGAATCGCATCACCTGAGTCTGATTCGATTCCTGGGTTTCAAGTCTGCGAACTATGCCCTGCAATGGATCATCCGCGGGGAGCGGCATGTCAGCCGGGTTCATGGCTGATCAAACTGTCAGGTCACCTACGGCCAGGTGACAGATGCACACCGTAGGGGGACAGGAGTGCAACGCAAGGTAGTGAACCCTATGGCTGACTGCTGTGGATAGGAAACTGGGTGGTTGTGGAAAGCAGGACCAGAGGAGCACAACCGGGATCCTATAGGAAGCTAGAGCCAAGATTCCCCAGGGCGCGGAGTCTAAGACCCAGCAGGTCTTCTCCAGAGCCTCTAGTGGTGAGGATGTTATGCTGCAGGCTGGGTCCAGGTCGCGGCCCCTAGAGTCTCCTAGCTCACGCCCCGTAGGATAAGGGGACAAGAGGGGAAGCAGCAGCACAAGATATAAGAGTAACGAATAACAAGCTGAAGGTCAAGGGCCACAAGCAGACAGGGATAACGAAAGACAAGCCGAAGGTCAAGGGTCACGAGCAGACAGGGATAGTTGGGGACAAGCCAATAACGTAACAGAGAGACAGACGTAGCACACGGCAGGCAGGAACCCAAACACACAATGCCTAACAAACACGTTGATCAGCAAAGCAGGCTTGCAGTGCACAGGTTAATATAGTGTTCTGTGATAGGGCCTGGGGTGGAGTCAGGCTGGGAGGAGATTATAAAGGAAGCCAGGTGAAAGGGTTTTGGCCTCTAAGATGAACACATGAGGAGGAAAGGTAAGATGGCAGACAGATATTAATGCATATCCATGACAGTAATTGTGGTCTAGAGGAGGTTCAAATGACCAGAACAAGATGTGAAAGTAAATGTCTTTCATATATTCATATGTTTAATAGTGTAATCACTCTGTATCCTAGACTCCCTCGCTCGCACTAAAAGTAGATTTACAGTCTATAAAGCACTGGGCAACCAATGAGAATCCCGTGGGTCCTTGTGGAGTGCATAGTCTGGACAGGGTGAGTTGTTATACAGTCAATATTCCTTTAGGATAAAATATGAACAGGTACTTATCTGGTCCTAGGATATTTCATCAAACTCAATGCTTAGTCATTACAGGTTATACCATGCTTCAAATCTTCAGGGTGATACTGTTGTGGTCACAACATCAGAGGTGGTCATGAAAAATCACCTATGTTTACCTGCTAGGTTCTAACACTACATAGCATGTTTGTGAACATCACGAACAGGTAAGATACAGATTTCCTTATATGTGGCATAGAGAAAAGGACTGTATTAAAAAAACAAAATGCGCTTCTGAATTTTAATCATTATTTTTCATAAGGTTTTCAAAAGATAGAATTGGTTTTACTAAAACAATAAATAAAATGTAATAAATGTATCCAAAATTCTTTCTTAATTGGCAATTGATTTTCTAAGAGAAAAAAATGCCATTAAAAGCTCTGCAGTGTCATTTTTGTCAACCGTTTTGATTTTGTAGTATAAAAATCTTGGCACATGGAGTGCCCCCTAGTGGTTTTGAGGCCATAGGTCTATTTACTTAGAGCACATTTAGACCAGAACTGGAAGCAATTATATCTTGATATCAAAATGGATAAAATGTTTTTTATGACTTAATAAATCCAGTTTTAAATTTCTTGTGCATAAATATGCTTGCTGTTTTGGCACAATGTACTCTTATGCTTATATCATAAATCTCAAAGAAAGCCTGTGTGTAACTCTTTTACTGACATGCAAATATAAATGAGGATTTCAACTAACTATTCAAATGCCTTCTTTTCTTGTACACACTTTGTATGAAGTATCACTTCACGCACAATTGCACCTTTCAATGGATAAATGTGGGATAGGGACCAATTCAATCTAGGACTTCTTTGGCAATTTAAACAGCTGCAAAAATGAATCATCAAGATTTTTTTAACTTTATATAGTTTAAAAACAGTTTCTTGCTTTGAATTGAATGTCACTGAAATTGCCCCAATATCAGTAGGTGTATGGTCAGAATTAAAGTGAACCCATGCTTTGTTCAACAAGCAACATGTTCACTTTAATGTAGCCATCCCCAGCAGCTTATACTCACCTACCTTTCACTCCACTACTACTACTGCACCCAGCTTTCGGAAACAAATAAAATTCCTATATAAGCTAAGTCAATGGATTCAAAGGTCACACAAGGCTATGGACCTTGAAAGTAGAGTTGAAGAAGTGAAGGAAAGGTAAGAATGTGCTGCTAGTAGGCACAGTAGATTAAAGCAAACCTCTTGCGTTCCCTTGATTGGACATGGAAGCTCAATTCCAGTTCCCTTGCTAAGGCCATTAGCTGTCAGGGTATTAAGTTTAGCTATCCAGTAGGTTTCTTGTCTACCTAACCTGAGAAATCTTTAATTCACAGGTAGATCGGCTGGTATAAACTCTACTGTAAATACCCTAAGATCTGCAATATTTTATTTATTTGTTGTCCTGGCTTCCATTGAGTGGGCTGCAGCATTGCTTTCCTCCAACAGTAGCTTACCTTTTCCTCTCCTCTATCTGGCCAAGAGTTAGATTGTGGATTGTGCATCATCTGTTTGGGACCCCCTCCCCAGGCACAAACAGCTGAGTTTTAATGTACAGTAAGTGGATAATTTTTTTCAATAAATGTTATATTATATTACTCGTTGAAGCTCCTGTATCCCCTTGTCAGCTATGCATGGATGGTTGGGCTGCACCTGTAGAGATCCACAGATGGGATTCTAATTGAGGCAGACCAGGATGCTTTCTGACAATTAGCAGTGATTTTATGGACTTTTAACACCTTTATGTGGACTTAACAAGATCTATGCCTTGAATTACATGGACTTCAGAGTTTATTTACTTCTGTCACTTTCTATTATTTTTCTGGTATTTTTCTGTTGTTTTATTAATATATCAGGCTCCAATGGGGGTTTTCAGCTGCATCAAACATCACAGTTATACCAAAGGATTTGGGCTCGGGTGGCGGTGCAGGGAAACCTTTTTTTTTTTTTTTGCTTTAACTGCATTTTGGGTAATCTTTGTAGGGAAATGTCCCTTTTACTGTATAAAATCCTACTGCAAGAATGACAACCCACTCTAAATTCATATCAGAACCCTTATTCTTGATGAGGGTCTGTTATGGATTTGTCAGATTCTGGAAGCCCCCTTTAGAAATAAGGGGGACCCAAATTCCACCCCCCTTCCCCACAGACTAGAATGTGTAAATTATACAGAAAACCCCTGCTCATTCAAAAAATGTCATCCAGTGATACTGATCCCTATCAATCATTATGACTGATGCCTGCCATTCTGCTGAAAGAAAAAAAACACACTAACCTGTTCATTGCTAATTGACAGTTTGTGGCAGATGTAAACAGAGGGTCAGGGATGGTGACTGATGTCCTTGACTGAATATGGCAATGACCATTGGCCAAATATGGCCTTATTTGATTAGCCACAATCCCTGCCCTTTTGTTGACATTCTGTTGTCAGACAGGAATCCCTGACACTTAAATGGGGCAGGTGGGGTTGACTCATTAGTTATTAAGATGTCAGCAGTCAACAACCCTCTAACAACCAGCCCAAGTGAGAAGCTGTCACAATTTGCTAGAGGTAGTAATACTGCTGCTAAATATTTCACTTTCTGCTGCAGTCAAAGGGTTTTGCTCGGTGGATGTGCGAACACTCCAATTAGTTTACACATTTCCCAAACAGGAAAAACAAATTTAACTTTGCTGAAGCTTATCCCTATTTGGCAATCAGTACTATAGAAGTAGTGGTATGATGGTTTGATAGATTTGGTTATGCTATTGCTGCAAGTCAGTCATATAACTTGCAAAAATCACAGTCTGTGTTCATGCTGGGATAATCCATTCTACTAAAGTGCCATTTACATTCATCCAATAAGAAAACAATGGTTTCTGCTGGTAACATGCCTTCAACAAAATCAGCAGCCTGACTGAGGGCAAAACAAAAAATGCATGTGAAGTGAAAAGCAGTTTGGCTGCAATACTGCTTTTTACGTTACGTTAATGCTTAATCACTGTCGTGTGTTGGTGAAAGAAGTGATTGCCCTAAAGGGGTTAAATGCCCAGCTGGCACACAGCCATGCTTTATTATGCCATATCTTTTCCTCCCCTCTCCGCTTGTCCTTCATGTCAGAGAAGTGATAGACGCTGCCAGCCTCTGGCATCAGATCCATTACAGGCAACACGGTAGTGTAGCTAACTAGATCCAGTGTGAGCTTTAACCCTTACTCTTTTAAGGAGCTACACTAATAAACAATAACAATAGTAGCTTCTAGTTAGAGAATGGCGTTTAAGGCCTCATGCACACTGCAACTAAAATTTTAACAGCCCTTAAACTCCCTATATGTTATCCTATGTGTCCATGCACACATGGACGTTTATAGCCTCTCAACAACTTTGTCTCAGTACCTCATAGGCGAGAGCTGCTAATATCTAAATTTCATCTCCTTAAAGTGGATGTAAACACTTTTTTTGCGGAAAATAAATGGGTTTATACTTACCTGCTCTATGCAATGGTATTGCACAGCGCTGCCCGAATCCCCACTTCTAGGGTCCCTTGCTGGTGCTCCTGGTTCCTCCTCTTCTGCGTGCACCACTTTAACAAGCCGCTTTCTATGAGAGGGACCATGCCCAAGCCAGGCTATATGCGTTAATAGACACACACAGCGTGGCTCAGCCCCCCCCATAGGATTTGCTACAAGTACTTGAACATTTTTTTACCTTAAGGTAAGGCATTAAGGTACAAAATGTTCTGCCTTTACAACCACTCTAAACCTAAATCTATTTTAACCTTTTCGCTGCTAGAGCCCAACATGTCAAACCTAAAATTTGTGTGCACCCGTGAAATGGGGACATACTTCAGTATCCTATATTTTCTATAGGCTACGCTTCAAAAGCCCCCTATAGGTCATCAGTTTAGTGTTACAGAGGAGGTCTTGTGCTAGAATTATTGCTGTCAAAATTGTCAGTCTTTTTTTGTTTATAGCGCAAAAAATAAAAACCGCAGAGATGATCAAATACCACCAAAAGAAAGCTCTATTTGTGGGAAAAAAAGGACTTCAATTTTGTTTGGGAGCCACGTCGCATGACCGCGCAATTGTTGTTCAAAGCGTGACAGTATGTATCCTCTGTACTCCACTGAATGTTTTGCAATGCTAGCTCTGTGGAAGGAAAGGGTTCCTCTTGTAGGGCTTTTAAGGGCGAAGCTACTCTGGTAGTGAAAAGTATGAGATTGAGTACGGGTATAGGATGTTTATTTATCAAAAGACAGGGTAGTAGATGGACAAGATCTACAGTACAATTGAAAAAATCATGACATGTATAGGATGCATACACATTGAACATGCAATACTGACAATCGTGAACTTCGTTCTATACAAACATAGACGGGGAATAACTGACACGTTTTGAAAGTTTCTTCTTCAAGGGTTATGATTGAGATCAGCACAGAATAACATGTCTATAATTGAAAAAGACAATCATGAACAACAGGTATACAGGCAGTCTAATATACAGTGTCACTGTTCTTACCATATTGGAGATATTACTGACCATATAGTATTGCTTAAAAGTCATATATTGATGCATCCAATTAAAAACGTGCCATTGCTCTGTACAGCACATTTTTACCTTTATTCCTCTATTGCCCAATATATGTGGTGGGCCAGGGTGGGCCTCCAATGGTCCTTGATATGCAGGGCTTATACTCTTAGCCCAGCATACATATATTTTTTCTCACTCTTTACAGTGATCGTTTCTCTCTCGATCCCTGAACATTGACCACACTGCTGGTGCCCCACACCCCCTGTTGGGGAGTCCTTATTCGGGGGTGTCCTCCCTGGGTGCACACAAGCTGCTGGGTCCGTGTCAGACGCAGTCACAGAGCAATAGCACCGTGTTTTTAATTGGATGCATCAATATATGACTTTTAAGCAATACTATATGGTCAGTAATATCTCCAATATGGTAAGAACAGTGACACTGTATATTAGACTGCCTCTATACCTGTTGTTCATGATTGTCTTTTTAAATTATAGACATGTTAATCCATGCTGATCTCAATCATAACCCTTGAAGAAGAAACTTTCGAAACGCGTTGGTTATTCCCCGTTTATGTTTGTATACAACGGAGTCCATGATTGTCAGTTATTGCATTGCATGTTCACTGTGTATGCATCCTATACATGTCATATGATAGGATGCATACAACCCCGGGGGAGACATCATGCCCGTACCCCCGCTTTCCTTGGCGGATACCGGACTTGGCCTTGAGGCTGTGCAGTAAGTTTCCCAATTTGTCTCCATCTTGTTGGGAGATAGTCTCTTTGTCCTCCCTTATTCTAAGGGCATTATCATTAACCCCTGTCCATTTTCCTTTCCAGTATACTACTTCATAACACTCCTAATGTATGGCTGCAATGGCAAGAAACGCGTTGAGTGCCACTAGATGCCAACAGTTACTTGTCTTTATTACATATGTTTTTCAATCGATTTATTTTACCATGTTTATTTGCCATGTCTATTTTCTATTTGTATTGCATGCTATGAGCAGCATATTTAGTGTTAGTCTTGTGACTACCTATCTATTTGATACAAAATATCTGATATGAATTCTAGATTGTAATAAATAAATCATGTACTGTAACTTAATTTCTATGTTATTTTTACCTGACATGGCGGTACCTCATTCAAAGTCCCACAAACTCTTCCTTCCTACCTACCAAATTAGGGATGGAGGCCGCTATGCGTTTTATATAGTGTGTGTGTCAGGTCACATCCATTTACTGATCAGACTCTCCTCCATTCATAAATTGTGTTACAGGCAGTGTAATCAGTGAAAGAACTTTTATCAATGGAGTAGATTGCAGGAGGGAGCATGTCCTCATCAGATCATCTATAGTGCAGCTGAGCCCAGAGACCTGAAGCTGTTGACACCCACAGCACTGGAAGTTCAGCAGCAGTAAGAGGTCAGACAGCCTGCAGTGAAGGTATTATCAGTGCATGAAATAGAATTTCAACATTATTCTAAATAGTTATAAAGCACAGTTGCCACCTGCACGTGATCTGCTCCTGCTATAGACTAGCAATTACAGGTGACTCTAGTCAGGCTATATGTGCTTCAACTCGCCTGCATCTTATGAAAATAACTCTAACTCTTATCAATGTCTTTTTTTAAAAAAAAATTTGGTTAGGAAGGACCGGGAGCACTGTCTTGAAGATAGTACCAAATTGTTAATTTCCTCGCAGGATAAGTTGATTCAGGCAAAGTTCTTACACAGGGTTTACTATACCCCCCAGGGACTGTGCAGAATCTACCCTCAGAGGTCACAGGAATGCCCTAGATGTGGTGAAAGTGTAGGCACCTATAGCCATATGTTCTGGAGTTGTCCGAGGGTAGCTCGGTTTTGGAGAGAGGCGTTCAAACTTATTAACCATCATCTTTAGCTGTCTCTCCTGATCCCTCCGGAGATGGCACTGCTAAGAATTCAGGACGATGAGCAGAGGCCTAGATGCACTAAACTGTTGCCAGCTTATTTGTTCTATTATGCCAAGTGGGAAATTATTCTCAAGTTGAATGCCCGTTCCCCTCCCTCCATAGGTTCTTGGGAAAAAAATCTATTAATGCTGTCCTTCCTATGTACAAATTAACTTACATTAACAGGAATCACCCTGGAAAATTTGACAGGGTGTGGCAGCCATGGACAGCCTAGACGGAGGGGTTTCTCTCCTTGAATCCTTGGTCCTGTTGTTGGTATGGTTGTGATAACTTTTTTTTTGTTCTATTCGGAGCTCTGGTTTCGGACACTGCTTTCCTTATGAGTTGTACCTTTAGTTTTATGTTACTGTTTAAATAATGTGAAATTTGAGTCCTTTAATAATGTCAGTGTGTGATGTATCTCTTGATTATGTCCCTACTACTGACTTTGTACCATGCCTTTGTTTCAATAAAGGAAAATTCTGTTTGTTAAAAAAAAAAACATTTAGGACATTTAAAAAATGTGAGAGAAAATCAAGGCAATTTCATAACAGAAATGCATATTTTAAATAAGCACAGACAGTGTTCAACAAGTTTTATAAATGCCATGGTGACTATTAAGGATAGTGATAACTGCAAGAGAGCATGGTGCTTAAAGGAGAAGTCCAGCCTGAGCTTTTTCGGCTGGGCTTCTCCTCTTGTTCACAGGAGTGCAATTCGTTTTGCACTCCTGTGACCCGTTTTCAGCGGAGAGCGGTCTAAAGTCCACTCTCCGTTGACGTCGCTGCCATCAGTTGAGGTAGTGCGTCATCATGACTTCCCAAGTAGGGATCTGCCAGCTGCCCTGATTGATGGCAGTCACAGAGTCTCAGCGAGCCGCTGAGACAGCCTCTCCCCGCCCCTCTACTGCTCAGCTCTCCAATGAGCGTGGAGAAGCAGAGAGGAAAGACGCTGACTGACAGTCAGCCTCTTTCCTCTCGGGGATCTGTGAGAACCGAGCCAGCGGCGATGTTCGGCGGCTCGGTTCTCAGTGCACAGATGGCGGGGGACAGCTGGAGCATCGGTCCGATGCTCCATCCACCTAGGTAAGTATAAATCGCCCAAAAACAGGAAACCCATAATTCTCCTTTAAAACAAATACAGTTTGCTTGATGTAAACACTACACGCTAGTTATGAAGTTAATGGTTTGATTCCAATTATGCCTAAAACCATTTGATTTGCTATT
Source organism: Rana muscosa (assembly GCA_029206835.1). NCBI lineage: Eukaryota > Metazoa > Chordata > Amphibia > Anura > Ranidae > Rana > Rana muscosa. The sequence continues at coordinate 540,092,443 of CM055117.1, read as the reverse complement.
TTAAAGCCTCAGGTTGTAACTCTTCAAGCTCGCACACCATAACAAAGTCCACAAGTGTTATCATCTGCTGACAGTAGCAAGAAAGCCACTTTGGGCTGCAGGACAGTTGACAGAGAAAAATCTTGAAGTATATTTAATTCTCAGATCATAATTATAATATATTGTACATTACCAGTCCTTAGCTGTGGTGGCTGCATTCGTTTTCTTTTTTTCAGACTAAGAACATGTTCTGCAAGTACATAAAAATGCCTTCTGATACTGATAGGAATCCAAAGTCTTTTTAACTTTATGTGAACTGAACTAAAATCTTCAACAATGTTCTTATTGCTACCATTGCTTTCTTTCTCAAAGAAATGGTACAGTTACTCCCCCCTTCCAAGTTACCCCTTGTCTCCGCCTTCTACCCACCTCTGAACACTGTCCCTTGGTTCCACCCCCTACCCTCCTCCCAGTGCCACCCCTTTTAGAGAATACAGAACCAAGTATCATTTTGTGGTGCTAAGCAATTTGTATGGAATTTGTTAACAATAACAAGAAAAGCAGTAAAATAAATCCCCTGCAGCCAGCAACAATAGATCCCCCTAGCAACAATAGGACCCCTGAAACAAAATAGTTTCCCCCAGCAACAATAGACCAACCACAGGAAACAATAGATCTCACCAGCAACAATAGATGCTCCAACAGACAGCATTATTAGACCCTCCAGCAGCCACCAGCTCTTTCCTTAACAGTACTGTAGATCCCTCCCATCATCAGCTGACTCTCCCAGCAAAATAGGACCCTCCCAGAAACAATAGACTCCTCCCTAAACTACAGATCCCCCAGCCACAATAGATCAGCCAGTATCAATGGACCCTCCATGTCACCCCAGCACCCCTTGTTATTACATACATTCAGTGCTCGAGGTGCCGGAATTGTATGCACCCCCCTCCCCCCCACATTCCTGCTGAAAAATAAACCCGACTGTACCTATGGAAGTAGCTAAGTAGGGTGTTTGAAGAAAAGCAAATCCAGGGGTTCCCTTCCAGATTCCAATATACGTTTATTCTCTGTGGGTAGAACTCAAATGGTCAAAGTGGAACCACACTTCATCTGAGCACCACAAACTGAAAACACTATTTAATTCATTTTTAATATTCAAAGAAAAAACTCACCCATCCATCCATGCCTCCATGCTTTATTTTGTTGAGAAATCACTTTGAAAAACACCCCCTAGCATTTCTGGTCATGACCATCTTGTGTAAGAGCAGATCATTCATGTAGCATTTTCTTCCTGGAATACATCTGCCCTTATCTCAGGCATGTAAGCAGGGTGGGTGTGTGTGTGTGTATAGCTATGAAAGCCCCTACTTTCCTACTGAAGACTCCTGAGATGTATGGCATAATTTGCCTAGGCATGGAAACCAGAAAGTAACTGAATAAATGTTAAAAAGAAAAGCTTAAAACGAGTAAATACTGTATGATACACTTTCCTATCAATTTACTAATGCTAATGGCAAAGTAAATAAAAATAATCAATGTTGAGTGAGAGAGTGAAGTTCCGCTTTGCATCTCAAGAACAAACAAATATGGTTTGGGGGTCAATGTTATTTTAAATATATACTTGCAATAGTGTTCCTATTCATTGACTGTTGCAGATGTTAGTAATGTGTACAAAACTGTTGCAAGACTTTTATGACTTAGGCACAGGAGTGTTTAAAGTGCTCGTACTGCCAGAAAAGTGTTGTAAATGCTTTAATGAATTCACTCCAGTGTCTTTCACTGAAACCTCAAATTTAAAATACTTAAAACTTGTATTTGCCTTGGTTCAAACATCCTGCTTAGATACTGACATACTGTAGCTATAGTTATATCACTTTTACTTATATTAGGCCATTATATGATACTTTACCTACCTGTAGGCAGGTAGTGGTTAACGTTGCAGTAATCCATCTCCCATAGCTATGGGAGAATATCTGTATCATCAAGGTCCTCAAACTGTACAGAAGAGTTAATTAAGTGCATGCATGGAGTCCAGTTATTTGTTCAAGTGTACACTGTGCTTGACAAAAGTAAATATACCTCCTGTGCTTAGCTTAGTGCCCACCCCTCCTACATCCTACTGCACAGTGAGGTGCTGGAGGGGGATGTGTTGCTCCTCTGAATTTGACTTTTTAATATCTTTATAAATGATATAGGGTCTGTGATTAAAAGTACCATTTCAGTCTTTGCAGATGACACAAAGCTATGCAATGGAATAACGTCCTTACAGGATGTCTCCAATTTATAAACCAACCTCAATGCTCTGTCTAATTGAGCAACTCAGTGGAAAATTATGTTTAATGTTGATAAATGTAAAGTTATGCACTTGAGGGCAAAAAATATGCATGCATCATACATACTAGGGGGAGTACAATTTGGGGGATCCGTAGTGGAGAAGGATCTGGGGGTTTTGGTAGATCATAAGCTCAATAATGGAATGCAATGCTAAGTTGCGGTTTCCAAAGCGAGCAAAGTCCTTTCATGTATTAAGAGAGGTATCGACTCCAGAGAGAGAGGTATCATTTTTCCCCTATACAAATCATTAGTAAGACCTCATCTGGAATATGCAGTTCAGTTTTGGGCACCAGTTCTCAAAAAGAATATCGAGGAACTGGAGAAAGTGCAGAGAAGGGCAACCAAACTGATAAGAGGCATGGAGGAGCTCAGCTATGAGGAAAGATTAGAGGAACTGAATTTATTCCCTCTTGAGAAGAGGAGATTAAGGGGGGATATGATCAACATGTACAAATACATAAGGGGTCTATATTGTGAACTTGATGTTCAGTTATTCACTTTAAGGTCATCACAGAGGACAAGGGGACACTCTTTACATCTAGAGGAAAAAAGATTTCATGTCCAAATACATAAAGGTTTCTTCACAGTAAGAGCTGTGAACATGTGGAATAGACTCACTCCAGATATGGTTCTGGCAAGCTCAGTCGATTCATTTAAAAAAGACCTGCATTCTTTTCTTTAAATGTACATAATATAAGTGGGTATTAAAGGGGTTGTAAAGGTTAGTTTTTTTTATTTTCTAAATAGGTTCCTTTAAGCTCGTGCATTGTTGGTTCACTTACCTTTTCCTTAGATTTCCCTTGTAAATATTTTTTTTCTTTGTTTTCTTTGTCTGAATTTCTCACTTCCTGTTCCTCCTCAGTAAGCGGTTCAGTAAGCTGTTCTGGCTGACTCAACACCACTCGGATGATGGTGTGAAGTTTACTGAGGAGAAACAGGAAGTGAGAAATTCAGACAAAGAAAAAAAAAACATTTAGAAGGTAAATCAAAGGAAAAAGGTAAGTGAACCAACAATGCACTAGCTTAAAGGAACCTATTTAGAAAATAAAAAACAAACCTTTACAACCCCTTTAACATTTATAGGTAAAGTTGATCCAGAGTAAATCCGATTGCCTCTCAGGGGATCAGGAAAAAAAATTCCCCCATGCTGTAGCAAATTGGAGCATGCTTTGCTGTTTTTTTTTTTTTTTTTTTGCCTATCTCTGGATCAACTGTGGGTGTAGGTTTGTGTATATGGAATTGTATTATTATTATTTTTTTTTTGATTGAACTTGATGGACTTTTTTCAACCTGACTAAACAATGTAACTATGGGACTCATTCATTTATATATGTCAATTTCTGCTACAGGTACTGAGCTCTGTAAATGGCAGGCTTTATTCACAACAGAGGAGCAAAAGAAATACAGAAAAACTGGTAAAAAGGTATCAAAAGCCCCACCTACTGTTTTTGATGGATAAAGGAATACATCATATCAATATGCAATGCTTGCAAATAAAACATTGCTTTAAAAAATATATCTTTCAGTCCTGACCATAATAAAACAAACAAAATCTGCACAAAACAAAACCACTATACACTTCCTTTTAAAAGGACATGTAGATATTTAAGTACCTTGGACAGCAGCAGTGATGTGTAAATGGCAATGTACAATGATTAAATCAGAAACAACAGCTGCTACTAGAAAATGCAAAAAGTTTGTGTTATGAATTGATTATTTTGCTTTAGAGCACTTGAGTTGTTCTTGTTGAGGTTTAGTTCTGTACTGGTGGTTGCTTTGAAACACTGCCACACACAAATGGGTGCATTAAACTATTGTATCAGAGCTTTGCAGACAGCCTTTATGACTCCTGTCTGCAACATACTGTGTTTATGTACAGATGCAAATTTATGACATGGATTTTCAAAGAGCCAACCTTGGACTCGAACCAAAATTGCTCAGAGGCTAGACAGCATTTAACAGTTATAGTACACAATGACGTTTGTATTAATGTCTAACTAAATGGTATTCACTTTTGCTGTGCTTCATTTACTCTGAATGGTAACGACACACAATCAGATTCTAAACTGGTATATCTATAAAGTTTCTCAGAAAGCGACCAATTACTACAACTTTCTGGGAAGTAATGCTATATAATGGTTTTGTTTTTTTTAAGCATATGTTAATGTACATTTAGTTTAATGCATTTCTTTTCTGTTGATTGTTGTTTTTTTCTTTCTTGGTTACGATTTCGTAAGTTTGAAAATTACGTTTTCATCAAATGTTCAAAGTAATATCTTATTATACAGATGACCAGCTTAAAATACTGAGAACCCTTTAAAAGAGAAGTATGGTCAAAGATTTTTTGGTCATGCTTCTTTTGTTAGCCTCCTGTTGGAGTAAACCATACTTGATTTCTCTTGTGACCCAAAATTGGGCTAAAGTCTGCTGTTGGCTGACGTCACAGAGCAACCCAGATGCCTTAAAGGCAGCTGCCAAAGATTCTCAGCCTGCTGCTGAGTAGGGATGAGCTTCGAGTTTGAGTTGAACCCATGTTCGACTCGAACATCGCCTGTTCGGTTGTTCGCCGAATTGCGAACATTATGGGCTGTTCGCGCCAAATTCGAGTGGCGCGTCACGGCCCATAATTCACTGCGACATCGCAGTGCATTGCTGGCTGATGATTGGCCAAGCATGCACTATGACCCGCATGCTTTGGCCAATCACAGCGCTGAAAAAAACAGAGGGGGCCTCAGGGGATTTAGTACACGCCCCACACTATATAAGGCGGCCTGAAAGTCGGCCTTGTGTAGTGTGTTGCGGTGTTAGTTAAAATACAGACGGAGAGAGAGACAGTGTATTTTGATTTGAGTTAGATAGAGCAGGCAGGCGAGTCAGTTAGCTGCAGTTACAGTGTGTAGAGGATATATATGCATCCTAGGTGTTGTATATATATTTATACATTGTATTCAATTTAGCTAGATCCGTTCCTGTTATTCTCTATACTGTGACAGGCAGGCAGGTGATTGTGCTAGCTGCAGTGTTTGACTTGGTGTACTGTGTCCTTTGCATAGCGTTCACCTAAAGCTTACCTGAATACAATTAGTGGTGTTCTCATACAAATACAGGCAGGGAGCTGCAGTATTTTGCTTTAGTGTCCTTTGCATAGTGTGCACCAAAAGCTTACCTGAATACAATTGCTGGTGTTCTGATACAAATACAGGCAGGGAGCTGCAGTATTTTGCTTTAGTGTCCTTTGCACAGTGTGCACCAAAAGCTTACCTGAGTACAATTGCTGGTGTTCTGATACAAATACAGGCAGGGAGCTGAAGTATTTTGCTTTAGTGTCCTTTGCACAGTGTGTACCAAAAGCTTACCTCAATACAATTGCTGGTGTTCTGATACAAATACAGGCAGGGAGCTCCAGTATTTTGTTTTAGTGTCCTTTGCACAATGTACACCTAAAGCTTACCTCAATACAATTGCTGGTGTTCTGATACAAATACAGGCAGGGAGCTGCAGAATTTTGCTTTAGTGTCCTTTGCACAGTGTGCACCTAAAGCTTACCTCAATACAATTGCTGGTGTTCTGATACAAATACAGGCAGGGAGCTGCAGTATTTTGCTTTAGTGTCCTTTGCACAGTGTGCACCTAAAGCTTATCTCAATACAATTGCTGGTGTTCTCATACTAATACCACAGGCAGGGAGTTCAAAATTACAAACAGATTCTACGCAACAACAAACCTACAGTCCCTGTCTTGTTTGCACCGCCTGTATACTGCTGTTCAGAATATATAGGGCCTGGGGGCCCCACGCCTTTCCTTTTTTTAAATTTGTGTGCGGGATTCCCCTTAATATCCATACAAGACCCAAAGGGGGTGGTAATGGGCTGGGGGGGGGTACCCATGCCATTTTTCTCAATGATTTTCATCCATATTGCCGGGACCAGACATTACATCAAAGCAGCAAGCAGTTTTAAATGACTTTTTTTCCTTTAGAAATTTCATTTTGTGCAGTGACAGTTCTAAACACGGGAAACACGTGCCACTTTACAGGCATACTATAGACACCCCCCAGGTACGATATTTAAAGGAATATTTCACTTTTTTTTCACTTTATGCATCATTAAAATCACTGCTCCCAAAAAAACTGCAGTTTTTAAAACCTTTTTTTGCATTGATACATGTCCCCTGGGGCAGGACCCGGGTCCCCAAACCCTTTTTAGGACAATAACCTGCATATTAGCCTTTATAATTAGCACTTTTGATTTAAAACATTTAAGTCCATTGTATTTAATAGGGTTCTAAAGTTTGCGCAAACTTTCGGTCCGTTCGCAGGTTTTGGTGCAAACCGAACCGGGGGTGTTTGGCTCATCCCTACTGCTGAGAGCATGAGAAAATCATTCCCGCCCTTCCCCAGCGTGGGACAGCTGCAGCATCGGACCAATGCTGCAACGTGGGGGTGAGTTTGTATGTATGTTTTTTTTAATTCTCAAATCCTCAAAACCTCTTATGGAACTTTATTTACTACAACAGCTTTTAAAAATAAAATAAAAGATAATAAAACTAACATTTTGCAGATTTGAAAATGGTTGCAACGTGAATAATTCTGCAGCTTTTGGACAGGCTGCTGTTTTGTGAACTACATGTTCGCTGATTGCGAAGAAGATTTTGCTGCTGTCAGGCAAAAGTAAATGAGCACCTGACTGGAGATGTCTGAATTAAATCAGGTCAGTGAGCAAGGGATTGTGAGCTGGGGGAATTTTTACTGAAATTAAAATTGTCTTTTAAGAGATCCTTAAAGCAGTTCCTTAGTCATCCACCCCCCCCAAAAAAAAAACCCTTCAAATTCTGTAGCTGCTGACTTTTAATAAAAGGACACTTACCTGTCCAGGGATCCAGCTCTGTCTTCACCCGTGCCAGTTGTGGGTCTTGCTGTTAGAAGTCAGCTGTGACTTCTTACGGATTCACAGCCCAATTCCCACTGTGCATGTGTGAGCCGCATTGCGCTGTGAATGGTCCTGAAGCCTTCTGGGACATGTCCCAAGAGGCTGCGGGCAGAGGGGGGGCGCACTTCTGCTTGAGTAGGCTAGGCCATTTGTCAAAACCAGGTACCCGCTCCCAAAAAAAAAATATATACAGTGGAACCTCCGATTACGAGCATAATCCGTTCCAGGAGAATGCTCGTAATCCAAGGTACTCGCATATCAAAGCGAGTTTACCCATGGAAGTCAATGGAAACAAAAATAATTTGTTCCACATTGACTTCAATGGCAAGCAATACCGCCATCGCCCAGAGATGGGGGGGCGCCAGAGAGCCTCGGGAATACACGAAAAGGCCAGAGGACAGTTTGGCTGACCTCGGCAAACATCGGAAAGGCTTGGGAACGACGTATTTCCGAGTCTTTCCGATCATTTCTGAACTGCTTCGAACGGCGCCGATCGGTACGATCGGCACCGTTCGGCTCTGCTCGGCTCCTGTGCCCCCCCCCCACCTCAGGCCAAACACGGTACTGCACACCGCTTTGGTTTGAATCCTGCTCGTTTTGCGATACAACACATTTGCAAACCGAGTTAGGATTTTAAAAAATACAGTGCTCGTATTGCGAAACCCTCGTTAACCGCGTTACTCGCAATCCAAGGTTCCACTGTATATCCAAAACTTGAAGAGATGGGGGGGAGGAGATGTTCTTATATCAAGGGGTTATGGCTCAAAAACGTTCTCATAACCCATGGATTCTTCTCAGGAAAATCAAATGATAATGAGTTAGAGACTTCTGGAAATGTTATTTGTTACTTGTTATTATTCTTTTATATTAAAGCTGAAAACATACCTCTAAGTCCTCAGACAAGGTTAAAACAACAGGCCACTAAGTGCCTTACTGTCCACTGCACTCCAATGGCACAAAAAATGTGAACACGTGATAAATATTTTCTGTCTGGAATATGTGTACTACATACCTTTTTGACATAAACAATGAATACCTTATGCTATGTATTTTGTACCATTGTGGACTGTATCTTTGAAAAACTTTTCAATAGAAATCTAGTAATATAAATTCTCATAGAACTTATGCATATATGCTTGTCACCAACACTGTAATCTTTAAAATCGCATGCTACCCCTAACTTGAATTTTAGAAGAAAAAAAAAACCAAGAACCTCATTAAAATATCTATAATGTGACTTTCTCTTAACTACTGAAGACAGTCATACATTATGTATACAGTGTGTTAAGTTATATGAGCACGTGTCACATTTTTAAGCTTTGTAGAAGTTGACAGATGACTCAACTTTTCACTAAATTTTACCATTTATTACTTCTAGTTAAAGCTTTCCAGAATAACTTGAAATATCTCTAACTTTTCATCCCTAACTGTAAGAACCCATTGCAATTTCTATTTCTAATAGCCCCATCATAGAAAACAAAGGTCCCATTGTTAATTGCATTACCTAAACTTGTCATGAGAAAACAAGCTGCAAATTTCAAAAATTGTAATCAGCTTTTCCAATTCTCTTCTGTGAACTACAGAACACCTCCTCCCTATGTGATGGAAATAAGGAGAGGGAGAGGTGTTTGTAATCAAATCATGTGAGCAGCCTAGAGGCAATGCTACTTCATAAATATACATTTTATGTGTGAGCTCACATATGTGTATTTTAAAATCCTAGTCTCCATCATTTTCATGTACTTATTTCATCTGAAGTACCTGCTTGATCCTTCAAATCACCTTTCTTCCTTGTTCTAAACTGAGCACACAAAGCACAGAAGCTCATCTGTGCTTTTATAGTCACTTTTGGCCATTCAAAGGTACAGGCCACTGTGCAGACACACAGCCTATACTGGGTAGTTTGTTCAGCTACCAATTATAGCCTGCATCTGATGCACACCCTCAACCACACACACACACACACACACACTATCAGGAAGAAGAAATGCATGGTCACATCACAGAACTTTTTAGCATTGTAAAAGAGGTAGGAAAGGTATTTTCTGAAACTAAGCAAAAACAGTTATGGTGCCTGTATAGTTATAACTGTATTAGGGTCCTTTTACACAGGCGGACTACGCTTTGCTCAGTGGGGGATCACTCCACTAATCCCTGCTAAGCAAGCAGATGACAGGTCCATCTCTGCTCACTGTGCAGAGACGGACCTGTCAGAGCCACACTCTCCTCTATGGGGAGATCAGGTGAAAATGGACCGCCTGTCCATTTCCATCTGATCCCACCTGATCTGTTCCGACAGACGGATGGAAAATATGGTCACCATCTGTCTGGTTTTCAGGGACAGGCTTGGATCGAATAGCAGTGGGTGTCAGCGATGTGATTATGGTTCAGGAGACCCACTTTAGACCTGGTGGATCCTTTAAATTTGCCTCCAGGCACTTTCCCACAGCATATGTGACTTCTGGTCCCTCTGGAAAGGCCGGGTGGCAATCCTTATCAAACGTTTATGCCTGATCCGTGTCCTTTCCTCTTGTCTGGACCCCCAGGGTCGCTTTGTGCTCCTGAACTGTAGCCAACTGAACACCCAACTTACTCTGGCTAAAGTTTATGCCCCGAATGGCTGTCTAGAAACTGTCAGCCTCTTTTCATAAATTAACAAGATCATACAACCTTTTTGACACATGGTGTGTGAAACATCCAACTCAAAAAAGTTTTACGTTTTATTCTCCCCCTCATAAGCTTTATTCCAGATTGGACCACTTTTTTGTAACGGTCCCCCTGCTTCCTTATGTTGTTTCATCTGAAATCAGCCCAATCACTTGGTCGGATCATGCACCCATTGAACCTTGTATTAACCGCTACAACCCCCAAGATTAGGGATGAGCTCGGTGTTCGAGTCGAACATACGTTCGACTCGAACATCGGCTGTACGATCGTTCGACGAAGATTGAACTATTTGGGCCATTTGCGCCAAATTCGAGTGACGCGAACGGCCCACAATACACTGCGCCATCGCAGTGCAGTCCTGGCGCTGTGATTGGCCAAGCATGCACTGTGACCCCGCATGCTTGGCCAATCACAGCGCCGGCAGCTAGGAGAGCCATAATTGGCCACAGGCAGGTTACCTGTGGCCAATTATAGCTCAGGGGGCTTAGCACACGCCCCACACTATAAAAGGCCGCCAGCGCGGCGGCCTTGTGTAGTGTGTTCAGGCACAGGGAAAGAGAAGGATAGGCAGGGACATTGTCATTGTGCTATTCTTTGTGCTATTCTTGTGTGTAGGGAGAGAGAAGGATAGGCAGGGAGAGTGTCAGTGTCATATTCTTTGCTAAACCTTGTGTGCAGGGAGAGAGAAGGATAGGCAGGGGACAGTGTCAGTGTCATAATCTTTGCTAAACCTTGTGTGCAGGGAGAGAGAAGGATAGGCAGGGAGAGTGTCAGTGTCATATTCTTTGCTAAACCTTGTGTGCAGGGAGAGAGAAGGATAGGCAGGGAGAGTGTCAGTGTCATATTCTTTGATAAACCTTGTGTGCAGGGAGAGAGAAGGATAGGCAGGGGACATTGTCAGTGTCATTGTTGCTAAGCCTCCTGCACAGTATACACCTGAAGCTAGCCGTATTGCTGTGTTTTCCTGGTGTGTTACACTAACAGGAATTTGCAGCACTTGCAGCGGGCGGAGTGTGCTTCCTGCTAAATATACACCTGAAGCTAGCCCGTATTGCTGTGTTTTCCTGGTGTGTTACACTAACAGGCATTTGCAGCACTTACAGCGGGCGGAGTGTGCTTCCTGCTAAATATACACCTGAAGCTAGCCCGTATTGCTGTGTTTTCCTGGTGTGTTACACTAACAGGCATTTGCAGCACTTACAGCGGGTGGAGTGTGCCTCCTGCACATTATAAACCTGAAGCTAGCCCGTATTGCTGTGTTTTCCTGGTGTGTTACACTAACAGGCATTTGCAGCACTTACAGCGGGCGGAGTGTGCTTCCTGCTAAATATACACCTGAAGCTAACCCGTATTGCTGTGTTTTCCTGGTGTGTTACACTAACAGGCATTTGCAGCACTTACAGCGGGCGGAGTGTGCTTCCTGCTAAAGATACACCTGAAGCTAGCCCGTATTGCTGTGTTTTCCTGGTGTGTTACACTAACAGGCATTTGCAGCACTTACAGCAGGCGGAGTGTGCCTCCTGCACATTATACACCTGAAGCTAGCCCGTATTGCTGTGTTTTCCTGGTGTGTTACACTAACAGGCATTTGCAGCACTTACAGCGGGCGGAGTGTGCTTCCTGCTAAATATACACCTGAAACTAGCCCGTATTTCTGTTTTCCTGGTGTGTTACACTAACAGGCATTTGCAGCACTTACAGCGGGCGGAGTGTGCCTCCTGCACATTATACACCTGAAGCTAGCCCTTATTGCTGGAGCTTTTTTTCTTTTGTGTTACACTAACAGGCATTTGCAGCACTTACAGCGGGCGGAGTGTGCTTCCTGCAAAATATACAACTGAAGCTACCTCTTATTGCTGGTTTTCCCATCTCCCTGCAGGCCATTGCTATGTCTGGAAGGCCAACAAAGAGAGGCAGACAGTCGCGAGCCAATAAAAGAGGCCAAGCAGGCTCTGTGTCTGGGGGCAACAGTGCTGGTCGTGGACGCGGTGCATTGTCATCAGCACATGGCCATGGGACACGCTTGTCCTTCTTTTCGGCAGCTGGACGTGTTGAGCCGCATCATGCCGAAGACTTGGTAGAGTGGATGACCAAGCCCTCTTCATCCTCCTCATCCTCTCTCACCCAGGCTCAGGGTACTGGCAAAGCATCTGCCAAAGCTTCCTCTTCCCTGGTATCAATGTCATCATCAGTCACTCCTTCCCTAGACCCACCATGTCCTCCTGAGGAGTCCCCCGAACTGTTTGAGCACAGTGTTGGGTACATTCTCCAGGAGGATGCCCAGCGTTTCGAAGGATCTGATGATGATACCCAGCTAGAGGAAGGCAGTAGCGTGAGAGCAGAGAGAGGGGAAGCTCAAGAAGGACACCAATCTGGCAGTCATGTTCCAGCAGCTGCAGCATACTGCCAGATTGGCTCCAGTGATGAGGAGGGAGGGGATGATGAGGTCACTGACTCCACGTGGGTGCCTAATAGGAGAGAGGAGGAGGAGGAGGATGAGGAGGAGGCACATCTCCAACGAGGCAGGATTCCCTTGGGGGGCCAGCGTAAGGGCAGCACACCGACTGAATCACACCGCAGAGCTCCGCCTGTGCAGGGTGCTGCCTCTGCCCGTTATTCAAAAAGTTCTTTGGTGTGGGCCTTTTTTGAGTCGAGTGCATCAGATCGCACAGCTGCTGTTTGCAAAATATGTCTTAAGCGTATATCGCGTGGCCAAAACATCAGCCGCTTGGGCACCACATGCTTGACCAGACATATGTTGACCTGCCATGCAGCTCGTTGGCAAGCCTACCTTAAAGACCCAGACCAAAGAACAAAGCGGACCTCTCCTTGCACCGCATCAGCTGGGATCTCCAACCCCACTATACCTTCAGGCCTCTCTGAAACCTGCACTGAGAGGAATGAAGGTGTAGAATTAGGTGTGTCACAGCCAAGTACTTGCGGGCACTCTGCTAGCAGTACACCGACGTCCGATTCTAGCAGGCAAATATCCCTGCCCCAGCTGCTGGACCGTCGAAAGAAGTTCACTCCCAGCCATCCACATGCCCAGCGGTTGAATGCTAGCTTGGCTAAATTGCTAGCGCTTCAACTGCTGCCTTTTCAATTGGTAGACTCGGCCCCCTTCCGTGAGTTTGTGTAATGTGCGGTTCCTCAGTGGCAGGTTCCCAAACGCCACTTTTTCTCACGGAAGGCGATTCCGGCTCTCTACCGGCATGTGGAAGGCAATGTCTTGGCCTCGCTGGACAGGGCGGTCAGCGGTAAGGTGCATATTACCGCTGACTCATGGTCCAGCAGGCATGGACAGGGACGTTACCTTTCTTTCACGGCCCATTGGGTCACTCTTTTGGCAGCTGGGAAGGATGCAGGACAAGGTGCAGTAGTGTTGGAGGTTGTTCCGCCGCCACGCCTCCAAAATGCTACTACTGGTTGTGACACACCTCTCTCCTCCACCCCATCCTCTTCTTCTTCCTCCATGGCCTCTTCCTGTGCTTTGTCCTTGGAACCAGCAGTGCTCCGTAGGCGTTCAAGGGGCTACACAAGTACGCAGGCAAAAAGATGCCATGCCGTGCTTGCGCTGGTGTGTTTGGGGGACAGGAGCCACACTGGGGCAGAGGTTCTGTCTGCTCTGCAGGGGCAGGCCGAGAGGTGGTTGACGCCACGCCAGCTTAAACCAGGAATGGTGGTTTGCGACAATGGCACCAACCTCCTCTCCGCCCTCCGACAGGGACAACTGACCCATGTGCCCTGTGTGGCTCACGTCCTTAACCTGGTGGTGCAGCGGTTCTTGGGCAGGTACCCGGGCTTACAGGATGTCCTGAGGCAGGCCAGGAAAGTGTGTGCATTTCCGCAGATCTTATAATGCCAGTGCTTGCCTGGCTGAGCTGCAAAAGGAGTTGAACCTGCCCAAGAACCGCCTTATATGTGACATGCCCACCAGGTGGAACTCAACGTTGGCCATGCTGCAGCGGCTGCACACGCAGCAGAGGGCCATCAATGAGTACCTGTGCGACTACAGCACCAGGACAGGGTCAGGGGAGCTCGGGTTTTTTTCACCACGCCAGTGGGGCATGATCAGGCATGCATGCACTGTCCTGGCACCATTTAAGGAGGCCACGAGGATGGTGAGCAGTGACAGTGCATGCATCAGTGACACTGTACCTCTTGTCCACCTGCTGGAACATACGCTGCATGGAATAATGGACAGGGCACTTGAGGCAGAACAGAGGCAGGAAGAGGAGGACTTCCTTGCCTCTCAAGGCCCCCTTTACCCAGACAGTGTTCCTTCTGTCCCACCCATCGCACAGGAAGAGGAGGAGGAGGAGGATTGTGTCAGCATGGAGGTGGAGCCTGGCACTCAGCATCATCAGCAGCAGCAGTCTTTTAGGGATGATTTACAGTCCCAAGAAACCCGTGGACTTGTACGTGGCTGGGAGGAGGTGGCTGCGGATCATGTCGTCCTTAGTGACCCAGAGGACTCCGGACCGAATGCCTCAGCTAACCTACGCTGCATGGCCTCCCTGATCCTGCAAAGTCTGCGGAAGGATCCTCGTATTCTTCGGATCAAGGAGAGGGACCATTACTGGCTGGCCGCTCTCCTTGATCCACGGTACAAGGGTAAGGTTGCGGACCTTATCTTACCGTTGCAGAGGGAGCAGAGGATGAGACAACTCCGGGAGGCCTTGCAGAAAGGTCTGTGCAACACGTTTCCAGAGACTGGGAGGTTACAAACTCCTGGTCCTGGACAACGAGTTGCTGAGGCTTCGGTCAGTCAAAGAAGGAGCGGTGGGGAAGGTGGCCGTCTGACCGATGCGTTCAGACAATTCTTTAGTCCGCAGCCCCAAGGTATGATCGGTTCCAGCAACCATCGCCAGCGTCTGATATACATGGTGCAGGAATACCTAGGGGCAAGGTCAGACTTGGACACCTTCCCCACCGAAAATCCTCTGGCTTACTGGGTCTTGAGGATGGATCACTGGCCAGAGCTTGCACAGTATGCAATTGAGCTACTGGCCTGTCCTGCATCCAGCGTTCTTTCAGAACGCACATTCAGTGCTGCTGGAGGATTTGTCACGGATCACAGGGTGCGCCTGTCCACCGACTCGGTTGATCGACTGACCTTCATAAAGATGAACCAGTCTTGGATCACCACCAGCTACCAAACACCTGAAGCTGATATAACAGACTAATTTATTTTCATATGTCACATCCCTTCAAGACTGATGCTGATGCTGAGAGACTGTCCTGTTATGTTGACTGACTATCCTCCTCCTCCTCAATGATCCGATTGATGATAGCTTGGAAGAACATTTTTGTTTCTGGGTGCCGCCACCAGTGGCTAAGGCCCAATTTTTCAGCCCCTGTTTAACAGGGGCATGTAATTACAATTTTTTATGCAATGCTTTGCAGCAGGGCTCATTCCTGCACTCCAACTAGAGTATCTGGGAGAGGTTGCAGTGTCGTGGCACCAGCACCAGTGCCTAAGGCCCAATTTTTCAGCCCCTGTTTAACAGGGGCGTATAATTACAATTTTTGATGCAATACTTTGCAACAGGGCTCATTGCTGTGCTCCAGTATCTGTGAGGGGTTGCAGTGTTGTGGCACCAGTGCCTAAGGCCCAATTTTTCTGCCCCTGTTTAACAGGGGCATGTAATTACAATTCTTGATCTAATAATTCACAGCAGGGCCCATTCCTGCGCCCACCAAGAGTAACTGTGAGGCCTTACAGTGTTGTGTCAACACCACCACCACCACCACCAAAGGCCCAATTTTTCAGCCCCTGTTCAACAGGGGCATGCAATTACAATTCTTGATCTAATATTTCACAGCAGGGCCCATTCATGCGCCCACCAAGAGTAACTGTGAGGGCTTACAGTGTTGTGGCAACACCAACATGTACGGGGCAAAATTCAGCAGAGTATATACGGCAGGCCCCTACTTTCAAACATCCAACTTACAAACGACTCCTACAGTAGGTGCCGCCGATATTGTGTCAATCTCGCCGCTTCTAGCGGCGAGATTGACACCCTTTGAGCTCCATCGCGAGAGCCAGCGCCGAGCTGTCTCGTCATCGGGAAAGGAAAAAATGTTCCTTTCACGATGAGCGACACGCATTGCCGATAGACGGGGATTCCCACCAATACAGTGTCGCGTCTCCTCGCTATTGCAGCGAGCGCGACACGTGTCGCCACCATGTTGCCGAGATCTCGGCACTCCTGTCGCCGAGAATCTCGGCGATTGGAGCGCGATAGATATACAATATCGGCGGCACCTACTGTACTTGCAAACGAAAGGAGACAACAGGGAGTGAGAGGAAATCTAACCCTAGGAAGGGAAATTCTCTCCTGTAAGAGTTAATATGGGAAAAAGGTGTCTCCACTCCACTGATGCTTTATCACCAATCCTTGTTTCAATAAAAACCCCACTTTTTCAAAAACATTTGTCATTGGGACGGAAAGTGAGGTGAAATGTTCTGAACAGGGGCACAGACAGCAAAACAAATGTTACAGGGGTGATAACCCTTCCCTATGTTTTCCAAAAAGCTTAAAAATAGATTTTTTGGCTGGAGCTACACTTAAACAATGTACCTGTTCAAAATTACAAACAGATTCTACATAAGAACGAACCTACAGTCCCTGTCTTGCATGCACCGCCTGTATACGGCTGTTCATATATGTATATAGGATCTTTTTTATTTTGTGTGCGGGGTTCCCCTTAATATCCATACAAGACCCAAAGGGGCTGGTAATGGGCTGGGGTGGGGGGGGGGGGGGGTGATGGGGTAGCTATGCCATTTTTCTCAAAGATTTTCATCCATATTACCGGGACCAGACATTACATTAAAGCCGCAAGCAGTTTTAAATGGCTTTTTTTTCCTTTAGAAATGTCATTTTGTGCAAGGACAGTTCTAAACACGGGAAACACGTGGCACTTCACAGGCATACTTTAGACACCCCCCAGGTACGATATTTAAAGAAATATTTGACTTTTTTTTTTCACTTTATGCATCATTAAAATGACTGCTCCCGAAAAACTGCCGTTTTTAAAACTTATTTTTGCATTGATACATGTCCCCTGGTGCAGAACCCGGGTCCCCAAACCCTTTTTAGGACAATAACATGCATATTAGTCGTTATAATTAGCACTTTAGATTTCGAACGTTCGCATCCATTGTATTTAATAGTGTTCTAACGTTCGTGCAAACTTTCGGTCCGTTCGCGGGTTCTGGTGCGAACTGAAACCGGGGGTGTTCGGCTCATCCCTATCCAAGATATGTCATTGGCGTCTTAATGAGTCCTTACTCAAAGACCCGATTGTTCAATCCCAATTGCAAAAGAAGCTGTCTGAATTTTTTCAACTAAATGAGGGATCGTTTTTTCGGAAACCTCCACCCTGTGGGAGGCCCATAAAGATTTTTTCAGAGGTGAATGTATCTCTGCAGGCTCCCGTCTTAAGCAAAATTCCTTGAAATTGAAAGCTGATCTTCTCGCTTAACTGAGAACTGCAGACATGCGCCTACTTGAAACCACCACGGTGGAACAGCTGAGAGTGGTGACTTCCATTCGAAACCGTATCAAATCATTAAACTTAAGTAAGATATCTAAATCTATGTTATGGGCCAGACAAAAAATTTACGAGTAGGGCCAGACAAAAAATTTACGAGTATGCCAATAAGCCGCATAGAATGCTTGTTAACCGACTGAAACCACATCCCTTCGTATCGATTCCTGACCACCTGATGCAACCAGATGGGAATCCTACGTACTGTCCTAAGACTATGTCCCAGGTCTTTGGAGATTTCTATAATAAATTGTATAATTGTTTAAATACTGATTCGACACCCCAACTCTCGCAGAATAACGAGTTTATGTCCTTCTTAGACTTACTTAGGTTGTCAAGTGCACAGAATTCTACACTTAACGCCCCTGTCACCATTGAGGAGATAACAGAGGTGATAAAAGCCTTACTAGCTCATAAGTCCCCAGGCCCAGATGGACTCCCCTATGCTTATTACAGAAGTTTCTCTGACACTCTCAACCATCATTTACAGTCTTTATATTCCTCCTTACTTAGGGGTTCCATCCCACACTCGCAATTTCTACACGCATTCATAACTGTCATTCCTAAACCAGGTAAAGATCCCTCACTACCTGATAATTACCGCCCCATTGCTTTACTAAATTCAGACTACAAGATCTTCACTAAAATAATGTCCAACTGACTCCCCACATTATTGACGACATTGATTCACAAAGATCAAGTGGGTTTTGTACCCACAAGACATGCGGGTCCTGCAGACTATTAGCATCTATTTCTTTTTTTTTTTTTTTGCAGATTACTATTTATTTCCATCCGATCTCCTGCAGACTATTAGCATTTATATAATTTTTTTTGCAGATCTCCTGAAGACTATTAGTATCTATTTTTTATTTTCTCATCAGATCTGCAGACTATAAGCATCTATTTATTTATATTTTTTTGCAGGTCTCCTGCAAACTATTAGCAGCCATTTCCCTAGTCTAGTCTATTTCTAGTCTATTTTCTATATCTATTCTAATCTTTTCTTATTAGAATTTGAATTCATTCTTTACGAAATTCGAATGTCGGAACATGGTCTTTTCTATTCGGTTGGAATAATTTCGAATCCGGTTGAAATATTATCGAATTTGGTTGAAATATTAACGAATGCGGATTAAATATTATCGAATCCGGTAGAAATATTTTCGAATTTGGTTGAAATATTTTCGAATGTGACCGATTTTTCGAATTCCAATTAGAAAAGATTAGAATAGAAATAGAAAATAGACTAGAAAAAAATAGAACAGAATAGAATAAAATATAATATATAGATTCTTTACAATATTTTCGATTATATTCTAATTGTTTTCAAATACGATTTGACTAGAATTTTTTTAGAATTCAATTCAAATTTTTTTCGAATTCGATTCGAATTTCGTCCGTGGTTTTTCGATTCAAAAGGTTATTTCGGATTCGGTTGAATTCGTTAGCATTGTAATTTGTTAATTCGGATGCATCCGAACGTCCGAATAATGAAAATTTGTCAGAATTTCGATTCGGAACGAAACAAAATGCACATGCCTACCCCTCATCCAATCCCCAGACTGCTGTTTTCTCCATCATCAGGGCCCTTGAAAAAATGTTTTCACTTATTTATTTATTTTTTCCTTTTTATTTTCCCTTTAGTTTTTGTTTTGTATGTCTTTTTATAGGTCTACATTTTTTTTTTACCTTACTCTAGATACTAATGCTGCTCTTATGGCACCATTTCGACTTATAAGCTTCTTTGTTTTAATTTGCTTTGCACCATGGTTACTTGAATGTAAGTTTGAAATCTATGCTATGTTAGCTGATTACATGTTTGATTGGTTATGGCTCTGAAGGTATACTCTTGTAATGTAAAGGGCCTGAATTCCATTAGTAAGAGCTGGCAAGCTTTGAAGGAATTCAGGTCCTCTACCGCAGATGTGATTATGGTTCAGGAGACCCACTTTAGACCTGGTGGATCCTTTAAATTTGCCTCCAGGCACTTTCCCACAGCATATGTGACTTCTGATCCCTCTGGAAAGGCCGGGTGGCAATCCTTATCAAACGTTTATGCCCGATCCATGTCCTTTCCTCTTGTCTGGACCCCCAGGGTCGCTTTGTGCTCCTGAACTGTAGCCACCTGAACACCCAACTTACTCTGGCTAATGTTTATGCCCCGAATGGCTGTCTAGAAACTGTCAGCCTCTTTTCATAAATTAACAAGATCATACAACCTTTTTGACACATGGCGTGTGAAACATCCAACTCAAAAAAGTTTTACGTTTTATTCTCCCCCTCATAAGCTTTATTCCAGATTGGACCACTTTTTTGTAACGGTCCCCCTGCTTCCTTATGTTGTTTCATCTGAAATCAGCCCAATCACTTGGTCGGATCATGCACCCATTGAACCTTGTATTAACCGCTACAACCCCCAAGATTAGGGATGAGCTCCGTGTGCGAGTCAAACATACGTTCGACTCGAACATCGGCTGTTCGATCGTTCGACGAAGATCGAACTATTTGGGCCATTTGCGCCAAATTCGAGTGACGCGAACGACCCACAATACACTGCACCATCGCAGTGCAGTCCCGGCGCTGTGATTAGCCAAGCATGCACTGTGACCCCGCATGCTTGGCCAATCACAGCGCCGGCAGCTAGGAGAGCCATAATTGGCCACAGGCAGGTTACCTGTGGCCAATTATAGCTCAGGGGGTTTAGCACACGCCCCACACTATAAAAGGCCGCCAGCGCGGCGGCCTTGTGTAGTGTGTTCAGGCGCAGGGAAAGAGAAGGATAGGCAGGGACAGTGTCATTGTGCTATTCTTTGTGCTATTCTTGTGTGTAGTGAGAGAGAAGGATAGGCAGGGAGAGTGTCAGTGTCATATTCTTTGCTAAACCTTGTGTGCAGGGAGAGAGAAGGATGGGCAGGGGACAGTGTCAGTGTCATATTCTTTGCTAAACCTTGTGTGCAGGGAGAGAGAAGGATAAGCAGGGAGAGTGTCAGTGTCATATTCTTTGCTAAACCTTGTGTGCAGGGAGAGAGAAGGATAGGCAGGGAGAGTGTCAGTGTCATATTCTTTGCTAAACCTTGTGTGCAGGGAGAGAGAAGGATAGGCAGGGAGAGTGTCAGTGTCATATTCTTTGATAAACCTTGTGTGCAGGGAGAGAGAAGGATAGGCAGGGGACATTGTCAGTGTCATTGTTGCTAAGCCTCCTGCACAGTATACACCTGAAGCTAGCCCGTATTGCTGTGTTTTCCTGGTGTGTTACACTAACAGGCATTTGCAGCACTTACAGCGGGCGGAGTGTGCTTCCTGCTAAATATACACCTGAAGCTAGCCCGTATTGCTGTGTTTTCCTGGTGTGTTACACTAACAGGCATTTGCAGCACTTACAGCGGGCGGAGTGTGCCTCCTGCACATTATACACCTGAAGCTAGCCCGTATTGCTGTGTTTTCCTGGTGTGTTACACTAACAGGCATTTGCAGCACTTACAGCGGGCGGAGTGTGCTTCCTGCTAAATATACACCTGAAGCTAGCTCGTATTGCTGTGTTTTCCTGGTGTGTTACACTAACAGGCATTTGCAGCACTTACAGCGGGCGGAGTGTGCTTCCTGCTAAATATACACCTGAAGCTAGCCCGTATTGCTGTGTTTTCCTGGTGTGTTACACTAACAGGCATTTGCAGCACTTACAGCAGGCGGAGTGTGTCTCCTGCACATTATACACCTGAAGCTAGTCCGTATTGCTGTGTTTTCCTGGTGTGTTACACTAACAGGCATTTGCAGCACTTACAGCGGGCGGAGTGTGCTTCCTGCTAAATATACACCTGAAACTAGCCCGTATTGCTGTTTTCCTGGTGTGTTACACTAACAGGCATTTGCAGCACTTACAGCGGGCGGAGTGTGCCTCCTGCACATTATACACCTGAAGCTAGCCCTTATTGCTGGAGCTTTTTTTCTTTTGTGTTACACTAACAGGCATTTGCAGCACTTACAGCGGGCGGAGTGTGCTTCCTGCAAAATATACAACTGAAGCTACCCCTTATTGCTGGTTTTCCCATCTCCCTGCAGGCCATTGCTATGTCTGGAAGGCCAACAAAGAGAGGCAGACAGTCGCGAGCCAATAAAAGAGGCCAAGCAGGCTCTGTGTCTGGGGGCAACAGTGCTGGTCGTGGATGCGGTGCATTGTCATCAGCACATGGCCATGGGACACACTTGTCCTTCTTTTCGGCAGCTGGACGTGTTGAGCCGCATCATGCCGAAGACTTGGTAGAGTGGATGACCAAGCCCTCCTCATCCTCCTCATCCTCTCTCACCCAGGCTCAGGGTACTGGCAAAGCCTCTGCCAAAGCGTCCTCTTCCCTGGTATCAATGTCATCATCAGTCACTCCTTCCCTAGACCCACCATGTCCTCCTGAGGAGTCCCCCGAACTGTTTGAGCACAGTGTTGGGTACATGCTCCAGGAGGATGCCCAGAGTTTCGAAGGGTCTGATGATGATACCCAGCTAGGGGAAGGCAGTAGCGTGAGAGCAGAGAGAGGGGATGCTTAAGAAGGACACCAATCTGGCAGTCATGTTCCAGCAGCTGCAGCATACTGCCAGATTGGCTCCAGTGATAAGGAGGGAGGGGATGATGAGGTCACTGACTCCACGTGGGTGCCTAATAGGAGAGAGGGGGAGGAGGAGGAGGAGGCACATCTCCAACGAGGCAGGATTCCCTCGGGGGGCCAGCGTAAGGGCAGCACACCGACTGAATCACACTGCAGAGCTCCGCCTGTGCAGGGTGCTGCCTCTGCCCATTATTCAAAAAGTTCTTTGGTGTGGGTCTTTTTTGAGTCGAGTGCATCAGATCGCACAGCTGCTGTTTGCAACATATGTCTCAAGCGTATATCGCGTGGCCAAAACATCAGCCGCTTGGGCACCACATGCTTGACCAGACATATGTTGACCTGCCATGCAGCTCGTTGGCAAGCCTACCTCAAAGACCCACACCAAAGAACAAAGCGAATCTCTCCTTGCACCGCATCAGCTGGGATCTCCAACCCCACTATATCTTCAGTCCTCTCTGAAACCTGCACTGAGAGGAATGAAGGTGTAGAATTAGGTGTGTCACAGCCAAGTACTTGCGGGCACTCTGCTAGCAGTACACCGACGTCCGATTCTAGCAGGCAAATTTCCCTGCCCCAGCTGCTGGACCGTCGAAAGAAGTTCACTCCCAGCCATCCACATGCCCAGCGGTTGAATGCTAACTTGGCTAAATTGCTAGCGCTTCAACTGCTGCCTTTTCAGTTGGTAGACTTGGCCCCCTTCCGTGAGTTTGTGCAATGTGCGGTTCCTCAGTGGCAGGTTCCCAAACGCCACTTTTTCTCACGGAAGGCGATTTCGGCTCTCTACCGGCATGTGGAAGGCAATGTCTTGGCCTCGCTGGACAGGGCGGTCAGCGGTAAGGTGCATATTACCGCTGACTCATGGTCCAGCAGGCATGGACAGGGACGTTACCTTTCTTTCACGGCCCATTGGGTCACTCTTTTGGCAGCTGGGAAGGATGCAGGACAAGGTGCAGTAGTGTTGGAGGTTGTTCCGCCGCCATGCCTCCAAAATGCTACTACTGGTTGTGACACACCTCTCTCCTCCACCCCATCCTCTTCTTCTTTCTCCATGGCCTCTTCCTGTGCTTTGTCCTTGGAATCAGCGGTGCTCCGTAGGCGTTCAAGGGGCTACGCAAGTACGCAGGCAAAAAGATGCCATGCCGTGCTTGCGCTGGTGTGTTTGGGGGACAGGAGCCACACTGGGGCAGAGGTTCTGTCTGCTCTGCAGGGGCAGGCCGAGAGGTGGTTGACGCCACGCCAGCTTAAGCCAGGAATGGTGGTTTGCGACAATGGCACCAACCTCCTCTCCGCCCTCCGACAGGGACAACTGACCCATGTGCCCTGTGTGGCTCACGTCCTTAACCTGGTGGTGCAGCGGTTCTTGGGCAGGTACCCGGGCTTACAGGATGTCCTGAGGAAGGCCAGGAAAGTCTGTGTGCATTTCCGCAGATCTTATAATGCCAGTGCTTGCCTGGCTGAGCTGCAAAAGGAGTTGAACCTGCCCAAGAACCGCCTTATATGTGACATGCCCACCAGGTGGAACTCAACGTTGGCCATGCTGCAGCAGCTGCACACGCAGCAGAGGGCCATCAATGATTACCTGTGCGACTACGGCACCAGGACAGGGTCAGGGGAGCTCAGGTTTTTTTCACCACGCCAGTGGGGCATGATCAGACATGCATGCACTGTCCTGGCACCATTTGAGGAGGCCACGAGGATGGTGAGCAGTGACAGTGCATGCATCAGTGACACTGTACCTCTTGTCCACCTGTTGGAACATACGCTGCGTGGAATAATGGACAGGGCACTTGAGGCAGAACAGAGGCAGGAAGAGGAGGACTTCCTTGCCTCTCAAGGCCCCCTTTAACCAGACAGTGTTCCTTCTGTCCCACCCATCGCACAGGAAGAGGAGGAGGAGGAGGAGGAGGAGGATTGTGTCAGCATGGAGGTGGAGCCTGGCCCTCAGCATCATCATCAGCAGTCTTTTAGGGATGATTTACAGTCCCAAGAAACCCGTGGACTTGTACGTGGCTGGGAGGAGGTGGCTGCGGATCATGTCGTCCTTAGTGACCCAGAGGACTCCGAACCGAATGCCTCAGCTAACCTACGCTGCATGGCCTCCCTGATCCTGCAAAGTCTGCAGAAGAATCCTCGTATTCTTCGGATCAAGGAGAGGGACCATTACTGGCTGGCCACTCTCCTTGATCCACGGTACAAGGGTAAGGTTGCGGACCTTATCTTACCGTCGCAGAGGGAGCAGAGGGTGAGACATCTCCGGGAGGCCTTGCAGAAAGGTCTGTGCAACGCGTTCCCAGAGACTGGGAGGTTACAAACTCCTGGTCCTGGACAACGAGTTGCTGAGGCTTCGGTCAGTCAAAGAAGGAGCGGTGGGGAAGGTGGCCGTCTGACCGATGCGTTCAGACAATTCTTTAGTCCGCAGCCCCAAGGTATGATCGGTTCCAGCAACCATCGCCAGCGTCTGATATACATGGTGCAGGAATACCTAGGGGCAAGGTCAGACTTGGACACCTTCCCCACCGAAAATCCTCTGGCTTACTGGGTCTTGAGGATGGATCACTGGCCAGAGCTTGCACAGTATGCAATTGAGCTACTGGCCTGTCCTGCATCCAGCGTTCTTTCAGAACGCACATTCAGTGCTGCTGGAGGATTTGTCACGGATCACAGGGTGCGCCTGTCCACCGACTCTGTTGATCGACTGACCTTTATAAAGATGAACCAGTCTTGGATCACCACCAGCTACCAAACACCTGAAGCTGATATAACAGACTAATTTATTTTCAAATGTCACATCCCTTCAAGACTGATGCTGATGATGAGAGACTGTCCTGTTATGTTGACTGCCTATCCTCCTCCTCCTCAATGATCCGATTGATGATGATTAGGGATGAGCTTCGAGTTCGAGTCGAACTCATGTTCGACTCGAACATTGCCTGTTCGCCCGTTCGCCGAACAGCGAACAAATTGGGGTGTTCGCGGCAAATTCGAAAAATCTATGGGAGAAATCTAAAGTGCTAATTATAAAGGCTTATATGCAAGTTATTGTCCTAAAAAGTGTTTGGGGACCCGGGTCCTGCCCCAGGGGACATGTATCAATGCAAAAAGAAGTTTTAAAAACGGCCGTTTTTTCGGGAGCAGTGATTTTAATAATGCTTAAAATGAAAAAATAAAAGTGAAATATTCCTTTAAATTTCGTACCTGGGGGGTGTGTATGATATGCATGTGAAGTGGCGCATGTTTCCCGTGCTTAGAACTGTCCCTGCAAAAAGTGTCATTTTTGAAAGAAAAAAATGCATTTAAAACTGACTCGCGGCTATTAATGAATTGTCGGCTCCCGGCAATACATACAAAAGTCATTGATAAAAAAAAAAAAAAAAAGCGTGGGGGTTCCCCAGAATTCAATTACCAGGCCCTTCAGGTCTGGAATGGATATTAAGGGGAACCCCGCCGCAAATAAAAAAAAAATTGACGTGGGGTTCCCCCAAATATCCATTCCAGGCCCTTCAGATCTGGCATGGATTTTAAGGGGAACTCCACCCCAAATTAAAAAAAAAATGGCGTGGAGTCCCCCTAAAAATCCATACCAGACCCCTTATCCGAGCATGCAACCTGGCCGGCCGCAGGGGAAAAGGGGGGGACGAGAGAGCGGCCCCCCCTCCCTCCTGAACCGTACCAAGCCACATGCCCTCAACATGGGGAGGATGTCCCCATGTTGATGGGGACAAGGGCCTCATCCCCACAACCCTTGCCCGGTGGTTGTGGGGGTCTGCGGGCGGGGGGCTTATCGGAATCTGGAAGACCCCTTTAACAAAGAGGACCCCCAGATCCCGGCCCCCCCCCATGTGAATTGGTAAGGGGTACATTGTACCCCTACCATTTCACGAAGAAAGCGTAAAAAAATGTTTAAAAAAACACACAAACACCTTGAAAAAGTCCTTTATTTAAAAAAAAAAAAAAAAAAAACATTCCAGCGGTGAAATCCAGTGTCCCGCGGCGATCCCGATGTCCAGCGCTGTCCGTCATTGGTTGTGCCTGAGCGGACCTGATGGGGAACTCCCTCTCAGTATTTTAAATGTATAGACCCGCCCCTTCTAAAGTTCCCCATCAGGTCCGCTCAGCGGACCAGATGCGGAACATGAGAAGGGGCGGGTCTATACATGTATTACCAAAGTGAGAGCAGTTCCCCATCAGGTCCGCCTCCTCGGTATGTCGGACCCGCCTACGTCATTGGCTTGAGCGGGGAACTTCCTTCACTATGTTACATAGTGAAGGAAGTTCCCCGCTCAAGCCAATGACGTAGGCGGGTCTGACATACCGAGGGGGCGGACCTGATGGGGAACTGCTCTCACTTTGGTAATACATGTATAGACCCGCCCCTTCTCATGTTCCGCATCTCGTCCGCTGAGCGGACCTGATGGGGAACTTTAGAAGGGGCGGGTCTATACATTTAAAATACTGAGAGGGAGTTCCCCATCAGGTCCGCTCAGGCACAACCAATGAAGGACAGCGCTGGACATCGGGATCGCCGCGGGACACTGGATTTCACCGCTGGAATGTTTATTTATTTATTTTTTTAAATAAAGGACTTTTTCAAGGTGTTTGTGTGTTTTTTTAAACATTTTTTTTACGCTTTCTTCGTGAAATGGTAGGGGTACAATGTACCCGTTACCAATTCACATAGGGGGGGGCGGGATCTGGGGGTCCCCTTTGTTAAAGGGGTCTTCCAGATTCCGATAAGCCCCCCGCCCGCAGACCCCCACAACCACCGGGCAAGGGTTGTGGGGATGAGGCCCTTGTCCCCATCAACATGGGGACATCCTCCCCATGTTGAGGGCATGTGGCTTGGTACGGTTCAGGAGGGAGGGGGGGCCGCTCTCTCGTCCCCCCCTTTTCCCCTGCGGCCGGCCAGGTTGCGTGCTCGGATAAGGGGTCTGGTATGGATTTTTAGGGGGACTCCACGCCATTTTTTTTTTACACTTGGGGTGGAGTTCCCCTTAAAATCCATGCCAGATCTGAAGGGCCTGGTAATTGAATTCTGGGGAACCCCCACGCTTTTATTTATTTTTTTCCCAATGACTTTTGTATGTATTGCCGGGAGCCGACAATTCATTAATAGCCGCGAGTCAGTTTTAAATGCATTTTTTTTCTTTCAAAAATGACATTTTTTGCAGGGACAGTTCTAAGCACGGGAAACATGCGCCACTTTACATGCATATCATACACACCCC
This sequence comes from Rana muscosa, assembly GCA_029206835.1. NCBI lineage: Eukaryota > Metazoa > Chordata > Amphibia > Anura > Ranidae > Rana > Rana muscosa. The sequence continues at coordinate 540,065,152 of CM055117.1, read as the reverse complement.
CCAGGTACGAAATTTAAAGGAATATTTCACTTTTATTTTTTCATTTTAAGCATTATTAAAATCACTGCTCCCGAAAAAACGGCCGTTTTTAAAACTTCTTTTTGCATTGATACATGTCCCCTGGGGCAGGACCCAGGTCCCCAAACACTTTTTAGGACAATAACTTGCATATTAGCCTTTATAATTAACACTTTAGATTTCGAACGTTCGAGTCCATTGTATTTAATAGGGTTCTAAAGTTTACACGAACATTTTGTCTGTTCGCAGGTTCTGGTGCGAACCGAACAGGGGGGTGTTCGGCTCATCCCTGATGATGATAGCTTGGAAGAACATTTTTGTTTCTGGGTGCCGCCACCAGTGGCTAAGGCCCAATTTTTCAGCCCCTGTTTAACAGGGGTGTGTTATTACAATTTTTTTATGCAATGTTTTGCAGCAGGGCTCATTCCTGCACTCCAACTAGAGTATCTGGGAGTGGTTGCAGTGTCGTGGCACCAGCACCAGTGGCTAAGACCCAATTTTTCAGCCCCTGTTTAACAGGGGCCTGTAATTACAATTTTTGATGCAATACTTTGCAACAGGGCTCATTGCTGTGATCCAGCATCTGTGAGGGGTTGCAGTGTTGTGGCACCAGTGCCTAAGGCCCAATTTTTCTGCCTCTGTTTAACAGGGGCATGTAATTACAATTCTTGATCTAATAATTCACAGCAGGGCCCATTCCTGCGCCCACCAAGAGTAACTGTGAGGCCTTACAGTATTGTGTCAACACCACCACCACCACCATCAAAGGCCCAATTTTTCAGCCCCTGTTCAACAGGGGCATGCAATTACAATTCTTGATCTAATATTTCACAGCAGGGCCCATTCATGCGCCCACCAAGAGTAACTGTGAGGGCTTACAGTGTTGTGGCAACACCAACATGTAAGGGGCAAATTTCAGCATGGTACATACGGCAGGCCCCTACTTTCAAACATCCAACTTACAAACGACTCCTACAGTAGGTGCCGCCGATGTTGTGTCAATCTCGCCGCTTCTAGCGGCGAGATTGACACCCTATGAGCTCCGTCGCGAGAGCCAGCGCCGAGCTGTCTCGTCATCGGGAAAGGAAAAAATGTTCCTTTCACGATGAGCGACACGCATTGCCGATAGACGGGGATTCCCGCCAATACAGTGTCGCGTCTCCTCGCTATTGCAGCGAGCGCGACACGTGTCGCCACCCTGTTGCCGAGATCTCAGCACTCCTGTCGCCGAGAATCTCCGCGATGGGAGCGCGATAGATATACAATATCGCCGGCACCTACTGTACTTGCAAATGAAAGACACAACAGAAAGTGAGAGGGAATCTACCCCTAGGATGGGAAATTCTCTCCTGTAAGAGTTAATATGGGAAAAGGTGTCTCCACTCTACTGATGCTTTATCACCAATCCTTGTTTCAATAAAAACCCTACTTTTCAAAAAACAAAAAAACAAAAAAAAAACCACTTTTCAAAAACATTTCTCATTGGGACGGAAAGTGAGGTGAAATGTTCTGAACAGGGGCACAGACAGCAAAACAAATGTTACAGGGGTGATAACCCTTCCCTATGTTTTCCAAAAAGCTTAAAAATAGATTTTTTGGCTGGAGCTACACTTAAACAATGTACCTGTTCAAAATTACAAACAGATTCTACATAAGAACAAACCTACAGTCCCTGTCTTGTATGCACCGCCTGTATACCGCTGTTCAGAGTATATAGGGCCTTTTTAATTTTGTGTGCGGGGTTCCCCTTAATATCCATACAAGACCCAAAGGGGCTGGTAATGGGCTGGGGTGGAGGGGTAGCTTATGCCATTTTTCTTAAAGATTTTCATCCATATTACCGGGACCAGACATTACATTAAAGCCGCAAGCAGTTTTAAATGGCTTTTTTTTCCTTTAGAAATGTCATTTTGTGCAAGGACATTTCTAAACACGGGAAACACGTGGCACTTCACAGGCATACTTTAGACACCCCCCAGGTACGATATTTAAAGAAATACTTTATGCATCATTAAAATGACTGCTCCCGAAAAACTGCAGTTTTTAAAACTTATTTTTGCATTGATACATGTCCCCTGGTGCAGAACTCGGGTTCCCAAACCCTTTTTAGGACAATAACATGCATATTAGTCGTTATAATTAGCACTTTAGATTTCGAACGTTCGCATCCATTGTATTTAATAGTGTTCTAACGTTCGTGCGAACTTTCGGTCCGTTCGCGGGTTCTGGTGCAAACCGAAACCGGGGGTGTTCGGCTCATCCCTACCCAAGATATGTCATTGGCGTCTTAATGAGTCCTTACTCAAAGACCCGATTGTTCAATCCCAATTGCAAAAGAAGCTGTCTGAATTTTTTCAACTAAATGAGAGATCGGTTTTTCGGAAACCTCCACCCTGTGGGAGGCCCATAAAGATTTTTTCAGAGGTGAATGTATCTCTGCAGGCTCCCGTCTTAAGCGAGATTCCTTGAAATTGAAAGCTGATCTTCTCGCTTAACTGAGAACTGCAGAGATGCGCCTACTTGAAACCACCACGGTGGAACAGCTGAGAGTGGTGACTTCCATTCGAAACCGTATCAAATCATTAAACTTAAGTAAGATATCTAAATCTATGTTATGGGCCAGACAAAAATTTCACGAGTATGCCAATAAGCCGCATAGAATGCTTGTTAACCGACTGAAACCACATCCCTTCCTATCGATTCCTGACCACCTGATGCAACCAGATGGGAATTCTACGTACTGTCCTAAGACTATGTCCCAGGTCTTTGGAGATTTCTATAATAAATTGTATAATTGTTTAAATACTGATTTGACACCCCAACTCTCGCAGGATAACGAGTTTATGTCCTTCTTAGACTTACTTAGTTTGTCAAGTGCACAGAATTCTACACTTAACGCCCCTGTCACCATTGAGGAGATAACAGAGGTGATAAAAGCCTTACTAGCTCATAAGTCCCCAGGCCCAAATGGACTCCCCTATGCTTATTACAGAAGTTTCTCTGACACTCTCAACCATCATTTACAGTCTTTATATTCCTCCTTACTTAGGGGTTCCATCCCACACTCGCAATTTCTACACGCATTCATAACTGTCATTCCTAAACCAGGTAAAGATCCCTCACTACCTGATAATTACCGCACCATTGCTTTACTAAATTCAGACTACAAGATCTTCACTAAAATATTGTCCAACTGACTCCCCACATTATTGACGACATTGATTCACAAAGATCAAGTGGGTTTTGTACCCACAAGACATGCGGGTGATAACACCAGACGGACTGTGGACCTGATAGACCTTTTAAATAGGACCAAACAACCAGCCATTGTCCTTAGCCTCGATGCGCAAAAAGCGTTTGACCGCCTTAGCTGGCCTTTCATGTTTGCAGTCCTTTCCGGATACGGATTCTCGGGTTCTTTTATAAACGCCTTACAGGCTTTATACTCTACTCCTTCATCTCAGGTACATATGTCTTCATACTTGTCGCAGCGGTTCCCCCTCAGTAACGGTACCAGGCAGGGGTGTCCTTTGTCACCTCTGTTGTTTATTCTGTGTTTGGAACCTCTGACATTGGCCATCAGGTCCCATCCAGACATACGGGGGGTTCCGCTGCGACAACAGGACTATAAATTGTCACTTTTCGCTGATGATATCTTACTGACTCTCACCCACCCAGCCACCTCCTTATCCTTTTTACATGATATTCTTTCTACATTTGGAGCCCTCTCAGGGTTTAAGATCAATCAGTCAAAAACGGAGGCCCTACCCATTAACATCTTACCTGATTTGCTTAAATCTCTCCAAAGTTATTTTAATTACGGTTGGTGACCTTCTACACTGAAATATTTAGGGTTATACATTACACCCTCATACACTTCCCTATATCAAGCTAACTTTCCCCCTATGTTTGCAGAAATAACTTGTCTTTTAAATCACTGGACTTCCCTTCCGATTTCTCTCCTAGGTAAGATTAATGTCTTTAAGATGTCAATACTTCCCAAGTTTCTGTATCTGTTTGAAACACTTCCAATTCCCGTCCCAATGTCGCAATTGAAACTTATCCAGAGGCGATGCCTCAAGTTCATATTGAATAATGCCTCCCACAGGATCGCACAGTCAGTAGTTTTTGCTCCTAAACATAGAGGATGTTTGGCTGCACCAGATATCATTAAATATTATTATGCCTCTCAATTAAGAGTACTAACTACCTGGATTTCTAGAAATGCGCCCAGCAGATGGGCCAAGATTGAGATGGGGATTACCGTTCCGGTACATCCCTGCTATATGCTATGGCCTCACTCTTCTAAATTTATGCCTCAGTTGAGATCCTCTGCTTGGCGCCGATGCTTTTTACCCTTACTATTTGGAAGAGATGTGCAGAACGCTTTTCCTTAACTTCCAAATGCCCCCCCCCTCCTGAATGGACATACCAGATGGATTGTCATATGCGAGGATGTATCCGTGGACTCAGGCGGGAATCTTTCAATTGCGACATCTTGTGCATCCGGTCACACGTAAACTCTTATCTTTCCCAGAACTGCAAACAAAACATGATCTCCCTGCCTCCCTCCTCTACTCTTATATTCAATTTAATTGGTAACGATTCTGTAGGTTCCCTTTTTCATATTTTTTGGGACTGCCCTCTCATTAGCCCCTTTTGGACTGAAATTCAGGAGCTTCTACAAAAGTTAATGCTTATTCCTATACCTTTGACTCCAATACACTTCCTTCTAGGCCTACCTCTCCATGGTTTGCCTAAAGCTCCAACTAAACTTATGTCCTTTGTCCTTTTTGCTGCAAATAGAGCCACCCCTAGGTGTTGGCTTTCTACCTCCCCTCCCATGTTCCATCATGCTCTATCAATATTGTCTGATACACGTAGAATGGAACATCTGACTGCTAAGGTAGAAGATACATTACCTCTCTTTAATAAAATATGGAAACCATGGGACAAATTTGTTAATGGTTTTATGCCTTCTCCTCTCATCTTTTCCTTTAACTCAGAGCTGTAAATTTTTCTCTTCCATGTTCTGTTTGTCTTACGACACAGTATGTTATATATGCTATAATGACCCCAAATTGGAGAACACTTCATTTGAATATACTTGTGTCTACGCTATATTACATATGCGATTGCTCACTCTGTTTTGTACTTTTGTAATTTCGAAAGTTGAAATGTCTTCCCTTGTAATATGTTTATACGTTTTATAAATAAACAATAAAAAAAAAGTTTGAGTGGGAAAGGGTCAGATGCCTTTTAGTTTTTTTTTATAGAGGTCTTTGTCACTGCTGGGGGAATCATCCCCTCTTTCTGAAGACCATTATCACCAAGTGATGGGAAAACTGAAAATGTATTACCAAATACTCACCATAATTTTCCTTTCCTGATGGACTCCATGGCAGCCTACGTGTGGGTTAACTCCGCCTCCTCTCCAATGCTATAGGACCCCATACCCATAAAAGTAAGCTCACCTCTCAGCACTGTGTTCCGTAACTAGCCGACTCTTGGACACTTACTTTCTTTCTTTCATTAATATTTTCTTTCAGGGTGGGAACTCCGTCTGCCATGGAGTCCATCAGGAAAGGAAAATTACGGTAAGTATTTGGTAATAAATTTTCAGTTTTCCTGACAGACTCCATGGCAGCCTACGTGTGGGAAATAACTAGCCAGACCACACGGGTGGGTATGCTGAACAGAAAAGCTTTAATTTGTCCTGTCAACCGACAGGATTCTTAACCCAAAATTAACAGAAGACAATGATGCCAGTTCAATGCAGTAATGGGCCATAAATGTATTAAAAGAGGCCCACGAGGCCCCTTTACAAATGACATCTGGAGCCACATGTCGGGCCGCCGCCCAGGATGCTGCCATCCCTCTGGTGGAGTGTGCCGTCACCGCTTGTGGAGGAGCCAAGCCCTTAGCCCTGTATGCTTGCTGGATTGTTTGAACAATCCATGATGCAATTGTCCTGGTTGAAGCTTTTTCCCTTTGTTGTTTCCAGAATGTAGAACAAACAGATGATCAGATCGTCTGAAGGAAGGAGTAATTTGTAAATACTCCTTTAGGATTTCACCTACATCCAGGGGATGAGTTTCACTGGAATCTGGAGTCTTAAATGTAGGTAGAACAATTTCTCGATTTTCGTGAAATACCGAAGACACTTTTGGATTTAAACCCAACATGGGTATAAGGACTACTCGATCCGGGAAAAATGTTAGAAAAGGTTCTTCATGACCCAGAGACCCGATCTCAGAGACCCTCTTAGCCGAGGTGATGGCTACTAGGGATGAGCTTCGAGTTTGAGTCGAACTCATGTTCGACTCGAACATTGCCCGTTCGCCCGTTCGCCGAACAGCGAACAAATTGGGGTGTTCACGGCAAATTCGAAAAATCTATGGGAGAAATCTAAAGTGCTAATTATAAAGGCTTATATGCAAGTTATTGTCCTAAAAAGTGTTTGGGGACCCGGGTCCTGCCCCAGGGGACATGTATCAATGCAAAAAAAAGTTTTAAAAACGGCCGTTTTTTCGGGAGCAGTGATTTTAATAATGCTTAAAGTGAAACAATAAAAGTGAAATATTCCTTTAAATTTCGTACCTGGGGGGTGTGTATGATATGCATGTAAAGTGGCGCATGTTTCCCGTGCTTAGAACTGTCCCTGCAAAAAATGTAATTTTTGAAAGAAAAAAAGTCATTTAAAACTCACTCGCGGCTATTATTGAATTGTCGGCTCCCGGCAATACATACAAAAGTCATTGATAAAAAAAAAAAAAAGCGTGGGGGTTCCCCAGAATTCAATTACCAGGCCCTTCAGGTCTGGAATGGATATTAAGGGGAACCCCGCCGCAAATTTAAAAAAAAATGACGTGGGGTTCCCCCAAATATCCATTCCAGGCCCTTCAGATCTGGCATGGATTTTAAGGGGAACTCCACCCCAAATTTAAAAAAAATGGCGTGGAGTCCCCCTAAAAATCCATACCAGACCCCTTATCCGAGCACGCAACCTGGCCGGCCGCAGGGTAAGAGGGGGGGACGAGAGAGCGGCCCCCCCTCCCTCCTGAACCGTACCAGGCCACATGCCCTCAACATGGGGAGGATGTCCCCATGTTGATGGGGACAAGGGCCTCATCCCCACAACCCTTGCCCGGTGGTTCTGGGGGTCTGCGGGCGGGGGGCTTATCGGAATCTGGAAGACCCCTTTAACAAAGGGGATCCCCAGATCCTGGCCCCCCCTATGTGAATTGGTAAGGGGTACATTGTACCCCTACCATTTCACGAAGAAAGCGTAAAAAAATGTTTAAAAAAACACACAAACACCTTGAAAAAGTCCTTGTAATTTAATTTAAATTACACAGTGAAGGAAGTTCCCCGCTCAGGCCAATGACGTAGGCGGGTCCGACATACCGAGGGGGCGGACCTGATGGGGAACTTCTCTCACTTTGATAATACATGTATAGACCCGCCCCTTCTCATTAGGGTTGTTCCGATACCGATACTAGTATCGGTATCGGGACCGATACCGAGCATTTGCGTGAGTACTTGTACTCGCGCAAATGCTCCCGATGCTTCACCTGATACTTTTTTTTCTTTCAGTGTAGAGTGGCCGGAGAGGGCGGGAGGAGTCAGTGGCTGGGGAGGGCTGGGGAGTGCGGGCGGAGTCTGGCTGGAGAGGGCGGACAGAGCCTGTGGACGGAGAGTGCAGGCGGAGTTTGGCTGGAGATGGGGCGGGCAGAGTCTTTGAAGGAAATGCGGGCGGAGTCTGGCTGGGGCGGGCGGAGTCTGGCTGGGGAGGGCGGGCACAGTCAGTGGACCGAGTCGGCGGGCGGAGAGCGAGTCCCTCACCTGAAGTTGAACGTGGTAAGCTGGCAGGGGTGCAGGGCGTAGTCGCCTCAGGATCGGTGACCGGTGCTGTCACATTCGGTCACCGTCAGCGGCTGAACGTCCATCTTGGTACACCCTGCACTCGGCTGCAGTAAGCAGCAGCAGACATCTTGTTACACACAGCCCGAGCTATATGGGCTGGGTGTAACAAGATGTCGGCTGCTGCTTACTGCAGCCGAGTGCAGAGTGTACCAAGATGGACGTTGCAGCATTTTTTTTTTTTTAAATCCTGTGTCATTTTTTGCAGCATTTCAGTGCCAGCCACCTATCAGTGCCCACAAGTGCTACCTATCAGTGCAATCAGTGCCATTTACCAGTGCCACCTATCAGGTGGCACTGGTAGATGGAACTAATTGCACTGATAGGTGGCACTTATGGGTACTGATAGGTGGCACTGATTGCACTGAAAGGTGGCACTTTTGGGCACTGATAGATGGCACTGATTGCACTAATGGTGCAATCAGTGCCACCTTTCAGTGCCCACAAGTGCCACCTTTCAGTGCCCACAAGTGCCACCTTTCAGTGCTATAAGTGCCCACAAGTGTCATCTATCAGTGCCATCTATCAGGGCCCACAAGTGCCATCAATCAGTGCCATCTATCAGGGCCCACAAGTGCCATCTATCAGTGCCACCTATCAGGGCCCACAAGTGCCACCTATCGGTGCAATCAGTGCCCACAAGTGCCACCTATCAGTGCAATCAGTGCCACCTATCAGTGCCCACAAGTGCCACCTATTAGTGCTACCAGTGCCCATAAGTGCCACCTATCAGTGCCATCTATAAGTGCCACCTATCAATGCCATCCACCATTGCCATCTATCAGTGCCCATAAGTGCCACCTATTAGTGCCATCTATCAGTGCCATCCACCTATTAGTGCCCATCAGCGCCAGTCAGTCACCAGTCAGTGCCCATAAGTGCCGCCTATGTTTCCTCCTGGTAAAGTCGGTGTCCGAGACTTTTATAAGTTCATTCATATACATCAATTTTTGAAGTGATTCTTAGAAGTTATTTATTGTTTACTATTGTACTAATTTATTTAAAACCTCATGAAAAAGGTATAAAAAGGTACTAAATAACTCTAATAAGGCTTTCCTAGGTTTCTGTCTCCATGGTAATTAATTTTATGCAAAAGCTAGGCTTAACCTGTATGAGCACCTTCGCCCGCTATTAGTGGCGTTTTCTCCTTTCTTAATAAGCAACTTAAGAATGAAATCCTCTCATCCCTATTCTCCTTATATATTATTTTCCTGGTATATTTTTCTTGATATAAGGTTAATCAAGTCCCTCTTCTGGTTTATACAATCTCAGTGCCCTCTGAGACCTCAGTATCAGTATCTGTGCTTATATCTAGTATCCTTACTTTGCATCATTCTGTCCCCTCCTGCCATTCTATCCTATGCAATGTCTAATCTAATCTTATCTCATCTCCACTGAGATATAACTTGGCCTTAATGAAACGATTTGTCCTTTAATATACAACTGTCTTTTCATATTGTGCAGAAAAGACCGTATTTTATTCTTACAAGTAAACAGGGGGAACTATCCAGTAACGGGTTAAATTGCGGGCGGACCTGCTAATACAGGTAGTGTCCATAAGTAGACCCGCAAGCATTAACCACAGATTACATCCAGACGAAGCTACGCAACATCAAAGCGAAACGCGTTGACGTCACGGAGGTCACGTGACGCCGGCAACGCAACCCCTCAGCCTGACAGCGGAGATTGATGCACGGAGGACACCAGCAGACAGCAGCGCCGGACGCGGTGGATTTTTAAAGTCCCGGTCGGCACGTATGCAGCGCATACAGTGCGAATCTTGGAATCTCTACGCTGCCATAAGATCCACTATAAATTAACGTGCAATGATCAGCAGACAGCGAGACATCCCACCGCGACAAGGAGGATCGGCAGAGCACGGAGCCACAGCTAACTCAAAGGACGCTGAGCAACTGAGAGGGTAAAGTACCAACGGGAGCCCAGTGAAGTAAACTGGCCCCGCTCAGTATGTCAGTGTTAACTGAATCCTTTTCCTTCTGAATACACTAAGAAGTTGATGTATACCTGTGGCTACCCTAGCTCCTACCACTCCGCGCTGTATTGAATTGCTGACTGTCATGCTATTAGGGGTCATATTCTTTAATTAACCAATGAACAAGTGACTCAAACCCCTCACCATCCCCATTTCAACTGACCACCATTGGAGGAGATGTGATTAAGTTCACCATCTGGAAAAAACCTACAGAAGGTTATCTGAGCATTATACTTTGATTCCCAAAGTGCAACAGGAACATTTGTCCCTTGCCCTTCATTTTCCTAAATTCTACCAAAATTACTCCATAACCTTCCTTCCTCCCCCAGGAAGTTGATATTAATGGTTACATTGTCATCTTCTCCAGTTGGGCCCAAATTTCATTAGGGTTTATTCACAGTGAAGCTGCACTATGGTACATTCTGTCCATATGACCAAATAGATTTATAAACTGATTTTTATCAAGTTAGTCTTACAATTTTACAGCTCCACTTTGAATTCAATTGCCGGCGTCCGGACCATCTGTGCTGTGTGTCTTTCCCCCTTATTGTTGGTGATGGTACTGTTAGTTCTGTCTGTCCTCTTTGTTTGATTGTAATATTCTCCGAATTGACTCCTCCCCTAGAAGTCAATCGGTAAAATAGTTTAAGAAGTTACATTTTATTCATCAGAGTATTTAACTGAATATATATGTATAAATTTGTTTTTCTTTTGATACTCAACAATAAATGGTATATATTTTTCTAACCCAATGGCCTAGACTAAACTGTCGTTTAAAAGTAGCCACTTTTTCTTTAATCCCTTTCCTATTACATCTGGGATTAATATTTTTTCTTTATGCAGTCTCTTAGGCTACAAACGACAAACTAAATCCTAAACTCTAGTCAAATATTTTTAGTTCATATTTAATGAACGGCCCTTTGGGTTGAACCACCCTGGTACTCGTTGTTCCTTTTCTTTTTGTGTGTTTATATCAGTGCCAGCCACCTGTCAGTGCCACCTATCAGTCCCCATCTTTCAAACTGTCACATGACATTTAAAAAAAAGTATCGGTAATCGGTATCGGCGAGTACTTGGAAAAAAGTATCGGTACTTGTACTCGGTCTTAAAAAAGTGGTATCGGGACAACCCTACTTCTCATGTTCCGCATCTGGTCCACTGAGCGGACCTGATGGGGAACTTTAGAAGGGGCGGGGTCTATACATTTAAAACACTGAGAGGGAGTTCCCCATCAGGTCCGCTCAGGCACAACCAATGAAGGACAGCGCTGGACATCGGGATCGCCGCGGGACACTGGATTTCACCGCTGGAATGTTTTTTTTTTTTTTTTAATAAAGGACTTTTTCAAGGTGTTTGTGTGTTTTTTTAAACATTTTTTTACGCTTTCTTCGTGAAATGGTAGGGGTACAATGTACCCCTTACCAATTCACATGGGGGGTCCGGGATCTAGGGGTCCCCTTTGTTAAAGGGGTCTTCAAGATTCCGATAAGCCCCCCGCCCGCAGACCCCCACAACCACCGGGCAAGGGTTGTGGGGATGAGGCCCTTGTCCCCATCAACATGGGGACATCCTCCCCATGTTGAGGGCATGTGGCCTGGTACGGTTCAGGAGGGAGGGGGGGCGCTCTCTCGTCCCCCCCTCTTCCCCTGCGGCCGGCCAGGTTGCGTGCTCGGATAAGGGGTCTGGTATGGATTTTTAGGGGGACTCCACGCCATTTTTTTTTCATTTGGGGTGGAGTTCCCCTTAAAATCCATGCCAGATCTGAAGGGCCTGGAATGGATATTTGGGGGAACCCCACGTCATTTTTTTTTTTAATTAGCGGCGGGGTTCCCCTTAATACCCATTCCAGACCTGAAGGGCCTGGTAATTGAATTCTGGGGAACCCCCACGCTTTTTTATTTTTATTTTTATCAATGACTTTTGTATGTATTGCCGGGAGCCGACAATTCATTAATAGCCGCGAGTGAGTTTTAAATGACTTTTTTCTTTCAAAAATTACATTTTTTGCAGGGACAGTTCTAAGCACGGGAAACATGTGCCACTTTACATGCATATCATACACACCCCCCAGGTACGAAATTTAAAGGAATATTTCACTTTTATTTTTTCATTTTAAGCATTATTAAAATCACCGCTCCCGAAAAAACGGCCGTTTTTAAAACTTTTTTTTGCATTGATACATGTCCCCTGGGGCAGGACCCGGGTCCCCAAACACTTTTTAGGACAATAACTTGCATATAAGCCTTTATAATTAGCACTTTAGATTTTGAACGTTCGAGTCCATTGTATTTAATAGGGTTCTAAAGTTCACACGAACATTTTGTCTGTTCGCAGGTTCTGGTGCGAACCGAACAGGGGGGTGTTCGGCTCATCCCTGATGGCTACTAAGAAGGCTACTTTCGCTAAAAAGTCCTTAATGGAGGACGGGGAGGGCCCCAACGTACTGAGTCCAGTCAGAGAATCTAGAACGAGGGGAAGATCCCACTTGGCAAATCTTGGTTTCCTTTGGGGCTTAATTCTTAATGCCCCCCGAAAGAATTGTCTGACTAAGGGATGGACTGCCCATGAGACCCCAGAGAAGGCCGAAACGTGTACTCTTAAAGAACTAACAGATAAGGGTAAGTCTGGTCCGGTTTACAGAAAACTAAGCACATCCTGAACTCCTGGATTTTTGAAGGACCTCCCAGAAGCAGAGGAGAACTCAACAAATTTGGCCCAGATTCTTCTGTAAACCTTGTTGGTACTTTCCCTTCTTGAGCTCAACAGTGTAGACATCACTCTAGAGGCGCAACCGAGGGATTCCAGCCTCTCCCTCTCAAGAACCAGACCGTCAGTCTCATCAGTGCTGGACAAGGGTGTAGGAGTGACTCTTGAGAGAGAAGGTCCGGCCTGAGAGGAAGAGGTACCGGGTCTCGGTAGCTCAGTTGGATCAGGAGGGGAAACCAAGGCCTGTTTGGCCAGTAAGGAGCCACCACTGTTATTTTGGCTGATTCCGCTTGAAGTCTCCTCAGAAACTTGAGAATTATCGGGATCGGGGGAAAGGCGTATGCCCTCCTGAACCTCCATCTGTCCGTCAGGGCATCCGTTCCGACTGCCTGGCTGCAATGGCCCTGAGAGTAGAACTTCACTACTTTGGAATTGTAAGGGGAAGCGAATAGGTCCACTTCGGGATTGACTCCCAGGGACAGAATCCAGTTGAAGGACTGTACATGGAGGGACCACTCGTTGTTGTCTAGATTTGTGAGAGGAAATCCGCCTGTGAGTTCTGTACTCCCGGAATAAAAACTGCTGATATGTTGGCCAGATTTTTCTGGGCCCAAGTCATGATGGGCTCGACTTCTAAGAGAAGTGTGAAACTCTGTGTCCCCCTTGTCTCTTCACGTATGACACTGCTGTAGTGTTGTCCATCCTGATCAACACCGATTCTCCTTTCAGGAACTGAGAAAAGGATTGGAGGGCACACCAAGCCGCCCGGAGCTCTAGGACATTTGAGCTTGGGTTGCGGAGGCGAGCGTCCCACCTGCCCTGATCAAGGTTCTGACCACAGAGAGCCCCCCAGCCGGAACTGCTGGCATCGGTCGTGATTGTGACCCAGGAGATGGGGGCAATGGAGTGAAAGTTTAGCAAATTCTTGAGTTGGAGCCACCGGAAGAGGCTGTTCCTCATTGTTGCGGATATGTGGATGAGTAGACTTTTGTCCCCTGACTTCCACTGCCGGAGGAACCCTGACTGAAAAGGGCGTAACCTCCATAGAGCCCATTGGACCATGGGGGTCGTGGAGACCATTGTGCCAATGATTCTTAGGCATTGTGATGCTTTCAGATGAGGAGCATCCAGAGCGCGAGAAATCCTCTTCCGAATCACCGGAATCTTCTCTACCAGCAGGGAGATGGTGTTCTCCACTGTGTTGAACAGAGCCCCTAAGTAAATTAAGCATTGGGCTGGATCCAGGTGGCTTTTTTCTAGGTTTAGAAGCCATCCAAAGCTGGAAAGGGTTGAGATCACTTGTTCTCTGTGCACCAGCTGCTGTTCTCTGTTTTGAGACAGAACTAGGAGGTCATCTAAATAATGGTAAAGACGCACACCCTTTAACCTGATGAGGGCCACTACGGCCAAGAGGACCTTGGTGAAAACCCGAGGGGAAGTTGTCAAACCGAATGGTAGGCAGATGAATTGTAGATGTTCCTGCCCAACATGGAACTTTAGAAAGTCCTTTGCCACTGGCACGTGGAAATAGGCGTCTTTCAGGTCTATCGAAATCATCCAGTCGCCTGGTTGGATGGCTTGTTGGATTGTTGACAGAGTCTCCATTTTGAATTTTTCGTGCCTTATAAATTTGTTCAGGTACGTCAAGTCTATTACCGGGCGCCAGGCACCGCTTTTCTTTTGGACTAAGAAAAGGGGGGAGTACACACCCTGGAACTGTTCTTCCTCTGGGACACACACTACTGCTCCCTGGGTTTTCAGCAGATCTATGTAGGACAGTAAGGTCTGTTTTTGCTCTTCCGTACTTGGAAGTAGGGTTGAGACAAATCTGGGGGGAGGAATGCTGGAGAAGGACCATGCGTGACCTGACGACACTGTCCTGACGACCCAGAAGTCTGAGATTGAGGCCACCCAGACGTGCCGGAAGAGGAGTAGGCGTGCTCCTACCCGACCTGCCTGGGTGGGCAAAATCTCAAAAGGATTTAGCCTGATCGCGACCACTGGACGCTTGGCTCTTTGCTGGCTTGCGATAGGACGCTTGGTCTACTCCAGTTTCTTCTAAAGTCCCGGCCGGGTCTATAGGAGCGTGCTTCCCTCGAACGCTCCGGGCTGCATCTTCCTTCGACCCTGTGGACGCTTGTCCTGTGGAAGAAAGCCAGATTTTCCACCTGTGGCCTTAGCTATGGCGTCATCTAGTTTGTTACCAAACAGCGATGATCCTTCGAAAGGAATCTTGCACCATGTTTGCTTAGAAGACAGGTCAGCCTGCCAAGGGCGTAGCCATAGGGCTCGTTTAACTGTAACTGAGGATAGCATAATCCTGTACAGTAGACGGATCAGATCAACCGATGCTTCTCCCAAGAAGGCCACCGCTAATTTTAGCTCTGCTGCTGCTGAGTTACTGGCCAGCTCTTCTAAAACACCTCTAAGGAAGGAATCTACATTCTCCATCCATGCCTCCATAGCCTTAGACACGGCTCCCAGCAAGACCGTAAATTCTTTTGAGGTCCTGATCCATTCTTCTGTCAAGACTGTCCTTAAAGGAGACTGCGTCTTCTAGAGGGAGCGTGGCGTGTTTAGCCAGACGCATTACCGCTGCGTCCACAGGAGGAATATTCTCCAGGTATTTTACCTCATCTGCCTTGAAGGGATACAATCTGGAGGCTTTATTCGTCATTGAGGACTTCCTGTCCACTTTGCTCCAGTCCTCGTCAAAAATGCCCTTCAGTTCGGCTAAAAGCGGAAAACTTGGGCGCTCTTTCCCCAGGCGCTTGAAAAAAAAATTCTGTTTAGCTGGGGGAGTAGATGGGTCTTCCCACATAAGGGCCTCTTTGACCGCCTTAATAAGCGGAGTCACTTTTGAGAAATCAAATTCTACACTCTCTTCATCACTCTCCAATTCTCCTTCCAAAGGAAAGAGGCGAGGATGCGTAGGGCTGGGAAGGACCTGGGACTTCACGGACCACATCAGCCAGGGAGCCAGATCGAGTAGTGCTGGACTGGCTTTGTGCGTGGGAAGCATCCATCTCTTTTAGAGAATGTTCCACCACCTGTTTCACTAGAGACTCGATCCGTTGATCCTCTGTCTCTTTTTCCACAACCGCATGGGCATAGCAATGGCTGCATAACGATTTGCCCTCTGGGACTCGCGAGCCGCATCCCCAGCAGGCTCTCCGATCAGAATAACTGTCCTGGCGGTGGGAGCGGTGTCTGGAGGAGGAATGGGAGCTTCTCCTCTGGTGGTGAGATGCAGACGGGGAATCAAGTCTGTGTTTTGATTTTGAAGTTGACGAATGCTGCGGCAAGGCAAGGTCTGTGTCAATTTGAAGATCTGCGGAAGGGCTAAAAGGAAAAAAGGGGAATTGGGGGAGAAAGATAAGCCGTCAAGCAAAACTACTTGCGACTGAACCCCAAGCCCTCCCCTCTACTGCACATACCTTGTGCGTGAGGGCTGGCCACATGTAAGCGGTGATTGGTCCATAACTAGAGTGTCACAATAGAGACAGGTTGACAATGAAAACCTACAGTATCATACAAAAAATAAATAAATAGGTAACTTGCCCTTTAACAAAAAATGCACTACATGACGATAGGCAATTATACAGTGTAAACATGTATTATATACACATATACATACACCCCTAGACTATGATAATACAGAACAGACAAAACATTTCATACTCTGACTTTAAATGTTATAAGCACACTGACCTTGTGAGAAGAAAAAACCAGCAGGGGGATCCAGTAGCCTCTGCTCGCCTGTCAGGGGAGATCCCAAATGACACAGACGAGCTTCAGCTTTTAAATTCCCCGCCTGCCTGTGACATCACCGCTCATTCATCCAGCGCACCTGCGTGGAGGAAAGTCTCTCATCTGCGCCTGCGCGGCCGCCGAGAGACCCGCCGAACCGCACATCCGCGAACCAAGCCTTGCTCTGAGAGCGGACACTGCGCATGCGTGAACGGCGGCGGCGCCCGAGATTCGGGTTACCGCTGTGGACTGAAACGCAGAGCGTTCCAGCCGCCATTAGGGAGAGCAGGGGCATGGGACATACAACAAATAAAACAAAGATGCGACTGCCATGGAGCATGGAAAATAAAGTAGCAGACCTTGCCAGCCGAGGGATCTTGGGCACACTGCAGCAACTCCCATCCAGTTGTTCGTGGTTGCTGCAAGCTCTCCACCCGCCCATGGCTGGGCTCCGAGCTGCACCACTAAAGGTGTGCCATTCATCCATCGATCGATCCATCCATCCAGAAATCTGCACAGCCGTGCATGCTTCAGGTCCATTGGAGGAGGACAAAAAAGGAACACAGTGCTGAGAGGTGAGCTTACTTTTATGGGTATGGGGTCCTATAGCATTGGAGAGGAGGCGGGGTTAACCCACACGTAGGCTGCCATGGAGTCTGTCAGGAAATGTACAATTTGGAGTTGTCACTGGAGCAGCAAAGAGGGAAAATAGTCTAAGGCTACTTTTACCCGTGAGCGACTTGTAGCACAGATGCAGCAAATGGGGACACCTGTTTTAGGGACAACTAAGAGGGAATATTTCTTTTCATTTCCTGTTAGGGCTACACACCAGGAAGTGAAGGAAAAAACTCTTCTTTGGAACAAAGACTACAAAAACCTGACAAAGGTTTTACCAATGCCTACTTTATCCAAAATTAAAAAAAAAATAGGCTTTGGATATACCGTACTACAGCCGGACCTCCCCCTACAAGAAGCTGTCAAGACTATCATCAATGTAAGTTAACCACTTAAGCCCCGGACCATTTTGTAGCTAAAGGACCAGAGGTGTTTTCAGAATTTGGCACTGCGCTGCTTTAACTGGAAATTGTGCAGACATGCAATGTTGTACCCAAACAAAATTTGCGTCCTTTTCTTCCCACAAATAGAGCTTTCTTTTAATGGTATTTGATTGCCTCTGCGATTTTTATTTTTTGCGATATAAACGGAAAAAGACTGAAAATTTTGAAAAAAAATGATATTTTCTACTTTTTGTTATAAGAAAAATCGAATAAACTCAATTTTAGTCATACATTTAGGCCAAAATGTATTCAGCCACATGTCTTTAGTAAAAAAAATGTCAATAAGCGTATATTTATTGGTTTGCCTATCTCATTTCTTGAGGTGCTAAAATGGCAGGGCAGTACAAACCCCCCCCCCAAATGACCCCATTTTGGAAAGTAGACATCCCAAGGAAATTGCTGAGAGGCATGTTGAGCCCATTGAATATTTTTTTTTTGTCTCAAGTGATTGAATAATGACAAAAAAAAAAAAAATTACAAAAAGTTGTCACTAAATGATATTTGCTCACACATGCCATGGTTATATGTGGAATTGCACCCCAAAATACATTTTGCTGCTTCTCCTGAGTACGGGGATACCACATGTGTGGGACTTTTTAGGAGCCTAGCCGCGTACGGGCCCCCGAAAACCAAACATCGCCTTCAGGATTTCTAGGGGCGCAAATTTTTGATTTCACTCCTCACTACCTATCACAGTTTCGAAGGCCATAAAATGCCAAAATAGCACAAAACCCCCCCAAATGACCCCATTTTAGAAAGCAGACACCCCAAGGAAATTGCTGAGAGGCATGTTGCGCCCATTGAATATTTTTTTTCTTGTCCCAAGTGATTGAATAATGACAAAAAAATAAAAAATTACAAAAAGTTGTCACTAAATGATATATTGCTCACACATGCCATGGTTATATGTGGAATTGCACCCCAAAATACATTTTGCTGCTTCTCCTGAGTACGGGGATACCACATGTGTGGGACTTTTTAGGAGCCTATCCGCGTACGGGGCCCCGAAAACCAAGCACCGCCTTCAGGATTTCTAAGGGCACACATTTTTGATTTCACTCCTCACTACCTATCACAGTTTCGAAGGCCATAAAATGCCAAAATAGCACAACCCCCCCCAAATGACCCCATTTTGGAAAGTAGACACCCCAAGCTATTTGCTGAGAGGCATGGTGGGTATTTTACAGCTTTAATTTGTTTTTGAAAATGAAGAAAGAAAATCATTTTTTTTTATTTTTTTTTTCCAATTTTCAAAACTTTTTGACAAAAAGCGAGATCTGCAACATACTCACCATACCTCTCAGCAATTAGCTTGGGGTGTCTACTTTCCAAAATATGGGTCATTCGGGGGGGTTTTGTGCCATCTGGGCATTACATGGCCTCCGAAACTGTGATAGGCAGTGAGAAGTGAAATCAAAAATTTACACAGAAAGCCTGAAGGCGGTGATTGGTTTTTGGGGTCCCGTACGCGGCTAGGCTCCCAAAAAGTCTCACACATGTGGTATCCCCGTACTCAGGAGAAGCAACAGAATGTATTTTGGGGTGTAATTCCACATATGCCCATGGCATGTTTGAGCAATATATGATTTAGTAACAACTTTGTGCAAAAAAAAAAAAAATTGTCTTTCTTCCGCAACTTGTGTCAACATATAAAATATTCCATGGACTCGACATGCCTCTCAGTATATAGCTTGGGGTGTCTACTTTCTAAAATGGGGTCATTTGGGGGGGGGGTTTGAACTGTCCTGGCATTTTATACACAACATTAGGAAGCTTACATCCACTCTTCTAACCACTTGAAGACAAAGCCCTTTCTGACACTTTTTGTTTACATGAAAACCTCACATGCATGGTGCAATTGCTGTTTACATATGACGCCAGACCCACACTTTCGTTCGCCATTGCGCAAGAGCAGGGCAGGACAGGGGTGCTTTTTTTTTTTTTTTTTATTATTAATTTTGCTTTTTTATTTTATTTTTAAACTGTTCCTTCCATATTTTTTTTATCATTTTATTGTTATCTCAGGGAATGTAAATATCCCCTGTGATAGCAATAGGTAGTGACAGGTACTCTTTTTTTTAAAAAAAAACTGGTGTCTATTAGACCCTAGATCTTTCCTCTGCCCTCAAAGCATCTGACCACACCAAGATCGGTGTGGTAAAATGCTTTCCCAATTTCTCAATGGCGCTTTTTATATCCGGGGGGGGACATTCCCTCCCACTGCTTGTAAAAACAGTCCAGAGGCTAATTAGCCACTAGGATTGCTTTTACATGAAAGCTGGCCGCTGGCTGAAAA
The DNA here is from genome assembly GCA_029206835.1 of Rana muscosa. Classification (NCBI taxonomy): domain Eukaryota; kingdom Metazoa; phylum Chordata; class Amphibia; order Anura; family Ranidae; genus Rana; species Rana muscosa. The sequence continues at coordinate 540,045,408 of CM055117.1, read as the reverse complement.
GAATGATACCAAGATGATACCAAAACCCGCAGGCATCAATCTGGTATAACCATTCAAAGTCCAGCAACATACCAGTACGTTGCTGGTCCTTGTTGGACATGTATTGTAATCTTTTTTTTTCATGCAGCCTGTTGGCTGAACGAAAAAAAAAGATTGATCGGTGGGTATGCCCACCATTAGAATACCGCCCTTCATCCACCCACTTCTAATGATGGGCATACATGCACCATTTATATATGCGGAAGCATGGGGGCATCTTCCCGCAAAAGTTATGCCACGTACACATGGTCAGACTTTTCCACGGGCAAGCCTCCGTCGGAATTTCGACCGTATGTACGTGGCATTAGGAGCAAAATCGCTCCTCCGCTCCTCCGCCCCTGCTGCCCCAATGCTTCGGCATATATCCCTGCACTGGAGTCGCAGGGATCAGGCCTGTCTCTGCGAACGCTGCAGTTATGTGTGTTGTGTTTTGCAAGTGACAGTGATCGATCGATACTGCACTTGGGTGGCCTGGGCTGGACGGAGGGGCAAAACGCAGGTGCTAGCAGGTATCTGGGCTGATCCCGCTAACACTGCGTTTTTGGGAACCCTAAACTACTGGGGACGCTAGTATAGATCTGATCAGATCAGATATTGATCTGTTCAGATACTATACCACTAAGGGAGGTGTATGCTTCACGCGTGGGTGTTGGCATTACTGGCACTAACCTGACGCTGCCTGGGGTGTGACGCAGGGTTAACTAGGGGCAATTAGGGGGTTAAAACCTTTATTAGATAATATATGGGGGTACCTGACGCTATAAAAACCTAAAAAAAATAACTGGCTATCTATCGGCACCAGCATAACTAATACCGCGTTTAGAAAAACGATCGCTTAGTGACACTGGCAAAAGGGGGTGAAAGGGTTACCTGGGGGGGGGGGCGATCAAGGGGTTAAACCTGTATTAGGTAATATATGGGGGTACCCGATGCTATAAAAACCTGCGGCGAACCTAAAAAAAATAACTGGCTACCTATCGGCATCACCGACAATAAGACAGCGATCAGAAAAACGATCGCTTAGCGACAGTGGTGATAGGGGGTGAAAGGGTTACCTGGGGGGAGATCAAGGGGGTTAAACCTTTATTAGGTAATATATGGAGGTACCTGACGCTATAAAAACCTGCGGCGAACCTAAAAAAAAATAACTGGCTACCTATCGGCATCACTAACAAAAAGACAGCGATCAGAAAAACGATCGCTTAGCGACAGTGGTGATAGGGGGTGAAAGGGTTACCTGGGGGCAATCAAGGGGGTTAAACCTTTATTAGGTAATATATGGGGGTACCTGACGCTATAAAATCCTGCGGCGAACCTAAAAAAAATAACTGGCTACCGATCGGCTTTACCGACAATAAGACAGCGATCAGAAAAACAATCGCTTAGCGACAGTGGTGATAGGGGGTGAAAGGGTTACCTGGGGGCGATCAAGGGGGTTAAACCTTTATTAGGTAATATATGGGGGTACCTGACGCTATAAAAACCTGCGGCGAACCTAAAAAAAATAACTGGCTACCTATCGGCATCACCGACAATAAAACAGCAATCAGAAAAACGATCGCTTAGCGACGGCGGTGCTAGGGGGTGAATGGGATATCTGGGGGACGATCAGGGGGTTAAACCATTATTAGGGGGGTTAGGGGGCTACACTGGACCTAAAACTAAACTGTAGTGACACTTTTACAGTCACAAATGTCACTGATTGCAGTGATCAGTAAATAAATGGTGACACTGTGACTGGGGGCTGAGGGGTGATCTGGGGGGTGTCTGGGGGGGCCTGGGGGGGCGATTTGTGTGCCTATGTGTCCTGGTGTCAGTGTAGTGTTTTGTGCACTGACCTGATGTCTTCTCTTGTACGGCGCTCGGTATATGTGAGCGCCGCATGAGAGATGACATCACTTCCTCTGCCTGTGTAAACACTACACAGCAGAGGAAGCTTTCTCATTCGCCGGGAGCGATCGCGAGGGGGTGGCCGGAATCGAACGGCCGTCCCCTCATCTCGGATCGCTCCCCAACGGAAAACGACCGCTCACTGTATAGGAGTGGGGTCCGATCGGACCCCCCAACTATACAAAGGCAATCACGTAGATATACGTGACTTTGCCTGTCGGCGCCATTCTGCCAACGTATAACTACAGTGGGCGGTCGTTAAGTGGTTAAGCATGCCAAACACTTTTCAGGTCTGTTGTTTTTCCAATTTAGCATGCCAAACAGTTCCTGGGACTGTCATTTGGTGTTAAAAATGTTTAAAACCGTGTTAGTACTGTTGTACCAGTACCTGAGCAGTGGACTATGTCATAGGTATAAAAGTGATCCCTATTTCTGTCAGGCATTGATGTGATTCCTGTAAAAAGACATTCTGTACCAAAAAAGATCTACTCTGTCAAAGCTGATGTCTGTGTGCCTTGCATTTTCAAAAGGGGACACCAGTTTGTTAGTGGGCTTGAGTGAAGCTCCCATACCTGCCTTGGAACCTGGTAATTTTGTTGTCATTGGTACAATTTACAATTCATGTAGATCTGTTCTTGAGAAAATTAACACACAATAGTTTTTCTGATTTCGTTAGTATGAAAATACAACAGTGGCTTAGACATATACATTGTAGAAAAAATACGTACAAATTACAAACAAGTCCAACCTTTTCACCCAATTTTAGGTGCAGGAGGCGTTTTAAATAACCAAATACTTGATCCTACATGAATCCCTATTCAACACATTTACTGGTGCCAATTTTGATATCGTTTATTACTATTATTAACGTTAATCACAGATTTGCAACTGCATACATTACCATTTAATATCATGGTTACAATGTTAATTCTAGTGAGGCAAGTGCAAAATGGTATGATTAAATTATACGTGTGTATGAGCTGTGGTAAAATAAATTACATTCAAGATTCATAAGCAGGGCTTACCATACTCAAGAAAACCTAGAGTCAATATTTAAATTGATCCTGCCTCTAGAAAAAAAAAATACAAAAAAAACTGCTGCATCTTCTAGCATCCTGCAGCTATTGCTAAATGCTGGGGCTGTTCTTTGAGCTTCAACACTTCTAGGTAGGGTCCTAGATCCTAACATTCATATTGGCCCTTGCTTTGTACAAGAATGTACAGAAGTCAGAAAGTGATGGGCTAGCTTTTTACTGCACTGCTGCAGAGCCATACTTTGGATTTTCATTAAATATGATAGTAAAGACAAGCTGTGCCTTTCTGCATACTAAGATGTGCAGTGCTACAACTTGTTTTCCAGGTGCATTACAGACTGTATTTATCACTGCAGTAACACACAGAGCATATATACAAAAGTATAAAGACGTTCATGAGCAATAGCTTTAAAGCAACTCTTTGGCATAAATAGAACCTTTAATTAAAAAGATACATGCAAACAAGAAAGTAGATATCTCTTGCATTGCTGTGCTGCCTGCCAGGCTGCTTTTAGGTATGAATTAATCACCTGGGTTGGATTCATGTGTGTGGAGGATGCCAATCCTGGTTAAATGTATACATTTGAGGAAAAAAAAGTGAGCAAATCTTAGGCTGGGTTCACATATGAGCCACATTTGGCTCACGGCAGGGGTCTGGTGTGTCCTGGTTCACCGTTTCAGATCAGATTTCAGCTCAAATTTTGGGCTGAATTCATACCTGAAACGGACCAGAAGACACACAGTTTTTGTGAAACTATTGGACCTATTGCGAAAAAATGTGAACCGGCTCCATAAAGAGCCGGTCAAAATCTCCCGCTTTTGCAAATTGGATGCGGGAAAATCTGCATCCAATTTGCGATGGTGTGAACCATTACTAAACCATTACTAAATCCTGGCTACATTTCGAGGCTAATAAACAAGCTATTGCCAAACGAGGCATGGGGAGCTGGAAATCGCCATGCGGGTCATGTAACAAAGTGTTACAGAACAGTTTGATCTCAATACCATCATCAGGGACACTGATATTTTGAATGTGTCATTTTTTTTTGTGTTTTTTTTATCTTGCAATTTTTAAAAATATAACTTGGCATGAATACAGCAACAGCACCCCAATCTGATTACTTTGAGATTTAGAAAAAATACGTTTTTGACACCTGATTTTTTTTTTTTTATCAAATGATAATAGCCCTGAACTGACTAGTGGAATTAGCAGTCACAACAAATCTAAAATAGCCAATAGCCACAAATACCGTACAGTGGCTGGACAGTGAGTAAGAAGCTTGGTAAGGCTGTATTGTAAGAGGGAGAGATGTGGCACATTTTATTTTTAAATAAACATTAGAGTATATGTTTTAAGAGACAAAAGCCAAAAAAGACGGAAAAAAAATGTCATTGGCTGGACAGTATCGAAGCAGTTTGGTTACGCCGCAATATAAGAGAGAGGAGGCATAGCAGGTTTTATCTTGCAATAAAAAATAGAGTGTGTTATTTGAGAGACAATAGCCACAAATATTGTTCAGTAGCTGAGCAGTATGTAAGCAGCTTGGTTAGGCTGTAATATAAAATGAGGAGACAAATCTTAAAATAAGCTTTAGAGTGTTTTATCTGAGAGCCATTAGCCACAAATACTTTTGAGAGCTGAAGCAATTAAATAGGCCACAAACTTCAAGGCACAGCACAGGATTTTATAAATTAAAAATGACTCAGCGATATCCAGAGCTATACCTATAATGATTCAGAGTTATTTTCCCTCATTGCGAGCAGGAGTCCTCACTTCTAAATATTGCAAATACTGTATTAAAGAAAAATGTGTGAATTTTGACACAACTGCAAGATTGTCTTCATACATAATTATATTATTATTCAAAATAATTACATCAATAGTAAGAACAAAGCATACCCCTCATAAATATAGACAATTATGCTCAAAAAGCCCACTTGCCTTCACCCCCTATTGTTTAAATAGTTAGAACAGATTGGCAACTGACTATATTCAAACATTGTAATGACAGCACAAATACAGCGGGGAGAACAAGTATTTGATACACTGCCGATTTTGCAGGTTTTCCTACTTACAAAACATGTAGAGGTCTGTAATTTTTATCATAGATACTCTTCAACTGTGAGAGACGGAATCTAAAACAAAAATTCAGAAAATCACATTGTATGATTTTTAAATAATTAAGTTGCCTTTTTTTGCATGACATAAGTATTTGATCACCTACCAACCAGTAAGAATTCCGGCTCTCACAGACCTGTTATTTTTTATTTAAGAAGCCCTCCTGTTCTCCACTCATTACCTGTATTAACTGCACCTGTTTGAACTCGTGACCTGTATAAAAGACACCTGTCCACACACTCAATCAAACAGACTCCAACCTCTCCACAATGGCCAAGACTCGAGAGCTGTGTAAGGACATCAGGGATAAAATTGTAGACCTGCACAAGGCTGGGATGGGCTACAGGACAAAATGCAAGCAGCTTGGTGAGAAGGCAACAACTGTTGGCGCAATTATTAAAAAAAGGAAGAAGTTCAAGATGACGGTCATTCTCCCTCGGTCTGGGGCTCTATGCAAGATCTCACCTCGTGGGGCATCAATGATCATGAGGAAGGTGAGGGATCAGCCCAGAACTACAGGGCAGGACCTGGTCAATGACCTGAAGAGAGCTGGGACCACAGTCTCAAAGAAAACCATTAGTAACACACTATGCCTTCATGGATTAAAATCCTGCAGCGCACGCAAGGTCCCCCTGCTCAAGCCAGCGCATGTCCAGGCCCATCTGAAGTTTTCCAATGACCATCTGGATGATCCAGAGGAGGAATGGGAGAAGGTCATGTGGTCTGATGAGACAAAAAAAGAGCTTTTTGGTCTAAACTCCACTTGCCGTGTTTGGTGGAAGAAGAAGGATGAGTACAACCCCAAGAACACCATCCCAACCATGAAGCATGGAGGTGGAAACATCATTCTTTGGGGATGCGTTTCTGCAAAAGGGGACAGGAGGACTGCACCGTATTGAGGGGAGGATGGATGGGGCCATGTATCGTGAGATCTTGGCCAACAACCTCCTTCCCTCAGTAAGAGCATTTAAGATGGGTCCTGGCTGGGTCTTCTAGCATGACAATGACCCAAAACACACAGCCAGGGCAACTAAGGAGTGGCTCTGTAAGAAGCATCTCAAGGTCCTGGAGTTGCCTATCCAGTCTCCAGACCTGAACTCAATAGAAAATCTTTGGAGGGAGCTGAAAGTCCGTATTGCCCAGCAACAGCCCCAAAACCTGAAGGATCTGGAGAAGCTCTGTATGGAGGAGTGGGCCAAAATCCCTGCTGCAGTATGTGCAAACCTGGTCAAGAACTACAGGAAACATATGATCTCTGTAATTGCAAACAAAGGTTTCTGTACCAAATATTAAGTTCTGCTTTTCTGATGTTTCATATACTTATGTCATACAATAAAATGGAAATTAATTACTTAAAAATCATACAATGTGATTTTCTGGATTTTTGTTTTAGATTCTGTCTCTCACAGTGGAAGAGTACCTATGATAAAAAAAAATTACAGACCTCTGCATGCTTTGTAAGCAGGAAAACCTGCAAAATCGGCAGTGTATCAAATACTTGTTCTCCCCACTGTATGTGTACAGAGGTATGCGCATTGAATAAATTCATGTATGAGCAGTAAATAAATCAATGTGTCCTCAAATAAACTCAGTCCTTTCTCAATGGCAACAGTTTCTTAATATGCACATTTGAATTAGTCACTGTATAAAGCAATAGCCAAAGACAGATAAGCAAAGCCCCATATATGCTTTCCAAACTCTGGACTTTAAACAACTATTTTACCAGCCTGAGGGCACACACATGACTTGTATTACACACATCCAGCCTTAAGCATCTATGAAGCAGCAGCAGTGAGGCAGTAATCAATGTGAAACAAAAATCAAGCCATGCACAGCTACTTCTAAAGCCATGTACACACGATCGGTTTTACAGATGAAAACAGTCCGATGGACTTTTTTCATTGGACAAACTGATCGTGTATGGGACCCATCGGTCTTTTTTCCATCGGTTTTAAAAAATAGAACATGTTTTAAATTTTTCCGATGGATCAAAAACCGATAGCAAATTCCGATCATCTATGGGCAAGTCCATCAGATAAAAAACCCACGCATGCTCAGACTGAATTAGGAGACGCGAGCGCTCGTTCTGGTAAAACTAGCGTTCCTAATAGAGATAGAGCACATTCGTCCTTCTGCAAATTATTGCCTCATTTAATGCAGCACATTGTTTTCTTCTTTAGAATGGTGTTTAAAATGTACTTTTTGCTGCAGATATTTATCCCGAGTTCTGACAAACTTATTTCTTTATTGTTTCTTGTGATCTCATGAGTAATTTGATCTATTCTTAAAGCCAGACCTCACTAATAATGTTTATTTATTTTATTTTTCCCTCAAGGAGGTTGGTGTCCCTTGTTAATTACACATTGTATTTATGAAATGTTCTTGCTACTCACACAATAAAAACACATCAGGCAAGTATTTTGGCTGAAATCAAATCTCTATTTATTCTGGCAAAAAATATAAATAAACCCGAAGGGCAACAATTGGAAAATTAGCATAATATATGAAGACTTTGGACCCCAAAGGCAGACATTACTATGATGAACAATAAAATAAACAACATAAGGAAATCAGGAGCAGCAGCCGAAGACATACCTCATCCCAAGCTGTGGTACTCCTACAAACTGCAACTTCTGGAAGAGCAGCTTGAAGCCAGGGAATCACCTTCTGCTCTTCCCTGTAGCCTTCCCTCCACGCTTCCCTCCAGCATTTGTTCCACGGCCCCGTCCACGCACCCATGCAGGCTGTGCCACTGTTGGTGGTAATGTGGCAGGAGGAGGAGGAGAAGGAGGAGAAGGATGGACCAGATGGCAGAGATAAGTGGCCCCTGTCAGCTGCCCCTTCCCCCCGTGTGAATGGCCATGTAAATCAGATGCTCACAGAGGGCACATTGTCCCGCCTCCATTTAGAACAACTTTTCGGCCAGGTAGGCACTAAAGCCCTCAACAGGGTTGAGGAGGGCCCTCATGATGGCAGCAGTGTCACGTATTATCTGAAGTGACTCCTCCTCCACCGGTGTCATCCGCCAATGTTTTTTTGGTCTGACGTGGAGGGGAGCCACTTGTGACTGTGTGCTGCCACTAGGCCTGGGGACCTGTTGAGTGCCACTTGGCCCTGCCTCCTCCTGGCTGCCACTCACCCCTGCCTCCTCCTGCCTGCCACATTCCTGAGCCTCTTCCTCCTGGCTGACCTCATCCTGTGTAGAAAAAAGGGACATAGTTTGATATTTTGTTGAATCAATCACACACAATTTTTATCTCATGACTGTTGCAATTTGAATGTTCAATCAATTGAAAAGACTTTCATTCTGACCCCGTTTTTTTAATATACTGTACCAATCATTTCTGGCCACTTTTTTTTATTTATTATTTATGTTTTATTTATTTTTTAAACAATTTTTTTTTTTTTGGGGTTAATTATTTCATTAGCGAAGAATAAATCTAGTTCACAATAGTACATTGAGGCCAATAAATATGTTTGAAAATACTATACCTTGCTGAAGATGCGCAGATCCGGCTCTTCCAGCTCAGGTGGCTCCTCCTCCCCCTCTGCAGGGGGGGAGGGAAGGGTGGAAGGAACGCTGGAGGGAAGAGTGGAAGGAAGGGTTGAGGGAAGGCTGGAAAGTGATTCCCTGGCCTCAATCTGGTCTTCCAGAAATTGCAGATGCTTGTAGTACCACAGCTTGGGCTGAACTACTTTGTCTGCTGCTGCTCCTGATTTCATAGAAGCGTGGACTGCTGTGTAGCTTTTTTTGGAAGCATTCCTAATGTTGTTTATCTTATTGTTCATCATAGTGTAGTCAGCCTCTGGGACCCAGGTCTTCATATATTCCGCTAATTGGTTAATTGTTGCCCGACGTACACCACTCTTGTGGTAAGAACTATGTTTGAGCTCCCACAGGTTGCGCAATTCTTTGTATTTCTCAATGAATAACAACATAATGTCTGGCTCCCTTAATTTATGCATTTTACTTTCTGCAAGATAAAACACAAGAAAAAAACAGTAGAGGTCAGTGTGACAGGGGGGTCACCTTGGACACAGGGTGAGCCAGGAAATATTGGACATTAAGAAATATATCTTGGACTACCTAAAATGGGTCTGTAATATTTATCCACCATATTCCCAAGGATATCTGTAAAGGACTATTTACTGATTCTGAACTCAACAGGTTAATTGAGAGATACTGATGTGTTCAGCCTCAATCACCTGTCTGCCTAGTGTAATGCTAATGAATCCCAGCTTCTAAAAGACCTGTTCATTGTTTGTGGTGATGTGGATTGGGGAAATTAAGTCTGTCCTTGTGTGTATTGTAAAGTAACAGACAGTCTGGTGAATATAAAGGTCATGCATAGTTATTTAAACATAAAGGGATTAGCTGTTGCCTTCTAAGAGATGGGTATTGGGAGACAAAAGCTAGCCTACTGTCAAATGTGTATTTGGTCTTGTTATGTTGTGGGTGGAGCTGGACCATTGTTCATTTTAGATTAATGCAGTATTGGATGTGTATAAAAGTTACAATGTTTTTGGCAATAAAGTCAGTCTATCCTAGAAAGATACAGAGTGCGTCTTGTTCTTTCAGAAGGATTAATTCCTATGGGAAGTGGTCGTCTGGCTGTGGAGGATCGACAGTGAATTTGTGTCCAGGAGAGGGAAGATATCTAAACAGCGTTAAACCCCTTTCATATTTGGGGTGTCGTTACAGTCAGCTTCAATTGTCATAATCTTATCCCAATATAGGCCTTTACAATCAGGAACCATTATAGGCCACTGCAGGCCCAAGTTTCATTCTTACCTATGTTGGTTTTTTTCGTCACTTCTGGTCGTTCTTACTCCGCGCAACCAGAACCTTGTTTCCCATTTATATACCCTGTGCATGCGTGTAATTCCGCCCGCGTCGCCCGCCCATGACGTTCTTTTTCTGCATTTCCCCGCCCCTTCTCGTTCGGCGCACAGTGGGAGACGACGACATGTCGGTGACACAGGTGCGTGCTTTATTATTAAGTACCGACGAGGAAAGCCCGGAGGCGGGAACGTCACGATCCAGGAATAAAAGATACAAGGCAACTAATATGTAATTTGCTGAGATGACGGAGATGGTGGACATCCTGCGAAGGAAAGATTAGGATGGGAAGAATGGGCCATATGACACCCCTAATCTCCGGAAGTCTCAAATACTGGACAAAGTGGCGAGGAGTCTCTATCAGAAATTTGGGGTCAGGAGATCCAAGGAGCAGCTCCGTAAAAGGTGGTCTGACCTGAAGCTGAGGGAGCCAGAGCAGTATAGGAAGCTTAAAAAAAACCTTGAAAAAAGTAAGTTTATTTCCTGTGTTATTTCAAATTGTAATATTTATTCTTGCATGTTTTGCTACATGTGCTTGGATTGTCTGGTTTCACATTGTAAAATGTCAACTTTTATGTTAGGTTGAGTGTCCACTTTTTTGGTAATGTTTCGTAGTAAACACTAATCGTATTCCAAAAAACATGTTTTGCACATATACACGTAAACCACATGTGGTCATGCATATTTTAATTAAAACAATGTTTATAAACATTGTGGGCTAGATGATGTGTTTAATTAAATAGAATGTGAAATGATAAACTGGATTCTGGGGACTAACAATTGGACCCCACTTCCAAGCAATGTTTACAATTTATGCCCTCAAATCTCTGTGTGCTAAAGGATACCTTTTGTTTGTTTCATTCTCATAGGGGAGAGGAGACTGGGAGGACACCAATCTGAGGAGCCTTGGAAGCACAGACCACATAAAGAAAACCAAGATCCAAAAGCACCCCAAGATCAGCATGTGGAGGAAGCGGAGGTGGAGGAAGGAGAGGTGGAGGAAGGAGAGGTGGAGCTTATCACCACAACAGGTCAGTGTCTGTCACCACAACTTCAAAGTAAAAACAGATGTAGGCTTGCATATTTATGGTCAACACAAAAGACAAGGGTGCACTCTTTATGTCTAGAGGAAAAAATATTTCATCTCCAAATACAGAAAGGTTTCTTCACAGTAAGAGCTGTGAAAATGTGGAACAGACTCCCTCCAGAGGTGGTTCTGGCCAGCTCAGTAGATTGCTTTAAGAAAGGCCTGGATACTTTCCTAAATGTACATAATATAACTGAGTACTAACATTTATAGGTAAACTTGATCCAGGGTAAATCCGATTGCCTCTCAGGGGATCAGGAAGGAATTTTTTCCCCTGCTGTAGCAAATTGGATCATGCTCTGCTGGGGTTTTTTGCCTTCCTCTGGATCAACTGTGGGTATAGAATTGGGTATGAGGGATTGTACGATATTTTTTTTTTTTTTTTTGTTATGGTTGAACTGGATGAACTTTGTCTTTTTTCAACCTGACTAACTATATTTCTTAATACCTTTTTTTTTAGGGGATGAACCTGGTGGTGTGTCCGAAACTCCAACTCCCCCATTCTCAAGTGCTAGTGCCAAAATACTTATTCAATAAATAATGGAATGTATTAGCGAAATGGCCATTATGAGGAATAGGATGAATGTGATTGAGCAAAAATATAAAAACATTATAGATATTTTGGGGCGAATAGTCTGAAGCCCCCCCTGTTATTTTGTATTTTTTGGCAACAAACATTTGCACTTGTTTTCCCACCAGCCAAAATTTGAAGATGCACACAGTGTGTCAACATGTGCTATCTGCCGTCACAGGATATCTATGTCCCTGTTTTGGGGGTGCAACCTCGTCCTCGCTACTCAAGTAGGTGAGAGGAAGGGTTTGCACCCCCAAAGCACGTCCATTGATCCCCCATGATGGCAGATAGCACATGTTGACTTTAGCCATGGGCTCACTTTGAAAATAACCATATGGCTCACCCGCACTCTCTGGTGGCCCTTCTACACTGCAGATGGAAAACTGTCCCCCCACCTTATCAACACAATCTCCTGCTAAGGGACACAGCTATAGCTTGGAGAGAAATCAGAAAAACACTCAAGTTATCTCCTTTCATCTCTCCCCATTTACCAATCCAAGGCAATCCTGACTTCATCCCTGGTCTCCACTACAAAGCCTTTTCGGTCTGGCAGGCTCAAGGTCTGTCAAACTTCTCCTCACTGTGCGATGGCAACACTGGAAAACCATTGCCCTTTTCTACAATATCCTTGTCTTTTTCTCTGCCCCCCTCTCACGTATTTCATTATAACCAATGCATTAGCTTCTTATTTAACACGTGTAAAGACAACCTCCGGAGATTCGAAAACAGCTTTTCTGAACGTTTACTGCGAAGTGGACGTTATAAAATCACAGACATCTACAGACCTCTCCTGCAAGAATCTTCCCCGTCTATGTCCTCCTCCTCTATTGCGAACTGGGCTAGGGATTTCCCAGTTCCAGATATAACGAAAAAAATCCTATCTGGCCTGCAGAAAACCCTTCGACTGACACCCAACGAAATTTGGAGAGAAACCCAACTCAAGATCGCACACCGGGCTTATATCCCATTTATCTCTCCTAACTCCAATAAAGATGGCGCCTCCTGCCCTCTATGCAAGGTACCCAGACCTTCTCTCTCCCACCGCTTCTGGTCCTGCTCCTTCATTTCCTCATTTTGGGATCAAGTCCTATCCTATATATTCAAAATCACTCTGCTGAAACTCCCCAAAGACCCTTTACTTCTAATATTTGGTTATTGGGACCCTCTATTGTTACCCTGGTCTCTATCGCCGGCTGCATCGATCCCCTCAGGGACTACCAAACGTCCCTCCTCGAAAGACTGGATTTTGCTTTGTTTGCTTGTCGCGAGGAGACTCATTCTTAGGCACTGGATCTCTTCCCAAAGCCCTTCTCTCATCCAACTCGAAAAGGACTGCCTCAACCTCTTCTACAAAGAACGACTTCTTACGGACTTTAAAGGACCCAGATCTAGAGCTCGCTTTTTTTACAGATGGGAATCCTTCATCATAACAACCCTCTCGGCAGCGGATCAGGCAGCTCTGGAACAACTCTCCTTCTCGTACGCTGACCCTATCCCAATTGGGCTGTAAATCTTGATGACATTGCACAGTCTATACATTCCGGATGGCCCACCAGGGCTTTTCTTTCTCGGGACCATTCATGTAATGGAATGAACAGCACACCACTGTCTCTGGAGCTCCTTCCCCCCCCCATTTTTTTTTTTCCTAGTTTCTGTTTTGATTTTTCCCCTATTCCTGATTCTAAACATAGGGGCGCGTAGACAGATCCATCCAGTATTCCACCTTCCGGTTGCATTGCTTTTTAGGTATTTATCTAGGATGACCTGCTGTACCCTCACTAGGTGAAAATTTTGTGTATACAGCTCCCTCTCTTCATATCTTCATATCTTCATAACTTCATAACCCCATAAGGTTAGTCTTCAAGTGAGCTAGTGTCATGTGTTACATTTTGTTTTTGCCCTACCTGTTGTACCCAACTAGCTACACCGATATTTCTATGTACCATTGTTTTAAACCTGACTAACAGCCTTAGGTTCTCTTTTGTACTTGTGTACTTATCTTTACACCTGTTCAAGTGTCTTTCATTATTCCAATAAAAACTTGTTAAAAAAAAAAAAAAAAAAATAACCATTTGGCAAACAAGAAACTGTGTGCATCTTCAAATTTGTTATGGTTCAGGGGTGACATCACCCCATCTCAGGTTTATCGTTTTCATGTTGAACTTTGTAAGTTCCATTGTTTTGATATGTTTGCTATTTTGACCCATGCATGTTTATGCAAAACCAAAAGAAAGCAAAAAATATTATTATTCTCCAAAATGTGGAGCAAAAAATGTCTACATTGTATTTAATCAAAAAAAAAAAAAAAAAAAACGCACCTGTGGTGCACAGAGTAAAAAATATTTTGGACAGTCAAAAATTTGTGGCTTGTTCTTTCTATGCTCAATAGCAGTTCCGAAAATGCAAAATGCATGTTTTTTACTGTGACAATTGTGGCTATTTACTAAAGACAAATACACTTGGCACTACAAGGACCTGGGAGACACATACTAAAAAAGTAAAAAAGCAATAATGACAAAACAAGTTTTTCAAATATATATTTTTCATTTATTTATTGGTAAAAAAGGTCAGATATGGTTTGGCATTGCGATGGCCCCCCTACCCGTGAAGTACTCAACGTATTTATCACGTACTTCACGGGCACTTTGGGGGGCCAAGCCAGTACAGGCAGTGTCCAGGCCGGTCAGAATGTTCATCTCAGATAGGCCGGCCTCAGGCCCAACTGAAGATATATATGTTGCAGAGTATTGTCTCAAGAAATTGTGCAATATGCAGCAGCAGAAAATTATGTGGTTGAGTTTGTATTCCGCCATGTGGATAGCTGTCTGAAACAGGTGGAACTGGCTGGCCATTATCCCGAAGGCATTCTCCACAACCCTCCGGGCTCTGGCCAGCCGGTAATTAAAAATCCTCCTCTCCGGGGTGAGGGTGCGTTGGGGAAGTCCAAAGGCTTCATCCGCGATAAAAACAAAAGGAAGTCCATCCACGTTGTCTGCATCTGGAGGCAGTGCCAGGCCCCCAGACTAAAGACGGTGAGCGAACTCCGTCTGCGCGAATACTCCGCCATCGGACATCCGGCCGTTCTTCCCCACGTCCACATACAGGAACTCATACCGTGCCGACATCACCGCCATTAACACAAGACTATTAAAACCTTTATAGTTATAATAGTATGACCCCGAACGGGGTGGCGGCACTATGTGGACGTGCTTGCCATCAATTGCCCCTCCACAGATGGGGAAGTCCCACCGCTGGGCAAATTGGTCAGCCACAGTCTGCCATTCCTGTGGTGTTGAAGGAAACTGTGGAGTCAAACAAAAAGAATACATTAGTACTTTTGCACTTTACATTGCAAGCAGATTACACAAAGAAATTCTTGGCCAACATCAGTATAACATTTATTCTTTGAGGGAGTATTTAAACACAAAAATAGAAGGCCCACTTATCAGATGACTCACCCCCGCTGATGGGACATTTGAAAATATTCTAAGGGGGGGGAGGGGGTTATAGCTGATTTTGTGCCCCCCAAAAAAAGGCTCTACCACTCTGCTGAACTTGAATGTGAACTAAAGCATTTGGACACATTTTAGGGGGGGGGGGGTTCAAAACTACTATGGTGCTGACAAAAAACATTGTTAAGAAAAAACTAGGCTAGGTGTGTTTGGGCCAAGGATAGCATGCTGGAGAGGTTAGTGAAGGGAAATAGGCATGTAGGCCAAAAAATAAGCCATTATAAGTAAAAACATGCATGGGGAGAAAGGGGACATTCCCAGAATATTACAATCAGGGTAATTTGGGAAGGAGGAAAGAAAGACAATACATTAGCAAACATTCAAAAACTAGAATGTGATGTTAAAGGAGAAAACTTACCTTCATATAGTCCTTCTGCAGGACCTGGATGATGGCAGAACACGTTTCCGGGATAATGATCCCAAGAGCCTGGGGGGAGATGCCTGTTGAGAACTTGAGGTCCTGCAAGCTTCTCCCAGTCGCCAGGTATCTCAACGTGGCAATAAGCCTCTGCTCGGAAGTGATTGCCTGGCGCATCACAGTGTCCTGCCTCGTGATATAGGGGGACAGCAAATCCAACAGACGCTGAAAAACGGGGTCCATCATCCTGAGATAATTCCTGAAATCATCAGGATTATTCTCATGGATTTCCCGTAGCAGAGACATATGAGAGAATTGGTCCCGCTGGAGCAGCCAATTCTTGGTTCATGAACTCCTCCTCACCCTGTTCACGGACTGAACTCGGGTTACAGTGTTAAAACCGCAACACCAAGTCCATAGCAAGCACGAGCTCTAAGACAAGAATGTACTTCAAACATGGCTTTAAACTGGTCGGCTGGTCAGAACGAACTCAAACAGAACGCACCGAGGAACAGCAAGGCCTGAGAAGAACGACCTGAAAAACAGTAACAAGCGGCCAAGAAGGCACTGCAAAACAGTAACGACCTGACTGCACGCACTGAATAACAAATACAAACCCACAAGCACAAACTCAACACCAGGAAACGATCTGCAAAGCACGGAGACTGAAAAGCGCGAATCGGCTCTCACCAAACTTTTACTAACACACAGTAACACGAAATCAGCAAAAGCAGCCCAAAGGGTGGCGCCATTCGATTTGAACTTCGCCTTTATAGTGCCGTCGAACGTGGTCTACGTTGCGTCGTTTTGGTGCGGTCGGTTTTTTGACTGATGGTGTGTAGGCAAGACTGATGGAAGTCAGCTTCATCGGATTTCCAATGGACAAAACCATTGGATTAGAATCCATAGGATATCCAATCGTACGAGGCTTTAGTGTTATAAGCTAAATAAAGCCATTAGACAATTGCATGAAAAGCAGAGCTCCTGCACTCTTAAACCACAGTTGTGTGTAAGATGATTGCACTTAAACATTCCTTGGTGAAAGACCCGTGGATGAGATATAAGGTATAATATGCTACCATGGCCACTTCCTGACTTATCACAGCCCCACTGGGTGCTACTGTCTGTGGGATAATCCACATAAAGAAAAAAGAGCTTGTCTTGCTGCTGATGGACTTTATGCAACTTATGACAAACCTCTGCCATCTTCAACCAGAATATGACATCCTCCATTATTGGTCTTGAAGAAGCTCTGCACTAAAATCGAAGCACGTTGACCAGTGGAGGAGACCCAGTTACTGACACCTTCCTCGGTTGTCGTAATATATACCATTGTTATATTTGGGAGGTGATGTACAGGGGTCTGATGAGAACTTTTATGTCATGTACTTTGTTTTAAAGCTTCTCTTGTTTTGTGGACGCTATTTCTAAGTGCCCTCCAATTAACATATGTACTAATGTACTTGCTTTGGTCTCGTGTGGGTGTCAGCAAAGTCCATCAGCTGCAGGACAAGCTCTTGCATTTGTTTTTATAGACTTCTATTTTGGGATGTGGCATGGGTCCCTCATTTTTCAATCCACTTAACATGAGACGGGGTGGGGTGTGGCCAACTTCATCCAATCAGGACTTCATCAGGACGTACTATGATGTGGACATGGTCTTAACACCTTCCCATCTGGCCTATAGCACAATGACAGCTGGGGGGTTTAAGATCCTGACTTGACATCATATGACGTCCTTTCAGAAAGCGCTGCTCATGGGGCCACGCAGCAGCGCAATATGTCACCAGCTTGTCCACAGGACACAGCAGATGACTGATCAGAGTACTGGCTAGCTAGTACCATGTGACCGCCGTGGCCAATCACAGAAGGTCACATGACAGTTGTACACAATGGATGGCTTCCTTTCATGCCATCCATTGTGTACAATTCCGTTGCTAACTGTGATTGGTCAATTTTATCACATGGTACAGACAGGGCCAATCACAGCCCATCTGTACCATGTGATTAGCTTTGACCAATCACAGCTAATCACAACAAAACAAACTGAATCAATCAGTTTCATTAAGAAAAATGATGGCTTATAACAATGTAATTTATTGCTATAAACAAACATAATGTGTACAAGAAAAAAAAATCCCGATCACTTCCCCAGAGTAGTACAATGCTAACATGGTAACATTATATTGCTCTGGTCGCAGTGTGTTAAAAAATCATAAAAAAAAACAAAAACGTTTTTTTTTTCAATTAAAAAAACATGTATTATCATATTATATTATATCATTTTTCATTTTTTTTTGTACTGTCACCAGTGTTCCTGATCACCACCACACCAGTTATATGATAACGCTGTACTGCACTGGTGACAGTGTGTAAAAAAAATCATATATATATATATATATATATATATATATATATATATATATATATATATATTGTTTTTCTTAATTTTTCAAATTAATATGATGTAAAATTACTTAAAAAAGTTTAAAAAAAACGTTTGCCTCTTACTAAATACCTTGGAGTGTCTACTTAACAAAGGGGGGTAATTTAGGTGATATTTGTACTGTCCTGACATTTTTGGGCCTCAAGAAATGAGATAAGCAGTCAGTACATCAGGATTGATAAATTTTCAGATATACTGTATATACCAAAGTTTGTGGACTCTATAACTTTGCTACATACTAAATAATATCAACTATTTTGGGTTATTTTCACCAAAGAAATGTAGCAGAATACATTTTGGGCTAAATTTATGAAGAACAATTATTTATTTGCAAAATCTTATAACAGAACCAAAGAAAAACATGGGTTGTTTATTGAGCAAAAAATAACAAATAAGCGGTGGTGATTAAATACAACCAAAAGAAAACTCTAGTTGTATGAACAAAATTATAAAAATGTTGTATGGGTACAGTGTTGAATGACCACGAAATTGTAATTAAAAGGGCGACTGGGCTGAAAGCTGAAAATTGGCCTGGGCAGGAAGGGGGTAAAAGTGGCTTGTACTGAAGTGGTAAAATCCCATTCAATATACCTTAGTTACCTTCACTTCACAAATTAAGGGGGAAATAAAAGCAGTGTAGGTACATTTGATTTTTGAACGACATTCTTTTCTTCTTTTTTTTATTTTTATTTTTTTATGGGGAGGGTGGGGTATGCCTTTTTCTGACTATTGATGTCATTATTTAGAAATGTGGCAGCTAAAGTCCAGCTGTGGAAATATTGTGTGGAACCTTTACAGTGCCAGAGCGCTAGAATAGGCTGAGAGAGGTGGCATGAGCTGGTAATGGTATAAATTTTTTTAGGGGAGGGGTGACAAAGCAGCAGCAACAGCAGGGGTTTTGTAATCATTGGTAAGGTTCACTCAGACAGCACGCTGGCTGCATGGCAAGCAAGAAGATCCAGCGCATGCTGTGCAAGCTCTGGCCAGTGGTCCAGCCTGAACATCCAAGAGTTCTTGGGGACCACACTTCTGAAAACAAGCCCTGGGCCCGAATTTAGTCAGCCACCCCTAATGAAACTGTGACTAATAATTTAAAAAATTGAAATCAATGAATGAAAAAGGTAGACAAAGGACAGTAAAGCCGGGGGGAAAGCGACAGATGCTGAGTGTCCTCCAGCCAGACAATAAGGAGTGCCCTACCTGATTCACTGCACTTTCTAATGCACACTGACAGAAGCTCTCAGCAAAGCTATTTCAGTATAGGAAAGGACCCTGTAGAACTGTGCCAGATTGAAGGTAAGGATGAAGTTCAACTTTAATGCTCATCCTTACAACACACACACACAGACACACACAGGTAATCTTTTGCTGCAACAATTTCATAGATCTATTTGTTGAAATAAAATTAACCTGAAAATGGTTAGGGCAGCCTTGTATAAGTAGGCTTTATTACCTTCCATGCTTAATCTAAACAGAGCCACACTATCATCAATTCCTTTTAAATGGTTTCCTTTCAATGAATGATTATATTTTTTTCCAGTGCAAGTTTTAGCAGAAAAAGCTAGAAAAAAGAGTAAGGGTGCAGGCATATGAAGCAGATAATGTAAGGAGAAAATTATATTATATGTGCTTTCAGAGTTAACTAATAATATGTGAGGAAGATAAATGTAAAATGAGAAATTACATAAAGGCTGGGGGAGGAAGAGAAAGAAAAAATAAGCTTTGCTTAACAGGCTGTATATAGAAGCTGCAGCATTTGACATGTTATGACACTTTGGAGGGGAAACTACATCCAGATTTAATAGATTTCAGTGAAGCACCTTCCAGACTGGTGTCTAAAGGCTGCATTTCAAACCTGTCAGTTGTGACGGCCTCCTGATGCATCTATTCATTGAATGATCAGCCTGGGAAATAAGCAGGGAAGACCAGAGACGGAACAGTATGACAGGGTGGCAAGGAGATGAGTAAAGTAGTAGGAGAAAAACTTATGGAAAAATGTGTATGATATCTATCTACCGTATGTGATATATATATATATATATATATATATATTTACAGTGTGTATACAGTGTGTATATATATATATATATATATATATATATATATATATATAGTGACAGTGCAAGGTCCTGACACTGTGCAAACTTAGAATAACACAGAGTACTTAGAATAAAGTTTGAGGGGCTTCAGAATGTAAGTTCTGAGTGGAGAAAAGGCATTAGGAGACTTCAAGGTGCTTTGGGAGGGAAGAAGTCTCCAATCCAGTTTCCAGATCTTGAAGGAGACCAGCAGGGTGTGTTGGCAGGTGTTCACAGGCACAGCCCTTATAATCGAGGGCGTGACAGTAGTTTGCTCCATCACCTTAGAGACAGGAGGTCTCTGCATTGGAGTCAGGAGGACTCCAAACCTTTCCCAGGAGTCAGCACAGGGCAGCCAGAGCGTGTATGCCTACAAAGTGCAGGTGCAATCAGTGGCAGAGCAGCAGGGAGCTGCAAGAGAGCCGAGTGTCAGGTACAGAGTTGCTGTGTTAGATGGTCTAGAGGAGCAAGGCAAAAGGCCTGAGCAGTGGCTCTGCTAGAGGAAGCCAGGAGGATTAAAGTAATTTATGTTCATGGTGATGGTGGCAACTGATTTGTATGAACATTTTAGTTCTTTTTTTGCGTTGCACCATCAACGGTCTCTTGGTTCTCCTTTCCGACTGCCTTACCACACAGTTGATTCACAAGGTTACTTTAACAAAAGGGCCCCCAGATCCAGCCGCCCCATGTGAATGAGTTTGGGGTATTCATTAAACAAAAAAGGCAAATATAAATAAAAAACACTATTTTTGACAAGTACTTTATTAAATAAAAAAAATGTTCAAAATTGTCAGTCACATCATCCAGAGATATAAGTCCAGGTCAATAATGATAAAATGACGGCCGACGACTCACAGGAAAAAAAAATCTGCCACTCACCGACGCCCAACTGCGCCCACCTCTTGACAGCTCTGACAATGACAGCTCCGCTTCCCCGCCACTTAAACAAATCAAGGGGCGGGGTCAATGACATCACAAGGGGTGGGCCCACTCGATGACATCATAGACCATATATTTCCTTGGGGACATGAACATGACATGTAGAAGATATCCCATTTTGATGTTTTAAACTATGCTGCCTGACCCCTAGCTTCCTGGGGTCTTTTTACCTGGTGAGTACAGGTGTTGGAGAAGTAGTGTTTTTTTTTCCAGCAACATCATATTAAGTTTTAACTGGAGTAGTTTCCTTTTACTGCATTGGTGTGTAATACTACACTATTATTTTTTACTTTTCAATCACAGACATAACTGACGGTGCTTCAAAGAGGATATCCTGCCATGATGTTTTAAATACAAAGTGCTACCTGACCTCCTTATTTTTAAGGTCTTTTGATCTGGTGAGAGCATATTGTTCAGATGTGGTGGAGAAGCACTGCGGTGGTTCGGTTTTGACTTGAGATTTTCACACTGTTCTGCTGGAATGTCTTCTTTTTGGCAGTTGGGAACCATTTCAGAGGACTCTGTACCAAACATTCCTAGTTACACACATGCACAAAATAAAAGAAAAAAGTAGAGACCTGGATGGATAACAATCTCCAAATAGCTGAATGTGCCACCCTGAAGCAATATTAGGCAGCCCATTTGGCAGTCTGAATTCTTTTTGCATCATCACCCTGGAAAAAGCAACATGCTCTCTCATTTTTTCCCCCACAAATTGAGCTTTCTTTTGGTGGTATTTGATCACCTCTGCGGTTTTTTTTTTTTTTTTTGCGCTATAAATAAAAAAAAGAGCGCCAATTCTTTAAAAAACACAATATTTTTTACTTTTTGCTATAATAAATATCCCATTTTTTTTTAAAAAACACAAATGTTTTCCTCAGTTTAGGCCGATATGTATTCGACATATTTTTGGTAAAAAAATCGCAATAAGCGTATATTGATTGGTTTGCACAAAAGTTATAGCGCCTACAATATAGGTTATTGATTTATGCCATTTTTTATTTAATTTTTTTAATAGTAATGGCGGCGATCTGCAATTTTTATCTTTACTGTGACATTACGGCAGACAGATCGGACACTTTTGACACTATTTTGGGACCAGTGACATTTATACAGCGATCAGTGCTATAAAAATTCACTGATTACTGAATATATGTCACTGGCAGGGAAGGAGTTAACACTAGGGGGCGATCAAGGGGTTAAATGTGGTACCTAGGGAGTGATTCTAACTGGGGGGGATGGGACTCACAAGGTGGAGACTGATCTGTGTTCCTATACACTAGGAACACAGTATCTGTCTCCTCTCCCATGACAGAACGTGGATCTGTGTGTTTACACACACAGATCCACGTTCCTGCTCTGTCACGAGTGATCGCAGGTGCCCGGCGGACGTTATATGATGCCCGCCCAGGATGGGAGATCCCATTTGTGGACGTCATATGACTATAGCTGGGTAGTGAAGTGGTTAATAATTAAAACAGTAGCAACTTACATCTAGATAGAGTACATCAAACATGGATAAATAAGCCGGCTGGCTATGATACAAAATGCTCGTCATTCCGGGACGTGGAACAGCATGTGACGTCAGCACGTCGCTCTTCCCTTGGCTCCCTTCGCTCGTCCCTTGGCTCCCGTGCGCTCCCGGGAATGTCTGTGACCTTTGGGTCCTTCGGACCCATCACGGAACGGGGTAAAAGGCCAATGACAGCAGCCTTTTACCACATGTCCAATAATGGAGCGATCAGTTCTCAACAGGGGAGGTTCAGCTCCTGCCCTCTCCTCGCACCGATCGGTAAAGTGTGCGACCAGAGGAAGGAGCCAGGTGCAGCAGCACTGTGTGCTGAATCTGAAGTGCCCACAGCGCTGATCTCTGTCCATAATTGTCTCATCCATCCATGCTCCAGCCACCATCCATCCATCCATCCATGCTCATCCATCCATCCATACTTTATCCATGGTCCAGCCATCCTCATCCATCCATCCATGCTCCAGCCATACTCCAGCCATGCTCCATCTATGCTCAGCCATGCTCCAACTATGCTCAGCCATGCTCCATCCATGCTCCAGCCATGCTCTATCCATGTTCCAGCCATGCTCCATCCATGCTCCATCCATGCTCCACCCATGCTCCATCCATGCTCCAGCCATGTTCATCCATGCTCCAGCCTTGTTCATCCATGCTCTAGCCATGTTCATCCATGCTCCAGCCATGCCCATCCATGCTCCAGCCATGCCCATCCATGCTCCAGCCATGCCCAGCCATGCCCAGCCATGCTCCAGCCATGCCCATCCATGCTTATTCATGCCTATCCATGCTCAGGCCATGCCCAACCATGCTCCAGCCATGCTCATCCATGGCTGATCCGTGTCCATCCATGGCTCATCTGTGCTCATCCATGGCTCATTCATGGCTCATTCATGCTACATCAGTGCTCATCAATGCTACATCTGTGCCTCAACCATGCCAAATCAGTGCTCATCCGTGCCACATCAGTGCTCATCCGTGCCACATTCATGCCACATTAGTGATCATCTGTGCCACATCCATGCCACATTCATGCCACATCAGTACTCATCCTCAAGACTCATTATGCCTCATAGATTATATGTTGGGGTGTTTTCTTTACAAAATGGTGTA
Source organism: Rana muscosa (assembly GCA_029206835.1). Classification (NCBI taxonomy): domain Eukaryota; kingdom Metazoa; phylum Chordata; class Amphibia; order Anura; family Ranidae; genus Rana; species Rana muscosa. The sequence goes on along the minus strand of CM055117.1, from coordinate 540,021,854 downwards.
ATTTTTTGGTGTTTCCATTGTCCTGGTGCTCCAGGGCCTTCAAAAGTGTAAGAGGTAGTTAAGAAATTAAATGTGTAATTTATGTCCCTAGAACGCCTGTGGTATAGCCATACTCAGGAGGAATAGTAGAATGTATTCTGGTGGGTAATTTGTGGTATGCATATGCTGTGTGTAAAAATAACTTGTTATTATAAAAAAATATATAAAAATTCTTAATTTAGCAAAGAATTGTGGGAAAAATTGTCAACTACAAAAAACTCACAATACCTCATGCTAAATACCTTGGAATGTCTACTTCCAAAAAAGGGGTAATTTGGGGGGTATTTATACTGTCTTGGCTTGTTAGTGTCTCAAGAAATGAGATAGGCCATCAGTACTTCAGGTGTGCTCAATTTTCAGAGATTGACACCATGGTTTGTAGACTCTATAACTTTCACGAAGACCAAATAATATATACTTATTTTGATTATTTTTACCAAAGATATGTAGCAGTATAAATTGTGGCCAAAATTTATAAAAAGAAAAATTACAATTTTTTTAATTTATAGCGCAAAAAATAAAAACCCAGGAGCTGATCAAATACCAACAAAAGAAAGCTCTATTTGTGTGAAAAAAAGGACAAAAGCTTTATATGGGTTCAATGTTGCATGACTGAGTCATTGTCATTCAAAGTGTGAGAACGCTGAAAGCTGAAAATTGGTCTGGTTAGGAAGGGGGTTTTAAGTGCCCAGTGGGCAAGTGGTTAAAGGCCCTGGCTGGGTTTAGAGCCACAAGTGTCCCAGACCTTCCATGATAGGAGGTCTGTGCAAGGTGGTAAGTGAGCACATTACCTACACTGGAGGTGATAGTTAAAGGATCACACACTCACTATAAGGTGGCGGATGATGCCGATACCATCAAATAACCTTTTTTTTTCACATTTGGACTTTTGTCACTGGTGTTTGATTTATTTTTATTACTGCAACTCTGTATATAAATGTATCATATGTTTGTGCAGCTTTCATTATTATGCAGTGTATGCATGTTTTTTTTGCCATTATGAACTTGTCTTGCATTATTGCATCTAATTATGTACCTGTTTAGTAATGTGCAAATTGCAGTTGTACACTGCCAGTGCCTGATCATTCTGATAAACATTTTAAGAAAACTGTTTTTTACGATTCACTGAGTAACCCTTTCTCTTTTTGACTGACTAGGTAAACAATATCTAGACTTCAACTATTATAATATAAGCAGAATTTACACTGACTAATCAAAACTGTATTTCTACAGACAGCCTCATAAACTGATCATTATATTAGTTTGACATAAAGCATTAGAATATCAAAGGTCATACAAGTGATCATTTTAATATGCTATTAAAACCTCAGTCACATACACATACTTGAACTTTAAATTAATTGGCACTTTTATATAACTGTTCCTACATAGCATTTTTGTTGACATACATGGTAGACTGCACTCAAAAGTGGATTGTGATATCCTGAAAGAGCACAGTGTAAATCTTTCTCCGTTAAAATATTAATTATCCTCTGCAAAATATATTAACTGCTGCAGAATAAGTATAATAGTCTGGCGCAAAATATAGCTGGAACTAGGCCACAGGTTTTGAAAGACCCCTAAAGCTTTCCTCTTCATATCAAAATTTCCTCCCACTATCCTAGTAGGGTGCTAAAAGTGTGAGTAGGCAGCTGGATAATATATTTCTTCTTCTTGAACTTAAAAACAAACAGAGACATACACATATCCCTTCTAGTGATAGGAAATGTACGGTGTGCTCACTCCATTGCACAGTTGAGCTTGCATAACTTCTGCACTACAAATGTAGCTAACACATCTATGCTTCCATTAAAAGTGGTCCTTACTACTTTCAAGTTATAGTAGCAAGACTGCACTTGAGAGAGCCTGAGGGCAGGAGAACGTGTCTGCTACACTTCTCTATGGTATTGGATTAATTTGACTTTGGTGCCTAGGCAGTGTATAATGCACAATGGCTAGAGTATACAGATTAGCTTTTTTTCATGTGATTCTAAAGCATTTGCAAGCCAGTGTGTTTGAATTTTAAATTGGATTTCACACAGTGGAATATACTGGAAACTACCGAAGATTTGCAGTACCGCAACAGACCTCAGATATAGGTGGCACAGAGCCAAGGAAAACTCTCCTAAGTTCCTCATCAGCTCTGATGTGTCACCAGACACCACCAAAGAAAGATTTAGGAGTAGGGATGAGCCAAATGTATTGGAGTTCAGTCTGAGGAGTGTTCAGCGAGCATTACTGAAGCTTGGGTACCAAATCTGAACTCCACCGAAGTCAATGGGAGCTGACTGTTAAAAAACAGTAATGACCATTTTCTAGGCTAATAAGCAAGGGTTCTCAAAAAAAAAATGCACCACCCTGGGGAACAAAACATTTTTTTTCTAACTCCTGTTTGGTAGGGAGTAGCAATTTTAATAATGTCTAAAGTGTAACATTAAAATGATAAATGTCTTCTAATAACATGCCTGGTGCATTCAACCCTAACTGCCTGTGAAGTGGGGCATCTGTATAATGTGTGACATTGAGGGATGTCTAGCTCAGTGATAGATGCGTTTTAAGTGAGTTCACAGCCAACAGGAACTAAGGTTTAAGGGTGTGGTAGCCCACTTTTATTGAAAGAAACAAAAAGGAATGTTTATACATGCATTTGGTTTCCCACACAGGGGTTCTTCTCCCAAAAATAACAACAGATGAAAATGCCAATCCACCTGGCTCTTAAGGCTTACTCAGGCTTGGGCGCAGTTCCTTGCTGCACAGGCCCACTCCTGGCCTCTAGGATGGGGCTCTCCTGACACTCCAGGCTTCCACACTCCTCCAAGACTCATGGTTCCCTCTGGTCCCCAAGACTCTCTCTTCCAGTTGTCTCAGCTATAGTCTCCCCGACTCTCTCAGCTGGCCCAACTCTCTCAGTCCACTGACCTGGAACCTCTCCCACATGGAGTAAGGATGTTGCCTGAGTTCTTACACAGTAGCACACTTCCCTCCAGCAACTGCTGTCACACCAACTCCTTTCCCACACACACTGAGCTATGTTCAGCTCTGCCTTATAATGGGTGTGTGCACCTGGACACACACAACCTGCACAGCTTCTGGAAAACCCGGACACATGACTGAAGACTCCATCCCTCCCAATGCTCTTTGAAGTCTTCAAGATTCCACCCCCAATCCAGACTTACAAAATCCAGAGAAAACTTAAATCATAGTTTTCTCTGCTCACCAATCTTTTGCTGGAACTTCTCAAATTGCTTCTTTGAGAGTCCTGTGTCCATTTAAAACACATTTTCACTAAGACAGGGGCTCTCACTCTCACAAATGTAAACAACTTAATGCAGCAATACTGGCATATACCATGAAAAAAATACAGTTTAAAGTGGAGCTCCACCCTAAAGTGGAACTTCCGCTCATCAGAACCCTCCCCCCCTCCGGTGTCACAATTGACACCTTTCAGGGGGAGGGGGTGCAGATACCTGTCTAAGACAGGTATTTGCACCCACTTCCAGGAGTCCTCTCTGCTGGAAATCTGCGGGAAGCACGTCACTTCCCGCAGAATACCCGTAGTGTTTTGGGAGGCACTCGGCTCCCAGAACACAGGGGGACCAGTCAGAACGACTCGCGCATGCGCCATAGGGAACCGGGCAGTGAAGCCGCAAGGTTCCCTCACCAAGGATGGCGGTGGGGGCAGCAGAGTGATGAGCGAGTGCTCATCCTCTGCTGCGGACGTCGCTGGACTCCAGGACAGGTAAGTGTCCTAATATTAAAAGTCAGCAGCTGCAGTATTTGTAGCTGCTGGTTTTTAATATTTTTTTTTTTCGGCGGAGCTCCGCTTTAAATTGCTTATAGGGGACTGCTGCCTTCTGTTTGTAAACAAAGCCACTGGGAATTCCCTTCATCTATACCAGACCCTTATTCTAGAGGAGAGCCTTATACAGTATAGTTATAGAAATGTTAATGAGGATGCCACATAATAAAGAATGACATTGAATTCTCCCTAAAAATACATATCAGACAGAAGATTAGCCTTGATGAGGGTCTCGTATGGCTGTTAAATCTCAACAGAACTTTTTTTAGATATGTTACTCCACACTTGTTTTATATATATTGTGAGGGGGTTAGCTCGGTAGCGGGTGTGTGTGACCCCCTGGATGGGCTCCCCACACAAAAACAGGCCCAGCAGACGGAGGTTGTGGTTTTCAAGATCAAAAGGTGCGGTTTATTTCTCTATTTACAGTGACAAAAACACAGCAAAGCAAAAAGAAACATAAACAAAATAAATCCTGGTCAGCTTGACCTCTGACTAAACATGCAGGTTTCCCTAACTAACAACTGGGATCAGCCTGGTGCTGTCCTAGTCCCTAAGTCCCTGGTTTAGTAAATGTCCAAACAAATAGCCACACAGGCTTTGTCTCACCGCACAGGGGTTCACTCTCCCTAGACAGTCCACACAGGTCTGGGTCCAGGCATGAGCAAACACCTAATGAAGCTGGGAGTTTTTATAGAGGCCTTAAACGAGCTGACAAGCTTCAGCTGGTCTCATCAACTCCCTGCCTGCACGACGCCCAGCACTCTCCCTAGAGGTATGAATCATCCATGAGCCCACTAGCCTCAGCTGGGCTTCATCAACTCTCTCCCTAGTTGTATAAGTCGGCATAAAGCCTGAATCTGGGAGAAATATACCTACCCCCCTGGATGCAACCAGGTGACTTTACCTTCCTGCTGTCACATACCCCCCCTCTTGTTTTAACCTTGGGGTTGGAACACCAGCAATCAGGCATTCATGTACTCGAGACAAAGCATCCACATTCCCCATTTGAACGCCAGGGCGATGCTTTACTGTGAAGTTGAATTCCTGTAGGGCCAGGAACCACCTATTTACTCTTCTATTTGTCTCCTTGTTTTGAGCCATCCACTTTAACGGAGCGTGATCCGTAACCATGTCAAAGTGCCTACCTAGCAGATAGTACCGAAGGGAATCTAGAGCCCACTTCACCGCTAAACACTCCTTTTCAACCGTGGCGTAATTTACCTCATGGGACTTCAACTTCCTGCTGAGGTAAATGACTGGGTGCTCTTCCCCGTTCCAGACCTGGGACAATACTGCTCCTAACCCCACATCTGACGCATCACTTTGTACGACAAAGTCTTTAGAGAAGTCGGGTGAGTACAACACTGGCTGGCTACATAAGGCTTGTTTCAAGAATTGGAATGCTGCCTCAGCCTCGGGGGTCCATTTAATCATGACCGACCCTTTCCCTTTCGTCAGGTTGGTTAGGGGCACAGCCTTAGAAGCAAAGTGGGGAATGAAGCGCCGATAATAACCCGCGATTCCCAGAAAGGCTCGTACCTGCTTCTTGCTGTTGGGACGTGGCCAACTCTGGATGGCCTCGACTTTATTGAGTTGGGGTTTTATTACTCCCCTGCCAATGGTGTACCCAAGATATTTGGCCTCCTCCTGCCCAATGGTACACTTCTTGGGGTTAGCCGTAAACCCCGCTTCCCGGATAGAGTCTAGGACTGCTTGCACTTTTGGCAGATGTGAGGCCCAATCTGTGCTATGGACAATTACGTCATCCAGGTAAGCCGCAGCATACTTCCGATGGGGCCTCAGTATCTGGTCCATTTTCCGCTGGAATGTGGCCGGCGCATTCTGTAACCCGAACGGCATTCTCTTATATTGGAACGCCCCGTCTGGGGTTACAAATGCGGTTTTCTCTTTGGCCGACTTGGCCAGGGGAATTTGCCAATACCCTTTTGTGAGGTCAAGAGTCGTCATGTATCGGGCTGTTCCCAGCCGGTCGATCAACTCATCTATACGTGGCATGGGGTAGGTGTCAAATTTTGTAACTTTGTTCAACTGACGAAAATCGTTACAAAATCGCCAGCTCCCATCCGGTTTAGGCACCAACACAATGGGACTAGACCAATCACTTTGGGACTCCTCTATCACCCCTAAGTTCAGCATTTTCTGTACTTCCTCCCGTATTGCCTCCCGTCGGGCCTCTGGGATCCGATAGGGTTTTAACTTCACCCTTTCACCGGGCGGGGTAATAATATCATGCTCTACCCCAGATGTTTGTCCCGGCAGCTCAGAGAACACCTCCTTGTTGCGAAGCACAAACTCCTTAACCTCCTGTTGTTGGGGTTGTGACAAGGTGGCTGCTATTCCAACCTCCGGAATCACGCAACCAGTTTGAGCTGGTGACCAAGTTTCTGCGACTAGGGACTCTCTATCCCTCCAGGCTTTCAACAGATTAACGTGATAGATCTGTTCGGGCTTTCGCCTTCCTGGTTGTCTGACCTTGTAATTCACTTCGCTCACTTTTTCCATTATCTCGTAGGGGCCTTGCCATTTGGCAAGGAATTTACTTTCAACCGTAGGGACAAGTACCAATATCCTATCCCCCGGGGAAAAGGTACGGGTCTTGGCTCCACGGTTGTACACTCTCTGCTGTGCCAACTGCGCTTGGGCCAAATGTTCCTTCACGATGGACATTACCTGTGCAATTCGATCTTGCATCAGGGCGACATGCTCAATCACACTCCTGTGGGGAGAACTCTCACTTTCCCAAGTTTCCTTGGCAATATCCAACAGCCCACTTGGGTGTCTCCCATACAGTAACTCAAAGGGGGAGAATCCCGTAGAGGATTGGGGCACCTCCCTAATAGCAAACATCAAATAAGGAAGTAGACAGTCCCAATCCTTTCCATCTCTATCCACCACTTTCTTCAACATTTGTTTTAGGGTTTTGTTGAATCTTTCAACCAGCCCATCGGTTTGGGGGTGATACACAGACGTACGCAATAGCGTCACTTTGAACAATTTACACAGCTCTTTCATAACCCGGGACATAAAGGGTGTACCTTGGTCCGTAAGCAGTTCTTTACAAATACCCACCCGGCTAAAAACAAGAGATAGCTCTTTGGCTATGGTTTTGGCCGAGGTATTTCGGAGAGGGATCGCTTCTGGATAACGGGTGGCATAGTCCATTATAACTAATATGTACTGGTGCCCCCTAGCGGACTTGATTATAGGACCTACCAAATCCATTGCGATCCTCTCAAACGGGACCTCAATGATGGGTAGAGGGACCAGCGGGCTACGGAAATGTGGCATCGGGGCCGACCTCTGACACACAGGGCAGGAGGAACAATAATTTTCTATGTCCTTCATCACCCCAGGCCAATAGAATCTCTGTAATACCCTCTCTCGGGTTTTCTCTGTCCCCAGATGACCTCCAAGAATGTGCCCATGGGCCAACTCCAACACCAACTTCCTGTAAGGTTTGGGCACCACAAGCTGCTCAACGGTTTCTTCTGCCCTTTTTGCCACCCGATACAGTAGGTCCTTCTCTACGCTGAAGTATGGGTAAGTGCAGGTATTATCTGGGTTCACTAACTCGCCATCTATTTCCACTACGTTTTCCCGTGCCTTTATTAGGGCGGGGTCTTTTAACTGTTCTGTGGCAAAATTTTCCCTGTGAACCTCAAGATCAGAAAACTCCACAGACGGTAGGTTTTCGTCTGAGGAGGTGGGCTCCTCTCCAGTTTCTTGAGTCTCGCCTGCCAATACTGACAAGGGAAATTCTGGAGAGTCCTCACCACTCTCAGAGGAGTTCTGGCTATCACCTTCCTGGTACATAGGGGCACCAGTGGGGGGCTCAGGATCATCCCACAGTTCCCAGAACTTCGGAAAATCCCTTCCCACAATGGCATCATGCGGTAATTGAGATACTAACCCCACTGGATGAGAGAGGGTACCTTTGGGGGTCTTGAAACACACTGTAGTCACTGGATACTCTCGGGTGTCCCCATGCACACAAATAACAGCTACCTTGCTATTCCCAGAGACCTCTGTTTTAACTAATTCAGCCTTTATCAGGGTCACAAGGCTACCTGAATCCAGTAATACCACAACATTTCTACCATTAATACACATTTTGCATAAATGTTTCTCAGTTCCCCGAATGGCAGTGCATGCGACTGTCGCACACAGCGACTGACGTCTGTCCGTCAGAAAGTCACATTGCATGGGTTCCTCCACAACCGGGCAATTTGCTGCAATATGTCCCGCTTGCCGGCAGCGGTAGCAAACAATCCTTTTGGCTGCCTCTTGAGCCCCCGACTTCCCAGGCTGTTCTCGCCAAACCCTGGGCAGAGCTCCCACCCTCTCACTCTCTCCACCCTCACCCCTTGGAATCATCTTATCCGCCCCGGGGATGGTCTGGTCTTAGGGTGGAAAGTCCGAGAGTCTCTGGAAGAGGCCGTCAGGTTCTCTGCAGCCAAGTATCTCTCTACACGATCCACAAGTTTACCGGCCGTTTCTGGGTCTCCATGGCTTACCCACTTTTGAATGGCGGTAGGAAGAGCTCTCAAGAAACGATCCATCACAACACGTTCCACAATCTCCGGTGTGGACAAAGTCTCTGGCTGTAGCCACTTCCTGCTCAGGTGAATGAGATCATACATTTGAGACCTGGGGGGTTTTCCAAGCTGGAAAGTCCAGTTATGCACACGCTGAGCCCGGACAGCCAGGGTGACACCCAGCCTTGCCAATATTTCAGCTTTTAGCATCACATAGTCTTTTGCTTGGTCAGGCTCTAGGTCATAGTAAGCTTTCTGCGATTCACCAGTTAACAGAGGAGCCACCAGTCCAGCCCACTGCTCCTCAGGCCACTTTTCTCTTTCAGCAGTCCTTTCAAATGTGGTCAAAAATACCTCTGGATCATCCTCTCCAGTCATTTTGTCAATAAACGACTCACCCCAAAGGACGCGGTATTAGTGGAACGACTTTCCTCACTGGTCTGCGGACGTTGCTGCATTACTGCTTCCATCTGTTGTTGTAGTCTCTGCTCTTGCTTCTGCAACAGGTCTATGAAGCGGGCCTCAGATTGCTGCTGGGCTTGTTGCTGGGCTGCGAAGCTCTGTTGTTGAGCTGCAAGGCTCTTTTGCAAACCTGCATTTGTCTGCTGTTGATTGGCATTTGCTAGAGCCAGCTGTTTCAGTATCTCCTCCATGCTGGCTTAAAAAAAAACTGCCACTGGTTCTCCACCAACTGTGAGGGGGTTAGCTCGGTAGCGGGTGTGTGTGACCCCCTGGATGGGCTCCCCACACAAGAACAGGCCCAGCAGACGGAGGTTGTGGTTTTCAAGATCAAAAGGTGCGGTTTATTTCTCTATTTACAGTGACAAAAACACAGCAAAGCAAAAAGAAACATAAACAAAATAAATCCTGGTCAGCTTGACCTCTGACTAAACATGCAGGTTTCCCTAACTAACAACTGGGATCAGCCTGGTGCTGTCCTAGTCCCTAAGTCCCTGGTTTAGTAAATGTCCAAACAAATAGCCACACAGGCTTTGTCTCACCGCACAGGGGTTCACTCTCCCTAGACAGTCCACACAGGTCTGGGTCCAGGCATGAGCAAACACCTAATGAAGCTGGGAGTTTTTATAGAGGCCTTAAACGAGCTGACAAGCTTCAGCTGGTCTCATCAACTCCCTGCCTGCACGACGCCCAGCACTCTCCCTAGAGGTATGAATCATCCATGAGCCCACTAGCCTCAGCTGGGCTTCATCAACTCTCTCCCTAGTTGTATAAGTCGGCATAAAGCCTGAATCTGGGAGAAATATACCTACCCCCCTGGATGCAACCAGGTGACTTTACCTTCCTGCTGTCACAATATATATATATATATATATATATATATATATATATATATATATATATGTCAGTTAGTATAAATATAGATATGAATATACCGGTAAGTGAAAATCGGGATTCATCCAGATAATATATAAATACAAGTTACTATATATAATACTAATGGCAAAATATATTTATTGTGAAGAGGGTGGGACTTTGAAGGTACCAAGAGGTTACACAAAAGTTTTTTTTTTAGGGCTGTTACTGATTAAAATTTTCGTGTTCGATTAATCGTTTTTTTTTTTATCGATTAATCGACTAATTGTAATTAATTATAACGCACATACAGATCCAGCTACTGGAGATAAAATCGATGTAGCCACATACACTGTAAAAAAATGGTGCGCGAGAGGAAGTAAAAAAGAGGGATGGAGGGACAGCAGGCCCAGATCCTACACCACAATAGAAATATGTGTATTCCAGCTTACTCAGGCTTGGGCGCAGTTCCTTGCTGCACAGGCCCACTCCTGGCCTCTAGGATGGGGCTCTCCTGACACTCCAGGCTTCCACACTCCTCCAAGACTCATGGTTCCCTCTGGTCCCCAAGACTCTCTCTTCCAGTTGTCTCAGCTATAGTCTCCCCGACTCTCTCAGCTGGCCCAACTCTCTCAGTCCACTGACCTGGAACCTCTCCCACATGGAGTAAGGATGTTGCCTGAGTTCTTACACAGTAGCACACTTCCCTCCAGCAACTGCTGTCACACCAACTCCTTTCCCACACACACTGAGCTATGTTCAGCTCTGCCTTATAATGGGTGTGTGCACCTGGACACACACAACCTGCACAGCTTCTGGAAAACCCGGACACATGACTGAAGACTCCATCCCTCCCAATGCTCTTTGAAGTCTTCAAGTTTCCACCCCCAATCCAGACTTACAAAATCCAGAGAAAACTTAAATCATAGTTTTCTCTGCTCACCAATCTTTTGCTGGAACTTCTCAAATTGCTTCTTTGAGAGTCCTGTGTCCATTTAAAACACATTTTCACTAAGACAGGGGCTCTCACTCTCACAAATGTAAACAACTTAATGCAGCAATACTGGCATATACCATGAAAAAAATACAGTTTAAAGTGGAGCTCCACCCTAAAGTGGAACTTCCGCTCATCAGAACCCTCCCCCCCTCCGGTGTCACAATTGACACCTTTCAGGGGGAGGGGGTGCAGATACCTGTCTAAGACAGGTATTTGCACCCACTTCCGGGAGTCCTCTCTGCGGGAAATCTGCGGGAAGCACGTCACTTCCCGCAGAATACCCGTAGTGTTTTGGGAGGCACTCGGCTCCCAGAACACAGGGGGACCAGTCAGAACGACTCGCGCATGCGCCATAGGGAACCGGGCAGTGAAGCCGCAAGGTTCCCTCACCAAGGATGGCGGTGGGGGCAGCAGAGTGATGAGCGAGTGCTCATCCTCTGCTGCGGACGTCGCTGGACTCCAGGACAGGTAAGTGTCCTAATATTAAAAGTCAGCAGCTGCAGTATTTGTAGCTGCTGGCTTTTAATATTTATTTTTTTCGGCGGAGCTCCGCTTTAAATTGCTTATAAGGGACTGCTGCCTTCTGTTTGTAAACAAAGCCACTGGGAATTCCCTTCATCTATACCAGACCCTTATTCTAGAGGAGAGCCTTATACAGTATAGTTATAGAAATGTTAATGAGGATGCCACATAATAAAGAATGACATTGAATTCTCCCTAAAAATACATATCAGACAGAAGATTAGCCTTGATGAGGGTCTCGTATGGCTGTTAAATCTCAACAGAACTTTTTTTAGATATGTTACTCCACACTTGTTTTATATATATTGTGAGGGGGTTAGCTCGGTAGCGGGTGTGTGTGACCCCCTGGATGGGCTCCCCACACAAAAACAGGCCCAGCAGACGGAGGTTGTGGTTTTCAAGATCAAAAGGTGCGGTTTATTTCTCTATTTACAGTGACAAAAACACAGCAAAGCAAAAAGAAACATAAACAAAATAAATCCTGGTCAGCTTGACCTCTGACTAAACATGCAGGTTTCCCTAACTAACAACTGGGATCAGCCTGGTGCTGTCCTAGTCCCTAAGTCCCTGGTTTAGTAAATGTCCAAACAAATAGCCACACAGGCTTTGTCTCACCGCACAGGGGTTCACTCTCCCTAGACAGTCCACACAGGTCTGGGTCCAGGCATGAGCAAACACCTAATGAAGCTGGGAGTTTTTATAGAGGCCTTAAACGAGCTGACAAGCTTCAGCTGGTCTCATCAACTCCCTGCCTGCATGACGCCCAGCACTCTCCCTAGAGGTATGAATCATCCATGAGCCCACTAGCCTCAGCTGGGCTTCATCAACTCTCTCCCTAGTTGTATAAGTCGGCATAAAGCCTGAATCTGGGAGAAATATACCTACCCCCCTGGATGCAACCAGGTGACTTTACCTTCCTGCTGTCACATACCCCCCCTCTTGTTTTAACCTTGGGGTTGGAACACCAGCAATCAGGCATTCATGTACTCGAGACAAAGCATCCACATTCCCCATTTGAACGCCAGGGCGATGCTTTACTGTGAAGTTGAATTCCTGTAGGGCCAGGAACCACCTATTTACTCTTCTATTTGTCTCCTTGTTTTGAGCCATCCACTTTAACGGAGCGTGATCCGTAACCATGTCAAAGTGCCTACCTAGCAGATAGTACCGAAGGGAATCTAGAGCCCACTTCACCGCTAAACACTCCTTTTCAACCGTGGCGTAATTTACCTCATGGGACTTCAACTTCCTGCTGAGGTAAATGACTGGGTGCTCTTCCCCGTTCCAGACCTGGGACAATACTGCTCCTAACCCCACATCTGACGCATCACTTTGTACGACAAAGTCTTTAGAGAAGTCGGGTGAGTACAACACTGGCTGGCTACATAAGGCTTGTTTCAAGAATTGGAATGCTGCCTCAGCCTCGGGGGTCCATTTAATCATGACCGACCCTTTCCCTTTCGTCAGGTTGGTTAGGGGCACAGCCTTAGAAGCAAAGTGGGGAATGAAGCGCCGATAATAACCCGCGATTCCCAGAAAGGCTCGTACCTGCTTCTTGCTGTTGGGACGTGGCCAACTCTGGATGGCCTCGACTTTGTTGAGTTGGGGTTTTATTACTCCCCTGCCAATGGTGTACCCAAGATATTTGGCCTCCTCCTGCCCAATGGTACACTTCTTGGGGTTAGCCGTAAACCCCGCTTCCCGGATAGAGTCTAGGACTGCTTGCACTTTTGGCAGATGTGAGGCCCAATCTGTGCTATGGACAATTACGTCATCCAGGTAAGCCGCAGCATACTTCCGATGGGGCCTCAGTATCTGGTCCATTTTCCGCTGGAATGTGGCCGGCGCATTCTGTAACCCGAACGGCATTCTCTTATATTGGAACGCCCCATCTGGGGTTACAAATGCGGTTTTCTCTTTGGCCGACTTGGCCAGGGGAATTTGCCAATACCCTTTTGTGAGGTCAAGAGTCGTCATGTATCGGGCTGTTCCCAGCCGGTCGATCAACTCATCTATACGTGGCATGGGGTAGGTGTCAAATTTTGTAACTTTGTTCAACTGACGAAAATCATTACAAAATCGCCAGCTCCCATCCGGTTTAGGCACCAACACAATGGGACTAGACCAATCACTTTGGGACTCCTCTATCACCCCTAAGTTCAGCATTTTCTGTACTTCCTCCCGTATTGCCTCCCGTCGGGCCTCTGGGATCCGATAGGGTTTTAACTTCACCCTTTCACCGGGCGGGGTAATAATATCATGCTCTACCCCAGATGTTTGTCCCGGCAGCTCAGAGAACACCTCCTTGTTGCGAAGCACAAACTCCTTAACCTCCTGTTGTTGGGGTTGTGACAAGGTGGCTGCTATTCCAACCTCCGGAATCACGCAACCAGTTTGAGCTGGTGACCAAGTTTCTGCGACTAGGGACTCTCTATCCCTCCAGGCTTTCAACAGATTAACGTGATAGATCTGTTCGGGCTTTCGCCTTCCTGGTTGTCTGACCTTGTAATTCACTTCGCTCACTTTTTCCATTATCTCGTAGGGGCCTTGCCATTTGGCAAGGAATTTACTTTCAACCGTAGGGACAAGTACCAATATCCTATCCCCCGGGGAAAAGGTACGGGTCTTGGCTCCACGGTTGTACACTCTCTGCTGTGCCAACTGCGCTTGGGCCAAATGTTCCTTCACGATGGGCATTACCTGTGCAATTCGATCTTGCATCAGGGCGACATGCTCAATCACACTCCTGTGGGGAGAACTCTCACTTTCCCAAGTTTCCTTGGCAATATCCAACAGCCCTCTTGGGTGTCTCCCATACAGTAACTCAAAGGGGGAGAATCCCGTAGAGGATTGGGGCACCTCCCTAATAGCAAACATCAAATAAGGAAGTAGACAGTCCCAATCCTTTCCATCTCTATCCACCACTTTCTTCAACATTTGTTTTAGGGTTTTGTTGAATCTTTCAACCAGCCCATCGGTTTGGGGGTGATACACAGACGTACGCAATAGCGTCACTTTGAACAATTTACACAGCTCTTTCATAACCCGGGACATAAAGGGTGTACCTTGGTCCGTAAGCAGTTCTTTACAAATACCCACCCGGCTAAAAACAAGAGATAGCTCTTTGGCTATGGTTTTGGCCGAGGTATTTCGGAGAGGGATCGCTTCTGGATAACGGGTGGCATAGTCCATTATAACTAATATGTACTGGTGCCCCCTAGCGGACTTGATTATAGGACCTACCAAATCCATTGCGATCCTCTCAAACGGGACCTCAATGATGGGTAGAGGGACCAGCGGGCTACGGAAATGTGGCATCGGGGCCGACCTCTGACACACAGGGCAGGAGGAACAATAATTTTCTATGTCCTTCATCACCCCAGGCCAATAGAATCTCTGTAATACCCTCTCTCGGGTTTTCTCTGTCCCCAGATGACCTCCAAGAATGTGCCCATGGGCCAACTCCAACACCAACTTCCTGTAAGGTTTGGGCACCACAAGCTGCTCAACGGTTTCTTCTGCCCTTTTTGCCACCCGATACAGTAGGTCCTTCTCTACGCTGAAGTATGGGTAAGTGCAGGTATTATCTGGGTTCACTAACTCGCCATCTATTTCCACTACGCTTTCCCGTGCCTTTATTAGGGCGGGGTCTTTTAACTGTTCTGTGGCAAAATTTTCCCTGTGAACCTCAAGATCAGAAAACTCCACAGACGGTAGGTTTTCGTCTGAGGAGGTGGGCTCCTCTCCAGTTTCTTGAGTCTCGCCTGCCAATACTGACAAGGGAAATTCTGGAGAGTCCTTACCACTCTCAGAGGAGTTCTGGCTATCACCTTCCTGGTACATAGGGGCACCAGTGGGGGGCTCAGGATCATCCCACAGTTCCCAGAACTTCGGAAAATCCCTTCCCACAATGGCATCATGCGGTAATTGAGATACTAACCCCACTGGATGAGAGAGGGTACCTTTGGGGGTCTTGAAACACACTGTAGTCACTGGATACTCTCGGGTGTCCCCATGCACACAAATAACAGCTACCTTGCTATTCCCAGAGACCTCTGTTTTAACTAATTCAGCCTTTATCAGGGTCACAAGGCTACCTGAATCCAGTAATACCACAACATTTCTACCATTAATACACATTTTGCATAAATGTTTCTCAGTTCCCCGAATGGCAGTGCATGCGACTGTCGCACACAGCGACTGACGTCTGTCCGTCAGAAAGTCACATTGCATGGGTTCCTCCACAACCGGGCAATTTGCTGCAATATGTCCCGCTTGCCGGCAGCGGTAGCAAACAATCCTTTTGGCTGCCTCTTGAGCCCCCGACTTCCCAGGCTGTTCTCGCCAAACCCTGGGCAGAGCTCCCACCCTCTCACTCTCTCCACCCTCACCCCTTGGAATCATCTTATCCGCCCCTGGGGATGGTCTGGTCTTAGGGTGGAAAGTCCGAGAGTCTCTGGAAGAGGCCGTCAGGTTCTCTGCAGCCAAGTATCTCTCTACACGATCCACAAGTTTACCGGCCGTTTCTGGGTCTCCATGGCTTACCCACTTTTGAATGGCGGTAGGAAGAGCTCTCAAGAAACGATCCATCACAACACGTTCCACAATCTCCGGTGCGGACAAAGTCTCTGGCTGTAGCCACTTCCTGCTCAGGTGAATGAGATCATACATTTGAGACCTGGGGGGTTTTCCAAGCTGGAAAGTCCAGTTATGCACACGCTGAGCCCGGACAGCCAGGGTGACACCCAGCCTTGCCAATATTTCAGCTTTTAGCATCACATAGTCTTTTGCTTGGTCAGGCTCTAGGTCATAGTAAGCTTTCTGCGATTCACCAGTTAACAGAGGAGCCACCAGTCCAGCCCACTGCTCCTCAGGCCACTTTTCTCTTTCAGCAGTCCTTTCAAATGTGGTCAAAAATACCTCTGGATCATCCTCTCCAGTCATTTTTGTCAATAAACGACTCACCCCAAAGGACGCGGTATTAGTGGGACGGCTTTCCTCACTGGTCTGCGGACGTTGCTGCATTACTGCTTCCATCTGTTGTTGTAGTCTCTGCTCTTGCTTCTGCAACAGGTCTATGAAGCGGGCCTCAGATTGCTGCTGGGCTTGTTGCTGGGCTGCGAAGCTCTGTTGTTGAGCTGCAAGGCTCTTTTGCAAACCTGCATTTGTCTGCTGTTGATTGGCATTTGCTAGAGCCAGCTGTTTCAGTATCTCCTCCATGCTGGCTTAAAAAAAAAACTGCCACTGGTTCTCCACCAACTGTGAGGGGGTTAGCTCGGTAGCGGGTGTGTGTGACCCCCTGGATGGGCTCCCCACACAAGAACAGGCCCAGCAGACGGAGGTTGTGGTTTTCAAGATCAAAAGGTGCGGTTTATTTCTCTATTTACAGTGACAAAAACACAGCAAAGCAAAAAGAAACATAAACAAAATAAATCCTGGTCAGCTTGACCTCTGACTAAACATGCAGGTTTCCCTAACTAACAACTGGGATCAGCCTGGTGCTGTCCTAGTCCCTAAGTCCCTGGTTTAGTAAATGTCCAAACAAATAGCCACACAGGCTTTGTCTCACCGCACAGGGGTTCACTCTCCCTAGACAGTCCACACAGGTCTGGGTCCAGGCATGAGCAAACACCTAATGAAGCTGGGAGTTTTTATAGAGGCCTTAAACGAGCTGACAAGCTTCAGCTGGTCTCATCAACTCCCTGCCTGCACGACGCCCAGCACTCTCCCTAGAGGTATGAATCATCCATGAGCCCACTAGCCTCAGCTGGGCTTCATCAACTCTCTCCCTAGTTGTATAAGTCGGCATAAAGCCTGAATCTGGGAGAAATATACCTACCCCCCTGGATGCAACCAGGTGACTTTACCTTCCTGCTGTCACAATATATATATATATATATATGTCAGTTAGTATAAATATAGATATGAATATACCGGTAAGTGAAAATCGGGATTCATCCAGATAATATATAAATACAAGTTACTATATATAATACTAATGGCAAAATATATTTATTGTGAAGAGGGTGGGACTTTGAAGGTACCAAGAGGTTACACAAAAGTTTTTTTTTAGGGCTGTTACTGATTAAAATTTTCGTGTTCGATTAATCGTTTTTTTTTTTTATCGATTAATCGACTAATTTTAATTAATTATAACGCACATACAGATCCAACTACTGGAGATAAAATCGATGTAGCCACATACACTGTAAAAAAATGGTGCGCGAGAGGAAGTAAAAAAGAGGGATGGAGGGACAGCAGGCCCAGATCCTACACCACAATAGAAATATGTGTATTCCAGAAAGTTTAACAATCAGCAGATAAAGATACTCCAAACACCTGGTGTTAGCTCTTCAATCATCTCGGCACCATGGTTGTTATGGTGTCAGGGTGATTGAAGTGCAATTTCTATTATTACATTGTAATATAAAATGAAATCATTCAACTCACCATAATGCAGAATCAGAATCAGTGGGAGCTCTGATGTCACTGTCCCCAGCCAGCGGAGTGCTTCCTTACATCTCAGGTGTCACTGTCCCCAGCCAGCGGAGTGCTTCCTTACATCTCAGGTGTCACCAGCGGAGTGCCTCCTTACATCTCAGGTGTCCCCAGTGGAGTGCTTCCTTACATCTCAGGTGTACCCAGCGGAGTGCCTCCTTACATCTTAGGTGTCCCCAGCGGAGTGTCTCCTTACATCTCAGGTGTCCCCAGCGGAGTGCCTTCTTGCATCTCAGGTGTCCCCAGCGGAGTGCCTCCTTACATCTCAGGTGTCGCCCCCCTTGGAGCCCTTCCATAGCTCAGCAGCGGTGTCTACATCGCCATAACTGAAGGCCGAGGCGAAGGCGAGGGGGAACGAATTAGAGGCAGAGCCGGCCACCTACAATATAAAAATTGAGCTGCGGCACTGCCCACCCGCCACCCCTTTCCACAACAGGTCACAGATGACAGACAGACCGGGGGTGGGTGTGGGCGGCCCCGCAGCTCTATTTCTATTTCGGCAGGATCCCTTCTAGTTCTGGTCTGGTCTTTGGGAAAATGGCGGAAGACATTATCTCTGCCGGCTGCGGACCTCTAGCAGTGGCGGCGGGCGATCAAAAGAATTTTGATCAAAAAAATTAACGATTAATCAACGGATTAATCGTTGATTTACGCAGCCCTATTTTTTTATATAAAATGTAAATTTTATTTAAATAACAGATAAAGTTTATTTAAAATGACAATTAGATGTTCAGACAAAAGCATATCATTTAGATATGTGCAACCACTTCTTACTCTACGTGTTTCGCTCAAAGAGCTTCCTCAGGAGCTTTCGAAAGTGTTGCATGAAGTTTTTTGATACTACAAAGGAAACAACAATCGTAAAAGTTTTTGTACTTAAACATTACTATGACATGGAGCTGATAGATGGTAGCTCAGACATAGCGGCCACAGAAAAGTCAATGCCTTCTATCCCCTGCACATGGCAGGTAAATACTGATCCAAAACTCAGAGCCCCCATTCCAAAAATCGAATACCGATGTAAAAATGAGTAGTACTTACAATGAGAAGAATCCCAGAGCCGCTTACTAAGAAGGAGGGGTTCAGAGAAGAGACACACTTCAGTCTCTCTCTGACAGAAATTCAATAGGGGTCAATAGATGAGATTACTCTATTGTTTCTGAATTAAAATATATATATATTTGATTTTAAAATTTTTATTATTTTTATTTTAAAATTTTCAGAAATGTATTCCCTCTCCATGGTTGCATTTATGTCCTTCCATGTAACCCAAGCATGTATCTAGGAACCATTAATCTAGTCCGGGCGAACAAAAGCATCTGGTAGGCGTGCACTCTCAGCTCTTTATCAAACTATGCTTTGTAAAACTGTATAATCATCTGTATTGTTACATGTAACCATATAATCTACTCATAGTAATGTTAAGTACAAAAACTTTCACGATTGTTGTTTCTTTTGTAGTATCAACAAACGTCATGCAACACTTTTAAAAGCTCCTGAGGAAGCTCTTTGAGTGAAACATGTAGAGTAAGAAGTGGTTGTACATGATATCTAAATGATATGCTTTTGTCTGAACATCTAATTGTCATTTTAAAGAAACGTTATCTGTTATTTAAATAAAAGTTACATTTTTATATATAAAAAAAACTTTTGTATAATCTCTTGGTACCTTCAAAGTCCCACCCTCTTCACAATACATTTTGCTCTTTAGGGGATGCGATACCAATTAGTGATCTTTTCACTGCCCAGTTCTATTAAATTATAATGGCAAAATATGCTACTCTATCTGTTTGACCTGTGTAAATAAGTGTATAATAAACTCAATAGTATATAATAGAATTTAAACATCCCATCACTTGATACCTTCAAGATAATATCCAAGATATGTGAATGTGTTCCAACACATATTAAAAAAAATTGAAAACGTCCAGATGCATGTTCTATCTCTTATCCAAAACCAATTCAGTAATTCTTCAATACACCACTGGTACAAGCCTCTTACCAGAATCATATAACCCTTAAACACTTGAGGTCAAATGCACATTTGAAACATATAGGTCATCTCTTAGATACTGATGAATAACATCTGCAAAAATCTCTCAAAGCCTCATAAGGTACCTCAGCAAGCATAAACCATCATGGACCATAAAGAGGAAGAAGAGCACTCCACATAGTGTAAATCCGTAAAAACAGGTTGGTTTATTTAGAATTTTTTTTTTTTGCAAACAGTTCTAAATCAGGCAAATTAATTACGCATTACTCAATCCAGCTTCGATGAGCGTGATGACTTCATCACACTTTAGAAAATATTATTATAGAATTTATATGGAATCTGCATTTGAATGAGTAGCCCTTTTTTATCCTTTACAGCAGGAAACCTTTTTAATGCATTGTGATCCATCAGCCTTTTTGACCCGGTCCCTGATGATGTCATCTGTGACAAAATGCATTAGGTGGTGCATAGTAATCTGACGTCATCACACCCACCGAAGCAAGATTAAGGTGTAAAGAATTCATTAATTTGCAGCTACATGTTTTAGGGCATGTTAAAGTGGTGATACTCAAACATTTGGTGACATTGCAATTGAGCAGAGTAGTGGGCCTAGTCTCTCTAGCTTCGAGCATCCCTCAGTTATGCCATCATAATTCAACCACTTAAAGCACCCAAAAGGTTTTGTTGTTTGAGTCTCCACCTGCCATTCAGGAAAGCTGAAAGTTCAGCTTTAAATTCTTGTAACTGATTCCCAGACTGCTGAATTTACAATGAATGATATTGCCCTATGTTGGTTTCTATTCATCTTTTGCAGTCATTGCTCTGTTCCCACACATGGTTAGTGTAGCAAGGAAATACATTTTTTCTGGAATGATTTATTCGAATGGAGGTGTATTCTTCATGTAAGACCGTTTAAGCACAGTTTAAGCACAGTTAACAATACAAATAATATTTATTTCACGTGTTCGTTTATGTGCTGTTGACAAACTTAATAAATTAAGAAACTTAAAAAAAAATCAGGGATAGGAGTCAAAATACAGTATTATTTCATATAGTATCTTGTTAAAACTATGAAAAAAATCTGTGACATGGAAAATTATTTTAAAGATAGATACATCTGTACAAGTGTCTGAAATATTAGACTAAGATGGACTAAAAAATGGAGCACTCAAAGGACTGTGTTCTCAAGATAAAACAACAAAAATTTATTAGACTAGTAAAATCGACATTTCAGTCATGGAACTGTGTGGGTAAGGTTTATTGCACTTTGAATTTGTCTGCCCTTCAAGTTAATGTCTGTGATGGACCGAAGGACACCAGAAAGAAAAATAGTGAAAATGTGTATAGTATTTAGAAATAGTCTCATGCCGAAAAAAATTATGTCATTCTACAACATATAGTAGACATTACATTTGCAGCCATTATAAAATGCATTTTAGGAACAAGTTGGGGATTTAGCAAACAGTGAGTGATAAGAGAGCTGAAAGAAATGTTAAAGAGACAAGTGCAGACTGTGTGAATATGCAATAAATTTTGAACACAGTAAGGTTAAGTTAGGAACTGAAAGATACATGATCATACAATGTTTTCAAGTTAATCTTTATGCTTTTTAATGCCAAATGCACACTTAGGGCCCATTCCCACCAGCAGTGTGCACTGGTCATTAGTGTGTCTTGGTCACAAGCCGCGGTGAGCAGGGCAAAACATGTTACATCGCCTGGTACTGCCTTACATGTTTTGCAATCGTCTGACGATGTAATATGATTGCGAAACGGACGATGTAAGCACGCCAAAATCTCTGGACCTTTTATGTTATTCTTTGTCTATTATCCATCCATGGAAATGTGAGTGTACTGCATATATTTTTTTAAATAAAAATAGTGTTCTTAAGCAATATCACACTATTGTGGTGCCCTTACATGTTTTGAGGAAAAATGACCACTGTATATTCATCTATACATCCACTTACCTGGAGAGAGTGCTTCCGGGGCTGGGATCATGTCTCCTATAGATGTGTCAGGGCTGGGTTCAGCCCTTCCTTCTCTGTGCTGGCAGCTACGGATCCTGCTTGCTTTTTCATCGCTGGCTCTTGGACTTTGGCTAGGCTGACTACCTGATCTGGTTACTGAACTCTGGCTATGTTTTGACTACGCTTACTCTGTTTACCTTTTTATTATTTATTTTTAAACTAGTATGATTTAACTGCACTTCTGTCTCGGTCTGATTCATGGTTTCTGACAGTAGGCGAAGGCCATGAATTTAGAAGATGCAGCCAATCCACTTGTTAATAATATTTTTTCCAGATTGGATGACCTGGATCACCGCTTGGATCAGTTTGCCACGGCGATACAGACGCTCCAGAGTCGCACGGCTCGTCTAGAGTCTTCCACTGTGGCCGCTCAGGTAGTCCCTGTGCAGGCAGGCCCTGCTGCTGCTCCAATCTCTGTGCAGGCACCAGCCTCGAGTATTACCTCTATTAGAGGTATGTCTGGTTCCGCCCCGCTTCCCCAGTGATTTGGGGGCGATCCAATCCAATGCAGAGGTTTTCTCAACCAGGTTGAGATATATTTTGAGATGCTGCCCCAGGTGTTTCCCACGGACAGAAGCAAAGTAGGTTTCGTGATATCTTTGCTTTCTGAGAGAGCCTTGGCCTGGGCAAACCCTCAATGGGAGACGCAAATAACCTGTGGTCCTGAATTACCCAGAATTTGTGTCTTCCTTCAAAGGGGTATTTGACGTTACCGCATGCTCCGCTTCTGCTGCCAAGAGCCTCATGTCCATCAAACAGAGTATGAGAACTGTTGCCGATTACGCCATTGAATTCCGTACTCTGGCAGCAGAGGTTGCTTGGAACAATGAGGCCCTCGTGGCTGCTTTTTCTCATGGTCTCTCAGATAACATCAAGGATGAGATAGCAGCCCGAGATATACCCACTGAGCTGGAGAAGTTGATCACATTTGCCATCCTCATTGACTCCAGACTCAGAGAAAGACCCTCTGTTAAGGAGCGTTTGTGGAAGCCTCCTCTATGTTTGTCTCCGAGCTTTGCAGTCCCACCCTTGCCTCCCTCACCTCCCATGCCTCCTGGTACCAAGTCAGTCTGTGAATATGAACCCATGCACTTGGGCTTCACGCATCTCTCTGCGGATGAGAGAGCCCTTAGAAGGAGGGAGAGATTGTGCCTTTATTGTGGCCAGGCCGGTCACTTTTTGAAGTCTTGTCCTACCTGTCCAGGGAACGCCCGAACCTTGAGGTCCTGTCACGGACAGACCTTAGTTGGCGTTGTTTCATCTCCAGTTGCCCAGAAGGATAAGCCCCTGGTTTCGGTTACCCTGTCTTGGACTGAGTTATCCATCGAGATACAGGCTCTAATCGACTCCGGGGCTGCAGGCCTGTTCATTGATGCTGCATTTGTTTCTAAGCACTCGATCCCGCTGCAGCTGCGTGACACTCTACTTGCCATTGAGGCTCTTGACAGGAGACCTCTACAGCCTGCCCATGTGACCCATGAGACTGTTCCGTTGTCCATGGCCGTAGGGGCTATTCACCATGAGATAATCCAATTGCAAGTTATTTCCTCACCTAAGTTTCCGCTGGTCATTGGTTATCCTTGGTTACAGAGGCACAACCCGTCTTTTGATTGGCTCCGTGCTGAGGTTCTGTCCTGGTTGCCACAGTGCAGTGAGAGATGCTTCCAGAAGGTAGCCAAGTTCCTGTGCACCTCTTCACTCTCCTCCCTGCCGGAGGAGTACCGCGATTTTAGCGATGTCTTTGACAAGGGTGAAGCCGGTACGTTGCCTCCACACCGGTCATATGATTGCTCAATTGACCTTCAACCTGGTGCCATTCCCCCACGTGGCCGGGTTTATTCTTTATCAGTCTTGGAGGATAAAGCCATGGAGGACTATGTTGCAGACGCACTTTCTCGAGTTTTCATCCGCAAATCCTCATCTCCTGCTGGTGCTGGTTTCTTTTTTGTGAAGAAGAAGAGTGGTGAACTGAGACCTTGTATCAATTATAGGGGTCTCAATCGTTTCACCATTAAGAATGCCTATCTGATCCCATTGATTACAGAGTTATTTGACCGCCTCAAGGGAGCAATGGTCTTCACAAAGCTTGATTTGAGAGGGGCATACAATATCGTCAGGATTAAGGAGGGGGACTAGTGGAAAAAGGGAGCAATGGTCTTCACAAAGCTTGATTTGAGAGGGGCATACAATATTGTCAGGATTAAGGAGGGCGACGAGTGGAAAAACTGCGTTTAATACCAGAACAGGTCATTACGAGTATCTTGTAATGCCCTTTGGCCTCTGTAACACTCCGGCAGTTTTCCAGGAGTTTATTAATGATATCCTTCGAGACTTCTTGCAGTTATGTGTGGTGGTTTATCTCGAAAATATCCTCATATTTTCCAAGTCCCTGGAGAGCCACCACACAGATGTCTGTCGGATGCTTGAGAAACTAAGAGAGAACAATCTCTATTGTAAACTGGAGAAGTGCGAATTCCATCATGAACAGGTTAAATTCCTGGGTTATGTAATTTCCACGGCTGGTTTTTCGATAGACCCAGAGAAACTTTCTGCAGTCCTACAGTGGCCTCAACCCGTGGGTTTACATCCTCTGCAGCGCTTTATTGGCTTTGCCAACTATTATCGGAAGTTTATTCGTAACTTCTCGTCTCTGGTCAAGCCCCTGACTGATATGACCAGAAAGGATGGTAACCCACAGAGTTGGTCTCCAGAGTCCATTAAGGCTTTTGAGAGTCTTAAGACTACCTTTGTTTCTGCTCCTGTGTTGGCACATCCTGATCCCACGTTGCCTTTTATCCTTGAAGTCGATGCTTCTGAGTTTCAATTACTGTATATACTCGAGTATAAGCCGACCCAAATAAAAGCCGAGGCACCTAATTTTACCACAAAAAAACTGGGAAAATGTATTGACTCGAGTATAAGCCTAGGGTGTCCATCTGCATGCCTCACTGTGTCCATGTGCATGCCTCACTTTGCCTCACTGTGTCCATGCCTCACTGTTCCCAATCTCCCTACCTGATCTCCGGCGCTGTGTGACTAGACTGACTTTTAACATGGGAGTCTATGGAAGGGGTGCCTGGCTTTGAAAAATCGGTGCTCCCCAGCCATAGGTCCCCTGGACAACAAGCTTTGCACACATATAGATGAAAAGTGGGGCTACATGTGTGCCAAGTTTGGGGTCCAGGGGACCTAGGGACGGCCGGTACCGGGTCTCCAAAATCACCGGAGAAATGACCGTTTAACATTGCTCCCCGGCCATAGGTCCCCCGGACAACAAACTTTGCACACTTGTAGAGGAAGAGTGGGGCTACATGTGTGCCAGGATCAGGTGCACAAAGTTGCAGATTGACACAGACTCGAGTATAAGCCGAGGGGGGCATTTTCAGCACAAAAAAAATGTGCTGAAAAACTTGGCTTATACTCGAGTATATACGGTATATTGTCTCATTCTTACCCGGTACTAAGAATGTAAGGGCTGACGCCTTGTCACGCCAATTTTCCTCCACTTCCAAGATGGAGTCGGTTCTGGTTCCTGTGATTCCTCCTGATCATACTCTGGCTACGGTTCGCACCAGTCTCACCTCTCCTTTGGGTGACAAAATTCTGGCTGCTCAGGTCGATGCCCCTCGTGAGAAACCTTGTGACAGCTGCTTTGTTCCCGAGAGTCTCCGTACTGTTGTGCTCCAGACTTACCATTCTCCCAAGGCTGCTGGCCACCCTGGGAAGAATCAACTCTTTTGGGCCATTTCCCAACAATTCTGGTGGCCTAGTCTACGTGCCAATGTAGCAGCTTTCGTAGCTGCCTGTTCTGTGCGTGCTCAGAGTAAGACTCCACGACACCTTCCAGTGGGCCTCCTACAACCCATACCCAATGGTGAGAGGCCCTGGACCCACCTGTCTATGGATTTCATTGTGGAATTACCCAACTCCCAGGGCAACACAGTTGTCCTTATGGTGGTAGACCGATTCTCGAAAATGTCTCACTGTATTCCACTTAAGAAGTCGTCTACGTCTAAGGAACTGGCTTCTATTTTTGCTCGGGAGATCTTTCGTTTACATGGCCTACCCAAGGTTATTGTTTCTGACCGGGGAAGTCAGTTTGTGTCCCGGTTCTGGCGAGCCTTTTATGCACAGTTGGGAATTCAGCTTGCCTTCTCCTCTGTGTATCACCCACAGTCTAATGGGGCCGCAGAACGAGCCAATCAGTCCTTGGAGCAATTCCTGCGTTGCTATATTTCTGAACATCACAACAACTGGTCAGACCTCTTACCATGGGCGGAGTTTGCTCACAATAGCGCTCTGAATTCTGCTTCCCGTTTGTCCCCATTTATGGCAAACTATGGTTTCCAACCTTCCATGTTGCCTGATTCGTTTGTTCCTCAGAGTATTCCTGTGTTAGAGGAACATCTCTGTTGTCTTTGTTCCACTTGGGTACAAGTCCAGGAGGCTTTGTGACAGGCTAACGAGAGGTACAGACTCAATGCTGACCACAGACGCCTGCCTGCGCCTTCCTACCAGGTCGGGGACAGGGTCTGGCTGTCATCTCGCAACCTCCGACTTCATGTTCCTTCTCTGAAGTTCGCACCTCGGTTTATTGGGCCTTTCCATATCCTTCACAGGATAAACCCAGTGGCTTACGCGTTTGACCTTCCTTCCAGTATGCGTATCTCTAATGTGTTTCATGTCTCCTTATTGAAACCTTTGGTCTGCAATAGACTTGTGCACAACGGAAAAATTCGTTCCGTTTCGGTTCGTTTCTTTCCGGTCCTGTTGATTCGTAATCATTCGTAATTTTGCTAGACGGGATTTTTCGTGTTCGGACTCATTCGTATTTTTGCAAGCAACATTTTTCGTTGAATTTTTTGTTGCTTTATAATTCGTACTTTCGGTAGAGTACGTTGTTTTTCGTTGATTCTGGACACAACTCCTACTTTCGTAACTTTTTTTGGGTTCGTTGATTCGTAATTTTCCGTGTCTCTCTCACAACGACGCTGCCTATTATGCCTAATGTGCTTCGAATGGATTTGTACTTTTCTAAATACATAGCGGTTATTTGTAACGATTCGAAATCTCGTATTTTACTTTCGTTTTTTACATGCGGCTATAGGCTCCGCCCCTGTACACCATTTTGAGAGGGTTCAGCACGGTGAGGGAGAAGCAGAGAGCAGAGCAGAGTGTTATTGTGCTTCGAATGGATTCGAAATCTCGTATTTTACTTTCGTTTTTTACATGCGGCTATAACCTCCGCCCCTGTACACCATTTTGAGAGGGAGTTCAGCACGGTGTGGGAGAAGCAGAGAGCAGAGCAGAGTGAGTGTTATTGTGCTTCGTATGGATTCGTACATTCGTAACTTTTTCATAAAGAATTATGCCGAAGACATTCGGGCATTCGCTATTTGCGGTATAATTTATTTCGGATTCGGTCTTATTCGTAATTGCTTTGTTCGGAAATTCGAATGCTTCCGAATGTCTGAAAGTTGCTAAATTCGGACGAATTTCAATTCGTTACGAAACGAATTGCACAAGCCTAGTCTGCAACCGTTTTACCACCTCGGTTCCACGTCCTCACCCTATATGGTTGAGAACCATGAGGAGTATGAAGTACAGTCCATTGTTGACTCCCGTAGGTTCCGCGGGCGCATTCAGTACCTGGTTCATTGGAAGGGATACGGTCCGGAGGAACGCTCTTGGGTCCCATCCTCGGACGTACATGCTCCTGTCCTCCTCCATGATTTCCATAGACGTTTTCCCCTCAAGCCCGGTGGTCCTCCAAGGGGGAGGGGTCATTGAGGAGGGGTTACTATCAGGGCTGGGTTCAGCCCTTCCTTTGTGCTCCTTTGGGTTCAGCCCTTCCTCTGTGCTGGCAGCTCAGCTGTCAGCTAATTGCCAGCTTCCATCTCTCCACAGTGATCCACCTGTTGTTGATCCGCTCGTCAGCCCTGCCTACTTAAGGACTTCCAGTTCATTTAATCTTCGCCTTCGCCTGTGTTAACATCACAAGAGACTTTCTCTTGCGTTCCAGTTGAAGACCTGCATGACTGCTGTTCCCTCTGGCTACGGATCCTGCTTGCTGTTTCATTACCTTTATCGCTGGCTCTTGGATTTTGGCTAGGCTGACTACCAGATCCGGTTACTGAACTCTGGCTATGTTTTGACTATGCTTACTCTGTTTACCTTTTTATTCTTTATTATTAAACAAGTGTTATTTAACTGCACTTCTGTCTCGGTCTGATTCATGGTTTCTGACAAGATGACAGGAGTTGGAGTGATGCAGTTACGGATGTTCATCTTTATATCACTGACTCTTTATAATCTGAGAGTCAACTTCCTCTGGTAAGCAGGATTGCCCCTACACACTGGTGGTGACGAGTGTATTCAACCCCTTTTTACACTGCTGGTGCTGGAACTTTCACCAACCTATCATCCATCATTGTTGGCGATTTTTGGATAAGACTGTTTACAACAGAGTTTATAATGCAATTCTTCCTTATTGGTGCTGAACCCTTACATATATATTTGCTTTTAGTGGTTCTACGATCATAACCTTTAGTGGTGGCTGCCGTGGTCATTTTTGTTTTTACTTGTTTTATCTCTTAGCCAAAGCACAGATATTATTTGTTTTTTATCTATATACTAATGCACTGGGTTGGTGAGGGGTGCCTTTTCTTCTCTTTGGTAATGCTGTGCAAAACAATTACAGCATGTTCAACTTTTTTCCACCACAGCATGGTAGTGTGGACTGAACTAACAGAAGATAATGCTGCTAACTGCAATGACCAGTTATAGATGGGGGGAGTGGCGTCTTTTTTGTATCACTGTCGTGTATATTGGTAAGGCAACGTACTGACACCTTCGCAGCCTTTGAGCTACATGCTGGGTGCTCAGTGTGCTCCTGTACCTTTAAGAAGGGTTGGGCTCCCTTCACTCCACCTGCCCTCATCTATCCAATCCATCAGAATGCATGTGCTTTCACTCTGGAGACACTTATAAGTTAGGGTTAGGTACCACAGATACCAGGGTGCCATGGGGAGGCTCTGTGGCTTAGGCATGCATTTGCAAATGCATCGACTAAACCCCTGCTCTTAACGCATATTGTTAGACAGGTTTATTTGGTTGTCTGCGAGCTGGTCGGTAAGTAAGCTTGTTTTTTTCCCTTGGATTTATCCTTGGTCCTGTTTATATCTTATGTAGCCTTCCAATGCTTCTTACTGTGATGGCCAGCTATAGATAGGGGCAGTGGCGTCTTTTTGTATAACAGAAGATAAGGCATATTGCAAGGTTGCCCAGCGTGGCCCAACACATGATATGATGGGCCCTAACTTGATTTGTTTTGAAACAGCTTTATTAAAGGGAAAGTATTATGATTTGAACATATAAACATAAAAAGGATTAGTTTAAAAAAAAAAAAAAAAATTATGTGTGTTGAGCTTTAAACAATGTATATTGTGTAATTATGAATATTTTGGGCCTCAGTATTTGACTATTACATATGTAGTGTCTGCTGCCTGCAACATTGGTTTTGTTGTATTGATCCTTGTTATAAAGCTAATTCATGATTCATTTGGCAACATACAAATAATGCAATCTTGCAATGATGCAAGGTGAGAGGGAAGATCCAATGAGAGCAGTAGGGGTCAACAAAGATTAGCACTCTCAGAAATGTAGGTTTCTCAGCAGACTACAGAGGACTGCCTCGTACACATGACCGGTTTTCTTATCGGGAAAACTGCCATGACAGCTTTTGGGAGGGAAAACCGGCCATGTGTATGCTCCATCGCAGTTTTCCCGACGAGAAAACTGCGGGGAAAAAAAAAAGAGAACTCGTTCTCTTTTTTCCCGCCGGGATTCCCGGCAGTCTTTTTCCCATCATGAAAACCGTTGTATGTATGCTTTCCCGAAGGGAAAAAAACGTGCATGCTTATAAACAATTTGACGCATGCGCGGAAGCATAGAACGTAATTTTGTCGGCTCGTCGTAGTCTTTGACGTCACCGCTTTCTTGGCAGTCGAAAGTTCAGCGGTCTTTTGTGTGCCCGTGTGTATGCAAGGCAGGCTTGAGAGGAATCCCGTCGGGAAAAGCGTTGTTTTTTTTCCTGCCGGGAAAACCGGTCAGGTGTACGAGGCAGACCAGTTGTAGTAATCAGAGCAGAAGTTGGTGGCACTGGTGGTTGGAAAGCTTCATTATTCTACAGGTAAGAGGAATTAAAGAAATTACAACTTATGTCCCTGAATATATACTATACTTTGCTATACTATACCTGCAATAATAACTTTTATAAATAGGGCAGTCCTAAGCTTCTCCTTAAAAATCAGCAGTGTTTCTTTTTGCTACTTTTATAGTCCATTTATTTTTCAGTATCAAAATACTACTAAACAATGCCAATGCTTAAAGTTAGTCAAGGGCATTGCTCAGGAGAGAACCAGTTATTATAAGAAAAAGAAACAAGCAGTAACCATATTGCAAAGCTACTTGCTCTAGACTTGTAAAATTCTACATCCAATCTTAAATTTAGCAACAGAGGAAGTTCCTGTAAATCTGGAAAGTAGTGGGCAGGACTACTGTAGGTGTGGACATGTGCTGACTGACAAGCTATGGGCTCATGAATCAGCAGTAAAAATGATGATAGCCGTGCCCCCTGCAACATGTTGTCACCCCACTGTAGTGCATATCCTACTGTAGGCATATCCTACATGAGAGTGGGCAATTCTGTTCTGAATTCAGGAGCAGCGCAGCATTGTTGCCCCACCATCACAGGAAGCTGTACTAGGTGGACTTACTGGCAGAATTAGAAGGTATTTGTTTTACTCTACAGGGGGACTAAGGGAATATTGTGAGTGAAGATGCACTTATAAATGAGTGCTGCAGCACATTTTTTTATTATTTTTTTAAGGAAGCCATAGTTCTTTGACTTTACAAAGTCTCATTTCTTATTAAGCCTTGGTGGAAAATGTTGTTGCTCATTTCTCAAAGACTTATGACATAAAAAAAGTATACAAAAGAAACAAACATGGAAATAATACTCAATAGTAGTCAACCCACTACCCAGCTGCTAACACCAAGAGAACTGAAACTATAAGGGATGGGTGCAAAGAGTGCAATCGGTAAGTGGATTTCCTTATTTAGGGCCCAAATATAATGTCCAGATGATAGATTCGTGCAAAATTCTTCCTTTTTTATGAACGACAGGCAATTTACTAGCAGGCAGAATGGAACATGTAAACCATGTATGGCAAATAAGTACCGTATATACTCGAGTATAAGCCGAGTTTTTCAGCCCTTTTTTTAGGGCTGAAAGTATACCGCTCGGCTTATACTCGAGTCAGTACCTGAAAATCGTGAAATTCCGCGGCCAGCGTCCATTGTTTAAATCTAGCGCCTTTCTCCCTGTCCCTTCCGCGATAGGCGTTTCCAGCAAACACTGTGTTGAGTGTTGCGCCTATCACGGAGGTCCTCTTGTCCGACGTCCATGATTGGCGGAGCACTGAACACAGTGCCTGCTGGGAAACGGAGTCGGAGAATGAGAGGACCTCCGTGATAGGCGCAACACTCAACACAGTGTTTGCTGGAAACGCCTATCACGGAAGGGACAGGGAGAACGGCGCGAGATTTGAACAATGGACGCCGGCCACGGAATTACAAGATTTTCAGGTACACTGACTTGGGCACAGGGAGGCTGCAATGGACACAGTAAGGGGGCACAGTGAGGTGACAATGGGCAGTGAGGTGGCACAGTGAGATGGCAATGGGCACAGTAAGGGGGCACAGTGAGGTGACATTGGGCACAGTGAGGTGGCAATGGGCAGTGAGGTGGCAATGTGCACAGTGAGGTGGCAGAGTGAGATGGCAATGGGCACAGTAAGGTTGGGCAATGGGCACATTTCCTCCCCTCGGCTTATACTCGAGTCAATACGTTTTCCCAGTTTTTTGTGGTAAAAGTAGGTACCTCGGCTTATACTCGGGTCGGCTTATACTCGAGTATATACGGTATGTGTTCGTACATATTAACCAGGAATAGCAAACCAATTGAAGTATTTCACAATTTTTTTGTAGCACCATCACGCCAGGCACATCCAGGATGGAACCTTCCAGTTCACTTAATAAAATGGCGTTTTTGTGGTTCTGTCTGTACAATCCATAAAGGCTACACATTAATAGTTTTCTGAGGAGAGAAAACTAAAGTCACTCTGTGGTGTTTCATACTTAAAAGCAAATTTTAAATTTTTTATCTCTCATCCCAGGGGTCTTCTCCTGCATTGTCCCTAACAGACAGATATTTATGTATTCCTAACCTGCACAGCCTGCAGTAGTTCCAAAACAGGTCCACACTCCAAACAGTACTTAGAATTTGACATCACCTCTTTAGAAAACACTGAGGGAGATTTACTAAAACTGGTGAACACAGAGTCTGGTGCAGCTGCACATAGTAACCAATCAGCTTCTAACTTCAGCTTGTTCAATTAAGACAATTAAGATAATAAAGCCAAGAAGCCGATTGGTTGCTATGCATAGCTGCACTTGATTCTGTAAATCTCTCCTACTGAGTATGTCTTGGGCTTTGTCAGTAAAGCTAGTGGTTTAATTTACGAAAGGCCAATAGACTGTTCACTTTTTAAGGTAATTTTCATTTTGCAAGGTAGTTTTCCTTTAACTTAGCAAATGTGGTTAATATTCACTTATGAAAAAAATACCCATTCGTGTGCAGGGGAAACATTTTTTCTGCATGCACATGATTGGATGATTGGCTGATTGAATAATGGAAGTCAACAGAGCTGCTTCACTCATTCACTGGAAATTCAACAGGAAATATCCCCTGCAAAGAGTCTAGTGCCATTAGTATTTTAGTAGATCAACCCCAGTGTGTCAAGCCACCGCTGTCCCCGCAGACCATCACTGGTACTGCAATCTCCCCTTACATAAACCTTTAACCACTTGCTTACTGGGCACTTAAACCCCCCTCCTGCCCAGACCAATTTTCAGCTTTCAGCGATGATGCACTTTGAATGACAATTGCACGGTCATACAACGCTGTACCCAAATTAAATTTTTATAATTTTTTTCACACAAATCAAGCTTTCTTTTGGTGGTATTTGATCACCTCTGGAGTTTTTTTTTTTTTTTTTTTTGCTAAACAAACAAAAAAAGATGGAAAATTTTGAAAAAAAAAACATGTTTTATATTTTGTTACATTTTTTGCAAACAGGTAATTTTTCTCCTTCATTGATATGCGCTGATGAGGCGTGACTGGTGGGCACTGATAGGCTGCACTGGTGGGCACTGATAGGCTGCACTGGTGGGCACTGATAGGCACAGATAAGGCGGCACTGATAGGCACAGATAAGGTGGCACTGATGGGTGGCACTGGTGGGTTATTGATGGGCACTGATGGGCACTGGTAGGTGACAATGACGGGCACTGGTAGGTGACAATGATGGGCACTGGTAGGTAACAATGATGGGAAGCACTGTTTGAGGCACTGATTAGTGACTTTTAGATTTTGCACTGTGGGCACTGATAGGTGGAACTGTGGGCACTGATAGGTGGCACTGTGGGCACTTATAGGTGGTGCTGGTGGGCACTGGTAGGTGGCACTGACAGGTGGCACACATTGGCACAGATGAGCTGTCTGCAGCTCTCCCTGATCGGGACCGATGTCCCGCTGTTTTCTGTCGGCTTTTTTTTCCTCCTCACGCTATCAGTGTGAGGAGAAAAAATATCCGATTACCGGCTCTGTTTACATCACATGATCAGCTGTCATTGGCTGACAGCTGATCACTTGGTAAGGGTCGGGATCGACCCCTTACTTCGATCTGTGATCCAGCGAGTCTCATAGACTCGCTGATCACAGAGTGAGCTGCGTGCGCCCTGCAGGGGGTGCGCAGGCCGCTCGAGCACGGGAAGACGTCTATTGACGTCCTCCCAGCAATTCAGGTCTGCGCTGTAGCCGTCATTCGGCTATAGCGCGGACCCCTAGTGGTTAACGTGGAAGTCCAGTCAAAAATTAAAATGTTTCTATAAATGATATGTAAAATATCTTTATCTTTGACATTATTCATTTTCTGTATAGCTCATTGCCAAGCTTAGAAAGTCTAATCAAAGATAGACAATCAGCTTTTTCCTGTTCTTCAGGAACAACCTTACTTCCTTATTTATGAATTCTGCATGGGGGCCTCTCACTTCCTGAAAACGCTGTCCTTCTCTAATACTCAGGCATGCCTACAGTTCACTCTAACCGCCTCAGCCTCAGCCCCACCCCCATCCCTCCTCTCCTTTTTAGACAGACATGCCTAGATCTGTCCAGCCCCACCCCCATCCCTCCTCTCCCTTTTAGACAGACATGCCTAGACCTGTCCAGCCCCACCCCCATCCTTCCTCTCCTTTTTAGACAGACATGCCTAGACCTGTCCGGCCTGGCTCCCATCTCTCCTTCTCAGATCTCCTCGGTCTTCATAGCCTTGTTTTAGATAGCAGTTTCTCCTGAGAGAAGGGGGGGCAGAAGGCAGACTTTGGAAGTATGTTATGTTTGATTACAATGCAACATGCTGCAGATTTTCTACGGTGTAGAACCACGTGGTTGTTTCTTCATGGCACTGTGATGGGCACTATGTGCATGGTGTGGCATATGCCCAGCTGAGGAAGCTACATGTGAGTAATGAGTTTAACGCTCCGTTTCTACTAGTGCAACGTGTCATGAGACTTTGGACACATAAAGTCGCATGACAAGTCACAGCCCTTTGATTTCAATGGCAAATGTTTCCATCTATGTGCCTTTGAAAATCAGAGACTTTGAAAAGGTGCCTGCTCTAATTTGATGCAATGTTTGATGCAACTTTGATCCAGAGTGTAAAGTTGGATTAAAGCTGCACTCAAAGTCGCACTCTAAATAACACAGCTTTTGGAGTCGCACTAGTGGAAATGTAGCCTAAGGCTAGAGTGCGACTTTGGAGTGTGACTTTGATGCAACTTTGTGTGCAGCTTTGATCCAACTTTACAATCTCTGGATCAAAGTCGCATCAAAGCATTGCAGGTACCTTTTCAAAGTTGCTGATTTTCAAAGTCGCTGTAACGGCACCCCAAGTATGGAAGGGGTTAATGCCGTTTCGGATATTCCCTTTCCGAACATAGAGGCAGCTACTGACACTCCACAGTCAGGCGAACGAGATCCATAATGATAATTCCCTCCTAATAACGAGACACAGCTATGTTACGTTTCCAACAGGTCTGACAACCTTTATTGAGAAAAACAGGCTCTTATATACACCAAAAGAATACTGCAGTCCAAATGAACAACTCCACCCACAACATCACACAATGGTCACATAATGAGCCCCCAATCCACATTATTCTGACATCTCTTAGCAGACAACAGGTGAGTTCATTAGCTAATCCCTTTACAGCTTAAATGACTGTGCATGACCCCTACGTTTCCCAGACTGTCTGTCTGCTAATTTACAATACACACAATTACAGAGTTAATTATCACAATCCACAATGAAAGGATCTTTACAGTTAGCCGGGACTCCTTTACATTACACAGGCAGCCAGGTGGTTAGAGTTGAACACATCAGCATCTCTCAATTAACCTGTTGAGTTCAGAATCAAACAAGCAGTAAATAGTCCTTTACAGATATCCTGGGGAATATTGTGGATTAATATTACAGACCATTTTTAAGCAATCCAAGGCATATTCTCAATGTCCATTATTCTCTGGCTCATACTTTCAAAGAACTTCTGGGTTCCACGGGCCCTCCCGTTACATCTCTCCCCTTTCGGCAGGAGACTAACACAGGAGGATACCCCAGACGGGTTGACTCCGAAGTTAGTCCATAGTTCCATTCCTTTAATGCCTGGACAACCCATCAGCATTGCCGTTTTGCTTACCAGGTCAGTAGCTGATGGTGACGTTTTAAGGTTGTAGGGCGAATAATGGAATTCAGTTCTGGAACAGTCACTTGCTTTGCTCTCTCAATGGCTCCCAAAACTTGTTGCTAATGCCCTTGGCGCAAATCCCATTTAACCTTTTGACAATTTCAGCCTGTTTGTGCATTTCAATGTTCAAGCCATGGGACATCTCATAATACATGACGTAGTGTCATTGCATCTCCGATTTCTCACTGGCTAACTTGTCGCATTCCAATTTTAGACTGTGATATTGTGCCTGATCTAAGGTACATGTCAGGGAAGATAGTCTTACCAGAGTCTCGGCAGCAAGCGAGTCGGTTCCAGCAGCACGGGTCTGGGCACAGGTAGTCACTGGGTTGGCTTCAGTGGGGCCCATCGGGGCGTAAGCAGAAATGAGAGGGGCCAAATCATTCCCCAGTAGTACATCCACTGGCAAATCCTTCATCACCCCCACATTCACGTGTCCCGAACCAACCTCCCAATCCAGGTGAACACGGGCAACGGGTAGCCGGAAGATGGTGCCTCCCGCTACTCTTACGGCTACAGTGTCTCCGGTATGTTGGCTCTCTGGGATGAGGTTCTTCTGTAGTAGGGTCATGGTGGCACCTGTATCACGTAGGCCATTGGCTACCTTTCCATTGACCCAGACAGTCTGCCTGTGTTGCTGCCTGTTGTTCCAGTTAGCTGCTTGTATTGGATCAGCCTCGTGCAGGACGCCCCAATGTTCTTCCTCCTCAACGCAGTGAGCCACAGGCATGGATGTGCGGGGGTTCCCCCTTGCTGGCTGTCTCCATGACTGGGACTGGATGGCTGGATTCAACGGACAGTCTGGCTTTTTGTGCCCTAGCTGTTTACACCCGAAACACCTGATGGGTTGTGAGTAGTCCTGGGAGTTGAACCTGGGCTTCTGAGAATAAGTGGCCACTGGAGGTGGTGCTGTAGGGCGGTACGACTGTGGTTGGTAGGCGATAGCCGGAGGAGGTGCCGCTGATCGATAATCCACCTGAGCTGTTGTCTTGACCACAGGGTTATCCAGTTTGCGGGAGTCTGTGTATTTATCTGCCAGGTGAGCTGCTTCAGGCAAGGTGAAAGGTTTTCGGTCCCGGACCCACTCTCTGACTTCCAGGGACACTTTGTCAAAGAAGTGCTCCAGCAGGAACACCTGCAGCACCTCTTTCCCGGATTCTGCTTGGCATCCAGTGACCCAGTGGGATGCCGTGCGGTGTAGGCGGCATACCCACTCGGTATACGAGTCTCCAGTCTGCTTGCTCGTCTCTCGGAACCGCCTCTGGTATGCCTCCGGTGTGACGGCATACCTGGCCAAAAAGTGCTTCTTTTACCAGTCCATAGTTCATAATATCCTCATCTGGGATGGTCCTGAACGCTTCACTGGCCCGGCCGGACAGTTTCCCAGACAAAATGGTAACCCATTCCTCTGTGGGCACCCGGTGTAGGGCACATTGCCGTTCAAAATCGGCAAAGTACCCATCAATCTCCCCTTCAGTTTCAATGACATTTTTAAAAGCAGCAAAATGTATCTTTCTCCTTTCAGTTGGTGCTGCTCTGACTTCTGCTTCTGCAGCACCTCTTTGCGGTAGCAAATTTATATCCACAGCCGCTATAACTCGGTCTATGATCTCCGCTGTAGGGTTAGGACCATAATGTGCCAGTCTTATGTTAACAGCCCGATCAAAACTTTCCTCTTCGGGTGTCCTGTCTGTTACGCTGGGCCTTTCGGTTCCATCCATTTCGACTAGTTCTCTGATAATATCCCTCTTCTTACGAATGTTGGCCGGTCTGCCCCAGTTCTCCAGTAAGTCCTTGAGGGTAGAGTGCTTTAGCAGTTCATACTGTGCCTCCATTGTCCTGTGTCCTCTTGTAGCTGTCCTTCTGGCTGTGGGAATCAACCCGCTGCTTGCCACCAATTGTAACGGCACCCCAAGTATGGAAGGGGTTAATGCCGTTTAGGATATTCCCTTTCCGAACACAGAGGCAGCTACTGACACTCCACAGTCAGGCGAACGAGATCCATAATGATAAATCCCTCCTAATAACGAGACACAGCTCTGTTACGTTTCCAGCAGGTCTGACAACCTTTATTGAGAAAACAGGCTCTTATATACACCAAAAGAATACTGTAGTCCAAATGAGCAACTCCACCCACAACATCACACAATGGTCACATAATGAGCCCCCAATCCACATTATTCTGGCATCTCTTAGCAGACAACAGGTGAGTTCATTAGCTAAACCCTTTACAGCCTAAATAACTATGCATGACCCCTACGTTTCCCAGACTGTCTGACTGCTAATTTACAATACACACAATTACAGAGTTAATTATCACAATCCACAATGAAAGGATCTTTAGAGTTATCCGGGACTCATTTACGTTACACAGGCAGCCAGGTGGCTAGAGTTGAACACATCAGCATCTCTTATTTAACCTGTTGAGTTCAGAATCAAACAACCAGTAAATAGTCCTTTACAGTATCCTTGGGAATATTGTGGATTAATATTACAGACCCATTTTTAAGCAATCCAAGACATATTCTCAATGTCCATTATTTTCTGGCTCATACTTTCAAAGAACTTCTGGGTTCCACGGGCCCTCCCGTTACAGTCGCATAGATGGGTACGGGTGCCAATAAAAACAATGGACTGTGACTTGTCATGCGAATTTATGTGTCCAAAGTTGCATGACAAGTTTCACTAGTGGAAACAGAGCCTTATGCCGCGTACACATGTCCGTTTTTAATGTCATTTTTAAAACCGACGTTTTTCTCGTCGTTTTTTTTTTGTTTCCTCTCAACCCTTGCGTACACACGATTATGAAAAAAACGCTCGAGCAAAGCGCAGTGACGTACAACACGTACGATGGCACTATAAAGGGGAAGATCCGTTCGAATGGCGCCACCCTTCATGTTAGTAAATTTGTTGAGCGACGATTCGCGCTTTTCAGCCTCGTGCTTTTCAGTCCGTTAAAGCATGACGAATGTGCTATCTCCATTACGAACGCTAGTTTTACCAGAACGAGCGCTCCCGTCTCATGCTTGATTCTGAGCATGCGCAATTTTTTTCCCCTCGTAAAAGCATACACACTACCGTTTTTCACGACATTAAAAAAAATGACATGAAAAACTACGTGAAAAAATAGAGCATGTTCGAAATTTTTAATGCCCGTTTTTCACTTCGTTAAAAATGCTCTGGAGCCTACACACGATCGGTTTTAACGCCCATTTTTAAAAATGGCATTTTTAACGTCATGAAAAATGATTGTGTGTACGCAGCATTAGTGTGGTTGTCTGTACTATGATCATTGTAGACTGTAAGCTGAGACCCCAGAGTACTTCCAGCTACACTGACAGCCTCCCCCCCCCCCCCATGTGTCCAGCTCCCTTCTCCTGTGCACAGCTATACTCCCTGTGTACTATGTCGATGGCTCTTTTTTATTTCTTAATTTTCTCATGAATTAGGATGTACAATGCATACCTACTGATGAGAGAACATTAGGCAGGAACCTATAATCAGCTCCTTTGATCCAGTATACGTCCACTGGCTACAGTGCCCCCCCCCCCCAGGAAGTGATGTCACTAGCTTTCAGGAACCACACTCACTAGCTGATTTTAGGCTCAGAAGGAAGTAGAATTGAAGTCATGTGACTGCACTGTATACTGCAAAATAAAGGCAGAAAAACTGATTTTTTTCATTTTGAGGCACAAGGCTGAATTTAGCTCACATTAATGATTGCAGGGTGAGATTTTAAGTGTTAGGGTGGACTTCCACTTTAATCTTCCAACTTCTGTTGAACACCAGGTATTAGATATCTGATGAAGGTCTTATGTGGAAACCATAGTTCCACAGTTAGTATTAAGCCCCATACACACGGTCGGACTTCCATCTGACTTTTCCCTGGATTTTTGTCCGAACGGAGTTGGCCGGGCACACCCATAGCATACATACCACATGACTTTTCTGCAAACTTTCCCAAAACTTTTTGCAACATCATGTGGTTTTTCTGCTCTTTTCTGCTCTTTACCGCCACCCTTTGGTCAACTTCTGCTATTGTTGGTTGATTTTAACATTAGTTGTTTTTTCCATCGGACAAAAGTCCTATGGTTTTCTGTACACACGGTCGGACTTTGCTCCATCGGACTTTTGTTGGCCAAAAGTTTGTCCGTTTGCAGACCCAACTTTTGTCCGATGAAAACAAAATAAAACCCAAAAAAGTTTGTCCGATGGAGCGTACACACGGTCGGATTGTTGGTCCAACTTGCTCAAAATGAAGTTTGTTGGCCAAAAGTCCGACCGTGTGTACGGGGCTTAATAGGCAGAAAGAGACAACTTTTAGAACTGTCTCCAGAGAAGGTGCTTCCCAGGGAGAATAAGCTGTAACTATAGAAATAATCAATGCCAGCAGAGCCTATAGGATTTATTATGCGCCATGTTATGCCGCATACACACGATTGGAAATTCAGACAAGAAAAGTCAGATGTGAGCTTTTGGTCGTAAATTTCCTGAACGTGTGTTGGCTCCATCGGACTTTTCCTGTCGGAATTTCCAGCAGCAAAAATTTGAGGGCTGATTCTCAAATTTTCAGACAAAAGAAATTACAATCGGAAATTCCGATCGTCTGTAGCAATTCCAACGCGCAAAATTCCGACGCATGCTCGGAAACAATTCGACGCATGCTCGGAAACATTGAACTTCATTTTCTAGGCTCGTCATAGTGTTGTACGTCACCGCGTTCTTGACGATCGAAAGTTCAGAGAACTTTTGTGTGACCGTGTGTATGCAAGCCAAGCTTGAGCGGAATTCCGTTGGAAAAACCATCCAAGGTTTTTCCGACGGAAAATCCGATCGTGTGTATGCGGCATAAGAGTATTGACTGTAACTGGAAAGAAGGGGACCCATTTCTCCATTTACATTGAAAGGCCAGAATTATGCACAACCAGATGCAGCTCAACTGACGTCGGATCAATATGGGAAGTTGCTGTCTTGCCTTTCAAAATTACATGAATACTTTTGGCATAATTGACATACACAGTTTCATAATGTGAATTAATGTTAATTCAGCAGATCTGGTTGCCAACGCTAAACAGAGTAAACAAGCTAATTTATTGTCTACAGAATGTAATGACAAGGAATCTAACTGAATCTAACTGTCATGTACTCAGAAGGCTAAGGAATAGATCAATGCCCTAGGTCTTATATAACATAAAGGTTATAACTTCTAAGCTTGAGTATAACGAAACCTAATGTAGGACAATAAGACATCTAAAACTGTCAAGGCTGAAATACAAGCATAAAGATTCTGTCAGGAATTCTAATGTACTCCAAAAGCTTTGCTGAGTTTGTAACATTGCTTTTTTATTTTCAAACCAATCCAAAATTACTTTAATGCCGCGTACACGCGATCGGAATTTCCGACAACAAATGTTCGATGTGAGCTTTTGGTCGGATATTTCGACCGTGTGTAGGCTCCATAGGACATTTGCTGTCGGAATTTCCGACAACAAATGTTTGAGAGCAGGCTGTTGTCGGAAATTCCGATCGTGTGTACGCGGCATAATAGTTCTCTTTCCTGGTGGATTGACGACTTTGTTTGCCCCCGCTGATAATGACTTTTAGGACAAAAGGATATTCAAGCTGTAATCTGTATTAATTTGTTTTGCTTATTCGTATTCAAATCTATTTGAAAAGCTTCCGGTTCCGGCACCGCATGGAGAGGCTGTAGATCTCCTCAGCTCCCGCTCCACGATCTAAAAGTCTGCCTATAACTTCAGCCCAGACCTCCTCTGCAACCAGCAGACCCCTAGGGAGCCCCCCTCACTCCCATGGACCGATTTTTCAAAAAAAACGGCGCTCAATCGCATATGGGACTGACGGCCCAGCCAGCCCAGCCGCAAATCTAGGACCCGGTCTCGGCCTTGCCGGTTCCCGCGGCGGACTCTCTAGACATGGAGATAAGCGGCAGCCACTCCCCTCTGCCAGCCAATCTAGCTCCTCCAGCCTCACATCATGCCTACCCCCCCTCACCACATACCTCTCTTTGTACAACTCAGGCTGATGGGAACACTGATTGTATTGCCCAGGCTGTGGCTGCGCTACTCTCCCCCATGATAGCAGTGGAGAAGGCAGTCAGCGCTGGTATGAAACAGCTGAAGCAACAGCTGGGAGAGCATGCCACTAGACTCAATGAGGCTGAACATCGCTTCTCTAATTTGGAAGAAGAACTGTATCAGGCGCAGGCTACT
This sequence comes from Rana muscosa, assembly GCA_029206835.1. Taxonomy (NCBI): domain Eukaryota; kingdom Metazoa; phylum Chordata; class Amphibia; order Anura; family Ranidae; genus Rana; species Rana muscosa. The sequence goes on along the minus strand of CM055117.1, from coordinate 539,979,948 downwards.
GAACAGGCTCAGGATAAAACCAATCGGTACATTTTCCAGAAGCTGGACGATTTGGAGAACAGGTCCAGAAGGAGCAATCTTAGGTTTGACCCTAAATCCTTGCATGCTTCTGTGATCGCAGACCTCTACACCAGACGCATACCAGAAGCCCTGGGCCTTCCTGGCCCCTGCACGGTTGAAAGAGCTCACCGAATGGGAACAGTCTCCTCGGAACGCAAGACTAAACAAAGTACCTAAACTATTCTGACAAGGCCCCCATCCTGCAAACCTTCAGACAGTCCAGATCCCTACAAATAGATGGGGCCAAGATCCTGATCTTTGCAGACTATTCAGTTGAAGTTTCTAAGAAGAGAAAAGCTTTCCAACAAATATGCACGGAACTCCACCAGCGACAAGTGAAATTCACTCTGGCGTTCCCTGCAACTCTGGGTCTCAAAACCCCTGATGGTGACCAGTAGGGATGAGCTCGGTGTTCGAGTCGAACATAGGTTCGACTCGAACATCGGCTGTTCACGCGTTCGGCGAACAACGAATGATTTGGGCCGTTCGCGCCAAATTAGAGTGACGCGAACGGCCCACAATACACTGCGCCATCGCAGTGTAATCCTGGCGCTGTGATTGGCCAAGCATGCACTGTGACCCTGCATGCTTGGCCAATCACAGCGCCGGCAGTGAGGAGAGCAATGATTGGCCACAGGCAGGATGCCTGTGGCCAATTATAGCTGAGGGGGTTTAGTACACGCCCCACACTATAAAAGGCCGCCAGCGCGGCGGCCTTGTGTAGTGTGTTCCGGAGCAGGGAAAGTGAAGGATAGGCAGGGACAGTGTCAAATCTTGTCAAATCTATTCTTTGCTAAACCTTGTGTGTAGGGACAGAGAAGGATAGGCAGGGAGAGTGTCAGTGTCATATTCTTTGCTAAACCTTGTGTGTAGGGAGAGAGAAGGATAGGCAGGGAGAGTGTCAGTGTCATATACTTTGATAAACCTTGTGTGCAGGGAGAGAGAAGGATAGGCAGGGGACAGTGTCAGTGTCATATTCTTTGCTAAACCTTGTGTGCAGGGAGAGAGAAGGATAGGCAGGGAGAGTGTCAGTGTCATATACTTTGATAAACCTTGTGTGCAGGGAGAGAGAAGGATAGGCAGGGGACAGTGTCAGTGTCATTGTTGCTAAGCCTCCTGCACATTATACACCTGAAGTTAGCCCGTATTGCTGCTTTTTCCTGGTGTGTTACACCAACAGGATTTTGCGGCACTTACAGTGGGCGGAGTGTGCCTCCTGACCATATTACACCTTAACTTAGCCTTTATTGCTGCTTTTTCCTGGTGTGTTACACCAACAGGATTTTGCGGCACTTACAGCGGGCGGAGTGTGCCTCCTGACCATATTACACCTTAACTTAGCCTGTATTGCTGCTTTTTCCTGGTGTGTTACACCAACAGGATTTTGCGGCACTTTCAGCGGGCGGAGTGTGCCTCCTGACCATATTACACCTTAACTTAGCCTGTATTGCTGCTTTTTCCTGGTGTGTTACACCAACAGGATTTTGCGGCACTTACAGCGGGCGGAGTTTGCCTCCTGACCATATTACACCTTAACTTAGCCTGTATTGCTGCTTTTTCCTGGTGTGTTACACCAACAGGATTTTGCGGCACTTACAGCGGGCGGAGTGTACCTCCTGACCATATTACACCTTAACTTAGCCTGTATTGCTGCTTTTTCCTGGTGTGTTACACCAACAGGATTTTGCGGCACTTACAGCGGGTGGAGTGTGCCTCCTGACCATATTACACCTTAACTTAGCCTGTATTGCTGCTTTTTCCATTTCCCTGCAGGCCATTAGAATGTCTGGAAGGCAAACAAGGAGAGGCAGACAGTCAGGAGCCAATAAAAGAGGGCAAGCAGGCTCTGTGTCTAGAGACAACAGTGCTGGTCGTGGACGCTGTGCATCGCCATCAGCACGTGGCCATGGGACACGCTTGTCCTTCTTTTCGGCAGCTGGACGTGTTGAGCCGCATCATGCCGAAGACTTGGTAGAGTGGATGACCAAGCCCTCCTCATCCTCCTCATCCTCTCTCACCCAGGCTCAGGGTACTGGCAAAGCAGCTGCCAAAGCGTCCTCTTCCCTGGTATCAATGTCATCATCAGTCACTCCTTCCCTATACCAACCATGTCCTCCGGAGGAGTCCCCCGAACTGTTTGAGCACAGTGTTGGGTACATGTTTCAGGAGGATGCCCAGCGTTTTGAAGGGTCTGATGATGATACCCAGCTAGAGGAAGGCAGTAGCGTGAGAGCAGAGAGAGGGGATGCTCAAGAAGGACACCAATCTGGCAGTCATGTTCCAGCAGCTGCAGCATACTGCCAGATTGGCTCCAGTAATGAGGAGGGAGGGGATGATGAGGTCACTGACTCCACGTGGGTGCCTAATAGGAGAGAGGAGGAGGAGGAGGAGGAGGATGAGGAGGAGGCACATCTCCAACGAGGCAGGATGCCCTCGGGGGGCCAGCGTAAGGGCAGCACACCAACGGAATCACACCGCAGAGCTCCGCCTGTGCAGGGCGCTGCCTCTGCCCGTTATTCAAAAAGTTCTTTGGTGTGGGCCTTTTTTGAGTCGAGTGCATCAGATCGCACAGCTGCTGTTTGCAACATATGTCTCAAGCGTATATCGCGTGGCCAAAACATCACCCGCTTGGGCACCACATGCTTGACCAGACATATGTTGACCTGCCATGCAGCTCATTGGCAAGCCTACCTTAAAGACCCACACCAAAGAACAAAGCGGACCTCTTCTTGCACCGCATCAGCTGGGATCTCCAACCCCACTATACCTTCAGTCCTCTCTGAAACCTGCCCTGAGAGGAATGAAGGTGTAGAATTAGGTGTGTCACAGCCAAGTACTTGCGGGCACTCTGCTAGCAGTACACCGACGTCCGATTCTAGCAGGCAAATTTCCCTGCCCCAGCTGCTGGACCGTTGAAAGAAGTTAACTCCCAGCCATCCACATGCCCAGCGGTTGAATGCTAGCTTGGCTAAATTTCTAGCGCTTCAACTGCTGCCTTTTCAGTTGGTAGACTCGGCCCCCTTCCGTGAGTTTGTGCAATGTGCGGTTCCTCAGTGGCAGGTTCCCAAACGCCACTTTTTCTCACGGAAGGCGATTCCGGCTCTCTACCGGCATGTGGAAGGCAATGTCTTGGCCTCGCTGGACAGGGCGGTCAGCGGTAAGGTGCATATTACCGCTGACTCATGGTCCAGCAGGCATGGACAGGGACGTTACCTTTCTTTCACGGCCCATTGGGTCACTCTTTTGGCAGCTGGGAAGGATGCAGGACAAGGTGCAGTAGTGTTGGAGGTTGTTCCACCGCCACGCCTCCAAAATGCTACTACTGGCTGTGACACACCTCTGTCCTCCACCCCTCCTCTTCTTCTTCCTCCGTGGCCTCTTCCTGTGCTTTGTCCTCGGAACCAGCGGTGCTCCGTAGGCGTTCAAGGGGCTACGCAAGTACACAGGCGAATAGATGCCATGCCGTGCTTGCGCTGGTGTGTTTGGGGGACAGGAGCCACACTGGGGCAGAGGTTCTGTCTGCTCTGCAGGGGCAGACCGAGAGGTGGTTGATGCCACGCCAGCTTAAGCCAGGAATGGTAGTTTGCGACAATGGCACCAACCTCCTCTCCGCTCTCCGACAGGGACAACTGACCCATGTGCCCTGTGTGGCTCACGTCCTTAACCTGGTGGTGCAGCGGTTCTTGGGCAGGTACCCGGGCTTACAGGATGTCCTGAGGCAGGCCAGGAAAGTCTGTGTACATTTCTGCAGATCTTATAATGCCAGTGCTCGCCTGGCTGAGCTGCAAAAGGAGTTGAACCTGCCCAAGAACCACCTTATATGAGACATGCCCACCGGGTGGAACTCAACGTTGGCCATGCTGCAGTGGCTGCACACGCAGCAGAGGGCCATCAATGAGTACCTGTGCGACTACGGCACCAGGACATGGTCAGGGGAGCTCAGGTTTTTTTCACCACGCCAGTGGGGCATGATCAGGGATGCATGCACTGTCCTGGCACCATTTGAGGAGGCCACGAGGATGGTGAGCAGTGACAGTGCATGCATCAGTGACACTGTACCTCTTGTCCACCTGTTGGCACATACGCTGCGTGGAATGATGGACAGGGCACTTGAGGCAGAACAGAGGCAGGAAGAGGAGGACTTCCTTGCCTCTCAAGGCCCCCTTTACCCAGACAGTGTTCCTTCTGTCCCACCCATCGCACAGGAAGAAGAGAAGGAGGAGGAGGAGGAGGAGGATTGTGTCAGCATGGAGGTGGAGCCTGGCACTCAGCATCATCAGCAGCAGTCTTTTAGGGATGATTTACAGTCCCAAGAAACCAGTGGTCTTGTACGTGGCTGGGAGGAGGTGGCTGCGGATCATGTCGTCCTTAGTGACCCAGAGGACTCTGGACCGAATGCCTCAGCTAACCTACGCTGCATGGCCTCCCTGATCCTGCAAAGTCTGCGGAAGGATCCTCGTATTCTTCGGATCAAGGAGAGGGACCATTACTGGCTGGCCACTCTCCTTGATCCACGGTACAAGGGTAAGGTTGCGGACCTTATCTTACCGTCGCAGAGGGAGCAGAGGATGAGACAACTCCGGGAGGCCTTGCAGAAAGGTCTGTGCAACGCGTTCCCAGGGACTGGGAGGTTACAAACTCCTGGTCCTGGACAACGAGTTGCTGAGGCTTCGGTCAGTCAAAGAAGGAGCGGTGGGGAAGGTGGCCGTCTGACCGATGCGTTCAGACAATTCTTTAGTCCGCAGCCCCAAGGTATGATCGGTTCCAGCAACCATCGCCAGCGTCTGATATGCATGGTGCAGGAATACCTAGGGGCAAGGTCAGACTTGGACACCTTCCCCACCGAAAATCCTCTGGCTTACTGGGTCTTGAGGATGGATCACTGGCCAGAGCTTGCACAGTATGCAATTGAGCTACTGGCCTGTCCTGCATCCAGCGTTCTTTCAGAACGCACATTCAGTGCTGCTGGAGGATTTGTCACGGATCACAGGGTGCGCCTGTCCACCGACTCTGTTGATCGACTGACCTTTATAAAGATGAACCAGTCTTGGATCACCACCAGCTACCAAACACCTGAAGCTGATATAACAGACTAATTTATTTTCAAATGTCACATCCCTTCAAGACTGATGCTGATGCTGAGAGACTGTCCTGTTATGTTGACTGACTATCCTCCTCCTCCTCAATGATCCGATTGATGATGATAGCTTGGAAGAACATTTTTGTTTCTGGGTGCCGCCACCAGTGGCTAAGGCCCAATTTTTCAGCCCCTGTTTAACAGGGGTGTGTTATTACAATTTTTTATGCAATGCTTTGCAGCAGGGCTCATTCCTGCACTCCAACTAGAGTATCTGGGAGTAGTTGCAGTGTCGTGGCACCAGCACCAGTGGCTAAGGCCCAATTTTTCAGCCCCTGTTTAACAGGGGCGTGTAATTACAATTTTTGATGCAATACTTTGCAACAGGGCTCATTGCTGTGCTCCAAGTACAGTATCTGTGAGGGGTAGGAGTGTTGTGGCACCAGTGCCTAAGGCCCAATTTTTCTGCCCCTGTTTAACAGGGGCATGTAATTACAATTCTTGATCTAATAATTCACAGCAGGGCCCATTCCTGCGCCCACCAAGACTAACTGTGAGGCCTTACAGTGTTGTGTCAACACCACCACCACCACCACCAGCAAAGGCCCAATTTTTCAGCCCCTGTTTAACAGGGGCGTGTAATTACAATTTTTGATGCAATACTTTGCAACAGGGCTCATTGCTGTGCTCCAAGTACAGTATCTGTGAGGGGTTGCAGTGTTGTGGCACCAGTGCCTAAGGCCCAATTTTTCTGCCCCTGTTTAACAGGGGCATGTAATTACAATTCTTGATCTAATAATTCACAGCAGGGCCCATTCCTGCGCCCACCAAGACTAACTGTGAGGCCTTACAGTGTTGTGGCAACACCAACATGTAAGGGGCAAATTTCAGCTGAGTATATACGGCAGGCCCCTACTTTCAAACATCCAACTTACAAACGACTCCTCCTTGCAAACGGAAGGATACAACAGGAAGTGAGAGGAAATCTACCTCTAGGAAGGCAAATTCTCTCCTGTAAGAGTTAATATGGGAAAAAAGTGTCTCCTCTCCACTGATGCTTTATCACCAATTCTTGTTTCAATAAAAACCCCAAATTTTCAAAAAACATTTGTCATTAGGACGGAAAGTGAGGTGAACTGTTCTGAACAGGTGCACACTGCACAGACAGCAAAACAAATGTTACAGGGGTGATAACCCTTCCCTATGTTTTCCAAAAAGCTTAAAAATAGATTTTTTGCCTGGAGCTACACTTAAACAATGTACCTGTTCAAAATTACAAACAGATTCTACATAAGAACAAACCTACAGTCCCTGTCTTGTATGCACTGCCTGTATACGGCTGTTCAGAGTATAGAGGGCCTTTTTTATTTTGTGTGCGGGGTTCTCCTTAATATCCATACAAGACCCAAAGGGGCTGGTAATGGGCTGGGGTAGGGGGGGGGTGTGATGGGGTAGCTATGCCATTTTTCTTAAAGATTTTCATCCATATTACCGGGACCAGACATTACATTAAAGCCGCAAGCAGTTTTAAATGGCTTTTTTTCCTTTAGAAATGTAATTTTGTGCAGGGACAGTTCTAAACACGGGAAACACGTGGCACTTCACAGGCATACTTTAGACACCCCCCAGGTACGATATTTAAAGGAATATTTGACTTTTTTTTTCACTTTATGCATCATTAAAATGACTGCTCCAGAAAAACGGCCGTTTTTAAAACTTCGTTTTGCATTGATACATGTCCCCTGGCGCAGAACCCGGGTTCCCAAACCCTTTTTAGGACAATAACATGCATAATAGTCGTTATAATTAGCACTTTAGATTTCGAACGTTCGCATCCATTATATTTAATTGGGTTCTAAAGTTCGTGCAAACTTTCGGTCCGTTCGCGGGTTCTGGTGCGAACCGGACCCGGAGGTGTTCGGCTCATCACTAGTGACCAGCTCTCCTTCCAAGAACCCTCTGAAGCGGAAGTTTTTCTACGCTCGCTCTGAGCCAACTCTCACTCTGACCCTCACGCCAAAGCCGCCCCCCATCAACCGACCTCTGGACCAAAGAAGCCAGAGGAAGGACTTTCCGAAATGTTTCAAGCATTCCGGTTCTGGCCACCGCTTCACTCGTCGCTGATCAAGTAGGAGCTGCATTTACTCTGTTCTCACATGAATCTATTTGAATATTCGGAATTCAAATTTGAATCGATTTGAAACGTTTTTTTAATCAATTTCGAATAGTTTTTGAATGTGAAAATTTTTCGAATTCAAATAGTTTTCAAGTTCGAAATGTTTTTAAATTCGAATTTGCATAGTTTTCGAATTTAAATCGTTTTCCAATTTCCAAAGAGAATAAAATAGAATAGAAAATAAAGGAATAGAATATAAAAAAATTGAATAGAAAAGAATATAAGAGAAAAAAAGGAGTAAAACATAACAAAATAGAACAGAAAATAAAAGAACAGAATAGAAACAAATAGAAAAAAAAGAATAGCATAAAACAGAATATAACCATCTTCTGAAATTTTTATAGAAAAGAATAGAATGAAATAGAAAATAATATAAATTAAAAAAAAATAGAATATAAATAATATAACCATTTCCCAAAATTTAAACAGAATCAAATTTGAATTGAATAAAAAAATGGATTAGAATAGAATATAAAATAACAGAATAGTATAGAAAAAAACAACAGAATAGAGTAGAATATAATAGAGTAGAAAGAATATAATAATCTTCCTATTCTAATCTATTCTTTTAAATTCTATTCAAATTGATGCTTTTTGAATTTTGGGAAATGGATATATTCTTTCTATTCTATTCTATTGTTTTTTTAATTCTATTCTTTTTCTATTTGTTTGTTCTCTTCTTTTCTATTATTTTCTATTCTATTATTTTATTTTCTATTCTATCCTATTCTTTTCTATTCAAATTCAGATTTATTCTATTTACAATTTGAATTTCGGAAGATGGTTATTTTCTTTCTATTCTATTCTCTTCTATCCGTTTTTTTTCTATACTATTTTGTTATTTTATGTTCTATTCTAATCTATTATTTTATATTCTATGCAAATTGATTCAATTTTAATTTTGGGAAATGGTTATATTCTTTCTATTCTATGCCATTCTATTGTTTTTTTTAATTCTATTCTTTTCTATTCTATTATAGACTATTCTAATCTTTTTCTTCTATTCTATTTTTTTATTTTCTTATGTATTCAAATTCAAATGTATTCTATTGGAAATTTTAATTTCAGAAGATGGTTATGTTCTTTCTATTTTATTATATTCCATTTCTATTCTATTCTTTTATTTTCTATTCTGTTCTGTTTTTCTCTATTATATTTTATTCTCTTATTTTCTGTTATATTCTTTTCTATTCTATTTTTTTCTATTCTAGTCCTTTATTTTCTAATTTATTTTATTCTCTTTGGAAAACAATTCTAATTCAAAAACTACTCAAAATTGAACTATTGAATCGATTTAAATTGAAATGTTGTCCAAATTGTATTTTCGTTATTTCAGATTAATTTACATTTGGTACTATTGTAATTCGGAAATTCAAATACATATGGATTTCTGAAAAACGAAAATGCGTCTGAATTTCAATTTGGAACTAAACTAAATGCACATGTATAGTCAGAAGTTAGCATGCTGATAAAAGAAGAACAGAGCAGGAGAAAGCCACGGGACACAGTGCTTTGACGGGAGATAAGAAAACACTGCCGATTTATGTGCCCAGTTAAAATTTCCTGAATTGGGTTTACATCCACTTTAATTGTTAAAGCATGAATAAAAGCTCAAGAGAGCCCTGAAAGCATTTCACTCTCAAATAAAGAAACAATGTATGACCTATTACCAATTAAAATATACTGGAACCTAAATTTGAGTATACTAAAATCAGGTCATGCACTTGCTCCACCTGAATTTTGTGGAGCATCCAAACCATCTTAGATGGAGGTATAAAAGAAAAAAGATGGGGCCTGTCAATGTAAAAAAAAGAATATTGCATATATCCAAGCCTTTTTAAATGATATACCGTACTTGCCACAAGCTTTGATGTTTGTGCGCATGGCTCTGATTTGAAAGGGTCCACATCTCTGTATCCAAAAGCTTAAACAATGCTCTGCAACAAATGTATTTATAGAGAAACTAAAGGAAGAGTCAATTTTTGGCACATATGTCTACCTAGTTGCTTGACTATCTTTCTGGCAAGACCAAATCCTATGACACTGGAGCCCACTAAGTTAGGGACTTCGATTTCAATAACTCATGCAATTCATGTAACAAACTGTTAATTAGGTTTGGTCCTATAAAATATTTAGTCACTAATTTCTGAAACCTCTACTGATCTTAATTTTATCAGATTATTGTGTATTCTTCTTACTGCTGATCTCATATCACATATTTTTCACATATTTTTCAAGTTATTTCTTCCAGCCTTTAGGTTTCATATCTCTGCAGAAGATATATGATGTGTTTGAGAGACTAAACATTGGCATAAATGTTTTAGGTTTGGCAAAATTGATTCATTTTGGGGGTTGTGCCTTACTTGAAAAATCAATGAGCATTTGTAATTCAGTTTACTTTTCACAACCTGAAGAGAATGATAATCAATTAATGATCAAGGATTTTCACTCAACTGGTAGGAAGTAAGCAGTAGGCAGAATTTGATATTTGCTAGGGTACTCCCTTATGTTTTGGCTCGGCTCCACTCTCCCGACACTCCTCTGCTCTATTGGATCATCTGGTGCTCCAGGATTCAAACTACAGCTATGTGCCATTCGAATCCATTTGTGATCGGTCAGAACAAACACCAGGCAGGCTGTATGTAAGTTCCAACAGGAGAGCTTTATTAGAACCAAAAACAAGTCTTATATACAGAAACAGAGGGAGTAACCAGAACATAATTAACATGAGCTAATTAACTAAATCCTTTAGACAGCCAAGGTGACTCCTAGATATGACCTTTCAGGGTAGACATCCCGGCACCTGCTATACAATACACATTATCCTAAGTGTAAACATCACACATTTTAGCAGGGTCAAATTAGCGCAGAGGACAGACAGATGGCTGGAGGTGATTGCATTTGCATATCCTTAGAGGGAATGTGTGAACGTCCCAACAGTATGACTCAGTCACTCTAATATGGCATATACAGGGTCCCCAGCGTCTGTGTGTCTTGCGGGGACATGGACCTGAATCCAAAGTAACACCCCCTCAAGTGTCCCCAGGCATACAGCTCACAAAGAGCACCGTTCCCCCAAATGCCAGGGCCCATGGTCGCAAGGCAAGAGGCTTGCATTCAGTCCCCTCCAAAAGCCTCTGTCCCGGCTAGGTCTGTCACAGGGCTAGTTTACATTTCAAAACCCAGGCTTCAAACAGGCTTTGTTAAAGCTCTCTGAATGCCAATCAAAGCCCCTGTCACTAAATAAAATGGTTAGCTTACAGTCCTGTTTACACCTTGCTTTTTCCTTGCTTTGCTTCGGCTTCTTTTTAAAAATGATACCCCATGTCGCCTTATTGGTGCTTCAAAGCGTCTTCAAAGCCTCCATAGAAGTCTATGGCAAAGCTCGCTTAAAGCACCTACATCGTTTGAGAGGCTTTATTCAGCATTAGCTTTGCTTTGTTTTGGAGAAATTGCATATATGAGATATCCACACACACACAGGACATCTGCCAAGCTTCAACAAAGCTTTAAAAGAGTATCACCGAAGCATCACTAAAGCTTCACCAAAGCTTCATAGAAGCATCATAAACACATCATAAAAGCATGTTGAAGTGGTAGGCGCTTTAATGTGTGTTGAAGCCAAAGCAAGTGTAAATGAGCCCTTAAAGTATTCTTTACAGTGTTATCTTTAATTGCTCAACAGTTGCCACTAAGCTAGAAAGTGGAGAACCTGAGAGGAAAACATTTCTTTACATGAACTGATTCCCCTATATAATAAATAAGCTGGTGTATCACCCAAAGTGTGTTTTATATATATATAACTAATATAGAGGCACTCCCTGATCTTGCAGCGAAGGTAGATTAAAACAACAGCGCTTTTTTATTGTCACCGTTTTGATGAAGCTTGGTCCATCTTTCTCAGGACACTTTTCAAGTCTCTTGAGAAAGATAGACTAAGCTTCATTGAAATGCTGAAAATAAAAAAACTCTGCTTTTATGATCCACCTCCTCTGCAAAACCCGTGAGTGCCTCTGTAGTAGTTAATTTACCTCAAACATAGAGTGCCATGGTTACATTTGGGACTATATATATATACTCACTGGACACTTTATTAGGTACACCTTGCTAGTACTGGGTTGGACCTTTTGCCTTCAGAACTGCCTTAAATTCTTTGTGGCATAGATTCAACAAGGTGTTGGAATCATTCCTCTGAGATTTTGGTCCATATTGACATGAAAGTATCACACAGTTGCTGCAGATTTGTAGGCTGCACATCCCAAAGGTGCTCTATTGGATTGAGATTTGGTGACTGTGGAGGCCATTTGAGTACAGAGAACTCATTGTAATGTTCAAGAAACCAGTTTGAGATGATTTGAGTTTTGTGAATTGGTGCATTATCCTGCTGGAAGTAACCATCGGAAGATGGGTACACTGTAGTCATAAAGGGGACGGACATGGTAAAATGGATTCAATGGAGATTATATATATATATATATATATATATATATATATATATATATATACATATTTATTTATTTATTTTGCTTTTTAGTGCAGCAGAACAGCTCTGAGCTGTTAAAACCTCTGAAATCATCACAGCCACACATAGAATGTTCCATCCTCATGCAGCTGTAAAAAAAATCACAAACATTATCATTTGAACCGCTGAATTCATTAGAACTGTCACAATTATATCAGCTGCATAATCTTGAAGCTACCAGCCTAGTCCATTGGGTGTTGCTTAAAGGGGTTGTAAAGGATCAAAAAAAATAACAAACATGTTTTACTTACCTTCACTGTGCAGCTCGTTTTGCACAGAGTGGCCCCGATTCTGGTCTTCTGGGGTCCCTCGGCGGCTGTCTCGGCTCCTCTCCGCATCAGCTAACCCCCTCTTAATGGGAAGCTCTCTCCCAAGGGGGTTAGCTTGCGGGCGCGCTCCCGTGATACAATGATACAAACGGCGGCTACAGCCGCCGACTGTATCACTTGGCCCCGGCACACTGCGTCATTGGTTTGATTGACAGCAGCGGGAGCCAATGGCTGCGCTGCTATCAATCATCCAATGAATGAGCTGAGAAAAGCCGAAAAGCCCAGTTAAGAAGCCTGCTTGTTCACGTTGCGGGACTTTCGAGGGCTCAGGTAAGTAAAACGGGGGGGGGGGGGCTGGGGGGCAGCAAACATCAGATGTTTTTACACCTTAATGCATAGAATGCAATAAGGTGAAAAACCATGAACCTTTACAACCCCTTTAAAGTAATTTTAAAGATTTTTTTTTTAAATAACAAACATGTAATACTTACCTGTTCTGTTGCAGTGGTTTTGAGCAGTCCTGATCCTCTTTTCGGGTCCCCTTGCTTAGCGCTCCTGACCCCTCCCCGCTGCCAAGTGCCTCCACAGCAAGCAGCTCTGCTCAGCCGCTGTTCTGCGTGTCCATTCACACCCAAAACGCTGTTCGGCCTGCCCCCACTTTATCCTTATTGGCTCGCTGGCTGTGATTGGCTGTGTCACAGCCAATGAGGGGGGGAGAGCTGCTCCTCTCATGCACATCGCTGGATTGAGATGGGGCTCAGGTAAGTATTAGAGGGGACTCGGGAAACTGCTGCACACAGATGTTTTTTTACCTTCATGCATATAATGAAGCCTTTACAACCAGTTTAATAGCTGGTCTCCTGTAGATCAAACATGTACTACATGTCACAGTTCTCTAATAAGTAACAGCACCAGTTTGAAAAGTACAGATTCCATTTTATTTGTCATTCTACTACTTGACTAGAATTACATTTGAATGAGATATTTATAATATTGATGACTGTGTAACATTGTTATGGTCATATTTTATGTGTTTTCCTACAGCTAGTATTCTGTAAATCTAATGGAAAAGGCTTTTGCTCAAGAACTCTGTGTCAAGTAAACTTTTTCATTGACAGATCTGCCATTAGACTTAAATGGGAAGACATAGATCACATGCTTGTATTTTATAACAACCATACGTGTCCACCTGAAAAAGAAAAACAGTACAGGGTAAAGATAATATAACGACTCATACAAAAAAAACAAAGCCAATAACATTTTCCATTAAAACATGACTTTCTCACGAATAGCTTCTAAAATGTGATTTTCATTTTTATCCAGTTCAGTATTAAGAAATACAGTCTTATTCAAAAAATGATGCACATAATGTTAATTTATCTTTATTAGACAATTGTTTTAAATAAGCAAGGTCATTGATAGTAAAGGAATGTGAACCAGATAATTACATTTTGAAAAGAGGGTAATTGAAGTCAGGTATTTCAATCAATGAGTCAAGTGTTCCATTCAGTTCAGGTGTAGGTTTGACCTGCCTTGCTGTATAAAAAATAAAAAATAAATCAAACATTTCTACTTACATGTGCTTCACAATAGATTTCTGTTGAAACGCAATATGGCCATCAGAAATGCTTTCAGAGAGCCTCATAGGAGAAACTTATAGTAAAGGTCATGGAAGGGCATGTTGTACATTCTTAGAACAGGTAACAAAGAACCCTAGGATAAATCCCAAAGATCTTGCATATGATCTGTGTTCATAAATCTACCATATAAAAAATAACATTGACAAGTGATGGTCTTTAATTTTATCTCAAAGAAAATCACTGGTCTTCAAAAAGAAAGGACAATGATCTAAAGAATCCTTCAAATAAATTAGGCAAGTGTAATCACTGATGACTGACGAAGGTTATGATATAGTGAGAATAATGGAAACCTGTTTGGATGGTAGTTATGATTGGATAATTATAGTGTGTTTAGAGAGGGCAGAGGGGTTTGTGTGTTTGCAAAATCTTGGTTTGAACCAACTATAATGAAGATGCAATATATTTAAAGTGGTTGTAACCCTAATAAAAAAAGAGATCCTTTTAGCGGGTTAAACAGCAGAGTGCTTGTGCCTCCTTTTAGCAGATTAAACAGCACAGTGCTTGTGCCTCCGTCACCTGCGCTCCTATTTGCCCCTTCCTCCCTGCCTGTCAGCTCCTGTGTGTGTGTGTGTAAGCCGCCCCTCCACTCTCCTCCTGCCGCTATTAATAGTAAAGAAAACCTAAATAAATACAACTGCCAGCCCCTCTCTTTTATGCAGCCATCCTACACTGTGTAAGAGTTAGTGTAAAACATTGCCTCTAAATACCTTTTTCAAATCAGTTCTGGCCGGTCGCATGACCTCCGGCCACTCCCCCCTCCATCTAAATGCTACAGTGGTGACGTGACCTTCCCGGCTGATGTCAGAGGAGATCTTGGCCCCTCCTGCTGTAGCCCTTAGAACCGAGGAGAAGAGCAGCTGGAGGTCATGTGATCAGCTAGGACAGATCATTGATAAGGTATTTAGAGTCATCGTTTTACACTAACACTTACACAGTGTAGGATTGCTGCATAAAAGAGAGGGGCTGGCAGTGATATTTTTTTTTTTTTACTGTACAACCACTTTAACTAATGGGGCATAGTTGATTCTGCATTGATAAATGCTAAGTTGTAGCAGAGAATACTAAAACGTTTCAATGAAAAGATGTCAACCAACCCTTCAACTATGGTATAAATATAAGCCCAACCCTCTCTTTACATTATTGCTATTATGTTTGTAAAATTTTACTTTTATTTAGATCACTTAAAAATATTTTTTAAACAATAAACTTCTCTACATACAGTATATACAGTACATTATCAGTCTTTGAGTCTTCCTTTGTTTACTCACCTATTTACACACCACCTTCCTTATGATTCAGATATGTTGTAGGTACAATATAAATATTTATACATATATGCATATGTAGCGGGTATTTAAATTTGGGGGAGAGCATCTGAGTTATTTAACCCAGATGTACTGATTGTTAGGAAATCTGAGAATCCCTTTTGTGGTTCTTGGAGGACTCTGGTGGTGCAAGGTTCCCTGTGGCCTGCAGGTGGCGTTGTCGCCCTGGGTCGGAGTTGAACCTGCACCGCAAGACTGTACCTTTTTGTCCTTTCCTGGCGCTGGTACAGCGGGGCAGGGAACCTGCTGTGACGCAAAGGGAGAGGAGATAAAAGGGGCGGACGCCCTGACCTTGGGGTTCAGAGTTGGAGGACGCGGCCGCGCCCAGGCACCTTCAGCCTGGGTGCTGGCGTTCCGGAGTTCCGGGCCCATGTGCCCTTGACCTGGCCGGAGCGAGGGATGGAGTCCATCCCAGGCACCTTAAGCCTGGGGTGAGGTACTACGGCCAAGGACTGGGACCCAGTAACTTCGACTGGGTTCCGCGAGGGTGGAGGAGTCCGAGGGGCCCTAAGGTGTTGGGACCCATATCTGAGGCGAGGAGGCCGGGGAGTGTAATCCTTCTGAATAGCCCGGTACAGCATTAATCCGATGACGGCGGGACCTCTGGTAACTCCCTTGGAGGGATGTCTTCCCCCTGACAGGGGCTGCAACATAGCGAAGGTAACTCCAGTTCCTGTTTACTAGAGTCGCTGGAAGAGACTCTGTACCAAAAGTCCATTTAACAGCCACTGTGCTTAGCAACCGTTGGTGAAACCTCAACGGTTTAGTTTCTTTGAGGATTGTGCCTTGACCTACTCCCCACCAATACTGAACTGTTCTATGGGTCTCAAACTGTCTGCTCGCAAAGGACTATTTGTTTGCCGTTATGGAATAAATACGTGTTGGACCTTTTTCAGTGTGTGGTACTCCAATTACTGGGAGCAAAGGGGGGTTATCAGCAGAACAGACCTGGCTCTGAGCGTATACACAGCCCGAATGTAATCTGATACTGGCCTTCACCTCTACATGCTGTAATCTAGAGGACATGGGCCGTGGCGAACCTCGCTCTCCCCTTCAAGGTACCCCTAGACCGAAGCCAAAGTAACCGTTAAAGAAGAGAGAGAGGGTGAGGCCGCTACACACACACACATATATATATATATATATATATATATATATATATATATATATATATACAGGTGATACTCGAAAAATTAGAATATCGTGCAAAAGTTCATTTATTTCACTATTGCAACTTAAAAGTATAAACTAATATATGAGGTAGACTTATTACATGCAAAGCAAGATAGTTCAAGCTGTGATTTGTCATAATTGTGATGATTATGGCTTACAGCTCATGAAAACCCCAAATTCACAATCTCAGAAAATTTGAATATTGGGAAAAGGTGCAATATTCTAGGCTCAAAGTGTCCCACTCTAATCAGCTAATTAAGCCATAACCCCTGCAAAGGGTTCCTGAGCCTTTAAATGATCTCTAAGTCTGGTTCAGTAGGAATCACAATCATGGGAAAGACTGCCGACCTGACATTTGTGCAGAAAACCATCATTGACACCCTCCATAAAGAGGGAAAGCCTCAAAAGGTAATTGCAAAAGAAGTTGGATGTTCCCAAAGTGCTGTATCAAAGCACATTAATAGAAAGTTATGTGTAAGGGAAAAGTGTGGAAGAAAAGGGTGCACAAGCAGCAGGGATGACCGCAGCCTGGAGAGGATTGTCAGGAAAAGGCCATTCAAAAGTGTTGGGGACTTTCACAAGGAGTGGACTGAGGCTGGAGTCAGTGCATCAAGAGCCACCACACACAGACAGATCCTGGACATGGGCTTCAAATGTCATATTCCTCTTGTCAAGCCACTCCTGAACAACAAACATCAGAAGTGTTTTACCTGGGCTAAAGAAAAACAGACTTGGTCTGTTGTTCAGTGGTCCAAAGTCCTCTTTTCTGATGAGAGCTAATTTTGCATCTCATTTGGAAACCAAGGACCCAGAGTTTGGAGGAAGAATGGAGAGGCACAGACTGCAAGATGCAAGGTGAAGTTTCCACAATCTGTGTTGATTTGGGGAGCCATGTCATCTGCTGGTGTTGGTCCACTGTGCTTCATTAAGTCCAGGGTCAACGCAGCCATCCACCAGGAGATTTTGGAGTACTTCATGCTTTCTTCTGCAGACGAGCTCTATGGGGATGCTGACTTCATTTTCCAGCAGGACTTGGCACCTGCCCACACTGGTTCAATGACCGGGGGATTTCTGTGCTTGATTGGCCAGAAAACTCGCCTGACCTGAGAATCTATGGGGCATTGCCAAGAGAAAGATGAGAGACATGAGACCGAACAATGCAGAAGAGCTGATGGCCACTATTGAAGCATCCTGGTCTTCCATAACACCTCAGCAGTGCCACAGGCTGATAGCTTCCATGCAATGCCGCATTGAGGCAGTAATTGCTGCAAAAGGGGCCCAAACCAAGTACTGAGTACATATGCATGCTTATACTTTTCAGAGGTCCGATATTGTTCTATGTTCAATCCTTGTTTTATTGATTGCATGTAATATTCTAATTTTCTGAGATTGTGGATTTTGGGTTTTCATGAGCTGTAAGCCATAATCATCACAATTATGACAAATCGCGACTTGAACTATCTTGCTTTGCATGTAATGAGTCTATCTCATATATTAGTTTCACCTTTTAAGTTGCATTAGTGAAATAAATGAACTTTTGCACGATATTCAAATTTTTCGAGTTTCACCTATATATAGTCGTGGCCCTAAGACAAGGACAAATGTGGATCACATAAAAACCCGACAAGACTCACAACATAAATAGACCTGAGGTGTGGCTTTTGGTCGTCTGTTAGGTATGGCAAGAAAAGGGGCCATACCCAAGATAAGTAATGGATGATTGTGGAGGAGAATTTGCTGAGAAGTGCTGTAAAAAGGGGAATGGGAGGAAGGGTATCTTGCACTGGAACTGACAAAGGGGAAGGGGAAGTGGTCAGCTTAAATACCCTCCGGGCTCCTCCCATAAATTCAGGCCACCATACTGGCCTTCTAATTTATGGTCGTGCCCCAAGACTGAGACAAATGTGGATCACATAAACACGTGACAAGACTCACAACATAAATAGACCTGAGGGGTGGCTTTTGGTCATCTGGTAGGTATGGCAAGAAAGAATAACCAGATAGGGATGTATCTTTATTGCCTCTAACCTCATTGAGTGAGCTTGGAGAAGGCAAAGGCCATCTTGAGGGTTTGGAATATATATCTGGTGAAGCAGGCAGACTTTCATCTGCCTAGCTTCTTGGTCACATGGTCTGGTACTCTGTCCTGAGATGTGGCTGAGGCTGCGCCAATCCAAAGGAATGTCCAGAATACCGCCCGGGGTCTAGGCCTAAGTTGACCAGTAGGACCCCAACATGTTTAATAAACTGACTGCCACTCAGGGGGTTGACTGGAAAGGGCAGAAACGGGCTGGAGACTGGCTGGCTGGGTAGGTGAAAGAGCAGACGGTCAATGATCATTGCTGGGCACCAGGCGTTGCTGATTCGAAAGAAGTTGATATCCACTCCCGGTCCAGTTTGTTGCGTTTTGGAGACCATAAGATGAAGGACATAGTGGCTTGGGAAGCGAGTTAGGAGATGTCTATACAGTATGTGACTGCTGGTGCTATCAGAGGTGAACTCGCTAGGCCGTAGAAAGCAAGGTAGATAACCCCCTGGATGACTGGTCAAGACTCCGAAGGGGGAATGTGTGAGGATTTCCGACATGCCCCTAAAGAAAGCACTCGTGATGGGTAAGCGTTTGCCATTGGTTGCGGGCTGCTGCTTCTGAATACCGTGCAGCAGGGCATTCACTGTATGGGCTGTGAAGACAGATGTCTTTCAGGGATCCTGTAAGGACATGAAATTCTGAATACCGGCCAGGTACAACCTGATAGTAATATGAGCGAGAGCCAGCTGTGTGTGGCAAAAGGATATAAAGGCTAGGACGTGAGTGACATCATCTGCTGTGGTTCCGGGACAAGTGGCAAGGAACCTACGGTAGGTGTTCCAGGCCGTGCAATAAGCCTTAGTGTGTTGCTAGACAGTGAGTGGTTGATGAGCCAGGTTGCATTGGCAAGGTGTTGCTTCAATCCATTGTTAGTTGAGACCAAGGTGGGATAGGAATGGATGATGGGTCGGCTCCGGGTTCCTGCTGGAAGAATGAGACAAAATTGAAGCGGAACAGTGCATCAGCTGTGGCATTGCACTTGCCAGGGATATGCTCACAGTAACTGTTAAATTAGGGGATGTAGTGATAATTGCAGCAGCCTGCGCAGGAAGGACATGACGGGGAGCGACTTGGATCTACTCTTATTAATGATGTCAGCTGTAGCCTGGTTGTCTGTGGTGAAGAGCTCTGTCTGACCTGTCCACGTGTGACCCCAGACTTGGGCTGCTGCCACGATGGGGTACAGTTTGAACTATGACGAAGATAGAGGGAAACCAGGAATCAGGCAGATTTCCGGGGGCCAAGGTGATGGGCAAAAAATTTCAGCAAAGCCGGTGAAGGCTGCAGCATCTGTGACTACCTGGGGCAACTGAGCTGATACTGAGGGAAAAACATTGATATGTTATTCCAGTTGTTGAGGAACTCGTCCCACATAGCCAAGTCTGCTATTGCTGCTGGGTCTAGTCTGAGGACTTGGTCGGGGTCCTGCACTCGGGCGAGGAAGACTAAGAGCCGTGAGCTGAACGACCGCCCCTGAGGAATAATTCTCATTGCGAAATTGAAAATCCCTATCAAGGACTGCAGCTGTCTTTTAGTACACTCCTGTGACCGGGTAAACTCGTGAATGACCGACCTAACACAAGCTAATTTGTCAGAAGGCAGGCTAGGCTACATGGCATGCATATCCAGGACGATGCCTAAGAAACGTTTGAAATGGGTTGGGCTTTCCACTATGTGTTCATTGAGATTGAAGACCTTTCTTAGCTTGTCTAGATCTACCGGGGGGTATGTCCGGCTGTTCGATGAGCAGAAAATTGTCCGTATAATGGATAACCCTGTGACACGGGGCCTGGTGTGACAGGTTTAAGTGAGGGACTGGGCCAAAACGTCAGCTTAGTGGGCAAAGTGGCGACAAGAGTTCCGTGTCTGTGAGGCTCCAGTCAGAGCTGATCTGGAACTGGGCAAGTCTTGCTGCTGCTTTGGCTGAAAACGACCAATGGTAGTCATAGAAGGTAAAACCTCTATATTTGTAAGCAAGATCTGTCACTGCATGAAGGTATAAGTCCAGCTCCTCCCTTCTGCTGAGGGTGGCTGAACAAAGTACATCTCTGAACATCCCGAAGGCCAGGGCGAACTCGGTGGCTGACAGATTAAGACTGAGGCTGGGGTCTCTCGACTTGACAACCACTGAGACATCCCCCCAGGCGTATGATTTGTTGTCAGCTAAGTCATGGGCTGAGATGAGCAGGGATGCCAATTGTCATCTTTGCCCTCCAATATATCCTCCCCGACACTGGTCGGGACAAGATGAGCGGGCAGGACGATATGTGTAGGGCCTGGTGTACCTGCAGAAGGAGAAGCTGTCATCGGGACCATGACCAAGTCAGGGAGGGCCATGGGTGGGCAAACTTTCAAAAGTGTGACTCTGGTCTGGACGTCTAGACTCTTTGGTCTCCTCCACTAAGGAGGAGACCAAAGAGTGCAGTTGAGAAATGGCCCCGTATATGGATTGCAGGGATGCCTGTTGGGCCCAGCTGCAGCTGGAGGCGGGAAGAGGAGCCTGAAAAGCTCTGCCTTCCTGGCCGTAGCGGGAAAGGGAATATCCCTGCGACTCAGCTCAGCTATGAGTTTGGGGATGGTCTGTGCCCTGAGGGGCTGCACGCTGCCACGCTCTGAGCCCGCTTGGGGGGGTAACAGAGGGGCGGGTGTGAAGTCCTCGCTGCCAGCCTGCGACATGGCTCCGGCCAGAAGACAAAAGGGGATGAGGTGCTCATATTTAAGAGGAATCATAGCCATAGAATAGAGAGTGGAGTTGTAAAGAGAAAACTCAGAGAGGAGAAAAAAGAGAGAAGTACAGATAAAGGAATGATAGGCGTAGACAGGAGCTGACAGAGTTCTGTTGTGCAGAACTTATGTAGAGTGGAAATTTGGAAAACTCAGAAGAGTGCCTGGCGACCGAGGTGGGCCAGATAACCAGTAGCTCGGGTGCCTGTTTGTGGTGAGCACAAACCTGAAGACCAGAATCCCAGGGCGTACTGGGGCGAGAAGTCTGGTACGGCCTACGTAGGAATGTTGCAGGCTGTAGTGGGTGACGTGTGCTCGGCCTGCTAACACTTGCACTGCCAGCAAGCCTACTGTTAAGCGACCTTGTCTGCGAGGTGAAGGGTCGCCCTTCGAAAACAGAGTGTCATGTATAGACATATGTGACAGAACTAACACCTGGAAATCACATCCAATGATGTATGTGAAGTAACGGTATAGTGAAAGGGTGTGTCAGACTTACACGTATCTGGTCGAAGAGCCCAACGGAGCAGAGGAAGGTCCCCCGTACGAATCCGACTTGCGGCCCCTGGTAGTGCAGACAGGAGGCACAGGAGTACGGAAGGGTAAGAGAGCCTGGTGGATATTTGCTGGAAGACGGCTCAGGATCCGGATGCAGAAGCGAAGATGAGCCTCACAGGCTGCAGACAGGCAGGCAGGGATGCTGGAGGGTGAAGCTGAGCAGGAGCAACACAGAATGGTCAAATAACAGGCAGGGTTTGGCAACGGTCAGGCAACGTGGTACAGAGGAGCAGCCAGGTTCAGGGTCAAAGGCAAGCCGTGGTCAGATGCAGGCGGAAGGCAGGAGAAGTCCAAGTCACAAACCGGGTGGTCAGAGGGTCAGATTTCAGACAAACAGCAGGGGCAGGATACACAGGGAGCTGCAGATAAGACAGCACCGGGCTGAAGTGTTCCAGGGATTTAAATAGGCCGTTTGGCACGCATCGGCGCACGCGGTGCGCATCGGCGCACACAGGAGAACGCACAACAGCAGCTCGTGTCGGCGCGCGCACCCCAAGGCGATGAACAGCACGTCCGGCAGGGTGAGTTCTCTGACAGTGCCCCCCCTTAAGGGCAGCCTCCGGATGCCCAATTGGGCGATTTTCACGGCATGGGACCTCTTGAAGGCTTGCATGAGTTTTTCAGCATGTATATTGCTTTCGGGCTCCCAGGAATTATCCTCTGGTCCATAGCCCTTCCATTTTATTAAATATTGGGTCTGGTTGTATCTTCTCCTACAATCCAGAATCGTCTCCACCTCAAATTCCTCCTCATTGTCAACCACAACAGGCTCAGGTGGGCCGGTGTTACGCCCAGCGAAGGGGTTAGGGACAACCGGTTTTAACAGTGTCACGTGAAAAACTGGATGGACCTTCAGGGTGTTAGGTAAGTCAAGCCCAAAAGCCACATTATTGATCTTCCTCTTCACCGAGAATGGTCCCATGAATTTTGAACCCAGCTTCCTTGATGGACAGGCCATTTTTAAGTTGGTTGTGGATAACCACACCTGGTTGCCAGGTTCCAGAGTGAGTTCCCCTCGCCTTTTCCTATCGAACATTTTTTTGTTGTAATCCTGAGTTTTGGACATGGTTTCCTGTAGGAGTTATTTGAGATGAAAAAGTCCATTGTTTCAGACTTCGCAGGGATAGTACATTCTGGTACGGTACTAGGTAAAAAGGAAGGATGGAAACCGTAGTTGGCAAAAAATGGGGTCTGTTTCATGGCAGAGTGCAGAGAATTGTTCTATGCGAATTCAGCAATGGGTAATAGAGAGGCCCAATCGTCCTGAGAAAAGGAAGAGAAGCACCGGAGGTATTGTTCTAACGTCTGGTTGGTTCTTTCTGTTTGACCATTCGTCTGAGGGTGGTAAGCAGATGAAAATGATAACTCAATCTCAAGGGAACCGCACAGAGCCTTCCAGAACTTGGAGGTGAACTGGACACCTCGGTCCGAGACAATACTTGCTGGAACTCCATGGAGCCTCACTACCTCCTTGATAAAGACCTTTGCCGTCTTCATGGCCGAAGGTGTGCCTTTCATAGGCAAAAAGTGAGCCATTTTGGATAGCCTGTCGACGACAACAAAAACCGTAGAAAATCCTTCGGACAGGGGGAGTTCCACGATGAAGTCCATCAACACCATCTTCCAGAGTATTTCAGGGACAGGTAGGGGTTTTAGTAGACCCCAGGCCTTCATCCGGCTATTCTTGTTCCGAGAGCAAGTGTTGCACGAGTCCACATAGCTCCTGCATTCGCTACCCAGCTGAGGCCACCAGAACGTGCGCTTAATCAGCTCGGCCGTTTTCAGGGTACCAAAATGGCCGGCCAGTTTATGGTCGTGGCAAAGTACCAGGACTGTCACCCCTAGGTTCTCTGGGACCACAATTTTGCCCTCATGCCTGATCAGACCATCTTGTGCCCTAACACAGTTCTCCGGGAGTGAGGTCAAGTCAGCAGAAGCCCGCTTAATTCGGGACATGAGATCCTCTTGGAGCAATAGGAAGTTCCCAGCAGGGAGGATGGTATCAATGGGTAAGGTCTCTTCAGAGTCGCTGAACATGCGGGAAAGTGCGTCCGGTTTAATATTTTTCGATCCAAGGCTGTAAGTGATGTGGAACAGAAATCTTGAGAAAAAGAGTGCCCACCTTGCCTGCCTTGGTTTCAACCTCTTAGCTGTCCTCAGGTACTCCAAGTTCTTGTGGTCCGTGTAGACCAGAATAGGATGAGCAACACCCTCAAGCAGATAATGCCACTCTTCAAACACGGCCTTGATAGCCAGAAGTTCCCGATCTCCCACGTCATAGTTTCTTTCCGCAGTGGAAAGCTTGCGAGAGAAGAAGGCCACTGGAAAGAGTAGGGCTTTGGCCCCTTGTCGCTAGAATAGCACAGCCCCCACTGCGATTTCAGACGCGTCCACTTCGAGGACGAAGGGTAATGCAGGGTCACGGTGTTTCAGGATGGAGGCAGAGGTAAATAATTCCTTCAGCTTTTCAAAGGCAGACTGAGCTCTAGTCGACCAGGAGAATCGAGTTCCCTGTTTGGTCAATTCTGTAAGGGGGGCGATTATTGCAGAAAAACCCCTGATAAACTTCCGATAAAAGTTGGAAAATCCGATGAAGCGTTGGACCCCTTTCTTGTCTGTGGGAGCAGGCCAGTCCAGGATAGCAGACACCTTCTGAGGGTCCATTTTGATGTCTTCAACGGAGATGATTAACCTGAGAAACTGGATACATTGAAGTTCAAATTCACATTTCTCTGGCTTGGCGTAAAGTCCATGTTGTCTGAGCCGAGCAAGAACATTTCGGACATGCCTGCGGTGATCGTCTATTGAAGAGGAGAAGATTATGTCATCCAGGTATACTATGACATATAATTCCAGGTAGTCACGGAAAATGTCATTGACAAAATGTTGGAGGGTGGCCGGGGCATTACACAGTCCAAACGGCATAACTAGATACTCATAGTGCCCGAATCGGGTACGGAAGGCCGTTTTCCATTCGTCTCCTTCTCGAATGTGGATCAGATTATAAGCCCCCCGGAGATCAAGTTTGGTGAAGATGACCACAGTTCCCAACCTCTGGAAGAGTTCGGGCACGAGAGGTAACGGGTAACGTTTTTTTATGGTGATTTTATTCAACTCCCGATAGTCTATACAGGGGCGTAGGGAATGATCCTTTTTTTCCACAAAAAAGATACCCGCACCGGCTGGTGAGGTGGAAGGGCGGATAAACCCTTTCTTCAGGTTGTCATCTATGTAGACGTTCAGAGTGCCCAGCTCCTGCTCAGTCAAGGGGAAGATTCTCCCAAAGGGCACTTCCGTTCCAGGTAGAAGTTCTATAGGGCAGTCATACGGTCTATGGGGACAAAGGGTTTCTGCCCCCTTCTTACTGAACACATCCAGGAAGTCGTGGTAGGGTTCAGGGATGGATTGTTGGAGTTCGGGGTCTATATCCAGAGAGAGCAGGTGAGAAGAGTTGGTTGGGGCTGGTTGCAAACAGTGTTGCTGCAGTAGTTTGAGAGGAACTTGACCCTCCCCAGAGTCCAGTCAATGCTGGGAATATGGGCTTGCAGCCAGGGCATCCCCAAAATGATAGGGAACAACGGTGAGGAGATGGCATCCAGACTTAGGAACTCCTGGTGGTGGGTTGCCATGGAAGCAAGCAAGGGTACAGTTTCCTGGGTAACAGGACCGGATTTTATGATGGAACCATCAGCGAGGTGCACTGCAAGTCCCCGGGATTTTGGTTGAAGAGGGATATGATGGTTGGCAGCAAACGTCAAGTCAGTAAAGCAGCTGCATGCTCCAGAGTCAATTATAGCGGACACTGGGATTGCGGTAGTCCTTCCGGGAAGCTGTAATTCAATGGAAAGAGCTAGGTGAGCGGTTGGGTTAGGAGACATAGAAACACAGGTAGAAGAAAAGGGCAGGCACTTACTCATCTTAGCTGGGCAAGTCCTTACGTAGTGTCCTGGTTCACCACAGTACATGCAGAGATTGTTGCTTCGCCTGTGTTTGCATTCCTCCGGGGAGAGAGAAGGGTGAAGTAGGCCCAGCTGCATGGGTTCAGGGACGTCCAGAGCTGGGGACGGAGGAACCGGCGGTGCCAGGCTGGCTGGGCTAGGAACCTTAGGGAGCAACCAGGTGGGTCGGTATTGGCTGGAGGATTTTTCGGAGCGACGCTCTCTCAGTCGCTGGTCGATCTGGATCGATAGCTCAATGAGCTTGTCCAAAGTTAGGGGAACCCTGACACGTGCTAGCTCATCCTTGAGCTGATCTGACAAGCCCATCCGGAATTGACAGCGCAAGGCGGCGTCATTCCATTCGGTGTCGGAGCTCCACCGTTTGAACTCGGCTGCATAATCCCCAGCCGCTCTGCGTCCTTACTGGAGGGAACGGAGAACGGATTCTGCCGTGGCAGCTTGTTGCGGATCCTCAAAGCTGGTACATGGCAGCAAAGAAGTTAGCTAGGTTCTCCAGAGATGCATCCTTTTGCTCCAGGAGGTGGTGGGCCCAGGCCTGTGGTTCGCTGGTCAGTGGAGAGATGACGAAGCCCACCTTGGTGACCTCCAAAGAAAAGGTGCAAGGTTGCAGGGCAAAGAAAAGTTTGCAGGCATTGTGGAAGGAACGATATTTGCTGCGTTCGCCCGCAAACTTCTCGGGCGTGGGGACCCTGGGCTCTGGAGGAAGCATCACTATGGAAGGTGCAGCTGAGTATCCAGCAGACATAGCGTCTTGTGTGTGGCAGGTGTGGACAGAACTTGAACTCTCTCCTCCAGTCTGGTGTAACCGGCTTGAAGGTCCTTCACAGCTTGCGTCAATCCGTTCAGGTGCCTGCACAGTTCCTCCATGGGATCCCTTCCCTGCTCGGGCTCGGACATGGCTGTCTGATACTGTCAGACTTACACGTATCTGGTCGACGAGCCCAACGGAGCAGAGGAGGGTCCCCCGTATGGATCCGACTCGCGGCCCCTGGTAGTGCAGACAGGAGGCACAGGAGTACGAAAGGGTAAGAGAGCCTGGTGGATATTTGCTGGAAGACGGCTCAGGATCCGGATGCAGAAAGGGAAGATGAGCCTCACAGGCTGCAGACAGGCAGGCAGGGATGCTGGAGGGTGAAGCTGAGCAGGAGCAACACAGAATGGTCAAATAACAGGCAGGGTTTGGCAACGCTCAGGCAACGTGGTACAGAGGAGCAGACAGGTTTAGGGTCAAAGGCAAGCCGTGGTCAGATGCATGCGGAAGGCAGGAGAAGTCCAAGTCACAAGTCGGGTGGACAGAGGGTCAGATTTCAGGCAAACAGCAGGGGCAGGATACACAGGGAGCTGCAGATCAGACAACACCGGGCTGAAGTGTTCCAGGGATTTAAATAAGCCGTCTGGCACGCATCGGCGCGCACGCGGCACGCATCGGCGCACGCACGCGCACGCACACAGGAGAACGCACAGGAGAACGCACAACAGCAGCTTGCGTCGGCGTGCGCGCCCCAAGGTGATGAACAGCACGTCCGGCAAGGTGAGTTCTCTGACAGGGTGCTGCAGAATGATGTGATAGAAAAGCCCATGAACTACGCCCTGACTGACGCTCTAGTAGCGAGGTCCTGGTTAGGATCGAAACTCGGTTGACCGGGAACACCTGCAGTAGGGGTGACATGAGTGCAACAAGATTTATTTACCCTTTTCTTTCTTTTTCTTTTTTTTCCATTTTTTTTGAGTCCCACTTGTATTCGCCTGGCCCTGGTGAAGATGCAAACATAGCGTTTTTTTTTTTTTTTAACCTGGGAAATAACGCCCAACCTGGTACAGGATGGAACCTGAACTCAACTGACCTAATGGAGAAAATACAGACGAAAATGATGAGTGGCTCGTATGAATGCCACTGGAGACGAGTGACCGATTAAGTGGCACTAAAAAATGAAGTGGGCTGTATGAGCACCACTGAGGGTGCTTGCAGTGATTGTAAGGAGTTATGCTGAGACGTGTACTTGCAGCGATTGCAAGGAGTATATGTTGAGATGCATGTTTGCAGCAATTGAAAATGGATATATGCTGAGATGCGTGTTTTTTGCAGCGATTGCAAGGAGTATATACTGAGATGCATGTTTTGCAGTGATTTCAAAAATGGATATATGCTGAGATGCATGTTTTGCAGCGATTGCAAACGGGTAAATGGTAAGATGCGTGCATTTGTAGCAATTGCAAGGAGTTTGTACTGAGATGCATGTTTTGCAGAGATTGCAAAATGGGTATATGCTGAGATGCATGTTTTGCAGAGATTGCAAAATGGGTATATGCTGAGATGCGTGTTTTTTGCAGCGATTGCAAGAAGTTATGATGAGATGCGTATCTTGCAGCGATTGCAAGAAAAAGTCACCTACTGATAGGCGAAAAGAAAAAGGATAGTAGAAATTATATATGTAGGAACGAACTGCGAAGTAGCATATGTAACGAATAGTAGATTTGTGATAGGGACACTGTTACGAATTGGTGTGTGGGATACTGGTTAGTGATGAGCCGAACACCCTTGGGTTCGGTTCGCACCAGAACCCGCGAACGGACCGAAAGTTCGCGCGAACATTAGAACCCTATTAAATACAATGGATGCGAACGTTCGGATTCTAAAGTGCTAATTATAACGACTATTATCCATGTTATTGTCCGAAACAGAGTTTGGGAACCCGGCTTCTGCACCAGGGGACATGTATCAATGCAAAAAGAAGTTTTAAAAACGGACGTTTTCCGGGAGCAGTCATTTTAATGATGCATAAAGTGAAAAAAAAAAGTCAAATATTCCTTTAAATATTGTACCTGGGGGGTGTCTAAAGTATGCCTGTGAAGTGCCACGTGTTTCCCGTGTTTAGAACTGTCCCTGCACAAAATAACATTTCTAAAGGGAAAAAAGTCATTTAAAACTGCTTGCGGCTTTAATGCAATGTCTGGTCCCGGTAATATGGATGAAAATCTTTAGGAAAAATGGCATAGCTACCCCATCAACCCCCCCCCCCCCACCCCAGCCCATTACCAGCCCCTTTGGGTCTTGTATGGATATTAAGGGGAACCCCGCACACAAAATAAAAAAGGACCTATATACTCTGAACAGCCGTATACAGGCGGTGCATACAAGACAGGGACTGTAGGTTTGTTCTTATGTAGAATCTGTTTATAATTTTGAACAGCTGCATTGTTTAAGTGGAGCTCCATGGCAAATTCCTTTTTTTTAGTTTTTTGTAAAACATAGGGAACGGTTATCACCCCTGTCACATTTTTTTTGCTGTCTGTGCCCCTGTTCAGAACATTTCACCTCACTTTGCGTCCCAATGACAACTGTTTTTGAAATGTGGTGTTTTTATTGAAACAAGGATTGGTGATAAAGCATCAGTAGAGAGGAGACACCTTTCTCCCATATTAATTCTTACAGGAGAGAATTTTCCTTCCAAGGGGTAGATTTCCTCTCACTTCCTGTTGTCTTCTTCCGTTTGCAAGTAGTAGTAGTTTGTAAGTTGGATGTTTGAAAGTAGGGACCTTCCGTATATACTCTGCAGAAATTGGCCCCTTAGGTGTTGGTGTTGGCACAACACTGAAAGCACTCACAGTTATTCTTGGTGGGTGCTGGAACGCCCTTCTGTCAAGTATAATATCAGGAATTGTAATAACATATAATTGTTGATCAGTGGTAGTAAAAATTGGCCCTTTGATGGTGGTGCTGGTGCCCCAACACTGTAAGGCCTGACAGTTACTCTTGGTGGGCGCAGCAATGGTCCCTGCTGTGAATTATTAGATCAATAATTATAATTGCATGCCCCTGTTGAACAGGGGCTGAAAAATTGGGCCTTTGGTGGTGGTGGTGGTGGTGATGGTGGTGCTGGTGCCACAACACTGTAAGGCCTGACAGTTACTCTTGGTGGGCGCAGCAATGCTCCCTGCTGTGAATTATTAGATCAATAATTATAATTGCATGCCCCTGTTGAACAGGGGCTGAAAAATTGGGCCTTTGGTGGTGGTGGTGGTGGTGATGGTGGTGCTGGTGCCACAACACTGTAAGGCCTGACAGTTACTCTTGGTGGGCGCAGCAATGCTCCCTGCTGTGAATTATTAGATCAATAATTATAATTGCATGCCCCTGTTGAACAGGGGCTGAAAAATTGGGCCTTTGGTGGTGGTGGTGGTGGTGGTGATGGTGGTGCTGGTGCCACAACACTGTAAGGCCTGACAGTTACTCTTGGTGGGCGCAGCAATGCTCCCTGCTGTGAATTATTAGATCAATAATTATAATTGCATGCCCCTGTTGAACAGGGGCTGAAAAATTGGGCCTTAGGCACTGGTGGCACAACACTGCAACCCCTCACAGATACTGTACTTGGAGCACAGCAATGAGGCCTGTTGCAAAATATTGCATCAAAAATTTTAATTACACGCCCCTGTTAAACAGGGGCTGAAAAATTGGGCCTTAGCCACTGGTGGCGTCACCCATAAACCAAAATGATCTTCCAAGCTATCATCGTTAATCGTATCATTGAGGAGGAGGAGGAGGATAGCCAGTCAACATAACAGCACAGGCACTCAGCATCAGCATCAGTCTTGAAGGGATGTGACATTTTAAAATCAATTAGTCTGTTATATCAGCATCTGGTGTGTGGTAGCTGGTGGTGATCCAAGACTGGTTCATCTTGATGAAAGTCAGTCGATCAACCGAGTCGGTGGACAGGCGCACCCTGTGATCCGTAACAAATCCTCCAGCAGCACTGAATGTGCGTTCTGAAAGAACGCTGGATGCAGAACAGG
This sequence comes from Rana muscosa, assembly GCA_029206835.1. Taxonomy (NCBI): domain Eukaryota; kingdom Metazoa; phylum Chordata; class Amphibia; order Anura; family Ranidae; genus Rana; species Rana muscosa. The sequence goes on along the minus strand of CM055117.1, from coordinate 539,949,579 downwards.
CCAGTAGCTCAATTGCATACTGTGCAAGCTCTGGCCAGTGATCCATCCTCAAGACCCAGTAAGCCAGAGGATTTTCGGTAGGGAAGGTGTCCAAGTCTGACCTTGCCCCTAGGTATTCCTGCACCATGTATATCAGACGCTGGCGATGGTTGCTGGAACCGATCATACTTTGGGGCTGCGGACTAAAGAATTGTCTGAACCGCTCCTTCTTTGACTGCCCGAAGCCTCAGCAACTCGTTGTCCAGGACCAGGAGTTTGTAACCTCCCAGTCTCTGGGAACGCGTTGCACAGACCTTTCTGCAAGGCCTCCCGGAGTTGTCTCATCCTCTGCTCCCTCTGTGACGGTACGATAAGGTCCGCAACCTTACCCTTGTACCGTGGATCAAGGAGAGTGGCCAGCCAGTAATGGTCCCTCTCCTTGATCCGAAGAATACGAGGATCCTTCCGCAGACTTTGCAGGATCAGGGAGGCCATGCAGCGTAGGTTAGCTGAGGCATTCAGTCCGGAGTCCTCTGGGTCACTAAGGACGACATGATCCGCAGCCACCTCCTCCCAGCCACGTACAAGTCCACTGGTTTCTTGGGACTGTAAATCATCCCTAAAAGACTGCTGCTGATGATGCTGAGTGCCAGCCTCCACCTCCATGCTGACACAATCCTCCTCCTCCTCCTCCTCCTCCTCCTCTTCCTGTGCGATGGGTGGGACAGAAGGAACACTGTCTGGGTAAAGGGGGCCTTGAGAGGCAAGGAAGTCCTCCTCTTCCTGCCTCTGTTCTGCCTCAAGTGCCCTGTCCATTATTCCACGCAGCGTGTGCTCCAACAGGTGGACAAGAGGTACAGTGTCACTGATGCATGCACTGTCACTGCTCACCATCCTCGTGGCCTCCTCAAATGGTGCCAGGACAGTGCATGCATCCCTGATCATGCCCCACTGGCGTGGTGAAAAAAACCCGAGCTCCCCTGACCCTGTCCTGGTGCCGTAGTCGCACAGGTACTCATTGATGGCCCTCTGCTGCGTGTGCAGCCGCTGCAGCATGGCCAACGTTGAGTTCCACCTGGTGGGCATGTCACATATAAGGCGGTTCTTGGGCAGGTTCAACTCCTTTTGAAGCTCAGCCAGGCGAGCACTGGCATTATAAGATCTGCGGAAATGCACACAGACTTTCCTGGCCTGCCTCAGGACATCCTGTAAGCCCGGGTACCTGCCCAAGAACCGCTGCACCACCAGGTTAAGGACGTGAGCCATACAGGGCACATGGGTCAGTTGTCCCTGTCGGAGGGCGGAGAGGAGGTTGGTGCCATTGTCGCAAACCACCATTCCTGGCTTAAGCTGGCGTGGCGTCAACCACCTCTCGGCCTACCCCTGCAGAGCAGACAGGACCTCTGCCCCAGTGTGGCTCCTGTCCCCCAAACACACCAGCGCAAGCACGGCATGGCATCTTTTTGCCTGCGTACTTGCGTAGCCCCTTGAACGCCTACGGAGCACCGCTGGTTCCAAGGACAAACCACAGGAAGAGGCCATGGAGGAAGAAGAAGAGGAGGGGGTGGAGGAGAGAGGTGTGTCACAACCAGTAGTAGCATTTTGGAGGCGTGGCGGTGGAACAACCTCCAACACTACTGCACCTTGTCCTGCATCCTTCCCAGCTGCCAAAAGAGTGACCCAATGGGCCGTGAAAGAAAGGTAACATCCCTGTCCATGCCTGCTGGACCATGAGTCAGCGGTAATATGCACCTTACCGCTGACCGCCCTGTCCAGCGAGGCCAAGACATTGCCTTCCACATGCCTGTAGAGAGCCAGAATAGCCTTCTGTGCGAAAAAGTGTCGTTTGGGAACCTGCCACTGAGGAACCGCACATTGCACAAACTCACGGAAGGGGGCCGAGTCTACCAACTGAAAAGGCAGCAGTTGAAGCGCTAGCAATTTAGCCAAGCTAGCATTCAACCGCTGGGCATGTGGATGGCTGGGAGTGAACTTCTTTCGACGGTCCAGCAGCTGGGGCAGGGAAATTTGCCTGCTAGAATCGGACGTTGGTGTACTGCTAGCAGAGTGCCCGCAAGTACTTGCCTGTGACACACCTAATTCTACACCTTCATTCCTTTCAGAGCAGGTTTCAGAGAGGAGTGAAGGTATAGTGGGGTTGGAGATCCCAGCTGATGCGGTGCAAGAAGAGGTCAGCTTTGTTCTTTGGTGTGGGTCTTTATGGTAGGCTTGCCAACGAGCTGCATGGCAGGTCAACATATGTCTGATCAAGCATGTGGTGCCCAAGCGGCTGATGTTTTGGCCACGCGATATACGCTTGAGACATATGTTGCAAACAGCAGCTGTGCGATCTGATGCACTCGCCTCAAAAAAGGCCCACACCAAAGAACTTTTTGCATGACGGGCAGAGGCAGCGCCCTGCACAGGCGGAGCTCTGCGGTGTGATTCCGTCGGTGTGCTGCCCATACGCTGGCCACTCAAGGGCATCCTGCCTCGTTGGAGATGTGCCTCCTCCTCATCCTCCTCCTCCTCCTCTCTCCTATTAGGCACCCACGTGGAGTCAGTGACCTCATCATCCCCTCCCTCCTCATCACTGGAGCCAATCTGGCAATATGCTGCAGCTGCTGGAGCATGACTGCCAGATTGGTGTCCTTCTTGAGCATCCCCTCTCTCTGCTCTCACGCTGCTGCCTTCCTCTAGCTGGGTATCATCATCAGATCCTTCCAAACGCTGGGCATCCTCCTGGAGCATGTACCCAACACTGTGCTCAAACAGTTCGGGGGACTCCTCAGGAGGAGGGCATGGTGGGTCTAGGGAAGGATTGACTAATGAAGATAATGATACCAGAGAAGAGGACGCTTTGGCAGCTGCTTTGCCAGTACCCTGAGCCTGGGTGAGAGAGGATGAGGAGGATGAGGTGGGCTTGGTCATCCACTCTACCAAGTCTTCGGCATGATGTGGCTCAACATGTCCAGCTGCCGAAAACAAGGACAAGCGTGTCCCATGACCATGTGCTGATGACAATGCACCGCGTACACGACCAGCACTGTTGCCCCCAGACACAGAGCCTGCTTGCCCTCTTTTTTTGCCTCCTGACTGTCTGCCTCTCCTTGGTTGCCTTCCAGACATTTTAATGGATGGCCTGCAGGGAGATGGGAAAAACAGCAATAAGGGCTACCTTCAGGTGTATACTGTGCAGGAGGCTTAGCAACAATGACACTGACACTGTCCCCTGCCTATCCTTCTCTGTCCCTAAACACAAGGATTGAAAATATGGTTCAGCAAAATAGTTTTAGAACAGAATAGCACACTGACACTTTCCCTCACTGTACCTCTCTGTCCCTCAACTCAAGGATTGAAAATATGGAACAGCAAATTTGGTTTAGAACAGAACAGCACACTGTCAGTTTCACTCACTGTACCTCTCTGTCCCTCAACTCAAGGATTGAAAATATGGTTCAGCAAAATAATTTTAGAACAGAATAGCACACTGACACTTTCCCTCACTGTACCTCTCTGTCCCTCAACTCAAGGATTGAAATATGGAACAGCAAATTTGGTTTAGAACAGAACAGCACACTGTCAGTTTCACTCACTGTACCTCTCTGTCCCTCAACTCAAGGATTGAAAATATGGAACAGCAAAATAATTTTAGAACAGAATAGCACACTGACACTTTCCCTCACTGTACCTCTCTGTCCCTCAACTCAAGGATTGAAAATATGGAACAGCAAATTTGGTTTAGAACAGAACAGCACACTGTCAGTTTCACTCACTGTACCTCTCTGTCCCTCAACTCAAGGATTGAAAATATGGTCCAGCAAAATAGTTTTAGAACAGAATAGCACACTGACACTTTCCCTCACTGTACCTCTCTGTCCCTCAACTCAAGGATTGAAAATATGGAACAGCAAATTTGGTTTAGAACAGAACAGCACACTGTCAGTTTCACTCACTGTACCTCTCTGTCCCTCAACTCAAGGATTGAAAATATGGAACAGCAAATTTGGTTTAGAACAGAACAGCACACTGTCAGTTTCACTCACTGTACCTCTCTGTCCCTCAACTCAAGGATTGAAAATATGGTTCAGCAAAATAGTTTTAGAACAGAATAGCACACTGACACTTTCCCTCACTGTACCTCTCTGTCCCTCAACTCAAGGATTGAAAATATGGAACAGCAAATTTGGTTTAGAACAGAACAGCACACTGTCAGTTTCACTCACTGTACCTCTCTGTCCCTCAACTCAAGGATTGAAAATATGGTTCAGCAAAATAGTTTTGGAACAGAATAGCACACTGACACTTTCCCTCACTGTACCTCTCTGTCCCTCAACTCAAGGATTGAAAATATGGAACAGCAAATTTGGTTTAGAACAGAACAGCACACTGTCAGTTTCACTCACTGTACCTCTCTGTCCCTCAACTCAAGGATTGAAAATATGGTTCAGCAAAATAGTTTTAGAACAGAATAGCACACTGACACTTTCCCTCACTGTACCTCTCTGTCCCTCAACTCAAGGAGTGAAAATATGGAACAGCAAATTTGGTTTAGAACAGAACAGCACACTGTCAGTTTCACTCACTGTACCTCTCTGTCCCTCAACTCAAGGATTGAAAATATGGTTCAGCAAAATAGTTTTAGAACAGAATAGCACACTGACACTTTCCCTCACTGTACCTCTCTGTCCCTCAACTCAAGGATTGAAAATATGGAACAGCAAATTTGGTTTAGAACAGAACAGCACACTGTCAGTTTCACTCACTGTACCTCTCTGTCCCTCAACTCAAGGATTGAAAATATGGAACAGCAAATTTGGTTTAGAACAGAACAGCACACTGTCAGTTTCACTCACTGTACCTCTCTGTCCCTCAACTCAAGGATTGAAAATATGGAACAGCAAATTTGGTTTAGAACAGAACAGCACACTGTCAGTTTCACTCACTGTACCTCTCTGTCCCTCAACTCAAGGATTGAAAATATGGTTCAGCAAAATAATTTTAGAACAGAATAGCACACTGACACTTTCCCTCACTGTACCTCTCTGTCCCTCAACTCAAGGATTGAAAATATGGAACAGCAAATTTGGTTTAGAACAGAACAGCACACTGTCAGTTTCACTCACTGTACCTCTCTGTCCCTCAATTCAAGGATTGAAAATATGGTTCAGCAAAATAATTTTAGAACAGAATAGCACACTGACACTTTCCCTCACTGTACCTCTCTGTCCCTCAACTCAAGGATTGAAAATATGGAACAGCAAATTTGGTTTAGAACAGAACAGCACACTGTCAGTTTCACTCACTGTACTTCTCTGTCCCTCAACTCAAGGATTGAAAATATGGTCCAGCAAAATAGTTTTAGAACAGAATAGCACACTGACACTTTCCCTCACTGTACCTCTCTGCCCCTCAGCTCAAGGATTGAAAATATGGAACAGCAAATTTGGTTTAGAACAGAACAGCACACTGTCAGTTTCACTCACTGTACCTCTCTGTCCCTCAACTCAAGGATTGAAAATATGGTTCAGCAAAATAATTTTAGAACAGAATAGCACACTGACACTTTCCCTCACTGTACCTCTCTGTCCCTCAACTCAAGGATTGAAAATATGGAACAGCAAATTTGGTTTAGAACAGAATAGCACACTGTCAGTTTCACTCACTGTACCTCTCTGTCCCTCAATTCAAGGATTGAAAATATGGTTCAGCAAAATAATTTTAGAACAGAATAGCACACTGACACTTTCCCTCACTGTACCTCTCTGTCCCTCAACTCAAGGATTGAAAATATGGAACAGCAAATTTGGTTTAGAACAGAACAGCACACTGTCAGTTTCACTCACTGTACTTCTCTGTCCCTCAACTCAAGGATTGAAAATATGGTCCAGCAAAATAGTTTTAGAACAGAATAGCACACTGACACTTTCCCTCACTGTACCTCTCTGTCCCTCAACTCAAGGATTGAAAATATGGAACAGCAAATTTGGTTTAGAACAGAACAGCACACTGTCAGTTTCACTCACTTTACCTCTCTGTCCCTCAACTCAAGGATTGAAAATATGGTTCAGCAAAATAGTTTTAGAACAGAATAGCACACTGACACTTTCCCTCACTGTACCTCTCTGTCCCTCAACTCAAGGATTGAAAATATGGAACAGCAAATTTGGTTTAGAACAGAACAGCACACTGTCAGTTTCACTCACTGTACCTCTCTGTCCCTCAACTCAAGGATTGAAAATATGGTTCAGCAAAATAGTTTTAGAACAGAATAGCACACTGACACTTTCCCTCACTGTACCTCTCTGTCCCTCAACTCAAGGATTGAAAATATGGAACAGCAAATTTGGTTTAGAACAGAACAGCACACTGTCAGTTTCACTCACTGTACCTCTCTGTCCCTCAACTCAAGGATTGAAAATATGGTTCAGCAAAATAGTTTTAGAACAGAATAGCACACTGACACTTTCCCTCACTGTACCTCTCTGTCCCTTAACTCAAGGATTGAAAATATGGAACAGCAAATTTGGTTTAGAACAGAACAGCACACTGTCAGTTTCACTCACTGTACCTCTCTGTCCCTCAACTCAAGGATTGAAAATATGGTTCAGCAAAATAGTTTTAGAACAGAATAGCACACTGACACTTTCCCTCACTGTACCTCTCTGTCCCTCAACTCAAGGATTGAAAATATGGAACAGCAAATTTGGTTTAGAACAGAACAGCACACTGTCAGTTTCACTCACTGTACCTCTCTGTCCCTCAACTCAAGGATTAAAAATATGGTTCAGCAAAATAGTTTTAGAACAGAATAGCACACTGACACTTTCCCTCACTGTCCTACTCTGTCCCTCCCTACAAACAAGATTTAGCACAGAATAGCACACTGATAATTTCTACGAGTGTCCTTCCCTGTCCCTAAACTCAAGGATTGAAAATATGGAACAGCAAAATTGGTTTCGAACAGAATAGCACACTGACACTTTCCCTCACTGTACCTCTCTGTCCCTACAAACAAGATTTAGCACAAAATAGCACACTGACACTTTCCCTCACTGTACCTCTCTGTCCCTACAAACAAGATTTAGCACAAAATAGCACACTGACACTTTCCCTCACTGTACCTCTCTGTCCCTAAACTCAAGGATTGAAAATATGGTTCAGCAAGATTGGTTTAGAACATAATAGCACACTGACACTTTCCCTCACTGTACCTCTCTGTCCCTACAAACAAGGATTAGCACAGAATAGCACACTGTCACTGACACTCTCCCTACCTATCCTTATCTGTCCCTAAACACAAAGAATCTAGGATTATGTAAAGGAAAAATAATGACACTGTCCCTGCCTATGCTTCTCTTTCCCTACTCCGGTCCGGAACACACTACACAAGACCGCCGCGCTGGCGGCCTTTTATAGTGTGGGGCGTGTACTAAACCCCCTCAGCAATAATTGGCCACAGGCATCCTGCCTGTGGCCAATCATTGCTCTCCTCGCTGCCGGCGCTGTGATTGGCCAAGCATGCGGGGTCACAGTGCATGCTTGGCCAATCACAGCGCCTGGATGACACTGCGATGGCGTAGTGCATTGTGGGCCGTTCGCGTCACTCGAATTTGGCGCGAACGGCCCAAATAGTTCGATCTTCGTCGAACGATCGAACAGCCGATGTTCGAGTCGAACGTATGTTCGACTTGAACACGAAGCTCATCCCTAATACTGGTGATGTGAACCGTTGTGCCGCCGGTGCGACTAGGTTGGAATCAGATTGTGATGTGTACGAATATAAATGTGACACGAATCGGTTAATAGAAATGAGATAAGTAACGAATCGTAGGTTTATTATAGGAACCGCTATGAATTGGTGTACCTGTGAAATGCGAACTGTTGTGCCGCCGGAGCGACTAGGTTTGGAATGGACTGTGAGGCATGTAGCTTTCGCTGCGATCCGAATCGGTCAGTAGAAATAATATGAATAACGAATTGTAGGGTATGGTAATTACCGCTACAAATCGATGTTTGGGATACGACCGATGTGAATCGTTGTGCCGCCGAGGCGACTAGGCTTGAATCTGAGTGATGCGCATGGCATGAAAGTGATATGAATCAGTAAGTAACATGACATAACAACTAATCTTTTGTAAGGTACGAGAGTGAGGGGTATGAATCGGTGCGGGATGTATCCGATTCAAATCGTTGTGCCGCTGACGCGACTAGGTTCAAATCAGACTTTGGTAGGTAATGCAAGGTATCCGATATGGATCGGTAGTAGGGTAAAAGAAATTGGTTGAAAAGTATGAAATTAATCCGATATGAATCGGTTGCAGAGTAAATTTAAATATCACAGTGAAGGAAGTTCCCCGCTCAGGCCAATGACGTAGGCGGGGTCGGACATACCGAGGAGGCGGACCTGATGGGGAACTTCGTGCGCTGTGTAATACATGAATAGACCCGCCCCTTCTCGCGTTCCGCATCTGATCCGCTGAGCGGACCTGATGGAGACTTTAGAAGGGGCGGGTCTATACATTTAAAACACAGCGGAGGAAGTTCCCCATCAGGTCCGCACAGGCACAATCAATGACGGACAGCGCTGGACATCGGGATCGCCGCGGGACACTGGATTTCATCGCTGGAATGTTTTTTTTTTTTTTAAAGGACTTTTCCAAGGTGTTTGTGTGTTTTTATTTACATTTTTTGACACTTTCTTTGTGAAATGGTAGGGGTACAATGTACCCCTTACCAATTCACATAGAGGGGGGGGGGCGGGATCTGGGGGTCCCCTTTGTTAAACCACCGGGCAAGGGTTATGGGGATGAGGCCCTTGTCCCCATCAACATGGGGACATCCTCCCCATGTTGAGGGCATGTGGCCTGGTACGGTTCAGGAGGGAGGGGGGGCCGCTCTCTAGTCCCCCCCTCTTCCCTTGCGGCCGGCCAGGTTGCGTGCTCGGATAAGGGTCTGGTATGGATTTTTGGGGAGAATCCACGCCATTTTTTTTTAAATTTGGGGTGGAGTTCCCCTTAAAATCCATGCCAAATCTCAAGGGCCTGGTATGGATATTTAGGGGGAACCCCACGCCATTTTTTTTTTACATTTGCGGTGGGGTTCCCCTTAATATCCATTCCAGACCTGAAGGGCCTGGTAATTGAATTTGGGGGGACCCCCACGCTTTTTTTTTTTTTATCAATGACTTTTCTATGTATTGATAAAAGCCGACAATTCATTATAGCCGCGAGTGAGTTTTAAATTACTTTTTTTCCTTCAAAAATGACACTTTGTGCAGGGACAGTTCTAAGCACGGGAAACATGCGCGACTTTACATGCATATCATACACACCCCCCAGCTACGAAATTTAAAGGAATATTTCACTTTTATTTTTTCATTTTAAGCATTCATAAAATCACTGCTCCCGTAAAAATTTCTATTTTTTACATCTTTTTTTTGCATTGATACATGTCCCCTGGGGCAGGACCCCGGTCCCCAAACACTTTTTAGGACAATAAATTGCATATTAGCCTTTATAATTAGCACTTTAGATTTCGAACGTTCGAGTCCATTGTATTTATTAGGGTTCTAAAGTTCACACAAACATTCTGTCTGTTCGCAGGTTCTAGTGCGAACCGAACAGGGGGGTGTTCGGCTCATCCCTGATCCTCATCAGCATGTGGCCGTGGGACACGCTTGTCCTTCTTTTCAGCAGCTGGCCATGTTGACCGGCAACATACCCAAGACTTGGTAGAGTGGATGACCAAGCCGTCCTCATCCTCCTCATCCTCTCTCACCCAGGCTCAGGGTACTTTGTCTGGCAAAGCAGCTGCCAAAGCGGCCTCTTCCCTCGGCTCAATGGCATCAGTCACTCCTTCCCTAGCCCCACCATGTCCTCCTGAGGAGTCCCCCGAACTGTTTGACCACAGTTTTGGGTACATGCTCCAGGAGGATGCCCAGCGTTTTGAAGGCTCCGATGATGGAACCCAGCTAGAGGAAGGTAGTAACGTGAGCCCAGAGAGAGGGGGTAGTAACATGAGCCCAGAGAGAGGGGGTGCCGAACAAGGACAGCTATCTGGCAGTCATGTTCTCCCAGCTGCAGCATACTGCCAGATTGGCTCCAGTGATGAGGAGGGAGGGGATGATGAGGTCACTGACTCCACGTGGGTGCCTGATAGGAGATAGGAGGAGGAGGAGGCACATCTACAACTAGGCAGGATGCCCTCTGTGACAGAACCCACTGTCACTGTGTGTTTTGGAAGGGACTGTGGGCTGGCCTCCTACCCACAGATTATGGCCCAGAAGAGACTGAGAGACTTGGGGACAAGCTGGCATTGAGATGTAATGTAATGTAATGCTACATCCCTTCTCCCCCATCCCCCCCTCTTGTTGCTGTGTTTAACTGTGTTGGTTCATGACACGTAGACAATGGTCTGGACTGCAGACATCTCTCCGCAGGGGATGTGTATTGAGGGGCTGCCTGCTTACCATAATCCCTTTATGTTTAACTGTAGTCTCTGTTTCAATGTACAAGTGTTCAGTTCCCATTGGTTCTTCCTTGTCCCCTACCCCCCCTCTATGAAAAGGCTAAGGGGAGTGTCCCTAACTGTGTGTAAAAGTGTATGTTTTGTATTTAATAAACTGTTGATGCTCTGCATGTTTAACCCTCAACACCTGTGTGGATTGTCTCGTGATTGAGGGGTTAAGGGCTGGTTATGGCGAATCTGCAGGCTGCGGGTGCGTTTGGAGGACAGGAGACACAGGGCTGGCGGATGTGCCCACCTGGGGTATCTGAGATCCGTCACACCCTCCAGGGGCCAGCTTAAGGGCAGCACACCAACTGCATCACACCGCAGAGCTCCGCATGTGCAGGGCGCTGCTGTCTCTGCGCGTTATTCCAAAAGTTCTTTGGTGTGGGCCTTTTTTCAAACAGTGCAGCAGATCACACCGTTGCCATTTGCAACATATGTCTGAAGCGTATCTCGCGTGGCCAAAACATCAGCTGCTTGGGCACCACGTGCTTGACTAGACATATGTCGACCTACCATGCAGTTTGTTGGCAAGCATACATAAAAGACCCACACCAAAGAACAAAGCGGACCTCTTCTTGCTCCCCATCAGCTGGGATCTCCAACCCCACTATACCTTCTGTCCTCTCTGAAACCTGCACTGAGAGGATTGAAGATGTAGAATTAGGTGTGTCACAGCCAAGTACTTGCGGGCAATCTGCTATTGGTACACCAACGTCAGATTGTACCAGGCAAATTTCCCTGCCCCAGCTGCTGCACCGCCGAAAGAAGTTCGCTCCCAGCCATCCACATGCCCAGCGGTAGAATGCTAGCTTGGCTAAATTGCTAGCACTTCAATTGCTTCCTTTTCAGTTGGTAGACTCTGCCCCCTTCCGTGAGTTTGTGGAATGTGCGGTTCCTCAGTGGCATGTTCGCAAACGCCACTTTTTCTCACAAAAGCGATTCCGGCTCTCTACCGGCATGTGGAAGGCAATGTCTTGGCCTCGCTGGACAGGGCGGTCAGCGGTAACGTGCATATTACCGCTGACTCATGGTCCAGCAGGCATGCACAGGGACGTTACCTATCTTTCACGGCGCATTGGGTGACTCTGCTGGCAGCTGGGAAGGATGCAGGACAAGGTGCAGTAGTGTTGGAGGTTGTTCCGCCACCACGCCTCCAAAATTTTACTACTGGTGATTCTGACACACCTCTCTCCTCCACCCCCTCATCTTTTTCTTCCTCCATGGCCTCTACCTATGTTTTTTCCTCGGAAACAGCGGCGCTCCATAGGCGTTCAAGGGGCTATTCAAGTATGCAGGCAAAAAGATGCCATGCGGTGCTTGAGCTGGTGTGCTTGGGGGACAGAAGCCACACTGAGGCAGAGATTCTGTCAGCTCTGCAGGGGCAGGCTCAGAGGTGGTCGACGCCACGCCAGCTTAAGCCAGGAAAGGTGGTTTGCGACAATGGCACCGACCTCCTCTCTCCGCCCTCCGACAGGGACAACTGACCCATGTGCCCTGTTTGGCTCACGTCCTTAACTTGGTGGTGCAGTGGTTCTTTGGCAGATACCCAGGCTTACAGGAGGTCCTGAAGCAGGCCAGGAAACTCTGTGGGCATTTCCAACGGTCATATAATACCAGTGCTCGGCTGGCTGACCTGCAAAAGGATTACAACCTGCCCAAGAACCGCCTAATCTGTGACATGCCCACCAGGTGGAACTCTACGTTGGCCATGCTGCAGCGGCTGCACACGCAGCAGAGGGCCATCAATGAGTATCTGTTGCAATATGGCACCAGGACAGGGTCGGGGGAGCTTGGATTTTTTTCCCCACACCACTGGGCCATGATCAGGGATGCATGCACTGTCCTGGCACCATTTGAGGAGGCCACAAGGATGGTGAGCATTGACAGTGCATGCATCAGTGACACTGTCCCTCTTGTCCACCTGTTGGAGCACACGCTGCGTGGAATAAAGGACAGGGCACTTGAGGCAGAACAGAGGGAGGAAGAGGAGGACTTCCTTACATCTCAGGGCCCCCTTTATTCAGACAGTGTTCCTGCTGGCCCGCCTATCACACAGGAAGATGACGAGGAGGAGGAGGAGGATTGTGTCAGCATGGAGGTGGAGCCTAGCACTCAGCATCAGCAGCAGTCTTCAAGAGATCAATTACAGTCCCAAGACACCCATGGACTTGTACGTGGCTGGGAGGAGATGGCTGCGGATCATGTTGTCCTGAGTGACCCAGAGGACTCCGGACCAAATGCCTCAGCAAACCTATGCTGCATGGCCTCCCTGATCCTGCAAAGCCTGCGGAAGGATCCCCATATTCGTGCAATCAAGGAGAAGGATCATTACTGGCTGGCAACCCTTCTTGATCCACGTTACAAAGGTAAGGTTGCGGACCTTATCTTGCCATCGCAGAGGGAGCAGAGGATGAAGCATCTTCAGGAGGCCTTGCAGAAAGGTCTGTGCAACGCGTTACCAGAGACAGGGAGGTTACAAATTCCTGGTCTTGGACAACGTGTTGCTGAGGCTTCGGTCAGTCAAAGAAGGAGAGGTGGAGAAGATGGCCATCTGACCAATGTGTTCAGACAATTTTTTAGTCCGCAGCCCCAAGGTATGATCGGTTCCAGCAACCATCGCCAGCGTCTGGTTTACATGGTGCAGAAATACCTAGGGGCCAGATCAGACTTGGACACCTTTCCCACCGAAAATCCTCTGGGTTACTGGGTCTTGAGGATGGATCACTGGCAAGAGCTTGCACAGTATGCAATTGAGCTACTGGCCTGTCCTGCATCCAGCGTTCTTTCAGGATTCACATTCAGTGCTGCTGGAGGCTTTGTAACCGATCACAGGGTGCACCTGTCCACCGACTCAGTCGATCGACTGACCTTCATAAAAATTAATCAGTCTTGGATCACCACCAGCTACCAAGCACCTGATGCTGATGTAACCGAATATTTTTTTTTGAAATGTCAGATCCCTGATGCTGAGTGACTATCCTGTTATGCTGAGTGACTATCCTCTTCCTCCTCAATGATCATGCTGATAGCTTGTCACATTTTTGGTTCTGGGCACTGCCACCAGTGGCTAAGGCCCAATTTTTCAGCCCCTGTTTAACAGGGGCGTGTATTTTCAATTTTTGATGCAATACTTTGCAGCAGGGCTCATTGCTGCGCTCCAACTACAGTATCTGTGAGGGGTTGCAGTGTTGTGGCACCAGTGCCTAAGGCCCAAGTTTTCTGCCCCTGTTTAACAGGGACGTGTAATTAAAATTTTTGATGCAACACTTTGCAGCAGGGCTCATTGCTGCGCTCCAAGTAAAGTATCTGTGAGGGGTTGCAGTGTTGTGGTACCAGTGCCTAAGGCCCAATTTTTCTGCCCCTGTTCAACAGGGGCATGTAATTACAATTCTTGATCTAATAATTCACAGCAGAGCCCATTCCTGCGCCCACCAAGAGTAACTGTGAGGGCTTACAGTGTTGTGGCAACACCACCACCACCAAAGGCCCAATTTTTCTGCACCTGTTCAACAGGGGCATGTAATTACAATTCTTCATCTAGAATTTCACAGCTGTGCCCATTCCTGCGCTCACCAAGAGTAACTGTGAGGACTTACAGTGTTGTGGCACCAGCACCACCACCAAAAGCCCAATTTTTCCTACCATTGTTCAACAATGGCATATAATTACAATTCTTGATATAATAGTTCACAGCAGGGCGTTCCAGCGCCCACCAAGAGTAACTGTGAGGGCTTACAGTGTTGTGGCAACACCAACACCTAAGGGACAAATTTCTACAGAGTATATACGGCAGGCCCCTACTTTCAAACATCCAACTTACAAACGACTCCTACTTGCAAATGGAAGGAGACAACAGGAAGTGAGAGGAAATCTACCCCTAGGAAGGGAAATTCTCTCCTGTAATATGGGAAAAAGGTGTCTCCTCTCCACTGATGCTTTATCACCAATCCTTGTTTCAATAAAAAACCCAAATTTTCAAAAAACATTTGTCATTGGGATGGAAAGTGAGGTGAAATGTTCTGAACAGGTGCATAGACAGCAAAACAAATGTTACAAGGGTGATAACCCTTCCCTATATTTTCCAAAAGCTTAAAAATTAATTTTTTGGCTGGAGCTACACTTAAAAAATGTGCCTGTTCCAAATTACAAACAGATTGTACTTAAGAACAAACCTATAGTCCCTGTCTTGTTTGCACCGCCTGTATACTGCTGTTCAGAGTATAAAGGGCCTTTTTTTTAATTTGGGTGCGGGGTTCCCCTTAATATCCATAATATCCATACAAGACCAAAAGGGGCTGGTAGTGGGCTGGGGGGCTACTCATGCCATTTTTCTCAATGATTTTCATCCACATTGCCGGGACCAGACATTACATTAAAGCCGCAAGCAGTTTTAAATTACTTTTTTTCCTTTAGAAATGTCATTTTGTGCAGGGACAGTTCTAAACACGGGAAACATGTGCCACGTCACAGGCATATTTTATACAACCCCCAGGTACAATATTTAAAGGAATATTACACTTATTTTTTTTCACTTTAAACATCATTAAAATCACTGCTCCCTAAAAAACGACAGTTTTAAAAAAAAAAAAAAAAAAAAAGGTTTATTGTGATTAGATGCAGTACAATTATAAAAGAAGGCAACAAAGGACCCCAACCGAGGTCGGTACAGAATATGATCATCAGAAACAAACAAAAGAAGGCCACTTGGAATTATGTTCCATCACAATATCATAGACCACAGTGCATAATATAGAGGGTAGAGCAGACTCAGCATACAAAAAAAGTAGGCGCCAAAAATTTAAAGCAGGCCCTGAGGGACAACGGCCCTACGTCTACTCCCGACCAGTCCACGCACCCCAATTGGGATCCTGCTGTGCACGGAGCGATCGGGAATAGAACACCCAGGGAGGGATATGAGCAAAGGGCTTGGCAACCCGCCAAACTGTCCTGGTCGCTGACCCCCTGAGGGGGCGAACCATCCGGGGGAAGTCTGAGCTCGAACCTCTGTTAATAGTCTGAAGGGGTTAAAGAACCCAACTAATGGAATGGCTTCCAAAAGCCTGTAAGGCGGAGCATCTAGCTGTATCCATCAACATTAAACAAGAAAGACTGAACAGACGTAATTCCTGAGTAGCCAGTGACAGTCTAAGACAGAAATTGAGAGTAGGAAGAAAAGAAAAGAAGAAATAGGGGTAGGGAAGAGAAGGGGGAGCGAACTAGAGAATCAGAGGGAAAGGAGGGGGCCGGGGAAGTCGGTATTCCTCGCGGAGAGGGGGGAAGAATGACCAGCAACAAGCCGAGTCGGGGCTGTCCAGCGCTCACCTATTGGGGAAGAAGGGATATGCCTACATGTGTAGCCCAGGGTTCCCAAATAAGACAGAATTTTTCTGGGTTATCTAGCAAGGTATTAGAAATCCTTTCCTGTGTAATTATCCAGGAAATCTTGTGTTTAGCTTGGCGAAATGACGCCGAGGGCGACTTCCAGGCGTGGGCCAAGGTAATCTTGACCCCCAGAAGGATGAAGTGTATGAGAGAGCGGGACAATTTCGGGACCTTAGGGATAGCATCATTAAGGAGGGCAATAGTAGGGTTTTGCTTCACCTCGAAACCAATGACTTTGCGAATGAGGCTGAAAATTCTATTCCGGAACCCCCTAATTTTAGGGCATTCCCAGAGGGTGTGGAGGAGAGAGCCTACGAGGCCACATCCTCTGAAGCAGAGGGGGGAAGACTGCGGGTAGAACTTAGAAAGGCGAGTAGGGACCAGGTACCATCTGGAGATAACATTAACGTCAGCTTCCATCAGGGAGGTGTTTAAGATACCCTTAAATGAGCGGGCAAAATTTGTGTGCCAAGTGTCTAGGTCCCATTCAAACTGGAGGTCATGCTCCCATTTCAACATATAGCTTGCTTTGCCCTGAGGGTCAGCTAACGCTGAATAGATCAGGGAGATGCCCCCCCTGACGCCCACGGCTGAGGAGCACCAAAGCTCATATTTAGTAACAGAGAGTGGGTTGTCTGAGCTTTTCCAGACCCCACGCAGAAAATATAACAACTGATAATAGCGGAAAGTTTCGGAGGAGGGCATGTCCAGTTTGGAAGTGCAGTATTTGAGCGAGATGGGGCCATCATTGTTAAAATATTGTCCTATTCTGTATAGACCCTTGTCGAGCCACCATCCAAAAGCCTTGATGTTTAGACGTGGGGGGAATTGGGGGTTGTGGAAGATGTCAGCCAGGGGATGCCAGGAAGAGGATAGTGAGGGATGTTTATGAAGGATATCACAGAGGGCCATTGAGTGAGACAGGATCGAGGGGCGGTCCTTACGTGGTCTCCAGGCTAAATAGTCCAATGTGTGGTTAGGGGTTGCCTGCCTTTCTATGTCTACCCAGTCTGGTTTAGGTCCTTTAGTATATATTGCTGAGAATTGACAGAGTTGGGCTGCTTGGTAGTACCACCACATATTGGCAAGGCCAAGGCCTCCTTTCTTCCTTGCCCTATACAGAACTTTTTTAGATAGACGATGTCCCTTGCCCCCCCATATGAACTGTATGATTTTTGCTTGGAGTCTATCCAGTGCTCGCTTCTTGACAGGGATAGGCAGGGACAGGAAAAGATAAAGCAATTTGGGCAGGAGGGTCATCTTGACCGAATTGACTCTACCCAGCCAGGACAATTTATAGAGAGACCATTGTGTAAGTTCAGTTGTGAGTTTTTTGAACATGGCGGGGTAATTGTGTTGGAATAGGAGCTCTACTTTTGGGGTGAGGAAAACACCCAAATAGGGAAGAGAAGAGGCGCACCAGGAGAAGGGGAAGTTTGTTTTGAGCCTATCGATCACATCTTGGGGTGTAGTGACGTTCAGGGCCATTGACTTTGCCATGTTGACCTGAAGGCCTGAAACCTTTCCAAAAGTGTTGAGGAGTTGGAGAATATTGGGGGTCGACTTGAGAGGGGAGGTGACGAAAAGGAGGACATCATCCGTAAAGAAGGCACATTTGTGTGTATGTTGACCACATTGAACCCCATGAATGTCCGGATGTTGTCTGATTGCTAGAGCTAGGGTTTCTATCGCTATCGCAAAGAGAATAGGGGAGAGCGGGCAGCCCTGTCTGGTACCTTTTAAGATTGGGAATTGGTCGGAGAGGCGTCCCTGCAGTTTGATCTGGGCCTTCGGGGAGGAGTATAGAGACTCCAGGGTTCTCAGGAATTCCGGGCCAAAGCCCCAATGGCGTAGAATGGTAAAAAGGTATGGCCAGGTGACCGTATCAAAGGCCTTTTGGAGGTCTATGGAGGTCTATGGAGAGAATGTATCCCTTCTGAGGGGACCCGCCATCCCAGGAGGATTGCATGAGGGAAATCAAATCTACCTCTCTCCTGATCTGGTCCGGTCCCTGTCTCCCGGGAATGAAACCCACCTGATCCTTATGGACATAAGAAGCGATGAAGGAGGCCATTCTGTTGGCCGTAATCTTGGTCATGATTTTCAGATCATTATTGATCAATGAAATTGGCCTATAGTTCCTACATCACTAGGATCTTTTCCCTGTTTGGGGATCACAGAGATATATGCGAGATTGGCAGCGGGTTCGAGAGTGGAGCCTTCTCATAGGGAGTTAAAGAGACGGGCCAGACGAGGAGAGAGGACCCAGAGAAGGTTTTGTAATAAAGGACGGAGAAGCCGTCCGGCCCTGGCGCCGAGTCTGTTTTGAGATTTTTGATGACTTCCTGGACCTCCTCAGTGCGAAAAGGTGATTCCATCATGGATCTATGGGACTCTGAAAGTTTGGGGAGATCAATGTCAGCCAAAAATGATTCTAAGGGAACAGGGTCAGCAGAGGAGGGAGATGTGTATAGTTTGGAGTAGAAAGCCTGGAAGGTTTCTAGGATTTTATGGGGGTTCTGGGTGAGAGAACCCGATAACGATTTAATCTTGGGTAAGGAGAAATTTTTGATCCTTGGGGAGAGTTTGGCCGCCAAGCGTGAGCCGATTTTATCAGCTTGTAAGTAGAATTTGCCGCTTAACCAGCTCAAGTGTTTGTCTGCGTTAGAAGTTAAGGCAAGATTTAAAGCAATGTGAGTGGATTCCAACTTGGCCAGACTGGCGGGAGTGGGTTTAGACTTATGGGCTTTACTAAGTAGTTTAAAATCCCTTTCCAAGTTTTCTACATCCACCTTCCTTCCTTTTTTCAGGTTGGAAGCCATTTGAATCATCCTCCCCCTTAAGACGGCTTTATGAGCTCCCCAGAGAGAACTAGGGGTCGTGTCCCCGGTGTCATTGAGGAGGAAAAATTATTGGATGTCCTTTTCCAGCATGGTGCAGTGGACCGGGTTGGCAAGGAGGGATTTACTCAAGCGCCACTGAGGGGGGCCTGAAGGTGATAGGGAGCTAGAGATTCTAAGGGTTACCAAGGAGTGGTCCGACCACGGAACTTCTTGTATTGAGGAGTGAGTGGCTGTGTGAATGTCCGAATTGGGTACGAAGATGTGGTCAATCCTGGCAAATGTTTTGTGTGGGGCAGAGTAATGGGTAAAGTCTTTGGCCGTGGGGTTAAACTCCCTCCAAGAATCAATCAGGCCCAAGTCGTGTAGGAGTCCGGCTATTCTGAGGCTTTGTTTGGAGGGTCTCTTAAGGCGGGGCCTGTTCTGGTGGGATTTGTCAAGTGTGTGGTCAAACGTGATATTGGAGTCACCCCTATTAGGACTCTACCTTCTAGATGAGAGGAGAGGGTTGAGAACATGGATGCGAAAAAATTTGCCTGGCCCCGATTGGGGGCATAGTATGAAACAAAAGAGTACGTCACCCCTTCTATGAGCCCTTTGACCAGTAGGTACCTACCATCTTCATCACGAATTGTGTGGATGTGGGTAAATGGGATACGCTTAGCCAAGAGAATGGCCACCCCTCTCTGTTTGGTGTCAGCATTCGCAAGGTAGAAGGTAGGGAAGCTACGGTGGAGGAAGGAAGGGGTATAGCTAGCGGGGAAGTGGGTATCCTGAAGAAGGACAACATCAAGGCTTCTGGCGTGGTAGCTCTGAAAGGCCTTCCGGCGTTTAGAGGGGGAATTAAGTCCCTGTGTATTGTGGGAAGCTACTTTCAGAGGCAGCTTGCGCGTGTCAGTCTCAGCCATGGGTGCCCGAGGGGGGGTGCGAGAATGTAAAAGGGGAGCTTACCTGAAGAGAAGAGAGAATCCGGACATCCAGCGTGAGGTAGGTTATCAACAAATGCCCTGGAGCAAGGCCTGGGGGAGTTCTCCGCGAGGAATCCTGGAGGAGAGGGGAGGAGAACATTGTGGGGAGGAGAGAAGGTGGTTGAGAAGAAATAGAAGAGAAAGAGGAGAAAAGATCAGAGATGTCATTATGTTGGTTAATTAAATCACAAAAAGAGAACAAAACAAACAAACATATGCAAAAATTCTGAAAAAATTCAACAGGACTCCTGCAAGAGGGGTCTTGGAGAGGGTGCAACCCCAATAGGGGTTGTCTACCTGATGTCACCAGAGGGATTAAAAGTCCCTCCGCGTCACAACAGAGAGAGTGGCATGATGAGCCGCTCCGGCCGTCAGAGTCCCCAATGGGGGGTAAAACAATACTGGAACGGCCAAAGTGCATAAAATACTGTAAACAAACAAATATAACGATCCGTAAAACTGTATAACTAGAACAAAACCAGTGCAAAGAGTGGAACCTGCAAGGGAGGGATAGGGAAGGTGGGGAGGGAGGGCAAAAAAGGGAAGGGGGGGAAGGGGGAGGGGAAAGGGAAAAGGGGGGGGGCAGGGGGAAGGAAGGGTAGAGGCTACTAGGCCTAACCATAGGTAGGAACTAGGAAAGGCATATCATATATGCAACAAGTAAGAAAGTTAATGAAAGCCTCCTCCTCATCGAGGTGGGAGGAACGGGAGGTATTGGGAGTCCCAACTAGCCATAAGATGGGCAAGTGGGGCCCAAACCAAACAAGACCCCGGCCCGCCTGATGCAAGTCAGGGCTGTGCGGGTCTGTCAACCACCATACTAGAGGGGGAGAGTAGTTAGCTCTCTGAATTATTAGTGTTAGTCAAAAACAACACATCTCCCGTCCGGGAGTAAAAAAGAAGTCCCTCATCTCGGGGGTCGGAATTCTCTCTGTCTCTTCGTTTGTTGTTTATTCCATAACGGGGTCAGAGGACTGCCTGGGGGTGGACGCTTTGAGGAGCCTGATTTTGTTGTCGCTTGTTGTGTAGTAAGTTCTTGGGAGATAAGACCAAGTTGAAGCAGGAGACGTTCGCCATCTTGAAAGGTGGAAAAGCCAAAGGATTTGTCCCTGAAATGAAATTGTGGGCGGAACGGAAAAGCCCAGCGGTACTTGATGGAATTCTGGTTAAGGACCTCCGGGAGGGGTTTAAGGGACCTCCGTTTCTGGACCGTGGTGGGCGAGATGTCAGCAAAGATTTGGATTTTATTCCCTTGGAAGGAGAGATCGTCCAGATTGCGGGTCTGTCTCATAACATCCTCCTTCACACCATAGTAATGGGGCTTGACTACAATGTCCCTTGGGAGACCATCTGGGCGGGGGGGCTGGAGGGCTCTGTGAGCCCTGTCAAGTTCCAATCTGTGGTCCTGAATGTCTGGCATGAGTTCTTTAATGAACAATTTAACTGTGCTGGGAACATCAGTGACAGATTCAGGGATCCCACGTATACGGAAATTATACCTCCTACTTCTGTTCTCTAAATCATCGATTTTAGAGAGAGCTGTCTCAAGTTGATCTTGTAAGGTTTGGATGCATGTGGTATTTTGGTTAGTACGGGCGGCAGTGTTATCCACAGCCTGCTCAATTGCATCCATGCAGGCTCCCAGGCTTTGCAAATCAGCCTTAATGGTAGCAGTGATCTGTGTGGCATTGTGAGCTAGGCCTGTGGCTAGCATCTCAGAGAAGTTCTGCAGCATGAGTTGCATGTCAGCGGAGTGAACTGGCTGCAAGGGGGAGGAGAGGTGGGGGCCTGCCAGGCCTAAGGGGGATCGCAGCATGGGAGAGATCTCCAAAAGTACGTTTCAGCAGGGACTCAGTGGATGCTGGGGAGATCCCTTGGTGGTTGCAGGTACTCACAGGAGTTGCCAGCAGACCGACCTGGTGCTGGTAATAGGATGGAGGATCCGCAATGGAGTCCAGGTCCTCCATGCTGCCTCGTGCTGCGGCCGCCATCTTGGATGAAGCAGGGGCTGCCAGTGTAAAGTCAAGCTGGCGGCTCACCTCGCTCTTTTGTGAGCATATGATAACGTGCCTGGTTCACCCGGGAGGCGATGGGGTCAGTCCTGGCTGGTTCCCGCTCGGTCTGAAGGCTCAGGGGGCTGCGAGAGGCCGGAGCAGTGCGGAGCTCCCGTTCAGAGCGTCTTCCCGGAAGTCCCGCGCATGCGCACCCAAAACAACCGTTTTTAAAACTTTTTTTTTGCATTGATACATGTCGCCTGGGGCAGGACCCGGGTCCCCATCCCTTTTTAGGACAATAACTTGCATATTAGCCTTTATAATTAGCACTTTTGATTTAGAACGTTCGAGTCCATTGTATTTAATAGGGTTCTAAAGTTTGCGCAAACTTTCGGTCTGTTCGCAGGTTCTGGTGCGAACCGAACCGGGGGGTGTTCGGCTCATCCCTAACGAAGACCACGAACGGAGAAGCTGCAAGACGTGTAATCAAATGAACAGACTCATAAACACAAGGTGAGCTGGGAGGAGTCAGCCCAGTGACGTGTAGTATCATGCACTGGAACTGACAAAGACGAAGGGGAAGTGGTCAGCTTAAATACCCTCCGGGCTCCTCCCATAAATTCAGGCCGCCATACTGACCTACTAATATATATATATATATATATATATATATATATATACAGTCAGGTCCATAAATATTGGGACACAATTCTAATCTTTTTGGCTCTATATGGCTCTATGGATTTGAAATGAAACGAACAAGATGTGCTTTAACTGCAGACTTTCAGCTTTAATTTGAGGGTATTTACATGTATATGTGCCTCCCACTTTTTAAGGGACCAATAGTAATGGGACAATTGGCTGCTCAGCTGTTCCATCTCCAGGTGTGTGTTATTCCCTCATTATCCCATTTACAAGGAGCAGATAAAAGTTCCAGAGTTAATTTCAAGTGTGCTATTTGCATTTGGAATCTGTTGCTGTCAATTCTCAATATGAGATCCAAAGAGCTGTCACTATCAGTAAAGCAAGCCATCATTAGGCTGAAAAAACAAAAACAAACCCATCAGAGAGATAGCAAAAACATTAGGTGTGGCCAAATCAACTGTTTGGAACATCCTTAAAAAGAAATAACGCCCCGGAGAGCTCAGCAACACCAAAATACCCGGAAGACCACGGAAAACAACTGTGGTGGATGACCAAGGAATTCTATCCCTGGTGAAGAAGACACCCTTCACAACAGTTGGCCAGATCCGGAACACTCTCCAGGAGGTAGGTGTATGTGTGTCAAGGTCAACAATCAAGAGAAGACTTCACCAGAGTTAATACAGAGGGTTCACCACAAGATGTAAACCGTTGGTGAGCCTCAAAAACAGGAAGGCCACATTAGAGTTTGCCAAACAACATCTAAAAAAGCTTTCACAGTTCTGGAACAGCATGAGACCAATATCAACTTGTACCAGAGTGATGGGAAGAGAAGAGTATGGAGAAGGAAAGGAACTGCTCATGATCCAAAGCATACCACCTCATCAGTGAAGCATGGTGGTGGTAGTGTCATGGCGTGGGCATGTATGGCTGCCAATGGAACTGGTTCTCTTGTATTTATTGATGATGTGACTGCTGACAAAAGCAGCAGGATGAATTCTGAAGTGTTTCGGACAATATTATCTGCTCATATTCAGTCAAATGCTTCAGAACTCATTGGACGGCGCTTCACAGTGCAGATGGACAATGACCCGAAGCATACTGCGAAAGCAACCAAAGAGTTTTTTAAGGGAAAGAAGTGGAATGTTATGCAATGGCCAAGTCAATCACCTGACCTAAATCCGATTGAGCATGCATTTCACTTGCTGAAGACAAAACTGAAGGGAAAATTCCCAAAGAACAAGCAGGAACTGAAGACAGTTGTAGTAGAGGCCTGGCAGAGCATCACCAGCATCTGGTGATGTCTATGCGTTCCAGACTTCAGGCTGTAATTGACTGCAAAGGATTTGCAACCAAGTATTAAAAAGTGAAAGTTTGATTTATGATTGTTAATCTGTCTCATTACTTATGGTCCCTTAAAAAGTGGGAGGCACATATACAAACTGTTGCAATTCCTACACCATTCACCTGATTTGGATGTAAATACCCTCAAATTAAAGCTGAATGTCTGCAGTTAAAGCACATCGTTTGTTTCATTTTAAATCCATTGTGGTGGTGTATAGAGCCAAAAAGATTAGAATTGTGTCGATGTCCCAATATTTATGGACCTGACTGTATATATATAAATATATATATATATATAGATAGATAGATATATAGATAGATATATGCATGCATACACAAGTATACTCTCCCAGCACTGCATCCTTTTATGTCTCTCTATATGTGCCTGCTGGAGCTAACTGTTGTTCTTTCTTATCCTATTTGCCACCTCAAAACTCACTTCCATTCCCACCAGCGAAAATTATGCAGTGCTTTCCAAAAAGAACCCTATATGTTTCACCATTGATTGTGGTTTAATCCGGAGTTTGAAGTGTTAAAAGCACTAGTGCATTGTTCAAACTAGGGATGAGCCGAATACCCCCTGGTTCGGTTCGCACCAGAACATGCGAACAGGCAAAAAAATTGTTCGAACACGCGAACACTGTTCGAACACACCAACATGAAAAATCAAAAGTGTTCATTTTAAAGGGTAGTATGCAAGTTATTGTCACAAAAGGTGTTTGGGGACCCGGGTCCTGCCCCAGGGGACATGTATCAATGCAAAAAAAGTTTTAAAAGCTGACTTTTTTTCAGGAGCAGTGATTTTAATAATGCTTAAAGTGAAACAATAAAAGTGAAATATTCCTTTAAATTTCATACCTGGGGGGTGTCTAAAGTATGCATGTAAAGTAGCGCATGTTTCCCGTGTTTACAACCGTCTCTGCACAAAGTGTCATTTCTGAAGGAAAAAAAAGTACCGTATATACTCGAGTATAAGCCGACTTATACTCGAGTCAAATTTTTGCGCCTGATCTCCCGGACTTTGGGGACCTGGTATCGGCAACCTTTGGTTGTCCAGGGGACCTACGGCCGGGGAGCACCGATTTTTTAAAGCCGGGCACCCCTTCCATAGACTCCCATGTCAGTCTAGTCATGGACACAGTGAGGCATGGGCACAGTGAGGCATGGGCACAGTGAGGCATGGCCACAGTGAGGCATGGACACAGTGAGGCATGGACACAGTGAGGCATGCACATGGACAAAGTGAGGCACAATGAGGCATGCAGATGGACACCCTAGGCTTATACTCGAGTCAATACGTTTTCCCAGTTTTTTGTGGTAAAATTAGGTGCCTCGGCTTATATTCGTGGTCGGCTTATACTCGAGTATATACAGTAATTTAGAACTACTCTGGCTATTCATGAATTCTTGGTCCTGGCAATACAGAGAAAAGTCATTGAAAAAAATGACAGGGCCCCCCCCCCCCCCCAGTCCATTACCAGGCCCTTTGGGTCTAGGGTATGAATATTAAGGGGAACCCTTGCCATTTTTTCAATGACTTTTATCTGTATTGCCGGGACCCAACAATTCATTAATAGCGCGAGTAGTTTTAAATTATTTTTTTTTCCTTCAAAAATGTCATTTTGTGCAGGGAACCAAAATTAAAAAAAAAAAAATGTGTGGGAGGGTCCCCTCAAATTCCATATCAGGCCCTTCGGGTCTGGTATGGATATTAAGGGGAACCCCGCGTAACTTTAAAAAAAAAATGCCGCGGGGTTCCCCCAAAAAATCCATACCAGACCCTTCAGGTCTGGTATGGATTTTAAGGGAAACTCCTTGCCAAAATAAAAAAAAAGGCATGGGGTTCCCCCAAAAATTCATACCAGACCCTTATCCGAGCAGGCAACCTGGCAGGCCGCAGGAAAAAAGGGGGGGACGAGAGAGCGCCCCCCCCCTCCTGAACCGTACCAGGCCACATGCCCTCAACATGGGGAGGGTGCTTTGGGGGTCTGCGACCCGCCGCTACCCGCCGCTATGAACGATACAGCCTCCTCCATAGAAGGATCCCGGGCGAATGACGCGTGAGCCGTGTGACATTTCTTTTATTACCGAGGGTGGGGCCACCCATGACGTGGACGAGTAACCCCGCCACGTTCTGACATAACGGGGGTTTCCGGCGGCTTCCCTGTGGTATCACGGGTGACCCCGCCCCCCTCTGGCACGTCACGGAAAACCTATCTATAGAAGCATCACCACACTGTATGTGTACATATGTACATGACGTCACCGTGTGCGCTCTTTCATGCCATCATCACATCTTCCGGTGCTCAATATTGATGTCAGTTCCTGCCTCAAACATGTTTATTTATCTTCATCGGCCATTTTCGCTTTTTTTCTCCTATTCACTACCTAATATATCAATATTTACAGGAATTATAGATTTCTAGATTTCTTCCAATTTACCAATAATCATTTTATCACTTCTTTTTCATTGATGATCTTTCCTGACTGCTTAATATATGTCCCAATAGCTTTAATTATGCAACCTTCTATCAGTTTAGTCTTGCTCTAATTCAATTGTTCTCTTCTTTACTTTACCATATGCTCTTTCAAAACAGCTGTTTGGGTATCCCCTTTCTGAAAACCTTGTGTTGAAGAGACAACTCTATTCTTTATATTTGATAATCATCAAGCAATTTAATTTTGTTGTCATAAATTGACATACAGGCATCTCTTTATTCAGGTAGTGTGGATAGTGACATTCCCAGTGAAGAAAACTACTGGTTGACATTGTAGATTGTAGATTGTCATATACAATTTACCTTGCTCATTCTTCTTGATAGTCAAATCTAGGGAGTTAATAATTTCTCCATGAATTTCATTTGTAAAATACGTCTCAATATAATTGATGTTCAATGTAGTCAAAAGTTTCATACATTTTTTAACCACTTCAGCCCCGGAAGAATTGGCAGCTTAATGACCAGGCCATTTTTTGCGATACGGCACTGCGTCGCTTTAACTGACAATCGCTTGGTCGTGCGATGCTGTACCCAAACAAAATTGACGTCCTTTTTTTCCCACAAATAGAGCTTTCTTTTGGTGGTATTTGATCATCTCTGCGGTCTTTATTTTTTGCTCTTTAAACAAAAAAAGTGTGACAATTTTGAAAAAAAACACAATATTTTGTACTTTTTGCTTTAATAAATAGCCCCAATTTTTTTTTTAAAAAGCAATTTTTTTCCATAGTTTAGGCCGATATGTATTCTTCTACATATTTTTGGTAATAAAAATCACAAAAAGCGTATATTGATTGGTTTGCACAAAAGTAATAGCGTCTACAAAATAGGGGATAGATTTATGGCATTTTTATTATTTTTGTTTTTTTACTAGTAATGGCGGCGATCTGCAATTTTTATCGGGACTGCGACATTATGGTGGATATTTTGGATACTTTTGACACATTTTTGGGACCATTGGCATTTATACAGTGATCAGTGCTTTATAAATGCACTGATTACTGTGTAAATGTCACTGGCAGGGAAGGCGTTAACACTAGGGGGCGATCAAGGGGTTAACTGTGTTCCCTATGTGTGTGTTCTAACTGTGGGGGATGGGACTGACTATAGGAGATGAGAGATCATAGTTCCAAGCTCGTAGGAACTCACAATCTCTCTCTCCTCTCCTCACTGAACTGGGATGTGTGTGTTTACACACACAAACACACATCCCTGTTCTGCCTCTCGTGCCCGCTGGCCCCGATCATCCGCACCCCCTGCTATCCCGCTTAAAGGGATCAACGTACAGCTACGACGCTTTGCGGGATCGTGCCGACCTGCCGCAGTATAATGACGGTGGCTGGTCGGCAAGCGGGTTAAAGATAATAATGCTGGTTCCACTCCACCTCACCTTCGCTATCTTTAAAAATTCTGAGCATCCTCTGATGTGCTGAAAGGTTCTGGCCAGCCTTTAGGACCTGGAACATCTGCATATGAGCCATGCTTCCTCACACATGTGCTGTTAACCTGAGATCCGGGGCCTCTAAAACTGCGGGTTATTTGCCCATTGCAGATGGGCAGATGTGCCAAAGGTCTCTGTCAGGTGCTGGGAAGAACCCTTGTGGAATCTTTGAGGCACCAGGACCTCAACAACCTTCTCACCTAAGAAAGAGGGGAGGAAGGGCTGTGCTGCAACCCAAAATAGTCAAAAACACTACAAAAAATATTATCTAATTGTGGGAAAGGGAGGGACTGTAGCTAGGTGAAAATAACTTTTTTTTTGGGTTGAAGGTCCACTTTTAGCACCATTGCACAAGATAAATCATTTACAAATTGAACCCATAAGAGTATATGGGGTGTATAGCGTATCTTCAAATTTTCAGTAAACATTATTGTTTCTTCCCATCAACCCAAAAACAAATTGGCAAAGGTGGGTGCACGTGCAGTTCCCAACGCTGTTCCCTTCCATTTTTTATATATTGTTCCATTGAACAAAAGTCAAAAATATTGTGTTCCAAAATTAAATACAAATTTTCCCAAACAAATCCTGTATGTTTCTCATTGTGCATTCCATTGTTTTCAAGAAGTGCTCACATGCTTTAATTCCTAAATCATGATTGATATTATCATTCAAAGGTGCTACATCTTGCTTGCTAAAAAGATATTGATTGATATAAACAAATCTTGTAATTTATACACAAAATCTCAGATATCAGCAATATATGATGGTAATACATACACAAAGCGTTGCAGAATCATATCCACATACTGTCTTAAGCCTTCTGTTAAATTCTGGATGGCGAAGATGATTGGAAGTTCCGCTGAATCCTTTGTATTCTTATGTATTTTCGGCAATGAATAAAAGGTTGCCAGCATAAAGCTGCATTCCTCTTTTGAAATTATCTTTTGATCTAAACCTTTATTTAGTATTTCCTGCAGCACTCTTTCTTGAGTCAGATCTGTTGTTAAGACATTGTAGTTTTCTGTGTTGCTCAGAATTTTTGGGCACATCTTAAGATAATGTTCTTTATTCATTATTACTACATTTCCACCCTTATTGGCTCCTTTTATTGTAATTGTATCATCATGTGTAATTATTGTAGTGCCTTTATCTCTTTAACCACTTGCTTACTGGGCACATATTTTTTTGTTTAATATATTTTTATTGAGAAGATATGTAGATATAACAATAAAATCAGATACAAAGGAAATGGTACATCGGGTTAGCATACAAAGAGAGTCAACCAGTTTTGTAATGAAAACATCTTGAGTAACCCAAGTACAATAAAATGAACAACAGCTCAAATATAAGATAGGAAAGAGAGGGGGAAGAAGAAAAAGAAAGAAAGGTAGGAGAGGGCTAGAAGGGGGGGGGGGTAAGGAAAATGGGACCAGGAAGGGGAAGCTGGCATAGCTGGCAGTAATAATGAACACATAGCTAATGCGTTTAGTTTAGCGAGACCTCAGAGGGAGGTTAGAGCCTCTACAATCAGTATAAATGTGACAAATACGGTACCAGAAATAGCGGTCAAGTTATTTTAGAAAGCTTGGGTAACTTAAGGGGGCGAAGAGATGATGTCTTTGTAGCATTGGGAGGAGAGGAAGGAGGACCAAGGGGTCCAGGTTAGAGTATATTATTTAGTAGTGTCTCTTGCAATGTGGGTGAGTTCCTCCATGAGACATACTTCCGAAACTTTTTGTATCCAGGACTTTATGGTTGGAGTTGTGGGTTGGTCCCAAAAGGTAGGTATGAGAGCTTTAGCAGTATTAAGGAGGTGTGGAGTGAGTGAACGTTTTTATCTACCTGTGGGCCTCGAGGTAGCGTGAAAGAGGACTATCCACGGATCCATAGGTTACTTAACTTCGGTGACCTGGTGAATCAGGTCAAGCACTTCAGACCAGTAAGGGCGAATGAGGGGACAAAACCACCAAATGTGGGCATGGGTGGCGTCCTGACCACAATTCCTCCAGCATAGCGGGGAGTTAACAGGAAACATGCAGTGAAGTTTAACAGGTATATGGTGCCATCTAGTGAGAAGTTTTAAGTTATATTCAGCCATGGAAGAAGCCAAAGAGGAGACAAGTGTAAGTTGGAGAATTTTGTCTTTTGTCTTGTCTGTGATAGTAGCACCCAGGTCGATTTCCTATCTGGTCAGGTAATTTGGATATGCAGGACTCTGCAAATTGAGGATCGCTTTGTAGAACTGGGAGATACTGTGTAGAGGGGGGTCTTTATGAAGAAAAATCTGTTCAATACCGTTGAAATCCTGAATTCCCCGTAATGGTTGGGGGAGAGTCTGAAGAAAGCAATTCAGCTGGTTATATCTCCATTTGTCCATAAATGTAATTGGTCTATGGCCTAAAATTTCAGAAAAAAGTTTAAGGGTATTGGGGGATAGAACATGATGTAAAAAGAAGAGGGCCACTGGGTGACCAGGACTGAAATCCTAGGTCAATGGAACCTGGCATGAAGTAATTATGATGTAGCAGGGGGGTCAGTGGAGAGTCAAATGACCATGTAAATTTTCTATGGAGACAATCACAAACGTCCAATGAGGATGTGGTGAGAGGCGAGGTATTGTGGGAAAGGTTTTGAGAGGAGCGTGGAATCCAAGGGGCCGTGGAGAGATCCGAACCACTTAAGGAGTATTCCAGTTGTACCCAAAGTTTAGAAGGGTAAAACTGTCAGGACCAGGAGACTTACCGGAAGGAGAGGATTTTAGCACGCATTAAAATTCTTCTACGGAAAAATCAGCTTCCAGGTCATTAAGGGCCGATTTTGACAGTTTTGGGAGGTTGGCGTCTCTAAGATATTTAAGGATGCACTTACGTTTTTCTGGTAATGATAGAGAAGCCAAACCACCCTCTACATTATACAAATCAGCATAAAATTCCCTGAAGGCCTTCGAAATTTGCGGGGTAGTGTGTACTAAGTCCCCTGATGGCAATTTAATTTTGGGTATAAAGGATAAAGTTTTCTTGGCTGTGAGAGATCTAGCCAACTGTTTACCTGGTTTGTTACCCCATTCGTATATTTTCTGAGATACGTAATGAAACTTCCGCTTAGTTTCAAGGGCGAGGAGTTTTAAGTTCTTCTCTCTTAAGGGTGAGCGCTTCAAGGTGTGAGGCTTGTAGCGAAAGTTTGTGCTTTTTATCTAATTCAGCAATTTGTTGTAGAACCTGTTTAAGCTGCTGACCATGCTCTCTCTTTTTCCTCGCACCCAATTCAATAAGACTGCCTCTTATTAGAGCCTTATGTGCCTCTCATAAAACAGAGGGGGAGGTGTCTGAAGCAGAGTTTTCTTTAAAGTGTAAGTAAACCCTCCTATAATTTTCAGGCAAGGAAGCTGCCATCTTGGCCTCTGTTTAATCTTCAACTGCCATGATGCTGCACATGTGATCAGTTATGACACCAGCCATTGGATGGTTTGACAGTTTGGTTGAGAGCACAACCAATGTGACAGTTGGCATTCCCGGCATGCCGGGAATGTAACTGCTTTTTGAAACTGTTAAATCGATGGGTTTACTTCCGCTTTAACCACTTGCTTACTGGGCACTTAAACCCCCTTCCTGCCCAGGCCAATTTTCAGCTTTCAGCACTGCGTTGCTTTAACTGACAATTGCACGGTCGTGCGACGTGGCTCCCAAACAAAATTTATGTCCTTTTTTTCCCACAAATAGAGATTTCTTTTGGTGGTATTTGATCATCTCTGCGGTTTTTTTTTGCGCTATAAACAAAAAAGAGTGACAATTTAGAAAAAAAACACAATATTTTTTACTTTTTGCTATAATAAATATCCCAATTTTTAAAAATAAATAACAAAAATTTCTCAGTTTAGACCGATACGTATTCTTCTACATATTTTTGGTTAAAAAAAATCGCAATCAGCGTTTATTGATTCGTTTGCGCAAAAGTTAAAGCGTCTACAAAATAGGGGATAGTTTTATAGCATTTTTATTAATATTTTTTTTTTTTTACTAGTAATGGCGGCGATCTGCGATTTTTATTGTGACTGCGACATTATGGCGGACACATCGGACACTTTTGACACCATTTTGGGACCATTGTCATTTTTACAGCGATCAGTGCTATAAAAATGCATTGGTTACTATGAAAATGACACTGGCAGTGAAGGGGTTAACCACTAGGGGCGCTGAAGAGGTTAAGTGTTCCTAAGGGAGTGATTCTAACTGTGGGGGGAGAGGACTGACTGGGGGAGGTGACCGATGGTTGTCCCTATGTACAAGGGACACACCATCGGTCTCCTCTCCCTGACAGGACGTGGATCTCTGTGTTTACACACAGAGATCTACGTCCCTGGCTCTGTAAATGCCGATCGCGGGTACCTGGCGGACATCGCGGCCGGCAGGCACGCGCATCGGCACCCGCATGATGCGGCGGGCACAGAAGTTCCCCGGCGCACGCGGGAGTGCGTGCAGGGAACGAGGAAAGGGGAGGACGTCAATTGACCTCCTCTCGGCATTCTAGGTCCGCGCTGTAGCCGTCATTTGGCTATAGCGTGGGCCTGTAGTGATTAAAGTATTGGGATAAAGTAGTAGAAAGGATGGAAACCTCTGTTGAGTTAGCGATGAGAGAGTCATTAAGCTTCCAGTCATTGGGGCGAGGATGCAAATCGGGCACGGTCAGGCTTAACGGAAACAGGTGCATGATCAGAGAGAGTGGCATTCCCTATGCTGGCTGAACTCAGGAGAGGAAGGTGAAAATGATCTAGGAAAATGTTGTCTATTCTGGAAGAAGAGTTGTGTGTTTTAGAAAAGTGGGAGTGGTCTCTTCCTTTAGGGTGCAGAAGACGTCAAGCATCCATAAGTTGTAGATCTAGGATTTTTATTTTTACTTGTGCTAATCTCTTAAATGGGATACTAGAGCGGCCTTGGGAAGTACTGTATCTATAGTAGGATCTAGAGGCATATTTATATCCCCCGCAAGGACTATCATTCCCTCAGCAAATTGTGAAAGTTTTATGAGGGTTTGAGTAAAGAAAGCAGGCTGATTATATTGGGACAGTAAACATTAGCTAGGGTGCAGCAGGTATTGCCAATATAGCCTTTAACAAAAAGAAAGCGACCATGATCATCCGCTAACATATCAGTAAAACGGAATGATGTACCTTTGTTGAATCCGATGGCCACTCCCTTGGCCTTATTAGTGTCTGATAAACTATAGTACCATTGAGGGAAGTGTTGCGAGTATAATTTTACAGGTCTAGTATAAGTCAAATAGGTTTCCTGAAGGAAAGCAATGGAACAGGCGGAACTCCTTAATTCTCGCAACACTTGATGCCTCTTTGCGGCCACACCGAGGTCTCTTACATTATAAGAGAGGAACTTTAGATTAGCCATGTCATCAGCGGAAGGTAGACCATTACTTTATACAACCATGTATGCCAGTAGTACAAAAGGGGGAGGGAAAGAGGGACAAAACGAAGGGGGTGAAGAGAATCCAGAAGAGAAGGAAAAGGGGAAAAGAAAAAAGAGAAAAACATATGAAAAATATTAGAACAGTCTGTAGAACAAATGGGATTGAAAAAAGTCACGCAGAAATCTGCAGTGTTCCCAGTGGGGATGAGGGGAGCAGGCAGCCCAAAGGGTTTCCAAGAAAAAATTAAAAAGGAGAAAATAAAGACTGCCAACTCCCATCAACCCCAAAAGAATAGGGGCAGGGAGCAAACGCCTTTGTGAGGGCATCAACGTGGAGCATTAAGCTCCGTCTGCTATCGGCCTGTAAAAAAAAAGGAATTAACATTTGTAAAGACAAGCAATGGTCAGAACATGAATGCAACACTCTCCAAACATCGGATCGACTAACAGACCCAATGTGATCATAATAACAGTTCTTCAGGAGTATATCAAAGCGAGTTTAGTAAGGTCAGACTCTTGATATGGAAGAGAAACATTTGAAATTGAAACACAGGTTATCATCCAGATACGGAGGAAAGGCATCAAGAAGGATGATTGTATACAGCAGAATACCTCACCCATTTTTCTGAGATGAGCATGGAGTGGAAACACGCCCTTGCTTGGCTGGGGTTTTCCGCCAGGATCGGGGGGCAGAAAAAGTGGGTATGGGGCTCTGCCAGCCTGGTAGTTCCACGTGCGGCAGGTTTAGGTCCTGAAGAAAGGTGGGGAGATCCTCAGGGAACCGCAATGTGGAGGAGCGGCCATTCTTAGTAGCAATTAAGCACGTGGGAAAACCCCATTGGTAATTAGTTCCATCACCCCTCAGTTGCTCCAAGAGAGGCTTTAAAGCCCTGCGGCGATCAAGAGTCTCCTTAGAAAGATCTGGAAAGATGTTAAGGATAGCTCCATCAAAGTCAATGTTAGGGGTGTTCCGCATTTTGGACATGATGGCGTTTTTGTCTTCAAAATAATGGAGACGGCAAATCACGTCTCTAGGTTGATCAGATGAGAAATTACGAGGTCTCAAAGCGCGGTGTACTCTGTCAAATCACAAAGGATCCGTAACATGTTTACCCAAGATGGTATCGAAGATGCCTCGGATCGAGGGTTCTAGGTCATTATCTCTGGTTGCTTCCGGCAGTCCGCGTATACGCAAATTGTTTCTGCGGTTGCGATTCTCGAGGTCTTCGAGTTTGTATAGTGAGGCCCTATTTGCATAGGCTAATTGAGTGATGGTGTCCTGCAGTTCTTTAATGGCAACCTCATGTGAATCTTGACGCTGTTCTGTTTCCTCTATTCTGACGAGTAAGTGCGCCACATCCGCTCTAACCGCAGAAATCTCCTTTTTGATGGATTTTTCCATACTGTGAAACATACTCGCCATCTCCTTTTTAAGTGCATTCCTCAAGGAAGACATGTCGGAACCCGTGGGGGATCCGGGATCCTCCATTAACTCCGAGCCGCAGGAAGAGGCCGGAGAGCTTTCGCGGGCAGAAGCGGTGTGCGAGGCTGGGGAGATAAGTGACCTTGAGACTCTGGTTTTGTTGATTCGAGAACTGGGGCTTTCTCGTTCTGTGGCTAGGAATCTTTTAATGGTCCCCACAGTGGCTTGATGCAGATTTGAAGATTTTGCAGAACGCTTACCTATTGTTGAACGGGAGGCAGAGCCTTTAGATGGCATTGCTTGTTGCTGTGAGGCCGACAGCTAGACGGAGATCATTTCAAGCGCTTCTTCTTAGCTAGCTGCCCTGGAGGAGTCGTGTATGTGGCACCGATTCAGCAGGGGGAATGGTCTTTTGAACTAAGGAACCCAGGTACCAAGGGGGATGTGGAGATCAAACAGGGGAGAGGTATAGAGGCCGTGATAAAGCTTCAGGGTGTAGCAAAATGTCCGCTATTCACGTGCTGTGTTCACCTGTCTGTTGAGAAGAAAACCTATGTAATGTCCGTGGGGAGAGAATAAAAGAGCAGGCCTCTGTGTCTCATAGGAAGGGAGCTGGGCAACAGGAGAGCTGGGATCGTGGGGAGTTAGAGCTCCTGGGTGTAGCAAGATGGCCGCCGTCCTCTGGGAGTAGGCCGAAGCCGCAGACTTTCCTGAGAGTGGTGGAAGAGCTCCACTCCGCTAGGGCCACAGCCTCACTGCAAAGGATAGGTGACAGATCCCAGCATTCAGGATGAGGCGCCGACACAGGAATCAGCTCAGGGGAGAGGGCGAGGGATGGGTAAGTGGCCCGGGATTCACAGTACCTGAGAGGGGTGGCTGCAGCCGGGTCCGCAGGCCGCTAAATGGCGCCGGGTCACAGGATGATGGAACTGCTCTCCGGTGATCACTCCCGCTGTAGTACGATGCCCTCCGTGAACACAGCGGCCGGTAGACAGGTCTGGGGTGTCCGATCACCTCGTGGTACACGGCTTACCAGCTCGGAGGTGTAGGAGTCTCCACAGGCCTCAAGATGGCGGCAGGCCTCAGCAGTGTTGAGCTAGTCGCAGGCCTGGTGCAGAAATAGCCGGTCAAACTCCACAATGCCAGCTGGAACTGCGACAGCAGATGTCCATGGGTGGATGTATGGAGTTTGAAGTGTCTCATAAGTAAGAAACTAAGAGGATGGCAAAGGATTGTCTCTGGATGTGTGGAGCACAGCACCAACACATCCTCTCTGCTTCACGTCCGGACACGCCCCCCATACTGGGCACATATATCCCCTTCCTGCCCAGGCGAAATTTCAGCTTTCAGCACTGTCACACTTTGAATGACAATTGCACGGTCGTGTGATGTGGCTCCCAAACAAAATTGATGTCCTTTTTTTTCCCACAAATAGAGCTTTCTTCTGGTGGTATTTGATCATCTCTGCGGTTTTTATTTTTTCGCTATAAACAAAAAAAGACCGACAATTTTGAAAAAAACACAATATTGTTTACTTTTTTTTTAAATATCCGAATTAAAAAAAAACAAAACTATTTTTTTTCTCAGTTTAGACCGATATGTATTCTTCTACATATTTTTGGTAAAAAAAAAAATCGCAATAAGCGCATAGTGATTGGTTTGCGCAAAAGTTATAGCGTCTACAATATAGGGGATAAAATTTATGACATTCTTTTTTTTTTACTAGTAATGGCGGTTATCTGCGATTTTTGGCAGGACTGCGATAATACGGCAGACACATCGGACACTTTTGACACATTTTTGGGACCATTCACATTTATACAGCGAACAGTGCTATAAATATGCACTGATTACTGTATAAATGTGACTGGCAGGGAAGGGGTTAACACTAGGGGGAAATCAAGGGGTTAAATATGTGCCCTGCTAGGTGATTCTTACGGTGGGGGGAGGGGACTGACTGGAGGAGGTGACTGATCTGTGTCCCTATGTACAAGGGACACACAATCGGTCTCCTCTCCATGACAGGACGTGGATCTCTGTGTTTACACACAGAGATCCACATCCCTGGCTCTGTAACTGCCGATCACGGCAACCTGGCGGACATTGCGGCCGCCAGGCACGCGCATCGGCACCTGAGTGACGCGGCGGCACATGCGTGCCCCCCAGCAGCCGGGAGGCCTGAGAACATCATATGACGGCCTCCCGGCATTGTAGAGCCACCTTGTGGCCGTCATTCTACAATAGCCAGGATGGGAAGTGGTTAAACATCAGATTGTTTTTCATCTTTCTGTTTACCTTCTAATGCCGCGTACACACGATCGGAAATTCCGACACGAAAAGTTTGATGTGAGCTTTTGGTCGGAAATTCCAACCGTGTGTAGGCTCCATCGGACATTTTCTGTCGGAATTTTCAACAACAAAAATTTGAGAGCTGGTTCTCAAATTTTCCGACCAAAAAAATTCTTGTCGGAAATTCCGATCGTCTGTATGCAATTCCGACGCACAAAAAAACATGCATGCTCAGAATCAAGCAGAAGAGCCGAACTGCCTAATGAACTTCATTGATCTCGGCTCGTCGTACGTCTTGTACGTCACCGCGTTCTTGATGGCCTGAATTTCCGACATTTGTATGACCGTGTGTATGCAACACAAGTTTGAGCCAACATTCCGTCGGAAAAAAAATCCATGGTTTTCTTGTCAGAATTTCCGATCGTGTGTACGCGGCATTAGTCTCATAACATTGTCAATTCATTTCTACCATTTTTACAAACAAATAAATATTGCCCTCTGGTGCAAAGGGAGGTGTAAAATCTTTCCTTTGATGTAGATGTGTAAAGGAACCTATCATTTCAGCCGTTTCTCCCTCATTCAGTCTTTGTTATTATTCCATGACTCGATTCCATGACTAGTTCAACTAGGGAGGACAGGGAGATGAAATTAGAGGTGTGCGTTTTACGAGTGTTTTTCTGAAGTCTATGAGGCCAAAAACACTTGTAATCTGCCTAAAAAAAAATCTCATGTACTTTTTGGAGCTTCAGGTGACAAAATGCTTATATGTGAACAGGGGCCATTGAAATGAATGGTATTTTGCTTGTTGGGCGTTTTGGAACTTCAGAGCTGAGCGTTTTACAAGCTGAAAAATGCTCAGGTGTGAACAGGGCCTTATGGGTCAGGTTTTTATTAATGAATGTACTTCTTTTTTTAATGATTTCGTTTTTTGGTAAATCTACTGTTGGTATGAAGGATAAAAAAAGAGAACAAGAGAGAGTCACTTTTAAATATAGGCAAAACTCAACTGATTGAAGATAGTACAATTAGTATAAGAATACTCTACTGAAGAACTAGAAAAATAAAGATTAGGGATGAGTTTCGAGTTCGAGTCGAACTCATGTTCGACTCAAACATTGACTGTTCGCCCGTTCGCCAAATTGGGGTGTTCGCAGCAAATTTTGAAAAGTCTATGGGAGAAATCTAAAGTGCTAATTATAAAGGCTTATATGCAAGTTATTGTCATAAAAAGTGTTTGTGGACCGGGTCCTGCCCCAGGGGACATGTATCAATGCAAAAAAAGGTTTTAAAAACGGCCGTTTTTTCGGGAGCAGTGATTTTAATAATGCTTAAAATGAAACAATAAAAGTGAAATACTCCTTTAAATTTCATACCTGGGGGGTGTGTATGATATGCATGTAAAGTGGCGCATGTTTCCCGTGCTTAGAACTGTCCCTGCATAAAATGTCATTTTTGAAGGAAAAAAAAGTCATTTAAAACTCACTCGCGGCTATTAACTTCTTCTGACCCGGGCCATGTACAAAATACGGCCACAAGGTGGCTCTAGAAATCCAGGAGGCCGTCTTTTTACGGCCTCCGCTCCTCCGGCCACTGGGAGACGCGCAAGCGCCGCCGGCGGCGCGCCCGGCGTGTCACTGACAAGCCGATGCGCGTGCCTGGCGGCCGCGATGTCCGCCAGGTACCCGCGATCGGCCGTTACAGAAAAAAATCAGTAACGAAAAAAATCACAGATCGCCGCCATTACTAGTAAAAAATATATAATTAATAAAAATGGCATACAACTACCCCCTATTTTGTAAACGCTATAACTTTTGCGCAAACCAATCAATAAACACCGATTGCAATTTTTTTTAACCAAAAATATGTAGAAGAATACGTATCGGACTAAACCGAGGAAAAATATATTTTTTTAAAAAAATATTGGGATATTTATTATAGCAAAAATCAAAAAATATTGTGTTTTTTTTTTTCAAAATTGTCGCTCTTTTTTGTTTATAGCGCAAAAGATAAAATTGGCAGAGATGATCAAATACCACCAAAAGAAAGCTCTATTTGTGGAAAAAAAAGGACGTTAATTTTGTTTGGGAGCCACGTCGCACGACCGCACAATTTTCATTCAAAGCGTGACAGTGCCGAAAGCTATAATTTCGCCTGGGCAGGAAGGGGGTATATGTGCCCAGTAAGCAAGTGGTTAATGAATTGTCGGCTCCCTGCAATACATAGAAAAGTCATTGACAAAAATAAAAAATTAAGCGTGGGGGTCACCCAGAATTCATTTACCAGGCCCTTCAGGTCTGGTATAGATATTAAGGGGAACCCCGCCGCAAATTTGAAAAAAAATGCGTGCGGTTCCCCTAAATATCCATACCAGGCCCTTCAGATCTGGTATGGATTTTAAGGGGAACTCCACCCCAAATTTAAAAAAAAATGGCGTGGAGTCCCCCAAAAAATCCATACCAGACCCTTATCCGAGCACGCAACCTGGCAGGCTGCAGGAAAAGAGGGGGGGGACGAGAGCGCGCCCCCCCTCCTGAACCGTACCAGGCCACATGCCCTCAACATGGGGAGGATGTCCCCATGTTGATGGGGACAAGGGTCTCATCCCCACAACCCTTGCCCGGTGGTTGTGGGGGTCTGTGTGCGGGGGGCTTATCGGAATCTGGAAGACCCCTTTAACAAAGGGGACCCCCAGATCCCGGCCCCCCTATGTGAATTGGTAAGGGGTACATTGTACCCCTACCATTTCACGAAGAAAGTGTCAAAAAATGTAAAAAAAACCACACAAACACCTTGGAAAAGTCCTTTATTAAAAAAAAAAAACATTCCAGCTGTGAAATCTAGTGTCTCGCGGCGATCCGATGTCCAGCGCTGTCCGTCATTGGCTGAGCCTGAGCGGACCTGATGGGGAACTTCCTCCGCAGTCTATTACATGTATAGACCCGCCCCTTCTAAAGTTCCCCATCAGGTCCCATCAGGTCCGCTCAGCCAATGACTAGCCAATGACTAGGTGTAAGG
The DNA here is from genome assembly GCA_029206835.1 of Rana muscosa. Taxonomy (NCBI): domain Eukaryota; kingdom Metazoa; phylum Chordata; class Amphibia; order Anura; family Ranidae; genus Rana; species Rana muscosa. Next base: position 539,909,835 of record CM055117.1, on the reverse strand, counting down.
CTGAGGACCTGATGCGGAACATGAGAAGGGGCGGGTCTATACATGTATTACACAGTGAAGGAAGTTCCCCATCAGGTCTGCCCCCTCGGTAGGACAGACCCCGCCTACGTCATTGGCCTGAGCGGGGAACTTCCTTCACTGTGTAATTTAAATTTACACAGTGAAGGAAGTTCCCCATCAGGTCCGCTCAGGCCAATGACGGTCTGACATACCGAGGGGGCGGACCTGATGGGGATCTTCCTTCACTGTGTAATTCATAAATAGACCCGCCCCTTCTCATGTTCCGCATCAGGTCTTCAGCCTTACACCGAGTCATTGGCTGAGTGGACCTGATGGGGAACTTTAGAAGGGGAGGGTCTATACATGTAATAGACTGCGGAGGAAGTTCCCCATCAGGTCCGCTCAGGCTCAGCCAATGACGGACAGCGCTGGACATCGGATCGCCGCGGGACACTGGATTTCACCGCTGGAATGTTTTTTTTTTTTTTTTTTACATTTTTTTTAATAAAGGACTTTTCCAAGGTGTTTGTGTGTGTTTTTTTACATTTTTTGACACTTTCTTCGTGAAATGGTAGGGGTACAATGTACCCCTTACCAATTCACATGGGGGGCCGGGATCTGGGGGTCCCCTTTGTTAAAGGGGTCTCCAGATTCCGATAAGCCCCCCACCCGCAGACCCCCACAACCACCGGGCAAGGGTTGTGGGGATGAGGTCCTTATCCCCATCAACATGGGGACAAGGGCCTGGTATGGATATTTGGGGAAACCGCACACATTTTTTTTTTTAATTTGTGGCGGGGTTCCCCTTAATATCTATACCAGACCTGAAGGGCCTGGTAATTGAATTCTGGGGGACCCCCACGCTTTTTTTTTTATCAATGACTTTTGTATGTATTGCCGGGAGCGGACAATTCATTAATAGCCGCGAGTGAGTTTTAAATGACTTTTTTTCCTTCAAAAATGAAATTTTATGCAGGGACAGTTCTAAGCACGGGAAACATGCGCCACTTTACATGCATATCATAAACACCCCCTAGGTACGAAATTTAAAGGAATATTTCACTTTTATTTTTTCATTTTAAGCATTATTAAATTCACTGCTCCCGAAAAAACGGCCGTTTCTAAAACTTATTTTTGCATTGATACATGTCCCCTGGGGCAGGACCCGGGTCCCCAAACACTTTTTAGGACAATAACTTGCATATAAGCCTTTATAATTAGCACTTTAGATTTCGAACGTTCGAGTCCATTGTATTTTAATAGGGTTTTAAAGTTCACGCAAACATTCTGTCTGTTCGCAGGTTCTGGTGCGAACCGAACAGGGGGGTGTTCGGCTCATCCCTGATAAAGATACTCTGGCTCATTTTGATTTGAAAGGAAAGAACAAAGTAAAGGGTACAACCTGGTTTCCAAAATATCAAATGGATATGTTTAATGGAGACATTGTAAAGCATGCTGTTATATACCTACAATAAAGTAATTTGAAAATGTGCACTCCCCGCACACACCACCACCAGAACACACGGATGCTAGCCTACACACTACATAGTTACATAGTTGGTGAGGTTGAAAAAAGGCATCAGTCCATCCAGTTTAACCTGTGTGGGTGTGTGTATTCATTTATGTCTCTAGCACTTCCTATATCTCTGTATATTGGTTACACTACGATGCCTATCTAAAGCCCTGTACACACCATCGGATTCCGATGAAGCTGACTTCCATCAGTCTTGCCTACACACCATCAGACAAAAAACCGTCCCAAACGCCGTGACGTACAACACGTACGACGGCACTATAAATGGGAAGTTCAAATCCAATAGCGCCACCCTTTGGGCTGCTTTTGCTCCTTTCGTGTTACCACGTGTTAGTAAAAGTTTGGTGAGAGCTGATTCGTGCTTTTCAGTCTCTGTGCTTTTCAGTCCGTTACAGCATGACGAATGTGCTATCTCCATTACGAACGCTAGTTTTACCAGAACGAGCGCTCCCGTCTCCTAATTCAGTCTGAGCATGCGTGGGTTTTTTCTCTGTGTCTGTCATCAACTAGGACTCCCAGATCCTTTTATGTCCTTGAGTTTCCTTGGCGTTTTCCCCCAGTGTGCAGTTTGCATTCATATTTTTAGCTCCTAAATGCATTAGTTTAGAATTATCAAAGTTAAACCTCATTTGTTTTGTCGTTGTCCACCTCTGTAATTTTTTAAGGTCCTCTTGTAAAGTTTCAATATCATGTTATGCAGTTATTACCCTGCTTAGCTTTGCATTATCATCAAATACTGAGATTGCGCTATTTATACCAACCTCTATATCGTTTATGAACAAGTTAAACAGAATTGGTTTGTTTTAGCTGCAACTGGTGTGAACAGGTCATGAGGGTTTTGCTAATTAAGAATGTTCCATTAGCTACTAAATATAAAGATTCACATACTTTCTCCATCTGGGACCTTTACTGTTTAAATCAGAACTTTTTCCTTTTCACCTCATTTTTAAAAGCAATAATTTAAAAGCAATACTTGTGTAGCAGGTATCAATATTTAGGGGAAGTGTCTGGGCGGTAGCATGGCCCAGATGCACTAATTACTAGGGTTTTATGGCCATTTTGGTTTGTGGAAGGTATCAATGGTGTCCAGTTCCCTGCGGCCCCTGGGTGGCGCTGTCGCCTTGGGCTGGGGTTGACCCACCATTGTAGGGCCGTGCCCTTTTTGTCCTCTCACGGCAGTAGTACAGCGGGGTGGGGAACCCGCTTGTGCCTGCTGGGAGAGGGTATAAAGGGGCGGACATCTTGCGCACGAGGTCCGAACCCCAAGCACCTTCAGCCTGGGGGCTGCTGTCTGTTCATCCGTGTCCAGGTGCCCTTGGCCTGGGCACGTGGAGTCGAGTTCCATCCCAGGCACCTTAAGCCTGGGGTGAGGTACCTTGCAAGAAGGCCTGGGGCCCAGTACCTTCCACTGGGTCCCGCGAGGGATGAAGTATTCCTAGGGTGCCCCCGGAATTGGGTGCCCGAATCCAGGGCGTAAGGGACCAGAGATGTGACCCTCCCGAAGAGCTGGTACAGCATAATGCGGGTGACGGTGTGGGCCTCTGGAGACCGTCCGGATGGATGTCTTTCCCTGACAGGGGCCATTTATCCTAACGGAGGTATTCTATGTTCTTTTGGTCAGTGGCGGGGATCCAACTGAACCATGTCGGTGGCAGAGACCTATCATCAAGGTCTGTGGCAGAGGCCTCTACTTTCAACAAGGTTTGTGGCAGAAACCAAATTCACAGTCGGTGGCAGCGACTGTGCGCCAAGCCTGTTTGCGCTATACGGAACAGGAGAGAACTTTAATTCTTTGATTGTGCCTGGACCTTCTCCTTCTGTTCTTCAAGTTCAACCAGTCTACTCTTCTAGGACTATTTATTGCTCAAACAGAATAAATAAGTGTTGGACATTATTTGGTGGGGAACTCCAGTTACTGGGAGCTAAGTGCCCTGCCTGCAACAGTGGCAATCATCCTCCACAAGAGAAGCTGAGGCTCCGGATGTGAACACAGACCCGAAGGTAAAAAGGTTTAGCTCACACCTCTGCATAATACACATCAGAGGACACGAGCTGGTGGTGCGTCCCCCCCATTCTTCTCCCTGGTACCCCTAGACGAGTCAGCCAGCCGCAAAGAGAAAGAGAGAGAAGCAAGTAAAGGGGGTGCCGCTACATGTGGGGGCTCCAGGTCCGGGATTTGTGTTTGTGTAATGGAGCCGAAGCTATCGGAGTTTGAACTTTGCTGCCCAGAAGAGTTCCGAGGGGGTCGGCCATATTGGCCAATGCGCCACGAGGCACACCCTCCCTGCACAGTTCGTGGGCGTGACATGGAGAAAGCCCGCAAACTAGTGCACAAAAGGGGAGGAGTCCGGCCATGTGAAGAGGTACACGTGGGGACTTTGGCGCCAGTTTTTCAGTGTGCGATGGAGCAGCAAGTGGTCACCATGTTCAGTAATGCCTCATGGGTTCCAGTCTCTACTACCACGAAGATGACTTCAACTGCTGCTCCGATTACGGATACAGGGATTCGGCTCAAGCCACAGGGACGATTCGCCCTGTATACCTGCAAGGACGTTGAGGCCCTGGGCATGATTTGTCCCGGATGTTCGGGACTGGTGGTTCAGCTAAAGCCATTCGGGCGCTGCGAGGCCTGCAGAGAGGTCATGTTCGAGGTGAAGCAACACATAGAAAGGCCTCGGGTTTTCCACCTCAGCCGCACAACAGGCGCCACCACTCTTGAAGGAGAAGTCAATGCTTGGACAGCCATCCCTGCGCACACTGTAGAGACCTCAGGGGAGGTCGCGATCAAAGTGTTGGAGGAGAAATCCGAGGATGCTGCCTCGGGCACCACAGCTTCCCTACTCCCACCGCCAGAGAGGAAGATCGGTCTGGTCAGAGCTTCCAGCGGCCGTGATGGAGGACAACCCCTGCGCTTACCTGGCCCGGATGGATCCAGTGGGAACATTCCCGGACCTCTATGCTCAAGTGTCGGCCGAGGTAAGCGGGAACGGGACTTGGTGTTTGGTTGGAGGTGTCGGGGATCCGCAGTTACCGGAGCCCACGGGAGGGGCTGATTTCACACCTACAGGGAATTACCTACCCGCGGAGGAGTATGACACCTCCGACCTGGAGTCGGTCTCCGATGTGGGAGACGATGTTGCAATAGATGAACTATTTGTTGAAAAGGGCTAGGACAAGATACCCCTGTCCTCGTCCCGTGCCAAAAGGGACCCACCTATGTCTACAGGGGAAAGTACACCCCGGGTGGAGGCACCAGCGCCTGAGGAGGGATCCAGTCCCCTGCATGCCCTTTGGTTCCCGGTGTTACCTGCACCTGCTACAGGGGATAGGAGACTGTCGCTGCGGGCTCCCATGCCCAAATCGGAGGTGGTCAAGGCACCTCGTCATCCGGATTCTATTGTCCTGCCAGGTGAGGGAGACTGTGCTACGATGGCTCCCTTGTCTAGATTGCAGAGATTGTTTTGCCAGAAAGTCGCCAGCGAGTGTGGGTGGGAATACCCGTACTTGTCGAAGGAACTGTTGTATGAGGTGGAGGTCTGCAGGGAACGCTGGTACAATGACTTTGTGTGGACACACATTAAAGTGCCACACGCCCGCAGGTATCTTGCATGTTCCCCGAAAGCTTCTCAGAGGTTTAAAGACTGCAAGGCAGAGTGGATGTTGGGTCGGCACATCCATGCTGACAAGGTGATGATTCGCCGGAAGGATAAGGAGGATGTGGAGTATCATTTAGAGACTTTTGATGAGCAGTTAAAACCCCTTGTCTTGCCGCACCCAAGGTTCTACCTGTAGGAGAAGAGACTCCTTTTTGTCTTGCATTTACTGAACTTTCTGGGATTTGCTTCCCGGAAGAACCCAGGAACTGTACCCGAGTTTAACGGGTGTTGTGCTCTTTGGAGGAATGGGGGACTGTTGCTGTTGTTGTTCTCCCTTCTTCCCTCCCGCAAAGTAATCATGGACTTTGGGGTGTAGTTAGATTAGGGCCAAAGTACTGATAAGTGGATGTCCTCTGGAATTCAGCACAAGTGTCTTCACCGCGACACGGTCACCAGGTGGCAGTGTTGTGCACCGTTATACACACACACACACACACACTCTTCTTTGGGAGGAAGAGGTTTCTTCACGGAGGAACCTTTTCATTCCAACAAATACATGTTGTGTCAGGGTTATGTGTTTTTTTTCCCCTTCCCTCTGCAGGAGAACGTCCGCCAAGACCGCTGAGAATGGGGCGAGTCTTAGTTAGTAATGTGGGCGGAGGGAAATGTCAATTGTGTTAATGTAATATGTATACTGTTGTGTGTTTGTTCCCTTCCCCTTTTCCTTTCCATGTTAGGTTCAGGCACAATCTACCGGTTTTAATTTTTTTCTGTTTTGTTGTCAACGTTTTTTTTGTCTCTGGATCGGGCTCATGTTTATCCCTCCTTTGGGATATGGTTTGTTCCAGACACTGGGGACCAGTGTCTATCTGCCGGGGGGTGAGGGGAACCCGCTGTGCCTGCTAGGAGAGGGTATAAAGGGGGCGGACATCTTGCGCACAAGGTCCGAGCCCCAGGCACCTTCAGCCTGGGGGCTGCTGTCTGTTCGTCCGTGTCCAGGTGCCCTTGCCCTGGGCACGTGGAGTCGAGTTCCATCCCAGGCACCTTAAGCCTGGGGTGAGGTACCTTGCAAGAAGGCCTGGGGCCCAGTACCTTCCACTGGGTCCCGCGAGGGATGAAGTATTCCTAGGGTGCCCCCGGAATTGGGTGCCCGAATCCAGGGCGTAAGGGACCAGAGATGTGACCCTCCCGAAGAGCTGGTACAGCATAATGCCGGTGACGGTGTGGGCCTCTGGAGACCGTCCAGATGGATGTCTTTCCCTGACAGGGGCCATTTATCCTAACGGAGGTATTCTATGTTCTTATGGTCAGTGGCGGGGATCCAACTGAACCAGGTCGGTGGCAGAGACCTATCATCAAGGTCTGTGGCAGAGGCCTCTACTTTCACCAAGGTTTGTGGCAGAAACCAAATTCACAGTCGGTGAAAAAATTGCTGCTCACTAATTTCATTTTTTGTTTACTACATGTAGCGGTACCCCCAGTTAAGAGGGCTTCTGGTTTTGATTTGGGCCCTGTAGTGCACCGCGGATAAGACCGCGTGACCGCAACTGTTGGTGACGCAGTCTTATAGCAAGCATGCACAGCAATATACTTTTAAACTCCTATAAAAGTAACGGAAGCTGACACCAACTCTACTTGACCCAGATATTTTACTAATGCAAATGGAAAAGTAATAAACTGACAGTATAACAAAGTGCAGATTTTAAGAATAAACAGTATTTAAATGAACAAACAATCGGATAACTCAAATAATGCAATGCGGCTCTATCGCTGCCTCTTTTCAATCACTTCCCCTCGTGGGTAGACTAACTCTCAATAGGATCTACCTACACAGTCAGGCCTGACTGATATAAATGGAAGTTCAGGGAAAACAATCTTCGCATTCAATCTTTCGGTGGTGCACTTGATGAACAAACTTATAATCCAAACGAATAATGAAGATAAAGTATATGTCTATGAGCAAGTGCTCTCTCACCACCCGGACAAGTCTAAGTCTGTTTCCTCCACCGATTCGTCTAGGAACAGGAATCCACCGACATCCAGGCCTTCGGTCCTTCTGGTGTAGTACAGCAAGGACGAGGAAATGTCTTTCTGGTTCCACTAGGCTGGCGGAAGGTTTTTTGGAGAAATGCACAAGGCCCAGGCTTCAGGCCTTGTGCACACAGCAGTTCAGCACAGGGATCTTCTTGCTAGGAGAGGTTGTGTCCAAAGAGACAGAATAAACCCTGCCTCCCCTTTATATAGTCTGCCCCAGCAGTCCCTGCTCCGTGGCAATGCACCCTGGGTGCTGCAAGATGTACTGGGATGTAGTCTCTCTGTATTAAAGGGGAATACCCCGCTACACACTCCCCCCACTTTGAATATTTGGTCCCCAAAGACATCTAACATTTTTAGATCTGCAAAACATTTTAGCTTCAATGCGATTGCATAGGATTGACAGAGGAGGCTCCCACCAATCATCATATGATGGGGAGCTGTCCTGTCCACAGGTCGCTTTAGTGGGGGTGACCTGTCTAACTGTGCCAGGAAGTGAGCTGGGGTTGCCCTTCACCAAATCTGTGGTGAGAAGGTCAGTCTCTCTTGGCAACCCTTGAGGGGTGAGGATAACTTCTTTTGTGCTCTCACCCATCACTTCACAAGTCGTTCTCTTGAGAGGATACTTAACTCTTCGCTTTCTCTGTTCCACTGGCTCAGACATGGTATGCTCACTAGCCTCTTTGAGTACTTCTGCCTCCTGCAGATTGGTTTCTTCCACTACTGCTATGGATCCTTATTTTGGCAGTGAGGGTAAGGGATCACATCTGGGGACAGCAGGGGCTAAAAGCCGTTTCACCAGATCGGTATTGGTCCCAACAATGAGAGAGCTTCTTGAGGGCCCTGGCAGCCAGGGACAGACAATGGCCAGTGTCTCAAAGTTCTGGGGCTCCCCAGCCCTCAATGGATCACACGACAACTTGATCCGCAGACATCCATCACAAGAGTACTCTTCTGCTTGAATACCCTGAATCTTGGTGTCTCCCAACTCTTCCAGGGGCAGGTATGACAGGTACTTCTTGTAAAAGTCTCTGGTCATCAGGGTAACCTGAGCACCTGTATCAAGGATGGCTCTGGTGTAGATCCCTTCGATCAGAACAGGCACTACAGGCAGAGGTCCTATCAATTGGGTAGCAGTCCTTTTGGAAACACCTGTAACAGCAGACTGGCATACTTGAACTTGTGCTCTCTTCAGCTTCCGGCACTGGGAATGCCGTTTTTGGCGTTGTTTGGAAGGCTGATAAGCGTTGTTCACTGAGACGGCATAAACTGCAGGTGTCCTCCACTGCTCCCTCACAGATTCAGGGAAAGTTATTTTTGAAGGCCCGGATCTTCTCTCCATTCTTGGGTCACTTCTCTGAGGCCTCCGCCAGCCTTCTGTCTCCATTCGTGGACTTGGACATACTTGCTGGTAGTGACCTACACCTCCACAGTTTCGACAGATGTCTTGCTTCGTGGGCTTTTGGGTGAACAATCCATTACTTCCTGCCATTAATTTGTTCATCATCTCCGCCAGCTGGGACACTTGCACCTTCAGTCTGTCTATCTCAGACCTGACATCCAGTGACCCGGTCACCATCTCCATTATTTTGGACATCTGAGTCTTCAGGATCTCCACTTCTGAGTCCCGTTCCGTAGCCATAACTGATCTGACTCCCACCGCGGGGAGGGTAGTGGTCTTCTCAGCCCCTCGCTGTTCATTTAAGAGGGCTTCTTCATCTCTTATGATCTGTACAAGATTGGGATAACTCAAAGTCATCACTCCTTCAGAGGTCCTCAAGTAGAGCCAAACTGGATCTGAACGCAGGGCTCCCCTCAGGATCTGTTTCATTCGGGTTGCGTCTATGACCTGCGGCAGTATTCCCTTCTTTAGGACAATTTGGCACAGCTTCCGGTTTAGCCTCCGCACATATTCGGATAACTTCTCTCCCGGCTATTGGAGGGTATGTTCGAACTGGTATATCAGTTCAGTCGCCTTCTCCAGCTGGCCAAATTCCTCCTCCAGCATAGCCAGATAATCGTAGGTGGTACAGGTAGCGTTGCTAAGCCTGAGGTTCTTTACAGCTTCAACAGCAGCGCCCTTTAGACTTTCGCTGATGCGCTGCTTCTTCTGCGCCTCTGATACCTCCCATCCTTCTACCGCTTGCATGGCCTGTTCAATCCAGGTGTCAAATTCTTCTTCTCCGGCCGGCACTGGTTGTTTCCCTGAGAAGGTGTGAAGCTTCCAGTAACCGGCCTCCACATGCACCGTACTGCTTTTCTGGCACTTAATTACAAAGTCTCCTAGAGCATTCAACAGTTCAGGCCCTATAGCGGCCTGCGGTGATCCCGGGCTTTATAGTTCCTTAGGCTTTTCTGCTTTAGGGGATAATGGTGGAGATAATCGCGGGGGTGATGGCTTTGGTGTCTGAAACCATTCTCCCTTCACTGGCAGCGTATGTATCAAGTGATAGGTCTGATTATCTATGGCTTGTATACTCAGACTTTTAAAATTCTCTGGGATTTCGTTTTTTTATTCTACCAGTGCGTATGTAAACGAGGCATTTGACCTTGTATCCATCACCCATGCTTTCTGGCTCGGTGATAGTGACATTATCAGCTGCTTTATCGCTTCTTCTTGCCAGATCCCCCCCGGGAGTTCAATAACTACCGCCGCGGCTGGATCAGTGCCAGCCGCTGCGCACCACTGTTTCATTGCCAGCGGGTCCATGCTAGTACTTCTGACCGGCTTGATTGCAGCGTGCAACGTACAAGGATCCCGGACTCGAGCCCCCACGTGTAGCGGTACCCCCAGTTAAGAGGGCTGCTGGTTTTGATTTGGGCCCTGTGGTGCACCGCTGTCAACCCCTGGCAATCGGCTCTAACCTCCCGTGGCACAGCTAGTAGTAGTGGGATAAGACCGCGTGACCGCAACTGTTGGTGACGCAGTCTTATAGCAAGCATGCACAGCAATATACTTTTAAACTCCTATAAAAGTAACGGAAGCTGACACCAACTCTACTTGACCCAGATATTTTACTAATGCAAATGGAAAAGTAATAAACTGACAGTATAACAAAGTGCAGATTTTAAGAATAAACAGTATTTAAATGAACAAACAATCGGATAACTCAAATAATGCAATGCGGCTCTATCGCTGCCTCTTTTCAATCACTTCCCCTCGTGGGTAGACGAACTCTCAATAGGATCTACCTACACAGTCAGGCCTGACTGATCTAAATGGAAGATCAGGGAAAACAATCTTCGCATGCAATCTTTCGGTAGTGCACTTGATGAACAAAATTATAATCCAAACGAATAATGAAGATAAAGTATCTGTCTATGAGCAAGTGCTCTCTCACCACCCGGACAAGTCTAAATCCGTTTCCTCCACCGATTCCTCTAGGAACAGGAATCCACTGACATCCAGGCCTTCGGTCCTTCTGGTGTAGTACAGCAAGGATGAGGAAATGTCTTTCAGGTTCCACTAGGTTGGCGGAAGACTCTTTGGAGAAATGCACAAGGCCCAGGCTTCAGGCCTTGTGCACACAGCAGTTCAGCACAGGGATCCTCTTGCTAGGAGAGGGGGTGTTCAAAGAGACAGAATAAACCCTGCCTCCCCTTTATATAGTCTGCCCCAGCAGTCCCTGCTCCGTGGCAATGCACCCTGGGTGCTGCAAGATGTACTGGGAAATGTAGTCTCTCTGTATTAAAGGGGAATACCCCGCTACATACATATAGATCTATGTTTTTCTCAAGCATGTTTGAAGCCATTTACTGTTGACTGACTCACTGCCACTGCTGGAGGTCTATTACAACCATCAACTACCCTTTCAGTAAAATAATACTCCTTAAATAATACTTTCTAAAATTAATTTTGAACTCAGTTAGTTTGAGGTCATGTTCATATGTTCTTTATCTTGGTTTCATATTGAAAATAATGCCTTCTTAAACCTTATTAACCCCCTTGATGTATTTAAAGGTTTCATTCATGTCTCCCCTTTTCCTTCTTTTTCTCCAGACTGTACATATTAAGTTCCTGAAGTCACATGGTACAAGACCAGCGGTAATGTGATACACTGTGTCCAGGCCACGAATAGATCGCAGGGCTCCCAGTTGTGCGCTTTGTGAGCCACGCAGGAGTCTCCAATGCAGTGGCAGTGCGTCCATAAGGGGCGCAAGGGGCGCCGCCCCCTCTCTCCTGCTACCTCTCTATCACCATAAATAGATTCATGCATTGCATGAATCTATCTATGGTCGCCCCTGCCACCCCCTGTTCAGGAGCCTGAATTACAGTGGCGGGGTATTTTTTGGAAGCATCTGGTTAGAGCCATAGGCTCTAATAGACGTCCAAAAAGGTGAACAGCAGGCGCCATGCTGAATGAATATTCACTTTCAAAACACTGAACCGCCTCTCAGCCAATCAGGTTCTCAGGTCTGTTACCTGTCACCTGATTGACTGAAATAACAGGCGCTATGATTGGACGCCTATCAGGCATCCAATTATAGCAGAGGACGGGAAAAGAGGACGGGAGAAGACATAGAGGAGCGTGCAGGACCCCGCTGCCATGACCCGCTGCCCCACCAAGACAGGTAATTGCTGGGCGGGTGGGTGATGCACACTGGCAGCATTTGATGGGCACAGTAGCGGCAATTGATGGGCACAGTGTCAGCAATTGATGGGCACAGTGTCAGAAATTGATGGGCACACTGGCAGCAATTGATGGGCACAGTAGCGGCAATTGATGGGCACAGTGGCAGCAATTGATGGGCACAGTAGCGGCAATTTATGGGCACACTGGCAGCAATTGATGGGCACACTGGCAGCAATTGATGGGTACACTGGCAGCAATCGATGGGTACAGTAGCTGCGTTTGATGGCACAGTGGCAGCAATTTATGGGTACAGTGGCTGCGTTTGATGGGCACAGTGGCTGCATTTGATGGGCACAGTGGCTGCATTTGATGGGCACAGTGGCTGCGTTTGATGGGCACAGTGGCTGCGTTTGATGGGCACAGTGGCAACAATTGATGGGTACAGTAGCTGCGTTTGATGGGCACAGTGGCTGCAATTGATGGTTTTTCTTTTCAGTTTGTTCGTGCCCCCCCCCCCCCCCCAAAAAAAAAAAAATTTGAGCACCAGCCGTCACTGCTCCAATGTGGGCTGACGTACGTTAATCCACATTTGCCACTGCTTTTCGTCCGCCATATATTGGGGCTGTGGGCATATGGGAAGTGGTTAATATACACTTGGGATTTATTTTTTTATACCAAAGACATGTAGTATATATATGAGGTCTTACTATTGATATGTACAAGGGTATAATCTCTCTCTCTCTCTTTCTCTCTCTCTCTCTCTCGGTGGTATTTCATCACCTCTGTGGTTTTAATTTTTTGCACTATAAACAAACAAAAGAGCGAGAATTTTGAAAAAAAGGCAACCCTCCGCTGATTGGTTTACCTGTGTTGGCCGTCTCCCTGGAACAGTTAACACTCCACACAATGTGTTTGCTTAACCACAAAAAGTATTTTTACTGAATGAGAGATGACAGGTTAAACAAATATGCGTTTGCTTATGCAGAGCCCTGCAAAGCCGAAGTGATAAACATATAAGGGTACCAAATATAATGCAATACTATAATACTAAATGTCTTTTAGCTAACTATGCTCACAAGCTTTCCCCTCGTGGGCAATATGGCGCCCACACAGTGTCAAAGTGAGTTCCAGTCAGGCCTGACTACCTCCAAACACTGTCACTCCAATGAAAAGGATCTTTGCTAGCAAAACGTTGGTGCACTTAATGTTTGTAATCCAAAGGATATCAAATAACGTTAGCTGAACTCCGGCTCTAATAAAGACGTGAAGTCACGGGTGATAAAATGCTCAGCCTTAGTCAAAAGATGTCGGGCCTAATTACAGTTAAAAGTTCTGGGCAAGTGCCGGCTCACCCAACCAGGCCCAGTACATCCTGCTGGTTCTGTGCTGGTGCTCCGGCACACAATCTCTCCACCACCCCTAGTCTCCGGTCCCTCAGACAACCGTAGGGAAGTCAATAGATGAGTTGACTCTTGGATGCTCCGGGATATCAGCATGCTCTTCTGATGATCTCTCTCTCTGCAACGAGCAGATTTCCCAGATTCTGTAGGCACAGGCTCTCCGGCTTAGACAAACACAACAGGCCCCAAAACAGGCTCCGACTTGCTGGGCGGGCGATGTCCAAAGAGACCGCAAGTTTCTCCTCCTCCACTTAAATAACCCTTCCCCAGCAGACCTTGCGCCAAGCAATGCACTGTGGGTGTACAGCTGCACTGTGGGTACAGTAGTCTATAGAGCAGGGATATGCAATTAGCGGACCTCCAGCTGTTGCCAAACTACAAGTCCTATGAGGCATAGCGAGACTCTGACAGCATTAAGCATGACACCCAGAGGCAGAGGCATGATGGGACTTGTAGTTTGGCAACAGCTGGAGGTCCGCTAATTGCATATCCCTGCTATAGAGTATCCACGGCATTAGAGTCCATATCTCTGTACTACAAGTCCCATCATGCACCTTCCCTTTCAAGTCAAACAGTAGTCAATAGAACTGCAGAGGGATCTGGGTGCATTCGCGTATAAAATAGTCCTTATAACATACCGATAGGCAACACCCCGCTACATAAATATCCCCCAAAAAATGTTTTCCTCAGTTTAGGCCGATATGTATTCTTCTACATATTTTTGGTAAAGAAAATCGCAATAAGCGTATATTGATTGTTTACGCAAAAGTTATAGTGTCTACAAAATAGGGGATAGATTTATGGTATTTTTATTAATATTGTTTTTTTACTAGTAATGGCGGTGATCTGCGATTTTTTTATCGGAATTGCGACATTGCGGTGGACAGATCGGACACTTTTGACACTATTTTGGGACCATTGTGGCCCCCCGCCGTCACTCCTGACTCCCCCCCCTTACGAATGCCCCCATAGCAAACATTTTGCTTTGAGATCTCTCTTAAGCAAGGCATAATCAAGCCCAACCTCGACCCCAAAGACCCAAACTACCGCAGACCGGTAACAAGTCTTAACACCTTTTCCAAGATCATGGAGAAAGCAGTAGTACAACAGCTACAACTCCATTTGGACACCCACAAACTCTTGGACCCACTACAATCAGGCTTCTGCCCAGGCCATGGCACAGAAACAGCACTTCTTAAAATATGTGAAGTCGAAGCAGCAGATGACGGAGAATCATATCTCCTGGTGCTGCTGGATCTCAGTGCAGCGTTCGACACTGTAGACCACAAAACTCTACTCATTCGCCTTAAAGAAGTAGCAGGAATCACAGACGCAGATCTATCTTGGTTCGCATCCTTCCTAGAAAATCATTCCCAGACAGTGAAACTAGGAGCCTTCACCTCGCACAATTTCTTGCGGAGTCCCTCAAGGATCACCTCTATCACCCGTGCTCTTCAACATCTACCTCTGCCCACTCCTCAAAATTATCAGCAAACAGGACCTGTGCTACCACTCATACGCTGACGACACTCAACTCTACTTTCGCATCACCGGAAAAAAAGACCAATATCACGGCCTAGAAAAATGCCTCACATTGATCGATGATTGGATGACTGAGAGCTCCCTCAAACTCAATGGATCCAAAACAGAACTTCTTCTCCTCCACGCAAACCGAAAGACAAAAGCTAAGAATTCATGGACACCACCCACCATCCTTGGACAGACCATTACCCCGAGCACCAAAGCCAAAAGTCTTGGAGTCATCTTTGACTCTGAGATGTCGATGGATGCACAAATAGGATCAGTAGTGAGCGGATCTCACCATCTCCTCCACCTGCTGCGTAGACTCATCTCCTTCATCCCAGAAGAGGACTGTAAGGAAAGGTTCCATCCGCTGGTAATATTTATCATCTGGCGTGCAGTACTGAGGTCCACAAGCAGGTGTCTCCTGGCAGTTTTGAACTGTCAGGGGAACTTCTCTCTGCTGGTGTTATGTCATCCTTGGGCCGCAGTACTGGCGTCCACCAGCGGATGGATCCTGGCAGTGTGGTGCAGATGTTACTTCCTGCAATCAAGGGTCACCTGAGCCTGTTAGCAGGTATAATATAAATACCCGGCAAGTGCACACACACACTGCCCTGGTATCGTCCTCGTGCCCTGATCTGTAACTGCTGCCTGTTTACCTGAACCTGTTTCTGTATCTGCTACCTGAGTTCCTGATCCTGATCTTGTCTCCCTGTCCTGACCCATCCATCTTTCCTCTCCCTGTCCTGTGTTCCTTACCCCATCTGCTGATCTCCCTGTGTATGACCTTGGCCTGGCTAACGTTTATGTTTCTGGAATATCCCTTTGTCCATCTGCCTACCTGCTGTGTATGACCCTGGCCTGGCTATTGTATATGATTCTGGCATTTCCCATTTAATGCACATATCTGTTGTTATTTGTGAGTCTCTGTCTGTTGGTTGGTTTGCTGCACTGTACCATATTGGAGGTGGTTATACTTATATTATTCACTCACCTAAATAAATCTTTATATTTTCACTTATTTGTGTTTGGTGTTCCTCTGTTGCTAGCCACACAGTTCTGGTCACACCCGGTGCATGACAGTATACCAGGGCCAGCTCTGACCAGAAGTGACTACACAGAGGAACCATCTTGGTTCAGGTTGCTTTGCTGAAATTAATTTGGATGTGATTCGTTATTATGCTCTGCTGGCGTCTGAGAGTAGTGAATATCTCCGCCAGACACTGAAAGAGTGGACCAGTGATCAGCTGCTAGAAATCATTCGTTTAGCTCACTCCTGGGTTGATCAGGGCTGTATGCTGTTTGGGGATGTTCAGCCTTTAATCCAAATCTGCACAGAGCTGGCTTTGCCTTGCATCCCAGAGGGCCATGATGATTTTTCTTTTTTTTTAATCAGGTCACATCACTGGTATGGCTTCTGGAAGATGACTCCCCTTACTTTTTTGAACATTACACAGCTTGTTCCCAGCAGGTGATAATAGAATGTGTTGATTCTGTACAATCCCTTGTCAGACAGGCAGTGTGCAACCACTGCTCTTTGCATGGTCTGATATTTTGCAATCAGCCCCAGCCAGCCCCCAACAAACCACCTCTGCCATCAGACACCAACCTACCCAAATGTGTGTTTCTCCATCACCCATGGCAACCCCAGTCGCAGTTCAGTACACACTGCTTCCCACCAGATACCAATATCCAGTCTACCTATCCTACATTCAACCCACCTGCCTCTTCTCAGCTGCCTACAAACCCACAAGAACTTCCTCCAGCTACTGTTACCTCTTCTCTGTCATATCCCAATCCTCCTTTCCAGTCTGCTGCACCCCTTACCTACAGGGCTTCAGTGGCTAAGCCAAAGAAAAAACAAAAGTTATTTTCAACCAAAACGATCCTGCCAGTAATCCAACCTACCTCCACACCAGCCAATCTGCTCCAGCCTGCAGTTCCAGAGCCAGCCTTCCAGCCTGCAGTTCCAGAGCCAGCCTTCCAGCCTGCAGTTCCAGGGCCAGCCTTCCAGCCTGCAGTTCCAGCCTTCCAACCTGCAGTTCCAGGGCCAGCCTTCCAGCCTGCAGTTCCAGAGCCAGCCTTCCAGCCTGCAGTTCCAGAGCCAGCCTTTCAGCCTGCAGTTCCAGGGCCAGCCTTCCAGCCTGCAGTTCCAGGGCCAGCCTTCCAGCCTGCAGTTCCAGGGCCAGCCTTCCAGCCTGCAGTTCCAGGGCCAGCCTTCCAGCCTGCAGTTCCAGAGCCAGCCTTCCAGCCTGCAGTTCCAGAGCCAGCCTTCCAGTCTGCAATTCCAGAACCAGCCTGCCAGCCTGAGGTTCCCGTGCCAACCTGCCAGCCTGAGGTTCCCGTGCCAGCATGCCAGCTTGAAGTTCCTGTGCCAGCCTGCCAGCTTGAAGTTCCTGTGCCAGCCTGCCAGCTTGAGGTTCCTGTGCCAGCCTGCCAGCTTGAGGTTCCTGTGCCAGCCTGCCAGCTTGAAGTTCCTGTGCCAGCCTGCCAGCTTGAAGTTCCTGTGCCAGCCTGCCAGCTTGAAGTTCCTGTGCCAGCCTGCCAACTTGAAGTTCCTGTGCCAGCTTGACGTTTCTGTGCCAGCCTGCCAGCTTGAAGTTCCTGTGCCAGCCTTCCAGCCTGACATTCTGGTGCCTGCCTTCCAAACAGAAGTCCTGATGACGGTGTCCCAGTCGGAAGATCCGGTGTCCCAGTCGGAAGATCCGGTGATCCCGCCTGAAGATTCGGTGCCTGAGACCCTGCCTGAAGACCCGGTGCCCGTTTCCCAGCCTGAGGTTGTGGTGCCCGTTTCCCGGCCTGAGATTGTGGTGTCCGTTTCCCGGCCTGAGGTTGTGGTGCCCGCTGTGGTGCCCGTTTCCCGGCTTGAGGTTGTGGTGCCCGTTTCCCGGCTTGAGGTTTTGGTGCCCGTTTCCCGGCTTGAGGTTATGATGCCCGTTTCTCAGTCTGTGGAGCCTACTGCCCAGCCTGACGTGTTCCTGTCTGCTGCCCAGCCTGAGATGTTCCTGTCCGCTGCCCAGCCTGAGATGTTCCGGTCGGCTGCCCAGCCTGAGATGTTCCGGTCCACTGCCCAGCCTGAGATGTTCCGTTCCGCTGCCCAGCCTAAGATGTTCCGGTCTGCTGCCCAGCCTGAGATGTTCCATTCTGCTGCCCAGCCTGAGGTGTTCCGGTCTGCTGCCCAGCCTGAGATGTTCCTGCCTGCTGCCCAGCCTGAGATGTTCCTGCCTGCTGCCATGCCTGAGATGTTCCTGCCGGCTACCCAGCCTGACGTACTTTTTGCCCAGCCTGATGTGTCTGTACCAGCTGCTCAGCTCGAGCTGCACCCTGCCCGGTTTAAAGCCATGGACCTTCCTCATGCCCAACCTGATGTGACTTTGTCTACTGCCTGGCTTGACGCCATAGACTTTCTCCAGCAATGGCTGGTTGGAGCGCCCGGAGGTCGCTCCTTCGAGGGGGGGTACTGTAAGGAAAGGTTCCATCCACTGGTAATATTTATCATCTGGCGTGCAGTACTGAGGTCCACCAGCAGGTGTCTCCTGGCAGTTTTGAACTGTCAGGGGAACTTCTCTCTGCTGGTGTTATGTCATCCTTGGGCCGCAGTACTGGCGTCCACCAGCGGATGGATCCTGGCAGTGTGGTGTAGATGTTACTTCCTGCAATCAGGGGTCACCTGAGCCTGTTAGCAGGTATAATATAAATACCCGGCAAGTACACACACACACACTGCTCTGGTATCATCCTCGTGCCCTGATCTGTACCTACTGCCTGTTTACCCTGAACCTGTTTCTGTATCTGCTACCTGAGTTCCTGAGTTCCTGATCCTGTCTCCCTGTCCTGATCCATCCATCTTTCCTCTCCCTGTCCTGTGTTCCTTACCCCATCTGCTGATCTCCCTGTGTATGACCTTGGCCTGGCTAACGTTTATGTTTCTGGAATATCCCTTTGTCCATCTGCCTACCTGCTGTGTATGACCCTGGCCTGGCTATTGTATATGATTCTGGCATTTCCCATTTATTGCACATATCTGTTGTTATTTGTGAGTCTCTGTCTGTTAGTTGGTTTGCTGCACTGTACCATATTGGAGGTGGTTATACTTATATTATTCACTCACCTAAATAAATCTTTATATTTTCACATATTTGTGTTTGGTGTTCCTCTGTTGCTAGCCACACAGTTCTGGTCACACCCGGTACATGACAAGGACATAGCAGTAGTAGTTGGAACAATCATCAATTCCCGACTCGACTACGCAAACTCCCTCTGCATAGGACTACCTAAATACCAGATTTTGCGCCTACAAGTCGTTCAAAACAAGGCAGCCAGACTGGTAACGGGGAAAAAACCCTGGGAATCCATCACCCCATCCCTGAGGACCCTTCATTGGCTAACAGTAAAGGATCGGGTCACATTCAAGACCCTCTGTCTCACCCACAAGTGCACACAGGGAAACGCTGCTCAATACTTGTGCGAGAAAATAAAACACTACACCCCCAATCGCATTCTCCGATCAACCAACCAAAACCTACTCCACATCCCCAAGTCCCGCTACAAATCGAAGGAAGAACGAAGATTTGCAGTCCAAGGACCACGGCTATGGAACGCTCTACCCACAAACATCCGCATGGAAGAAAACCATAGGGAAAAAACTTAAGACCCACCTCTTCTGAAGGATCAGGATGACACTCAATGGAAATAAGCACATTTTTAGAACTATACAAGTTATTCACTCACTCACTCACTCACTCTTGCAGGCTCAATCTCAAAACAGGCTCTGTGTGTCAATTTGCATGTCCAGTGAGGAGAGAGAGAGGCATAGTGCTGGATTAAGATCAGGCTCAGGTGTGTATAATGGGGTGCTGAACACAGAAGGTTTTTTACCTTAATGCATAGAATGTTTTTAGTAGACATGTGCAATTCGTTTTGTTCCGAATTAGTTTTTTAACAAATTTTGACAAATTCGTTAATTCCAAAATTTCAGAATTTCAGAATTTTTTAATTTCCGAATTTTCGAATTCCGAAATTCAGAATTTCCGAAATTTCGGAATTCGGAAATTCCGAAATTCAGAATTTCCGAAATGTGAAAATTCGAGATTTCAAAATTTCTGAAATTCAAAATTTCTGAAATTTGAAAATTCGAAAATCGGAAATTTAAAAATTCTGAATTCAAAAATCGGAAATTCGGAAATTCGGAATTTCGGAAATGTGAAAATTCGAGATTTCGGAATTTCTGAAATTCAAAGTTTCTGAAATTCAAAATTTCGGAAAATCGGAAATTCGAAAATTGAGAATTTGAAAATTTCAAATTTCCAAATTCCCGAGTTCAGAATTTCTGAATTTCCGAATTCCGAATTTTCGAATTTTCTGAATTTCCGAATTTCTGAAAAAAGCTAAAAAAACGAATGAAACGAAAACGAAAATGAACAAATTTTTCGACAGTGCACATATGTCGTTTTTAGCCCCCAAGTGCATAACTTTACGCTTATCAACAATAAACCTTATTTGCCACATAGCTGTCAAATTAAATAGTACATAGAGATTGGCTTGTAAGTCAGAGACATCCTGTAAGGACGTCATTCGTCTGCTTAGCTTGGTGTTATCTGCAAACACCAAAATGGTACTTTTAATCCCAGACTCTAGATCTTTTATAAATATGTTAAAAAGTAAGGGTTCCAACATTGAACTTTGGGGTACACTACAAACAACTTTAGACCATTCAGAGTAGGAATCATTAATCGCTGTCTGAATATGGTCTTTTAGGCTAGGTTCAGACTTATGCAGGTTGTGGTTGATGTGTTTTCTCAGTGCCGTTTGTGTTTTTTGACAAATGTTTTTGTGTGTTTTTAATGTTTTTGATGTGTTTTTAATGTGTTTTTGATGCATTTTGCGCTTTTGAGAGGTGTCTGTTATGCGGAAGAAACTAGCAAAACTGTAGCGGAAATGCAAGCACCGTGGTTTTTGAAGTATTTCCACTGCATTTCCATTGAAGTCTATGTTAACAAAAATGCAAAAAAGTACTTGACCCTTTCCAAAAAACGCACCAGTTGAAGATGCACAGAGGTGAACATGACACATAGGAAAACATGTTAAATGGACTGTAGTGCATTTCTGCAAAACTGAAAACGCACTGCAAAACATAAAGGTTTGAACCTAATCTTAGTTTGCTTTGAATTTTCTAAGCATATAGACTTAAAAGGAGTTGTAAACCCTCACAGTTTTTCACCTTAATGCATTTTAAGCATTAAAGCCCCATACACACTATCAGATTTTCTGCTGATTTTTGTCATCAGATTTACGAAAACCATCTAATATGAGGTCAAACCTTAAGAGTTTCAATTTGGATGCAATCAGGCAGGCCCTTGTACTACATGGTTTTGGTAAATCTGATGAAAAAAATCAGCAGAAAATCTGATAGTGTGTATGGGGCTTAATGTTACAAACCTTTTGTGCTGCAGCAGTCCCCCAGAGCCCCCCTTTTTCTTACCTGAGCCAGATCGTTCCAGGGACGAGCACCAGCCGTTGTCTCTGGTCCTTATTGAATAGATTGATAGCAGCAGAGCCATTGGCTCCCGCTGCTGTCAATCAAATCCAGTGACACGGGAGCTGGAGGCGGGGCCGAGTCCTGCTGTCTGTGTCAATGGACACAGCAGCAGAACTCTGGAACACGCCCCCATAAGTGCCCCCATGGAATGCGGCTCTCTGTGGGGGCACCCGAGAAGAGGAGGAGCCAGGAGCGCTGCCAGGGGACCCCAGAAAAGGAGGATTGGGGCCGCTTTGTGCAAAACCCTTGCACAGAGGAGGTAAGTATAACATGTTTGTTATAAAAATAAAAAAAACAAAGCTTTACAATCACTTTAACTTACAGATTAGCTGTGTATGGGGAACTGTGTCAAACGTTTTTGCAAAATTCAAGTATAATATAACAACAGCCACTTCTTTCTCTAAGTTTTAGCTTGACAGCTTTGGTTTTTCATGAATCCATGTTGTCTATTGCCTAAAATTTAGTTTTCTAGCAAAAACTCTTCTATGTGGTATTTTATTAAACTCTCTATCAGTATCTTCTCAACTATAATGCCTGTTAAACTGACCGATCTGTATCTACTTGGTAAATTTCTTGTTCACTTTTTAAATATAGGTGGTACCATATTGTTCTTGCACCAGTCTAGTGGCACAGAGCCAGCCATTAAAGGGACTCTAAAAACTTAAAACAATGGCTTCAAAATAACAGAGCTCAATTCTTTGAGGACACTTGGGTATAAGCCATCTGATCCATTCAGTTTTATTTTTTTGTAGCCCTAAATTCCTTTTTACATATTCTGCTATAGTCTTTGTAACTTTCAAAATAATATAGTGTTTCTTCATTTTTATTTTCTAAATGCCCTTTTCTTATTCTTTTAAGCTTTTTTAAATTTGGACATGAGCCACATAGGTTTTATTTTTAGCCTTTTAAACTTGTTGCCCATGGGAATATACAGTATTTTGCAGCCTGTTTGCATACAGTCGATTTGTCCTTTTAATGACAATATTCCCTCCCAGTTTAACCACTTAACGACCGCCCACTGTAGTTATACGTCGGCAGAATGGCACGGACAGGCACAATCACGTGCCCGTACGTGACTGCCTTCGTATGGGTGGGGGTCCAATCGGACCCCCCTCCCGTACAGTGGGCGGCGGGATCGCTTCGGGAGCGATCCGTGATGAGGGGGCCGCCATTCAATTTTGGACACCCCCTCGCGATCGCTCCCAGCGAATCAAACGCTTCCTCTGCCTGTGTGATGTTTACACAGGCAGGAGGAAGTGATGTCATCCCTCATGTGGCGCTCACATATACCGAGCGCCGCATGAGAGAAGATGTCAGGTTAGTGCACAAACACTACACTGACACCAGGACACATAGGTACATAAATCGCCCCCCCAGGCCCCCCCAGACACCCCCAGATCACCCCCCAGCCCCCCAGTCACAGTGTCACTGATTGCAGTGACCATTTATTTACTGATCACTGCAATCAGTGACATTTGTGACTGTAAAAATGTCAGGGCAGTTAGTTTTAGGTCCAGTGTAGCCCCCTAACCCCCCCTAATAAAGGTTTAACCCCTTGATCGCCCCCCAGGTAACCCTTTCACCCCCTAGCACCGCCGTCACTAAGCGATCGTTTTTCTGATCGCTGTTTTAGTGTCTGTGATGCCGATAGGTAGCCAGTTATTTTTTTTAGGTTCGCCGCAGGTTTTTATAGCGTCGGGTACCCCCATATATTACCTAATAAAGGTTTAACCCCTTGATCGCCCCCCCAGGTAACCCTTTCACCCCCTAGCACCGCTGTCACTAAGCGATCGTTTTTCTGATCGCTGTTTTCGTGTCGGTGATGCCGATAGGTAGCCAGTTATTTTTTTTAGGTTCGCCGCAGGTTTTTATAGCGTCGGGTACCCCCAAATATTACCTAATAAAGGTTTAACCCCTTGATCGCCCCCCCAGGTAACCCTTTCACCCCTTTTGCCAGTCTCACTAAGCGATCGTTTTTCTGATCGCTGTCTTAGTGTCGGTGATGCCGATAGGTAGCCAGTTATTTTTTTTAGGTTCGCCGCAGGTTTTTATAGCGCCGGGTACCCCCATATATTACCTAATAAAGGTTTAACCCCCTGATTGCCCCTAGTTAACCCTTTCACCAGTGATCACCATATAAGTGTTACGGGTGACGCTGGTTAGTTACTTTGCTTTTTATAGTGTCAGGGCACCCGCCGTATATAACCCAATAAAGGTTTAACCCCCTGATCGCCCAGCGGGTGATATCAATTAGGTTTTAGTGTCAGAGAGGGTCTGCGTCACACCCCAGGCAGCGTCAGGTTAGTGCCAGTAACGCTAACACCCACACATGAAGCATACACCTCCCTTAGTGGTATAGTATCTGAACAGATCAATATCTGATCTGATCAGATCTATACTAGCGTCCCCAGCAGTTTAGGGTTCCCAAAAACGCAGTGTTAGCGGGATCAGCCCAGATACCTGCTAGCACCTGCGTTTTGCCCCTCCGTCCAGCCCAGGCCACCCAAGTGCAGTATCGATCGATCACTGTCACTTACAAAACACAACACACATAACTGCAGCGTTCGCAGAGACAGGCCTGATCCCTGCGACTCCAGTGCTGTAGGAGGTGATTTCACCACCACAGTTAAAAAAAAAAGCATATATGCCGAAGCATTGGGGCAGCAGGGGCGGCGGAGCGATTTTGCTCCTAATGCCGCGTAAATACAGTCGAAATTCCGACGGAGGCTTTCCCGTGGAAAAGTCTGACCATGTGTGTGCGGCATAACTTTTGCGGGAGGATGCCCCCATGCTTCGGCATATATAAATGGTGCATGTATGCCCATCATTAGAAGTGGGTGGATGAAGGGCGGTATTCTATTGGTGGGCATACCCACCGATCAATCTCTTTTTTTGTTCAGCCAACAGGCTGCATGAAAAAAAAAGATTACAATACATGTCCAACAAGGACCAGCATGTTGCTGGACTTTGAATGGTTATACCAGATTGATGCCTGCGGGTTTAGGTATCATCTTGGTATCATTCTTTTCAGCCAGCGGCCGGCTTTCATGTAAAAGCAATCCTAGTGGCTAATTAGCCTCTGGACTGCTTTTACAAGCAGTGGGAGGGATATAAAAAGCGCCATTGGGAAATTGGGAAAGCATTTTATCACACTGATCTTGGTGTAGTCAGATGCTTTGAGGGCAGGGGAAAGATCTAGGGTCTAATAGACCGCAGTTTTTTTCAAAAAAAGAGTACCTGTCACCACCTATTGCTATCACAGGGGATATTTACATTCCCTGAGATAACAATAAAAATGATAAAAAATAAAAATATATGGAAGGAACAGTTTAAAAATAAAATAAAAAAGCAAAATTAATAATAAAAAAAAAAAAAGCACCCCTGTCCTGCCCTGCTCTTGCGCAATGGCGAACGCAAGCGTCGGTCTGGCGTCATATGTAAACAGCAATTGCACCATGCATGTGAGGTATCACCGCGAAGGTCAGATCGAGGGCAGTAATTTTAGCAGTAGACCTCCTCTGTACATCTAACATGGTAACCTTTAAAGGCTTTTAAAGGCTTTTAAAAATGTATGTAGTTTGTCACCAAAACGCGTTTGTGCGAAATTTTAAAGCATGTCGTGTTTGGTATCTATGTACTCGGCCTAAGATTATATTTTTTATTTCATCAAACATATGGGCAATATAGTGTGTTTTAGTGCATTACAATTAAAAAAAGTGTATTTTTTCCCCAAAAAATGCGTTTGAAAAATCGCTGCGCAAATACTGTGTGGAAAAAAAAAATTCAACACCCACCATTTTAATCTGTAGGGCCTTTGCTTTAAAAAAATATATAATGTTTGGGGGTTCAACATAATTTTCTTGCAAAAAAAATATATGTTTTCATGTAAACAAAAAGTGTTAGGAAGGGCTTTGTCTATAAGTGGTTAGAAGAGTGGATGTAAGCTTCCTAATGTTGTGTATAAAATGCCAGAACAGTTCAACCCCCCCCCCAAATGACCCCATTTTGGAAAGTAGACACCCCAAGCTATATACTGAGAGGCATGTCGAGTCCATTGAATATTTTATATGTTGACACAAGTTGCGGAAAAAAGACAATTTATTTTATTTTATTTATTTTTTTGCACAAAGTTGTCACTAAATGATATATTGCTCAAACATGCCATGGGCATATGTGGAATTACATACATTTTGGAAAGTAGACATCCCAAGGAAATTGCTGAGAGGCATGTTGAGCCCATTGAATATTTTTTTTTTTGTCCCAAGTGATTGAATAATGACTAAAAAAAAAAAAATTACAAAAAGTTGTCACTAAATGATATATTGCTCACACATGCCATGGTTATATGTGGAATTGCACCCCAAAATACATTCTGTTGCTTCTCCTGAGTACGGGGATACCACATGTGTGAGACTTTTTGGGAGCCTAGCCGCGTACGGGACCCCAAAAACCAGGCACTGCCTTCAGGCTTTCTAAGGGTGTAAATTTTTGATTTCACTCCTCACTGCCTATCACAGTTTCGGAGGCCATGGAATGCCCAGATGGCACAAACCCCCCCAAATGACCCCATTTTGGAAAGTAGACACCCCAAGCTATTTGCTGAGAGGTATGGTGAGTGTTTTGCAGATCTCGCTTTTTGTCACAAAGTTTTGAAAATTGAAAAAAAAAAAAAAAATTATTTACTTTCTTCATTTTCAAAAACAAATGAGAGCTATACAATACTCACCATGCCTCTCAGCAAATAGCTTGGGGTGTCTACTTTCCAAAATTGGGTCATTTGGGGGGGTTTGTGCTATTTTGGCATTTTATGGCCTTCGAAACTGTGATAGGTAGTGAGGAGTGAAATCAAAAATTTGTGCCCTTAGAAATCCTGAAGGCGGTGCTTGGTTTTCGGGGTCGCGTACACGGCTAGGCTCCTAAAAAGTCACACACATGTGGTATCCCCGTACTCAGGAGAAGCAGCAAAATGTATTTTGGGGTGCAATTTCACATATAACCATGGCATGTGTGAGCAATATATCATTAAGTGACAACTTTTTGTAATTCTTTATTTTTTTTTGTCATTATTCAATCACTTGGGACAAAAAAAAAATATTTAATGGGCTCAACATGCCTCTCAGCAATTTCCTTGGGGTGTCTACTTTCTAAAATGGGGTCATTTGGGGGGGTTTTGTGCTATTTTGGCATTTTATGGCCTTCGAAACTGTGATAGGTAGTGAGGAGTTAAATCAAAAATTTGCGCCCTTAGAAATCCTGAAGGCGGTGCTTGGTTTTCGGGGGCCCGTACGCGGCTAGGCTCCCGAAAAGTCCCACACATGTGGTATCCCCGTACTCAGGAGAAGCAGCAAAATGTATTTTGGAGTGCAATTCCACATATAACCATGGCATGTGTGAGCAATATATCATTTAGTGCCAACTTTTTGTAATTTTTTATTTTTTTTAGTCATTATTCAATCACTTGGGACAAAAAAAAATATTCAATGGGGTCAACATGCCTCTCAGCATTTTCCTTGGGATGTCTACTTTCCAAAATGGGGTCATTTGGGGGGGGGGGGGGGTTTGTACTGCCCTGCCATTTTAGCACCTCAAGAAATAAGATAGGCAGTCATAAATTAAAAGCTGTGTAAATTCCAGAAAATTTACCCTAGTTTGTAGACGCTATAACTTTTGCGCAAACCAATAAATATACACTGATTGACATTTTTTTTACTAAAGACATGTGGCTGAATACATTTTGGCCTAAATGTATGACTAAAATTGAGTTTATTCGATTTTTCTTATAACAAAAAGTAGAAAATATAATTTTTTTCCGTTTATATCGCAAAAAATAAAAATCGCAGAGGCAATCAAATACCATTAAAAGAAAGCTCTATTTGTGGGAAGAAAAGGAAGCAAATTTCGTTTTGGTACAACATTGCATGTCCGCACAATTTCCAGTTAAAGCAGCGCAGTGCAAAATTCTTGAAACACCTCTGGTCCTTTAGCTACAAAATGGTCCGGGGCTTAAGTGGTTAAGTCTTGCAGAGAATCCTTCAGGCCTGCAAAATTTGCTATCTTAAGCGTTTAATGTTTTTATCTTTCCAGTATGTGCTTGTTGTTTACAGCTAACATTAAATTAAATTAAATTGTGCTATGGTCACTGGTACCCAGATGTTCTTTTATATGAACATTAATAATAAGCTCTGCATGAGATTACCTGGCCCAGCAGAGAATCATTTTTGGTTGGGGCCTCTATAAGCTGTATCATAAAATTGTCTTGCATTAGGTTTTTAAATTACCACCATTTAATGTTTCAATGCCATTACTCCACTCATTTTCAGGATAGTTAAAATCATAACCACTGTCCCAGCACTTGCATCTCTTTCTATCTATGCAAGGAGCTGAGTCTCATTAAGACTGGGAGGCCTGTGACAAACTCCAGTATTTACAGTTCTGCTCATAAGTTTACATACCCTGGCAGAATGTATGATTTCTTGGCCATTTTTCATAGAATATGAATGATAACACAAAATCTTTTCTTTCACTCATGGTTA
This sequence comes from Rana muscosa, assembly GCA_029206835.1. Lineage (NCBI taxonomy): Eukaryota > Metazoa > Chordata > Amphibia > Anura > Ranidae > Rana > Rana muscosa. Next base: position 539,882,102 of record CM055117.1, on the reverse strand, counting down.
GTGTTTGGCTGAAGCCATTTATTATCAATCAACTGTGTTTACTCTTTTTATATCATAATGACAACAGAAACGACCCAAATAACCCTGATCAAAAGTTTACTTACCCTGGTGATTTTGGCCTGATAACATGCACACAAAAGGGTTTGAATGGCTATTAAAGGTAACCATCCTCACCTGTGATCTGTTTGCTTGTAATTAGTGTGTGTGTATAAAAGGTCAATGAGTTTCTGGACTCCTGACAGACCCTTGCATCTTTCATCCAGTGCTGCATGGACGTTTCTGGATTCTGAGTCAAGAGTAAAGCAAAAGAATTGCCAAAGAATCTGCGGGAAAAGATAGTTGAATTGTATAAAACAGGAAAAGGATATAAAAAGATATCCAAGGAATTGAGAATGCCAATCAGCAGTGTTCAAACTCTAATCAAGAAGTGGAAAATGAGGGGTTCTGTTGACACCAAACCACAGTCAGGTAGACCAACTAAAATTTCAGGCACAACTGCCAGGAAAATTGTTCAGGATGCTAAGAAAAACCTACAAATAACTTCAGGTGAAATACAGGACTCTCTGAAAACATGTGGTGTGACTGTTTCAAGATGCACAATAAGGAGGCACTTGAAGAAAGATGGGCTGCATGGTCGAGTCGCCACAAGAAAGCCATTACTACGCAAATGCCACAAAGTATCCTGCTTACAATACGCCAAACATCACAGAGACAAGCCTCAAAGGCGAAAAGTCATTTGGAGTGATCGGACCAAAATTTAGCTTTTTGGTCACAACCATAAACACTACATTTGGAGAGGAGTCAACAAGGCCTATGATGAAAGGTACACCATTCCTACTGTGAAACACGGAGGTGGATCTCTGATGTTTGGGGAATGTGTGAGCTACAAAAGCACAGGAAATTTGGTCAAAATTGATGGCAAGTTGAATGCAGTATGTTATCAAAAAATACTGAAGGAACATTTGCATTCATCAGCCAGGAAGCTGCGCATGGGACGGACTTGGACATTCCAACATGACAATGAACCAAAACACAAGGCCAAGTCGACCTGTCATTGGCTACAGCAGAATAAAGTGAAGGTTCTGGAGTGGCAATCTCAGTCTCCTGACCTCAATATCATTGAGCCACTCTGGGGAGATCTCAAACGTGCAGTTCATGCAAGACAGCCCAAGAATTTCCAGGAACTGGAGGCTTTTTGTCAAGAGGAATGGGCAGCTTTACCATCTGAGAAGATAAAGAGCCTCATCCACAAATACCACAAAAGACTTCAAGCTGTCATTGATGTTAAAGGGGGCAATACATGGTATTAAGAACTGGGGTATGTAAACGTTTGGTCAGGGTCATTTGGGTAGTTTTTGTTGTGATTATAATTTAAAAAGAGTAAACACAGTTGATTGATAATAAATGGCTTCAGCCAAACACTAACCATGAGTGAAAGAAAAGTTTTTGTGTTATCATCCATATTCTCTGAAAAATGGCCAAGAAATCAAAAATTCTGCCAGGGTATGTAAATTTATGAGCACAACTGTAACTTTTAAGTAAGCACACCCATATGCAGCTACACCCATAATGCTTCAACACCATCACACTCTCCATCCACAAGGTCCTCTTTAACATTCACTTTGAGATCACTTTTCACATAGAGACAGACAATGACACTTTTTCATTTTAGCCTGTCTCTCTGAAAGAGACCATAGCCAGGAATGCTCTTATGACAGGTGTATTTTATACAGCTGAACAGGCCACCTTGTGCGCACTTTGAATTTTTCAGATTGCAAATATACATCGTTACATGTAATAGAAACATACTTTTATTGCATAAATTGTCCAAAGAGACTAGAGAAGATCTGCATTTAGCTTTTCTCCAGCTGTGAATGAGTTAAGTTATCCTTTCAAGTAACAAGTTTCGGAAAGTGAATGCTAATGGGTTCAGGCTGTAAAAACTCCACTTTTACAGCCTCGCCTTCTCAGTGAATTATTGGCCTTGCGTATATCATGAGAGAGGAAAAGTGCAGCCCTTGCAGACTTGCAAAGACCTCGTATTTCAAGCATGCCATGAGGGCGCATGACAATACTTTCAAAAACATCTGACACAGGCATCATTTCCCATCTCCCTATAAGCAGCCAGTTTCACTGGGCACCTAATGGAGCCCTTTGATTCTCTGTTGAGGTTAATTGTCATGTCCCTGACAATCAAGACCTACTTAACTGTGTCTCTCTGGGATTTTGGTGTTAAGTAGGTTAAAATCTTTTTCCTCTCTTCACAAAAAAAATCTGCACACATAGCAGGATTTCATTGTTCAGTAACTGAAGTATTGCATGTATAGCTATAGACAAGAATAAAGTGAAATATACTGTATACTAAACCAAGGTCATCTGTGTGGCAGATAAAGCATGTATTTTCCCTGTTTAAAATGTGATCCTGAGCCTTTAAATTGTGCTCTGGCTCAATCTGAGACAAGTCTGTGCTTTGATTTGATTTTACTGCACAAGTCAATGCATAGAAAATACATGTTAGATGTATGCATGGTAAATGTGCATGGCAAATGTATGTAAACACAGGGTGAGTAAATAGGAAACACATCTCAAATGCATCTAAAACCTCAACGACACTGTTTTTTTTAGTTTCTTGGACTACTATTTTTTATTTTCTTATTTTATAATTATCGTACATCACGGGACACATAGCACCATAGTCATTACTATGTGGGTTATACGCCACCTTCAGGTGATTGGACACTGGCATAATCAAAGACAGGAAGTTCCTCTCTTTATAACCACTCCCATACAGGAAGTACCTCAGTTTTTTCACCAATGTCTAAGGTGTTGGTCATGGTTAATGAAGTGCTAAGAAGAGCTGATCCTGGATAGGATCAGGAGGGGCTATGCAATCGGATCCATTCAAAGAGCCAGAAACAAAAAAGGTTACACGGATGGTACCCAAGCCTCAAAACGGAAGAACAAGGTTTTTGCCTGTAATGCTTCTCCTGAGAGCTGGACCCTGGGACCCAGCGCCTTGGTCACATTTCCATACCACAGGTTTGCTCTGGCAGGGTGCTGTACAGGTCCAAGGGAGTGGACCCTATATGAAAAGGGGACATGGTCCTTGAAGGTCTGTCATGACTAGGGATGAGCTTCGTGTTCGAGTCGAACATACGTTCGACTCGAACATCGGCTGTTCGATCGTTCGACGAAGATCGAACGATTTGGGCCGTTCGCGCCAAATTCGAGTGACGCGAACGGCCCACAATGCACTACGCCATCGCAGTGTCATCCAGGCGCTGTGATTGGCCAAGCATGCACTGTGACCCCGCATGCTTGGCCAATCACAGCGCCGGCAGCGAGGAGAGCAATGATTGGCCACAGGCAGGATGCCTGTGGCCAATTATTGCTGAGGGTGTTTAGTACACGCCCCACACTATAAAAGGCCGCCAGCACGGCGGCCTAGTGTAGTGTGTTCCGGAGCAGGGATAGAGCAGCATAGGCAGGGACAGTGACTGTTATTTCTTTCTTGCTTAACCTGGATTCCTTTAGTTTAGGGAAAGAGAAGGATAGGTAGGGAGAGTGTCAGTGTGTTTTGTGCTTGTGCTATAGTGTGCTTAAAAAAAACATTTATTCTAGGGACAGAAAACTGTAGGTAGGGACAGTGTCAGTTTCTTTCACTCTGCAAGTCCTTGTTTCCAGGGACCTGGAAGGACAGTGAGTGAATTGTCCTTGTGCTATATTGTGCTTAAAAAAACATTTATTCTAGGGACAGAAAACTGTAGGTAGGGAGAGTGTCAGTTTCTTTCACTCTGCAAGTCCTTGTTTCCAGGGACCTGTAAGGACAGTGAGTGAATTGTCCTTGTGCTATATTGTGATTAAAAAAAACATTTTTTCTAGGGACAGAAAACTGTAGGTAGGGAGAGTGTTTTTTTTCTTTCACTCTGCAAGTCCTTGTTTCCAGGGACCTGGAAGGACAGTGAGTGAATTGTCCTTGTGCTATATTGTGCTTAAAAAAAAACATTTTTTCTAGGGACAGAAAACTGTAGGTAGGGAGAGTGTTTTTTTTTTTTCACTCTGCAAGTCCTTGTTTCCAGGGACCTGTAAGGACAGTGAGTGAATTGTCCTTGTGCTATATTGTGCTTAAAAAAAACATTTATTCTAGGGACAGAAAACTGTAGGTAGGGAGAGTGTCAGTTTATTTCACTCTGCAAGTCCTTGTTTCCAGGGACCTGTAAGGACAGTGAGTGAATTGTCCTTGTGCTATATTGTGATTAAAAAAAAACATTTTTTCTAGGGACAGAAAACTGTAGGTAGGGAGAGTGTTTTTTTTCTTTCACTCTGCAAGTCCTTGTTTCCAGGGACCTGTAAGGACAGTGAGTGAATTGTCCTTGTGCTATATTGTGATTAAAAAAAACATTTTTTCTAGGGACAGAAAACTGTAGGTAGGGAGAGTGTTTGTTTTTTTTCTTTCACTCTGCAAGTCCTTGTTTCCAGGGACCTGGAAGGACAGTGAGTGAATTCTCCTTGTGCTATATTGTGCTTAAAAAAAACATTTATTCTAGGGACAGAAAACTGTAGGTAGGGAGAGTGTCAGTTTATTTCACTCTGCAAGTCCTTGTTTCCAGGGACCTGTAAGGACAGTGAGTGAATTGTCCTTGTGCTATATTGTGATTAAAAAAAACATTTTTTCTAGGGACAGAAAACTGTAGGTAGGGAGAGTGTTTTTTTTCTTTCACTCTGCAAGTCCTTGTTTCCAGGGACCTGTAAGGACAGTGAGTGAATTGTCCTTGTGCTATATTGTGATTAAAAAAAACATTTTTTCTAGGGACAGAAAACTGTAGGTAGGGAGAGTGTTTTTTTTCTTTCACTCTGCAAGTCCTTGTTTCCAGGGACCTGTAAGGACAGTGAGTGAATTGTCCTTGTGCTATATTGTGCTTAAAAAAAACATTTATTCTAGGGACAGAAAACTGTAGGTAGGGAGAGTGTCAGTTTATTTCACTCTGCAAGTCCTTGTTTCCAGGGACCTGTAAGGACAGTGAGTGAATTGTCCTTGTGCTATATTGTGCTTAAAAAAAACATTTATTCTAGGGACAGAAAACTGTAGGTAGGGAGAGTGTTTTTTTTCTTTCACTCTGCAAGTCCTTGTTTCCAGGGACCTGTAAGGACAGTGAGTGAATTGTCCTTGTGCTATATTGTGCTTAAAAAAAACATTTATTCTAGGGACAGAAAACTGTTGGTAGGGAGAGTGTCAGTTTATTTCACTCTGCAAGTCCTTGTTTCCAGGGACCTGTAAGGACAGTGAGTGAATTGTTCTTGTGCTATATTGTGATTAAAAAAAACATTTTTTCTAGGGACAGAAAACTGTAGGTAGGGAGAGTGTTTTTTTTCTTTCACTCTGCAAGTCCTTGCTTCCAGGGACCTGTAAGGACAGTGAGTGAATTGTCCTTGTGCTATATTGTGCTTAAAAAAAACATTTATTCTAGGGACAGAAAACTGTAGGTAGGGAGAGTGTCAGTTTATTTCACTCTGCAAGTCCTTGTTTCCAGGGACCTGTAAGGACAGTGAGTGAATTGTTCTTGTGCTATATTGTGATTAAAAAAAACATTTTTTCTAGGGACAGAAAACTGTAGGTAGGGAGAGTGTTTTTTTTCTTTCACTCTGCAAGTCCTTGTTTCCAGGGACCTGTAAGGACAGTGAGTGAATTGTCCTTGTGCTATATTGTGCTTAAAAAAAACATTTATTCTAGGGACAGAAAACTGTAGGTAGGGAGAGTGTCAGTTTCTTTCACTGTGAAAGTCCTTGTTTCAAGGGACAGAGAAGGACACCTGAAGGTAGCCCTTATTGCTTTTTTCCCATCTCCCTGCAGGCCATCTATTAGAATGTCTGGAAGGCAAACAAGGATAGGCAGACAGTCAGGAGGCAATAAAAGAGGGCAAGCAGGCTCTGTGTCTGGGGGCAACAGTGCTGGTCGTGGACGCGGTGCATTGTCATCAGCACATGGCCATGGGACACGCTTGTCCTTCTTTTCGGCAGCTGGACATGTTGAGCCACATCATGCCGAAGACTTGGTAGAGTGGATGACCAAGCCCTCCTCCTCCTCCTCATCCTCTCTCACCCAGGCTCAGGGTACTGGAAAAGCAGCTGCCAAAGCGTCGTCTTCCCTGGTATCAATGTCAGACAAATCATCAGTCACTCCTTCCCTAGACCCACCATGTCCTCCTCCTGAGGAGTCCCCCGAACTGTTTCAGCACAGTGTTGGGTACATGCTCCAGGAGGATGCCCAGCGTTTCGAAGGGTCTGATGATGAAACCCAGCTAGAGGAAGGCAGTAGCGTGAGAGCAGACAGAGGGGATGCTCAAGAAGGACACCAATCTGGCAGTCATGTTCCAGCAGCTGCAGCATACTGCCAGATTGGCTCCAGTGATGAGGAGGGAGGGGATGATGAGGTCACTGACTCCACGTGGGTGCCTAATAGGAGAGAGGAGGAGGAGGAGGATGAGGAGGAGGCACATCTCCAACGAGGCAGGATGCCCTTTGGTGGCCAGCGTAAGGGCAGTACACCGACGGAATCACACCGCAGAGCTCCGCCTGTGCAGGGCGCTGCCTCTGCCCGTCATTCAAAAAGTTCTTTGGTGTGGGCCTTTTTTGAGGCTAGTGCATCAGATCGCACAGCTGCTGTTTGCAACATATGTCTCAAGCGTATATCGCGTGGCCAAAACATCAGCCGCTTGGGTACCACATGCCTGACCAGACATATGTTGACCTGCCATGCAGCTCGTTGGCAAGCCTACCTCAAAGACCCACACCAAAGAACAAAGCGGACCTCTCCTTGCACCGCATCAGCTGGGATCTCCAACCCCACTATAACTTCAGTCCTCTCTGAAACATGCACTGAGAGGAATGAAGGTGTAGAATTAGGTGTGTCACAGCCAAGTACTTGCGGCCACTCTGCTAGCAGTACACCGACGTCCGATTCTAGCAGGCAAATTTCCCTGCCCCAGCTGCTGGACCGTCGAAAGAAGTTCACTCCCAGCCATCCACATGCCCAGCGGTTGAATGCTAGCTTGGCTAAATTGCTAGCGCTTCAACTGCTGCCTTTTCAGTTGGTAGACTCGGCCCCCTTCCGTGAGTTTGTGCAATGTGCGGTTCCTCAGTGGCAGGTTCCCAAACGCCACTTTTTCTCACGGAAGGCTATTCCGGCTCTCTACCGGCATGTGGAAGGCAATGTCTTGGCCTCGCTGGACAGGGCGGTCAGCGGTAAGGTGCATATTACCGCTGACTCATGGTCCAGCAGGCATGGACAGGGACGTTACCTTTCTTTCACGGCCCATTGGGTCACTCTTTTGGCAGCTGGGAAGGATGCAGGACAAGGTGCAGTAGTGTTGGAGGTTGTCCCACCGCCACGCCTCCAAAATGCTACTACTGGTTGTGACACACCTCTCTCCTCCACCCCCTCCTCTTCTTCTTCCTCCATGGCCTCTTCCTGTGGTTTGTCCTATGAACCAGCGGTGCTCCGTAGCCGTTCACGGGGCTACGCAAGTACGCAGGCAAAAAGATGCCATGCCGTGCTTGCGCTGGTGTGTTTGGGGGACAGAAGCCACACTGGGGCAGAGGTCCTGTCTGCTCTGCAGGGCCAGGCCGAGAGGTGGTTGACGCCACGCCAGCTTAAGCCAGGAATGGTGGTTTGCGACAATGGCACCAACCTCCTCTCCGCCCTCCGACAGGGACAACTGACCCATGTGCCCTGTGTGGCTCACGTCCTTAACCTGGTGGTGCAGCGGTTCTTGGGCAGGTACCCGGGCTTACAGGATGTCCTGAGGCAGGCCAGGAAAGTCTGTGTGCATTTCCGCAGATCTTATAATGCCAGTGCTCGCCTGGCTGAGCTGCAAAAGGAGTTGAACCTGCCCAAGAACCGCCTTATATGTGACATGCCCACCAGGTGGAACTCAACGTTGGCCATGCTGCAGCGGCTGCACACGCAGCAGAGGGCCATCAATGAGTACCTGTGCGACTACGGCACCAGGACAGGGTCAGGGGAGCTTGTTTTTTTTTCTCCACGCCAGTGGGGCATGATCAGGGATGCATGCACTGTCCTGGCACCATTTGAGGAGGCCACGAGGATGGTGAGCAGTGACAGTGCATGCATCAGTGACACTATACCTCTTGTCCACCTGTTGGAGCACACGCTGCGTGGAATAATGGACAGGGCACTTGAGGCAGAACAGAGGCAGGAAGAGGAGGACTTCCTTGCCTCTCAAGGCCCCCTTTACCCAGACAGTGTTCCTTCTGTCCCACCCATCGCACAGGAAGAGGAGGAGGAGGAGGAGGAGGAGGAGGAGGAGGATTGTGTCAGCATGGAGGTGGAGGCTGGCACTCAGCATCATCAGCAGCAGTCTTTTAGGGATGATTTACAGTCCCAAGAAACCAGTGGACTTGTACGTGGCTGGGAGGAGGTGGCTGCGGATCATGTCGTCCTTAGTGACCCAGAGGACTCCGGAGCGAATGCCTCAGCAAACCTACGCTGCATGGCCTCCCTGATCCTGCAAAGTCTGCGGAAGGATCCTCGTATTCTTCGGATCAAGGAGAGGGACCATTACTGGCTGGCCACTCTCCTTGATCCACGGTACAAGGGTAAGGTTGCGGACCTTATGTTACCGTCGCAGAGGGAGCAGAGGATGAGACAACTCCGGGAGGCCTTGCAGAAAGGTCTGTGCAACGCGTTCCCAGAGACTGGGAGGTTACAAACTCCTGGTCCTGGACAACGAGTTGCTGAGGCTTCGGCCAGTCAAAGAAGGAGCGGTGGGGAAGGTGGCCGTCTGACCGATGCGTTCAGACAATTCTTTAGTCCGCAGCCCCAAAGTATGATCGGTTCCAGCAACCATCGCCAGCGTCTGATAAACATGGTGCAGGAATATCTAGGGGCAAGGTCAGACTTGGACACCTTCCCCACCGAAAATCCTCTGGCTTACTGGGTCTTGAGGATGGATCACTGGCCAGAGCTTGCACAGTATGCAATTGAGCTACTGGCCTGTCCTGCATCCAGCGTTCTTTCGGAACGCACATTCAGTGCTGCTGGAGGATTTGTCACGGATCACAGGGTGCGCCTGTCCACCGACTCGGTTGATCGACTGACTTTCATCAAGATGAACCAGTCTTGGATCACCACCAGCTACCACACACCTGATGCTGATATAACAGACTAATTGATTTTAACATGTCACATCCCTTCAAGACTGATGCTGATGCTGAGTGCCTGTGCTGTTATGTTGACTGGCTATCCTCCTCCTCCGAGTCCTCAATGATACGATTGATGATGATAGCTTGGAAGATCATTTTTGTTTATGGGTGCCGCCACCAGTGGCTAAGGCCCAATTTTTCAGCCCCTGTTTTACAGGGGCGTGTAATTACAATTTTTTTAGCAATAATTTGCCATAGGGCTCATTGCTGTGCTCCAAGTACAGTATCTGTGAGGGGTTGTAGTGTTGTGCCACCAGTGCCTAAGGCCCAATTTTTCAGCCCCTGTTCAACAGGGGCATGCAATTACAATTCTTGATCTAATAATTCACAGCAGGGTCCATTGCTGCACCCACCAAGAGTAACTCTGAGGGCTTACAGTGTTGTGGCAACGCCACCACCACCACCACCACGAAAGGCCCAATTTTTCAGCCCCTGTTCAAAAGGGGCATGTAATTACAATTCTTGATCTAATAATTCACAGCAGGGCCCATTGCTGCACCCACCAAGAGTAACTGTCAGGGCTTACAGTGTTGTGGCACCAGCACCACCATCAAAGCCCCAATTTTTACTACCACTGTTCAACAATTATATGTAATTAAAATTCCTGATATAATAGTTGACAGCAGGGCGTTCCAGCACCAACCAAGAGTAACTGAGTGCTTACAGTGTTGTGCCAACACCAACAACTAAGGGGCCTATTTCTGCAGAGTATATACGGCAGGTCCCTACTTTCAAACATCCAACTTACAAACGACTCCTACTTGCAAACGAAAGAAGACAACAGGAAGTGAGAGGAAATCTACCCCTAGAAAGGAAAATTCTCTCCTGTAAGAATAAATATGGGAGAAAGGGGTCTCATCTGTACTGATGCTTTATCAGCAATCCTTGTTTCAAGAAAAACACCACATTTCAAAAACAGTTGTCATTGGGACGGAAAGTGAGGTGAAATGTTCTGAACAGGGGCACAGACAGCAAAACAAATGTTACAGGGGTGATAACCCTTACCTATGTTTCCCAAAAAGTTTAAAAATAGATTTTTGGGCTGGAGCTACACTTCAACAATGTACCTGTTCAAAATTACAAACAGATTCTACATAAGAACAAACCTACAGTCCCTGTCTTGTATGCACCGCCTGTATACGGCTGTTCAGAGTATATAGGGCCTTTTTTATTTTATGTGCGGGGTTCCCCTTAATATCCATACAAGACCCAAAGGGGCTGGTAATGGGCTGGGGTAGGGGGGGGGTCATGGGGTAGCTATGCCATTTTTATTAAAGAATTTCATCCATATTACCGGGACCAGACATTACATTAAAGCCGCAAGCAGTTTTAAATGGCTTTTTTTTCCTTTAGAAGTGTCATTTTGTGCAGGGACAGTTCTAAACACGGGAAACACGTGGCACTTCACAGGCATACTTTAGACACCCCCCAGGTACGATATTTAAAGGAATATTTGACTTTTTTTTTTTCACTTTATGCATCATTAAAATGACTGCTCCCGAAAAACGACCGTTTTTAAAACTTCTTTTTGCATTGATACATGTCCCCTGGTGCACAACCCGGGTTCCCAAACCCTATTTATGACAATAACATGCATAATAGTTGTTATAATTAGCACTTTAGAATTCGAACGTTCGCATCCATTGTATTTAATAGGGTTCTAATGTTCGTTCGAACTTTCGGTCCGTTCGCGGGTTCTGGTGCGAACCGAACCCGGGGGTGTTCGGCTCATCACTAGTCATGACACAAGCTCACCGTGATGAGTGAAGATTGGACTCCTGTTATGTACAGAGTCCTGCAGCGAGGAATGGTAAGTCTGCATTTGTTTGCATATCCTCTTTTAAAAAAGAGAGATCTGATTGTGTGTTCTCCCGGTGGCCACTGGGAGCAGTGTGCTGTTCAATCATGCTATGTGCTCTTACTCATGCGGGCTGCTGTTTATGCCCCAGCCAGGTTCGCTCAAGTCTAGCCTATTTTTTATATAGACAGGAAGAGGAAGGGCGGCCATGCCATGTGGTGATAGGTTCAGATAGGCCTTGGAGACAAGAACGGCGGCCCGTGAGTGTGTGAATACTTGGGGGAACTGGGTGCAGACAAGTCATGATTACATGCTGCATATTTTCTACCTATCCAAGGGGCCTGTACGTCTGTAAGTAGATACACCCCTGGATGATTAGCAGTTCACTTTAAAAGTGTTATTAACTGCTTGTAGGCAGGAACAACATAATATACGTGCTGTGAGGGGGTTAGCTCGGCAGCGGGTGTGTGTGACCCCCGGGATGGGCTCCCCACACAAAAACAGGCCCAGCAGACGGAGGTTGTGGTTTTCAAAATCAAAAAGGTGCGGTTTATTTTCTATTCACAGTGACAAAAACACAGCAAAGCAAAAGAAACATAAACAAAATAAATCCTGGTCAACTTGACCTCTGACTAAACATACAGGTTTCCTAACTAACAACTGGGATCAGCCTAGTGCTGTCCTAGTCCCTAAGTCCCTGGTTTTAAATGTCCAAGCAAATAGCCACACAGGCTTTGTCTCACCGCACAAGGGTTCACTCTCTCCAGGAAGTCCACACAGGTCTGCTTCCAGGCATGAGCTAACCCCTAATGAAGCTGGGAGTTCTTATAGAGGCCTAAATGAGCTGACAAGCTTCAGCTGGTCTCATCAACTCCCTGTCTGCACGACGCCCCACACTCTCCCTAGAGGTATGAGTCATCCATGAGCCCACTAGCCTCAGCTGGGCTTATACAACTCTCCACCTAGTTGTATAAGTCGGCGTAAAGCCTGAATCTGGGCGAAATATATCTACCCCCCTGGATGCAACCAGGTGACTTTACCTTCCTGCTGTCACATACCCCCCCCCTCTTGTTTTAACCTCGGGGTTGGAACACCAGCAATCAGGCATTGATGTACTCGAGACAAAGCATCCACATTCCCCATTTGAACGCCAGGGCGATGCTTTACTGTGAAGTTGAATTCCTGGAGGGCCAGGAACCACCTATTCACTCTTCTATTTGTTTCCTTGTTTTGAGCCATCCACTTTAACGGAGCGTGATCCGTAACCATGTCAAAGTGCCTACCTAGCAGGTAGTACCGAAGGGAATCTAGAGCCCACTTCACCGCTAAACACTCCTTTTCAACGGTGGCGTAATTTACCTCATGGGACTTCAACTTCCTGCTGAGGTAAATGACTGGGTGCTCTTCCCAGTTCCAGACCTGGGACAATACTGCTCCTAACCCCACATCTGACGCATCACTTTGTACGACAAAGTCTTTAGAGAAGTCGGGTGAGTACAACAGTGGCTGGCTACATAAGGCTTGTTTCAAGAATTGGAATGCTGCCTCAGCCTCGGGGGCCCATTTAATCATGACCGACCCTTTCCCCTTCGTCAGGTTGGTTAGGGGCACAGCCTTAGAAGCAAAGTGGGGAATGAATCGCCGATAATACCCAGCGATTCCCAGAAAGGCTCGTACCTGCTTCTTGCTGTTGGGACGTGGCCAACTCTGGATGGCCTCGACTTTGTTGAGTTGGGGTTTTATTACTCCCCTCCCAATGGTGTACCCAAGATATTTGGCCTCCTCCTGCCCAATGGTACACTTCTTGGGGTTAGCCGTAAACCCCGCTTCCCGAACAGAGTCCAGGACTGCTTGCACTTTTGGCAGATGTGAGGCCCAATCTGTGCTATGGACAATTACGTCATCCAGGTAAGCCGCAGCATACTTCCGATGGGGCCTCAGCATCTGGTCCATTTTCCGCTGGAATGTGGCCGGCGCATTCTGTAACCCGAACGGCATTCTTTTATATTGGAACGCCCCGTCTGGGGTTACAAATGCGGTTTTCTCTTTGGCCGACTTGGCCAGGGGGATTTGCCAATACCCTTTTGTGAGGTCAAGAGTCGTCATGTATCGGGCTGTTCCCAGCCGGTCGATCAACTCATCTATACGTGGCATGGGGTAGGTGTCAAATTTTGTAACTTTGTTCAACTGACGAAAATCGTTACAAAATCGCCAGCTCCCATCCGGTTTAGGCACCAACGCAATGGGACTAGACCAATCACTTTGGGACTCCTCTATCACCCCTAAGTTCAGCATTTTCTGTACTTCCTCCCGTATTGCCTCCCGTCGGGCCTCTGGGATCCGATAGGGTTTTAACTTCACCCTTTCACCGGGCGGGGTAATAATGTCATGCTCTACCCCAGATGTTTGTCCCGGCAGCTCAGAGAATACCTCCTTGTTGCGAAGCACAAACTCCTTAACCTCCTGTTGTTGGGGTTGTGACAAGGTGGCTGCGATTCCAACCTCAGGAATCACGCAACCAGTTTGAGCTGGTGACCAAGTGTCTGCGACTAGGGACTCTCTATCCCTCCAGGCTTTCAACAGATTAACGTGATAGATCTGTTCGGGCTTTCGCCTTCCTGGTTGTCTGACCTTGTAATTCACTTTGCTCACTTTTTCCATTATCTCGTAGGGGCCTTGCCATTTGGCAAGGAATTTACTTTCAACCGTAGGGACAAGTACCAGTATCCTATCCCCCGGGGAAAAGGTACGGGTCTTGGCTCCACGGTTGTACACTCTCTGCTGTGCTAACTGCGCTTGGGCCAAATGTTCCTTCACGATGGGCATTACCTGTGCAATTCGGTCTTGCATCAGGGCGACATGCTCAATCACACTCCTGTGGGGAGAACTCTCACTTTCCCAAGTTTCCTTGGCAATATCCAACAGCCCTCTTGGGTGTCTCCCATACAGTAACTCAAAGGGGGAGAATCCTGTAGAGGATTGGGGCACCTCCCTAATAGCAAACATCAGATAAGGAAGTAGACAGTCCCAATCCTTTCCATCTCTATCCACCACTTTCTTCAACATTTGTTTTAGGGTTTTGTTGAATCTTTCAACCAGCCCATCGGTTTGGGGGTGATACACAGATGTACGTAATTGCGTCACTTTGAACAATTTACATAGCTCCTTCATAACCCGGGACATAAAGGGTGTACCTTGGTCCGTAAGCAGTTCTTTACAAATACCCACCCGGCTAAACACAAGAGATAGCTCTTTGGCTATGGTTTTGGCCGAGGTATTTCGGAGAGGGATCGCTTCTGGGTAACGGGTGGCATAGTCCATTATAACTAATATGTACTGGTGCCCCCTAGCGGACTTGATTATAGGACCTACCAAATCCATGGCGATCCTCTCAAACGGGACCTCAATGATGGGTAGAGGGACCAGCGGGCTACGGAAATGTGGCATCGGGGCCGACCTCTGACACACAGGGCAGGAGGAACAATAATTTTCTATGTCCTTCATCACCCCCGGCCAATAGAATCTCTGTAATACCCTCTCTCGGGTTTTCTCTGTCCCCAGATGACCTCCAAGAATGTGCCCATGGGCCAACTCCAACACCAACTTCCTGTAAGGTTTGGGCACCACAAGCTGCTCAACGGTTTCTTCTGCCCTTTTTGCCACCCGATACAGTAGGTCCTTCTCTACGCTGAAGTATGGGTAAGTGCAGGTATTATCTGGGTTCACTAACTCGCCATCTATTTTCACTACGTTTTCCCGTGCCTTTATTAGGGCGGGGTCTTTCAACTGTTCTGTGGCAAAGTTTTCCCTGTGAACCTCAAGATCAGAAAACTCCACAGACGGTAGGTTTTCGTCTGAGGAGGTGGGCTCCTCTCCAGTTTCTTGAGTCTCCCCTGCCAATACTGACAAGGGAAATTCCGGAGAGTCCTCACCACTCTCAGGGGAGTTCTGGCTATCACATTCCTGGTACATAGGGGCACCAGTGGGGGGCTCAGGATCATCCCACAGTTCCCAGAACTTCGGAAAATCCCTTCCCACAATGGCGTCATGCGGTAACTGAGATACTAAGCCCACTGGATGAGAGAGGGTACCTTTGGGGGTCTCGAAACACACTGTAGTCACTGGATACTCTCGGGTGTCCCCATGCACACAAATAACAGCTAACTTGCTATTCCCAGAGACCTCTGTTTTAACTAACTCAGCCTTTATCAGGGTCACAAGGCTACCTGAATCCAGCAATACCACAACATTTCTACCATTAACACACATTTTGCATAAATGTTTCTCAGTTCCTCGAATGGCAGTGCATGCGACTGTCGCACACAGCGACTGACGTCTGCCCGTCAGAAAGTCACACTGCATGGGTTCCTCCACAACCGGGCAATTTGCTGCAATATGTCCCGCTTGCCGGCAGCAGTAGCAAACGATCCTTCTTGCCGCCTCTTGAGCCGCTGATTTCCCAGGCTGTTCTCGCCAAACTTGGGGTAGAGCTCCCACCCTCTCACTCTCTCCACCCTTACCCCTTGGAATCATCTTATCCGCCCCTGGGGATGGTCTGGTCTTAGGGTGGAAAGTCCGAGTGTCTCTGGAAGAGACCGTCAGGTTCTCTGTAGCCAAGTATTTCTCCACACGATCCACAAGACCATCGGCCGTCTCTGGGTCTCCATGGCTTACCCACTTTTGGATGGCAGTAGGAAGAGCTCTCAAAAACCGATCCATTACAACACGTTCCACAATCTTTGGTGCGGACAAAGTCTCTGGCTGTAGCCACTTTCTGCTCAGGTGAATGAGATCATACATTTGAGACCTGGGGGGTTTTCCAAGCTGGAAAGTCCAGTTATGCACACGCTGAGCCCGGACAGCCAGGGTGACACCCAGCCTTGCCAATATTTCAGCTTTTAGCATCACATAGTCTTTTGCTTGGTTAGGCTCTAGGTCATAGTAAGCTTTCTGCGATTCACCAGTTAACAGAGGAGCCACTAGTCCAGCCCACTGCTCCTCAGGCCACTTTTCTCTTTCAGCGGTCCTTTCAAATGTGGTCAAAAATACCTCTGGATCATCCTCTCCAGTCATTTTTGTCAATAAACGACTCACCCCAAAGGACGCGGTATTAGTGGGACGGCTTTCCTCACTGGTCTGCGGACGTTGCTGCATTACTGCTTCCATCTGTTGTTGTAGTCTCTGCTCTTGCTTCTGCAACAGGTCTATGAAGCGGGCCTCAGATTGCTGCTGGGCTTGTTGCTGAGCCTCCAGACTCTGTTGCAAAGTTGCGTTTGTCTGCTGCTGGGCTGCAAGGCTCTGTTGATGAGCTTGCTGCTGGGCTGCGAAGTTCTGTTGTTGAGCTGCAAGGCTCTGTTGATGAGCTGCAAGGCTCTTTTGCAAACCTGCATTTGTCTGCTGTTGATTGGCATTTGCTAGAGCCAGCTGTTTCAGTATCTCCTCCATGCTGGCTTAAAAAAAACTGCCACTGGTTCTCCACCAACTGTGAGGGGGTTAGCTCGGCAGCGGGTGTGTGTGACCCCCGGGATGGGCTCCCCACACAAAAACAGGCCCAGCAGACGGAGGTTGTGGTTTTCAAAATCAAAAAGGTGCGGTTTATTTTCTATTCACAGTGACAAAAACACAGCAAAGCAAAAGAAACATAAACAAAAATAAATCCTGGTCAACTTGACCTCTGACTAAACATACAGGTTTCCTAACTAACAACTGGGATCAGCCTAGTGCTGTCCTAGTCCCTAAGTCCCTGGTTTTAAATGTCCAAGCAAATAGCCACACAGGCTTTGTCTCACCGCACAAGGGTTCACTCTCTCCAGGAAGTCCACACAGGTCTGCTTCCAGGCATGAGCTAACCCCTAATGAAGCTGGGAGTTCTTATAGAGGCCTAAATGAGCTGACAAGCTTCAGCTGGTCTCATCAACTCCCTGTCTGCACGACGCCCCACACTCTCCCTAGAGGTATGAGTCATCCATGAGCCCACTAGCCTCAGCTGGGCTTATACAACTCTCCACCTAGTTGTATAAGTCGGCGTAAAGCCTGAATCTGGGCGAAATATATCTACCCCCCTGGATGCAACCAGGTGACTTTACCTTCCTGCTGTCACAGTGCTTGCAAATTTATTGCTTAATTGCATGTTTTAAAGTACATGTTTTAAAAAACATGAGCATGGGTGCATTTTAGGGAGTTGTATCTCCAATATAGTGCATATGTGCTTAGTATCCTGCAGGTCTAAGTATGGTACCAACTGCAGTTGAGCAGGTGCTTGCTTACAAACTAGCTAAGATGCACAGTTGCTGGAGCACACAGTTGCTAATACGCACAGTTGCTGGAACGCACAGTTGCTGGAGCACACAGTTGCTAAATGCACAGTTGCTGAAACGCACAGTTGCAGGAGTCCACAGAAGAAAAAAACGCACAGTTGCTGAAATGCACAGTTGCTGGAGCACACAGTTGCTAAAACACACAGTTGCTGAAATGCACAGTTGCTGAACCACACAGTTGCTGAAACACACAGTTGCTGATGATGACTGTTTTTACCAGTTCACATGTTTGCATAAAAATACATGATCATGGGTGTACAAAATGCATGTTTGGACATGTTTGTGTAAAAACAAAAAACAAAACATGTTTATTGTTGATCACATAAATATGTGTGATCGCATAAGGTGATAGGATTACTTAAGAATACATGGTCACATAAAGATGCATGTTTATGTTTGTATAGATATACATGGTTTTTACATAGTCGCATAAAAATGCTTGATCACGTAAAAATGCTTAGTCACATAAAGATGCTTGATCACACAGAGATGCTTGATCGCACAAGGATGCTTGATCGCATAAGATGCTTGATCGCACAAGGGTGCTTGATCACACAAAGATGCTTGGTCGCACAGAGAGGCTTGATAGCACAGAGGTGCTTAATCTAATCGCATAAAGATGCTTGATCGCATAAAGATGCTGGATCGCATAAGGATGCATAATTGCCTAGAGTTGCACAATCGCCTAAAAATGCATGGTTGCGTAATGAGGCATGTTAATACTTAAATATACATGATTCCTCATGATCGCATATGAATACATGTCTGCATAGATACATGTTGCGTAATGTTGCAATACACGTTTCATAAACGCATGCTTGCTTTGCAAAGATGCTTGTTCCATGGCCCATGTGCTACATGAATGCGCGTGTACAGCGTACACTTTTCATATTTTTGCCTAAAAGCATATTTGTATGAACTCATGGTTCCATGAATACACGCTTCCATAGAGGCATATTGCTTTATCACATGCTGCATACATATGTACTTGTTTTTTTCTGGAACTATTTAACTATGTGTTTATTTGCATAGGACTACAGAAGTGCCTGAGGGCAGAAGCCTACAAAACAGAGTCCCAAGGCCTCCTTATGAAGGGGTGCCCCCGCTCGATCGAGGTGGGGGGAAGACTTCTGTGGTTTTCAGAGGCTTGGCAAGAAGAGATCCTAGACGGATAGGGTCATCTCTGTGGTAGCCCTAGGCTGCAAACTAGAGTTTCAGAAGTTTCCTCCGGTTCACTTTCTAAGTTCGAATATCTCCAAAGACCCAGTGAAAAGAAGATTTTTTTTTTCTGGCGCTAGTCCGAATGATGTTGCGGGGTGAAATCATAGAGACCCCCTCAGAAGAGCAGGATATGGGATTTTATTCAAATCTCTTCACGGTGCTAAAACCGAATAGAGATGTCAGACCCATTCTAGATCTCAAGGGTCTGAATCGGTTCCTAGACATCCGTTCTTTTCGCATGGAATCAATCAGGTCAGTAGTGTCCACCCTGAGGGGAGGAGAACTTCTAGTGTCAATAGACATCAAGGATGGATATCTACATGTTTCAATTTTTCCCGCTCACCAGAGGTTTCTGCGGTCCGCAGTAGAACAACGCCACTTTCAGTTTGTAGCCTTGCCCTTGGGGGTTGGCTACCGCACCGTGAGTGTTTACAAGGATTCTGGCTATCACGTACCTGGTGGAGATTGGAATGTGATGGAGGCCTCTCTTGCTCCTCCTGCTTACACTCCTGAAGGTGGGAACAGAAAGTGTAAAGGCATGGAGTGGCACGAGTGCCGAGTAGATGGCTGGTGATGTCCCCTCTGTAGGTGGGTAGAGTTAGCAGTTACGGTCCTTGGAGCAGGATGTAGAAGCAGCTTGGCATCAGAGCATGGACAGGAGTGGAACCAGGAGAAGAGCAGCAGCCAGCAACAACCAGGCCGCAGGGTACCGAATCAGCAGGCAAAGCAAGTCCAGAAGGCAGGCCAGGGTCGGGAATAGCCAGGCAATATAGTACCAAATCAGTAGGAAGATCAAGTCCAGTAAACAAGCCAAAGTCAGGATACCAGGTAACAGAGTAGAGGAACAAGCAGAGGCGAAGTCCAAAGGTGAGCCGGGTCATACACTAACAAACAGGAGCAGCAGATCAGGTCTTGGTAGGTCAGGAAGAAGCTGAAGATCATCCAGCACTGTTTACAGTGACACAGCAGTTTAAATAGGCCACTGGGCGGCAAGTGCTAATTGGTGTGTGCACGCGTGCGCACGCACATACGGGCACACGTGACCGTGCACAGGTGTGCGCACCCGCACATATCCGTGTGCGATGAACTGGAATTGCGGGAATTATGTTGGTCCTTTGCTTACGAATATTAGCATGTGTGCAATATGTACGAGCATGAGCAAGTATCCGCACTGGCCTTTTAGTGGTGGAGGTCTGGTTTACCTTACACTGGCTCTGCTTCTGGCAAGACTAAGGGCCCAGGGTATAGCGGTAATGGCGTACCTAGACGACCGGCTGCTGATAGATCACGGTTAGACCAAGGTGTGGTCAGCACGGTCAGGTATCTGGAACATCTGGGTTGGATTCTCAACTTAGAGAAACTGTCCTTACGACCAGTAAAAAGGCTGGAGTACTTGGGTCTGGTTATAGACACAGCCCAAAAAAAGCCTTAGGCAAAGGTCAGCACTATAATAGATCTGGTTCACGTGGTCAGGACAAAGAAGGAGCCTTCCATCTGCCTTTGCATGAGGTTGTTGGGGAAGATGGTAGCTTCATTCGAAGCAGTTCCCTATGCCCAATTCCATTCAAGGCTGTTACAAGGCAGTATCCTGTCTGCTTGGAACAAGAAAAGCCAAGACTTGGATTGTCCAATTTACCTGGCTCCAAACGGTATGCCAGAGTCTCAGTTGGTGGTTGATAACCAAAAATTTGCAGAAGGGGAAAACCTTAATACCAGTTGCCTGGAGGATTGTAACGACAGATGCCAGCCTCTTGGGCTGGGGAGCAGTCCTGGAAGAGAACACTATCCAGGGGAAGTGGTCAGAATCCGAGAAAACCTTGCCCATCAACATTCTAGAGATTCGGGCAGCACGTCTGGCTTTAAGGGCCTGGATGGGCAGATTACGTAATTGTCCTGTCAGGATTCAATCCAACAATGCCACAGCAGTGGCCTACATCAATCACCAATGTGGCACCAGAGGAGGTGAACCATATTCTGGCTTGGGCAGAAGAGCATGTGCCTTGCCTATCTGCAGTTTTCATTCCGGGAGTGGAGAATTGGCAGGCGGATTTCTTGAGCCACCAAAAATTGTTCCCGGGATAATGGTCTCTACATTCCGACATTTTTCTGGCCATATGCCAGAAATGGGGTACCCTGGACATAGATCTATTGGCGTCCAGGTTCAACAAGAAGTTGGAAAGGTTTGTGTCAAGGACAAGGGATCCTCTTGTATAAAGGACGGATGCATTAATGACTCCATGGGATCAGTTCTCACTGATTTATGCGTTCCCCCCAGTTTAGCTGCTACAGCGGCTTCTACGCAGGATCAAGGAGGAACGGAAGCCGGTAATCTTAGTTGCCCCGGCATGGCCCAGGAGACCTGGTATGCAGAGATCGTAAGGATGGCAGTAGGGGATACTTGGACCCTTCCATCTCGGCCAGACCTGCTTTCGCAAGGGCCGGTATTCCATCCTGCCTTACAAATGTTAAATTTGATGGTTTGGCTATTAAAGCCCACATTCTAAAGAGTCAGGGACTTTCAGGTTCAGTGGTAACTACCCTGATTAATGCAAGAAAGCCAGCCTCTAGGACCATTTACTATAGGGTCAGGAAGGCCTACGTTTCCTGGTGTGAAACCAAAAGATGGCATCCTCAGAAGTATGTCATAGGTAGAATTCTTGCCTTCCTACAATTAGGAGTAGACATGAGGCTAGCCTTGAGTACAATCAAGGGTCAGATCTCGGCCTTGTCAGTGATTTTTCAAAGGTCGCTTGCTTCACATTCTTTGGTCCGGGCCTTTATACAAGGCGTAACGCGTATAAATCAGCCAGTTGTGCCCGTGGGATTTGAATCTAGTTTTGTCGGCTTTACAAGGACAGCCTTTTGAGCCGATGCGCCATGTGCCCTTGATCCTTGTGACAAGGAAGTTGGTGTTTTTGGTTGCGATAACCTCCGCAAGAAGAGTTTCAGAGTTGGCAGCTTTCTCTTGTAAAGAGCCATACTTAATTATTCATAAGGATAAGGTGGTGTTGCGACCTCACCCATCCTTTTTGCCTAAGGTAGTATCTAGTTTTCATATGAATCAATATGTTTCCCTACCTTAGTTTTTTCCAGAACCCCGTTCTGCTGAAGAGAAGTTTTTACACGCTCTCGTAGTGAGAGCGGTTATGGTCTATCTGAAAGCAACAGCTCAGATACGGAAGACTGAAGCTTTGCGTGTGCTGCCAGAAGGCCCCAGGAGAGGGCAGGCAGCGTCAAAATTGACTATTTCTAGATTGATTTGTCAGGTAATTATTCAGGCTTATGGTTTGAAAGGAAAGGTTCCGCCTTTTCAACCTAGAGCGCACTCTACCAGGGCAGTAAGTGCTCCATGGGCAGCGCGTCACCAAGCCTCTATGTCTCAGGTTTGCAAGGCCGCAACTTGGTCGTCAGTACATACATTCACTAAATTCTACCAGGTGGATGTGGGTCAGCAAGAGGATGTCACCTTTGGGCGCAGTGTACTGCAGGCAGCGGTATAGGTCCTTACGCCTGATGGCGGCCTGCTCCATTTCTGTGTCTCCCTCCCCTCAGATGGCATTGCTTTGGGACATCCCACATAGTAATGACTATGGTGCTCTGTGTCCCATGATGTACGATAAAGAAAATAGGATTTTTATAACAGCTTACCTGTAAAATCCTTTTCTTGGAAGTACATCACGGGTCACAGAGGTCCCTCCCCTCTTATTGGGATATTTTATATATATTGCTTTGCTACAAAAACTGAGGTACTCCCTGTATCGGAGGGGTTATATAGAGGGGGACTTCCTGTCTTTGATTATGCCAGTGTCCAATCACCTAAAGGTGGCGTATAACCCACATAGTAATGACTATGGTGCTCTGTGTCCCGTGATGTACTTCCAAGAAAAGCATTTTACAGGTAAGCTGTTAAAAAAATCCTATTATTTTTTTAATTACAAAGAGGATGAAAGAAAGAGTAACTCTTACATATATCTAATAGGGATGAGCTCAGTGTTCGAGTCGAACATACGTTCGACTCGAACATCGGCTGTTCGATCGTTCGGCGAACATCGAACGATTTGGGCCGTTCGCGCCAAATTCGAGTGACGCGAACGGCCCACAATACACTGCGCCATCGCAGTGCAATCCCGGCGCTGTGATTGGCCAAGCATGCACTGTGACCTTGCATGCTTGGCCAATCACAGCGCCAGCAGCTAGGAGAGCCATAATTGGCCACAGGCAGGTTGCCTGTGGCCAATTATAGCTCAGGGGGGATATCACACGCCCCACACTATAAAAGGCCGCCAGTGCGGCGGCCTTGTGTAGTGTGTTCCGGCGCAGGGAAAGAGAAGGATAGGCAGGGACAGTGTTGATATTCTTTGTGCTATTCTTGTGTGCAGGGAGAGAGAAGGATAGGCAGGGAGAGTGTCAGTGTCATATTCTTTGCTAAACCTTGTGTGCAAGGAGAGAGAAGGATAGGCAGGGAGAGTGTCAGTGTCATATTCTTTGCTAAACCTTGTGTGCAGGGAGAGAGAAGGATAGGCAGGGGACAGTGTTAGTGTCATATTCTTTGCTAAACCTTGTGTGCAGGGAGAGAGAAGGATAGGCAGGGGACAGTGTCAGTGTGATATTCTTTGCTAAACCTTGTGTGCAGGGAGAGAAAAGGATAGGCAGGGGACAGTGTCAGTGTCATATTCTTTACTAAACCTTGTGTGCAGGGAGAGAGAAGGATAGGCAGGGAGAGTGTCAGTGTCATATTCTTTGATAAACCTTGTGTGCAGGGAGAGAGAAGGATAGGCAGGGGACAATGTCAGTGTCATTGTTGCTAAGCCTCCTGCACAGTATACACCTGAAGCTAGCCCTTATTGCTGTGTTTTCCTGGTGTGTTACACTAACAGGCATTTGCAGCACTTACAGCAGGCGTAGTGTAGTGTGTTCCGGCGCAGGGAAAGAGAAGGATAGGCAGGGACAGTGTTGATATTCTTTGTGCTATTCTTGTGTGCAGGGAGAGAGAAGGATAGGCAGGGGACAGTGTTAGTGTCATATTCTTTGCTAAACCTTGTGTGCAGGGAGAGAGAAGGATAGGCAGGGAGAGTGTCAGTGTCATATTCTTTGCTAAACCTTGTGTGCAGGGAGAGAGAAGGATAGGCAGGGAGAGTGTCAGTGTCATATTCTTTGCTAAACCTTGTGTGCAGGGAGAGAGAAGGATAGGCAGGGGACAGTGTTAGTGTCATATTCTTTGCTAAACCTTGTGTGCAGGGAGAGAGAAGGATAGGCAGGGAGAGTGTCAGTGTCATATTCTTTGATAAACCTTGTGTGCAGGGAGAGAGAAGGATAGGCAGGGGACAGTGTCAGTGTCATTGTTGCTAAGCCTCCTGCACAGTATACACCTGAAGCTAGCCCTTATTGCTGTGTTTTCCTGGTGTGTTACACTAACAGGCATTTGCAGCACTTACAGCAGGCGTAGTGTGATTCCAGCAAAATATACTTCTGAAGCTAGCCCGTATTGCTGTGTTTTCCTTGTGTGTTACACCAACAGGCATTTGCAGCACTTACAGCAGGCGTAGTGTGATTCCTGCAAAATATACTCCTGAAGCTAGCCCGTATTGCTGTGTTTTCCTGGTGTGTTACACCAACAGGCATTTGCAGCACTTACAGCAGGCGTAGTGTGATTCCTGCAAAATATACTTCTGAAGCTAGCCCGTATTGCTGTGTTTTCCTGGTGTGTTACACCAACAGGCATTTGCAGCACTTATAGCAGGCGTAGTGTGATTCCTGCAAAATATACTTCTGAAGCTAGCCCGTATTGCTGTGTTTTCCTGGTGTGTTACACTAATAGGCATTTGCAGCACTTACAGCGGGCGGAATGTGCCTCCTGCACATTATACTCCTGAAGCTAGCCCGTATTGCTGCGTTTTCCTGGTGTGTTACACCAACAGGCATTTGCAGCACTTACAGCAGGCGTAGTGTGATTCCTGCAAAATATACTCCTGAAGCTAGGCCTTATTGCTGTGTTTTCCTAGTGTGTTACACCAACAGACATTTGCAGCACTTATAGCAGGCCTAGTGTGATTCCTGCAAAATATACTCCTGAAGCTAGGCCTTATTGCTGTGTTTTCCTAGTGTGTTACACCAACAGGCATTTGCAGCACTTACAGCAGGCGTAGTGTGATTCCTGCAAAATATACTCCTGAAGCTAGGCCTTATTGCTGTGTTTTCCTAGTGTGTTACACCAACAGGCATTTGCAGCACTTACAGCAGGCGTAGTGTGATTCCTGCAAAATATACTTCTGAAGCTAGCCCGTATTGCTGTGTTTTCCTGGTGTGTTACACCAACAGGCATTTGCAGCACTTACAGCAGGCGTAGTGTGATTCCTGCAAAATATACTCCTGAAGCTAGGCCTTATTGCTGTGTTTTCCTAGTGTGTCACACCAACAGGCATTTGCAGCACTTACAGCAGGCATGGTGTGATTCCTGCAAAATATACTTCTGAAGCTAGCTCGTATTGCTGTGTTTTCCTGGTGTGTTACACCAACAGGCATTTGCAGCACTTACAGCAGGCGTAGTGTGATTCCTGCAAAATATACTCCTGAAGCTAGCCCGTATTGCTGTGTTTTCCTAGTGTGTTACACCAACAGGCATTTGCAGCACTTACAGCAGGCGTAGTGTGATTCCTGCAAAATATACTTCTGAAGCTAGCCCGTATTGCTGTGTTTTCCTGGTGTGTTACACTAACAGGCATTTGCAGCACTTACAGCGGGCGGAGTGTGACTCCTGCACATTATACACCTGAAGCTAGCCCGTATTGCTGTGTTTTCCTGGTGTGTTACACCAACAGGCATTTGCAGCACTTACAGCGGGCGTAGTGTGCTTCCTGCAAAATATACTCCTGAAGCTAGGCCTTATTGCTGGTTTTCCCATCTCCCTGCAGGCCATTAGAATGTCTGGAAGGCAAACAAGGAGAAGCAGACAGTCAGGAGCCAATAAAAGAGGGCAAGCAGGCTCTGTGTCTAGAGACAACAGTGCTGGTCGTGGACGCGGTGCATCGCCATCAGAACGTGTCCATGGGACACGCTTGTCCTTCTTTTTGGCAGCTGGACGTGTTGAGCTGCATCATGCTGAAGACTTGGTAGAGTGGATGACCAAGCCCTTCTCATCCTCCTCATCCTCTCTCACCCAGGCTCAGGGTACTGGCAAAGCAGCTGCCAAAGCGTCCTCTTCCCTGGTATCAATGTCATCATCAGTCACTCCTTCCCTAGACCCACCATGTCCTCCTGAGGAGTCCCCCGAACTGTTTGAGCACAGTGTTGGGTACATGCTTCAGGAGGATGCCCAGCGTTTCGAAGGGTCTGATGATGATACCCAGCTAGAGGAAGGCAGTAGCGTGAGAGCAGAGACAGGGGATGCTCAAGAAGGACACCAATCTGGCAGTCATGTTCCAGCAGCTGCAGCATACTGCCAGATTGGCTCCAGTGATGAGGAGGGAGGGGATGATGAGGTCACTGACTCCACGTGGGTGCCTAATAGGAGAGAGGAGGAGGAGGAGGGTGAGGAGGAGGCACATCTCCAACGAGGCAGGATGCACTCGGGGGGCCAGCGTAAGGGCAGCACACCGACGGAATCACACTGCAGAGCTCCGCCTGTGCAGGGCGCTGCCTCTGCCCGTTATTCAAAAAGTTCTTTGGTGTGGGCCTTTTTTGAGTCGAGTGCATCAGATCGCACAGCTGCTGTTTGCAACATATGTCTCAAGCGTATATCGCGTGGCCAAAACATCAGCCGCTTGGGCACCACATGCTTGACCAGACATATGTTGACCTGCCATGCAGCTCGTTGGCAAGCCTACCTTAAAGACCCACACCAAAGAACAAAGCGGACCTCTCCTTGCACCGCATCAGCTGGGATCTCCAACCCCACTATACCTTCAGTCCTCTCTGAAACCTGCACTGAGAGGAATCAAGGTGTAGAATTAGGTGTGTCACAGCCAAGTACTTGCGGGCACTCTGCTAGCAGTACACCGACGTCCAATTATAGCAGGCAAATTTCCCTGCCCCAGCTGCTGGAACGTCGAAAGAAGTTCACTCCCAGCCATCCACATGCCCAGCGGTTGAATGCTAGCTTGGCTAAATTGCTAGCACTTCAACTGCTGCCTTTTCAGTTGGTAGACTCGGCCCCCTTCCGTGAGTTTGTGCAATGTGCGGTTCCTCAGTGGCAGGTTCCCAAACGCCACTTTTTCGCAACGGAAGGCGATTCCGGCTCTCTACCGGCATGTGGAAGGCAATGTCTTGGCCTCGCTGGACAAGGCGGTCAGCGGTAAGGTGCATATTACCGCTGACTCATGGTCCAGCAGGCATGGACAGGGACGTTACCTTTCTTTCACGGCCCATTGGGTCACTCTTTTGGCAGCTGGGAAGGATGCAGGACAAGGTGCAGTAGTGTTGGAGGTTGTTCCGCCGCCACGCCTCCAAAATGCTACTACTGGTTGTGACACACCTCTCTCCTCCACCCCCTCCTCTTCTTCTTCCTCCATGGCCTCTTCCTGTGCTTTGTCCTCGGAACCAGCGGTGCTCCGTAGGCGTTCAAGGGGCTATGCAAGTACGCAGGCAAAAAGATGCCATGCCGTGCTTGCGCTGGTGTGTTTGGGAGACAGGAGCCACACTGGGGCAGAGGTTCTGTCTGCTCTGCAGGGGCAGGCCGAGAGGTGGTTGAGGCCACGCCAGCTTAAGCCAGGAATGGTGGTTTGCGACAATGGCACCAACCTCCTCTCCGCCCTCCGACAGGGACAACTGACCCATGTGCCCTGTGTGGCTCACGTCCTTAACCTGGTGGTGCAGCGGTTCTTGGGCAGGTACCCGGGCTTACAGGATGTCCTGAGGCAGGCCAGGAAAGTCTGTGTGCATTTCCGCAGATCTTATAATGCCAGTGCTCGCCTGGCTGAGCTGCAAAAGGAGTTGAACCTGCAAAGGAACCGCCTTATATGTGACATGCCCACCAGGTGGAACTCAACGTTGGCCATGCTGCAGCGGCTGCACACGCAGCAGAGGGCCATCAATAAGTACCTGTGCGACTACGGCACCAGGACAGGGTCAGGGGAGCTCGGGTTTTTTTCACCACGCCAGTGGGGCATGATCAGGGATGCATGCACTGTCCTGGCACCATTTGAGGAGGCCACGAGGATGGTGAGCAGTGACAGTGCATGCATCAGTGACACTGTACTTCTTGTCCACCTGTTGGAACATACGCTGCGTGGAATAATGGACAGGGCACTTGAGGCAGAACAGAGGCAGGAAGAGGAGGGCTTCCTTGCCTCTCAAGGCCCCCTTTACCCAGACAGTGTACCTTCTGTCCCACCCATCGCACAGGAAGAGGAGGAGGAGGAGGAGGAGTATTGTGTCAGCATGGAGGTGGAGCCTGGCACTCAGCATCATCAGCAGCAGTCTTTTAGGGATGATTTACAGTCCCAAGAAACCAGTGGCCTTGTACGTGGCTGGGAGGAGGTGGCTGCGGATCATGTCGTCCTTAGTGACCCAGAGGACTCCGGACTGAATGCCTCAGCTAACCTACGCTGCATGGCCTCCCTGATCCTGCAAAGTCTGCGGAAGGATCCTCATATTCTTCGGATCAAGGAGAGGGACCATTACTGGCTGGCCACTCTCCTTGATCCACGGTACAAGGGTAAGGTTGCGGACCTTATCTTACCATCGCAGAGGGAGCAGAGGATGAGACAACTCCGGGAGGCCTTGCAGAAAGGTCTGTGCAACGCGTTCCCAGAGACTGGGAGGTTACAAACTCCTGGTCCTGGACAACGAGTTGCTGAGGCTTCGGTCAGTCAAAGAAGAAGCGGTGGGGAAGGTGGCCGTCTGACCGATGCGTGCAGACAAATCTTTAGTCCGCAGCCCCAAGGTATGATCGGTTCCAGCAACCATCGCCAGCGTCTGATATACATGGTGCAGGAATACCTAGGGGCAAGGTCAGACTTGGACACCTTCCCCACCGAAAATCCTCTGGCTTACTGGGTCTTGAGGATGGATCACTGGCCAGAGCTTGCACAGTATGCAATTGAGCTACTGGCCTGTCCTGCATCCAGCGTTCTTTCAGAACGCACATTCAGTGCTGCTGGAGGATTTGTCACGGATCACAGGGTGCGCCTGTCCACCGACTCGGTTGATCGACTGACCTTCATAAAGATGAACCAGTCTTGGATCACCACCAGCTACCAAACACCTGACGCTGATATAACAGACTAATTTATTTTCAAATGTCACATCCCAGACTGATGCTGATGCTGAGTGACTGGCCTGTTATGTTGACTGACTATCCTCCTCCTCCTCAATGATCCGATTGATGATGATAGCTTGGAAGAACATTTTTGTTTCTGGGTGCCGCCACGAGTTTAACATTAGATAATTAAAAAATTGTATGCAATGCTTTGTAGCAGGGCTCATTCCTGCACTCCAACTAGAGTATCTGGGAGAGGTTGCAGTGTCGTGGCACCAGCACCAGTGGCTAAGGCCCAATTTTTCAGCCCCTGTTTAACAGGGGCATGTAATTACAATTTTTTATGCAATGCTTTGCAGCAGGGCTCATTCCTGCATTCCAACTAGAGTATCTGGTAGAGGTTGCAGCGTCGTGGCACCAGCACCAGTGGCTAAGGCCCAATTTTTCAGCCCCTTTTTAACAGGGGCGTGTAATTACAATTTTTGATGCAATACTTTGCAACAGGGCTCATTGCTGTGCTCCAAGTACAGTAGCTGTGAGGGGTTGCAGTGTTGTGGCACCAGTGCCTAAGGCCCAATTTTTCTGCCCCTGTTTAACAGGGGCATGTAATTACAATTCTTGATCTAATAATTCACAGCAGGGCCCATTCCTGCGCCCACCAAGAGTAACTGTGAGGCCTTACAGTGTTGTGTCAACACCACCACCACCAAAGGCCCAATTTTTCAGCCCCTGTTCAACAGGGGCATGCAATTACAATTCTTGATCTAATAATTCACAGCAGGGCCCATTCATGCGCCCACCAAGAGTAACTGTGAGGGCTTACAGTGTTGTGTCAACACCACCACCACCACCACCAAAGGCCCAATTTTTCAGCCCCTGTTCAACAGGGGCATGCAATTACAATTCTTGATCTAATAATTCACAGCAGGGCCCATTCCTGCGCCCACCAAGAGTAACTGTGAGGCCTTACAGTGTTGTGTCAACACCACCACCACCACCACCAAAGGCCCAATTTTTCAGCCCCTGTTTAACAGGGGCATGCAATTACAATTCTTGATCTAATAATTCACAGCAGGGCCCATTCATGCGCCCACCAAGAATAACTGTGAGGGCTCACAGTGTTGTGGCAACACCAACATGTAAGGGGCAAATTTCAGCAGAGTATATACGCCAGGCCCCTACTTTCAAACATCCAACTTACAAACGACTCCTCCTTGCAAACGGAAGGATACAACAGGAAGTGAGAGGAAATCTACCCCTAGGAAGGCAAATTCTCTCCTGTAAGAGTTAATATGGGAAAAAAGTGTCTCCTCTCCACTGATGCTTTATCACCAATTATTGTTTCAATAAAAACCCCAAATTTTCAAAAAACATTTGTCATTAGGACGGAAAGTGAGGTGAACTGTTCTGAACAGGTGCACACTGCACAGACAGCAAAACAAATGTTACAGGGGTGATAACCCTTCCCTATGTTTTCCAAAAAGCTTAAAAATAGATTTTTTGTCTGGAGCTACACTTAAACAATGTACCTGTTCAAAATTACAAACAGATTCTACATAAGAACAAACCTACAGTCCCTGTCTTGTATGCACTGCCTGTATACGGCTGTTCAGAGTATATAGGGCCTTTTTTCTTTTGTGTGCGGGGTTCCCCTTAATATCCATACAAGACCCAAAGGGGCTGGTAATGGGCTGGGGTAGGGGGGGGGGGGTGATGGGGTAGCTATGCCATTTTTCTTAAAGATTTTCATCCATATTACCGGGACCAGACATTACATTAAAGCCGCAAGCAGTTTTAAATGGCTTTTTTTCCTTTAGAAATGTAATTTTGTGCAGGGACAGTTCTAAACACGGGAAACACGTGGCACTTCACAGGCATACTTTAGACACCCCCCAGGTACGATATTTAAAGGAATATTTGACTTTTTTTTTCACTTTATGCATCATTAAAATGACTGCTCCCGAAAAACAGACGTTTTTAAAACTTATTTTTGCATTGATACATGTCCCCTGATGCAGAACCCGGGTTCCCAAACCCTTTTTAGGACAATGACATGCATAATAGTCGTTATAATTAGCACTTTAGATTTCAAACGTTCGCATCCATTGTATTTAATAGGGATCTAACGTTCGTGAGAACTTTCGGTCCGTTCGCGGGTTCTGGTGCGAACCGAACCCGGGGGTGTTCGGCTCATCACTAATATCTAAGTGATCGCTCTGGGTCAACAGCCTCCTATGGCTTCCAATACCATTTCTATGCTGACCACACCTACATTTTTCTACCCCTCTGCTCACCCCATCGGTCTCCTCACGCAGCACTAATTTATTAATAGGACAAATCAGTATGGATGTCAAACATTTCCTCAAACTCAATAAACTCAATCTATCCAAAACTGAGCTCAAATTATCCCCCCATGCCTCCTCCCCTGACTTTTCTGTTAAGATAACTGGCACATATATCAGTCTCAACCTGCAGGGTAATATGTGTATTTCTGGACTATGAACTCCTCTTTCAGCCCCATATCCAATCACTGTCCAAATCTTGCCTCCTCAATCACTATAACATCTGCAAATAATGTATTTTTAAACAAAACACCACCACAGAGCTACTAGTTCACTACCTTGTTATCTCTTGCCTTGCCTAAAGCAACTCCCTGCTTGACGGCCTAACTTTACATAGACTATCACCCCCCTTAAGTCTATCGTGAATTCTGCTGCCAGGCTCATCCACCTTACCAACCATTAGTTGTCTGTTACCCATCTCTGCCATTACCTCCAATGTCTTCTGCTCACCCAACAAATACAATTAAAAACACTAACAACAATGTACAAAGCCATCTACTACTTTGCACCCAGTTACATTACCAATTTCATCTCAAAATACCAACCAAACCACTCTCTTCACTACTTCTTCAGAGACCCCTCCCATCATCTGGACCTTCTGATTTCTAGCTTCCTTGTCAACTACTCCCACTCCCACTCACTTCCAAGGACTTCTTCAGAACAACTCCCATCCTCTGGAACGCCTTATCCCAATCTGTCTGACTATCTTCTACTCTATGTGCCTTTGGCCAATCCCAGAGAACTCAGAGAGGTCTATTATGCCTCTAGGATACTTTAATTTTCTCCATCAGCTCATATCTCCCACAGTTATTACCTTTTGTATCACTTAACCCCTCCTTTTAGATTGTAAGCATTAATGATCAGGGCCCTCTGATTTCTCTTGTATTGAATCATATTATAACTGTACTGTCTCCCTCAATTGTGTAAAGTGCACAGACAGATGGTGCTATATAAATCCTGTATTATATTAATAATATTAACAATAATAAAGCCCTCCTTTCTTCACAGCTGCTAACCAATGGAAGAGAAACGTGAGATAAAACTGAGAAATACACTACTCACATGTGCTGTTTTGCTAACACCCATCTTTGAGCACTGATCAAGGAGACAGATAGCCCTAATGTGTAAGAGAGAGAGACATGTATGCAAAAGATTCTTTATAGAACTGTGAGATTTATGCAACTTCTCCAATGTTGAGCTGCTGGCTATAACAACCAGTCAGATTTCATGTTTCCCAGAGAATGGGAGATAAAAATCATGATGACTGGTGTGATAACCAGTTCATCTTTTGCTACAGTAGGTGCCTCCGATTTTGTATATCTAGCGCAATGGGATCGCGCTGGATATCGCTGCTGGAGGCTGTGCTTCTCGCACTCACTGCCCCCACGAGATGGCGCGCACCCATAGGAATCCATTGGGGGCGGTGAGCGGCAGGAGCGACATAGCTCGGCGCTGGCTCCCACGACGGGGATCGCGGGTGGTCAATCTTGCCGCTAGCAGAGGCGAGATTGACATAAAATCGGTGGCACCTACTGTACAGTTTCCATAAACCACTCTCTATTAGACATGTGCACACTGAAATATTTAGTTTCGGAATTTTGTTTTCGTCCGAAAAATACATTTATTTAGTGACTCCCGAAATTCGTTTTTAATTAATTTAGTTTCATTAAAAAATGCATTCGTCTGAAAGTCCGAATGAATTAAGTTTGAATCTGTCAATTGAAGGCTTATGATGTCTGTGGAATGTTCTAAGAAGATTAGACGAAGCAGCTAAACTGTACGACGCCGCATTCGTACATTTCTGGTCGAATGCTCTGCCCACAAGCTATAGTATAATTCTAATGTTGTATGACTAGTAATACACTATATTTATTAATTATTACAGTGGAACCTCGGATTGCGAGTAACGCGGTTAATGAGCGTTTCGCAATACGAGCACTGTATTTGCTAAATCCTAACTCGGTTTGCGAGTGTTGTCTCGCAAAACGAGCAGGATTCAGGCCAAAGTGGGTGCAGTACCGCATTTGGCCTGAGGTGGGGGCACCGGAGCCGAATGGCGCCGATCGACGGCATTCGGAAACGCCCGGAAAGGCCCGAGGACAGTTTGGCTGACCTTGGAATGGCTTGTGAACGAAGTCTTTCCGAGGTTTGCCGAGGTCAGCCAAACTGTCCTCAGGCCTTTCAGAGGCTCTCCGGCGCCCCCCACCTCTGGCCGCATGCGGTATTGCATACCATTGAAGTCCATGCAGAAATATTTTTTTTTCGTTTCCATTGACTTCAATGGGGAAACTCGCTTTTATATGCGAGTACTTTGGATTACGAGCATTCTCCTGTAACGGATTATGCTCGTAATCCAAGGTTTCACTGTATTACTAGTCAACCAACATTAGAATTCTACTATAGCTTGTATGTGGAGCATTCGACCAGAAATGCACAATCGCGGCATCGTACAGTTTAGCTGCTTCGTCAAAATTTCTTAGACAGACACCATAAGCCTTCAATTGACAGATTCGACCTTAATCCTGTCGAATGTTCTAAGGAGGTTCGACGAAACAGCTAAACTGTACGACGCTGCAATCGTACATTTCTGGTCGAATGCTCCGCCCACAAGCTATAGAAGAATTCTAAAGTTGTATGACAAGTAATAATTATATTTATTAATTATTGTTACTAGTCAACCAACAATACAATTCTTCTACAGCCTATGGGCGGAGCATTTGACCATAAATGTCCGCTCGCAGTGACTGCTTCGTCGAATCTTCATGTCAAATCTTTTCTCTCTATATCGAATAATCATGAACTAATAGAGTTAGGTTAGGCACATTCAACCGCGGGTTCGATAGACACAGATCACTATTGTCACCGTCATGTCGAATCTTCTATCTATATCGAACTGTTGTCACAACAAAACGAAAATAAAGCATTTTTTATGTCCGATCTTTTGGATTTTGGATTCTGTGCGTTCGTTATCGTTTGTTGAAACGAACGCGAAAATCCCCAAAATTCGGACGAAAATGCTTTTGGACGAAAACGAATGCACATGTCTACTCTCTATGCAAGGGACTTAGTTGGAAATGTTATAGCCCTGTCATGGTGGGGTTCTGGAAATCAATTCTTGCTAGAGCTACTATATCATGGAATGTGAATCTCTTTGCCATACTGTTTCAACTGGGAGTGCTGTTTTACTCCTACAGCCTTAAAACATATGCCTAGAAAACCTTGTTTAAAGGTGCATTCACATTGGTGCAGTAACGCAGCTGCTTATTCTGTTCTGAAATTCTCAAGGACAGAAATTAGTATACCTGTGCCTCCTACACATTGCCACAGAGATATGTATGGCATTGGCATATGTATCACACATTTTTGCATGTAAAAGTTGGAGATTGTTGTAGACATATTCTGGCATCCCCCCTTGGGAAACCAGGTAGTACAACCTAGATTAAGTATTGTATCATTTACATTGTAAAAGTATAATTGCGATAACACATCACAGTTGCAAGCACACAACACAAGTATTGTCACAATACATTCACACAAAGAATTTGTATGCTTCTCAAGGTACATGGCTGGCTGAACAGGAGAAAATCTATACATTCCCCCATCCATGCTAACAACATGAATGATGGAGCCTCCACTACTGGCTATTGTATCCAAGCAGCCATGGTACCCGTTGCTGCCTGAATACAATGATACCATGAACAGTAACTGCATCTGATAGCATTGACTGTTCAGTTAATACATTTCCACTTGGCCCAGTTTACCTTTAAATCACTTTTAGCTGAGTCACATGGTGCTTTCAAGACCACCTACAGTTTAAATTTCAATTCAACAGGAGCCAGCTGAAATACAAGCTATATCTGGCCAGCCTTAGGCCGACCATACATGGTGCACATTTCTTTCCTGCAACCACAGGCTGCAGGAAAGAAATGAGAAATTAGCATTTTTCCCCCATCAACACAGACAGTGCTGACAGGGGAATCCCTCCTGCCGAGCCATTCCCTGCTCAGAAAAGACATTAATTATTGCTAGCAGCTATAGCAGCCACTAGTGATAATCGCAAAAGAATCCGGCAGCCTGGTTGTACCCAAATTGACTGATCGATCAACTTGGTACATTTTAACTGCCCATTAACAGTTTGAATCTCAGCCAGTTCCTTCTGAAACGGCCGAGATTTGAGCCATGTATGGCTGGCCTTACTGAAACCACGCACATGCTGGTGTGTCTGCTTTAGTCAAACTCTTCACATATCACAAACTTTATAACATTAATTTGTCATGCTTTGCCTTATTCTGTCAAATTTATCTCATATTACATTCATTGACAGCAACAATGCATTAACCTTTCCTAAACTGTGAGGAAACCCTGAATTAAATCAGCTTAGATAGGGATTTTAGATTAAGCTTATCCCCAGCATTCGTTTTATGTTTATTTGTATTCATAGAAAACTTTGCCCGAACACTGGCTGCTCTACTTTAATGATCTTATTATAAAGATATCATCAGACTTTTTTGGTTCCCAATATATTTTTTTACTGTTTACACTTGTTAGAATTACTGCTTAAGGCTACTGTACAATGGTTCTTTATCGGTTACATGGCAATTTTTAATTACAGGTGACTTTAATTCATATGTAGGAGTTTCAACAAGCATGCATTATTATTATATACACATTTAAAATTCTAAGAGTGGGGCGTATGCGCAGCTTCCACGGGATCGGCTACATGTGTGAGTAGCTCCGTTCTACTCAGTCCGTTTAGCCAGATCGCGGCCAAATTAATCTAACTAACCTCTATCACCCCAAGGACCAAGCTGTGCATGCCGCCAAAGAAAAGGGAAACAAAGGGGACTGCACAGAGGTCTTTAACTACCTACCTGCTGCAATCACAGGAGAAATTCGGCATGTCTCAAAATGGCGCCGGAAGCCCTGCCTCTCCCTCCTCACAACGCGCACAGACTGACTCCGCTCCATCTCGGGACAGTGAGTACTCTACCCCCTAACGAAGGAGGTCTTAGATAGAAGCTTGGAATCAATATATAGTAAGATAGCTACTAAATTCCAAACTGAGCTTCATAAAAGCACAAACACCCTGACTCAGGAGATTGCTGCTTTGGGGGCACGTACTGATCGTTTGGAAAACAAACATGACAATCTTAGGATTGCTCACAATGATCTCTCCAGAGAATATGACACTCTAGCTACCACGGTCACACAGCTGCAATCACAAGTCGAAGATCTCGACAATCATAATCGCAGGAACAATCTCAGGGTGAGGGGGATCCCTGAATCTAACACTGATCTGATCCCTGCCATTTGCAAGCTGTTACAATCACTGTTACCAGATCATGAAGTGGATGCATTCACTTGTGCCCGCATTCATCATGCTTTGCGCCCAAAGCCACCTCCTGACTAGTGATGAGCCGAACACCCCCGAGTTCGGTTTGCACCAGAACCCGCGAACGGACCAAAAGTTCGCACGAACATTAGAACCCTATTAAATACAATGGATGCGAACGTTCGGATTCTAAAGTGCTAATTATAACGACTATTATCCATGTTATTGTCCTAAACAGAAGTTGGGAACCCGGGTTCTGCACCAGGGGACATGTATCAATGCAAAAAGAAGTTTTAAAAACGGACGTTTTCCGGGAGCAGTCATTTTAATGATGCATAAAGTGAAAAAAAAAAAGTCAAATATTCCTTTAAATATTGTACCTGGGGGGTGTCTAAAGTATGCCTGTGAAGTGCCACGTGTTTCCCGTGTTTAGAACTGTCCCTGCACAAAATAACATTTCTAAAGGAAAAAAAAGCCATTTAAAACTGCTTGCGGCTTTAATGTAATGTCTGGTCCCGGTAATATGGATGAAAATCTTTAAGAAAAATGGCATAGCTACCCCATCAACCCCCCCACCCACCCCAGCCCATTACCAGCCCCTTTGGGTCTTGTATGGATATTAAGGGGAACCCCGCACACAAAATAAAAAAGGCCCTATATACTCTGAACAGCCGTATACAGGCGGTGCATACAAGACAGGGACTGTAGGTTTGTTCTTATGTAGAATCTGTTTGCAATTTTGAACAGCTACATTGTTTAAGTGTAGCTCCAGCCCAAATACATATTTTTAAGCTTTTTGGAAAACATAGGGAAGGGTTATCACCCCTGTAACATTTGTTTTGCTGTCTGTGCCCCTGTTCAGAACATTTCACCTCACTTTGCGTCCCAATGACAACTGTTTTTGAAATGTGGTGTTTTTATTGAAACAAGGATTGGTGATAAAGCATCAGTAGAGAGGAGACACCTTTCTCCCATATTAATTCTTACAGGAGAGAATTTTCCTTCCAAGGGGTAGATTTCCTCTCACTTCCTGTTGTCTTCTTCCGTTTGCAAGTAGTAGTCGTTTGTAAGTTGGATGTTTGAAAGTAGGGACCTGCCGTATATACTCTGCAGAAATTGGCCCCTTAGGTGTTGGTGTTGGCACAACACTGTAAGCACTCACAGTTACTCTTGGTGGGTGCTGGAACGCCCTGCTGTCAACTATTATATCAGGAATTGTAATAACATATAATTGTTGATCAGTGGTAGTAAAAATTGGGCCTTTGATGGTGGTGCTGGTGCCACAACACTGTAAGGCCTGACAGTTACTCTTGGTGGGCGCAGCAATGGGCCCTGCTGTGAATTATTAGATCAATAATTATAATTGCATGCCCCTGTTGAACAGGGGCTGAAAAATTGGGCCTTTGGTGGTGGTGGAGGTGGTGATGGTGGTGCTGGTGCCACAACACTGTAAGGCCTGACAGTTACTCTTGGTGGGCGCAGCAATGGGCCCTGCTGTGAATTATTAGATCAATAATTATAATTGCATGCCCCTGTTGAACAGGGGCTGAAAAATTGGGCCTTTGGTGGTGGTGGTGGTGGTGATGGTGGTGCTGGTGCCACAACACTGTAAGGCCTGACAGTTACTCTTGGTGGGCGCAGCAATGGGCCCTGCTGTGAATTATTAGATCAATAATTATAATTGCATGCCCCTGTTGAACAGGGGCTGAAAAATTGGGCCTTTGGTGGTGGTGATGGTGGTGATGGTGGTGCTGGTGCCACAACACTGTAAGGCCTGACAGTTACTCTTGGTGGGCGCAGCAATGGGCCCTGCTGTGAATTATTAGATCAATAATTATAATTGCATGCCCCTGTTGAACAGGGGCTGAAAAATTGGGCCTTAGGCACTGGTGGCACAACACTGCAACCCCTCACAGATACTGTACTTGGAGCACAGCAATGAGGCCTGTTGCAAAGTATTGCATCAAAAATTGTAATTACACGCCCCTGTTAAACAGGGGCTGAAAAATTGGGCCTTAGCCACTGGTGGCGTCACCCATAAACCAAAATTATCTTCCAAGCTATCATCATTAATCGTATCATTGAGGAGGAGGAGGAGGATAGCCAGTCAACATAACAGCACAGGCACTCAGCATCAGCATCAGTCTTTAAGGGATGTGACATTTTAAAATCAATTAGTCTGTTATATCAGCATCAGGTGTGTGGTAGCTGGTGGTGATCCAAGACTGGTTCATCTTGATGAAAGTCAGTCGATCAACCGAGTCGGTGGACAGGCGCACCCTGTGATCCGTGACAAATCCTCCAGCAGCACTGAATGTGCGTTCTGAAAGAACGCTGGATGCAGGACAGGCCAGTAGCTCAATTGCATACTGTGCAAGCTCTGGCCAGTGATCCATCCTCAAGACCCAGTAAGCCAGAGGATTTTCGGTGGGGAAGGTGTCCAAGTCTGACCTTGCCCCTAGGTATTCCTGCACCATGTATATCAGACGCTGGCGATGGTTGCTGGAACCAATCATACTTTGGGGCTGTGGACTAAAGAATTGTCTGAACGCATCGGTCAGACGGCCACCTTCCCCACCGCTCCTTCTTTGACTGGCCGAAGCCTCAACAACTCGTTGTCCAGGACCAGGAGTTTGTAACCTCCCAGTCTCTGGGAACACGTTGCACAGACCTTTCTGCAAGGCCTCCCAGAGTTGTCTCATCCTCTGCTCCCTCTGCGACGGTAACATAAGGTCCGCAACCTTACCCTTGTACCGTGGATCAAGGAGAGTGGCCAGCCAGTAATGGTCCCTCTCCTTGATCCGAAGAATACGAGGATCCTTCCGCAGACTTTGCAGGATCAGGGAGGCCATGCAGCGTAGGCTAGCTGAGGCATTCAGTCCGGAGTCCTCTGGGTCACTAAGGATGACATGATCCGCAGCCACCTCCTCCCAGCCACGTACAAGTCCACTGGTTTCTTGGGACTGTAAATCATCCCTAAAAGACTGCTGCTGATGATGCTGAGTGCCAGCCTCCACCTCCATGCTGACACAATCCTCCTCCTCCTCCTCCTCCTCCTCCTCCTCTTCCTGTGTGATGGGTGGGACAGAAGGAACACTGTCTGGGTAAAGGGGGCCTTGAGAGGCAAGGAAGTCCTCCTCTTCCTGCCTCTGTTCTGCCTCAAGTGCCCTGTCCATTATTCCACGCAGCGTGTGCTCCAACAGGTGGACAAGAGGTACAGTGTCACTGATGCATGCACTGTCACTGCTCACCATCCTCATGGCCTCCTCAAATGGTGCCAGGACAGTGCATGCATCCCTGATCATGCCCCACTGGCGTGGTGAAAAAAACCCGAGCTCCCCTGACCCTGTCCTGGTGCCGTAGTCGCACAGGTACTCATTGATGGCCCTCTGCTGCATGTGCAGCCGCTGCAGCATGGCCAATGTTGAGTTCCACCTGGTGGGCATGTCACATATAAGGCGGTTCTTGGGCAGGTTCAACTCCTTTTGCAGCTCAGCCAGGCGAGCACTGGCATTATAAGATCTGCGGAAATGCACACAGACTTTCCTGGCCTGCCTCAGGATATCCTGTAAGCCCGGGTACCTGCCCAAGAACCGCTGCACCACCAGGTTAAGGACGTGAGCCATACAGGGCACATGGTTCAGTTGTCCCTGTTGGAGGGCGGAGAGGAGGTTGGTGCCATTGTCGCAAACCACCATTCCTGGCTTAAGCTGGCGTGGCGTCAACCACCTCTCGGCCTGCCCCTGCAGAGCAGACAGGACCTCTGCCCCAGTGTGGCTCCTGTCTTTCAAACACACCAGCGCAAGCACGGCATGGCATCTTTTTGCCTGCGTACTTGCGTAGCCCCTTGAACGCCTACGGAGCACCGCTGGTTCGGAGGACAAACCACAGTTAGAGGCCATGGAGGAAGAAGAAGAGGAGGGGTCGAGGAGAGAGGTGTGTCACAACCAGTAGTAGCATTTTGGAGGCGTGGCGGCGGAACAACCTCCAACACTACTGCACCTTGTCCTGCATCCTTCCCAGCTGCCAAAAGAGTGACCCAATGGGCCGTGAAAGAAAGGTAACGTCCCTGTCCATGCCTGCTGGACCATGAGTCAGCGGTAATATGCACCTTACCGCTGACCGCCCTGTCCAGCGAGGCCAAGACATTGCCTTCCACATGCCTGTAGAGAGCCGGAATCGCCTTCCGTGAGAAAAAGTGGCGTTTGGGAACCTGCCACTGAGGAACCGCACATTGCACAAACTCACGGAAGGGGGCCGAGTCTACCAACTGAAAAGGCAGCAGTTGAAGCGCTAGCAATTTAGCCAAGCTAGCATTCAACCGCTGGGCATGTGGATGGCTGGGAGTGAACTTCTTTCGACGGTCCAGCAGCTGGGGCAGGGAAATTTGCCTGCTAGAATCGGACGTCGGTGTACTGCTAGCAGAGTGGCTGCAAGTACTTGGCTGTGACACACCTAATTCTACACCTTCATTCCTCTCAGTGCAGGTTTCAGAGAGGACTGAAGGTATAGTGGGGTTGGAGATCCCAGCTGATGCGGTGCAAGGAGAGGTCCACTTTGTTCTTTGGTGTGGGTCTTTAAGGTAGGCTTGCCAACGAGCTGCATGGCAGGTCAACATATGTCTGATCAAGCATGTGGTGCCCAAGCGGCTGATGTTTTGGCCACGCGATATACGCTTGAGACATATGTTGCAAACAGCAGCTGTGCGATCTGATGCACTTGCCTCAAAAAAGGCCCACACCAAAGAACTTTTTGAATGACGGGCAGAGGCAGCGCCCTGCACAGGCGGAGCTCTGCGTTGTGATTCCGTCGGTGTGCTGCCCATACGCTGGCCACCCAAGGGCATCCTGCCTCGTTGGAGATGTGCCTCCTCCTCATCCTCCTCCTCCTCCTCTCTCCTATTAGGCACCCACGTGGAGTCAGTGACCTCACCATCCCCTCTCTCCTCATCACTGGAGCCAATCTTGCAGTATGCTGCAGCTGCTGGAGCATGACTGCCAGATTGGTGTCCTTCTTGAGCATCCCCTCTCTCTGCTCTCACGCTACTGCCTTCCTCTATCTGGGTATCATCATCAGATCCTTCGAAACGCTGGGCATCCTCCTGGAGCATGTACCCAACACTGTGCTCAAACAGTTCGGGGGACTCCTCAGGAGGAGGACATGGTGGGTCTAGGGAAGGATTGACTAATGAAGATAATGATACCAGAGAAGAGGACGCTTTGGCAGCTGCTTTGCCAGTACCCTGAGCCTGGGTGAGAGAGGATGAGGAGGATGAGGTGGGCTTGGTCATCCACTCTACCAAGTCTTCGGCATGATGTGGCTCAACATGTCCAGCTGCCGAAAAGAAGGACAAGCGTGTCCCATGGCCATGTGCTGATGACAATGCACCGCGTCCATGACCAGCACTGTTGCCCCCAGACACAGAGCCTGCTTGCCCTCTTTTTTTGCCTCCTGACTGTCTGCCTCTCCTTGTTTGCCTTCCAGACATTTTAATGGATGGCCTGCAGGGAGATGGGAAAAAGAGCAATAAGGGCTACCTTCAGGTGTATACTGTGCAGGAGGCTTAGCAACAATGACACTGACACTGTCCCCTGCCTATCTTTCTCTGTCCCTAACCACAAGGATTTGCAATATGCTTCAGCAAGATTGGTTTAGAACAGAATAGCTCACTGACACTTTCCCTCACTGTACCTCTCTGTCCCTAAACTCAAGGATTTCAAATATGGTTCAGCAAGATTGGTTTAGAACAGAATAGCACACTGACACTTTCCCTCACTGTACCTCTCTGTCCCTACAAACAAGGTTTAGCACAGAATAACACACTGACACTCTCCCTACCTATCCTTATTTGTCCCTAAACACAAGGAATCCAGGATTAGTAAAGGAAAAAAAATGACACTGTCCCTGCCTATGCTTCTCTTTCCCTGCTCCGAAACACACTACACAAGGCCGCCGCGCTGGCGGCCTTTTATAGTGTGGGGCGTGTACTAAACCCCCTCAGCAATAATTGGCCACAGGCATCCTGCCTGTGGCCAATCATTGCTCTCCTCGATTTAGCACAGAATAGCACACTGATAGTTTCCACGAGTGTCCTTCTCTGTCCCTAAACTCAAGGATTTCAAATATGGTTCAGCAAGATTGTTTTAGAACAGAATAGCACACTGTCAGTTTCACTCACTGTCCTTCTCTGTCCCTACAAACAAGATTTAGCACAGAATAGCACACTGATAGTTTCCACGAGTGTCCTTCTCTGTCCCTAAACTCAAGGATTTCAAATATGGTTCAGCAAGATTGGTTTAGAACAGAATAGCACACTGACACTTTCCCTCACTGTACCGCTCTGTCCCTAAACTCAAGGATTTCAAATATGGTTCAGCAAGATTGGTTTAGAACAGAATAGCTCACTGACACTTACCCTCACTGTACCTCTCTGTCCCTAAACTCAAGGATTTCAAATATGGTTCAGCAAGATTGGTTTAGAACAGAATAGCACACTGTCAGTTTCACTCACTGTCCTTCTCTGTCCCTACAAACAAGATTTAGCACAGAATAGCACACTGATAGTTTCCACGAGTGTCCTTCTCTGTCCCTAAACTCAAGGATTTCAAATATGGTTCAGCAAGATTGGTTTAGAACAGAATAGCACACTGACACTTTCCCTCACTGTACCTCTCTGTCCCTAAACTCAAGGATTTCAAATATGGTTCAGCAAGATTGGTTTAGAACAGAATAGCACACTGACACTTTCCCTCACTGTACCTCTCTGTCCCTAAACTCAAGGATTTCAAATATGGTTCAGCAAGATTGGTTTAGCACAGAATAGCTCACTGACACTTTCCCTCACTGTACCTCTCTGTCCCTAAACTCAAGGATTTCAAATATGGTTTAGCAAGATTGGTTTAGAACAGAATAGCACACTGTCAGTTTCACTCACTGTCCTTCTCTGTCCCTACAAACAAGATTTAGCACAGAATAGCACACTGATAGTTTCCACGAGTGTCCTTCCCTGTCCCTAAACTCAAGGATTTCAAATATGGTTCAGCAAGATTGGTTTAGAACAGAATAGCACATTGACACTTTCCCTCACTGTACCTCTCTGTCCCTAAACTCAAGGATTTCAAATATGGTTCAGCAAGATTGGTTTAGAACAGAATAGCAGACTGACACTTTCCCTCACTGTACCTCTCTGTCCCTAAACTCAAGGATTTCAAATATGGTTCAGCAAGATTGGTTTAGAACAGAATAGCACACTGACACTTTCCCTCACTGTACCTCTCTGTCCCTACAAACAAGGTTTAGCACAGAATAACACACTGACACTCTCCCTACCTATCCTTATTTGTCCCTAAACACAAGGAATCCAGGATTAGTAAAGGAAAAAAAATGACACTGTCCCTGCCTATGCTTCTCTTTCCCTGCTCCGGAACACACTACACAAGGCCGCCGCGCTGGCGGCCTTTTATAGTGTGGGGCGTGTACTAAACCCCCTCAGCAATAATTGCCCACAGGCATCCTGCCTGTGGCCAATCATTGCTCTCCTCGCTGCCGGCGCTGTGATTGGCCAAGCATGCGGGGTCACAGTGCATGCTTGGCCAATCACAGCGCCTGGATGACACTGCGATGGCGTAGTGCATTGTGGGCCGTTCGTGTCACTCGAATTTGGCGCGAACGGCCCAAATTGTTCGATCTTCGTCGAACGATCGAACAGCCGATGTTCGAGTTGAACGTATGCTCGACTCGAACACGAAGCTCATCCCTACTCCTGACAAAC
The DNA here is from genome assembly GCA_029206835.1 of Rana muscosa. Classification (NCBI taxonomy): domain Eukaryota; kingdom Metazoa; phylum Chordata; class Amphibia; order Anura; family Ranidae; genus Rana; species Rana muscosa. Next base: position 539,837,904 of record CM055117.1, on the reverse strand, counting down.
CCCTCAGAGACATTGTACTCTGCCTGAAAGACTTCCTTATTAAAGAGGAGATCCTCAGAGCTGCTCGCAACTCTCAGTCTCTCACCCTGGATGGCACCCCAATGCAAAATTTATCCAGACATCTCCCCTGCGACCCTGGATAGGCACCGCGGGATGAAGGAGGTGACCACGTTGTTAGCTGCTGCACACATACGCTACAGGTGGGGATTCCCCTTTAAATTGTCCATCCCTCATAATGGTACCACTTATAAGGCAACCACTCTTTTGGAAGGACAAGAAATTTTAGTGAAGCTGGGTCTGTTGGATGCTGAAGCTCTGCCCCGCCCACCTGCCACCCCCAGATCGGCACCAATCTGGCACACACCTTCTCCTAGACGCAATAGAAGAAATGTCAGGCAGGACATTGGTCTTAACCTTAATTAAAGACTTGGATGACAACTGACTTTATCTGGGAGCTGACTCTGTTTTTACCCTCTATCCCAGTCTGAATTCGCCTGCTGTTTTCTGTGGAGAGATCGCCACCTAATGCCCTTTTTAGGAATTCCCTCTGCACATCATTTGCTAACCTGTCCACGAGAGACTACCATCTGGATAATTCATCTACCTATACAATTCGCCTACACCAGATGACTTCTAGACCTCTGCAAGTTACCTTCAGGACTCTTGAATCTCCACTGATCGGATTGCAGAGATGCTTTTGGACAACAGTTCGATCATTCCCCCTCCCCCCTTTTTTTTTGCTTAGGTGGACATAACGCTTTATGAGCACTCGGGCGGAGAGGATCATAGAGTCCGCTTCCACATATCGTTAATGGGCCTGCCTCTGAGCCCTGGATATTGACACTGATGGTGATTCTGACTCTCGGTCCCCTGATCAGTATGACTCTACCATGCACATGCTTTGCACTCTTTATTTACAGTTGTCGGCTGTTCCGACGGATGTCGCTACCATGCTACCCCACTCCACTCATATCTCGACTTCCCTCCGAAGTCCAGATATGAATTCTGGAGTTAGTGGCGTTTTCGATCCTTACAGGATTACTGTCTCTGTTTCAGGTTTATGCGGTTTGCTACCTGACCCAATGTTTGACCAGCTCCATATAATTATGCTGTTTCTTCTCTTTGCTGTTAATTTGGTTTGACTTTTTCTGTTCATGTTTTTTTTTTTTTTACCAGTTACCGAAGCATATCAGTCAAAGCAAAATTTGTAATGGGCATGACAGTGCGTATTTTAAATGGTGTCTCCTGTCTGGCGTTTCCCTTGTGTTGGAGAATTTTGGCGTAGCACTGACGTTTTCGCTATACTACTCAGGTGAGCTCGAATGGATCTCATTTCATGAATGGTAATTACATGCATCACGCACAATGTGTGGGGCTTTAATTCTCCCCACAAGTGGAAAAAAGCCTTTACCACTTATAAGAAACTGGGGGCCAAAATAGTTATGCTACAAGAGACCCACTTTGCTGCAAACAACCACCCTACCTTTTTTCATAGGTCATACAAACAGGCTTTCTTTACTCAGTACCAATCTAAATGTAGAGGTGTCGCTATATTTTTGCATAACACGTTCCCCTTAGAGGTACAGGGGGAAAGGAGAAACTTGGGACTTTAAATGAGGCGTGACCGGGTAAGGTCGGTTGCCTCCATCCCTATCTAATTAAAGAAGAACGACTAAGGGTTGGGACTTTGAATGAAGCAGGCAGGTGTAGGTAATTAAAATTTATTGGAAATCGATGATAAGTTGCATGAGGGTAATCATGAGAACAAAGAAACCAATAATTCATTCAGTAGATATACATACAGCATTAACAATTTGCCACACAATAGTACAATTCACAAATCACATGGTACAGGTGATCATAAGGTAAAACATATAGTGGGCATAAAAAAATTGGCATATAATAGCTCTATGCATTTCGTGGATTCATCCACTCTTCAGGAGCATACGCATGGAAAACTGAAAGCTGTTGTATAAAAGTAATAAAAATATCTGTAAGGTCTGACCCTGTCACGGAAAAATGAAATTAAAATAGGTAATTAGGGATAATATTGCCTAGGATAGACCCCCCAAAAACCACTCTCAACCGTACTTACATTGTCTGTGTCTAAGCAGTAGTGTGGTGCCATATGAATGAGAAAACCCCTAGGGGTGTCGCTGGTGGGATGTCATGTGTTTTAGATAGGAGCAGCTGCTCCATCACTTTGCTGAGCTGCGATGCGTACTGCGAGTGCTCCTCCCCCCTCCTTACAATACAGGGTGGATGACAGCCCCCACTACGCATCAACATCACGCACAAGGACCCTGATAGCAGATTCCTTATCATCAAAGGCTTGATAGTGGGAAGGGAATTAACACTCGCAAATGTGTATGCACCTAATGTAGCGCAGACCTCCTTCTTTGCCACTTTCTTTAATACTCTTGAAAAATATTCTTCAGCACATATGTATGTCAGAGGCGATTTTTCCCAAAACCATGTCCAAAACACTACAGTCCTTTCAACTAACAGATGCGTGGTGATCACATAATGCAGGAGCAAAGGACTGTACCTTTTATTCTCACCCCCACAATTCTTTTCCCAGGCTGGACTACATTTTCTGCACCCCCATTATCCTAGCCAACTCCACAAACTCAGACATTCTAGTGTGTCCATGGTCAGACCACAACATTGTAACCCTCACTACCACCCTCATTGGCCTATCAGACACCCCTTACTCTTGGCGTCCGAATGACTCCCTGCTTGCTGACCCTATCACAAGACAGGAGATAACCAGAGCCATCCAGGAGTACTTTGCTTTAAAATGCCACTCCAGATATATACCCTAGCACGCTATGGATGGCTCACAAGGCTGTTATAAGCGGCTGTCTCATTAGCATAGCCTTCAGAAAAAATAGAGAGCGTTGGCAACAGATCTACACACTGACAAATGATCGGGACAAATTATATAAATTGCAAACAGGGAATCCGACATATGCCAGTGCACAATCGGTAGAGCAGAAAAGGCTCAAATTAGACACCCTCTTATCCACAAAAACGGAGAAGGCCCTTCGCTGGTCCAAATCCAAATTCCTTCTACATAGCAATTCAGCCTCCTCCATGTTTGCTCGTAAATTGAACCAGACCATACATCCCCCTCACCTATACAAACTCTGTAATGCCTCTGGGCATGTAGTCTCCCACCCTAAAGAGGTCCCGACTGTGTTTGAACAATTCTACTCCAATTTGCTCTCCCATCCACCCTCCTTCCCAGCACAAACATCCCATGACTGGCTATCCTCCTTATCACTAACCTCCTTAACGTCCTCTCAGATAGAAGCCCTAAATGCGCCTTTCACGGAGGAGGAGCTACTAAAGGTTATTAAATCTCTGAAACGATTGGTTGCCCCGGGTCCCGACGGGTTCACGGCTAGCTATTATAAGCACTATGCCCCCATCCTAACCTCACGACTAACCACCATGTTTAACAACATCCTCAAGGGAGAACATTTCCCAACTGATCTTACATTAGCAAATAGGCTTGTGCAATTCGTTTCGTAACGAATTGAAATTCGTCCGAATTTAGCAACTTTCGGACATTCGGAAGCATTCGAATTTCCGAACAAAGCAATTACGAATAAGACCGAATCCGAAATAAATTATACCGCAAATAGCGAATGCCCGAATGTCTTCGGCATAATTCGTTATGAAAAAAGTTACGAATGTACGAATCCATACGAAGCACAATAACACTCACTCTGCTCTCTGCTTCTCCCACACCGTGCTGAACTCCCTCTCAAAATGGTGTACAGGGGCGGAGGCTATAGCCGCATGTAAAAAACGAAAGTAAAATACGAGATTTCGAATCCATTCGAAGCACAATAACACTCTGCTCTGCTCTCTGCTTCTCCCTCACCGTGCTGAACCCTCTCAAAATGGTGTACAGGGGCGGAGGCTATAGCTGCATGTAAAAAACGAAAGTAAAATACGAGATTTCGAATCGTTACAAATAACCGCTATGTATTTAGAAAAGTACAAATCCATTCGAAGCACATTAGGCATAATAGGCAGCGTCGTTGTGAGAGAGACACGGAAAATTACGAATCAACGAACCCAAAAAAAGTTACGAAAGTAGGAGTTGTGTCCAGAATCAACGAAAAACAACGTACCCTACCGAAAGTACGAATTATAAATCAACTAAAAATTCAACGAAAAATGTCGCTTGCGAAAATACGAATTAGTCCGAACACGAAAAATCCCGTCTAGCAAAATTACGAATGATTACGAATCAACAGGACCGAAAAGAAACGAACCGAAACTAACCGAATTTTTCCGTTGTGCACAAGCCTATTAGCAAATATGTCCCTGTTACCTAAACCCCTTAAGGACCACTCACTCCCACAAAACTACAGACCGATTTCGGTCATTATCAATGACCTAAAAAATTTCGGTAGCGCTCTGGCTGATAGATTGGCCTGCATTATTGAGACTTTGACCTCTGCTGATCAATCAGGCTTCACCCCAAATAGACTTATCACAGACAATATTCGCCTAGCCCTGAATATTCTTCAAGATGCTAACTTATGCAACAAACAGGTCCTCCTTTTGAGCCTTGACATTAATAAGGCCTTTGATAGTGTCCTCTGGCCTTATTTGTTTTCTGTCCTACGACAGATATGTTTCAGGGATGCATTTCTTTGTGAGGTGCAGGCCCTCTAGCACCAGCCCAAAACAAGAATTAAGTTACCAGGGTGCAACTCTGACTTTTTTACACTGGACAGGGGTACCCGCCAGGGATGCCCCTTATCTCCCTTATTATTCGCCCTAGCTTTAGAACCCCTTGCAAACGCCATTAGACAACACCCAGATATATATGGTTACTCTCTTGAGTCATCCCATTTTAAACTCTGTATGTACGCAGATGATGTGCTGATCTTTCTGACCCAACCCCAGATCTCCCTTCCTAACTTATTCACTATACTGAATAAATTTGCCTCTATCTCAGGACTTACCAAGGCTCTTTCCCATTCCAATGGTCAAATGACAAAATTCCTTATCTTGGCACCTTCGCCACTCCACAATACTCGTCCATCTTTGCTGCTAACTATCCAACCTGTGTGTCCCAACTTTGTAGCCTACTTAAAACTTGGAGCTCCTACCACATATCATTCTTGGGCAGAGTTATGGTGGTTAAAATTACCCTTTTGCCAAAGCTTTTGTTTTTATTCCGTTCCCTCCCTGTCAATCCCAAAAAGCATTTATAGACAAGCTCCAACAGGACGTTGACACATTTTTTTTGCAAAATAAATGTCCCAGATTTTCAAAACACATCCTTTATAAATCACAACCCACCGGAGGTCTGGGTCTTCCCAACCTCTGGTTCTACTTCCTAGCTGCCCGCTTTTCCCAGATAGCACAATGGAATATCCCAGAATCAAAAGTACCCTGGGTTAAGTTTGAATCTGACTCCATCTTACCCTATTGCCTCCCGTCCATATTATGGTCACCCTCCAACATTGTGCATAAGCTTACACCCCTCAATTCGATCGCATCCCACTCTCTCACCCTCTGGCACCCTTACAAAAGCAAACTCGGATTAATATCACCCTCCCCTCCAGGCTCGTCCTTCCTTGGGGAACCATTGTTTCCCTCAGCATTTCATCACCCTGAGGCCGCGTACACACGACCGGTTTTCTCGGCAAAAAACGACAAGAAAACTGCCAGGAGAGCTTTCTTGTCGAGAAAACCGGCTGTGTGTACGCGGGTTTCAGTTTTCTCATCGAGAAAACTGCCCAGATTCCCCGACGAGAAAAAAAGACGACCTGCTGTCTTTTTTCTCGTCGAGAAGCTCGTCGGCCTGTTTCTCGACGAGAAACCCGAGCGTGTGTACACTTACCTGTCGCTGTGGAAACCCGTGCATGCTCGAAATGACTTTGACGCATGCGCGGTAGCTTCCTAGGCATAGGCATAGGGTGTAGCAAGATGGCGGCGACGGCATCGAATGTGACGAGCACACGCTCGTCGTAGTCAATGACGTCACCGCGTTCGTGCTATTCAAAAGAACGGCGGTTCTTTTGAATCGTACGTGTGTACACTCGGCCGGGACAAGTTTCTTGTCAAGATTCTCGTCAGGAAAGCTGACGTTTTTTTCCTGACGAGAATCTCGGCCGTGTGTACAGGGCTTGAGAGTTTTGCTTGGTGGAAATCTAACTCCTTGACAACTTTAGCAGATCTCCAGTTTGGAGATTCTTTTGCCTCGTTTGAGCTCCTCCGCACACAAAAACAGATTCCACTTCGAGTATTCCTCCATTTCATGCAAATCAGACACTTTTATATTTCCCATTGTGATCTTACCCCTTCCTCCCCCTCCACCTCTTACAAACTGATCTGCCGAGAAGCCCCTAGAGGTAAAAGGCCTCATCTCGACTCTCTATAAGACTGCATTGGCTTCAGGTTTTTCAGATGACCCTCCTTATAGGCGAAAATGGGAAACTGACTGTAATAAACAATTCGCTCCGGAGGATTGGGATGCTATGCTGGCAAACCTTCGGAAGTCCACTAAGTCACTGGCGGTTAGGGAGACAGCCTATAAGGTTATGACCAGATGGTATTACACTCCTTACAGACTCCAAGTAATGTTCCTGGGAACGTCTGGATTGTGCTTTAGGGGCTGCCAGCTGCTGGGCGCGTTTAGGCACATATTTTGGGATTGTGAGCTCCTTGCCCCAGTATGGAAAAAAGTGACTGTTGTAGCCTCTGCAATATCTGGAACTTCTTTGGAGCTCACGATCATAATGTGTTTACTTGGAGCAAAAATCCCAGGGATCCTTCGTAGGGAAGAATGTCTCATACATACTATCTGTATATCTACTCTCTGGGTCATTGCTCTTCACTGGAAGTCCCCCGTTGTACCCCTGGCCTCCATACAGGACAGAGTTGATATGGTGATGATTATGAAGAGGATATTGTATACTCTACAAGATAGGATGCTCCTATTTGATCGTAGATAGGAACCTTGGAAAACCCATAAGCACATTTTATTGGCATAAAGCTAAAGGCTGCATGAGGTTGTTATGCCATGACAAAATAAGTCCTTTATGTCTTCCTTTTTTTCATATCTTTTTCTGTATGCTTTGGAAGTATTCCTTATTTCAAATTTTTCCTGTTATGCTTTGGATGTCAATTTCTAATGTATATTGTTACTTGACTGTATGATTTCTTTATGTTTATTTTTTATTTTATCTCTTTAACGCAATAAAAAACGTTTGTAAAAAAAAAAATTCTAAGAGTGATTAACAAAAATGATAACATCCCTAACGCTGAATTCCAGAGACATAGAAACACACCAGCTAATGCAGGCAATGCCGCGTACACACGGTCGGAAATTCCGCCAGCAAAAGTCCGATGTGAGCTTTTGGTCGGAAATTCCGACCGTGTGTTTGCTCCATCTGACTTTTGCTGTTGGAATTTCCGACCGTGTGTACGCGGCATTGCCTGCATTAGCTGGTATGTTTCTATGTCTCTGGAGTTCAGCGTTAGGGATGTTATCATTTTTGTTAATCACTCTTAGAATTTTAAATATGTATATAATAATAATGCATGCTTGTTGAAACTCCTACATATGAATTTAAAATTTACCTGTAATGAAAAATTGCCATGTAACCGATAAAGAACCATTGTACAGTCGGAAGCATTGAACTTAATTTTCTCGGCTCGTCGTAGTGTTGTAAGTCACTGCGTTCTTGACGGTCGAAAGTTCAGAGAACTTGTGTGACCGTGTGTATGCAAGCCAAGCTTGAGCGGAATTCCGTCGGAAAAACCATCCAAGGTTTTTCCGACGCAAAATCTGATCGTGTGTATGTGGCATTAGTTACATTTAAAAAATCCTTATAGCGGAACTCCAGAAAGATATATATAAAACACAAATGAATGAGGTTCTGTATTTACCAATACATCATTAAATGTATTATTATTTTTTTTGCAGCAAGTGTAAGTCCTTAAATTTGCCTAGATATCAGCAACTTGCAGTCTTTGTACAGCAGATCTCAGAAATAGGAGTATGCTAATAGGAGGGGAACACAAAGATAAGCCAATGACTGTGCTGCTTCTCTTTCAATCTCCAGTTAAATGGTGGGCTCACAGGAAGTGGGCTGTTTTTCACCCCACAAGACTGAGAACATCTAGTAGTACAAAAGAAGTACTCTGGCAAAGAGATTAAAGGTGACCATGCAGCAAAAGCTAACATGAATTTAGTAAAAAGTGCGGTTAGTAAAACCTGGTAAACCGACAGCATGGTTAAAAATGCAGGCCTCTTGCCGACACATACTGTACCTTCAAACATATTCTTAAGTGCCCAGAAATCCCCTTAAACAATGGCATGCTACAAATTTGGATGCTTCCAGACAATGTAGAAAGGGTCTGCTCCCTTCTTCCTCACACACATTCTTATTGGGTTGGGATGAGGGATGGGGAAAAGGGGGCAGACAAGCTTTTAACAAAATATAAAGTCTTGGATTCAAAGTTCTTGTGTAGCACAAGAGGATTTTGTTTTTCATTTAGTTGACAGTTCAGCATATTTTTCCAACTGACAAGTGTACTTTAGTGAATTCACTAATTATTCAATGAACTTTATCAGCTGCATGTTTGTGTAGGCATGTGAGTCTTAATTATTTATTATAATTAAGATAGATAAAGGGCAGCGCTATACACACACCGCCTATAGTATTCGCAGTGTGCTAACTTAAAGTGCATTCATAAAAAAACAACATTTATAAAAAACATTTATTTAGTCCATAATAGATTGCAGAGAGACGGTGTGTTAATAAAACTAAAAATGGTCAGAAAGTCCAATGATATTCCAAATTCAGTAAGAATAACCTCCACCAACACCTCCACACGTGCAGGAAAGATGGGAGGATCGAAATCCCCCCTGTGTATAAGACACTGGATCAGTGCGCATAAATACCAGAATGTTATATGGACAATCTATCCCGGGATATTTCCTCTCCAAGACTCCTTAATACCGGACAGCTAGATCTCTCAATCAAGGGATCATTCTGCTATACACACCACACATGAGGGGTAGATCCATTTATAATTTTTACATATCTCTGGGACCAAACCAGTTCTAATATATATGTTTGGTTTTTAAATATAGATAAATGAGTGCCACAATTGTCAAGAAAACTTACATATTTGTATCACATAACTTGTAATACATTGTATGTAGTTATGTATGTAGTTATGTATTTATATGTAGTTATGTGGGTTTAGAATTTTTCTAAATCTAAAAGTTATCTCAACATGCAAGCAATGGCCCCTCAGATCTGACTGAATTGAGCTGGGAGGCAGCATCTTTGTTTTGAACCCAAAGTGAATAAAGTCCAAAGTCTAAAATTCAAAAATATTATATTGTTGAGGTCCAGTTGCTTCCGTGGCGTATGTTCATTCATTTCTAACCCTACTAAGACAATCTCTGTATTTTAAAACCTTTTTATGTTACTGTTGTGCTTGTAAGTGTTCCCTTTGTAATATTTTGTTATTGGGATGTGAAATTAAAAGTTATTAAGTCAGTTTTTAATGGCTCCAATGTACACCTGAATCCAGAAAGACATTGGGATTGATTTACTAAAAGTAGTGAGTGCAAAATCCGGTGCAGCTGGGCATGGTAGCCAATCAACTTCTAACTTCAGCTTTGTCAATTAAGCTTTGACAAAAAAAAAATGGAAGCTGATTTTTTTCTATGCAGAGCTGCACCAAATTATGTACTCTCCAGTTTTAGTAAATCAACCCCATTGCGAGCCTGCTATTGTGTGTGCCTGTATTAGCCCTTTGTGTGAAGTGACTCCTTTTGCTAAGTGGTTAACTACTAGAGAAAGCAGCATGTGTGCAAAAGCTTACGTAGTAGCGTGATATATTATGGAAAGCATAGTTTTCTGACTCAGGTGTCAGGCATGTGCATCTCACACAAGTCTGTAATTTGTCAGTGGTTATAACTTGTGTGTTTGTGAGATTTTCCTGTATACAAGCTGGTATTCTTGCATTAAGTGTGCTAGTACATTTTTGGGAATAACATTTTTTTCCTTTCATATTCTACCTATCCAATATACACTATATTACCAAAAGTATTGGGACGCCTGTCTTTGCACACACACATGGCATCCCAGTGTAAAGCCTCGTACACACGGGCGGGAATCTCGTCGGAAAAAAAACTTTGGTTTTCTTGACAAGATTTCTGGCAAGCTTGTCTTGCCAAGCCCTGTGTACACATGCACATTCAAAAGAACCGCTGTTCTTTTGAATGGCAAGAACGCAGTGACGTCATCGATTACGACGAGCATGCGCTCGTCACATTCGATGCCGTTGCCACCATCTTGCTACACCCTACACTACCCTTGAATGCTACCGCGCATGCACAAAGTCTTTTCGAGCATGCGTGGATTTACCTGGAGACAGGTAAGCATACACACTCACGGTTTTCTCGTCGGGAATCCCGACGAGAAAATAGGGAGCAGGTTCTCTATTTTTCTAGTCGAGATTCCCGTCAGTTTTCCCGACGAGAAACCATACACATGACCGGTGTTCTCGGCAAGAAGCTCTCCCAGCAGAATTCTTGCCGGGAAAACCGGCCGTGTGTACGAGGCTTTAGTCTGTAGAGTTTAATATTGAGTTGGCCCACCCTATAACAGCTTCAACTCTTCTGGGAAGGCTGTTCACAAAGTTTAGGAGTGTGTCTATGGGAATGATTGACCATTTTTCCAGAAGCCCATTTACAGTGAGGGAAAAAAGCATTTGCTCCCCTGCTGATTTTGTACATTTGCCCACTGACAAAGAAATGATTAGTCTATAATTTTAATGGTAGGTTTATTTTAACAGGGAGAGACAGATTAACAAAAAATCCAGAAAACCGCATTTCAAAAAAGTTATAAATTGATTTGCATTTTAATGTGTGAAATAAGTATTTGACCCCTTCGTAAAACAGGACTTGGTGGCAGAACCCTTGTTGGCCATCACAGAGGTCAGACGTTTCTTGTAGTGGGCCACCAGGTTTGCACACATCTCAGGAGGGATTTTGTCCCACTCCTCTTTGCAGATTCTCTCAAAGTTATTAAGGTTTTAAGGCTGATGTTTGGTAACTCGAACCTTCAGCTCCCTCCACATATTTTATATGGGATTAAGGTCTGGAGACTGTCTAGACCACTCCAGGATCTTAATGTGCTTCTTCTTGGGCAACTCCTTAGTTGCCTTGGCCGTGTGTTTTGGGTCATTATCATGCTGGAATACCCATCCACGACCCATTTTTAATGCCCTGGCTGAGGGAAGGAGGTTCTCACCCAAGATTTCATGGTACATAGCCCTGGCCATCGTCACTTGACGCAGTGAAGTTGTCCTACCCCCTTAGCAAAAAAACACCCCCAAAGCATAATGTTTCCACCTCCATGTTTGACGGTGGGGATGGTGTTCTTGGGGTCATAGGCAGCATTCCTACTTCTCCACACAGGGCGAGTTGAGTTGATGCCGAAGTTTGATTTTGGTCTCATTTGACCACAACCCTCTCCCCCAGTTCTCCTCTGAATCATTCAGATGTTCATTAGCAAACTTCAGACGGAACAGTACATGTGCTTTCTTGAGCAGGGGGACCTTGCGGGCGCTGCAGGATTTCAGTTCTTTACGGCGTAGTGTGTTACTAATTGTTTTCTTGGTGCCTATGGTCCCAGCTGCCTTGAGATCATTAATAAGATTCTCCCATGTAGTTTTGGGCTGATTCCTCACCGTTATCATGATCATGATCATTGAAACTCCACGAGGTGAGAACTTGCATGGAGCCCCAGACCGAGCCTGATTCACAAGTAGTTTATGTTTTTTCCATTTGCGAATAATCGCACCAACTGTTTACACCCTCTCACTAAGCTGCTTGGCGATGGTCTTGTAGCCCATTCCAGTCTTGTGTAGGTCTACAATCTTGTCCCTGACATCCTTGGACAGCTCTTTGTTCTTGGCCATGTTGGAGAGATGGGAATCTGATTGATTGCTTCTGTGGACAGGTGTCTTTTATACAGATAACAAGCTGAGATTAGGAGCACTCCCTTTAAGAGAGTGCTCCTAATCTCAGCTTGTTACCTGTATAGAAGACACCTGGGATTTAGAAATCTTGCTGATTGACAGGGGATCAAATATTATTTCACTCATTAAAATGCAAATCAATTTATATATTTTCTGGATATTTTTGTTGTTGTTCTGTCTCTCACTGTTAAAATAAACCTGTGTAAAAAAAAACTTTAGTTTGTGTAGCTGCGCTGGGCCTTTAAATGTATATCACAAAGTGCATGAAAATTCCAACTCTGTCATATGACTGTGTCTTATTAGCATATGCTAATGCTTTCCATCAAAATAACATATTTCGAAAATCATACAAAATCCCAATAGTAAAATTAAACAATAAAGTCCAAATGAATTAATCGACCGTACTGAGCAAAAGGTGACTTCCAAAGCAATCGTGTCACGATACACCACCACCATCCAATTTATGTGCTTACCAAAAAGCAATAATAAACAAGCCTGTGTAATGCCTTTCTTTAATCCTCCAACCAGATAAGTAGATATGTTTTCACCAGATCCCAGACTATTCTCTTAAATTCCTCCTGTTTAATATGGTTATGAAAAAACAAAATTGGCTATCATCGTGCAAAATTCCACACTTTAATTGCTAAAAGATCATAAAAAATTTGCACTCACATGTATGTGTGCCTCAGACCGGCACTGAGGCCTCGTACACACGGCCGAGAATCTCGTCAGGAAAAAACACGTCGTTTTTCTTGACGAGATTCTTGGACAAGAAACTTGTCCCGGCCGAGTGTACACACGCTCCATTCAAAGAACCCGCGGTTCTTTGAATGGAGCGAACGCGGTGACGTCATCGACTACGACGAGCGTGCGCTCGTCACATTCGATGCCATCGCCGCCATCTTGCTACACCCTACCTATGCCTAGGAAGCTACCGCGCATGCGTCAAAGTCAATTCGAGCATTTCCACGGCGACAGGTAAGTGTACACACACACACTTTTCTCGTTGAGAAACATGCCGACGAGAATCTCGACGAGAAAATAGAGAGCTGGTTCTCTATTTTTATCGTTGAGATTCTGATCAGTTTTCTCGACGAGAAACCATACACACGAACGATTTTCTCGGCAAGAAAGTTATCTCAGCAGTTTTCTTGTCGTTTCTTGCAGAGAAACTCGTTTGTGTGAACGAAGCTATAGTCTATCCAGCGTTCCAGTGTTAGCCAGTAATGGCCGTATTGCTATACGTAGTGCGCTACGTTTGGCAGTAAATGACATCAGGTGCGACGTTGACATAATTTCCTGCTGAAGGTACCGCACTGAGATTGAGGGTTGAACCGCACGCCAGCTCCTGGTAACAATACGCCCATTACTGGCTGACACTGGAATGCTGGATAGGCCGGTCTGAGGCACACATACATGTGAGTGCAAATTTTTTATGCTGCCAATTTTGTTTTCGAGAACCATATTAACGGGAGGAATTTAAGAGAATAGTCTTGGATCTAGCGGAAAGATATCTACTTGCCTGGTTGGAGGATTAAAGAAAGGCGTTACACAGGCTTGTTTATTACTGCTTTTTGGTAAACACATAGATTGGATAGTTGTGGTGTATCACAATACAATTGCTTTGGAAGTCACCTTTAGTTCAGCACGGTTGATTAATTAATTTGGACTTTATTGTTTAATTTTACTATTGGGACTTTTATGATTTGCTAAATATGTTATTTTAATGGAAATCATTAGCATATGCTAATAAGACACATTCATATGACAGAATTGGAATTTTGATGCACTGTGTGATATACATTTAAAGGGCCAGCACAGCTACACATAGGTTTTTTTACACATTTTTCACTGACATAAGTGATGAATATTAGCTGCAGCATAGCCCGCATTAGAATATATTTCATTGTAATTTGTTTTGTGCCAGTGGCACATATTAAATTTGTTTTAAAAAAACTACCAATAAAATTATAGACTGATCATTTCTTTGTCAGTGGGCAAACATACAAACTCAGCAGGGGATCAAATACTTTTTTTCCCTCACTGTACGAGGTCAGGAACTGATGTTGGAGAGAAGGCCTGGCTTGTAGTTTGTGCTCTAATTCATCCCAAAGATGTATTATTGGGTTGAGTTCAGGACAGTCAAGTTTGTCCACCCCAAACTCATTCATCCATGTCTTTATGGACCTTGGTTTGTGCACTGGTCCAAATCATTTGGTGGAGGGGGGATTATGGTGTGGGGTTTCTTTCAGGGGTTGGGATTGGCCCCTTAGTTCCAGTGAAGGTAACTCTTAAGGTGTCAGCATACCAAGACATTTTGGACAATTTCATGCTCTGAACTTTGTAGGAACAGTTTGGTGTTGGCCCTTCCTGTTCCAACATGACTGCGCACCAGTGCACAAAGCAAGGTCCATAAAGACATGGATAAGCGAGTTTGGGGTGGAGGAACTTGACTGGCCTGCATAGAGTCCTGACCTCAACCTGATACAACACCTTGGGGATGAATTAGAGCGCAGACTGGGAGTAAGGCCTTCTCTCCAACATCAGCTCCTGACCTCACAAATTTGCTTCTGGAAGAATCGTCAAACATTCCCATAGACACACTCCTAAACCTTGTGGACAGCCTCCCCAGAAGAGTTGTAGCTGTTACAGCAGCAAAAGGTGGGCCAACTCGATATTGAACCCTACAGACTAAAACTGGGATGCCATTAAAGTTCATGTGAGTGTAAAGGCAGGCATCCCAATACTTTTGGTAATATTGTTTATATTATTTCTGTCCCAAATAATATGTTACAACATTTCATATTCCTAATATGTGTCTGTCGTAGCATGTACAAAAAAGTATCCTGTTCTCTTTGCATTGCTTCCTTTGTGTGAAGTACCTGATATTCCTGCCAGTCCCCCTGCTTAGATGTTGCAGAAGACCCTGGGCTGCCGCACTGACTAACACTAGTCATGGATACTTAGCGCCACTGCGGACATTGATGTGCTTACTATTCTCCACAATTTTAGATGCCACTTATGTGCTGTGCTTTTCCCACATCTATTCTGCACTTCATTTGGTGCCCTGTGGTCTTTATTGATCTTTCAGGCCACATAGGCGACGGTCCTATGTCCGTTTCTCCAGACTGAATCACTGTGCCTTTCTTTACTGAGGAATCCACCATTCCATGCTGCAATTCTATGACTTATGATTTTAACTGTTCGTATGCGAGTTGCCAATTGTCTCTTTCTTTCTCAATGACTGCTCAAGTTACTGCACTCAGATTGCACGTTCTGCTGTCCTTATCTATCGCTCCAGGGTCTAAAATGAGAGGTAGAGTTGTTGAGCGTGATAGTGGGGAAGCGACCAGGTCCAGAAGGACAAAGTGGTGGTAGGGCCATGCAAAGGAGAGGCAAGGCATGTCTGTTTTTTCTTCATCAAAGTGGTTGACCATTTTGGCGCCAAACTGCACAGGAGATAGTTAACTAGTGCATAAAGTCTGCCGCATCTACCTCCTCCCAGGCTTGGAGAAGCCAGTTTTCTACCAGCGATGCTGTATGCCCTTTTCCTCCTCCTCTGCTAATCGCGCCTTTGCTTTGCAAACCACCAGAAATATTTAACTATATAATCTGATTTGTTGCATTAGAAAGACTGAAGAAATTAACATGAAAAGTTCCCTCTCCCTGTTGTACAGAATTGTTTTTTATTTTTGTCATATAGAACTGGTACATGTCCCCAGGGGCAGTGGCAAGCGTCTAATGCCTTTAGTTGGACAGTAGCTTTCTACAAATAGTTAAAAATGTAAAAAACATGATTTATCCTCTCACATAGACTTCAATGCAATTCGCAGCAAAGAATGTTTTTTTCTAAATTTTGAGCAAGATTTGCCTGCAAATAAAACTCTCTGGTGATTTGCTCTTCACTGTTTGGCACTTATTTCTTTTTGATTAATGCAGTATCAGGCACTAATACACGGTGTTATACACAATGCTCAGTTTACTAATATTAATACATAGCATGGCTAATTCTAAAGTCAAGAGCAGGTAATATATTACATCCAATTTTGATATCTTGTGAGCCTATTTTCTGTTTAGCCAAGAACAGGATTGGTAGAGACCTCATGTTTTGTTTTTAAACCTTCACTATTAAGGCTTACTTGGTATTTAGCATTTAGTCTTGCACTAAGCACTTTTGTCAGGCAATAAAATCTTGTACTACATGGATTAGCATCAATTCATTAATGGAAAAGACCTTCTTGAACTCTAAGTTCCACTGTTATTTTGCATTGTATATAACTGTGTATAGCAAGTATATTTTAAATTACTTCACTTTCATAAACCAGTTGAACTCTCTCTGCATACTATAGAAACAGCAATCACAAATGTCTCGTTTTGCCATGTATAGCTTTCTTAGATGTAAAATAAAAATGAGGTCATAAGTTTTTCTCCCCGTTGGCAAAAGGAAATCATATGATTTGCTGTTCCTCTGTTCAACTGTTTCTGATCCCAAAGGACCACTGGAGCTAAGCAGTATATTAGTAAAGAAACAAAATATTCCATTTTACATGATGTACTCGGTAAGGATGTAGTTAACGCAATCGTAATTTTTTGGTTGCCAGAGGCTTTTCTCACACACATGTACAAGTTGTTTTTTTATTACCCGTTTTAGCTGTGTCCCTTGTGTTGCACTTTGTTATCTAGAAATAGGTATGAGAAGCAATGAGTGAAATCGTTTATATTGTTTTTCTGCCTGCTAATAAAATTGGAATTCAGCTGGTATGCCAGCTATATCTCATGGGTTTTTGAAAAGCACTTCTGCCTATAAGAGGCCTCTGACACTAGCCTTGGACCACAGTAGGATTGTCATCGCCCCATAAATGTAATAAGGAACCAATGATATATAGAAATGTCATTGATGTTTATGGTGTGAAAATGGAATCTCTATTATTGTAAAAGAAATGAGAAAGGGCAACAAAGGGCCTGAACTTCTAAAGTAGAGATATGCACTAAGTAAGGATTTATATGACTAAATATTGTTTTCTACATTAGCTTTTACAAAAAAAAAATCAGAACTTGTTTATAGTTATATAGGAATTTTGCTGAATATGAACTCTTCCAGAACAAAATAATATTTTTCATCTTCAGTGCAAATTGCAGAGACTGATAACAAGCGTTAAAGCGGAGGTCCACCCAGAAAAAAATTGTACATTAAAAATCCTATAAAAAAAAAAGAAAAAAATTAATAGAAAAAAAAGAAAATGTTATACTCACCCGAAATGCCCGTTGCTATGCGGAAGTCGCCTAATCTGCCTCTAATGTGCCTCTTCTAATCCGTGGTGGGTCTCCTTCCGCTTCCTCCTCTTGTGAATGGGGCGCGCTGCCTTCTGGGAACTGTGTGTATCCCAGGAGGCAAGCCGCCCATTCACAAAGCACTGTGCGAGTGGCGCATGCGCAGTAGGAAACGGGCAGTGAAGCCGTAAGGCTTCACTGCCTGGTTCCCTTAGTCAGGATAGAGGAACCGGGACCTGCAAGCAGCGATCGATCGCCGTGGCGGGACCGACATCATGGCCGAGTAGGACAGGTAAGTGTCCTTATTAAAAGTCAGCAGCTACACTGTTAGTAGCTGCTGACTTTAAAAAAAAATTAAAAATCTGGCTGCACCTCCGCTTTTTTAATTCAAAGTACTCAGTGGGATTTAAACAAAAATTCTACAGAACTAAGTTAAAGTGATTAGGGATGGTCCGGATGTTCGAGTCGAATGTAAAAAAAACAAAAACATATGGGGCGCTCTGCAGAGTGCCCCATAATGCACTGCGAGATCGCAGTGTATTGACAGCTGCTGATTGGCCAAAACATACAGGTCAGGTGCATGCTTTGGCCAATCACAGCGCAATGTGCTGTGAGAGTCATGATTGGCCAAAGGCAGGGTACCTTTGGCCAATCATGGATCAGGGGCTAAGTCCACGCCCCACACTTAATAAGGCTGCTGCTTACACAGCAGCCATATATCGTTAATGGATGGAGATTAGGCAGGGTAGTTAGTGTAGTGTGCAGTTAGTCAGTGTAGTATATATAATACAGTTCAGAGAAAATTTAGTGCAGTTAGTGTAGTATATATTATACAAATCAGAGTATATAGTGCAGTCAGTGTAGTGTATATATAATACAGTTCAGATTATATAGTGCAGTCAGCGTAATGTATATAATACAGTGCAGAGTATATAGTGCAGTCTGTGTAGTATATATAATACAGTTCAGAGTATATAGTGCAGTCTGTGTAGTGTATATATAATACAGTTCAGAGTATATAGTGCAGTCAGTGTAGTATATATATACAGTTCAGAGTATATAGTGCAGTCAGTGTAGTATATATAATACAGTTCAGAGTATATAGTGCAGTCAGTGTAGTATATATAATACAGTGTAGAGTATATAGTGCAGTCTGTGTAGTATATATAATACAGTTCAGAGTATATAGTGCAGTCTGTGTAGTGTATATATAATACAGTTCAGAGTATATAGTGCAGTCAGTGTAGTATATATATACAGTTCAGAGTATATAGTGCAGTCAGTGTAGTATATATAATACAGTGGAGAGTATATAGGGCAGTCAGTGTAGTATATATAATACAGTTCAGAGTATATAGTGCAGTCAGTGTAGTATATATAATACAGTGCAGAATATATAGTGCCATCAGTATAGTATATATAATACATTGCAGAGTATATAGTGCAGTCATGTAGTATATATAATACAGCGCAGAGTATATAATACAGTGTATTGATGTGGTTAAGGGGAACCCTATGACAGAATTAAGAAAAAAAATAATAGCACAGGATCCACCCCCAAAATCCATACCAGGCCCTTATCTGAGCATGCAGCATGGCAGGCCAGGAAAGGGAGGGGACTAGGGTTGAGCGAACCCAAACTGTAAAGTTTGGGTTCGTACCGGACTTTTGGGTTTTTGGTACCCGGACCTGAACCCGAACAATGTACTGTATGTTCGGGTTCGGTGTTCGGCAACGTAATGGCGCATTTTAAAAAGCTGCAGGGCAGCCAATCAACATTTGTTTAACTTGTGTGCCCTTAGAAGCCATCATAGCCATGCCTACTAATGGCATGGCTGTGATTGGCCAGTGCAGCATGTGACCCAGCCTCTATATAAGCTAGAGGCACATAGCACAGCACGTCACTCTGCTTCAGTTAGTGTAGGGAAAGGTTGCTGCTGCTGCTGCTTTGAGGGAGAGAATTAGATAGGAGTCCTGATTCAGAAATCAAATTACTCAGCGATCTACCCTGCTTTTGTTGTGGGGGTGCAGTGCACAATCTTTTTATCCTGCCCTGAGCCCAGTGCCAGAGAAAAGATAACTTTTATCCGTCTGTTAGTTAGGTTGGCTTCGGCGGGCATTTTATGCAAGCTCAGTGCACCAACACTGCATATGTTACTGTGAGATACACCCTTTAGATATTGTTCTCCTATTCTGCTATTCAAAAAAAATTTTTTAGGGCAAAAAATATTTTTTGGTGCATTTTCTCCATATCTGTGCATGTGAGATAGACACTTTAGATACTGTATCAACATGGGGACATCCTCCCCATGTTGAGGGCATGTGGCCTGGTACGGTTCAGGAGGGGGCGCTCTCTCGTCCCCCCTCTTCCCCTGCGGCCGGCCAGGTTGCGTGCTCGGATAAGGGTCTGGTATGGATTTTTGGGGGGACTCCACGCCATTTTTTTTTAAATTTGGGGTGGAGTTCCCCTTAAAATCCATGCCAGATCTGAAGGGCCTGGTATGGATATTTAGGGGGAACCGCACCTCAATTTTTTTTTTAATTTGCGCCGGGGTTCCCCTTAATATCCATTCCAGACCTGAAGGGCCTGGTAATTGAATTTGGGGGAACCCCCAACCTTTTTTTTTTTTTTTATCAATGACTTTTCCATGTATTGATAAAAGCCGACAATTCATTTATAGCCGCGAGTGAGTTTTAAATTACTTTTTTTCCCGTCAAAAATGACATTTTGTCAAAATTTCATTTTTGACGGAAAAAAAGTCATTTAAAATGTAATTTTTGACGGAAAAAAACGTTTTTTTTTATTTTTTATCAATGACTTTTCTATGTATTGATAAAAGCCGACAATTCATTAATAGCCGCAAAAGAGTTTTAAATTACTTTTTTTCCGTCAAAAATGACATTTTGTCAAAATGTCATTTTTGACGGAAAAAAGGTCATTTAAAATGTAATTTTTGACGGAAAAAAAGTAATTTAAAACTCACTCGCGGCTATTAATGAATTGTCGGCTTTTATCAATACATAGAAAAGTCATTGATAAAAAAAAAAAAGCGTGGGGGTTCCCCCAAATTCAATTACCAGGCCCTTCAGGTCTGGAATGGATATTAAGGGGAACCCAGCCGCAAATAAAAAAAAATGGCGTGCGGTTCCCCCTTAATATCCATACCAGGCCCTTCAGATCTGGTATGGATTTTAAGGGGCACTCCACCCCAAATTTTCAAAAAAATGGCGTGGAGTCCCCCCAAAAATCCATACCAGACCCTTTATCCGAGCACGCAACCTGGCCGGCCGCAGGAAAAGAGGGGGGGACCAGATGCGGAACGTGAGAAGGGGCGGGTCTATTCATGTATTACACAGTGAAGGAAGTTCCCCATCAGGTCCGCTCTACGAGGGGGCGGACCTGATGGGAACTTCCTTCACTGTGTAATACATAAATAGACCCGCCCCTTCTCACGTTCCGCATCTGGTCCACTTAGCGGACCTGATGGGGAACTTTAGAAGGGGCGGGTCTATTCATGTATTACACAGTGAAGGAAGTTCCCATCAGGTCCGCCCCCTCGTATGTCAGACACCGCCTACGTCATGGCCTGTGCGGACCTGAAGGGGAACTTCCTTCACTGTGTAATACATGAATAGATCCGCCCCTTCTCACGTTCCGCATCTGGTCCGCTTAGCGGACCTGATGGGGAACTTTAGAAGGGGCGGGTCTATACATTTAAAACACGGCGGAGGAAGTTCCCCATCAGGTCCGCTCAGGCTCAACCAATGACGGACAGCGCTGGACATCGGATCGTCGCGGGACACTGGATTTCATCGCTGGAATGTTTTTGTTTTTTTCCAGATTCCGATAAGCCCCCTGCCCGCAGACCCCCACAACCACCGGGCAAGGGTTGTGGGGATGAGGCCCTTGTCCCCATCAACATGGGGACATCCTCCCCATGTTGAGGGCATGTGGCCTGGTATGGTTCAGGAGGGGGGGCGCTCTCTCGTCCCCCCCTCTTTTCCTGCGGCCGGCCAGGTTGCGTGCTCGGATAAAGGGTCTGGTATGGATTTTTGGGGGGACTCCACGCCATTTTTTTTTAAATTTTGGGTGGAGTTCCCCTTAAAATCCATGCCAGATCTAAAGGGCCTGGTATGGATATTTAGGGGAAACCGCACGCCTTTTTTTTTTTTTGCGGCGGGGTTCCCCTTAATATCCATTCCAGACCTGAAGGGCCTGGTAATTGAATTTGGGGGAACCCTCACGCTTTTTTTTTTTTATCAATGACTTTTCTATGTATTGATAAAAGCCGACAATTCATTAATAGCCGCGAGTGAGTTTTAAATGACTTTTTTTCCGTCAATACTGACATTTAGTGCAGAGACAGTCCTAAGCACGGGAAAAATTTACGATTCGTACGAAATTCGTATTTCGTATGAATTCGAACTACATTTCGTACACGAATTACGAAATACGATTTTTTTTTATACGAAACGGAACGAAACACATTTTTTGACGGCGCCCATGTCTAGTGGAGGGTTTCCCTGGGAAATCAAACAATAGTTTAATGATCTCCCAACTAAAGCAAATAGTAGTTTTTCTTAAACAAGTAAGGACCATACAAGAAGGCAGGCTTCCATGAGCTCAAATCTGAAACCACACAGCTGGGGGCTAGAGTGGAATTTCTGAAAGCTCAAACTGAGATCAAATCTGCACTGCAATCTGTACAGGTTAGACTCAGGCAACAAGACCACAAAATTGAAGAACTCCTCTCACAACTTGATGACTATGAAAACAGGTGTCACAAGAAAAATATTAGAATAAGAGCAGCTAAACTATACGATGCCGCGATCATACATTTCCGGTCGAATGCTCCGCCCACAAGCTATAGTACAATTCTAATGTTGTATGACTAGTAATAATTATATTTATTAATTATTATTACTAGTCAATAGGGATGAGCTTCGAGTTCGAGTCGAACTCATGTTCGACTCGAACATTGCCTGTTCGCCCGTTCGCCGAACAGCGAACAATTTGGGGTGTTCGCGGCTAGTGATGAGCCGAACACCCCCGGGTTCGGTTCGCACCAGAACCCGCGAACGGACCGAAAGTTTGCACGAACTTTAGAACCCTATTAAATACAATAGATGCGAACGTTCGAAATCTAAAGTGCTAATTATAACGACTATTATGCATGTTATTGTCCTAAAAAGGGTTTGGGAACCTGGGTTCTGCACCAGGGGACATGTATCAATCCCAAAAAAGTTTTAAAAACGTCCGTTTTTCGGGAGCAGTCATTTTAACCACTTAAGCCCCGGACCATTTCGGGCCATTAGGACCAGGCCTGTTTTTGGGATTCGGCACTGCGCTGCTTTAACTGTAAATTGTGCGGACATGCAATGTTGTACCCAAATGAAATTTGCGTCCTTTTCTTCCCACAAATAGAGCTTTCTTTTAATGGTATTTGATTGCCTCTGCGATTTTTATTTTTTGCGATATAAACAGAAAAAGACCGAAAATTTTGAAAAAAAATTATATTTTCTACTTTTTGTTATAAGAAAAATCGAATAAACTCAATTTTAGTCATACATTTAGGCCAAAATGTATTCAGCCACATGTCTTTAGTAAAAAAAATGTCAATAAGCGTATATTTATTGGTTTGCGCAAAAGTTATAGTGTTTACAAACTAGGGTACATTTTCTGAAATTTACACAGCTTTAAATTTATGACTGCCTATCTCATTTCTTGAGGTGCTAAAATGGCAGGACAGTACAAACCCCCCCCCCCAAATGACCCCATTTTGGAAAGTAGACACCCCAAGGAAATTGCTGAGAGGCATGTTGAGCCCATTGAATATTTTTTTTTTTTGTCCCAAGTGATTGAATAATGACAAAAAAAAAAAAAAAAATTACAAAAAGTTGTCACTAAATGATATATTGCTCACACATGCCATGGTTATATGTGGAATTGCACCCCAAAATACATTCTGATGCTTCTCCTGAGTACGGGGATACCAAATGTGTGGGACTTTTTAGGAGCCTAGCCACGTACGGGACCCCGGAAACCAAGCACCGCCTTCAGGATTTCTAAGGGCGCAAATTTTTGATTTCACTCCTCACTACCTATCACAGTTTCGAAGGCCATAAAATGCCAAAATAGCACAAAACCCCCCCAAATGACCCCATTTTGGAAAGTAGACACCCCAAGCTATTTACTGAGAGGCATGTTCAGTCCATGGAATATTTTATATTTTGCCACAAGTTGCGGGAATATGACAAACTTTTTTTTTTTGCACAAAGTTGTCACTAAATGATATAGTGCTCACACATGCCATGGGCATATGTGAAATTACACCCCAAAATACATTCTGCTGCTTCTCCTGAGTACGGGGATACCACATGTGTGGGACTTTTTGGGAGCCTAGCCGCGTACGGGACCCCAAAAACCAAGCACCGCCTTCAAGGTTTCTAAGGGCATAAATTTTTGATTTCACTCCTCACTACCTATCACAGTTTTGAAGGCCATAAAATGCCAAGATGGCACAAAACCCCCCCAAATGACCCCATTTTGGAAAATAGACACCCCAAGATATTTGCTGAGAGGCATGTTGACCCCATTGAATATTTTTTTTTTTTGTCCCAAATGATTGAATAATGACAAAAAGAAAAAAAAAATGTACAAAAAGTTGTCACTAAATGATATATTGCTCACACATGCCATGGTTATATGTGGAATTGCACCCCAAAATACATTCTGCTGCTTTTCCTGAGTACGGGGATACCACATGTGTGGGACTTTTTGGGAGCCTAGCCGCGTACAGGGCCCCAAAAACCAAGCACCGCCTTCAGGATTTCTAAGGGCGTAAATTTTTGATTTCACTCCTCACTACCTATCACAGTTTCGAAGGCCATAAAATGCCAAAATAGCACAAAACCCCCCCCCCAAATTACCCCATTTTGGAAAGTAGACACCCCAAGCTATTTGCTGAGAGGCATGTTGAGTCCATGGAATATTTTATATTTTGCCACAGGTTGCGGGAATATGACAAACTTTTTTTTTTTTGCACAAAGTTGTCACTAAATGATATATTGCTCACACATGCCATGGGCATATGTGAAATTACACCCCAAAATACATTCTGCTGCTTCTCCTGAGTACGGGGATACCACATGTGTGGGACTTTTTGGGAGCCTAGCCGCGTACGGGACCCCAAAAACCAAGCACCGCCTTCAAGGTTTCTAAGGGCATAAATTTTTGATTTCGCTCCTCACTACCTATCACAGTTTTGAAGGCCATAAAATGCCAAGATGGCACAAAACCCCCCCAAATGACCCCATTTTGGAAAGTAGACACCCCAAGCTATTTGCTGAGAGGCATGTTGAGCCCATTGGATATTTTTTTTTGTCCCAAATGATTGAATAATGACAAAAAGAAAAAAAAAATGTACAAAAAGTTGTCACTAAATGATATATTGCTCACACATGCCATGGTTATATGTGAAATTACACCCCAAAATACATTCTGCTGCTTCTCCTGAGTACGGGGATACCACATGTGTGGGACTTTTTGGGAGCCTAGCCGCGTACGGGACCCCAAAAACCAAGCACCGCCTTCAAGGTTTCTAAGGGCATAAATTTTTGATTTCACTCCTCACTACCTATCACAGTTTTGAAGGCCATAAAATGTCAAAATAGCCCAAAACCCCCACAAATGACCCCATTTTGGAAAGTAGACACCCCAAGCTATTTGCTGAGAGGCATGGTGAGTATTTTACAGCTCTCATTTGTTTTTGAAAATTAAGAAAGACATTTTTTTTTCTTTTTTTTTTCTTTTTTTACATTTTCAAAACTTTGTGACAAAAAGCGAGATCTGCAAAATACTCAACATACCTCTCAGCAAATAGCTTGGGGTGTCTACTTTCCAAAATGGGGTCATTTGGGGGGGTTTTGTGCCATCTGGGCATTCCATGGCCTCCGAAACTGTGATAGGCAGTGAGGAGTGAAATCAAAAATTTACACCCATAGAAATCCTGAAGGCGGTGCTTGGTTTTTGGGGTCCCGTACGCGACTAGGCTCCCAAAAAGTCCCACACATGTGGTATCCCCGTACTCAGGAGAAGCAACAGAATGTATTTTGGGGTGTAATTCCACATATGCCCATGGCATGTTTGAGCAATATATAATTTAGTGACAACTTTTTGTACATTTTTTTTTTTGGTCATTATTCAATCACTTGGGACAAAAAAAAAAAAATATTCAATGGGCTCAACATGCCTCTCAGCAAATAGCTTGAGGTGTCTACTTTACAAAATGGGGTCATTTGGGGGGGTTTTGAACTGTCCTGGCATTTTATGCACAACATTAGGAAGCTTATGTCACACATCATCCAC
Organism: Rana muscosa; assembly: GCA_029206835.1. Taxonomy (NCBI): domain Eukaryota; kingdom Metazoa; phylum Chordata; class Amphibia; order Anura; family Ranidae; genus Rana; species Rana muscosa. The sequence continues at coordinate 539,812,226 of CM055117.1, read as the reverse complement.
TCTTCTAACCACTTGAAGACAAAGCCCTTTCTGACACTTTTTGTTTACATGAAAAAAAAAATTTTTTTGCAAGAAAATTATGTTGAACCCCCAAACATTATATATTTTTTTAAAGCAAAGGCCCTACAGATTAAAATAGTGGGTGTTGCATTTTTTTTTTCCACACAGTATTTGCGCAGCGATTTTTCAAACGCATTTTTTGGGGGAAAAACACACTTTTTTTATTTTTAATGCACTAAAAAACACTATATTGCCCAAATGTTTGATGAAATAAAAAAGATGATCATAGGCCGAGTACATGGATACCAAACACGACATGCTTTAAAATTGCGCACAAACGCGCAGCGGCGACAAACTACATTCATTTTTAAAAGCATTTAAAAGCCTTTACAGGTTACCACGTTAGATTTACAGAGGAGGTCTACTACTAAAATGACTGCCCTCGATCTGACCTTCGCGGTGATACCTCACATGCATGATGCAATTGCTGTTTACATATGACGCTAGACCGACGCTTGCGTTCGCCTTTGCACAAGAGCAGGGGGGGACAGCGGTGCTTTTTTTTTTTTTTTTTTTTTTTTTATTATTTATTTGGCTTTTTTATTTTTTTTTTAAACTGTGCCTTCCATATTTTATTTTTTTACCATTTTTATCGTTATCTCAGGGAATGTAAATATCCCCTATGATAGCAATAAGTAGTGACAGGTACTCTTTTTTTGAAAAAAATTGGGGGGTTAGACCCTAGATCTTTCCTCTGCCCTCAAAGCATCTGACCACACCAAGATCGGTGTGATAAAATGCTTTCCCAATTTCCCAATGGCGCTTTTTATATCCGGGGGGGGGACATTCCCTCCCACTGCTTGTAAAAGCAGTCTAGAGGCTAATTATCTGCTAGAATTGCTTTTACATGAAAGCCGGCTGCTGGCTGAAAAGAATGATACCAAGATGATACCTAAACCCGCAGGCATCATTCTGGTATAAACATTCAAAGTCCAGCAACATACCAGTACGTTGCTGGTCCTTGTTGGACATGTATTGTAATCTTTTTTTTCATACAGCCTATTGGCTGAACGAAAAAAAGAGATTGATTGGTGGGTATGCCCACCATTAGAATACCTCCCTTCATCCACCCACTTCTAATGATGGGCATATATGCCGAAGCATGGGGGCATCCTCCCGCAAAAAAGTTATGCCGCGTACACACGGTCAAGCCTTCGTCGGAATTTCGACCGTATGTACGCGGCATAAAAGGTTATGCCGCGTACACACGGTCGGACTTTTCCACGGGCAAGCCTCCGTTGGAATTTCGACCGTATATACGCGGCATTAGGAGCAAAATCGCTCCTCTGCCCCTGCTGCCCCCATGCTTCGGCATATATGCTCTTTTTTTTAACTGTGGTGGTGAAATCACCTCCTACAGCGTTGGAGTCACGGCTTTATGTATCGTAGGAGCAAACGCTGTTGCTGTCAAGATAAATAGATCCGCGCTGCAACTGAATGGCGTACCTGCTAAGCAAATGGTGGTTAAGATTAAAACAAAGTAACATTACAGTACAACAGTAAGACCTTACCATGCCATACCTGCAAAGCAAATACCAAAACAAAACCTAGTAAAAAATAAAAAAATGTTTTAACGCAACCTGTGCCTAAAATATATATATGCCGAAGCATGGGGGCATCCTCCCGCAAAAAAGTTATGCCGCGTACACACGGTCGGAATTTTCCACGGGCAGGCCTCCGTCGGAATTTCGACCGTATGTACGCGGCATTAGGAGCAAAATCGCTCCTCCGCCCCTGCTGCCCCCATGCTTCGGCATATATGCTCTTTTTTTTAACTGTGGTGGTGAAATCACCTCCTACAGCACTGGAGTCACGGCTTTATGTATCGTGGGAGCAAACGCTGTTGCTGTCAAGATAAATAATTCCGCGCTGCAGTTGAATGGCGCACCTGAAAACAAAAAATTACATACCTGAAAAGCAAGCATGATAAAACATTGCAGAATAGAATACCGTAAAAAAGAGCAGAACAATAGAGAGAAAATAGAGAGAGAGAGAGAACAATAAAACGACAACTATTTTTGGTTTTTTTATTTTATATTTTTTTTGTGTTTTGTTTTTTACGTTTTTTTTTTCTTTTTTACACTTTTTTTTGTAACTTTACAACTGTAATGGTTTGGGTCTCTCAAAATGTAATGGCATCTTGGGAGACCCTGTGTAAGTGTGTCCTTGTCTGTGAAATGCTGTACCCTACACTAAAACTTCACTTTTGAGTGGTAGCGTTCAAAACATTCACCTTGGCAAAGACCAGGCTTGTCAGGACAGAGTGGACAAAAACTACGGGTGTCACGCCTAAATCCGCGCTTGCTACAGACACGACATCTTTTTTGGGGGTGGCTTTGGGTAGGGGTACTCGGGAGGACATACGAATAATGCCTCTCATGCAGCCGGCTTACTGCATTTGGTAGGGGATGGTGAGGTGCAGAACCGCCTGGATACAGGAGTTCTGTGACTATCTCATTCTGGAATTTTAGAAGAGATAACGTCCCGCCTGAAGCTCTGTATAGCACATGAGCGTTCAGCAAAGCCAATTGGAATAATGATAGAGACACTTTTTTGTACCAGCGTCTCGCCTTACGGTCAATTAGATACGGCGCCATCAACTGGTCGTTGAGGTCCACCCCTCCCATATTTTGGTTATATTCGTGGACACAGAGGGGTTTCTCCACAACACCAGTCGCCGTACGAATTTGGACTGTCGTGTCTGCATGAAGGGAGGTAAGAAGGAAAACATTCTTATTGTCCCTCCACTTCATAGCGAGCAAGTTATTACACTTCAAGCAGGCTCTCTCCCCCAGCCTAAGACGGGCATCTACAAGCCGCTGGGGAAAGCCCCGGCGATTAGGTCGCACGGTGCCACATGCTCCAATCTGATGATCAAACAAGTGACTAAACAGTGGCACGCTCGTGTAATAATTGTCCACATACAAGTGGTACCCCTTTCCGAATAAGTGTGACACCAAGTTCCACACTATCTTGCCAGCGCTCCCTATGTAATCCGGGCAGTTGACCGACTCAATCTGACTATCTTTTCCCTCATAAACCGTAAAGTTCACTACATAGCCTGTTGCCCTGTCACAGAACTTGTAGAGCTTGACCCCGTATCTGGCACGCTTGCTGGGAAGGTACTGCTTGAAAAACAAGCGGCCAGAAAATTTAATCAGGGACTCATCAACGCAGACAACTTGATCGGGAGTAAACAAGGCTGCAAAACGTTCGTTGAAGTGGTTTATGAGGGGCCGAATTTTATAGAGCCGGTCGTATTCAGGGTCCCCACGTGGACGACAAAGTTCATTGTCGTTGAAGTGCATGAACCGCAAAATCTGCTCGTATCGTTTCCTGGGCATGGAGGCAGAGAACGGGGATTAGCGGCGATGAATTGACCAGCATATAAATTACTCTGGTCCACAATAGATCTATAGAGATCTTCCGTGAAAAACAGCGAATAAAAATCAATTGGAATAAAATCAGCTGTTTCCACCTGAATACCGGGTTGGGCAGTGAATGGGGGAAGTACGGGTTCTGCAGAAGTGGTGGGGACCCAATCAGGATAGGCGAATTCTGCAGGAAGGGCAGTATGGGCACGACGGGCCTTCCTTTGTCTTCTTGGTGGCAGCGGGACACTACTTGTGCTTGCCACCTCGCCAGCTTGAACTGCACTTATGGGACTCGCCACGTCACCAAGTGTTACTGCAGTGCTGGATGTACGTCCAGGCTGTACTAGGCCGCTGGTGCTTGCCAGTTCACCAGAAGGAATAGCGGCGCTAGTACTACTCTGCTCCATGATACGAGAGACCTGCGGTTCTTGCTCCTCAACAACCTCAGAAGATCGGGATCGGGTACACCTGACCTTAGCAGGGACCTCAACTTCGTCGTCAGAGCTATCTGACGTGGGGCCGCTGACGTCACTGTCTTCTACGGGAAGATATTCTGAGCCTGAATCTGACAGATACGTGACCTCCTCTTCACTATCTGTCATGCTCAGAATCTCGTAGGCCTCTTTACTAGTGTACCTTCGTCTTGCCATTTTGGGCTCTAAATTTAGGGGTACACTAGTAAGATTCACAGGAAAAAAAGCACCTGACTGTCATCAGCAAATATATCAAACGCTACAAAAAAACTGTTAGCGATCGCAGGGATCAGGCCTGTCTCTGCGAACGCTGCAGTTATGTGTGTTGTGTTTGGTAAGTGACAGTGATCGATCGATACTGCACTTGGGTGGGCTGGGCTGGGCTGGGCTGGGCGGAGGGGCTAAACGCAGGCGCTAGCAGGTATCTGGGCTGATCCCGCTAACACTGCGTTTTTGGGAACCCTAAACCGCTGGGGATGCTAGTATAGATCTGATCAGATACTATACCACTAAGGGGGGTGTATGCTTTGCGCGTGGGTGTTAGCGTTACTGGCACTAACCTAACACTGCCTGGGGCGACGCAGACCCTCTCTGGCGCTAAAACCTAATTGATCTCACCCGCCGGGCGATCAGAGGGGTTAAACCTTTATTGGGTTATATACGGCGGGTGCCCTGATGCTATAAAAAGCAAACTAATCAACCAGCGTCACCCGTAACCTTTATATGGTGATCACTGGTGAAAGGGTTAACTAGGGGCAATCAGGGGGTTAAAACCTTTATTAGGTTAAATATGGGGGTACCTGACACTATATAAAAACCTGACGGGTAACCTAAATAACTAAATAACTTACTGGCTAACCAGTGACACCAGTGACGCTTATACGGCGATCACTGGTGAAAGGGTTAACTCTAGGGGCAATCAGGGGGTTAAAATAATATATGGGGGTACCTGACACTAATAAAAACCTGCGGCAAACCTAAAAAAAAATAACTGCCTATCTAAAACACCAGCGACACGAATACAGCGATCGGAAAAACAATCGCTTAGTGACGCTGAAGTTAGGGGGTGAAAGGGTTACCTGGGGGGTGATCAAGGGGTTAAACCTTTATTAGGGGGGGTTAGGGGGCTACCCTGGACCTAAAGGGGCCTAATCCTAACTGCCCTGCAACTTTTTACAATCACAGATGACACTAAATGCAGTGATCAGTAAAATAAATGATCACTGCAATCAGTGACACTGTGATTGGGGGCTTTGGGGTGACCTGGGGGGTGATCTGGGGGTGATTGGGGGGTGATTTGTGTGCCTATGTGTACCTACGTGTCAGTGGACTGTTGGTGCACTAACCTGTTTCTTCTCTCCTCGGCGCCGGGAACGAAAAGACCGCGGCGAGGGAGATGACATCACTTCCTCCAGCCTGTGTTTACATTTCAGGCAGGAGGAAGCAATTTCATTCGCCGGGAGCGATCGCGAGGGGGGGGCGGAATCGAGCGGCCGCCCCCTCATGCCTGATCGCTCCCGAACACTTAACGGCCGCTCACTGCAGTGAAGGGGGGTCCGGATGGACCCCCCAACTGCACAAAGGTGATCACGTAGATCTACGTGATTCTACCTGTCGGTGCCATTCTGCCGACGTAAATCGGCGGTGGGCGGTCGTTAAGTGGTTAATGATGCATAAAGTGAAAAATAAAAAGTCAAATATTCCTTTAAATGTCGTACCTGGGGGGTGTCTAAAGTATGCCTGTGAAGTGCCACGTGTTTCCCGTGTTTAGAACTGTCCCTGCACAAAATTACATTTCTGAAGGAAAAAAAGCAATTTAAAACTGCTTGCGGCTTTAATGTAATGTCTGGTCCCGGTAATATGGATGAAAATCTTTAAGAAAAATGGCATAGCTACCCCATCACCCCCCCCCCCCCCCTACCCCAGCCCATTACCAGCCTCTTTGGGTCTTGTATGGATATTAAGGGGAACCCCGCACACAAAATAAAAAAGGCCCTATATACTCTGAACAGCCGTATACAGGCGGTGCATACAAGACAGGGACTGTAGGTTTGTTCTTATGTAGAATCTGTTTGTAATTTTGAACAGGTACATTGTTTAAGTGTAGCTCCAGCCAAGAAATCTATTTTTAAGCTTTTTGGAAAACATAGGGAAGGGTTATCACCCCTGTAACATTAGTTTTGCTGTCTGTGCAGTGTGCACCTGTTCAGAACAGTTCACCTCACTTTCCGTCCTAATGACAAATGTTTTTTGAAAATTCGGGGTTTTTATTGAAACAAGAATTGGTGATAAAGCATCAGTGGAGAGGAGACACTTTTTTTCCCATATTAACTCTTACAGGAGAGAATTTGCCTTCCTAGGGGTAGATTTCCTCTCACTTCCTGTTGTATCCTTCCGTTTGCAAGGAGGAGTCGTTTGTAAGTTGGATGTTTGAAAGTAGGGGCCTGCCGTATATACTCAGCTGAAATTTGCCCCTTACATGTTGGTTGCCACCTTCCCCACCGCTCCTTCTTTGACTGACCGAAGCCTCAGCAACTTGTTGTCCAGGACCAGGAGTTTGTAACCTCCCAGTCTCTGGGAACGCGTTGCACAGACCTTTCTGCAAGGCCTCCCGGAGTTGTCTCATCCTCTGCTCCCTCTGCGACGGTAAGATAAGGTCCGCAACCTTACCCTTGTACCGTGGATCAAGGAGAGTGGCCAGCCAGTAATGGTCCCCCTCCTTGATCCGAAGAATACGAGGATCCTTCCGCAGACTTTGCAGGATCAGGGAGGCCATGCAGCGTAGGTTAGCTGAGGCATTCGGTCCGGAGTCCTCTCGGTCACTAAGGACGACATGATCCGCAGCCACCTCCTCCCACCCACGTACAAGTCCACTGGTTTCTTGGAACTGTAAATCATCCCTAAAAGACTGCTGCTGATGATGCTGAGTGCCAGGCTCCACCTCCATGCTGACACAGTCCTCCTCCTCCTCCTCCTCTTCTTCCTGTGCGATGGGTGGGACAGAAGGAACACTGTCTGGGTAAAGGGGGCCTTGAGAGGCAAGACAGTCCTCCTCTTCCTGCCTCTGTTCTGCCTCAAGTGCCCTGTCCATTATTCCACGCAGCGTATGTTCCAACAGGTGGACAAGAGGTACAGTGTCACTGATGCATGCACTGTCACTGCTCACCATCCTCGTGGCCTCCTCAAATGGTGCCAGGACAGTGCATGCATCCCTGATCATGCCCCACTGGCGTGGTGAAAAAAACCCGAGCTCCCCTGACCCTGTCCTGGTGCCGTAGTCGCACAGGTACTCATTGATGGCCCTCTGCTGCGTGTGCAGCCGCTGCAGCATGGCCAACGTTGAGTTCCACCTGGTAGGCATGTCACATATAAGGCGGTTCTTGGGCAGGTTCAACTCCTTTTGAAGCTCAGCCAGGCGAGTACTGGCATTATAAGATCTGCGGAAATGCACACAGACTTTCCTGGCCTGCCTCAGGACATCCTGTAAGCCCGGGTACCTGCCCAAGAACCGCTGCACCACCAGGTTAAGGACATGAGCCACACGGGGCACATGGGTCAGTTGTCCCTGTCAGAGAGCGGAGAGGAGGTTGGTGCCATTGTCGCAAACTACAATTCCTGGCTTAAGCTGGCGTGGCATCAACCACCTCTTGGCCTGCCCCTGCAGAGCAGACAGAACCTCTGCCCCAGTGTGGCTCCTGTCCCCCAAACACACCAGCGCAAGCACGGCATGGCATCTTTTTGCCTGCGTAATTGCGTAGCCCCTTGAACGCCTACGGAGCACCGCTGGTTCGGAGGACAAAGCACAGGAAGAGGCCATGGAGGAAGAAGAAGAGGAGGGGGTGGAGGACAGAGGTGTGTCACAACCAGTAGTAGCATTTTGGAGGCGTGGCGGTGGAACAACCTCCAACACTACTGCACCTTGTCCTGCATCCTTCCCAGCTGCCAAAAGAGTGACCCAATGGGCCGTGAAAGAAAGGTAACGTCCCTGTCCATGCCTGCTGGACCATGAGTCAGCGGTAATATGCACCCTACCGCTGACCGCCCTGTCCAGCGAGGCTAAGACATCGCCTTCCACATGCCGGTAGAGAGCCGGAATCGCCTTCCGTGAGAAAAAGTGGCGTTTAAGAACCTGCCACTGAGGAACCGCACATTGCACAAACTCACGGAAGGGGGCCGAGTCTACCAACTGAAAAGGCAGCAGTTAAAGCGCTAGCAATTTAGCCAAGCTAGCATTCAACCGCTGGGCATGTGGATGGCTGGGAGTGAACTTCTTTCGACGGTCCAGCAGCTGGGGCAGGGAAATTTGCCTGCTAGAATTGGATGTCGGTGTACTGCTAGCAGAGTGCCCACAAGTACTTGGCTGTGACACACCTAATTCTACACCTTCATTCCTCTCAGTGCAGGTTTCAGAGAGGACTGAAGGTATAGTGGGGTTGGAGATCTCAGCTGATGCGGTGCAAGAAGAGGTCCGCTTTGTTCTTTGGTGTGGGTCTTTAAGGTAGGCTTGCCAACGAGCTGCATGGCAGGTCAACATATGTCTGGTCAAGCATGTGGTGCCCAAGCGGGTGATGTTTTGGCCACGCAATATACGCTTGAGACATATGTTGCAAACAGCAGCTGTGCGATCTGATGCACTCGACTCAAAAAAGGCCCACACCAAAGAACTTTTTGAATAACGGGCAGAGGCAGCGCCCTGCACAGGCGGAGCTCTGCGGTGTGATTCCGTCGGTGTGCTGCCCTTACGCTGGCCCCCCCGAGGGCATCCTGCCTCGTTGGAGATGTGCCTCCTCCTCCTCATCCTCCTCCTCCTCCTCCTCCTCTCTCCTATAAGGCACCCACGTGGAGTCAGTGACCTCATCATCCCCTCCCTCCTCATCACTGGAGCCAATCTGGCAGTATGCTGCAGCTGCTGGAACATGACTTTCAGATTGGTGACTTTCTTGAGCATCCCCTCTCTCTGCTCTCACGCTACTGCCTTCCTCTAGCTGGGTATCATCATCAGACCCTTCAAAACGCTGGGCATCCTCCTGGGAGCATGTACCCAACACTGTGCTCAAACAGTTCGGGGGACTCCTCAGGAGGACATGGTTGGTCTAGGGAAGGAGTGACTGATGATGACATTGATACCAGGGAAGAGGACGCTTTGGCAGCTGCTTTGCCAGTACCCTGAGCCTGGGTGAGAGAGGATGAGGAGGATGAGGAGGGCTTGGTCATCCACTCTACCAAGTCTTCGGCATGATGCGGCTCAACACGTCCAGCTGCTGAAAAGAAGGACAAGCGTGTCCCATGGCCACGTGCTGATGGCGATGCACCGCGTCCACGACCAGCACTGTTGTCTCTAGACACAGAGCCTGCTTGCCCTCTTTTATTGGCTCCTGACTGTCTGCCTCTCCTTGTTTGCCTTCCAGACATTCTAATGGCCTGCAGGGAAATGGGAAAACCAGCAATAAGGCCTAGCTTCAGGAGTATATTTTGCAGGAATCACACTACGCCTGCTGTAGGTGCTGCAAAGGCCTGTTGGTGTAACACACCAGGAAAAGCAGCAATACAGGCTAACTTCAGGTGTAATATGATCAGGAGGCACACTCCGCCCGCTGTAAGTTCCGCAAATGCCTGTTGGTGTAACACACCAGGAAAAAGCAGCAATACAGGCTAACTTCAGGTGTAATATGATCAGGAGGCACACTCCGCCCGCTGTAAGTGCCGCAAATGCCTGTTGGTGTAACACACCAGGAAAAAGCAGCAATGCAGGCTAACTTCAGGTGTAATATGATCAGGAGGCACACTCCGCCCGCTGTAAGTGCCGCAAATGCCTGTTGGTGTAACACACCAGGAAAAAGCAGCAATACAGGCTAACTTCAGGTGTAATATGATCAGGAGGCACACTCCGCCCGCTGTAAGTGCCGCAAATGCCTGTTGGTGTAACACACCAGGAAAAAGCAGCAATACAGGCTAACTTCAGGTGTAATATGATCAGGAGGCACACTCCGCCCGCTGTAAGTGACGCAAATGCCTGTTGGTGTAACACACCAGGAAAAAGCAGCAATACAGGCTAACTTCAGGTGTAATATGATCAGGAGGCACACTCCGCCCGCTGTAAGTGCCGCAAATGCCTGTTGGTGTAATACACCAGGAAAAAGCAGCAATACAGTAGACATGTGCATTAATTTTCGTCCGAATGCATTTTCGTCCGAATTTCAGCTATTTTCGTTATCGTTTTAACAAACGAAAACTAAAGCACAGAATCCGAAAACCGAAAGATCCGACATAAACAAATGCTTTATTTTAGTTTTCGTTGCTACAACAGTTCGATATAGATAGGAGATTCGACGTGACGCTGACAATAACAATCTGTGTCTATCGAACCTGTGGTCGAATGTGCCTAACCTTAACTCTATTAGTCCAAGATTATTCTACATAGGAGAGAAAGAAACATTCAACATTATAGAGAGAAAAGATTCGACATAGGAGAGAAAAATTCGACATAGGAGAGAAAAGATTCGACATAGGAGAGAAAAGATTCGACATAGGAGAGAAAAGATTCGACATAGGAGAGAAAAGATTCGACATAGGAGAGAAAAGATTTGTTATTATAGAGAGAAAAGATTTGACATAGAGAGAAAAGATCACTGCTGGAATTGGGTGGGGGAAGTAAAATAAAAATAAAGTTGATGATGAATGTTATTGGCTGATTGTAACCAAAGAGGAGGAGCAGTAAAATAGCTAGAAGGACGAAGATTCGACAAAGCATCGAAAGTTAGAAGATTCGACGGTGCAGCAAAACTGTACGACGCTGCAATCGTACATTTCCGGTCAAATGCATCCGCCCATAGGCTATAGAAGAATTCTAATGTTGGTTGACTAGTAATAGTAATGAATACATATAATTATTACTAGTCATACAACATTAGAATTCTTCTATAGCTTGTGGGCGGAACATTCGACCGGAAATGTATGATTGCAGCGTCGTACAGTTTCACTGCTCCGTTGAATCTTCTTTGAACATTCGACAGACACCATAAGCCTTCAATGACAGATTCGACCTTAATTAATTCAGATTTTCGGACGAATGCAATTTCTAACGAAAAACGAAATAAATAAAAACGAATTTCGGGAGTAACTAAATAAATTTATTTTTCGGACAAAAACGAAATTCCGAAACGAAATATTTCAGTGTGCACATGTCTACAATACAGGCTAACTTCAGGTGTAATATGATCAGGAGGCACACTCCGCCCGCTGTAAGTGCCGCAAATGCCTGTTGGTGTAACACACCAGGAAAAAGCAGCAATACAGGCTAACTTCAGGTGTAATATGATCAGGAGGCACACTCCGCCCGCTGTAAGTGCCGCAAATGCCTGTTGGTGTAACACACCAGGAAAAAGCAGCAATACGGGCTAACTTCAGGTTTATAATGTGCAGGAGGCTTAGCAACAATGACACTGACACTGTCCCCTGCCTATCCTTCTCTCTCCCTGCACACAAGGTTTATCAAAGTATATGCCACTGACACTCTCCCTGCCTATCCTTCTCTCTCCCTACACACAAGGTTTAGCAAAGAATATGACACTGACACTCTCCCTGCCTATCCTTCTCTGTCCCTACACACAAGGTTTAGCAAAGAATAGATTTGACAAGATTTGACACTGTCCCTGCCTATCCTTCACTTTCCCTGCTCCGGAACACACTACACGAGGCCGCCGCGCTGGCGGCCTTTTATAGTGTGGGGTGTGTACTAATCCCCCTCAGCTATAATTGGCCACAGGCATCCTGCCTGTGGCCAATCATTGCTCTCCTCGCTGCCGGCGCTGTGATTGGCCAAGCATGCAGGGTCACAGTGCATGCTTGGCCAATCACAGTGCCGGGATTACACTGCGATGGCGCAGTGTATTGCGGGCCGTTCGCGTCACTCGAATTTGGCACGAACGGCCCAAATCGTTCGTTGTTCGCCGAACGCGCGAACAGCCGATGTTCGAGTCGAACTTATGTTCGACTCGAACACCGAGCTCATCCCTATTCGCGGCAAATTCGAAAAGTCTATGGGAGAAATCTAAAGTGCTAATTATAAAGGCTTATATGCAAGTTATTGTCATAAAAAGTGTTTGGGGACCCGGGTCCTGCCCCAGGGGGCATGTATCAATGCAGAAAAAAAGAGTTTAAAAAGGCAGTTTTTTTGAGAGCAGTGATTTTAATAATGCTTAAAGTGAAACAATAAAAGTGAAATATTCCTTTAAATTTCGTACCTGGGGGGTGTGTATGATATGCATGTAAAGTCGCGCTTGTTTCCCATGCTTAGAACTGTCCCTGCACAAAATGTCATTTCTGAAGGAAAAAAAGTCATTTAAAACTCACTCGCGGCTATTAATGAATTGTCGGCTCCCGGCAATACATAGAAAAGTCATTGATAAAAAAAAAAAAAAGCGTGGGGGTCCCCCCAAATTCAATTACCAGGCCCTTCAGGTCTGGTATAGATATTAAGGGGAACCCCACCACAAATTAAAAAAAAAATGCGTGTGGTTCCCCCCAAATATCCATACCGGGCCCTTCAGGTCTGGCATGGATTTTAAGGGGAACTCCACCCCAAATGTAAAAAAAAATGGCGTGGAGTCCCCCCAAATATCCATACCAGACCCTTATCCGAGCACGCAACCTGGCAGGCCGCAGGAAAAGAGGGGGGACGAGAGAGCGCCCCCCCTTCCTGAACCATACCAGGCCACATGCCTTCAACATGGGGAGGATGTCCCCATGTTGATGGGGACAAGGGCCTCATCCCCACAACCCTTGTCCGGTGGTTGTGGGGGTCTGCGGGCAGGGGGCTTATCGGAATCTGGAAGACCCCTTTAACAAAGGGGACCCCCAGATCCCGCCCCCCCATGTGAATTGGTAAGGGGTACATTGTACCCCTACCATTTCATGAAGAAAGTGTACATTTTGTGCAGGGACAGTTCTAAGCAAGGGAAACAAGCACTGCTTTACAGGCATATTATACACACCCCCCAGGTATGAAATTTAAAGGAAAATTTCACTTTTATTTTTTCATTTTAAGCATTATTAAAATCACTGCTCCCGTAAAAACTTCAATTTTTAAAACTTTTTTTTGCATTGATACATGTCAACTGGGGCAGAACCCGGGTCCCCAAACACTTTTTAGGACAATAACTTGCATATTAGCCTTTATAATTAGCACTTTAGATTTCGAACGTTCGAGCACATTGTATTTAATAGGGTTCTAAAGTTCACGCGAACATTCTGTCTGTTCGCAGTTTCTGGTGCGAACCAAACAGGGGGGTGTTCGGCTCATCCCTGCTAATCAACCAACATTAGAATTCTTCTATAGCCTATGGGCGGAGCATTTGACCATAAATGTCCGTTTGTGGCAATCGTATGTTTTTAGCTGCTTCGTCGAATCTTCATTTCTCTATAATGTTGAATATTTTCTCTCTATGTCGAATAATCTTGGACTAATAGAGTTAGGTTAGGCACATTCGATCACAGGTTCGATAGACACAGATCGCTATTGTCATCGTCATGTAGAATCTTCTATCCATATCGAACTGTTGTCGCTAAGAATCGAAAATAAAGCATTTTTTATGTCGGATCTTTCGGATTTCGGATTCTGCAAATTCGTTATCGTTTGTTACAACGAACGCGAAAATCCCAGAAATTCAGACGAAAATGCATTTGGAGACAGTTAGTGTGCTATTGTGATTCTATTGTCAGTGTAGAATATCAGTTTAGTGTGAATCTAGGGTCAGTTCAGTCAGTGTGAGTGTAGTGACCGTTTAACACAGTATATTTCTTTGCTTTACTGCAAGTTTAATGCTGTATATCTCAGTGCGTTAGTGCACGTTTAATGTAGTATAGTTCAGTGTATTACTGCAAGTTTAACGCTGTATATTTCAATGCGTTACGTGCTGTTTAACGCATTTTTTTCTGTGCATTGGTGCACGTTTAATGCAGTATATTTCAGTGTGTTACTTACTGCAAGTTAAACACCATATATTTCAGTGCATTACATGTCGTTTAACGACGTATATGTCAGTGTATTACCTTTAGTTTAACGCAGTATAGTTCAGTGCGTTACTGCAAGTTTAACGCCGTATGTTTCAGTGCGTATACTGCAAGTTTAACGCTGTATATTTTAGTGCGTTACTGCAAGTTTAAGGCTGTATATTTCAGTGTGTTACCCATCGGTTAACTCAGTATAGTTCAGTGCGTTACTGCAAGTTTAATGCCGTATATATTCAAGACAACACCATCCGTTTAACGCAGTATAGTTCAGTGCATTACTGCAAGTTTAACGCTGTATATTTCAATGCGTTCCTGCAATTTTAACGCTGTATATTTCAGTGTGTTACCTACTGTTTAACGCAGTATAGTGCACATTTAACACAGTATATTTCAGTGCATTATTGCAAGTTTAATGCCATATATTTCAGTGCATAACGAGCAGTTTAATGCAGTTGAGTTCTGTGCGTTAGTGCATGTTTAATGCAGTATATTTTAGTGCATTGCTGCAAGTTGAACGCCGTATATTTCAGTGTGTTACCTTCCATTTAACGCAGTATAATTCAGTGCGTTACTGCAAGTTTAATGCTGTATATTTTAGTGCGTTATGAGCAGTTTAATGCAGTTCATTTCTGTGCGTTAGTACACGTTTAAAGTGGTTGTAAACCCTATATATTTTTTTCCCCATAACCACCTGTAAGAGAAAGGCATAATGAGCTAATATGACTAGCATAATAGCTCATTATGCATCACTTACCTTAGATCGGGGCCCCCAAAGCCGTCCTCGTCTCCCTCTTCAGCCGCATCCATCGCTGCGGCGATAGCCGGAAGGTTACTTCCGGGTATCGCCGCACCAGCCAATCACAGCGCCGCTCCGGCGCTGTGATTGGCCGGAACGGCGGAGACGTCACTCTGCGCATGCGCGCGAGAGCCGTCACAATCGGCTACGCCCAGCTATTGCTGGGAAGTAGCCGATTTTGTGAATGGGATTAACCCCATGAATGCGCCGTTGTCTACGGCGCGCATGCGCCGTAGACAACGGCGCCTGTTATTTTTAGTAAATATCTCCTAGGCCGTGTAGGTTTAGGAGATATTTCTTGCACCTACAGGTAAGCCTTAATCTAGGCTTACCTGTAGGTGCAAGTTGAAAAAGTGGGTTTACACCCACTTTAACGCAGTATATTTTAGTGCGTTACTGCAAGTTTAAAGCCGTATATTTCAGTGTGTTACCTTCTGTTTAACGCAGTATAGTTCAGTGTGATGCTGCGAGTTTATTGTCCTATATTTCAGAGTGTTACCTTCCGTTTAACGCAGTATGGTTTAGTGCGTTACTGCAAGTTTAACGCCATATATTTCAGTGCATTACTGCAAGTTTATTGCTGTATATTTCAGTGTGTTACCTTCCTTTAACGCAGTATAGTTAAGTGCATTACTGCAAGATTAATTCTGTATATTTCAGTGTGTTACCTTCTGTTTAACGCAGTATAGTTTAGTGCATTACTGCAAGTTTAACGCCACATATTTCAGTGCGTTACTGCAAGTTTAACGCCGTATATTTCAGTGTGTTACCTTCCATTTAACGCAGTATAGTTCAGTGCGTTACTGCAAGTTTAACGACTTGTATTTCAATGCGTTATGTGCTGTTTAACGCAGTTTATTTCTCTGCGTTGGCGCACGTTTAACGCAGTATATTTCAGTGTGTTCCTGCAAGTTTAACACCATATATTTAAGTGTATTACGTGCCGTTTAACGCCATATATTTCAGTGTATTACCTTCAGTTTAACGCAGTATAGTTTAGTGCGTTACTGCAAGTATACCACCGAATATTTCAGTGCATTACCTTCTGTTTAAAGTGGTTGTAAACCCCCTTTTGAAACTTGCACTTACAGGTAAGCCTAGATTAAGGCTTACCTGTAGGTGCAAGAAATATCTCCTAAACCTACACAGAGATATTTGCTAAAAATGACATTGCTCCGTGTCTACGGCGCATGCGCGCCGTAGACAACGGCGCATTCATTGGGTTAATCCCATTCACAAATCCGGCTTAGTCGTCGAATGATGGGACTTAGCCGGATTTGTGAATGCGCATGCGCGGAGTCACGTCTTCGCCACTCCGGCCAAATCACAGTGCCGGAGCGGCACTGTGATTGGCTGGAGCGGCGATACCCGGAAGTAACCATCAGGCTATCGCCGCAGCGATGGCTGCGGCTGAAGAGGGAGACGAGGACGGCTTCGGGGGCCCCGATCTAAAGGTAAGTGATGCATAATGAGCTATTGTGCTAGTCATATTAGCTCATTATGCCTTTCTCTTACAGGTGGTTTAAAAAAAAAAATTATAGGGGTTTACAACCACTTTAATACAGTATAGTTCAGTACGTTACTGCAAGTTTAACACTGTATGTTTCAGTGCGTGTACTGCAAGTTTAACGCTGTATATTTCAGTTTGTTACTGTAAGTTAAAGGCTGTATATTTCAGTGTGTTACCTTCCGTTTAACACAGTATAGTTCAGTGCATTACTGAAGGTTTACCGCTGTATATTTCAATGCGTTATGTGCTATTTAACACAGTTTATTTCTGTGCGTTACTGCAAGTTTAACGCTGTACATTTCAGTGCATTACATGCCATTTTCCGCTGTATATTTCAGTGTGTTACCTTCCGTTTAACGCAGTATAGTTTAGTGCGTTACTGCAAGTTTAACGCTGTATATTTCAGTGCGTTAGTGCGCGCTTAACGCAGTATGTTTCAGCGTGTTACTGCCATATATTTCAATCCGTTATATGCCATGTAACGCAGTTTATTTCTGTGCGTTAGTGTATATTTAATGCAGTATTTTTGAGTGCCTTACTGCAAGTTTAACACTGTATAGTTCAGTGCATTACTGCAAGCTTATCGCCGTATATTTAAGTGCATTACTGCAAGTTTAATGCAGTATATTGGGTATACCAAATAGTGTAGCGCTGGAAAAAAACTGTGTATGTCTATACAGTGAATTAAATGAGTGAAAAAAGTATCAAAAGCACAAGTAAACAGCACAAATAAACAAATAAAGTTCATAAATGCACGTGAAGAGCGAATAATTGAACGTGTAGTGGGTCTTCCCTCTAATTGGATGATGAAAGTTCCACAGAGAAAATATCCAATAAAACTGGTAGATATTATTCCAACAATAAGTGAAGATCCCGCCACCAAAGTGAGAAATGAAGGCTTACCAAACAACCTGTGACCGCTTTTCTCAGGGGGGTCAAAACAAGCTTAGCAGAGCGATGTTCACTCCATGGGAGGCAGGAAGACTGCAGTGGGAACACTCCATTCACAGTAGGCGAGTCTCCAGAGACGTGTCTGCACAGCTGATCCAATCCAGAAATGGGAAACACTCTTGATGAATCAGAGTGAATAATCCTCAGCAGATGAAACGAAATCCAAAGAAGAAAAAAGACCTTTCCATAGTGCAGAGTTCATCAAGGAAGTTTTAATTCGATTTAAAAAAATGTACAAGAGAAAGTACAGTTCTCCTATATGCATAAAATAATAAAAGAGAAAATCCTTGCAAGGAAGTAAATTGCTCCGAGTTTCTGTCAAAGACCATTCGCGCGTGCGCAGTGCATGTGCGTGTCGCCCTACGCCGTTTCGTCACATCTGACATCATCAGGGGCCCCTCACGTCTCTGGAGACTCGCCTACTGTGAATGGAGTGTATCCACTGCAGTCTTCCTGCCTCCCATGGAGTGAACATCGTGTTTTTGATACTTTTTTCACTCATTTAATTCACTGTATAGACATACACAGTTTTTTTTCCAGCGCTACACTATTTTGTATACCCATTTTTGTTTGTACCTTATATCAAGGTTTTTTTTGGTGTTAGCAGCAGGTTTCCTTAAGGGACTTATTCATTTATTTATTACTTCACATTATTTTGCACCTTTTTATAATTACCGCAGTATATTACCTTCCGTTTAACGCAATATGGTTCAGTGAGTTACTGCAAATTTAACACTGTATATTTCGGTGCGTTATGTGCCGTTTAACGCAGTTTTTTTAGTGCGTTACTGCAAGTTTAATGGCGCATGCTTCAGTGTGTTAGTGCATGTGTAACGCAGTATATTTGAGCGCATTACTGCAATTTTAACACCACATATTTCAATGCCTTACTGCAAGTTTAACGCCATATATTTCAGTGCGTTAGTGCACGTTTAATGCAGTATATTTCTGTGCGTTACTGTGCGTTTGACACAGTATTTTGCAGTGTGTCAGGGCAGTTTCACTGCAGCATGTTATAGTGTATCAGTGGAGTGTGTCTATGTAGCGAGTACTCAAGTTAAAGTGCACCAAACACCACTTTCCATTGATTAAAGTGCATCCATGTACACATTTCCACATCTTTGTTACATTTTGTTAATAAGCACCCCCCCCCATGGCACTGTGAGGGGCCAGCCACGTATGTGTCCACAGACAAACATGGACGTGGTCAGTCTTCAAGCAGGGCATCATTTCCTCTGTTTAGTGATGTTGCCCAAGCTATCCAGCCACAGCATGCAGAGGAGGTGGTGGACTGACTTACTAAACCATTCTCATCCTCCTCATCCTCCGTCACCCAAGCAGAGACTAGAGCAAAGTCCACTGCAGCTACCAGAATGGCTAAACCTGCTTCTTTGGCTACAGCTATTCCTGCCATAGTCCCAGCATCAGGCATGGAGAAATCAGCTGAGTTATTTGAACACAGTCAGCCACTTACACCTTGATGATGCACAGCCATTACTTGATTCAGATGTTGGTTCTGAGATTGAGGAAGGCAGGAACATGAGCCCACAGAGAGGGGTGAACACTGGCACTCAAATTGGCAGTCATGCTCCCCCAGCCGCAGCGTATTGCCAAGTTGTCTCAAGTGGTAATGAGGATGGAGGAGATGATGATGTTGAGGTCACTGATGCGACTTGGGTGCCAGATGGAGCAGAGGAGGAAAGTGAGGGTGAGGCACAACCCCAACAAGGCAGCCATCATGGAAGAGTAGAGAGCAGACACCCTATTCCATCACATTGTGTAGCTGTTGTCTCCAGGCCCACTTCCCACAGCTCAGCTGTCTGGGCCTTTTTTAGCAGCCGATCGCACTGTTGCAATTTGCTAACGGTGTCTCAAGCACATCAAGCATGACAAAACACCAGCCATTTGGGTACCACATGCTTGACAAGGCATTTACCTCCCACCACTCAGCCCATTGGCGCAATTCTGTTTCTCCTCCTTACTCACCTCATTCTGCCCCCACTATACCTCATGATCTCTCAGCAACCTCCACTGACAGGGATGATGGTATAGCGCAGGGTGTCCCAGGTTCTTGCAGCACATCTGCCAGCAGCACACCACCAGCTGTAGACTATAGCCGGAAAATTTCTCTGCCCCATCTGCTGTAGCGGAAAAAAAAATTGTTACTGACACCCATATGCCCAGCGTCTAAATGCAAGCTTGTCAAATCTGCTGGCTCTACAACTTCTGCCTTTCCATCTGGTGGATTTTGCCCCTTCCATGAATTTGCAGAATGTGCTGTACCACAATGGCAGGTTCCCAGTCGCCATTTCTTTTCACGTAAGACCATTCCAGCTCTGTACCATCACGTGGAAGGCAATGTTGTGGCATCGTTGGGCAAGGCAGTCAGCCACAAAGTCCACGTTACTGCTGAAACGTGGCCCAGCAAGCATAGTCAGGGACAATATTTTTAGTTCACAGCACACTGTTTAACTCTGCTTGCAATTTGGAAGGATTCAGGACAGGGCTCAGTGCTGGAGCTTGTTGTGCCCCCACATCCCCATACAGCTGGTGATGCGAGATTTGTCAGCTTGTCCCCCTTCTCCTGCTCCATGCTCTCCTCTGCTGAATTGTCCTATGAACCTCAAGCACCCCCTAAGTTTTCAAGGGGCTATTCAATGAGTCAGGCTAATACGTGCCATGCAGTGTTTCAGCTGGTGTGTCTAGGGGACAGGAACCACACCAGAGTAGAGATTCCTGCAGCTCTGCAGGGGCAGGCCCAGAGTTGGTTCACGCCATGCCAGCTGGAGCCAGGAATGGTGGTGTGCGATAATAGCACAAACCTCCTGTCTGTCCTTAGACAGGGAAAGCTGAAACATGTGCCATGCCTGGCACATGTCCTCAATTTGGTGGTGCAGCTTCTCTGGAATAGGTACATACCAAGGGTTGGAAGATCTGCTAAAGCAGGCCAGAAGAGTTTGTAGACGTTTCAGTCGGTCATACACAGCCAGTGCATGGTTGGCTGAAATTCTGCGGGATATCCACCTGCCTGTAAACCGCCTGATTTGTGACATGCCCACCAGGTGGAACTTGACTTTGGCAATGCTGCAGTGGCTGCACATGCAGCAGAGGGCCATCAACGAGTACCTGTGCGAGTATGGCACAACGACAGGCTCAGCTTTTTTTCCTCACACCAATGGCTGCTCATAAAGGATGCATGCACTGTACTGTCCCTATTTGAGGAGGCCACAAGGATTGTAAGCCGTGACAATGCATGCATCAGTGACACAATCCCTATTGTGTTCCTGCTGGAGCAGAATCTGCATGGCATTATGGACAGGGCACTTAAGGCAGAGCAGCGGGAGGAAGAGGAGGACTTAATTTCCTCTAAAGGCCCACTATATGCAGACACCATTGTTCCTATGCCACAGAACACACAAGAGAAGAGAGAGGAGGAGGAGATTGAGGATTCTGGCAGTTTTGGAGGCATTGAAGCAGAGGAAGACATACGTCAAACAGTGAAGCCCTGTACACACGATCGGATTTCCTATGGTTTTTAAACCGATGGATTTTTTCATCGGAAAACCAATGAAGCTGACTTCCATCAGTCTTGCCTACACACCATCAGTCAAAAAAACGACCATTCCAAACGCGGTGACGTAAAACACTCCGATGAGCCAACAAAAATGAAGTTCAATGCTTCTGAGCAGGCGTCGACTTGATTCTGAGCATACGTGGGTTTTTTAACTGATGGACTTGCCCATAGACGATCGAAATTTGCTATCGGTTTTTTATATGTCGGAAAAATTTAAAACATGTTCTATTTATTGACACTGATGGAAAAAAGACCGATGGGGCCCATACACGATCGGTTTGTCTGATGAAAAAAATCCATCGGACTGTTTTCATCGGTAAAACCGATCGTGTGTACGTGGCTTAAGAGATGGTTTTCCATCCCCAAAACCCTTGGGAGTCGTACATGGCTGGGAGGAGGCAGTTCCAGATACTGTAATCCTGAGTGACCCCAAGGAGTCTGCTTCTCATGCCTCCGCAAATTTGCGGTGCATGAGCTCCCTCGTGCTTCAAAGCCTGCAAAAGGACCCAAGAATACGTGGCGTAAAGGAGAAAGATCACTATTGGTTGGTAACCCTCCTTGACCACCGTTGCAAGGGAAAGTCTCAGAACTCATTCCGTCCCCACAGAGAGTGCAGAAGATGAAATCTCTTGAGGACAACTTAAAGAGGAGTTTATCAAACGCTTTTTATGACTCTGGCAGGTTAAAGTGTTGTGGAAAACGTAGTTTTGAGGCTTCTTTTGGTCAAGAGAGGAGTGGTGGAGAAGGTGGCCAACTAAGCGATGCATTTCACAATTTTTTTAGTCCTCTCCGCCCAGGCCTGTCAGCTTTCACATCCCATCGGCAGCGTCTGCATCACATGGTGGACGATTATCTAGGGGTGAAAACAGAGATGACGACAATCCACTGACTTACTGGGTCATGAGAATAGACCATTGGCCAGAACTTGCCCAGTGTTCAATTGAGCTGCTGGCCTGCCCTGCGTACGTACGAAAAACATCCTAATTACCAGTGTTTGCTGGATTATCGTAAGCTCTGTATCCTGTGTTCCTTGCTCCTGTTTGATTACCTGTTACCGATCCGGCTTACCCTGACCTGCTCTGGCTTCTCTCCTGGCTCTGAACCCAGCTTGTTTCACGGACCTGCTCTTGCCTGTTCCAGATTGACTTCCTGTGCTTGACCCTGGCTTGATCTCAACTGCGCTTCCTGCCTCTGCTTCTGACTGCCTTCCTATGTTTGGCTCCTGGCCTGGCTTCTGACATTGTCTCTGCTTATCCATCTGTCAAGATCCGCTAGTACCCCCAGAGAATCATTGCCTGTGACCACCTTCTTTGCTCCTGGGTGTCCTGCTTCTGAAAACCTTTAGACAGCTTCACTGGCAGGCAACCCATGC
Source organism: Rana muscosa (assembly GCA_029206835.1). NCBI lineage: Eukaryota > Metazoa > Chordata > Amphibia > Anura > Ranidae > Rana > Rana muscosa. Next base: position 539,790,105 of record CM055117.1, on the reverse strand, counting down.
ATCTCTGGGAATAGCACCCTCTGTCTCCAACTCCAGAGGTACTCTGCACTTAGCCACAAGGGGAGCCCTTTCATCACCCCAGCCTCCAGCCTGGTACGTGACAGCTATTGACGGTGCAAGAAATACAACAGGCAGAGGTATCAAAATATCAACAAGAATTCACAGTTTTATAATACCATGGCATTGTGGATAAATATTACCACCTCAGACATGTATTAACAATTGTTGCTGTGATTTCTTTCAGTGATTTTAGTGATTTAAGAACTGTTTTGCTCCTTTCGTTTTTTAGGGAGAATGGGGGAGGTCTTTTCTAATTTCCTCTTTCTCTCCTCCTTCCCCTTCTCTTTTCCCATCCCCTTCCTCACCCTTCCTTCTATTCTCTAGCGAACATAAATCTGCTGTTTGGGCTTCAGTAGGCTCCAGACACAGACTCTTTTACTGGCCTTTGCAGACTGTAATCTCTGAGGTTGTAATCTCTGTGCTGAGGTTATAACCAAAGGTATTCCCCGTTGTAACCTGGGGTGAGTGATATTGTTGGGGTTATGTGTCTGTAGAAATGTTGCTGTATTATGTAACTGGATGCCTATTTTTTTCCATATGCACTTCTTGTCATGCTGTTATATCTGGAAAATTGTCTAAATAAAGATTAATAAAAAATAAATGTAGTGGGGTCTTCAAATGTAGTTGGGACACACCTGGGGGTAGTGTGACCCAGGTGTGTAATTATGACAGGGTATGGACCCCTTTTTGTTATTCGTGGAGGATTGGGTGGTGCAGTATTCTCCTTGGCCTGTGGGTGGCGGGGTACCTACGGGCTCAAGGTAGAATCACTACCACAGTGCTACCCTTTTTGTCCCTTTCCGGAGATGGTACGGCTGGGGCGGGGAACCCGCCGTGGTGTCGATGGGAGGAGATAAAAGGGGGAGACGTCCTCATAACAAGGTCTTCGGAGGATCATCTCTTCACGCACCCAGGCACCTTAGGCCTGGGTGCGGGCGGTTCGAGGTTCCGGCTCAGGCGCCCTAGGCCTGACCGGAATGGAGTTGGAGTCCATCCCAGGCACCTTCAGCCTGGGGTGAGGTACTATGTCGTAGGCCTGGGGCTCAGTGACTTCGACTGGGTCCCGCGAGGGTGAAGTGATTCCAGGGTGCCCCTTGCGAGGGGACCCGCATCTGAGGCGAGGAGGCTGGGGAGGTCACCCGTCCGAAGATTCCGGAGCAGCGTCAACCCGGTGACGGATGGGCTTCTGGTAACTCCCTTGGAGGGTCATCTTCCCCTGATAGGGGCCGCAGCGCAGCGAAGGTATTCTATTCAAGGTTGGTACAACCCTTGGTCAAAGTACAGGGGTTTAGAGACTAAAATCAGGACAGTGCCTCGACCTGCTCATCCCACCATATCTTGCCATTACATTATTTGTTGTGGAGCTACGAAATAAATCTGAGAGTTGGACTGTGATCGGTGTATGGACTCTGTTAATGGGAGCAAGGGAGATTCCAGCACAGCAGGACTGAGTTTCACACCCAACGCACATTTGGCCCGAGGAAGATACTGATACTGGCCTTCACCTCACCCACAGTTATGGGGAGGACATGGGCCGTAGCGCACCTCACCCTGTCGTGTGACATACCCCTAGCTAAAGAGGACGGGGTGAGGCCGCTACACGTGGGGGCTCATGAGTCCGGGATGAAATGTGTGTTAACCCTGAGGTTTGGAATGGCTGTGTCTGGACTTTGCTGCCCGGAGGAGGTCCGAGCAGGTCGGCCATGTGATTGGCCAAAGTGCGTCCCTGTACTCGAAGTCGTGGAAATTTCTCTGAAAAACCGGGAAAGGCCCATGCAGAAAGAGCGGGAAGAGGGAGGAGTCCAGCCGTGTGATGTACTACATGTGGGAACTTTTGCTGCACTGCGCCATGAGGCACCCCGTGACTGCGCAATTCGTGGGCGGAGACTGGTGAAAGCCCGCGAAAATGTGCAAGTCGTGGGAGGAGTCTGGCCATGTGTGGAGATGCACGTGGAGACTCCGGCGTGTGGTAAGCGCGTGATGGAACAGCAGGTGGTCGGGATGGCCTCAAGCTCCCCGTGGATTCCGGTACCTTACCCCACGAAGATGACTGCTTTTGCTGCTCCCCTGACAGACACGGGGATAAGACTTAGGCCCCGAGGACAGTTGGCTTTGTATTCATGCAGAGACACAGAGGCCCTCTGTGTTATCTGTCCCGGATGCTCGGGACTGGTGGTCCACCTGAAGCCATTTGGGCGTTGTGAAGCGTGTAAAGAGTTTCTTTTTGAGGTTGAACCATCCACAGTAAGGCCCCGGGCCCTTCGCCTCAACTGCATCACAGGAACCGCCACTCCGGAGGGAGAGATCCAGGCCTTTGCGGAGGTCCCCGTACGCGCTGACCAGGGCGACGGGACTGCCCAACCAGAGACTGAGAGAGAAAAATCCGAGGACGCTGCTTCGGTCACCACAGACTCCCTGCTGCCACCTCCGAAGAGGAAGATAGGCCTGGTGCAGGCCTCCTGTGGTCGTGGTCGAGCTTCACCCTGCCGCTTGCCTGGCCTAGATGGTGCCGGTAGAGAAGAGAGTCCCGGACATCCCAGTTCTTCAGAAGGGCCAGGTGAGCAAGGGGCTGGGACTGTGGTGTTAGTTGGAGGTGTCGGGAGTCCACAGTCGGTGGAGCCCGCAAGGGAGGGTAGTTCTCCGTCTACTAAAGACTACCTTCCCGCCGAGATGTATGACACCTCCGACCTAGAGTCGCTGTCAGACTGTGGGGATGATGGAGAAATAGACGAACTGTTTCACCGGAAGGGCTGGGACAAGCGCCCGCTACCTGTGCTGTGTAAACCGCAGGACTCCCCTATGTCTATAGAAGACAGTATGCCCCGGGCGCAGGCCCCGGAGTTTCCGAGGAAATCTAGTCCTCCGACCAACTTTCCACATTCCACCACATCACCCGCTCTGATAGTGGGGATGCAGCATGCTTCACTGTGGGCACCAAAGGCAAAGCTACCCGAGATGGTGCAGGTACCTCGGCACCCGGAGGCCATCGTACAGCCAGGAGAAGGTGAGCGAGATATCATGCCTCCTCTAGCCAGATTGCAACGACTTTTCTCTCAGAGAGTCGCCCGTGAATATGGGTGGGAGTACCCCTACTTGCCTCGGGACTTACTGTATGAAGTCGAGGTCTTGCGACAACGGTGGTACGACAAATTTGTCTGGGAAAAGCTCAAAGTGCCTCATGCCCGGCGATACTTGTCATGTTCGCCACCTGTGTCTAAGAAGTTCAGAGACTGCAGAGCTGATTGGAATCTGGGGCGGCATATTCATGCTGAAAAAGTGCTTATCTGCAAAAAGGAGGGAGAGGATGTCGAATATGCAGTTGAAGTGTTCGACAAGCACCTAAAGCCCCTGTTTTTGCCAGATCCAAGATTCTATTTGTAGGAGAAGAGAACTCCTATTTGTTTGCTTATTGAACTCTGGAAGGAACATTCCCAGACGCTCAGAACTGTGCCCTAGTTTTGTTTTGATTTGGGTTTTTTCTTTACTCACAGGAGACTTGGGAGCTGCTGTTTTCTTTCTCCCTTTTCTTCATGTGCCAAAGGCAGAGACTTTTTGGGGTAGAGTCGGTGTAGGGAAAGCAGGAAGAGTGAAGATATCACCAAGTGCCATTACCGCGGCATCGTCACCAGGTGGCGGTGTTGTGCAACGTTTTTTGTTTTTTTCTTCTGCACACTTTTACACCACACTCGTTGGAGCGAATGGGTCTCTCGGCTGATGGACCCATTCATTCCAAAATTGCACAAGATGTTAGGATGTTTTTTTTTTGTTGTTTCCCTTCTGCAGGAGATTCGTCGGTCAAGACTGCTGAGTATGGGGTGGTTCTTAGACAGGCACGGGAGGGATTGTATATGTGTACCTGACAGATGTTTTATACAAGAGTTTATCGTTTTATATTTCCCTTCCCTTTTCGAGCAGGTCTTGGCACACACAGTATCCAAAATTTTTGGGGATAGCCTCTGGGGCCCACTTCATGTCACCACTCCTTGGGAGACATGGGTGTGCACCTGACGCTGGGGACCAGCGTCAAATCACAGGGGGGAGTGTGTAGCGGGGTCTTCAAATGTAGTTGGGACACACCTGGGGGTAGTGTGACCCAGGTGTGTAATTATGACAGGGTATGGACCCCTTTTTGTTATTCGTGGAGGATTGGGTGGTGCAGTATTCTCCTTGGCCTGTGGGTGGCGGGGTACCTACGGGCTCAAGGTAGAATCACTACCACAGTGCTACCCTTTTTGTCCCTTTCCGGAGATGGTACGGCTGGGGCGGGGAACCCGCCGTGGTGTCGCTGGGAGGAGATAAAAGGGGGAGACGCCCTCACCACGAGGTCTTCGGAGGATCATCTCTTCACGCACCCAGGCACCTTAGGCCTGGGTGCGGGCGGTTCGAGGTTCCGGCTCAGGCGCCCTAGGCCTGACCGGAATGGAGTTGGAGTCCATCCCAGGCACCTTCAGCCTGGGGTGAGGTACTATGTCGTAGGCCTGGGGCTCAGTGACTTCGACTGGGTCCCGCGAGGGTGAAGTGATTCCAGGGTGCCCCTTGCGAGGGGACCCGCATCTGAGGCGAGGAGGCTGGGGAGGTCACCCGTCCGAAGATTCCGGAGCAGCGTCAACCCGGTGACGGATGGGCCTCTGGTAACTTCCTTGGAGGGTCATCTTCCCCTGATAGGGGCCGCAGCGCAGCAAAGGTATTCTATTCAAGGTTGCTACAACCCTTGGTCAAAGTACAGGGGTTTAGAGACTAAAATCAGGACAGTGCCTCGACCTGCTCATCCCACCGTATCTTGCCATTACATTATTTGTTGTGGAGCTACGAAATAAAACTGAGAGTTGGACTGTGATCGGTGTATGGACTCTGTTAATGGGAGCAAGGGAGATTCCAGCACAGCAGGACTGAGTTTCACACACAACGCACATTTGGCCCGAGGAAGATACTGATACTGGCCTTCACCTCACCCACAGTTATGGGGAGGACATGGGCCGTAGCGCACCTCACCCTGTCGTGTGACATACCCCTAGCTAAAGAGGACGGGGTGAGGCCGCTACATAAATAAATACAAAACTGGGATAATTAAAGCTAAACCTCAGCTCATAACCATCTGTTTCAAGGCTTTTAATAGTCTGATTAAAGTTTTAGGCACTAGGTAGATTTACTTACAAACTCTAAAGCCCCGTACACACGATCGGTTTGACTGATGAAAACCGTCCGATGGATGGTTTTCATCAGACCAACCGATCGTGTATGGTACCCATCTGTCTTTTTTCCATCGGTTGTAAAAAATAGAACTTGTTTTAAAATTTTCCGATGGATAAAAAACCGATGGGAATTTCCGATCGTCTATGGGCAAGTCCATCGGATCAAAAACCCACGCATGCTCAGAATCAAGTCGACGCATGCTCAGAAGCATTAAAAACTTCATTTTTCTTGGCTCATCGGAGTGTTTTACGTCACCGCGTTTGGAACGGTCGGTTTTTTGACTGATGGTGTGTGGGCAAGACTGATGGAAAACAGTTTCATCGGATATCCGATGGACAAATCCATCGGACGAAAAACCATAGGTTATCATATCGTGTGTACGGGGCTTTAGTGAACCATATTCAAACAGTACAGTCACAATTATTAGCAAATATTCCAAGGGTTGTCAGTACCCATCCTACATAGAAAACAGATCACTTTGGTGTAGAGCTTGGTCTTCTATAACACTGTATAGTAGCCAACTAGTAGTGAGTGAGTATTCTGTGAAAAATAATGGTTACCATAAAAGGTGAAGATTATGATGACTTTATATTTAAAGGGATTGTAAGCAATTTTTTTTTTTTTTTAAATAACAAACATGTTATACTTACCTTCACTGTGCAGCTCGTTTTGCACAGAGTGTCCCCGATCCATGTCTTCTGGGGTCCCTCGGCGGCTCTCTTGGCTCCTCCCTGCAATCACTCACCACCTACTGTATATGCGAGCTTGCATGGTGGTGAGTGATTGCGGGCGCGCTCCTGTGATACAGCCAGTGGCTATTGCCACTCACTGTATCACTCGGCCCCGCCCCCTCACGCGCTGCTTTATTGGATGTGATTGACAGCAGCGCAAGCCAATGACTGCGCTGCTTTCAATCCATCCACTGTAGCCAATCAACGGCCAGGCTGAGCGGCGAGGAGGATGATGGGTACGAGCGCAGGACTTTAGAGGGGTCAGGTAAGTAAAACGGGGGCTCGGGGGGGGGGGGGCGGGCGGTATTGTCGGATGTTTTTTCACTTTAATGCATAGGTTGCATTAAGGTGAAAAAACATTTACCTTTACAACCCTTTTAATCATCAAATAGATTCAAATAGAGGAAAAGGAAAGCGAGGACACAGAGTGGCCTCCAATGTTGTAGACACCACCAGCTGTTGGGTATGAGGGACAGATTACTTTTTACCACTGGGTATAAACCAGATGCAGGAACACAAACGCACCCTATCAGAAAGCAGGAGCATAGCAAGGACAAAAGTGGAAGAGAGTCAACAGCCAGACAATGAGGTTCTGAATTAGAAGACAAGGGCAATGTCAGGATGTAGGCCAAGGTCAGCAACATATGGGCAGAGATGTACAGGGGAAATGCAGTAAGTAGAATCAAAAACACAGGCCGAGGTCATAACGGGCTTTAAAGGATCCAGAGACAGGTCAAAGGCTAGACAGGCAGAAATAGCAGGTCACAGGTATATCAGGAACTAGCTGAAAACAACTCTCTCCATGTCACACTCTAGTTTATATACAGTAAGCCATCTTGTGCCAATAAAAGTGCCAAGCATGCATGTACTTGATAATATGTTGAGCGTGCGCATTAATGCATGCCCAGCAGTGACCCCATGTACTATACAAGACCATGCACATAAATCTCCACTTGTCTTCTCATAATGGAATGCACAAGACTTTCCTTACATTTAATTTAATCAACCCCAATGCATCTTTGGTTTATATAATGTCTTGACATTCTTGCATGTTAGGTGTATGGATTATAATAATGCACCCTTTATTTAAACATTATAAGGCACACCCAACAAACCAATTTGAAACCTTTTTTTATCAAGCTCATTTTGCATGTTTTTTTTGTTTGTTTTTTGTAATTGTATGTTTATTGAGATTTTTCAACAAAACAAGAAAAAGCAGACACAATACAGAGAAGTATCACAATCGTCTTATACAGAAAAAGAGAAGCATCTCTTGTATGTTTTTTTTTTTATATGAAACAATAACTCTAATGAAATAAAATAATAGTAACTATGGTATTATACCCTTTTTTGCAGTGTGACATTGTCTGTCTGTCTTCTATCTGCCGTAGGCAGCTTCCCTTACAGTGCTTACCTAGTTCCATCTGATATACTGATATATGATTCTGTACTGTGCACCCTCCTTTCATACTCCTTTGTGTGGCGGTAAGGCTACAGCAGACTGGGTCAGGATAATACTAGATGTAACAGATGTGGAAGATAAATGGCAGGCTGTAGGCTAGATCCATTTAGCTGATAGTCTTCTGAGTTTAGTCTAAATGTATAACTGGCCCGTATCTGATATAGTGATAAATATATATATATTGTGACAGCAGGAAGGTAAAGTCACCTGGTTGCATCCAGGGGGGTAGATATATTTCTCCCAGATTCAGGCTTTATGCTGACTTATACAACTAGGGTGGAGAGTTGTATAAGCCCAGCTGAGGCTAGTAGGCTCATGGATGACTCATACCTCTAGGGAGAGTGTGGGGCGTCGTGCAGACAGAGATGAGACCAGCTGAACCTTGTCAGCTCATTTAGGCCTCTATAAGGAACTCCCAGCTTCATTAGATGTTAGCTCATGCCTGGAACCAGACCTGTGTGGACTGTCTAGGGAGAGTGAACCCCTGTGCGGTGAGGCAAAGCCTGTGTGGCTATTTGTTTGGACTTTTACTAAACCAGGGACTTAGGGACTAGGACAGCACCAGGCTGATCCCAGTTGTTAGTTTAGGAAACCTGCATGTTTAGTCAGAGGTCAAACTGACCAGGATTTATTTTGTTTGTTTCTTTTTGGCTTTGCTGTGTTTTTGTCACTGTACATAGAGAAATAAACCGCACCTTTTGATTTTGAAAACCACAACCTCCGTCTGCTGGCCCTGTTTTTGTGTGGGGAGCCCAACCAGGGGGTCACACACACCCGCTACCGAGTTAACCCCCTCACAGTATATATATATATATATATATATATATATATATATATATATATGTATATATATATATATATATATATGTATATATATATATATATATATATATAAAACTTTGTAACAATTGCTTTTTCTCAAACAACAAAATGTGAAGGAATTAGGCCACTGTGCTGTTCACTTCCCCTACACCTCTAAGTATTATTTTCAAATGTCAAGGCTGGAAACAATAAGATAAAGTGACTTATTAAAACTGAGTTGCAGTGTCACGTTTAGCCACATCAAGTCTTTGAACATAGCTTTCATGTGACAATATATCCTTGGCAGGAACTTTAACCAGTCAGCTGCACTGGTTGCAAATTATAATCCCTTTTTAATGGTGAGGTCTTTTATCAGTATATATTTCTGTTCAGATTGGAGAATGAGATCAGTCACATCTTACATAGGCTTTTCTCTATTCTGCATATGTATTTCTCTTCTCATCCGAACAACAGAACTCTAAATTTGTGTGCCCGTTGATGATAATGCTGATGTTAGACAGAACGTTCTTCTCAGTGTTTCCTTTTGCCACTTTATGTGATGTCATTGACACAGGGCTGGCCCAAGACATTGTGCTGCCTGGGCCCAAGAATGAAATGCTGCCCCCCCCCAAAAAAAAAAATCCTATGCCCATCCAGCAAAGAGACGTTTCCATAAAGCAAAGAGACAGCCCAATATATTCAGCAAGAGACATCCCATATATTCAGCAAAGAGACATGCCCCTTCTAGGGTGACCACGCATTTTGCAGGTCTGTCCCGGGCACATTCATTCCAGGAAAATACAGTGTCCCGGAATGAAACTGACACAGCCACCCCCCGGGCTAATCTGATGCCCCCAAAAAAGGCCGCCACATCACCTCTTTACTCACTGACAGTACATGTCCTGGCCGGGAATGCCTGGAGTAGCACAATCCCCGCCCCCTGCATGTGATTGGAGAAATCATAAATCCCACCTCTTGTGTCCAATCACTGTGCTGTGATTCGTTACAGAACAAGCTGATGTTTGGGAAGGGGGGTGTCCATGAATAGTAGTTTAAAAATGTGGTCACCCTAGCTCCTTCCTGCAAAGAGTATTGTGTAGCACCACGAAAGCTCCCCCCTTTCTCTCCACTGCCACCGACCAGCTACACTCTGATCCCAGCTCAGTGATGCAACATGCTGCAACAACAGCGCTGCATTGACCACATTTCCAAACTGCCATTCAGGGATACCGCCCTTCCTTCCCAAAAAAAGATGGGGGGGGGTGTAGTCTCGCTGACAGGGAATTTGGCAGCGGGTGATTTGTCGGGCGAATGGCTGGTGTTAGCACTTAAATCATCCTAACATTATGATTGATATGGTGTCAGGATGATCAAATCACATTATTTCTATTACTACATTGTAATATATAATGAAATAGTTTAACTCACCATAATGCAGAATCAGTGGGAACCCTGAGCTTGTCGTTTGCCACCGTTGCTTGCCACCAGATGTAGCTAATTGCTTGCCACCGTTGCCTGCCACCAGATGCAGCTGTGCCACTTGCCACCCATAGCCTGCCACAACATGCAGCGTGTCACTTGTCAACATTGCCTGTCACCAGATGCAGCCTGTCACTTGTTACCAATGCCTGTCACCAGATGCAGCCTGTCACTTGTTACCAATGCCTGTCACCAGATGCAGCCTGTCACTTGTTACCAATGCCTGTCACCAGATGCAGCCTGTCACTTGTCACCAATGCCTGTCACCAGATGCAGCCTGTCACTTGTTACCAATGCCTGTCACCAGATGCAGCCTGTCACTTGTTACCAATGCCTGTCACCAGATGCAGCCTGTCACTTGTTACCAATGCCTGTCACCAGATGCAGCCTGTCACTTGTCACCAATGCCTGTCACCAGATGCAGCCTGTCACTTGTTACCATTGCCTGTCACCAGATGCAGCCTGTCACTTGTCACCAATGCCTGTCACCAGATGCAGCCTGTCACTTGTCACCAATGCCTGTCACCAGATGCAGCCTGTCACTTGTCACCAATGCCTGTCACCAGATGCAGACTGTCACTTGTCACCATTGCCTGTCACCAGATGCAGCCTGTCACTTGTCACCATTGACTGTCACCAGATGCAGCCTGTCACTTGTCACCAATGCCTGTCACCATATGCAGCCTGTCACTTGTTACCAATGCCTGTCACCAGATGCAGCCTGTCACTTGTTACCAATGCCTGTCACCAGATGCAGCCTGTCACTTGTCACCAATGCCTGTCACCAGATGCAGCCTGTCACTTGTCACCAATGCCTGTCACCAGATGCAGCCTGTCACTTGTCACCATTGCCTGTCACCAGATGCAGCCTGTCACTTGTCACCATTGACTGTCACCAGATGCAGCCTGTCACTTGTCACCAATGTCTGTCACCAGATGCAGCCTGTCACTTGTCACCAATGCCTGTCACCAGATGCAGCCTGTCACTTGTCACCAATGCCTGTCACCAGATGCAGCCTGTCACTTGTCACCAATGCCTGTCACCAGATGCAGCCTGTCACTTGTCACCAATGCCTGTCACCAGATGCGGCCTGTCACTTGTCACCATTGCCTGTCACCAGATGCAGCCTGTCACTTGTCACCATTGACTGTCACCAGATGCAGCCTGTCACTTGTCACCAATGCCTGTCACCAGATGCAGCCTGTCACTTGTCACCATTGACTGTCACCAGATGCAGCCTGTCACTTGTCACCATTGCCTGTCACCAGATGCAGCATGTCACTTGTCACCATTGACTGTCACCAGATGCAGCCTGTCACTTGTCACCAATGCCTGTCACCATATGCAGCCTGTCACTTGTTACCAATGCCTGTCACCAGATGCAGCCTGTCACTTGTTACCAATGCCTGTCACCAGATGCAGCCTGTCACTTGTCACCAATGCCTGTCACCAGATGCAGCCTGTCACTTGTCACCAATGCCTGTCACCAGATGCAGCCTGTCACTTGTCACCATTGCCTGTCACCAGATGCAGCCTGTCACTTGTCACCATTGACTGTCACCAGATGCAGCCTGTCACTTGTCACCAATGTCTGTCACCAGATGCAGCCTGTCACTTGTCACCAATGCCTGTCACCAGATGCAGCCTGTCACTTGTCACCAATGCCTGTCACCAGATGCAGCCTGTCACTTGTCACCAATGCCTGTCACCAGATGCAGCCTGTCACTTGTCACCAATGCCTGTCACCAGATGCGGCCTGTCACTTGTCACCATTGCCTGTCACCAGATGCAGCCTGTCACTTGTCACCATTGACTGTCACCAGATGCAGCCTGTCACTTGTCACCAATGCCTGTCACCAGATGCAGCCTGTCACTTGTCACCATTGACTGTCACCAGATGCAGCCTGTCACTTGTCACCATTGACTGTCACCAGATGCAGCCTGTCACTTGTCACCATTGCCTGTCACCAGATGCAGCCTGTCACTTGTCACCGATGCCTGTCACCAGATGCAGCCTGTTACTTGTCACCAATGCCTGTCACTTGTCACTGATGCCTGTCACCAGATGCAGCCTGTCACTTGTCACCATTGCCTGTCACCAGATGCAGCCTGTCACTTGTCACCGATGCCTGTCACCAGATGCAGCCTGTCACTTGTCACCAATGTCTGTCACCAGATGCAGCGTGTCACTTGTCACCAATGCCTGTCACCAGATGCAGCCTGTCACTTGTCACCATTGACTGTCACCAGATGCAGCCTGTTACTTGTCACCAATGCCTGTCACTTGTCACCAGATGCAGCCTGTCACCAGATGCAGCCTGTCACCAGATGCAGCCTGTCACTTGTCACCGATGCCTGTCACCAGATGCAGCCTGTCACTTGTCACTGATGCCTGTCAACAGATGCAGCCTGTCACTTGTCACCATTGCCTGTCACCAGATGCAGCCTGTCACTTGTCACCAATGCCTGTCACCAGATGCAGCCTGTCAATTGTCACCATTGCCTGTCACCAGATGCAGCCTGTCACTTGTCACTGATGCCTGTCAACAGATGCAGCCTGTCACTTGTCACCATTGCCTGTCACCAGATGCAGCCTGTCACTTGTTACCAATGCCTGTCACCAGATGCAGCCTGTCACTTGTTACCAATGCCTGTCACCAGATGCAGCCTGTCACTTGTTACCAATGCCTGTCACTTGTCACTGATGCCTGTCACTTGTCACTGATGCCTGTCACCAGATGCAGCCTGTCACTTGTCACCGATGCCTGTCACCAGATGCAGCCTGTCACTTGTCACTGATGCCTGTCAACAGATGCAGCCTGTCACTTGTCACCATTGCCTGTCACCAGATGCAGCCTGTCACTTGTTACCAATGCCTGTCACCAGATGCAGCCTGTCACTTGTTACCAATGCCTGTCACTTGTCACCAATGCCTGTCACTTGTCACTGATGCCTGTTACCAGATGCAGCCTGTCACCAGATGCAGCCTGTCACTTGTCACCGATGCCTGTCACCAGATGCAGCCTGTCACTTGTCACCGATGCCTGTCACCAGATGCAGCCTGTCACTTGTCACTAATGCCTGTCACCAGATGCAGCCTGTCACTCAGCCTGGCTCTCTCTCCCTCCCCTTCAGATGGGCATGCTGGGGGCTGCAGTTTCCCCCCTAGAATTGCAATGGGCCAGCCATTTGCACTACACATCCCATAATCCTCTTTTCTCCTTTTTGTTTTTTTCCCTGGCCAATGGGAGGAAAAGGGGGAAGAAACATAGCAGTGGCTGTCCTAGGAACAGCAGCATGAGGAGGAGAAGGAGGGGGGAGAAGAGCCCGCAGCTGCTCTCTCTCCACACACACACACAGTCGCTCCGATCTCATGCTGTTACATACATTACATACAGGGAGGAGGTGGGTGTAGCTAGCAGAGGAGGAGGAAGTGAAATACTCTCTGCAATGAATGATGGGCCTCTCTCTCCTTACGTCACTGGTTGCTAGACACAAAGCGGGCCGCGGCTAGCAACCAGTTTGGGCAGTGAAGCAGGGGCCGCTGGTGAGACCCTTGAAGTGGGTCTTGCCACTGCGGCCAGTGACAGCGGCGCCGGCGATGCAGTACAGTATGACACTGCACACTAGATGGAGGGAAACCCAGGTCCTCAGGCAGTGTGCCCCTGTTGCCGCCCCTCTTAAAGTGCCGCCTGGGACCATGGTCCCATCGGGTCCCATGGTAGGGCCGGCCCTGCATTGACATAGATATTTCTGTAGAATGTTCCAGGCATTGAATTTATTTGTATTCTTAATTTAGGATACTATCTGATTTATCCCAATCCTGTTAATATAATTACTAAAATTCCATTTTAGCTTTAAAATTCAAATGTAATTTCAAATGTTTTTTAAAATATTTTTTAAATCTGAAGCCTTCATTAAAATAATACTTAGTGAGCCTGCCATGAAGATCCTTGTTCAGTCCTGTCATAGAGTGACACCTTCGTGTCCCTGCCCCCCAACTGAACTGCTGCTTTGTCTCTCTGTTACAATAGGTTCCAGGGTTGACTACCTGTGGTCATTTCAACACATAATACACAGACATGCAATAGTCTACTGTTCATCATCTGAAAACCTGTCTTGAGAAATACTGTGCAATCTTTGTGGAGTGTATGATTGTGGAAAGGAAATAGCTTTTAGGAGATTAGCAGCTTTGAGATACAATAAGGATGAAAACAGATGAAAATAAATATTTAATTTAAAAAGAAATGGCAAGTGTTTATGATTTGTTTTAGCAAAGGTTATTTGTTTAGGGTTTACGTCTTCTTTAAGCATTTTGGCTTTATTGGAGTACATGCAATTAAAAATATCAAATAAATCAGAAATACAAATTGTACATATTTGTCAAGGACATCATATAAAATAAGCAATATAATTAAAGCAAATACAAAACTGAATTGGATATGTAACAATAGCAACGTGGTTTAGAAATAACAGTTCTTAAAGGGTCAGTATAACCAAAAGTGATGTTTTGATTAAAGGTGAACTTTGGCGGGCTAGATAAACCTCATGCTTTCAAAATGTCTTGGATGCTGCATCAGTTAGAGCTACTTGTCATGACTCTAGGCTACTGTCTAGAAGAGAGTTTTGGTGACGTGGTTATGTTTTACCAACACTTCTACTATATTCTCCATATTATAAGTAAAAAATTCAACAAGAAGTGTGGGACCCCCCTCATAATGTTCACATCAGGAGTGGGGATATCTCACCAGTTCCGTGTTTCCCCGAAAATAAGACCTATCTCAATTATCTAGGATTGCTGCAATATAAGCCCTGCCCCGAAATTAAGCCCTAGTTAAAGTCCTTGTAAAATCATGTAATCCATGCTGTAAAATGATTATATAATGCCCAGTGTGTGTCTTTATGTAACATTATTGTAGAAAATATCTTATTTACAGCACCGCTGGGCTTTCATGTGATCCGCCGGAGCTCTCCTCTTGTCCTCTGTGCTGATATTAGCAGCCCCTCCCTCTGCAGTGCTCTGAGCAGGGCTGACGTCAGTGGGGATCTCGGCATCTCCCTCAGCAGTGCTCGCAGCGGGGAAGAAGAGCTCCGGCGGATCATGTGAGCGCCCAGTGGCGCTGTAAATTAGGTATTTTCTACAATGTTACATAAAGACACACACTGGACATTATATAATCTATTTACAGAGTGGATTACATGATTTTACAAGGACTTTAACTAGGGTTTATCTTGGGGAATACAGAGATGCTGACTCCTAAGTTGACAGGGAGGGAGAGGGGGAGAGAACACAGGGGTCAAATAAGACATCACCTGAAAATAAAGCCCTAATGCATTTTTTGTAGCCAAAATTTATATAAGACCCAGTCCTATTTTCGGGGAAACACGGTAGAGTACCTAAGAGATAAAAGTTGTCAGGAAGTCTAACTATACAGTATTTACCAAAAATGGTTGAATGTGATAAGAGGGCAATGCATACCCACTTTCCACTAATTTAGCATTCTGGTTATTATTCATCCTGGACTTATTCAATTTAAGGCATGGGCTAACAGCTCCCAAAAGTACAAGTTGTTTTTAAAGGAGTAAATTAAACCCATCAAAATTCAAACTTACACACAATAAACTATTGGAAAAGATTGATTAATCAAGCCTTACGAAAGTATAAGATGGTCTTTAAGGCCAGAGGTTGAAGAGATCTGGTTCAATCAGATGTATTTTTTAAAGCGATTGTAAACAGCTGGACTTTTTTTTTTCTTACCTGCAAGGTAATATTACAATTTGCTAGTATGCATGGCATACTAGCACATTATGTAAAACTTACCTGAAAACTAAGCATTCCAGCAATGCAATGTCATCGCTGGAGGCCGCTTCCATCTTCACCCGTCTTGCTTCCGGGTTTGTGGACTCCAGCTCTGTGACTGGTCATAGCTGCAATAACGTCACTTCACCACACAGGGCTCAGAAGGAATGGCAAGGGTGGTCGTTCCTTCAGAGCGCATGTGTTTTCCCCTGCCGAAGCAAATTGGATCGTGCTCGGCTGGGGTTTTTCGCCTTCCTCTGGATCAACTGGGGGGGCGGTAGATTTAGATTGGGTATACGGGATCATCGGCGTCATCAACAGCAACACCAACTTCAACATCATCATCACCAGGACACCTCAGCATCATCTCATCTCATTTCTTATCGTCATCATCATCGACCTCATCCCCATCATCATCGTCATCCGCTCACCATCTCAATCTCATCAGCTCATCGCACCGGCTCACCATCATCATCCTAATCATCCTAATTATCATCAGTTTATCATCCTGACAAACTAGGTAAGTATAACTGGGCCCATTTTTTCATCGTCATCATCATCATCATCATCATCAACATCACCATCTCATCTCATCATCATCATCTCATCATCCCATCACCATCAGCATTTTCTCACCATGTTCAACATCAAATACTCAGCTGACACCTTCCGCAGCCTAAGGAATACCGCCTCAACACTACCAACCTCCACCCAAAAAATACTACAAAAAGAACAACTTCTAATAATCAATCGACAATCAACCGCCAAATACAGGATTGCACCGATTCAACTACAACACCTATCATGCACCCTGATCAACACCAGATCTGCAGTCAAGCACAAACAGGAAATTCATTACTTCATCACTCAACACAACACAGATTGCCTCTTTGTTACGGAAAGCTAGCTAACACCTGACTGTAACACCATCCTAGCAGAATTAGTGCCTGAGAACTATTGCATCCTAACTGAGCATAGAATAGGGAAAAGAGGAGGCGGCCTTGCAGTGATCTACAAATCTCACGTCTCTCTCTCACCAAACCAACTCTACAGAACTCATTGCCTTTCATGGAAACACTCACTCTGCAACTTCAAACAACACCCGAAGGAAACCATCCACATACTGCTATGCTACAGAACACCCGGGACCAAAGACAGACCTCTTCACACCTTTTACCGAATTCATCTCTACGTACACCTTGAAAACAAAAAACCTCCTACTACTCGGGGACTTCGACCTCTGGGATAACTCCTCCCAGGATCCCATTGCCACCGCCTGCATCAACCAACTGGAAGAACTAGGTCTTCAGCAACTGATAAATGCTCCCACGCATATTTCGGGTCACACCCTCAACCTCATCTTCAAACAAAATATGGAAATCAACATACTGGACAACACGCCTGTACCATGGATGAACCACCACGCCATCAAATTTAAAATAACTACCAACACCATCTTCCAAAAACCTATACACTCAAAAACAACACACTGGACAAGATCACAGAAGAAACTACACTCGCAACTCTTCAAAACCACACTATCCAACAAAATAGCAATGCTAAATCAAAACCACTCATCTGAAGGAGCCTGGAGAAGAAACTCAGCAAAGGAAAACCACACAAACTACAAATTACTCACCAAGAAATACCACAAAGCAATCTTCAAAGCAAAAAAAATAACACTTCTCTAACACTATCTCAAAAGCCCTAAACCGTCCCCGTGAACTTTTCAAACTAGTTGCTCAGACTATGAACCCCACCTGCCTAGAACCTCCAGCAAACAAAACACAAGAATTCTGCAATGAACTATCTGATTTTTACTTCAATAGATTTTTATTGGTAATGCTTGCAAAACATTAACAAGAGCATCGACTATAACAAAAGAAGTAGCCGATAATCAACAATAACAGAGAATAGGGGTATACATCCATTGTAGTTCAACATTTATCAATACTGCTTATCCTATTAATTCTCTAAACCAGTTGCTAAAGTAAGGTCATGTCTAATTTTTGACATTGTAGAACAAAGTCCGCTCATAGATATGCTCCCGGATATGTTGTCCACTCCCCCAGAGCCCCATTTAGGCACACACTGCTCCAAGGGAGTGGCCCCACACCCTTAGTTATTTATTTGTATTGTGCAGATCTCTTATTCTACGTTCTTAACTTAGTGATTCACTATATCAGTTGTGGTCCTAGTGTGTCATATGTGCCGCTACCTTTGGTGTAGAACGGACCATCTAAGGAATGTCGGATTGTATCCATATGAATGGTGATATAAAGCAATTTTTTCGCCTATAGTGAATCAGTAGGATGTAGGGAAATAAAAGATAAAATAAGATAATAAGTGAATAAAAGAAGTTTAGAAAGAAATAGAGGGGGGGAGAAGGTATGTGGCGCACGAGGGGCGTATGGTCCTCCTCCTCTAACAAGGAGGAAGTGATCTAGTTAATAATTGTTGGATTGTATTCATTATGGTACCACTCAACCCATGGGTTCCAAGTCCGACACCTGGATAAATAAGTGCCTTGAGAGGCCGCGAACATAAGTTCGTAAGAAATATGTAGGTTCGTGGTAATTATCACATCTTTGATGGTGGGAATCTCTACTTTTAGCCATCGTCTCGTGAGTTCCAGTCGGGCGCTCGTAAGGATCTGAATAGTTACATTTCTCACAGGGTATGGTATCGTCTCGATTCCCAGAGTTAGCATAGCCATACTAGGGCCACTAGGGCACCGATACTTAGTGACCTTGTGAATAACGTAAAATACGTTGAGCCAATAATGTCGTATTTTGGGGCATGCCCATAGGATATGAGAAATAGAACCTCTAAGTCCGCAGTTTCTCCAACATAGTGGAGAAGCGTCAGGATTAAACCCTGCTAACCGTGTGGGGGTCAGATACCATCTTAAGTATATCTTTTGGTAAAGTTCCCATAGATTTACACATTTAGTGGCTTTGTATATGGACGAAATGGCCCGTTGCCACTGTTCACTGGAATATGACATATTAAGATCAATTTCCCAGGTTCTCATAGTAGGAGATTTGACACAGATCGACTTAAGATGTAGAAGATCATAGAACATGGAAATACCCTTAATAGTAGACTTGGGATTAGTCAAGTATAAAAAGATTTTCCAGGGGACTTTCGCATTAATAGGCGTTTTGGATTTCAATAGGTGAGAGATTCTTAAATATGCGAACTGGTCTCTAGGTTCTAAGTCATTGTCTATCTGTAGTGCTCTAAAAGACTTTAACGCAGGTCCTATGTAAAGATCGTCGATAGAGTTGATCCCCTTGTGTACCCAGTGGTTAATATTCAGGTCCGGTATTAGTAGCGCTAAACTCGTGATAGGTATAGGTATAGATTTCATAGGGATATCTGTTTCGGGTAAGTCTAGAAGCACCGTCCAAGCAGACAGGGAGGCTACCATAGTAGGTGAGAATTTTAAGGAGCAACGAGGCATGTGCTCATAGGTCAGTAGCAAGTCATGCAGTCTATGAGTTGGAGCCTGGAACATTTCCAGTCTTTGCCATCTCGTTACATGGTTGCCAGGGAACCAGGATTTCAGTTGTGCTAGAATTGCTGCATATTAGTAATCTTTTAGTAACACATGCCCCACTCCTCCTGCCCCTCTTGTTTTAATCAGTTTGTGGAATGCACATTTAGCTCTTTTTCCCTGCCAGAGGAATCCATTAATCATGGACTGCGCCCGGGCGAAGAAATTGTTTGGCACTGGTATGGGGAGGGCTCTGAAGATATATAGAAGTTGGGGGAGTAGCATCATCTTAAATGCCGCTAGACGCCCCGACCAGGTTGATTCCGTCTTAGATAAAGATTGCAGTTTTTGAGGTAGGGTTAATAGGTAGTTAGTGTAATTGGCTTCCATGGTCTTGTGTATGTCTGCGGTTAGTGTCACCCCTAGATATTGTATACCTTCTGTGGCCCATCTGTATGGGAACTGCTTTTGGAGGCTATCACATGTGAGTTGATCTATTCCTAGACCAAGTATATAAGATTTGTTGTCGTTAACCTTATAATAAGAGACTTTATTGAATAAGCTTAAAGCTTCGTGTGCCGCCGCCAGAGAGGAGCCCACCTTAGTCAATATCATGATGATGTCGTCAGCAAAAAGACTTATAGAGTGACTATCTTGGCCTATGGGGAATCCTATTATTTTTCAGTGACTTCTAATGTAAATAGCCAAAGGTTCCATTAATAGGTTAAAAATTAAGGGAGATAAAGGACAGCCTTGCCTAGTCCCATTTGTAATAGCAAATGGTGCGGATATAATGCCAGACATAAAAACCTTGGCTGAAGGCTTAGAATATAAAGCCATAATGGCTGAGAATATATGTCCCCTAAACCCAAATGATTCCAATACCTTGGCCAGATACAACCAATGTATGCGATCAAAGGCCTTCTCTGCATCCAACGCCAGGAGCAGAGAAGGCCTTCTCTGTGTTTTCGCTAGATGTATTATATTAATCATGCGTCTAGTCGCATCAGAGGCTTGTCTATGTTTAGTAAAGCCAGACTGGTCAGGATGAATTAGAGTGGGTAAAATATCCAATAGATGAGAAGCCAAAAGTTTAGCATACAATTTCAGGTCAATATTTAATAATGAGATTGGTCTAAAGTTAGATGGAGTGGTGGGCTCCTTTCCAGGCTTCGGCAGGGCCACCACTAAGGCTTCCAACATCTCAGTAGGGAAAGAGGCCGAGGCAGCTGCTGATGTGAATACCGGTGCCAAGAAGGGGGTCAATATATTTTTAAATTCCTTGTAGTATTCACTGCTAAACCCATCCGGCCCCGGTGATTTATTTATGGGTAGGGAGTCTATAGTTTTCTGAATTTCATCTTCAGAGAATGAGTGATTAAGAGATTTTAACTGTTGAGGTGACAATTTTGGTATTGCTAGTTTCCCCAAGAAATCATTAATGATCTCAGGGGTCGGTTGTATAGTGGCAGTGTCATCTTTCAAATTGTATAGGGATCCGTAATAGTGGCTGAAAGCGTCCGCAATTTTTTGGGGATGGAATTCCTTCTGGTTGGTAGCCGGGTGTAAAATATACGGAATTCTAGACTTGTATCTATGGCCCTGGAGATTCTGCGCTAGGAGTTTACCTGCCTTATTACCATTGGCGTAGTAATTCATTTTAAGTCTTTTGGTGTCTTTTTCAAAACTATCTAAAAGATGTAACCTAAGTTCGTATCTAAGTTGCGTCAATTTTTGCGTGGTATTTTGGTCAAGTGATACTTTGTTTTGGATTTCCAATTCTGAGATCTGTTTTGTTAATTCTACTGTTCGCTGCTGCCTCCGCCTCCTCACCCCCGCTCCTATTTGTATAAACATACCTCTTATAAATGCCTTATGGGCGTTCCACAGTACAAAAGGGCATTGCACAGAATTAGCATTATCTCTGAAAAAATTGTTTAAATGCTTCGTTATTTGCTCTCTAGTGGCAGTCTGTTGTAATACAAAAGTGTTCAGCCTCCACACTGGGCTAGGCCTGAGGTAGGTGGTGTTGCCAAGTGTCAATACAATTGAGGCATGATCTGACCACGTTATAGAATTGATGCAGACATCTTTGGTATTTAGTAGGATTTGTTGGTCAACTATGGCAAGATCAATCCTAGTATATATCTTGTGGGGTGCAGAGAAAAAAGTAAAGTCTCTTTCATTACCATGCATACATCTCCAGGCATCGTAAACACCATATTTCCTGAAAGAAGAATTTAATGAAGGCGGGCTGCGCAATGGTTTGGACGTTGAGTCATTTGATGGATCTGGGGTAAGGTTAAAGTCTCCACACAAAATAAGTGGGCCCTTCTGGCATTTCCTGACCCTTCTCAACAATGTGTTAAAAAAATGCACCTGGCGTTTGTTTGGTGAGTAAGCAGTCACTAGGGTATATGGCGCAGAGTCAATTGTACACAATAGAATCAGATATCTGCCCAAGGGGTCCTGGATCTATTGATGCAACGTGAACGCTACTGAGTCACGAACAGCTATTAATACTCCTCTACTTTTGGTGTCCGCATTAGCTGTGTATACAAACGGGAAGTTCTTGTGTGTACATTTTGGTGGCGCTATCTTGCAGAAATGTGTCTCTTGAACACATATAATGTCTCCCTTGTGTAATATTGCTTCTTGCCACATGGATTTGCATTTCATGGGGTGATTAAGCCCCTTAGCGTTTATTGACACTATGTTAACAACCATAATCTAATTATAGAGTAAGTCTTGAAACTGAGATGAAGCCTCTATCTCAACACTTGGTCTATATATAGTCGTTATGCTGAAGATGTAGTGTTGGTGATAGGACTTACTAGGTCTGATATTTGGAGGTGTTGACAGCGCCATGTAGGATTGCAGGTGGTTGATATCTCGGTTGGCGATTACTGCTTCCGCTGATGTCGACCTGGAGATTTCTTGTTGCGTGGATACGACGATGAGTTTAGAGCTGTATCGACCACGTCCAACGTGCACCACATAAAGAGTTGGGAAAAGAGAGGAGAAGAGAAAAAAAAGAGAGAGAAAAAAATAAAAAATAAAATAGAGAACAAACAGTGGGAGGAGAACAAAGAGAGGTTAACAGTCAACTTTGTTACATTGATCTTAATGTAACTCAACTTGGGGGTATTGGTACCCAATGACAGCTTATCGCTGTTGGTCATTAGTGGGGAATAAGTTTGGTTCTAGCGACTCCTATGGTCAGGGACAGAATAGGAATGCAATGCCATTCTATGGTGTTTAGGAGTGGGAAGAGGCATTTTTATTAGTGACAACTTTCCACTCTTGGGAGAGTCGGCGAGGGTTGCTGGCTGGTGCAGAATCCTCTGGTAGTTCTGGTAAGATATCCCATTCTCTCAGGAGAGCAATGCCCTTCTCCAGGGAATTCACAGTATATGTGCGGTTGTTCCTGGTGACAGTTAGTTTCGTGGGGTAACCCCACCTGTACACGATTTTATGGTTACGCAGCGCTTTTGTCACCGTGTTCAGGCTTTTGCGTTTCTGCAGTGTGTATTGCGACAGATCCGCGAAAAATTGCAGGTTTTGGCACTGAGCAGGTATCTGGTCCTGCTTTCTCATTACATACATAAGTTGCTCTTTAACATGGAAGAAGTGTAATCTGAGGATTACATCCCTGGGTATTTGGTCAGACAGGTGGGAGGGTTTAGGTAGTCTATGGATTCTGTCGATGGTTATGTCTAAATCTGTAAGTGATGGTACAAGGGATTTGAATATGGCGGCAGTATGAGTGGCTAGATCTGCTTGCAGAACAGATTCAGGAATCCCTCTTATCTTTAGATTGTTCTTTCTGGATCTGTCCTCCAAATCTGCTATTTTAGCCTTGATCCAGTCTGATTCTGCTTCGGTATCTTCCTGGGCATCTACTAGCTCATTGATGACAGAAGCATATTCCCCCATTTTAGTTTCTATGTGATCTACCCTGTTCCCCACCTCTTGGATATCTCTGTTGGTACGATGCAGGTATCCTACCATGTCTGTTTGCAAGGTACTTCTCAGTGACAAAAGCATGTCTTTTAGGACAGTGTCCATGACCGGCATATTTTGTGTAGGGAAAGATTCGATGGAGTCTGGGAGTTCTCTGGTGTCATCCCCCGAGGCTGAGGCCGGGCTCCCTGCTCCATCCAATCCCTCGGCATCTAGCCTGGGTCTGGTCTTTGCTGGGCTGCAGGTGGATGGGGTAGAAGGACAGTGTCCCCCATCGTCCAGGGAGTCTCTTATTTGGGAGCGATTACCTTGTTGTGAGGATCTTTGCTGCCTCGAGGTCTCCGGTGAAAAGTAGGCCTCAGCGCCATCTTGCCCCTCGGCCTTGCCGCTCGTGGGATAAAAATCCGTCAGGCGCTGCAGCTTTTTATCCTTCCGTCTCTTCCCGCACATGATCGGTGATACTCGGTGCCGTACCAGCCGGTTGTGTCGATGGATCCGCTATGGATGGTCGGTTAGTGCCGCTATTGTCCCTGAGTTTGCCGGAGCTCCTCTAATGCACGTCCATCCGGCTCGCTCGCTAGGCCACGCCCCCCACTATCTGATTTTTATATTGACAAAATCGAAAAGATTTGTGAAATAATTAAGCAGAAAAAAAAAAACAACTAACCTCACTCAGCCAGAGCAAGAAGAAAAAAGCCACATAAATACTCTACAGTCAACAACATTTATTCTGATCCCAATCACCATCGACACCACCAAAATCATCATCAGAAGTCTCCGAGACAGCACATCACCACATGACATTATTTCTACAAAACTTCTGAAAGAATGTACCGACATCCTGGCACCCACCATAACACATCTCATAAATCAATCGTTCAAAGAAGGTATTGTTCCGATCTCCCTCGAGCAAGGCATAATCAAACCCCTCCTAAAGAAAGCCAACCTCGACCTCAAAAGACCCAAACTATCACAGACCAGTAACAAGCCTTAACACCATCTCCAAGATCATGGAGAAAGCAGTAGTACAACAGCTACAACTCCATTTGGACACCTACAAATTCCTGGACCCACTACAATCGGTTTTCCGCCCAGGCCACAGGACAGAAACGGCACTTCTCAAAATATGGGATGACATTCTTGAAGCAGCAGATGATGAAGAATCATGTCTCCTGGTGCTGCTGGACCTCAGCGCAGCTTTCGACACAGTAGACCACAAAACTCTGCTCACTCGTCTCACAGAAGTAGCCGGAGTCGCAGACTTGATCTACCCTGGTTCGCATCCTTCCTAGAGAATCGATCCCAGACAGTGAAGCTAGGAGCCTTCACTTCGGAAGCACGCACAATTACATGCAGAGTCCCTCAAGGATCACCCCTGTCGCCCATGCTCTTCAACATCTACCTCCGCCCACTCCTCAAAATCATCAGCAAACACCTGCTCTATCACTCCTAAGCTGATGACACCCAACTCTACCTTCACATCACCGGAAAAAAAAAACAATACCACTCACTAGAAAATTGCCTTGTATTAATCGATAATTGGATGATGGAGAGCTCCCTCAAACTTAATGGATCCAAAACAGAACTTCTCTTTCTCCACGCAAACCGAAATAAAAACTCTAGGACAACAGGCACACCACCCACCATCCTTGGACAAACCATCACCCCAAGCACTAAAATTAAAAGCCTCAGAGTCTTCTTTGACTCAGCCATGACTATGGACGCACAAATTGGATCAATAGTCAGCGGATCTCACCAACTTCTCCGCCTGCTACGTAGACTCATCCCCTTCATCCCGGAAGAGGGCACAGCAGTAGTAGTTGGAACAATCATCAATTCCCGACTCGACTACGCAAACTCCCTCTACCTCGGACTACCCAAATACCAGATTTTGCATCTACAAGTCGTCCAGAACACAGCAGCCAGACTGGTAATGGTAAAAAAACCCTGGGAATCAATCACCCCGTCCCTGAGGTCCCTACATTGGCTAGCCGTAAAGGCTCGGGTTACGTTTAAGACCCTCTGCCTTACTCACAAATGCACACAAGGAAACGCTCCTCAATACCTATGCAAGAAAATAAAACACTACAACCCTAGTCGCGCCCTCCAGTCAAGTAACCAAAACCTCCTCCACATCCCCAAGACCCGCTACAAATCTAAAGGAGAATGAATATTTGCAGTCCAAGGAGCACAGCTATGGAGAGCTCTACCCACAGACATCCGCATGGAAGAAAACCATCGGGCCTTCAGGAAAAAACTTAAGACCCACCTATTCTGAAGGATCAGGACGGCACTGGATGCAAGCGCCTTGAGGCGATTTAGTTCGCATTTGTAGCGCTATATAAAAGTTACTCACTCACTCATGTACAGTAAATATCTCCTAAACCGTGCCGATATTTACACTACTTATAGGTAAAATTTAGTGATGGAAGTATACTTCCTCTTTAAAGTACTTGCATAATTGATTTCATGATATAAAAACAAAGTAGAAACGTCTCAAAATGTTGACACAAAGTTATTGGTGTAACTAACACGAAATGAAAACCCCTAGTAAAAATTACCTGCGCAATAAATGAGTTCTATTTTAATTTACTTCATGTTAAAGGTCTCATGGAAAGCTGATGTTATGCTCACAGTTGTTTATGATCTGTGTTCTTGTTATACAGTATGTCATGTATATATGAAAATGTGTAAATATGTGAGAATATTCTGAAGAGACTAAAAACAAGGAAACACTGTGTATCCTGATGTAATCACATGTAAAACGCAAAGCAAAGAAGAATACAACTTAAAGTAAAATTAAAGACACCATTTTTTTAAACATTTTGGCTCGAGTAAGGGAGGTTCATAACCCATGTTATTTTTTTCTTTGCCATCTCCCCACTGGGATGATTTCCCTTCACTTCCTGTCCCATAGCCAAAACAAAAGCATTTTCTATCAGTGATACTATTAATGATATTAGTAAACATGACAAACAGAAAGGGTGAACCCACTATCACTATCAAGGGCACGGACCGCAATAAAAATCTGACAGGTGTTTTATTGCTGCATACACACGACCATTTTTCATGACAAGAAAAATTAAATTTTTTAAATTGGTCATTAAAAACGATTGTGTGTAGGCTCCAGAGCATTTTTCTCGACGAGAAAAATGGGCATTAAAAATTTAGAACATGCTCTGTTTTTTCTCGTTGTTTTTCACGTCATAGTTTTTCTCGTCGTGAAAAACGGCCATGTGTACGCTTTAATGACGGGAAAAAAAACGCACATGCTCAGAAGCAAGTTATGAGACGGGAGCACTACTTCTGGTAAAACTAACGTTCGTAATGAAGATAGCACATTCGTCATGCTGTAACGGACTGAAAAGGACAGAGACTGAAAAGCGCGAATCAGCTAACACCAAACTTTTACTAACATGCGGTAACACGAAATCAGCAAAAGCAGCCCAAAGGGTGGCGCCATCCGAATGGAACTTCCCCTTTATAGTGCCGTTGTACGTGTTGTTGTACGTGTTGTACGTCACCGCGCTTTGCTCAAGCATTTTTTTTTTCACGATAGTATGTATGCAAGGTAGGCTTGAGAAGAATCACGTCAAGAAAAATTTTGTTTTTTTCCATGACATTAAAAACGGTCGTGTGTACGCGGCATAATCCATATGCATCCTATCTATAAGAAAAAAAGTTTTGCCTTTAGTTATACTTTAAATATAAGCTTCAATCATGCAGCCAATATACATGTATTCTTGCTCTTTTACCTCCTTTAGGATGTGGCAGAAAGAACATATTTTAACAGGGTATTTTCTCACCTTAGTACTGCTTTCCTGCTTAGATTCAGTTAGTGACAGAGGATGGAGATTACTATACAGCTTTGCTCAGTGGAGAGCCAGTAGTTCTAGCTGTTTTTGAAAAATACGTAATAGTAAAGTATAATACCTGTATATAATGGGAACAATATTTTCCTACACTGAAAGAAGGAGATAACATTTCTTTTTGTCTTTTAAATGATTTCCAGGGTAAAATGATTCTATTAAATATAAAGCTATGCTTTATTACTATCAATAATTCTTTAAATGAACATAGTTTCATTACAAAAATACAAATGAAAGTGATCAAATAGAGCATGAGGCTTAAAAATTGAGATAATGATTTAATATGTAGGAATCATGATTATCCTATATATATGCAAAGTGGCAGCACATTCCAATTCATTGAACAATGGAGACATGCAGATTCTGACTGCAGGTTTTGGGCCCTTTTCTAAACAAATTATATATTTTATTCATCATGTGAGATATGGCTATCATTACAAGTTGTAACTGATCTCTCAGCCTGAAATTCCTTCCTCTATCTTCCATTTTCCAGTTAAATGTGACCTTCCCCCATCTCTTTAAAGGATGCTGAAGCTATTTGCTATCCTGTCTGCATCTCCCATTACACTTAATAATATCCTTGTGATGGCTTGGGGAGAGCTGAGTCCCCATCATGGCAAAGACAGAAGAGCGACTAATGTATAAGAGAAATGGAAGACGAATGGCCCATCCCAGCAAAAGTGACGTTGATAGACCTGTAAGCCTTGGCTGTCAGGAGTTGTGAGGAATTGATGTTGCCTGAGAACAGTTGGAGCTGGAGCTGTGAACTTACCATACAAATGATCCCAGTGTTCCTTCCATCATGAAATCTAATGAGCATGCTCCCACCTTCTTAGCATCCAAGGGCATCAAAAAGAGTTCAAGGTGATAGAAATACATTTTTAAATGGCTTTAAAGCAGTATTTGTTAGCAGGTATTACATATTTTATTGCAATGTTAAGCAGTGAAATGTTAGGTCATGAGTAATAAGTTCTTATTCCAAACTTAATAAATATTTCTAAGGACAGAAAAGTTAGTGGCAAACATTTGGTGTTGGGATTTCATCATATGCCTACTCTTTGCAGTTGCATGAAAGATGTACCAAGGACCAGCTAAATGTTGGTTGTCTCTAAACAGAACATGAAGAATGTCATGGTCCTTGGAATACTGAAGTATTGGTTCTATTACACAGTGGTGGGTCCTCCGCCCTGTCTTAATGCTAACCCCCTCCAGACTGCTCCGTGGTCTGGAAGGAAGGCATTGTTCTGTGTTTGACCGTTTGTTTGTTTATGTGCTTTAACTATCTCCTGGAACTTCTCTGCGTCATTACACATATCAGCCCACGTATTCAACCTATCAGAACCAATCCCTGCTGACCCTGTTTCAAGTCCTCATTTGCATGGCCAAGAGAACCTAAGTGAGGACTAGAGCAGGGGTGCCCAACCTTTTGAAAAACAAGGGCCACTTAAGCGACTTGCTAACCGGTCGCGGGCCACAATGAGCAGAGCGGGTGGATGGCAGCCCACTCGGCTCTGTAGAGCCCACTCTACTCTCAGCACACCAAACTCGCAGGTAATAACAGTCTGTGGCTCAGTGCAGGTAACCCACAGGTGCACTTCTCTGCACCGGTGGATCAGTTTGAAAGCAGCCCAGTAACCACTGCAGAACAGAAATGCCCATATATACACTGTGGTTTTAGTAATAAACTTACCTTTAATAACAGTATTCTATTCTATTTTATTCCATCCCAGAGCAGGAGGTTGCGGGCCACATCAGAGGGCTCCGCGGGCCACATGTGGCCCCCGGGCCACTTGTTGGGCACCCCTGGACTAGAGTGTACTTTACAATTGACCAATAGGAAAGTGGTTGTTTGGGTGGGGTGTTCAAACTGCTGTGTATAAAAGTGTGTTGTGTGCATCCAATAAAGGTGAAATTCCTGTTTGAACTTACATACAGCTTGCCTGGTGTTTTCTTCTATCACAACTGGATTTGAATGGCACATAGCTGTAGTTCAAATCCCGGAGCATCGGATGACCGAAATATCAGAGGTTGCGATCTGCAATCTGATCCAATAGTAGCAGAGGAGTGTCGGGAGCGTGGAACAGAGTGAGCAGGTGCTTGTTACAAAGAACGTGCATCCGGAATTCAGCAAAATGTCAAGACAGTGATTGATGTTCATTAAAAAGATATGCAAGCAAAAGCAGCAGATGCATGACATGAGAATCTTAGTGAACCAAAATGTAAATGGTTGGTGACAATTAAAATAATTTTGTCATTACTGTTTTTTTTACTTGCCAGAGATCCCAATCTGTGCTTATGCATTGTGCCGGATAATTCATATTATAACTGCCACGTGATTCCTATATAACAGCCACTGCTGTCTATTCCTCTTTTCTCACTGCCTGGTTCTTACTTCTGAATACTGGCATATGGAGATTACAGTACATATGTCTCTAGCACAACATCTTGGAATCAATCAGTGCTTCATTTAATGTACACAAGGGTCAAAGTATAAAGCAGAGATATTATGTCACACAGAATTTCTTCATGAAGCCAAATAAGACAATTAGCACAAACAAAATAAAGCTTTTTATAAACGATAGGTCTATAAAATAATGGGAAATCCCAGTAGCGTTTGATGTAATAATGATGCATACTTCTATAAAATAAAATAAAAATAATAATATAACTCAGAGAATTAAACATTAATTGCAGACTTATAAATATAACAATGTTAAGTTCACCTTGCATTGCAGATTCTGTAGGAAGATCTGTGGTTGCGATTGCACTGCTTGAGTGCCACGCTCACAGTACTGTCAAAGTGGTTGTGTATACATGTTAATTGAGGGGTGCATCATCTGCATAAAAAATCAACTACTATACAGAGTTTGGCTTGAAAAAATTTCCATTGTTGCCTAACAATACAAAATGCAGTAAGCAAAGTGGAAAAAAGTAACAAGGACCAGTAAAAATGTTAAAAAATGTACACCCTAAAGGGGTAAACTTATGACATTAAGAAAAAGTGTAACAAGGAGCACTACATTAGAGGAAAAGCATAGTTGACAACATAAAAAAATAATGACATTTTAAACGAGGGAACAGCTTGTTCCCCACACACAGTCATTTTTCTCGTCATTTTTTAAAATGACGAGAAAAACGATCGTCTATGGGCTCCGCGGCAGTGTTTCCCTATGGGAAACACTGCTGCGGAAGAAATGTCAGGAAAAACGACAAGAAAAATTAGAACATGTTCCAATTTTTCTCGTTGTTTTTTAATGCCGTTTTTCACGTCCTGAAAAATGACAAAAAGACCACACACGGTCGTTTTTTCTTGTTGAAAACAAAAAATTTCATTTTTCACGATGTGAAAATTGATGGTGTGTACGCGGCATAAGGCTTTGTTTTTGCTCCAGTTTCAGGAAGCTTTTTCCACCCATGCTCCATAATGCAAGCTCTTCATTTGAGCTGTGTCCATAGAAAACTGTCTAGAAATCTCAGCTATTGATTCACATTTACTATATTACATTAGGTATAAGAATCATACTTTATTTTAGTAGCAGTTGAGTATTTATTTATATAGAAACATAGAAGAGTGATTACAGAAAAAGAACAAGTAGTCCATTCAAGTCTGTCCTTCTTCCAACATTTAGGGACTTTGTTTTGTTTGATTTTGTTGTTTTGTTTATAATCTTTTTGTTTCCCCCCCCCCTCAGCTGTTGGAGAAAATGTGGTAGCATAGGCTCCCTAGCCCACACTAGGGATGAGCTTCGTGTTTGAGTCGAACATACGTTCAACTCGAACATCAGCTGTTTGATCGTTTGACGAAGATCGAACGATTTGGGCCGTTCGCGCCAAATTCGAGTGACGCGAACGGCCCACAATACACTGCGCCATCGCAGTGCAATCCCGGCGCTGTGATTGGCCAAGCATGCACTGTGACCCCGCATGCTTGGCCAATCACAGCGCCGGCAGCGAGGAGAGCCATAATTGGCCACAGGCAGGATGCCTGTGGCCAATTATAGCTCAGGGGGGTTTAGTACACACCCCACACTATAAAAGGCCGCCAGCGCGGCGGCCTTGTGTAGTGTGTTGGCGTGCAGGGAAAGAGATACATAGGCAGGGACAGTGTGTTCTATGTTCTGTTTTATTTTCTCAGGCATCTGCAGGAGTTAGTGGCACAGTATACACCTGTATATCCGTCATTGCTGTTCTCAAATACAGGCATCTGCAGGAGTTAGTGGCACAGTTGGCGTGCAGGGAAAGAGATACATAGGCAGGGACAGTGTGTTCTATGTTCTGTTTTATTTTCAAATACAGGCATCTGCAGGAGTTAGTGGCACAGTATACACCTGTATATCCGTCATTGCTGTTCTCAAAGACAGGCATCTGCAGGAGTTAGTGGCACAGTTGGCGTGCAGGGAAAGAGATACATAGGCAGGGACAGTGTGTTCTATGTTCTGTTTTATTTTCTCAGGCATCTGCAGGAGTTAGTGGCACAGTATACACCTTTATATCTGTCATTGCTATTCTCAAATACAGGCATCTGCAGGAGTTAGTGGCACAGTATACACCTGTATACGAGTCATTGGTGTTCTATAATACAGGCATCTGCAAGAGTTAGTGGCACACTATACACCTGTATATCCGTCATTGCTGTTCTCAAATACAGGCATCTGCAGGAGTTAGTGGCACAGTTGGCGTGCAGGGAAAGAGATACATAGGCAGGGACAGTGTGTTCTATGTTCTGTTTTATTTTCTCAGGCATCTGCAGGAGTTAGTGGCACAGTATACACCTGTATATCCGTCATTGCTGTTCTCAAAGACAGGCATCTGCAGGAGTTAGTGGCACAGTTGGCGTGCAGGGAAATGGAAAAACATGTCATCTCAACAAAGAAAGGCAAAATGACCTGTGATCGGGTTGACTACGAAAGCGGGATCGTTTATACTTGGAATAGAACACGATTCCCGTCTGGCCGATCGCGGAGGAATTCTGTTAAAAAAGTGAGCTTTTCCGACCCTGAGATCAACCAATGATACGATGGCTGCATCCGCATCCGATTCCTCTCCTGAGCGACCTATGAGATCTCCCAACCCAACCCAGATACAGAAGAGAAGCAGCTCTGGAAACCCTCCAGGGCGCCACAAGAAAGCAAAACAAAGAAACAATGCCAGAAAACCAGAAGAGGTGGAAGGAGACATTCACACACCCAAAAGAACCCTGCATGGCAGGAAGAAGTGAACGGCATTAATGTTATTAACATCTCAAATAGAATTTTGAATGAAGAAGAGACACGACTTTTATCGAGGGGCCTGAACTTTTGCCCGACAAGGCACTTTGATCTTTTCAGTACGTTATTGGACGTTAATAAATTTTCTCGTAGTCTCACACTCAAAAAACACTATTTTGATCTTCCCGTGGGTGAACAGGATACCTCCTCCGGCAATCAGGATGCGGGTGAGTCCCTTTCTTCCCCAGTTTTATTTAAAGAGGTGTGTGCTCTTCAGGAGCTTGCAGATTTGGCTTCAGAATCCAGTCCCAGCCCCGTTGACCCCACAGATGCTTTTAATAGCATATCGTTCAAACTCAGATCTGATTTTTATCCAGTGGGGTCATGGGGCAGAGATCTTGATCTCTTCCAAAAAATGGTGGAAAGGGACCTCACCCGACTAGCTCGTGATTGCCGCAGGAAAACTGCACCCTCCAATTTGTCCACATCAGACAGGAAAGCCTTGAAAAATCTAGAGATGGACACCAGCATTGTAATCAGGAATGCTGACAAGGGCGGTCTGGTAGTTGTGCTCAATTCTGACACATACAGGGATGAAGCTTTACGTCAGTTGTCGGATGGCACAACCTACCAACTACTCAAAAGTGATCCAACCATCCCATTTTCTACAGAGCTTTCTTTGTTATTGAACAAAGCAGTTCATGTGGGCATTTTTTCAGAGAAAGAAAAATCATTATTTATCCCCGCTAATCCAGTAATTCCCGTGTTTCACCACCTGCCCAAAATACACAAAGGATTACATCCTTTGTTAGGTAGACCAATAGTGGCAGGGATTGGGTCTCTTAACGAACGCCTGGGAGATTGGATTGATGGCCAACTTCAACCTTTGGTCACCAATCTCCCAGGCTACCTACGCGACACGAAACACCTGCTAGTCAAACTCCAGGATTTTAAGTGGGAGCCACATTTCAGATGGATTACATGCGATGTTACGAGTCTTTACTCGAGTATTCCCCATGACTTAGGTGTACTGGCCGTCTCTGTGTTTCTTAGGGAATCCGGGAAGTATTCCCTGGCTCTCCAGGAATTTATTTTGTTGTTTTTGGATTATTTACTTTCACACAACTTTTTCATGTTCGACGGGGTCTATTATCTCCAGAAATGAGGGGCCTCTATGGGGGCCAAATTTTCACCCTCCCTAGCCAATCTCTACATGGGATTCTGGGAGAGGTCCCGCATTTTTGGACATGATAGCCCCCGCCGTCTGGACACAGTCTTTTTTTGTAGATTTATAGATGATCTGCTGTTTGTCACTTCTGAGGGGGACACTGAGTTGGAGGTGTGGCTTGATTTCCTTAATGACAACTCCATGAACTTACGGTTCACGGGGAAGCTCAGTGCCACCTCTATGGACTTCTTGGACGTTAACCTATCAGCCGCTTATGGTAGAGTGACCACCAATATTTTTAGGAATCCCACAGCGGGGAATCCACTCCTCAGGGCAGACTCAGGTCACCCTAGCCACACAGTTAGAGGGGTGCCGGTTGGTCAATTTTTAAGACTCCGGCGTCTATGTAGTAGACCTGAGGATTTCACCGTAGAGGCTGCCAACATGACACAAAGGTTTTTGGACAGAGGTTACCCCCCCAACATTGTTGAAAGGGCGTTAACAACTGCAAAAAACACCCCTAGAGAGACACTTCTGCGGGGGCATTACAGCAAATATAAACAGCAGTCTAATACATCATTTAGTAAGGTTCCTGTATTCTCTACTCCTTACAGTTTGGAATTTGGTAGAATTTAACTCACTGTAGAGAAATACCTACCCATTCTGCTGAATGACCCCATCTACGAAGAGATACTCTCCAGGGGCATTAAATCTGTGTCGTGAAGAGCCCCCACTTTAGGGAGTCATCTTTCACCGAGTCTGTTCACGAGTAAATCGTCAATGGCCAATTGGCTGCATTTCCAGGGTAAGTTCAAATGTGGTGTCAACCATTGCAATTGCTGTAAATACATTAAAACAGGCCAGGTGGTACAGTCTAGTACTAACCACAGAACCTTTGACATCAAACAGTTTGTTAATTGCAATACGAGGTTCCTCGTGTATGTCATCAAATGTGAGTCGTGTAACATCCAATATGTTGGGCGTACCACACGCCGACTAAAGGATAGGTTGTACGACCACTTGTTTGACATACAGAAGGACAGAAACACCAATGTCACAAGACATTGGGTATCTGTACACCACAAGAACACATCATGCCTTTCCATCCAGGGGATTGAAAAAATCAACAGTCCCATTAGATGGGGTGACAAGTTCAGGACACTGTGCAGGCGAGAAGTACTTTGGATTTTTTCGTTAGAAACAAGAATACCAGCTGGTTTAAACTTTGAGTGGGATGTATCCCATTATTATGATTAGTTTCCTTTCCTGCACAGTGTCCTGACAGTCGAGCCACATTAAAACATCTGTTTTTTTTTTCATTGCTACCCCTTCGGCATAGTATTATGCGGCACTGTGGATTTCCTTTTATTTCATATGCAGCATATATCTTTTTGTGGTGCAAACTTAGGAGTTCCTGCTATTACATATGTTTTTAGGTCTTAGGGATTCCCCAATGTTCTCAATATTCTTCATATTCTCTATACACTTTAACATCTTTGCATGTTGACCGGAGGCTCCTCCGGTCATGCTACATATAACATACACAAAGAATATAGTTGAATAAGAAGTAACATATCAGAGTTCTACTGTTTATGAGTTTTTCTTTTTCTTTCCTTTTTCACAGTCTATAAAATTACAGTGACTTTTAAGGAACAGAATAGATCTACTCATTTCCTGCACACATTACCCATCAATATGAGGTTGATCATATCATGTCATTGTGTTATATGAGTGAACTCTATACATTTTATAGATGTTTTATATTATTGGTTTTATTGTTTTTGGATGATTTGTTTGATGAAATTTACAGTTGTTTAGAACCCGTATATGTGTGTTTTTCGGTTGCTTAGGTAACCACACACATCCGGGTATATATATTGACCACAACTTGTATAAATATACACTTTTTCATCTTTATGAAGTTGAAGTCTCAAACGACTATATATAGAAAATATTGTGTCCATATGTGCTTTTACATTTAGCAATCTGATCAATGTTTTGTGGGGACTTTTGTGCTACATTTTCATATCATTTGATACATTGCAAGTGACGGCTGTTTATGTGGTCATATTAACTTGATTCCATCACAATTTTCCTGCACTTGATTATATAGAACCACATATTCCCACACACCATAGATCTAATTTGATTGCATTTTGCCTTTAAATCGCACATAAATTTTCTTTTTTCTTTTCTATATTAGATTTTAATATAACACATATTGGCCATGTATGGCCATATAATAACCATCGTGGGCACATGCGTGTATGTTTAGACTTATTTAGACACACTCGTCTTTCCATTACATGCACGTATCATCCATCCAATATATACGGCACTGATATATAGTCACTTTAGATTGGCAACTTAAAGGAATACTAGTAGGACAATTCTATCAGCGATATATGGCTATAAGCTTTTTTCTTCCTTTTTTTTTGCTAAATCTTAGCTCATCATGCATAGACACCACATGATTCTATTATTGATACATTACAATAGTTTTTGATTTTATCCCATCCCTCCCTGCGTTATATATATTTTTTACATTAATGCTCTATGGGGCATACTTTTGATAACTATATACCACGGGGTTGTGGGCTGGTTATTTACACATAAATGTATTAATCTTTCTTGGTCAACTTTCTATATATAATATTCTTACATTACGACACTTTTTGGTGAACAAACTGACAATTTACCTTTACATCTTTCACTATTTGTGCGCTACGGATGCATTTGCCTTTGCTTGTGCATCCATTTCAGCACGTTGCACATGTATCATGTAAAGATTTAGGCGGTTCATCCATTGTGTTCTGTATATTCACATCCATTTAATTTACACATTCCTCACCTTTTTGCATCAATCACAAGGCTTTTTCACAATATTTAATTTGCTGCACACCTTTTCAAGGATATTATGTACATATATTTTTAGAATAGTTGGTACAATTAAACCACACACTTTAAAAAACAAAAAAACAAAACATTTACTTCTTGGACACAGGTTAGTCAGCATGTAATCAACTTTTAATTAACACTCGTTAGCACTTAATCACCTACACTTGTGGTTGGGTCATATGACCCTTTGTTTGGGGTATATCATGGGAATCATTTGTGCACTAGGCAGCTATGATTAAACACTAAGAAAGTGTGAAACTAGTCAGCGCTATACCAGAATTTGGTGACTTGCTGTGCTGTATTTGGATTTTTGAGGATTTTACATAATAAAGGCTTTTTATTGGAGTGCTGCTGTCCAGAAGACTTGATCTTTTGTTTTGCCTGTATATCCGTCATTGCTGTTCTCAAATACAGCATCTGCAGGAGTTAGTGGCACAGTATACACCTGTATATACATCATTGCTGTTCTTAAATACAGGCATCTGCAGGAGTTAGTGGCACAGTATACACCTGTATATACCCGTCATTGGTGTTCTATAATACAGGCATCTGCAGGAGTTAGTGGCACAGTATACACCTGTATATACCCGTCATTGGTGTTCTATAATACAGGCATCTGCAGGAGTTAGTGGCACAGTATACACCTGTATATCCATAAATGCTGTTCTCAAATACAGCATCTGCAGGAGTTAGTGGCACAGTATACACCTGTATATCCGTCATTGCTGTTCTCAAATACAGGCATCTGCAGGAGTTAGTGGCACAGTATACACCTGTATATACCCGTCATTGGTGTTCTATAATACAGGCATCTGCAGGAGTTATTGGCACAGTATACACCTGTATATACCCATCATTGATGTTCTATAATAAAGGCATCTGCAGGAGTTAGTGGCACAGTATACACCTGTATATCCGTCATTGCTGTTCTCAAATACAGGCATCTGCAGGAGTTAGTGGCACAGTATACACCTGTATATCCGTCATTGCTGTTCTCATATACAGCATCTGCAGGAGTTAGTGGCACAGTATACACCTGTATATCTGTCATTGCTGTTCTCAAATACAGCATCTGCAGGAGTTAGTGGCACAGTATACACCTGTATATACCCGTCATTGCTGATCTCTAATAAAGGCATCTGCTGGAATTAGTGGGTGTTGTGTGCCTCCATTACAATATGCACTACCCAATTGCTGGTTTTCCCATCTCCCTGCAGGCCATTACTATGTCTGGAAGGCCAACAAGGAGAGGCAGACAGTCACGAGCCAATAAAAGAGGGCAAGCAGGCTCTGTGTCTAGAAACAACAGTGCTGGTTGTGGACGCGGTGCATCGTCATCAGCACGTGGCCATGGGACAGGCTTGTCCTTATTTTCGGCAGCTGGACGTGTTAAGCCGCATCATGCCGAAGACTTGGTAGAGTGGATGACCAAGCCCTCCTCATCCTCCTCATCCTCTCTCACCCAGGCTCAGGGTACTGGCAAAGCAGCTGCCAAAGCGTCCTCAATGTCATCATCAGTCACTCCTTCCCTAGACCCACCGTGTCCTCCTGAGGAGTCCCCCGAACTGTTTGAGCACAGTGTTGGGTACATGCTCCAGGAGGATGCCCAGCGTTTCGAAGGGTCTAAAGATGATACCCAGCTAGAGGAAGGCAGTAGCGTGAGAGCAGAGAGAGGGGATGCTCAAGAAGGACACCAATCTGGCAGTCATGTTCCAGCAGCTGCAGCATACTGCCAGATTGGCTCCAGTGATGAGGAGGGAGGGGATGATGAGGTCACTGACTCCACGTGGGTGCCTGATAGGAGAGAGGAGGAGAAGAAGGATGAAGAGGAGGCACATCTCCAATGAGGCAGGATGCCCTCCGGGGGCCAGCGTAAGGGCAGCACACCGACTGAATCACACCGCAGAGCTCCGCCTGTGCAGGGCGCTGCCTCTGCCCGTTATTCCAAAAGTTCTTTGGTGTGGGCCTTTTTTGAGTCGAGTGCATCAGATCGCACCACTGCTGTTTGCAACATATGTCTGAAGCGTATCTCGCGTGGCCAAAACATCAGCCGCTTGGGCACCACATGATTGACCAGACATATGTTGACCTGCCATGCAGCTCGTTGGTAAGCGCATCTTAAAGACCCACACCAAATAACAAAGCGGACCTCTCCTTGCTCCTCATCAGCTGGGATCTCCAACCCCACTGTACCTTCAGTTCTCTCTGAAACCTGCACTGAGAGGAATGAAGGTGTAGAATTAGGTGTGTCACAGCCAAGTACTTGCGGGCACTCTGCTAGGAGTACACCGACGTCCAATTATAGCAGGCAAATTTCCCTGCCCCAGCTGCTGGACCGTCGAAAGAAGTTCACTCCCAGCCATCCACATACCCAGCGGTTGAATGCTAGCTTGGCTAAATTGCTAGCACTTCAACTGCTGCCTTTTAAGTTGGTAGACACGGCCCCCTTCCGTGAGTTTGTGCAATGTGCGGTTCCTCAGTGGCAGGTTCCGAAACGCCACTTTTTCTCACGGAAGGCGATTCCGGCTCTCTACCGGCATGTGGAAGGCAATGTCCATGCCTCGCTGGACACGGCGGTCAGCGGTAAGGTGCATATTACTGCTGACTCATGGTCCAGCAGGCATGGACAGGGACGTTTCCTTTCTTTCACGGCCCATTGGGTCACTCTTTTGGCAGCTGGGAAGGATGCAGGACAAGGTGCAGTAGTGTTGGAGGTTGTTCCGCTGCCACGCCTCCAAAATGCTACTACTGGTTGTGACACACCTCTCTCCTCCACCCCCTCCTCTTCTTCTTCCTCCATGGCCTCTTCCTGTGCTTTGTCCTCGGAACCAGCAGTTCTCCGTAGGCGTGCAAGGGGCTACGCAAGGGGCAGAGGTTCTGTCTGCTCTGCAGGGGCAGGCCGAGAGGTGGTTGACGCCACGCCAGCTTAAGCCAGGAATGGTGGTTTGCAACAATGGCACCAACCACCTCTCCGCCCTCCGACAGGGACAACTGACCCATGTGCCCTGTGTGGCTCACGTCCTTAACCTGGTGGTGCAGCGGTTCTTGGGCAGGTACCCGGGCTTACAGGATGTCCTGAGGCAGGCCAGGAAAGTCTGTGTGCATTTCTGCAGATCATATAATGCCAGTGCTCGGCTGGCTGAGCTGCAAAAGGAGTTGAACCTGCCCAAGAACCACCTTATATGTGACATGCCCACCAGGTGGAACTCAACGTTGGCCATGCTGCAGCGGCTGCACATGCAGCAGAGGGCCATCAATGAGTACCTGTGCGACTACGGCACCAGGACAGGGTCAGGGGAGCTCAGGTTTTTTTCACCACGCCAGTGGGGCATGATCAGGGATGCATGCACTGTCCTGGCACCATTTGAGGAGGCCACGGGGATGGTGAGCAGTGACAGTGCATGCATCAGTGAGACTGTACCTCTTGTCCACCTGTTGGAGCATACGCTGCGTGGAATAATGGACAGGGCACTTGAGGCAGAACAGATGCAGAAAGAGGAGGACTTCCTTGCCTCTCAAGGCCCCCTTTACCCAGACAGTGTTCCTTGTGTCCCACCCATCACACAGGAAGAGGAGGAGGAGGATTGTGTCAGCATGGAGGTGGAGCATGGCACTCAGCATCAACAGCAGCAGTCTTTTAGGGATGATTTACAGTCCCAACAAACCCGTGGACTTGTATGTGGCTGGGAGGAGGTGGCTGCGGATCATGTCGTCCTTAGTGACCCAGAGGACTCCGGACCGAATACCTCAGCTAACCTATGCTGCATGGCGTCCCTGATCCTGCAAAGTCTGCGGAAGGATCCTCGTATTCTTCGGATCAAGGAGAGGGACCATTACTGGCTAGCCACTCTCCTGGATCCACGGTACAAGGGTAAGGTTGCGGACCTTATCTTGCCATCGCAGAGGAAACAGAGGATGAGACAACTCCGGGAGGCCTTGCAGAAAGGTCTGTGCAACGCGTTCCCAGAGACTGGGAGGTTACAAACTCCTGGTCCTGGACAACGAGTTGCTGAGGCTTCGGTCAGTAGCAGAAGGAGCGGTGGAGAAGGTGGCCGTCTGACCGATGCGTTCAGACAATTTTTTAGTCCGCAGCCCCAAGGTATGATCGGTTCCAGCAACCATCACCAGAGTCTGATATACATGGTGCAGGAATACCTAGGGGCAAGGTCAGACTTGGACACCTTTCCTACCGAAAATCCGCTGGCTTACTGGGTCTTGAGGATGGATCACTGGCCAGAGCTTGCACAGTATGCAATTGAGCTACTGGCCTGTCCTGCATCCAGCGTTCTTTTGGAACGCACATTCAGTGCTGCTGGAGGCTTTGTCACGGATCACAGGGTGCGCCTGTGCACTCGGTTGATCGACTGACCTTCATAAAGATGAACCAGTCTTGGATCACCACCAGCTACCAAGCACCTGAAGCTGATATAACAGAATAATTTATTTTCAAATGTCACATCCCTTCCAGACTGATGCTGATGCTGAGTGACTGTCCTGTTATGTTGACTGACTATCCTCCTCAATGATCCGATTCTTGATGATAGCTTGGAAGAACTTTTTTGTTTCTGGGTGCCGCCACCAGTGGCTAAGGCCCAATTTTTCAGCCAATGTTTAACAGGGGCATGTAATTACAATTTTTGATGCAATGCTTTGCAGTAGGGCTCATTCCTGCACTCCAACTAGAGTATCTGGGAGAGGTTGAAGTGTCGTGGCACCAGCACCAGTGCCTAAGGCCCAATTTTTTAGCCCCTGTTTTAAACAGGGGCGTGTAATTAAAATTTTTGATGCAATACTTTGCAACAGGGCTCATTGCTGTGCTCCAAGTACAGTATCTGTGAGGGGTCTCAGTGTTGTGGCACCAGTGCCTAAGGCCCAATTTTTCAGCCCCTGTTTAACAGGGGCGTGTAATTAAAATTTTTGATCTAATAATTCACAGCAGGGCCCATTCCTGCGCACACCAAGAGTAACTGTGAGGGTTTACAGTGTTGTGGCAACACCACCACCACCACCAAAGGCACAATTTTTCTGCCCCTCTTCAACAGGGGCATGCAATTACAATTCTTGATCTAATAATTTACAGTAGGGCCCATTCATGCGCCCACCAAGAGTAACTGTGAGGGCTGACAGTGTTGTAGCACCAGCACCACTACCAAAGGCCCAATTTTTCCTACCACTGTTCAACAATGGCATGCAATTACAATTCCTGATATAATAGTTCACAGCAGGGCGTTCCAGCACCCACCAAGAGTAACTATGAGGGCTCACAGTGTTGTGGCAACACCAACATCTAAGGGGCAAATTTCAGCAGAGTATATACGGTAGGCCCCTACTTTCAAACATCCAACTTACAAACGACTCCTACTTGCAAACGGAAGGAGACAACAGGAAGTGAGAGGAAATCTACCCCTAGGAGGGGAAATTCTCTCCTGTAAGAGTTAATATGGGAAAAAGGTGTCTCCTCTCTACTGATGCTTTATCACCAATCCTTGTTTCAATAAAAACCCCACTTTTCAAAAACATTTGTCATTGGGACGGAAAGTGAGGTGAAATGTTCTGAACAGGTGCACAGACAGCAAAACAAATGTTACAGGGGTGATAACCCTTCCCTATGTTTTCCAAAAAGCTTAAAAATTGATTTTTTGGCTGGAGCTACACTTAAACAATGTTCCTTTCTAAAATTACAAACAGATTTTACTTAAGAACAAACCTACAATCCCTGTCTTGTTTGCACCACCTGTATACTGCTGTTCAGAGTATATAGGGCCTTTTTTTATTTTGGGTGCGGGGTTCCCCTTAATATCCATACAAGACCCAAAGGGGCTGGTAATGGGCTGGGGTAGGGGGGGGGGTGATCGGGGTAGCCATGCCATTTTTCTCAAAGATTTTCATCCATATTACCGGCACCAGACATTACATTAAAGCCGCAAGTAGGGCTGGGAAAAAAATCGATTTTAATCTTGAATCGAGTTTTGAGCTCAAATCGATTCAGTTTTGAAGAAAATCGATTTTTTTAGATTTTTTTTTTTTTTTGAAAAAAAAAAAAAAAATAATAAATTTTTTTTTTCCTTCAAAGTTTCCGTAGCAGGACTGCAGGGGGCGTATCCGGAATGGCACTGGGCAGCGTTACCCCAATTACATCTACTCGCTGCAGCCGCCGTCTGCCTACCTGATCAGCGTGTCATGCAGACAGACGGCGGCCATTGCAGTGTTCAAAAGCCGCGCCTCCCGAGTCCTCGTCGTCTGTGATAGGCGGAACACTCAATTTCACAGCAGGCAGTATTCAGCCTATCACGGACATCCTCTCATCCTCGTCTGTGTTATGAGGATGACCATGATAGGCGGAACACTGAATGCTGGGAAATTGAGTGTTCCGCCTATCACAGACGAGGAGGAGGCGCGGCTTTTGAATACTGGAATGACCACCGGTGTAGCAGTAAAATCCGTATACCATGAAAATCTGCATCAGGTACGGGCACAGTGATTGAAGCATGGGCACAGTGAGACACGGGCACAGTGAGACAAGGGTACAGTGAGGCATTGGACACAGTTCAATTCAACTAAGAGTAACCTCAGGATTTTTTGTTGTTTTATTAGCTAAATCCAAATACAGTATTAATAATTTGGATGTTTAACAATCTTTGTTGCACACTGCAAAAAACAACAAAAGGTCACAAGCGCTAAATTGGTGGATAAAGAAAAAAATATAATGGATGATAATAATAATAATAAGAAAAAAATCCCAAATATTTTGGGAAGTACAAAGTATCCAAAAGGGGGAAAAAACAGGATCCAGCGCAGCAAGAAAAAATCCGTACCCAGAAGTACAAAATACACAACATGCACACAATATAATCCAGCGCTCATGGAACATACATTATTAACTATGGAAAACTCTTGAAGAATTGATAAAAAAGCTTAGTCCATTTATCACAATAAAGAGAGGGATCCAATCTCAAATGTGCAGAGGGCAAATGAATCTTAACTCTCCAGTTACCTGTGGTGACAAACTTGTTAAACTTGCAGTGACATCCGTGGAGCAAGGAGGGGTTAAAGTCAAAACAAAGCCTGTGGCATGATCTCCGTGTGAGCACAGTACCTTGAATGATGGACAACAGGCAGACCAGCGTGTGGAGGGCCCTCCAACCCAAAAGGATGCAGAGCCAGGATCGCAGCAAGGCTGGGACAGAAGGAATCACACACAGAGTTTCAAGAGTTTTCAATAGTTAATAATGTATGTTCCATGAGCGCTGGATTATATTGTGTGTTTGTTGCACACTGACTTTGCAGTTAGAGAAAGGGTTTGCCTTTGCAATTTTGTTTGTTGATGCACTTTAATTAATATAATAATAAAAAAAAAATAATCGAATCGTAAATCGAGTTTTTTATAAAAAAATTGCAGATTTTTTTTGGGGGGAAAATCGCCCAGCCCTAGCCGCAAGCAGTTTTAAATGGCTTTTTTTTCCTTTACAAATGTCATTTTGTGCAGGGACAGATCTAAACACGGGAAACACATGCCACTCCACAGGCATACTTTAGACACCCCCAGGTACAATATTTAAAGGAATATTTCACTTTTTTATTTTCACTTTATGCATCATTAAAATGACTGCTCCCGAAAAACAGCCGTTTTTAAAACTTCGTTTTGCATTGATACATGTCCCCTGGGGCAGAACCCGGGTCCCCAAACCCTTTTTAGGACAATAACATGCATATTAGTCATTATAATTAGCACTTTAGATTTCGAACGTTCGCGTCCATTGTATTTAATAGGGTTCTAACGTTCGTGCGAACTTTCGGTCCGTTCGAAGGTTCTGGTGCGAACCGAACCGGGGGGTGTTCGGCTCATCCCTAGCCCACACTCTTTGGTTCTGTAAATCTCTCATCTCATTTTGGAAACAGATATTTGTTATGCTATCTACTATCACAGGCCAAATTATCGCCCCCAATGCAGCCTTAGCACTACTTCATATTGGCACAGAAAAATTTCCCTCAAACACCAGATCTATAGTTATACACCTGTTATTAGCTGCTTAACTAAATATCACTAAACTTTG
Source organism: Rana muscosa (assembly GCA_029206835.1). Taxonomy (NCBI): domain Eukaryota; kingdom Metazoa; phylum Chordata; class Amphibia; order Anura; family Ranidae; genus Rana; species Rana muscosa. The sequence goes on along the minus strand of CM055117.1, from coordinate 539,745,920 downwards.
GAGATCCACAGACACCCCTACTCTCTTTACAATGATCTCTGACCTTAACTTTCAGTGTGAGATGGAAAAGCTGATAGCTAAAAAAAACATGCAAATGGAGAAATGTACAGTATTTACAACTGGTCTTCTTGGCTCAAACGTACAAACGTAGATTTGATAAATTGTATTCATTACTCATATGATCTTTAAGCTGATGATCTTTATCTCTTCTATTATGTACCCTTCTTTTGCTTGCTCTCATCCTTTCCCACCTCTTACCCCCCTCTGCCTGGAATAATTTTGTCTAGTTTTGTTTTATGTGTCTATAAAAATTTCACGAGATTCTAGAACCCTTATGTACTAAGTATTGTTCCTTTAAGGCGGAGCAACTGTATGTTTGTACAACCTGAAGCATTATTGTTCTTATTTTTGTATTTGTTAAAACCTAATAAAAACTATAATCTTTTTTGTCTGCTTATATTCATATGTTTATCTCAAGCATGTATTTATTTACTTACTGTGGGTTTTGCATATTCTGGATTGACTCACTACCTCTACTGGAATTCTGCTCCAAGGATCCACTGGTGTGTTGACGGTTCTTTTTATGTGCATTTTTAGATGTGAAGGTTCAGTAGAGGCCTATTTCCCCCTGTCGGTTTCTAACCTATGTATTTGGTAGTAAGGGGAACTTGCACCTTTGTACATGACAATCCTTTTTGAAACGTCATTGCTTGTTATAGTTATTCACGTAGATAACCTACTGATAGTAGCAAAGCGTTCCAGGAGATTTTGCTGGAATATCCTAATATCATTGTCCGTACTCTTCAATTTATATGACTGTAAAAAATAAAATAAATTTCTGCACATAACCTTATATAAGAAAACACATACCGTATAGACTCGAGTATAAACATTTTTTTGTGCTGAAAATGCCCCCCTCGGCTTATACTCGAGTCACCTTTTTGCGACTGATCTCCCGAAATTTGAGGACGCGGTACCGGCCGGCCGAAGGTCCCCTGGACCCCAAACTTGGCACACATGTAGCCCCACTCTTTCTCTACAAGTGTGCATAGTTTGTTGTCCGGGAGACCTATTGCCGAGGAGCACCGATTTTTCAGAGCCGGGCACCCCTTCCATAGACTCCCATGTTAAACGGTAATTTCTCTGGTAAATTTGGGGACACGGTACCGGCCGGTAGTAGGTCCCCTGGACCCTAAACTTGGCACACATATAGCCCCATTTTTCCTCTATAAGTGTGCAAAGCCTTTTGTTTGGGGGACCTACAGCCGGGGAGCACCGATTTTTCAAACCCGGGCACCCCTTCCATAGACTCCCATGTTAAACGTCAGTCTAGTCATGGGCACAGTGAGACATGGGCACAGTGAGGCATGGGCACAGTGAGGCATGGGCACAGTGAGGCATGGGCACAGTAAGGCATGCACATGGACACAGTGAGGAAAAGTGAGGCACAGTGAGGCATGCAGATGGACACCATAGGCTTATACTCGAGTCAATATGTTTTCCCATTTTTTTGTGGTAAAATTAGGTGCCTCGGCTTATATTCGGGTCGGCTTATACTCGAGTATATACGGTAATCAGAGTTGTCAGTAGCCCATACCACAAATAATGCAGTGGTGTTTCTCGTTCTGAGACAAGATTATTGCAGCTGGTGAATTTTTATACAATATAGATAACTGTTCAAATGATACTATATCAGGGAATTTTCATTTCTATACGATTTAGGCAAAAAAAATAAAACTCTCTCAAAATGGCCCCTATGAGGAATTTTGCTTTGGCAAAAAATCAACAGCATTCACCTAAAAGAAAAGTCTGACAAAAGCTTACTTTTAATAATGCTAGCAGTAAAGTGTCTGAAACCATTTTGAAGATTGCATATAATGCTTGCAGGTTTCTCAGTAGAATGGATCCTGTGTATAAAAGTTCTGACTTCTTATTATTCTACTTTGAAGATTCTTCTGTCATTCATTTATTCATATATCCAGGAAGGGGTGATCTAAATGTGGCTATAGGGCATACTACTATTGTAATGTTCATCATGTTTTTCCTATTATAACCTATTTGGTTACAGACAAATTGTTACCCTTTTCTATGTGCATTCATTGCAATGCTCAAAATGTGGTATGTTTGATCATATAATTTATTGTTTAATAGTATTTATGTTGTAATAAAATGTACATTGCTGAACACTATGATGACGGATCTAAGCCTGATGCCCCACATTTATCTAATGCTTTTATAACATTATTACTATTTTAATTCTAAGGTATAGAAACAGCACTTTTATCTAGAAAAGGCCAGAATTTGCATATACTTCATTATGCCCAAAGAAGTATATGGATCCTCTCTTTGTAAAGAAGGATAATCAAGAAATTGCAAGTTTAAATCACACTTTTTTGTATGGATATTGTGAAATAGTTTTTATTATTGTTTTTGCTATTTCCAGACAAAGCACACATTATTATATCAAAAATTATATTAAAAAAATGATATAAATTTCATTTGGGTGCAGTGTTGCATGGCTGCGCAATCACCAGTTAAAGTAGGGCAGTGTCAAATAGCGAAAATGGCCTGGTCATGAAAGGGGTAACATTTTGCGGAGCTGAAGCTGTTAAAGTACATGCATGACCAAAAATGTTTAGGTTTCAGAGTAGGGAAGAGTTTAACCAGTATCAAGTTATGTATTCAGCCACATGTCTTTAGTAAAAAAAATGTCAATAAGCGTATATTTATTGGTTTGCGCAAAAGTTATAGCGTTTACAAACTAGGGTACATTTTCTGGAATTTGCACAGCTTTAAATTTATGACTGCCTATCTCATTTCTTGAGGTGCTAAATTGGCAGGGCAGTACAAACCCCCCCCCAAATGACCCCATTTTAGAAAGTAGACACCCCAAGGAAATTGTTGAGAGGCATGTTGAGCCCATTGAATATTTTTTTTTTTGTCCCAAGTGATTGAATAATGACAAAAAAAAAAAATACAAAAAGTTGTCACTAAATGATATATTGCTCACACATGCCATGGTTATATGTGGAATTGCACCCCAAAATACATTCTGCTGCTTCTCCTGAGTATGGGGATACCACATGTGTGGGACTTTTTAGGAGCCTAGCCACGAACGGGACCCCGGAAACCAAGCACCGCCTTCAGGATTTCTAAGGGCGCAAATTTTTGATTTCACTCCTCACTACCTATCACAGTTTTGAAGGCCATAAAATGCCAAAATAGCACAAAACCCCCTCAAATGACCCCATTTTAGAAAGTAGACACCCCAAGGAAATTGCTGAGAGGCCTGTTGAGCCCATTGAATATTTTTTTTTTGTCCCAAGTGATTGAATAATGACAAAAAAAAAAAAAAAATTAGAAAAAGTTGTCACTAAATGATATATTGCTCACACATGCCATGGTTATATGTGGAATTGCACCCCAAAATAAATTTTGCTGCTTCTCCTGAGTACGGGGATACCACATGTGTGGGACTTTTTAGGAGAATAGCCGCGTACGGGACCCCGAAAACCAATCACCGCCTTCAGGATTTCTAGGCACAAATTTTTGATTTGACTCCAGTGTCAAATAGCGAAAATGGCCTGGTCATGAAGGGGGTAACATTTTGCGGAGCTGAAGCGGTTAAAGTACATGCATGACCAAAAATGTTTAGGTTTCAGAGTAGGGAAGAGTTTAACCAGTATCAAGTTAATTTTTGCTGTGCTGGGGATTACACTTTACTTCCTGTTTTGAAGATGCAGCAAGAAAAGAAAGGAAATTTCCACTAAGAGAGGGGAAATCCCCTCGGACTTACACAGTTTTACCCAGAACATTGGTCCTTGGAAAGTGTTCCTCACCTTTTACTCTTATGACAAATCTAAAATATTGGATATCCTCCTATTACTATGTCTTGGTGACAATGGTCATCAGGAAATAGAGGGGTGCATCTCCCCAGCAGGGACACAGACTGTAGTACAAACTGGCAGAGGTTCTCACCCTTCTCTACTGTATCCAAAACTGAAAAAAGTTTGGCTTTACATAAACATTAAGTTAAGTTAAATTACGTTTATGTTTATGGTATTAATATAACATCCCAAAAAACAAGCTCATCTATGACACAGAATCATTGTCTCATTACATACTGATTAACCACTTAAGCCCCGGACCATTTGGTAGCTAAAGGACCAGAGGTGAATTCAGAATTTTGCACTGTGCTGCTTTAACTGTAAATTGTGCGGACATGCAATGTTGTACCCAAACGAAATTTGCGTCCTTTTCTTCCCACAAATAGAGCTTTCTTTTAATGGTATTTGATTGCCTCTGCGATTTTTATTTTTTGTGATATAAACGGAAAAAGACCGAAAATTTAGAAAAAAAATGATATTTTCTACTTTTTGTTATAAGAAAAATCGAATAAACTCAATTTTAGTCATACATTTAGGCCAAAATGTATTCAGCCACATGTCTTTAGTAAAAAAAATGTCAATAAGCGTATATTTATTGGTTTGCGCAAAAGTTATAGCGTTTACAAACTAGGGTACATTTTCTGGAATTTACACAGCTTTAAATTTATGACTGCCTATCTCATTTCTTGAGGTGCTAAAATGGCAGGGCAGTACAAAACCCTCCCAAATGACCCCATTTTAGAAAGTAGACACCCCAAGGAAATTGCTGAGAGGCATGTTGAGCCCATTGAATATTTTTTTTTTGTCCCAAGTGATTGAATAATGACAAAAAAAAAAATACAAAAAGTTGTCACTAAATGATATATTGCTCACACATGCCATGGTTATATGTGGAATTGCACCCCAAAATACATTCTGCTGCTTCTCCTGAGTATGGGGATACCACATGTGTGGGACTTTTTAGGAGCCTAGCCACGAACGGGACCCCGGAAACCAAGCACCGCCTTCAGGATTTCTAAGGGCGCAAATTTTTGATTTCACTCCTCACTACCTATTACAGTTTTGAAGGCCATAAAATGCCAAAATAGCACAAAACCCCCTCAAATGACCCCATTTTAGAAAGTAGACACCCCAAGGAAATTGCTGAGAGGCCTGTTGAGCCCATTGAATATTTTTTTTTTTGTCCCAAGTGATTGAATAATGACAAAAAAAAAAAAAAATTACAAAAAGTTGTCACTAAATGATATATTGCTCACACATGACATGGTTATATGTGGAATTGCAGCCCAAAATAAATTTTGCTGCTTCTCCTGAGTACGGGGATACCACATGTGTGGGACTTTTTAGGAGAATAGCCGCGTACGGGACCCCGAAAACCAATCACCGCCTTCAGGATTTCTAGGCACAAATTTTTGATTTGACTCCTCACTACCTATCACAGTTTCGAAGGCCATAAAATGCCAAAATAGCACAAAACCCCCCCAAATGACCCCATTTTGGAAAGTAGACACCCCAAGCTGTTTGCTGAAAGGCATGGTGAGTATTTTACAGCTCTCATTTGTTTTTGAAAATGAAGAAAGAACATATTTTTTTTTTCTTTTTTTTTTTCAATTTTCAAAACTTTGTGACAAAAAGCGAGATCTGCAAAATACTCACAATACCTCTCAGCAAATAGCTTGGGGTGTCTACTTTCCAAAATGGGGTCATTTGGGGGGGTTTTGTGCCATCTGGGCATTCCATGGCCTCCGAAACTGTGATAGGCAGTGAGAAGTGAAATCAAAAATTTACACCCTTAGAAAGCCTGAAGGCGGTGATTGGTTTTTGGGGTCCCGTACGCAGCTAGGCTCCCAAAAAGTCTCACACATGTGGTATCCCCGTACTCAGGAGAAGCAACAGAATGTATTTTGGGGTGTAATTCCACATATGCCCATGGCATGTTTGAGCAATATATCATTTAGTGACAACTTTGTGCAAAAAAAAAAAAAAAAAATTGTCTTTTTTCCGCAACTTGTGTCAACATATAAAATATTCCATGGACTCGACATGCCTCTCAGTATATAGCTTGGGGTGTCTACTTTCCAAAATGGGGTCATTTGGGGGGGTTTTGAACTGTTCTGACATTTTATACACAACATTAGGAAGCTTACATCCACTCTTCTAACCACTTGAAGACAAAGCCCTTTTTGACACTTTTTGTTTACATGAAAACATATTTTTTTTGCAAGAAAATTATGTTGAACCCCCAAACATTATATAGATTTTTAAAGCAAAGGCCCTACAGAATAAAATGGTGGGTGTTGCATTTTTTTTTCTACACAGTATTTGCGTAGCGATTTTTCAGACGCATTTTTTGGGGAAAAAATACACTTTTTTAATTTTAATGCACTAAAACACACTATATTGCCCAAATGTTTGATGAAATAAAAAAGATGATCTTAGGCCGAGTACATAGATACCAAACACGACATGCTTTAAAATTTCGCACAAACGCGCATTGGCGACAAACTACATACATTTTTAAAAGCCTTTAAAAGCCTTTACAGGTTACCCTGTTAGATTTACAGAGGAGGTCTACTGCTAAAATTACTGCCCTCGATCTGACCTTCGCGGTGATACCTCACATGCATGGTGCAATTGCTGTTTACATATGACGCCAGACCGACGCTTGCGTTCGCCATTGGGCAAGAGCAGGGCAGGACAGGGGTGCTTTTTTTTTTTTTTTTTTATTATTAATTTTGCTTTTTTATTTTATTTTTAAACTGTTGCTTCCATATTTATTTATTTTTATCATTTTTATTGTTATCTCAGGGAATGTAAATATCCCCTATGATAGCTAAAGGTAATGACAGGTACTCTTTTTTGAAAAAACTGGGGTCTATTGGACCCTAGATCTTTTCTCTGCCCTCAAAGCATCTGACCACACCAAGATCGGTGTGATAAAATGCTTTCCCAATTTCCCAATGGCGCTTTTTATATCCTGGGGGGGACATTCCCCCCCACTGCTTGTAAAAGCAGTCCAGAGGCTAATTAGCCACTAGGATTGCTTTTACATGAAAGCCGGCCGCTGGCTGAAAAGAATGATACCAAGATTATACCTAAACCCACAGGCATCATTCTGGTATAAACATTCAAAGTCCAGCAACATACCAGTACGTTGCTGGTCCTTGTTGGACATGTATTGTAATCTTTTTTTTCATGCAGCCTGTTGGCTGAACGAAAAAAAAAAGATTGATCGGTGGGTATGCCCACCATTAGAATACCGCCCTTCATCCACCCACTTCTAATGATGGGCATACATGCACCATTTATATATGCCGAAGCATGGGGGCATCTTCCCGCAAAAGTTATGCCGCGTACACATGGTCAGACTTTTCCACGGGCAAGCCTCCGTTGTAATTTCGACCGTATGTACGCGGCATTAGGAGCACAATCGCTCCTCCGCCCCTGCTGCCCCAATGCTTCGGCATATATGCTTTTTTTTTTTAACTGTGGTGGTGAAATCACCTCCTACAGCACTGGAGTCGCAGGGATCAGGCCTGTCTCTGCAAACGCTGCAGTTATGTGTGTTGTGTTTTGCAAGTGACAGTGATCGATTGATACTGCACTTGGGTGGCCTGGGCTGGACGGAGGGGCAAAACGCAGGTGCTAGCAGGTATCTGGGCTGATCCCGCTAACACTGCGTTTTTGGGAACCCTAAACTGCTGGGGACGCTAGTATAGATCTGATCAGATCAGATATTGATCTGTTCAGATACTATACCACTAAGGGGGGTGTATGCTTAACGCGTGGGTGTTAGCGCTACTGGCACTAACCTGACGCTGCCTGGGGTGTGACGCAGACCCTCTCTGATGCTAAAACCTAATTGATATTACCCGCCGGGCGATCAGGGGGTTAAACCTTTATTGGGTTATATACGGCGGGTGCCCTGACACTATAAAAAGCAAACTAACTAACCAGCGTCACCCGTAACACTTATATGATGATCACTGGTGAAAGGGTTAACTAGGGGCAATTAGGGGGTTAAAACCTTTATTAGGTAATATATGGGGGTACCTGACGCTATAAAAACCTGCGGCGAACCTAAAAAAAATGACTGGCTACCGATCTGCATCACCGACGCTAAGACAGCGATCAGAAAAATGATCGCTTAGCGACAGTGGTGATAGGGGGTGAAAGGGTTACCTGGGGGGCGATCAAGGGGGTTAAACCTTTATTAGGTAATATATTGGGGTACCTGACGCTATAAAAACCTGTGGCGAACCTAAAAAAAATTACTGGCTACCGATCTGCATCACCAACGCTAAGACAGCGATCAGAAAAATTATCGCTTAGTGACAGTGGTGATAGGGGGTGAAAGGGTTACCTGGGGGGCGATCAAGGGGGTTAAACCTTTATTAGGTAATATATGGGGGTACCCGACGCTATAAAAACCTGCGGCAAACCTAAAAAAAATTACTGGCTACCGAACAGCATCACCGACGCTAAGACATCGATCAGAAAAATGATCGCTTAGCGACGGCGGTGCTAGGGGGTGAAAGGGTTATCTGGGGGGTGATCAGGGGGTTAAACCTTTATTAGGGGGGGTTAGGGGGCTACACTGGACCTAAAACTAAATGTAGTGACACTTTTACAGTCACAAATGTCACTGATTGCAGTGATCACTAAATAAATGGTCACTGCAATCAGTGACACTGTGACTGGGGGCTGGGGGGTGATCTGGGGGGTGATCTGGGGGTGTCTGGGGGGGCCTGGGGGGGGCGATTTATGTTCCTATGTGTCCTGGTGTCAGTGTAGTGTTTTGTGCACTAGCCTGCATCTTCTCCTGTACGGCGCTCGGTATATGTGAGCGCCGCAGGAGAGATGACATCACTTCCTCCCGCCTGTGTAAACAGTACACAGGCAGGGGAAGCTCTTATTCGCCGGGAGCGATCGAGAGGGGGGGGGGGCCGGAATCGAACGGCCGTCCCCTCATGCCGGATCGCTCCCGAAGGTAAAACGACCACCCACTGTAAAGAAGGGGGGTCCGATCGGACCCCCCAACTATACAAAGGCAATCACGTATATGTACGTGATTCTGCCTGTCGGTGCCATTCTGCCGACGTATATTTACAGTGGGCGGTCGTTAAGTGGTTAATGCACCTTTTTCTTAAAGGTAACTCCACTTTGTAAAAAATTATAGCAAACAAAATAATATAGCATATACAATTGCTACATATTGTATTTTAAAAATTATCTTTCCTTTTCAATTTGCAGCTGCTGTAATTTTCTGTAAAATTCAGTGCAATATGGCAACCTGGAGGCCTTCTGTACACAGTTGGTGTACACAATTCCCCAGAAATGTAATTTCCTGCTTGTGTAATTAGCTCATTGATTTTCCCAGAAGTCTGCACTAAGATACAAGTCAAATTTTAGGTATCCTCTGCAATAGGAAATATCCCACTAAATATATAATTCCTAAGAGTTAATAACGTCTAAAGGGATGCAGACGCTGCAACGTTCCTCATTAGAAGACTACAAGTTATTCAACTGAATTGATTGAACACAGATACTGCCATTCAAAAACAAGACTTTCAAGGACATAGTTGACCCCAAAAGGGAACATATTTTTCTCAACAAAAGTAGAAATACTCTTAAATTTTGTTTTCTCTGTGTTGGTGTATTGTGTTGTTAATAAAAGTGTATTGCAGTTGAACTTGATTGGAATGGCGAAGCATCATTTTTAATTTTTCTTTAGTTTTTATAGATACTTCAACTAAAACAGGCTTGTTAAATAATATTCCTGTACTTGGACTCTATTGTGGTATAATTTTCCATACTATGTGGCATAAACAACACACATAGCAGCAATATAATTATAATTGCTACATTTGCACCAGTACATCACCTTGCTACTGACAGATTTTCTGCCATAACACTTTGAAAGAATATACATCTAAATGATAAATTACATTTTATTTGGGCTGCAAAATTGCACGGGAGTAGCATTCCTAAGTACGCTATGGGAAGTTCATTTTAAAATGACTGCTGTGTTTTAACATATAATTTCTAAATACTTTGAGAATATAAAAACATAAATAAAACTCTCCTAATGTTCATCTGAATGTGCAATATACTGACTTTAACAAATGTTCTAAGCAGAATTGTCGAAAGGTTCAATGAATGAAAACATTACCTATAATGATATAAGGCCTTAAACTAGTTTTAAGTTTGTTCAGAAGCAATATTAAAGCTGAACTTTAGGCAAACAGCTAAATATTAAAAAATCCACAGGATCAAGGCGCAAACATGGTTGACCAAGGTAGTCCTATTGTAAAATTTGTTGCCAAACTAAAGCGGCTGCTCCCAATCTTAAAAGACCAAAAGAGAAGAAACATATGAAAAACAAGTGGAGGAGCGCTGTTCCAAAGGATGGTTATTATGCAGGAATGGAAAATCCATATATGATGATAAATATTTAATTATCAAAATAATCAGAAAGTATATGTAGCTGCCAGGGGATACAAATATACCCAAAGAGAAAATGAAGTTAATAATGTAAATATATAAACAAAACTTAAATGACCCTGTAAAAAACACTCAGGAGCCCGGGGAAATGGAAAGGAGGCTGTCCTACCTCCAATTCTGGAACGGGTATGCTAGAAGTCTGGGAGAGCCTGTATGTGATCAAGGATTTAAAGAGTGGAACCAAGATGCCAGAGGCGAGGGACTGTCCACCAGCCTAAGACCTCACAGCACAGGACGCCCAGGAAAGACCGGACAGGACCGGCAGTGTGTTCCAGGGATCCGGAAGTCGAGCCGCGGGAGGCACTCATTGCTTCCACCGGTCACTTCAGCGGTACCTGTGCTGTAGCTCCCTCCCTTCCGATCTTCCCCCGGATCCCTGGAACACACTGCTGGTCCCATCCGGACTTCCCCGGGAATCCTGTGCTGCAAGGTCTTAGGCTGGTGGACAGTTCCTTGCCTCTTGCATCTTGGTTCCGCTCTTCTCATCCTTGATCACCTACAGGCTCTCCCGAACTTCTAGCTTACCCGTTCCAGTATTGGAGTTAAGACAGCCCCCTTTCCATTTCCCCGGGCTCCTGTGTGTTTTTTACAGGCTCATAGTTTTTTTTTATATGTTTACATTATTAACTTTATTTCTCTTTGGATATATTTGTACCCCCCTGGCGGCTACATATACTTTCAGATTTTCTTGACAATTAAATATTTATCATCATGTATGGATTTTCCATTATTGTATAATAACCATATTTTGGAACAGTGCTCCTCCACTTTTTTTTCAAACAGCTACTGTGTTTCCCCAAAAGTAAGACCTACCCCAAAAATAAGACCTAGCGTTATTTTCCAGGAGGGCTGCAATATAAGCCATACCCACAAAAATAAGCCCTAGTTTAAAATGCTTGTAAAATCCTATAATCCACTCTATTACAGTAGTATATAATGTACAATGTGTGTGTTTTCTGTAATATAATTGTGGAGAAGAGAGCTCCGACGGGTCACAGAAGCGCAGAACGGCGCTATAACGAAGGTATTTGGCACAATTATATTACAGAAATACACACATTGTACATTATATACTACTGTAATAGAGTGGATTATAGGATTTTACAAGCATTTTAACTCAGTTCACACTGGGGATTCCTGTCAGGCAGGGAGAGAGAGGGGGAGAGAAGACAGCACCATTATATGGTAAGACCTACCCCAAAAATAACCTCTACTGTGTCTTTAATTGCCAAAATTAATATAAGACCCAGGCTTATTTTCGGGGAAACACAGTAAATATACACCTGGAATATATATGTAGCGCCCACTACCTTTTGGTGTGTGCTAGAATCATTTTTTTTATTGTTTTAAACTGTCAGTGCAGGCAAATCTAGTCAGGCCTGTGCATTAAGCTAGGCCTGGTTGTTTTGATCTGGGACTGGGAGTGTCAGTGTAGCAGTGGGTGTGACCACCTGTGCTCAGACTTTGGAACTCCTCCCCTGCTTTCAGAAAGAATGTTCTGGAAGGGGCGGAGCTGGAAGGTCTGAGTGACAGGCAGCTTGTGTGGCAGCTCTGACCAATCCACAACTAGGATTGGCAGGGGGCGGGACTGCTATATAAGCTGAGGTAACATGCCACTGGGGAGGAGTTGTGAGAGGAAAGAGGATGGAGCAGTAGTGTCTCTGTGAGGAGGCCCCTGCCTGAGGGCCTGGGGCCTACCAGGTGCTGAGGAGAAAGTCCTGATGGAGGACCACTTTTCTTCAACACCGCAGAGGAGGAATTCAAGATTAAAAGAGGAAGAAGTCTGGAACTGTTACTGTTGGACTGTTCGGTTGAACCATGTCTCTTCCATGGACCGGGGACCATGGAAAAGGTCAGTGGGTACATGACAGCAAGTGATGGGACCGGAGGAGTCTATTCAAGGAGCTTAGGAATATCTGCTGTTGCCCCTAGTAACTGAACGCCACAAGGGGGGTGTCATAGACAGGATGTTGCACGGTCAGTCCTATACAGCAGGATGTTACAAGGAGAGACTCTAAACTTATCTAATCTCAATATGGAAGGCTGTGGCCGGGGAACTCAACTTCCATACCACTGGACTATTTGGGCCTAGTAGTCCGTCAGTTGCCATTTGCATGAGAGGGACTGTGGTGTTGGAGGGGGTGTGTGAGGATATGCTTCGGACGCAGGGCCATATAACTGTGATCATCACAGAAGGTCATTCAGAGTGACTTTCCAACAAGAAAGTAAGAAATCCAAAAAAGTGTTTTACTCAGGAATCATTAAAGTAATATTCTGCAGTAATCAGTACAGCATACAAGGGAGCAATTGTCTGCAGTGACTCAGCTCACTAAACTACAATCTTTGCTGTACCTTATCTTCAGAATGTAATCTACTAAAGTGCTAATATCTATGGGCATCCCATGTCATTACACTCTTACCTAACTCTACCCAAGAATTCCCTACAATAAAAATACCGCAACGTAAAGCAAGTGACTCTTCATTGTGTCTATAGAAGGGGAAGTGAGATGGATGGATGAATGGAGGGGTCAGACAACAGGATGATGTGTGGATCTTTTGAAGTTGTGCCCAGAGTGCACCGCTACATATACAGTACATGGGATCTTTTTTACCTGCAGAGGATATGTCATTTCAGATACAGGATATAGTTAGACAATGAAGTAACTCAAAATTGTCCCTATACCATGTAAGGTATTTTGCTCCTGGAAAGAATCAACAGGATTCACTTATACATTCACCTAAAAAACAGCCTTATAAAATCTTGCTTTAAATAATGCTAACGGTAAAGTGTATAAGAATTGATGCTTACAGGTTTCATTGCTCCTATGTATAGGGTTTCGAACTTCTGACTCCTTGCTGCTATGCTTTTAAGATTTTTCTAGCATTCAAATATTCATAGTGTATAGCGAGTAAGAAGTCATATAAATGTGGAGCTAAGACATACAAACATCTTAATGTTCATACTACATTTTGTCTATTGTTCTTTGTTTGGTTAAAGGCAAATCATTTACACAGAGGACAGACATCACAAGGATGGCTGTTTCCCTTACTAGAAATGCCGGCGCCTGTGCCTGAAGCTGACTGAAGAATCAGCTTGGGTGAGGACTTTGCGGGATCCCTGAACAGGTAAGTGTTTTTATATAAAAAGTCAGCAGTTACAGTAATTGTAGCCACTGACTTTAAACTTTTTCTGCAGGAGCCTGGTGTGCCTCTTTAAGGAACTTAAATAAATTGTATTTAATTAAATTATAATTACTGGTTTATTAATGAATACATATCTGAATTAAACTGTATTTTGTACATGGCTGAAGTTGTAATCCATTATAAATGTTTGCCCATGACCAAACAAAATTTTATATTATTTTATCATTTTGCACTGTTTTCATTTAACAAAGGCATCTTGACTATTATCATATATTGACTGATGCAGTGATGCAGTGATGCGAAAACGATGAGCATAGTGGAGGAATCAATAGCGACCAACAGATGTAATCTTTCACTGGTCTGCATTCAGAAAACTGTAATGTGGCTTGTTATGGTTTTCTAAACATTACAGGTCATCAATTCTTTTTTCACTTTTTACTGTATTAACCCATTATTGTAACTTATTGTTTTTCTCAAGTGTATATACAATGAACTCTATCAACTGTATAATCCGTTTTAGTAAAAAAAATAGTAATGGTGTCTAAATCTTCATGTACATGGCCATACATGTGCTGCACATCATGCAGAGCCTGCGTGGTGACTGGCTGCCACCATGAATTGCTGCAAATTGAGATACATTGGAAGAGATAGCTGTATGGGTTTATGTGCTAAGGTTTACATAAAGCACCCATGTGTGCTACACATGCAGATAATGTGCTTTATTAGCATACATCAGTGCACACATGGGTGCTTTAGGTAAACCCCAGTTCTCAAATGTGTACAGCTGCTTCTTGGACCTTGTTTGTGCACTGGTGCACAGTCATGTTGGAACAGGAAGGGGCCACCCCAAAACTGTTTCCACAAAGTTGGAAGCATGAAATTGTCCAGAATGTCTTTGTATACTGCCCCGAGACGAAGTGACCTATCACGAAACGCGTAGGGAAGACCGAGCGACGTGGTGACGTCATCCCCTTACTGCTCGATCTCCTAGGACAGGTTTACTTGTCGGCGTCCGGCCGGCGCCGCAAGTTTAAGGCTGTTTCCTTGCAACATTTCTGTAAGTGTTTTTTTCTTAATTTGTATTAATAAACCCAAGGATTTTACACCAGCGAGGCATTCCTTTCCTCTTTTACATGGTACTGTTGCGGTCATACTGCTTGCCTTTTGCTGTGGGAGTTTCGTTTGAAGAGGTGGATATAGGAATTCTTACCATCTAACTGGGATTGCTTTGATGCGATTATAGGTCCTCCGTCATAGGGGACCAATTTAATCCGGTAAGCTGCTGACCTGTATTCGGTGGTGGATGTCACTCTTCAGACAAGCACTGTGGAATTTTTTGGATTTGATTTATGCACGGGTGTTTCAGTTTATATTTGCTTTGGACAGATTTTCTGATTACGCAGACTGACGCTCAGTGCGACATATGTGTAGTATATCACATGTTTATCCACATTTATATCACATATATATGGAATTTATTGATTTTTGTTATATGTCAATTATATATTTTTAGGTTTGTTTATTTTTTGACACGTTATTAACAAGGGTCTCATGCACTGTATGTATGACAAATTAGTATGTCAAATTGTTACTATTTGTTTTTTTAACCTTGGTTTAGCGCCACTATTTATATTTTTTCTTTTGTTTCACTGAGTATGTTTGTTTATCAGGTTAGTGGCAGCTTGAGACCGTTACCCAGGCAATTTGGAGCCACCCAACAATTGCCACCCCTTAATTCTGAGCGCAATTTTTCTTCTCCTTTTCATGTCTTTGTATACTGATGCCTTAAGAGTTCCCTTCACTGGAACAAAGGGGCCAGGCCAAATCCTGAAAAACAACCCCACATCATAATCCCCCCTCCACCAAATGATTAGGACCAGTGCACAAAGCAAGGCCTTCTCATCCAACATTAGTGCCTGACCTCACAAATGCACTTCTGAAAGAATGGTCAAATATTCCCATAGACACACTCCTAAACCTTGTGGACAGCCTTCCCAGAAGAGTTGAAGCTGTTATAGTTGCAAAGGGTGGGTCAACTCAATATTGAACCCTATGAACTAAGACTGGGATGCCATTAAAATTCATGTACGTGTAAAGGCAGGCGCCCCATTCATTTTGGTAATATAGTGTATCTTAAAGTGGTTGTAAACCCACTTATGTAACTTGCACCTACAGGTAAGCCTAGATTAAGGCTTACCTGTAAGTGCAAGAAATATCTCCTAAACCTACACGGTTTAGGAGATATTTTACAAAAAAGAATGCACCGTTGTCTACGGCGCATTCATAGGGTTAATCCCATTCACAAATCCGGCTTAGCATGCGCGGAGTCACGTCTTTGCCGCTCCGGCCAATCACAGCGCCGGAGCGGCGCTGTGATTGGCTGGAGCGGCGATACCCAGAAGTAACATTCCGGCTATCGCCGCAGCGATGGCTGCGGCTGGAGAGGGAGACGAGGACGGCTTCGGGGGCCCTGATCTAAGGTAAGTGATGCATAATGAGCTAGTATGCTAGTCATACTAGCTCATTATGCCTTTGTCTTGCAGAAGAAAGTAAAAACGTACCGCTCAAAAGCTTGAGAATTCACCAAATGGCTGCTCCCGCCCGGTCACTCGCACAGGTGCTGGCTCTGCACTGATGCATGGGAAGAAAAAGAAACCCTGGACTGCCGCACTCTGTATAGACAGTTATTTATTCCAAAAAATCAGGTAAAAAATCCAAATTCAAATTCAAAATAAATCCATAAATCCAAAACAACAAATGCAGGTAGTATGCATGCAGGGAAGGATCCTTCCCTGCATGCATACTACCTGCATTTGTTGTTTTGGATTTATGGATTTATTTTGAATTTGGATTTTTTACCTGATTTTTTGGAATAAATAACTGTCTATACAGAGTGCAGCAGTCCAGGGTTTCTTTTTCTTCCCATGCCTTTGTCTTGCAGGTGGGTTTAAAAAAAAAAAAAGTACTACAGGGTTTACAACCACTTTAATGGGTGACTGTATGCGGTGGCAGTGGGTCCCAGGAATGTCATTACACATGCTCTGCATGCTATACAGGCACGTGCATGATGCCCATGATGAATTTTTGTTATAAACGCATTTTCATCTTATGCAAAAACACAATAAGAGTTCATATTTTCAGTCATGTGTTCTTATGAAATATTAGATGCTTCCTACTCAGTCAAAAACATTCACATGAAACATATACTTTAATTAAGAGAAAGTAAATCAGCAGCAAAATGTTCCCCGTAAAAATTATTGTCCAGATCAACACATATTCATTTTGGTAAGGGTTTCACCTTTAGATAAATTCTGTGAATAAACACACGCACCTCCTCTCTGTGCTTCCAATGCAAATACATAGTGTACTATAATCAATGATATGAAACTTAAGAACACTTACAATTCCCTTTGCTTATTCTGTTCTCTCCTACTGTAAACACATTGACTGTCACTGGCTCCTAGTGTTAACTAGGGATGAGCTTCGAGTTCGAGTCAAACTCATGTTCGACTCGAACATTGCCTGTTCGCCCGTTCGCCGAACAGCGAACAATTTAGGGTGTTCGCGGCAAATTCGAAAAGTCTATGGGAGAAATCTAAAGTGCTAATTTTAAAGGCTTATATGCAAGTTATTGTCATAAAAAGTGTTTGGGGACCCGGGTCTTGCCCCAGGGGACATGTATCAATGCAAAAAAAAGTTTTAAAAACTGCAGTTTTTTCGGGAGCAGTGATTTTAATAATGCTTAAAGTGAAACAATAAAAGTGAAATATTCCTTTAAATTTCGTACCTGGGGGGGGGGGGGGGTGTATAGTATGACTGTAAAGTAGCGCTTGTTTCCCGTGCTTAGAACTGTCCCTGCACAAAGTGTCATTTCTGAAGGAAAAAAAGTCATTTAAAACTCACTCGCGGCTATAATGAATTGTCGGCTCCCGGCAATACATAGAAAAGTCATTGATAAAAAATTTTTTAAAAAATGCGTGGGGGTCCCCCAAATTCAATTACCAGGCCCTTCAAGTCTGGTATGGATATTAAGGGGAACCCTGCCGCAAATTAAAAAAAAAATGTGTGGGGTTCCCCCAAATATCCATACCAGGCCCTTCAGGTCGTGATGGGGAACTTCCTCCACAGTGTAATAAATGAATAGACCCGCCCCTTCTGCATCTGGTCCGCTTAGCCTTACACCTACGTCATTGGCTGAGCGGACCTGATGGGGAACTTTAGAAGGGGCGGGTCTATTCATTTAATACACTGCGGAGGAAGTTCCCCATCAGGTCCGCTAAGGCTCAGCCAATGACATTTCGTGTGGACAGCGCTGGACATCGGATCGCCGCGGGACACTGGATTTCATCGATGGAATTCGTTTTTTATTTTTAATAAGGGCATGTGGCCTGGTACGGTTCAGGAGGGGGGGCGCTCTCTCGTCCCCCCTCTTTTCCTGCGGCCTGCCAGGTTGCGTGCTCGGATAAAGTGTCTGGTATGGATTTTTGGTATGGATTTTTGGGGGAACTCAACACTATTTTTTTTTTTTATTTGGGGTGGAGTTCCCCTTAAAATCCATACCAGACATGAAGGGGCTGGTATGGATATTTGGGGGAACCCCACGCATTTTTTTTTTAATTTTCGGCAGGGTTCCCCTTAATATTCATACCAGACCTGAAGGGCCTGGTAATTGAATTTGGGGGGACCCCCACGCATTTTTTTTTCAATGACTTTTCTATGTATTGCCGGGAGCCGACAATTCATTATAGCCGCAAGTGAGTTTTAAATTACTTTTTTTCCTTCAGAAATGACACTTTGTGCAGGGACAGTTCTAAGCACGGGAAACAAGTGAGACTTTACAGGCATACTATACACACACCCTAGGTACGAAATTTAAAGGAATATTTCACTTTTATTGTTTCACTTTAAGCATTATTAAAATCACTGCTCCCGAAAAAACGGCCGTTTTTAAAACTTTTTTTTGCATTGATACATGTCCCCTGGGGCAGGACCCGGGCCCTCAAACACTTTTTAGAACAATAAATTGCATATTAGCCTTTATAATTAGCACTTTTGATTTTGAACATTCAAGTCCATTGTATTTAATAGGGTTCTAAAGTTTGGGCGAACATTCTGGCTGTTCGGCTCATCCCTAGTGTTAACCATCTCTCTCACAGTTTGAGTACTGCTGTACACAGGATTATAGGAGACCAATAAGTAAACCAACTGCATTAAAAAAATATAATGTATGATAGTCTTTTAATGAAAGTACAGGGATGCAATATTTTTACTGAATTCCTTTTTTGTATTTTTTTTTATTCTGTAGTCAGTAGTGGGCTGTAGTTCAGACTAACTGTATAACTGTACTTCTATTTTTTTTTCTGGACCAGCCATTCTCAAACTTTTTACCTTGGAGGAACCCTTGGCAAAAAAATTGAGATTTTGGGGAACCCCTGAAATAATTTTCAGGTCTGCAGCTCATGGAACATTATGTAAGAAAATTGTGTGTGTGTGTGTGTGTGTGGGGGGGGTTAATAATGAATATCAATATTATTACAGCCAAATCAACAAGACACACATCACAAACCCTAGGTGAAAAATAGTATATTGTGTATAGAATTAAACATGGTCAGCTTAGTTGATGGTAAGTAAATATTACACCAATATTACATAGAGGCAATCCTTTAGATGACCTGAAAATTATAGACAATACAATTACAGACGATAAAACAATTGCACCCTAGAAGGCCGATATCTATAGAACCAAAGATTATATATTGAAGCAATCCAAAACTGAATAGAAAACTAGTCAAAGAATATCCAATATTACTGATCCCTGGATATAAGAGAATAGCTGAAGTCTCTCTCAGAACCCCCCCCCCCCCTTCTCTGAACATGACATACAAGGTTCCCAGGTTTCTCTCTGTCCAGGCCTTCCCTTTTCAGGTTTCTTTTCTGCGATTTTTTTTTAAGTTCCTTTCATTCACTATCATTGAGGCATCTCTATTTGGTCCAAGCTGTACATCGTATCTTTCCCATGAAAGTGATTGAATGGAACTCAGCCCTCTGCTGTGATTCCTATCCAATATTTCTATTTAATTAAATTTCTCCTTGCTATTGGTAGTCATGACATATATATAGTGTTTGCTTTGAAGATCTCCAAGTTTGTTAAACTTATTTACTGACATAAACAGTGAGCCAAGTTAGTATACCAAAGCTATATAACTCATGGAGATTCCCTATTTACTGGCCTCCACCTAATTCAACAGCCCCCTGAAAACAAAAGGGCAATCTTAGTTACAATGCCTAACATATGGCTTTTGTATGCTAATGAAGGCACAACAGAAAAACCTTTTCAATCTTGTAGACGATCGTCCAATTCATGGCATACACACATACTTTTGGGTCGGTGTCATAATAATTACATATAACTATATTAATGGCATACAATCCCTACAAATATGTATTTTAGTGGGAAATGTCATTTAGTATGATCAGCGAGCAGTGTTGCCAACCCCCTGAAGTGAAATTTACTGGCAAGGATGCCAAAATTTCTGTACGGCACCAATTTCTTACTGGCAAAAATCATGAAAATTGCTGGCAGAGCCGCATTTTTTACTGACGCTGCAAAAAAGTACCTACAATCACTGTTTTTAGTGCTAAACAGTGCAAATATCAATATTTGAACTATGAACACACAGCTAATGCTATTTATCAATGTGTTTAAGTTAAACAAAAGTAAAAAAACATTTTTCTCAATTTACATGAAGGTCAGGTTACTATAACCCGGCCAGCACAGAGTACTACAGGAGGTGGACAGAGGCTGCGGACATACTACAGGAGGTGGACAGAGGCTGCGGACATACTACAGGAGGTGGACAGAGGCTGCGGACATACTACAGGAGGTGGACAGAGGCTGCGGACATACTACAGGAGGTGGACAGAGGCTGCGGACATACTACAGGAGGTGGACAGAGGCTGCGGACATACTACAGGAGGTGGACAGAGGCTGCGGACATACTACAGGAGGTGGACAGAGGCTGCGGACATACTACAGGAGGTGGACAGAGGCTGCGGACATACTACAGGAGGTGGACAGAGGCTGCGGACATACTACAGGAGGTGGACAGAGGCTGCGGACATACTACAGGAGGGGGGACAGAGGCTGCGGACATACTACAGGAGGGGGGACAGAGGCTGCGGACATACTACAGGAGGTGCCGGTGGAGACACTCTGCGGACATGATGGTGCCCTCCTCACCCCCTCATAGTAGCCTCCTCCTCTGTCCACCACCATATTACTTCTCCACATCATAAGTGTGCTGTGTCCTCCTCCTGTGCCCCTTTCACCATTCCACAGGTCAGTGCTGCATTGACCTGTGGAGAGGTGAAAGGGGCACAGGAACCAGAGGAGGACACAGCACACACTGATGATTTTGAGAAGTAATATGGTGGTGGACAGAGCACATCAGTCTCTCCTCTGCATGGCACGGCTTCAGGCTCTCGGGACGCCAGGCTCTCACTCGCTTGTATCCCCCCCAGTTTCACTGACCTTAAAACTCGAGTTGAGTCCGTCCTCTTCACCCCTGGGCCCTGTCAGTGCTCCGAGCCTCCGAGTCCGCTCGCTCCGAGTCCTCCTCCACCTATGATGAGTGCATGGCATGCATGCACTCACTACAGGTGTCGCGCCAGCCGCTGTGGCCTTTTCAAAAATGGCGCCATCACGTTACCGCGCGTGCGCCGCCCGGCCGAGCGTGAACAAGTTTCCCTGAGCTCGGCCGGCTTTCGGAACGGCGCATGCGCAGTTGTATGACCGGCTCGCGGCCATCTTTTTTATGGGCGCCGGTGCCCATAACGGACTTTAACGTACACCCCGAAAAAGGGGTTAAATTTGCGGACTGTACGTAAATCTACGTACGGTTGGCAACACTGTCAGCGAGTTGTTGAATATATGGGTTACAATGTATATACTGTATGTGTATAAAGTTTATACATATACACAGTATATTTATGTATTACAGGTACTTATATAGCGCCATCAATTTTTGCAGCCCTTTACATATATTGTACATTCACATCAGTCCTGGCCCTCAAGGAACTTACAATCTAAGGTCCCTAACTCACATTTACAGTACATACATATATATATATATATATATATATATATATATATATATATATATATATACACACACACACACATACTAGGGTAAATTTACCTACCAGCATGTCTTATGGGCGTGGGAGCATCCCTTGCAGGCCCAGGGAGAACATGCAAACTCCATGCAGGGAGTGTCCTGGTTGGGATCTGAACTGATGACCCTAGTGCTGCTAGGTGGAAGTGCTAAGTACTTGGCCCCTGTGCTGCATCCATGGTTATCTTGATCTTTGCCACCTGACAGCAGTGCAACTGTTACAGGTGAAAATGTAAATGGTTAAAAGTGCTGATTGCATGCAAACTCCATGCAAGGAGTGCCCTGGTTTGGATTTAAAATGATGACCCTAGTGCTGCCAGGTGGAAGTGCTATTTATTGGCCCCTGTGCTGCATCCATGGTTATCTTGATCTTTGCCACCTGACAGCAGAGCAAACGGTTACAGATGAAAATGTAAATGGTTAAAAGTGCTGATTGCCCAACAAATCTGGACACCAGGCCTGTTATGAAGTCAATGAGAAAGTAAGCTTGCTTAAAAAGGTGATTCTGGTTTTTCAACTTGCTTTTGATGTGCCAAAACCATTCCCTGGTAATCAGGTAATGAGGAAATGTATGCTTATTAAAATGTAATTTATTGATGTTTCAATGCAGGAGGAGCGGAGCCAAGTTTAACTTTTATAGGTGCTTATAGCTGCGTATATCTTTGAGTTGAATAAATTTGACTTGTTGTCTCAGTGAGGATAACCTCTAATTGTTCATATGGCCAGATAAAATTTACCTTTGGTGATGAGTTCTCTTTAATATATATACATTTGTACTTATAGAATGAGTGCACTTCAGAGAAAGCACTATACTATACCCCCAAATGTGACAAGCTAAACTTTTCTAGCTGTGGCTTTTAATAAATCCCTCACTGGCCATGCCTCAACAGTTGTCAACTAGGAATGAGTTGAACACCCCCCCGATTCAGTAGAACATGCGAACAGGCAAAAAATGTATTCAAAAACGTGAACACCGTTAACATCTATGGGACACGAACGTGAAAAATCAAAACTGCTAATATTAAAAAAAGGTTTTTGGGGACCTGGGTTCTGCTCCAGGGGACATGTATCAATGCAAAAAAAACCTGATGTTTTTTGGGGAGCAGTGAGTTTAATAATGCTTAAAGTGAAACAATAAAAATGAAATATTGCTTAAATTTAGTGCCTGGGAAGTGTCCTTACTATGCCTGTAAAGTAGTGCATATTTCCCATGTTTATAACAGTGCCACAGCAAAATGACATTTCTAAAGGAAAAAATTTAATTTAAAACTGCTCACGGCTGTAATGTATTGTTGGATCCCAGCAATATAGATACAAAAACCAAAAATACCCCAAAAAAATGGCTGGCCAGGTCCTCCAGGTCTGGTATGGATATAAAATGTATTTTTAAATGGCGTGCGGGTCCGCCAGGCCCCCATGCACTATATACTCTGAACAGCAGTATATATACTATACGGCCTGCCCTATATACTCTGCAGAAAATTGGGCCTTGTTGGTGGTACCAGAAGACTGTAAGCCCTCACAGTTACTCCTATTGGGCGCAGGAACAGGCCCTGATGTGAAATATTAGATCAAACATTTTAATTACATGCCCCTGTTAAACAGGGGCAGAAAAATTGGGCCTTTGGTGGTGCCACAACACTGTAAGCCCTCACAGTTACTCTTGTTGGGCGCAGGAACGGGCCATGCTGTGAAATATTATATCAAAACTTGTAATTACATGCCCCTGTTAAACAGGGGCAAAAAAATTGGGCCTTGGGTGGTGGTGGTGGTGCCCTAAACCAAAAATATTGTTGGAAGCTAGCATCATCAAGATTGAGGAGGAATAGGATAGTCAGCATAGGCAGTCTTCAAGGGATCTCACATCCATAGCAAATTCAATCAGTTATATTAGCATCAGGTGCTTGATAACTGCTGATCCAAGACTGATTAATTTTTATGAATGTGAGCCTTTCAACGGAGTCTGTAGACAGGCGCACTCTTTGATCCATTACAAACCCTCCAGCAGCACTGAATATGCGTTCAGAAAGCACGCTGGATGCAGGACAGGACAGTAGCTCAATTGCATATTCAGCAAGTTCTGGTCAGTGGTCCATCCTCAAGACCCAGTAACCCAGTGGATGCTCTGTTGGAAAGGTCTCCAAGTCGGCTCTTGCCCCTAGATATTCCTGCACCATGTAATGCAGACACTGGCAATTGTTGCTTGAACCGATCAGACCTTGGCGCTGAGGACTGAAAAAGGTATCGGTCAGCCGGCCACCTTCTCCACCGCTCTTCCTCTGACTGAACGAAGCCTCAGAAACACGTTGTCCAGCCCCAGGAAATTGTAACCTTCCAGGGTCTGGAAATGCATTGCACAAACCTTTCTTCATGGCCTCCTGAAGATGTTTCATCCTCTGCTCCCTCTGCAAAGGCAGGATGACTTCTTCGACCTTACCCTTGTAACGTGGATAAAGAAGGGTTGCCAGCCAGTAATGATCCCTCTACTTGATACCACAAATCCTAGGGTCCTTTTGCAGGCTTTGCAGAATCAGGGAGGCCATGCAGCGTAAGTGGCATTCGATTCTGAGTCCTATGGGTCACTAAGGATCACATGATCCGCAACTACCTCCTCCCAGCCACGTACAACTCCTTGTGTTTCTGGGGACTGAAAACCATCCCTTGAAGACTGCTGCTGATTTTTATCCTCTATATTCATGCTGACACAATCCTCCTCCTCCTCCTCCTCCTCCTCCTCCTCCTCCTTCTCCTCCTCTTCATCTTGTGTGTTTGGCGGGCCCACAGGAATGCTATCTTCATAAAGGGAGCCTTGAGAGGTAAGGAAGTCCTCCTCTTCCTCCCACTGTTCTGCCTCAAGTGCCCTGTCCATGATTCCACAAAGTGTGTGCTCCAGCAGGAAGACTACAGGGACAGTGTCACAGATGCATGCATTGTCACTGCTCACCATCCTTGTGGCCTCCTCAAATGGTGACAGGACAGTGCATGCATTCTTGATCAGTAGCCACTGGCCTGGCGAAAAGAAGCCAAGCTCCCCTAACCCTGTCCTGGTGCCATACTCGCACAGGTACTCATTGATGACCCTCTTCTGTGTGTGCAGCCGCTGCAGCATTGCCAACGTTGAGTTCCACCTGTTGGGCATGTCAAAAATGAGGCAGTTGGTGGGCAGGTTGCATTCCCTTTGAATGTCAGCCAGCCGAGCACTGGCATTATATGACCGGCGAAAATTACCACAGACTTTTCTAGCCTGAATCAGGAGATCCTGTAAGCCTGGGTACCTGCTCAAGAACCACTGCACCACCAAATTTAGGACGTGTGCCAAACATGGAACATGGGTCAAGTGTCCCTGTCGGAGGGCGGAGAGAAGGTTGGTGCCATTGTCGCATAAAACCATTCCTGGCTCAAGCTGGCGTGGCGTCAACCACCTTTGAGCCTGCCCCTGCAGAGCGGACAGAATCTCTGCCCCAGTGTGGCTTCTGTCCGCTAGGCAGACCAACTCAAGCACCGCATGGCATCTTTTAGCCTGACTGCTTGCATAGCCCCTTGAATGCTTACTGAGTAGGGATGAGCCGAACACCCCCCGGTTCAGTTCGCACCAGAACCTGCGAACAGACCTGAAGTTTGCGCAAACTTTCGAACCCCGTTAAAGTCTATGGGACTCGAACGTGAGAAATCAAAAGTGTGAATTTTAAAGGCTAATATGCAATTTATTGTCCTAAAAAGGGTTTGGGGACCGGGGTCCTGCCCCAGGGTACATGTATCAATGCGAAAAAAAGTTTTAAAAACATCAGTTTTTTCGGGAGCAGTGATTTTAATGATGCTTAAAGTGAAATAATAAAAGTGAAATATTCCTTTAAATATCGTACCTGGGGGGTGTCTATAGTATGCCTGTGAAATGGCACTTGTTTCCTGTGTTTAGAACAGTCCCTGCACAAAATGACATTTCTAAAGGAATAAAAGTCATTTGAAACTGCTTGCGGCTTTAATGTAATGTCGTGTTCCGGCAATATCGATGAAAATCATTGAGAAAAACGGCATGGGACCCCCCCTGCCGATTACCAGCCCCTTTGGGTCTTGTGTGGATATTAAGGGGAACCCCGCACCCAAATGAAAAAAAGGAAAGGCGTGGGGCCCCCAGGCCCTATATACTCTGAACAGCAGTATACAGGCAGTGCAAACAAGACAGGGACTGTAGGTTTGTTCTTAAGTAGAATCTGTTTGTAATTTTGAACTGGTACATTTTTAAAGTGTAGCTCCAGCCAAAAAATCTATTTTTAAGCTTTTTGGAAAACATAGGGAAGGGATATCATCCCTGTAACATTTGTTTTGCTGTCTGTGCACCTGTTCAGAAGATTTCACCTCACTTTCTGTCCCAATGACAAATGGATTTAGAAAATTTGTTTTTTTTTAGGGAAACAAGGATTGTTGATAAAGCATCAGTGGAGAGGAGACACCTTTTTCCCATATTATCTCTTACAGGAGAGAATTTCGCTTCCTAGGGGTAGATTTCCTCTCACGTCCTGTTGTCTCCCTCCTTTTTTAAGCAGGAGTCGTTTGAAACTCGGATGTTTGAAAGTAGGGGCCTGCCCTATGTACTCTGCAGAAATTTGTTGCCACAACACTGTAAGCCCTCACAGATACTCTTGGTGGGCGCTGGAATGCCCTGCTGTGAACTATTATGTCAAGAATTGTAATTGCATGCCATTGTTGAACAGTGGCAGAAAAATTGGGCCTTTGGTGGTGGTGGTGCTGGTGCCTTAGGTGTTGGTGTTGCCACAACACTGTAATCTCTCACAGTTACTCTTCGTGGGCGCTGGAATGGGCCTTGCTGTGAAATATTATATCAAGAATTGTAATTACATGCACCTGTTGAACAGGGGCAGAAAAATTTGGCCTTAGGCACTGGTGCTGATGCCACAACACTGCAACCCCTCACAGAAACTCTAGTTGGAGTGCAGGAATGAGCCCTGCTGCAAAGTATTGCAGAAAATGTTTTAATTACACGCCGCCTTAGCCACCGGTGGCGGTGCCCAGAACCAAAAATGTTCTTACAAGCTATCAGCATGATCATTGAGGAGGAAGAGGATAGTCACTCAGCATAACAGGATAGTCACTCAGCATCAGCATAGGCAGTCTTGAAGGGATCTGACATTCAAAAAAAAAATATTCGGTTACATCAGCATTAGGTGCTTGGTAGCTGGTGGTGATCCAAGACTGATTCATTTTTATGAAGGTCAGCTGATCGACCGAGTCGGTGGACAGGCGCATACTGTGATCGGTTACAAAGCTTCCAGCAGCACTGAATGTGCGTTCCGAAAGAACGCTGGATGCAGGACAGGCCAGTACCTCAATTGCATACTGTGCAAGCTCTGGCCAGTGATCCATCCTCAAGACCCAGTAACCCAGAGGATTTTCGGTGGGAAAGGTGTCCAAGGGTGATCTTGCCCCTAGGTATTCCTGCACCATGTAAAACAGACGCTGGCGATGGTTGCTGGAACTGATCATACCTTGGGGCTGAGGAATAAAAAATTGTCTGAACACATCGGTCAGACGGCCACCTTCTCCACCGCTCCTTCTGTGACTGACCAAAGCCTCAGCAACACGTTGTCCAGGACCAGGAATTTGTAACCTCCTAGGCTCTGGGAACGCGTTGCACAAACCTTTCTGCAAGGCCTCCCGAAGATTTTTCATCATCTGCTCCCTCTGCGACGGCAAGATGAGGTCCGCAACCTTACCCTTGTAATGTGGATCAAGGAGGGTTGCCAGCCAGTAATGATCCCTCTCCTTGATACTACGAATACGAGGATCCTTCCGCAGGCTTTGCAGGATCAGGGAGGCCATGCAGCGTAGGTTTGCTGAGGCATTCGGTCTGGAGTCCTCTGGGTCACTAAGGACGACATGATCCGCAGCCACCTCCTCCCAGCCACGTACAAGTCCATGGGTTTCTTGGGACTTGAAGACTGCTGCTGATGCTGATGCTGAGTGCTAGGCTCCACCTCCATGCTGACACAATCCTCCTCCCCCTCTTCCTGTGTGATAGGCGGGCCAGAAGGAACACTGTCTGAATAAAGGGGGCCTTGAGAGTTAAGGAAGTCCTCCTTTTCCTCCCTCTGTTCTGCCTCAAATGCCCTGTCCATTATTCCACGCAGCGTGTGCTCCAACAGGTGGACAAGAGGGACAGTGTCACTGATGCATGCACTGTCACTGCTCACCATCCTTGTGGCCTCCTCAAATGGTGACAGGACAGTGCATGCATCCCTGATCATGACCCACTGGCAGGGAAAAAAAAAACAAGCTCCCCTGACCCTGTCCTGGTGCCATATTGGCACATATACTCATTGATGGCCCTCTGCTGCGTGTGCAGCCGCTGCAGCATGGCCAATGTTGAGTTTCACCTGGTGGGCATGTCACAGATTAGGCGGTTCTTGGACAGGTTGTATTCCTTTTGAAGGTCAGCCAGCAGAGCACTGGCATTATATGACCGGCGGAAATGCACACAGTTTCCTGGCCTGCCTCAGGACATCCTGTAAGCCCGGGTACCTGCCCAAGAACCGCTGCACCACCAAGTTAAGGACGTGAGCCAAACAGGGCACATGGGTCAGTTGTCCCTGTCGGAGGGCGGAGAGGAGGTTGGTGCCATTGTTGCAAACCACTATTCCTGGCTTAAGCTGGTGTGGCGTCAACCACCTCTGAGCCTGCCCCTGCAGAGCTGACAGAATCTCTGTCCCAGTGTGGCTCCTGTCCCCCAAGCACACCAGCTCAAGCACCGCATGGCATCTTTTTGCCTGCGTACTTGCGTAGCCCCTTGAACGCCTACGGAGCACCGCTGGTTCCGAGTACAACATTTTTTTTTGGGACGGCATGAGGGAGATACGGGGGGGTGGGGGAGAGGGGGGTAAGGGGAGAGATCAAAACTGAAGGGAGGGAGACGCATATTGCCCCCTTTTATAAGGGGGAGATGCGTGGAACTCCTTAAGTTAAAGGGTAAGCAATGTATTTCATTAAGTATTGGGTTTATGAGACATGGGGGTATGAGAAACCACCATAGGGGTATAGATATATTTTGTTTTGGTGGGGAGGGAGGGAGGGAGGGTGGGAGAGGGAGCGAGAAAGATTTCAAACACTGGCAGGGTGAATGGTTGTTGAAAGAAGTTAGAGAGGGCCACAATAGGAAGCCTCAACCCAAGCCACGGAAGGCGGTGAGAAGGGTATTTGAGAGAGGGTGTGGGTATGTATGGGGGATACGGAGTGGTAGAACTACGATGACACTTACACAAAGAAATCACATAAAGAAAATATTAAAAGAAGAAGTAAATAGGCACGTTTTAGTAACTAAAGGATCCACTATAAAATTTGGGTATTCTTCACTGCATATGAATGAATAGTAGAGCACAAGTGAAAAATTTGACAATATGTTCATGGAATGTCCGGGGATTGGGAGAACCAGGGAAAAGAGCAGCAGTAATCTCAATGATGAGAACATATGGTTCTTCAATAATATGTCTACAGGAGACCCATCTTTCGAGTATATCCATACCCCAATTGGGGTGGCGAGACTATCAAACACAATTTCACTCGGTCCATACCTCATACTCTAGAGGGGTAGGCATATTCATTAAAACTGGTATAATGTTTAATTGTATTCAGAGTAGGTGCGACGAACTAGGGCGCTATGTCTTTTTACACTGTAAGGTAGAAGATAGAACCTGTATTTTGGTTAATTTGTATATTCCTCCCCCCTTTAACACCTCGGTATTGGGCAGTCTGATGGAGTTTGTTCTGGAGAGGCCGGGAATACCGGTGCTCGTAATGGGCGATTTTAATACGGTCCTAGATTGTGATAAAGACAGATTTCCTAGTCAGCTGCTTCAGGATAAAACAAGAGATGTTAGATTAGTCAAATTCTTGGAAGAAATAGGGTTAAGGGATATATGGAGATTACACAGCCCGGCAATACTCCTGCCTCTCCAGGACACACTCCACGCTCTCGAGAATAGATTTAGTATTGGGCAATGAGGAAGCGATACCAATAATAAAAAAGGTGAACTATATGCCGAGAAGCCTCTCTGACCATTCCCCAATGCTGGTTGTTCTTGATACGGGAGTAGCAAGGTACCAGAGAGAGGGGATAATTAACCCGCACTGGATGGAATTAATGAATGACACACAAGAGATATCGGGGGAGATTAGGGAATTTATAGAAATAAATCAAGGTACTGCCTCAGAACAAGTGGTATGGGACACACTGAAAGCCTTTTTCAGGGGCATAATGATACAAAAAATATCTAGATTAAAAAGACAATCCAGTCAGGAAGAGAGAACCGCTAGTGAATTAGTAAGCGAAAAAGAAGCGCAATACATTAAAGACCCAACACCTAATAAATCCAGAGTATGGATGCAAGCACAACAGAACTACCGTCTAATGATGTTGAAGAAAGTAGAAAATAAGCAAATTTTCCAAAGACAAGTAGCGTTTGCGGAAGGGGAAAGTGCAGGCAGGATGCTAGCTCATTTAATTAAAACTAACACACCTAGCTCAGGGGTGCCAGCAATAAGGGTAAACGAAGATAGGGTGGCCCACCAAACATCAGAAATCACACAAAGATTCCGTGATTTCTATGCAGACTTGTATAGTTCAAGTCAAGAGGAAAGGAGAGAAGAATTGGACACATTTTTTGGAAGTCTAGTGATGCCCTCGCTCTCTGAGCTGGATAGACAGGAATTAGACAAACCCCTGACCTTAGAAGAACTACAGTTGACCTACAGGAGATGGCGGGGCATAAAACCCCAGGACCGGACGGCCTCCCAGCAGAGACCTACCGGTATTTCGGGAAGGAGTTACTCCCGGAACTCACTAGGGTTTTAAACTGCTCATTAGCTAAAGGAGAACTCCCCACGTCTATGATGGACTCCACAATAATAGTTATCCACAAAGAGGGTAAGGACCCACTTGAAACCGCCTCGTATAGACCTATTTCCTTACTCAACACTGACATAAAAATACTGTCGAAGCTCTTGGCAGCTAGATTAAACAAAATAGTTGAGAGACTGGTACATCCCGATCAATCGGGTTTTATACCAGGTAGGGCCACCTCCACAAATATAAGAAGAGTTTTTCTTAACCTCCAGATTCCAACAGAGGAAGATGGAAAAAGAGCAATTGTTTCATTGGATGCTGCCAAGGCCTTTGACAGTATAGAGTGGCAATATCTATGGAGAGCCTTAAGGGAGTTTGCTCTGAAACGCGATGTGGTTTCCCCTATCTCCTACCTGTGTCACGTCACACGCTTCTCCATGGGTCGACCGCCGCCATCACCAGCTACGGACAGCACAACTCGCGCTCCAGACACAGCCGGCTTGTAGTCTGACGCTCTGCGATCATCTTTACCGGACCTATGGGACCCCCAGCGAAGCCTAAACGGACACTGGATTCTGACATTTGATACCTGAACCCCCACTCCATACGGAGCATGCCTGCACTTACTTTTATGTAAGTACTGAATATGATTTGCTGTATTTAAAATAAACCTTTTTACTTAGAGGCGCTTTTCTATTTTTGCTTTTTTCATGTCTTCATCCTGAGTTGGCTTCATCTAGGAGAAGAGCAGCCCTGAGTACCTGTGTTTTTATGGAAAATGTTGTGCACCAACTTCCCTACCTTTGAAGATGAGTTTTCAATTATGAACTACTAATAAAAAAAAATATTTTTATTGACACTGCATTTTGTTTTGCCGCTAGCTTTGAGCTTAAGGGCAGGGACTTTCTTACAACAGGTTCCAGCCTCTAGTGATTCCCCATGCATATCTCCTAAGCGCTGACATTTGTCCTTATTTTTTAAGGGAGTTTGGGGTTGGCCCTATTTTTATGAAATGTGTCAAGATGCTGTATAGCACCCCAGAGGCCAGAGTGAAAGTGAACAATGTGTATTCCGAGAGGTTCAGGTTGCAGAGGGGAACGAGACAGGGGTGCCCTTTGTCCCCCCTTCTCTTCGCTCTCGCAATCGACCCCTTAGGTCGGACTCTGAGATAAGAGGATTAATAAGAGGTGAGGTAGAGGAGAAAGTGGTATTATACGCGGATGATTTCCTTTTGTTACTGGGAGATACACAGCACTCCCTTGGTAAGGCCATGAAACAAATAGAGATTTTCGGACGTTTTTCAGGCCTTAATATAAACTGGGGAAAATCTATGCTGCTACCGGTGGACCCTCTGTCAAACCTACTCCCGCAAGAGGCTTCTCAAATTCAAATAACAGCACAAATTAAATATTTGGGGGTGTATATATTGTGACAGCAGGAAGGTAAAGTCACCTGGTTGCATCCAGGGGGGTAGATATATTTCGCCCAGATTCAGGCTTTACGCCGACTTATACAACTAGGTGGAGAGTTGTATAAGCCCAGCTGAGGCTAGTGGGCTCATGGATGACTCATACCTCTAGGGAGAGTGTGGGGCGTCGTGCAGACAGGGAGTTGATGAGACCAGCTGAAGCTTGTCAGCTCATTTAGGCCTCTATAAGAACTCCCAGATTCATTAGGTGTTTGCTCATGCCTGGAACCAGACCTGTGTGGACTGTCTAGGGAGAGTGAACCCCTGTGCGGTGAGACAAAGCCTGTGTGGCTATTTGCTTGGACATTTAAAACCAGGGACTTAGGGACTAGGACAGCACTAGGCTGATCCCAGTTGTTAGTTAGGAAACCTGTATGTTTACTCAGAGGTCAAGTTGACCAGGATTTATTTTATTTATGTTTCTTTTGCTTTGCTGTGTTTTGTCACTGTAAATAGAAAATAAACCGCACCTTTTTGATTTTGAAAACCACAACCTCCGTTTGCTGGGCCTGTTTTTGTGTGGGGAACCCCTCCCTGGGGGGTCACACACACCCGCTGCCGAGCTAACCCCCTCACAGTTGGTGGAGAATGCGGGCAGAGAAAACCCGAGAGAGGGTATTACAGAGATTCTATTGGCCGGGGGTGATGAAGGACATAGAAAATTATTGTTCCTCCTGCCCTGTGTGTCAGAGGTCGGCCCCGATGCCACATTTCCGTAGCCCGCTGGTCCCTCTACCCATCATTGAGGTCCCGTTTGAGAGGATCGCCATGGATTTGGTAGGGCCTATAATCAAGTCCGCTAGGGGGCACCAGTACATATTAGTTATAATGGACTATGCCACCCGTTATCCAGAAGCGATCCCTCTCCGAAATACCTCGGCCAAAACCATAGCCAAAGAGCTATCTCTTGTGTTTAGCCGGGTGGGTATTTGTAAAGAACTGCTTACGGACCAAGGTACACCCTTTATGTCCCGGGTTATGAAGGAGCTGTGTAAATTGTTCAAAGTGACGCAATTACGTACATCTGTGTATCACCCCCAAACCGATGGGCTGGTTGAAAGATTCAACAAAACCCTAAAACAAATGTTGAAGAAAGTGGTGGATAGAGATGGAAAGGATTGGGACTGTCTACTTCCTTATCTGATGTTTGCTATTAGGGAGGTGCCCCAATCCTCTACGGGATTCTCCCCCTTTGAGTTACTGTATGGGAGACACCCAAGAGGGCTGTTGGATATTGCCAAGGAAACTTGGGAAAGTGAGGGTTCTCCCCACAGGAGTGTGATTGAGCATGTCGCCCTGATGCAAGACCGAATTGCACAGGTAATGCCCATCGTGAAGGAACATATGGCCCAAGCGCAGTTAGCACAGCAGAGAGTGTACAACCGTGGAGCCAAGACCCGTACCTTTTCCCCGGGGGATAGGATACTGGTACTTGTCCCTACGGTTGAAAGTAAATTCCTTGCCAAATGGCAAGGCCCCTATGAGATAATGGAAAAGTGAGCGAAGTGAATTACAAGGTCAGACAACCAGGAAGGCGAAAGCCCGAACAGATCTATCACGTTAATCTGTTGAAAGCCTGGAGGGATAGAGAGTCCCTAGTCGCAGACACTTGGTCACCAGCTCAAACTGGTTGCGTGATTCCTGAGGTTGGAATAGCAGCCACCTTGTCACAACCCCAACAACAGGAGGTTAAGGAGTTTGTGCTTCGCAACAAGGAGGTATTCTCTGAGCTTCCGGGACAAACATCTGGGGTAGAGCATGACATCATTACCCCGCCCGGTGAAAGGGTGAAGTTAAAACCCTATCGGATCCCAGAGGCCCAACGGGAGGCAATACGGGAGGAAGTACAGAAAATGCTGAACTTAGGGGTGATAGAGGAGTCCCAAAGTGATTGGTCTAGTCCCATTGTGTTGGTGCCTAAACCGGATGGGAGCTTGCGATTTTGTAATGATTTTCGTCAGTTGAACAAAGTTACAAAATTTGACACCTACCCCATGCCACGTATAGATGAGTTGATCGACCGGCTGGGAACAGCCCGATACATGACGACTCTTGACCTCACAAAAGGGTATTGGCAAATCCCCCTGGCCAAGTCGGCCAAAGAGAAAACCGCATTTGTAACCCCAGACGGGGCGTTCCAATATAAAAGAATGCCGTTCGGGTTACAGAATGCGCCGGCCACATTCCAGCGGAAAATGGACCAGATGCTGAGGCCCCATCGGAAGTATGCTGCGGCTTACCTGGATGACGTAATTGTCCATAGCACAGATTGGGCCTCACATCTGCCAAAAGTGCAAGCAGTCCTGGACTCTGTTTCGGGAAGCGGGGTTTACGGCTAACCCCAAGAAGTGTACCATTGGGCAGGAGGAGGCCAAATATCTTGGGTACACCATTGGGAGGGGAGTAATAAAACCCCAACTCAACAAAGTCGAGGCCATCCAGAGTTGGCCACGTCCCAACAGCAAGAAGCAGGTACGAGCCTTTCTGGGAATCGCTGGGTATTATCGGCGATTCATTCCCCACTTTGCTTCTAAGGCTGTGCCCCTAACCAACCTGACGAAGGGGAAAGGGTCGGTCATGATTAAATGGACCCCCGAGGCTGAGGCAGCATTCCAATTCTTGAAACAAGCCTTATGTAGCCAGCCAGTGTTGTACTCACCCGACTTCTCTAAAGACTTTGTCGTACAAAGTGATGCGTCAGATGTGGGGTTAGGAGCAGTATTGTCCCAGGTCTGGAACGGGGAAGAGCACCCAGTCATTTACCTCAGCAGGAAGTTGAAGTCCCATGAGGTAAATTACGCCACCGTTGAAAAGGAGTGTTTAGCGGTGAAGTGGGCTCTAGATTCCCTTCGGTACTACCTGCTAGGTAGGCACTTTGACATGGTTACGGATCACGCTCCGTTAAAGTGGATGGCTCAAAACAAGGAAACAAATAGAAGAGTGAATAGGTGGTTCCTGGCCCTCCAGGAATTCAACTTCACAGTAAAGCATCGCCCTGGCGTTCAAATGGGGAATGTGGATGCTTTGTCTCGAGTACATGAATGCCTGATTGCTGGTGTTCCAACCCCGAGGTTAAAACAAGAGGGGGGGTATGTGACAGCAGGAAGGTAAAGTCACCTGGTTGCATCCAGGGGGGTAGATATATTTCGCCCAGATTCAGGCTTTACGCCGACTTATACAACTAGGTGGAGAGTTGTATAAGCCCAGCTGAGGCTAGTGGGCTCATGGATGACTCATACCTCTAGGGAGAGTGTGGGGCGTCGTGCAGACAGGGAGTTGATGAGACCAGCTGAAGCTTGTCAGCTCATTTAGGCCTCTATAAGAACTCCCAGATTCATTAGGTGTTTGCTCATGCCTGGAACCAGACCTGTGTGGACTGTCTAGGGAGAGTGAACCCCTGTGCGGTGAGACAAAGCCTGTGTGGCTATTTGCTTGGACATTTAAAACCAGGGACTTAGGGACTAGGACAGCACTAGGCTGATCCCAGTTGTTAGTTAGGAAACCTGTATGTTTACTCAGAGGTCAAGTTGACCAGGATTTATTTTATTTATGTTTCTTTTGCTTTGCTGTGTTTTGTCACTGTAAATAGAAAATAAACCGCACCTTTTTGATTTTGAAAACCACAACCTCCGTTTGCTGGGCCTGTTTTTGTGTGGGGAGCCCATCCCGGGGGGTTACACACACCCGCTGCCGAGCTAACCCCCTCACAATATCTAGAGACCCTAACCATTATATTTTAGATAATCTGATTCCTCTGCTTAAAAAATACAAAGGGAAAATCAAGGTGTGGAAATCCCTCCCATTGTCAGTAGCAGGCCGCTGCAATTTAATAAAAATGGTTTGGATGCCACAGCTCCTATACGTCTTACAAAATTCACCAGTTTGGATATACAATAAATGGTTTCAGAAAATAGACACTACGTTTAGGGAGTTGATTTGGAAAGGAGGTGTAGCAAGAATAAAATTAAATACCCTACAGATGACAAAACAAGAGGGGGGAGTGGCACTCCCACACCCATTTAGTTACTTTTTGGTGGCACAGATCCAATACATGAAGGGTAGTAACATGCAGGGAGAAGAAATAAGGAAGAGAATATTATTACAACATTCTATACATGACTCCATGGTAGAAGCCATGGAAGCAGGATCTCTCCCACGGAAATTACCTACCCTTGATCTTATGATTAGAATATGGAAAGCAGTGAAGATAGCGCTGGGATATGATGGCATCACGGAGTATACCCCCCTACGGGAGAATGATAATTTAAAGGAGGTACAGAAGATGGGGACAGTTAAGGAATGGGAAAGACAGGGGATTAAATATATCTCCCAGCTGTACCAAGATGGCATATTAAAAACTTTTCAGACATTAAAAGAACAATATAATCTTTCAAATAAATCCTTTTATAAATATTTGCAGATTAGACATGCCTTAACAAAACAATATAAAGGAATAGTAATGACCTGGAGCAAGACCCCCCTGTTAAAAGAAATTATCAACACTAAAACATCTAAGGGCTCAATAACAAAAATATACTTAAAATTACATAATGGGAGCCTAAGGGAATCCCAGGGCCAGGTACAAAAGATGAAGTGGGAAAGAGATATTGGTAACTTATCTAACGAACAGTGGAAAATAATTTTGGAACTTGCTTCGTCAGTCTCACTGTCTCCCTCACAGAGGATGTTTCACCTGTTTTTGCTAAATAGAGCATATTATACTCCGTATAAACTTTTCCGCTTTGGCCGTAGAATAGATGCCAGATGTCCCAGATGTGGTGGAGTAAACGGTGATATAATCCATATGTTCTGGCGATGCCCAAAGTTATTCCGGTATTGGAGGCAGGTAGTGAGAACAATTGAGCAAGTATTTGAGGTTGACATAGAGCTGGAACCCCGACAATGTGTACTGGGCTGGGTAAAGGGCGATGGGACAAATGCTTACACTCAGTTAGCAATAACAAGATGCTTATTTCAAGCAAGGAGGCTGATTGCACAGAGATGGCAATCAATCTCCCCCCCCCCCCCTTAGTAAGGATTGGGAGCAAAACATGAACATAACTATCCTAAAGGAAAGGACAACCTACGTTAGACAAGGAGCCCTTAAAAAATTTGATAAGATTTGGAAACCGTGGCAAGAAAAAAAAAGAGAAAGAAAATTGTATACATTAAGTAAAGCAGTCGTATAAGGGAATGGATGTTTTGGAGGAAGGAAGTGTGAGTGTGGTCTAGGTCAATTAGTGGCTGGCTGAGAGATGAAGAATGGAGGGTGAGATAAGAAGTATCGGGGTAGAGGAGTTTTGGATTGTAATGGTTTTAATGTGAAACGATGTTTTGATTAATTATTTTTTTGTATGAGAGATAGGGGGGAGGGAAGGAGGGGATGTATGTATTGTTGGAAAATGGAAAATGTTTAATAAAGATATGAAAATTAAAAAACAAATCAGCACATGCAGAGGCCATGGCGGAAGAAGAAGAGGAGGGGGTGGAGGATTGAGGTGTGTCAGAATCACCACTAGTAGCATTTTGGAGGCGGAACAACCTCCAACACTACTGCACCGTGTCCTGCATCCTTCCCAGCTGCCAGAAGATTCACCCAATGCGCCGTGAAAGATAGGTAACGTCCCTGTCCATGCCTGCTGGACCATGAGTCAGAGGTAATATGCACCTTACCGCTAACCTCCCTGTCCAGCGAGGCCAAGACATTGCCTTCCACATGCCGGTAGAGAGCCGGAATCGCCTTCCGTGAAAAAAGTGGCGTTTGGGAACCTGCCACTGAGGAACCGCACATTCCACAAACTCATGGAAGGGGGCAGAGTCTACCAACTGAAATGGCAGCAGTTGAAGTACTAGCAATTTAGCCAAGCTAGCATTTAACCGCTGGGCATGTGGATGGCTTGGAGCGAACTTCTTTTGGCGGTGCAGCAGCTGGGGCAGGGAAATTTGCCTGGTACAATCTGACGTTGGTGTACCGATAACAGATTGCCCGCAAGTACTTGGCAGTGACACACCTAATTCTACACCTTCATTCCTCTCAATGCAGGTTTCTGAGAGGACTGAAGGTATAGTGGGGTTGAAGATCCCAGCTGATGAGGAGCAAGGAGAGGTCCACTTTGTTCTTTGGTGTGGGTCTTTTCTGTACACTTGCCATAGGACTGCATGGCAGGTCGACATATGTCTGGTCAAGCATGTGGTGCCCAAGCGGCTGCTGTTTTGGCCATGCGAGATAGCAAAGGTGTGATCTGCTGCACACGTCTCAAAAAAGGCCCACACTAAAGAACTTTTGGAATAATGCGCAGAGACAGCAGCGCCATGCACATGCAGAGCTCTGCGGTGTGATGCAGTTGGTGTGCTGCCCTTAAGCTGGCCCCTGGAGGGCATCCTGCCTCATTGGAGATGTGTCTCCTCCTCCTCCTCCTCATCATCATCCTCCTCTCTCCTATCAGGCACCCACGTAGAGTCAGTGACCTCATCATCCCCTCCCTCCTCATCACTGGAGCAAACCTGGCAGTATGCTGCAGCTGGGGGAACATGACTGCCAGTTTGCTGTCCTTCTTGGGCACCCCCTCTCTCTGGGCTCATGTTACTGCCTTCCTCAAGCTGGGTACCATCATCGGAGCCTTCAAAACGCTGCGCATCCTCCTGCAGCATGTACCCAACACTGTGGTCAAACAGTTCGGGGGACTCCTCAGGAGGTAGGGCTAGGGAAGGAGTGATTGATGCCATTGAGCCGAGGGAAGAGGCGGCTTTGACTGACAAAGTAGTGGGTGTAATACTAAATGTTACCACTAAAAAGTGATCAACTAAGTAAAACCAGAAAATATACTGTGCAAAACATTAAATGAACTGAACAACCAGGCAAATAGCTCTAGGAGTAATTCACAGTACTACAGATGGTTTTCAACATCAAATAAATAATGTCCCATTTGCAACAGTGGTTGTAATATAGAAGGAAGGGGAAAAAAAAAAAAAAAAAAAAAATGCTTTAAAATAAAATAAAAGTCACCCAACATCCAACTTCTAGGACCAATAATGTTCGGTGAAATTCAACAGTTGGCTCAATAGCTATAGTTAACAATAGTTATCATTGAAGGCTTGTGAGTTTTCCCAATAACAGCGTATTGTTAATCTGTTCCTAAGCGGTACTTCACAAGTTGCTTTTTCTTTTTATTCCCCACATGGTCCTCTGATCTCTGCTGCTATTGAGCCAACTGTTGAATTTCACCGAACATTATTGGTCCTAGAAGTTGGATGTTGGGTGACTTTTATTTTATTTTAAAGCATTTTTTTTTTTTTATCCCCTTCCTTCTATATTACAACCACTGTTGCAAATGGGACATTATTTATTTGATGTTGAAAACCATCTGTAGTACTGTGAATTACTCCTAGAGCTATTTGCCTGGTTGTTCAGTTCATTTAATGTTTTGCACAGTATATTTTCTGGTTTTACTTAGTTGATCACTTTTTAGTGGTAA
The DNA here is from genome assembly GCA_029206835.1 of Rana muscosa. Lineage (NCBI taxonomy): Eukaryota > Metazoa > Chordata > Amphibia > Anura > Ranidae > Rana > Rana muscosa. The sequence continues at coordinate 539,706,414 of CM055117.1, read as the reverse complement.
CATTTAGTATTACACCCACTGCATTTCTGGTGACACCAATCATTGGTGCATAATCTTTTCACTAATAGTGTGTACCATCATCCCGAAAGGTTTAGATGGTTGACATTCACACATACGTTTGTATTGAGCACATTTATATTCGCTAGCGCTGCATTTTATAATTTTTTATCTCTCAAGGTGTTAGTGCCTTATGCTGTAGCAGCTGCGCATATAATAATTTCTTTTCACTTGTCATTTATTTTTGTATGTCTCCATAAGCGCGAGTTTTAGTTTTTGTTTATTTGACTGACAAAGTACCCTGAGGCTGGGTGAGAGAGGATGAGGAGGATGAGGACGGCTTGGTCATCCACTCTACCAACTCTTCAGCATGTCGCGGCTCAACATGGCCAGCTGCCCAAAAAAAGGACATGCGTGCCCCATGGCCATGTGCTGATGAAGATGCACCGTGTCCATGACCAGCACTGTTGCCTCTAGACACAGAGCCTGATTGCCCTCTTTTATTAGCCTGTGTGTGTCTGCCTCTCCTTGTTGGCCTTCCAGACATACTTTATTTGATGTATTGGAATAGGTAGGTACACAAAGAATTGTCTGTAGTCAGCTTTAGCTGCACACTGTGGCCAGTATACAGTACACTGACTGAAAATACTGCAGCTGCCTGCCTGCCTGTGGTATTATTAGGAAGAGAACACCAGCAATTGTCTGCAGTTAGCTTTAGTTGCACACTGTGCACAGGATAAAGTACACTGACTGAAAATACTGCAGCTGCCTGCCTGTCTGTGGTATTATTAGGAAGAGAACACCAGCAATTGTCTGCAGTTAGCTTTAATTGCACACTGTGCACAGGATACAGTACACTGACTGAAAATACTGCAGCTGCCTGCCTGTGGTATTATTAGGAAGAGAACACCAGCAATTGTCTGCAGTTAGCTTTAGTTGCACACTGTGCACAGGATAAAGTACACTGACTGAAAATACTGCAGCTGTCTGCCTGTCAGTATATTAGGAAGAGAACACCAGCAATTGTCTGCAGTTAGCTTTAGTTGCACACTGTACACAGGATACAGTGCACTGACTGAAAATACTGCAGCTACCACAATCAATTGCCTGCCTGCCTGTGAGTATAATAGGAAGAGAATAACAGGAACGGATCTAGCTAAACTGAATACAGTGTATATATTGTGGTAGTGTGGTACCCCACCAGTGTATGGATGCAGGATTCTCAACCAGGCAGGTGAAGGGAGTGTATGCTGTACCAGTGGAAGAATCACATGAGATGGAAGGGCCAAGTGTGGACCAGAAAGCAGCAGAAATCCTGACCGGGGCTCAACCGAAGGTGGTTAAAAAGACTGGGGTCCCAAGTCCAATGTTTGGTTTAGGTGACAAACCTAATAAGGTCCCCGAGACAGGGAAACGGATAAGAAGTGCAGTAAAAATTGTATGTGGATCAGACAAGAGCTTGTCTGTTCAGGTGGATAACAATACAGATGGCATCAGAACAGGTCAAGTGGTAGGACAGCTGCCTGCAGAGTGGGTGAACCCCGGGGAGGTGACGTCCTGTGAGGTTCCCGTGGGTGATGGCGGCCCTCCAGTATGTGTGCCCTCTGCAGACTCTGCCCTACCAAATGCTAAAAAAAAAGGCATTGGTGACCTGTGCAACGTTGAGAGGTGTAATGTTGGTTTGAATATGTCTGTCAATCATGAACCAAATAGTTTGTTAAAGGTACATGACAGTGTGGTGTCCAAAGGTATTGGAAAGACCAGGGGTGCCCTGTTAAAATTTCAGGAGAGGCAGTGCTTATGGAACCCCAAAAGAAGAGGGAGAAGGTTGAGTATAGGGAAATATAGGACCTTGTTAAGATCCAGGGTTGGACGTACCTGGAAGCGCACCCGGAAAAAAGGTTGGGCCTACGTGGCTGACAGACAGCACAGAGGTGTCCCAACCATGATGACGGCAGTGCTTATGGAACCCCAAAAGAAGAGGGAGAAGGTTGAGTATAGGGAAATATAGGACCTTGTTAAGATCCAGGGTTGGACGTACCTGGAAGCGCACCCGGAAAAAAGGTTGGGCCTACGTGGCTGACAGACAGCACAGAGGTGTCCCAACCATGATGACGGGTGCTGGTGTTCCTCCCTCCGGATCGAAACAAAGGGGGAGGGTATGTGGTAGTAGGGTACCCCACCAGTGTATGGATGCAGGATTCTCAACCAGGCAGGTTGAGGGGCTCCAGGGTATTTGCTTGTTTAGGAGGAATCTGGCTTTTCAGTTTCCTCATGATTTACTAAAGTCCACTTTGGGACCCGGAGCTTGGAGATTTCTTAGAGATCCGAGTGGGATGAAATCCCCAGTCCTGGATCCGGGTTTTGAGACTCAACTGCACACTGATTGTTCAGGTGTGTGTGGGCCATATAGTAGAGTCAGGATCAGCATTCTGGGCCCCACCCTCCCGACGAGTGCAGGTGTGCACTGGGGGAGCCATAGAGTGCAAGTGTGCACTGGAGAAGTCAGAGAGTGCTTGTGTGTAGTGTTGAGCGAACCCGAACTGTAAAGTTCGGGTCCGTACCGAACTTTAGGTTTTTCCCGAACCCGGACTTTGCGCAAAAGTCCGGGTTCGGGTTCGGGTTCGGCAATCTAATTACGCATTTAGAAATGCTTCAGGGGCCAGCCAATCACCTTTTGATTAGCTGGTGTGCCCTTAGAGGCCATCATAGCCATGCCTACTAATGGCATGGCTGTGATTGGTCAGTGCAACATGTGACCCAGCTTCTATATAAGCTAGAGGCACACAGCACACACGTCACTCTGCTTCAGAATAGATAGGGAGAGGATCTTGGCTGCTGCTGTTGCTAATAGGGAGAGATTGTAAAATACATGAGGTAGTCCTGATTCTGCAATCTGAGGGAAAAGATAAAGAGATAGTGTAGTGTAGGGCCAGGTTCCTGTTGGTGCTTTCAGGGAGAGAGAATATTATATAGGAGTCCAGATTCAGATTAAAATCAGCGATCTGCATAGGTTTACCTGTTTGTGTTGCAGTGCACAGTCTTTTTACACTGCCATGAGCCCAGTGTCAAGCCTCGTACACACGACCGAGTTTCTCGTCGTAAAAAACACGTCGTTTTCGAGATTCTTGTTAAGCTTGTCGATTTTCTCGTCAAGCTTTCCATGCGTACACACTGACATTTCCCAATTTCCTCGTTGTTCTCCGCGGTCATGTCCATCACGCACGACGGCACTATAAAGGGGAAGATCTTTTTTCTTGGCGCCACCCCTTGGGCTGCTTTTGCTGATCTCGTGTTACCGCGTGTGAAGTAAAAGTTTGGAAAGAGACGATTCGCGCTTTTCAGTCTTCGTATTTTCAGATCGTTTTCTGCGGTTCAGTTTGTGCTTGTGGGTTCGTATCTTGACTTTCAGGGCGTCTAGGCAGGTCGTATCTGTTTTACAGTGTGTTCTTGCCTGTTCGTTTCTGATTTTCAGTTCGTTATTCATAGGCCTTGCTGTTCTAAAGTGCGTTCTGTTCTGTACGTTCTGATAAGACGACCGTTTCCTAGCCATGTCGCCTGGACGTTCTCGTCGTCGAGTTCGTGCTGTGCGTGCGCTTGGTGTTGGTCTGCTTGTTTTGGACCAAGACCAGTCCATGAATGGTGTGAGGAGGAGTTCATGGACCAAGAATTGGATGCTCCAGCGGGACCAATTCTGCCACATGCCTCTGCTGCGGGAGATCGTCGAGAATAATCCTGAGGACTACAGGAATTTTCTGCGGATGTCTGACCCCGTTTTTCAGGAACTGTTGGCTTTGGTGTCCCCCTATATTACCAGGCAGGACACCGTTATGCGGGAAGCCATCAGTGCTGAGCAGAGGCTCATCGCCACCTTACGGTACCTGGCGACAGGGAGAAGTCTTCAGGACTTGAAGTTCACGACAGGCATCTCCCCCCAGGCTCTGGGCCTCATAATCCCAGACACCTGTTCTGCCATTATACAAGTCCTGCAGGAGGACTATATTAGGGTAAGTTTTCTCCATTAACATCACATTTTATGTATTACATGTATGCTAATGTATTGTATTTCTTTCATCCTTCCCTAATTACCATGATTGTAATATGCTGAGAATGTCCCCTTTGTCCCCATGCATGCTGGAAGCTTTAGATTGCCCCTTTTTTCTCCTCCATGCATATTTCCCTTCACTAACCTTTCCAGCAGGGGCGCCTGTTGCTCCAAATGTTTGGGGGTTCAAACCCCAATTTAGGAAATAAACTTCCTCCTTTTTTGCTCTGGTGCCTATTAAACGCCCCCATTTGTCCCCTCTAATGCAGCCATTTTGTCCCCTCCAATGCAGCCATTTTGTTCCCTCCAATGCAGCCATTTTGTTCCCTCCAATGCAGCCAGTTCCCCCCCAGCCCTGCACTTACCTTCTTGTGGTCAGCGCCATCCTTCTTCTGTCCTTGATGTCTTCTCCTTCCCTTGATGTTGCATCAGCCAATCATGTTACCATTAAACAGACTTGGTGAACATGATTGGCAGAGCAGCCTGTCAGTGTTTACCCAAGGAATGCCCCCCCCCTACGTCCCCTATTTAACTTTTCTGAAGCCAATTACATCCCTCAGGCTGTAATGTGCAAGACAATTTTCCTTACTGTTTCTGATATGCAATTTTAAGCCCATAAATGCCGCAGTTCTTCATATGTCGGTCGCTTAACAGGGGGCCATCCACCTGAATAGTGGGCGGCATAGACAATACATAGGTTAATGCAAGGCATAAACCTATGTATTGTTCTGAGTGACGGGCACAGGAGAGAGGGGGCAGTGCTCCAGCGCCCACTCTGGACGCACCGCCACTGCAATGCTATCCTGTGGCCAAACACATCTCCCCCCCCTCCCCATTAGAATTTATTAATGGACCATCATAGGGGGTGATGAATATGATACATGAGCCTTCCATTATACTTATTTAAAACACCTTAATAAACGTAGACTTTGCTTGATGTTGGCCTCTAATGTATTTTCGTAGAATATACTTGTAATGTTTGATTTGTGTATTCTAATATTTTTTCATCTTGTTTGACTCCACAGCTTCCTTCCACGCCACAGGAATGGCAGACTGTGGCATCGGAGTTTGCCACGCGGTGGAACTTCCCCAACTGCGGTGGTGCTATAGACGGGAAGCACGTCCGCATCGTGCCGCCACCCCGTTCTGGGTCCTACTACTACAACTACAAGGGGTTTCATAGCATTGTGCTGATGGCGGTGGTGTCAGCACGGTATGAATTCCTCTATGTTGATGTAGGGAAGAATGGCCGGATGTCCGATGGGGGATCCTTCATCCAGACGGAGTTTGCCCTCCGTCTCCAGAGTGACGACCTTGCATTGCCACCGGATGCAGGGAATATTGAAGGACTCCCCTTTGTTTTTTTGGCTGATGAAGCCTTCGGGCTCAGACCACATCTTATGAGGCCATTTCCTCAGAGGACCCTGACCCCAGAGAAGAGGGTGTTCAATTACCGGCTGGCCAGGGGCCGAAGAGTCGTTGAAAATGCCTTCGGCATAATGGCCAGCCGGTTCCGCCTTTTTATGACTTCCATCCACTTGGCGGACTACAAAATAAACTATGTAGTGTTATGCTGCTGTGTGCTACACAATTTTCTTTGCCGCAAATCGAATTCATATATGGCCTCAGTTTTGCCAGAGGCTGGACTTTCCCCTGATAATCCCCTGCCGGGCCTGGAATCTGCCCGTGCTGGCTTGCCCCCCCAAAATGCCCGTGAGGTTCGGGACAAATACATGGACTATTTCACGGGTAGGGGGGCAATTCCTATGCCAGGCTATGTCTAAAGATTGCTGTCTAATGATCCAAATAAAAATCTTGTTTAAAGTGGTTGTAAACCCTTTTTTTTTTTTTGACTAACCTGCAAGACAAAGCTATAATGAGCTAGTATGACTAGCATACTAGCTCATTATGTACCACTTACCTTCGATCGGGGCCCCCGAAGTCGTCCGTGTCCCTCCTCTAGCCGCATCCATCGCTGCGGCGATAGCCGGAATGTTACTTCCGGGTATCGCCGCTGCAGCCAATCACAGCGCCACTCCGGCACTGTGATTGGCCGGAGCGGAGAAGACGTGACTCCGCGCATGCGCGCGTGAGCTGTCGAATTCGGCTACGTCGTGGAATGTTGCGACCTAGCCGAATTTGTGAATGGGGTGATGTCAGCGTCGCCGCATTTACATACAAATATCTCCTTAACCGTGTAGGTTAAGGAGATATTTCTTGCACCTACAGGTAAGCCTTAATCTAGGCTTACCTGTAGGGCTTTGTTTAAAAAGTGGGTTTACAACCACTTTAAACTTCTAACTTTTCTTGGTTTCCTGTCTCCTAGTTTGTCTTAGTGCATTTGTAGTGCCAAGTGTATTTTCCTTTAGTAAATACCAACCACTTCACTATGTAACCTTTAAAAATTTACCAAATAAGGTTAGAGCATATTAGAAAAAGAAGCTACACGTTGTTTGTGTTCAAATCTTTTGCTATGTGCAAATTCACACACTTTTTTTTTTTAATTTTACATTTTTTGTTTGCCAGGCCACAAACCGGCAATTGTTTTCTTAGGAAAATACAAAAACAACAGTTGCATTCCAAAAATTACAAAATTGGATACCTCGGAGCAATCTGAGACATTCACTTACACAAACTATATGTCTCTATGTGCCCGTCCTAATATGGGGTCCTGCCACCCCTTGCCCAGCCAAAAATTGAATATGCACACAATTGGGATTATTTTCCTATAGGGATTTTAGACTCCTGATCCCTATTGTCAACATGTGCTATCTGCCATCAGGGGTGATCAATGGACGTGTTTTGGGGGTGCAACCCCTTCCTCAGTTCACCTACTTTAGATACGAGGAAGGGGTTGCACCCCCAAAAGACGTACATGGATATCCCCTGATGGCAGATAGCACATGTTGACACACTGTGGCAGATTCAATTTTTGGCTGGTTTGATTGTCAAAAAGTTTTTTTAAAGTTGAAAAACAAACATGAGAAAAAAGGGGGTTGGGATGCCTTATTGAATTCTCCCCAATACATCGAGAATGTCTTTAAATGTTTGATCCATCACATGTATTCTTTCTTTAATTTTGTCCAGTTCCGTGCTACATTCCATCACTTGCTGGATGAGGCGGAGGGCACTGTCCGCAGAGAAACCTGTACTATCCTTCACCCCAACATTCACATCCCCTAAAAACAAAATAAAAAGGTATTATAACTCTGCAGGCCTACCTCTCTTACCTGAAGCTGTGGTGACAGATACTGACCTGTTGTGGTGACCAGTTCCACAACATCATCCACCTCTCCTTCCTGCACTTCTCCTTCCTCCACCTCAACTTCCTCCACATCTTTAAGTTGGTCTTTGGGAGTTTGGGGTTGTTGTGAAGCTGTGGGGTTCTTGTGCTCCCTGGAGTGTCCTCCTCCCAGTCTTCTCTCCCCTATGAGAATCAAACAAAAGGTAGAGTTATCACACAGAAATTCTCTATGTTAAACAAAAAAACAGGCTAAATTGCTTGGAAGTGGGGTACAAGTGTGTGTTTGGGCGGAAGTTAAAGATGAATGCATTATTTCTGACCAAGAATATGCTTAGTATTCACCTTTGTCTGTCATTTTTTAGACATGTAGGCAACACAAAAATTCTCTGAAGCACCTGTGTGGGACACCCAAAAAAGGCGGGTCTGTTGGCCCACACTATAGGGCTCCAAAGTACAGATGTGGAAGCAGCTGCTGAGTGTCCTCTCCTTTACACTGACAAAAGTTTGCATTTCATTCTCTTTACAAACACATCATCTAGCCTAAAACTTTGTGCCCCAAATTTCACAAAAAATGGCAGATGTCTAATTACTTTTGTGGCTGTAAAATAATCCAAAACAGCGGATAGTGGCCGAACGAAGTGTCTGTAACGTTACGAACGATTACTGTGCCCAACCAAGTTCAAAATATAACATTTTGGAAGGGAGTCCAATAAGAAAAACAAAAAAAAACAGCAACATGTCAGTTTATAAAAGGATTAATAGCATAAAAGTGTACATTTTACTTACTTTTAGCGAGCATTCTCTTAATGCTCCTTAACTGCTCTGGCTCCCTCAGTTTGAGGTCTGACCACCTCTTTCTGAGCTGCTCATTTGAGCGTTTCACCCCGAAATTCGTCTTCAGACTCTTCACGACTTTAGTGAGGATTTTGGCCTTCCTTCTATTTGGTTTGCTATACGGCCCATGCTTTGCGTCATAATCAGACTTGAGCAAGATGTCCACCATCTCCGCCATCTCCGCAAAAGACATATTCGATGCCTTGAATCTCCTCCTTGATTGTGACGTTTCCTCGGTCTCCGGGCTTGTCTCCTCCTCGTTAGTTGCGGAATTATCAGACACCTGCTGTAACTCCGCCATATCTGTCTGCGCGCCGAAAGAGAAGGGGCGGGGAAAAGATGTTAGTTAGAACGTCATGGGCGGGCGACGTGTGCGGAGCGACGTGTTCGAATTTTGACGCATGCGTGGTGTGTATATAGCAAACACACATGTGACTATAGTACGTTCGGTGTGCGGAGAGAGGAGTTCAAGTGACGGACGTGCGAATGAAGGTATGTGATTTTGTGACTTGTACAAATTGTTGGCCTATACTGTTTTTGAGAATGTTGTAGGATATATATGGTGACTACGATGTTAAGGAGGTTAGACTGTTTGCCTCACATTAGTTATATATTATTTCTTAAACTTGCAGATACAATATGAATGTCTTTATTAGCGACAAAGAGTTCCTGGCGGAATTTATTGACCGGGTAAGGGAGCTGCCTGCTCTGTGGGAGACGAAAAACCCCATCCATAAAAAAAGAGGGGTGAGAAAAGCAGCGCTGGAGAAGCTGCTCCCATTTGTGCAGACCAAGGTGCCCACAGCCACAGCAAAACAAGTGGACACTAAAATTGGGAGCTTGAGAGGCACCTACAGGACTGAACGCTCTAAGGTCCTGGCTTCTCAGAGGTCAGGAGCAGCAGCAGATGATGTTTATGTCCCGATTTTGTGGTACTACAGCAGGATGTCCTTCCTGGATGACCACATTAAGGCAAGGCCATCACTCTCCACTCTTCCCCCCAGACTTCCCTGCAGCCAACCTGAGCCTTCTCTGGAGCAAGAGGAGGCAGCCATCCTGGATGATCCTGATTTGGCCATCTGGAGCCAGGTATAGTATTAAATGAAAATGTATTGGGATAAAATTAATGTTTGACAAATATGTCAAGATGAGAAACATACAATATTTTGGGTTCCACAAGTGAAATCAAGATCTCGAGACATTAGTCTGCACTTAATTGGGTGCTAAATAGTCAATCTGATGTAGGTGTAAATTATAAAAAATGATTTCTGGATTTACATTCTAATTGCTTCAATCATGTTTATAAAGTTTGATGCAAAGATTAAAACAACATATTAAACTATGTCCCTTTTTCATACACAGGATGAAATCAGCCAGGAGGAGGGTCTGGAAACTGTCAGGCAGGAGGAGGAAGGGCCCAGTGGCAGCCAGGAGGTGGCAGGGCCCAGTGGCAGCCAGGAGGTGGCAGGGCCCAGTGGCAGCCAGGAGGTGGCAGGGCCCAGTGGCAGGCAGGAGGTGGCAGGGCAAAGGAGAAGCACCAGATCCCTGGTGCCTCCCATCCGGCTTCCCAAAAGAGGCAGGAGGGACAGGACCACCAGTGAGGCAGCAATGGCCCCTTATTAAAGAGGCCCATGCCACCCTCAAAGAGCCCACATCCCCTGAAGAGGCCATTGCCGGCCTAGTGGAGGCAAAGTTCAAGGTGATGAGCATGGAGCAACGCCTCCTATGCGAGCCCCTGCTCATCACCTTGCTCAACAAGGGGGTGATGGAAAAAATTACCCCCAATACCGCCATTTGTGAGGTGGCACAACTGTCCCAACCTCAACCTCCTCCTCCACCTCCACATTCTTCTTCCGCCCCACCCCCTTCTTCTCCTCCACCTCCACCTTGTTTTTCCGCCCCACCCCCACCCCCTTCTCCTCCACCTCCACCTTGTTCTTCTGCGCCACCCCCTTCTCCTCCACCTCCTCCTCCTCCTGACAGGAGTACCCCTCCAGTGGCCCAGCCTCCAGCCAAACGAAGAAGGAAGGCTGCAGGGAAGGCTTCAGGAAAGGTTGCAGGGAAGGTTGCCAGGAAGACGAGGAAGTGATGGCCTTGCTTCATTGTGGTCGGACAGAAGGCAGCCTGTTGTAGTACCACACACTTGGGACATATATATCACCTGCTGCTGTTCCTGACCTCTGGGAGGCCAGCATCAGATTGTGTTCAGAAATGTTGGCCTTCTCAAGCTCCCAATTTTAGTGTCCACACAGGGTTGCTGTGTGCTCTGGGGTCCCTGGGATGCACAAATGGCAGCAGCTTCTCCAGCGCTGCCTTCTCTTTATTTTATTTGAAACATGAATAAATGTTATTTTTGTTTAAGTTCATACTTGACTATGTGTATTTGTAAAAATGTAAAATCTAGCTTTGGAGTAAGCAAATACATTTGACTGACAAAAAAAGGGACAGATAACAACCCCCCAAAAAAATAACTAAATCGTGTTTCCCAAAAAAGTGTGTAAATTTAAATCATATATATTAAAAGATTCAATGGGAGATCACTACCAAAACATTGCGAAATTACAATTAACATCAGTTAGAAAAATAACTAATTTTTAAATATTCCTAAAAACTTGCACGATATAATACACCTAAATCTTCTTAAGAGCAGCATGAAAAAGGTTAAAAAAAGATAGTCATAACTCTGTGTGAATATCAGCAGCAAAAGAAGTTCATTCGTTTGGATTAATGTCACATTCTAACGAAGATTTCAATGCACAACATTTAAACGATGCAAAAATTTTGAGCGTGATGAATGTGCTATCTCCATTACGAAGGCTTGTTTTACCAGAAGATGCGCTCCCGTCTCATAGTTGCTTGTGAGCATGCACGCTTTTGGAAAAGTCGTAAAAGCATACACGCGAACCATTTTCTCGTCACAAAACAGGCCGACGAGAAACACGACGAGGAAATCTGGAATCCTGACGAGAAAATAGAGAGCAGGTTCTCTATTTTCTCGTCGAGATTCACGGCAGTTTTCTCGTCGTAAAACCATACACACGAACGGTTTTCTCGACAAAAAAGCTCTCGCGGCACTTTTCTTGCCGGTTTTGGACGAGAAACTCGGTCGTGTCTACGAGGCTTTAGAGAAAATCTAACTTTTAGGGGAAAAAAAAAAGGCACTTTATTGTGCTCTTTTCCAAAAGACCCATAGGGCAAAAAAAAAAAAAACAATTGCATTTTATTTTGCTCGTGCAAAAAAAGACCCGTTTAGGGCAAAAAAAATAAAAAATAAAAAATTTGCACTTTAATGTACGCTTGCAAAAAGAGCCATTCAGGGCCACAAAAAATATTTTGCAGTGTGTTATACATATGTGGAGGTGTGTGAAATAAACAATTTCTATATAGTTTTCTCCTACTGTGCTATACAAAAAAAACAAAATTTTTTTTGAATAGCATTTTCTGCAGTTCTGTAGCTGTGCGATTCAGCGGTTACGTACTGTGGGTGTGTTCTGCTCTTCCAAAAAACGCAGTTTAGGGGCACAAAAAATAGTTTGCAGTGTGTTATACATATTTGGAGGTGTGTGAAATAAACAATTTCTATATAGTTTTCTCCTACTGTGCTATACTAAAAAAACAACATTTTTTTTAATAGCATTTTCTGCAGTTCTGTAGCTGTGCGATTCAGCGGTTACGTACTGTGGGTGTGTTCTGCTCTTCCAAAAAACGCCGTTTAGGGGCACAAAAAATTGTTTGCAGTGTGTTATACATATTTGGAGGTGTGTGAAATAAACAATTTCTATATAGTTTTCTCCTACTGTGCTATACTAAAAAAACAACATTTTTTTTGAATAGCATTTTCTGCAGTTCTGTAGCTGTGCGATTCAGCGGTTACTTACTGTGGGTGTGTTCTGCTCTTCCAAAAAACGCAGTTTAGGGGCACAAAAAATTGTTTGCAGTGTGTTATACATATTTGGAGGTGTGTGAAATAAACAATTTCTATATAGTTTTCTCCTACTGTGCTATACTAAAAAAACAACATTTTTTTTGAATAGCATTTTCTGCAGTTCTGTAGCTGTGCGATTCAGCAGTTACGTACTGTGGGTGTGTTCTGCTCTTCCAAAAAACGCTGTTTAGGGGCACAGAAAATAGTTTGCAGTGTGTTATACATATTTGGAGGTGTGTGAAATAAACAATTTCTATATAGTTTTCTCCTACTGTGCTATACTAAAAAAACAACATTTTTTTTGAATAGCATTTTCTGCAGTTCTGTAGCTGTGCGATTCAGCGGTTACGTACTGTGGGTGTGTTCTGCTCTTCCAAAAAACGCTGTTTAGGGGCACAAAAAATAGTTTGCAGTGTGTTATACATATTTGGAGGTGTGTGAAATAAACCATTTCTATATAGTTTTCTCCTACTGTGCTATACTAAAAAAACAACATTTTTTTTGAATAGCATTTTCTGCAGTTCTGTAGCTGTGCGATTCAGCGGTTACGTACTGTGGGTGTGTTCTGCTCTTCCAAAAAACGCCGTTTAGGGGCACAAAAAATAGTTTGCAGTGTGTTATACATATTTGGAGGTGTGTGAAATAAACAATTTCTATATAGTTTTCTCCTACTGTGCTATACTAAAAAAACAACATTTTTTTTGAATAGCATTTTCTGCAGTTCTGTAGCTGTGCGATTCAGCAGTTACGTACTGTGGGTGTGTTCTGCTCTTCCAAAAAACGCAGTTTAGGGGCACAAAAAATAGTTTGCAGTGTGTTATACATATTTTGAGGTGTGTGAAATAAACAATTTCTATATAGTTTTTTCCTACTGTGCTATACTAAAAAAACTATTTTTTTTTTGAATAGCATTTTCTGCAGTTCTGTAGCTGTGCGATTCAGCGGTTACGTACTGTGGGTGTGTTCTGCTCTTCCAAAAACACCCATTTAGGGCAACATCCTAAATTTGGAAAATATGAGGAGAAGGTCAAAGGGACGTGGTGGCAACGGTCGTGGTGCTGCTGGTGGAGCTCCTGTTGCAGGGAGAGGACGTGGTGGATCTGTGCCAGATACACGCACAAGTGAAACACCTTCCTCAGGTGCGAGTAGGCGACCGAGCCTGCGGCGGTATTTTGTCGCGCCTAATGAGGCTGTACGAATGTTTAGGCCAGGACAAGTACAGGCGATAGTAGATTGGGTTGCTGACAGTGCCTCGGGCTCCTTCACATTGTCTCCCACCCACTTTTCTGATGAAAGATCAGAGTTGGCACCTGAAACCCATGTCCATCAGTCTTTCACCTCACCCCCTTGCAAATCAGCCAAGCAGTCTGAGCCCCAAATCATGCAGCAGTCTCTTCTGCTTTTCGATGACTCTGTTAGCAGGGTTTCCCAGGGCCATCCACCTAGCCCTGCCCCAGAAGTGGAAGAGATTGAGTGCACCGATGCCCAACCACTTATGTTTCATGATGAGTACATGGGAGGTCCATCGCAGTACGTCTCGGATGATGATGAAACACAGGTGCCAACTGCTGCTGCTTTCGCAATTGTGCAGACAGACAAGGAGGGCAGGGGTGAATACTGGGTGGAAGATGATGTGGAGGACGATGAGGTCCTCGACCCCACATGGAATCAACGTTATGCAGGTGACCAGTGTAGTTTGGAGGAAGAGGCGGTGGTTGCACAGAGCCACCAGCACAGCAGAAGAGGGAGCAGGGTGCAAAAGCGGAGCGTCCGTCCCCTAGACAGTATGTCTGCTACTGCCCAACGCAGCAAGGGACCGAGCACACCAAAGCCAGGTCCAAGGAGTTCCCTAGCGTGGCAGTTCTTCACACAATGTGCTGATGACAAGACACGAGTGGTTTGCACGCTGTGCAATCAGAGCCTGAAGTGAGGCATAAACGTTCTCAACCTGAGCACAACCTGCATGACCAGGCATCTAAGTGCAAAGCACGAGCTGCAGTGGAGTAGACACCTCAAAAACCAAGAAAGGTCTCTGGCTCCTCCTGCTTCCTCTTCTGCTGCAGTCTCGGCCTCTTCATCCACCTCTGTAGTGACAGTGGCACCTGCCACCCCACAAACAGAGGATCTGCCAGCAACACTACCACCTGGGTCACCAACCATCTCCACAATGTCCCATGGAAGCATTCAGCTCTCTATCTCCCAAACATTGGAGCAGAAGAGGAAGTACCCCCTAGCCATCCGCGATCCCTGGCCCTGAATGCCAGCATTTCAAAACTCCTGGCCTTTGAAATGCTGTCATTCCGTATGGTGGAGACGCAGAGTTTTAAAAGCCTGATGGCATTGGCTGTCCCACAGTCCGTCGTGCCCAGCCGCCACTATTTTTCCAGATGAGCCATCCCTTCCCTGCACAACCAAGTGGGGGACAAAATCAGGTGTGCACTGCGCAACGCCATCTGTGGCGAGGTTCCCCCTATCTACGGATGTGTGGACCAGTAAGCACGGTCAGGGACGTTATATCTCCCTAACAGCACACTGGGTAAATGCAGTGGCGGCTGGGCCTGAGGCAGATAGCAGTTTGGCGCATGTCCTTCCACCACCGAGGATTGCAGGGCGCTTCAGTTTGCCTCCTGTTGCTAACTCCTCCTACTCCGCTTCCTCATCCTCTACCGCCTCCTCATCCGGTCAGCGTAACACCTTCACCACCAACTTCAGCACAGCCAGGGGTAAACGACAGCAGGCAGTTTTAAAACTTTCCTGTTTGGGGGAAAATCCCCACACCGCGCAGGTGTTGTGGAGGGACATGGAACAACAGACCAATGAGTGGTTGCTGTCAGTGAGCCTCAAGCCCGGCCTGGTGGTGTGCGATAATGGGCGAAATCTCGTAGCAGCTCTGGGCCTAGCCGGTTTGACGCACATCCCTTTCCTGGCGCATGTGCTGAACTTGGTGGTCCAGAGGTTCCTTAAAAATTACCCCAATATGCCAGAGCTGCTGCAGAAAGTGCGGGCTGTGTGTGCACACTTTCGGCGTTCTCACCCTGCTGCTGCTCGCCTGTCAGCGCTGCAGCGTAACTTCGGCCTTCCCGCTCACCGCCTCATATGTGACGTGCCCACAAGGTGGAACTCCACCTTGCACATGCTGGCCAGACTGTGCGAGCAGCAGCAGGCGATAGTGGAGTTTCAGCTGCAGCAATCACGCGTGAGTCGCTCTGCGGAACAGCACCACTTCACCACCAATAACTGGGCCTCCATGCGAGACCTGTGTGCCTTGTTGCGCTGTTTCGAGTACTCCACCAACATGTCCAGTGCCAATGACGCCGTTCTTAGCGTTACTATCCCAGTTCTATGCCTCCTTGAAAAAACGCTTCGGGCGATGATGGAAGAGGATGTGGCACAGGAGGATGAGGAGGAGGAGGAGGAAGTGGGATCATTTCAAAGGCTTTCAGGGCAGTCTTTCACAAGTGGCTACGAGGGTGGGTTCCTGCACCAACAAACGCCAGATACACAATTGTCCGGCAGAAAGGGCACAGTTCTGGAGGATGACGAGGTGGAGGAGGAGATGGAGGAGGAGGAGGAGGAGGAGCCATTTTCACAGCAGGGTGGCACCCAGACCAGCTTGTTGCCATCACTGGTGCGTGGCTGGGGGGATACAGAGGACACAGACGATACACCTCCCACAGAGGACAGCTTTTCTTTGCCTCTGGGCAGCCTGGCACACATGAGCGATTACATGCTGCAGTGTTTCCGCAATGACCGCCGAGTTGCCCACATTTTAACTGGTGCTGATTACTGGGTGGCCACCCTGCTGGATCCCCGTTACAAGGACAACGTACCGTCCTTAATTCCCTCACTGGAGCGGGATCGTAAGATGCGCGAGTACAAGCGCACGCTGGTAGACGCGCTGCTGGTGGCATTCCCACCTGACAGCGGGCGTACGGTGGAAGCACAAGGCGAAGGCAGAGGAGGAGGAAGAGGTCGCCAACGCAGCCGGGGCACCGGCAGCACCTCAGAAGGCAGGGTTAGCATGGCTGAAATGTGGAAAAGCTTTGTCAGCACGCCACAACAACCAGCACCACCAGCTGAGATGGAACATCTTAGCAGGAGGCAGCATTTCACCAACATGGTTGAGCAGTATGTGTCCACAGGCCTACACGTACTGGATGACGGGTCTGCCCCCTTTAACTTCTGGGTCTCCAAATTGGGCACATGGCCTGAGCTTGCCCTTTATGCCTTGGAGGTGCTGGCCTGCCCTGCAGCCAGTGTATTATCTGAACGTGTATTTAGCATGGCAGGGGGCGTTATCACAGACAAGCGCAGCCGTCTGTCCAGAGCCAATGTGGACAAGCTCACGTTCATTAAAATGAACCAGGCATGGATCCCACAGGACTTGTCCGTACCTTGTGCAGAATAGACATGTATACCGGTGTTGTGACAAAAACTGTCCGGCCATCGGATTGTGTCCGGCCCATACTGCGAAGGCGCAGGGCTTGCGCAGTACAGAGGACAAGGAGATTCACAAAATCTCCGAAGATGAACGGCGCCTGCGCTGTGAGTGCAGGTTCAAGCCCCACCATCCAAGTGGACATACGGTAGCACATAGTAACAGGGCCCCTCACGGGCTCGGTTCGATCGCCACGCTTCGGGCACGGCCTCACTTGGCTCGGCTTGAACCACGGATGGTGTGGCCTTCACCTGAACTCACCACGCAGGCGCCGTTCGTCTTGGGAGATTTTCGAAATCCCCTTGTCCTACATACTGAGCAAGCGCAGTACAGGGTGGACACTATTTGACGGGGGACAGAATTCGACACATCACCGGCCTTACCTAGCCATTGTTGTATTTTTGAACCAGTGTTGGCTACCTCGTCCTCTTCCACCGCCGCTTCCACCTACACAGCCACATCCACCGCCACCTCAACCTCCTACTCCATATGGACCTCGTCCTCCTAGGTCAAGATTATAATTTTTCTTTTATTTTTTTGTAGCGCACAGATCCTTTCCCCCTTACCTGCCTTTATGTTGTTGGCTCCTCGCAGGAGGGAGAAAGGCACACCGCACTACCAGCCCGTACCCTCCTATATAAAGAGGTTGAGTGGTGTACTTGACGGGCCGTGTCCACAGCCGGAGTCAAAACTCCTCCAGAGGATGATTCTCACCTCTACTGTAGGTAGAGTCAAGTCCTTTAATTCCCAGTAAAGTCAATGTCCACACCAGCTGAAATTACAACTCTTATTCTCTCATGGCAAAATAAACTCTACTCGGATAGAAAAGGTTAGAGCAAAGAAACAGGACAGCTTAAGGTGTGGAGGAGGTCCAGGCACAAACGTAGCACATTCACTTCACTGCTTAGGTTTCTCAAACAGTTTTAGGTGCACGGTCTCTGCCACAGACCTTGAGGTTGGTCTCTGCCACAGACCGGGAGTACAAGGCCCCTGCCACGGACCTGGAGAACTTTGGTCTCTGCCACAGACCAGGGTGTATAAGGCCCCTGCCACGGGCCGGGTGAATAAGGCCTCTGATACAGTCAAGATGACCTTGAGCTTCTCCTTCTACGAACCTAGCCCATATCAAGGGGAAGACATCTCTCCAGGGAGTCAACAGACCCTTCCTTCACCGTGACTCCCGCATCGGTCCATCAGAATGATCCTCCCTTCCCTGGAACATGGTCCCCTACACAAGGCGGCACCCTAAGACTCCTCGACCCTTAGCGGACTCCAGATGAAGGCTCTGGACTCCAGGCTTTACTCCCGCACCTAGGCCTCCATACCCAGGGCAGCAGGAACTCCAGGATAGTACCTCACCCCGGGCTAAAGGTACCCGAGATGGAACAGGAACACATGCACCCAGGCCGAAGGCACCTGGGCGTGGACCCCACTGGACATCAGCCCCCAGGCCAAAGGTCTGCCCCTTTTATATGCTCTCCCGGCATGCACAGCAGGTTCCCCGCCCCGCTGTACTACTGCCAAGAGGGGACACAAAAGGCACAGCACTGTATCGGCGGTTCAACCCTAGCCTACCATGGCAGCGCCACCTGTAGGCCGCAGGGAACTGCACACCAATACTGTCCCCCGAGGACAAAATGGTCCATGAATCCTACAGAATTAGGGTGTTTGAGCCTATTTACCACTCAAACACTTCCCTTAAATTTAGCACCCCGCTACATTTTTATTTCAAAGTATTTTATTTTCCCACTAGCTTATCCATTAAATTTAATAATTTATTCCAGAAAGGGCGTATTCTGGGGCATTCCCACCATATGTGTGGCATCGTGCCGTTGAGTTTCTGAGGTTCTTAATGACTTCCCGTACCTCTTCTGCTGAAAAGGGGGCCTCCAGATATTTTTTTTTTTTTTTTTTATGTTATTTTAAGTTATTTCCCTATCCACATTTGTTTGCAGAGCACTTGCCATGCTCTTAACAACATTTTGCTGCCATTTGCAGCCCTCTAGCCCTTTCCATTACTTTTTTAGAGCCTTTTTAGTCCTTATGCCGCGTACACACGACCGCTTTTCTCGACGAGAAAAACGGAATTTTTTTTTTCGCCGAGAAAAACGATCGTCTGTGGGCTTTATGTCGTTTTTCTCGTTGAGAAAAACGGCATAAAAAACGACGAGAAAAATTAGAACATGTTCTAAATTTTCTCATCGTTTTTTCCAGCATTTTTTTCCGCGGCAGTTTTCCCATAGGGAGACACTGCCGCGGAGCCCACAGACGGTCGTTTTTCTCGTCAAGAGAAAAAATGACGTGAAAAACGACCGTGTGTAGGGAACCAAGCGGTTCCCTCGTTTTTCCTGTCATTATTCACGGCGGTTTTTTAACCGCCGTGAATAATGATCGTGTTCGCGGCATTAGAAGTCTGGGTCCCCATTGACTTCAATGGGGTTCGGGTTCGGGTTAAAGTTCGGTCCCGAACCCAAACTTTTTTCCGAAGTTCGGCCGAACCCGTCGAACCCGAACATCCAGGTGTCCGCTCAACTCTACTTGTGTGCACAGTGGAAGCCAGAGACCCAGGTCTGAGGGTCAGAGCAGCAAGGGGCTGCTATCCAAATGGACGGTGTTGCAGATGGAATAGTCTATAGGAGAAAGACAAGAGTCTGAAGTGGAAGGCCTGAGCAGCACTGCTGTATGTATAAGCCAGGAGGCTGAATGTCATTTTGTTGTTGAAAAGGAGTACTGAAACCCCTGCGAGGGAAAACCTTTTGATTTTGTCTTGAACTTCTTTTAATAAAAATGGGCAAACAACCCTTAAAAAGAAGAACCAGCGAGTGGCGGTGTCCTTCAAGCTCTACACTTGATGCTAGTCCTTCACAATATGTATATATGTGTGTGTGTGTATATATGTGTGTGTGTGTGTGTGTATATATATATATATATATTGTGACATCAGGCAGGTAAAATCACCAGGTTGCATCCAGGATGGAAGGTATATATGTCCTAGATTCAGGCTTTATGCCGATTTATACCACTAGGGGGAGTGCTGGGAGTCTTGCAGGGGAAGAGTTAATGAGCCCAACTGAATCAAGTGGCTCATTGAGGCCTCTACAAGAACTCCCAGCATGCTAAGGGGGATGCTCCAACCTGGAACCAGATCTGTGTGAATAGTCTGGGGAGTGTGATCTCTGTGCGGTGAGCCAAAGCCTGTGTGGTTATTGTAAGCACTTCAAAAAAACAGGGAGCTAGGGACTGGGACAGCACAAGGCTGCACCCAGTTGTTAGTTAGGGACACTAACGTGTGTAGTGAGCGGTCAAGTTGACCAGGATTTCTTTTCATGTTTCTTTTTGTTTTGCTGTTTTTCCCTTGTAAATAGTTTGAAAAAAACGCACCTTTCGTTTTTGCAACTACAAACTCTGTCTGCTGTGCCTGTTTTGTGTGGTGAACCCATCCAGGGGGTCACACACACCCGCTGCCGAGTTAACCCCCTCACAATATATATATATATATATATATATATATATATATATATATATATATATTGTGACAGCAGGAAGGTAAAGTCACCTGGTTGCATCCAGGGGGGTAGATATATTTCTCCCAGATTCAGGCTTTATGCCGACTTATACAACTAGGGAGTTGATGAAGCCCAGCTGAGGCTAGTGGGCTCATGAATGACTCATACCTCTAGGGAGAGTGCTGGGCGTCGTGAGGCAGGGAGTTGATGAGACCAGCTGAAGCCTGTCAGTTCGTTTAAGGCCTCTATAAAAACTCCCAGATTCATTAGATGTTAGCTCATGCCTGGAACCAGACCTGTGTGGACTGTCTAGGGAGAGTGAACCCCTGTGCGGTGAGGCAAAGCCTGTGTGGCTATTTGTTTGGACTTTTACTAAACCAGGGACTTAGGGACTAGGACAGCACTAGGCTGATCCCAGTTGTTAGTTTAGGAAACCTGCATGTTTAGTCAGAGGTCAAACTGACCAGGATTTATTTTGTTTGTTTCTTTTTGGCTTTGCTGTTTTTGTCACTGTACATAGAGAAATAAACCGCACCTTTTGATTTTGAAAACCACAACCTCCGTCTGCTGGCCCTGTTTTTGTGTGGGGAGCCCAACCAGGGGGTCACACACACCCGCTACCGAGTTAACCCCCTCACAGTTGGTGGAGAACCAGTGGCAGTTTTTTTTAAGCCAGCATGGAGGAGATACTGAAACAGCTGGCTCTAGCAAATGCCAATCAACAGCAGACAAATGCAGGTTTGCAAAGGAGCCTTGCAGCCCAGCAGCAAGCTCATCAACAAGCCCAGCAGCAATCTGAGGCCCGCTTCATAGACCTGTTACAGAAGCAAGAGCAGAGACTACAACAAATGGAAGCAGTAATGCAGCAACGTCCGCAGACCAGTGAGGAAAGCCGTCCCACTAATACCGCGTCCTTTGGGGTGAGTCGTTTATTGACAAAAATGACTGGAGAGGATGATCCAGAGGTATTTTTGACCACATTTGAAAGGACTGCTGAAAGAGAAAAGTGGCCTGAGGAGCAGTGGGCTGGACTGGTGGCTCCTCTGTTAACTGGTGAATCGCAGAAGGCTTACTATGACCTAGAGCCTGACCAAGCAAAAGACTATGTGATGCTAAAAGCTGAAATATTGGCAAGGCTGGGTGTCACCCTGGCTGTCCGGGCTCAGCGTGTGCATAACTGGACTTTCCAGCTTGGAAAACCCCCCAGGTCTCAAATGTATGATCTCATTCACCTGAGCAGGAAGTGGCTACAGCCAGAGACTTTGTCCGCACCGGAGATTGTGGAACGTGTTGTGATGGATCGTTTCTTGAGAGCTCTTCCTACCGCCATTCAAAAGTGGGTAAGCCACGGAGACCCAGAAACGGCCGGTAAACTTGTGGATCGTGTAGAGAGATACTTGGCTACAGAGAACCTGACGGCCTCTTCCAGAGACTCTCGGACTTTCCACCCTAAGACCAGACCATCCCCAGGGGCGGATAAGAGGATTCCAAGGGGTGAGGGTGGAGAGAGTGAGAGGGTGGGAGCTCTACCCCAAGTTTGGCGAGAACAGCCTGGGAAATCAGCGGCTCAAGAGGCCGCAAGAAGGATCGTTTGCTACCGCTGCCGGCAAGCGGGACATATTGCAGCCAATTGCCCGGTTGTGGAGGAACCCATGCAGTGTGACTTTCTGACGGGCAGACGTCAGTCGCTGTGTGCGACAGTCGCATGCACTGCCATTCGAGGAACTGAGAAACATTTATGCAAAATGTGTGTTAATGGTAGAAATGTTGTGGTATTGTTGGATTCAGGTAGCCTTGTGACCCTGATAAAGGCTGAGTTAGTTAAAACAGAGGTCTCTGGGAATAGCAAGGTAGCTGTTATTTGTGTGCATGGGGACACCCGAGAGTATCCAGTGACTACAGTGTGTTTCGAGACCCCCAAAGGTACCCTCTCTCATCCAGTGGGCTTAGTATCTCAGTTACCGCATGACGCCATTGTGGGAAGGGATTTTCCGAAGTTCTGGGAACTGTGGGATGATCCTGAGCCCCCCACTGGTGCCCCTATGTACCAGGAATGTGATAGCCAGAACTCCTCTGAGAGTGGTGAGGACTCTCCAGAATTTCCCTTGTCAGTATTGGCAGGGGAGACTCAAGAAACTGGAGAGGAGCCCACCTCCTCAGACGAAAACCTACCGTCTGTGGAGTTTTCTGATCTGGAGGTTCACAGGGAAAATTTTGCCACAGAACAGTTAAAAGACCCCGCCCTAATAAAGGCACGGGAAAACGTAGTGGAAATAGATGGCGAGTTAGTGAACCCAGATAATACCTGCACTTACCCATACTTCAGCGTAGAGAAGGACCTACTGTATCGGGTGGCAAAAAGGGCAGAAGAAACCGTTGAGCAGCTGGTGGTGCCCAAACCTTACAGGAAGTTGGTGTTGGAGTTGGCCCATGGGCACATTCTTGGAGGTCATCTGGGGACAGAGAAAACCCGAGAGAGGGTATTACAGAGATTCTATTGGCCTGGGGTGATGAAGGACATAGAAAATTATTGTTCCTCCTGCCCTGTGTGTCAGAGGTCGGCCCCGATGCCACATTTCCGTAGCCCGCTGGTCCCTCTACCCATCATTGAGGTCCCGTTTGAGAGAATCGCAATGGATTTGGTAGGTCCTATAATCAAGTCCGCTAGGGGGCACCAGTACATATTGGTTATAATGGACTATGCCACCCGTTATCCAGAAGCGATCCCTCTCAGAAATACCTCGGCCAAAACCATAGCCAAAGAGCTATCTCTTGTTTTTAGCCGGGTGGGTATTTGTAAAGAACTGCTTACGGACCAAGGTACACCCTTTATGTCCCGGGTTATGAAAGAGCTGTGTAAATTGTTCAAAGTGACGCAATTGCGTACATCTGTGTATCACCCCCAAACCGATGGGCTGGTTGAAAGATTCAACAAAACCCTAAAACAAATGTTGAAGAAAGTGGTGGATAGAGATGGAAAGGATTGGGACTGTCTACTTCCTTATTTGATGTTTGCTATTAGGGAGGTGCCCCAATCCTCTACGGGATTCTCCCCCTTTGAGTTACTGTATGGGAGACACCCAAGAGGGCTGTTGGATATTGCCAAGGAAACTTGGGAAAGTGAGAGTTCTCCCCACAGGAGTGTGATTGAGCATGTCGCCCTGATGCAAGATCGAATTGCACAGGTAATGCCCATCGTGAAGGAACATTTGGCCCAAGCGCAGTTGGCACAGCAGAGAGTGTACAACCGTGGAGCAAAGACCCGTACCTTTTCCCCGGGGGATAGGATATTGGTACTTGTCCCTACGGTTGAAAGTAAATTCCTTGCCAAATGGCAAGGCCCCTACGAGATAATGGAAAAAGTGAGCGAAGTGAATTACAAGGTCAGACAACCAGGAAGGCGAAAGCCCGAACAGATATATCACGTTAATCTGTTGAAAGCCTGGAGGGATAGAGAGTCCCTAGTCGCAGAAACTTGGTCACCAGCTCAAACTGGTTGCGTGATTCCGGAGGTTGGAATAGCAGCCACCTTGTCACAACCCCAACAACAGGAGGTTAAGGAGTTTGTGCTTCGCAACAAGGAGGTGTTCTCTGAGCTGCCGGGACAAACATCTGGGGTAGAGCATGATATTATTACCCCGCCCGGTGAAAGGGTGAAGTTAAAACCCTATCGGATCCCAGAGGCCCGACGGGAGGCAATACGGGAGGAAGTACAGAAAATGCTGAACTTAGGGGTGATAGAGGAGTCCCAAAGTGATTGGTCTAGTCCCATTGTGTTGGTGCCTAAACCGGATGGGAGCTGGCGATTTTGTAACGATTTTCGTCAGTTGAACAAAGTTACAAAATTTGACACCTACCCCATGCCACGTATAGATGAGTTGATCGACCGGCTGGGAACAGCCCGATACATGACGACTCTTGACCTCACAAAAGGGTATTGGCAAATTCCCCTGGCCAAGTCGGCCAAAGAGAAAACCGCATTTGTAACCCCAGACGGGGCGTTCCAATATAAGAGAATGCCGTTCGGGTTACAGAATGCGCCGGCCACATTC
Organism: Rana muscosa; assembly: GCA_029206835.1. Lineage (NCBI taxonomy): Eukaryota > Metazoa > Chordata > Amphibia > Anura > Ranidae > Rana > Rana muscosa. The sequence continues at coordinate 539,682,373 of CM055117.1, read as the reverse complement.
CAGCGGAAAATGGACCAGATGCTGAGGCCCCATCGGAAGTATGCTGCGGCTTACCTGGATGACGTAATTGTCCATAGCACAGATTGGGCCTCACATCTGCCAAAAGTGCAAGCAGTCCTGGACTCTGTTCGGGAAGCGGGGTTTACGGCTAACCCCAAGAAGTGTACCATTGGGCAGGAGGAGGCCAAATATCTTGGGTACACCATTGGCAGGGGAGTAATAAAACCCCAACTCAACAAAGTCGAGGCCATCCAGAGTTGGCCACGTCCCAACAGCAAGAAGCAGGTACGAGCCTTTCTGGGAATCGCGGGTTATTATCGGCGCTTCATTCCCCACTTTGCTTCTAAGGCTGTGCCCCTAACCAACCTGACGAAAGGGAAAGGGTCGGTCATGATTAAATGGACCCCCGAGGCTGAGGCAGCATTCCAATTCTTGAAACAAGCCTTATGTAGCCAGCCAGTGTTGTACTCACCCGACTTCTCTAAAGACTTTGTCGTACAAAGTGATGCGTCAGATGTGGGGTTAGGAGCAGTATTGTCCCAGGTCTGGAACGGGGAAGAGCACCCAGTCATTTACCTCAGCAGGAAGTTGAAGTTCCATGAGGTAAATTACGCCACGGTTGAAAAGGAGTGTTTAGCGGTGAAGTGGGCTCTAGATTCCCTTCGGTACTATCTGCTAGGTAGGCACTTTGACATGGTTACGGATCACGCTCCGTTAAAGTGGATGGCTCAAAACAAGGAGACAAATAGAAGAGTGAATAGGTGGTTCCTGGCCCTACAGGAATTCAACTTCACAGTAAAGCATCGCCCTGGCGTTCAAATGGGGAATGTGGATGCTTTGTCTCGAGTACATGAATGCCTGATTGCTGGTGTTCCAACCCCAAGGTTAAAACAAGAGGGGGGGGTATGTGACAGCAGGAAGGTAAAGTCACCTGGTTGCATCCAGGGGGGTAGATATATTTCTCCCAGATTCAGGCTTTATGCCGACTTATACAACTAGGGAGTTGATGAAGCCCAGCTGAGGCTAGTGGGCTCATGAATGACTCATACCTCTAGGGAGAGTGCTGGGCGTCGTGAGGCAGGGAGTTGATGAGACCAGCTGAAGCCTGTCAGTTCGTTTAAGGCCTCTATAAAAACTCCCAGATTCATTAGATGTTAGCTCATGCCTGGAACCAGACCTGTGTGGACTGTCTAGGGAGAGTGAACCCCTGTGCGGTGAGGCAAAGCCTGTGTGGCTATTTGTTTGGACTTTTACTAAACCAGGGACTTAGGGACTAGGACAGCACTAGGCTGATCCCAGTTGTTAGTTTAGGAAACCTGCATGTTTAGTCAGAGGTCAAACTGACCAGGATTTATTTTGTTTGTTTCTTTTTGGCTTTGCTGTGTTTTTGTCACTGTACATAGAGAAATAAACCGCACCTTTTGATTTTGAAAACCACAACCTCCGTCTGCTGGCCCTGTTTTTGTGTGGGGAGCCCAACCAGGGGGTCACACACACCCGCTACCGAGTTAACCCCCTCACAATATATATATATATACATACATACAACTCCTAGGATGCATATATATATACTCAATACACTGACTAAAGCTAACTCAATCGCCTGCCTGCTCTATCTAACTGAAATAAAATTACACTCTGACTCTCTATTTCTCTCTGCCGCCGCAACACAATACACAAGGCAGACACGCAGGCGGCCTTATATAGTGTGGGGCGTGTACCTACTCTCCTGAGCCATGATTGGCCAAAGGCACCCTTCCTTTGGCCAATTATGGCTCTCTTTGCTGACTGCGCTGTGATTGTCCAAAGCATGCGGGTCATAGTGCATGCTTGGCCAATCATCAGCCAGCAATGCACTGCGATGCCTCAGTGAATTATGGGCCGTGACGCGCCACTCGAATTTGGCGCGAACGGCCCATAATGTTCGAAATTCGGCGAACGGCTGAACAGCCAATATTCGAGTCGAACGAGGATTTGACTCGAATACGAAGCTCATCCCTATTACTGACTACCGCTGGTTCAGAGGAAAAATCTGCAGAAGAGGCCATAGAGGAAGAAGAGGGGGTGCAGGAGAGAGCTGTGGCATAATCACCTCTAGCATTTTGGAGACATGGTGGCAGAACAAGCTCCAACAACACTGAACCCTGTCCTGCATCCTTACCAGCTGCCAGCAGAGTTACCCAGTGCGCCGTGAAGGAAAGGTAACATCCCTGCTCATGCCTGCTGGACCATGTGTCAGCGGTAATATCAACTTTACTGCTGACCACCCTCTCCAATGAGGGCAAAATATTGCCTTTCACATGCTGGTAGAGAGCCGGAAAGGCCTTCCGTGAAAATAAATGTTTTTTTGGAACCTGCCACTGAGGTACAGCACATTCCACAAATTCACGAAAGGGGGCAGAGTCTACCAGCTGAAAGGGCAGCAGTGCTAGCAATTTGGCCAAGCTAGCATTTAGACACTGAGCATGTGGATGGCTGTGACCAAATTTATTTTTACGGTTCAGCAACTGGGGTAGGGAAATTTTCCTGCTAAAATCAGATGGTGATGTACTGCTAGCAGATTGTCTAAAGTACTTGGGACACCTATTGCTATACCTTCATTCCTCTCAGTGCAGGTTTTTAAGAGGACTGGAGGTATAGTGTCAGGGAAATCTCCCTTCCAGCAGCGCCAGTCTGCACCCAGTGCGCATGCGTGGGATGGCGCTTTGGCGCATGCGCGTGCACGGGACAGCACTTCTGCGCTCACGGTTGCGCGCACCGGCGCAACGGCATGCGCGCCAGCGAGCCAATAGGAAGCCCAGATGCACTGACAGGTTGCTCGTTTGTCAGCTTTCCTGTGTACCAAAGTCTCCTGAAAACTACCTGAAACCCTTGTTGTGACCCGGATTGGCTTAACTCCTCTGATCTCTCTCCTGGACCTGACCCCCGGCTTGTTATAGGACTTCTGCTTCCACCTGTGCTTGACCCTCGGCCTGTGACTCAGATATGCTGTCTGTCTCCAGCCATTGACCTTCTGCCTGTACCTTGGATCTTCTACGTTTCTCCAGTCTTGACCTGACCCTGGCACTTATCTGGACTTTACTTGTCACTGTGCTAGACCCTCAGCCTGAACCTCTTAACCTCAGCAGCCCCTATCCGGATTCAGTCTCCATCTGCCTCCACTAACCCCTTGCTGCTTGAAATGTACCTGTCAGCCAGTTCCTGCTGGAAGCCTGCTTGCTCGGTGTTTGACCCTCAGCCTGCTCTCAGTCTACTCAGTGCTACCAGACCATCTAGCAAGACTCCTCCACCTGCTGGTAGCCAGTGCCTCTTCTCACTATCCTCTCCCTGTCTCACCTCCAGGGGGCGGAGTGCAAGAGTGAACCGCTCTCGGCATCTCGGCCTCGGTAAGTACTTACCTGACATATAGTAGGGTTGAAGATCCCAGATGAGGAGCAAGAAGTCCATTTTTTTCCTTTGATGTGGGTCTTTCAAGTGCTGTTGCCAACGGACTGAATGGCAGGTCGTCATATGTCTGGTCAAGCATGTGGTGCCCAAGCGGCTGCTGTTCTGGCCAGGCCACGCTTGATCCGCTTCAGACATAGGTTGCAACCAGCAATCGTGCGATCTTCTGCACACGTGTCGAAAAAGGCCCACACCAAGGAACTTTTAAAAGTCAGCGGGGAGTCAGCAGCACTCTGCACCTGCGGAGCTCTGCGGTGTTATGCAATATGGTGACTGCCCTTAAACTGCCCCTAGAGGACATCCTGCCTCGTTGGAGTTGTGCCTCTTCCTCTCTTCTCTCAGGCACCCAAGTAAAGTCAGTGACCTCATTATCCCCTCCCTCCTCGACACTGGAGCAAACTTGGCAGTATGCTGCAGCTGGGGGAACATGACTGCCAGTTTCTTGTCCTTATGTGGCACCCCCTCTCTCTAGACTGACGTTACTCCCTTCCTCAACCTGGGAACCAACATCGAAGTCTTCAAATCGCTGCACATCCTCTAGCCACATGTACCTGCACTGTGGTTGCATAATTCTGGGGACTCCTCCATAGATGATGGTGGGGCTATGGAAGGAGTGACTGTGGACAAGGAGCCAGTGGAATAGGCCACTTTGGCAGCTGCGTTGGAAGGCAAACTACTCTGAGCCTGGGTGACAGAGGATGAGTTATCCACTCCACCAACTCTTCTACATGTTGTGGCTCAATAACACTGCCATCAGCAGAAAAAAAGGACGCACCATGTCCACGACCACCACTGTTGACTGTAGACACAGAGGCTGCTTGCCCACGTTTAGTGGCCTGTGAGCGTCTACCTCGCTTTGGTGGCCTTCCAGACATGATGTATTTTTTTTTTTTTTTTTGCAACACCACACTACACTGTATTAGATACTGTGTACACCGCCTGAAGTGTATTAGAAACTGCACACACTGTATTAGATACTGTGTACACCGCCTGCATTGTATTAGAAACTGTGCAACGGCTGCACTGTATTTTATACTGTGTACACCACCAGAAGTGTAGTAGAAACTGTACACACTGTATTAGATACTGTGTACACTGCCTGAAGTGTATTAGAAACAGTACACCACAGAATGCACTGTAGATATAGGCTACACTGGATGCAGTATATATATATATATATATATATATATATATAGAGAGAGAGAGAGAGAGAAAAAGGAGAGAAAGTGGGATTATAGCGGTGCTGAGGTATCACAATGTCAACATATGTTGGATTTTAATATATTTATTAAAATATAATTTCATATAGATTTGATACAAAGCATATAGTAAAGAAGAAAATATTGATAAAAACAATTCAATCAAACAGATAACATGGCCTTATGGGTCGCTGGTGTTCCCAAATAGAGTATAAAGGTGGTCGGGTAAGATGTAGTATCCCAATATATTTTGCCAATCTTGGCTTCCTCAGGGGAGTACACTATGACCATCAGACTTTATACAGCCAGCTCTTCGCTCAATCCGGGCAAGAGGAACCTACATTTGGAGCCCCACATGGAGTGTGTAGAAATTTCCAGACACTTGGGACCATGCAAAGAGCAAAGTTCAGCCGTAAGGGGCAGAAACAGGACCCAGTCTGTTCAATAAGTTTAAATATAAACAATGGCGGGGGCGGACAAAAACTGATTGTATGGTACATATGCCACAAGATGGTTAGTCTTGAGCCAGTCTAACAGGTCAGCAAACACTGTATCAAAGTTGCATAAAGTAAGGTCGCCCCCGTATTCCAGCTGGCCACCGTATTAATACACTGCCAGAACTGACTGAATATCAAGTAAACACTGAATATATAGTCTATTCTAAATGCAGAGTATATACAGTATATACTAGACTGACTGTATATACAGTATTTATCAAATACTAACTGAATAACCTGCCTGCTTAATCTAACTCAAGCTATCTTTCTGTCCAAGCCAACAACACTACACACGGCCACCGTGTAAGCAGCCTTATATAGTGTGGAGTGTGGACTTAGTCCCCCTGAGCCATGATTTGCTCAGGGGGACTTTTATGGCTCTCTTAGCAGAGTGAGCTGTGATTGGCCAAAGCATGCAGGTCATGTGCATGTTTTGGCCAATCATCATACAGCAATGCACTGCGATCTTGCAGTGCATTATGGGGCGTTCTGCAACGCTCAAATCTTCCGCGAACGCCCCATATTATTCGTTGTTCAGCGAACGTGCGAACACCCGATGTTCAAGTCGAACTTATGTTCAATTCGTATTGCATGACCCAATTTGACTTTATGATGGGTTACTGTACAAACACTAGGAACTTTCAAACCAAATTGCCAGGTCATAACTGGAATCATTCTCTGGGATGAATTACAGTGGTAAACATGCAGCATGTGTGACATCAGTCTTGTAAGTCATGCATATTGTGCCCTGAAATTACCAACTGCTTGGAGAAAAGGAGGGAGGGGATAGGTGTTCTGCGGGAGATATAAAATGCTTTATTTTGGTGTACAGTACAGGACACAGGTAATCAGGTGAATGAATACTGGCAATGCTTTGATGGACATTCTCCCTGGGTGCCTCCCCCATACCCCATTCTGTGAATCCTCAGTTTTGTAGCAAGTAATGCAGAGAAAACCAAGGAATGAAAGAAAGGGTGGCCTGTGTCCTGTACTGTACTCTACGATATGAAATTTACAGATAAGTAAAAATTCCTCTTCTCTTAATCATACAGCACAGAACTCAGGCAGATTATTCATACATGGGATGTCCCCAGTAAATGAAGAAGGGTGGGCAACAATTGGGCAAACATAACTATGCCAACAGGCACAAAGAACAAGGGTCACAACACCCAACTTCAGAGTGCTGCTGCAGGCAACCTTGCAGCCAAAAGCTGCATCTACAGAAGATTGAATGTTCAACACGTAAAAACTTTTTTAAAAGTATTAGTAGAAGAACAGGTGGCATCCTTACACAACTAGGCTACAGAGGCTTGGTACCAAAAATGACTAGGAAACTCCCAATGTAGAGAGATTTTCTTCGGATGTTTAAGCCTAGTACACATGGACCGAATATCGGGCTGCATTGGCCAGATCAATAGAAATTAGCCAACATTCGGCCTGTGTCAGGCAGCCTGTCCGACAGAAGCCGGCCATTTGACGCAGACCAGAGTGTTCTGGTAGGGAGGCTGTCCCCCTGTCAGAACACAATAGCACAGCAGAGTATATCACTGTACAAACATCAGAGTGTTAGTGCAATGGTTCCTACCTGGGCTGTCAGTTTTTTTCCTTCAACCCAGTGGTCAAAACAGTAGTATGTAAAAGGCTTTAGGAGCTAGGTATATGGATGGTAAGACAATGTGCCCATTGGGTTGGAACACTGAAACCACCTTCGGGAGAAGCCTTGGGCATAAGACAACTGTGGCCTTGTGAACTATGAGGAAAAGTCCTCCAAAGGAAAAGGCCTCCAGTTCAGAAACATGTCTGAAGTGATAGTGACCAAAAAAGCTACATTGTAGGAGAGATCCTCTAGGGGAATATCCCTGATAGGTTCAAAGGGTGATTTTTGCAGGGCAGGAAGTGCCAAGTTGATATCCCAAGGAAACATAGGGTGTTTGTCTGGCCGAATCTCAGGAAATCCCCACCCTCTATACATTAACACTAAACATTAACACTAGTTTAGTATATCCTTGTTTTCTAAAAGTCGCAGTAGTAAGAAAAAATTAAAGTAAAATTTTATAAAAATGTACCTTTTTCAGTAAGGCAAAGAGCAAAATGTAGGTTACCTATGGCAAAAAGTCAATTATATTTCTTTGATATAACTACAATGTAGTCTGATTGTTTGTTTTAAGTTACTACATTTTTTTGTAATATCTTAGCTATTTTTTATTGTCATCCAATCATTCTACCAGCCTGTGATGATGTCATCAGTCTCCTGAAAGCAGGATAAAGTATTTTCTCATTCTCCCTTCCACCAGTGACCAGACTACAACAAGGTAACTTTCTAGCAAGTCACACAGTGAGAAGCTTCAGCAGGGGGCTGATCTATGACAGACATGTGAATACAACCAAGTACTGCACAAGCACCAGGATTTCCATGTGTCCTTTCTGAGCCAGCATCCTAGTTCAGGAAGTAGATGTTGACACTAGATGATTCATGGACAAAGATGGCTCCATTAGGGTTGCCACCTGTCTGGGATTCACCCAGACAGTCTGGGTTTTGATTTGTGTGTCCAGGTTTCAGTCCACCTAAAAACCCGGACACATTATTTAGACAGGAATGTGGCTCGGAAAAAGGCCTGACAAGAGGGTGAGGGGGAACTATGTGTGCCACATTAGTATTCTCTTTAGCGTGCCCAATGATGTACCAGGTGTGTTACAATCCTATAGTGTATACTAAAAAAAATATATATATAAAATTACTGTGCACCTCTACAGTGTTCAGGTTTGGATTGAAGAAAAAGTGGAAATCCAAGGCTCCATCATGATCAAAAAAGCAGATAAAGGCATTGTCAGCGGCAGTACTGGAACCTCTCAGAGAGGAGATAAATAACTGAAAGTGTTACACTTAAGCATTGCTTAGAATGCATGCACTTAACATGAAAACTATATCTGATGCCAGCTTCACTTTAAATAAGTTTTAAATATTTCATATTACAGACACGGATATAGATATGAACCCATATAAAATTGTACATTTTTATATATAGCTTTTAGACCTCAATATTTGTTCATAATTTGTACATTAGGTCTACATTAGATATAATTTGTCATTCTAGTTGTTAATATTACATTGGGTATTTATTTTTAGGAAACTGTCAGAAAAGGAAGCGCTTGTCTACCCTAACTAGTTATCTGGATTCCTGACAGGATTTTGCCTCTGAAATACTTGGTTCTGGCTGCTCCTCTATGACAGGTAAAATGTGCACAAAAACTATGGGAGCTGAATTTAGGCTTGGCAGCCAGATCCTTTGGGACATCTGTGATTTTTACACTCAGCAGAAAGGAGACTAATTATGACTATATATAGATGCACACACACGCTCAGAGGTATACCACCCAAATGCTATTTCTGTGTTCTAGGTAAAGCTTCCACCAGGCATGAAAAATGCCTAGGTAATTAGAGGCTAGGGGATATATTGAGAATCCTGCTTCATTGTTACAAGTCCTAATGCCATACATAGGCCTTGGATTTTACTGACCTTTCACATGCAGCTAGATGCACATATCTACAATGGAGAGGGAATAAATCGGCATTTCAAAAGGTATTAAAAAAGCATGAAACAAGCCAGTTATAGACTTTCTTACAAACATTCCAATTTAGGCGTGGTACACACGTGGTGTACTACAGCATATGCCTCTGCGAGGGCTGTATTTACCCACAGGGGAATGCACAGGTGTTCCATGCATACCTGTGCAGGCAGTCATTGTCATGTCAATTGGGACACAGTGGCTGTAAAGACACAGACACTGCTTCTGATTTGACATCTATATGGCTGCAGATGTCAAATTGGGAAAAGTGCTACGTTCTTGCAGCTGCTATGTCCCAGCTGGCATGAATGGGACTGCCTGCATGGACAGAACACCTGTACATCCCCATATGGGTAAACACAGCTCTCGCGAGGCCTGGGACGCACGCTGTTTGTTAGGAACCACAGGGGCACACACATCTATCTGATATACTTTATATACACGGCTGGATCAGCTTAGTACCGGCTTTGAGGCACCTTGAAATGTTATTTTTTATGTTATACCTTTTAACTTCAATAAATTATTAAGTTACAAACTACACTATGATGGCCGTTTATATGTCTCATGAGAGTCTACAGAGAAAGAAACTTAAATACAGCACTGGGAAGAATTACTGATGGATCTACATAACGGAGTGGTTATCCTATCCTAAATGAACCAAAGGTGAATACTCTAGTCTATCTGTTGAGTGGCCAGCTTAATAGATGGTGGGATAGTCACTTATATGGTGAAGGTGGAAGCACATAACCACAGGCAAGGATGTCACTATTGGAAGGAGTGATCACCCACTGAGGATATTCATTGTATCATATTTTTGCTATATTTTTTTAAATTCTTTTTGTCATTTTTTGACATATGGACTATAAGTATTGAGAAGCACTAACGGGAGATTTGTACTCGTTATATCTGGCACATGCACTTTGTATTATAATTTGAGTTTGTTGTATTCACTTATTGTGGCACCTGCACTTTGAATACGAAATCAAAAATGTTGTTTAGTTACTTTATAGATTTATGGTGAATATAGTTTGAGGTGGTATTTATTTACAAGGATTGGATATATTACACTTGTAAGCACAGAGATAAATATCCACTGAGCGTGGGGCTCACACATTGTCATATTTTTCATTTTTCATTCATTTTTATTCATTTATGTTGATCATGAGCATGAGAGGAGTGGTATGAGATATTAGTATATGCTATTTACATTTACGCTTGGGAGTTAGGGCAATCCACCTATCTATACTGTATATATTTTTCCCAACATTTAACCTACAGGACTGGATGTTCTTCCTGATTGCAGCAAACTAAATAAGAACACATAAAATTGTATCTTGGCGCCGGTAGCACAACTTTTTACATACACTGTAGCATGCCCCCTGGGATCGGGGCCTTATGCTTGCTGTCTTGTAGTGTTGTTATAATGAATTTCCAGTTTAGCTAAAGAAACAGATAAATAAAGGTCTACATTGACCAGGTCAAAACAGATCAAAAACTCAGCAGCAGTATGAGACACATCCTCTCTGCTGCAGGGCATAGATCAAGTCAGTCTTGGTGCATCCCCCATATTTAAGAGAATATTTTAGATTTTAGCAATGAATACAAGGCTTTCTATGATTAGCCAAGGTGGTGATCATGATGCCATCTGCCCACTTCTCCAGCTCAGTCGATCAGAGGATGCTTTATGTCTATTGATAAAAATACAAGCCTTCTCCTGGATGGCGGGGAGAGGATCAGAGGAAGTGTCTCATGCTGCTGCCAGAACACAGCACTGTTGACTTTATTCATATATTAATATTAAAATCTTTTAGAGCAGCCGCAGCAGCTAGACTTGTGTATAACAGAATGCTCATTTGCCTATAGGGCTACCAAGAGACAGTCACTCTTGTATTATCTATGGCATACATGTCTGTCTCCCTGTTTAGCTAGATAGATATAGTTATATACAGGTATACTACTACTATAAATACAAACATACATTTCTTTTTACAGACTCATATTTATATCTTACATATCTTCTGTCTTATAAAACATATGGATCTGTTGGTGGTGTTTATCACTCGAAATCAAAGCACTTGCAGCTTTACTGTTTTTGGACCCAGGTTTCATTGCTTCTGTTTCAATAATTTTTATTGAATTTTCCAAGTATAAAATGAAGATAACATTGCATATGTTAGATAACAAAGTGATTGCATTCTCTAGTATATTTACAGGGGGAGAATGTGTGATTAGTTATGTTATGGTTAGGTATGATTTATTCTGTGTGTCTCCGTGGTCATAAGACTTACCTGTAGCTACCACATATATACCCTAAACCTGCATGGTTTAGGAGATATCCCCTGTATCAGCATGTGCCGACGTCATCGGCACATGCGCACTGAAGCAACCGCACATTCGTGCCATTGCTTCAGCCAGTGTGCCATTACTGGCGCCTCCCGCGCATGCGTGGGAGTGACATCATCGCGGCTCTGGCCAATCAAAGCGCTGGAGTCCGGGGTACCCGGAAGTAACTCCGGGAGAGATGTCGACGGTCGGCGCAGTGTACGGGGACCGCTACGTGGGCTTTGATCTAAGGTGAGTATTTCATAATGAGCTAGTATGCTATGCATACTAGCTCATTATGCCTTTGTCTTGAAGGGTTTTTTTTGTTTTTGTTGGTTTACAGCCACTTTAATGGATTAGGTTGGCTGATAGCAGAGGGATGGAAAAGCCAAAATGCCATTACCTCTCCATGGATGAGCCACAGAATTGAATGTAAACTTGGATGTGTTAAGAGAGAATTTTGATGTGTAGAGAAAGTTAGCAAGGTATTTAAGACATTGAATGAAAGCCACATTAAATGCTCAGTTAGTGCATGTAGGGAGTGAATCATGGGAATGAAAAAGTATAAGTTAGGACAATTGTACCACATAAAAGTAGGTCCAGCATTCAAGGGCCATCCTGGTTTTGGGAGCTTAAAGTGTCTATTTAGTCATTCTGGGCCTCCCCAGATAAGGTTGGATTTTGGAATTCTTATTGGGAAAAAAATATTATGGATTTTCTGAATGAATATATTCTTTATGGGAGTAAATTATTCTTGATTGAGTGTAATCTTTCAAACAAAGATGATGGTGAGTGGAATCATTTTTCTAAGTCTTTTGAATTTTTTTTTTTAATAGGGATGGGCAGTTTATTTTGGAAAGTGGGACTTAGGTTAATGCCCTGGTGCGAAATGTACCTGATTGCCATTTAAAATGAAAATTAGGTTCTATTTTTCTGAGTATTTGGTTGTCCAAAGTAAGGTTGAGGGCCTGTGATTTGGAATGGCTTGTTTTAAGGCCCAAGATAGTTGAGAATTGTCATGAGATATTTTACTAATTTGCAATGCTTGTTATCAAGAATTTAATAATCATGAAAATGTTGTCCCTGAAAATGCACATTTATGCTCCATCTTCTGCAAGGGATGTCTTTTAGGGATGTTTTTTCTCGAATCATAAAGAGCAAGATTTCCAAGATCAAGATGAATAAAACTGGGAAAGGTGTGCAGCCCTGATGCATGCCCTTGAATAGAGTAAATCTATATAATATAGTTTCACTGAGGGAGATTGGTATAGACCCCTAAGAATTGTTAAGAACTTTGGGCCAAATAGGAGATAGTCCTATGTTATTGGGTTGAATGCCTTGTGGAGTGAGAGCAACATGTTTAGTCACCCTCTTGTCCCAGTTACATTAAACTGCTGAGATAAGTTTAAGGACCTGTCTGGTTTAATCTGAAGCTTGGTGATTGGGGACAAAGCCTGTTTGTTCTTGATGAATGTATGGTGGTAAAAAGGAGTTAATGCTATCTGCAAAGATCAGAATTGTTGGTGAAATCCCCTAAGACTTTTCCTGGTTTGGGGAGCAGGCCATGTTTTCTTGGTGGCAGATTTTGGTCATTACTAATGTTGTTGAAAATCAGTTGGGCCCTAGGGAGTTGGACAATTTCAAGTTATGAAGCAAAAGTGCTTTACAGTGTTTATTCCATGATTAGCATATAAATCATCCATAAGTGATCTTTTTAACACGGAAATGATAGTGCTCCACCACAGTTCCCACCACCTATCACTGCAGCCTCTTACCTCTCAAAATTGAGCTACACTAAGGTAAGGTCCATCATGCTTTCCGGAACACTGGGCAATGATTGAACTGCTTCTGTCAGATTATCCATCCATCCTAAGGCTCAGGATTCAGCCCATAAAGCAAGTGGGAAAGAATAAAATAACTCTCATGATGTAGTTGGTACATAAACACCCAGTATTTTATTAAAACCACAAGAAAAAGGACCACTCACAAAGCAGGTTCATTGAACTCTAGTGGACAGGATAAAAAGCCAATTTGAACTAAATAAAGTTGTTTCCTGGAAGGATAAAATTCCATGTAAAATGACAATGATCCTGTCCAAAGGTGTCTCTGTTGCTCCTCCAGTGGAGTGGAGACCCTAACAGAGGAAGTATGTTACTGGCCGGATTACCTGGGTAAAATAAAGTGAAAAAAGTTTCCCCTTCTGTAGACTGCACTCCTCCCTCCACCTGGTACAAAAGTAGTGGTGCATAAACCACCAACAGGAACCACAGTGTTTGGCAGAAGAAGGAGATATTCATACAGCCAGAAGTGGTAAATACCCGCAGTGATAGGAAAGCAGAAAAGCGTTTGAAAACATGTGCTGTCAGAAAGGTAAGTACATAGCACTTTAATTAACTCCAAAGACATGCTGGTAGGTTAATCAGATCCTGTCTAGAAATTGACCCTAGTATGTGTATGTGTTGTAAGCGCGTCGGGACCCTTTGGGGTAAGACCGCGCTATATCAAGATACCTCTCAACTCAACTCAACTCAACTCAATTAAGTAGCTGCCATTATTTTGGTATTGACCCTATAGTGACAGGTTCACTATACTGAACTATTATGCCTACTTTTTATGCTGATGTGTGTTTAGGTCCATTTAAATATTCATACTACTGCTCAGAAGACAGGAAATAGAGAATCTATACAATTATACTGTTAACTCTGATTTAAGAACTGCGTTTTTTGCCATAACCAAAGCAGTTAAAAATAGTAGAATCTTAAATAAGTGTTTGCTGAAGGAGTACTTAATAAATAGAATGAACTCCCAGTAGGATTGGAATAAAATGTGTCAGCAGTGCTAGGATATAAGTAATTATAAAAAAGACTGCAGGGTGATCCTATCTGCAGCTATTTAAGGACCAATAAACTAAAAATGCAAGTTGGCTTAAAAAAAAGAGGTATTATTTGCAATAAAGTTATGCAAATAAAGCTTCATGTACTTGAATCCCAACTCCAGTTCCCATTTTTTTAAATAGTCCCCCCCTTCCCTTCCCCGGGCAGCGCTACTCAACTTTCTCACACTCCAGCAATGCCCTCTGTGTCCTCCTTCACTTGTCACCACAGATCCTCTTCTGGTAGAATCAACCCAGTTCTTGTGAGTCCAGGCTATAATGTACACATTTTATCATGTTAGCCTGTGCTTCCAGGGAGACGTCTCTTCTGACCAGCCGAGAGATACCTAGAAAAAAAAGCATGCATAATGAAAAATGTAAAGAAAAAATCAGTGGATATCTCCAATGGGTTTGGCAGAGGACTGGGGGGAATGGCTCCCCATTGGAGTTGGGTGTTAATGTAAACTCAATGACTAATCTTCCCATTGGCTAATAAAATTATCGAGTGGCCTCACTGACTATTAGACATGTGCACACTGAAATATTTTGTTTCGGAAATTTCGGTTTCATCCGAAAAATTTAGTTTATTTGGTTACTCCCAAAATTCGTTTTTTATTAATTTAGTTTTGTTAAAAAATGCCTTTGTACGAAAATCCGAATTAATTAAGGTTGAATTTGTCAATTAAAGGCTTATGGTGTCTGTCAGATGTTCTAAGAAGTTTTTGACAAAGCAACTAAACTGTACAACGCCGTGATCATACATTTCCGGTTGAATGCTCTGCCCACAAGCTATATTAGAATTCTAATGTTTGACTAGTTATAATTTATTAATTATTATTACTAGTCAGGCTATAGAAAAATTTGAATGTTGTTTGACTAGTAATAATTATAATTATTAATTATTATTACTAGTCAAACAACATTAACATTTTTCTATAGCCTATGGACATATGCGCAGAGCATAAATGTCTGCTCGCGGCGATCGTATGTTTTTAGCTGTTTCGTTGGAATCTTCATGTCTCTATAATGTCAAATCTTCTCTCTATGTCTCTATGTCGAATAATCTTGAACTAATAGAGTTAGGTTAGGCACATTCGACCGCAGGTTCGATAGACACAGATCGCTAGCACCGTCATGTCGAATCTTCTATCTATCTATATGGAACTATTGTCGCAATGATACGAACATGTAATAGATACGAAAATAAAGCATTTTTGTATTTCGGATTTTTCAGATTTCGGATTCTGTGCGTTAGTTATCGCCTTGATAAAACGAACACGAAAATCCCTGAAATTCGGATGATAACAAATGCAAATGTCTACTGACTAATAGGAAAATACAATATGCAAATCCGGAATTCTGACTGCATTGTGACTAGCTGCTGTGTAAATTTTAGAGTTGGTGCTTTATACAGTATTAAAGCCAGAAGATCAGATTAACAGCCAGTTAAGGAGGGTCTGGAAGAGCATGCATTCTTGAAGACGCAGAAGCCTAAGACCCTCTCAGTTCCCTTAGTATTCCAGAAATCTTTTTGAATGGTACCCCCCCCCCCCCAGATGGGCACAGCTGGAGCCAGACTGACAAGCTTTGCACACATATGTGCTGAACAGTGCCAAGACATGTGGGTAGTTTTGACTGTAAGACATGGTCCAGGGTGATGCATTCTCCTCAAAAAAGAAACATTCTCTGTCAGTACCTACAAACCCAGCAGTTCCAGCAGGTAATAGTCTCTTTGCCTCACTCAGAGTTTTTTCTTCAGAAGACCAGAGACTGCATGCCAGTGATCAACTTAAAAAACTCAAACTACTATACATTTGGAAAAATTCAAGATGGAGCCAGGTAGTACAACTGGGGGATTGGATGTTGTTGCTCCACTTACAGTATATGATGCCTACCTTGACATTCTCATTCTCTCCTTATTCTAGATGTTTCTCAGGTTTTCTATGGCCCAAGAGCATATACAATTCCTATGTCTACTCTTCAGGGTTTCCACTTCCCCTAGGACCTTTGCAAAGATATTGATTGCTGTCCTAGCTCTTTTCAGGGAACAGGGACTCTGGTTTCATCACATTTAGACAACCTTCTGTTGCTTGCTCAGAAATTAGATCAGCTATTAGTCCTTTGGGAAATTCTCTATACCTCAGAGATTTGGCTGGATAGCAAACGTTAAAAGAACCAGATACAGCCCACCTACCTAGGTGCAAAGTTGCCACCCACACCAACTCCATCTCTCTCCCTCTTCAGAAAATACCTGCTATCAGTAATTTCAACCTCCCAGTGAATAAGTCTATTGGGAATCCAAACACATGTAACACATGTAGCACACTGCTCAGGCAAATAAGTGAAACATGTGACAGCTGTGGGTTCTCATCTTGGCTCGCCACCGTGGATGCAATATAGGAAAAACAGGAAATGGTGGCACACCACAGACATAGTCAAAGTTCTTTAAAGATATTTATTGGAATCCAGCCAGACAATTGTACAAGGTATACAGATATGTTGATGCGTTTCACTCGAGCTTACTCATAACCGATTATGAGTAAGCTTGGGTGATTTGAGTGAAACACGTCAACATATCTGTATACTTTTTTTGGGTGGAGGGAATAATTTTCAATCTGCTGGAGATTCAGGCAGCCCTCATGGCATTGACCACCATGATACCGCACCTTTAAAGTCATCAGGGGGAGGCATTTAATACATTCTCAAGCAAGGGGTAACCTACAGCCCTATTCTTTTCAAAGAAGTTGAGTCTTTCATGTACCTGGCAGGGGAAATGCTCAAGGATTTGCGAACAATGTAACTCCTGGGGTCTCACAAGACTGCAGTGGGCTACCTCCCCAGGAATTTTTCTGACCTTAATGAACCAGACATCTTGCAAATCACTCAGCGGTGGGGTCTTCCCCAGATGGGTTTGTTTGCTTACAAACACAAGGAGAGAGGCGCCTCTGGGTGCACTAGTTTTTAACGTAAGCTTTAATAAACATCAAAGGTAATCAACTCACATTTGAGTAGAATTTACAGGTATGACATGAAGATGTCAGGGAGATGTTCCCGAGTCTATGGCCATGTAGATTCCTCGAGGACATCGATGTCTTCTTCCGACAGATTGAGAAGCCGACTCCGGAAGGCCACCTCAAAACGAGGCTTGAGACACAAGGATCAACAGGCTGCAGGGGATGATGTCACCAAAAATGGATGCACTTCGTGAGCATGCGCACTTGGATGTATTGGCAAGTCATGCTCCTTTGTCAACAGATGTCTGTTGACAAAGGAGCGTGACTTGCCAATACATCCAAGTGCGCATGCTCACGAAACGCGTCCATTTTTGGTGACATCATCCCCTGCGGCCTGTTGTTCCTTGTGTCTCAAGCCTCGTTTTGAGGCCGCCTTCCGGAGACGGCTTCTCCATCTGTCGGAAGAAGACATCGCTGGAATCTACATGGCCATAAACTCGGGAACGTCTCCCTGACATCTTCATACCATGCCTGTAACTTCTACTCAAATGTGAGTTGATTGCCTTTGATGTTTATTAAAGCTTATGTTAAAAAAGACTGCACCCAGAGGCGCCTCTCTCCTTGTGTTTGTTTGCAGCCCGCAGAACATGGTTTATATCCTATTATGACGGCAGCCCTGCTTGCATCCTTTGGACACTTTTACATAGACTCTCTCAGACTGTGTATATTATTTATGGTCAGATCATTGATCTAATATAGAATATGATTTTTATCGCAGAGTCGCATTGGGACATATATGATTTCTGAGTTGTTGCGCCTTCACTTGTTTTACTATCTAGGTTTTGTTTGCTTTACCAACAAACTACAAATTACCCAAATGTATATCTCGTCACCCTCACCCTCTGGCAAAGATGTTCTGACACAACCACGGGAGCAATCCTTCTCTACTGGTGTCTCAGACCATGGCTCCCCCTGGCAATGGAGCCAGCATCACAGCATTTGCAGTGGGCCAGGAGTTTGACCCTCATAACCTAGGGGTCTCCCAGCTTTTGTCATTCCTGAAGACAGGTGTAGACTTGGGCCTCAGCTTTAGTTCCCTGAAAGTTCAAATCTTTGCCATTTTTATTTTCACAAAAAGAGATGGGCAAACAACCACTTGGTGGAAAAGTTCAAGGGGATAGTTCTAAAGCTACAGCCTCCAAAGAGGAGCGTTTTTCCACAGTGGAACCTAATGGCAGAAGTCCTCTCATGTGACCCTTTGTTTGCACAGAAAATTATTCCCCACGAAACATTTCTCTAAAGTCAGTCTTTTTTATCTCCATTACCACAGGGGGAAGAGTTTTAGAGTTTCAAGTGCTAGATGCCACAGAGCCTAACGTCCTGTTCTTTGTAGACAGTGTGGTGCTTAGCATTGACAACATGCATCTCAACTTCAAAGATAGTACACACCACGGTCTCTTTAGACCAGGGGTGCCCAACCTTTTGAAGAGCGAGGGCCACTTAAGCAACTTGGTAACCAGTCGCGGGCCACAATGATCGGAGCAGGCGGATGACAGGTCACGGCTATTCTATAGGCCCTCCGATCCGATCCGCCCAGATGGAAGGGGACGAATTCCCTTCTATTTTTTTTTCTTTTAGAAGGAGGTAGGCAGGCTTAAACGGAAAAAGTCTGTTTACATCTGCCGCTCTGTAGAGGTGAATTGAGGGTCCGATTGGGTAGGGCCGATCGTGTGAAAAGGACCTAAGACTTTCACACTGATGTGCTGCGGTTTACCCACACCGCGGGTGCAGCGTAGTGCACCTATGTCTATTCTGCAGGTTAGCTGAACTTTGCCATAGACTCTGCCTGTGGTGCTGTACAGGAAGCATCGGCTTATGGGGCTCTACTCCACAGCCATTTTCTTCCTCTACCACCAGATTCATTCACAGGACTGATCCATTTAATTATTTTTTATTGCCATTTCAAACACAAATACAAGAAAGAAAAAACAAAAAAAACAAACAAAAAGAAAACAATATATGTATACCTACACACATTATCAGGCATTTTAGCTCTTACAGAAAGAAAAGCAAACAACTTAAACAATCAGCAAATATATTATTTAAATATTAATATCTCTGCTTATAGAGCTATTTTTTATTTTTACCAAAGCAAAAAAAGAAGAAAAGGGGGGAAAAGAGAGAAAAAGAAAAAAAGGGGGGGGGGAGGGATAAATGCCAATGCGCTGCGTTTTACTCCAGACTTGGTGTTATAAATACCAAATATTATATGTTATATCATCTGACAACATTATGTCTTTAAAATATTATAATATAATATCAGGGATCTGATATCACATTATAATATAACAAAGTAGTTTTAAAATCAAACCAACATGACCATATCTTTAAGTGTTTGTCAGCCATGCCCTTGGTATTGTACCTAAATTCTTCTTTACAACATATATCATCTATTTTTCGTAACCATTGAGCTAAGTTTGGTATAGACTTTTGCTTCCAGTACTTCGGTATTAAGGATTTTGCCGTGTTTAGCAGATGAGGGGTTATTGAGTTTTTATATCTAGATATTGATTGTGAAGTATGGTGAAACAGAATAACCCAAGGATCAAACTGAATTATATCTTTTTGTATTATAGACGCCATATTAATAACTGTCTGCCAATATTTCTGGATAAAGGGGCATGACCACCAGATATGACCGTGAGTAGCACGGCCTCCACATTCTCTCCAGCATAGCGGGGAGTTAGAAGAGAACATTGAATGCAACTTAACAGGCGTGTAGTACCACCTGACAAGCAATTTATAATTAATTTCTTCTATTCTGGAAGAAAGGGAGGTAACGTTAGCAAGTATAAAAATCTTGTCTCTTTGTGTAGCATCAAGACTCGATTGTAGGTCTGTTTCCCAACGGGTTAGATACGCTGGATATCCAGTTTCTTGATAAGACAACAAAGCTTTATAAAATTGCGATATACAATGTTGAGGAGAATCCACCTGTCTGAATATTGCCTCTACTTTAGTTAATTTGTTTAATGATCGGATCGGTTGTGGTAAACTACCTACAAAATGAGATAACTGAGTGTATCGCAAAATATCCATATACCTATATCTTGTTGGACCACATATTAATCGCATAGGTTTCACTTTAGAGTTTTCGGTCACATGGTAAAGTTGGGGTTTGTCCTCTAGAAACCATGACCTAAACCCTTTATCCAAAAAAACTGGCAAAAAATATGAATGGTGTAACAAGGGCATCAAAGGGGAGTTATATTTCCATGAGTATCGGGAATGCCACGAATCCCATATAGCCAAGGTAGATACCGTCAGGGCCGATACTGAAGGTGCTAAGGTTCTATAATTACGTGGGAGCCATACAATAGCCGATAAATCAGTTTCTGCCATAGTATGTTCCATCTGTACCCACAACCTAGAATCCCCTGCATATTTCCAATCTGATATTCGGGTTAAGACTATTGCTTGGTAATATATCTTAAAATTAGGAAGAGCTAGACCTCCGGCTCTTTTAGAGCGGTACAATACTTCCCGAGAGATTCTAGAACGCTTTCCTTTCCATATAAAATGTGAAACCAAGGATTGAAGGGTAGAAAAAAAAACCTGAAGTGACTCCAAAAGGAATCATTTGAAACATGAATGGAATACGTGGAAGGATATTCATTTTAACTATATTTATTTTCCCCAACCAAGTATGAAAAATATAAGTCCATTTACGTAAATCAGATTTAATTTCATTCAGGAGAGGAAGATAATTATATTGAAACATGTCTGATAAACGGGCTGTTAAATTAACTCCTAAATATTTTAAGGTTCTAGGCTGCCAAGTAAATGCGAATAGTGGGCATAACTTCCTGGCTTCACTCGACGGAACAGAGATATTGAGTACCTCAGATTTTAACATATTAATTTTAAAATTAGAAATGGCTTGAAATATTTGTAGGGAAGCCATTATATTTGGAAAAGTAATTCTAGGTTGCTGAATGTAGAACAAAATATCATCTGCATATGCGGCAAATTTATGCTCTACCTCTTTAATTTTCACTTCATGAATATTATGATTATTCCCTATTGTTGAAAGAAAAGGTTCTAATGAGATGGCAAACAACAGGGGTGAAAGAGGGCATCCCTGTCTTGTGCCATTACTAAGTGTAAATGATTTGCTAAGCGAGCCATTTACTCTTATCCTAGCGGACGGAGATGCATAAAGAGCAAAAATGCGATAAAGCATCATTGGGCCAAAACCCATAAACTTTAGAGTTGTCCTTATCCCAGTCAACCCTATCAAATGCTTTTTCAGCATCGGTAGAGAGTAACAGGGTGGGCTGGGAACACCTCCTGACATAAGAGATAATGGACAATGTCGGTGACAAATTATCTCTTGCTTCTCGTCGGGAGATAAAACCTGTTTGATCTGGGTTAATCCAACGCGGGAGCAGCGGAAGTAGTCTATTAGCCAATATCTTAGAATAAAGTTTTATATCCACATTGAGTAAAGAAATCGGTCGATAGCTCCCGCAACATGTTACATCTTTTCCAGGTTTTGGAAGAACAGTAATATATGCTGTTAATGATTCCGGACGAAATCCAGCTGTTTCCACGATGGAATTGGCATATAAAGTCAAATGTGGAATTAATATGTGCTGGAACTTTTTGTAATATGAAACAGTGAATCCGTCTGGGCCAGGTGCTTTACCTAGGGGCATAGATTTTAAAACAGTTTGAAAATTCTTCTTCTGAAAAATTAGTTTCCAACTTTTTAATAATATTCACAGGAAGTTTAGGTAGCCCTGCCTTTTTTAGATATTGTATAATTTTTTTACGTTTTTCCTCAGGGGAATGTGTCACACCGCCTCCTTTCACGTTGTAAAGATCTTTATAAAACATACGGAAAGCTTCCGCAATGCTTGTAGTGGTATGTACAAAACCTCCCGAGGCAGATCGAATTTTTGCTATATAATTTCCAGATTTTTTTTCTTTTAAAGAACGGGCTAACATCTTACCCGGTTTATCCCCCCATTCATATAGTCGTTGTGAAATAGCCTGATATCGTCTTTTCTGATCTAGATCTAATAAAGATTTGAGCTCTTCACGTTTCTGTATTAAGTTTATCAATACTTCTTTATGTAAAGACAATTTATGTGCCTTCTCCAGATCAGCTACCTGTTGTAATAATTCAGTCACTTTCCGCCGTTGATCTTTCTTCTTCCTTGCTCCGAGCTCAATAAACCTTCCCCGTATATAAGCTTTATGTGCTTCCCAAATCAATGACTTAGGAAGATTAGTAGGAGATTGATCATTAAAATATTGAACTATAGAAGAGGAAAGGTTATCTACATCTACTGGTTCGGAGAGGAGTGAGTCATTAAGTTTCCAATTATACTGCCGCTTAGGTACATTTGGAAAATTTAAACATATGGACATGGGAGCATGGTCTGAAAAGGTAATAGCACCTATAGAGGCGGATTGTAGCATCGGGAGATGATAATGATCTATAAAAATGTTATCTATCCTAGAATATAAATCATGGGTTTTGGAGTAATATGAGTAATCCCTTATCTTTGAATGGAGAACCCGCCAGGCATCAATTAGTTGGGCCTCATGCAAACGTTTTTTAATGTATGCTAAACGCTTACAGGGGATATATGTATGACCATGAGACGTATCCATTATGGGGTCCAGCGGCATATTAATATCTCCTGCTATTATAACAAGCCCCCGAGCAAAGTCCCCTAATTTAGTAAAAACCTGTGAAAGGAATGTTGGTTGATGTATATTTGTACTGTACACATTAACCAGTGTGCAGGGATATCCTTCTATTGTACCTCTGAGAAGCAAGTATCTCCCGTGGTCGTCAGATATCATTTGTTCCAAAATAAAGGGAACATTCCCATTCAAACCAATAACACCACCCTTAGCTTTATTAGTGTCAGACAGACTATAGTACCAAGTGGGGTATTGGGGTGAATAAAGTCTAGTTGAAGTTGAAGGTGTTAAATGTGTTTCTTGTAAAAATACTATGGAACTCCCTTCCCGTTCCATTTCTCTGAAAAGTTGGTGACGCTTGCCTGATGTGTTCAAACCCCTGACATTATATGAAGTCAATCTAAGTGATGCCATAGAGGTACCGATAAATCAACCCCAGTCTGGAACAATCGCAGGCAGGAAAATAAACATAAATGAAAAATAAAAAAAGGGGGGGGCGGGGAAAGGATTGCATTATAATACGGACTATCAGAACGTATTAAAACAGGACTACTCCGCGCTACGATTAGCTGTGGGTCTTGTGAGGGTCGGATGACCGAGGTACCGAGGCATGTCCATAAAGGCTCTGCCTCCATCCAGGACCTCGATCTCTCGAACCCCAATGTGAGGTAGGGGGGATCCCGGTATAAACACGGGGACATGTTCTTAAAATGGGAGTGAGAGGGAGAGGGTGTGTCTCTCCACCGAGGATTAAAATAAAAGTAGCCGCAAAACTAAGAGGGAAAAAATAAAACAAAAAAAAAAAAAAAAATTTAATAATTTGGAAGGAAGATATGCAGGTGTCAAACTCATACCCTTTACCTTCAAATTGAACAGATCACCAATTTACTAACTGGGTCCAAAATACCCATATTTAACAGCAATTGACATTATTAACATTAATCATTATATGATCTTAACTTTTTAGTCAGTTTCAGGTCCTTATCATGAACCATTGCCCAAAAAAAAAAAAAAAGGCTTTGAAGGCATTGCACAAACAATCTCATACTTTCAATTCGATTTAAAGGGATCCCTAAGCAGATCACTGATTTCAAAGTACTGATGTTCAACAGTAATTGACATTATCAGCAACATCAACACTTATCATTGCATAAGATATGGTCTAAACTTTCTCAGGATTTAATAAAAAAAAAAAAAAAATTATATAACAGAAGTCGCAAAAAAGTCGCAAAAAAAAAAAAAAAGGGAGGTAATATGAGGGCATTATACAAACAAACTCATACCTTCAATTCAGTTTAAACAGGTCCCTAG
The DNA here is from genome assembly GCA_029206835.1 of Rana muscosa. Lineage (NCBI taxonomy): Eukaryota > Metazoa > Chordata > Amphibia > Anura > Ranidae > Rana > Rana muscosa. Next base: position 539,658,489 of record CM055117.1, on the reverse strand, counting down.
ACAGCTCACTGATTTCAAGATGCCAATATTTAACAGTATTTAACGTTATCAGCAATATCAACATTTATCATTACGTAAAAAAAAAAAAAAAAACTTTTTTTTTTTCTTGAGCAGTCTCAAGTCTAAATTTGGAACCACCGTTACCTAAAATGAAATAAAAATAAATAAATAAAATTTCAAAAATCGCTAAAAAAATCACAGAGGAAAAAAAAAAAAAAAAGGAAAAAGAAGGGGGAGGGGTGGAATGTGTGGGCAATGTACAAACAAAGAACAACCATTACCTAAAATTAGGAGAAAAAAAAATCCAAAAGTCGCAAAAGATGAATAAATGAATAAAACAAAAACAAAAAAACAAAAAAAATTATATATAGAAAATAAAAAAATAAAAAAAATAACGTGCTGGACATTGTTAATAATATCAACACTTATCTTATCGATCTTATCTTTCTCAAAAAAAAAAAAAACACTACCAAAGAAAAGAAAAAAAATCGCAAAAAGTCTAAAAAATCAAAAGAAGGGGGGAGAGGGGAAGATATGCAGTTATTGTACTAACAAACTCATAGCTTCAATTCAATTTAAGCGGTCCCTAGGCAGATCACTTATTTTAGAAATACCAATATTCTACAGAATTTAACCTTATCAGCAATATCAACATTTATCATTACATGATATCATTTTTGGTCAATCTCAGATTTAAATCATGGACCACCATTGCCTAAAATAAGAGGAAGAGAAAAAGAAGAACATTTTTTCCATAAATCGCAAAAAAGTGGCAAAAAAAAAAAATATATATTTCTTTCTCTTCTTCCTTTTCCTCTTTGATTATTGCTCTGTCTATCTTCTGCATATCTTCTGTATATCTTCTATAAAATGTTATTTTATCAGTATAGAATAGATCTAACCCAGTTTTCTTTTATGATGATCCTAATACACCTTCACGCGACTTCTTAGTTGGTGTTTTTTCTCCAACCTGATTCCAGAGAGGTTGAAAATATAGGTATACTTTCTGACCAACCTGGAAGTTTTATTTGATCCAGTTTCAAATCTGAGCAAAATTTGGGTAAGTCCTCTGGAAATCTAAGAGTTGATGAACGGCCGCCTCTGGTAGCTGTTAAGCAGGCAGGAAAACCCCATAGATACGTTGCCCCTACGGCATTTAATTTGTCCAAAAGAGGGCGTAGGAGTCGCCTACGCCCCAGGGTTTCCTTTAAAATGTCTGGAAAAATCTTAATTGGAGTACCTTCAATCTCAACTGTTGGTAAACCTCGTAATTTCTGTAAAATTATATTTTTTTCATCAAAATAATGTAACCTACAAATAATGTCGCGAGGCTGGTCTGTTAGAAGCTTTGGGGGTCTCCGTATTCTATGTATCCGATCCAAGCGGATTTGGGTAGTACCCTCTTGCTTCAAAATAATGTTAAACATTTCATTTATCTTAATGGGCAGGTCTCAGGAATACCTCACATGCGTATGTTATTCATTCTATTTCTATTTTCAAGATCTTCAATTTTGTATGTCAATGCTCTATTCGCTACTGCCATTTGTGTCACTCGCTCCTGAAGATCCTTGATAGACACCTCATGGGAATCTTGCCTTGTCTCTGTTTCCTCTACTCGGCACAGGACATGAGAAAGATCTGTTCTAACAGTGTGTAAATCTATTTAATGGACCTCTAAGTTTTGAAACATACCTGCCAGCTCTTGCTTAAAATCCAGTATTAATGACATACCTGGACTCTGTGCTGCGGAACCATCTGGGCAGTCAGATCCAGAAAAAGAGTCTCCATAACTCCCGCTGGGTAGAGGCAGCTGGCGGGGATGCAGAGCGACTTGAGCGGCTTGAATGATTGGCGTGGGGTATATGTTGATGTTTAGTATGCTTGTGTCCTTCACGAAGACCGCAAGATACCTTGTAATTGGACCAGATATTGTGTGTTTTCCAGCTGCATTTCTCTCTGTGTTTCCCCTTAGATGTTTACTCTCCCTGGAATAGGAGGTTTTTGAGCGAGTTGTTGAACGGGTCGACATTACTGTACTGAGCTTGACTGTCTGTGACTGTCTGTGGCAGGGCTTCAGCAGTAACTCAGTAATAACTCAGCAGTAACTCAGAGAGATCTCAGACACATCTTCCCACCCTAATTACTGATTGCACTGATCAGGGCCATCTGTAACAGAACCTCGGTGGGAGCTCAGAGAGCTCAGAGAGCGTTTAGAGACTTCCTCTCACCATCACCATCTGTGCCCATTCACAACACTGATGCTGTGGTATGACGGGTCGGCAAACTGCGATCTGGGCTTGCCAACCCGCCATTCCAGAGCGGGAGGTCACGGGCCACATCAGAGGGCTCTGCGGGCCACATGTGGCCCCCGGGCCGCTTGTTGGCCACCCCTGCTTTAGACACTATCTGCAGAGCAGAGAGCTGGTCATCGCACCACACTTTCCTCAGGCACTACCGGTATGTCAAAGACTCGGGGGCCCTCACCATAGTCGATTTAGCAGAAGAATTCCCCATTCTTTCATTTATTGTACTAATAAAATTTACTTTGATCGACATTAACTCCTTGTCGGCTAGTTATTTATCCCTAGCATGCTGACATGTAAGCACCAGAAAATTGTATCCAAACTTTACTGTAATTTTTCTTTCCTGGTGCCTTTTCATGGAAGCATGCAGACCCACCCTCAGTCTTGATATACAGTAGTTACACAGAATACTACTGGATCTTTCTCACACTATTGTATAGATTTTAACTAGTCCTGTGAGTGGGGATAGGGCTCTATTACTAATATGCTGCCATGGATTGTCACTAGGAAAGGAAAATTACGTTATTGGATACAGTTTTCTAGTGTTCAGATGAAGCTCACATATTTGGCGGAAGGCTCCCAGTACATACGTTTTTTTGACCAAACATGAAACTCCTATCACAGGAAATGCCTAAATTCTGACTTTTTCCCAACTTCTAAAAAAGCAGCAAGCCAATTTCACAAATACAAAATTAGATTTTCAGGTGCGTTTTGTACACGAGCAACTTTGTGCTGGTGCCACATTGCAAGTAAGCAACAATTGAAAATGTTGGTACTTTTACAAACTCTCGCAACTGCAAAATGAACTAAAAAAGTCATTTTTAATAATAACCTTTGATCTTTTATTGGAAAAAATGGCATGTTCTTTATAATATATCATTTTTAGTGAATGTCAAATTTTACTTTAAAAGGATGTCAATGTAAAGAAATTCCTTGCCATTTATACTCAACTCAGATAAATAAAGCATAAAGTACCTCAAGTGCCCTCAAAGTCTGGCAGCTTGATACACTATAAATATCTATACATATTAAAAGCTTATTTATCTAAAACAACTTATTCTAAAATGAATATTCAACAACACATTTTAGAACATTTCTTACCAATATATGTGCAGCATGCTTCAAACAAATATGAAGCATTTAATGAGTTTATAAAATATTGAAGTAGAATCTTTCATCTTTTGAAGTTTATTTTGAGATGCACATATCAATGTATGGGCATATGCATGAATCTGTACAATAATTCTTGAATTATTATAATTCTGCATGCTTATCAATGGAATATGTATAATTCTCTCATTATATAACTTTGCTTGGTCATCTCAGGATGACTCAGGATGACCCTTGAAAGCTAAAAGTCAGAGGTAAGAGACCCCCGGCGGTCTGACAGATGCTTCCTTGTCAACTACCTGCGCTCATGCTGATAACACACGCTGTCTTCCAGCCACTAACAGTAACTATGCCCTCAAGTTGCCTACATTTCTTATAACTAACTATAATGTTCTGTTATGTAATGCTGTCAAAGTGTATCCAAACCCCAAAAGACTAATTTGGATAAATTGCTGCTTTTCAATCCTTAAATGTGCTGGCTGCATTCGTTTTTATTTTTTTAAGCAAGTTTTCCTTTATTTTCATTTGCTGGGTCAGTAAGTCTAGTAATTTTTAGCTTCCATTAACCACCTGCCGACCCTTCACAGAAAATATACTGTACAGGCACAATCACGTACCTGTACGTCATCCCTTCCTTTTGGGTTTGGAGTGCATGCATGATTGGATACAGCACGAGTTTGGCAGTAGATTTAAGCCATTGATTTTGGCTGAAATCAGCTGTGTTCTATCATAGTTCTGTGTTTACAAATACAAAGAACTCTGTGTGCATAGGAATTGCAATCTGGCTGTTTCTTCTCCCTGTTTTTAAACCAGCCAGATAGTAAAGTAAAAGTAGCACAAATTACACACATTACACATTGTCAGGCGCGCAGTTAACCCCTTGATTGCCCATAGATGTTAACCCCCTTCCCAGCCAATGTCATTAGTACAGTGTCAGTGTACAGTATTATCACTGATCACTGTATTAGTGATCCCACTATTAGACTATAAGCCTCTGATCACCGCCATTACAGTATAACGTCTCTATAGCTGTGTAAATTCCAGTATATATATTTTGTAGACACTATAACTTTCACACAAACCAATTAATATACACGTATTGGGATTTTTTTTACCAAAAGACATGTAGCAGAATACATTTTGGCCTCAATTTATTAAAAAAATAGATTTTATGATTTTTTTTGTTCTATATGTTTTTTAAGAGAAATTAGAAAATGTTGGAGTTTTTTTTATTTTTTTTAATTGTCAGTCTTTTTTCATTTATATAATAAAAAGTAAAACACACAGTGGTGATCAAATACCACTAAAAGAAAGCTCTATTTTTGTGAAATAAAAGATACAAATGTTAAACATTTCAAGTAGAACAGTGCTGAAGAGCAAAAAATTACCTGGTCATGAAGAAGGTAAACCTTCTGGAGGTCAAGTGGTTAACAGACCAAGTTGCCCAGCCAAAGTGGCAGTTAGAGGGTTGAAACAAACCATTTAACATTGACAGGGGTGCTTACAATGTTTAACTTTTATTAATTTATGAAAAACCTTTTTCCCACGCGAGCTAAGCGGAAATTCCCAGGATGACACGAGACAATTCACAAAGTGCAGCGCGTCTCTTCCATGCACAATGGGGAACCGCTGTGAGCCAGGAGGAAGTCAGATTATCACATTCAAGATGGCGGCACCAGAGACCCAATGACTGATGAAGAGCCGACCCAGGTGATGACAGTGCTGGATCCCAGGTTGGTGAGTACTTGTTTATTAAAAGTCAGCAGCTACAGTGTTTGTAACTACTGACTTTTAATTTTTCTTCAAACGACTGTAGATCCTCTTTAAGTCCATCTTAATTTGCTAGTGTGTCTAGCACCACACTCTCCCCAGATTCACAATCCTGCCATTCAAGGATGGTTCTTTTGCCCCTCAATAGAGTGCAGACACTCCAAGACAAGAAGCATGTTACTGGCCAGATCACCAGGTGAAAATAAAGGAAAAAAGGAAAAAAAAAGAGGAAGAAAGCTAATGCAGACACCACATTTAAGAATTGGTAAGTTGCAATATATTACATTTCTGGTTTTGGGTTTATATTCACTTTAAGCTCACAGAGGAGACATTGTGATATCAGCATGAGGTAAGAATGTTTGAGAACAGGGCTATCAGACTGAAGCCTCGTACATACGGCCGAGAATCTCGCCGTTAAAAAACACGTCGTTTTTTTTGACGAGATCCTTGGACAAGAAACTTGTCCCGGCCGAGTGTACACACGCTCATTTCAAAGAACCCGCGGTTCTTTGAATGGAGCGAACGCGGTGACGTAATCGAATACGACGAGCATGCGCTCGTCACATTCGATGCTGTCGCCGCCATCTTGGTACACCCTACCTATGCCTAGGAAGCTACCGTGCATGCGTCAAAGTCATTTTGAGCATGCGCGGGCTTCCCGGAGGACAGGTAAGTGTACACACACACACAATTTTATCGTCGAGAAACAGGCTGACGAGAATCTCGACGAGAAAATAGAGAGCAGGTTCTCTATTTTCTCGTCGAGATTCTAGTCGGTTTTCTTGACGAGAAAACATACACACGAACAAATTTCTCGGCAAGAAATCTCTGCCAGCAAGTTTCTTGCTGGTTCTTGCCGAGAAACTCGGTCGTGTGTACGAGGCTTCAACCTCTCATCTCTAACTCCTAGGGCATATAATTATACTCAGACTTCGATAAGATAAATAAGTGTAGCAATACCCCCTAGAGGGCCGCTAGTTAATTATGGGTTTTGCACGTTACCTCTTCAGCTGCGTTGTCCGGGTAGGAAAGTCTGTAGTAATGCAATGTCTACACAGATGTAAAACCTCAAACAGTTAAGCCTCGTACACACGGCCGAGATTCTCGTCGAAAAAAACATGTCGTTTTTTTCAACGAGATTCTTGGACAAGAAACTTGTCCGGCCGAGTGTACACACGCTCGATTCAAAGAACCCACGGTTCTTTGAATGGAGCGTACGCGGTGACGTCATCGACTACGACGAGCATGCGCTCGTCACATTCGATGCCATCGCCACCATCTTGGTATACCCTACCTATGCCTAGGAAGCTACCGCGCATGCGTCTAATTCATTTCGAACATGCGCGGGCTTCCGGGAGGACAGGTAAGTGTACACACACTCACTTTTCTCGTCGAGAAACATGCCGACGAGAATCTCGACGATAAAATAGAGAGCAGGTTCTCTATTTTCTCGTCGAGATTACTTGTCGGTTTTCTTGACGAGAAACCATACACACGAACGAGTTTCTCGGCAAGACATCTCTGCCAGCAAGTTTCTTGCTGGTTCTTGCCGAGAAACTCGGTCGTGTGTACGAGGCCTTAGGCTTTATTTTTCTTATGCAGTAAACGTTGAGAAGTAGAAGGTATAGAAGAGTAGGGGAAGGTTCAGGCACTCGCCACCACATATAGCAGTCTTAGATCAAAATCACTCACCACTCTCAGTGTTTAGAGTGGGTATTGGTCGCCCGAATAGTCCTCTCTCACATGGCCTCACATGGCCTAGCAGCCGGGATGACTCACGAACCAGCAACAGGGCAGTCTCTGCCACAGACTGCCCAAGATGAAATGGGTCTCTGCCACAGACTTTCTTTTAGTTGAGAGAATGGATAGTCCAGGAATCCTCTGCCACAGGATTTCAAAGTCCCAAACTTCCAGCCATACAGCCAAAGAGCCTTTAAGCCAATCCGGCAAACTGCAGGGCTTGTAGTATAGCGGGTCCCTCCTTGATAAAGTCGCCAGGCCTCACAGCAGCACTTTGCCGGTCTCCTCCAGGGCAGGTCCTCCCCATTCGTCAAGATAGCTTCCTCCCCATATGGATGGATCGGGATCCCCTCTCCAAACGTAGGCCCCAGCAGGACTAGCTGGGCCTACAGGATAGCAATACAGCCTCGGGCCAACGTAGCCCAGAGACCAGGACCACACACACATACCTCGCCCCCGGAGGGCTGCGGGGTGAGAACAGGCCTCAATCACTGGCATCTGCCCCTTAAGTATCCCCTCCCAGCAGGCACAGCGGGTCAACCACTCCCACTGTACCGCTGCCGAGAAAGGCCACTCGATGCACCATGGTTTGCCTGTGTTCCAACAGGTGCCTGAAGTGGTAACGCCACCTACAGACAATAAGGGAAAATGCTATCGGGCAAACCACAGCTAGAGCAGAGGCAAATTAAGTGCAATTCAACCGTCTGAGTCCAACTACTGGCTTCAGACATCCCTCTAAATTTAAATAGCGTCCCAACCTTTTGGGGTGGGCGCTACATAAGGAAGCAAAAAAACATAATTACCCATCGTTCTACATATTCGTAAATAATTGTGATAAATAAAGCCTATCTACAACTTTCTCCCTATATTTCACAGTGTCTCTCTCCTGAATCCAAAACATTTAAAGAGACTCTGTTGCTTCCCTATGAGGCATGTGGTCAGTCAGAGCTGGCCCTTAAGTAACTACTGCACTTCTAGTGACATAGGGGCAAGCAGGAGGATCCAAATCTTGCAACAGAGGATACAGGCATTTAGCAGTCAAATATGTCAGAAATTGGCATTTTTACTACAGTAGCTCTTCAACAGAGCAAAATTTCAGTCCAGGAACTTGATCCTGACCTTGAATAATTCCCGTGCTCCTTGAGAGAATAGCGGATAAAGGCATTGAAAGGGGGAATGCTGCATTTTATGTGTGAGGTAATACATACCTGGAAGTGTACATTTACATATTACTCCGAGCTCCGTGACTCTGACCGCGGGTCCCGCTGACTCGATGTCCGCGGGCATTCCCGCGATCGTGTCACGGTGAGGAAGAACGGGGAAATGCTGATGTAAACAAGCATTTCCCCAGTCTTCCTAGTGACAGGACAGTGATCACAGCTTCCTGTAATCGGAAGCGGTGATCACTGTCATGTCACACACAGCCCACCCCCCCTACGGTTAGAAGCACTCCCTAGGGCACACTTAACCCCTTCAGTGCCACCTAGTGGTTAACCCCCTCACTGCCAGTGTCATTTTCACAGTCATCAGTGCATTTTTATTGCACTGATCGCTGTAAAAATTACAATGGTCCCAAAAATGTGTCAAAAGTGTTCGCCATAATGTCGCAGTCACAATAAAAATCGCAGATCGCTGCCATTACTAGTAAAAAATAAATAAATAATAAAAATGGCATAATTCTATCCCCTATTTTGTAGACGCTATAACTTTTGCGCAAACCAATCAATATACGCTTATTGCAAAAAAAATTACCAAAAATATGTAGAAGAATACGTATCGGCCTAAACTGAGGAAAAAAAAGTTTTTTTATATATTTTTTGGGGATATTTATTATAGCAAAAAGTTAAAAATATTGCATTTTTTCAAAATTGTCGCTCTATTTTTGTTTATAGCGCCAAAAAAAAAAAACGCAGAGCTGATCAAATACCACCAAAAGAAAGCTCTATTTGTGATAATAAAAGGACGTCAATTTTGTTTTGGAGCCACGTCGCACGACCGCGCAATGGTCAGGTAAAGTGACGCAGTGCCGAATCGCAAAAAGTGGCCTGGTCTTTGGCTAGCAAAATGGTCCGGGGCTTAAGTGGTTAATGTGCTGTGTCCCCTGTGCTGCTGGCTCCTGGCTTCTTTTAAATTTACTTCCATCGATCCCCCCCACCACATAATCTTCCAGTGTGGGGGAGGTTAATAGAACTAACTAAGCTAAGCAGGGCAATAACTTCTCCGGAGGATGGGGAAACGTTGCAAGAAGATCTGAACAAATTAATGGGGTGGCAAATGGCAAATGCAGTTTAATTTAGAATTTTTTTTAAATAATGCATTTGAGTGGCAAAAATATGAATACAATCTATACACTAGGGGGAGAGCCTCTGAGGGAATATAGGATGGAAAAGGACCTGGAGGTCCTAGTAGATGATAGGCTCAGCAATGGCATGCAATGCCAAGCTGCTGCTAACAAAGCAAACAGAATATTGGAATGCATTAAAAAAGGGATTAACTTCAGGGATAAAGCAATAATTCTCCCACTCTACAAGACTCTGGTCCGGCCACACCTAGAGTATGCTGTCCAGTTCTGGGCACTAGTCCTCAGAAAGGATGTACTGGAAATGGAGCGAGTACAAAAAAGGGCAACAAAGATAATAAAGGGTCTGGAGGATATTAGTTATGAAGAAAGGTTGCGAGCACTGAACTTGTTCTCTCTGGAGAAGAGACGCTTGAGAGGGGATATGATTTCAATTTACAAATACCATACTAGTGACCCCACAATAGGGATAAAACTTTTTGGCAGAAGGGAGTTTAACAAGACACGTGGGCACTCATTAAAATTAGAAGAAAAGAGGTTTAATCTTAAACTACGTAGAGAGTTCTGCTTTAAGAGCGGCAAGGATGTGGAATTCCCTTCCACAGGCGGTGGTCTCAGCGGGGGGGCATTGATGGTTTCAAAAAACTTTGAGATAAGCACCTGAATGACCACAACATACAGGGATATACAAGGTAATACTGACATATAATCACACACATAGGTTGGACCTGATGGACTTGTGTCTTTTTTCAACCTCACCCACTATGTAACTATGTAACAGTGATTATTGATAGCAGCTATAGCCAATGGCAATAATCGCATGTAAAAATCCGACATGGTGCTTGTACCCAAGTCAATCGATGGATCAACTTGGGTACAATCAGCCTGCCCATAGATGGTTAGAATCCATCTATGGCCTGCTCAAGAATGAAGGATGTGCTGATGATTGAACGGCACGCCCCCTTCATTTATAGATCCTGCTTCATTCATAGAATTCATTCGCTCTTGATGAGTGAAAATTACAGCTCTTTTGGAGGGAGGGGGTCAATGGAGGAACATTTCAAGGAAACCAGGAGCCACCAGTGCAAGGCACACAGCACATTATTAGTAAGTCATGTCCCTTGTACTGATTTTTTAATTTTTAATTTTGACTGAATTTAGGCTTTAATCTAGACTGAAAAGGTATGTTTAACATTTAACCTAACCCTACATGTAAGCTCTAAATGCTTAGCACCCTCCCCACCCCACCATTTAACCTTCCCCCAAAATGTAACAATAAACACCTATAACTCCTTACCTAAAATTTAATTCCTCTGACCACAAATAACACAAATTTCAATCCAGGAACCTTTTGTGGCTAGAGATAGCTCTAAAATTAAGCATTTTTAATGCAGAAATGTTGGCACATGCAACCACACAATGCCTAATTTTAGCCTTAAATAATTGCTGATAGTGACAGTTCCAGTAATACGTGAAGCTAAATGTAACAGGATTGTTGTCTGCCAGCCATACAGAATGAATCATCAAGTTAGCTTATCTTAATATGGTCCTTAAAATTCACTACCCCAAATGAGTTATTGATTTGTTATTGTCTCTGGTACCAACCCCAAAATATCCAAGAGACCAGGACATCCATGGGCACAAATGATTTAACGTTTTTGTTTTTGAAAGGAGCAACCAACACATGCACAGTGGCGCTCAATTTACTTGATATGGGTAATGATACATGAAACAGTCAGAGATTGAAAAACTGCTACAATTGATGGTGAGAGACAACAGGCATTCTACAGAAGATGTTTAGAGACTGCAGACAGTGCCGGTCAAAGACATTGTGCTGCCTGGGCTCAGGATCAAAATGCTGCCCCCCTTCTCCCTACAACCCCCCCCCAAAAAAATTATAATCACGCCTACCAAAAGTGAAATATAATACTAAAGCGCTAATAGGTGGTGAACGTGAGAACAAAAAACAAAAGATTATTAAATGATACCAGCTGCAATCATTCAAAGAATGCTGAGCTCTCCACTGTGAAATAATATAATATAATGATGCGCTGTGGCACCAATCTAAAGTTTTACACAGTGAATCTTCAAACAAAGATATATATATATAAACGTGAACCTGAAATGTGACAATAAACCCAGTGCTCAATGCTCCATGTACTGTGTACATAAATCAATATTGATTGCTTAATCAATTTAAGCAGCACAGGATAAAAATGCAAAGTGGAGTAGATGATCCTAATCACATAATGCTAATATCACTCAAAAACTTGGCCCCAAATGAATAGGATAAACAAGTCCACAGATTTCTCATTTCAAACCTACGTGGCATACACCAGCCAATGTCCCTCTGTTATAATCACTCCATGGATTTGCCCATCTGCTGGCGATGAATTCACTCAGTGATTCCTCATATGCTCCCGGTTCCCATATGCATTAGATGGACATGTGTAGGAAATACAAAAAAAAACAAAGATCATTGCGCAGTAAAGCACCACACCACAGTCTCCTACTCAGCTGTGTGTGTGGTTACACTCACATATCCTGGATATAAAACAGCGCTTATAGTCAGCTCAGTCAGATCAATGTCCTCCTTCGGCTGCTGGGAGCGTCACCTACGCGTTGCGTCAACGACGCGTGACTTACTCATACCAAAAAATGCACTCCTGAACCCTGCATTCTGGGTGTAACACATGCCTGAACCCTGCATTCTGAGTAAAACGCACTTCTGAATCCTGCATTCTGAGCACAACGCACTCCTGAACCCTGAATTCTGAGCGTAATGCACTCACAAACCCTAAATATTGGGCAGAACATGCTTCTGAACCCTGTTATCTGAGCAGAACACACTCCTGAATCCTGCATTCTGAACATAATGCACTCCTGAACACTACATTCTGAACGTAATAAACATTTCAGCCCTGCAATCTGAGCGTAGTGCACTCCTGACCCCTGCATTCTGTGCAAAATGCATTAATGAGCCCTGCACTATTTGCATAGTACACCCTACATTCTGAATGTAATAAATATTTGAGCCCTACATTCTGAGCGTAATGTACTACTGAATCGTACACTCTCTACATAGTACACTCCTGACCCCTACATTCTGAGCATAACACACTCCTGAACCCTGTACTCTGTATATAGCGCATTCCAGAACCCTGCATTCTGAGCATAACGCACTCCTGAACCCTGCATTCTGAGGATAACACACTGTTGAACCCTGATTTCTGAGCGTAACACACTCCTGGACTCTGCACCCTATACTGTCGCTCTCTAAAACCCTGCACTCTGTACATAGGGCACTCCTGAATCCTGCATTCTGAGTATACTGCACTCCTGAACCCTGTACTATTTTCATAGCACATTCCTGAACCCTTTGTTCTGAGCATAACGCACCCCTGAATCCTGCATTCTGAGCATAATGCCCTCCTGAACCCTGCATTCTGAGGATAACACACTGCTGGACTCTGCACCCTGTACTGGCTCACTCCCAAACCCTGCACTCTGTACATAGGGCACTTCTGAACCTTGCACCCTGTGTGTAGTGCACTCCTAAACCCAGCACGTGTGTGTTATACACCCCCTTTTTTTAACAATGCCCCTTTAAAATCCTCCCACTGACACCCTATGAAGTGGCATCCACAGTGGGGGGGTGTAGTTCCTGCATCCATTCTCTGAGAAAAAAGCCCTGTTTTTATGTAATTACTCTCCTGTTTCAAAACAATAAGATCCTTGGTTGAACTTTTTATTGCATTGAATGAAGTATACCACATTACTAGAGGTACAGCTGTAAGATCCTTCAAATTTTAAAGGTCCCTTTAGCATGACTAGCTACTGTATGCTGGAGCTGAGTGTCCTAGATGTCAGATGATGGGATGTGATGATTTTCAAATGAGGTGAAGATGTTCTTAATGGTATATTTGTGCCTAGATGATGGGCGTGTGTCTGTTTTCAGTCTACCTGACTCGCTCTCTTTTTTGAGTGGCAGACAATACACTCATAAAATTTTGATTCTAATTATCAACCCTGTGTTTACTTACGCACTGGCTCCCTTGGCCACCAGATGGCTCTGCAAGACAAGAAATTACTATCCTGGGTAGTGATGAGCCGAACACCCCCGGGTTCGGTTCGCACCAGAACCCGCGAACGGACCGAAAGTTCGAACGAACATTAGAACCCTATTAAATACAATGGATGCGAACGTTCGAATTCTAAAGTGCTAATTATAACAACTATTATGCATGTTATTGTCATAAATAGGGTTTGGGAACCCGGGTTCTGCACCAGGGGACATGTATCAATGCAAAAAGAAGTTTTAAAAACGGTCGTTTTTCGGGAGCAGTCATTTTAATGATGCATAAAGTGAAAAAAAAAAGTCAAATATTCCTTTAAATGTCGTACCTGGGGGGTGTCTAAAGTATGCCTGTGAAGTGCCACGTGTTTCCCGTGTTTAGAACTGTCCCTGCACAAAATGACACTTCTAAAGGAAAAAAAAGCCATTTAAAACTGCTTGCGGCTTTAATGTAATGTCTGGTCCCGGTAATATGGATGAAATTCTTTAAGAAAAATGGCATAGCTACCCCATGACCCCCCCCCACCCCAGCCCATTACCAGCCCCTTTGGGTCTTGTATGGATATTAAGGGGAACCCCGCACATAAAATAAAAAAGGCCCTATATACTCTGAACAGCCGTATACAGGCGGTGCATACAAGACAGGGACTGTAGGTTTGTTCTTATGTAGAATCTGTTTGTAATTTTGAACAGGTACATTGTTGAAGTGTAGCTCCAGCCCAAAAATCTATTTTTAAACTTTTTGGGAAACATAGGTAAGGGTTATCACCCCTGTAACATTTGTTTTGCTGTCTGTGCCCCTGTTCAGAACATTTCACCTCACTTTCCGTCCCAATGACAACTGTTTTTGAAATGTGGTGTTTTTCTTGAAACAAGGATTGCTGATAAAGCATCAGTACAGATGAGACCCCTTTCTCCCATATTTATTCTTACAGGAGAGAATTTTCCTTTCTAGGGGTAGATTTCCTCTCACTTCCTGTTGTCTTCTTTCGTTTGCAAGTAGGAGTCGTTTGTAAGTTGGATGTTTGAAAGTAGGGACCTGCCGTATATACTCTGCAGAAATAGGCCCCTTAGTTGTTGGTGTTGGCACAACACTGTAAGCACTCAGTTACTCTTGGTTGGTGCTGGAACGCCCTGCTGTCAACTATTATATCAGGAATTTTAATTACATATAATTGTTGAACAGTGGTAGTAAAAATTGGGGCTTTGATGGTGGTGCTGGTGCCACAACACTGTAAGCCCTGACAGTTACTCTTGGTGGGTGCAGCAATGGGCCCTGCTGTGAATTATTAGATCAAGAATTGTAATTACATGCCCCTTTTGAACAGGGGCTGAAAAATTGGGCCTTTCGTGGTGGTGGTGGTGGTGGCGTTGCCACAACACTGTAAGCCCTCAGAGTTACTCTTGGTGGGTGCAGCAATGGACCCTGCTGTGAATTATTAGATCAAGAATTGTAATTGCATGCCCCTGTTGAACAGGGGCTGAAAAATTGGGCCTTAGGCACTGGTGGCACAACACTACAACCCCTCACAGATACTGTACTTGGAGCACAGCAATGAGCCCTGTTGCAAAGTATTGCTTCAAAAATTGTAAAGACACGCCCCTGTTAAACAGGGGCTGAAAAATTGGGCCTTAGGCACTGGTGCCACAACACTCCAACCCCTCACAGATACTGTACTTGGAGCACAGCAATGAGCCCTATGGCAAATTATTGCTAAAAAAATTGTAATTACACGCCCCTGTAAAACAGGGGCTGAAAAATTAGGCCTTAGCCACTGGTGGCGGCACCCATAAACAAAAATGATCTTCCAAGCTATCATCATCAATCGTATCATTGAGGACTCGGAGGAGGAGGATAGCCAGTCAACATAACAGCACAGGCACTCAGCATCAGCATCAGTCTTGAAGGGATGTGACATGTTAAAATCAATTAGTCTGTTATATCAGCATCAGGTGTGTGGTAGCTGGTGGTGATCCAAGACTGGTTCATCTTGATGAAAGTCAGTCGATCAACCGAGTCGGTGGACAGGCGCACCCTGTGATCCGTGACAAATCCTCCAGCAGCACTGAATGTGCGTTCCGAAAGAACGCTGGATGCAGGACAGGCCAGTAGCTCAATTGCATACTGTGCAAGCTCTGGCCAGTGATCCATCCTCAAGACCCAGTAAGCCAGAGGATTTTCGGTGGGGAAGGTGTCCAAGTCTGACCTTGCCCCTAGATATTCCTGCACCATGTTTATCAGACGCTGGCGATGGTTGCTGGAACCGATCATACTTTGGGGCTGCGGACTAAAGAATTGTCTGAACGCATCGGTCAGACGGCCACCTTCCCCACCGCTCCTTCTTTGACTGGCCGAAGCCTCAGCAACTCGTTGTCCAGGACCAGGAGTTTGTAACCTCCCAGTCTCTGGGAACGCGTTGCACAGACCTTTCTGCAAGGCCTCCCGGAGTTGTCTCATCCTCTGCTCCCTCTGCGACGGTAACATAAGGTCCGCAACCTTACCCTTGTACCGTGGATCAAGGAGAGTGGCCAGCCAGTAATGGTCCCTCTCCTTGATCCGAAGAATACGAGGATCCTTCCGCAGACTTTGCAGGATCAGGGAGGCCATGCAGCGTAGGTTTGCTGAGGCATTCACTCCGGAGTCCTCTGGGTCACTAAGGACGACATGATCCGCAGCCACCTCCTCCCAGCCACGTACAAGTCCACTGGTTTCTTGGGACTGTAAATCATCCCTAAAAGACTGCTGCTGATGATGCTGAGTGCCAGCCTCCACCTCCATGCTGACACAATCCTCCTCCTCCTCCTCCTCCTCCTCCTCCTCCTCTTCCTGTGCGATGGGTGGGACAGAAGGAACACTGTCTGGGTAAAGGGGGCCTTGAGAGGCAAGGAAGTCCTCCTCTTCCTGCCTCTGTTCTGCCTCAAGTGCCCTGTCCATTATTCCACGCAGCGTGTGCTCCAACAGGTGGACAAGAGGTACAGTGTCACTGATGCATGCACTGTCACTGCTCACCATCCTCGTGGCCTCCTCAAATGGTGCCAGGACAGTGCATGCATCCCTGATCATGCCCCACTGGCGTGGAGAAAAAAAACCAAGCTCCCCTGACCCTGTCCTGGTGCCGTAGTCGCACAGGTACTCATTGATGGCCCTCTGCTGCGTGTGCAGCCGCTGCAGCATGGCCAACGTTGAGTTCCACCTGGTGGGCATGTCACATATAAGGCGGTTCTTGGGCAGGTTCAACTCCTTTTGCAGCTCAGCCAGGCGAGCACTGGCATTATAAGATCTGCGGAAATGCACACAGACTTTCCTGGCCTGCCTCAGGACATCCTGTAAGCCCGGGTACCTGCCCAAGAACCGCTGCACCACCAGGTTAAGGACGTGAGCCACACAGGGCACATGGGTCAGTTGTCCCTGTCGGAGGGCGGAGAGGAGGTTGGTGCCATTGTCGCAAACCACCATTCCTGGCTTAAGCTGGCGTGGCGTCAACCACCTCTCGGCCTGGCCCTGCAGAGCAGACAGGACCTCTGCCCCAGTGTGGCTTCTGTCCCCCAAACACACCAGCGCAAGCACGGCATGGCATCTTTTTGCCTGCGTACTTGCGTAGCCCCGTGAACGGCTACGGAGCACCGCTGGTTCATAGGACAAACCACAGGAAGAGGCCATGGAGGAAGAAGAAGAGGAGGGGGTGGAGGAGAGAGGTGTGTCACAACCAGTAGTAGCATTTTGGAGGCGTGGCGGTGGGACAACCTCCAACACTACTGCACCTTGTCCTGCATCCTTCCCAGCTGCCAAAAGAGTGACCCAATGGGCCGTGAAAGAAAGGTAACGTCCCTGTCCATGCCTGATGGACCATGAGTCAGCGGTAATATGCACCTTACCGCTGACCGCCCTGTCCAGCGAGGCCAAGACATTGCCTTCCACATGCCGGTAGAGAGCCGGAATAGCCTTCCGTGAGAAAAAGTGGCGTTTGGGAACCTGCCACTGAGGAACCGCACATTGCACAAACTCACGGAAGGGGCCGAGTCTACCAACTGAAAAGGCAGCAGTTGAAGCGCTAGCAATTTAGCCAAGCTAGCATTCAACCGCTGGGCATGTGGATGGCTGGGAGTGAACTTCTTTCGACGGTCCAGCAGCTGGGGCAGGGAAATTTGCCTGCTAGAATCGGACGTCGGTGTACTGCTAGCAGAGTGGCCGCAAGTACTTGGCTGTGACACACCTAATTCTACACCTTCATTCCTCTCAGTGCATGTTTCAGAGAGGACTGAAGTTATAGTGGGGTTGGAGATCCCAGCTGATGCGGTGCAAGGAGAGGGCCGCTTTGTTCTTTGGTGTGGGTCTTTGAGGTAGGCTTGCCAACGAGCTGCATGGCAGGTCAACATATGTCTGGTCAGGCATGTGGTACCCAAGCGGCTGATGTTTTGGCCACGCGATATACGCTTGAGACATATGTTGCAAACAGCAGCTGTGCGATCTGATGCACTAGCCTCAAAAAAGGCCCACACCAAAGAACTTTTTGAATGACGGGCAGAGGCAGCGCCCTGCACAGGCGGAGCTCTGCGGTGTGATTCCGTCGGTGTACTGCCCTTACGCTGGCCACCAAAGGGCATCCTGCCTCGTTGGAGATGTGCCTCCTCCTCATCCTCCTCCTCCTCCTCTCTCCTATTAGGCACCCACGTGGAGTCAGTGACCTCATCATCACCTCCCTCCTCATCACTGGAGCCAATCTGGCAGTATGCTGCAGCTGCTGGAACATGACTGCCAGATTGGTGTCCTTCTTGAGCATCCCCTCTGTCTGCTCTCACGCTACTGCCTTCCTCTAGCTGGGTTTCATCATCAGACCCTTCGAAACGCTGGGCATCCTCCTGGAGCATGTACCCAACACTGTGCTGAAACAGTTCGGGGGACTCCTCAGGAGGAGGACATGGTGGGTCTAGGGAAGGAGTGACTGATGATGAGTCTGACATTGATACCAGGGAAGAGGACGCTTTGGCAGCTGCTTTTCCAGTACCCTGAGCCTGGGTGAGAGAGGATGAGGAGGAGGAGGAGGGCTTGGTCATCCACTCTACCAAGTCTTCGGCATGATGTGGCTCAACATGTCCAGCTGCCGAAAAGAAGGACAAGCGTGTCCCATGGCCATGTGCTGATGACAATGCACCGCGTCCACGACCAGCACTGTTGCCCCCAGACACAGAGCCTGCTTGCCCTCTTTTATTGCCTCCTGACTGTCTGCCTCTCCTTGTTTGCCTTCCAGACATTCTAATAGATGGCCTGCAGGGAGATGGGAAAAAAAGCAATAAGGGCTACCTTCAGGTGTCCTTCTCTGTCCCTTGAAACAAGGACTTTGACAGTGAAAGAAACTGACACACTCTCCCTACCTACAGTTTTCTGTCCCTAGAAAAAATGTTTTTTTTAAGCACAATTTAGCACAAGGAGAATTCACTCACTGTCCTTCCAGGTCCCTGGAAACAAGGACTTTGACAGTGAAAGAAACTGACACACTCTCCCTACCTACAGTTTTCTGTCCCTAGAAAAAATGTTTTTTTTAAGCACAATTTAGCACAAGGAGAATTCACTCACTGTCCTTCCAGGTCCCTGGAAACAAGGACTTTGACAGTGAAAGAAACTGACACACTCTCCCTACCTACAGTTTTCTGTCCCTAGAAAAAATGTTTTTTTTAAGCACAATTTAGCACAAGGAGAATTCACTCACTGTCCTTCCAGGTCCCTGGAAACAAGGACTTTGACAGTGAAAGAAACTGACACACTCTCCCTACCTACAGTTTTCTGTCCCTAGAAAAAATGTTTTTTTTAAGCACAATTTAGCACAAGGAGAATTCACTCACTGTCCTTCCAGGTCCCTGGAAACAAGGACTTTGACAGTGAAAGAAACTGACACACTCTCCCTACCTACAGTTTTCTGTCCCTAGAAAAAATGTTTTTTTTATGCACAATTTAGCACAAGGAGAATTCACTCACTGTCCTTCCAGGTCCCTGGAAACAAGGACTTTGACAGTGAAAGAAACTGACACACTCTCCCTACCTACAGTTTTCTGTCCCTAGAAAAAATGTTTTTTTTAAGCACAATTTAGCACAAGGAGAATTCACTCACTGTCCTTCCAGGTCCCTGGAAACAAGGACTTTGACAGTGAAAGAAACTGACACACTCTCCCTACCTACAGTTTTCTGTCCCTAGAAAAAAAGTTTTTTTTAAGCACAATTTAGCACAAGGAGAATTCACTCACTGTCCTTCCAGGTCCCTGGAAACAAGGACTTTGACAGTGAAAGAAACTGACACACTCTCCCTACCTACAGTTTTCTGTCCCTAGAAAAAATGTTTTTTTTAAGCACAATTTAGCACAAGGAGAATTCACTCACTGTCCTTCCAGGTCCCTGGAAACAAGGACTTTGACAGTGAAAGAAACTGACACACTCTCCCTACCTACAGTTTTCTGTCCCTAGAAAAAATGTTTTTTTTAAGCACAATTTAGCACAAGGAGAATTCACTCACTGTCCTTCCAGGTCCCTGGAAACAAGGACTTTGACAGTGAAAGAAACTGACACACTCTCCCTACCTACAGTTTTCTGTCCCTAGAAAAAATGTTTTTTTTAAGCACAATTTAGCACAAGGAGAATTCACTCACTGTCCTTCCAGGTCCCTGGAAACAAGGACTTTGACAGTGAAAGAAACTGACACACCCTCCCTACCTACAGTTTTCTGTCCCTAGAAAAAATGTTTTTTTTAAGCACAATTTAGCACAAGCACAAAACACACTGACACTCTCCCTACCTATCCTTCTCTTTCCCTAAACTAAAGGAATCCAGGTTAAGCAAGAAAGAAATAAAAGTCACTGTCCCTGCCTATGCTGCTCTATCCCTGCTCCGGAACACACTACACTAGGCCGCCGTGCTGGCGGCCTTTTATAGTGTGGGGCGTGTACTAAACACCCTCAGCAATAATTGGCCACAGGCATCCTGCCTGTGGCCAATCATTGCTCTCCTCGCTGCCGGCGCTGTGATTGGCCAAGCATGCGGGGTCACAGTGCATGCTTGGCCAATCACAGCGCCTGGATGACACTGCGATGGCGTAGTGCATTGTGGGCCGTTCGCGTCACTCGAATTTGGCGCGAACGGCCCAAATCGTTCGATCTTCGTCGAACGATCGAACAGCCGATGTTCGAGTCGAACGTATGTTCGACTCGAACACGAAGCTCATCCCTAATCCTGGGTTTAGCTGGAAATTTTTTGGATATTAACCCTTATATAATTTATCTTTTCCTACCCAGCTATAATTATGTCAGTTTTATCTAAAATGTATAGAACGCCTTATAGAGTCTGATGATTTTCTATTTTATGGTAGCAGAATTTAAATGGGACATTTTAAACAGGTGGATTTTCATACATAACAATTAAAATAATGGTTGTACAGTATACATACAGAGAAAAGAAGGAAGACAGTGATTATTGCTCATATAGATTATCCGGCAGGCTGGTCTTACCCAAGTCGATCGATTAATCAAAGTAGTACATTCAGCCTGCCTATACATGGTTTGAATCTCAGACAGATTCTGCTGAACCGCTTGAGATTCGAACTGTCTATGGCCGGCTTAAATATTCCTAATCCCCCTCTATGCATTTTCTTAACTTTATCTATACTTTTCCTATAGGAGCTTCAATGGCTGATGGCTACCATTGCTGCTTTGTGCCGCGCCCCCCCCTTTTTAGTGAGGGGTTGGCTTATCCAAAAGCCCACTATTTGTTCACTGTAATCCTTCTGACCATAGTTCAAAGGCCATGCAGTGAATTACTGTATCGGCAAATCCGGAGCCTGCTTACTAATAACGCAAAACCACGCACAACTTGGCTGGGTGACAGAGGAGCATTTGTTGGGATTGAGTTCCTGAGCAGAGATACTCCCCCATTCTGACATCAGAGCAGAACCCACAGTCATTGAAACACAGTGGGCAATAAATGCTACCTGCTCCCTGTTCAGACCCGTGATCATTTTGTCAGGAAGATTACACACTTTGCATTGTACACTTCTTAGTCCACAGAAATTCATCCCTATCATGAAATAGTTAACTGGTTGTTTTTGCCTCCAGGTCAAAGGCTCCCAGTTCTTCCCTTCATATCTATGTACGTATCCTTGACAATATAAACTCTGATCAATTGCTAAGGAATACTGCCCTTTCCATATCCCCTTTGTTATTTTGCCTTTCTTATATGGAAAAAACATATTAGTGTATGAATAGCACAGTAAAATCTACAACCAAATGTTGAACTTTTCAAAATCAAACAAAACATAAGAGAAGAATTAAGCCATGAGGCATGTTTCTGGTCTAATCCTAGGGTTAGAGTGAAATATAGAACCTGTCTTATTTATTTCTTCCGCTCTGTATTTTTGGTTAGCCATTCTTGTATGCATTCACAGCAATACCGAAAAGATCAGTAATTACTATATATCTCTTCACCTGTCAAAAATAAGTAATGGAGCAAAGATGGATTGGAGAGCTACAGAAAATGCAGGCTATATGCAACAATCACATTTCCATGCCCTGTAGACACGATCGGAAATTCCGACAAGAATACCGTGAGATTTTTCCGACGGAATGTTGGCTCAAACTTGTGTTGCATACAAATCTTGTCTGAAATTCCGAACGCCAAGAACGCAGTGACGTACAACACGTACAACGAGCTGAGATCATTGAAGTTCAATAGGCAGTTCGGCTCTTCAGCTTGATTCTGAGCATGCATGTTTTTTTGCATGTCGGAATTGCATACAGACAAGAACTTTTTCTGTCGGAAAAATAGAGAGCCTGCTCTTAATCTTTTGCTGGCGGAAATTCTGACAGAAAATGTTGGATGGAGCATACACAAGGTCGGAATATCCGACCAAAAGCTCACATCCAACTTTTTTTTACGGAAAATCCTATCGTGTGTACAGGGCATAAGTCATGCATCTTTGTATTCATTTGTCTATCATATATTGCCCAGAAGTAAATTAAATTTAGATTCACTAAGATGAAATGGACATTCAGTATTACAAAACAGGGCAGTTAAGCTATTGGCCACATGGTCACTTACTAAAATATATTTTCTTAGCACTGTAAAGACAGGATAAAAAGTGCACATTAAATACTGTAGATACAAAATCTTCTCAAGTACAGCCTCAGTTGTAGGGATGAGCACGATGTTCAAGTCGAACGTAAGTTCGACTCGAACATCGTTTCAGCCCGTTCGATGAATACCGAAAAATATGGGGCATTCGTGGGAAATTTGAGCGCCCGTGAAACCCGCCATAATGAACAGCGAGACCATCAATGCACTGCGAGATTGCAGTGCATTGACAGCTGCTGTTTGGCCAAAGCATGCACCTGACCTGCATGCTTTGGCCAATCACAGCGTGCTCTGCTGTGAAAGCCGTACAAAAAAACAAAAGGATAGGTATATGGAAAGCTCATCCAATATATAATTGTCGGGGATCTCATTTATTGGGTACAATGTATAAGATTAAATGATTGACAATATGTCAATTAATTCAATTAAATAGAGTACCCGGTGTACAGGAGATACACCCGATTACATTGCCTCTGAATTGTTTAACCACTTCCCGCCCAGTCAATAGGAGATTGATGTCCGGGAAGTGGTTCTGTTATCCACACTGGACGTCTATTGACGTCCTGCAGGATAACAGCCGCCGCGCGCCCGGAGGGGCGTGCATCGCGGCGATCGGTGGAGCGGTGTGTCAGTCTGACACACTGCTACACTGATCTCGGTAAAGAGCCTCCGGCGGAGGCTTTTTACCACGTGATCAGCCGTGTCCAATCACGGTTGATCACGATGTAAACAGGAAGAGCCGTTGATCGGCTTTTCCTCACTCGCGTCTGACAGACGCGAGTAGAGGAGAGCCGATCGGCGGCTCTCCTGACAGGGGGGGTTTTGCGCTGATTGTTTATCAGCGCAGCCCCCCCTCGGATACCCACACTGGACCACCAGGGAAGCCCCCCAGGACCACCAGGGAAGCCCCAAGCATGTGAATGGCCAGGTAAGTCCCCCATGGCCATCCACATGCACAAATACATACACAACATATGCCAATCAGTGCCCACAAATGGGCACTGACTGGCACTATCATGGCACAACCAAAATGTATGATGCCCAGCAATGCCAGCCACCAGTGTCATCAGTGCCACCTACCAGTGTCCATCAGTGCCACCCATCAGTGCCCATCCGTGCCCATAAGTGCCCACTTATCAGTGCCCGTCCGTGCCACCTATCAGTGCCACCCATAAGTATCAATCAGTGCTGCCTATAAGTGCCCATCAGTGCCGCCTTTAAATGCCCATCAGTGCCGCCTATGAGTGCCCATCAGTGCCGCATATCAGTGCCCATCAGTGCCGCCTATCAGTGCCCATCAGTGCCGCCTATCAGTGCCCATCATCAGTGCCACCTCATCGGTGCCACCTCATTGGTGCCACCTCATCGGTGCCCATCAGTGTCGCCTTATCAGTGCCCGTTAGTGCCGCCTTATCAGTGCCCGTCATTGAAGTAGAAAAGGTACTTATTTACAAAAAAAAATTAACAGAAACAAAGAAAAACATAGTTTTTTTCAAAATTTTCGCTCTTTTTTATTTGTTGTGTAAAAAATAAAAATCGCAGAGGCAATCAAATACCACCGAAAGAGAGCTCTATTTGTGGGAACAAAATGATAAAAAATTGTTTGGGTACAGTGTTGCATAACTGCGCAATTGTCATTCAAATTGCGACAGCGCTGAAAGCTCAAAATTGGCTTGGGCAGGAAGGTGTATAAGTGCATGGTATTGAAGTGGTTAAAGCATATATAAAAAGGGGGAAGAGATTTGAGGATTGTAGGTCCTCAAAAGGAAAGAATTCTTCAAAAAAGCTCTAGTAGTTATATATACTTTATTAGTTAACCGCAGTTAATTAGTAGAAAAATATTTAATTATGGAAAAAACACATCATTATAAACAGCTAATTTAAAATGAGACTAGTCAAAAACTATAAACAGGGGTGGCCACCCGATCGGCCATACACACCACATTCATTCATCCACAGCTGAATTTACTTGTAATACCGGTATTTGTCACTTTTTAAATGCTCATTCATTTGATTATATAAATTCTGGAAAACACTATGAAATATGGAACATCAATGGATCCAGACTGTACATTACTCTCAGGAATAGCGTTCATATATTAGATTGCTGACAGACCATAGACAGACCGACTAGATCTCACGCGTATTGGGTAGGTGGAGGTATCATGAGACTGGCCCGGCTTTTCATACACAGAAACAACCCTCCACAACAGAACTTGATAGTATAAAAGTCAGATTTTATAGCTCACCATTGGGGTCTTGAAAAGTCGCTCAGCCTTTCGATTCATGTGTCCTTCTGGTTTACATTCGGTCCCTTATAGGGAGTAGATCTATGAAACACTCACCAGTTCCTTGCGTGTTCAGTCTGTGCTATTACAGCTGGATTCAGCAGATATCAATCATGGGGGGTTAGTTCATACCCGTCCGTTTGTTTTGAGTCCATATGTCGGCCCTGAGTAAAGTTGAATCAAGTGTCCAGGTATATCCAGGAAAATGAGATGTAAATATCAGCATGTCGGTAAGACAATTTCCAATCGGAAGGTGGTGGATGATTATTTTTGTAGGTAGTTAAGTGGTTGGTCGTATGGGTCGGGCACCCATGTTCAAAACTACAGTTAGTGTAGCGGCAAACTGCTTGCATGTTTCGCTTTCAACAAAGCTTCATCGGAGCATGCGCATTGGTATGGTGTCTGTCCAGATATAGCTTCCTTAAAGTGGTTGTAAACCCACTTTTTCAACTTGCACCTACAGGTAAGCCTAGATTAAGGCTTACCTGCAGGTGCAAGAAATATCTCCTAAACCTACACGGTTTAGGAGATATTTAGTAAAATGACAGGCGCCGCTGTCTACGGCGCATGCGCGCCGTAGACAACGGCACATTCATGGGGTTAATCCCATTCACATACTTGGCTACTTCCCAGTAATCGCTGGGCGTAGCCGAGTGGGACGCCTCCCGCGCGCATGCGCAGAGTGACGTCTCCGCCACTCCGGCCAATCACAGCGCCGGAGCGGCGCTGTGATTGGCTGGTGCGGCGATACCCGGAAGTAACATTCCGGCTATCGCCGCAGTGATGTCTGCGGCTTGACAGATGGACGTGGACTGCCTCGGGGGCCCCGATCTAAGGTAAGTGGTACATAATGAGCTATTATGCTAGTCATAATAGCTCATTATGCCTTTCTTTTACAGGTTGCTGAAAAAAAAAGTGGGTTTACAACCACTTTAACAGGTGTTTTAGATATAATCACCTGTGGCTTAATTGGATCAACTACACCACCATCCATGCCAATTCACACAAATTCATTTGTATAGACTATACGGGGGGATGAACTGTGAAATTCCAAAACCACCTTGTTGCAAAAACAACAAAAAGTTTAATCCTTTTTAATATTATTGATAATGCCTCCATTGTTCAAAAAGCAGACAAGTCACATCATGGTTTCATTGCTGCAATTGCAGTATAAAAGATGACACTATTAGTTAAGGATTGAAACAAAAAATAATAAAATAAATAAGAGACAGTTGTTTGATAGTAATTATACCAAGAAAGTAACTAGCAGATGAAGGCTAGTACTAAACTAATTTTCTGTCTCTCTATTTATGTATCCATTTTATTTTCATTTTCATAAGCAATAAATGTAGAAAACATGACATTTGGATAGCTTACGCAGGTATCTAGTGTTATACATTACTTCATATATAGCTAGATTGAATGATCCTTCTTATCAATAACTATAAATAGAAATAATTGGTTTTCAAGTGTTCATTCTTGTAATTTTAATTGATTATTTATCTTTGTTAATGGGAACCATCGAGGCTCAAGACGAGTGTTACGTGGGTGGGTGATCATCCTTTACTCACAGCCAGAAGATCTCGCAACCTAAAGGACAGTCTTGTCCAGTCAGAGTATGTAAGATCAGCCAATACAAACTGGCTGACCAATTAACCCCCCTTAAAAGGCATGTATGCCTGCGGTAGGTGCTCAATGTGCAAATACACAGATCGAACGGATGTATTCACCAACTCAAATGGTACTAAAAATTTAAAAATTACCAACTTTATCAACTGCCTTACCACTCGAGTTATCTATATGCTATCCTGCCCTTGCGGGAAAATCTATGTCCAGACCATATTCAAGAAAGATGACGAACGGCCACTTTCACTTCACTTTCTGAAATACCATGATGGCAAACCCGACGGACTAACCTTCAAGGGAATCTATTGTTTAAATCTCCCCCATCGACTGGGCGATTTTGATAAGATCCTTTATAGGAAAGAGAAAATGTGGATATTTAATTTAGACAGTAGTGATGAGCCGAACACCCCCGGGTTCGGTGCGCAGCAGAACCCGCGAACGGACCGAAAGTTCGCACGAACATTAGAACCCTATTAAATACAATGGATGTGAACGTTCGGATTCTAAAGTGCTAATTATAACGACTATTATCCATGTTATTGTCCGAAACAGAGTTTGGGAACCCGGGTTCTGCACCAGGGGACATGTATCAATGCAAAAAGAAGTTTTAAAAACGGACGTTTTCCGGGAGCAGTCATTTTAATGATGCCTAAAGTGAAAAAAAAAAAGTCAAATATTCCTTTAAATATTGTACCTGGGGGGTGTCTAAAGTATGCCTGTGAAGTGCCACGTGTTTCCCGTGTTTAGAACTGTCCCTGCACAAAATAACATTTCTAAAGGAAAAAAAGCCATTTAAAACTGCTTGCGGCTTTAATGCAATGTCTGGTCCCGGTAATATGGATGAAAATCTTTAGGAAAAATGGCATAGCTACCCCATCAACCCCCCCCCCCCCCCCCTACCCCAGCCCATTACCAGCCCCTTTGGGTCTTGTATGGATATTAAGGGGAACCCCGCACACAAAATAAAAAAGGCCCTATATACTCTGAACAGCCGTATACAGGCGGTGCATACAAGACAGGGACTGTAGGTTTGTTCTTATGTAGAATCTGTTTGTAATTAGACATGTGCAATTCGTTTCGTTGCGAATTCGTTTTTTAACGAATTTCGACAAATTCGTTAATTCGGAAATAATTGAATTAACGAAAACTCATTTAACGAATTTTAACGAATATTCGTAAATTCAAATTTACGAATGTACGAATTTACGAATATATGAATTTACCAATGCACGAATTTACGAATGTACAACTATCCGGAAATTCGTAAATTTGAATTTACGAATTTACGAATATTCGTACATTCGTAAATTTGTACATTCGTACAATCGTAAATTAGTAAATTCGGAAATCTGAAATAATAATTAACTAATAACTTAACTATTACTAACTATTCAATTATAGGTATTGTAATTTCCTTTCAAATTTGGCTGTTAGTGAACTTAACGAAGTTACGAATTGTTTTCCGACATAATGAATGCCGTATCTAAACGAATGGAACGTAATGAATTAATAATAATAATAAATAACAATAATAATAATAAAAACGTTTTATTATTATTATTATTAATTTGTTCCGTTCCATTTGTTTAGATGCGGCATTTGTTATTTCAGGTTATGCGTAACTTCAGATAAATTTGTATTCGTTACGTTCGCTAACAGCCAAATTTGAAAGGAAATTACAACTATAATTTAATAGTTATTTTTTCAGATTTTCAAATTTTCGGGTTTTCGAAAATATCGAATTTCCAAATTTCCGAAATTACGAATGTATAAATTTACGAATGTATAAATTTACGAATGTACGAATTTACGAATGTACAAATTTACGAATGTACAAATTTACGAATGTACAAATTTACGATCATAACGAATGACCCGAAAAACGAAAAAAAAAAAAAAACGAATGAAACGAAAACGAAAACTAATGAATTTTTTGGCAGTGCACATGTCTATTTGTAATTTTGAACAGCTGCATTGTTTAAGTGTAGCTCCATGCCAAATTCCTTTTTTTTAGCTTTTTGGAAAACATAGGGAACGGTTATCACCCCTGTCACATTTTTTTTGCTGTCTGTGCCCCTGTTCAGAACATTTCACCTCACTTTGCGTCCCAATGACAACTGTTTTTGAAATGTGGTGTTTTTATTGAAACAAGGATTGGTGATAAAGCATCAGTAGAGAGGAGACACCTTTCTCCCATATTAATTCTTACAGGAGAGAATTTTCCTTCCAAGGGGTAGATTTCCTCTCAGTTCCTGTTGTCTTCTTCCGTTTGCAAGTAGTAGTCGTTTGTAAGTTGGATGTTTGAAAGTAGGGACCTGCCGTATATACTCTGCGGAAATTGGCCCCTTAGGTGTTGGTGTTGGCACAACACTGAAAGCACTCACAGTTATTCTTGGTGGGTGCTGGAACGCCCTGCTGTCAACTATTATATCAGGAATTGTAATAACATATAATTGTTGATCAGTGGTAGTAAAAATTGGGCCTTTGATGGTGGTGCTGGTGCCACAACACTGTAAGGCCTGACAGTTACTCTTGGTGGGTGCAGCAATGGGCCCTGCTGTGAATTATTAGATCAATAATTATAATTGCATGCCCCTGTTGAACAGGGGCTGAAAAATTGGGCCTTTGGTGGTGGTGGTGATGGTGATGGTGGTGCTGGTGCCACAACACTGTAAGGCCTGACAGTTACTCTTGGTGGGCGCAGCAATGGGCCCTGCTGTGAATTATTAGATCAATAATTATAATTGCATGCCCCTGTTGAACAGGGGCTGAAAAATTGGGCCTTAGGCACTGGTGGCACAACACTGCAACCCCTCACAGATACTGTACTTGGAGCACAGCAATGAGGCCTGTTGCAAAGTATTGCATCAAAAATTTTAATTACACGCCCCTGTTAAACAGGGGCTGAAAAATTGGGCCTTAGCCACTGGTGGCGTCACCCATAAACCAAAATGATCTTCCAAGCTATCATCATTAATCGTATCATTGAGGAGGAGGAGGAGGATAGCCAGTCAACATAACAGCACAGGCACTCAGCATCAGCATCAGTCTTGAAGGGATGTGACATTTTAAAATCAATTAGTCTGTTATATCAGCATCAGGTGTGTGGTAGCTGGTGGTGATCCAAGACTGGTTCATCTTGATGAAAGTCAGTCGATCAACCGAGTCGGTGGACAGGCGCACCCTGTGATCCGTGACAAATCCTCCAGCAGCACTGAATGTGCGTTCTGAAAGAACGCTGGATGCAGGACAGGCCAGTAGCTCAATTGCATACTATGCAAGCTCTGGCCAGTGATCCATCCTCAAGACCCAGTAAGCCAGAGGATTTTCGGTGGGGAAGGTGTCCAAGTCTGACCTTGCCCCTAGGTATTCCTGGACCATGTATATCAGACGCTGGCGATGGTTGCTGGAACCGATCATACTTTGGGGCTGCGGACTAAAGAATTGTCTGAACGCATCGGTCAGACGGCCACCTTCCCCACCGCTCCTTCTTTGACTGCCCGAAGCCTCAGCAACTCGTTGTCCAGGACCAGGAGTTTGTAACCTCCCAGTCTCTGGGAACGCGTTGCACAGACCTTTCTGCAAGGCCTCCCGGAGTTGTCTCATCCTCTGCTCCCTCTGCGACGGTAAGATAAGGTCCGCAACCTTACCCTTGTACCGTGGATCAAGGAGAGTGGCCAGCCAGTAATGGTCCCTCTCCTTGATCCGAAGAATACAAGGATCCTTAAGCAGACTTTGCAGGATCAGGGAGGCCATGCAGCGTAGGTTAGCTGAGGCATTCAGTCCGGAGTCCTCTGGGTCACTAAGGACGACATAATCCGCAGCCACCTCCTCCCAGCCACATACAAGTCCACTGGTTTCTTGGGACTGTAAATCATCCCTAAAAGACTGCTGCTGATGATGCTGAGTGCCAGCCTCCACCTCCATGCTGACACAATCCTCCTCCTCCTCCTCTTCCTGTGCGATGGGTGGGACAGAAGGAACACTGTCTGGGTAAAGGGGGCCTTGAGAGGCAAGGAAGTCCTCCTCTTCCTGCCTCTGTTCTGCCTCAAGTGCCCTGTCCATTATTCCACGCAGCGTGTGCTCCAACAGGTGGACAAGAGGTACAGTGTCACTGATGCATGCACTGTCACTGCTCACCATCCTCGTGGCCTCCTCAAATGGTGAAAAAAACCCGAGCTCCCCTGACCCTGTCCTGGTGCCGCAGTCGCACAGGTACTCATTGATGGCCCTCTGCTGCGTGTGCAGCCGCTGCAGCATGGCCAACGTTGAGTTCCACCTGGTGGGCATGTCACATATAAGGCGGTTCTTGGGCAGGTTCAACTCCTTTTGCAGCTCAGCCAGGCGAGCACTGGCATTATAAGATCTGCAGAAATGCACACAGACTTTCCTGGCCTGCCTCAGGACATCCTGTAAGCCCGGGTACCTGCCCAAGAACCGCTGCACCACCAGGTTAAGGACGTGAGCCATACAGGGCACATGGGTCAGTTGTCCCTGTCGGAGGGCGGAGAGGAGGTTGGTGCCATTGTCACAAACCACCATTCCTGGCTTAAGCTGGCGTGGCGTCAACCACCTCTCGGCCTGCCCCTGCAGAGCAGACAGGACCTCTGCCCCAGTGTGGCTCCTGTCCCCCAAACACACCAGCGCAAGCACGGCATGGCATCTTTTTGCCTGCGTACTTGCGTAGCCCCTTGAACACCTACGGAGCACCGCTGGTTCCGAGGACAAACCACAGGAAGAGGCCATGGAGGAAGAAGAAGAGGAGGGGGTGGAGGAGAGAGGTGTGTCACAACCAGTAGTAGCATTTTGGAGGCGTGGCGGTGGAACAACCTCCAACACTACTGCACCTTGTCCTGCATCCTTCCCAGCTGCCAAAAGAGTGACCCAATGGGCCGTGAAAGAAAGGTAACGTCCCTGTCCATGCCTGCTGGACCATGAGTCAGCGGTAATATGCACCTTACCGCTGACCGCCCTGTCCAGCGAGGCCAAGACATTGCCTTCCACATGCCTGTAGAGAGCCGGAATCGCCTTCCGTTGCGAAAAAGTGGCGTTTGGGAACCTGCCACTGAGGAACCGCACATTGCACAAACTCACGGAAGGGGGCCGAGTCTACCAACTGAAAAGGCAGCAGTTGAAGCGCTAGCAATTTAGCCAAGCTAGCATTCAACCGCTGGGCATGTGGATGGCTGGGAGTGAACTTCTTTCGACGGTCCAGCAGCTGGGGCAGGGAAATTTGCCTGCTAGAATCGGACGTTGGTGTACTGCTAGCAGAGTGCCCGCAAGTACTTGGCTGTGACACACCTAATTCTACACCTTCATTCCTCTCAGAGCAGGTTTCAGAGAGGAGTGAAGGTATAGTGGGGTTGGAGATCCCAGCTGATGCGGTGCAAGAAGAGGTCAGCTTTGTTCTTTGGTGTGGGTCTTTAAGGTAGGCTTGCCAACGAGCTGCATGGCAGGTCAACATATGTCTGATCAAGCATGTGGTGCCCAAGCGGCTGATGTTTTGGCCACGCGATATACGCTTGAGACATATGTTGCAAACAGCAGCTGTGCGATCTGATGCACTCGCCTCAAAAAAGACCCACACCAAAGAACTTTTTGAATGACGGGCAGAGGCAGCGCCCTGCACAGGCGGAGCTCTGCGGTGTGATTCCGTCGGTGTGCTGCCCATACGCTGGCCACTCAAGGGCATCCTGCCTCATTGGAGATGTGCCTCCTCCTCATCCTCCTCCTCCTCCTCTCTCCTATTAGGCACCCACGTGGAGTCAGTGACCTCATTATCCCCTCCCTCCTCATCACTGGAGCCAATCTGGCAGTATGCTGCAGCTGCTGGAGCATGACTGCCAGATTGGTGTCCTTCTTGAGCATCCCCTCTCTCTGCTCTCACGCTACTGCCTTCCTCTAGCTGGGTATCATCATCAGATCCTTCGAAACGCTGGGCATCCTCCTGGAGCATGTACCCAACACTGTGCTCAAACAGTTCGGGGGACTCCTCAGGAGGAGGACATGGGGTCTAGGGAAGGATTGACTAATGAAGATAATGATACCAGAGAAGAGGACGCTTTGGCAGCTTCTTTGCCAGTACCCTGAGCCTGGGTGAGAGAGAATGAGGAGGATGAGGTGGGCTTGGTCATCCACTCTACCAAGTCTTCGGCATGATGTGGCTCAACATGTCCAGCTGCCGAAAAGAAGGACAAGCGTGTCCCATGGCCATGTGCTGATGACAATGCACCGCGTCCACGACCAGCACTGTTGCCCCCAGACACAGAGCCTGCTTGCCCTCTTTTTTTGCCTCCTGACTGTCTGCCTCTCCTTGTTTGCCTTCCAGACATTTTAATGGATGGCCTGCAGGGAGATGGGAAAAAGAGCAATAAGGGCTACCTTCAGGTGTATACTGTGCAGGAGGCTTAGCAACAATGACACTGACACTGTCCCCTGCCTATCCTTCTCTGTCCCTAAACACAAGGATTTGCAATATGCTTCAGCAAGATTGGTTTAGCACAGTATAGCACACTGACAGTTTCCCTCACTGTCCTTCTCTGTCCCTACAAACAAGATTTAGCACAGAATAGCACACTGATAGTTTCCACGAGTGTCCTTCTCTGTCCCTAAACTCAAGGATTTCAAATATGGTTCAGCAAAATTGGTTTAGAACAGAATAGCACACTGTCAGTTTCACTCACTGTCCTACTCTGTCCCTACAAACAAGATTTAGCACAGAATAGCACACTGATAGTTTCCACGAGTGTCCTTCTCTGTCCCTAAACTCAAGGATTTCAAATATGGTTCAGCAAAATTGGTTTAGAACAGAATAGCACACTGACACTTTCCCTCACTGTCCTACTCTGTCCCTCCCTACAAACAAGATTTAGCACAGAATAGCACACTGATAGTTTCCATGAGTGTCCTTCTCTGTCCCTAAACTCAAGGATTTCAAATATGGTTCAGCAAAATTGGTTTAGAACAGAATAGCACACTGACAGTTTCACTCACTGTCCTACTCTGTCCCTACAAACAAGATTTAGCACAGAATAGCACACTGATAGTTTCCACGAGTGTCCTTCTCTGTCCCTAAACTCAAGGATTTCAAATATGGTTCAGCAAAATTGGTTTAGAACAGAATAGCACACTGACACTTTCCCTCACTGTCCTACTCTGTCCCTCCCTACAAACAAGATTTAGCACAGAATAGCACACTGATAGTTTCCACGAGTGTCCTTCTCTGTCCCTTAACTCAAGGATTTCAAATATGGTTCAGCAAAATTGGTTTAGAACAGAATAGCACACTGACACTTTCCCTCACTGTCCTACTCTGTCCCTCCCTACAAACAAGATTTAGCACAGAATAGCACACTGATAGTTTCCACGAGTGTCCTTCTCTGTCCCTAAACTCAAGGATTTCAAATATGGTTCAGCAAAATTGGTTTAGAACAGAATAGCACACTGACACTTTCCCTCACTGTCCTACTCTGTCCCTACAAACAAGATTTAGCACAGAATAGCACACTGATAGTTTCCACGAGTGTCCTTCTCTGTCCCTAAACTCACGGATTTCAAATATGGTTCAGCAAAATTGGTTTAGAACAGAATAGCACACTGACACTTTCCCTCACTGTCCTACTCTGTCCCTCCCTACAAACAAGATTTAGCACAGAATAGCACACTGATAGTTTCCACGAGTGTCCTTCTCTGTCCCTAAACTCAAGGATTTCAAATATGGTTCAGCAAAATTGGTTTAGAACAGAATAGCACACTGACACTTTCCCTCACTGTCCTACTCTGTCCCTCCCTACAAACAAGATTTAGCACAGAATAGCACACTGATAGTTTCCACGAGTGTCCTTCTCTGTCCCTAAACTCAAGGATTTCAAATATGGTTCAGCAAAATTGGTTTAGAACAGAATAGCACACTGTCAGTTTCACTCACTGTCCTACTCTGTCCCTACAAACAAGATTTAGCACAGAATAGCACACTGATAGTTTCCACGAGTGTCCTTCTCTGTCCCTAAACTCAAGGATTTCAAATATGGTTCAGCAAAATTGGTTTAGAACAGAATAGCACACTGACACTTTCCCTCACTGTCCTACTCTGTCCCTCCCTACAAACAAGATTTAACACAGAATAGCACACTGATAGTTTCCACGAGTGTCCTTCTCTGTCCCTAAACTCAAGGATTTCAAATATGGTTCAGCAAAATTGGTTTAGAACAGAATAGCACACTGACACTTTCCCTCACTGTCCTACTCTGTCCCTACAAACAAGATTTAGCACAGAATAGCACACTGATAGTTTCCACGAGTGTCCTTCTCTGTTCCTAAACTCAAGGATTTCAAATATGGTTCAGCAAAATTGGTTTAGAACAGAATAGCACACTGACACTTTCCCTCACTGTCCTACTCTGTCCCTCCCTACAAACAAGATTTAGCACAGAATAGCACACTGATAGTTTCCACGAGTGTCCTTCTCTGTCCCTAAACTCAAGGATTTCAAATATGGTTCAGCAAAATTGGTTTAGAACAGAATAGCACACTGACACTTTCCCTCACTGTCCTACTCTGTCCCTCCCTACAAACAAGATTTAGCACAGAATAGCACACTGATAGTTTCCACGAGTGTCCTTCTCTGTCCCTAAACTCAAGGATTTCAAATATGGTTCAGCAAAATTGGTTTAGAACAGAATAGCACACTGACACTTTCCCTCACTGTCCTACTCTGTCCCTCCCTACAAACAAGATTTAGCACAGAATAGCACACTGATAGTTTCCACGAGTGTCCTTCTCTGTCCCTAAACTCAAGGATTTCAAATATGGTTCAGCAAAATTGGTTTAGAACAGAATAGCACACTGACACTTTCCCTCACTGTCCTACTCTGTCCCTCCCTACAAACAAGATTTAGCACAGAATAGCACACTGATAGTTTCCACGAGTGTCCTTCTCTGTCCCTAAACTCAAGGATTTCAAATATGGTTCAGCAAAATTGGTTTAGAACAGAATAGCACACTGACACTTTCCCTCACTGTCCTACTCTGTCCCTCCCTACAAACAAGATTTAGCACAGAATAGCACACTGATAGTTTCCACGAGTGTCCTTCTCTGTCCCTAAACTCAAGGATTTCAAATATGGTTCAGCAAGATTGGTTTAGAACAGAATAGCACACTGTCAGTTTCACTCACTGTCCTACTCTGTCCCTACAAACAAGATTTAGCACAGAATAGCACACTGACACTTTCCCTCACTGTACCTCTCTGTCCCTAAACTCAAGGATTTCAAATATGGTTCAGCAAGATTGGTTTAGAACAGAATAGCACACTGTCAGTTTTACTCACTGTCCTACTCTGTCCCTACAAACAAGATTTAGCACAGAATAGCACACTGACACTTTCCCTCACTGTACCTCTCTGTCCCTAAACTCAAGGATTTCAAATATGGTTCAGCAAAATTGGTTTAGAACAGAATAGCACACTGACACTTTCCCTCACTGTCCTACTCTGTCCCTCCCTACAAACAAGATTTAACACAGAATAGCACACTGATAGTTTCCACGAGTGTCCTTCTCTGTCCCTAAACTCAAGGATTTCAAATATGGTTCAGCAAAATTGGTTTAGAACAGAATAGCACACTGACACTTTCCCTCACTGTCCTACTCTGTCCCTACAAACAAGATTTAGCACAGAATAGCACACTGATAGTTTCCACGAGTGTCCTTCTCTGTTCCTAAACTCAAGGATTTCAAATATGGTTCAGCAAAATTGGTTTAGAACAGAATAGCACACTGACACTTTCCCTCACTGTCCTACTCTGTCCCTCCCTACAAACAAGATTTAGCACAGAATAGCACACTGATAGTTTCCACGAGTGTCCTTCTCTGTCCCTAAACTCAAGGATTTCAAATATGGTTCAGCAAAATTGGTTTAGAACAGAATAGCACACTGACACTTTCCCTCACTGTCCTACTCTGTCCCTCCCTACAAACAAGATTTAGCACAGAATAGCACACTGATAGTTTCCACGAGTGTCCTTCTCTGTCCCTAAACTCAAGGATTTCAAATATGGTTCAGCAAAATTGGTTTAGAACAGAATAGCACACTGACACTTTCCCTCACTGTCCTACTCTGTCCCTCCCTACAAACAAGATTTAGCACAGAATAGCACACTGATAGTTTCCACGAGTGTCCTTCTCTGTCCCTAAACTCAAGGATTTCAAATATGGTTCAGCAAAATTGGTTTAGAACAGAATAGCACACTGACACTTTCCCTCACTGTCCTACTCTGTCCCTCCCTACAAACAAGATTTAGCACAGAATAGCACACTGATAGTTTCCACGAGTGTCCTTCTCTGTCCCTAAACTCAAGGATTTCAAATATGGTTCAGCAAAATTGGTTTAGAACAGAATAGCACACTGACACTTTCCCTCACTGTCCTACTCTGTCCCTCCCTACAAACAAGATTTAGCACAGAATAGCACACTGATAGTTTCCACGAGTGTCCTTCTCTGTCCCTAAACTCAAGGATTTCAAATATGGTTCAGCAAGATTGGTTTAGAACAGAATAGCACACTGTCAGTTTCACTCACTGTCCTACTCTGTCCCTACAAACAAGATTTAGCACAGAATAGCACACTGACACTTTCCCTCACTGTACCTCTCTGTCCCTAAACTCAAGGATTTCAAATATGGTTCAGCAAGATTGGTTTAGAACAGAATAGCACACTGTCAGTTTCACTCACTGTCCTACTCTGTCCCTACAAACAAGATTTAGCACAGAATAGCACACTGACACTTTCCCTCACTGTACCTCTCTGTCCCTAAACTCAAGGATTGAAAATATGGTTCAGCAAGATTGGTTTAGAACAGAATAGCACACTGACACTTTCCCTCACTGTACCTCTCTGTCCCTACAAACAAGGTTTAGCACAGAATAACACACTGACACTCTCCCTACATATCCTTATTTGTCCCTAAACACAAGGAATCCAGGATTAGTAAAGGAAAAAAATGACACTGTCCCTGCCTATGCTTCTCTTTCCCTGCTCCGGAACACACTACACAAGGCCGCCGCGCTGGCGGCCTTTTATAGTGTGGGGCGTGTACTAAACCCCCTCAGCAATAATTGGCCACAGGCATCCTGCCTGTGGCCAATCATTGCTCTCCTCGCTGCCGGCGCTGTGATTGGCCAAGCATGCGGGGTCACAGTGCATGCTTGGCCAATCACAGCGCCTGGATGACACTGCGATGGCGTAGTGCATTGTGGGCCGTTCGCGTCACTCGAATTTGGCGCGAACGGCCCAAATCGTTCGATCTTCGTCGAACGATCGAACAGCCGATGTTCGAGTCGAACGTATGTTCGACTCGAACACGGAGCTCATCCCTATTAGACAGTATGCAACCAGCCGGGTTGAATAACGAATGCAACTTATCAGTATTTCTTGATTCCTAGTGCTGATGTCCTTGCACTAAATATAATAATAATTTTTAAATGTTATGATCGTGGCCACCCCATGGCCGGCTGGTAAAACTGTACAACAGAATATCTATCCACTTAACACTCGTCTTGAGCCTTGATGGTTCCCATTAACAAAGATAAATAATCAATTAAAATTACAAGAGTGAACACTTGAAAACCAATTATTTCTATTTATAGTTATTGATAAGAAGGATCATTCAATCTAGCTATATATGAAGTAATGTAGAACACTAAATACATGCGTAAGCTATCCAAATGTCATGTTTTCTACATTTATTGCTTATGAAAATGAAAATAAAATGGATAAATAAATAGAGAGACAGAAAATTAATTTAGTACTAGCCTTCATCTGCTAGTTACTTTCTTGTTATAATTACTGTCATACAACTTTCTCTTATTTATTTTATTATTATTAATAGTGTCATCTTTTATACTGCAATTGTGATGCAGTATGATGTGACTTGTCTGCTTTTTGAACAATGGAGGCATTATCAATAATATTAAAAAGGATTCAAATTTTGTTGTTTTTGCATCAAGGTGGTTTTGGAATTTCACAGGTCATCCCCCCATATAGTCTATACAAACGAATTTGTGTGAATTGGCATGGATGGTGGTGTAGTTGATCCAATTAAGCCACAGGTGATTATATCTAAAACACCTGTTAAGGAAGCTATATCTGGACAGACACCAGACCAATGCGCATGCTCTGATGAAGCTTTGTTGAAAGCGAAACATGTAAGCAGTTTGCCACTACACTAACTGTAGTTTTGAACATGGGTGCCCGACCCATTCACCCAACCACCTAACTACCTACAAAAATAATCATCCACCACCTTCCGATTGGAAATTGTCTTACCGACATGCTGATATTTACATCTCATTTTCCTGGATATACCTGGACACTTGATTCAACTTTACTCAGGGCCGACATATGGACTCAAAACAAACGGACGGGTATAAACTAACCCCCCACGATTGATATCTGCTGAATCCAGCTGTAATAGTACAGACCGAACACGCAAGGAACTGGTGAGTGTTTCATAGATCTACTCCCTATAAGGGACCGAATGTAAACCAGAAGGACACATGAATCGGACGGCTGAGCGACTTTTCAAGACCCCAATGGTGAGCTATAAAATCTGACTTTTATACTATCAAGTTCTGTTGTGGAGGGTTGTTTCTGTGTATGAAAACCCGGGCCAGTCTCATGATACCTCCACCTACCCAATATGCGTGAGATCTAGTCGGTCTGTCTATGGTCTGTCAGCAATCTAATATATGAACGCTATCCTGAGAGTAATGTACAGTCTGGATCCATTGATGTTCCATATTCCATAGTGTTTTCCAGGATTTATATAATCAAATGAATGAGCATTTAAAAACTGACAAATACCGGTATTACAAGTAAATTCAGCTGTGGATGAATGAATGTGGTGTGTATGGCCGATCGGGTGGCCACCCCTGTTTATAGTTTTTGACTAGTCTCATTTTAAATTAGGTGTTTATAATGATGTGTTTTTTCCATAATTAAATATTTTTCTACAAATTAACTGCGGTTTACTAATAAAGTATATATAACTACTAGAGTCTTTTTTAAGAATTTTTCCCTTTTGAGGACCTACAATCCTCAAATCTCTTCCCCCTTTTTATATATACTGTGAGAGCCATGATTGGCTAAAGGCAGGGTCCCCCCCCAAAGCACCTTGTCCCCATGTTGATGGGAACAAGGGCCTCATTCCCACAGCCCTTGCCGGTGGTTGTGGGGGTCTGCGGGCAGGGGGCTTATCGGAATCTGGAAGCCCCCTTTAACAAAAGGGCCCCCAGATCCTGGCCCCCCCATGTGAATGGGTATCGGGTACATTGTACCCCTACACATTCACCAAAAAGAGTGTCAAAATGGTAAAAATGACAGGAGACAGTTTGGGACTTTATGAAAAAAAAAAACTGTCCCGCAATGTCCATTCATCTTCAATCACAGCATCCGATGACCCGAGTAAAAAAAAAAAACGGAAAAAACTCCGCCATGGGAGGCTCCCGCTGACTGCAGGCTTTCTGCATTGACGGCTGTTCTATAGCTGAGGGCGGAGCCACCTGGTGACTTAAACGATTGACCCCATTCCCCTGAAATTACATGATGCACATGACATCAGAAGGGGGTGGGGTCACCCATTTACATCACCGGGTGGCCCCGCCCTCAGCTTTCCAACAGCTGTCAATGCAGAAATCCTGCAGTCAGCGGGAGCTGATGTCAAGATGAATTGACATTGCGGGACACTTTTTTTTTTATAAAGGACTTGTCCCAAATTGTCTACTGTAATTTTTAAAATGTTTACACTTTTTTTGGTGAATGTGTAGGGGTACAATGTACCCAATATCCATTCACATAGGGGGGGGTGGGATCTGGGGGTTCCCTTGTTTAAGGGGGCTTCCAGATCTCGATAAGACCCCCGCCCACAGACCCCCACAACGACGGGCAAGGGCTGTGGGGATGAGGCCCTTGTCCCCCTGAAGGGCCTTGGTGCGGGGTTCCCCTTAATATTTATACCAGACCCAAAGGGCCTGGTAATGGACGGACTCGGGGGGTGGGGGGCATGCCATTTTTTTCAAAGATTTGTATCTATATTACCGGGATCCGACAATTCATTACAGCTGCGAGTAGTTTTAAATGACATTTTTTCCTTTTAGAAATTTCATTTTGCTGTGGTACTGTTCTAAACATGGGAAAGATGCTCTACTTTACAGGCATACTAAGAACAACCCCCATGCACGATATTTAAAGAGATATTTCATTTTTATTTTTTCACTTTAAGCATTATTAAAATCACTGCTCCTGAAAAAAAAAAAAAACTTTTTTTGCATTGATACGTGTCCCCTGGGGCAGGGCCCGGGTCCCTGAACATTTTTTATGACAATAACTTGCATATAAGCCTTTAAAATTAGAAGGTTTGATTTTTCATGTTTGTGTCCCATAGACTTTATGTTATAAATTTATACAAGTTCTGGTGCGAACTGAACCGGGAAGTGATAAGCTCATCCCTACTCAGTTGACAGCTCAGTCCTAAAGGAAAAGCTTCATTGCTGAAGTGTAAGGCTGGGTACACACAGTCCAAAAATTGTTTGAAAATGGTCGTTTTCCGCCTGTGTGTCCAACTCCCTATCCCACTGAAGCCAGTTTCACAACCGTCTTCTGTCAAACGAGAATGCTGGAAAACCAGCATCCGACCAGCACTCACAGCCAATGGCTGCAAGCGCTGATCAGTGTGTTCTGGCAGGGGGGCAGTCCAATTCTGTCTGCATTTTGGGAAATTGACCAGAAGATGCATAGGACTCTTGTGCAATTTGCTCCGGAGCCGCTTCAGAGATGTGTGAACATGCTCCATAGAGAGCCGGTCACAATCTGATGACATTCAAATTGCATGCGGGGAAACTCGCACCCAATACGCAATAGTGTGAACCCAGCCTAATGCCGCGTACACACGGTCGGAATTTCCGACAACAAATGTTCGATGTGAGCCTGTTGTTGGAAAATCCGACCGTGTGTATGCTTCATCGGACATTTGCTGTCGGAATTTCCGAGAACAAAAATTTGAGAGCTTGTTCTCAAATTTTCCAACAACAAAAGTTGTTGTCGGAAATTCCGACCGTGTGTACACAATTCAATGCACAAAAATTCTACGCATGCTCGGAATCAATTCGGTGCATGCTCGGAATCATTGAACTTAATTTTTCCTCTGCTCGTCGTTAGTGTTGTACGTCACTGCGTTCTTGACGTTAGCAATTTCCGACAACATTTGTGTGACCGTGTGTATGCAAGACAAGTTTGAGCGAACATCCACGGTTTTGTTGTCGGAATGTCCAATCGTGTGTACACGGCATTAGACTAATCTTACCAGGGCAAATGAAAAGATCTAATGGATCCAGGTGGTACGTACCACAGCTGCTTGAATTCTTCAGAATCCCTTGATAAATCTGCCTTGGAAGCAACATGAACACTAGTCTACACTGAGGTCCAGAAGGAAGAATATTTGAATCCAGCCAGGCATGTGACCACTTTTAATTAGTTTATGGAAAGGCACAAAAGCTTTTTTTTTGCCTGTACTAACGCTGATATTTTGAATTTGTTAGTTCACTTCCCCATCAACACAGTAAGTGTTGATGGGGGAATCCCTCTAGTGATTGTGTTCTCCTGGCGGGGGTAGGGGTGGGGTGCGCGGAGGAACAATTATTATTTCTACCTGAAATAGATAGATTGATAGAGAAATAGATCGATAGGTACAATCAGCCTGCCCATAGATGGTTTGAATCCCAGCCGGTCCCTGATTGGAACCATCCATGGCCAGCTTTAGTCAGCCTGCTTAAATATTTACTCTTTAGTAGGGGACTTGTAAGGTGCTATTATGTTGACAATGTTATTGTTATAAAAGCAAATCGCACATCAAGGCAAACCCATTAGTAGTGAAGTGAATGGCAGGCTCAGCCTGGACTCCCACCAGGCCATGCCCCAATGCGTTTCGCTTCACTCTTCGGCACTTAATCATGATTAACCCATAATTAAGCTCTGAGGGGCATAGTGAAAACGTTGGGGCGTGGCCTGAGGGGAGTGCAGACTGAGAC
This sequence comes from Rana muscosa, assembly GCA_029206835.1. Classification (NCBI taxonomy): domain Eukaryota; kingdom Metazoa; phylum Chordata; class Amphibia; order Anura; family Ranidae; genus Rana; species Rana muscosa. The sequence continues at coordinate 539,616,086 of CM055117.1, read as the reverse complement.
TGCTCTTCACTTCACCACTGCATTGATGTGCAGCTTTCAGGACACATCCTTCATCACAGTATCATTTGGAGCTGAGACTAGCTCTTTCCCTGGCTGCCAGTCACAACAGTGAACACAGGATTATCATCCCCCAGCGTCTGAGCGGCACACATGCCTCTCTCTTGTTATAAAAAACGTTTTATTTATACAAAATCTTTTTTCATTAAAAGATCATGGCCAATCATTACCAATTAGTAAAACCTTCCAACATCCCATAAGGTTTAGTATTCCTAAACCTTTACACCTAGTTAACACTCCCTCATATATGAAAGTTCCACTACAGACCATCACATACTGTATTCAGTATTGCTGAAGATTCCACTAATTTACTGAAGGCCCATATTTTGAATTTCCCATTTACTTACATTACATTTACTATTAGACAAGGAATAGACATGCAGATTAGCACACCAAACAGTCTGCTGTTCACATCAATTAGATCATGTCTAAAATTATTGTGTGAACTGCTATAAACCATTCCCAAAAAATTTAGTTTTTAATAATAAATATAAAAAAATGGCTAAATAGCAGATTAACTAACTGGCTATAGAAAGCTATAAAAACAAAAAAAAAGGTAATTGTAAAAAAAAACAATTAATACTTACCTGTTCCACTGCCCACACCGATAAATACTGTGTTAAAGAGAGCAGTTTGAGTAAGAATGGTCTTCTGACAGTGCTAGATGCAGCTACCCCATCTGCTCTCTGTGGTTCCATCTGTCGGCCCCTACCTCACTGCAGGACATAGTAGTAACATAGATGGAGGTAGTAGAAATCACAGAGCACAGCAGGGGACCATGCAACAAAGTTCAGCGGGGTGGGCAGCATGGCAGCTAAGTATTGTTTTCTTTGCAGGGAGTTCTTTTTTATTTCTAAAGCACCAACAGAGTTTCTTTAGAGATTTGAACACAATTCTTTGCAACAATGGCCATAGTTTCCTTTTAGGTACTGCATTAAAATAAAGTAAAAGATGCTATTGGGCAGATTCTATTGCAGCTTATTAAATAAATATAAGTCCAGATGTAGAGCACAAACCCCCATTCCAGCTGACCATAAAGAAAACATGGAGGAGGTCATATTATTTCTGTAGAATATACAGCAACGTCCAAACTCACACAATATACAATATCCTATTAAATGAACGTACAAAGCCCATGTAAACAATATAAAAATATATACAGTAGATCTTTTAAAGAAATAGCATGCATACAGCCTGACACTTGGTAGACACTAGCTGTTTATCAACTTATCAGCTGTTTATCCAACTAATTTGTCTTTCTATTGATAACAAGTAACAATGGGGTTTTGAGAAGTGTGGTTGTATTTAAAAAGATGCCTATAGACATAGTAGGATGAGAATGTGCCATTTGTGATGTCATATGAGGAAAAATCAATTCAGTGTTTGAAATGAACACAGGGTACTTTTCCTTCAGAAGCTTTACCACACTTCACTCTTGGATAAATAAGGTTCATGTTCACTTCATCTCAGCTCAGTTTTTTCACAATTCAAAATAATTTTGTATCAGTTAGATGGTTGAAAGCTGGCTACTAGCCCTTGGCTTCTATCGTTTGTAGATGTATATTATTAAGCACAAAAAAATAAAACTTGAAATGTAAGCATATCTAAGTAGTTTTCTCCAGCATTGTTTAAAGTATATTTTATATTTTAATTTTATTATGTTAGTGTTCCTTTAAAGATTTGAGCTTTTAAACAGAGCTTTCATTAGAATCCTTGCTTTCCTACCTAAGTTAAACTGTTTCTGGCCCTGGGTACTGAAGGATCACAGCCCTATAATCTACACCTTTTAAAAACAAGTTAGGCATGGCAGCTCACATACTTCAAGGATGGAAAAGTAGATGATAGGCTCAGCAACGGTATGCAATGCCAAGCTGCTGCTAAAAAAGCAAACAAAATATTGGTATGCATTAAAAAGGGGATTAACTCAAGAGAAAAAGCGATATTTCTTCCGCTCTACAAGACTCTGGTCCGGCCTCACTTGGAGTATGCTGTCCAGTTCTGGGCACCAGTCCTCAATAAGGATGTACTGGAAATGGAGCGAGTAAAGAGAAGGGCAACAAAGCTAATAAAGGGTCTGGAGGATATTAGTTATGAGGAAAGGTTGCGAGCACTGAACTTATTCTCTCTAGAGAAGAGACGCTTGAGAAGGGATATGATTTAAATTTACAAATACCATACTGGTGACCCCACAATAAGGGTTAAAACTTTTCAGCAGAAGGGAGTTTAACAAAACACGTGGCCACTCAATAAAATTAGAAGAAAAGAGGTTTAACCTTAAACTGCGTAGAGGGTTCTTTACTGTAAGAGCGGCAAGGATGTGGAATTCCCTTCCACAGGAGGTGGAGCATCGATAGTTTCAAGAAACTATTAGATAAGCACCAGAACGACCACAACATGCAGGGATATACAATGTAATACTGACATATAATCACTAGGGATGAGCTTTACGTTAGAGTCGAACATGAGTTTGACTCGAACATTGGCTATTCGCCCGTTCGGCGAACAGCGAACAATTTGGGGTGTTTGCGGCAAATTCGAAAAGCCACGGAACACCGTTAAAAGTCTATGGGAGAAATCAAAGGTGCTAATTTTAAAAGTTAATATGCAAGTCATTGTCATAAAAAGTGTTTGGGGACCTGGGTCCTGCCCCAGGGGACATGTATCAATGCAAAAAAAAGTTTTAAAAACGTCCGTTTTTTCGGGAGCAGTGATTTTAATAATGCTTAAAGTGAAACAATAAAAGTGAAATATTCCTTTAAATTTCGTACCTGGAGGTGTTTAAAGTATGCCTGTAAAGTCGCGCATGTTTCCCGTGTTTAGAACTGTCCCTGCACAAAATGTTATTTCTGAAGGAAAAAAAGTCATTTAAAACCACTCGCGGCTATAATGAATTGTCGGCTTCCCGGCAATACAGATCAAAGTCATTGAAAAAAACAGCAGGGTTGATGAGGACAAGGGCCTCATCCCCACAACCCTTGCCCGGTGGTTGTGGGGGTCTGCGGGCGGGGGGCTTATCGAAATCTGGAAGCCCCCTTTAACAAAGGGGAACTCCAGATCCCGGGCCCCCCTATGTGAATTGGTAACGTGGTACATTGTACCCCTACCATTTCACAAAGAAAGTGTAAAAATTTGTAAAAAACACACAGTACGGTTCAGGAGGGGGGGGGCACTCTCTCGTTCCCCCCTCTTTTCCTGTGGCCTGCCAGGTTGCGTGCTCGGATAAGGGTCTGGTATGGATTTTTGGGGGGACCCCAGGCCATTTTTTTTATTTGGTGCGGGGTTCCCCTTAATATCCATACCAAACCTGAAGAGCCTTATTTGGAATTTGGGGGGACCGAAGGGTCTGGTAATGGACTGTGGGGGGGACCCCTGCAGTTTTTTAACCACTTGTCCACCGCCCACTGTCAATTGACGGCAGGCGGAGGACACTCTCGTTCTGACAGGACATCATATGACGTCCTGCCTTTCAAACGAGCCAGATCCACGTCCTGTGAGGGAGAGGGGACCGATGGTGTGTCCCTTGTACATAGGGACAACCATCGGTCACCTTCCCCAGTCAGTCCCCCCCCCACAGTAAGAACACATTGAGGGAACATATTTAACCCCTTCCCGCCCCCTAGTGGTTAACCCCTTCCCTGCCAGTCACATTTATACCGTAATCAATGCATTTTTATAGCAGGGATCGCTGTATAAATGTGAATGGTCCCAAAAATGTGTCAAAAGTGTCCGATGTGTCTGCCGCAATATCGCAGTCACAATAAAAATCGCAGATCGCCGCCATTACTAATAAAAAAAATGCTATAAATCTATCCCCTATTTTGTAGACGCTATAACTTTTGCGCAAACCAATCAATACGCGCTTATTGCGATTTTTTTTTAACAAAAATATGTAGAAGAATACGTATCGGCCTAAACTGAGGAAAATTTTAATTGAGAAAAAAAAAGGGGTATTTATTATAGCAAAAACGAAAAAATATTGTGTTTTTTTTTCAAACTGGACGCTCTTCTTTTGTTTATAGCGCAAAAAATAAAAACCGCATAGGTGATCAAATACCACCAAAAGAAAGCTCTATTTGTGGGAAAAAAAGGACGCAAATTTCATTTGGGAGCCACGTCGCACGACCGCGCAATTGTCATTCAAATTGTGACAGCGCTGAAAGCTGAAAAATGGCTTGGGCAGGAAGGGGGTTCTCGTGCACAGTAGGGAAGTGGTTACAATGACTTTTGGGAGCCGACAATTCATTATAGCCACGAGTGGTTTTAAATGACTTTTTTTCCTTCAGAAATTACAATTCTAAACACGGGAAACATGCGCGACTTTACAGGCATACTTTAGACACCCCCCAGGTACGAAATTTAAAGGAATACTTCACTTTTATTGTTTCACTTTAAGCATTATTAAAATCAATGCTCCCGAAAAAACAGCCGTTTTTTAAAACTTATTTTTGCATTGATACATGTCCCCTGGGGCAGGACCCCAGTCCCCAAACACTTTTTATGACAATAACTTGCATATTAGCCTTTAAAATTAGCACTTTTGATTTTTCATGTTCGTGTCCCATAGACTTTAACGGTGTTCACGCTAAGTGATGTGGCTCACCTGACACCCTGTGCGGCCCGGCATTCAATTCCCAGGTACTCCAAGACAATGAACAGTCCACTGGCTTTGTTTTTGTTGTTTTATTGGGGGAATTTAACTTGGATCGGGATGGGAATTATGGGATGCCCAGTGGAATAATAGCAAAGTTTCTAAGAACAACTATGTACACTCTTTGTACACTTCTCCAGACTCCTTCAGCAAAACTCTTCAATTCCTATCTAGTGGCTTGCTCTATTCCTCCTGGATGTCGCTTCCTATTTAGTGATTCCAGGAACAGCTAGCACATGGTAGCTAGGTCTGACACTGGCTCAGCCAGGCCTAAGTAACTTTCCCTTTGCAGGCAGGGACCGCGGCGCCTATAGTGTAGTAAAAAATATGGAAAGTCTCGTTAGTGCTAGCTGTCCTTCTAGTGGACTACTGCTCCCTATCAGTCCTCTTCGGGCCCTGCCAGCCCTCCTGGCTGCAGCTGCCCGACTTCACTGCCCAAGACACTGCAATCCTCTCTACTGGCTCCACACCCAGCTCTGACTGTTTCCTCTTAGTCCTCTCTGGCATGACTCTCCAGTCCTCCTGATTGCACATGTCACTCAACAGCCCTCCTGGCTGCAACTGGTGGTTCCCTCCTGAAGACTTGCCTGGCAGTACTAGCTCCTGCTGTCCTCTCTGACTCCTCCTGTGCCTCCTAGTGGGATCCTTTATGAGTTCTTGAAGGACTCCGTCCTGCACCTGAGTCCCAGGCCCAAGGTCACCCCCACCCCCAGACTGGGGAGCTCCCTCTAAGACCCCGACATCCTAGTACTCCATCCTCAGTTCTTCCACCTGACAACTCCTCCCCAGCTGGGCTGACTCTAGGTATTTCAAGGAGGCCTGCCCCTGCCAATCCTATTTGGGGATTGGTCAGGACTCCCTGAGACACCCCAGACAACTCCACACCTCTTCCACCTTTTCTTCTTCTAGAATCCTCTAGAAGAAAGAGGGAGGTAACAGTGAGGTAATGCTGTCTGCGAGTCATAGCTGCTACTCTGAGCGACTCCCAGCCCACACAAACCAAAACAAACAGGCCTAGCTTCCAGCTATTGACCTTTTTTTTTTTTAATGGACAGAAAAGAAAATGTTTTAAAGTGCCCCCTCCCACCGAGCTCACGTGCAGAAGTAAACGCATACGTGAGTAGTGCCCGCATATGAAAACAGTGTTCAAACCACACATGTGAGGTATTGTCGGGATCGTTAGCATGAGAGCAATAATTCTAGCCATAGGCCTCCTCTGTAACTCAAAACTGGTAACCTGTAGAAATTTTTAAGGGTAAAATTTGTCGCCATTCCACGAGCGGGCACAATTTTAAAGCGTGACATGTTGTGTATCAATTTACTCAGCGTAACTTTATCTTTCACAATATAAAAAAATGGGCTAACTTTACTGTTGTCTTATTGTTTAATTCTAATTTTTTTATTTTTTAGCAAAAAAAAGTGCGCTTGTAAGACTGCAGCGCAAATACAGTGTAAAAGAAAGTATTGCAACAACCGCTATTTTATTCTCTAGGGTGTTAGGAAAAAATATATATATAATTTTTGGGTATACTAAGTAGTTTTCTAGCAAAAAAAAATTTTTTAACTTGTAAACACCAAATCTCAAAAAGACTCAGTCCCTAAGTGGTTAAAACACTAACACACATAGATAATGGTATAGACAGTCTGCTGATAAATACTACATGTATATCTAATAAAATTATAAAAAGGACCATTGTTTCCCTTTAAAGGCAGGGATTTGGAACTGTCCATACAACAACCTTACCACCGGTAAACCAAGCTTATGATACTGCATATGTCATTTATTAAGGTAAGGAATTTGTAGTGCTTTTTATACTGTTTCATTAATGAAGTAGTATTCCTATCAAGTGTTGTAACCTGGCTATATACTGTATGATTCCTTATAAAGTACAGGGAACTTGTAAATTACCAGACAGGCAGATCAGTGTTTTATGTGAAAAACCCTTGAGGAAATGCAATAGCTAAACTTTATATTCCACAGGAGCCATTGCCATACTTGCTACATCTTAAATGGAAAATTGAAAGAGCTGCGGATCAGCAATATAAAAGTGGAGGGATAGGATGATACTATATTAAATTCACAGCTTTTTGGATGCAGATGACAAATAGGTATTTACTGATACCTTTTTTTATTGGGTTTCCAGTCAAATATAGTAAATGATTTTTCAGGAGTTATCGCTTCTTTCCCTCCAGAGTCAAATAGGCTTGATTTTGAGCACTTTCTTCAAAAAGAACATTAGTCTGAAAGGTAAGCACAGCTCTGCGGATTTGCTAAAAGTACCAAGTGAAATATCAACAATCAAATGGTATTTCAGTAATATTCCAGAAGTCAAACACTTGCATTAGCTTAGCAGTTTCTTGGTTATACTAGATGGGTACTGCTGTTTCATTCAACTGTTTTTTGAAACAAGCTTATTTTAAAGCAGTCATTCTCAACCCGGGTTCCATGGAACCCTAGATTCGTTAAAGGTTGCTAGGAGTTCGGTGGGCAATGAACAATTTCTGCCTTTCAAATAAGCTATCTGCATTATTACTCCCTTGAACAATATTGTAGGGACCATCCTTCCCAATGAGCACCAATAGGGAACATTCCTCCCACTGGCTACCAGTGTAAAGGGGCCTTTCTTCACTGACCTACTGAGTTTTCACTGTCTGGGTTTCTTTTCTTGCCAGTTATATTTATTAATTCCATTATTTCTGAAAATATGTTGTCAAAGTTGCACTTTGCAAGGGAACTTTACCCAAACCTTAATGAATAAGGGGAAGTTCTGCTGACTCATCATAAAATTGTGTACAGGCAAAAATACCACCACCCTCCGCTCTCTCCACAAAGAGGAGAGAGACCCTGGAGAGCCGCGGCTCTCATGCACATTGCTGGATCGAGGTGGGACTCAGGTAAGTATAAGGGAGGACTGGGAGGAGCTGCACTCAGAATGTTTTACCATTCTTTAAAACCTCAAACTTTTAGAACCGCTTTAATTGCGTTTTTCAGTGAGAGAAGTACGTACAGTGTTATTGTCCAATCTCTTCAGAAAAGGCTAGTTAACTGGCTGTCATACTGATGTATAGAAACTCTATGAATAACGCAGCTGTGTGGTCAGAGCCCCGCACACTGTTTTCAAGTTGTGACATAGTGTGCGGGGGATAGGATTGTAACATGTTGCACCCTGAATGTGGGTGTAACATGTAATATGTTCCATCATAAATTTATTCTTTAACCACCTCCCTACCGTGCACGAAAACCCCCTTCCTGCCCAAGCCATTTTTCAGCTTTCAGCGCTGTCACACTTTGAATGACAATTGCGCGGTCGTGCGATGTGGCTCCAAACGAAATTTGCGTCCTTTTTTTCCCACAAATAGAGCTTTCTTTTGGTGGTATTTGATCACCTCTGCGGTTTTTATTTTTTGCGCTATAAACAAAAGAAGAGCGTCCAGTTTTGAAAAAAAACACAATTTTTTACTTTTTGCTATAATAAATACACATTTTTTTTTTTTCAATTAAAATTTTCCTCAGTTTAGGCCGATACATATTCTTCTACATATTTTTGGTAAAAAAAAAATCGTAATATGCGCATATTGATTGGTTTGCGCAAAAGTTATAGCGTCTACAAAATAGGGGATAGATTTATAGCATTTTTTTATTTTATTTTTTTAATAGTAATGGCGGCGATCTGCGATTTTTATTGTGACTGCGATATTGCGGCGGACACATCGGACACTTTTGACACATTTTTGGGACCATTCACATTTATACAGCGATCCGTGCTTTAAAAATGCATTGATTACTGTATAAATGTGACTGGCAGGGAAGAGGTTAACCACTAGGGGGCGGGAAGGGGTTAAATATGTTCCCTCAATGTGTTCTAACTGTGGGGGGAGGTGACTGACTGGGGGAGGTGACCGATGGTTGTCCCTATGTACAAGGGACACACCATCTGTCCCCTCTCCCTTACAGGACGTGGATCTGTGTGTTTACACACACAGATCCACTTTCCTGCTCGGTTCCCAGGCAATCGCGGCCGCCGGGCACGCGCATCGGGTCCTTGGGAACGCGACGGGCGCGTGCGTGCGCCCCCTAGCTCATTTTAAAGGCAGGACGTCACATGACGTCCTGTCAGAACGAGAGTGTCCTCCGCCCGCCGTCAATTGACGGTGGGCGGGGGACAAGTGGTTAATATGCAGGCAGAAATTTCTTACAGACATAATAGTTTCATGTTTGTTTTTAAGTAAGCGTCTAAGAAAATACTACAACTAGAGAAAATCTGGCATTTACCATTCTAAGTAGGATGCCACCAATGACAGCCTTCCTCAATCTTACAGCATAGGCAAATAAAGTGATAACGTGTCACCATTGGGGTGGAATCCCATCACTGGAGCCTGTAGGCACATTAACTTTGGCACCCTACTTTGGCACCCTAAGCAAAAAAAAGTGGTTTAAAGTGGTTCTAAAGGCTGAAGGTTTTTTACCTTCATGCATTCTACGCATGAAGGTAAAAAAACGTTAGTGTGCAGAACCCCCAGCGCCCCCCCCCCCCCCGATCCCGATCCAGCGATGTGCACGAGAGCAGAAGCTCTTCCGGGTCTCTGCCTCCTCATTGGCCAATGGCTCTCGCTGCTGTCAATCACAGCCAGTGAGGAGGGAGCGGGGGGTGGGGCCAAGCCGTGCTCCACGTGTCTCAGACACAGAGTACGCTCGGGAGCGAGCATGCACGAGTGCCCCCAGAGAAAGCAGCTTGCTTTTGGAGCACTCAGTAGGGGGAGGGGCCAGGAGCTTCTTCAGGAGACCCGAGAAGAGGAGAATCAGGGCTGCTCTGTGCAAAACCATTGCACAGAGCAGGTAAGAATGACATGTTACATAGTTACATGGGTATCCTGGTTGAGAAAAAACAAAAAACCATCTAGCTCAACCAATAAAAGGGGGATCAACTTTACCTATAAATGTTAGTATCCAGTTATATTATGCACATTCGGGAAACAATCCAGGCCTTTTTTAAAGCATTCTGCTGAGTTGGCCAGAATCAGCTCTTGAGGGAGTCTATTTCACATTTTCACAGCTCTTACTGTGAAGAAACCTTTCCATATTTAGAGTAGGGATGAGCTTCGAGTTCGAGTCGAACTCATGTTCGACTCGAACATTGCCTGTTCGCCCATTCGCCGAACAGAGAACAAATTGGGGTGTTTGCGGCAAATTCGAAAAATCTATGGGAGAAATCTAAAGTGCTAATTATAAAGGCTTATATGCAAGTTATTGTCCTAAAAAGTGTTTGGGGACCGGGGTCCTGCCCCAGGGGACATGTATCAATGCAAAAAGAAGTTTTAAAAACGGCCGTTTTTTCGGGAGCAGTGATTTTAATAATGCTTAAAATGAAAAAATAAAAGTGAAATATTCCTTTAAATTTTGTACCTGGGGGGTGTGTATGATATGCATGTAAAGTGGCGCATGTTTCCCGTGGTTAGAACTGTCCCTGCAAAAAATGTCATTTTTGAAAGAAAAAAAGTCATTTAAAACTGACTCGCGGCTATTAATGAATTGTCGTCTCCCGGCAATACATACAAAAGTCATTGATAAAATTCAATTACCAGGCCCTTCAGGTCTGGAATGGATATTAAGGGGAACCCCGCCGCAAATTTAAAAAAAAATTGACGTGGGGTTCCCCCAAATATCCATTCCAGGCCCTTCAGATCTGGCATGGATTTTAAGGGGAACTCCACCCCAAATTTAAAAAAAAATGGCGTGGAGTCCCACTTGAGCGGGGAACTTCCTTCACTGTGTAATTAAAATTTACATAGTGAAGGAAGTTCCCCGCTCAAGCCAATGACATAGGCGGGTCCGACATACCGAGGGGGCGGACCTGATGGGGAACTTCTCTCACTTTGGTAATACATGTATAGACCCGCCCCTTCTCATGTTCCGCATCTGGTCCGTTGAGCGGACCTGATGGGGAACTTTAGAAGGGGCGGGTCTATACATTTAAAACACTGAGAGGGAGTTCCCCATCAGGTCCGCTCAGGCACAACCAATGAAGGACAGCGCTGGACATCGGGATCGCCGCGGGACACTGGATTTCACCGCTGGAATGTTTTTTTTTTTTTTTTTTAAATAAAGGACTTTTTCAAGGTGTTTGTGTGTTTTTTTAAACATTTTTTTACGCTTTCTTCGTGAAATGGTAGGGGTACCCCTTACCAATTCACATAGGGGGGGGGGCCGGGATCTGGGGGTCCCCTTTGTTAAAGGGGTCTTCCAGATTCCGATAAGCCCCCCGCCCGCAGACCCCCACAACCACAGGGCAAGGGTTGTGGGGATGAGGCCCTTGTCCCCATCAACATGGGGACATCCTCCCCATGTTGAGGGCATGTGGCCTGGTACGGTTCAGGAGGGAGGGGGGGCCGCTCTCTCGTCCCCCCCTTTTCCCCTGCGGCCGGCCAGGTTGCGTGCTCGGATAAGGGGTCTGGTATGGATTTTTAGGGGGACTCCACGCCATTTTTTTTTAAATTTGGGGTGGAGTTCCCCTTAAAATCCATGCCAGATCTGAAGGGCCTGGAATGGATATTTGGGGGAACCCCACGTCAATTTTTTTTTAAATTTGGGGCGGGGTTCCCCTTAATATCCATTCCAGACCTGAAGGGCCTGGTAATTGAATTCTGGGGAACCCCCACGCTTTTTTTTTATTTTTTATCAATGACTTTTGAATGTATTGCCGGGAGCCGACAATTCATTAATAGCCGCGAGTCAGTTTTAAATGACTTTTTTTCTTTCAAAAATGAAATTTTTTGCAGGGACAGTTCTAAGCACGGGAAACATGCGCCACTTCACATGCATATCATACACACCCCCCAGGTACGAAATTTAAAGGAATATTTCACTTTTATTTTTTCATTTTAAGCATTATTAAAATCACTGCTCCCGAAAAAACGGCCGTTTTTAAAACTTTTTTTTGCATTGATACATGTCCCCTGGGGCAGGACCCAGGTCCCCAAACACTTTTTATGACAATAACTTGCATATTAGCCTTTATAATTAACACTTTAGATTTCAAACGTTCGAGTCCATTGTATTTAATAGGGTTCTAAAGTTCACACGAACATTTTGTCTGTTCGCAGGTTCTGGTGCGAACCGAACAGGGGGGTGTTCGGCTCATCCCTGATTTAGAGTATAAATCTCTTTTCCTCTAGACATAAAGAGTGCCCCCTTGTCCTCTTGTGGTGACCTTAAAGAGAATGACTCAACAATAAGTTCACTATATGGACCACTTATGTATTTATGCATGATGATCATATCCCCCCTTAATCTCCTCTTCTCAAGAGAGAATAAAATCAGTTCTCCTAATCTTTCCTCATAGCTGAGCTCCTCCATGCCTTTTATCAGCATGGTTGACTTTTTCTGCACTTTCTCCAGTTCTCCAATATCCTTTTTGTGAATCTGTGCCGAAAACTGAACTGTATATTCCAGATGAGGTCTTACTAATGATTTGTACAGGGGCAAAATGATGTCTCTCTCTGGAGTCCATACCTCTCCTAATACAAGAAACAATTTTGTTTGCTTTGAAAACTGCAGCTTGGCAGTGCATGCCATTATTAAGCTTATGATCTACCAGAACATCCAGATCCTTCTCCACCATTGATTCCCCCAGTTGTACTCCCCCCTAGTATGTATGATGCATTCATATTCTTAGCCCCCCAAGTTCATACCTTTACATTTTTCAACATTAAACCTCATCTGCCACATAGTTGTTGAATTAAACAGTGCATTGAGGTTGGCTTGTAAGTTGGAGACATCCTGTAAGGACGTTATTCCACTGCATAGCTTGGTGTCATCTGCAAAGACTGAAATTGTACTTTTAATCCCAGACCCTATATAATTTATAAATATATTAAAGTAAGGGTCCCAACACTGAACCTTGGGGTACACTACTGATTACCTTAGACCATTCAGAGTATGAATTTTCTATCCATTTACAAACTGATATTTCCAAGCCCGTAGACTTTACCTTACACATTAGCCATGTGTGGGGAACTGTGTCAAACGCTTTTGCAAATGTTTGTTATTTAAAAAAAAAAAATTGAACCTTTACAAACACTTCAGGGAGTTATTGGACGTTTGTTAGATACGTTGTATTTACTTGTATTTTAGCACATACAGCAGCAGGGCTTTTTTCAGCCTACTGTCCAACACTCCGGCTCTAGCCTTCTGCTCCCTGCTCAACACTCTCACATTAAACACAGAAGCTCAGGTTTTCTGTTTACCAGTGACAGCTAACCTCTCCCAGTGGTTCAAATAAATCCCTCTCTGCCCTACATTCAGGATAGGGGCATGGGAGATTCAAATGCCCTATGTGCAGTGCGGACAGTTATATGTGGGAGCATCGCCTTAGTAGGCTGCACAGTCTGGGATCACCATCTGTTGCCTGGTGACCGGATGCTCACAATGTGCAGTGAGGTACAAGAGATGGGCGGCTGTTTCAGGCTTGTACAGCAACAAAGGGGAGACACATGGAAGATGGTGGAGATTTTAAAGGGGGGGGGGTGACGACAGTGAAGGAGGGTGTGTTCAGAGGTCAGAGCTGAGGAGGGGTGGAAGGGAGATGTAGATGGAGGATGCAGAGGTAAAGAGCTGTGGAAGATAGCTGGACTCTGCACCCTGCTTAAAGCTCACCCCTGAACTCTGCATTGTATGTGTAGTGCACCCTTAAACTTTGCACCCTGTATATAGTGCACCCCTGAGCTCTGCACTCTGTATGTAATGTACTCCTGAAACCTGCATTCTATGCATTGTGCACCCATGAACTCTGCAAACCGTAGTGCACCCCTAAACTCTGAATTCTATGCGTAGTGCACTCCTGATCACTGGTATTTATACATAGTGCATTCCTGGACTCTGCACTCTGTACGTACCCCACACCTGAACTCTGTATTCTGTATGTATCACATCCCTAAATTCTGCACCCTGTACAAAGCACACCCCTGGATTCTGAATTCTATGCATAGTGCACCCTTGAACTCTGCACTCTGCATGTAGTACACCCCTGAAGTCTGCATTGTAATGCATAGTACACCCTTGAAGTCTGCACCCTGTACGTAGTGCACACCTAGACTCTGTATTACCCCTGGAGTGTACATCTGAACTCTGCAGGCTGTACATACTGCACCCTTGATCTCTGCACCCTGTACACAGCACACCACCAAACTCTGCATTAATGATTCTATAAGTCGTGCACCTCTGAACTCTGTATGTAGGGCATCCCTGAACTCTGCATTCTATGCATAGCGCAACACCGAAGTCTGCAGTCAGTACGTAGTTTGCACTCTGTGCTCTATTAATAGCGAACTGCTGAAACCTGCAGTCTATGGGGTGGATTTACTAAAGGCAAAAAGACTGTGCACTTTGCAAAGTGCAGTTGCACTCTGCAAGTGCAGTTGCTCCAGAGCTTAGTAAATGAGCAGAAGCTCTACTGACTTCCATCATCCAAACATGTGCAAGCAAAAATGCTGTTTTTTTTTTCATTTTCCTTGCACGTGATTGGGTATTCTTTGCAAAGGAAAGGTTTCCCTAATTTAATAAGCTCTGGAGCAACTGCAACTTTGCGAAGTTCACAGTCTATTTGCCTTTAGTAAATCAACCCCTATGTGTACCACTTCTGAACCCTGCACTTTGTGAGTAGCACACTGCTGAACCATGTGCTCTGTATGTATCGCACTCCTAAACCCTGCACTCTGTACGTAATGCATTCCTGATATTTAATGCCCCTTTAAGACCCTTTTAGTGCAATTTGGCAATTGATACAGTTTGGTGTGGGGGGGGGGGGTTGCTGTGGGTTCCAGGGAGGGAGGTAGGGGCCTAGTTAAGTTCCTGCACCTATTCTGTGAGAAAAAAGCCCTGTACAGCACAATGTAGTAGAGCTCTAGAATTTTTCCCACATCCTGGCTGATGATCAACTGAGAAATTAGGGGGGTCTAGACTGTTGTTTGCACATTGGAAAGATTAAAAAATAATTCTAATTTTGTAATCCTGGTCTGGCATTTTTTCTTGAATGGAAGGGCAAGTGTTTACATTACTGATACTTTTTTATTGCTGTCTGTGACCCCATTGGTGTTTTTTTCCTCGCCTTTTCTCTCTGTGACAATTACATTACCCTGTGTAATCCTCCTCTACTGTATCCAAAACTAAATAAAATGATTTGGCTGGAGTTTGGGCATAAAAGTGGCTACCTCCATGGCTTCCGTTGTCAGGGGTGTAAGAAAGGTCTTCAGAAAAGTCAATGTCCACACCATGTAAAACCCAAAACAGTTAGGCTTTATTTTTATCTTTGCTGAGTAAACTTTAGAGGAAGAGTAGGACACGAGAGAGAAATACACAGGGGAAGGTTCAGGCACGCAACACTTAAACAGCACTCGTCGCCACTCAAGCCTGAGTGGGTATTGCTCACCCGGATAGTCCCTTTAGTGGTCCTAGCAGCCGGAATGCAGCACAAATCAATCTTTCCTTTGTATTGTATCAAGGATACGATCGGGAACCCTCTGCCACAGGATTAAAAGTCCCGAACCTCCCAGCCAAGCAATAATGAAGAGAACCTTTATTGCCAGATTGGCGTATTGCAGGGCTTGTAATTATGGATCCCTCCTTAGGTGAGTTTCCAGGCCTCTTCCCGAGACAGTAGTACCGTCGCTAGTCTTCTCTGGGACTGATCCTCCCCTGGACTCCTTTCCTAAACCGTGGCGGGGGCAGGTGGGTAGCTTTGGGATCCTTTCTTAAATATATGCCTCAGCCAGCAGAGCTGGGCCTACGAAGCAGCGATACGGCCTCGGGCTGAAGGTGCCGGGACCAGAACACGCGCACCCTGTGCCATACGGGCCACGAGGCGCACGCACAGGACCAATGGGTCCCCAGGAACGACTCAGCCCCAATGGCGTCTACCCCTTATGTACCCACTTCCAGCATGCACAGCAGGTTCACCACGCCCACTGCATGGCTGCCGAGAGAGGACACCCAAGGTGCTGTGATACCCCCTGTGTTTCAACCTATGCCGGTGGTGACAGTGCCACCTACAGGCAACAGGGCACACTACTACCAGGCAGTATCACACCCAGAGCAGAAGCAATAGTGAAATATAAATTGGTCTGAGCCCAACTACTGGCCCAGACTACCCCTAAATAGATACATAGCGCCCCCAAATATTGGGGGGCTACACAAAAAAATAAAAATGAACAAAGCATATCACTCTATAGAGTGTAATAGCCTTAATCTGAAGCATCTAATGTGATTTCTCGCTGGTCTCTCCTCTCTCTGCTATCTGCATGAATCACACCTGACTGGTTATACTAACACCAAAGAATCCCAGAGGAAAGCACAGACAAGGTGATTGACAATCTCGGCTGTGCTTGTTTCCCCTATGAGAGTGTGTATAAAGGGGTGTCCATTCCCTCCACTCAGGTCTCAGATTACAACCAGCTCCCCACTCAATGCTGTGCAGTGTGTGACATCAGATCCCTGCCCTCAGACTTCTGGAGCTAAGAAATAGCCTTTGATCTGCGTACTTTGAACAGCTGTAGAGGGGAAAAAAAGCTGCAGATAAACATGTACAACTTATGTAGAAGGATTTGTTTCATCGCACACCCAAGGCTTGTCACTTCACTGGATATTTTCAAGGGTTTACAACTATCATAAAATCGGTTAAGCAAATTAAAAAAATACCAACTTTCTTTTACTTTTTTTTACTTTGTTGTTTGGTACACACCCATAACAGACCGGCAGCTGCCTTCAGTTGCAAAACTGGTCCTAAAGTTTCATAGTATTAAAGTAAGTCTAAAAAAATACAGAACATCCTATAAAAATAGGTAATAATACCTAAAGTGGTTGTAAAGCTTAGAATTCTGTACCTAATGCATTTCGTACATTGAAGTAAAAAATGTCCTAGTATTAGTATCCCCCCCCCCCCCCTCCACCCCTAAACATTTAGCAATCAGTACTGTGCCTATTTGCAGCGACTCTCTCATCTCTCAGCCTGCATTAACAGGACAGAGGTATCAGTTGGCTCCTGCTGCTGTCAATCAAATCCTGTGAGGAGGGAGCAGGGAGATGGACCAAGCCACTCTGTGTGTGTGTCAATAGAACCACACATCCTGGCTCAGAAGCGATCCTGCATGTGTGCCACCATAGGAAGTGGCTTACTATGGTGGCACACAGAAAAAATGAGGGGCCTGGACTGCTGGAGGGGGGCATCAGAAGAGGAGGTTCGTTGCTGCTTTATGTAATTCTATTGCACAGATCAGGTAAGTATTCCATGTTTGCTATTTAAAAAAAAATAGACTTTACAACCACATTACCAGACCATGAATACAGTATTTGCTGTCGAGCAATGCCTTCGGTTGCAATCTTCAGCTTCCAACACTTTTATGTGTGTCAGATATTTGCCACTACTGCATGCTGTGGTTTCTCCCAGCAGCCAGGGCCGGACTGGGAATAAAAACCAGCCCTGGAAATAATTTCATACCAGCCCCATAGCATTATTATACCATCCCAACAGCATAAAGTCATTATTTTTTTGTTCATAAAAGCGAAAACCATGCATTTTAAAGCACATTTGAAAAGCGTATTATATATAGATAAGACAGATATGAAATCACATAGGGATATATAACAGAAATTTTCTGTTAAAATTAGTAAAAGTTAAGCAATCATCAAGGGGGACACCTGGGACTCTGGGAATGTGGGGGGGGGGGGCGGCGGCGACTCTGGTGACCAGAGACCACCTTCCGCAGAAAGAATACACTAAGGTAAGGGGGGTTACTGATATAGGGTGAAACCTTTATATTATTGCCCCTTTACATTACTGTATTCACTCCCCCCTTACATGAGTGACCCCCCTCAGACTGGCCTGGCGGCCCTCTCATTGACCTCCTCTCAGTTGCACCTTGCAGGGCTCAGTTAGTCGGCTCCAGCTTGGTGGCTCTGATTTTATCCTATAGTCTCCTCTCCACAGTCCACACATGTCTGACTTTTCCCATGACCCCCATCCCGGCGGAGTGTTCCCATTCTTGACTCCTTTCCAGACTCCCTCAGAGACTGCAGACATGATATATGACAAGAGATGGTCAGAGGTTGCGGACATAGTACAGGAGGTGGTCAGAGGCTGTGGGCATGGTACAGGAGATTTCAGAGGCTGCGGGCATGGTACAAGAGATGATTAGAGACTGAGGACATGATACTAAAGATAGTAAGAGAATGTAGACATGATACAGGAGATGGTCAGAGACTGCAGATATAATAGAAGAGCTCAATGCAGCCTCACCAGTGCCCATCAATGCAGCCACACTGTGCCCATCAATTGCAGCCTCACTGTGCCCGTCAATGCAGCCTCACTGTGCCCGTCAATGCAGCCTCACTGTGCCCATCAATGCAGCCTCACTGTGCCCGTCAATGCAGCCTCTGTGCCAGTCCATGCAGCCTCACTTTGCCCATCCATGCAGCCTCACTGTGCCCATCATTGCGGCCTCACTGTGCCCATCATTGCCGCCTCACTGTGCCAATCAATGTAGCCTCACCGTGCCCATCATTGCAGCCTTACTATGCCCATCATTGCTGCCTTACCGTGCCAATCATTGAGCCTAGCCATGCCAATCAATGTAGCTTCACCGTGACAATAAATATAGCCTCACCGTGCCCATTATTGCCGCCTTACTGTGCCCATGATTGTTGCCTTACCATGCCAATCATTGCCGCCTTACCATGCCAATCATTGCCGCCTCACCGTGCCAATCATTGCTGCCTCACCAGTCAGTGCCAGTGGATTATGCACAGGCACAGCGTGCATCTACTGCTGTGTCGCGGAGCTCAGTCGGAAATGTTTAGTCGCGCTGTGACAAAAGTCCCGCCCTGCTCCTAGACCAACTCGAGTGATCGACAGAACGCTGCATCTATCACACAAGCTGGTCTAGGAGGAGGGCGGGATTTTTGTCACAGCGTGACCGAACCTTTCCGACTGACCTCCACGACACAATGTGTCTCCACTTTGAGCTACGCTGCAGCCACAGCATAGCTCAAAGCGGCCCCAGGGCAGGTAGCCTACTGGGAAATGTCCTGGTATCCCAGTAGGCCCTGCCAGCAGCCACTATGTTACTAATATTTTCCTGCAGAGCCATTCTTATGGCATGATGGAACAGCCTGCTGGCTTTAATATTCAGCATGTAGTCTGCCACCTTAGCACTACAATATGATGATTCAGCAGATGCACACCTGGCCTCAATCAAGAGTGCTGAGAGGAGAAGTACAGCCAAAGCTCATTTGGCTGTACTTCTCCTGTGGATCACAGGAGTGCAGTTCGTTTTGCAATCCTGTGACCCATTTGCTGAAGTCTGTTCTCTGCTGATGTCATAGAGCCGTCCAAGCTGGGGCAAGATTGCAACAATAAAGTCAGGATCCAACCACAACCCTGGACTGGCACCTAGATCAGCCTCTTAGCAAGGGAGGGCAGAGCAGGCAGCAGTGATTGACAGTCACCAGCTCTCTGCTCACGGAAATTTGAGAACTGAGCGATCAGCGGTTTTGATTGGTCGCTTCTCAGCCTTAGAGCCAGTGGGGGACAGATGCAGCTTCATACCGAGGCTGCATCCACCTAGGTAAGTATGATTCTTTGAAAAAATTTATTCCTGAACTTCTCTTTTAAATGGACAATATTTAGTCAGTGCCTGATCAAGAGTGTATCTTTCGTGCTACATGTCTGGCTACTTAATTTTTTCATTTCTCATTTCTGACTTGGACGTGTCACAGACTCTGTCTGGAGTCTGATTCCTGCCCTGACCTCCACTGATCAAGCTTGCCAGCAGTCTGCCCTGACCTCAAGCCTGGCTAATTGCATTCCAGCCTTGTGATTCTGTACTGCATTTAGTTCCACCTGAGCTGGCACTCTTCAAAGACAAAGAATCCACCGCACCCCATGACACTGACAATGTATTTGGGGAAAACAGCAATGGGCAGGAAAGCATCCAGGTATCAATAGTTATATGTGTACAATGACATATGGTCATATGAATGAGCTGTACTGTCATTTTGTGAAGTTCCTTTGTTTCAGGTTGAGTTGAGTTTTGGGCTATTTCAATAAGGCTTCCTTCACAAGAGCGATTGCCTGCATTCACCATATTCCAGCAGCAATAATCAATGGTTTCTTGTGTTTGGGATGACAGGTGTATGTGAACAAAGGCACAGTAATGAGAGGAGCCGTTGTTGTTCACACGATCACATGACCAGTAAGAATGGGCTTAGGCATGTTCGGATCGAACCCGCCAGGAAGCTGGCACTGCACACTGCCAATCATAGGCAGCGTGTGTATGTGCAGCTGCCAGTCGGGAAATGTCTCACGGCCTATGATTGGCAATATGCAGTGAAGGCTTCCTGGCGGGTTCGATCCAAACACACCCGAGCCCATCACTAACGACCAGTAGTTACATATGGTTAGGGAGCCTGGGCTCATCTTGCCACTCAAATCCATTGTATGCAGTTAAATGCCCGTGTGAAGGAGGCCTAAATGTACCACAGCTTAGCCCAAGATACAGTTCTGTGAGAATCTACTGACACAATGTATAAAATTCTATTTTTTCCTGTTACAAAGGTGTGAAGTAAGTCCAGTCATTCACTGCTAATCGCTATGAACACGGGCAGAAGACACTGCGCAAGGGGCTGCAGCAGCTACACTTTAGTATTCAGTAACTATATCTTGCTCAGACACATATTTCCAAGTGGTTTTATGCGGCAGTAAAACATTCATAAAGGGAATGAGCTTCTATTTTCTGCATGGTGCTTCTCAGGCTACATTCTGCTTTCACAGGTGTCCCACATCACGGTGCTGTATATCAGCCAAAGAGGACAGCATTTAAGATCTGCAGACTAAGGACAACCAGCTGTGATAGTAAAGAGCCTGTGAGAAGGTACTGTGACAGGATTTCAAGAAAAGTTCTCAGAAAGAAAGAGAAACTGTCAGAAAACAAGTCTCACAAACCAGGGGGGACATGTAGAATATCCTATTTACTGAACAGATGGTAACAACCTTTTCTTCAACATCAGCATGACTAGAACACACAGGGAATCAATAACATGCAAAATTCTATTGCATAAATAATCCAGTGTCAATCAGAAAATTCAACCTGTTAAAATGCATGCTTGCCTTTTTCAAAAGTGATTTAACGAGTTATTAAACCCTATTTTTTTTTTTAAATAACAAACATGTCATACTTACCTCCACTGTGCAGTTGGTTTTGCACAGAGTGGGCCCGATCCTCCTCTTCTGAAGTCCCTCAGTGGCGCTGGTGGCTCCTCCTCTTCTCGAGTGCCCTGTCAGAGAAGCGCTCTCCTTCGGGACACCCGTGCGGGTGTCTATTGACACAGAAAGCAGGACTCTGACGCGCCCCCGCGTCATTGGATTTGATTGATAGCAGCGGGAGCCAATGGCTGCGCTGCTATCAATCTATCCAATCAGGACATGAGACACCAGTCATAGCTAGTGTGCTCGTCCCCGTGGCGAGAAAGACAGGGCTCAGGTAAATAAAACAGAGGGTCTGGGGGGCTGCAGCATGAGAGTAGGTTTTTCACCTTAATGCATAGAATGCATTAAGGTGAAAAAACACAAAGGTTTACAACCCCTTTAAGTCTGGCATATATTTTATTGTCATCACGGACAACCTGCACAATGAGGGCATCATAATAATAATACTCATATATGCAATGGTGTACTGGAGAAGGATTTTTGTAGTGCAGGAAAGTTGTTCAGGTTTGGCTGGCAGCCAAGCCTGTGTTATTTTTATCTGGATCAAGTGAGTGACCCAGGGAGGGCTGGATGACCGACAGGCAGCATCTCTGAGACCTCCCCCATCTTCTAGAAACTTGCAGAAGAATTGGAGTGGAGGTAAGGAGGAGCTGTCTGGAGTATTCTGAGGGCCCTGACGAATCCCCAACATATGGGTTGGCAGGGGGCAGGCCCCCTCAAATACTCAGGGTCAGCCCAGCTGGGGCAGTGGAGTTTGGGTGTAAGCTGGAGATGGAGTGTTAGGCTGTCTGTGGCCCTTGAGGGTAGCCTCAAGTCTGGGGGGGGGGTAACCTTGGGCCTGGGCTCAGGTGCGGAAGGGAACCTCTTCTTGACACACAGGGGTGTCCTGACTGGAGGCAGGAGAAGGACAGCAGGAGAACACTGCCGGGCAAATCTCCAGGGAGGAAGACAGCCAGGTGGGCTGGTGAGTATTACAGTCAGGAGAAGACTGAGAGGCATGCCTGAGAGGACTGGGAGTGAGCAGTTTGGGATTGATGCAGAGTCAGTCTGAACTGAAATATATTGCGTTAAAAGTGCACTAACGCACAGAAATATACTGCGTTAAACATGCAGTTAGGCGCAGAAATATAGTGCGTTAAGCACACACTAACGTACAGAAAAATACTGCATTAAACAGCACGTAATGCATTGAACTATACTGCGTTAAACGACACGTAATTCACTGAAATATACTGCGTTGAACATGCAGTTATGCACAGCGATATACTGTGTTAAACGGCATGTAACACACTGAAATATACTGCATTGAATGTGCACAAACGCACTGAAAAATACTGTGTTAAGCGGCACGCAATGCACTGAAATTTACTGCGATAACGCACAGAAATATACTGCGTTAAACAGCACGTAACGCGCTGAAATATACAGCGTTAAATGTGCACTGACGCAACTAATTATACTGTGTTAAAAGTGCACTAAGGCACTGAAATACACTGCATTAAACAACACGTAACAGTGAAATATACTGTGTTAAACATGCAGTAACGCCGGCAGTGTGGGGGCTGGTCTATGTGGACAGCTTTACCCCAGATGCCTACATACTTAGATAAGTGCCTCTTTTAATCATCAACCATGTGAGTTGCTAAATGTTTTACCTTAACCACTTAACGACCGCTCACTGTATATGTACGTCGGCAGAATGGCACCGACAGGCACAATCACGTACAGTGTACGTGATCGCCTTTGTTCAGTTGGGGGGTCCAATCGGACCCCCCTCCTATACAGTGAGCGCCCGTTTATCGTTGGGGAGCGATCCGAGATGAGGGGATGGCCGTTCGATTCTGGCCACCCCCTCGCGATCGCTCCCGGCGAATGAAAATGCTTCCTCTGCCCGTGTAATGTAAACACAGGCAGAGGAAGTGATGCCATCTCCCTTGCGGCGGTCTTTTCGTTCCCGGCGCCGAGGAGAGAAGAAGCAAGTTAGTGCACCAACAGTCCACTGACACTTGGGTACACATAGGCACACATTTCACCCCCCAGTCACCCCCAGGTCACCCCCCAGCCCCCAATCACAGTGTCACTGATTGCAGTGATCATTTATTTTACTGATCACTGCATTTAGTGTCATCTGTGACAGTAAAAAGTTGCAGGGCAGTTAGGTTTAGGCCCCTTTAGGTCCAGGGTAGCCCCCTAACCCCCCCTAATAAAGGCTTAACCCCTTGATCGCCCCACAGGTAACCCTTTCACCCCCTAACTCCAGCGTCACTAAGCGATCGTTTTTCCGATCGCTGTATTCGTGTCGCTGGTGTCCTAGATAGCCAGTTATTTATTTTTAGGTTCGCCGCAGGTTTTTATTAGCGTCAGGTACCCCCATATATTATTTTAACCCCCTGATTGCCCCTAGAGTTAACCCTTTCACCAGTGATCACCGTATAAGCGTCACTGGTGACACTGGTTACCCAGTTAGTTATTTAGTTATTTAGGTAACCCGTCAGGTTTTTATATAGCGTCGGGTACCCCCATATTTAACCTAATAAAGGTTTTAACCCCCTGATTGCCCCTAGTTAACCCTTTCACCAGTGATCACCATATAAAGGTTACGGGTGACGCTGGTTGGTTAGTTTGCTTTTTATAGCATCAGGGCACCCGCCGTATATAACCCAATAAAGGTTTAACCCCCTGATCGCCCGGCGGGTGAGATCAATTAGGTTTTAGCGCAAGAGAGGGTCTGCGTCGCCCCAGGCAGCGTTAGGTTAGTGCCAGTAACGCTAACACCCACGCGCAAAGCATACACCTCCCTTAGTGGTATAGTATCTGAACAGATCAATATCTGATCTGATCAGATCTATACTAGCGTCCCCAGCAGTTTAGGGTTCCCAAAAACGCAGTGTTAGCGGGATCAGCCCAGATACCTGCTAGCACCTGCATTTAGCCCCTCCGCCCAGCCCACCCAAGTGCAGTATCGATCGATCACTGTCACTTACCAAACACAAAACACATAACTGCAGCGTTCGCAGAGACGGGCCTGATCCCTGCAATCGCTAACAGTTTTTTTTGTAGCGTTTGATATATTTGCTGACGACAGTCAGGTGCTTTTTTTCCTGTGAATCTTACTAGTGTACCCCTAAATTTAGAGCCCAAAATGGCAAGACGAAGGTACACTAGTAAAGAGACCTACGAGATTCTGAGCATGACAGATAGTGAAGAGGAGGTCACGTATCTGTCAGATTCAGGCTCAGAATATCTTCCCGTAGAAGACAGTGACGTCAGCGGCCCCACGTCAGATAGCTCTGACGACGAAGTTGAGGTCCCTGCTAAGGTCAGGCGTACCCGATCCCGATCTTCTGAGGTTGTTGAGGAGCAAGAACCGCAGGGCTCTCGTATCATGGAGCAGAGTAGTACTAGCGCCGCTATTCCTTCTGGTGAATTGGCAAGCCCCAGCGGCCTAGTACAGCCTGGGCGTACATCCAGCACTGCAGTATCACGTGGTGACGTGGTGAGTCCCATAAGTGCAGTTCAAGCTGGCGAGGTGGCAAGCACAAGTAGTGTCCCGCTGCCACCAATAAGAAGACAAAGGCAGGCCCGTCGTGCCCATAGTGCCCTTCCTGCAGAATTTGCCTATCCTGATTGGGTCCCCACCACTTCTGCAGAACCCGTACTTCCCCCATTCACTGCCCAACCCGGTATTCAGGTGGATACAGCTGATTTTATGCCAATTGATTATTATTCGCTGTTTTTCACGGAAGATCTCTATAGATCTATTGTGGAACAGAGTAATTTATATGCTGGTCAATTCATCGCCGCTAATCCCCAGTTGCCTTCCATTGCCAAAGATTGGAAACCAATTACGGTTTCCGAATTTAAGACCTTTCTGGGCCTTTCCCTCAACATGGGCACACATAAATTCCCGTCATTGCGTGCTTATTGGTCCACGCTCCCAATTGACCACATGCCCGTGTTCTCTGCCTCCATGCCCAGGAAACGATACGAGCAGATTTTGCGGTTCATGCACTTCAACGACAATGAACTTTGTCGTCCACGTGGGGACCCTGAATACGACCGGCTCTATAAAATTCGGCCCCTCATAAACCACTTCAACGAACGTTTTGCAGCCTTGTTTACTCCCGATCAAGTTGTCTGTGTTGATGAGTCCCTGATTAAATTTTCTGGCCGCTTGTCTTTCAAGCAGTACCTTCCCAGCAAGCGTGCCAGATACAGGGTCAAGCTCTATAAGTTCTGTGACAGGACAACAGGCTATGTATGGAGCTTTATGGTTTATGAGGGAAAAGATAGTCAGGTTGAGCCGGTCAACTGCCCGGATTACATAGGGAACGCTGGCAAGATAGTGTGGAAATTGGTGTCACCCTTATTCGGAAAGGGGTACCACATGTATGTGGACAATTATTACATGAGCGTGCCACTGTTTAGTCACTTGTTTGATCATCAGATTGGAGCATGTGGCACCGTGCAACCTAATCGCCGGGGCTTTCCCCAGCGGCTTGTAGATGCCCGTCTTAGGCTGGGGGAGAGAGCCTGCGTGAAGTGTAATAACTTGCTCGCTATGAAGTGGAGGGACAATAAGAATGTTTTCCTTCTTACCCTCCTTCATGCAGACACGACAGTCCAAATTCCTACGGCGACTGGTGTTGTGGAGAAACCCCTCTGTGTCCACGAATATAACAAAAATATGGGAGGGGTGGACCTCAACGGCCAGTTGTTGGTGCCGTATCTCATTGACCGTAAGGCGAGACGCTGGTACAAAAAAGTGTCTCTATCCTTATTCCAATTGGCTTTGCTGAACGCTCATGTGCTATACAGAGCTTCAGGCGGGACTTTATCTCTTCTAAAATTCCAGAATGAGATTGTCACAGAACTCCTGTATCCAGGCGGTTCTGCACCTCACCATCCCCGACCAAATGCAGTAAGCCGGCTGCATGAGAGGCATTATACGTATGTCCTCCCGAGTACCCCTACCCAACGAGCCCCCCAAAAAAGATGTCGTGTCTGTAGCAAGCGCGGATTTAGGCGTGACACCCGTCATTATTGTCCACTCTGTCCTGACAAGCCTGGTCTTTGCCTTGGTGAATGTTTTGAACGCTACCACTCAAAAGTGAAGTTTTAGCGTAGGGTACAGCATTTCACAGACTAGGACACACTTACACAGGGTCTCCCAAGATGCCATTACATTTTGAGAGACCCAAACCATTACAGTTGTTAACGTTACAAAAAAAAGTGTAAAAAAGAAAAAAAACGTAAAAAACAAAACACAAAAAAAATATAAAATAAAAAAAACAAAAATAGTTGTTGTTTTATTGTTCTCTCTCTCTCTATTTTCTCTCTATTGTTCTGCTCTTTTTTACTGTATTCTATTCTGCAATGTTTTATCATGCTTGCTTTTCAGGTATGTAATTTTTTGTTTTCAGGTGCGCCATTCAACTGCAGCGCGGAATTATTTATCTTGACAGCAACAGCGTTTGCTCCCACGATACATAAAGCCGTGACTCCAGTGCTGTAGGAGGTGATTTCACCACCACAGTTAAAAAAAAAGAGCATATATGCCGAAGCATGGGGGCAGCAGGGGCGGAGGAGCGATTTTGCTCCTAATGCCGCGTACATACGGTCGAAATTCCGACGGAGGCTTGCCCGTGGAAAAGTCCGACCGTGCGTACGCGGCATAACTTTTTTGCGGGAGGATGCCCCCATGCTTCGGCATATATATATATATTTTAGGCACAGGTTGCGTTAAAAAAATGTTTTATTTTTTACTAGGTTTTGTTTTGGTATTTGCTTTGCAGGTATGGTATGGTCTTACTGTTATACTGTAATGTTACTTTGTTTTAATGTTAACCATCATTTGCTTAGCAGGTACGCCATTCAGTTGCAGCGCGGATCTATTTATCTTGACAGCAACAGCGTTTGCTCCCACGATACATAAAGCCGTGACTCCAACGCTGTAGTAGGTGATTTCACCACCACAGTTAAAAAAAAGAGCATATATGCCGAAGCATGTGGGACAGCAGGGGTGGAGGAGCGATTTTGCTCCTAATGCCGCGTATATACGGTCAAAATTCAGACGGAGGCTTGCCCGTGGAAAAGTCCGACCGTGTGTACGCGACATAACCTTTTATGCCGCGTACATACGGTCGAAATTTCGACGAAGGCTTGCCCGTGGAAAAGTCCGACCGTGTGTACGCGGCATAACTTTTTTGCGGGAGGATGCCCCCATGCTTCGGCATATATAAATGGTGCATGTATGCCCATCATTAGAAGTGGGTGGATGAAGGGAGGTATTCTAATGGTGGGCATACCCACCGATCAATCTCTTTTTTTCGTTCAGCCAACAGGCTGCATGAAAAAAAAGATTACAATACATGTCCAACAAGGACCAGCAACGTACTGGTATGTTGCTGGACTTTGAATGTTTATACCAGAATGATGCCTGCAGGTTTAGGTATCATCTTGGTATCATTCTTTTCAGCCAGTGGCCGGCTTTCATGTAAAAGCAATTCTAGCAGATAATTAGCCTCTAGACCACTTTTACAAGCAGTGGGAGGGAATGTCCCCCCCCCGGATATAAAAAGCGCCATTGGGAAATTGGGAAAGCATTTTATCACACCGATCTTGGTGTGGTCAGATGCTTTGAGGGCAGAGGAAAGATCTAGGGTCTAACCCCCCAATTTTTTTTCAAAAAAAGAGTACCTGTCACTACTTATTGCTATCATAGGGGATATTTACATTCCCTGAGATAACAATAAAAATGGTAAAAAAAATAAATATGGAAGGAACAGTTTAAAAATAAAATAAAAAAGCAAAATAAATAATAAAAAAAAGTACAAAAAGTTGTCACTAAATTATATATTGCTCAAACATGCCATGGTTATATGTGGAATTGCACCCCAAAATACATACTGTTTCTTCTCCTGAGTACGGGGATACCACATGTGTGAGACATTTTGGGAGCCTAGCCGCGTACAGGACCCCGAAAACCAAGCACCGCCTTCAGGATTTCTATGGGTGTAAATTTTTGATTTCACTCCTCACTGCCTATCACAGTTTCGGAGGCCATGGAATGCCAAGATGGCACAAACCCCCCCAAATGACCCCATTTTGGAAAGTAGACACCCCAAGCTATTTGCTGAGAGGTATGTTGAGTATTTTGCAGATCTCGATTTTTGTCACAAAGTTTTGAAAATTGAAAAAAGAAAAAAAAAA
The DNA here is from genome assembly GCA_029206835.1 of Rana muscosa. Classification (NCBI taxonomy): domain Eukaryota; kingdom Metazoa; phylum Chordata; class Amphibia; order Anura; family Ranidae; genus Rana; species Rana muscosa. Next base: position 539,587,916 of record CM055117.1, on the reverse strand, counting down.
TGTCTTTCTTCATTTTCAAAAACAAATGAGAGCTGTAAAATACTCACCATGCCTTTCAGCAAATAGCTTGGGGTGTCTACTTTCCAAAATGGGGTAATTTGTGGGGGTTTTGGGCTATCTTGGTATTTTATGGCCTTCAAAACTGTGATAGGTAGTGAGGAGTGAAATCAAAAATTTGTGTCCTTAGAAATCCTGAAGGCGGTGCTTGGTTTTCAGGGCCCCGTACGCGGCTAGGCTCCCAAAAAGTCCCACACATGTGGTATCCCTGTACTCAGGAGAAGCAGCAGAATGTATTTTGGGGTGTAATTTCACATATGCCCATGGCATGTGTGAGCAATATATCATTTAGTGACAACTTTGTGCAAAAAAAAAAAGTTTGTCATATTCCCGCAACTTGTGGCAAAATATAAAATTTTCCATGAACCCAACATGCCTCTCAGTAAATAGCTTGGGGTGTCTACTTTCCAAAATGGGGTCATTTGGGGGGGGTTTTGTGCTATTTTGGCATTTTATGGCCTTCAAAACTGTGATAGGTAGTGTGGAGTGAAATCAAAAATTTACGCCCTTAGAAATCCTGAAGGCGGTGCTTGGTTTTTGGGGCCCCGTACGTGGCTAGGCTCCCAAAAAGTCCCACACATGTAGTATCCCCGTACTCAGGAGAAGCAGCAGAATGTATTTTGGGGTGCAATTCCACATATAACCATGGCATGTGTGAGCAATATATCATTTAGTGACAACTTTTTGTACATTTTTTTTTCTTTTTGTCATTATTCAATCATTTGGGACAAAAAAAAAATATTCAATGGGCTCAACATGCCTCTCAGCAAATAGCTTGGGTTGTCTACTTTCCAAAATGGGGTCATTTGGGGGGGGGGGTTGTGCCATCTTGGCATTTTATGGCCTTCAAAACTGTGATAGGTAGTGATAGGTAGTGAGGAGTGAAATCAAAAATTTATGCCCTTAGAAACCTTGAAGGCGGTGCTTGGTTTTTGGGGTCCCGTACGCGGCTAGGCTCCTAAAAAGTCCCACACATGTGGTATCCCCGTACTCAGGAGAAGCAGAAGAATGTATTTTGGGGTGCAATTCCACATATAACCATGGCATGTGTGAGCAATATATCATTTAGTGACAACTTTTTGTAATTTTTTTTTGTCATTATTCAATCACTTGGGACAAAAAAAAATATTCAATGGACTCAACATGCCTCTCAGAAATTTCCTTGGGGTGTCTACTTTCCAAAATGGGGTCATTTGGGGGGGGTTTTGTACTGCCCTGCCATTTTAGCACCTCAAGAAATGAGATAGGCAGTCATAAATTTAAAGCTGTGTAAATTCCAGAAAATGTACCCTAGTTTGTAAGCGCTATAACTTTTGCGCAAACCAATAAATATACGCTTATTGACATTTTTTTTACTAAAGACATGTGGCTGAATACATTTTGGCCTAAATGTATGACTAAAATTGAGTTTATTCGAGTTTTCTTATAACAAAAAGTAGAAAATATCATTTTTTTTCAAAATTTTCAGTCTTTTTCCGTTTATATCGCAAAAAATAAAAATCGCAGAGGCAATCAAATACCATTAAAAGCTCTATTTGTGGGAAGAAAAGGACGCAAATTTTGTTTGGGTACAACATTGCATGTCCGCACAATTTACAGTTAAAGCAGCGCAGTGCAAAATTCTGAAATCACCTCTGGTCCTTTAGCTACCAAATGGTCCGGGGCTTAAGTGGTTAATTAAATGTAACCATATTGTTACATTTAGAGGTGCCTCTCTTCTCTTTTATACTCTGTAGCTCCTGTTGGAGTTTGCTTCTAATCCCCTTGTGGAGGCTGCCATTTGTGGATGGGCATTTTATGGTTACACAACCTATCACATTGCTATAATCTTTTTATATGGACTTTAAACTAAAAGACATGAATAAATGGTTGTGGAACAAATCATTTGGGAGTTTCCATTATTTCTTATGGGGAAATTCGCTTTGATATATAAGTGCTTTGGATTACAAGCATGTTTCTGGAACAAATTATGCTCGCAAACCAAGGTTTTACTGTATTGTGCTTTAACTTTAAAGCCAATCTCTCCATGTGTCATCTAAGGCTCCACACTGTGCCTGTTACTCTTCTAGGCACTGAACGCCTCTACGACAAGAAGGCAGCAAAAGACTGCCCGTTGTAAAACATTATTGATGCATATTAACTTTTTGTTCTTTAAGCTGTTATGAATGCATTTAATTTAGTACCTTTTCCCTTTGCTCCTCCCATGTTGCATTCTGATACTGGGTGCAAAGAGAAGGAGCACAGTGTAACCTGCAAGTCAAGACTTGGAGCCCACACAGGGCTGCATACTCTCTCTCTGCTCCATGTGACAGTACTGAAGCATTTACAGAGAACCAGTGTTGTGACCTGATAGGAAGGGGTGTGAGTAACTTGCTCTCCATGCACAGAAATACCAAGTAATTATTTTGTCTCTTGGCAACTAAATGTAGCAGAAAAGGTCAAAGGATGACTATGTCATCTTCTTAAACCGGTAGGCTATGGCAGTGTTTCTCAACTCCAGTCCTCAAGGCGCCCCAACAGGTCATGTTTTCAGGATTTCCCTCAGATGAAACAGCTGTGGGAATTACTAAAGCAGTTAAACTGATCAAATAACCTGTGCAAAACAATGGAGAGCCTGAAAACATGACCTGTTGGGGCGCCTTGAGGACTGGAGTTGAGAAACACTGGGCTATGGCATACTGCAAATGCAGATTTTTTCCATGGGCCTCAATGAAAAAAGTATGGTCCTGCAGGCTGCTCCAAATAGTATATAAAGCCTACAGACACATGGGGAGACTACTACCGTACATAGCAGAAAAAAAGTGTACAATGTCAGTGAGCTAATTTTACTGAAAGAAAGATATTTATTGTTGTATGGCAGTAGCTCTGGATGAAGCCAAATAACAGATTAACAGAGGACTTTTAATCCAGGAAAATCGCTGAAAAAAAATTACATCTAAAGGCAAGACAAATCATTTATTAATAAATAGTTTGGGATAGCTGTTTACCCTAACCTGTTTGTTTTTGGAAGAAGTCACAAAAAGTCTTTCTGCGTCACCAACAAGCTTGTGTATGCTGTATTTCATAATTCATTACCTCATTAGACCCTCCAATAATTAAACATAACTCCTACTACAAAGATCTGCTCACATACTGGGGATTACGGATTTTATATCCTGGCTGGAGTTCTACTTTAAGCTGCAATTTCTAGACTTAACCTAGTAAATTTACTAAACCGATAAATATGATAAAGAATATTTTAGTGTAAAACACTGGGAATATAGATTAGGTTAGGTGGCTTAATACTTCCAGTAATAAATGTCATGTTAAAACCTATTTTATGTTGTGGTTGTGTATATCAGAAATATGCAAAGACTTTATGAATAATGATTTCAGCTTTACAACCAATGGACTATTTTTTTTAAAGTCCTTATAATTTGGTCATAAGTCCTTGTAATTTGTCAATTTATAGATACACTATTTTTAATGCCAAAAATGTATGATTTTAGAACAGTGCTAGTTTGTGCCAAGTAGGTATACAGTAATTGCTATGTATAGTTTTGCAGGAATGAAAAGGGAAAAACTCTTTGGAATGCAAACAGTTAAAGCTCAAACCCAGGAAACTTAAATTAATTTAATTGCTCAGCAGGATTAGGAATAAAAAAAACACACTCTCTGACACTTTACCCTTAAAGCCCTGTACACACGATCGGATTTCCTATGGTTTTTAAACCGATGGATTTTTCCATCGGAAATCCAATGAAGCTGACTTCCATCAGTCTTGCCTACACACCATCAGTCAAAAAAACGATCGTCCCAAACGCTGTGACGTAAAACACTCAGACGAGCCAAGAAAAATGAAGTTCTATGTTTCTGAGCATGCGTCGACTTGATTCTGAGCATGCCTAGGTTTTTTATCCGATGGAGTTCCCCACAGACGATAGTAATTTGCTATCGTTTTTTTTTCCATCGAATAAATTTAAAACAAGTTCTATTTTTTAACACCGATGGAAAAAAGACCGATGGGGCCCATACACGATCGGTTTGTCCGATGAAAAAAGTCCATCGGACTGTTTTCATCGGTAAAACCGATCGTGTGTACAGGGCTTAAGACTTTTGGCTTTAGGTTAAATTACACGCAGGGTAATTCAGCCCGCTTCTGTGAGCCTAGAGCACCATAGGCACACCCTCGGAATATGTAATCATTTGGTTTAAGTTCATAGTGCCAATGCACAGAAAGGAGTGACAGGAGTAGTGGGACAGCTGCCCCCAGGCGCAATTTATATAGGGGGACACCACTTGGTGGGCTGCATCCTGCCCAAGCTTGCCGACCACCTCTGTGACACTGCCCCAACTGGCTTTTACTATGCCACCCACAGATTACAATCCCCACTGGCAGCTTCATCCTCAAGAGGACTGTGGTGAGGGGCCCTATTGTGTGCATGGAGGAGGGGAACTGCATTGGAGGGTTGGCATGCACTGTATTTGTGATAAGGGGACATTCATTGTATGTATGTTGTTGGGAATTGGTGCTGCACTGTATGTATATGTGAGATGGGGGTTGCATTGTATAAATATATGTAGGAAGGAGGTGGAGGCTGCTGCGTATGTATGTGAAAGGAAGGGGATGCATTGTATGTATGTGTGAGGAATAGGGGCTGCCTTGTATGTACGTGTGAGAAAAGGGAGAGGGAGCTGAAGTGTATGCATGAGTGACGAATTGGGGCTACATTGTATGTATGTGTGAGGAGGGGGGCTGCATTGCATGTATGTATGTGTGAGGGGAAGTGGTGCTGCATTGTATGTATTTGTGATGAAGATGGGCTGCATTGTATGTATGTTTGAGAAGGGGGGGCGAAGTTTTAAGTATGTGTGAGGTCCCAACCATAGTGGCAGCTGGGAGTGGGAGCAAAACTGCAGAGGATCATCAGGTTCTCACTCAAGGTGGAGACACAGTTTGGCATCTTTGCCCTGGGCACTGTATGAGCGCAATTCTATGTAGGATTAAGGATCAACACAAGAAATGTAAATATTTTGTAAGACTAAGGACTAATGTCCGAAACACGTAGGATGTTTTACAGCTTTGTACATTTAATAAAGAAATACCATTTTGGATGTCATCCTGAGTGCCGACCATCCCTGTCCTTTATTTAAGTAATTACAATATTTTACCTCCATAGGTGAACAAAGGGGCTTAAATGTGTCACAACCTGCCCAACTCCAGGAGAAATAAAAACTCCATCCACAAACCGGAGAAGAGTATTGGAGCTGTCTGGAGAGGGGAATCAGGTGATAGAGCCTCCTGTGAAACCCTCTAAACATAACCAGCAATTAAACCTTGCAGTGTGGGGGGAGCACTGCATGGGTGGATTTTTTTTATTTTCCTGGAGTTGGCTCTCCACTAAGTCTTTCCTGAGAGAAGTTTTGGGAGCTAAAATGCTAGTTGCCTGACTTGTATATTGGCTCACTGATTTCAGCACATACAGACCTGTAACAAATAAACATATCAGAAAAGTTGGACTAGATTTCTGGATAATTAACAGAGACTGTGGCCTGGGGTGGAATCGTGAACTCCAGGCCCGGACTGGCCATAGGGCATACCGGGCAACCCGCGGGCCGCCAGACAACATGAAACAGGTTCCCCATCATCTCCAATGTCTCCGGAGGCAGCTGGAGTTGGTGGGCGGAGCTGGGGGTGTGGCTGCCCCCTCCACTCCTCCCACAGACTCGTTCACTCTGGCTGATCCCACAGCTGAAGGAGAAAAATAAGAGGACACAGCAGCCAGAGTGTCTTCATCTTCAGGCATGCTGTAAGTTACTGCACTGCTGCACATGTCACTACATAGAGTCCTAACCTGGCACCATACCACCCCAGCCTGCCCTATGCCACCACACCCTGCCCTATGCGTGCCACCCCAACCTTCCTTATGCCACCGCACCCTGCCCTATGCCACCTCACCCTGCTCTATGCCACAGGCAACCTGCCCTATGCCACCGCCCCCTCCACTCCTCCCACAGACTCGTTCACTCTGCCACCGCACCCTGCTCTATGCCACAGGAAACCTGCCCTATGCCACCGCACCCTGCCCTATGCCACTCCAGCCTGCCCTGTGCCACCGCAACCTGCCCTATGCCACGCAAACTGCTCTATATCACCCCAACCTGCCCTATGCCACCGCAAACTGCTCTATACCACCCCAACCTGCTCTATGCCACCGCAACCTGCCCTATACCACCGCAAACTGCCCTATACCACCCCAGCCTGTCCTATGCCACGCAACCTGCCCTATGCCATCGCAAACTGCCCTATACCACCCAAACCTGCTCTATACCACCCCAGCCTGCCCTATACAACCCCAACCGGCCTTTGCCACCCCAGCCTGCCCTATATAACCCCAACCTGCACTATACCACCGCATCCTGCCCTATATTACCTCACCATGCCCTATATCGCCCCAGCCGGCACAATACCACCCTATACTTTAATTTACAGGGGTCATTTGGGGGTGCGCCTCGTGACCGTGCGCTGCCTGCAGGGCGCTGCGCAAGATAGACAGGAGGGGGGTGACACCATGTTTTGCCGCACCAGGTGACACCAACCCTAGTGACACCACTGCCCCAGTGCACTCTCAGCTGCGAGTCTGAGCCGCATTTGAGTGACAGTGACACCCGTCGGCACATCAGGGGGCCGGGACCCGCAACGATCCCCTTCTCTCTGGCAAGGTGGCCGCGGCACTGATGATCTGATCAGTCTCGGCTCGGCTGTCTCACACAGCCGAGCAGAGTGAAGCCGCCTCCCCCTCCTCCTTTATGTCCACACAGGGGGCAGGGACCCAACATGCAGTCCCGCGCTGATCTGAGGTACATTATGGGTCTGAAGGGGGGGGTCTGTATTTTAGGGGGGTTCTGTATTGTAGGGGTGGTCTGAAATGTAGGATGGGTTCTGTATTGTAGGGGGGTCTGTAATGTAGGGGGGTTCTGTATTGTAGGGGGGGTCTGAAATGTAGGGGGGTTCTGTATTGTAGGAGGGGTTCTGTATTGTAGGGGGGTTCTGTATTGTAGGGGGTTCTGTATTGAAGGGGGGTCTGAAATGTAGGGGGGTTCTGTATTGTAGGGGGGTCTGAAATGTAGGGGGGTTCTGTATTGTAGGGGGGGTCTGAAATGTAGGGGGTTCTGTATTGTAGGGGGGTCTGTAATGTAGGGGGTTCTGTATTGTAGGGGGGTCTGAAATGTAGGGGGGTTCTGTATTTTAGGGGGATCTGAAATGTAGGGGAGGTCTGTATTGTAGGGGGGTCTGTATTGTAGGGGTGTCTGTAACGTAGGAGGGTCTGTGTTGTAGGGGGGGTTCTGTATTGTAGGGGGGGTCTGTATTGTAGAGGGGGGTCTGTAATGTAGGGGGGCCTGTATTGTAGGGGGGTCTGTAATGTAGGGAGGGTCCGTACTGTAGGGAGGGGGTCTGTAATGTAGGGGGGTCTGTATTGTAGAGGGGGTCTGTAATGTAGGGGGTTCTGTATTGAAGGGCGGTCTGAAATGTAGGGGGGGTTTTGTATTGTAGGGTGGTCTGAAATGTAGGGGGGTTCTGTATTGTAGGGGGGGTCTGAAATGTAGGGGGGTTCTGTATTGTAGGGGGGTCTGTAATGTAGGGGGGTTCTGTATTGTAGGGGGGTCTGAAATGTAGGGGGTTCTGTATTTTAGGGGGGTCTGAAATGTAGGGGAGGTCTGCATTGTAGGGGGGTCTGTATTGTAGGGGGGTCTGTAACGTAGGGGGGTCTGTATTGTAGGGGGGTTCTGTATTGTAGAGGGGGGTCTATAATGTAGGGGGGTCTGTATTTTAGGGGGTCTGTAACGTAGGGGGGTCCATACTGTAGGGAGGGAGTCTGTAATGTAGGGGGGTCTGTATTGTAGAGGGGGCTGTAATGTAGGGGGGGTCTGTATTGTACAGTCTGTACTGTAGGGAGGGGGTCTTTACTGTAGGGAGGGGGTCTTTACTGTAGGGAGGGGGTCTGTACTGTATGGAGGGGGTCTGTACTGTAGTGAGGTCTGTGTAACACGCAGGGGGTCCAGACCAGGGTTGCCAACTTTCAGTAAATTTACAAACAATTTGTAAAATCTGTAATTTTTGCATCTGTCTGTGAATGTCCATTATGAACATACAGACTGCATGTCCATAATGGACATTCATGGGCAGATGCAAAAATTACAGATTTTGAAAACCGTTTGTAAATTTACTGAAAGTTGGCAACCCTGGTCCAGACCTGTTAGGGGTGTCTGTGTAACAAACTGTGGGGGGCTGTGTAATGTAAAGGGTTCCAGAGGTGTGGTGCTATGTAATGTAAAGGGCTCCAGAGGTGCAGGGTGCTGTGTAATGTAAAGGGGTCCAGAGGTGCAGGGTGCTGTGTAATGTAAAGGGGTCCAGAGGTGCAGGGTGCTGTGTAATGTAAAGGGGTCCAGAGGTGCAGGGTGCTGTGTAATGTAAAAGGGCCCAGAGGTGCAGGGTGCTGTGTAATGTAAAAGGGTCCAGAGGTGCGATGCTATGTAATGTAAAGGGGTCCATGGTGCTGTGTAATGTAACGGGGTCCAGAGGTGCAAGGTGCTGTGTAATGTAAAGGGGTCCAGAGGTGCAGGGTGGTGTGTAATGTAAAGGGGTCCAGAGGTACAAGGTGCTGGAACCCCACATCCCATCATTAACCGCCGCCACAAAGCGCCTCCACCGTGCCCCCCCCGGGCTGCTCAGTCTAAAATGCCCGGGCCTATTTTTTGTCCCAGTCCGGGCCTGGTGAACTCCATATGTATAGTTCACTCAGTTTGGATCAGTATACCCAGATGCAAACTACTAGTAGATTAGTTTTGTAATTGTGGTTTTTAGGTGTACTGGTGCATAATGGGCAAACAAGGGACAGGACGGCAGGAGAGTCTGTGTGAGGCTGCAAGGACTGTTTACCATATCCCGATCTGTACATCTCGCTACGAGCCTGTTATAGAGTGGTGCACTGTCGCACCTGCAGTATGTGAGTACCCAGGCAAGGGATCTCTCTTTTTATTTAAATAAATATTGTTACTTGCACCATCCAGGTTTTTTTCTTATATATTCTATGATCTGGAGCTGCCTGCCAAGGAACCAGGAACCCAGGATTATCCATTAGAACCCAGGTGTGGTTCATAAGCGTGCACAGACCAAGCTTAATTGCAAGGTCGCACGCTCTAAGGTGAGCGTCTATTACCATAGGGGAGCACCTGTGTGACTACACCTTGGCATGACTTTTGGATAACTCACTGGGCCGTGTGTTGCTGTATGAACTGTATTATACATCACCCTTGGATTGCTGCTACTGATTACATGCACTAAAGAACTGTGGAATTTTTCATTCATTTCTACCCACACTGAAGCCCCTTAGAATACTTTTATATGGACTTGTGTGTCATTTTTAAGGATTGGACTGTTTACCACTATTATTTACTATGCATGTTTATGCACTTATGCACCTTAGTGTGATGCGATTTTTTTGATGCAATTTTTTTGAAGCAATTAATTTTTTTGAATCATTATTTATATATATTTACTTGTACTATTTGTTTGCACATATCTATATCACTTACCGGACACATATGCCCCTTACCTTGTGTAGTGGTATGTGCACTATCATTTCGCTAGCGCTGCGTTTTGTTAATTTTATTTAGTCTTTGGCACGATTTATGAGACGTGTTTCACGCTAGCAGCTTTATTTCTATACCTTAGCTGATAGGAGTGGTGGCTCGCAGGATTGTTGCATTTTTAACTCCATATGTATAGTTCACTCAGTTTGGGTCAGTATACCCAGATGCAAACTACTAGTAGACTAGTTTTGTAATTGTACTTTTTAGGTGTACTGGTGCATAATGGGCAAACGGTCCCCTTCTCCTTTTTACTCCTCCAGTCTTTGCTTGCTTTGTGTGGCTTTGACGTGTGATTTATTGTAGTTGCAAAGACTGCACCCACTCCACTGCTGCTACACTGTCTTCTAAACTTAGTAAATCAGATGCCTGATACAGTAAGGTGACCAGATTTATAAAATGAAATCCGGGGACATCTTGTTTTTTACTAGTAATGGTGGCAATCAGTGACTCTCTTCCCATCACCGCTGCAGCCCACCTCACAGCCTGTCAAGTCTGATGCCGTGTACACACAATCGATTTTCTCGACGGTGAAAACACCGTCGAGAAAATCGACGGGAAAAACGAGGAACGGCTTGGTTCCCTACACACGGCCGTTTTTCCCATAATTTTTTCTCTTGGTCGAGAAAAACGACCGTGTGTAGGCTCCCCGGCAGTGTTTCCCTATGGGAAAACTGCCACGGAAAAAAATGCTGTGAATCACGACAAGAAAAATTAGAGCATGTTCTAATTTTTCTCGTCGTGATTAATGCCATTTTTCTCGTCAGGAAAAATGACCAAAAGCCCACACACGGTCGTTTTTCTCGTCAAAGAGAAAAAATGTCATTTTTCCCAACGAGAAAAATGGTCGTGTGTACGCAGCATTACTCTCCGGGCCCCGGCTACTACTGGGTGGGGAGCGGAGGAAGATCACTCCGCCAGGGAAGGCAAGGAGATAAGCAGGCGGCTGGCCGGGACTTTAAGGGGTTGTAAAGGTTCGTTTTTTTATTTTCTAAATAGGTTCCTTTAAGCCAGTGCATTGTTGGTTCACTTACCTTTTCCTTAGATTTCCCTTCTAAATATTTTTTTTCTTTGTTTTCTTTGTCTGAATTTCTTACTTCCTGTTTCTCCTCAGTAATCTGTTCAGTAAGCTGTTCTGGGTGACTCCACACCACTCAGGTGATGGTGTGAAGTTCAGTGAGGAGAAACAGGAAGTGAGAAATTCAGACAAAGAAAACAAACATTTAGAAGGTAAATCAAAGGAAAAGGTAAGTGAACCAACAATGCACTAGCTTAAAGGAACCTATTTAGAAAATAAAAAACGAACCTTTACAACCCCTTTAAGCCAAGGCAGAAGAACATGCGAGCGGAGCTGAATGGGTATGCGCTCGAAACTGAAGAAATATTCCCTCTGCTCTGACCAGCACATGATCATCAGAAAGGGGCACAGATAATGGAAAAAAAATCGACCCCCCTAAGCTAGTAGGAGCGGCGGAGCGGGGGTGTTAAACTCAGATTTTTTTTTACTAATTCTGCACTGACTGTCTTTGAAATTGCCCCAGCCCCTGTTCAAATCCAATCCGGGGACAAAACTGGGGACAGACTTGGTCCGGGGACAGTGTCCTCAATCCGGGGACTGTCCCCAGAAACCGGGGATGTCTGGTCACCCTATGATACAGGTGTTTGCTGAATGATTGTGGGTTGAAATGGTTAAATGAAGGCTATGTTCCAGCATAGCATATCAGTTAATGGGGAGACTGTAAGAAAACAAGATTAAAAGCAATATTTCCCTTTACTAAAGCTATCTGCTGCCCACGAGTAGGTCCCTCAATCTACTGACACTGTGAACAGCCATCAAACATTCATATATCAGGACCTAATGTTTGCAGTGACTAGCAGCATTTACTGAGAAACTCTATCATTTCCTACATTGGCATCAAACAGACACAGAGCATACTAAACAGAATGGAAGGCAGAGACATATTACGCTATTACTAAAAGATACTTTACAATAAAAGGGACTTGCAAATTAAACTGCAAAGTAAGGGAAGGAAAGGCAATGGATAATGCAAATCACACAGATTACTGTCAATCCGAAAGTTTTGGTTTTGGTACAGTGAAACCCTGTTATAGGGGGGTCATATGAAGCTGCCCTCTCCACACAGGTTATGGCCTTAACCTGCAGGTAACCAAATGAGCCAGAGCCTTCCCTCAAGTAGGAGTGGACTATGAATATATTATTGGCAGTGCCTTCACCTAGGACAGGGCTCCAGCGTATGTAGAGATGATCCCTTTCTAGGACAATAACTAGTAACTCACTCAAAATAACTGGCAGCAGTAGTACTAATACACCCAGCATAGATCTCTAAGAGTAAAGATATACAGACATACCAGCAGGTGATTAGTGTAACTTTATATATGATAAAGTGATGGCATTATATACACACAAAGCAGCAACAGGAAGAATGCACATACTGTATGTCTGAGGAGAACAGAATCTGACTTGCAAGGCATAACACAACCTGGCTTGGGAGGACGAACGCTGATGCACCTGTGGAGCGGTGGTTTCCTGGGGACGTTTGTACAGATGAACACACCAATGGTGAATAAGTCTGGAACACGCCACCTGCAAGGCAAATTAGGCCTATCTAGCCTATCTCTTGGTCCCTAACCTGACTATAGGTTATCAATGCTACTGGACCTCTACCTATCTAAAAGGCCGTTGGAAGCCTATCCAGTCGCTACCCTGAGCTGTTTACCATTCCCTAGTACTAGCTAGGAACCCCCCAGACTAAAAAAATTAAGCGGTAGCTATGCACTTCAACACAAACCAGTCACTTGATAGGTTATAATCAAATGATCTTTGCTCATACACTTGAGAATAGCCCAAGTATATTGCAGTATAAAAATAGAACGTTTTAGTGAATCAGAGAAACCTCTGACAGCTATCTCTGATTCCCACATGGACGGTTGGATGGATACAGCACAAAATCAGCCTGCAGCACCTCCTGGCTTGCAGAGCATGTGGCTGGCTACCCTCTCCTTCATTTCCTGTAAGACATCCACATATATAGCCTTGAGGGGTTTCCTGATCTTTAAGCAGGGACAGGAAACAACCTTTTAACAGTAAGAATCTGTTTGTGACAAGAACTCTATGGTAGCTACTAGCTGCCAGGCATGAATATAAACAACCTCAAAGACAGTGTACAAAAGAACACTTACCTACACACTCCCCCTGGTTAAACCAGTATGTCCAGTCAAAGACAACATAACATATATATGCAACATCCCAAAAAAGAAACAATGTTGATCCTCTCTCCATTACAATGGTTTGCTGAGGGAGAAGGCAAGTTAGTAACTCATTCCAGGTGAAGCAAAAACTGGTAACATATTGACCAAGTTAGAAACTGCTCCCACCCAAGCATTATACAAGTGAGGCTGAGAAATGAGTCTGGGATTCCCCAAACTATCATAAGTCAAGATGGGTGGGGGATGCTTAGCTCGTTCTCCTCTTCGTACTTCTCTCTGAGGTAAAGCTGTGTTCTCAGGCCCTGAACTAAGACTTTAAGTCATGGGAAGGGATGGTACTGGTTGTGAGTCAGAACTAGGCACCTGACTGAATGTAGGCACTGACTGGAACACAAATTCTGGAGATCCAGGATCTAGCATCTCCCGGGAAGGAGAAGGAGTGTAGGTGCTGGCAACATCCAGGGAAACATTCCACTTACTCTCATCAGGAAGATCAGATGAGGCATTCACCTCAATAGGAGGCAGATCATTCACTGGAATGTCATCTGTGATTTCCTCATCACTGACTTGAGGAATAGGTAGTAAAAGATTGTGATGCCAAGATTTGAATTGTCCTTCTGGCCCCTTTATTTTGTATACAGGGATCCCAGGTAACGTATCCACCACTGTGAAGATTTCTTTCCTCCATCTGTCAGCTAATTTATGCATTCCAGAGGACATGTATCAACGTAAAAAGAAACTTTTAAAAATTGCAGTTTTTTCGAGTACAGTGATTTCAATAATGCTTAAAGTGAAACAATAAAAATGAAATATTCCTTTAAATATTGTGCCTGGGGGTGTCTATAGTATGCCTGTAAAGTGGCACATGTTTCCCGTGTTTAGAACAGTCCAGCAGCAAAATGACATTTCTAAAAGAAGAAAAGTCATTTAAAACTGATCACGGCTGTAATGAATTGTCAGGTCTCGGCAATACAGATAAAACTCATTGAAAAAAACGGCATGGGTTCCCCCCCCCCCCAGTCCATTACCAGGCCCTTTGAGTCTGATATGAATATTAAGGGAAACCCCAAACCAAATTAAAAAAAAAAAAATTGTATGGGGTCCCCCCAAAATCCATACCAGGCCCTTCAGGTCTGGTATGGATATTAAGGGGAACCCTGTGCCAATTTAAAAAAAAAATGCGTAGGGGTCCCCCCAAAATTCATACTATTTAACAAAGGGACCCACAGATCCCAGCCCCCCTATGTGAATTGGTAAGGGGTACATTGTACCCCTACCAATTCACAAAAAAAGTACTTTATTAAAAAATAAGAAAAAAAAAACAGCAACAACTCTGTCTCCATGGGAGGCTTCCGCAGAGTGACTCCTCTTCTCGTGACAGCTGTTATATAGCTGAGGGCGGGGCCACCCGGTGACGTAAACAGACCCCCATAACCACTGGGTAAGGGTTGTGGGGATGAGGCCCTTGTCCCCATCAACATGGGGCAAGGTGCTTTGGGGTGGGGGTGGGGCAGAGCACCTCCTGCCCCAATGCACCCATTCCTCCACGTTGAGGGCATGTGGCCTGGCACAGTTTAGGAGGGGGGTGCTCTCTCGTTCCCCCCTCTTTTCCTGTGGCATGCCAGGTTGCATGCTCGGATAAGGGTCTGGTATGGATTTTGGAAGGGACCCCTACGCCATTTTTTTTTTATTTTGGCGCAGGGTTCCCCTTAAAATCCATGCCAGACCTGAAGGGTCTGGTATGGATTTTGGGAGGGACCCCTATGCCATTGTTTTTAAAATTTGGCGCAGGGTTCCCCTTAATATCCTTACCAGACCTGAAGGGCTTGGGAATGGACTGGGGGGGAACCTATGCCATTTTTTTCAATGAGTTTTATCTATATTGCAGAGACCTGACAATTCATTACAGCCGCAAGCAGTTTTAAATTACTTTTCTTCATTTAGAAATGTCATTTTGCTGCGGGACTGTTCTAAACACGGGAAAAATGTGCCACTTTACAGGCATACTTTAGACACCCCCCAGGCACGATATTTAAAGGAATATTTAATTGTTATTGTTTCACTTTAGCATTATTAAAATCACTGCTCACGAAAAAACTGCAGTTTTTAAAACTTTTTTTTTGCATTGATCCATGTCCCCTGGGGCAGGACCCAGGTCATCAAACACTTTTTATGACAACACCATGCATATAAGCCTTTAAAATTAGCACTTTTGATTTTTCATGTTCGTGTCCCATAGACTTTAATGGTGTTCGCATTTTCAAACAAATTTTTTGCCTGTTCGCAAGTTCTGGTACGAACCGAACTGGAGGTGGGGGTTCAGCTCATCCTTATCAGCCCGTAGGGTGTATCAAGCAAGGTCCTGTTAAATCTTACAAGAAGAGCATCACCTTCAGGATGGTAAGGTTTAGCTTTCCACTGAAGACATCGAAGGCAACGTCTGCAAAGATCGGCCTCCTGTGTCTCTCATTTTATGCCAGTAAAATCGGTCTTGGATGGGGCATAAGTCTTTTCTGGTGCCAGATGGCCATGATGGTTATGCAGACTCCTGAACACCATCTTGCGGAAACATTCTGGGGGCACTAATTGATGCCTCCCAGGGTGGTCATGATACAATACCACACAATAGAATAGTCCTTTGTCTATGAGCTAACACAATCCAGCTTGAGAGGACGAATGCTGATGCATCTGTGGAGCGGTGGCTTCCTGGGGAAGCTTGTACAGACAAACACACCGATCGCAAAGAAGTCTGGAACACACCACCTGCAAGGCAAATCAGGCCTATCTAGCCTATCTCTTGGTCCCTAACCTGACTATAGGCTATCAATGCTACCGGACCTCTACCTATCTAAATGGCCACCGGAAGCCTAGCCTGTTGCTACCCTGAGCTGTTTACCGTTCCCTAGGCTAATACTAGCTAGGAACCCCCAGACCAAAAAAGTGACACTGTTGCTTTGAATAATGAAGTGGCAGATATACACTTCAACACAAACCAGTCACTTGAAGTGTCATAATCAAATGAGCTTTGCTCTCATACACTTGAAAATAGCCCAAGTATATTGCAGTATGCAAATAGAAAGTTTCAGTGAATAAGAGAAGCCTCTGACAGCTATCTCTGAT
The DNA here is from genome assembly GCA_029206835.1 of Rana muscosa. Lineage (NCBI taxonomy): Eukaryota > Metazoa > Chordata > Amphibia > Anura > Ranidae > Rana > Rana muscosa. The sequence goes on along the minus strand of CM055117.1, from coordinate 539,571,881 downwards.
TCCCACAGAGGAGTGACAGTAATATGAAAAACAGTGAGCTACACAGTGCAGTAACACGTGCCTATTGTCTTTTTTCAAGATGGATGGTACAGCACAAAATCAGCCTGCAGCCCTCCTGGCTTGCAGAGCATGTGGCTGGCCACTCTCTCCTCTACTTCCTGTAAGACATCCACATATATAGCCTTGAGGGGTTTCCTGACTCTTAAGCAGGGGCAGGAAACAACCTCTTAACAGGAAGAATCTGTTTGTGATAAGAGCTCTATGGTAGCTACCAGGCATGTATGTAAACAACCTCAAAGTCAGTGTACAAAAGAATACTTCCCTACAACAGTATACAGGATCTAAGACAGGCTTCTGCACAACCCAGGATGTGAGATATTCTCATAGATTTTGGTATGACCAAAACAAAGTACAAAGAAGATTTCACAAGCACACATAAGAGTATTAAAGGAAAAGGAGCCATCAAAATAAATGGAGAGTACACTTATCTCCCACTCTCATTCGTGGAGTAAAGGTAGAGTTGCCATTGAAAAAGGAAGTATACACCGGAGCTCTTAATTAGTGCAATTAAATCAACCACATGTTTACTTGTTTTGTCTGGTAGATAATAAAGTCATCCACAGAAATAGTGATGTCAAGGAAATCATCCCCAACATTCCAAGAGATTTCTATAATCCCAAGCCCTTCTTTAGGTCTAACCATTGAGTTAATACATCTGGAGTCAAAATAAAATTAGGCAGAACATTTGTTTATTGTAAACTGGGTAGAAAGTTTTGCCAATTAATGCAATTTTTTTTATTTTTTTTCCCTTATAGCAAATTTGCAAAAGGTTTGTATTTGCTTATAACCCAGCGGTTGAGTATATCTGGCAGATTCACAACATGGGTGTCTAGATTTCACTAGATGGCACTGTCAAGTCACAGCTCTCATGTTGCTGAGGTCCATGTGATAGGCCGGGGCACAGGGGACCTGACTTCTTTCTTGAAGTTTTGTTGAGAAAACTAACTAAAATCACTAAATGCACACAACTCTACAGGATTATCTGAATAAATCATCCTGTATAGAATTGGACTTTTAATACACAGTCTTAACGTATACCATTAAGCTCAGGCAGCATTATTGTCTCTGATAAAATTAGCTCTCCTTCTGTCCTTTTTAGGTTTATTGTGCCCTGGCACTGCTCTGGATTAACTGGGCTCTCCAGTTATATAAATAAATCACTATAAAATTGCTGGCAGCTGCCGAAACATTCTGTTAAATAGCTGGCCCTTTTGTTCCTGAGTTCTTGATACCTGCTTTGTTGGTTATGACATAGCTTGTTCTCTGACCAATGACCACAATTTGGCTTCTGGCTCAGTAATTTGCCTGGACGTTTGTTCTGTCTTTATTGACCTTGGCTTGTCCTAATTTCCTGACTGTTGAGTGTATTTGACAAACTATGTAACTGTAATTTGCTTGTCTAGGTTCTGCTTTTTCTGCTTTCTTCCAACACCATACTGTTAACTGCAGAGCACACTTTAGGGCACCAGTTGAGATTATGCAACACAAATAATTCTACCCGGGATTCTGATGTGTCTATTTGGGCAACTGTGCCTACTGCTATTGACTCCTGTAACCCTGATCATCTTATCTGGTCTGCTGAGCATTTCATTCCTTATTCAAGTGTGATTAGCACATCCTAAGTTTAAGTCTTAAAATAATATCTTTACTTAATCAATCAACATAGTATTGAGTAACATTGAGCCAAAGGGGGAGATTTATTAAAACTGGTGCACACAGAATCTGGTGCACCTGCTAAACCAGATTCTGTGTGCACAACTTTTAGTAAATTTCCCCCAAAGTCTTTAAAAGACAGGCAGCAGCATCAGTACACAACACATTTTGATTTTGTACCGTCGATAAGCCAACAGTATGACACGTACACATAGTACAAAGGTACCATTGAATCCAACTCACAAAATAAATGGGTATTTGTTTTTACATAGTTACATAGTTAGTCAGGTTGAAAAAAGACACAAGTCCATCCAGTTCAACCATAAAAAAAATAAAAAAATAAAAAAATATCATACAATCCCATATACCCAATTACCCTGTATTTATCGGTGTATAACACGCACAGGCGTATAACATGCACCCTAACTTTAAGAGTGAAGTTTCAGGGGAAAAAAAACTTTCCACAGCCCCCTGCGTATAACACGCAGGCACAGTTTACCCTCTATTTTCAGGGTAAAAAAGTGAGTGTTATACGCCAATAAATACAGTATATACCCACAGTTGATCCAGGGGAAGGCGAAAAACCCCAGCAGAGCATGATCCAATTTGCTACAGCAGGGGAACAAAATTCCTTCCTGATGGGGGCGTGGCTGGCCGCGGAGCGAGATGGCTGCCTGAAATCTCTGCTCCGCTCATCCAAGGGAACTTCAGCGACTGCCAGCATCTATTCAGCGCATACCCACCCTCTCTAACACTCCAGAGGGGAGAGGAATCTGTGGGCACCCGATCGGTATGTCCAGGAGGAGAGCCGTCAGCCTGTATCAGCCCCGCCGTCTCACAGACAACTTCAGGAGAGCCGACATGCTGACTGCTGAAGATGGCGCCGGCGCGGCGCCATGTCCCTCACAGCTGGACGCCGGGAGCTCACAGGAAAACCCTTCTTACATAGAGGAGATGGACAGCACGGCCCCACATGCAGAATCCTCCCAGCCCTTACCTGCTGATCGAGGTAAGAGAGCCGCACAATCTCCAGCCCTCTCATCCACTAAAGCTCCTCAGTTAAAAAAACAGCACTGGTATCCCCCAGCAACCACAGGCCCTGAAGTGCCCCGTTCTGACTCCCTAGCCACACTACCTGCCTCTGACCAGCCAGCATCTGAGCACACACTCAAACTTATGCTGATGTCATTGCAGCATGATATGCGGAATGAATTACGGTCCTCCATCTCCATGTTGCATTCCAGAATGGATCAAGTGGAGGACCGCACAGATGACATTGAAAAAACACTCATTGAGCACACTGCGACCTTTAATGAAATGGCGGATGCCCATGATTAGTGATGAGCCGAACACCCCCGGGTTCGGTTCGCACCAGAACCCGCGAACGGACCGAAAGTTCGTACGAACATTAGAACCCTATTAAATACAATGGATGCGAACGTTCGAATTCTAAAGTGCTAATTATAACAACTATTATGCATGTTATTGTCCTAAAAAGGGTTTGGGAACCCGGGTTCTGCACCAGGGGACATGTATCAATGCAAAAAGAAGTTTTAAAACGGTCGTTTTTCGGGAGCAGTCATTTTAATGATGCATAAAGTGAAAAAAAAAAAGTCAAATATTCCTTTAAATATCATACCTGGGGGGTGTCTAAAGTATGCCTGTGAAGTGCCACGTGTTTCCCGTGTTTAGAACTGTCCCTGCACAAAATGACACTTCTAAAGGAAAAAAAAGCCATTTAAAACTGCTTGCGGCTTTAATGTAATGTCTGGTCCCGGTAATATGGATGAAAATCTTTAAGAAAAATGGCATAGCTACCCCATGACCCCCCCCCTACCCCAGCCCATTACCAGCCCCTTTGGGTCTTGTATGGATATTAAGGGGAACCCCGCACATAAAATAAAAAAGGCCCTATATACTCTGAACAGCCGTATACAGGCGGTGCATACAAGACAGGGACTGTAGGTTTGTTCTTATGTAGAATCTGTTTGTAATTTTGAACAGGTACATTGTTGAAGTGTAGCTCCAGCCCAAAAATCTATTTTTAAACTTTTTGGAAAACCTAGGTAAGGGTTATCACCCCTGTAACATTTGTTTTGCTGTCTGTGCCCCTGTTCAGAACATTTCACCTCACTTTCCGTCCCAATGACAACTGTTTTTGAAATGTGGTGTTTTTCTTGAAACAAGGATTGCTGATAAAGCATCAGTACAGAGGAGACACCTTTCTCCCATATTTATTCTTACAGGAGAGAATTTTCCTTCCTAGTGGTAGATTTCCTCTCACTTCCTGTTGTCTTCTTGCGTTTGCAAGTAGGAGTCGTTTGTAAGTTGGATGTTTGAAAGTAGGGACCTGCCATATATACTCTGCAGAAATAGGCCCCTTAGTTGTTGGTGTTGGCACAACACTGTAAGCACTCACAGTTACTCTTGGTTGGTGCTGGAACGCCCTGCTGTCAACTATTATATCAGGAATTTTAATTACATATAATTGTTGAACAGTGGTAGTAAAAATTGGGCCTTTGATGGTGGTGCTGGTGCCACAACACTGTAAGCCCTGACAGTTACTCTTGGTGGGTGCAGCAATGGGCCCTGCTGTGAATTATTAGATCAAGAATTGTAATTGCATGCCCCTGTTGAACAGGGGCTGAAAAATTGGGCCTTTCGTGGTGGTGGTGGTGGTGGTGGTGTTGCCACAACACTGTAAGCCCTCAGAGTTACTCTTGGTGGGTGCAGGAATGGGCCCTGCTGTGAATTATTAGATCAAGAATTGTAATTACATGCCCCTTTTGAACAGGGGCTGAAAAATTGGGCCTTTCGTGGTGGTGGTGGTGGTGGTGGCGTTGCCACAACACTGTAAGCCCTCAGAGTTACTCTTGGTGGGTGCAGCAATGGGCCCTGCTGTGAATTATTAGATCAAGAATTGTAATTGCATGCCCCTGTTGAACAGGGGCTGAAAAATTGGGCCTTAGGCACTGGTGGCACAACACTACAACCCCTCACAGATACTGTACTTGGAGCACAGCAATGAGCCCTGTTGCAAAGTATTGCTTCAAAAATTGTAATGACACGCCCCTGTTAAACAGGGGCTGAAAAATTGGGCCTTAGGCACTGGTGGCACAACACTACAACCCCTCACAGATACTGTACTTGGAGCACAGCAATGAGCCCTGTTGCAAAGTATTGCTTCAAAAATTGTAATGACACGCCCCTGTTAAACAGGGGCTGAAAAATTGGGCCTTAGGCACTGGTGCCACAACACTCCAACCCCTCACAGATACTGTACTTGGAGCACAGCAATGAGCCCTATGGCAAATTATTGCTAAAAAAATTGTAATTACACGCCCCTGTAAAACAGGGGCTGAAAAATTGGGCCTTAGCCACTGGTGGCGGCACCCATAAACAAAAATGATCTTCCAAGCTATCATCATCAATCGTATCATTGAGGACTCGGAGGAGGAGGATAGCCAGTCAACATAACAGCACAGGCACTCAGCATCAGCATCAGTCTTGAAGGGATGTGACATGTTAAAATCAATTAGTCTGTTATATCAGCATCAGGTGTGTGGTAGCTGGTGGTGATCCAAGACTGGTTCATCTTGATGAAAGTCAGTCGATCAACCGAGTCGGTGGACAGGCGCACCCTGTGATCCATGACAAATCCTCCAGCAGCACTGAATGTGCGTTCCGAAAGAACGCTGGATGCAGGACAGGCCAGTAGCTCAATTGCATACTGTGCAAGCTCTGGCCAGTGATCCATCCTCAAGACCCAGTAAGCCAGAGGATTTTCGGTGGGGAAGGTGTCCAAGTCTGACCTTGCCCCTAGATATTCCTGCACCATGTTTATCAGACGCTGGCGATGGTTGCTGGAACCGATCATACTTTGGGGCTGCGGACTAAAGAATTGTCTGAACGCATCGGTCAGACGGCCACCTTCCCCACCGCTCCTTCTTTGACTGGCCGAAGCCTCAGCAACTCGTTGTCCAGGACCAGGAGTTTGTAACCTCCCAGTCTCTGGGAACGCGTTGCACAGACCTTTCTGCAAGGCCTCCCGGAGTTGTCTCATCCTCTGCTCCCTCTGCGAAGGTAACATAAGGTCCGCAACCTTACCCTTGTACCGTGGATCAAGGAGAGTGGCCAGCCAGTAATGGTCCCTCTCCTTGATCCGAAGAATACGAGGATCCTTCCGCAGACTTTGCAGGATCAGGGAGGCCATGCAGCGTAGGTTTGCTGAGGCATTCGCTCCGGAGTCCTCTGGGTCACTAAGGACGACATGATCCGCAGCCACCTCCTCCCAGCCACGTACAAGTCCACTGGTTTCTTGGGACTGTAAATCATCCCTAAAAGACTGCTGCTGATGATGCTGAGTGCCAGCCTCCACCTCCATGCTGACACAATCCTCCTCCTCCTCCTCCTCCTCCTCCTCTTCCTCTTCCTGTGCGATGGGTGGGACAGAAGGAACACTGTCTGGGTAAAGGGGGCCTTGAGAGGCAAGGAAGTCCTCCTCTTCCTGCCTCTGTTCTGCCTCAAGTGCCCTGTCCATTATTCCACGCAGCGTGTGCTCCAACAGGTGGACAAGAGGTACAGTGTCACTGATGCATGCACTGTCACTGCTCACCATCCTCGTGGCCTCCTCAAATGGTGCCAGGACAGTGCATGCATCCCTGATCATGCCCCACTGGCGTGGAGAAAAAAAAACAAGCTCCCCTGACCCTGTCCTGGTGCCGTAGTCGCACAGGTACTCATTGATGGCCCTCTGCTGCGTGTGCAGCCGCTGCAGCATGGCCAACGTTGAGTTCCACCTGGTGGGCATGTCACATATAAGGCGGTTCTTGGGCAGGTTCAACTCCTTTTGCAGCTCAGCCAGGCGAGCACTGGCATTATAAGATCTGCGGAAATGCACACAGACTTTCCTGGCCTGCCTCAGGACATCCTGTAAGCCCGGGTACCTGCCCAAGAACCGCTGCACCACCAGGTTAAGGACATGAGCCACACAGGGCACATGGGTCAGTTGTCCCTGTCGGAGGGCGGAGAGGAGGTTGGTGCCATTGTCGCAAACCACCATTCCTGGCTTAAGCTGGCGTGGCGTCAACCACCTCTCGGCCTGGCCCTGCAGAGCAGACAGGACCTCTGCCCCAGTGTGGCTTCTGTCCCCCAAACACACCAGCGCAAGCACGGCATGGCATCTTTTTGCCTGCGTACTTGCGTAGCCCCGTGAACGGCTACGGAGCACCGCTGGTTCATAGGACAAACCACAGGAAGAGGCCATGGAGGAAGAAGAAGAGGAGGGGGTGGAGGAGAGAGGTGTGTCACAACCAGTAGTAGCATTTTGGAGGCGTGGCGGTGGAACAACCTCCAACACTACTGCACCTTGTCCTGCATCCTTCCCAGCTGCCAAAAGAGTGACCCAATGGGCCGTGAAAGAAAGGTAACGTCCCTGTCCATGCCTGCTGGACCATGAGTCAGCGGTAATATGCACCTTACCGCTGACCGCCCTGTCCAGCGAGGCCAAGACATTGCCTTCCACATGCCGGTAGAGAGCCGGAATAACCTTCCGTGAGAAAAAGTGGCGTTTGGGAACCTGCCACTGAGGAACCGCACATTGCACAAACTCACGGAAGGGGGCCGAGTCTACCAACTGAAAAGGCAGCAGTTGAAGCGCTAGCAATTTAGCCAAGCTAGCATTCAACCGCTGGGCATGTGGATGGCTGGGAGTGAACTTCTTTCGACGGTCCAGCAGCTGGGGCAGGGAAATTTGCCTGCTAGAATCGGACGTCGGTGTACTGCTAGCAGAGTGGCCGCAAGTACTTGGCTGTGACACACCTAATTCTACACCTTCATTCCTCTCAGTGCATGTTTCAGAGAGGACTGAAGTTATAGTGGGGTTGGAGATCCCAGCTGATGCGGTGCAAGGAGAGGTCCGCTTTGTTCTTTGGTGTGGGTCTTTGAGGTAGGCTTGCCAACGAGCTGCATGGCAGGTCAACATATGTCTGGTCAGGCATGTGGTACCCAAGCGGCTGATGTTTTGGCCACGCGATATACGCTTGAGACATATGTTGCAAACAGCAGCTGTGCGATCTGATGCACTAGCCTCAAAAAAGGCCCACACCAAGGAACTTTTTGAATGACGGGCAGAGGCTGCGCCCTGCACAGGCGGAGCTCTGCGGTGTGATTCCGTCGGTGTACTGCCCTTACGCTGGCCACGAAAGGGCATCCTGCCTCATTGGAGATGTGCCTCCTCCTCATCCTCCTCCTCCTCCTCTCTCCTATTAGGCACCCACGTGGAGTCAGTGACCTCATCATCCCCTCCCTCCTCATCACTGGAGCCAATCTGGCAGTATGCTGCAGCTGCTGGAACATGACTGCCAGATTGGTGTCCTTCTTGAGCATCCCCTCTGTCTGCTCTCACGCTACTGCCTTCCTGTAGCTGGGTTTCATCATCAGACCCTTCGAAACGCTGGGCATCCTCCTGGAGCATGTACCCAACACTGTGCTCAAACAGTTCGGGGGACTCCTCAGGAGGAGGACATGGTGGGTCTAGGGAAGGAGTGACTGATGATGAGTCTGACATTGATACCAGGGAAGAGGACGCTTTGGCAGCTGCGTTGCCAGTACCCTGAGCCTGGGTGAGAGAGGATGAGGAGGAGGAGGAGGGCTTGGTCATCCACTCTACCAAGTCTTCGGCATGATGTGGCTCAACATGTCCAGCTGCCGAAAAGAAGGACAAGCGTGTCCCATGGCCATGTGCTGATGACAATGCACGGCGTCCACGACCAGCACTGTTGCCCCCAGACACAGAGCCTGCTTGCCCTCTTTTATTGCCTCCTGACTGTCTGCCTCTCCTTGTTTGCCTTCCAGACATTCTAATAGATGGCCTGCAGGGAGATGGGAAAAAAGCAATAAGGGCTACCTTCAGGTGTCCTTCTCTGTCCCTTTAATTAAGGATTTCTAAATATGGTTGAGGATTATTGCTTTTGCACAGAATAGCACAACGACAATTTCCCTGACTGTCCAAAAAACAAGGATTTCAAAGATGGTTGATGAGGAATGCTTTAGCACACTATAGCACAAGGAGAATTCCCCTCACTTTCCTTCTTTGTCCCTAGAAACAAGGACTGGCACAGTGAAAGAAACTGACACTCTCCCTACCTAGAGTTTTCTGTCCCTAGAAAAAATGTTTTTTTAAAGCACACTATAGCACAAGGAGAATTCCCCTCACTTTCCTTCTTTGTCCCTAGAAACAAGGACTGGCACAGTGAAAGAAACTGACACTCTCCCTACCTAGAGTTTTCTGTCCCTAGAAAAAATGTTTTTTTAAAGCACACTATAGCACAAGGAGAATTCCCCTCACTTTCCTTCTTTGTCCCTAGAAACAAGGACTGGCACAGTGAAAGAAACTGACACTCTCCCTACCTAGAGTTTTCTGTCCCTAGAAAAAATGTTTTTTTAAAGCACACTATAGCACAAGGAGAATTCCCCTCACTTTCCTTCTTTGTCCCTAGAAACAAGGACTGGCACAGTGAAAGAAACTGACACTCTCCCTACCTAGAGTTTTCTGTCCCTAGAAAAAATGTTTTTTTAAAGCACACTATAGCACAAGGAGAATTCCCCTCACTTTCCTTCTTTGTCCCTAGAAACAAGGACTGGCACAGTGAAAGAAACTGACACTCTCCCTACCTAGAGTTTTCTGTCCCTAGAAAAAATGTTTTTTTAAAGCACACTATAGCACAAGGAGAATTCCCCTCACTTTCCTTCTTTGTCCCTAGAAACAAGGACTGGCACAGTGAAAGAAACTGACACTCTCCCTACCTAGAGTTTTCTGTCCCTAGAAAAAATGTTTTTTTAAAGCACACTATAGCACAAGGAGAATTCCCCTCACTTTCCTTCTTTGTCCCTAGAAACAAGGACTGGCACAGTGAAAGAAACTGACACTCTCCCTACCTAGAGTTTTCTGTCCCTAGAAAAAATGTTTTTTTTAAAGCACACTATAGCACAAGGAGAATTCCCCTCACTTTCCTTCTTTGTCCCTAGAAACAAGGACTGGCACAGTGAAAGAAACTGACACTCTCCCTACCTAGAGTTTTCTGTCCCTAGAAAAAATGTTTTTTTAAAGCACACTATAGCACAAGGAGAATTCCCCTCACTTTCCTTCTTTGTCCCTAGAAACAAGGACTGGCACAGTGAAAGAAACTGACACTCTCCCTACCTAGAGTTTTCTGTCCCTAGAAAAAATGTTTTTTTAAAGCACACTATAGCACAAGGAGAATTCCCCTCACTTTCCTTCTTTGTCCCTAGAAACAAGGACTGGCACAGTGAAAGAAACTGACACTCTCCCTACCTAGAGTTTTCTGTCCCTAGAAAAAATGTTTTTTTAAAGCACACTATAGCACAAGGAGAATTCCCCTCACTTTCCTTCTTTGTCCCTAGAAACAAGGACTGGCACAGTGAAAGAAACTGACACTCTCCCTACCTAGAGTTTTCTGTCCCTAGAAAAAATGTTTTTTTAAAGCACACTATAGCACAAGGAGAATTCCCCTCACTTTCCTTCTTTGTCCCTAGAAACAAGGACTGGCACAGTGAAAGAAACTGACACTCTCCCTACCTAGAGTTTTCTGTCCCTAGAAAAAATGATTTTTTAAAGCACACTATAGCACAAGGAGAATTCCCCTCACTTTCCTTCTTTGTCCCTAGAAACAAGGACTGGCACAGTGAAAGAAACTGACACTCTCCCTACCTAGAGTTTTCTGTCCCTAGAAAAAATGTTTTTTTAAAGCACACTATAGCACAAGGAGAATTCCCCTCACTTTCCTTCTTTGTCCCTAGAAACAAGGACTGGCACAGTGAAAGAAACTGACACTCTCCCTACCTAGAGTTTTCTGTCCCTAGAAAAAATGTTTTTTTAAAGCACACTATAGCACAAGGAGAATTCCCCTCACTTTCCTGCTTTGTCCCTAGAAACAAGGACTGGCACAGTGAAAGAAACTGACACTCTCCCTACCTAGAGTTTTCTGTCCCTAGAAAAAATGTTTTTTTAAAGCACACTATAGCACAAGGAGAATTCCCCTCACTTTCCTTCTTTGTCCCTAGAAACAAGGACTGGCACAGTGAAAGAAACTGACACTCTCCCTACCTAGAGTTTTCTGTCCCTAGAAAAAATGTTTTTTTAAAGCACACTATAGCACAAGGAGAATTCCCCTCACTTTCCTTCTTTGTCCCTAGAAACAAGGACTGGCACAGTGAAAGAAACTGACACTCTCCCTACCTAGAGTTTTCTGTCCCTAGAAAAAATGTTTTTTTAAAGCACACTATAGCACAAGGAGAATTCCCCTCACTTTCCTTCTTTGTCCCTAGAAACAAGGACTGGCACAGTGAAAGAAACTGACACTCTCCCTACCTAGAGTTTTCTGTCCCTAGAAAAAATGTTTTTTTAAAGCACACTATAGCACAAGGAGAATTCCCCTCACTTTCCTTCTTTGTCCCTAGAAACAAGGACTGGCACAGTGAAAGAAACTGACACTCTCCCTACCTAGAGTTTTCTGTCCCTAGAAAAAATGTTTTTTTAAAGCACACTATAGCACAAGGAGAATTCCCCTCACTTTCCTTCTTTGTCCCTAGAAACAAGGACTGGCACAGTGAAAGAAACTGACACTCTCCCTACCTAGAGTTTTCTGTCCCTAGAAAAAATGTTTTTTTAAAGCACACTATAGCACAAGGAGAATTCCCCTCACTTTCCTTCTTTGTCCCTAGAAACAAGGACTGGCACAGTGAAAGAAACTGACACTCTCCCTACCTAGAGTTTTCTGTCCCTAGAAAAAATGTTTTTTTAAAGCACACTATAGCACAAGGAGAATTCCCCTCGCTTTCCTTCTTTGTCCCTAGAAACAAGGACTGGCACAGTGAAAGAAACTGACACTCTCCCTACCTAGAGTTTTCTGTCCCTAGAAAAAATGATTTTTTAAAGCACACTATAGCACAAGGAGAATTCCCCTCACTTTCCTTCTTTGTCCCTAGAAACAAGGACTGGCACAGTGAAAGAAACTGACACTCTCCCTACCTAGAGTTTTCTGTCCCTAGAAAAAATGATTTTTTAAAGCACACTATAGCACAAGGAGAATTCCCCTCACTTTCCTTCTTTGTCCCTAGAAACAAGGACTGGCACAGTGAAAGAAACTGACACTCTCCCTACCTAGAGTTTTCTGTCCCTAGAAAAAAAGTTTTTTTAAAGCACACTATAGCACAAGGAGAATTCCCCTCACTTTCCTGCTTTGTCCCTAGAAACAAGGACTGGCACAGTGAAAGAAACTGACACTCTCCCTACCTAGAGTTTTCTGTCCCTAGAAAAAATGTTTTTTTAAAGCACACTATAGCACAAGGAGAATTCCCCTCACTTTCCTTCTTTGTCCCTAGAAACAAGGACTGGCACAGTGAAAGAAACTGACACTCTCCCTACCTAGAGTTTTCTGTCCCTAGAAAAAATGTTTTTTTAAAGCACACTATAGCACAAGGAGAATTCCCCTCACTTTCCTTCTTTGTCCCTAGAAACAAGGACTGGCACAGTGAAAGAAACTGACACTCTCCCTACCTAGAGTTTTCTGTCCCTAGAAAAAATGTTTTTTTAAAGCACACTATAGCACAAGGAGAATTCCCCTCACTTTCCTTCTTTGTCCCTAGAAACAAGGACTGGCACAGTGAAAGAAACTGACACTCTCCCTACCTAGAGTTTTCTGTCCCTAGAAAAAATGTTTTTTTAAAGCACACTATAGCACAAGGAGAATTCCCCTCACTTTCCTTCTTTGTCCCTAGAAACAAGGACTGGCACAGTGAAAGAAACTGACACTCTCCCTACCTAGAGTTTTCTGTCCCTAGAAAAAATGTTTTTTTAAAGCACACTATAGCACAAGGAGAATTCCCCTCACTTTCCTTCTTTGTCCCTAGAAACAAGGACTGGCACAGTGAAAGAAACTGACACTCTCCCTACCTAGAGTTTTCTGTCCCTAGAAAAAATGTTTTTTTAAAGCACACTATAGCACAAGGAGAATTCCCCTCACTTTCCTTCTTTGTCCCTAGAAACAAGGACTGGCACAGTGAAAGAAACTGACACTCTCCCTACCTAGAGTTTTCTGTCCCTAGAAAAAATGTTTTTTTAAAGCACACTATAGCACAAGGAGAATTCCCCTCGCTTTCCTTCTTTGTCCCTAGAAACAAGGACTGGCACAGTGAAAGAAACTGACACTCTCCCTACCTAGAGTTTTCTGTCCCTAGAAAAAATGATTTTTTAAAGCACACTATAGCACAAGGAGAATTCCCCTCACTTTCCTTCTTTGTCCCTAGAAACAAGGACTGGCACAGTGAAAGAAACTGACACTCTCCCTACCTAGAGTTTTCTGTCCCTAGAAAAAATGATTTTTTAAAGCACACTATAGCACAAGGAGAATTCCCCTCACTTTCCTTCTTTGTCCCTAGAAACAAGGACTGGCACAGTGAAAGAAACTGACACTCTCCCTACCTAGAGTTTTCTGTCCCTAGAAAAAATGTTTTTTTAAAGCACACTATAGCACAAGGAGAATTCCCCTCACTTTCCTTCTTTGTCCCTAGAAACAAGGACTGGCACAGTGAAAGAAACTGACACTCTCCCTACCTAGAGTTTTCTGTCCCTAGAAAAAATGTTTTTTTAAAGCACACTATAGCACAAGGAGAATTCCCCTCACTTTCCTTCTTTGTCCCTAGAAAAGAAAGATGAAAAAAGAAAAAGAAGAGAAGAAACGAAAAAGAAGAAAAAAAGAAGACGGAAAGAAAACAAGGTTTAAAGCACACTATAGCACAAGGAGAATTCCCCTCACTTTCCTTCTTTGTCCCTAGAAACAAGGACTGGCACAGTGAAAGAAACTGACACTCTCCCTACCTAGAGTTTTCTGTCCCTAGAAAAAATGTTTTTTTAAAGCACACTATAGCACAAGGAGAATTCCCCTCACTTTCCTTCTTTGTCCCTAGAAACAAGGACTGGCACAGTGAAAGAAACTGACACTCTCCCTACCTAGAGTTTTCTGTCCCTAGAAAAAATGTTTTTTTAAAGCACACTATAGCACAAGGAGAATTCCCCTCACTTTCCTTCTTTGTCCCTAGAAACAAGGACTGGCACAGTGAAAGAAACTGACACTCTCCCTACCTAGAGTTTTCTGTCCCTAGAAAAAATGTTTTTTTAAAGCACACTATAGCACAAGGAGAATTCCCCTCACTTTCCTTCTTTGTCCCTAGAAACAAGGACTGGCACAGTGAAAGAAACTGACACTCTCCCTACCTAGAGTTTTCTGTCCCTAGAAAAAATGTTTTTTTAAAGCACACTATAGCACAAGGAGAATTCCCCTCACTTTCCTTCTTTGTCCCTAGAAACAAGGACTGGCACAGTGAAAGAAACTGACACTCTCCCTACCTAGAGTTTTCTGTCCCTAGAAAAAATGTTTTTTTAAAGCACACTATAGCACAAGGAGAATTCCCCTCACTTTCCTTCTTTGTCCCTAGAAACAAGGACTGGCACAGTGAAAGAAACTGACACTCTCCCTACCTAGAGTTTTCTGTCCCTAGAAAAAATGTTTTTTTAAAGCACACTATAGCACAAGGAGAATTCCCCTCACTTTCCTTCTTTGTCCCTAGAAACAAGGACTGGCACAGTGAAAGAAACTGACACTCTCCCTACCTAGAGTTTTCTGTCCCTAGAAAAAATGTTTTTTTAAAGCACACTATAGCACAAGGAGAATTCCCCTCACTTTCCTTCTTTGTCCCTAGAAACAAGGACTGGCACAGTGAAAGAAACTGACACTCTCCCTACCTAGAGTTTTCTGTCCCTAGAAAAAATGTTTTTTTAAAGCACACTATAGCACAAGGAGAATTCCCCTCACTTTCCTTCTTTGTCCCTAGAAACAAGGACTGGCACAGTGAAAGAAACTGACACTCTCCCTACCTAGAGTTTTCTGTCCCTAGAAAAAATGTTTTTTTAAAGCACACTATAGCACAAGGAGAATTCCCCTCACTTTCCTTCTTTGTCCCTAGAAACAAGGACTGGCACAGTGAAAGAAACTGACACTCTCCCTACCTAGAGTTTTCTGTCCCTAGAAAAAATGTTTTTTTAAAGCACACTATAGCACAAGGAGAATTCCCCTCACTTTCCTTCTTTGTCCCTAGAAACAAGGACTGGCACAGTGAAAGAAACTGACACTCTCCCTACCTAGAGTTTTCTGTCCCTAGAAAAAATGTTTTTTTAAAGCACACTATAGCACAAGGAGAATTCCCCTCACTTTCCTTCTTTGTCCCTAGAAACAAGGACTGGCACAGTGAAAGAAACTGACACTCTCCCTACCTAGAGTTTTCTGTCCCTAGAAAAAATGTTTTTTTAAAGCACACTATAGCACAAGGAGAATTCCCCTCACTTTCCTTCTTTGTCCCTAGAAACAAGGACTGGCACAGTGAAAGAAACTGACACTCTCCCTACCTAGAGTTTTCTGTCCCTAGAAAAAATGTTTTTTTAAAGCACACTATAGCACAAGGAGAATTCCCCTCACTTTCCTTCTTTGTCCCTAGAAACAAGGACTGGCACAGTGAAAGAAACTGACACTCTCCCTACCTAGAGTTTTCTTTCCCTAGAAAAAATGTTTTTTTAAAGCACACTATAGCACAAGGAGAATTCCCCTCACTTTCCTTCTTTGTCCCTAGAAACAAGGACTGGCACAGTGAAAGAAACTGACACTCTCCCTACCTAGAGTTTTCTGTCCCTAGAAAAAATGTTTTTTTAAAGCACACTATAGCACAAGGAGAATTCCCCTCACTTTCCTTCTTTGTCCCTAGAAACAAGGACTGGCACAGTGAAAGAAACTGACACTCTCCCTACCTAGAGTTTTCTGTCCCTAGAAAAAATGTTTTTTTAAAGCACACTATAGCACAAGGAGAATTCCCCTCACTTTCCTTCTTTGTCCCTAGAAACAAGGACTGGCACAGTGAAAGAAACTGACACTCTCCCTACCTAGAGTTTTCTGTCCCTAGAAAAAATGTTTTTTTAAAGCACACTATAGCACAAGGAGAATTCCCCTCACTTTCCTTCTTTGTCCCTAGAAACAAGGACTGGCACAGTGAAAGAAACTGACACTCTCCCTACCTAGAGTTTTCTGTCCCTAGAAAAAATGTTTTTTTTAAAGCACACTATAGCACAAGGAGAATTCCCCTCACTTTCCTTCTTTGTCCCTAGAAACAAGGACTGGCACAGTGAAAGAAACTGACACTCTCCCTACCTAGAGTTTTCTGTCCCTAGAAAAAATGTTTTTTTAAAGCACACTATAGCACAAGGAGAATTCCCCTCACTTTCCTTCTTTGTCCCTAGAAACAAGGACTGGCACAGTGAAAGAAACTGACACTCTCCCTACCTAGAGTTTTCTGTCCCTAGAAAAAATGTTTTTTTAAAGCACACTATAGCACAAGGAGAATTCCCCTCACTTTCCTTCTTTGTCCCTAGAAACAAGGACTGGCACAGTGAAAGAAACTGACACTCTCCCTACCTAGAGTTTTCTGTCCCTAGAAAAAATGTTTTTTTAAAGCACACTATAGCACAAGGAGAATTCCCCTCGCTTTCCTTCTTTGTCCCTAGAAACAAGGACTGGCACAGTGAAAGAAACTGACACTCTCCCTACCTAGAGTTTTCTGTCCCTAGAAAAAATGTTTTTTTAAAGCACACTATAGCACAAGGAGAATTCCCCTCGCTTTCCTTCTTTGTCCCTAGAAACAAGGACTGGCACAGTGAAAGAAACTGACACTCTCCCTACCTAGAGTTTTCTGTCCCTAGAAAAAATGTTTTTTTAAAGCACACTATAGCACAAGGAGAATTCCCCTCACTTTCCTTCTTTGTCCCTAGAAACAAGGACTGGCACAGTGAAAGAAACTGACACTCTCCCTACCTAGAGTTTTCTGTCCCTAGAAAAAATGTTTTTTTTAAAGCACACTATAGCACAAGGAGAATTCCCCTCACTTTCCTTCTTTGTCCCTAGAAACAAGGACTGGCACAGTGAAAGAAACTGACACTCTCCCTACCTAGAGTTTTCTGTCCCTAGAAAAAATGTTTTTTTAAAGCACACTATAGCACAAGGAGAATTCCCCTCACTTTCCTTCTTTGTCCCTAGAAACAAGGACTCGCACAGTAAAACACACTGACACTCTCCCTACCTATCCTTCTCTTTCCCTAAACTAAAGGAATCCAGGTTAAGCAAGAAAGAAATAAATGTCACTGTCCCTGCCTATGCTTGTCTTTCCCTGCTCCGGAACACACTACACTAGGCCGCCGTGCTGGCGGCCTTTTATAGTGTGGGGCGTGTACTAAACACCCTCAGCAATAATTGGCCACAGGCATCCTGCCTGTGGCCAATCATTGCTCTCCTCGCTGCCGGCGCTGTGATTGGCCAAGCATGCGGGGTCACAGTGCATGCTTGGCCAATCACAGCGCCTGGATGACACTGCGATGGCGTAGTGCATTGTGGGCCGTTCGCGTCACTTGAATTTGGTGCGAACGGCCCAAATCGTTCGATCTTCGTCGAACGATCGAACAGCCGATGTTCGAGTCGAACGTATGTTCGACTCGAACACGAAGCTCATCCCTACCCATGATCAGCACACTGACGAGATTAACTATTTGTACGCCAAAATCGCAGATTTAGAGGACCGTTCGAGGAGGAACAACATTAAATTTAGGGGTGTACCAGAATCCGGTAAACCTCCCGAACTGATGCCCTACATCCAGCAACTCTTCCTCACGCTTATCCCTCAATTGCGTCAAACTGACATGATTATTGACCGGGCACACCGCATTGTCAAACCTAACCACCTCCCTGCCTCAGTACCTAGAGACATTCTAGCATGCATCCATTTCTTTCAAGAGAAAGAGAAGATCATGGCGGCTGCCAGGTCCTCCTCTCCGCTGCCCGACCCCTACTCTACAGTGTCCTTGTACACAGACATCTCTGCTGCCACTGCTCAAAAGAGAAGAGAATTCTCCCAGACCACCACTACTCTTAGGAAGCACAACATCCCATACAAATGGGGCTTCCCTACTAAACTAGTGGTCACATACCAAAACCAAAACACCAGTATCCTGACTCCCAAAGATGGAATCAAATGCATGCTCAACTGGGGCCTAATCTCCTCACCTCCACCTGAACCCCTACTCCAGAGGCCCTCAACCTTCGGCCAGGATCCCAGACGTTATGCTTCTACCACCACTCGCAAATAGAGACTTCCTCCATCTTCTCTCATCCCAATCTCCGGGTGCCCATCGGAAACATTTACTATGCCAATCCTGCAATTGTACACTTCAATGATGTCCCTAATGAGTGCACCACCTGTTACAATCCTCACTCTTCCCCTAGTGAAAGGAAAGTGCCACGCACTTTAATACTCTTTTGTTGTTTCTTGTTTATCATCTTTACGTTTCAAATTTTACCTTTTGTTTTTCATAGTTAGTGCCTATTGTTACGCTGTTCACTTGGCTACCTTAAATCGCTAGCTTCATTTTGCTTATTGTATAACACCATCACTGGTCTACCTCCACCTATACGCACTACTTCACAGCGGTAATCCTGTATCCCTCCCCACCAGTCACTTCACAAAATGTCATTCACTATCCCCTCTATCAACGCCAAAGGCTTAAACTCCCCTTACAAAATAAATTTACTGTGGAAAGAGGCCTTAGCCCTCACCTCTGACATACTGTGCGTACAAGAAACCAACTTCGCCTCCACCAAACCCCCCTCCTGCTCCCATAGACAGTACCCGCACTGCTACTATGCCAATTTTGCAAAAAAGAAAGCAGGAGTTATGATTGCTATATGCTCCACAGTCTCCCTCCAGCTGTTCCACACCGAGATAGACCCTGAGGGTAGATTTATAATCTTGAACGCCACTATCAATAATCATAACATCACCATAGCTAACAGTTACTCCCCTAACACCAAACAACACTGCTTCTTCAAGACCGTTCTAAAGAAGCTAGAACCTTTCAGACAGGGCCCCTTAGTTATCTGCAGTGACTTCAACCAAATTGTTGATACTTCACTCGACACTTCTAATCCTGCTCGTAAACATTCTACCTCACTTTCCTCCCTACTCCACTCGGAAGATTTATACGACCCTTGGAGATGCCTTCACGGCACTGAAAGAGATTACACCTTCTTCTCCCACACACAAAATGCTTACTCTCGGATAGATCTCTTTTTGACTGACAAACATACCCTGCAAATGGTACAGGAGTCTAAAATTGGACTCATTACGTGGTCTGACCACGCACCCATATCAATGAGACTATTTCCAGCGCCTACCTATAAAAACCTCACCACCTGGAGGCTCAACACCTCCATTATCGCATGTCCCTTATATCAAAAACAGATTCTATCCGAGCTGCAACAGTACTTCACAACCAACTCCGGATCAGTAGACAACCCCACCACACTATGGAACGCCCACAAGGCCTGCATACGAGGCCTCCTGATTAAACTGGGAGCCCATGAGAAAAAACTACACAAACAAACTCCTAGAACGTATACGCTTGCTAGAGCGAGCCAACAAACCTCAACCTTCCCCTCTACTCAGTTCCGAATTGCACACAGCTAGACAGACCCTTAGTGACCACCTACACACGAACTTTGATTTTCAACTTAAAAGTCTCCGACTACAATCCTACTCCCAACACAACAAACCTGGGGCATACCTAGCTAGACAGCTTAAACGCAAACTCATACAAACTAAAATACCGTACCTTACCGACCACCGCGGCATAAAACACACAAACCCTAAAGACATCGCGGACCAATTTAGTCTTTACTACTCTAAACTATACAACCTTACCAGCTCCAACCTTGCGCCACCACCCTCCTCTACCGACATCACTAACTTCCTCAAGGACATACATCTCCCCTCACTCTCACAAGACCAACTACACCAGCTGTCCACCCCGTTTTCCCTCACAGAAGTGGAATCAGCCATTGCCACCCTACCACTCCACAAAGCCCCAGGCCCTGACGGGTTCTGCAATGAGAACTACAAAACGTTCTCTAAGCTCCTCACCCCCCACCTATGTCACTCCTTCAACTTCACCGCTAGTACTGGCTCCATCCCACCGGAATCCCTCCAAACCACTATTGTCACTATTCCAAAACCGGGAAAACCGGCCGATGAACCTCCCAGCTACAGACCCATCTCCCTGCTAAATGCTGACACCAAGCTATATGTCAAAATCTTGGCCACACGACTTTCAGACATCATCCCACAACTTGTGCATATTGACCAAGTGGGTTTTGTGGCTGGCAGACAAGCGTCGGATGGTACCCGTAGGTTCATAGACCTGATACAATGGGTGGAACACAACCGGACGCCTTCTCTGCTCATCTCTCTTGATGCAGAGAAGGCGTTCGAGTAGACTGGTCCTACCTGCAGGCAGTCCTTCAGAAATTTGGCTTCACGGGGACCATCCTGCAAGCTATACTCTCCCTCTACTCCTCGCCCAGTGCTAGAGTAATGACTTCTGGACTACTCTTGGACCCCTTCCACATCTCTAATGGGACGAGCCAGGGGTGCCCACTCTCACCCTTGATCTTCGCCCTTGTTATGGAACCCCTGGCCCAATCCCTTCGACACAACCCACTCATCTCGGGGATAACGACTGCAGATAAAACTCACAAGATAGGCCTGTACGCTGACGATGTCATCATCTCCCTGACTGACCCTACCAACTCACTCCCTGCTCTCCATCACACTTTAGACGCATTCAGCAAGGCCTCACTATATAAAATCAACTTTTCCAAATCCAGCATGCTCGGTATAGAACTAAGCCAAAGCACCAAAAACTGATTTCACCAACATCACGTCTTTCTCATGGGCCCCCAACTCCATACTCACGTATTTAGGCATACAATTAACCGCACCCTCAACCCACTTACGCTCCACCAACTTTAATAATCTTGTAACCAAACTCCATAAAACTCTACAAGACCTTCAACATACTACTGCCTCTTGGGCAGGTAGAATTGCCCTCGCCAAAATGTATCTTCTACCCCATGCCTTATATACATTCCGGACTCTGCTGATACCCTTCCTAAAACAACAACTACTGCAGCTACAATCTATTATCACAACCTTCATATGGGGTGGAAAACGATCACGTCTCAGGAGTAGCACTATGTGCAAACCAGTAACATCTGAAGGGATGGGAGCACCGGACTTAATAGCCTATTACAAAGCAACTATACTTGATCAAGCCAGAGTCTGGTGGAGCCCTATGCAACAAACCACCTGGCTTCAAATAGAAGAAGCAGCGCTAATGTCCCACCCTAAACTGACTCTCTGCGCCCTTCTCCTGCAACATCCAGGGACTCACTCATACCTTGACACTATTAATGCTACCATCAGGATATGGAAAGCCACCATACAATCCTCTCGAGGTATACCACTATGCCTGCTCAAGCAAATCCCAATGGAAGCCCTCCACATTCTCACACCCCACATCAACGTCTCTGACTGGATTAGCAATGGCATCTCCAACATTGGAATCCTATACCAAGGCTCCACCCTTATGTCCTTCCAAAAACTACAAACCGATTACCACATTGGACACAAAGATTTTTTCATATACCTCAGAATACGCTCGATCCTCTCTACAGTACAATGGACTGATGACTTACTGCCATGGCATATAACCACATTCTTCAACCTCAAAACATCTCGACAACGTGGAATCTCCTTTTGCTATAAACTTCTTACTGACACCGGTCCCACTTCAAAGGCACTAACGATGCTACAATGGGAGCAAAAACTACAATGTTCCTACACACCCCAACAATGGCATCGCTGGTTACAAGCACCTCTAAAAATATCCAAATGTCTCCTCCACTGGGAAACTGTCCAAAAATTATTCCACAACTGGTACCTTACGCCATCTAAACTTGCCCGATCTACCCAAACTCAACCAATCTCTGCTGGAGAAACTGTGGATTCCCAATCATCACAACATTGTGGACTAAGCTCTCCAAATTCCTCCTTTCCATTCTTCTGGACCCTGTGTCCCTAACACCGCAAATGGTACTATTAGGCCTAGACATGGAACTTTGGCCTCGTTCTTCACGTACGATCGTCTCCCATGTATTCATTGCAACGCGCTTGGCTATTGCCAAGACTTGGAAATCTCCCAACCCCCCCTTTAACACGGAAATAACTGCCCTCTTGAACAACCATTGCCTAATGGAATTTATGCGCGCCAAAGCATACTTACAACTCCCTAGATTCCAAAAAAACTGGGACCTTTGGCTTAAACACCCTAACTGCATACCCCACATGAATGACCTTCCACTTAGCTGACTCCCAACACTAGGTAGACCCTCCATTGATGTAATGACTTGACTGCTGCCTGTATAACTGTACATTATTCACTGTTTGTTTTATTACCTGTTACATATGTAAAATCCTCAATAAACTTGAGTTTAAAAAAAAAAAAAAAAACCTTTCTGATCCCCCGAGAGGCAATTGGATTTTCCCTGGATCAACTTTACCTATGAATGTCAGTGCCCAGTTATATTATGTACATTTAGGAAATAATCCAGGCCTTTCTTAAAGCAATATACTGAGCTGACCAGAACCACCTCTGCAGGGAGTCTATTCCACATTTTCACAGCTATTACTGTGAAGAAACCTTTCCGTATTTGGAGATTAAATCTCTTTTCCTCTAGACGTAAAGCGTGCCCCCTTGTCCTCAGTGTTGACCGTAAAGAGAATAACTCAACACCAAGTTCACTATATGGACCCCTTATATATTTGTACATGTTGATCATATCCCCCCTTAATCTCCTCTTCTCAAGAGTGAATAAATTCAGTTCCTCTAATCTGTCCTCATAGCTGAGATCCTCCATGCCTCTTATCAGTTTGGTTGCCCTTCTCTGCACTTTCTCCAGTTCCCCAATATCCTTTTTGAGAACTGGTGCCCAAAACTGAACTGCGTATTCCAGATGAGGTCTTACTAATGATTTGAACAGGGGCAAAATGATATCTCTCTCTCTGGAGTCCATACCTCTCTTAATACAAGAAAGGACTTTGCTTGCTTTGGAAACCGCAGCTTGGCATTGCATGCCATTATTGAGCTTATGATCTACCGAAACCCCCAGATCCTTCTCCACTATGGATCCCCCCCCCCCAGTATGTATGATGCATGCATATTCTTTGCCCCTAAGTGCATAAGTTTACATTTATCAACATTAAACCTCATCTGTCACATAGTCGCCCAATTAGACAGAGCATTGAGTTTGGCTTGTAAATTGGAGACATCCTGTAAGGATGTTATTCCACTGCATAGCTTAGTGTCATCTGCAAAGACAGAAATTTTACTTTTGATCCCAGATCCAATATCATTTATAAAGATATTAAAAAGGAAGGGTCCCAGCACTGAACCTTGGGGTACACCACTGATAACGTTAGACCATTCAGAGTAAGAATCATTAACCACTACTCTCTGAATTCTGTCTTTTAGACAGTTTTCTATCCATTTACAAACTGATATTTCCAAGCCTGTAGACTTTACCTTACACATGAGCCATGTGTGCGGAACTGTATCGAACGCTTTTGCAAAATCCAAGTATACCACGTCCACCACCACCCCTCTGTCCAAGGTTTTACTTACCTCTTCATAAAAAGAAATCAGGTTTGTCTGAGAACTTCTGTCTTTCATGAATCCATGCTGTCTGTTGCTTGAAATATTTTTTTCCAGTAAAAACTCGTCTACGTGGTCTTTTATTAATCTCTCCAGTATCTTCCCAACTATAGAAGTTAAACTAACAGGTCTATAGTTACTTGGTAAAGACTTTGTTGTCTTTTTAAATATAGGCACCACATTGGCCCTGCGCCAATCCAGTGGTACTATTCCTGTCATTAATGAGTCCCTAAAAATTAGATACAATGGCTTTGAAATTACAGAGCTCAATTATTTTAGGTTCTGTGGGTGTATGGGGAGAAAAGGAAAAAGATAGTAGAGTGTGGCACTGTGCTATGTGATACCATCAATCAATAAATAATTCTAAAGTGTGTAATGACACAGACATCATGTGGTGTAAAAGATAGATAAATAACAATATATATGGTCCAGACTTTAAATGGTATAAAAGTGCATACGTGCTTGGTGCAAATAATGCAAGTGAACAATAGATATGAATTAGTGCTTCTGTGCAGTAAATAAACTAATGTGAAAACAGAAGCAGAATTAATAAAAAAACTGTCAAAAATTATAAATCGCTGCAATCAATGCAAAACAGCTGGTGCAAGAATATTAAAGTGCATTTGTGATCCTGTATGTCAAAACAGCAGTAAACAAGTCCATTTATGGTAGGTGAAAACACAAATCCTGGAAAGATAATTTCCCTCGTGCTGGATGCTTTTTGATGCGTGCTTGGTGCCTATTGAAAGTGACACTTCTATTCTCAGTGGGTGGTCACTTCACTCCGTGCCCCTGTAAACCCTGCACTCACCAGATATACACCCCCTCTTGGGGTGTTGAACCTTCACAGTGTCAGTCACTGTGTCACTCTCTGGCAATCAGTCCGACCTTTATTGCTGCTTTGGTTTCTCCAATCCAGCTCCTCTGCTACAGCTTCCAACAATGTCTCCTCTGTTATCCGTGGGTGTATGCCATCTGGTCCAGGTGCTTTATCCACCTTTATTCTGTCTAAATATTGCTGGACCATATCACTTTTGAGCAGTGTTGTAAGTAACGCCGTTTAAATAAACGACGTTACCTAATGTAGTCACTTTTGAGGGTAACGAGTAATCTAACGTATTACTTTTTCCCTCATGGCAACACCGTTCCCATTACTTGGGCGGCGTTACCCCAATTACATCTACTCGCCGCAGCCGCCGCTAGTAGATGTAACCGCAATTACAGCCGCCGTCTGCCTACCTGATCAGCGTGTCATGCAGACAGACGGCGGCCATTGCAGTGTTCAAAAGCCGCGCCTCCTCGTCTGTGATAGGCGGAACACTCAATTTCACATCAGGCAGTGTTCCAC
This sequence comes from Rana muscosa, assembly GCA_029206835.1. Classification (NCBI taxonomy): domain Eukaryota; kingdom Metazoa; phylum Chordata; class Amphibia; order Anura; family Ranidae; genus Rana; species Rana muscosa. The sequence continues at coordinate 539,547,102 of CM055117.1, read as the reverse complement.
CTATCACGGACATACGCTCATCCTCGTCTGTGTTATGAGGATGAGCGGATGTCTGTGATAGGCGGAACACTGAATGCTGGGAAATTGAGTGTTCCGCCTATCACAGACGAATAATGGAATAGCCGCCGGGACGCCGCCAATCAGGTACGCGGGCACAGTGAGGCATGGGCACAGTGAGGTATTGGGCACAGTGAAGCACGGGCACAGTGAAGCATGGGCACAGTGAGACACGGGCACAGTCAGGCATTGAGCACAGTGAAGCACGGGCACAGTGAAACACGGGCACAGTGAGGCATTGGGCACAGTGAAGCATGGGCACAGTGAAGCACAGGCACAGTGAGACACGGGCACAGTGAGGCACAGGCACAGTGAAGCACGGGCACAGTGAGGCACGGCACAGTGAAGCACGGGCACAGTGAGGCACGGGCACAGTGAGGCACGGGCACAGTGAGGCATGGGCACAGTGAGGCATGGGCACATAACCAATATTATTTATTGTTATCCCTCCTATTATATTTATACACTGGAAAAATTACATATATATCATCCTTCTACCGCCCCGCCCCCCGCCCCTGCTCCCGCCCCCGTGTATATATAATATAACCAATATAGTTACTTTGCTGAGTAACTAATTACTTTTTCCATGTAGTAACTGAGTTACTAACTCAATTACTTTTTGGAAGAAGTAATTTGTAACTGTAACTAATTACTTTTTTAACGTAAGATGAACAACACTGCTTTTGAGCCATTGTGGATTTGGGGCTGTGTCACTACCACCCCCATTGAACTGGTCTAATTTATTGATTGAATCTCTTTCCTGTTGTTTAAAGGAAGCTACCACTAAGCCCGAATCACACTCATGCGGTGCGGGACACTGCATGTAAGTCACACAGGAATTCCTGTGATAATTACATGCGGTGTCTCTGGGGTGCGATTTTAGCATAGATTTGTATGGCTCAAATCGCACCACATTCGCACCAAACTCGTGCAGGACCCTTTTTTTGTCCACACAAGAATCAGATAGCATGAGTGTTCTGAAAATCGCACTGCATTTTGTAAACCGATTGCGAGTGTCGTTAACTTAACATACACTCCGCAATCGGTTCGCATGAACAGGCGATTTTAATGTGATGCGGAATCCGCAGCTAATTCGCTGTGAATTCGCATCACATCTAGTGGGAACCGAGGCTAAAGATGATTTTTCTGATTTTAGTAATGCTAATGAGTTAAACCATCTAATGATTTCATATACCTCTCAAAGTATCCAGTGACAAGATCTCGGCACTTGGGTTCCCAGGTCTGAGCACCTGTGGTATTTATTTATTTTATTTATTTTCTGTTATGGACACTATAACAAGAAGAGCAACTTAACTTTTGAAGTGGGAGGGAAGTGAATTATGGCAATAGATTTCACCCTTAACATCCAAAACAAATATAGTAAGCCAGGTGCAGGACTTGAATTTACCATTCGACACAGTAGGCTTATGCCTTTTGGCAGGCAAAGAGGTAGCATTTCACTGTATTCTAGGGTGACCAGACGGTTTCTGGGGACAGTCCCCAGATTGAGGACACTGTCCCCGGTCCAAGTCTGTCCCCGGTTTTGTCCCCGGATTGGATTTGAAGAGGGGCTGGGGCAATTTCAAAGACAGTCAGTGCAGAATTAAATATAAAAATTCTGAATTACACACCCCCACTCCGCCGCTCCTACTAGCTTAGGGGGGTGTATTTTTTTCCATTATCTGTGCCCCTTTCTGATGATCATGTGCTGGTCGGAGCGGATGGAATATTTCTTCCGTTTCGGGTGCATGCCCACTCAACTCCGCTCACATGTTCTTCTGCCTTGGCTCAAGTCCCGGCAAGCCGCCTGCCGGCTTATCTCCTTGCCTTCCCTGCTGGAGTGATCTTCCTCTGCTCCCCACCCAGTAGTAGCCGGGACTCGGAGAGTAAGACTTGACAGGCTGTGAGGCAGGCGGCGACGGGCAGAGAGTCGCTGATTGCCACCATTACTAGTAAAAAAAAAAAGATGTCCCCGGATTTCATTTAAAAAATCTGGTCACCTTACTGTATTCTTATCCTCCACCCATGTTTTTCTATTATCACTAGAATAACATTTTATTTAAACTTATCTACACAATGTTTTACGCCAGGTTAGAACCAATAAAACAATACATTGTCCTGCATGCATACAAAAAATTATCCCAGTAGAGGGTTGTTGCTTAGGCCAGGAAAGGTTGTATACTTTCAGGCTGTAGTAATGAGATTCTGGATCTGGCTGTTGGGTAATTAAGTGCTCACCTTTACAAGAGACTGAAATAAACCTGAATCAAAACATTTTGGTGAATTGATATTTAAAATGCTGACAAAAAAGTTTAAAAATGTTTACTCTTCTATGTTAATAAGCACTTTATTTTTAAATAGGTATTTTTACTAATTTTAAGTGGTTCTAAAGGCAGATTTTTTTTTTTTTTTACCTTAATGCACTCTGTGAACTAAGGTTAAAGAACCTTCTGGGTTCAGCTTCCCCCCAGCCCTCCCCTCTATACTTACCTGAGCCCCATCCCGATCCAGCGATGTGAATAAGAGCAGCGGCTCTCCACGGCTTCTCTCTCTTCATTGGCTCACACAGCAGTGGGAGACATTGGCTCACACAGCAGTGGGAGCCATTGGCTTCTGATGCTGTCAATCACAGCCAGTAAGCCAATGAGAAGAGAACATGGGCTGAGCAAAGCTTTGTGTGTGAATGGACAATGTCCATTCACAGGAGCGTGGCTCACTAAGCTCTGGGACAATTCCTTTGAAAAGTACAAGTTTCCGTGCAAAGTGAACAGCCTATTTGCCATTAAAGTGATTGTAAAGTCTTGTTTTTTTGTTTTTTTTATAACAAACATGTTATACTTGCCTCCTCTGTGCAGTGGATTTGCACAGGGCAGCCTAGATCCTCCTATTCTTGTGACCCTCTTCCTGGCTCCTGGCCCTTCCCTCCTGTTGAGTGCCCCCACAGCGAGCAGCTTGCTATGGGGGCACCCGATCAGAGCTCCAGCTCTGTGTGTCCATTCAGACATGGAGCTGCCATTCCATCCCGCTCCTCTCTCTCCTAAATGGCTAACTGATTTGATTGATAGCAACGGGAGCCAACGGCACCACTGCTGTATCTCAGCCAATCAGGAGGTAGAGTCCCGAATGGCTGAGGGACTGGTGGACATCGCTGAAGAGAGATGGGGCTCAGGTAAGTATTAGGGGCTGCTGGGGCAGCTGCTACACACAGGAGGGTTTTTATCTTAATGCATAGAATGCATTAAGATAAAAAACCTTCTGCCTTTACAACTCCTTTAATTAATTCATCCCCAAGATCTGCAACTCTCGAAGAATAATATTGTCCTCTAAAAGATATACAGTAAGTGGTAAGGCCTCTTTCCAAACACTTAGGTGTGTTCTGAGTCTGTCTGAAACCAATAGGCTTATGAAGCCTTACCTGCACATGTATCAGAATCTTTACATGTATCTAGTATGTAAAGATAGAAAGAAGAAAACATTAGAAAAGGCTAAAGTTGATTTTATATAATACAGAAGATGCTAATTTTAGCAAAACTGAGGTTGGTTCCAATAGTTACATATAGATTGGCTCAAGTTTGTGTTAAAAAAAAAAACATATACAAGCTTTGGTTGATATTAGCAACAGGTTAACATCTGCTCCAATTTTCTTTGTTCTATTTTATATCATCTATATAGTCGAACAAATTTTATTTCAAACATTGTGATTGAATTATCTTTATTTATATAAATAAATGGGAAGTGAAGCAGTGCTAATTATTAAGGTGAACAATATAAATTGATCAAATGAAGTGCTAAATAAACAATAAATAAATCTTCCAATAAGTATCAACATTAATATTGATACGCATCTGCAAACTTGGACTCCCATATCTGTTCCTTTCCCCCTCCTGTCTGTTTGCTTGCACAGAAAATTATCTATTTCTATCAAGATTTTGACTTTTTCTCTAAATTGTCAGATTCCTCTGAACACACTGTTCATATGGACTATTTTTACTGAATCTTTTTGAATGCACTTTATATATGGGACATATCTACTGAACTTTTTGGAATGCACTTTATATTTGGAGTTTTTTCACTGAAATATTTGGTGTTTTAATGTTGATACTTATTGGAAGATTTATTTATTGTTTATTTAGCACTTCATTTGATCAATTTATATTGTTCACCCTAATAATTAGCGCTGCTTCACTTCCCATTTACCGTATATATTCGTTTGTGCTGGCAACACTACAGAAGTTCAGCCAATTTTTGTTATTGGTTTAATCACCTAGCACTTTATTTAGCATTTTATTATATATTCAACACCTTTGGTAAGCGCATTAGTACCCCACTTATTAGTAATTACTTTATTTATATAAACCTTCGAGTGCTATACTATATCAAAATTGTAAATCATAAACTTCAGGCTGATTTGGGTGCATTTTTTAAAGGAAACTGACTTAAAAAGCTATATATTGACTAGAATAGCGAGTTGCAAAAATAGAATAATGTATACTGTCAATTATGTAACAACACTCATTAGTAAATATTATCTAAATGTCATACCAGTCTCTTAGACTTATTTTACTTGTAAATCCTCAGGATATGCCCTTTAGAAGGAAGTAAAATCATAGGAGAACTCAAACAGAATTAAACAGAATGGTGCCGATTCTTAAATAAAACTTTAACCACTTTAGTAATGCATCTTGGATTTTGAGTCAAAGAACATACAAAACTGCAATCTTTTTCTGAGCTCCAAAAAATGCCTTATAGGAAGGAAAAGTAAAGTCATTCTTGTCCTGTTCTATAAATGGTCCTTGTAGCTAAGTTAATGTGGCTACAATGTATACAGGCAGAGATGATATGGCTATATACCAGCATATATTGCCAACTTGTATTCTGACAAAGAAGTGCTGGATTGGGAATAAAAAGAACATTTGGTTTATAAAGCACACCCGTCCACATTTATGTACATGCCTGAACTTTGCTAAGCCCAGTGGAGCAATAATGTTTTTGAATTGGCACTTGTGTTCACTTAGTACTGTCTTAGGAGCTAAGCAAAGGATATATATAGGCTATAGTAAATTTCCCTGTTCTGTTTAATCAGGACTCATTATTAAACACAGAATAAAACAGCTTTATGCTTTAAGCCTAGTGCAAACATAAATCCTAGACACAGCTGAAAAACATATTGATTGTAACTGAGCAATGATCTTTTCTTCCAAATTCTAAGCACACACTAGGTCTCATGGATTAAATTATAATTCAATATTGCCTAAAATATTGCCTAAAAACTACCGGTCCGATTCAAATTTTGTTCAACTGCTATTTCCAGGCAATTCAGACTATTTAAAACAATTCTATTTTTCCGACATCTTGTTTTACTAAAGGCAAATAGGCTGTTCACTTTGCAAGGGAAGTTACACTTGGCAAAATAATTTGCACAGATCTTACAGAATAAGGTGTCGTTCTGCTGACATCTATCAATCAATCATATTCAGCAAGTATCCTATTTTTTTTTCCTTGCACGTTATTGGACACTTTTCGCAAAGTGAAATTTTGCCAGCTCTGAGGCAACTTCTCCTATTTGCCTTTATTAAATGAACCCCGTAATGCTTTTACTCAGATGCTAGTTGGAAAATAAAATGTAACCACCAAAATCAAGGCTTCGTGTTTCATTGTGTCTCAATAACATGGCATGAGAGTTTTGGAGCACTTCAGCACTTTTTCTCTTTATATTTGAGCACGGAGATTTTTGTTTGAAGAAAGGTCCATTATGGAATGAATTTTTTTCTTGGAGCACTTTATGAATATTTTTTCTGGCACGGACTTTGGATTGGATTTGTTTTATGTTTTTGTATATTGCCTCTATTTGTTGCATGTTTTTTTTAAATTGCATACAATCGGTGGTGTTTGATTGCTCAGTTCTCAGTGCAGAGCAAGCAGGGGACAGATGAAGCATCGGATTGATGCTGCATCTACCTAGGTGAGTATACATTTTTTTCCCAACCCCATGCTTCTCCTTTTAAAGGTAAATATGCTGTTAAATTTCAAAGGGAAGTTGCATTTTCCAAGGAAATTTGCACAAGATGTTAGTGAATGTGGTGAAGTTTCACAGTGCAAAGAATACCTACTCATATGCAAGGAAAAAATAACACAGCATTTTTCATTGCATATAATTGGATGATGGAAGTCAACAAATCTTCATCTTATTGGGGAGTAGGGATGATCTTCGAGTTCGAGTCAAACCCATGTTCGACTCGAACATCGTCTGTTTGGCCGTTTCGAATTTCAAACATTATGGGCCGTTCGCACCAAATTCGAGTGGCGCGTCACGGCCCAAAATTCACTGCAGCATCGCAGTGCATTGCTGGCTGATGATTTGCCAAGCATGCACTATGACCCGCATGCTTTGGCCAATCACAGTACCCAAAAAAACAGAGAGCCATAATTGGCCAAAGCCAGGGTGGCATACAAATACAGGCAGGGAGCTGCAGTATTTTGTTTTAGTGTCCTTTGCACAGTGTGCACCTAAAGCTTACCTCAATACAATTGCTGGTGTTCTCATACAAATACAACAGGCAGGGAGCTGAAGTATTTTCAATTAGTGTACTGTGTCCTCTGCACAGTGTGCAACTAAAGCTAACTGAAGACAATTGCTGGTGTTCTCGTACTAATAATACTACAGACAGGCAGTTGATTCTGCTAGCTGCAGTATAATCAGTATATATATATATACATCCCAGCTTTGTGCAGCTACATCTCCCTGCAGGCCATTAGTATGTCTGGAAGGACAACAAGGAGAGGCAGACAGTCACGAGGCAATAAAAGAGGGCAAGCAGGCTCTGTGTCTAGAGGCAACAGTTCTGGTCGTGGACATGGTGCATCCTCATCAGCACATGGCCGTGGAACACGCTTGTCCTTTTTTCAGCAGCTGGCCGTGTTGAGCTGCAACATGCCGAATACTTGGTAGAGTGGATGACCAAGCCGTCCTCATCCTCCTCATCCTCTCTCACCCAGGCTCAGGGTACTTTGCCTGGCAAAGCAGCTGCCAAAGTGGCCTCTTCCCTCAGCTCAATGACATCAGTCACTCCTTCCCTAACCGCACCATGTCCTCCTGAGGAGTCCCCCGAACTGTTTGACCACAATGTTGGGTACATGCTCCAGGAGGATGCCCAGCGTTTTGAAGGCTCCGATGATGGTACCCAGCTAGAGGAAGGCAGTAACGTGAGCCCAGAGAGAGGGGGTGCCCAAGAAGGACAGCAATATGGCAGTCATGTTCCCCCAGCTGCAGAATACTGCCAAGTTTGCTACAGTGATGAGGAGGGAGGGGATGATTAGGTCACAGACTCTACGTGGGTGCCTGATAAGAGAGAGGAGGAGGAGGAGGAGGCACATCTTTAACGAGGCAGGATGCCCTCCAGGGGCCAGCTTAAGGGCAGCACACCGACAGCATTATACCGCAGAGCTCCGCATGTGCAGGCCGCTGCTGTCTCTGCGCGTTATTCCTAAAGTTCTTTGGTGTGGGCCTTTTTTCAGACGAGTGCATCAGATCGCAGCACTGCTGCTGTTTGCAACATATGTCGCAGGCGTATCTCACGTGGCCAAAACATCACCCGCTTGGGCACCACATGCTTGATCAGACAAATGTCGACCTGCCATGCAGTTTGTTGGAAAGCACACCTAAAAGACCCACACCAAAGAAAAAAGCGGACCTCTCCTTGCTCCTCATCAGCTGGGATCTCCAAACCCACTATACCTTCAGTCTTCTCTGAAACCTGCACTGAGAGGAATGAAGGTGTAGAATTAGGTGTGTCACAGCCAAGTACTTGTGGGCAATCTGCTATCGGTACACCAAATTTCCCTACCCCAGCTGCAGCACCGCCTAAAGAAGTTCGCTCCCAGCCATCCACATGCCCAGCGATTGAATGCTAGCTTGGCTAAATTGCTAGCACTTCAACTGCTGCCTTTTCAGTTGGTAGACTCTGCCCCCTTCCATGAGTTTGTGGAATGTGTGGTTCCTCAGTGGCAGGTTCCCAAACGCCACTTTTTTCACGGAAGGCGATTCCGGCTCTCTACCGGCATGTGGAAGGCAATGTCTTGGCCTCGCTGGACAGGGCGGTAAGGTGCATATTACCGCTGACTCATGGTTCAGCAGGCATGGACAGGGACGTTACCTATCTTTCACGGCGCATTGGGTGACTCTGCTGGCAGCTGGGAAGGATGTAGGACAAGGTGCAGTAGTGTTGGAGGTTGTTCCGCCACCACGCCTCCAAAATGCTCCTACTGGTGATTCTGACACACCTCTCTCCTCTACCCCTCCTCTTCTTTCTCCATGGCCTCTTCCTGTGCTTTGTCCTCGGAACCAGCAGTGCTCCGTAGGCGTTCAAGGGGCTATGCAAGTACGCAGGCAAAGAGATGCTATGCGGTGCTTGAGCTGGTGTGCTTGGGTGACAGGAGCCACACTGGGGCAGAGATTCTGTCAGTTCTGCAGGGGCAGGCTCAGAGGTGGTTGACGCCATGCCAGCTTAAGCCAGGAATGGTGGTTTGCGACAATGGCACCAACCTCCTCTCCGCCCTCCGACAGGGACACTTGACCCATGTGCCCTGTTTGGCTCACATTCTTAACTTGGTGGTGCAGCGGTTCTTGGGCAGATACCCGAGCTTACAGGATGTCCTGAGGCAGGCCAGGAAAGTCTGTGTGCATTTCCACCGGTCATATAATGCCAGTGCTCGGCTGGCTGACCTGCAAAAGGATTACAACCTGCCCAAGAACTGCCTAATCTGTGACATGCCCACCAGGTGGAACTCAACATTGGCCATGCTGCAGCAGCTGCACGCGCAGCAGAGGGCCATCAATGAGTAACTGTGCCAATATGGCACCAGGACAGGGTCAGGGGAGCTTGTTTTTTTTGGGGTCATGATCAGGTATGCATGCACTGTCCTGGCACCATTTGAGGAGGCTAAAAGGATGGTGAGCAGTCACAGTGCACGCATCAGTGACACTGTCCCTCTTGTCCACCTGTTGGAGCACACTCTGCGTGGAATAATGGACAGGGCTCTTGAGGCAGAACAGAGGGAGGAAGAGGAGGACTTCCTTACCTCTCAAGGCCCCCTTTATCCAGACAGTGTTCCTGCTGGCCCGCCTATGATGATTGTGCCATCATGGAGGTGGAGCCTAGCACTCAGCATCAGCAGCAGTCTTCAAGGGATCAATTACAACATTACAATTAAAGACACCCATGGACTTGTACGTGGCTGGGAGGAGGTGGCTGCGGATCATGTCGTCCTGAGTGACCCAGAGGACTCCGGACCGAATGCCTCAGCAAACCTACGCTGCATGGCCTCCCTGATCCTGAAAAGCCTGCGGAAGGATCCTCATATTCGTGCTATCAAGGAGAGGGATCACTACTGGCTGGCAATCCTCCTTGATCCACGTTACAAGGGTAAGGTTGCGGACCTTGTCATGCCGTCGCAGAGGGAGCAGAGGATGAAAAATCTTCGGGAGGCCTTGCAGAAAGGTCTGTGCAATGCATTCTCAGAGACTGGGAGGTTACAAATTCCTGGTCCTGGACAACGTGTTGCTGAGGCTTCGGTCAGTCAAAGAAGGAGCGGTGGAGAAGGTGGCCATCTGACCGATGCGTTCAGACAATTTTTTAGTCCGCAGCCACAAGGTATGATCGGTTCCAGCAACCATCGCCAGCGTCTGGTTCACATGGTGCAGGAATACCTATGGGCAAGATCAGACTTGGACACCTTTCCCACCGAAAATCCTCTGGGTTACTGGGTCTTGTGGATGGATCACTGACCAGAGCTTGCACAATATGCAATTGAGCCACTGGCCTGTCCTGCATCCAGCGTTCTTTCGGAACGCACATTCAGTGCTGCTGGAGGCTTTGAAACCGATCACAGGGTGCGCCTGTCCACCGACTCGGTCGATTGACTGACCTTCATAAAAATGAATCGGTCTTGGATCACCACCAGCTACCAAGCACCTGATGCTGATGTAACCGAATATTTTTTTTTTAAATGTCAGATATCTTCAAGACTGCCTATGCTGATGCTGAGTGACTATCCTGTTATGCTGAGTGACTATCCTCTTCCTCCTCAATGATCATGGTGATAGCTTGTAAGAACATTTTTGGTTCTGGGCACCACCAGCAGTGGCTAAGGCCCAATTTTTTAGCCCCTGTTTAACAGGGGTGTGTATATAAAATTTTTGATGCAATACTTTGCAGCAGGGCTCATTCTTGCGCTCCAACTAGAGTATCTGTGAGGGGTTACAGCGTTGTGGCACCAGCACCAGTGCCTACGGCCCAATTTTTCAGCCCCTGTTTAACAGGGGCGTGTAATTACAATTTTTGATGCAATACTTTTTTTTTCTCCACAAAAGTGGATTTACACTTTAAAGAAGAACTCCAGATTATCCTTCCCAAAACAACAGATGCATTGTGCATGTAAATGAATCACAACCCCAGTTTCAGATTATGTGCAACTTACCTCCTTTGGCTGTATAAAGCAAGTTTCTGTGTCTCTGATGTCACTCCTTCTCCTGGCTGAATTTCAAATTTCTCTGACTTCCTGTTTCCTTGATTTTTCTAGTCTTGATACTACATGTCCTATGATCCTTTGAGTCTCTGTAGTTTCAGGGCGGGCTATGGGAGTCACTTGTACCAGTTCTGGGATGTGGGCGAATCCTAGGGTTACTGTGGGTGTTTCTGGGCCTTCATGTGTGTGGTGAAAGAGAGTATTGGAATTCTGCTCTTACCAATCCCTCCATTCCTCTCTGCAGTGAACAGAGTGCTGTACAGCAGGAAGTGTAACTGTAACCTTTCAAACCATCTCTTGGACAAGAAATATGCTATTCTAGCTATAAAGGGCACAAAAAAATAAGACTGATCACATGGTCATGGTTTTCTGCTCTGATCTCATTTTTTTTAACATAGAAAAAGTAATTTGTCTTTGTTAAAAACGTGACTTGTAATGTGTATATCGTGGTTGCACACACAACACACACAAAACTCAATTTAGTCACATACAAATCTTTGGTTGTTGTAAAGTGTATGTGAAATCACCAAACACACAAAACTTATTGTGAGCAGAAATGCGCACTCCTTCTATACGCATAATGTGAATGGGGCCTTAGATACAAGAGATCACCTACCATACTAGAATCAAATGCAGCACAACCACAAGGTTTTACCCCCCAACTGCTCCTCTTTAGCTAAAGGGACACTGGCTAGAGGTGAACACATGCCACAACTGTGATACTTTGCTTCCTGGCTGTAGTGGGAAATATACCTCCAGTAAGCCCGCAGCAAAGACAGACCCTGCAATAAGCGCAGGGCGACATGAGAAGGTGCCCAGGCAGCTGGGCTAGTGGGGGTTAATCTTTTCCCCTGGAAATGTAGAAGCGGCGTGATTGGCCGGCTAGCGCAGGGAGGCTGGACAGTGTGGGGGTCACAGGGCACGCAGCAGCTTCCGGCCAGCACACGAGGAGGAGAAACGTTCGAGCCCGCCCGCCCCACAGGTTCAAGGGGTGGTAATGGGGGGTGGGGTGTGTGATGTATATATGTTTTACTGGTAAATGGGTATGCGGTTGGGTCTTTGGAGGCTTTTGGTAAACAGACTTCTGGAATTTGAGGGGTGGGGACACATCTGAGGTATGGGTCCCCGGTGAATAACAGTTATGGTGGATTAACTGGGAAGTGTATGGTATATCTGCTGAAGGTGGTGGTCCCCGAGCCGGTGCAATGCGGCAGGGACCAGGGTAGTGTTTAAGCAGATATAGGTTTAAAAAGAGTTTATAGTTAGTGCCTCCAAGGATCGGCAGCCAAAAAGTTTATACATTGTTTTTGGTTATATTGTTAAATTATTTTACTTTAATAAAAGGGGCCGTTCAACGGCCAGTTTTACCCAACCTATTGTGTCAGACAAATTTCTGGAAAGTTTTAGGGGATGTACAATAGGTGGGTCATATAACAGGTATTAGGCCAGTACACATATGGGTTACCTTTTCATGCTGTGCTTGATGAGCACTACTGCCTGGCAGACACAACCAATTCTAGTCAATGGAGCCACACTGCATTGCCCACAATGTGCATGTTTGCAGTGCAGTATTGCAGATTTTAGGGGGTTAAAATAGGTGATGGGGAGGTGATACAACTCCTTCCCACCACCTGTCAAATGCCCTCTGAAGAGTGATCCAAATGCAGATTACTCTTCAGTCTGCAAAGCAGGTGTAAATGTGTTCTACCTTCTGTTTCATTCCTGTCTTGCAGCATGCCAAAGAATAATGGCTTAGAGCGGTTTCACACTGGGGCGGTGGGGGTGGTGGCGGTATAGTGGCGCTATTTTTAGCGGCGCTATACCGTCGGGATTGCTGAGGTATTTGGCCACTAGCGGTGCGGTTTTAACCCCCGCTAGCGGCCGAAAAAGGGTTAATACCACCCGCAAACCGCGGCTACAGCTGCGGTTTGCGGGCGGTATTACCGCGGTGTCCCATTCATTTCAATGGGAAGGAGCGGTGGAGGAGCGGTAAGCACACCGCTCCTCTCACCACTCCAAAGATGCAGCCAGCAGGACTTTTTTTCACGTCCTGTTAGCGCACCGCTTCAGTGTGAAAGCCCTCGGGGCTTTCACATTGGAGAGACAGCAGCCGCTGTTTAGGCTCAGTTTGCAGGCGCTATTTTTAGCACAATAGCGCCTGCAAACCGCCCCAGTGTGAAAGGGGCCTTACTGCAAGTCTACAGAGGAAGAGCAATGGGAGGTTATTATGAAGGTGTTGTCTTCATATGTAAATTAATCAGTTCACAGAGAGCAGGGCTCTGGGAGGGTGAGATCTGAGGGGTGGGAGTTTCCCTGTTCACAATGGTTAGCATATTTAACTGGGCAGGACTGAATTCTAATTGTGATTCATTCAATCCTGTCCAGCAGCACAGCTAGCCAGTGGCGTCACTAGGGTTGGTGTCACCCATTGCGAAAAAAAATGGTGTCACCCCCCCACCAACTATAGTCCCCCCTCAGTACAGACCCCCCTCCACTAACTACAGACCCCCCTCCCGCAGTATAGATCCCCCTCCCTCAGTACAGACCATCCCACTAAGTACAGACCCCCCCTCCATCAATATAGACCCCCTCGATCAGTATAAACCTCCCCTTTCAGTACAGACACCCCCACATCAGTGCAGACCCCCCCAGTGCAGACCCCCCAGCAGTACAGACACCCCCTCAGTTACAGACACCCCCCAGTGCAGACCCCCCTCAGTTACAGACCCCCCCAGTTACAGACACCCCCCTTGGTGCAAACCCCCCTAGTGCAGACACCCCCAGTTACAGCCCCCCCTTGGTGCAAACCCCCCCTAGTGCAGACACCCCCAGTTACAGCCCCCCCGGTGCAAACCCCCCCCTAGTGCAGACATCCCCAGTTACAGCCCCCCATGGTGCAAACCCCCCTAGTGCAGACACCCCCAGTTACAGTCCCCCCCTTTGGTGAAAACCCCCCCTAGTGCAGACACCCCCAGTTACAGTCCCCCCCCCTCGGTGAAAACCCCCCTAGTGCAGACACCCCCAGTTACAGTCCCCCCCTGGTGCAAACCCCCCCTAGTGCAGACACCCCCCTTACCTTACAGAGCAGCAGAATGAGCAGATACACACAGCGGTGTGTCCCTCGAGCGCAGGCTCCGCCTCCTCCTCCTCTGTGGATATAAACAGAGAGGAGGAGAGGGCGGCGGCTTCCTTCCGCTCCGCTGAGGGACACAAGCCACGGCGCAAGCCATGAGGCACAGGGCAGCGGGCGGGCGGTGTTAGCGTTGTGCCGCTACCCACGGGTGTCACCCCTCTGGTGGGTGTCACCCGGGTGCGGCCCGCCCCCCCCGCACCTGGCTAGCAACGCCGCTGCAGCTAGCTATCAGAACAGACTGTGTATGAAGGGGTTTCCTTCTTGAATAATGTTGTGATCTGTAAGGCGGGATTTGGGAGCCAGGTTGCTACCGTTTTTCCCCAGGAAAAGGCTAGATTCAGAAATGTCTGTGAAGCTCTTAACCTCTCCTTTGCATTAGTATTGTACAACCATCTCCTTAGAAAGATCATTTGGTTGCCAGACTGAGCATTATCCAGAGACTAAACCATTAATGTGTGTGGGTAGAATTTGGTATGCACAGTTCATAACCCGCCTTGTCATTATTCACAAGCATCTACCCCAGCTATTTATACATTTCATCCTTCGGCTTATTGAACTCTTGACTATTGTATAACAGATGTATTATTGACCTGCATACCACATTCTACCCCATAACCTTTCTTATACCTAATACATGAGACCACACACTCAGTTTGGAGTAAAACATGGCCGTAGCAGCCTCATTTATTTAAACGTTACACCAGTTATCAAAAACATCAACCATCAAACATAATCTGAACCCATGTTCTCCTAACATTGCCTCCTAGCATTGGTCTTTGCAGGGACCTCTACCATAATAATAATAATCATAACAATAACAACCCACCTGACACTGCGGTACCTTCAACTGGTCATAGGCCTCAAGCCGACCAGCTGCTCAGAGACGACCACTGACCGCAGTGCCCCCATTATCAAACTATTCCAGCTAAACCACTGTTAGCTGGAATACACCCTCAGAACCCATACCACCGATAGGTCCTGACCACTTGCTTTTTGAGGTATCTTCATTCCCCCGCAAAGACCAAACACCCGCCACAGCACCAAAGGGCAACTCCTTACCCTTTGGTGCCCCTCCAAACCCTCAGGGCTCGTTGAATGCCATCCTGGAGACCCAAGGCCCACAAGTCCGTCCCCACCTCGTTCAAGTGGACGCCATCACCCCGCAAATATCGCCATGTGTCCACCTCCAGCTCCAAGTGCCTTATCACCAACCCTCCGTTCTTTACTACAAACCTCCCCACATCCCGATTAATTTTTCTGCAAGCCCTGTTGATGCCCTCCACGGACCTCGTCCCTCTCCAGGCAGTCCGCGCAACCATATCGGACCACACAATGATCATGTCTGGGAAGGACATCCGGAGCCGCAGAAAATCAAATTTTATGTCTCTCGTCACATCCAACATGGACCTCATTTCCAGATCATTGCCACCTACGTGCAGTATTAAAACGTCAGGTGGCCTGTCCAACCTAGCAAAACGGTTCACCATTCTGCTCCACAGCATACCAGGAACTCCCAGCCAGCGGACGCATGCCTCATGTCTCGGGAACCCCAGATGCTGACCTTCAGGCCTAACGTCAGCCCTCTTAGCCCCCCAGAATACAAACAAATGGCCCAGTATCCAGACCAAACCTTGCATCCTGCCTGAAAATAAAAGAAGAAAACGACAACTGCCATGAACCCCGGAACCAACACATACATAGTCATAGACAACCACTACAGGCATTTACCCCTGGGGGTGGACATACAGCCGGTATCATCTAGACTCCCACCGGCCTATCCGCTTAACCGCCTCCTCATCCATTCCACACCTGGCCGCCTCTGTAGCCGCCCCAATTTGGAAAGAGTGAGAGGAGAATTCCTTATCCTGGAGCCCCAAAGCCTGAACGCACTTTCTAAATACAGCAATAAACTGATATCAGGAAAGAGGGGTCCCATCCGTGTGTATCAAGAATGAACCCACGACGGACGGGCGAAACTCCAAGCAACCCTTCACGGCCCCTACTGGGCACAACGGAGAACCTCAAACCGGGAAAACTTGCACTAACTTACCTCTTCCCATCTGGTCCGTCTTAAATTTCCTGAGCACCAACGACACTCCTTCCTCCGTCAACCCTACTTCACTGGCCAGCAAACCCCCGTGCACCGCTTTGGATGGGCTAACCAACTCACCTATCCGAACTGCTCCAAAAAACGCTAAAGAAAACGCCACCTTGAACAGCCACCTTCATACCCAGACGAGCACAGACCCGTCAACTGCCCCATGATCCCTCCCAACAGAGCAAACAAGACGGGCCGCCTGCCGTCCTTCTTCTGTCCCCCCCGTCCATAGCCCTTGAATGCCTGACGTACCCAAAAATCGTTGGTAAAATCAGGACAACTCTGCCATTTAAACAGAAAAGCCAACCCTGCTAACTTTTTACTCAGACTCGACCTGGATACCCCGGCTTCCATGTTCATGGACAGAAAATACAACACTAATAACCTCACATCGGAACTCACCGAGTTGGCTCCAGCCTCCCGCACTAACTCTTGCCACTCCAGCCACACCTTCTCATAAGCCGCCCATGTGCCCCTACTCACCGATTTCCTGATCTAACCTGACACTATTCCAACGGAATCCTCCACAGCCAGCCTGGACAAGGGAATCTGTCCCACTGAAAGCGAGACAGCGCGTCAGCTATGACATTGTCCACCCCCGGGAGGTGTACCGCATACACAAACACATTAAGCATCAGTATCAGCAGCCGCACCACCGGGGGGGAGGATGCAGACACTTTATTAATCACCTGCACCACCCCTAGGTTGTCCCCGTGAAACCTCACCTTCAGATCCCTGAAACATGCACCCCATAGTTCTACCGCTAGTACCACCGGGAACAGTTCCAACAGGACAAAGTTCTTAGTGAAACTGGCATCAATCCACGACTGTGGCAAGGGGCCCGCACTCCACTTGCCTTGAAAGAAAGCCCCAAACCCCCGAACCCCCCAGCTGCATCAGTGTATAGCTCCAAATCAAAATTGCTAATCGGTCCGGACATCCACAAAGCCCTTCCATTGAAGGACTCCAGGAAGGAATGCCAAACCTGCAAGTCCTCCCTGTGTTCCCTGCCAAAACGCACAAAGTGTGTGGGTGTCCAGGATCCCAGCCATGCTGGCCGACAACCGGCTGCAGAACACCCTGCCCATCGGAAGAATGCGGCACGTGAAGTTAAGCTTACCCAGCATCGACTGCAGTCCCCTCAGCTGTACCTTTTTTAGCCCCATAAGAGCCTCCAGATTGTCCAATGGCAGGTGGCATTCCATGGCATCCGAATCCAGGACAATGCCCAAAACGTGATAACCGTGCGAGGTCCCTCAGTTTTGTCGGGCGCCAATGGAATGCCAAAACGCTCTGCGATGTGTTCCAAGGTGGCCAGGAGCACCACACAGACTCTGGACGAGGCCGGACCCACACAAAGGAAGTCGTCCAGGTAGTGAATAATGAAATTCACCCCCGACACATCCCTGACCACCCATTCAACAAATGAGCTGAACTGTTCAAACAACGTGCAGGATATGGAGCATCCCATCGGTAAACACATGTCCACATAAAACGCGTTATCCCAGTGACACCCCAGGAGGTGAAAGCTATCTGGCTGTACCGGCAAGAGCCTAAAAGCCGCCTCGATGTCGGCTTTAGCCATCAACGCCCCCTGCCCATACCGGCGAACCCAACCTACTGCTGCATCAAATGAAGTGTAACTCACTGTACACGCTTCTGGATCAATCGCGTCATTAACCGACCCACCCTTCGGAAAGGACAGATGTGAATAAGACGGAACTTGTTGGGCTCCTTCTTGGGGGCAACCCCGAGTGGCGAAACCACCAAATTCGCTAAGGGGGGGGGGAAGGACCGCCCATGCGGCCCAAAGCAACCTCCTTGCGCAGTTTTTCGGCGACCACATCAGCATGTTGCATGGCCGACCGCAAATTACGCAAAACCGGGGGGACAACCTGCAAGGAACATGGAATGTGAAACCCCTCTGAAAAACCCCCATCCAACAAGCGAGCCGCCCCCTTATCCGGATACCTACCTAGAAACAGCCACATCCTTTCCACCTCCACCGGAGTCCTCCCTTTTTTGCCCAGACTCTCCGGTACAACCTCTTCCCTGCTTAAAGCATCTGGCCTGCGTGTGAGAGCCTCCGCAACCAGAGCACTCATGCTTGTATCGGCAGGACCCCCCAAACTTGCATGTGCCCTCATTATACTGCCAGCAAACCCCCTTTTTCTTACCAGGGGATTGTCCTGGGGAAGAAGTTCCACCGGCCCCCCCCCCCCCTGAAAAAACTGACCAGGTGCCCTCGGCGAGGTCATCAAACGCATCCATAAACTGATGTCCTTATGATCCCACCGCAGGCCCGTCCTCACCGCTCTCCTCTGCCTGAACTGTTCATCATAACGGAGCCACCCCGTGCCCCCATATACCCTGTAGGCCTCCCCAATAGCGTCCTGATAGCCAAAGAGTGCTGAACAGTGCTCAGGATTCTTTTGCCCTATCACACTCTCCATGATGGCGAACGCCTGCAGCCAATTCGTGAACGTCCGCGGAATGAGCCTGTACCTCCTCTTCTCCTCATCCTCCTTTGAATCATCCGGCTTCACCCTATCCAGGTGAAACTTCTCCAATGGTAACAGTGAGAACATCTCCACATACTCACCTTTCCATATCTTCTCCCTCACTTCTGGTTTCAGGTGCGCCCCTAGGGGTGCCTCATAACAAATATAAAACTCGCATTTTGCGGCGTCTGCCAACCTAATGATATCCTGCCGAGCAGCCTGCTCCACCGCACTACCCACCTGCGAGGTTACCAGTGTCCCGCTAACCGTCCCTGCCGTGTCCCCCACTGCATTAGTAGCAGCAGGAGGAGCTGGTGCCCCCACAGCTGCAGAGGACCCTGTCGGTCCCGCCGGCGGGACCCAAGCCACAGCCGGGCTGACATTCCCGCTGTCCCCCTTTTCAAACTGGCTGACCAAATTCTTAATGCCCGCCAGAAAACCCTGCAACCCATCTTGCCGTGTGCCACCCCCAGTGGGGACCGTACTCCCCCCAGCCTGCCCACTCACCGGGTCCTGTACCTGCGCCACTAGCCCCTCACCAACTGCAGGCACACCACACTGGCCACTACCCCCAGCATGGCCCCAGGAATGAGTAAAGGAAGCTAACTTACCGGGCTGCCTGGAAGAAGTCCCACCAGCCGATCGAACAGACTCCACCGCCGCCACCGACCGCCCGGGTCTCCGATCTTCCTCCGAGCTGCACAGCTCCCCTTCAGCATACCGGGCTGCTCCTCTCCTCCGGATGAAAGCTCACCAGGCGACCGCTCCCTGGAAGCCGAGGGCCCGGCGCCCGATCGATCCGTCCTCCGCGCACCGGACCCGCCCACAGATTTCCCTGCCGACTTGCGACCGCGCTGGAGCGGGCCAGCAGCACCGCCGTCATCTCTCCCAGACTCCACCATTCCTGGACCAGACTGCACCTGCCCAGGTTGACCGGCCGAGGAGGTAGGTGGCCCGGTCACCCCCCGCCCTAGGCAAGGCAGTGCGCTTGGCCGAAGGGGCCCTAGGGGGACTCCCAGTCTGACGCTGAGCTCTAGGGGAGGGACCTGGTTCGTAGCGCTCCGGAGGCCTGGACCTGCGAGCTCGCCCAGCCTCTCTCCCCGCGGTACCTGCCGATCCGGTCTCCTGGAGCCAATCCTCGCCCCGTGTCGCGGCCTCTGCCCGCAGTTGGGCCAGAAGGTTCTCCACAGTGGACATGCTGCTGGTATCTAGAACTTTCCCCCGCACTGTGTTGCCTTAGGGGGCGGGGATTACCTTTTTGTTCAGACTTGTCCCCTCCCCCCTTTACACTTCTTAGCCAATCACTCTTACTTTTACATCTCCATACCCTGTTCCCTCAGTCATGCCAGCCCTCCGCCTATTGCATTCTTTCTTTGCTCCGGGCTTTTCTGACTTGCTGATTACATTAGTTAAGCAGAAGGGACATGGTTAAATTTCTTGAAGCTGAATTGATATTTTTTTAATCTGAAAGGACAACACCTCCCTTTCAATTTCCATAACTTAGTGAACAAGTCTCAATATGAAATATAGTTGATAGCTTCAGCTTTCATATGGTTACTTACAAAAGCTGGAATTTAGATTTAATGCACATAAGAAGAAAAACAAAATACTGCTTGTAACAACCGATTACATTATTGCTTAATGCTGCAAAAATTGCTGCCACTGCAGTTTAGAAACATTAACAACACAGTGATTTAGGAATGGTTTTCTATTGCATTTATCTCAAGGTTTTATCTCACAAGATTTCCATCACTGCCTTTGAGGAACACGAAAAATATTATGATAAATTTATTTCTTGCAATCAAATCTGGTCTATTATTGGGCAAGCTTCATCTAGCGATTAATGCAATATATTAACTGAAATGACTGTATCATTATACAATAAATAGTGCTGATAAATATTATGTCAATGTAACAGTAACTCTGTATTAGAAGATTAATTCCACAGGCTGCTGCACATAGTTTATCCAGCCCTATTTACCCAGCTCCTTGCATAAGCCTACTGTATGATTACTTCTTTCACTACATTATATATTTTTCTATGACAGCTTGTAAATTCCTGTCCAGGTTGGAAGAGAGGACATGGGCATTTTGGCAGATGCTCATAGTACATCTTGGCTATTTTATACAAAACTACACTTAAAGGGGTTGTAAACGCTCGGTTATTTTTGTTGTTTTTTTTTTAAATAACAAACATATCAAACTTACCTCCACTGTGCAGTTCGTTTTGCACAGTGTGGCCCTAATCCTCCTCTTCTGGGGTCCCCCAACGGCGCTCGTGGTTCCACTTTGCATCGGTAAACCCCCTAGGAGAAGCGCTCTCCCTGGGGGTTACCTTGCAGGTGCGCTCCCGAGTCCAGCATTTGCGTCCATAGACACAGAATGCCAGACATGGCCCCGCCCCCGCTCCCAGTGCCCGCGTCATTGGATTTGATTGTCAGCAGCAGGAGCCAATGGCTGTGCTGCTATCAATCTATCCAATTAAGAAACAAGAACCCCAGGCAGAGGGGTACAGCCCGTCTCCACTGAGGAAACAAACAGGCTCAGTTGAGTAAAATGGGGGGTTAGGGGGCCGGTCAGTGTCAGACGTTTTTTCACCTTAATGCATAGGATGAATTAAGGTGAAAAAACACGAGGGTTTACAACCCCTTTAAAATTTAGAGTATCCTTCCTTGGAGAACACCACTTCATCCCACTCCCCCGACACACTGCATCTTTTGTTTTGATATATATACTATGTACATACAGTGAAAAAATTATCAGAACACTCCCTAAGGTGCCCAGATCCCAGCGCTCAAATAAATAAATAAATGATCTGCATTAAAAGCGCACTCTGAAGACGTAATAACGAAACTAGTCAGGGTGATCACGTGACTTAGTTGTCCATACTAGCTGACGTTAACCCGGGACTCACAGGAGCAGACACACAGCGTGATAGCGCTGCCGCAAGTGAGTGGATGCCAAGCGATTTGTGACAAGCCTTTTTTGATCTTTTATCTTGTAAGCATTTCTTGTATGCGGGGGAATTTTTATGTTTAAATAAACGGATTTACACTATGTAGTGCATACCCCTTTTTATTTTCACATGCCTGCACTGCTACACTCAAAAATCCTCTGACCTGCACGGCTGCATGCAATCAGGCTGACAACAGGATCATCGCCTATCCAGGGAGTTTTCTACCACAGCATCTAGAGAGATCTTCCTACAGGCCTTTACCAACTCATCATCTGGTGAGTAGATTCCCATAAGGGAGAGCACAAAGGCAAGCAAGGAAGGGATAGAATGGATAAGTTGCAGCACAGCATATTCCAGCCTTCTGTTATTATGAGCTGTGTAGTGTGTTGCACAAGATTTGGATGAACATTTATTTTGCTTACTCAGTTTCAAGACCAGAAAGGGACTTTTTGATATCTCCTTTTTTTTCCTTTACTGGCCTATACGGTTATTGTCATTTATCTCCTCTTTCTTTAGATTTAGAGGAATATTTTATACCGTGTTTTATACTGCAATATATGGAAATGTGTAGTTTGTGGAAATTTGTATTGCATTTATAGCGCTGTTAATGCATTTTATATTTTTAAGACGCATATTTTTTTTGATGTATATACAGTAGCTCTCAAAAGTGTGTACACCCCTCCCATTTTTGTAAACATTTTATTATATCTTTTTCATGTGACAACACTGAAGAAATGTCACTTTGCTACAATGTAAAGTAGTGAGTCCCCTCAAAATAACTCAACACACAGCCATTAATGTCTACCTGGCAACAAAAGTGAGTACACCCCTAATAGAAAATGTCCAAATTGGGCCCAATTAGCCATTTTCCCTCCCGGTGTCATGTGACTCATTCGTTTTACAAGGTCTCAGGTGGGAATGGGGAGCAGGTGTGTTAAATTTGGTGTTATCGTTCTCTCATACTGGTCACTGGAAGTTCAACATGGCACCTCATGACAAAGAACTCTCTGAGGATCTGAAAAAAAAGAATTGTTGCTCTACATAAAGATGGCCTAGGCTATAAAAAGTTTGCCAAGACCCTGGATCTGAGCTGCAGCACGGTGGCCAAGTGGTCTTAACAGTGGTTTAACAGGACAGGTTCCACTCAGAACAGGCCTCGCCATTGTCGACCAAAGAAGTTGAGTGCATGTACTCAGCATCATATCCAGAGGTTGTCTTTGGGAAATAGAGGTATGAATGCTGCCAGCATTGCTGCAGAGATTGAAGGGGTGGGGGTCAGCCTGTCAGTGCTCAGACCATATGCCACACACTGCATCAAATTGGTCTGCATGGCTGTCGTTCCAGAAGGAAGCCTCTTCTAAAGATGATGCACAAGAAAGCCTGCAAACAGTTTGCTGAAGACAAGAATACAAAGAACATTGATTACTAGAACCATGTCCTGTGGTTTGATGACCAAGATAAACTTATTTGGTTCAGATGTTGTCAAGTGTGTGTGGCGGCAACCAGGTGAGGAGTACAATAACAAGTGTGTCTTGCCAGCAGTCAAGCGTGATGGTGGGAGTGTCATGGTCTGAGGCTGCATGAGTGCTACCGGCACTGGGGAGCTACAGTTCATTGAAGGAACCATTAATGTCAATATGTACTATGACATACTGAAGCAGAGCATGATCCCCCTCCCTTCCGAGATTGGGCTGCAGGGCAGTATTCCAACATGATAACGACCCCAAACACACCTCCAAGACGAACACTGCCTTGCTAATGAAGCTGAGGGTAAAGGTGATGGACTGGCCAAGCATGTCTCCAGACCTATTGAATATCTGTGGGGCATCTTTAAATGGAAGGTGGAGGAGCGCAAGGTCTCTAACATCCACCAGCTCCGTGATGTCATCATGGGGGAGTGGAAGAGGATTCCAATGGCAACCTGTGAAGCTCTGGTGAACTCCATGCCCAAGAGGGTTAAGGCAGTGTTGGAAAGTAATGGCGGCCACACAAAATATTGACACTGTCAATTTAGACATTTTCACTTAGGGGTGTACTCACTTTTGTTGCCAGCGTTTTAGCGTTTTAGACATTAAAGGCTTTCAGTGTTTACTCGATATTCAGTCAGTGCAGGCAGTGTATTAATAAATATATATATATATATATATATATATATATCTATATATATATACTGTATATACTCGAGTATAAGCCGACCGAGTATAAGCCGAGGTACCTACTTTTACCACAAAAAACTGTGAAAACGTATTGACTCGAGTATAAGCCGAGCGGAGGAAATGTGCCCATTGCCCAACCATCTCACTCTGCCACCTTACTGTGCACATTGCCACCTCACTGCCCATTACCACCTCACTGTGCCCAATGTCACCTCACTGTGCCCCCTTACTGTGCCCATTGCCATCTTACTGTGCCGCCTCACTGCCTATTGTCACCTCACTGTGCCCACTTACTGTGCCCATTGCCATCTCACTGTGCCACCTCACTGCCCATTGTCACCTCACTGTGCCCCCTTACTGTGTCCATTGCAGCCTCCCTGTGCCCGAGTCAGTGTATCTGAAAATCTTGTAATTCCGCGGCCGGCGTCCATTGTTCAAATCTTGCGCCGTTCTCCCTGTCCCTTCCGTGATAGGCGTTTCCAGCAAACACTGTGTTGAGTGTTGCGCCTATCACGGAGGTCCTCTCATTCTCCGACTCCGTTTCCCAGCAGGCACTGTGTTCAGTGCTCCGCCAATCACGGAAGTCGGACAAGAGGACTTCCGTGATAGGCGCAACACTCAACACAGTGTTTGCTGGAAATGCCTATCGCGGAAGGGACAGGGAGAACGGCGCGAGATTTGAACAATGGACGTCGGCCGTGGAATTTCACGATTTTCAGGTACTGACTCGAGTATAAGCCGGGGGGTATACTTTCAGCCCTAAAAAAAGGGCTGAAAAACTCGGCTTATACTCGAGTATATATGGTATATATATATATATATATATATGTATACACACACAGTCTCCTGCATGTGTATGTATATATATATATATATATATATATATATATATATATATATATATATATATATATATATATATATACACACATATATATATATATATTTATTAATACACTGCCTGCACTGACTGAAAAATCGAGTATATATATATATTCTGTATATATATATTGTGAGGGGGGGTTAACTCAGCAGCGGGTGTGTGTGACCCCCTGGTTGGGTTCACCACACAAAAACAGGCACAGCAGACAGTGGTAGGAGAAAACAAAAGAGTGTGGTTTTATTTGAACTATATACAGACAAAAAAATACAGCAAAAACAAACGAAACAGGAAAAGAAATCCTGGTCAACTTGACCGCTCACTACACACGTTGGTGTCCCTAACTAAGAACTGGGTACAGCCTTGTGCTGTCCCAGTCCCTAGCTCCCTGCTTTTAGAAGTTCTGAGCAATAACCACACAGGCTTTGGCTCACCGCACAGAGATCACACTCCCCAGACTATCCACACAGATCTGGTTCCAGGTTGGAGCATCTCCCTTAGCATACTGGGAGTTCTTGTAGAGGCCCTAATGAGCCCACTTACTTCAGCTGGGCTCATTAACTCTTCCCCTGCAAGACTCCCAGCACTCCCCCTAGTGGTATAAATCGGCATAAAGCCTAAATCTAGGACATATATACCTTCCATCCTGGATGCAACCTGGTAATTTTACCTGCCTGCTGTCACAATATATATATATATATATATATATATATATATATATATATATACACAGTCTCGTGTATGTGTGTATATATATATATATATATATATATATATATATATATATATATATTTATTAATACACTGCCTGCACTGACTGAATATCGACTGTATATATATATATATACAGTCTTGTGTATGTGTGTGTGTATATATATATATATATATATATATGTATATATAGTCTGCATCCAGTGTAGCCTATATCTACAGTGCATTCTGTGGTGTACTGTTTCTAATACACTTCAGGCGGTGTACACAGTATCTAATACTGTGTGTACAGTTTCTACTACACTTCTGGTGGTTAGACAGTATAAAATACTGTGCAGCCATTGTATAGTTTCTAATACAGTGCAGGCGGTGTACACAATATCTAATACAGTGTGTACAGATTCTACTACTTTTCTGGTGGTGTACACAGTATCTAATACAGTGTGTACAGTTTCCACTACACTTCTGGTGGTATACACAGTACACAATACAGTGCAGCTGCAGTACAATTTCTAATACAGTGCAGGCGGTGTACACAGTATCTAATACAGTGTGTACAGTTTCTACTACACTTCTGGTGGTTTACACAGTACACAATACAGTGCAGCCATAGTACAGTTTCTAATACAGTGCAGATGGTGTACACAGTATCTAATACAGTGTGTACAGTTTCTACACTTCTGGTGGTTTACACAGTACACAATACAGTGCAGCCATAGTACAATTTCGAATACAGTGCAGGCGGTGTACACAGTATCTAATACAGTGTGTACAGTTTCTACTACACTTCTGGTGGTGTACACAGTATAAAATACAGTGCAGCCATTTTACAGTTTCTAATACAGTGCAGGCAGTGTACACAGTATCTAATATGTGTGTACAGTTTCTAATACACTTCAGGCGGTGTACACAGTATCTAATACAGTGTAGTGTGGTGTTGCAAAACAAAAAATACATCATGTTCGGATGGCCACCAAGGAGAGGCAGACACTCACAGGCCACTAAAAGAGGGCAAGCAACCTCTATGTCAACAGTGGTGGTCATGGACATGGTGCATCCTCTGCAGGTGGCCATGGGGTACGCTTGTCCTTTTTTTCTGCTGCTGGCCTTGTTATTGAGCCACAACATGCAGAAGAATTGGTGGAGTGGATAACAAAACTGTCCTCATCCTCTGTCACCCAGGCTCAGAGTAGTTTGCCTTCCAATGCAGCTGCCAAATCGGTCTATTCCACTGGCTCCTTGTCCACAGTTCTTCCTTCCGTAGCCCCACCATCATGTTCCCCCAGCTGCAGCATACTGCCAAGTTTGCTCCAGTGACGAGGAGGGAGGGGATGATGAGGTCACTGACTGTACTTGGGTGCCTGAGAGAAGAGAGGTGGCACAGCTTAAGGGCAGCCCCCCTATTGCATCACACCACAGATCTTCGCAGATGCAGGGTGCTGCTGACTCCTCGCTGACTTTTAAAAGTTCCTTGGTGTGGGCCTTTTTTGACACTTGTGCAGCGGATCTCACCATTGCTGTTTGCAACCTATGTCTGAAGCAGATCAAGTGTGGCCAGAACAGCAGCCACTTGGGCACCACATGCTTGACCAGACATATGGCAACCTACCATGCAGTCCATTGGCAACAGCACTTGAAAGACCCACATCAAAGAAAAAGGCGGACTTCTCCTTGCTCCTCATCTGGGATCTCCAACCCTACTATACCTCCAGTCCTCTCAAAAACCTGCACTGAGAGGAATGAAGGTATAGCAATAGGTGTCCCAAGTACTTGCAGCCAATCTGCTAGCAGTACACAACCATCTGGTTTTAGCAGGCAAATATCCCTACCCCAGTTGCTGAACCGTAAAAATAAATTTGGTCCCAGCCATCCACATGCTCACATTGCTCAGCATCTAAATGCTAGCTTGGCCAAATTGCTAGCACTGCAGCTGCTGTCTTTTCAGCTGGTAGACTCTGTCCCCTTTTGTGAATTTGTAGAATGTGCTGTACCTTAGTGGCAGGTTCTTTTCATGGAAGGCCATTCCGGCTCTCTACCGGCATGTGGAAGGCAATGTTTTGGCCTCGTTGGTCAGGGCGGTCAGCTGTAAGGATCATATTACCGCTGACTCATGGTCCAGGAGGCATGGGCAGGGACGTTACCTTTCCTTCACGGCCCACTGTGTAACTCTGATGGCAGCTGGGAAAGATGCAGGACAGGGTTCAGTGTTGTTGGAGCTTGTTCCGCCACCACGCCTCCAAAATGCTAGTGGTGATTCTGCCACAGCTCTCTCCCTCCACCCCTTCTTCTTCCTCTATGGCCTCTTCTGCAGATTTGTCATCTGAACCAGCGATGCTCCGTAAGCGTTCAAGGGGCTACGCAAGCAGTCAGGCTAAAAGATGCCATGAAGTGCTTGAGTTGGTCTGCCTAGGGGACAGGAGCCACACTGGGGCAGAGATTCTGTCAGCTTTGCAGGGGCAGGCTCAGAGGTGGTTGAATCCAAGCCAGCTTGAGCCAGGAATGGTTGTATGCGACAATGGCACCAACCTTCTCTCGGCCCTCCGTCAGGGACACTAGACCCATGTTCCACGTTTGGTACACATCCTGAAATTGGTGGTGCAGTGGGTCTTGGGCAGGTACCCAGGCTTACAGGATCTCCTGAGGCAGGCCAGAAAAGTCTGTGGTCATTTCCGCCAGTCATACAGTGCTCGGCTGGCTGACATTCAAAGGGAACTCAATGTTGGCAATGCTGCAGCGGCTGCACACACAGCAGAGGGCTATCAATGAGTACCTGTGCGAGTATGGCACCAGAACAGGGTCAGGGGAGCTTGGCTTCTTTTCGCCACTCCAGTGGCTACTGATCAAGGATGTGTTGGAGGGGGAGGAGGAATAGGAGGATTGTGTCAGCATGGATGTAGAGGATAACACTCAGCAGCAGTCTGGAAACCCCCGTGGCATCAGAGGAAGGCGGGGTCACTTGTACATGTCACTGGGTAACCCCACGGCACACCTTGTTGCGTCAGAGGGGGCGGGGTCACCAGCGTACGTCACAAGTGGCCCCGCCCTCGGCTATATAAGAGCTGTCAAGCGGGTCTTGCGTCATTCGGCGGCCCACCTCCCATGGAGGCGGAATCAATCGTGGCATGGTGTATCGTCGGTCGTAGAAGGATTAAATCGCTGGAATTTATTTTTATTTTCTATTAAAGGACTTGTCCCTATTAGAGTTGAGCGGACACCTGGATGTTCGGGTTCGACGGGTTCGGCCGAACTTCGGAAAAAAGTTCGGGTTCGGGACCGAACTTTAACCCGAACCCGAACTCCATTGAAGTCAATGGGGACCCGGACTTCTGAGGACTAAAAAGGCTCTAAACAAGTAATGGAAAGGGCTAGAGGGCTGCAAATGGCAGCAAAATGTTGTTAAGAGCATGGCAAGTGCTCTGCCAACAAATGTGGATAGGGAAATAACTTAAAATAACATAAAAAAATAAAATACTTTGAAATAAAAATGTAGTGGGGTGCTAAATTTAAGGGAAGTGTTTGAGTGGTAAATAGGCTCAAACACCCTAATTTTTTAGGATTCATGGACCATTTTGTCCTCGGGGGACAGTATTGGTGTGCAGTTCCCTGCGGTCTACAGGTGGCGCTCCCATGGTAGGCTAGGGTTGAACCGCGATACAGTGCTGTGCCTTTTGTGTCCCCTCTTGGCAGTAGTACAGCAGGGCGGTGAACCTGCTGTGCATGCTGGGAGAGCATATAAAAGGGGCAGACCTTTGGCCTGGGGGCTGATGTCCAGTGGGGTCCGCGCCCAGGTGCCTTCGGCCTGGGTGCATGTGTTCCTGTTCCATCTCGGGCACCTTTAGCCCGGGGTGAGGTACTATCCTGGAGTTCCTGCTGCCCTGAGTATGGAGGCCTAGGGGCGGGAGTAAAGCCTGGAGTCCAGAGCATTCGTCTGGAGTCCGCTAAGGGTCGAGGAGTCTTAGGGTGCCGCCTCGTGTAGGGGACCCTGTTCCAGGGAAGGGAGGATCATTCTGATGGACCGATGTGGGAGTCACGGTGAAGGAAGGGTCTGTTGACTCCCTGGAGAGATGTCTTCCCCTTGATATGGGCTAGGTACGTAGAAGGAGAAGCTCAAGGTCATCTTGACTGTATCAGAGGTCTTATTCACCCGGCCCGTGGCAGGGGCCTTATACACCCTGGTCTGTGGCAGAGACCAAAGTTCTCCAGGTCCGTGGCAGGGGCCTTGTACACCCGGTCTGTGGCAGAAACCAACCTCAAGGTCTGTGGCAGAGACCGTGCACCTAAAACTGTTTGAGAAACCTAAGCAGTGAAGTGAATGTGCTACGTTTGTGCCTGG
Source organism: Rana muscosa (assembly GCA_029206835.1). Classification (NCBI taxonomy): domain Eukaryota; kingdom Metazoa; phylum Chordata; class Amphibia; order Anura; family Ranidae; genus Rana; species Rana muscosa. Next base: position 539,517,753 of record CM055117.1, on the reverse strand, counting down.
ACCTCCTCCACACCTTAAGCTGTCCTGTTTCTTTGCTCTAACCTTTTCTATCCGAGCAGAGTTTATTTTGCCATGAGAGAATAAGAGTTGTAGTTTCAGCTGGTGTGGACATTGACTTTACTGGGAATTAAAGGACTTGCCTCTACCTACAGTAGAGGTGAGAATCATCCTCTGGAGGAGTTTTGACTCCGGCTGTGGACACGGCCCGTCAAGTACACCGCTCAACCTCTTTATATAGGAGGGTACGGGCTGGTAGTGCAGTTTGCCTTTCTCCCTCCTGCGAGGAGCCAACAACATAAAGTCAGGTAAGGGGGAAAGGATCTGTGGGCTACAAAAAAATAAAATAAAAATAATAATCTTGACCTAGGAGGACGAGGTCCATATGGAGTAGGAGGTTGAGGTGGCGGTGGATGTGGCTGTGTAGGTGGAAGCGGCGGTGGAGGAGGACGAGGTAGCCAACACTGGTTCAAAAATACAACAATGGCTGGGTAAGGCCGGTGATGTGTCGAATTCTGTCCCCCGTCGAATAGTGTCCGCCCTGTACTGCGCTTGCTTAGTATGTAGGACAAGGGGATTTAGAAATCTCCCAAGACGAACGGCGCCTGTGTGGTGAGTTCAGGTGAAGGCCACACCATCCGTGGATCAAGCCGAGCCAAGCAAGGCTGTGCCCGAAGCGTGGCGATCGAAGCGAGCCCGTGAGGGGCCCTGTTACTATGTGCTACCATATGTCCACTTGGATGGTGGGGCTTGAACCTGCACTCACTGCGTAGGCGCCGTTCATCTTCGGAGATTTTGTGAATCTCCTTGTCATCTGTACTGCGCAAGCGCTGCCCCTGCGCAGTACGGGCCGGACACAATCCTATGCCCGGACAGTTTTTGTCACAACACCGGTATACATGTCTATTCTGCACAAGGTACGGACAAGTCCTGTGGGATCCATGCCTGGTTCATTTTAATGAACGTGAGCTTGTCCACATTGGCTCTGGACAGGCGGCTGCGCTTGTCTGTGATAACGCCCCCTGCCGTGCTAAATACACGTTCAGATAATACACTGGCTGCAGGGCAGGCCAGCACCTCCAAGGCATAAAGGGCAAGCTCAGGCCATGTGCCCAATTTGGAGACCCAGAAGTTCAAGGGGGAAGACCCGTCATCCAGTACGTGTAGGCCTGTGGACACATACTGCTCAACCATGTTGGTGAAATGCTGCCTCCTGCTAAGACGTTCCATCTCAGCTGGTGGTGCTGGTTGTTGTGGCGTGCTGACAAAGCTTTTCCACATTTCGGCCATGCTAACCCTGCCTTCTGAGGTGCTGCCGGTGCCCCGGCTGCGTTGGCGACCTCTTCCTCCTCCTCTGCCTTCGCCTTGTGCTTCCACCGAACGCCCGCTGTGAGGTGGGAATGCCACCAGCAGCGCGTCTACCAGCGTGCGCTTGTACTCGCGCATCTTACGATCCTGCTCCAGTGAGGGAATTAAGGATGGTACGTTGTCCTTGTAACGGGGATCCAGCAGGGTGGCCACCCAGTAATCAGCACCAGTTAAAATGTGGGCAACTCGGCGGTCATTGCGGAAACACTGCAGCATGTAATCGCTCATGTGTGCCAGGCTGCCCAGAGGCAAAGAAAAGCTGTCCTCTGTGGGAGGTGTATCGTCTGTGTCCTCTGTATCCCCCCAGCCACGCACCAGTGATGGCCACGAGCTGGTCTGGGTCCCACCCTTCTGTGAACATGGCTCCTCCTCCTCCTCCTCCATCTCCTCCTCCACCTCGTCATCCTCCAGAACTGTGCCCTTTCTGCCGGACAATTGTGTACCTGGCGTTTGTTGGTGCAGGAACCCACCCTCGTAGCCACTTGTGAAAGACTGCCCTGAAAGCCTTTGAAATGATCCCGCTTCCTCCTCCTCCTCCTCATCCTCCTGTGCCACATCCTCTTCCATCATCGCCCGAAGGTTTTTTTCAAGGAGGCATAGAACTGGGATAGTAACGCTGAGAATGGCGTCATTGGCACTGGCCATGTTGGTGGAGTACTCGAAAGAGCACAACAAGGTACACAGGTCTCGCATGGAGGCCCAGTTATTGGTGGTGAAGTGGTGCTGTTCTGCAGAGCGACTCACGCGTGATTGCTGCAGCTGAAACTCCACTATCGCCTGCTGCTGCTCGCACAGTCTGGCCAGCATGTGCAAGGTGGAGTTCCACCTTGTGGGCACGTCACTTATGAGGCGGTGAGGCCGAAGTTACGCTGCATCGCTGACAGGCGAGCAGCAGCAGGGTGAGAACGCCAAAAGTGTGCACAGACAGCCCGCACTTTCTGCAGCAGCTCCGGCATATTGGGGTAATTTTTAAGGAACCTCTGGACCACCAAGTTCAGCACATGCGCCAGGCAAGGGATGTGCGTCAAACCGGCTAGGCCCAGAGCTGCTACGAGATTTCGCCCATTATCGCACACCACCAGGCCGGGCTTGAGGCTCACTGACAGCAACCACTCATTGGTCTGTTGTTCCATGTCCCTCCACAACTCCTGCGCGGTGTGGGGTTTTTCCCCCAAACAGGAAAGTTTTAAAACTGCCTGCTGTCGTTTCCCCTTGGCTGTGCTGAAGTTGGTGGTGAAGGTGTTGCGCTGACCGGATGAGGAGGCGGTAGAGGATAAGGAAGCGGAGTAGGAGGAGTTAGCAACAGGAGGCAAACTGAAGCGCCCTGCAATCCTCGGTGGTGGAAGGACATGCGCCAAACTGCTATCTGCCTCAGGCCCAGCCGCCACTGCATTTACCCAGTGTGCTGTTAGGGAGATATAACGTCCCTGACCGTGCTTACTGGTCCACGCATCTGTAGTTAGGTGGACCTTGCCACAGATGGCGTTGCGCAGTGCACACCTGATTTTGTCCCCCACTTGGTTGTGCAGGGAAGGGATGGCTCGCCTGGAAAAGTAGTGGCGGCTGGGCACGACGTACTGTGGGACAGCCAATGCCATCAGGCTTTTAAAACTCTGCGTCTCCACCAGATGGAATGACAGCATTTCAAAGGCCAGGAATTTTGAAATGCTGGCATTCAGGGCCAGGGATTGTGGGTGGGTAGGGGGGTACTTCCTCTTCCGCTCCAATGTTTGGGAGATAGAGAGCTGAACGCTTCCATGGGACATTGTGGAGATGGTTGGTGACCCAGGTGGTAGTGTTGCTGGCAGATTCTCTGTTTGCGGGGTGGCAGGTGCCACTGTCACTACAGAGGTGGATTAAGAGGCCGGGACTGCAGCAGAAGAGGAAGCAGGAGGAGCCAGAGACCTTTCTTGGTTTTTGAGGTGTCTACTCCACTGCAGCTCGTGCTTTGCACTTAGATGCCTGGTCATGCAGGTTGTGCTCAGGTTGAGAACATTTATGCCTCGCTTCAGGCTCTAATTGCACAGCGTGCAAACCACTCGTGTCTTGTCATCAGCACATTGTGTAAAGAACTGCCACGCTAGGTAACTCCTTGGACCTGGCTTTGGTGTGCTCGGTCCCTTGCTGCGTTGGGCAGTAGCAGATGTACTGTCTAGGGGACGGACGCTCCGCTTTTGCACCCTGCTCCCTCTTCTGCTGTGCTGGTGGCTCTGTGCGACCACCGCCTCTTCCTCCGAACTACACTGGTCACCTGCATAACCTTGATTCCATGTGAGGTCGAGGACCTCATCGTCCTCCACATCATCTTCCACCCAGTCTTCACCCCTGCCCTCCTTGTCTGTCTGCACAATTGCGAAAGCAGCAGCAGTTGGCACCTGTGTTTCATCATCATCTGAGACGTGCTGCGATGGTCCTCCCATGTACTCATCATGAAACATAAGTGGTTGGGCATCGGTGCACTCAATCTCTTCCACTTCTGGGGCAGGGCTAGGTGGATGGCCCTGGGAAACCCTGCTAACAGAGTCATCGAAAAGCAGAAGAGACTGCTGCATGATTTGGGGCTCAGACTGCTTGGCTGATTTGCAAGGGGGTGAGGTGAAAGACTGATGGACATGGGCTTCAGGTGCCAACTCTGATCTTTAATCAGAAGAGTGGGTGGGAGACAATGTGAAGGAACCCGAGGCACTGTCAGCAACCCAATCTACTATCGCCTGTACTTGTCCTAGCCTAAACATTCGTACAGCCTCATTAGGCGCGACAAAATACCGCCGCAGACTCGGTCGCCTACTCGCACCTGAGGAAGGTGTTTCACTTGTGCGTGTAGCTGGCACAGATCCACCACGTCCTCTCCCTGCAACAAGAGCTCCACCAGCAGCACCACAACCGGGGCCAGCACGTCCCTTTGACCTTCTCCTCATATTTTCCAAATTCAGGATCTTACCCTAAATGGGTGTTTTTGGAAGAGCAGAACACACCCACAGTACGTAACCGCTGAATCGCACAGCTACAGAACTGCAGAAAATGCTATTCAAAAAAAAATTAGTTTTTTTAGTATAGCACAGTACAAGAAAAATATATAGAAATTGTTTATTTCACACACCTCCAGATTTGTATTTCACACTGCAAAATATTTTTTGTGGCCCTAAATGGGGCTTTTTGCAAGACCACAACACACCCACAGTACGTAACCGCTGAATCGCACAGCTACAGAACTGCAGAAAATGCTATTCAAAAAAAATGTTGTTTTTTTAGTATAGCACAGTACAAGAAAAATATATAGAAATTGTTTATTTCACACACCTCCAGATATGTATTTCACACTGCAAAATATTTTTTTGCGGCCCTAAATGGGGCTTTTTGCAAGACCACAACACACCCACAGTACGTAACCGCTGAATCGCACAGCTACAGAACTGCAGAAAATGCTATTCAAAAAAAATGTTGTTTTTTTAGTATAGCACAGTACAAGAAAAATATATAGAAATTGTTTATTTCACACACCTCCAGATATGTATTTCACACTGCAAAATATTTTTTGTGGCCCTAAATGGGGCTTTTTGCAAGTCCACAACACACCCACAGTACGTAACCGCTAGATCGCACAGCTACAGAACTGCAGAAAATGCTATTCAAAAAAAATGTTGTTTTTTTAGTATAGCACAGTACAAGAAAAATATATAGAAATTGTTTATTTCACACACCTCCAGATATGTATTTCACACTGCAAAATATTTTTTGTGGCCCTAAATGGAGCTTTTTGCAAGTCCACAACACACCCACAGTACGTAACCGCTGAATCGCACAGCTACAGAACTGCAGAAAATGCTATTCAAAAAAAAAGTTTTTTTAGTATAGCACAGTACAAGAAAAATATATAGAAATTGTTTATTTCACACACCTCCAGATATGTATTTTACACTGCAAAATATTTTTTGTGGCCCTAAATGGGGCTTTTTGCAAGTCCACAACACACCCACAGTACGTAACCGCTAGATCGCACAGCTACAGAACTGCAGAAAATGCTATTCAAAAAAATTTTAGTTTTTTTAGTATAGCACAGTACAAGAAAAATATATAGAAATTGTTTATTTCACACACCTCTAGATATGTATAACACACTGCAAAATATTTTTTGTGGCCCTAAATGGGGCTTTTTGCAAGACCACAACACACCCACAGTACGTAACCGCTGAATCGCGCAGCTACAGAACTGCAGAAAATGCTATTCAAAAAAAAAATTGTTTTTTTAGTATAGCACAGTACAAGAAAAATATATAGAAATTGTTTATTTCAAACACCTCCAGATATGTATTTCACACTGCAAAATATTTTTTGTGGCCCTAAATGGGGCTTTTTGCAAGTCCACAACACACCCACAGTACGTAACCGCTGAATCGCACAGCTACAGAACTGCAGAAAATGCTATTCAAAAAAAAATTTTGTTTTTTTAGTATAGCACAGTACAAGAAAAATATATAGAAATTGTTTATTTCACACACCTCCAGATATGTATTTCACACTGCAAAATATTTTTTGTGGCCCTAAATGGGGCTTTTTGCAAGACCACAACACACCCACAGTACTTAAGCGCTGAATCGCACAGCTACAGAACTGCAGAAAATGCTATTAAAAAAAAAGTTTTTTTTTAGTATAGCACAGTACAAGAAAAATATATAGAAATTGTTTATTTCACACACCTCCAGATATGTATTTCACACTGCAAAATATTTTTTGTGGCCCTAAATGGGGCTTTTTGCAAGACCACAACACACCCACAGTACGTAACCGCTGAATCGCACAGCTACAGAACTGCAGAAAATGCTATTTAAAAAAAATGTTGTTTTTTTAGCATAGCACAGTAGAAGACAAATATATAGAAATGGTTTATTTCACACGCCTCCAGATATGTATAACACACTGCAAAATATTTTTTGTGGCCCTAAATGGGTCTTTTTGCAAGAGTACATTAAAGTGCAAATTTTTATTTATTTTTTTGTCCTAAATGGGTCTTTCTTTGCACGAGCAAAATAAAATGCAAATTGTTTTTTTTGCCCTAAATGGGTCTTTTGGAAAAAAGCACAATAAAGTGCCTTTTTTTTTCCTAAATGGGTCTTTTTACAAGAGCAGAATACACCCACAGTATGGAAACGGTGTATCTCTCAACGTAATATATGCAGTGCTGGTGCACTGAGCTTGCAGATAAAAGTTAGATTTTCTCTGACACTGGGCTCATGGCAGTGTAAAAAGACTGCGCACTGCAACACAAATAGGTAAACCTATGCAGATCGCTGAGTTATATCTCTGAATCTGGACTCCTATATAATAAATCTCTCTCCCAGAAAGCACCAACAGGAACCTGGCCCTACACTACACTATCTCTCTATCTTTTCCCTCAGATTGCAGAATTAGGACTACCTCATGTATTTTACAATCTCTCCCTATTAGCAACAGTAGCAGCCAAGATCCTCTCCCTATCTATTCTGAAGCAGAGTGACATGTGTGCTGTGTGCCTCTAGCTTATATAGAAGCTGGATCACATGTTGCACTGACCAATCACAGCCATGCCATTAGTAGGCATGGCTATGATCACTTCTAAGGGCACACCAGCTAATCAAAAGGTGATTGGCTGGCCCCTGAAGCATTTCTAACTGCGCCATTAGATTGCCGAACCCGAACCCGAACCCGGACTTTCGCGCAAAGTCCGGGTTCGGGTTCGGGAAAAAGCTAAAGTTCGGTACGAACCCGAACTTTACAGTTCGGGTTCGCTCAACCCTAGTCCCAATCTGTGTGTGTGTTTTTTTACCACTTTTTGTCACTTTTTTGGGTGAAATGGTAGGGGTACAATGTACCCCGTTACCAATTCACATAGGGGGGTGGGATCTGTTGAGTTGAGAGGTATCTTAATATAGCACGGTCTTACCCCGAAGGGTCCCGACGCGCATTGTTAAAGGGGGCTTCCAGATTCCGATAAGCCCCCCGCCCGCAGACTCCCACAACCACCGGGCAAGGGTTGTGGGGATGAGGCCCTTGTTCCCATCAACATGGGGTCATCCTCCCCATGTTGAGGGCATGTGGCCTGGTACGGTTCAGGAGGGGGGCCGCTCTCTCGTCCCCCCCCTCTTTTCCTGCGGCCTGCCAGTTTGCATGCTCGGATAAGGGTCTGGTATCGATCTTTGGGGGGTACCCCACGCCATTTTTTTTATTTTGGCGCAGGCTTCCCCTTAAAATCCATACCAGACCTGAAGGGTCTGGTATGGATTTTGAGGGGGGCCCCTACGCCATTTTAAAAAAAAAATGGTGCAGGGTTCACCTTAATATCCATATCAGACCTAAAGGGCCTGGTAAAAAATTTGGGGGGACCCCCAGGCATTTTATTTTTATTTTGGTTCAGGGTTCCCCTTAATATTCATACCAGACCCAAAGGGCCTGGTAATGGACTGGGGGGGGGACCCATGCCGTTTTTTTCAATGACTTTTATCTGTATTGCCGGGACCCGACAATTCATTATAGCCGCGAGTAGTTTTAAATTACTTTTTTTCCTTTAGAAATGACATTTTGCGCAGAGACTATTTTAAACACGGGAAACATGCGCCACTTTACAGGCATACTATAGACACCCCAGAGGTACGAAATTTAAAGGAATATTTTACTTTTATTGTTTCAGCATTATTAAAATCACTGCTCCCAAAAAAAGTCAACTTTTTTTTGCAATGATACATGTCCCCTGGGGCAGGACCCGGGTCCCCAAACACTTTTTATGACAATAACTTGCATATTAACCTTTAAAATGAACACTTTTGATTTTTCACGTTCGTGTCCCATAGACTTTAACGGTGTTTGCGTGCTCGAACAAATTTTTCGCCTGTTCGCATGTTCTGCTGCGAATCGAACCGGGGGGTGTTCGGCTCATCCCTAATCAGCAGCTATCAAGCACCTGATGCTGATGTAACTGATTGAATTTGCTATGGATCTGAGATCCCTTGAAGACTGCCTATGCTGACTATCCTATTCCTCCTCAATCTTGATGATGCTAGCTTCCAACAATATTTTTGGTTTAGGGCACCACCACCACCACCCAAGGCCCAATTTTTCTGCCCCTGTTTAACAGGGACATGTAATTAAAAATTTTGATCTAATATTTTGCAGCAGGGCCTGTTCCTGCGCCCAACAAGAGTATCTGTGAGGGGTTACAGTGTTGTGGCACCACCACCACTGCCCAAGGCCCAATTTTTCAGCCCCTGTTTAACAGGGGCATGTAATTAAATTTTTTGATATAATATTTCAATGCAGGGCCCGTTCCTGTGCCCCAACAAGAGTATCTGTGAGGGGTTACAGTGTTGTGGCACCACCCCCACCACCCAAGGCCCAATTTTTCTGCCCCTGTTTAACAAGGGCATGTAATTACTTGATATAATATTGTTCCTGTGCCCAACAAGAGTAACTGTGAGGGCTTACAGTGTTCTGGTACCACCAACACCTAAGGCCCAATTTTCTGCAGTGTATATAGGGCAGACCGTATAGTATATATACTGCTGTTCAGAGTATATAGTGCTTGGGGGCCCCCCACGCCATTTAAAAAAAAAAATGGGTGCGGGGTTCCCCTTAATATCCATACCAGACCTAAAGAGCCTGGTATGGTTTTTGTGGGTGACATCTATGCCATTTTTGGGGGGTATTTTTGGTATTTTTATCTTTATTGCCGGGATCCGACAATACATTAAAGCAGCGAGCATTTTCTTTAGAAATGTAATTTTGCTGTGAGACTGTTATAAACATGGATAATTTACAGGCATACTATAGACACCCCCCAGGCACGATATTTAAAGGAATATTTAATTTTTGTTGTTTCAGTTTAAGCATTATTAAAATCACTGCTCCCGAAAAAACAACAGTTTTTAAAACTCTTTTGCATTGATACATGTCCCCTGGGGCAGGACCCGGGTCCCCAAACACTTTTTATGGCAATAACTTGCACATAAGCCTTTAAAATTAGCACTTTTTCACGTTCGAGTCCCATAGACTTTAACGGTGTTCGCAAATTTTTTTTTTGCCTGTTCGCGTGTTCTGCTGCGAACCAAAGCAGGGGGGTGTTTGGCTCATGCCTAGTTTTGGGCAAACACAAAGCAATGAACTTCCACTCTATTTTCCTGAACTTTTCATTTTCTTTCTTTGATCATGCTTTCTAATGCATTTTGCAACAGCATATGTTACTATTTGACCCTACTAGTTAGATAAAACCTATACTGAGATAATACATAGTCTACCTCTGCAAACTTTTGTTTTAAAATGACTCCTTGCCTGGCTACTTTGTTAATGAGTCCATGGCCTGAGACACATTTGCTGGTGTTTTTAAAGGGGTTGTAAAGGTTTGTTTTTTTTCTAATAAAAATAACAAACATGTTTAACCTACCTGCTCGGTGCAAGGGTTTTGCATAGATCAGCCCCGTTCTTCCTCTTCTGGGTTGCCCCGCCAGCGCTTCTGGATCCTCCTCTTCATCAAGTGGCCCCATGGAAAGCCACTTTACATGGGGGCGCACCCTGCTGCTGCGTCCATTGACACAAACAGTGGGACTCAGCCCCGCCCCCCACTTCCATGTCACTGGATTTGATTGACAGCACCAGGAGCCAATGGCTCCTGGTGCTATCAATCTGTCCAATGAGGAGAGAGACAGTGTCTGGAGCCGCAGCGTTCATGCTCATCGATGGATCGGATCAAGCTCAGGTAAGAAAAAGGGGGAGGAGCTGCAGCAAAGATAGTTTTTCACCTTAATGTATTAAGGTGAAAAACCTTTTGACTTTACAATCATTTTAAGTATCCTCTGACTTCACTGCCTAAATACTTGTTCTTGCTCATTAGTGATGAGCCGAACACCCCCGGGTTCGGTTCGCACCAGAACCCGCGAACGGACCGAAAGTTCGTACGAACATTAGAACCCTATTAAATACAATGGATGCGAACGTTCGAATTCTAAAGTGCTAATTATAACGACTATTATGCATGTTATTGTCCTAAAAAGGGTTTGGGAACCCGGGTTCTGCACCAGGGGACATGTATCAATGCAAAAAGAAGTTTTAAAAACGGTCGTTTTTCGGGAGCAGTCATTTTAATGATGCATAAAGTGAAAAAAAAAAAGTCAAATATTCCTTTAAATATCGTACCTGGGGGGTGTCTAAAGTATGCCTGTGAAGTGCCACGTGTTTCCCGTGTTTAGAACTGTCCCTGCACAAAATGACACTTCTAAAGGAAAAAAAAGCCATTTAAAACTGCTTGCGGCTTTAATGTAATGTCTGCTCCCGGTAATATGGATGAAAATCTTTAAGAAAAATGGCATAGCTACCCCATGACCCCCCCCCCTACCCCAGCCCATTACCAGCCCCTTTGGGTCTTGTATGGATATTAAGGGGAACCCCGCACATAAAATAAAAAAGGCCCTATATACTCTGAACAGCCGTATACAGGCGGTGCATACAAGACAGGGACTGTAGGTTTGTTCTTATGTAGAATCTGTTTGTAATTTTGAACAGGTACATTGTTTAAGTGTAGCTCCAGCCCAAAAATCTATTTTTAAACTTTTTGGAAAACATAGGTAAGGGTTATCACCCCTGTAACATTTGTTTTGCTGTCTGTGCCCCTGTTCAGAACATTTCACCTCACTTTCCGTCCCAATGACAACTGTTTTTGAAATGTGGTGTTTTTCTTGAAACAAGGATTGCTGATAAAGCATCAGTACAGAGGAGACACCTTTCTCCCATATTAATTCTTACAGGAGAGAATTTTCCTTCCAAGGGGTAGATTTCCTCTCACTTCCTGTTGTCTTCTTGCGTTTGCAAGTAGGAGTCGTTTGTAAGTTGGATGTTTGAAAGTAGGGACCTGCCGTATATACTCTGCAGAAATAGGCCCCTTAGTTGTTGGTGTTGGCACAACACTGTAAGCACTCACAGTTACTCTTGGTTGGTGCTGGAACGCCCTGCTGTCAACTATTATATCAGGAATTTTAATTACCGTATTTTTCGGACTATAAGACGCACTTTTCTCCCCCAGAAATATGGGGGAAAATGTCCCTGCGTCTTATGGTGCGAATAGATGACAGGCACCGCCCCCCCCCCCCGCCGCCGCCGGCACTGCCCCCCGCACCGCCCCGTGTCATACACACTCCACATGAAGTACAGTGAGGAGGACCTGTCATACAGACAACATACATGTACAGAGAATGGAGGTGACAGCTGTCACCTAGGAACAGACAGCACATAATGACAGACTGTGTCCTTTTTACTGCCCCGCACTCACCTCCGCCATCCTTGTCTCGAACTCTGTACAGTGTACATCCCTTCCGGCCGTCCAGACGTCACGCTGATCTCACGTTCCCGCCCACCATTGGCGGCTCCTCCCCCCTGTCTGCTCACTCAGCTTCGGGGTGACGTCAGCGGAGGACTGGACGGACGGTGGCGCGGGCTGAGGTGAGAGGAGCTCGGTGTGGGCTACTCAGCGTGCAGCGCGACGTCTGTGTCGGGAAGTTCGCTTAGCAGCATGCGGAGGGCGACTGTGAGGGGACACGTAGATGAGCTGCTCATGCCGACCAGTGCCAGCAATCATCATGATTGGCCAGCTGCAGAGCCCACACAGGTCTAATGAGCAGAGCCCACACAGGTCTAATGAGCAGAGCTCAGCTGCAGCACCAAAACTCGAGGATAAATGTTTGCTTTGGTTTTGGACAGAAAGAGGGGATAAAAAGTGTGTCTTATAGGCCTCAGGGTCAAGGGATATGGCTGGCCATGGGCAATCTACCATAAATCAGATACCATACGACAATCATATTTATGACAACTTCGGACTGTTAAAGCAGAACTCTGGGCAATTTATTTATATAGCATGCAGTATGGCTGTGCCCGATGGCACCACCCCCCGCCGTCGCTCGCATCGCCTCACGCCGTCACCACCAGAAGAGAGGCAGGAGAGCAGGGGACAGACTTCCAAACCCCCCGTGGGTGACGGGCGCTCTTCCGGCTGGTTCCTGAGACAGAGGAAGGCGGAAGTGATAACATCAGGTAAGACTGCGTTTGTAGCAATGGTCACTCTGCATTTTCTATGGGCACTGGAAAATATTTGAGTACACCATTTGGTTCAGATTTTTTTTTTCTTGTTTTTCCTCTTCTAAAACCTAGGTGCGTCTTATGGTCAGGTGCGTCTTATGGTGCGAAAAATACGGTACATATAATTGTTGAACAGTGGTAGTAAAAATTGGGCCTTTGATGGTGGTGCTGGTGCCACAACACTGTAAGCCCTGACAGTTACTCTTGGTGGGTGCAGCAATGGGCCCTGCTGTGAATTATTAGATCAAGAATTGTAATTGCATGCCCCTGTTGAACAGGGGCTGAAAAATTGGGCCTTTCGTGGTGGTGGTGGTGGTGGTGGTGTTGCCACAACACTGTAAGCCCTCAGAGTTACTCTTGGTGGGTGCAGGAATGGGCCCTGCTGTGAATTATTAGATCAAGAATTGTAATTACATGCCCCTTTTGAACAGGGGCTGAAAAATTGGGCCTTTCGTGGTGGTGGTGGTGGTGGCGTTGCCACAACACTGTAAGCCCTCAGAGTTACTCTTGGTGGGTGCAGGAATGGGCCCTGCTGTGAATTATTAGATCAAGAATTGTAATTACATGCCCCTTTTGAACAGGGGCTGAAAAATTGGGCCTTTCGTGGTGGTGGTGGTGGTGGTGGCGTTGCCACAACACTGTAAGCCCTCAGAGTTACTCTTGGTGGGTGCAGCAATGGACCCTGCTGTGAATTATTAGATCAAGAATTGTAATTACATGCCCCTGTTGAACAGGGGCTGAAAAATTGGGCCTTAGGCACTGGTGGCACAACACTCCAACCCCTCACAGATACTGTACTTGGAGCACAGCAATGAGCCCTATGGCAAATTATTGCTAAAAAAATTGTAATTACACGCCCCTGTAAAACAGGGGCTGAAAAATTGGGCCTTAGCCACTGGTGGCGGCACCCATAAACAAAAATGATCTTCCAAGCTATCATCATCAATCGTATCATTGAGGACTCGGAGGAGGAGGATAGCCAGTCAACATAACAGCACAGGCACTCAGCATCAGCATCAGTCTTGAAGGGATGTGACATGTTAAAATCAATTAGTCTGTTATATCAGCATCAGGTGTGTGGTAGCTGGTGGTGATCCAAGACTGGTTCATCTTGATGAAAGTCAGTCGATCAACCGAGTCGGTGGACAGGCGCACCCTGTGATCCGTGACAAATCCTCCAGCAGCACTGAATATGCGTTCCGAAAGAACGCTGGATGCAGGACAGGCCAGTAGCTCAATTGCATACTGTGATCCATCCTCAAGAAGACCCAGTAAGCCAGAGGATTTTCGGTGGGGAAGGTGTCCAAGTCTGACCTTGCCCCTAGATATTCCTGCACCATGTTTATCAGACGCTGGCGATGGTTGCTGGAACCGATCATACTTTGGGGCTGCGGACTAAAGAATTGTCTGAACGCATCGGTCAGACGGCCACCTTCCCCACCGCTCCTTCTTTGACTGGCCGAAGCCTCAGCAACTCGTTGTCCAGGGCCAGGAGTTTGTAACCTCCCAGTCTCTGGGAACGCGTTGCACAGACCTTTCTGCAAGGCCTCCTGGAGTTGTCTCATCCTCTGCTCCCTCTGCGACGGTAACATAAGGTCCGCAACCTTACCCTTGTACCGTGGATCAAGGAGAGTGGCCAGCCAGTAATGGTCCCTCTCCTTGATCCGAAGAATACGAGGATCCTTCCGCAGACTTTGCAGGATCAGGGAGGCCATGCAGCGTAGGTTTGCTGAGGCATTCGCTCCGGAGTCCTCTGGGTCACTAAGGACGACATAATCCGCAGCCACCTCCTCCCAGCCACGTACAAGTCCACTGGTTTCTTGGGACTGTAAATCATCCCTAAAAGACTGCTGCTGATGATGCTGAGTGCCAGCCTCCACCTCCATGCTGACACAATCCTCCTCGTCCTCCTCCTCCTCCTCTTCCTGTGCGATGGGTGGGACAGAAGGAACACTGTCTGGGTAAAGGGGGCCTTGAGAGGCAAGGAAGTCCTCCTCTTCCTGCCTCTGTTCTGCCTCAAGTGCCCTGTCCATTATTCCACGCAGCGTGTGCTCCAACAGGTGGACAAGAGGTACAGTGTCACTGATGCATGCACTGTCACTGCTCACCATCCTCGTGGCCTCCTCAAATGGTGCCAGGACAGTGCATGCATCCCTGATCATGCCCCACTGGCGTGGAGAAAAAAAACCAAGCTCCCCTGACCCTGTCCTGGTGCCGTAGTCGCACAGGTACTCATTGATGGCCCTCTGCTGCGTGTGCAGCCGCTGCAGCATGGCCAACGTTGAGTTCCACCTGGTGGGCATGTCACATATAAGGCGGTTCTTGGGCAGGTTCAACTCCTTTTGCAGCTCAGCCAGGCGAGCACTGGCATTATAAGATCTGCGGAAATGCACACAGACTTTCCTGGCCTGCCTCAGGACATCCTGTAAACCCGGGTACCTGCCCAAGAACCGCTGCACCACCAGGTTAAGGACGTGAGCCACACAGGGCACATGGGTCAGTTGTCCCTGTCGGAGGGCGGAGAGGAGGTTGGTGCCATTGTCGCAAACCACCATTCCTGGCTTAAGCTGGCGTGGCGTCAACCACCTCTCGGCCTGGCCCTGCAGAGCAGACAGGACCTCTGCCCCAGTGTGGCTTCTGTCCCCCAAACACACCAGCGCAAGCACGGCATGGCATCTTTTTGCCTGCGTACTTGCGTAGCCCCTTGAACGGCTACGGAGCACCGCTGGTTCAGAGGACAAACCACAGGAAGAGGCCATGGAGGAAGAAGAAGAGGAGGGGGTGGAGGAGAGAGGTGTGTCACAACCAGTAGTAGCATTTTGGAGGCGTGGCGGTGGAACAACCTCCAACACTACTGCACCTTGTCCTGCATCCTTCCCAGCTGCCAAAAGAGTGACCCAATGGGCCGTGAAAGAAAGGTAACGTCCCTGTCCATGCCTGCTGGACCATGAGTCAGCGGTAATATGCACCTTACCGCTGACCGCCCTGTCCAGCGAGGCCAAGACATTGCCTTCCACATGCCGGTAGAGAGCCGGAATAGCCTTCCGTGAGAAAAAGTGGCGTTTGGGAACCTGCCACTGAGGAACCGCACATTGCACAAACTCACGGAAGGGGGCCGAGTCTACCAACTGAAAAGGCAGCAGTTGAAGCGCTAGCAATTTAGCCAAGCTAGCATTCAACCGCTGGGCATGTGGATGGCTGGGAGTGAACTTCTTTCGACAGTCCAGCAGCTGGGGCAGGGAAATTTGCCTGCTAGAATCGGACGTCGGTGTACTGCTAGCAGAGTGGCCGCAACTACTTGGCTGTGACACACCTAATTCTACACCTTCATTCCTCTCAGTGCATGTTTCAGAGAGGACTGAAGTTATAGTGGGGTTGGAGATCCCAGCTGATGCGGTGCAAGGAGAGGTCCGCTTTGTTCTTTGGTGTGGGTCTTTGAGGTAGGCTTGCCAACGAGCTGCATGGCAGGTCAACATATGTCTGGTCAGGCATGTGGTACCCAAGCGGCTGATGTTTTGGCCACGCGATATACGCTTGAGACATATGTTGCAAACAGCAGCTGTGCGATCTGATGCACTAGCCTCAAAAAAGGCCCACACCAAAGAACTTTTTGAATGACGGGCAGAGGCAGTGCCCTGCACAGGCGGAGCTCTGCGGTGTGATTCCGTCGGTGTACTGCCCTTACGCTGGCCACCAAAGGGCATCCTGCCTCGTTGGAGATGTGCCTCCTCCTCATCCTCCTCCTCTCTCCTATTAGGCACCCACGTGGAGTCAGTGACCTCATCATCCCCTCCCTCCTCATCACTGGAGCCAATCTGGCAGTATGCTGCAGCTGCTGGAACATGACTGCCAGATTGGTGTCCTTCTTGAGCATCCCCTCTGTCTGCTCTCACGCTACTGCCTTCCTGTAGCTGGGTTTCATCATCAGACCCTTCGAAACGCTGGGCATCCTCCTGGAGCATGTACCCAACACTGTGCTGAAACAGTTCGGGGGACTCCTCAGGAGGAGGACATGGTGGGTCTAGGGAAGGAGTGACTGATGATGAGTCTGACATTGATACCAGGGAAGAGGACGCTTTGGCAGCTGCTTTGCCAGTACCCTGAGCCTGGGTGAGAGAGGATGAGGAGGAGGAGGGCTTGGTCATCCACTCTACCAAGTCTTCGGCATGATGTGGCTCAACATGTCCAGCTGCCGAAAAGAAGGACAAGCGTGTCCCATGGCCATGTGCTGATGACAATGCACCGCGTCCACGACCAGCACTGTTGCCCCCAGACACAGAGCCTGCTTGCCCTCTTTTATTGCCTCCTGACTGTCTGCCTCTCCTTGTTTGCCTTCCAGACATTCTAATAGATGGCCTGCAGGGAGATGGGAAAAAAGCAATAAGGGCTACCTTCAGGTGTCCTTCTCTGTCCCTTTACTTAAGGATTTCTAAATATGGTTGAGGATGATTGCTTTCGCACAGAATAGCACAACGACAATTTCCCTGACTGTCCAAAAAACAAGGATTTCAAAGATGGTTGATGAGGAATGCTTTAGCACACTATAGCACAAGGAGAATTTCCCTCACTGTCCTTCCCTGTCCCTAGAAACAAGGATTATCACAGTGAAAGAAACTGACACTCTTCCTACCTATAGTTTTCTGTCCCTAGAAAAAATGTTTTTTTAAAGATGGTTGATGATCAATGCTTTAGCACACTATAGCACAAGGAGAATTTCCCTCACTGTCCTTCCCTGTCCCTAGAAACAAGGATTCGCACAGTAAAACACACTGACACTCTCCTTACCTATAGTTTTCTGTCCCTAGAAAAAATGATTTTTTAAAGACGGTTGATGATCAATGCTTTAGCACACTATAGCACAAGGAGAATATCCCTCACTGTCCTTCCCTGTCCCTAGAAACAAGGATTATCACAGTGAAAGAAACTGACACTCTTCCTACCTATAGTTTTCTGTCCCTAGAAAAAATGTTTTTTTAAAGACGGTTGATGATCAATGCTTTAGCACACTATAGCACAAGGAGAATTTCCCTCACTGTCCTTCCCTGTCCCTAGAAACAAGGATTATCACAGTGAAAGAAACTGACACTCTTCCTACCTATAGTTTTCTGTCCCTAGAAAAAATGTTTTTTTAAAGATGGTTGATGATCAATGCTTTAGCACACTATAGCACAAGGAGAATTTCCCTCACTGTCCTTCCCTGTCCCTAGAAACAAGGATTATCACAGTGAAAGAAACTGACACTCTTCCTACCTATAGTTTTCTGTCCCTAGAAAAAATGTTTTTTTAAAGATGGTTGATGATCAATGCTTTAGCACACTATAGCACAAGGAGAATTTCCCTCACTGTCCTTCCCTGTCCCTAGAAACAAGGATTATCACAGTGAAAGAAACTGACACTCTTCCTACCTATAGTTTTCTGTCCCTAGAAAAAATGTTTTTTTAAAGACGGTTGATGATCAATGCTTTAGCACACTATAGCACAAGGATAATTTCCCTCACTGTCCTTCCCTGTCCCTAGAAACAAGGATTATCACAGTGAAAGAAACTGACACTCTTCCTACCTATAGTTTTCTGTCCCTAGAAAAAATGTTTTTTTTAAAGACGGTTGATGATCAATGCTTTAGCACACTATAGCACAAGGAGAATTTCCCTCACTGTCCTTCCCTGTCCCTAGAAACAAGGATTATCACAGTGAAAGAAACTGACACTCTTCCTACCTATAGTTTTCTGTCCCTAGAAAAAATGTTTTTTTAAAGATGGTTGATGATCAATGCTTTAGCACACTATAGCACAAGGAGAATTTCCCTCACTGTCCTTCCCTTGTCCCTAGAAACAAGGATTATCACAGTGAAAGAAACTGACACTCTTCCTACCTATAGTTTTCTGTCCCTAGAAAAAATGTTTTTTTAAAGATGGTTGATGATCAATGCTTTAGCACACTATAGCACAAGGAGAATTTCCCTCACTGTCCTTCCCTGTCCCTAGAAACAAGGATTCACACAGTAAAAAACACTGACACTCTCCCTACCTATAGTTTTCTGTCCCTAGAAAAAATGATTTTTTAAAGACGGTTGATGATCAATGCTTTAGCACACTATAGCACAAGGAGAATTTCCCTCACTGTCCTTCCCTGTCCCTAGAAACAAGGATTATCACAGTGAAAGAAACTGACACTCTTCCTACCTATAGTTTTCTGTCCCTAGAAAAAATGTTTTTTTAAAGACGGTTGATGATCAATGCTTTAGCACACTATAGCACAAGGAGAATTTCCCTCACTGTCCTTCCCTGTCCCTAGAAACAAGGATTATCACAGTGAAAGAAACTGACACTCTTCCTACCTATAGTTTTCTGTCCCTAGAAAAATGTTTTTTTAAAGACGGTTGATGATCAATGCTTTAGCACACTATAGCACAAGGAGAATTTCCCTCACTGTCCTTCCCTGTCCCTAGAAACAAGGATTATCACAGTGAAAGAAACTGACACTCTTCCTACCTATAGTTTTCTGTCCCTAGAAAAAATGTTTTTTTAAAGATGGTTGATGATCAATGCTTTAGCACACTATAGCACAAGGAGAATTTCCCTCACTGTCCTTCCCTGTCCCTAGAAACAAGGATTATTACAGTGAAAGAAACTGACACTCTTCCTACTGTGACAGCAGGAAGGTAAAGTCACCTGGTTGCATCCAGGGGGGTAGATATATTTCTCCCAGATTCAGGCTTTATGCCGACTTATACAACTAGGGAGTTGATGAAGCCCAGCTGAGGCTAGTGGGCTCATGAATGACTCATACCTCTAGGGAGAGTGCTGGGCGTCGTGAGGCAGGGAGTTGATGAGACCAGCTGAAGCCTGTCAGTTCGTTTAAGGCCTCTATAAAAACTCCCAGATTCATTAGATGTTAGCTCATGCCTGGACCCAGACCTGTGTGGACTGTCTAGGGAGAGTGAACCCCTGTGCGGTGAGGCAAAGCCTGTGTGGCTATTTGTTTGGACTTTTACTAAACCAGGGACTTAGGGACTAGGACAGCACCAGGCTGATCCCAGTTGTTAGTTTAGGAAACCTGCATGTTTAGTCAGAGGTCAAACTGACCAGGATTTATTTTGTTTGTTTCTTTTTGGCTTTGCTGTGTTTTTGTCACTGTACATAGAGAAATAAACCGCACCTTTTGATTTTGAAAACCACAACCTCCGTCTGCTGGCCCTGTTTTTGTGTGGGGAGCCCAACCAGGGGGTCACACACACCCGCTACCGAGTTAACCCCCTCACAGTTGGTGGAGAACCAGTGGCAGTTTTTTTTAAGCCAGCATGGAGGAGATACTGAAACAGCTGGCTCTAGCAAATGCCAATCAACAGCAGACAAATGCAGGTTTGCAAAGGAGCCTTGCAGCCCAGCAGCAAGCTCATCAACAAGCCCAGCAGCAATCTGAGGCCCGCTTCATAGACCTGTTACAGAAGCAAGAGCAGAGACTACAACAAATGGAAGCAGTAATGCAGCAACGTCCGCAGACCAGTGAGGAAAGCCGTCCCACTAATACCGCGTCCTTTGGGGTGAGTCGTTTATTGACAAAAATGACTGGAGAGGATGATCCAGAGGTATTTTTGACCACATTTGAAAGGACTGCTGAAAGAGAAAAGTGGCCTGAGGAGCAGTGGGCTGGACTGGTGGCTCCTCTGTTAACTGGTGAATCGCAGAAGGCTTACTATGACCTAGAGCCTGACCAAGCAAAAGACTATGTGATGCTAAAAGCTGAAATATTGGCAAGGCTGGGTGTCACCCTGGCTGTCCGGGCTCAGCGTGTGCATAACTGGACTTTCCAGCTTGGAAAACCCCCCAGGTCTCAAATGTATGATCTCATTCACCTGAGCAGGAAGTGGCTACAGCCAGAGACTTTGTCCGCACCGGAGATTGTGGAACGTGTTGTGATGGATCGTTTCTTGAGAGCTCTTCCTACCGCCATTCAAAAGTGGGTAAGCCACGGAGACCCAGAAACGGCCGGTAAACTTGTGGATCGTGTAGAGAGATACTTGGCTACAGAGAACCTGACGGCCTCTTCCAGAGACTCTCGGACTTTCCACCCTAAGACCAGACCATCCCCAGGGGCGGATAAGAGGATTCCAAGGGGTGAGGGTGGAGAGAGTGAGAGGGTGGGAGCTCTACCCCAAGTTTGGCGAGAACAGCCTGGGAAATCAGCGGCTCAAGAGGCCGCAAGAAGGATCGTTTGCTACCGCTGCCGGCAAGCGGGACATATTGCAGCCAATTGCCCGGTTGTGGAGGAACCCATGCAGTGTGACTTTCTGACGGGCAGACGTCAGTCGCTGTGTGCGACAGTCGCATGCACTGCCATTCGAGGAACTGAGAAACATTTATGCAAAATGTGTGTTAATGGTAGAAATGTTGTGGTATTGTTGGATTCAGGTAGCCTTGTGACCCTGATAAAGGCTGAGTTAGTTAAAACAGAGGTCTCTGGGAATAGCAAGGTAGCTGTTATTTGTGTGCATGGGGACACCCGAGAGTATCCAGTGACTACAGTGTGTTTCGAGACCCCCAAAGGTACCCTCTCTCATCCAGTGGGCTTAGTATCTCAGTTACCGCATGACGCCATTGTGGGAAGGGATTTTCCGAAGTTCTGGGAACTGTGGGATGATCCTGAGCCCCCCACTGGTGCCCCTATGTACCAGGAATGTGATAGCCAGAACTCCTCTGAGAGTGGTGAGGACTCTCCAGAATTTCCCTTGTCAGTATTGGCAGGGGAGACTCAAGAAACTGGAGAGGAGCCCACCTCCTCAGACGAAAACCTACCGTCTGTGGAGTTTTCTGATCTGGAGGTTCACAGGGAAAATTTTGCCACAGAACAGTTAAAAGACCCCGCCCTAATAAAGGCACGGGAAAACGTAGTGGAAATAGATGGCGAGTTAGTGAACCCAGATAATACCTGCACTTACCCATACTTCAGCGTAGAGAAGGACCTACTGTATCGGGTGGCAAAAAGGGCAGAAGAAACCGTTGAGCAGCTGGTGGTGCCCAAACCTTACAGGAAGTTGGTGTTGGAGTTGGCCCATGGGCACATTCTTGGAGGTCATCTGGGGACAGAGAAAACCCGAGAGAGGGTATTACAGAGATTCTATTGGCCTGGGGTGATGAAGGACATAGAAAATTATTGTTCCTCCTGCCCTGTGTGTCAGAGGTCGGCCCCGATGCCACATTTCCGTAGCCCGCTGGTCCCTCTACCCATCATTGAGGTCCCGTTTGAGAGAATCGCAATGGATTTGGTAGGTCCTATAATCAAGTCCGCTAGGGGGCACCAGTACATATTGGTTATAATGGACTATGCCACCCGTTATCCAGAAGCGATCCCTCTCAGAAATACCTCGGCCAAAACCATAGCCAAAGAGCTATCTCTTGTTTTTAGCCGGGTGGGTATTTGTAAAGAACTGCTTACGGACCAAGGTACACCCTTTATGTCCCGGGTTATGAAAGAGCTGTGTAAATTGTTCAAAGTGACGCAATTGCGTACATCTGTGTATCACCCCCAAACCGATGGGCTGGTTGAAAGATTCAACAAAACCCTAAAACAAATGTTGAAGAAAGTGGTGGATAGAGATGGAAAGGATTGGGACTGTCTACTTCCTTATTTGATGTTTGCTATTAGGGAGGTGCCCCAATCCTCTACGGGATTCTCCCCCTTTGAGTTACTGTATGGGAGACACCCAAGAGGGCTGTTGGATATTGCCAAGGAAACTTGGGAAAGTGAGAGTTCTCCCCACAGGAGTGTGATTGAGCATGTCGCCCTGATGCAAGATCGAATTGCACAGGTAATGCCCATCGTGAAGGAACATTTGGCCCAAGCGCAGTTGGCACAGCAGAGAGTGTACAACCGTGGAGCAAAGACCCGTACCTTTTCCCCGGGGGATAGGATATTGGTACTTGTCCCTACGGTTGAAAGTAAATTCCTTGCCAAATGGCAAGGCCCCTACGAGATAATGGAAAAAGTGAGCGAAGTGAATTACAAGGTCAGACAACCAGGAAGGCGAAAGCCCGAACAGATATATCACGTTAATCTGTTGAAAGCCTGGAGGGATAGAGAGTCCCTAGTCGCAGAAACTTGGTCACCAGCTCAAACTGGTTGCGTGATTCCGGAGGTTGGAATAGCAGCCACCTTGTCACAACCCCAACAACAGGAGGTTAAGGAGTTTGTGCTTCGCAACAAGGAGGTGTTCTCTGAGCTGCCGGGACAAACATCTGGGGTAGAGCATGATATTATTACCCCGCCCGGTGAAAGGGTGAAGTTAAAACCCTATCGGATCCCAGAGGCCCGACGGGAGGCAATACGGGAGGAAGTACAGAAAATGCTGAACTTAGGGGTGATAGAGGAGTCCCAAAGTGATTGGTCTAGTCCCATTGTGTTGGTGCCTAAACCGGATGGGAGCTGGCGATTTTGTAACGATTTTCGTCAGTTGAACAAAGTTACAAAATTTGACACCTACCCCATGCCACGTATAGATGAGTTGATCGACCGGCTGGGAACAGCCCGATACATGACGACTCTTGACCTCACAAAAGGGTATTGGCAAATTCCCCTGGCCAAGTCGGCCAAAGAGAAAACCGCATTTGTAACCCCAGACGGGGCGTTCCAATATAAGAGAATGCCGTTCGGGTTACAGAATGCGCCGGCCACATTCCAGCGGAAAATGGACCAGATGCTGAGGCCCCATCGGAAGTATGCTGCGGCTTACCTGGATGACGTAATTGTCCATAGCACAGATTGGGCCTCACATCTGCCAAAAGTGCAAGCAGTCCTGGACTCTGTTCGGGAAGCGGGGTTTACGGCTAACCCCAAGAAGTGTACCATTGGGCAGGAGGAGGCCAAATATCTTGGGTACACCATTGGCAGGGGAGTAATAAAACCCCAACTCAACAAAGTCGAGGCCATCCAGAGTTGGCCACGTCCCAACAGCAAGAAGCAGGTACGAGCCTTTCTGGGAATCGCGGGTTATTATCGGCGCTTCATTCCCCACTTTGCTTCTAAGGCTGTGCCCCTAACCAACCTGACGAAAGGGAAAGGGTCGGTCATGATTAAATGGACCCCCGAGGCTGAGGCAGCATTCCAATTCTTGAAACAAGCCTTATGTAGCCAGCCAGTGTTGTACTCACCCGACTTCTCTAAAGACTTTGTCGTACAAAGTGATGCGTCAGATGTGGGGTTAGGAGCAGTATTGTCCCAGGTCTGGAACGGGGAAGAGCACCCAGTCATTTACCTCAGCAGGAAGTTGAAGTCCCATGAGGTAAATTACGCCACGGTTGAAAAGGAATGTTTAGCGGTGAAGTGGGCTCTAGATTCCCTTCGGTACTATCTGCTAGGTAGGCACTTTGACATGGTTACGGATCACGCTCCGTTAAAGTGGATGGCTCAAAACAAGGAGACAAATAGAAGAGTGAATAGGTGGTTCCTGGCCCTACAGGAATTCAACTTCACAGTAAAGCATCGCCCTGGCGTTCAAATGGGGAATGTGGATGCTTTGTCTCGAGTACATGAATGCCTGATTGCTGGTGTTCCAACCCCAAGGTTAAAACAAGAGGGGGGGGTATGTGACAGCAGGAAGGTAAAGTCACCTGGTTGCATCCAGGGGGGTAGATATATTTCTCCCAGATTCAGGCTTTATGCCGACTTATACAACTAGGGAGTTGATGAAGCCCAGCTGAGGCTAGTGGGCTCATGAATGACTCATACCTCTAGGGAGAGTGCTGGGCGTCGTGAGGCAGGGAGTTGATGAGACCAGCTGAAGCCTGTCAGTTCGTTTAAGGCCTCTATAAAAACTCCCAGATTCATTAGATGTTAGCTCATGCCTGGACCCAGACCTGTGTGGACTGTCTAGGGAGAGTGAACCCCTGTGCGGTGAGGCAAAGCCTGTGTGGCTATTTGTTTGGACTTTTACTAAACCAGGGACTTAGGGACTAGGACAGCACCAGGCTGATCCCAGTTGTTAGTTTAGGAAACCTGCATGTTTAGTCAGAGGTCAAACTGACCAGGATTTATTTTGTTTGTTTCTTTTTGGCTTTGCTGTGTTTTTGTCACTGTACATAGAGAAATAAACCGCACCTTTTGATTTTGAAAACCACAACCTCCGTCTGCTGGCCCTGTTTTTGTGTGGGGAGCCCAACCAGGGGGTCACACACACCCGCTACCGAGTTAACCCCCTCACACTACCTATAGTTTTCTGTCCCTAGAAAAAATGTTTTTTTAAAGATGGTTGATGATCAATGCTTTAGCACACTATAGCACAAGGAGAATTTCCCTCACTGTCCTTCCCTGTCCCTAGAAACAAGGATTATTACAGTGAAAGAAACTGACACTCTTCCTACCTATAGTTTTCTGTCCCTAGAAAAAATGTTTTTTTAAAGATGGTTGATGATCAATGCTTTAGCACACTATAGCACAAGGAGAATTTCCCTCACTGCCCTTCCCTGTCCCTAGAAACAAGGATTATCACAGTGAAAGAAACTGACACTCTTCCTACCTATAGTTTTCTGTCCCTAGAAAAAATGTTTTTTTAAAGACGGTTGATGATCAATGCTTTAGCACACTATAGCACAAGGATAATTTCCCTCACTGTCCTTCCCTGTCCCTAGAAACAAGGATTATCACAGTGAAAGAAACTGACACTCTTCCTACCTATAGTTTTCTGTCCCTAGAAAAAATGTTTTTTTAAAGACGGTTGATGATCAATGCTTTAGCACACTATAGCACAAGGAGAATTTCCCTCACTGTCCTTCCCTGTCCCTAGAAACAAGGATTATCACAGTGAAAGAAACTGACACTCTTCCTACCTATAGTTTTCTGTCCCTAGAAAAAATGTTTTTTTAAAGATGGTTGATGATCAATGCTTTAGCACACTATAGCACAAGGAGAATTTCCCTCACTGTCCTTCCCTGTCCCTAGAAACAAGGATTATCACAGTGAAAGAAACTGACACTCTTCCTACCTATAGTTTTCTGTCCCTAGAAAAAATGTTTTTTTAAAGATGGTTGATGATCAATGCTTTAGCACACTATAGCACAAGGAGAATTTCCCTCACTGTCCTTCCCTGTCCCTAGAAACAAGGATTCACACAGTAAAACACACTGACACTCTCCCTACCTATAGTTTTCTGTCCCTAGAAAAAATGATTTTTTAAAGACGGTTGATGATCAATGCTTTAGCACACTATAGCACAAGGAGAATTTCCCTCACTGTCCTTCCCTGTCCCTAGAAACAAGGATTATCACAGTGAAAGAAACTGACACTCTTCCTATGTTTTTTTAAAGATGGTTGATGATCAATGCTTTAGCACACTATAGCACAAGGAGAATTTCCCAGCACAGCAATGAGCCCTATGGCAAATTATTGCTAAAAAAATTGTAATTACACGCCCCTGTAAAACAGGGGCTGAAAAATTGGGCCTTAGCCACTGGTGGCGGCACCCATAAACAAAAATGATCTTCCAAGCTATCATCATCAATCGTATCATTGAGGACTCGGAGGAGGAGGATAGCCAGTCAACATAACAGCACAGGCACTCTGCATCAGCATCAGTCTTGAAGGGATGTGACATGTTAAAATCAATTAGTCTGTTATATCAGCATCAGGTGTGTGGTAGCTGGTGGTGAACCAAGACTGGTTCATCTTGATGAAAGTCAGTCGATCAACCGAGTCGGTGGACAGGCGCACCCTGTGATCCGTGACAAATCCTCCAGCAGCACTGAATATGCGTTCCGAAAGAACGCTGGATGCAGGACAGGCCAGTAGCTCAATTGCATACTGTGCAAGCTCTGGCCAGTGATCCATCCTCAAGAAGACCCAGTAAGCCAGAGGATTTTCGGTGGGGAAGGTGTCCAAGTCTGACCTTGCCCCTAGATATTCCTGCACCATGTTTATCAGACGCTGGCGATGGTTGCTGGAACCGATCATACTTTGGGGCTGCGGACTAAAGAATTGTCTGAACGCATCGGTCAGACGGCCACCTTCCCCACCGCTCCTTCTTTGACTGGCCGAAGCCTCAGCAACTCGTTGTCCAGGACCAGGAGTTTGTAACCTCCCAGTCTCTGGGAACGCGTTGCACAGACCTTTCTGCAAGGCCTCCTGGAGTTGTCTCATCCTCTGCTCCCTCTGCGACGGTAACATAAGGTCCGCAACCTTACCCTTGTACCGTGGATCAAGGAGAGTGGCCAGCCAGTAATGGTCCCTCTCCTTGATCCGAAGAATACGAGGATCCTTCCGCAGACTTTGCAGGATCAGGGAGGCCATGCAGCGTAGGTTTGCTGAGGCATTCGCTCCGGAGTCCTCTGGGTCACTAAGGACGACATAATCCGCAGCCACCTCCTCCCAGCCACGTACAAGTCCACTGGTTTCTTGGGACTGTAAATCATCCCTAAAAGACTGCTGCTGATGATGCTGAGTGCCAGCCTCCACCTCCATGCTGACACAATCCTCCTCCTCCTCCTCCTCCTCCTCTTCCTGTGCGATGGGTGGGACAGAAGGAACACTGTCTGGGTAAAGGGGGCCTTGAGAGGCAAGGAAGTCCTCCTCTTCCTGCCTCTGTTCTGCCTCAAGTGCCCTGTCCATTATTCCACGCAGCGTGTGCTCCAACAGGTGGACAAGAGGTACAGTGTCACTGATGCATGCACTGTCACTGCTCACCATCCTCGTGGCCTCCTCAAATGGTGCCAGGACAGTGCATGCATCCCTGATCATGCCCCACTGGCGTGGAGAAAAAAAACCAAGCTCCCCTGACCCTGTCCTGGTGCCGTAGTCGCACAGGTACTCATTGATGGCCCTCTGCTGCGTGTGCAGCCGCTGCAGCATGGCCAACGTTGAGTTCCACCTGGTGGGCATGTCACATATAAGGCGGTTCTTGGGCAGGTTCAACTCCTTTTGCAGCTCAGCCAGGCGAGCACTGGCATTATAAGATCTGCGGAAATGCACACAGACTTTCCTGGCCTGCCTCAGGACATCCTGTAAACCCGGGTACCTGCCCAAGAACCGCTGCACCACCAGGTTAAGGACGTGAGCCACACAGGGCACATGGGTCAGTTGTCCCTGTCGGAGGGCGGAGAGGAGGTTGGTGCCATTGTCGCAAACCACCATTCCTGGCTTAAGCTGGCGTGGCGTCAACCACCTCTCGGCCTGGCCCTGCAGAGCAGACAGGACCTCTGCCCCAGTGTGGCTTCTGTCCCCCAAACACACCAGCGCAAGCACGGCATGGCATCTTTTTGCCTGCGTACTTGCGTAGCCCCTTGAACGGCTACGGAGCACCGCTGGTTCAGAGGACAAACCACAGGAAGAGGCCATGGAGGAAGAAGAAGAGGAGGGGGTGGAGGAGAGAGGTGTGTCACAACCAGTAGTAGCATTTTGGAGGCGTGGCGGTGGAACAACCTCCAACACTACTGCACCTTGTCCTGCATCCTTCCCAGCTGCCAAAAGAGTGACCCAATGGGCCGTGAAAGAAAGGTAACGTCCCTGTCCATGCCTGCTGGACCATGAGTCAGCGGTAATATGCACCTTACCGCTGACCGCCCTGTCCAGCGAGGCCAAGACATTGCCTTCCACATGCCGGTAGAGAGCCGGAATAGCCTTCCGTGAGAAAAAGTGGCGTTTGGGAACCTGCCACTGAGGAACCGCACATTGCACAAACTCACGGAAGGGGGCCGAGTCTACCAACTGAAAAGGCAGCAGTTGAAGCGCTAGCAATTTAGCCAAGCTAGCATTCAACCGCTGGGCATGTGGATGGCTGGGAGTGAACTTCTTTCGACAGTCCAGCAGCTGGGGCAGGGAAATTTGCCTGCTAGAATCGGACGTCGGTGTACTGCTAGCAGAGTGGCCGCAACTACTTGGCTGTGACACACCTAATTCTACACCTTCATTCCTCTCAGTGCATGTTTGAGAGAGGACTGAAGTTATAGTGGGGTTGGAGATCCCAGCTGATGCGGTGCAAGGAGAGGTCCGCTTTGTTCTTTGGTGTGGGTCTTTGAGGTAGGCTTGCCAACGAGCTGCATGGCAGGTCAACATATGTCTGGTCAGGCATGTGGTACCCAAGCGGCTGATGTTTTGGCCACGCAATATACGCTTGAGACATATGTTGCAAACAGCAGCTGTGCGATCTGATGCACTAGCCTCAAAAAAGGCCCACACCAAAGAACTTTTTGAATGACGGGCAGAGGCAGTGCCCTGCACAGGCGGAGCTCTGCGGTGTGATTCCGTCGGTGTACTGCCCTTACGCTGGCCACCAAAGGGCATCCTGCCTCGTTGGAGATGTGCCTCCTCCTCATCCTCCTCCTCTCTCCTATTAGGCACCCACGTGGAGTCAGTGACCTCATCATCCCCTCCCTCCTCATCACTGGAGCCAATCTGGCAGTATGCTGCAGCTGCTGGAACATGACTGCCAGATTGGTGTCCTTCTTGAGCATCCCCTCTGTCTGCTCTCACGCTACTGCCTTCCTGTAGCTGGGTTTCATCATCAGACCCTTCGAAACGCTGGGCATCCTCCTGGAGCATGTACCCAACACTGTGCTCAAACAGTTCGGGGGACTCCTCAGGAGGAGGACATGGTGGGTCTAGGGAAGGAGTGACTGATGATGAGTCTGACATTGATACCAGGGAAGAGGACGCTTTGGCAGCTGCTTTGCCAGTACCCTGAGCCTGGGTGAGAGAGGATGAGGAGGAGGAGGAGGGCTTGGTCATCCACTCTACCAAGTCTTCGGCATGATGTGGCTCAACATGTCCAGCTGCCGAAAAGAAGGACAAGCGTGTCCCATGGCCATGTGCTGATGACAATGCACCGCGTCCACGACCAGCACTGTTGCCCCCAGACACAGAGCCTGCTTGCCCTCTTTTATTGCCTCCTGACTGTCTGCCTCTCCTTGTTTGCCTTCCAGACATTCTAATAGATGGCCTGCAGGGAGATGGGAAAAAAGCAATAAGGGCTACCTTCAGGTGTCCTTCTCTGTCCCTTTACTTAAGGATTTCTAAATATGGTTGAGGATGATTGCTTTCGCACAGAATAGCACAACGACAATTTCCCTGACTGTCCAAAAAACAAGGATTTCAAAGATGGTTGATGAGGAATGCTTTAGCACACTATAGCACAAGGAGAATTTCCCTCACTGTCCTTCCCTGTCCCTAGAAACAAGGATTATCACAGTGAAAGAAACTGACACTCTTCCTACCTATAGTTTTCTGTCCCTAGAAAAAATGTTTTTTTAAAGACGGTTGATGATCAATGCTTTAGCACACTATAGCACAAGGAGAATTTCCCTCACTGTCCTTCCCTGTCCCTAGAAACAAGGATTATCACAGTGAAAGAAACTGACACTCTTCCTACCTATAGTTTTCTGTCCCTAGAAAAAATGTTTTTTTAAAGATGGTTGATGATCAATGCTTTAGCACACTATAGCACAAGGAGAATTTCCCTCACTGTCCTTCCCTGTCCCTAGAAACAAGGATTATCACAGTGAAAGAAACTGACACTCTTCCTACCTATAGTTTTCTGTCCCTAGAAAAAATGTTTTTTTAAAGATGGTTGATGATCAATGCTTTAGCACACTATAGCACAAGGAGAATTTCCCTCACTGTCCTTCCCTGTCCCTAGAAACAAGGATTATCACAGTGAAAGAAACTGACACTCTTCCTACCTATAGTTTTCTGTCCCTAGAAAAAATGTTTTTTTAAAGACGGTTGATGATCAATGCTTTAGCACACTATAGCACAAGGAGAATTTCCCTCACTGTCCTTCCCTGTCCCTAGAAACAAGGATTATCACAGTGAAAGAAACTGACACTCTTCCTACCTATAGTTTTCTGTCCCTAGAAAAAATGTTTTTTTTAAAGACGGTTGATGATCAATGCTTTAGCACACTATAGCACAAGGAGAATTTCCCTCACTGTCCTTCCCTGTCCCTAGAAACAAGGATTATCACAGTGAAAGAAACTGACACTCTTCCTACCTATAGTTTTCTGTCCCTAGAAAAAATGTTTTTTTAAAGATGGTTGATGATCAATGCTTTAGCACACTATAGCACAAGGAGAATTTCCCTCACTGTCCTTCCCTTGTCCCTAGAAACAAGGATTATCACAGTGAAAGAAACTGACACTCTTCCTACCTATAGTTTTCTGTCCCTAGAAAAAATGTTTTTTTTAAAGATGGTTGATGATCAATGCTTTAGCACACTATAGCACAAGGAGAATTTCCCTCACTGTCCTTCCCTGTCCCTAGAAACAAGGATTCACACAGTAAAAAACACTGACACTCTCCCTACCTATAGTTTTCTGTCCCTAGAAAAAATGATTTTTTAAAGACGGTTGATGATCAATGCTTTAGCACACTATAGCACAAGGAGAATTTCCCTCACTGTCCTTCCCTGTCCCTAGAAACAAGGATTATCACAGTGAAAGAAACTGACACTCTTCCTACCTATAGTTTTCTGTCCCTAGAAAAAATGTTTTTTTAAAGACGGTTGATGATCAATGCTTTAGCACACTATAGCACAAGGAGAATTTCCCTCACTGTCCTTCCCTGTCCCTAGAAACAAGGATTATCACAGTGAAAGAAACTGACACTCTTCCTACCTATAGTTTTCTGTCCCTAGAAAAAATGTTTTTTTAAAGACGGTTGATGATCAATGCTTTAGCACACTATAGCACAAGGAGAATTTCCCTCACTGTCCTTCCCTGTCCCTAGAAACAAGGATTATCACAGTGAAAGAAACTGACACTCTTCCTACCTATAGTTTTCTGTCCCTAGAAAAAATGTTTTTTTAAAGATGGTTGATGATCAATGCTTTAGCACACTATAGCACAAGGAGAATTTCCCTCACTGTCCTTCCCTGTCCCTAGAAACAAGGATTATTACAGTGAAAGAAACTGACACTCTTCCTACCTATAGTTTTCTGTCCCTAGAAAAAATGTTTTTTTAAAGATGGTTGATGATCAATGCTTTAGCACACTATAGCACAAGGAGAATTTCCCTCACTGTCCTTCCCTGTCCCTAGAAACAAGGATTATTACAGTGAAAGAAACTGACACTCTTCCTACCTATAGTTTTCTGTCCCTAGAAAAAATGTTTTTTTAAAGATGGTTGATGATCAATGCTTTAGCACACTATAGCACAAGGAGAATTTCCCTCACTGCCCTTCCCTGTCCCTAGAAACAAGGATTATCACAGTGAAAGAAACTGACACTCTTCCTACCTATAGTTTTCTGTCCCTAGAAAAAATGTTTTTTTAAAGACGGTTGATGATCAATGCTTTAGCACACTATAGCACAAGGATAATTTCCCTCACTGTCCTTCCCTGTCCCTAGAAACAAGGATTATCACAGTGAAAGAAACTGACACTCTTCCTACCTATAGTTTTCTGTCCCTAGAAAAAATGTTTTTTTAAAGACGGTTGATGATCAATGCTTTAGCACACTATAGCACAAGGAGAATTTCCCTCACTGTCCTTCCCTGTCCCTAGAAACAAGGATTATCACAGTGAAAGAAACTGACACTCTTCCTACCTATAGTTTTCTGTCCCTAGAAAAAATGTTTTTTTAAAGATGGTTGATGATCAATGCTTTAGCACACTATAGCACAAGGAGAATTTCCCTCACTGTCCTTCCCTGTCCCTAGAAACAAGGATTATCACAGTGAAAGAAACTGACACTCTTCCTACCTATAGTTTTCTGTCCCTAGAAAAAATGTTTTTTTAAAGATGGTTGATGATCAATGCTTTAGCACACTATAGCACAAGGAGAATTTCCCTCACTGTCCTTCCCTGTCCCTAGAAACAAGGATTCACACAGTAAAACACACTGACACTCTCCCTACCTATAGTTTTCTGTCCCTAGAAAAAATGATTTTTTAAAGACGGTTGATGATCAATGCTTTAGCACACTATAGCACAAGGAGAATTTCCCTCACTGTCCTTCCCTGTCCCTAGAAACAAGGATTATCACAGTGAAAGAAACTGACACTCTTCCTACCTATAGTTTTCTGTCCCTAGAAAAAATGTTTTTTTAAAGACGGTTGATGATCAATGCTTTAGCACACTATAGCACAAGGAGAATTTCCCTCACTGTCCTTCCCTGTCCCTAGAAACAAGGATTATCACAGTGAAAGAAACTGACACTCTTCCTACCTATAGTTTTCTGTCCCTAGAAAAAATGTTTTTTTAAAGACGGTTGATGATCAATGCTTTAGCACACTATAGCACAAGGAGAATTTCCCTCACTGTCCTTCCCTGTCCCTAGAAACAAGGATTATCACAGTGAAAGAAACTGACACTCTTCCTACCTATAGTTTTCTGTCCCTAGAAAAAATGTTTTTTTAAAGATGGTTGATGATCAATGCTTTAGCACACTATAGCACAAGGAGAATTTCCCTCACTGTCCTTCCCTGTCCCTAGAAACAAGGATTATTACAGTGAAAGAAACTGACACTCTTCCTACCTATAGTTTTCTGTCCCTAGAAAAAATGTTTTTTTAAAGATGGTTGATGATCAATGCTTTAGCACACTATAGCACAAGGAGAATTTCCCTCACTGTCCTTCCCTGTCCCTAGAAACAAGGATTCGCACAGTAAAACACACTGACACTCTCCCTACCTATAGTTTTCTGTCCCTAGAAAAAATGATTTTTTAAAGACGGTTGATGATCAATGCTTTAGCACACTATAGCACAAGGAGAATTTCCCTCACTGTCCTTCCCTGTCCCTAGAAACAAGGATTATCACAGTGAAAGAAACTGACACTCTTCCTACCTATAGTTTTCTGTCCCTAGAAAAAATGTTTTTTTAAAGACGGTTGATGATCAATGCTTTAGCACACTATAGCACAAGGAGAATTTCCCTCACTGTCCTTCCCTGTCCCTAGAAACAAGGATTCGCACAGTAAAACACACTGACACTCTCCCTACCTATAGTTTTCTGTCCCTAGAAAAAATGATTTTTTAAAGACGGTTGATGATCAATGCTTTAGCACACTATAGCACAAGGAGAATTTCCCTCACTGTCCTTCCCTGTCCCTAGAAACAAGGATTATCACAGTAAAACACACTGACACTCTCCCTACCTATAGTTTTCTGTCCCTAGAAAAAATGATTTTTTAAAGATGGTTGATGATCAATGCTTTAGCACACTATAGCACAAGGAGAATTTCCCTCACTGTCCTTCCCTGTCCCTAGAAACAAGGATTCGCACAGTAAAACACACTGACACTCTCCCTACCTATAGTTTTCTGTCCCTAGAAAAAATGTTTTTTTAAAGATGGTTGATGATCAATGCTTTAGCACACTATAGCACAAGGAGAATTTCCCTCACTGTCCTTCCCTGTCCCTAGAAACAGGGATTATCACAGTAAAACACACTGACACTCTCCCTACCTATAGTTTTCTGTCCCTAGAAAAAATGATTTTTTAAAGATGGTTGATGATCAATGCTTTAGCACACTATAGCACAAGGAGAATTTCCCTCACTGTCCTTCCCTGTCCCTAGAAACAAGGATTATCACAGTAAAACACACTGACACTCTCCCTACCTATAGTTTTCTGTCCCTAGAAAAAATGTTTTTTTAAAGATGGTTGATGATCAATGCTTTAGCACACTATAGCACAAGGAGAATTTCCCTCACTGTCCTTCCCTGTCCCTAGAAACAGGGATTATCACAGTAAAACACACTGACACTCTCCCTACCTATAGTTTTCTGTCCCTAGAAAAAATGATTTTTTAAAGATGGTTGATGATCAATGCTTTAGCACACTATAGCACAAGGAGAATTTCCCTCACTGTCCTTCCCTGTCCCTAGAAACAAGGATTCGCACAGTAAAACACACTGACACTCTCCCTACCTATAGTTTTCTGTCCCTAGAAAAAATTATTTTTTAAAGACGGTTGATGATCAATGCTTTAGCACACTATAGCACAAGGAGAATTTCCCTCACTGTCCTTCCCTGTCCCTAGAAACAAGGATTAGCAAAGTAAAACACACTGACACTCTCCCTACCTATAGTTTTCTGTCCCTAGAAAAAATTTGTTTTTAAAGATGGTTGATGATCAATGCTTTAGCACACTATAGCACAAGGAGAATTTCCCTCACTGTCCTTCCCTGTCCCTAGAAACAAGGATTATCACAGTAAAACACACTGACACTCTCCCTACCTATAGTTTTCTGTCCCTAGAAAAAATGATTTTTTAAAGATGGTTGATGATCAATGCTTTAGCACACTATAGCACAAGGAGAATTTCCCTCACTGTCCTTCCCTGTCCCTAGAAACAAGGATTCGCACAGTAAAACACACTGACACTCTCCCTACCTATCCTTCTCTTTCCCTAAACTAAAGGAATCCAGGTTAAGCAAGAAAAAAAATGTCACTGTCCCTGCCTATGCTTCTCTTTCCCTGCTCCGGAACACACTACACTAGGCCGCCGTGCTGGCGGCCTTTTATAGTGTGGGGCGTGTACTAAACACCCTCAGCAATAATTGGCCACAGGCATCCTGCCTGTGGCCAATCATTGCTCTCCTCGCTGCCGGCGCTGTGATTGGCCAAGCATGCGGGGTCACAGTGCATGCTTGGCCAATCACAGCGCCTGGATGACACTGCGATGGCGTAGTGCATTGTGGGCCGTTCGCGTCACTCGAATTAGGCGCGAACGGCCCAAATCGTTCGATCTTCGTCGAACGATCGAACAGCCGATGTTCGAGTCGAACGTATGTTCGACTCGAACACCGAGCTCATCCCTATTGCTCATTGATTTTTACAGTACAGGCAAGAGGACACAAGGGAACTTGTAGTTTCAGAAGGTGATCAACAATACCATCCTCTATATTATTCTCAGTACTAGGGGTGAGCCAAACACCCCCCGGTTCGGTTTGCAGCAGAACATGCGAACAGGCAAAAATTTTGTGCAAACACGCGAACACCGTTAAAGTCTATGGGACACAAACGTGAAAAATCAAAAGTGCTAATTTTAAAGGCTAATATGCAAGTTATTGGCATAAAAAGTGTTTGGGGACACGGGCAGGGGACATGTATCAATGCAAAAAAAAGTTTTAAAAACAGCAGTTTTTTCAGGAGCAGTGATTTTAATAATGCTTAAAGTGAAACAATAGAAATTAAATATTCCTTTAAATATTTTTTTGCCTGTTCGCATGTTCGCATTGACTATAGTATGCCTGTAAAGTGGCACAGTTTTCCCGTGTTTAGAACAGTCCCGCAGCAAAATTAAATTTCTAAAGGAAAAAAAGGCATTTAAAACTGCTAGCGGCTGTAATGTATTGTCGGGTAAATGAAAATCATTGAGAAAAACGCACCCGAATAAAAAAACTTAAATAGGGGCAGAAAAATTGTGTCTTAGGCAGTGGTGGTGGTGGCACAACACTGTAACCCCTCACAGATACTCTTGTTGAGCGCAGGAACGGGCCCTGCTGTGAAATATTAGATCAAAATTTTTAATTACATGCCACTGTTAAACGGGAAGAAAAATTGGGCCTTTGGTTTTGGTGGCGCCAAAACACTGTAAGTCCTCACAGTTACTCTTGTTGAGTGCAGGAACGAGCCCTGTTGTGAACAATTATGTCAAGAGTTGTAATTACATGCCCCTGTTAAACAGGGGCAGAAAAATTGTGTCTTAGGCAGTTGTGGTGGTGGCACAACACTGTAACCCCTCACAGATACTCTTGTTGAGAGCAGGAATGGGCCCTGCTGTGAAATATTAGATCAAAAATTGTAATTACATGCCCCTGTTAAACAGGGGAAGAAAAATTGGGCCTTTGGAGGTGGTGGTGGCACAACACTGTAACCCCTCACAGATACTCTTGTTGAGCGCAGGAATGGGCCCTGCTGTGAAATATTAGATCAAAAATTGTAATTACATGCCCCTGTTAAATAGGGGCAGAAAAATTGGGCCTTTGGTGGTGCCAAAACACTGTAATCCCTCACAGATACTCTTGTTGAGCGCAGGAACGGGCCCTGCTGGGAAATATTAGATCAAAAATTGTAATTACATGCCCCTGTTAAAGAGGAAGTAAACCCTCCACAACTTTTTTAGTTAAACATACCCCTGCAAGAGAAAGGCATAATGAGCTAGTATGCATAGCATACTAGCTCATTATGTGGCACTCACCTGAAATCGAAGCCCCAAAGTCCTCCTCGTTCGCCGTCACTGTCGCCATGTCCGCTTGGAGCTTCTTCCTGTTATCGCCTCTCCGGCGCTGTGATTGGCCAGAGTGGTGATGACGTCACACGCATGCGCACTCGGGCCGGCAAGATCCCATTCAGAAAACCGGCAATGATGCCGGCCCGCTAGTGCGCATGCGTCTGACGTTATCGGTGCTGTGTTTTCAGCAAATATCTCCATGCACCTACACGTAAGCCTTAATCTAGGCTTACCTGTAGGTGCATGTTGTCAAAGTGGGTTTACAACCACTTTAAACAGGGGCAGAAAATTTGGGCCTTTGGTGGTGCCACAACACTGTAACCCCTCACAGATATTCTTGTTGAGAGCAGGAATGGGCCCTGCTGTGAAATATTGGATCAAAAATTGTAATTACATGCCCCTGTTAAACAGGGGCAGAAAAATTGGTCCTTTGGTGATGGTGGTGATGCCACAACACTGTAACTCCTCACAGATACTCTTGTTGAGCGCAGGAACGGGCCCTGCTGTGAAATATTAGATCAAAAATTGTAACTGTTAAACAGGGCAGAAAAATTGGGCCTTAGGCGGTGGTGGTGGTGCCCTAAATCAAAAATATTCTTGGAAGCTAGTATCAAGATTGAGGAGAAATAGGATAGTCACTCAGCATTATAGGATAGTCACTCAGCATAGGCAGTCTTCAAGGGATCCCACATCCATAGAAAAATCAATTGGTTACATCAGCATCAAGTGCTTGGTAGCTGGTGATCCAAGACTGATTCGTTTTTATGAATGTGAGCCTATCAACAGAGTCAGTGGACAGGCGTACTCTGTGATTGATTACAAACCCTCCAGCAGCACTGAATGTGCGTTCAGAAAGAACGCTGGATGCAGGACAGGCCAGTAGCTCAATTGCATATTGAGCAAGCTCTGGTCAGTGGTCCATCCTCAAGACTCAGTAACCCAGTGGATGCTCTGTTGGAAAGGTCTCCAAGTCTGATCTTGCCTCTAGATATTCCTGCACCATGTAATGCAGACGCTGGCGATGGTTGCTTGAATCGTTCAGACCTTGGCGTTGAGGACTGAAGAATTGTCTGAAGGCATCGGTCAGCCGGCCACCTTATCCACCGCTCTTTCTGTGACTGAACGAAGCCTCAGCAACACGTTGTCCAGCACCAGGAAATTGTAACCTCCCAGGGTCTGGAAACGCATTGCACAAACCTTTCTTCAAGGCCTCCTGAAGATGTTTCATCTTCTGCTACCTCTGCGAAGGCAGGATGAGTTCTGCAACTTAACCCTTGTAACGTGGATCAAGAAGGGTTGCCAGCCAGTAATGATCCCTCTCCTTGATACCACGAATCCTAGGGTCCTTTCGTTGGCTTTGCAGAATCAGGGAGGCCATGCAGCGTAAGTTTGCAGAGGCATTCGATTCTGAGTCCTCTGGGCCACTAAGGATCACTTGATCCGCAACTACCTCCTACCTGCCACGTACAACTCCATGGGTTTCTGGAGAATGAAAACGATTCCCTTGAAGACTGCTGCTGAGTGTTATCCTCCATGTCCATGCTTACACAATCCTCCTCCTCCTCCTCCTCTTCTTCCTGTGTGTTTGGCGGGCCGCAGGAATACTATCTGGATAAAGGGTACCTTGAGAGGTAAGGAAGTCCTCTTCCTCCCACTGTTCTGCCTCAAGTGCCATGTCCATGATTCCACAAAGCATGTGCTCCAGCAGGAAGACTAGAGGGACAGTGTCACTGATGCATGCATTGTCACTGCTCACCATCCTTGTGGCCTCCTCAAATGGTGACAGGACAGTGCATGCATCCTTGATCAGTAGCCACTGGCGTGGCGAAAAAAGGCAGGCTCCCCTGACCCTGTCCTGGTGCCATACTCATTTATGGCCCTCTGCTGCGTGTGCAGCCGCTGCAACATTGCCAAAGTTGAGTTCCACCTGGTAGGCATGTCACAAATGAGGCGGTTGGTAGGCAGGTTGCATTCCCTTTGAATGTAAGCCAGTCGAGCACTGGCATTATATGACTGGTGGAAATGACCACAGACTTTCCTGGCCTGCCTCAGGAGATCCTGTAAGCCTGGGTACCTGCTCAAGAACCACTGCACCACCAAATTTAGGACGTGAGCCATACAGGGAACATGGGTCAAGTGTCCCTGTCGGAGGGCAGAGAGGAGGTTGGTGCCATTGTTGCATACAACCATTCCTAGCTGAAGCTGGTGTGGCGTCAACCACCTCTGAGCCTGCCCCTGCATAGCTGACAGAATCTCTGCCCCAGTGTGGATCCTGTCCCCTAAGCAGTCCAACTCAGGCACTGCATGGCATTTTTTTGCCTGAGTGCTTGAGTAGCCCCTTGAACGTCTACAGAGCACTGCTGGTTCAGAGGACAAATCTGCAAAGGAAGAGGCCATAGAGGAAGAAGAAGAAGAGGTAGTGGAGGAGAGAGCTGTGGCAGAATCACCACTAGCATTTTGGAGGTGTTGTGGCGGAAAAAGCTCCAACAATACTGAACCCTGTCCTGCATCCTGCCCAGCCGCCAGCAGAGTTACCCAGTGCGAGGTGAAAGAAAGGTAATGTCCCTGTCCATGCCTGCTGAACCATGAGTCAGCGGTACTATGCACCTTTCCACTGACCACCCTGTCCAATGAGGCCAAGACATTGCCTTCCACATGCCGGTAGAGAGCCGGAATGGCCTTCCATGAAAAGAAATGGCGTTTGGGAACCTGCCACTGAGGTACCGCACATTCCACAAATTCACGAAAGGGGGCAGAGTCTACCATAAGAAAAGGCAGCAGTTGCAGTGCTAGCAAATTGGCCAAGCTAGCATTCAGACACTGAGCATGTGGATGGCTGGGACCGAATTTCTTTCTACAGTTTATCAACTGGGGTAGGGAAATTTGCCTGCTAAAATCGGATGGTTGTGTACCGCTAGCAGATTGGCCGCAAGTACTTGGGACACCTATTGCTATACCTTCATTCCTCTCAGTGCAGGTTTCTGAGAGGACTGGAGGTATAGTGGGGTTGAAGATCCCAGATGAGGAGCAAGGAAAAGTCTGCCTTGTTCTTTGATGTGGATCTTTCAAGTGCTGTTGCCAACGGACTGCATGGGAGGTCGTAATATGTCTGGTCAAGCATGTAGTGCCCAAGCGGCTGCTGTTTTGGCCACGCTTGATGAGCTTCAGACAGGTGCGATCTGCTGCACATGTGTCAAAAAAGGCCCACACCAAAGAAATGTTTAAAATAAGCGGGGAGCCGGCAGCGCCCTGCACCTGCTTAGCTCTGCAGAGTGATGCAATAGGGTGGTTGCCATTAAGCTGCCCCCTGGAGGGCATCCTGCCTCGTTGGAGATGTGCCTTCTCCTCCTCCTCTCTTCTATTAGACACCCAAGTAGAGTCAGTGACTTCATCATCCCCTCCCTGCTCCTCACTGGAGCAAACTTGGCAGTATGCTGCAGCTGGGGGAACATGAGTGCCAGTTTCTTGTCATTCATGGGCACCCTCTCTCTCTAGGCTCACGTTTCTCCCTTCCTCAACCTGGGTACCATCATCGGAGCCTTCAAATCACTGCGCATCCTCCAGCAGCATGTACCTGACACTGTGGTCGAATTGTTCGGGGGACTCCTCCGTGCATGATGGTGGGGCTAGGGAAGGAGTGACTGTTGACCAGGATCCAATGGAAGAGGCCTCTTTGGCCTCTGCATTGGCAGGCAAACTACTCTGAGCCTAGGTGACAGAGGATGAGAAGGATGAGGATGGCTTTGTTATCCACTCCACCAACTCTTCTGCATGTTGTGGCTCAATCACACGGCCAGCAGCAGAAAAATAGGACAAGCGTGCCCCATGGACACGTGCAGAGGATGCACCGTGTCCACGATCAGCACTGTTGACTGTAGACACAGAGCCTGCTTGCCCTCTTTTAGTGGCCTGCAAGCCTATGCCTCTCCTTGGTGGCCTTCTGGACATGATGTAAATTTTTGTTTTGCAACACCACACTACACTGTATTGTGTACACCACCAGAAAAGTAGTAGCAAGTGCACTACGGGTGCACTGTATTGTGTACACCACCAGAAGTGTAATTACAACTACGGCTGCACTGTATTGTGTACTGTGTACACCACCAGAAGTAGATTAGAAAAAGTACACCAGGAATGGCCTGCAGTCAGATATAGGCTACACTGGATGCAGTATATATATATATATATATATATATATATATTGTGACAGCAGGAAGGTAAAGTCACCTGGTTGCATCCAGGGGGGTAGATATATTTCGCCCAGATTCAGGCTTTACGCGGACTTATACAACTAGGTGGAGAGTTGTATAAGGCTAGTGGGCTCATGGATGACTCATACCTCTAGGGAGAGTGTGGGGCGTCGTGCAGACAGAGATGAGGAGACCAGCTGAACCTTGTCAGCTCATTTAGGCCTCTATAAGAACTCCCAGCTTCATTAGATGTTAGCTCATGCCTGGAACCAGACCTGTGTGGACTGTCTAGGGAGAGTGAACCCCTGTGCGGTGAGACAAAGCCTGTGTGGCTATTTGCTTGGACATTTAAAACCAGGGACTTAGGGACTAGGACAGCACTAGGCTGATCCCAGTTGTTAGTTAGGAAACCTGTATGTTTAGTCAGAGGTCAAGTTGACCAGGATTTATTTTGTTTATGTTTCTTTTGCTTTGCTGTGTTTTGTCACTGTAAATAGAAAATAAACCGCACCTTTTTGATTTTGAAAACCACAACCTCCGTTTGCTGGGCCTGTTTTTGTGTGGGGAGCCCATCTCGGGGGTCACACACACCCGCTGCCGAGCTAACCCCCTCACAGTTGGTGGAGAACCAGTGGCAGTTTTTTTTTTTTTAAGCCAGCATGGAGGAGATACTGAAGCAGCTGGCTCTAGCAAATGCCAATCAACAGCAGACAAATGCAGGTTTGCAAAAGAACTTCGCAGCCCAGCAGCAAGCTCATCAACAGAGCCTTGCAGCCCAGCAGCAGACAAACGCAACTTTGCAACAGAGTCTGGAGGCTCAGCAACAAGCCCAGCAGCAATCTGAGGCCCGCTTCATAGACCTGTTGCAGAAGCAAGAGCAGAGACTACAACAACAGATGGAAGCAGTAATGCAGCAACGTCCGCAGACCAGTGAGGAAAGCCGTCCCACTAATACCGCGTCCTTTGGGGTGAGTCGTTTATTGACAAAAATGACTGGAGAGGATGATCCAGAGGTATTTTTGACCACATTTGAAAGGACCGCTGAAAGAGAAAAGTGGCCTGAGGAGCAGTGGGCTGGACTGGTGGCTCCTCTGTTAACTGGTGAATCGCAGAAAGCTTACTATGACCTAGAGCCTAACCAAGCAAAAGACTATGTGATGCTAAAAGCTGAAATATTGGCAAGGCTGGGTGTCACCCAGGCTGTCCGGGCTCAGCGTGTGCATAACTGGACTTTCCAGCTTGGAAAACCCCCCAGGTCTCAAATGTATGATCTCATTCACCTGAGCAGAAAGTGGCTACAGCCAGAGACTTTGTCCGCACCAAAGATTGTGGAACGTGTTGTAATGGATCGGTTTTTGAGAGCTCTTCCTACTGCCATCCAAAAGTGGGTAAGCCATGGAGACCCAGAGACGGCCGATGGTCTTGTGGATCGTGTGGAGAAATACTTGGCTACAGAGAACCTGACGGCCTCTTCCAGAGACACTCGGACTTTCCACCCTAAGACCAGACCATCCCCAGGGTCGGATAAGAGGATTCCAAGGGGTGAGGGTGGAGAGAGTGAGAGGGTGGGAGCTCTACCCCAAGTTTGGCGAGAACAGCCTGGGAAATCAGCGGCTCAAGAGGCCGCAAGAAGGATCGTTTGCTACCGCTGCCGGCAAGCGGGACATATTGCAGCCAATTGCCCGGTTGTGGAGGAACCCATGCAGTGTGACTTTCTGACGGGCAGACGTCAGTCGCTGTGTGCGACAGTCGCATGCACTGCCATTCGAGGAACTGAGAAACATTTATGCAAAATGTGTGTTAATGGTAGAAATGTTGTGGTATTGTTGGATTCAGGTAGCCTTGTGACCCTGATAAAGGCTGAGTTAGTTAAAACAGAGGTCTCTGGGAATAGCAAGGTAGCTGTTATTTGTGTGCATGGGGACACCCGAGAGTATCCAGTGACTACAGTGTGTTTCGAGACCCCCAAAGGTACCCTCTCTCATCCAGTGGGCTTAGTATCTCAGTTACCGCATGACGCCATTGTGGGAAGGGATTTTCCGAAGTTCTGGGAACTGTGGGATGATCCTGAGCCCCCCACTGGTGCCCCTATGTACCAGGAATGTGATAGCCAGAACTCCCTTGAGAGTGGTGAGGACTCTCCGGAATTTCCCTTATCAGTATTGGCAGGGGAGACTCAAGAAACTGGAGAGGAGCCCACCTCCTCAGACGAAAACCTACCGTCTGTGGAGTTTTCTGATCTTGAGGTTCACAGGGAAAACTTTGCCACAGAACAGTTGAAAGACCCCGCCCTAATAAAGGCACGGGAAAACGTAGTGAAAATAGATGGCGAGTTAGTGAACCCAGATAATACCTGCACTTACCCATACTTCAGCGTAGAGAAGGACCTACTGTATCGGGTGGCAAAAAGGGCAGAAGAAACCGTTGAGCAGCTTGTGGTGCCCAAACCTTACAGGAAGTTGGTGTTGGAGTTGGCCCATGGGCACATTCTTGGAGGTCATCTGGGGACAGAGAAAACCCGAGAGAGGGTATTACAGAGATTCTATTGGCCGGGGGTGATGAAAGGCATAGAAAATTATTGTTCCTCCTGCCCTGTGTGTCAGAGGTCGGCCCCGATGCCACATTTCCGTAGCCCGCTGGTCCCTCTACCCATCATTGAGGTCCCGTTTGAGAGGATCGCCATGGATTTGGTAGGTCCTATAATCAAGTCCGCTAGGG
Source organism: Rana muscosa (assembly GCA_029206835.1). NCBI lineage: Eukaryota > Metazoa > Chordata > Amphibia > Anura > Ranidae > Rana > Rana muscosa. The sequence continues at coordinate 539,474,233 of CM055117.1, read as the reverse complement.
GGCACCAGTACATATTAGTTATAATGGACTATGCCACCCGTTATCCAGAAGCGATCCCTCTCCGAAATACCTCGGCCAAAACCATAGCCAAAGAGCTATCTCTTGTGTTTAGCCGGGTGGGTATTTGTAAAGAACTGCTTACGGACCAAGGTACACCCTTTATGTCCCGGGTTATGAAGGAGCTGTGTAAATTGTTCAAAGTGACGCAATTACGTACATCTGTGTATCACCCCCAAACCGATGGGCTGGTTGAAAGGTTCAACAAAACCCTAAAACAAATGTTGAAGAAAGTGGTGGATAGAGATGGAAAGGATTGGGACTGTCTACTTCCTTATCTGATGTTTGCTATTAGGGAGGTGCCCCAATCCTCTACGGGATTCTCCCCCTTTGAGTTACTGTATGGGAGACACCCAAGAGGGCTGTTGGATATTGCCAAGGAAACTTGGGAAAGTGAGAGTTCTCCCCACAGGAGTGTGATTGAGCATGTCGCCCTGATGCAAGACCGAATTGCACAGGTAATGCCCATCGTGAAGGAACATTTGGCCCAAGCGCAGTTAGCACAGCAGAGAGTGTACAACCGTGGAGCCAAGACCCGTACCTTTTCCCCGGGGGATAGGATACTGGTACTTGTCCCTACGGTTGAAAGTAAATTCCTTGCCAAATGGCAAGGCCCCTACGAGATAATGGAAAAAGTGAGCGAAGTGAATTACAAGGTCAGACAACCAGGAAGGCGAAAGCCCGAACAGATCTATCACGTTAATCTGTTGAAAGCCTGGAGGGATAGAGAGTCCCTAGTCGCAGACACTTGGTCACCAGCTCAAACTGGTTGCGTGATTCCTGAGGTTGGAATAGCAGCCACCTTGTCACAACCCCAACAACAGGAGGTTAAGGAGTTTGTGCTTCGCAACAAGGAGGTATTCTCTGAGCTGCCGGGACAAACATCTGGGGTAGAGCATGACATCATTACCCCGCCCGGTGAAAGGGTGAAGTTAAAACCCTATCGGATCCCAGAGGCCCGACGGGAGGCAATACGGGAGGAAGTACAGAAAATGCTGAACTTAGGGGTGATAGAGGAGTCCCAAAGTGATTGGTCTAGTCCCATTGTGTTGGTGCCTAAACCGGATGGGAGCTGGCGATTTTGTAACGATTTTCGTCAGTTGAACAAAGTTACAAAATTTGACACCTACCCCATGCCACGTATAGATGAGTTGATCGACCGGCTGGGAACAGCCCGATACATGACGACTCTTGACCTCACAAAAGGGTATTGGCAAATCCCCCTGGCCAAGTCGGCCAAAGAGAAAACCGCATTTGTAACCCCAGACGGGGCGTTCCAATATAAAAGAATGCCGTTCGGGTTACAGAATGCGCCGGCCACATTCCAGCGGAAAATGGACCAGATGCTGAGGCCCCATCGGAAGTATGCTGCGGCTTACCTGGATGACATAATTGTCCATAGCACAGATTGGGCCTCACATCTGCCAAAAGTGCAAGCAGTCCTGGACTCTGTTCGGGAAGCAGGGTTTACGGCTAACCCCAAGAAGTGTACCATTGGGCAGGAGGAGGCCAAATATCTTGGGTACACCATTGGGAGGGGAGTAATAAAACCCCAACTCAACAAAGTCGAGGCCATCCAGAGTTGGCCACGTCCCAACAGCAAGAAGCAGGTACGAGCCTTTCTGTGAATCGCTGGGTATTATCGGCGATTCATTCCCCACTTTGCTTCTAAGGCTGTGCCCCTAACCAACCTGACGAAGGGGAAAGGGTCGGTGATGATTAAATGGACCCCCGAGGCTGAGGCAGCATTCCAATTCTTGAAACAAGCCTTATGTAGCCAGCCAGTGTTGTACTCACCCGACTTCTCTAAAGACTTTGTCGTACAAAGTGATGCGTCAGATGTGGGGTTAGGAGCAGTATTGTCCCAGGTCTGGAACGGGGAAGAGCACCCAGTCATTTACCTCAGCAGGAAGTTGAAGTCCCATGAGGTAAATTACGCCACCGTTGAAAAGGAGTGTTTAGCGGTGAAGTGGGCTCTAGATTCCCTTCGGTACTACCTGCTAGGTAGGCACTTTGACATGGTTACGGATCACGCTCCGTTAAAGTGGATGGCTCAAAACAAGGAAACAAATAGAAGAGTGAATAGGTGGTTCCTGGCCCTCCAGGAATTCAACTTCACAGTAAAGCATCGCCCTGGCGTTCAAATGGGGAATGTGGATGCTTTGTCTCGAGTACATGAATGCCTGATTGCTGGTGTTCCAACCCTGAGGTTAAAACAAGAGGGGGGGGTATGTGACAGCAGGAAGGTAAAGTCACCTGGTTGCATCCAGGGGGGTAGATATATTTCGCCCAGATTCAGGCTTTACGCCGACTTATACAACTAGGTGGAGAGTTGTATAAGGCTAGTGGGCTCATGGATGACTCATACCTCTAGGGAGAGTGTGGGGCGTCGTGCAGACAGAGATGAGGAGACCAGCTGAACCTTGTCAGCTCATTTAGGCCTCTATAAGAACTCCCAGCTTCATTAGATGTTAGCTCATGCCTGGAACCAGACCTGTGTGGACTGTCTAGGGAGAGTGAACCCCTGTGCGGTGAGACAAAGCCTGTGTGGCTATTTGCTTGGACATTTAAAACCAGGGACTTAGGGACTAGGACAGCACTAGGCTGATCCCAGTTGTTAGTTAGGAAACCTGTATGTTTAGTCAGAGGTCAAGTTGACCAGGATTTATTTTGTTTATGTTTCTTTTGCTTTGCTGTGTTTTGTCACTGTAAATAGAAAATAAACCGCACCTTTTTGATTTTGAAAACCACAACCTCCGTTTGCTGGGCCTGTTTTTGTGTGGGGAGCCCATCTCGGGGGTCACACACACCCGCTGCCGAGCTAACCCCCTCACAATATATATATATATATATATATATATATATATACATATACAGTATATACACATGAGACTGACTGTATATATATATTGTGAGGGGGTTAACTCAGCAGCGGGTGTGTGTGACCCCCCTGGATGGGTTCACCACACAAAAACAGGCACAACAGACAGTGGTAGGAGAAAACAAAAGGGTGTGGTTTTATTTGCACTATATACAGACAAAAAAATACAGCAAAAACAAAAGAAACAGGAAAATAAATCCTGGTCAACTTGACCGCTCACTACACACGTTGGTGTCTCTAACTAACAACTGGGTACAGCCTTGTGCTGTCCCAGTCCCTAGCTCCCTGCTTTTAGAAGTTCTAAGTAATAACCACACAGGCTTTGGCTCACCGCACAGAGAACATACTCCCCAGACTATCCACACAGATCTGGTTCCAGGTTGGAGCATCTCCCTTAGCATGCTGGGAGTTCTTGTAGAGGCCCTAACGAGCCCACTTGATTCAGCTGGGCTCATTAACTTTTCCCCTGCAAGACTCCCAGCACTCCCCCTAGTGGTATAAACTGGCATAAAGCCTGAATCTAGGACATATATATCTCCCATCCTGGATGCAATCTGGTGATTTTACCTGCCTGCTGTTACATACCCCCCCCCCCCTTGTTTTAACCTTGGGGTTGGAACACAAGCAATCAGGCATGCATGTACTCGAGACAAAGCATCCACATTCCCCAATTGAACGCCAGGGCGATGCTTTACTGTAAAGTTGAATTCCTGTAGGGCCAGGAACCACCTATTTACTCTTCTATTTGTCTCTTTGTTTTGAGCCATCCACTTTAAAGGAGCATGATCAGTAATCATGTCAAAGTGCCTACCTAACAGATAGTACCGAAGGGAATCTAGAGCCCACTTCACCGCTAAACACTCCTTCTCAATTGTGGCGTAATTCACCTCATGGGACTTAAATTTCCTGCTGAGGTAAATGACTGGGTGCTCTTCCCCGTTCCAGACCTGGGACAATACTGCTCCTAACCCAACGTCTGATGCATCACTTTGTACGACAATGTCCCTAGAGAAGTCTGGTGAGTGCAACACTGGCTGGCTACATAAGGCTTTTTTTAAGAATTGGAATGCTGCCTCAGCCTCTGGGGTCCATTTAACCATGACAGAGTCTTTCCCTTTTGTCAGGTTGGTTAGGGGCACAGCCTGAGAAGCAAAGTGGGGAATGAATCGCCGATAATAACCTGCGATTCCCAGAAAGGCTCGTACCTGCTTCTTGCTGTTGGGACGTGGCCAATTCTGTATGGCCTCGACTTTATTGACCTAGGGTTTTATTACTCCCCTCCCAATGGTGTACCCAAGATATTTGGCCTCCTCCTGTCCAATGGTACACTTCTTGGGGTTGGCCGTAAACCCAGCTTCCCGGATAGAGTCTAGGACTGCTTGCACTTTTGGCAGATGTGAGGCCCAATCTGTGCTATGGACAATTACATCATCCAGGTAAGCCGCAGCATACTTCTGATGGGGCCTCAGTATCTGGTCCATTTTCCGCTGGAATGTTGCCGGTGCATTCTGTAATCCAAACGGCATTCTTTTATATTGGAACGCCCCATCTGGGGTTACAAACGCGGTTTTCTCCTTGGCCGATTTGGCCAGGGGAATTTGCCAATACCCTTTTGTGAGATCAAGGGTTGTCATGTATCAGGCTGTTCCCAGCCGGTCGATCAACTCATCTATACGTGGCATGGGGTAGGTGTCAAATTTTGTAACTTTGTTCAGTTGTCGAAAATCGTTACAAAATAGCCAGCTCCCATCTGGTTTAGGCACTAACACAATGGGACTTGACCAATCACTTTGGGATTCCTCTATCACCCTCAACTTAAGCATTTTCTGTACTTCCTCACGTATTGCCTCCCGTCGGGCCTCTGGGATCCGATAGGGCTTTAGCTTCACCCTTTCACCGGGCGGGGTAATAATATCATGCTCTACCCCAGACATTTGTCCTGGCAGCTCAGAGAAAACCTCCTTGTTGCGAAGCACAAACTCCTTAACCTCCTGTTGTTGGGGTTTTGACAAGGTGACTGCTATTCCAACCTCAGGAATCACGCAATCAGATTGAGCTGGTGACAACGTTTCTGCGACTAGGGATTCCCTATCCCTCCAGGCTTTCAACAGATTAATGTGATAGATCTGTTCAGGCTTTCGCCTTCCTGGTTGTCTGACCTTGTAATTCACTTCGCTCACTTTTTCCATTATCTCGTAGGGGCCTTGCCATTTGGCAAGGAATTTGCTTTCAACCATAGGGACAAGTACCAATACCCTATCCCCTGGGGAAAAGGTACGGGTCTTGGCCCCACGGTTGTACACTCTCTGCTGTGCCAACTGCGCTTGGGCCAAATGTTCCTTTACGATTGGCATTACCTGTGCAATTCTATCTTGCATCAGGGCGACATGCTCAATCACACTCCTGTGGGGAGAACTCTCACTCTCCCAAGTTTCCTTGGCGATATCCAACAGCCCTCTTGGGTGTCTCCCATAGAGTAACTCAAAGGGTGAGAAACCCGTAGAGGATTGGGGTACCTGCCTAATGGCAAACATTAAATAGGGAATTAGACAGTCCCAATCCTTTCCATCTCTATCCACCACCTTCTTTAACATTTGTTTTAGGGTTTTGTTGAATCTTTCAACCAACCCATCTGTTTGGGGGTGATACACAGATGTACGCAATTGTGCCACTTTGAACAACTTGCACAGCTCTTTCATAACCCGGGACATAAAGGGTGTACCCTGGTCCGTAAGCAGTTCCTTACAAATACCCACACGGCTAAAAACAAGAGATAGCTCTTTGGCTATGGTTTTGGCCGAGGTATTTCGGAGCGGAATCGCTTCCGGATACCGGGTGGCATAGTCCAATATAACCAAAATGTACTGATGCCCCCTAGCGGACTTCATTATCGGACCTACCAAATCCATTGCGATCCTCTCAAAGGGGACCTCAATGATGGGGAGCGGGACCAGCGGGTTACGGAAATGTGCCATCGGTGCCGACCTCTGACACACAGGGCAGGAGGAACAATAATTTTCTGTTTCCTACATGACCCCAGGCCAATAGAATCTTTGCAATACTCTCTCTCGGGTTTTCTCTGTCCCCAGATGACCTCCAAGAATGTGCCCATGGGCCAACTCTAACACCAACTTCCTGTAAGGTTTGGGGACCACAAGCTGCTCAATGGTTTCTTCTGCCCTTTTAGCCACCCGATACAGTAGGTCCTTTTCCACGATGAAGTACGGGTAAGTGCAGGTCTCATCTGGGTTCACTAACTCGCCATCTATTTTCACTACATTTTCCCGTGCCTTTATTAGGGCGGGGTCTTTTAACTGTTCTGTGGCAAAATTTTCCTTGTGAACCTCGAGATCAGAAAACTCCACAGACGGCACGTTTTCGTCTGAGGATGTTGGCTCCTCCCCAGTTTCTCGAGTCTCCCCTGCCAATACCGACAAGGGGAATTCTGGAGAGTCCTCACCACTCTCAGAGAAATTCTGGCTATCACATCCCTGGTATATAGGGGCACCAGTGGGGGGCTCAGGACGATCCCAGAGTTCCCAAAACTTTGGAAAATCCCTTCCCACAATGGCATCATGTGGTAACTGAGACACTAACCCCACCTGATGAGAGAGGTTACCTTTGGAGGTCTCAAAACACACTGTAGTCACCGGATACTCTCGGGTGTCCCCATGCACACAAATAACAGCTACCTTGTTATTCCCAGAGACCTCTGTAGTAACTAATTCAGCCTTTATCAGTGTCACCAGGCTACCTGAATCCAGCAACACAACAACGTTTTTACCATTAATACACATTTTGCATAAATGTTTCTCAGTTCCCCGAATGGCAGTGCATGCAACTGTTGCAAACAGCGACTGACGTCTGTCCCTTAGAAAGTCACATTGCATGGGTTCATCCACAACCGGGCAATTTGCGGCAATATGTCCCTCTTGCAGGCAGCGGTAGCAAACAATCCTTTTTGCTGCCTCTTGAGCCCCTGGCTTCCCAGGCTGCTCTCGCCAGACCTTACGTAGAACTCCCACCCTCTCACTCTCTCCACCCTCACCCCTTGGAATCATCTTACCCGCCACTGGGGATGGTCTGGTCTTAGGGTGGAAAGTCCGTGAGTCTCTGGAAGAGGCAGTCAGGTTTTCCGTAGCCAAGTACTTCTCTACACGATCCACAAGATTACCGGCTGTTTCTGGGTCTCCATGGCTTACCCACTTTTGGATGGCAGTAGGAAGAGCTCTCAAGAAACGATCTATCACAACACGTTCCACAATCTTTGGTGCGGACAAAGTCTCTGGCTGTAGCCACTTCCTGCTCAGGTGAATGAGATCATACATTTGAGACCTGGGGGGTTTTCCAAGCCGGAAAGTCCAGTTATGCACACGCTGAGCCCGGACGGCCAGGGTGACACCCAGCCGTGCAAATATTACATTTTTTAGCATCACATAGTCTTTTGCTTGGTCAGGCTCTAGGTCATAGTAAGCTTTCTGTGATTCACCAGTTAACAGAGGGGCCACCAGTCCGGCCCACTGCTCCTTAGGCCACTTTTCCCTTTCAGCAGTCCTTTCAAATGTGGTCAAAAACACCTCTGGATCATCCTCATTTTTGTCAGTAAACGACTCACCCCAAAGGATGCAGTATTAGCGGAACTACTTGCCTCACTGGTCTGCGGACGTTGCTGCATTAATGTCTCCATTTGTTGCTGTAGTCTCTGTTCTTGCTTCTGCAACAGGTCTATGAAGCGGGCCTCAGATTGCTGCTGGGCTTGTTGCTGGGCTGCCAGACTCTGTTGATGAGCTTGCTGCTGGGCTGCGAGGTTCTGTTGCAAAGTTGCATTTGTCTGCTGCTGGGCTGCGAGGCTCTGTTGTTGAGCCACAAGGCTCTTTTGCAAACCTGCATTTGTCTGCTGCTGATTAGCATTTGCTAGAGCCAGCTGTTTCAGTATCTCCTCCATGCTGGCCTTTTAAAAAAAAAACTGCCCGCATTCACCACCAACTGTGAGGGGGTTAACTCAGCAGCGGGTGTGTGTGACCCCCTGGATGGGTTTACCACACAAAAACAGGCACAGCAGACAGTGGTAGGAGAAAACAAAAGGGTGTGGTTTTATTTGCACTATATACAGACAAAAAAATACAGCAAAAACAAAAGAAACAGGAAAATAAATCCTGGTCAACTTGACCGCTCACTACACACGTTGGTGTCCCTAACTAACAACTGGGTACAGCCTTGTGCTGTCCCAGTCCCTAGCTCCCTGATTTTAGAAGTTCTAAGTAATAACCACACAGGCTTTGGCTCACCGTACAGAGATCACACTCCCCAGACTATCCACACAGATCTGGTTCCAGGTTGGAGCATCCCCCTTAGCATGCTAGGAGTTCTTGTAGAGGCCCTAACGAGCCCACTTGATTCAGCTGGGCTCATTAACTCTTCCCCTGCAAGACTCCCAGCACTCCCCCTAGTGGTATAAACTGGCATAAAGCCTGAATCTAGGACATATATATCTCCCATCCTGGATGCAACCTGGTGATTTTACCTGCCTGCTGTTACAATATATATATATATATATATATATATATATATATATATATTAAATACACTGCAGCTAACTGAATAACCTGCCTGCTCAATCTAAATCAGACTATCTCTCCGTCCACAGGGCCGACGTGCAGGCAGCCTTATATAGTGTGGGGCATGGACTTAGTCCCCCTGAGCCATGATTGGCCAAAAGCACCCTGCCTTTGGCCAATTATGGCTCTCTTAGCAGAGGGTGCTGGGATTGGGCAAAGCATGCAGATCGTGGTGCATGCTTTGGCCATTCATCATACAGCCATGCACTGCGAACTCGCAGTGCATTATGGGGCGTTTTGCGGCGCTCAAATTTGCCGCGAACGCCCCATAATGTTAATTTTTCGACGAACGGGCGAACACCCGATGTTCGAGTCAAATTTATGTTCGACCTGAACATCGAGCTCATCCCTACTCAGTACAGGTTAACATGAAATGATAGGGATAATAACTTAACCACTTCCAGTCCGCACTATAGCCGAATGACGGCTACAGCGTGGACCTGAATTGCCGGGAGGCCGTCAATAGACGTCCTCCCCTGCAGGGCGCGCACGGCTCGCTCTGTGATCAGCGAGTCTATGAGACTCGCTGGATCACAGATCAGAGTAGGGGTCTATCCCGACCCCTTACTACGTGATCAGCTGACAGCCAATGACAGCTGATCATGTAATGTAAACAGAGCTGGTAATCGGCTATTTTTTCTCCTCATGCTGATAGCGTGAGGAGGAAAAAAAAAGCCGATCACGGGCAGAAGCCAGCGGGACATTGGTCCTGATCAGGGAGGGCTGCAGACAGCTCATATGTGCCAATGTGTGCCACCTGTCAGTGCCACCTACCAGTGCCCACCAGCACCGCCTATTAGTGCCCACAGTGCCACCTATCAGTGCCCACAGTGCCACCTATCAGTGCCCGCAGCGCCACCTATCAGTGCCCACAGTGCAAAATCTAAAAGCCACTAATCAGTGCCTCAAACAGTGCTGGCCATCATTGTCACCTACCAGTGCCTGTCAGTGCCCATCAGTGCCACCTATCAGTGCCACCTATCAGTGCCCATCAGTGCCATCGATCTGTGCCCATCAGTAACACCCATCAGTGCCCCCCATCAGTGCCGCCTTATCTGTGCCTATCAGTACCGCCTTATCTGTCCCCATCAGTGCCGCCATATCTGTGCCTATCAGTGCCACCTTATCTTTGCCTATCAGTGCCCACCAGTGCAGCCTATCAGTGCCCATCAGTGCCGCCTCATCAGCGCATATCAATGAAGGAGAAAAATTACCTGTTTAACAAAATATAAAATATGATTTTTTTTTCTAAAATTTCCATCTTTTTTTGTTTGTTTAGCAAAAAATAAAAACCCCACAAATACCACCAAAAGAAAGCTCTATTTGTGGGGGAAAAAATGCTAAAAATTCATTTGTGTACAGCGTTGTATGACCGCGCAATTGTTATTCAAAGTGCATCAGCGCTGAAAGCTGAAAATTGGTCTGGGCAGGAGGGGGGTTTAGGTGCCCAGTAAGCAAGTGGTTAAAGATATACCTGTATATTTCAGCACATATTTGAATTTGTCTTAAAAACAAGCTTGTTAATTATCTAACCTCTGACCCTGCCTTCTTCCATAGCCCATTAAACTAACCTACATAGACCTTCCCAGAACAGGACATTGCTTCTGCAGTATAGGTGTAGCGGGTACTTACTTTCCCGGGTGCATTTTTTGAATCTGGCTGTGACATCAGTGCTGTGCTCCCTGCGGTCCATGAGGTGGCGCTGTCACTGTGACTGGAGGGACGAATATCACTGTGTGCCGGGGCCCTTTTTGTTCTCTCTCGGCAGCGGTATGGTGGGGCGGGGAACCCGCCGTGCTTGCTGGGGGAGGGTATAAAGGGGGCCGGCCATCTTGGTCACGGGGTCTTCGTCCCAAGCACCTTTTAGCTTGCGGACGTGGGTTCGTGCTAGTCCCCTAGGAGGCCTCGGCCTAGGGGACCACCGGAGATCGTGTTCCACCCCAGGCACCTTCAGCCCTGGGGTGAGGTACTTGCAAGAAGGTCCGGAGCTCAGTGCCCAACACTGAGTTCCGCGAGGGAAGGGTCCTAAGGCACTTCGGGGATGGAGGCCTGAATCTGAGTAAGACGCAATGGACCGGGGAGAGCTCCTCACTCGAAGACCCGGTGCAGCAGACTGCCGGTGACGGGTGAGTCTCTTGTCGGAGACCGTCCAGAAGGATCCCCTTCACCTCGTGCGGAGACCATAGCCCACTCTCCAGGAGGAGAGTGGAGGACCGAATTTGTGTCTGGGCCTATTCACACTCACACCTCCTTTTCTGTACTATCTATCAAGGAAGTTCCTGTATGGTGTGCTCTAATAAAGGAGTGTTGGACTTTAATGGTGTGAGGCTCACTTCCTGGCGGACGAAGTTCATGGTGACTCTTGGAGGGAGGATCCGGGTGCACAACACAGACCCGAAGGTAAATGAGACATTGCTGATACCACCGGTATTCTACACGTGGTGGAGGCTAGGCGTAGCCCACCCGCTCTCTCTCTCTCCAGCCTACCAGATACCCCTAGACAAGAGACAGTGCGAGCCGCACGGAGAGAGGAGAGGGGCAGGCGCTACATGTGGGGGCTCGTCCGGGATTGTGTTGTGCATCACAGTATGGAACAAGTCTGCTGGATGAGTTAACTGAATAGGCCAAAGTGCAGCCCTGCTCGAAGTCGTGGAATTTACCCTAGACAAGGGAAAGGCCTGCGCAGGAAGAGCGGTGAACGGGGGGAGGTCCAGCCGTGTGAGGTACCACACTTGGGGGCTCTAATTGCACTGCGCCAACAGACACAACCCCCGCCGCTCAGTTCGTGGGCGTGGCTCAACCAAAGAAAGTGAAAAAGCCCGCGAACTGGAGCAAAGGGGACGAGTCCAATACGTGAGAGGGCTACACGTGGGACATTGGCGCGAAAACTCTGCAGTGTGCGATGGACCAGCAACAAGTCACCATGTTTGGACATACTTCATGGATTCCAGTTCACCCTGCTACTACCAAGATGACTGCTGCTGCTCCGATAACGGATACCGGGATCCGGCTGAAGCCAAGGGGTCGATTCGCCCTGTATTCGTGCATGGACGTAGAGGCCCTGGGTGTAATTTGTCCCGGGTGCTCGGGACTAGTGTGCCACCTGAAGCCCTTCGGACAATGTGAAGCCTGTGGGGAGTTCCTGTTCGAGGTGGATCCGGTAGTAGACAGGCCGAGAACCATCTACCCAGGCCGGGCTTCAGGTAACACTACTCGCAGAGGAGGAATTACTGCTGTAAAAGCCATCCCAGCGCACACTGCAGCGACCGAGGAGGTAGTCGTTAAAACTCAACGGGAGAAATCCGAGGATGCTGACTCGGTCACCACTGTCTCACAGCGTCCACCACCGAAGAAGAGAACCAGCGTGGTGGCCCCGACCAGCGGTAGTGGCGGACCATCTCGCCAGCTTATGCAAGGCCTAGACGGATCCGTTGATGAGTGTTCGGGACGTCCCGCTTCAAGGAAAGGTCGAGGTGAGCCGGGCAAAGAGACTTGGTGCATGGGCGGAGGTGCCGGGAAGGCATGGCCCAGTACGCCTGCGGGAGGTGTTAGCTCCGTCTCTACAACGGGCTACATACCCGCGGAGGAGTGTGATACCTCGGATCTGGAGTCACTCTCTGATATGGGAGATGACACTGCCATTGATGAGCTGTTTGCAGAGAAGGGCTGGGACAAAGTACCGCTAGCTTCACTCCGAAGGCCTCGAGATTCACCCATGTCCACGGGGGAGAGTACACCCCGGGTGGAGGCACCAGCGTCTGAAAAAGGGTCCCGTCCCCAGCCCACATCTACATCTCCGGTGCCACCTGCATCAGGTACTGGGGAGCAGAAGTTGATACTACGGGCACCTATGCCTCAACCAGAAGTGGTCAAGGCCCCTCGCCATCCGGACTCTATAGTTCTACCCGGCGAAGGGGACAAAGCCACAATGCCTCCGCTGTCAAGGCTTCAGAGACTCTTCTGACAGAAAGTTGCTGCTGACTACGGGTGGGAATATCCGTACCTCCCCAAGGAGTTACTCTACGAAGTGGAGGTGTACCGAGAGCGCTGGTATAATGACTTTGTGTGGACCCACCTTAAAGTCCCACACGCCCGCAGGTATTTGACATGCTCTCCAAAGACATCTCAGCGGTTCAAAGACTGCAAGGCAGAGTGGATGAGGGGAAGATACATCCATGCAGATAAAGTGTTGATCCGACGCAAAGAAGGTGAGGATGTGGAGTACCATTTGGAGACCATGGATCGGCATCTAAAACCTATCGTTCTGCCGCATCCCCGCTTCTACCACTGAGGAGAAAAAAAGACTCCATTTGTTTGCTTTTTGAAAGGACTTTGCACCCCCTGAACTTTGCTGTTTGACTTTCTTGTTGGTGCCATCATCAGTGCTTTTGCCCCGCAAGAGGGGTGCTTGGGTCATTCCGAGGAAGAACTGTTCCAGTTGTTGTTCTTTCCTCTCCGGTGAGAAGTTGCAGACTTTGGGGTAGATAGGGCCCGGAGTCAAGCAGCAGGAAAAAAGAGAAGATGGTTCAACGGGTGCAGTTACCACGAGGCTGTCACCAGGTGGCAGTCTCGTGCAACGTTACACATTGTACACACTTACACTGGAGGAAAAGATATTTCTCTCAGGAGGAGTTTCTTTTTCTCTCACACATACACATGTGTCAGGGTTTTATTGTTTCTTTTCTCTTCCCTCAGCAGGAGAGCGTCTCGGCAAGATTATGGAACCTGGGGTGGTTCTTAGTTAGGATGGGAGGGAAAAGTATAATGGTTTAAATGTTGTCTTTCACTCCTCTTTTGTTGCAGGGCTCAGACACAACTTCTCCGTTAGGATAGTTTCCTAAAAAAAATTTAGGTTTTTTTTCAAATTGTTAGTTGCTTTCTGGATTGGATTATGTCAGCCGTTGAGGGCGTGATTCACTCCAGACACTGGGGTCCAGTGTCAAAAGACAGGGGGGAATGTGTAGCGGGTACTTACTTTCCCGGGTGCATTTTTTGAATCTGGCTGTGACATCAGTGCTGTGCTCCCTGCGGTCCATGAGGTGGCGCTGTCACTGTGACCGGAGGGACGAATATCACTGTGTGCCGGGGCCCTTTTTGTTCTCTCTCGGCAGCGGTATGGTGGAGCGGGGAACCCGCCGTGCTTGCTGGGGGAGGGTATAAAGGGGGCCGGCCATCTTGGTCATGGGGTCTTCGTCCCAAGCACCTTTAGCTTGCGGACGTGGGTTCGTGCTAGTCCCCTAGGAGGCCTTGGCCTAGGGGACCACGGGAGATCGTGTTCCACCCCAGGCACCTTCAGCCCTGGGGTGAGGTACTTGCAAGAAGGTCCGGAGCTCAGTGCCCAACACTGAGTTCCGCGAGGGAAGGGTCCTAAGGCACTTCGGGGATGGAGGCCTGAATCTGAGTAAGACGCAATGGACTGGGGAGAGCTCCTCACTCGAAGACCCGGTGCAGCAGACTGCCGGTGACGGGTGAGTCTCTTGTCGGAGACCGTCCAGAAGGATCCCCTTCACCTCGTGCGGAGACCATAGCCCACTCTCCAGGAGGAGAGTGGAGGACCGAATTTGTGTCTGGGCCTATTCACACTCACTTTTCTGTCCTATCTATCAAGGAAGTCCCTGTATGGTGTGTTCTAATAAAGGAGTGTTGGACTTTAATGGTGTGAGGCTCACTTCCTGGCGGACGAAGTTCATGGTGACTCTTGGAGGGAGGATCCGGGTGCACAACACAGACCCGAAGGTAAATGAGACATTGCTGATACCACCGGTATTCTACACGTGGTGGAGGCTAGGCGTAGCCCACCCGCTCTCTCTCTCTCCACCCTACCAGATACCCCTAGACAAGAGACAGTGCGAGCCGCACGGAGAGAGGAGAGGGGCAGGCGCTACATGTGGGGGCTCGTCCGGGATTGTGTTGTGCATCACAGTATGGAACAAGTCTGCTGGATGAGTTAACTGAATAGGCCAAAGTGCAGCCCTGCTCGAAGTCGTGGAATTTACCCTAGACAAGGGAAAGGCCTGCGCAGGAAGAGCGGTGAACGGGGGGAGGTCCAGCCGTGTGAGGTACCACACTTGGGGGCTCTAATTGCACTGCGCCAACAGACACAACCCCCGCCGCACGGAGAGAGGAGAGGGGCAGGCGCTATATAGGTAAATTGCTTTCAAGTTTATGGGACATCAGTGCACAGGAGCAGGCAACTCGGCACTAGTTGTTAACTGAATAACAACACGGAAGGCCATTACTCTCAAATAAGGTAAATGTGGGCCTGCAGGAATAGAGGGGGGATGGTTTCTTGGGTTGGTGGAAGGTTAGATAATTAGGAAAATGGTCTGATAAAGCTGAACTGCGGGCACACAATTTTTTATTGAAATAAATTGCTCAATAGCCACAATCTATATACACCCACTGTATGTGTATCAAATGTCTTTGCAAACCCAGATATGTAAAAATCGTGGTGACACCATAGGCTACCTTAAAGGAATATCATTACACAGTTTTTTTTTTCACACTCAACTGCTCCACGTTCCAGCACCAGCTCTTTATTCCAGCGTGCTGCACCAGCTTTCTACACCATTTACAGCTCAGTGTCTTCTTTAAAGGGCAAATGTTGCTCCGCTTTTGAGCAACACATCAGCATGCTAGCTGCCATGCCCGCTGTGGCTCCAAGTGTCTGCTGAGTCTCCATGTGCCTCTGACATCCCAAAAGATGTAGTGTCTCATGTGTTCCTCAGTGCCCCCATGATCCTCAACTTTCCTACCTTCAACTTATTCAGTGTTCCCAGTGGACCTCTGTAACTCCCTGTGACCCTCAGCATTCCTTATTCCAAGAATCCTCTGTCTTATCTTTGCATCTCCCTGTCTCCAGTGTTTGCTGAAACTCTGTGTGCCCCTGGCACCCCAGTCGCCTTAATGTTTCCTGTGATCTCCAGTGACTGTCTATCAACAAATATTTAAGTAAGTGTTGTACCCCTCAGGCCTGATGAAGGGCCTCCAAAACACGTTCAGTACTACTGGGAATTTTTACTGTGGCAATTAAAGATTTATTGAACTATTTAAACACCTGTTGTGCTCATATCCCTTGACCCTTTCTATTCATCATCATTATTATGGGAAACTGTTGCACAGAGACAACGTGCAGAAAATGTTTATTACTGGATTTCTGCATGGGTCTGGAAGAAATACACAAAGCAGACCAAGATACACATATCTCTTGTATTTATACAATATTTGTTTATACCAGGGTTCAGCTTTAAAACTGTGAAATGAAAATGCTAATTTATGGCAACAGCCTTTATATTGATATACATATGCACCTGGCAGCAAACTATTTTGTTTTTGTCTCTAAAAAAAAATCTTACTAAAATACAGCTTGAAAAACCGATAGAAGCTTATGTATAGTTATTATGGATGTACAAACCCAGCTCTTGAAGAGTGTAGTCCCTGTAAGCAATAGAAATGAGATACAAAAGTGGAAAACATGTTTGCAAGAGTATGATAAGATATACAAATAAAGGAGTCCTAAAATCTTTGGTATTTGCATTGTCAATAGCTATAACATATGGCAGATCAACAATATATTTCTTTGAAGGTTCCGTTGTTGGAAAAGCATGTTGTTTTTGTGAAGATTTAGCATCAAAGGTAGAGCTTTCAATGATTTAAACCACTCGCCAACTTGCATGTAAGCACTTTTCTGCCCACTTTTACTTAAGAAAGTTTCTGACAGCAGGTTCCTACACATTACATTATTAGATAGGACAAAAGAAGGCTGGACGGCCACACTCCTGTGCGATCTCTTTATTCGAAATACACAGATATACAGTGGTTAATTACAGGTACAAGCTGACACGTTTCACACCAATGTTTGGTGCTTACTCATAGTTCAAAAAACAGGTGCATATGGACAGGTATATATACATACAAAAAAGATGGTCCTCAATTTAACATCAATTAGCAATCAATTACATTTCAATTGAATGTCTTCCTTGCCAACATGTAACCCTGTTACATGCATCCACTGTAGATGTTGTCTAATGAAAACTTTTTAATAGATGAACAATTGAAGACTAATCCATCTATGAATGTTACAACAAATATCATTTAAAATACTAACTGATTAGTTGTCAAAAACTTCTCATGTATTATTAAATAGCTTTATTTTTAAAACATCATTGTATTTGTAACACGATTTTACACCTAAAATGTTTTTAATTATAGAGGGGGTCTCACAAAAACCCGTTGGATGGCAACTTGCATTATAAAAAACCTATAAAAAAACCTTTCTGGAAAATCCAGAAAAATCAAAAAAAAAATACAGAAAGGCTTAGATGCATAAACCAAGCAGCAGTCCTCACGAATAAAAACTATACAGAAAGATCTCTACTCCATTAGACTCTTACCAATTATATTAATTATATTATCTTTTTTTTATAGCATTTTATAAACTTACATCTCTATGGGTACACGAACACTACTCTAAAAATTTAAAAAAATGATGTGTATATATATATATATATATATATATATATATATATATTGTGACAGCAGGAAGGTAAAGTCACCTGGTTGCATCCAGGGGGGTAGATATATTTCGCCCAGATTCAGGCTTTACGCCGACTTATACAACTAGGTGGAGAGTTGTATAAGGCTAGTGGGCTCATGGATGACTCATACCTCTAGGGAGAGGGCTGGGCGTCGTACAGACAGGGAGTTGATGAGGCCAGCTGAAGCTTGTCAGCTCATTTAGGCCTCTATAAGAACTCCCAGCTTCATTAGATGTTAGCTCATGCCTGGAACCAGACCTGTGTGGACTGTCTAGGGAGAGTGAACCCCTGTGCGGTGAGACAAAGCCTGTGTGGCTATTTGCTTGGACATTTAAAACCAGGGACTTAGGGACTAGGACAGCACTAGGCTGATCCCAGTTGTTAGTTAGGAAACCTGTATGTTTAGTCAGAGGTCAACTTGACCAGGATTTATTTTGGTTATGTTTCTTTTGCTTTGCTGTGTTTTGTCACTGTAAATAGAAAATAAACCGCACCTTTTTGATTTTGAAAACCACAACCTCCGTTTGCTGGGCCTGTTTTGTGTGGGGAGCCCATCCCGGGGGTCACACACACCCGCTGCCGAGCTAACCCCCTCACAGTTGGTGGAGAATGCGGGCAGTTTTTTTTAAGCCAGCATGGAGGAGATACTGAAGCAGCTGGCTCTAGCAAATGCCAATCAACAGCAGACAAATGCAGGTTTGCAAAGGAGCCTTGCAGCCCAGCAGCAGACAAACGCAACTTTGCAACAGAGTCTGGAGGCTCAGCAACGAGCCCAGCAGCAATCTGAGGCCCGCTTCATAGACCTGTTGCAGAAGCAAGAGCAGAGACTACAACAACAGATGGAAGCAGTAATGCAGCAACGTCCGCAGACCAGTGAGGAAAGCCGTCCCACTAATACCGCGTCCTTTGGGGTGAGTCGTTTATTGACAAAAATGACTGGAGAGGATGATCCAGAGGTATTTTTGACCACATTTGAAAGGACCGCTGAAAGAGAAAAGTGGCCTGAGGAGCAGTGGGCTGGACTGGTGGCTCCTCTGTTAACTGGTGAATCGCAGAAAGCTTACTATGACCTAGAGCCTAACCAAGCAAAAGACTATGTGATGCTAAAAGCTGAAATATTGGCAAGGCTGGGTGTCACCCAGGCTGTCCGGGCTCAGCGTGTGCATAACTGGACTTTCCAGCTTGGAAAACCCCCCAGGTCTCAAATGTATGATCTCATTCACCTGAGCAGAAAGTGGCTACAGCCAGAGACTTTGTCCGCACCAAAGATTGTGGAACGTGTTGTAATGGATCGGTTTTTGAGAGCTCTTCCTACTGCCATCCAAAAGTGGGTAAGCCATGGAGACCCAGAGACGGCCGATGGTCTTGTGGATCGTGTGGAGAAATACTTGGCTACAGAGAACCTGACGGCCTCTTCCAGAGACACTCGGACTTTCCACCCTAAGACCAGACCATCCCCAGGGGCGGATAAGAGGATTCCAAGGGTGAGGGTGGAGAGAGTGAGAGGGTGGGAGCTCTACCCCAAGTTTGGCGAGAACAGCCTGGGAAATCAGCGGCTCAAGAGGCGGCAAGAAGGATCGTTTGCTACCGCTGCCGGCAAGCGGGACATATTGCAGCCAATTGCCCGGTTGTGGAGGAACCCATGCAGTGTGACTTTCTGACGGGCAGACGTCAGTCGCTGTGTGCGACAGTCGCATGCACTGCCATTCGAGGAACTGAGAAACATTTATGCAAAATGTGTGTTAATGGTAGAAATGTTGTGGTATTGCTGGATTCAGGTAGCCTTGTGACCCTGATAAAGGCTGAGTTAGTTAAAACAGAGGTCTCTGGGAATAGCAAGGTAGCTGTTATTTGTGTGCATGGGGACACCCGAGAGTATCCAGTGACTACAGTGTGTTTCGAGACCCCCAAAGGTACCCTCTCTCATCCAGTGGGCTTAGTATCTCAGTTACCGCATGACGCCATTGTGGGAAGGGATTTTCCGAAGTTCTGGGAACTGTGGGATGATCCTGAGCCCCTCACTGGTGCCCCTATGTACCAGGAATGTGATAGCCAGAACTCCCCTGAGAGTGGTGAGGACTCTCCGGAATTTCCCTTATCAGTATTGGCAGGGGAGACTCAAGAAACTGGAGAGGAGCCCACCTCCTCAGACGAAAACCTACCGTCTGTGGAGTTTTCTGATCTTGAGGTTCACAGGGAAAACTTTGCCACAGAACAGTTGAAAGACCCCGCCCTAATAAAGGCACGGGAAAACGTAGTGAAAATAGATGGCGAGTTAGTGAACCCAGATAATACCTGCACTTACCCATACTTCAGCGTAGAGAAGGACCTACTGTATCGGGTGGCAAAAAGGGCAGAAGAAACCGTTGAGCAGCTTGTGGTGCCCAAACCTTACAGGAAGTTGGTGTTGGAGTTGGCCCATGGGCACATTCTTGGAGGTCATCTGGGGACAGAGAAAACCCGAGAGAGGGTATTACAGAGATTCTATTGGCCGGGGGTGATGAAGGACGTAGAAAATTATTGTTCCTCCTGCCCTGTGTGTCAGAGGTTGGCCCCGATGCCACATTTCCGTAGCCCGCTGGTCCCTCTACCCATCATTGAGGTCCCGTTTGAGAGGATCGCCATGGATTTGGTAGGTCCTATAATCAAGTCCGCTAGGGGGCACCAGTACATATTAGTTATAATGGACTATGCCACCCGTTATCCAGAAGCGATCCCTCTCCGAAATACCTCGGCCAAAACCATAGCCAAAGAGCTATCTCTTGTGTTTAGCCGGGTGGGTATTTGTAAAGAACTGCTTACGGACCAAGGTACACCCTTTATGTCCCGGGTTATGAAAGAGCTGTGTAAATTGTTCAAAGTGACGCAATTGCGTACGTCTGTATATCACCCCCAAACCGATGGGCTGGTTGAAAGATTCAACAAAACCCTAAAACAAATGTTGAAGAAAGTGGTGGATAGAGATGGAAAGGATTGGGACTGTTTACTTCCTTATTTGATGTTTGCTATTAGGGAGGTGCCCCAATCCTCTACGGGATTCTCCCCCTTTGAGTTACTGTATGGGAGACACCCAAGAGGGCTGTTGGATATTGCCAAGGAAACTTGGGAAAGTGAGAGTTCTCCCCACAGGAGTGTGATTGAGCATGTCGCCCTGATGCAAGATCGAATTGCACAGGTAATGCCCATCGTGAAGGAACATTTGGCCCAAGCGCAGTTGGCACAGCAGAGAGTGTACAACCGTGGAGCCAAGACCCGTACCTTTTCCCCGGGGGATAGGATATTGGTACTTGTCCCTACGGTTGAAAGTAAATTCCTTGCCAAATGGCAAGGCCCCTACGAGATAATGGAAAAAGTGAGCGAAGTGAATTACAAGGTCAGACAACCAGGAAGGCGAAAGCCCGAACAGATCTATCACGTTAATCTGTTGAAAGCCTGGAGGGATAGAGAGTCCCTAGTCGCAGACACTTGGTCACCAGCTCAAACTGGTTGCGTGATTCCTGAGGTTGGAATAGCAGCCACCTTGTCACAACCCCAACAACAGGAGGTTAAGGAGTTTGTGCTTCGCAACAAGGAGGTATTCTCTGAGCTGCCGGGACAAACATCTGGGGTAGAGCATGACATCATTACCCCGCCCGGTGAAAGGGTGAAGTTAAAACCCTATCGGATCCCAGAGGCTCGACGGGAGGCAATACGGGAGGAAGTACAGAAAATGCTGAACTTAGGGGTGATAGAGGAGTCCCAAAGTGATTGGTCTAGTCCCATCGTGTTGGTGCCTAAACCGGATGGGAGCTGGCGATTTTGTAACGATTTTCGTCAGTTGAACAAAGTTACAAAATTTGACACCTACCCGATGCCACGTATAGATGAGTTGATCGACCGGCTGGGAACAGCCCGATACATGACGACTCTTGACCTCACAAAAGGGTATTGGCAAATCCCCCTGGCCAAGTCGGCCAAAGAGAAAACCGCATTTGTAACCCCAGACGGGGCGTTCCAATATAAAAGAATGCCGTTCGGGTTACAGAATGCGCCGGCCACATTCCAGCGGAAAATGGACCAGATGCTGAGGCCCCATCGGAAGTATGCTACGGCTTACCTGGATGACGTAATTGTCCATAGCACAGATTGGGCCTCACATCTGCCAAAAGTGCAAGCAGTCCTGGACTCTGTTCGGGAAGCGGGGTTTACGGCTAACCCCAAGAAGTGTACCATTGGGCAGGAGGAGGCCAAATATCTTGGGTACACCATTGGGAGGGGAGTAATAAAACCCCAACTCAACAAAGTCGAGGCCATCCAGAGTTGGCCACGTCCCAACAGCAAGAAGCAGGTACGAGCCTTTCTGGGAATCGCTGGGTATTATCGGCGATTCATTCCCCACTTTGCTTCTAAGGCTGTGCCCCTAACCAACCTGACGAAGGGGAAAGGGTCGGTCATGATTAAATGGACCCCCGAGGCTGAGGCAGCATTCCAATTCTTGAAACAAGCCTTATGTAGCCAGCCAGTGTTGTACTCACCCGACTTCTCTAAAGACTTTGTCGTACAAAGTGATGCGTCAGATGTGGGGTTAGGAGCAGTATTGTCCCAGGTCTGGAACGGGGAAGAGCACCCAGTCATTTACCTCAGCAGGAAGTTGAAGTCCCATGAGGTAAATTACGCCACCGTTGAAAAGGAGTGTTTAGCGGTGAAGTGGGCTCTAGATTCCCTTCGGTACTACCTGCTAGGTAGGCACTTTGACATGGTTACGGATCACGCTCCGTTAAAGTGGATGGCTCAAAACAAGGAAACAAATAGAAGAGTGAATAGGTGGTTCCTGGCCCTCCAGGAATTCAACTTCACAGTAAAGCATCGCCCTGGCGTTCAAATGGGGAATGTGGATGCTTTGTCTCGAGTACATGAATGCCTGATTGCTGGTGTTCCAACCCCGAGGTTAAAACAAGAGGGGGGGGTATGTGACAGCAGGAAGGTAAAGTCACCTGGTTGCATCCAGGGGGGTAGATATATTTCGCCCAGATTCAGGCTTTACGCCGACTTATACAACTAGGTGGAGAGTTGTATAAGGCTAGTGGGCTCATGGATGACTCATACCTCTAGGGAGAGGGCTGGGCGTCGTACAGACAGGGAGTTGATGAGGCCAGCTGAAGCTTGTCAGCTCATTTAGGCCTCTATAAGAACTCCCAGCTTCATTAGATGTTAGCTCATGCCTGGAACCAGACCTGTGTGGACTGTTTAGGGAGAGTGAACCCCTGTGCGGTGAGACAAAGCCTGTGTGGCTATTTGCTTGGACATTTAAAACCAGGGACTTAGGGACTAGGACAGCACTAGGCTGATCCCAGTTGTTAGTTAGGAAACCTGTATGTTTAGTCAGAGGTCAACTTGACCAGGATTTATTTTGGTTATGTTTCTTTTGCTTTGCTGTGTTTTGTCACTGTAAATAGAAAATAAACCGCACCTTTTTGATTTTGAAAACCACAACCTCCGTTTGCTGGGCCTGTTTTGTGTGGGGAGCCCATCCCGGGGGTCACACACACCCGCTGCCGAGCTAACCCCCTCACAATATATATATATAAATATATATATATATGCACAAAAATGTTCTAGAATATATACATTAAATTAAATTGAGTAGTTGACAAACAAAATTATCATACATAACAAAGCTACAATATGTAAACTCTCCATTTTATCCAAGTGACTAGTCCTTAGTTATATTGGTTCTAATTATAATTTTAATTCGTTCTAACATTAATTTTTGTATTCATTCAATTTTAATCATGACTCTAAACACCAAAATAAAGTGCATAAGTGCAAAAATGTTGGTTCAGGCTGGGTTCACACTGGTACGACACGCCAGTCATACAACTTTCATCCTACTTTGCTCTGCAACATCAGTCCTACATTGATCCTACATTGGTCCGACATCCATCCGACTTTCATGAACAGGATACTACTTTGATCCGACTTTGTGCTAGTCTGACTTGTCCTTTGACCAATCAAAACAATCCCAGGGTGAGATAAATTCCTTTTACTGCTGCTGTAATCACCATGTCGGATGTCAAAAGTCGGATGTTGAAGTCGGACTTTGATCCGACTTCAATGATATTCAATGGGCTGAAGTAGGATCAAAGTCGGACCAAAGTAGTGCAGGGAGCATTTTCAAAGTCGGACCGACTTGTGTCGGACCAGTTAAGACGGCTCCCATAGGGAAACATTGATTTTCACACGTCATGCGACATGAGCTCCCAATGTTGGAGCGTTTGTCGGACCAGTGTGAACCCAGCCTAAAACAGATCATGAATCACGGCTAATGGCGTTACTCCACCGAACTATTACTAACCTGCACATAAAAATGTGTATGTAAAATAGTGTAACATTTACATTATATATAACTATACTTTTTATTTTCATTGTTATTGTTATTTTATTTCTTAGCTGAGATCATAATGGCTAGTGAACTAATAACTAACTACACATTCCTATGTCTTTATTATAATGAGGATTTTTTTTTATTAATTATTTAATTAGCATCCATACCTTCAGTGAAAATGATTTTATTTTATCCAATTGGAACACCACTAACTATCTAGAAAGGCCAAATGTGAGATATTCAATATTCATAAAAGTGTGTTACGTCCCACTCATGGTTAATGCCAAGAGGTTTTCTGGTATTAAAAGAAAAAATTCAGAAAACATATTTTTTACATAATACTGTAGTCTAAATCTATCTCCCCCCTATTTGGGACTTTAATCTTTTCAACTCCTTGTATATATAAACTGGTTACATCCTTGTTGTGATGTTCATTCCAGTGTTTAGCCACATTTGTTGCATTGTTCTTTTGTATATTATATAGATGATCATGTAAGCGATCTCTTAACCTGCGAGTTGTGCGACCAACATATTGAATAATGCACAAATCGCATGTAATAATGTATACTAAATACTTAGTATTACAATTGATAAATTACTTAATTCTAACATCCTTGTTAGTAGGCATGGAGTAAATACAGTAGGTTCACCTCTCCTAAGGCCCCATGCACACGAGACGCCGGTGCAAACTCTGCTGAACACACATTTTTAAAGGCTAAAACCAGCGTTTAAAAACACCCATTTTGCCGCGATTTTAGCGACGTTTTACCGCGTTTTACCGCATTTGCGTCTATAGGCGTTTAGTTAAGAAACATCATAAGACCCTCCCTAAGCTCAAAAAACAGTATTATTTAACCATTTCAGCCATTTTGGGAGACCAGCAGCTGAGAGAGCAGCAGTGTACTTGTATTTAGCGTATCACTTGCCACATCATCTGCCACAAGCTGTGGATTGTCCACTTGCCACGTCACCTGATATGTCACCTGGCCACGTCACCTGCCACAAGTTGTGAATTGTCCACTTGCCACGTCACCTGCCATGTCACCTGGCCACGTCACCTGGCCACGTCACCTGCCACAAGTTGTGGATTGTCCACTTGCTACATCACCTGCCACGTCACCTGCCACAAGTTGTGGATTGTCCACTTGCCACGTCACCTGCCACATCACCTGGCCACGTCACCTGCCACAATTTGTGGATTGTCCACTTGTCACGTCACCTGGCCACATCACCTGGCCACGTCACCTGCCACAAGTTGTGGATTGTCCACTTGCCACGTCACCTGCCACATCACCTGGCCACATCACCTGCCACAATTTGTGGATTGTCTACCTGCCACATCACCTGGCCACGTCACCTGCCACAATTTGTGGATTGTCCACCTGCCACGTCACCTGCCACATCACCTGTCACGTCACCTGGCCACATCACCTGGCCACGTCACCTGCCACAAGTTGTGGATTATCCACTTGCCACATCACCTGCCATATCACCTGGCCACGTCACCTGCCAAAATTTGTGGATTGTCCACCTGCCACGTCACCTGGCCACGTCACCTGGCACGTCACCTGCCACAAGTTGTGGATTGTCCACTTGCCATGTCCCCTGCCACGTCACCTGCCACGTCACCTGGCCACGTCACCTGCCACAATTTGTGGATTGTCCACCTGCCACGTCACCTGCCTCGTCACCTGGCCACGTTACCTGCCACGTCACCTGCCACAATTTGTGGATTTCCACCTGCCACATCACCTGGCAACATCACCTGCCACAAGTTGTGGATTGTCCACTTGCCACGTTACCTGTCACAAGTTGTGGATTGTCCACTTGCCACGTCACCTTCCACAAGTTGTGGATTGTCTACAGTGCAATGCAAGCAATTACAGTTTTTTTTTTTTTTTTTAAATGGTTTTTCATTATTTGCCATAATTTTTGAGATTTCTAATGTAAAAAAATAGGTCACCTTTAAAAACGCTTATAAACGAAAACGCGGCAAAATGCTGGTACTGGAAAAACTAGGTTAAACACAACTGCCTAAAAACGGCAATAAACGGGACTGTGTGCATGGACACATAGGATAACATTGAATGTGTTCAGGAGCAGTTGAAAAAAGTGTCCAACTGCCTCTGAACACGCGTTTAACAGCGTCTCGTGTGCATGGGGCCTAATATGTGTACAACATGAACATGTATTACCTCCACACTGGAAGGAACCCTTAAATTGCAACCTTGTATATAAACTTGGAGATAAAGTTTCGCCTAACGTAGGGGCCCTACGTGAAACTGTTTTAATGCCCTTCGATAAAATCTGTGCATAGGGTCATTGAAGAGTACAGGGAGATATTTTCTAACCGTGGATTCAACTTTGTTAAACTCTAAACTAAAAGATGTAGAGAAAACTGTGACATTACCAAGAGTCAATTTATTTTTCTTTACTTGAAGAGGTTGTTCTATTACTCAGCAAAGCATCTCTTTTTGTATTGTTTGTTAGCTATGTTAATGGCTCAATTCAAAGTAGATTCCGGGTATCACCTATTTTAAAAAAAGCTCTTTCTTAGTCGACGATTCCACATGGAAATTTTGATCATCGCTGCATATTCGCCTGAGTCTTAAAAACTGACCCACTTGTATACCTTTAATGGTATGCTTGTGGTAGCTAGAATCTGCCATCCCAAGCAGTTTTTTGGCCTCCTGGCTCACTTTGGCTCACTTGGACTTTCTGTCTGTCTGCTACAAACACATACAACTTATCCTCCTGGCCATTGTATTTTCTCATTAGGGGTATAAAAGTTCTCTGCCTCTTGAAGCACTGCCTTTACCTGTTCTGGTGTCCCACACTCTCATCAAATAGCATTCAAGATCAAAAGGCTGTCCTTGAGGCTGGGCACACACCCACACAGCTGTTTCCAGCAGGGATCTCTCCTGAGTATGAAGGAGCCCTGGCTGCCAGACCGATTGCCCTTTTGTGGGAAAAACAATCACCTGACAATCAAATGACAGTCAGGTCAGATGGTAAACCATACTCATCCATGCCATGATACGCAGCTTTACACAGTGACATGACATTTGACTATCACACACTAATGATTCTTTATTGTTATCACTGTGAGCAGAAAATTATGGAGTTAACAGGGAAATACCATAAAGGCAGCTCTATTGCTCTGTTGGTTCAATCTTTTACCTATAGATATTCTGCATTATTCAAAAGTTGGCAATGTGATGGACTGGGTCACATCAGCCAGGCTACTCTGTACATGAAAAACATGTGCTTATCCAATATATAAAGCTGCAGTGATTAGCTCCTGTGTTAACAATAAAAATAAAATGGAAAAAAATGTGCTTTGTGCTAACTGTGTAATTAATAAATTGTGCTATATAGTTTTCAAAAATTAACCCTTTGCCCTGCACTGGGCTTTTTGTGTTTATATATATATATATATATATATATATATATATATATACACATGTGTATATATCTTCTTTTGTTCTGGGAGGAGCGTGCCACACAGTGCACTCCCAGCACAGAAACTGGGGTCCCACCAAGAGCCCCGGGTCCTGTACTAATGATCGGGACCCGTAACTCCTGACTCCAGGTAATCTGATCGCTGTGGTAGCCTCTGATTGGCTACCACAGTGATCAGTCACTTTGAAGCCTGCCCCTGTGTTTTTATCTCTCTGTGAATGGAGAGGAAAGATACATTGTATCTCTCTCTCTCCTTGCAGAGAGAAAAAAAAAGTGTGTGTGTAAAAAAATAAAAAAAAATAAAAAATAATTGTAAAAAATAAAATAAAAAAATACAGACAAAATACCTAGATCAAGGTTTCATCTAAGTCAGTGCCAGGGTTAATGTTTGGGTCAGGTAAGCGTCAAAGGTCAGGGTCAGTATATTTTAGGCAGGCTTTTTTTTAACTTAGTAACAGTGTCAGTTAGTATCAGTGTCAATGTGTTTTAGGTAGGACAAAACAAGCACTATTGTTTCTGGCCTGTACTTCTCATGGTTATGCAGTAATGTTTGTCTCTCAGCTTACCCCTTCTCCATGTGTTCACATTAGAGGCCAGCCACTCTCACCTGGCTGCCTAAATAATCTCTCCTCCAAGCATGGCTCCACCCCAGGCCCTATCAGGGAACACTATATTAACCTGCACACTGCAATCCAGCCGTGCTGATCAACGTTGTTTGTTAAGCTATTGTGTGTTGTGCTACGTCGGTCTCTGTTTTACCGATCTTGGCTTGTTCTCAACTATCCCTGTCTGCCTGTGACCTTGACCTTTGGCTTGTCCTTTGTTTATCCTTGTCTGCTAGTCGCCCCGATGTTTGGCTTATCCCCTCACTATCCCTTGTATCCTGAGATGCTGCTTCCCCTCTATCCTCTATAGCCTACTGTGAGCATGAGCTGGGGGACTCTGGGGGCCGCGACCTGGATCCAGTTTCAGCCCAGTCCATCCTCACCACTAGAGGCTCTGGTGAACACCTGCTGGATCTTAGACTCCGCGCCCTGGGGAATTTTAGGCTCTAGCTCCCTGTGGGATCCCTGTTAGTGCTCCAGCGGTCATGCCTTCCTTAATCACCCAGTGTTCCATCCGCAGCAGTCAGCCATAGGGTTCACTACCTTAGCGGTGCACTCCTGACCCCAACGGTGTGCATCTGTCACCTGGCTTCAGGTGACATGACAGTACTACGGGTGCGAACAACGAATAACATACACATTTACTATTTTGGGCCAGTATCCCTTTAATAATAATAAAAAAATAAAATCAGGAGATGTCCAATAACATTTACTACCAATGAAAGCCCAATTTGTCCTGGAAAAAAAAGCAAGGTCTTATCCACCGGGATGCACAAAGTAGTTGTGATGATTTGTACAGTTTTACTTACAAATGTCAAAGTAGCAAAGTAGCAAAATTGTGCTTAGGCATTAATATTTGTTTTACCCTTAGGCGTGAAGGGGTTAAATTAAACAAACTGTTCAAAATAAAATAAAACCGTTTGTAAGATTGTATCCCCTCCATTTATTGCTAACCTTATCAATGCCATACAAAATTAGTGCCCTTTGATTGCAATCATGAAAATCACAAATGTGCCTTAAGTCAGTGCGTTTTTTAAACACTTTTTTATTATTTTTAATTTGCTTGACTAGCTTTACCGATAGCTTCCTCGTTGTTCTGTCTACTTATTGAAAGCCACAGAGGTTCTCTAACACAGTGGTCATCAACCCTGTCCTCAGGGCCCACTAACAGGCCAGGTTTTATGTATTACCTTGGGGAGATGCAGACTAGAATACTGCAATCACTGAGCAGCAAATGTTATCACCTGTGATGTATTTCAGTTATCTTGCAAACCTGGCCTGTTAGTGGGCCCTGAGGACAGAGTTTATGACCACTGCTCTAACACATACCTGTATACCATATTCATGCTATCACATGGTCTGTTATCTACTATAACCCCCAGGTCCTTTTCCATGCTAGATCCCCCCAGAGGTTCTCCCCCTAGAGAGAAACTTGCTTTCATATTTTTATCTCCCAAATGCATTACTTTACATTTTTCAACATTAAACCTTATTTGCCATGTAGTTTCCCACCCCATTATTTTATTTAGGTCTTCTTGTGAGGTTTTGACAGCCCGCACAGAAGTTATTACCCTGCTTAACTTTGTATCACCTTTGTACCGCAAATATTGAGATTGAGCTGTTTATCCCAATCGTCTATATCCTTTATGAATACATTTAACAGACTTGGTCCCAGGTCAGATCCTTGGGGGCCCCACTTACCACACCAGACCATTCAGAGCACTCCCCATGTATCACCACCCTTTTGACTCGCCCCTGTAACCAGTTTTCAATCCAGGTACTCACCCTATGTTCCATGCTGACAGACCTCAGTTTGTAAAGTAAACGTTTGAGGGGAACTGTATTAAATGCCTTTGCAAAATCCAGATACACCACATACACAGGCCTTCCTTTATCTAGATGGCAGCTCACTTCTTCATATAATGTTAATAGATTGGTCTGGCAAGAACAGTACTTCATGAATCCATCCATGCAGATTATCAATTATGATAATATTTTTATTACTAAAATCATGGATCTTGATAAACCAGGAAGTGAACAGGCAGCAGCTTCAGCTGCCCACAGTTAAAATGATTGCAGCCAGACTCAGTGGAGGGAGATTTCTGCAGCATATTTGTCAAGTACAGAATCACAGTATATATATATATATATATATATATATATATATATATATATATATATATGTAGCAAGGTCCCAGGCCTCCTTTGGTCTGATGAGAACCTACAGGGCCAGGGAGAGCTGACATCCTTCTGTACGTGGTGGGTTGTGAGGCATGGTGGGTGCAGAGTAGTTAAGCTATTGGGCGTCAGACATTTCTTGAATGCAAAAGAAAATGTATTTCTCTTAATCTTTTTTGGGGGAAAGAGGGTTAGGGGTCGAACAACCTTGAGTAGTTACAAGTTCAATTAGCAGACTCTGAGACTTCAATAGGAGGACAGCCGTGCAGGGAACAGTTCTTTCACCTTCACTACAACTTCTCCTTGTAGCTCTTCAGCCCACTGAGTTCCTGGTCTCTCACTAGACCCTCTGATTCACTGCCACTGAATCCCTTGATCTTCTCCAATCATCACAGTGGTATTTTTCTCAAGCGCCACCCCCGCCTCTCTCCTGGGTCCCTAGCTTGACACTCCTGATACTTCTCAAGCTTCACCCCACTGGCCTGCTCGGTCCCTGGCTTGACACATAAGGCTGCTCTGCAAGCAGCACCTCCGCTGGCTGGGTCTCTGCCTGAAGTTTCCAGATTCTCCACCGTGCACGTTCGGTGAGAATACTACTTCGGTACTTGCTTCAGTTACTCACTTTGGTCCCTGGTAATAAGGTGTTTGGTCCCTTAGTGGCGACAGCTTCCCTTCTACCTCCGACCACTGACATCTAGGTCAGTGCCAGGGTTAATGTTTGGGTCAGGTAAGCGTCAAAGATCAGGGTCAGTATATTTT
The DNA here is from genome assembly GCA_029206835.1 of Rana muscosa. Classification (NCBI taxonomy): domain Eukaryota; kingdom Metazoa; phylum Chordata; class Amphibia; order Anura; family Ranidae; genus Rana; species Rana muscosa. Next base: position 539,443,772 of record CM055117.1, on the reverse strand, counting down.
AGGCAGGCTTTTTTTTAACTTAGTAACAGTGTCAGTTAGCATCAGTGTTAATGTGTTTTAGGTAGGACAAAACAAGCACTATTGTTTCTGGCCTGTACTTCTAATGGTTATGCAGTAATGTTTGTCTCTCAGCTTACCCCTTCTCCATGTGTTCACATTAGAGGCCAGCCACTCTCACCTGGCTGCCTAAATAATCTCTCCTCCAAGCATGGCTCCACCCCAGGCCCTATCAGGGAACACTATATTAACCTGCACACTGCAATCCAGCCGTGCTGATCAACGTTGTTTGTTAAGCTATTGTGTGTTGTGCTACGTCGGTCTCTGTTTTACCGATCTTGGCTTGTTCTCGACTATCCCTGTCTGCCTGTGACCTTGACCTTTGGCTTGTCCTTTGTTTATCCTTGTCTGCTAGTCGCCCCGATGTTTGGCTTATCCCCTCACTATCCCTTGTATCCTGAGATGCTGCTTCCCCTCTATCCTCTATAGCCTACTGTGAGCATGAGCTGGGGGACTCTGGGGGCCGCGACCTGGATCCAGTTTCAGCCCAGTCCATCCTCACCACTAGAGGCTCTGGTGAACACCTGCTGGATCTTAGACTCCGCGCCCTGGGGAATTTTAGGCTCTAGCTCCCTGTGGGATCCCTGTTAGTGCTCCAGCGGTCATGCCTTCCTTAATCACCCAGTGTTCCATCCGCAGCAGTCAGCCATAGGGTTCACTACCTTAGCGGTGCACTCCTGACCCCAACGGTGTGCATCTGTCACCTGGCTTCAGGTGACATGACAGTACTACGGGTGCGAACAACGAATAACATACACATTTACTATTTTGGGCCAGTATCCCTTTAATAATAATAAAAAAATAAAATCAGGAGATGTCCAATAACATTTACTACCAATGAAAGCCCAATTTGTCCTGGAAAAAAAAGGAAGGTCTTATCCACCGGGATGCACAAAGTAGTTGTGATGATTTGTACAGTTTTACTTACAAATGTCAAAGTAGCAAAGTAGCAAAATTGTGCTTAGGCATTAATATTTGTTTTACCCTTAGGCGTGAAGGGGTTAAATTAAACAAACTGTTCAAAATAAAATAAAACCGTTTGTAAGATTGTATCCCCTCCATTTATTGCTAACCTTATCAATGCCATACAAAATTAGTGCCCTTTGATTGCAATCATGAAAATCACAAATGTGCCTTAAGTCAGTGCGTTTTTTAAACACTTTTTTATTATTTTTAATTTGCTTGACTAGCTTTACCGATAGCTTCCTCGTTGTTCTGTCTACTTATTGAAAGCCACAGAGGTTCTCTAACACAGTGGTCATCAACCCTGTCCTCAGGGCCCACTAACAGGCCAGGTTTTATGTATTACCTTGGGGAGATGCAGACTAGAATACTGCAATCACTGAGCAGCAAATGTTATCACCTGTGATGTATTTCAGTTATCTTGCAAACCTGGCCTGTTAGTGGGCCCTGAGGACAGAGTTTATGACCACTGCTCTAACACATACCTGTATACCATATTCATGCTATCACATGGTCTGTTATCTACTATAACCCCCAGGTCCTTTTCCATGCTAGATCCCCCCAGAGGTTCTCCCCCTAGAGAGAAACTTGCTTTCATATTTTTATCTCCCAAATGCATTACTTTACATTTTTCAACATTAAACCTTATTTGCCATGTAGTTTCCCACCCCATTATTTTATTTAGGTCTTCTTGTGAGGTTTTGACAGCCCGCACAGAAGTTATTACCCTGCTTAACTTTGTATCACCTTTGTACCGCAAATATTGAGATTGAGCTGTTTATCCCAATCGTCTATATCCTTTATGAATACATTTAACAGACTTGGTCCCAGGTCAGATCCTTGGGGGCCCCACTTACCACACCAGACCATTCAGAGCACTCCCCATGTATCACCACCCTTTTGACTCGCCCCTGTAACCAGTTTTCAATCCAGGTACTCACCCTATGTTCCATGCTGACAGACCTCAGTTTGTAAAGTAAACGTTTGAGGGGAACTGTATTAAATGCCTTTGCAAAATCCAGATACACCACATACACAGGCCTTCCTTTATCTAGATGGCAGCTCACTTCTTCATATAATGTTAATAGATTGGTCTGGCAAGAACAGTACTTCATGAATCCATCCATGCAGATTATCAATTATGATAATATTTTTATTACTAAAATCATGGATCTTGATAAACCAGGAAGTGAACAGGCAGCAGCTTCAGCTGCCCACAGTTAAAATGATTGCAGCCAGACTCAGTGGAGGGAGATTTCTGCAGCATATTTGTCAAGTACAGAATCACAGTATATATATATATATATATATATATATATATATATATATATATATATATATATGTAGCAAGGTCCCAGGCCTCCTTTGGTCTGATGAGAACCTACAGGGCCAGGGAGAGCTGACATCCTTCTGTACGTGGTGGGTTGTGAGGCATGGTGGGTGCAGAGTAGTTAAGCTATTGGGCGTCAGACATTTCTTGAATGCAAAAGAAAATGTATTTCTCTTAATCTTTTTTGGGGGAAAGAGGGTTAGGGGTCGAACAACCTTGAGTAGTTACAAGTTCAATTAGCAGACTCTGAGACTTCAATAGGAGGACAGCCGTGCAGGGAACAGTTCTTTCACCTTCACTACAACTTCTCCTTGTAGCTCTTCAGCCCACTGAGTTCCTGGTCTCTCACTAGACCCTCTGATTCACTGCCACTGAATCCCTTGATCTTCTCCAATCATCACAGTGGTATTTTTCTCAAGCGCCACCCCCGCCTCTCTCCTGGGTCCCTAGCTTGACACTCCTGATACTTCTCAAGCTTCACCCCACTGGCCTGCTCGGTCCCTGGCTTGACACATAAGGCTGCTCTGCAAGCAGCACCTCCGCTGGCTGGGTCTCTGCCTGAAGTTTCCAGATTCTCCACCGTGCACGTTCGGTGAGAATACTACTTCGGTACTTGCTTCAGTTACTCACTTTGGTCCCTGGTAATAAGGTGTTTGGTCCCTTAGTGGCGACAGCTTCCCTTCTACCTCCGACCACTGACATCTAGGTCAGTGCCAGGGTTAATGTTTGGGTCAGGTAAGCGTCAAAGATCAGGGTCAGTATATTTTAGGCAGGCTTTTTTTTAACTTAGTAACAGTGTCAGTTAGCATCAGTGTTAATGTGTTTTAGGTAGGACAAAACAAGCACTATTGTTTCTGGCCTGTACTTCTAATGGTTATGCAGTAATGTTTGTCTCTCAGCTTACCCCTTCTCCATGTGTTCACATTAGAGGCCAGCCACTCTCACCTGGCTGCCTAAATAATCTCTCCTCCAAGCATGGCTCCACCCCAGGCCCTATCAGGGAACACTATATTAACCTGCACACTGCAATCCAGCCGTGCTGATCAACGTTGTTTGTTAAGCTATTGTGTGTTGTGCTACGTCGGTCTCTGTTTTACCGATCTTGGCTTGTTCTCGACTATCCCTGTCTGCCTGTGACCTTGACCTTTGGCTTGTCCTTTGTTTATCCTTGTCTGCTAGTCGCCCCGATGTTTGGCTTATCCCCTCACTATCCCTTGTATCCTGAGATGCTGCTTCCCCTCTATCCTCTATAGCCTACTGTGAGCATGAGCTGGGGGACTCTGGGGGCCGCGACCTGGATCCAGTTTCAGCCCAGTCCATCCTCACCACTAGAGGCTCTGGTGAACACCTGCTGGATCTTAGACTCCGCGCCCTGGGGAATTTTAGGCTCTAGCTCCCTGTGGGATCCCTGTTAGTGCTCCAGCGGTCATGCCTTCCTTAATCACCCAGTGTTCCATCCGCAGCAGTCAGCCATAGGGTTCACTACCTTAGCGGTGCACTCCTGACCCCAACGGTGTGCATCTGTCACCTGGCTTCAGGTGACATGACAGTACTACGGGTGCGAACAACGAATAACATACACATTTACTATTTTGGGCCAGTATCCCTTTAATAATAATAAAAAAATAAAATCAGGAGATGTCCAATAACATTTACTACCAATGAAAGCCCAATTTGTCCTGGAAAAAAAAGCAAGGTCTTATCCACCGGGATGCACAAAGTAGTTGTGATGATTTGTACAGTTTTACTTACAAATGTCAAAGTAGCAAAGTAGCAAAATTGTGCTTAGGCATTAATATTTGTTTTACCCTTAGGCGTGAAGGGGTTAAATTAAACAAACTGTTCAAAATAAAATAAAACCGTTTGTAAGATTGTATCCCCTCCATTTATTGCTAACCTTATCAATGCCATACAAAATTAGTGCCCTTTGATTGCAATCATGAAAATCACAAATGTGCCTTAAGTCAGTGCGTTTTTTAAACACTTTTTTATTATTTTTAATTTGCTTGACTAGCTTTACCGATAGCTTCCTCGTTGTTCTGTCTACTTATTGAAAGCCACAGAGGTTCTCTAACACAGTGGTCATCAACCCTGTCCTCAGGGCCCACTAACAGGCCAGGTTTTATGTATTACCTTGGGGAGATGCAGACTAGAATACTGCAATCACTGAGCAGCAAATGTTATCACCTGTGATGTATTTCAGTTATCTTGCAAACCTGGCCTGTTAGTGGGCCCTGAGGACAGAGTTTATGACCACTGCTCTAACACATACCTGTATACCATATTCATGCTATCACATGGTCTGTTATCTACTATAACCCCCAGGTCCTTTTCCATGCTAGATCCCCCCAGAGGTTCTCCCCCTAGAGAGAAACTTGCTTTCATATTTTTATCTCCCAAATGCATTACTTTACATTTTTCAACATTAAACCTTATTTGCCATGTAGTTTCCCACCCCATTATTTTATTTAGGTCTTCTTGTGAGGTTTTGACAGCCCGCACAGAAGTTATTACCCTGCTTAACTTTGTATCACCTTTGTACCGCAAATATTGAGATTGAGCTGTTTATCCCAATCGTCTATATCCTTTATGAATACATTTAACAGACTTGGTCCCAGGTCAGATCCTTGGGGGCCCCACTTACCACACCAGACCATTCAGAGCACTCCCCATGTATCACCACCCTTTTGACTCGCCCCTGTAACCAGTTTTCAATCCAGGTACTCACCCTATGTTCCATGCTGACAGACCTCAGTTTGTAAAGTAAACGTTTGAGGGGAACTGTATTAAATGCCTTTGCAAAATCCAGATACACCACATACACAGGCCTTCCTTTATCTAGATGGCAGCTCACTTCTTCATATAATGTTAATAGATTGGTCTGGCAAGAACAGTACTTCATGAATCCATCCATGCAGATTATCAATTATGATAATATTTTTATTACTAAAATCATGGATCTTGATAAACCAGGAAGTGAACAGGCAGCAGCTTCAGCTGCCCACAGTTAAAATGATTGCAGCCAGACTCAGTGGAGGGAGATTTCTGCAGCATATTTGTCAAGTACAGAATCACAGTATATATATATATATATATATATATATATATATATATATATATATATGTAGCAAGGTCCCAGGCCTCCTTTGGTCTGATGAGAACCTACAGGGCCAGGGAGAGCTGACATCCTTCTGTACGTGGTGGGTTGTGAGGCATGGTGGGTGCAGAGTAGTTAAGCTATTGGGCGTCAGACATTTCTTGAATGCAAAAGAAAATGTATTTCTCTTAATCTTTTTTGGGGGAAAGAGGGTTAGGGGTCGAACAACCTTGAGTAGTTACAAGTTCAATTAGCAGACTCTGAGACTTCAATAGGAGGACAGCCGTGCAGGGAACAGTTCTTTCACCTTCACTACAACTTCTCCTTGTAGCTCTTCAGCCCACTGAGTTCCTGGTCTCTCACTAGACCCTCTGATTCACTGCCACTGAATCCCTTGATCTTCTCCAATCATCACAGTGGTATTTTTCTCAAGCGCCACCCCCGCCTCTCTCCTGGGTCCCTAGCTTGACACTCCTGATACTTCTCAAGCTTCACCCCACTGGCCTGCTCGGTCCCTGGCTTGACACATAAGGCTGCTCTGCAAGCAGCACCTCCGCTGGCTGGGTCTCTGCCTGAAGTTTCCAGATTCTCCACCGTGCACGTTCGGTGAGAATACTACTTCGGTACTTGCTTCAGTTACTCACTTTGGTCCCTGGTAATAAGGTGTTTGGTCCCTTAGTGGCGACAGCTTCCCTTCTACCTCCGACCACTGACATCTAGGTCAGTGCCAGGGTTAATGTTTGGGTCAGGTAAGCGTCAAAGATCAGGGTCAGTATATTTTAGGCAGGCTTTTTTTTAACTTAGTAACAGTGTCAGTTAGCATCAGTGTTAATGTGTTTTAGGTAGGACAAAACAAGCACTATTGTTTCTGGCCTGTACTTCTAATGGTTATGCAGTAATGTTTGTCTCTCAGCTTACCCCTTCTCCATGTGTTCACATTAGAGGCCAGCCACTCTCACCTGGCTGCCTAAATAATCTCTCCTCCAAGCATGGCTCCACCCCAGGCCCTATCAGGGAACACTATATTAACCTGCACACTGCAATCCAGCCGTGCTGATCAACGTTGTTTGTTAAGCTATTGTGTGTTGTGCTACGTCGGTCTCTGTTTTACCGATCTTGGCTTGTTCTCGACTATCCCTGTCTGCCTGTGACCTTGACCTTTGGCTTGTCCTTTGTTTATCCTTGTCTGCTAGTCGCCCCGATGTTTGGCTTATCCCCTCACTATCCCTTGTATCCTGAGATGCTGCTTCCCCTCTATCCTCTATAGCCTACTGTGAGCATGAGCTGGGGGACTCTGGGGGCCGCGACCTGGATCCAGTTTCAGCCCAGTCCATCCTCACCACTAGAGGCTCTGGTGAACACCTGCTGGATCTTAGACTCCGCGCCCTGGGGAATTTTAGGCTCTAGCTCCCTGTGGGATCCCTGTTAGTGCTCCAGCGGTCATGCCTTCCTTAATCACCCAGTGTTCCATCCGCAGCAGTCAGCCATAGGGTTCACTACCTTAGCGGTGCACTCCTGACCCCAACGGTGTGCATCTGTCACCTGGCTTCAGGTGACATGACAGTACTACGGGTGCGAACAACGAATAACATACACATTTACTATTTTGGGCCAGTATCCCTTTAATAATAATAAAAAAATAAAATCAGGAGATGTCCAATAACATTTACTACCAATGAAAGCCCAATTTGTCCTGGAAAAAAAAGCAAGGTCTTATCCACCGGGATGCACAAAGTAGTTGTGATGATTTGTACAGTTTTACTTACAAATGTCAAAGTAGCAAAGTAGCAAAATTGTGCTTAGGCATTAATATTTGTTTTACCCTTAGGCGTGAAGGGGTTAAATTAAACAAACTGTTCAAAATAAAATAAAACCGTTTGTAAGATTGTATCCCCTCCATTTATTGCTAACCTTATCAATGCCATACAAAATTAGTGCCCTTTGATTGCAATCATGAAAATCACAAATGTGCCTTAAGTCAGTGCGTTTTTTAAACACTTTTTTATTATTTTTAATTTGCTTGACTAGCTTTACCGATAGCTTCCTCGTTGTTCTGTCTACTTATTGAAAGCCACAGAGGTTCTCTAACACAGTGGTCATCAACCCTGTCCTCAGGGCCCACTAACAGGCCAGGTTTTATGTATTACCTTGGGGAGATGCAGACTAGAATACTGCAATCACTGAGCAGCAAATGTTATCACCTGTGATGTATTTCAGTTATCTTGCAAACCTGGCCTGTTAGTGGGCCCTGAGGACAGAGTTTATGACCACTGCTCTAACACATACCTGTATACCATATTCATGCTATCACATGGTCTGTTATCTACTATAACCCCCAGGTCCTTTTCCATGCTAGATCCCCCCAGAGGTTCTCCCCCTAGAGAGAAACTTGCTTTCATATTTTTATCTCCCAAATGCATTACTTTACATTTTTCAACATTAAACCTTATTTGCCATGTAGTTTCCCACCCCATTATTTTATTTAGGTCTTCTTGTGAGGTTTTGACAGCCCGCACAGAAGTTATTACCCTGCTTAACTTTGTATCACCTTTGTACCGCAAATATTGAGATTGAGCTGTTTATCCCAATCGTCTATATCCTTTATGAATACATTTAACAGACTTGGTCCCAGGTCAGATCCTTGGGGGCCCCACTTACCACACCAGACCATTCAGAGCACTCCCCATGTATCACCACCCTTTTGACTCGCCCCTGTAACCAGTTTTCAATCCAGGTACTCACCCTATGTTCCATGCTGACAGACCTCAGTTTGTAAAGTAAACGTTTGAGGGGAACTGTATTAAATGCCTTTGCAAAATCCAGATACACCACATACACAGGCCTTCCTTTATCTAGATGGCAGCTCACTTCTTCATATAATGTTAATAGATTGGTCTGGCAAGAACAGTACTTCATGAATCCATCCATGCAGATTATCAATTATGATAATATTTTTATTACTAAAATCATGGATCTTGATAAACCAGGAAGTGAACAGGCAGCAGCTTCAGCTGCCCACAGTTAAAATGATTGCAGCCAGACTCAGTGGAGGGAGATTTCTGCAGCATATTTGTCAAGTACAGAATCACAGTATATATATATATATATATATATATATATATATATATATATATATGTAGCAAGGTCCCAGGCCTCCTTTGGTCTGATGAGAACCTACAGGGCCAGGGAGAGCTGACATCCTTCTGTACGTGGTGGGTTGTGAGGCATGGTGGGTGCAGAGTAGTTAAGCTATTGGGCGTCAGACATTTCTTGAATGCAAAAGAAAATGTATTTCTCTTAATCTTTTTTGGGGGAAAGAGGGTTAGGGGTCGAACAACCTTGAGTAGTTACAAGTTCAATTAGCAGACTCTGAGACTTCAATAGGAGGACAGCCGTGCAGGGAACAGTTCTTTCACCTTCACTACAACTTCTCCTTGTAGCTCTTCAGCCCACTGAGTTCCTGGTCTCTCACTAGACCCTCTGATTCACTGCCACTGAATCCCTTGATCTTCTCCAATCATCACAGTGGTATTTTTCTCAAGCGCCACCCCCGCCTCTCTCCTGGGTCCCTAGCTTGACACTCCTGATACTTCTCAAGCTTCACCCCACTGGCCTGCTCGGTCCCTGGCTTGACACATAAGGCTGCTCTGGAAGCAGCACCTCCGCTGGCTGGGTCTCTGCCTGAAGTTTCCAGATTCTCCACCGTGCACGTTCGGTGAGAATACTACTTCGGTACTTGCTTCAGTTACTCACTTTGGTCCCTGGTAATAAGGTGTTTGGTCCCTTAGTGGCGACAGCTTCCCTTCTACCTCCGACCACTGACATCTAGGTCAGTGCCAGGGTTAATGTTTGGGTCAGGTAAGCGTCAAAGATCAGGGTCAGTATATTTTAGGCAGGCTTTTTTTTAACTTAGTAACAGTGTCAGTTAGCATCAGTGTTAATGTGTTTTAGGTAGGACAAAACAAGCACTATTGTTTCTGGCCTGTACTTCTAATGGTTATGCAGTAATGTTTGTCTCTCAGCTTACCCCTTCTCCATGTGTTCACATTAGAGGCCAGCCACTTCCACCTGGCTGCCTAAATAATCTCTCCTCCAAGCATGGCTCCACCCCAGGCCCTATCAGGGAACACTATATTAACCTGTACACTGCAATCCAGCCGTGCTGATCAACGTTGTTTGTTAAGCTATTGTGTGTTGTGCTACGTCTGTCTCTGTTTTACCGATCTTGGCTTGTTCTCGACTATCCCTGTCTGCCTGTGACCTTGACCTTTGGCTTGTCCTTTGTTTATCCTTGTCTGCTAGTCGCCCCGATGTTTGGCTTATCCCCTCACTATCCCTTGTATCCTGAGATGCTGCTTTCCCTCTATCCTCTATAGCCTACTGTGAGCATGAGCTGGGGGACTCTGGGGGCCGCGACCTGGATCCAGTTTCAGCCCAGTCCATCCTCACCACTAGAGGCTCTGGTGAACACCTGCTGGATCTTAGACTCCGCGCCCTGGGGAATTTTAGGCTCTAGCTCCCTGTGGGATCCCTGTTAGTGCTCCAGCGGTCATGCCTTCCTTAATCACCCAGTGTTCCATCCGCAGCAGTCAGCCATAGGGTTCACTACCTTAGCGGTGCACTCCTGACCCCAACGGTGTGCATCTGTCACCTGGCTTCAGGTGACATGACAGTACTACGGGTGCGAACAACGAATAACATACACATTTACTATTTTGGGCCAGTATCCCTTTAATAATAATAAAAAAATAAAATCAGGAGATGTCCAATAACATTTACTACCAATGAAAGCCCAATTTGTCCTGGAAAAAAAAGCAAGGTCTTATCCACCGGGATGCACAAAGTAGTTGTGATGATTTGTACAGTTTTACTTACAAATGTCAAAGTAGCAAAGTAGCAAAATTGTGCTTAGGCATTAATATTTGTTTTACCCTTAGGCGTGAAGGGGTTAAATTAAACAAACTGTTCAAAATAAAATAAAACCGTTTGTAAGATTGTATCCCCTCCATTTATTGCTAACCTTATCAATGCCATACAAAATTAGTGCCCTTTGATTGCAATCATGAAAATCACAAATGTGCCTTAAGTCAATGCGTTTTTTAAACACTTTTTTATTATTTTTAATTTGCTTGACTAGCTTTACCGATAGCTTCCTCGTTGTTCTGTCTACTTATTGAAAGCCACAGAGGTTCTCTAACACAGTGGTCATCAACCCTGTCCTCAGGGCCCACTAACAGGCCAGGTTTTATGTATTACCTTGGGGAGATGCAGACTAGAATACTGCAATCACTGAGCAGCAAATGTTATCACCTGTGATGTATTTCAGTTATCTTGCAAACCTGGCCTGTTAGTGGGCCCTGAGGACAGAGTTTATGACCACTGCTCTAACACATACCTGTATACCATATTCATGCTATCACATGGTCTGTTATCTACTATAACCCCCAGGTCCTTTTCCATGCTAGATCCCCCCAGAGGTTCTCCCCCTAGAGAGAAACTTGCTTTCATATTTTTATCTCCCAAATGCATTACTTTACATTTTTCAACATTAAACCTTATTTGCCATGTAGTTTCCCACCCCATTATTTTATTTAGGTCTTCTTGTGAGGTTTTGACAGCCCGCACAGAAGTTATTACCCTGCTTAACTTTGTATCACCTTTGTACCGCAAATATTGAGATTGAGCTGTTTATCCCATCGTCTATATCCTTTATGAATACATTTAACAGACTTGGTCCCAGGTCAGATCCTTGGGGGCCCCACTTACCACACCAGACCATTCAGAGCACTCCCCATGTATCACCACCCTTTTGACTCGCCCCTGTAACCAGTTTTCAATCCAGGTACTCACCCTATGTTCCATGCTGACAGACCTCAGTTTGTAAAGTAAACGTTTGAGGGGAACTGTATTAAATTCCTTTGCAAAATCCAGATACACCACATACACAGGCCTTCCTTTATCTAGATGGCAGCTCACTTCTTCATATAATGTTAATAGATTGGTCTGGCAAGAACAGTACTTCATGAATCCATCCATGCAGATTATCAATTATGATAATATTTTTATTACTAAAATCATGGATCTTGATAAACCAGGAAGTGAACAGGCAGCAGCTTCAGCTGCCCACAGTTAAAATGATTGCAGCCAGACTCAGTGGAGGGAGATTTCTGCAGCATATTTGTCAAGTACAGAATCACAGTATATATATATATATATATTGTGACAGCAGGAAGGTAAAGTCACCTGGTTGCATCCAGGGGGGTAGATATATTTCGCCCAGATTCAGGCTTTACGCTGACTTATACAACTAGGTGGAGAGTTGTATAAGCCCAGCTAAGGCTAGTGGGCTCATGGATGACTCATACCTCTAGGGAGAGTGTGGGGCGTCGTGCAGACAGAGATGAGGAGACCAGCTGAACCTTGTCAGCTCATTTAGGCCTCTATAAGAACTCCCAGCTTCATTAGATGTTAGCTCATGCCTGGAACCAGACCTGTGTGGACTGTCTAGGGAGAGTGAACCCCTGTGCGGTGAGGCAAAGCCTGTGTGGCTATTTGTTTGGACTTTTACTAAACCAGGGACTTAGGGACTAGGACAGCACTAGGCTGATCCCAGTTGTTAGTTAGGAAACCTGTATGTTTAGTCAGAGGTCAACTTGACCAGGATTTATTTTGGTTATGTTTCTTTTGCTTTGCTGTGTTTTGGTCACTGTAAATAGAAAATAAACCGCACCTTTTTGATTTTGAAAACCACAACCTCCGTTTGCTGGGCCTGTTTTGTGTGGGGAGCCCACCCCGGGGGTCACACACACCCGCTGCCGAGCTAACCCCCTCACAGTTGGTGGAGAACCAGTGGCAGTTTTTTTTTAAGCCAGCATGGAGGAGATACTGAAGCAGCTGGCTCTAGCAAATGCCAATCAACAGCAGACAAATGCAGGTTTGCAAAAGAGCCTTGCAGCTCAACAACAGAGCCTTGCAGCCCAGCAGCAGACAAACGCAACTTTGCAACAGAGTCTGGAGGCTCAGCAACGAGCCCAGCAGCAATCTGAGGCCCGCTTCATAGACCTGTTGCAGAAGCAAGAGCAGAGACTACAACAACAGATGGAAGCAGTAATGCAGCAACGTCCGCAGACCAGTGAGGAAAGCCGTCCCACTAATACCGCGTCCTTTGGGGTGAGTCGTTTATTGACAAAAATGACTGGAGAGGATGATCCAGAGGTATTTTTGACCACATTTGAAAGGACCGCTGAAAGAGAAAAGTGGCCTGAGGAGCAGTGGGCTGGACTGGTGGCTCCTCTGTTAACTGGTGAATCGCAGAAAGCTTACTATGACCTAGAGCCTAACCAAGCAAAAGACTATGTGATGCTAAAAGCTGAAATATTGGCAAGGCTGGGTGTCACCCAGGCTGTCCGGGCTCAGCGTGTGCATAACTGGACTTTCCAGCTTGGAAAACCCCCCAGGTCTCAAATGTATGATCTCATTCACCTGAGCAGAAAGTGGCTACAGCCAGAGACTTTGTCCGCACCAAAGATTGTGGAACGTGTTGTAATGGATCGGTTTTTGAGAGCTCTTCCTACTGCCATCCAAAAGTGGGTAAGCCATGGAGACCCAGAGACGGCCGATGGTCTTGTGGATCGTGTGGAGAAATACTTGGCTACAGAGAACCTGACGGCCTCTTCCAGAGACACTCGGACTTTCCACCCTAAGACCAGACCATCCCCAGGGGCGGATAAGAGGATTCCAAGGGGTGAGGGTGGAGAGAGTGAGAGGGTGGGAGCTCTACCCCAAGTTTGGCGAGAACAGCCTGGGAAATCAGCGGCTCAAGAGGCGGCAAGAAGGATCGTTTGCTACCGCTGCCGGCAAGCGGGACATATTGCAGCCAATTGCCCGGTTGTGGAGGAACCCATGCAGTGTGACTTTCTGACGGGCAGACGTCAGTCACTGTGTGCGACAGTCGCATGCACTGCCATTCGAGGAACTGAGAAACATTTATGCAAAATGTGTGTTAATGGTAGAAATGTTGTGGTATTGCTGGATTCAGGTAGCCTTGTGACCCTGATAAAGGCTGAGTTAGTTAAAACAGAGGTCTCTGGGAATAGCAAGGTAGCTGTTATTTGTGTGCATGGGGACACCCGAGAGTATCCAGTGACTACAGTGTGTTTCGAGACCCCCAAAGGTACCCTCTCTCATCCAGTGGGCTTAGTATCTCAGTTACCGCATGACGCCATTGTGGGAAGGGATTTTCCGAAGTTCTGGGAACTGTGGGATGATCCTGAGCCCCTCACTGGTGCCCCTATGTACCAGGAATGTGATAGCCAGAACTCCCCTGAGAGTGGTGAGGACTCTCCGGAATTTCCCTTATCAGTATTGGCAGGGGAGACTCAAGAAACTGGAGAGGAGCCCACCTCCTCAGACGAAAACCTACCGTCTGTGGAGTTTTCTGATCTTGAGGTTCACAGGGAAAACTTTGCCACAGAACAGTTGAAAGACCCCGCCCTAATAAAGGCACGGGAAAACGTAGTGAAAATAGATGGCGAGTTAGTGAACCCAGATAATACCTGCACTTACCCCTACTTCAGCGTAGAGAAGGACCTACTGTATCGGGTGGCAAAAAGGGCAGAAGAAACCGTTGAGCAGCTTGTGGTGCCCAAACCTTACAGGAAGTTGGTGTTGGAGTTGGCCCATGGGCACATTCTTGGAGGTCATCTGGGGACAGAGAAAACCCGAGAGAGGGTATTACAGAGATTCTATTGGCCGGGGGTGATGAAGGACGTAGAAAATTATTGTTCCTCCTGCCCTGTGTGTCAGAGGTTGGCCCCGATGCCACATTTCCGTAGCCCGCTGGTCCCTCTACCCATCATTGAGGTCCCGTTTGAGAGGATCGCCATGGATTTGGTAGGTCCTATAATCAAGTCCGCTAGGGGGCACCAGTACATATTAGTTATAATGGACTATGCCACCCGTTATCCAGAAGCGATCCCTCTCCGAAATACCTCGGCCAAAACCATAGCCAAAGAGCTATCTCTTGTTTTTAGCCGGGTGGGTATTTGTAAAGAACTGCTTACGGACCAAGGTACACCCTTTATGTCCCGGGTTATGAAAGAGCTGTGTAAATTGTTCAAAGTGACGCAATTGCGTACGTCTGTGTATCACCCCCAAACCGATGGGCTGGTTGAAAGATTCAACAAAACCCTAAAACAAATGTTGAAGAAAGTGGTGGATAGAGATGGAAAGGATTGGGACTGTTTACTTCCTTATTTGATGTTTGCTATTAGGGAGGTGCCCCAATCCTCTACGGGATTCTCCCCCTTTGAGTTACTGTATGGGAGACACCCAAGAGGGCTGTTGGATATTGCCAAGGAAACTTGGGAAAGTGAGAGTTCTCCCCACAGGAGTGTGATTGAGCATGTCGCCCTGATGCAAGATCGAATTGCACAGGTAATGCCCATCGTGAAGGAACATTTGGCCCAAGCGCAGTTGGCACAGCAGAGAGTGTACAACCGTGGAGCCAAGACCCGTACCTTTTCCCCGGGGGATAGGATATTGGTACTTGTCCCTACGGTTGAAAGTAAATTCCTTGCCAAATGGCAAGGCCCCTACGAGATAATGGAAAAAGTGAGCGAAGTGAATTACAAGGTCAGACAACCAGGAAGGCGAAAGCCCGAACAGATCTATCACGTTAATCTGTTGAAAGCCTGGAGGGATAGAGAGTCCCTAGTCGCAGACACTTGGTCACCAGCTCAAACTGGTTGCGTGATTCCTGAGGTTGGAATAGCAGCCACCTTGTCACAACCCCAACAACAGGAGGTTAAGGAGTTTGTGCTTCGCAACAAGGAGGTATTCTCTGAGCTGCCGGGACAAACATCTGGGGTAGAGCATGACATCATTACCCCGCCCGGTGAAAGGGTGAAGTTAAAACCCTATCGGATCCCAGAGGCTCGACGGGAGGCAATACGGGAGGAAGTACAGAAAATGCTGAACTTAGGGGTGATAGAGGAGTCCCAAAGTGATTGGTCTAGTCCCATCGTGTTGGTGCCTAAACCGGATGGGAGCTGGCGATTTTGTAACGATTTTCGTCAGTTGAACAAAGTTACAAAATTTGACACCTACCCCATGCCACGTATAGATGAGTTGATCGACCGGCTGGGAACAGCCCGATACATGACGACTCTTGACCTCACAAAAGGGTATTGGCAAATCCCCCTGGCCAAGTCGGCCAAAGAGAAAACCGCATTTGTAACCCCAGACGGGGCGTTCCAATATAAAAGAATGCCGTTCGGGTTACAGAATGCGCCGGCCACATTCCAGCGGAAAATGGACCAGATGCTGAGGCCCCATCGGAAGTATGCTGCGGCTTACCTGGATGACGTAATTGTCCATAGCCCAGATTGGGCCTCACATCTGCCAAAAGTGCAAGCAGTCCTGGACTCTGTTCGGGAAGCGGGGTTTACGGCTAACCCCAAGAAGTGTACCATTGGGCAGGAGGAGGCCAAATATCTTGGGTACACCATTGGGAGGGGAGTAATAAAACCCCAACTTAACAAAGTCGAGGCCATCCAGAGTTGGCCACGTCCCAACAGCAAGAAGCAGGTACGAGCCTTTCTGGGAATCGCTGGGTATTATCGGCGATTCATTCCCCACTTTGCTTCTAAGGCTGTGCCCCTAACCAACCTGACGAAGGGGAAAGGGTCGGTCATGATTAAATGGACCCCCGAGGCTGAGGCAGCATTCCAATTCTTGAAACAAGCCTTATGTAGCCAGCCAGTGTTGTACTCACCCGACTTCTCTAAAGACTTTGTCGTACAAAGTGATGCGTCAGATGTGGGGTTAGGAGCAGTATTGTCCCAGGTCTGGAACGGGGAAGAGCACCCAGTCATTTACCTCAGCAGGAAATTGAAGTCCCATGAGGTAAATTACGCCACCGTTGAAAAGGAGTGTTTAGCGGTGAAGTGGGCTCTAGATTCCCTTCGGTACTACCTGCTAGGTAGGCACTTTGACATGGTTACAGATCACGCTCCGTTAAAGTGGATGGCTCAAAACAAGGAAACAAATAGAAGAGTGAATAGGTGGTTCCTGGCCCTCCAGGAATTCAACTTCACAGTAAAGCATCGCCCTGGCGTTCAAATGGGGAATGTGGATGCTTTGTCTCGAGTACATGAATGCCTGATTGCTGGTGTTCCAACCCCGAGGTTAAAACAAGAGGGGGGGGTATGTGACAGCAGGAAGGTAAAGTCACCTGGTTGCATCCAGGGGGGTAGATATATTTCGCCCAGATTCAGGCTTTACGCTGACTTATACAACTAGGTGGAGAGTTGTATAAGCCCAGCTAAGGCTAGTGGGCTCATGGATGACTCATACCTCTAGGGAGAGTGTGGGGCGTCGTGCAGACAGAGATGAGGAGACCAGCTGAACCTTGTCAGCTCATTTAGGCCTCTATAAGAACTCCCAGCTTCATTAGATGTTAGCTCATGCCTGGAACCAGACCTGTGTGGACTGTCTAGGGAGAGTGAACCCCTGTGCGGTGAGGCAAAGCCTGTGTGGCTATTTGTTTGGACTTTTACTAAACCAGGGACTTAGGGACAAGGACAACACTAGGCTGATCCCAGTTGTTAGTTAGGAAACCTGTATGTTTAGTCAGAGGTCAACTTGACCAGGATTTATTTTGGTTATGTTTCTTTTGCTTTGCTGTGTTTTGGTCACTGTAAATAGAAAATAAACCGCACCTTTTTGATTTTGAAAACCACAACCTCCGTTTGCTGGGCCTGTTTTGTGTGGGGAGCCCACCCCGGGGGTCACACACACCCGCTGCCGAGCTAACCCCCTCACAATATATATATATATATATATATATTGTGACAGCAGGAAGGTAAAGTCACCTGGTTGCATCCAGGGGGGTAGATATATTTCGCCCAGATTCAGGCTTTACGCCGACTTATACAACTAGGTGGAGAGTTGTATAAGGCTAGTGGGCTCATGGATGACTCATACCTCTAGGGAGAGTGTGGGGCGTCGTGCAGACAGAGATGAGGAGACCAGCTGAACCTTGTCAGCTCATTTAGGCCTCTATAAGAACTCCCAGATTCATTAGGTGTTAGCTCATGCCTGGAACCAGACCTGTGTGGACTGTCTAGGGAGAGTGAACCCCTGTGCGGTGAGGCAAAGCCTGTGTGGCTATTTGTTTGGACTTTTACTAAACCAGGGACTTAGGGACTAGGACAGCACTAGGCTGATCCCAGTTGTTAGTTAGGAAACCTGTATGTTTAGTCAGAGGTCAACTTGACCAGGATTTATTTTGGTTATGTTTCTTTTGCTTTGCTGTGTTTTGTCACTGTAAATAGAAAATAAACCGCACCTTTTTTGATTTTGAAAACCACAACCTCCGTTTGCTGGGCCTGTTTTGTGTGGGGAGCCCATCCCGGGGGTCACACACACCCGCTGCCGAGCTAACCCCCTCACAGTTGGTGGAGAACCAGTGGCAGTTTTTTTTAAGCCAGCATGGAGGAGATACTGAAGCAGCTGGCTCTAGCAAATGCCAATCAACAGCAGACAAATGCAGGTTTGCAAAGGAGCCTTGCAGCCCAGCAGCAGACAAACGCAACTTTGCAACAGAGTCTGGAGGCTCAGCAACGAGCCCAGCAGCAATCTGAGGCCCGCTTCATAGACCTGTTGCAGAAGCAAGAGCAGAGACTACAACAACAGATGGAAGCAGTAATGCAGCAACGTCCGCAGACCAGTGAGGAAAGCCGTCCCACTAATACCGCGTCCTTTGGGGTGAGTCGTTTATTGACAAAAATGACTGGAGAGGATGATCCAGAGGTATTTTTGACCACATTTGAAAGGACCGCTGAAAGAGAAAAGTGGCCTGAGGAGCAGTGGGCTGGACTGGTGGCTCCTCTGTTAACTGGTGAATCGCAGAAAGCTTACTATGACCTAGAGCCTAACCAAGCAAAAGACTATGTGATGCTAAAAGCTGAAATATTGGCAAGGCTGGGTGTCACCCAGGCTGTCCGGGCTCAGCGTGTGCATAACTGGACTTTCCAGCTTGGAAAACCCCCCAGGTCTCAAATGTATGATCTCATTCACCTGAGCAGAAAGTGGCTACAGCCAGAGACTTTGTCCGCACCAAAGATTGTGGAACGTGTTGTAATGGATCGGTTTTTGAGAGCTCTTCCTACTGCCATCCAAAAGTGGGTAAGCCATGGAGACCCAGAGACAGCCGATGGTCTTGTGGATCGTGTGGAGAAATACTTGGCTACAGAGAACCTGACGGCCTCTTCCAGAGACACTCGGACTTTCCACCCTAAGACCAGACCATCCCCAGGGGCGGATAAGAGGATTCCAAGGGGTGAGGGTGGAGAGAGTGAGAGGGTGGGAGCTCTACCCCAAGTTTGGCGAGAACAGCCTGGGAAATCAGCGGCTCAAGAGGCGGCAAGAAGGATCGTTTGCTACCGCTGCCGGCAAGCGGGACATATTGCAGCCAATTGCCCGGTTGTGGAGGAACCCATGCAGTGTGACTTTCTGACGGGCAGACGTCAGTCGCTGTGTGCGACAGTCGCATGCACTGCCATTCGAGGAACTGAGAAACATTTATGCAAAATGTGTGTTAATGGTAGAAATGTTGTGGTATTGCTGGATTCAGGTAGCCTTGTGACCCTGATAAAGGCTGAGTTAGTTAAAACAGAGGTCTCTGGGAATAGCAAGGTAGCTGTTATTTGTGTGCATGGGGACACCCGAGAGTATCCAGTGACTACAGTGTGTTTCGAGACCCCCAAAGGTACCCTCTCTCATCCAGTGGGCTTAGTATCTCAGTTACCGCATGACGCCATTGTGGGAAGGGATTTTCCGAAGTTCTGGGAACTGTGGGATGATCCTGAGCCCCTCACTGGTGCCCCTATGTACCAGGAATGTGATAGCCAGAACTCCCCTGAGAGTGGTGAGGACTCTCCGGAATTTCCCTTATCAGTATTGGCAGGGGAGACTCAAGAAACTGGAGAGGAGCCCACCTCCTCAGACGAAAACCTACCGTCTGTGGAGTTTTCTGATCTTGAGGTTCACAGGGAAAACTTTGCCACAGAACAGTTGAAAGACCCCGCCCTAATAAAGGCACGGGAAAACGTAGTGAAAATAGATGGTGAGTTAGTGAACCCAGATAATACCTGCACTTACCCATACTTCAGCGTAGAGAAGGACCTACTGTATCGGGTGGCAAAAAGGGCAGAAGAAACCGTTGAGCAGCTTGTGGTGCCCAAACCTTACAGGAAGTTGGTGTTGGAGTTGGCCCATGGGCACATTCTTGGAGGTCATCTGGGGACAGAGAAAACCCGAGAGAGGGTATTACAGAGATTCTATTGGCCGGGGGTGATGAAGGACGTAGAAAATTATTGTTCCTCCTGCCCTGTGTGTCAGAGGTTGGCCCCGATGCCACATTTCCGTAGCCCGCTGGTCCCTCTACCCATCATTGAGGTCCCGTTTGAGAGGATCGCCATGGATTTGGTAGGTCCTATAATCAAGTCCGCTAGGGGACACCAGTACATATTAGTTATAATGGACTATGCCACCCGTTATCCAGAAGCGATCCCTCTCCGAAATACCTCGGCCAAAACCATAGCCAAAGAGCTATCTCTTGTTTTTAGCCGGGTGGGTATTTGTAAAGAACTGCTTACGGACCAAGGTACACCCTTTATGTCCCGGGTTATGAAAGAGCTGTGTAAATTGTTCAAAGTGACGCAATTGCGTACGTCTGTGTATCACCCCCAAACCGATGGGCTGGTTGAAAGATTCAACAAAACCCTAAAACAAATGTTGAAGAAAGTGGTGGATAGAGATGGAAAGGATTGGGACTGTTTACTTCCTTATTTGATGTTTGCTATTAGGGAGGTGCCCCAATCCTCTACGGGATTCTCCCCCTTTGAGTTACTGTATGGGAGACACCCAAGAGGGCTGTTGGATATTGCCAAGGAAACTTGGGAAAGTGAGAGTTCTCCCCACAGGAGTGTGATTGAGCATGTCGCCCTGATGCAAGATCGAATTGCACAGGTAATGCCCATCGTGAAGGAACATTTGGCCCAAGCGCAGTTGGCACAGCAGAGAGTGTACAACCGTGGAGCCAAGACCCGTACCTTTTCCCCGGGGGATAGGATATTGGTACTTGTCCCTACGGTTGAAAGTAAATTCCTTGCCAAATGGCAAGGCCCCTACGAGATAATGGAAAAAGTGAGCGAAGTGAATTACAAGGTCAGACAACCAGGAAGGCGAAAGCCCGAACAGATCTATCACGTTAATCTGTTGAAAGCCTGGAGGGATAGAGAGTCCCTAGTCGCAGACACTTGGTCACCAGCTCAAACTGGTTGCGTGATTCCTGAGGTTGGAATAGCAGCCACCTTGTCACAACCCCAACAACAGGAGGTTAAGGAGTTTGTGCTTCGCAACAAGGAGGTATTCTCTGAGCTGCCGGGACAAACATCTGGGGTAGAGCATGACATCATTACCCCGCCCGGTGAAAGGGTGAAGTTAAAACCCTATCGGATCCCAGAGGCTCGACGGGAGGCAATACGGGAGGAAGTACAGAAAATGCTGAACTTAGGGGTGATAGAGGAGTCCCAAAGTGATTGGTCTAGTCCCATCGTGTTGGTGCCTAAACCGGATGGGAGCTGGCGATTTTGTAACGATTTTCGTCAGTTGAACAAAGTTACAAAATTTGACACCTACCCCATGCCACGTATAGATGAGTTGATCGACCGGCTGGGAACAGCCCGATACATGACGACTCTTGACCTCACAAAAGGGTATTGGCAAATCCCCCTGGCCAAGTCGGCCAAAGAGAAAACCGCATTTGTAACCCCAGACGGGGCGTTCCAATATAAAAGAATGCCGTTCGGGTTACAGAATGCGCCGGCCACATTCCAGCGGAAAATGGACCAGATGCTGAGGCCCCATCGGAAGTATGCTGCGGCTTACCTGGATGACGTAATTGTCCATAGCACAGATTGGGCCTCACATCTGCCAAAAGTGCAAGCAGTCCTGGACTCTGTTCGGGAAGCGGGGTTTACGGCTAACCCCAAGAAGTGTACCATTGGGCAGGAGGAGGCCAAATATCTTGGGTACACCATTGGGAGGGGAGTAATAAAACCCCAACTCAACAAAGTCGAGGCCATCCAGAGTTGGCCACGTCCCAACAGCAAGAAGCAGGTACGAGCCTTTCTGGGAATTGCTGGGTATTATCGGCGATTCATTCCCCACTTTGCTTCTAAGGCTGTGCCCCTAACCAACCTGACGAAGGGGAAAGGGTCGGTCATGATTAAATGGACCCCCGAGGCTGAGGCAGCATTCCAATTCTTGAAACAAGCCTTATGTAGCCAGCCAGTGTTGTACTCACCCGACTTCTCTAAAGACTTTGTCGTACAAAGTGATGCGTCAGATGTGGGGTTAGGAGCAGTATTGTCCCAGGTCTGGAACGGGGAAGAGCACCCAGTCATTTACCTCAGCAGGAAGTTGAAGTCCTATGAGGTAAATTACGCCACCGTTGAAAAGGAGTGTTTAGCGGTGAAGTGGGCTCTAGATTCCCTTCGGTACTACCTGCTAGGTAGGCACTTTGACATGGTTACGGATCACGCTCCGTTAAAGTGGATGGCTCAAAACAAGGAAACAAATAGAAGAGTGAATAGGTGGTTCCTGGCCCTCCAGGAATTCAACTTCACAGTAAAGCATCGCCCTGGCGTTCAAATGGGGAATGTGGATGCTTTGTCTCGAGTACATGAATGCCTGATTGCTGGTGTTCCAACCCCGAGGTTAAAACAAGAGGGGGGGGTATGTGACAGCAGGAAGGTAAAGTCACCTGGTTGCATCCAGGGGGGTAGATATATTTCGCCCAGATTCAGGCTTTACGCCGACTTATACAACTAGGTGGAGAGTTGTATAAGGCTAGTGGGCTCATGGATGACTCATACCTCTAGGGAGAGTGTGGGGCGTCGTGCAGACAGAGATGAGGAGACCAGCTGAACCTTGTCAGCTCATTTAGGCCTCTATAAGAACTCCCAGATTCATTAGGTGTTAGCTCATGCCTGGAACCAGACCTGTGTGGACTGTCTAGGGAGAGTGAACCCCTGTGCGGTGAGGCAAAGCCTGTGTGGCTATTTGTTTGGACTTTTACTAAACCAGGGACTTAGGGACTAGGACAGCACTAGGCTGATCCCAGTTGTTAGTTAGGAAACCTGTATGTTTAGTCAGAGGTCAACTTGACCAGGATTTATTTTGGTTATGTTTCTTTTGCTTTGCTGTGTTTTGTCACTGTAAATAGAAAATAAACCGCACCTTTTTTGATTTTGAAAACCACAACCTCCGTTTGCTGGGCCTGTTTTGTGTGGGGAGCCCATCCCGGGGGTCACACACACCCGCTGCCGAGCTAACCCCCCCACAATATATATATATATATATATATATGTAGCAAGGTCCCAGGCCTCCTTTGGTCTGATGAGAACCTACAGGGCCAGGGAGAGCTGACATCCTTCTGTACGTGGTGGGTTGTGAGGCATGGTGGGTGTAGAGTAGTTAAGCTATTGGGCGTCAGACATTTCTTGAATGCAAAAGAAAATGTATTTCTCTTAATCTTTTTTGGGGAAAAGAGGGTTAGGGGTCGAACAACCTTGAGTAGTTACAAGTTCAATTAGCAGACTCTGAGACTTCAATAGGAGGACAGCCGTGCAGGGAACAGTTCTTTCACCTTCACTACAACTTCTCCTTGTAGCTCTTCAGCCCACTGAGTTCCTGGTCTCTCACTAGACCCTCTGATTCACTGCCACTGAATCCCTTGATCTTCTCCAATCATCACAGTGGTATTTTTCTCAAGCGCCACTCCCGCCTCTCTCCTGGGTCCCTAGCTTGACACTCCTGATACTTCTCAAGCTTCACCCCACTGGCCTGCTCGGTCCCTGGCTTGACACATAAGGCTGCTCTGCAAGCAGCACCTCTGCTGGCTGGGTCTCTGCCTGAAGTTTCCAGATTCTCCACCGTGCCCGTTCGGTGAGAATACTACTTCGGTACTTGCTTCAGTTACTCACTTTGGTCCCTGGTAATAAGGTGTTTGGTCCCTTAGTGGCGACAGCTTCCCTTCTACCTCCGACCACTGACAGGTTCTCCGGCTGGCAGAACTGTCACTTTTGGTTGGACTGCAAGCCGCAATCCCAACCCTACGCTGCTGTCTTGCTTCTGAATAGGCCCTCAGACAGCCTAGCAGCCAGATGCCCCTGGGATAGGCCCAATCTCCAGCCTAGCAGCCCAGGGCACATGACACATGTCCACCCAGACAGCCATCCAGGTGGCACAGAACACAGATTATCTGACTCCACCAGAATATATAGGCTCTCCCAGGAGGCCAAGGGATTCAAGAAAACCCCTGCCCATTGGCTAAGATACCCCATATACCCAAAACCTGACCTTGCATTGCCGATCTTGTATCTAGTACCACCAAGTACCCGGCAACCTAGTGGTGAAAGTGAAAAGTGCAATTAGGGAGAAATCAATGGATCTCTAACAATCAACCAGGATAACTACTCCTGGCAAGTAAATTTGTGAGGAGAATCCTTGCCTCAACTCCAGGGTTCTATATCCTCCCTGCCCAAAAAACTATGTCTCGGAGTTTGCAGAAAAATAATTTGAGCTCCCAAGCCTGAGAGCGAATGTCCTGGCAAAAACTGGGATGGGTGGAGAAACAGAAAAAGAATAACAAATAACAGTGTATGTGGTGTACCACATTAAATAAACATAGTATTAGACACATGAGATAGTAGATCACATATGACAAGGAAATATCAAAGGATTGTTATGTACAATTTTAAAAGTAAGCAAGAGCAATGGAATTTGCTTCCTGACTATCTATCTAATATATACAGTAATAATATAAAGATATAGAAAGGGTTGGGGTTGTTGTCCAGTTAGATCCCTGTCTTTCCTTAGCCAAGGAAGATGCGCCGACTCAGCAACACCTGAAAGAGAGTAAACAGCAATGAAAATGCATCCTATCCTATGGTACAATATACTGTATATACATACGTATATAAAAAGTAGACGCAGCGCTAATAACATAACAACATTAAAACATTTTCACATTTTTAAGTGAAAAAGAAGGTAAAAAGGGAAAAATAAAGCAGAGTCCCAATAGAATTCCAGTCCATAAATTAAGTGTTAAACAACACCCATCCGTGCAAGGTGCAGATGACAAACTGCAGAGGAGGAAGTCGTGAAAGGATCCTTCATACAATGTGCTCCACACCTGAGTGAGTAAGTAGCCTCCTTACCAGCTTTCCATGACCACTGTTATAGTAGTCTCACCAAACATAGGGAATTCGGTCTACCCAGAACCCTTATTGTTGTCTGGAACTGCAGCTAAACCGGTAACACTCAGAAAATATAACAAAGAAAAGCTCCCTTAGTGCAGTACTTTATATAGATAAATTTAATAAAATAAGTGGATTGCACTTACAAGATGTAAAACGTTCATAAGCGATACAGCAATGTGTCTCATAATGGGGATTGCGGCGTCTCCACAGGCTTCTCCTTGCTTCCTGTTTGGTTTGCCCATCAACCTCCTGAGAGGAAAAGCGTGATGACGTCACAGTCGCATTCCCAACCCTACGCGTTTCGTCACTACCGGAGGTCGTCTGGAAAAGGCAGAACCGTCACTTTTGGTTGGACTGCAAGCCGCAATCCCAACCCTGCACTACACTCTTGCTTCTGGATAGGCCCTCAAACAGCCTAGCAGCCAGATGTGCCCAGGATAGGCACACTCTCTGGAATAGCAGCCTGGGCAATTCGACACACGTCCACCCAGACAGCCGTCCAGGTGGCACAGAACATAGATTACCTGACTCCACCCGAATATATAGGTTAGTCACATAGTTAGTCAGGTTGAAAAAAGAGACAAGTCCATCCAGTTCAACCATAAAAAAATATATAATAATAATATCATACAATCCCATATACCCAATTCTATACCCACAGTTGATCCCGAGGAAGGCGAAAAACCCCAGCAGAGCATGATCCAATTTGCTACAGCAAGGGAAAAAATTCCTTCCTGAGAGGCAATCGGATTTTCCCCGGATCAAATTTACCTATGTAGCAAACCCCCAAGGGAGCTGCTTTTGTTTGTTTAGTCTGTTCCTCTGCCTTTAAACCCCAATAAACTGTCCCAGCCCCTCTGGCACACTTAGCAATGTGATTAGTGGAATAACCTAACAGGAATACACAACACAGTTTTTCTTGTAGTTTACTTGAATAAAAGTAAAGTTCAGGTTAACATTAGTCAGCCAAGACCTGTATAAGTACCCAGGACTTGGCTGAAACAGTTTAAAGAAAACAGTCAGAAACACTATGCAACCAATGAAACCAATAGGTAACAATATGTGCAGATTAAATAGACTCCCCAATAACTTTTGGTGTGTGTGGGATGCTGTGGCTAAAGGGGAACCCCAGGGCGGCCTACGATACTTCTAATACACACCCAGTGAATTAAACTCAATACTCGTGGTGTGTCCCCTTTAAGAGCAACCGCGGGGATGTTCTGGATGCAAAGCTTTGTGTTTTATGATCTTCACCGGCAATGTAGGAGCTATGTGAACAATACTTGGATGTGGTATTCTATGAAAGCAATAAAGGTTCCTGGGCAAAGCCCTCTCACCAAATCCTGTACACAGTCAGCGGTCCTCCTCTGAGCGATTGATCGATCCTCCTAGATGCAGGTGTGTCCCAGTGGCATTCAGTCCTTGAGCTGTTGCAGGGTGTCCCTCTTCAGCTTGGACGATCTGTTCCTCTGGGCTGGAGTTGCAGGGTGTCCCTCTTCAGCTTGGACGTTCTGTTCCTCCGGGCTGGAGTTGCAGGCTGTGTGTCTCTTGGTAGGCCGCGATCCCACACACACATAACAGCGCAAGAGATGCACTCTTGATGGGTTTCAGGAACAAAGAGTCTCTGGCCTAGTTCCTCTGGCTTTTTATCTCCTCCCCCACAGTCCTTTGCTGCTGCCTGATGATTGGCTCAGGTTCTTCCAATAGGGAGTTTACAGACAACTTCCAATAGGGAGTTTACAAACAAGCAATTTCTGAGTGTCTGTATGAAGAGAGAAAGGGGGGGTGAAAAAGCCCACGCTGCTTCTGCAGACAGCTCTCCCATATAGATTAGCTCAGTCTGGAGAAGGACCTGCTACACACTCCCCCCACCAAAGAACCTTTGGCCCCCAAAGGAATTAAAAAGTCTGTAACCTGTTACATGCTTTTTATATACACGCAGAGAAAACAAGTTAGTGTGCACAAGAAATCAGACAGTTTGTACTTTCATAAAAACCTGGCAGAGGAACCTCCCACCAATGAGCATGGCCCACAGGCCACCGCAACTGGAATGGCCCAGCTAGATGTGCCAGGGGGTGAGTTGAGGTTGTCCTCCACCAAATGTGTGGTGGAAGGATCAGGCGTCTCAAGAATCCTTTTTGAGGTGAACACAGCTTCCTCAGAGCTTTCACCCAACATGTCATAAGTCAGTCTCTTGGGTGGATGAATAGCCGTTCTCTCTCTCTATTTTGGCTCTGGTGTCACAGGCACGCTGGACTTTGCTTCATCCACAGCTTCTTCTTCTTCCTGCATATCAGCCTCAATTCCCTCTTCTGTGAATGATTGGAAATCTTCGGGGTCTGCTGTCAGCAGAGAAGATTGAGTGTCTTCCAACTCCTCAGAAGGCGGACTTTGGGGCACAAACTCAGGAGCCTCTGGTCTGAGAGTCCCAGCATCTGTCACTTTAGGCGGAGATGCAGGGGGGGTGGCAAACCCTGGAAGTTGAGATGGCCACAACCAGTCTATCCCCATCTCTTCATCTTCACTGTCCTCATCGTCTACAGCAAGGGGGACAGACTGAGACCTAGTGACCGGTCGGGATCTCTGAGAGTCCGTAGAAGTGGACTGTGAATCTAGCGGTGGTGGCAAACGAACTGCGTCTGATAGGGGCAGTAGATGTTGCGGTGCCAAGTCTTCAGCGGGCCTGTGCTCCCTTATGGCCGGATTTGGTACACTGGGAGTTCTGGCAGCTGCTTGCAAATGACATAAGGCTGTGACTTCCAGTGGTCAGCCAACTTGTGCTTTCCAGGGACACCCAGATTCCTTAGCAGCTCCCTGTCACCTGGTTGCAAATCCTGCACTCAGACTCTGAGATCAAAGTTCATTTTATTTCTTAGTCCTAGTGCATCTGAGGTAGCTTGGGCCTTGTCATAGGCGGTCTTCAAACTTTTGCGCAGGCGGTCTACATACCCTCTGTGGGAGGTTGCTAAAGTATGATCTAAGGATGTGCCGAAGGCCAAGTCTACTGGCAAATGGGCCACCCGCCAAAACATTAGACGATAAGGGGAGTATCCTGTGGCATTGTATGCGGTGTTGTTATAAGCGTGCACAATAGCGGGTACATGCTTGCTCCAGTGCTGCTTTTTTTCTGAATTCAAAGTCCCAAGCATATCCAAGAGGGTTCAGTTGAACCTCTCTGGCTGAGGATCTCCTTGAGGATGGTATAGGGTGGTCCTGGACTTCTTAATGCCTAACAAGTCTAAAAGTCTCTTGATGAGGCTGCTTTCGAAATCTCTCCCTTGATCAGAATGGATGCGTTGGGGCAGGCCATAGTGTACAAAGAACTTCTCCACAAGGACCTTGGCCACCGTGGATGCTTGTTGATCCTTTGTGGGCAAGGCCTGGGCATACCTGGTGAAATGGTCAGTCACTACCAGGATATTTCCCTGTCCACTCATATCAGGCTCCAAGCATAGAAAGTCAATGCACACCAGCTCCATTGGTTCCTGACTCTGAAGATGGCCCATTGGGGCGGCTCAGTGAGGCAAGGTTTTTCTTTGGATGTATCTGATACAGGAGTCGCAGTAGCCCTCTACTTCAGCCCGCATGCAAGGCCAGTATAATCGGTCCCTCTCCAGGTGGAAAGTCCTCTCGGGCCCTAGGTGGCCATGGTTGTCGTGAAGAGAAGTCGATGTTGTCTCCCTGTGGTTTTCCGGTAAAAATAGCTGCCATTTCTCTTTGTGATCATCAGAGGGGCCCCTTTGGTAGACCACCGCTTGATGCAGTTGCAACCGATCCCACTCTCGGTGCAGTAGACGGGCCTCCTTCGGGGAGTCAGTGAGGAGCATGTCGGGGCGTTGGTTCTCCAAGGCCTTCAATGCCAAGTTACAGAGGGGATCTTCCAACTGGTCCCTTCTAAAATCCTTCTTAGAAAGCTTTGGCAGACCTTTATCCCCGACTTGGGTGACATTGCAATAACATTTGGGGACACCAGAAGCTGAAACTCCAATGTCTTCGGCCCTGGATCCTCCTTCAGCTTGGTGTTCTGCTCCCTGACACAAGGCTCGTACTCCTTCAGGTGTCAGCTGGGTCCACTCTTCTGGGGGGTCACTGGAGCAATGGGGCCTTCTTGACAGAGTGTCTGCATCCTTGCATCCTTGTTCCCGACCCCGTTCGATATTTCAGGCTGAAGGTAAACCCCGACAGGGCAGCCAACCATCTGGGACCTGTGGCATCCAACTTGGCAGTGGTGAGGATGTAGGTGAGAGGATTATTGTCAGTCTTGATCACAAACGTCGCTCTATATAAATAATCCCTCAGTTTATCCACTAGTACTGCCCACTTCAAGGCCAGAAACTCGAGTTTATGGGTGGGGTAGTTCTTCTCGGCGGGTGCCAAGCTCCGACTTATATAGGCAACAGGCCGTAGGTGACCGTCGTGTTCTTGGTACAGCACTCCGCCTATCCCGGCTGGCGTCAACGTGTAGTTCATATGGCTTGGTTGTATCTGCATAGGCCAGAACTGGGGCAGTTGTTAGACTCCATTTCAACTGCCTAAAAGCCTCTTCACACTGGGCAGTCCACTGTTCCTGAATGGACTCTCTGGGTTTTCTGGGCCCTTCTGCTGGTCTGATAGGCCTTTTAAGGTCATCATCTTCCTCCTCAATTTTCAGTAGCTCATTGAGTGGGCGGGCTATCTTAGCGAATCCCTCAACAAATCTTCTGTAATAGGAGCAGAATCCCAAAAATGACCTGAGTTCAGTCACATTAGTGGGCTTTGGCCAGGAAGTGACGGCTTCCAGCTTCTGGGGGTCTGTGGCCACTCCGTCGGCAGACACAATATGACCAAGGTAGTTGACCGATGGTTAATAAAACTGTCACTTCTCCAGAGACAGCTTCAGCCCCTCATCATAGAATCTTTTCAGGACCTTCTCCAGGTGCTCTTCATGCTCCTCCAGGGTTTTCCCAAAGATGATGATGTCATCCAAGTACACCAATACCTCTATCAAGTTCATGTCACCCACTGTCTTCTCCATGAGCTTTTGGAAAGTGGCTGGGGCACCGGACAAGCCCTGAGGAATGCGGTCGAACTCAAAGAACCCCACCGGGGTATTAAAAGCAGTTCTCTCTCCTCAGGATGCATGGGGATTTGATAGTACCCGCTCTTCAGGTCCAGTACGCTGAACCACTTGGCCCCTGACAAGCTCTGCAAAGCCTCTTCTATCCGTGGTGTGGTGTACTGGTCGGGAATGGTTCTTCTGTTCAACGTTCTGTAGTCGATACAAAGCCTCAATGATCCATTCTTCTTCCGTACCACCACTATCGGAGAAGCGTATGGGCTCCGGGACTCTCGGATGATACCTGTTTTCTTCAATTCTGCCAATTGTTCACGCAGGTCTTCCAAGTCCCCTAAGGGAATCCGTTGCACTCTCTCTCTGAACGGCTTGTCTTCTTGCAGACGGATCTGGTGTTGAGCGCTCTTTGCACACCCCACATCGAATTCACTCTTTGAAAATGCAGCCTCCCATCTCAAGAGCTGAGTTTTGACTCTTTTTTTCCATTCCGGAGAGAGGGGAGTGTTCTTCGGATAGAACTCCTCTACAGGTATCCCATCCTTTTCTTCCCCCATCAAGTCAGACGGCAAGACTGGGGTGGACGTGTTCACTTGGCCGAACAGCATCTTCACAGGTGAGGTTATGTTGCGAACACTCACTGAGACCTTCCCATGACTTCTCTGCAACGCCTTAGTTAATTATCTCCACTCCCATGTCTTCTTTCTGCCTGTCAGCTTCAAGGACGATGAAAGAGCCTGGTTGCTTCCCGTTAAGCTTGACTGATGCTCTCAAGCGAGCTACCTCACCGGGCTGCAACACTTTCTCACTCCGGTCCAAGCGCCAGATCTTTCCCATTCTTCAGCTGAGGCCTTCTGTTCTTGCATCAGGCGCTGATAGGCTTGTCTCAACATGGGGTGCACACCTGTAGTTGAAGGGTCCTGCTCTTGGGCAAGAGGTGTTAGCAGTCTCCTGACAAGGTCAGTATGAGTCCCGATGATGAGGGAATTTTTATTAGCCCCTGGTGGGTGGGGACAGACCACTGCCAAAGTGTCAAAATTCTCAGCCTTCCCAGCTACAGAGGGGTCGAAGGTCAGTTTGACTGGTAGATAGTCATCATAGAGGAAGTTCTGAGTCCCAATGCCCCATATCTCTAGCTCTTCTAACTTCTGTAATGGCAAGTGTTTGAGGTGCCTGTCATAGAAATCTCAGTAGAGGAGAGTCACTTGAGCTCCAGTATCAAGGAGGGCCTTGGTATAGATTCCTTCCACTTGGATGGAGACAAGTGGAGAGGGCCCCACTAGCTTGGCAGGGAATTTGTGGAAAGTGGCAGGCTTGGCCTGTTCAGTAGCTTGTATCCGCACCCCTTTCTTTTGGAAGTTCTGATCTGGCTTGAGTCTCTGTTGGGTCTGGTGTGCACTGACTCTCCGGGTAGCATGTGTCAAAGGGAGTGGGACACTGGGTCGCTTGGAGGCAACAACGGGAGCCCTCTGAAAGTGTTTGGACTCCCGCTGCGGTCTCTTTGCGTCGTTGGGTTTTCTAGAGCTAGCTAATGTCGGTGGGCACCCGGTTGACTCTTTCACCGGGGCCCTCTGGAGTTTCCCGCCGGCTTTCGGTATTGTGTTTCAGCCTTCACTGGGCTTGGGCATATTTGTCAATAATGTCCGACTCCTCCCCAGTTTAAACAAATCTCTTGGTTTGCTGGCTTCTGCACCTGAGCAACCGTAGAGCTTAAAGACTTCTTGGGCCCCTCTGAGACTTCATTGCTGGGTAGAACAATTGGCTTGGCGGTCAACAGGGCCATTATCTCTATCAGTTGTGACACTTGAGTCTTAAGAAGCTCGACCTGAGGGTCGCCATCAGCTGCACTGACCATCCTGACCCCGACAACAGATTCTGGCTTCTGGCTTTCCTTTTTGTTTTCCAGCATGGCCTCCTCTTCCCGCACAATCCGGATCAGGTCTGGATACTTCAAGATGCCACCATCTTGCCGGGTTCTCATCAGGAGGGTGATGGGGTTCAAGGGCTTGGCACGCCTCAAGACTTTCTGTGCTTGGATTTCATCCACCTTCCAAGGGTTTAAACCTTCTTAAGCAAGATTTGGTGTATAATTTTAACCAAACGTCTCATGTACTCCGACAGCTTCTCTCCCACATTTTGGTAAGTGTGCTCCAACTGGTAAATAAGATCAGAAACTTTCTCTGTGCGCCCAAACACATCCTGCAGAATGTTCAGATAGTCCTGGGAAACACAATCTTGCTTGCTAAGCTTCAAATTGCGTATGGCTTCTGAGGCTGGCCCTTTCAAGCTCTCTGTAATTCTCTGTTTCTTGTGGGTTTCAGGAATGTCCCATTCATCCAAGGCTTGTGTGGACTGGTCCAGCCACTCTTCAAAGTTGTCCTCCCCTGTAGGCACTGGTTGTCTCCCAGAGAAAACCCTGAGCTTCTGATACCCAGTTGCCGAGTATGTCGGAGGGTCTCTCTGACATTTTGAAACAAAGTCTCCAAGAGAAGCAAAGAGTTCTGGTCCAATTGTGGCCAGAGGTGACGGGGAGGGAACTTCTTCTTTATTTGACTCAGCTTGACTGGAGGAGGTAGGACCCTCCTCTGGAACCTTCAGATGGATTACACAAAGCTTCGTCTTGTTAGCCAATTTACCTTTAAAGTTTTCAGGGATTGCTTGTTTCCACTCTAGTAGTGTATAGGTGTGAGAGGTCCCATGGTCTGTTTTGACAGCAATCACCCACGCCTTCCTGTCTGGGGATAGTGTCTTCACAGCTTGGCTGATTTATTCCTCAGCCCAGGCCTCCCCTGGAAGTTCAATCACCACGCTCGATTCTGAGCGGGCGCCTTCTTCCTCACACCACTGTATAGCATTGGCAGGGTCCATCCTGGTGCTTGTAGGTGAGTTGATTGCAGAGCAACGGAAATCCCGGACGAGTTCCCCCACGTGTAGCAAACCCTAGAGGGAGCTGCTTTTTGTTTGTTCAGTTCATTACTCTGCCTTTCAACCCCAATAAACTGTCCCAGCCCCTCTGGCACACTTAGCAATGTGATTAGTGTAATAACTCAACAGGAATACACAACACAGTTCTTCTTGTAGTTTACTTGAATAAAAGTACAAATTTTATTACAAATTATGGACCCTCGGGTGTAAGCCACCTGGTCCTGGTGACTTATTTATGTTAAGTTTTTCAAGTCTATTTCTAAAACTGTCTTCTGTTAGCTATGAGGGTGCATTCTGTGATGTTTTTTTGTTTTTTAACATTACAGTCTTGGTTACTATATCCCCCCGTTTACTTTGTGAAAACCGAGGAGAAGAATGTATTTCAAACCTTTGCCTTTTCTTTGTCTTTTGTAACCAAATTCCCTCCATCATCCTTTATGGGGCCAATATGTTCTGGCCTCATTTTCTTACTGTTTACATATTCAAAGAATTTCTTGGGGTTTACACATTACATGTGTTTCATGTGTTGGTGCACTGCAGTGATGAATGGGACCTAACTATAGACAATAAAAATACATTTTATCATTGCAAAAACAGTGAATCTACTAGATAAGAATCTAGTTTTGGACAATTAAAATAACACAAGCGGAAAAAATAACTGCAGGATTCTTCTGATATATAAATGGTGGGTTCCTGGACAGCCAAGCTGTTTTTTAAACTATCAAAAAAAAATATCTATAGTTAAAATTCGAATATCCTAACACCTTACACAATATGAAGCTGTACTGTTCAGTAACACAACAGATGGCTCACTATGATATCTCATATCTAATTCATGGAAACGTCTGTACAAAGGGCTTGGATCACTTACTCATCTCACTCTGATACCCTATTAAAGGATAAAGAAAAAAATTATTCTCATGATAAAACTGCACCAGGCAATCAGTGATAATATAACTAGAAATTTGAATATGGGATCAATTCTGCAATAGATTGTTTCAGCATGGATACAATTTTAGCAACACATGATAAAAAATGCTAGTGTAAACTTGCGATATAAAGTAATCTTCATCTTCAAAGCCTTCCCGAGAGTTCAGAATGATTTGTGGCCAAGCTAAAACCGCCCCAGAAAACTACAAACTGTCAAATTTCTGAAGGAATTAATATTCCCAATGAACACATAAACAAAGCCATAATTTCAGAAACAAATCCCAGTATAACCACAACAAAGACAAATGAATGAGCACAGTGGTGTAGAATTGCTGAATTATTGCTACTAATGACATGGCATCCGATTGCTACAAAGAAAGCAAAATAAACACAGCACAATAAATTAATTACTAGCAAAGGGTTTTATATGCTTTTTCTTCTATACAATGGTCCTGAGTGATAATGGAAAGAATAAAATTTATTTTTTTCTTCAGTTAGTCTGCTGCCACTACTGATTATATTTTTTAGTGCGTACACAAACCAAGCACAGACCATACTTATGCCGATGCTATGCTCAGTACACTGTACATAATAGATGGCAGACAAACATAGACATCACTAACGGAAAACAACAGAAGAATACACTAAAATATACAGCAAAGTTTTGTCTGACAATGGTATCCTCAGAATATTTTTTATGATTGCTTTTTTGCCATATGCTTTATGCCTTCTACTGAAACCTGACAAATTACTAGGAATTCATAGGTAGCACCGACTGAGCAAATTGCAAGTACCTTTTTAAATGAAAACCAGTTATACCCTAAATTATCCTAGATGTGCATTGACCACTTTGTGTCTGGATACATTTCTTTATCTGCATTTGTTTTTGTTTTGTTTTTGCTAGAAAATTACTTAAAACTGAACAAATATAATTTTTCTGAAAGCAGCTGCCTTTTTGAATAAAATGGTGACATTTGTAATGTTCCACGGTATTTGTGCAAATATTTATCCAGCGCATATTTTAAGCAAAAATTTATTTTAGCGCAAGATAATACTCAATTTTTGGTAAGATATAAAAGACGGGATTGTGTTGAGTAAATTTGTACCAAGCATCTTAAGCCTTAAAATTGAAGGTGTAGCACCCTCTTAGTGCAGATTGCTAGGTACATTTATTTTAGCTCATTTGCAATCTGTGGAGCAGGGTTTTTTTTTTTAGCCTGCTCAGTGTTACACAGGCTGTTGGTCTGATTGCTTCCCCCTGTATTCTGGAAGGCTCTACAATTACAGTGGGAGAAAGAATGGGAGAGCAACTTGAATATTTATGGGAAACCATCCAATCCCTAGAGAGGTGTGTCCAGAAGGTGACTGGGCAGCCTAAAAATAGCTTGAAGCACCAGAGCAGGAGGTCTTTTGGATCCTGGGTGAGTCCTGTCAGAGAGGTCTTGCTGATACGCTGTGTGTGGATCATCGAGGTCCCAGCCATAGATTAGGCTGGGGGACCAATTTCCTAAAATCTGGGGCTTCTCTTATATTGTCTGGAGGAGCACCATGGAGGATACTCTCTGGAAGCTGGAATGGAAGAAGGTCCAGTGATAGGTGGTATTGTGAGTCTGTGTCTCCCTCTCTAGGAAGTGCCTGGTGGATGTCAGAAGGTGGCAGCTGATGATCCCGAGGCCTGTGAGTACTGAGCCCTAGAGACTGTATGCAGATACCAGGTCTACACAGGGACAAATATAAAGCTCCCTGACAGCATAGTGAGAAGAGTGCTTGGTTACTTCAGTTCCTTAGGGGTATCGTATACCTCCATTATACATATCCCAGTTATGCTCAGCAATACAAATACAAAAGATACCCATAGACTGTTCATTTGAGACATAAGAAAATGCTGTGTGTCTGGCTGTATGTGCCCTAAGTGGGGAAACGGGACTATGCAAAACCAGTGGCTCCTGGGGGTGTGCTACACATGTGCCTGGGAAATGGCAAAAAGCTATGGAATCCAAAATTGTCTATATGTGATGCTTTAAAAGCCTTCATAGCTCATCAGTAGTGATGAGCCGAACACCCCCGGGTTCGGTTCGCACCAGAACCCGCGAACGGACCGAAAGTTTGCACGAACTTTAGAACCCTATTAAATACAATGGATGCGAACGTTCGAAATCTAAAGTGCTAATTATAACGACTAATATGCATGTTATTGTCCTAAAAAGGGTTTGGGAACCCGGGTTCTGCACCAGGGGACATGTATCAATCCAAAAAAAAGTTTTAAAAACGGCCGTTTTTCGGGAGCAGTCATTTTAATGATGCATAAAGTGAAAAAATAAAAGTCAAATATTCCTTTAAATATCGTACCTGGGGGGTGTCTAAAGTATGCCTGTGAAGTGCCACGTGTTTCCCGTGTTTAGAACTGTCCCTGCACAAAATTACATTTCTAAAGGAAAAAAAGCCATTTAACCACTTGACCACTGGGCACTTAAACCCCCTTAATAACCAGACCAATTTTCAGCTTTCGGTGCTCTCACATTTTGAATGACAATTACTCAGTCATACAACACTGTACCCATATGAAATTTTTGTCCTTTTTTTCACACAAATAGAGCTTTCTTTTGGTGGTATTTAATCACTGTTGGGTTTTTTATTTTTTGCGCTATAAGAGAAAAAAGACTGAAAATTTTGTAAAAAAATGATTTTTTTTTCGTTTCTGTTATAAAATTTTGCAAATTACTATTTTTTCTTCATAAATTTTGGCCAAAATTTATACTGCTACATATCTTTGGTAAAAATAAGTACAAATTGGTGTATATTATTTGGTCTTTGTGAAAGTTATAGAGTCCACAAGCTATGGTGCCAATATCTGAAAATTGATCACACCTGAAGTACTGACGGCCTATCTCAATTCTTGAGACCCTAACATGCCAGAAAAGTACAAATACCCCCCAAATGACCCCTTTTTGGAAAGAAGACATTCCAAGGTATTCAGAAAGAGGCATTGTGAGTTTTTTGAAGTTGTCATTTTTTCCCACAATTCTTTGCAAAATCAAGATTTTTTTTTTCTCTTTTTTTTTTTTCACAAAATTGTCATATTAGCAGGTTATTTCTCACACACAGCATATGCATTCCACAAATTACACCCCAAAACACATTCTGCTATTACTCCCGAGTATGGCGATACCACATGTGTGAGACTTTTACACAGCGTGGCCACATACAGAGGCCCAACATGCAGGGAGCACCTTCAGGCGTTCTGGAGCACCAAGGCCAATTCTGACATTTCTCTCCTACATGTAAAAATCATCATTTATTTGCTAGAAAATTACATAGAACCCCAAAACATTATATATGTTTTTTTAGCAAAGACCTTAGAGAATATAATGGTGGTTGTTGCAACTTTTTATCTCGCACGATATTTGCGCAGCAATTTTTTTAACGCGTTTTTTACGGAAAAAAAATGTTTTGTGCTTAAAAAAAAAAAAAACAGTAAAGTTAGCCCAATGTTTTTGCATAATGTGAAAGATGAAGTTACGCCGAGTAAATAGATACCTAACATGTCGCCCTTAAAAATTGCACACACTCGTGGAATGGCGCCAAACTTCGCTACTTAAAAAATCCCCATAGGCGACGCTTTAAATATTTTTACTGGTTACATGTTTTGAGTTACAGAGGAGGTCTAGGGCCAAAATGATTGCTCTCGCTCTAACGTTCGCAGAGATACCTCACATGTGTGGTTTGAAAACCGTTTTCATATGTGGGCGGGACTTACGTATGCGTTCGCTTCTGTATGCGAGCTCACGGGGACAGGGGCGCTTTAAAAAAAAAAAAAAAAATTATTCTTCATTTTACTTTATTTATTTTAGTTTGACATGTTTTTCCACCCTAAACATTTTTTTGATCACTTTTATACCTATTACAAGGAACGTAAACATCCCTTGTAATAGGAATATGGCATGACAGGTCCTCTTTACAGTGAGATATGAGGGGGGGGGTGTCAATAAGACCCCACATCTCACCTCTAGGCTGGGAAGCCTGAAAAAAAAACAAAAAAAAAAAACAACAATCCTGGCTTTGATCGTAGCGGTGAGTCGGTAGAAGCACCGGAGGGCGGCGGGGGGGGGGGGGGACATCCCCTCTTGCCTCCCGTAAGAATGATCAAGCGGCGGAACAGCCGCTATGATTGTTCTTATGGTGTAGGGAATCGCCGGCTGAAAAAGCCGATATCTGAATGATGCCTGTAGCTGCAGGCATCATTCAGATATCCCCGCACAAAGTCAAGGACGTCATATGACGGCCGGAGGGCGGGAAGTGGTTATTGCAGAGTATTGCCGGGCATTGCGGAGTATTGCCGGGCATTGCGGAGTATTGCCGGGCATTGCGGAGTATTGCCGGGCATTGCGGAGTATTGCAGGGCATTGCGGAGTATTGCGGTGTATGGCAGGGTATTGCGGTGTATGGCAGGGTATTGCACGGGTATTGCACAGGGTATTGTGGAGGGTATTGTACAGGGTATTGTGGAGGGTATTGCAGAGTATTGTGGAGGGTATTGCAGAGTATTGTGGAGGGTATTGCAGAGTATTGTGGAGGGTATTGCAGAGTATTGTGCAGGGTATTGCAGAGTATTGTGCAGGGTATTGCAGAGTATTGTGCAGGGTATTGCAGAGTATTGTGCAGGGTATTACAGAGTATTTTGCAGAGTATTGCGCAGGGTATTGCAGAGTATTTTGCAGGGTATTGCAGAGTATTTTGCAGGGTATTGCAGAGTATTGTGCAGGGTATTGCAGAGTATTGTGCAGGGTATTGCAGAGTATTGCACCAGGGTATTGCAGAGTATTGCACCAGGGTATTGCAGAGTATTGCACCAGGGTATTGCAGAGTATTGCACCAGGGTATTGCAGAGTATTGCACCAGGGTATTGCAGAGTATTTCGCAGGGTATTGCAGAGTATTTCGCAGGGTATTGCAGAGTATTTCGCAGGGTATTGCAGAGTATTGCACCAGGGTATTGCAGAGTATTGCACCAGGGTATTGCAGAGTATTGCACCAGGGTATTGCAGAGTATTGCACCAGGGTATTTTGCAGAGTATTGGCAGGGTGTATTGCAGAGTATTGGCAGGGTATAGCACAGGGATGGCTGAGCAGGGATGGATGGATGGATAGATCTGTGACTGCAATTGTCACAGATCCAGCCCACAGTGCTGCTGCTGCCATCCGCTCCCTCCCCCTCCCCTCTCACACTGTACCGATCGGTACAGAGAGGGGAGGGAGGAACCGGCGTCATCAAATGACGCCGGTCTGTTTACAAGTGATTGCTCCGTCATTTGACGGAGCGATCACGTGGTAAACGGCCGCTATCAGCGGCGATTTACCGCGATTCGTGATCCGCCGGGTCCTCTGGACCCGGCGGTCACGGAGTTTCCCGTGTGCGCGCCCCAGGGGGCGCGCGGGGAGCGCGATTCTGGGAGGACGTTATATAACGTCCTCCCAGAGTTAAGCAACCACCCTGCCGCCGTTATTTGCCGGCAGGTGGTTGTTAAGTGGTTAAAACTGCTTGCGGCTTTAATGTAATGTCTGGTCCCGGTAATATGGATGAAAATCTTTAAGAAAGATGGCATAGCTACCCCATCACAGCCCCCCCCCCTACCCCAGCCCATTACCAGCCCCTTTGGGTCTTGTATGGATATTAAGGGGAACCCCGCACACAAAATAAAAAAGGCCCTATATACTCTGAACAGCCGTATAAAGGCGGTGCATACAAGACAGGGACTGTAGGTTTGTTCTTATGTAGAATCTGTTTGTAATTTTGAACAGGTGCATTGTTTAAGTGTAGCTCCAGCCAAAAAAACTATTTTTAAGCTTTTTGGAAAACATAGGGAAGGGTTATCACCCCTGTAACATTTATTTTGCTGTCTGTGCAGTGTGCACCTGTTCAGAACAGTTCACCTCACTTTCCGTCCTAATGACAAATGTTTTTTGAAAATTTGGGTTTTTTATTGAAACAAGAATTGGTGATAAAGCATCAGTGGAAAGGAGACACTTTTTTTCCCATATTAACTCTTACAGGAGAGAATTTGCCTTCCTAGGGGTAGATTTCCTCTCACTTCCTGTTGTATCCTTCCGTTTGCAAGGAGGAGTCGTTTGTAAGTTGGATGTTTGAAAGTAGGGGCCTGCCGTATATACTCAGCTGAAATTTGCCCCTTACATGTTGGTGTTGCCACAACACTGTGAGCCCTCACAGTTACTCTTGGTGGGCGCATGAATGGGCCCTGCTGTGATTTTTTTTTTTTCTTTAACAAAACAGGAGTGCTTTATTGAAGGATAAGTACAGTACAGTAGGTCAGCATTACAGACTTTTGTCAAGTACAAAGGAGAACAATAAAAGTTAGAAGTAACACAGTACAATCACTGAATACAATACATGGTATGTACACTGTTCGAACTCAAAATTGGATCTAGCCTAGCGAAACTCACTGCAAGTACCAAATTGCGGACAAGAGAGAAAAAAGAGTAGACTCAGCTGGGAAAGAGACATAGCAAAAGCAGGATAACCCGACCCCAGATTCCCAGGGGAGAAAAGGAAAAAAGAGGAGGAGACGGGGGAGTAAAGGGGGGGGGATGATGAGTGGGGGGGAAGAGAGAGGGGGGGGGACAGAGGGGGGCGAGGACTCCAGGGGGGGGAAAGGGGGGGGGGAAGAGGGGGGGGAGCGGAAGGAAGGCAGACAAGGAGGGAAGGGACAACACCCAGATATCTCCAGAGCCTCAGAATGTTGTCCAAGCCGACCAGACCCTGTCAAACTTCCAGGGACATCCACGACTAATGTATGTCAATTTGTAAAGAGGTAGAGCCGCATTGATTTTGCCCTCCCAGGAAGAGACAGAAGGAGGGGAAGGGGAAGTCCACTGACATAAGATTTCCTTTTTGGCATAAAACAGAAGGTAGAAGATCAGCAGTTTACTGTGATGGGACCTTTGTTCATCATCAATGATACCCAGCAAAGCTAATTCAGGCGTCATGGGGACAGACAGCTCCAGTCTAACATTTAATTGTTCAAATACCCCTGACCAGAAAGACGCCAGAGCAGGGCATGACCAGAACATATGGATGTAAGTGCCCTGGGTCGTCCGACACCGTGGGCATTGCGGGTCCCTATCTGGATAGATTCTGGATAAACGCACTGGGGTAAAGTAAACTCTGTGGAGGAATTTGGTTTGTATAAGTTTATCACCCGCAGACACAGCCAGCTTAGGTCCCCTCTCCAAGCATTCCTCCCAGTCCTCCCTCTCCAATGCCGGCAAGTCCGCCCTCCAAGCCTCCCAGAGTCTGTCCATCTTGATGGAGTCAATGGGAAGCAAGGTGTTATAAAGAGCAGAGAGAGGCTTCTGTAGGCCATCACAGGACAATAAGTCTTCCACCGGGTCTAATTGAAGACACGGGGGCGAGGGAAATTGGGCCCTAGCCGCATGCCGAAGCTGGGCATAATGAAAGTACATCCAGCCGGGCAAGCCATAGGTCGGGTCAGCTGGGAGAATGTCAGCAAGACTCCCGCCGGCATAATATCTCTTAACGTCTTGATGCCATATTTCGCCCACACCTGAGGATCTGGTATGGTTCGAAAGTGAGGCAGATTAGGATTTCCCCATAGTGGCTGAACCGGGGACCAGCGCCCCACCCGTGAGAATCTGCGCCGTGCCATCACCCACACCTTTAGCGTCGCCCTATTCGGGACCGGCAGGTCCTCATAAGCTCCTGATCCTCTATAAGCTAGATTTTGTAGTGCCTGCAAGGAGACCAGCCGGGCCGCCTCCACACAAACCGCAGCATTTGAGCGCCGAGCACCAAACCACCAGTACGCAGTGACCAACATAGCTGCCCAGTAGTAAACCCGTAGATTAGGAAGGGCTAAGCCCCCCAGGTGAGTAGGGGACTGTAAAGTGGATCTCGCCAGTCTCGGGACGCCCCCATTCCAGACAAAGGAAATGATACACTTATCCACCTCCCGAAAGAAGGCCGCCGGAATCCATATCGGGCAATTCCGAAATAGATAAGTGAACTTAGGTAAGACAACCATCTTTAAGATGTTGATACGCCCAATCAAGTTCAGCGGAAGGCAAGACCAGGATTGACACCGTTCCCTCAGGAGCTGGAGCAATGGGAGTATATTAAGTGAATAGTATCGGGCAGGAGTCCTAGCAACTCGTATCCCGAGGTATCTGAATTCCTCAACCCACTGTAACGGTGCGGAATTGGGCAGAAACTGAGTCCGATCATCAAGGGGAAAAAGGATCGATTTCGACCAGTTGATACGGATACCCGACAGGGACCCGAATTTATCAAACAACTCCAGGGCCGCGGTCAGGGATGGGCCTGCATCATTCAGATATAAGAGGGCATCATCCGCATAGAGGGACAACTTCTCCTCCAGAGTACCGATCTGTAGCCCCCGGACTGCCAGAGACTCCCTGACCAAAATCGCCAGAGGTTCCAGCGCCAGGGCGAACAGGCCGGGTGACAAGGGGCATCCCTGACGCGTGCCTCTATGCAAACGGAAGGATTCAGAGACCCAATCATTGGTACGTACCCTGGCCCTCGGGGCCCTGTATAGTAGTTGAATCCAGCGCACAAAACTGGGACCGAAACCAAAGCGTCGCAGGACGCCCCAAAGATACTCCCACTCTACTGAGTCAAATGCCTTTTCAGCATCCAGTGAGGCAATCACTCGCGAACCGGCATTATCATGGGTTATGGACAGGTTTAGAAACAGACGCCTGATGTTAATGTCTGTACCCTTACCCGGCATAAAACCAGTCTGGTCAATATGTATCAATGTAGAAATTACCAACGACAGACGGGTGGCCAAAATCTTCGCCAGTATCTTTGCGTCCACATTGAGCAGCGAAATGGGCCTGTACGACGCACAGTCCTGGGGATCCTTACCGGGCTTGGGGATCAAGACAATGATGGCTTCTGCCATAGACTCGGGTAAAACATCCGTTTCTGCGAGTTCAGAGAAAAGAGTTTGAATTCTAGGGGCAAGAAGATCCGCATGCTGAGAATAGAACTCCGTAGGTAAGCCATCTGCTCCCGGGGTCTTACCACCCTGGAGACCCCCAATCGCAGCTTGAACCTCCTCCAGAGATATATCCCCCTCCAACCGTGTCCTATGGTCCTCTGACAGGGCAGGAAAGGGGACAGCATCCAGATATTCCTGGAGTTCATATGGAGAGAAACAGGCCCTAGAGGAGTATAGCCCCTGAAAAAACTCCAAAAATCTAGCACTGATGTCCTCAGGAGAGGACACCAATCGCCCCTGATTATCCTGGACAGCAGCAATATGCGTGGAGGCCGTCTGGGCTCTAGCCAGCCAGGCCAACAACCGTCCATTTTTATTGCCGTGTTCGAATATTCTCTGCTTAGAGTACAGCATAGATTTTTTTGTCAACCCAACATTGTGTAGGGAGAGATCCCGCAGGGCCCCCCGCCAACGGAGGTGAGCCTCTTCACTGGGGGAGCGCACGTAGTCCCTCTCGCATTGTGCAGCCACCCCCTCCAAATTCACCAGTGACCGAGAAGCCTCTCTCTGCAGGGAAGAAATTCGGGATATATATTCCCCCCTTATCCAAGCTTTGAAAGCATCCCATAATGTGGCCGGAGTAGCAGACTCCCCGTTCAGCATCCAATAATTACAAATACTTTCCACCACGGAGTCCTGCACCCTCTCATCCAATGCCCAGAACCTAGACAGACGCCAAAGTTTCAGGTTGGGGGGCCTAGCCAGGGAAATAGTGAGCTGAACAGGGGCATGATCCGAAATTCCACGGGGTAAATGCTTGGCCTCTCTAGTCCAGCACAATGCCCCTGGTGAGGCATATGCCAGATCTATGCGGGACAGGGCCCTGTAGGAGGCGGAGAGGCATGTGTACTCCCTATCCTGAGGGTGAAATTCTCGCCACACATCTGTGAGAGCAAACGTAGCTGCCCAGCTTCGGAGTTCTGAGGAAGGGCGTCCCACCGCATGCAGTCTGTCTAGGTCCTGTGATGGCACCATATTAAAGTCCCCAAGGAGAAACACCTCCTGTGTGTGAAACCCCATCACTATCTGCATAATATCATATAACAATTGGGCATTGGCTGGAGGTGGCAGATAGAGGCCCACCAAGACCATTTTTTTGTTATACAGCAAAACATGTATTATTACATAGCGGCCCCCAGGGTCCGTCCGGACATCCAATACCTGAAGTGGGAGAGATCTGCGGATCAGAATGCTAACACCCCTGGCATAAGTAGAATAAGTGGAATGGTAGTGGGCACCTACCCAGGCCCTCTGGAGACCGAGGATTCTGGTGCCCACCAAATGTGTGTCCTGGAGAATGCACACCTGAGGGTTGTATTTTTGCAGATATTTAAAAACTAGCGAGCGCTTAGTGGCCGAATTGAGGCCCTGAACGTTCCAGGAAACAATATTAATATTCGCCATAGCCTACTGGGTATAAAGAAAGGGGCAATTCCGCAGATCTCCCCCCCCCCAATCCAGGGAGCATACAATCCCAATGAAACACACACTGTGAGTAGCAAGTGCAGCACCATGTATAAGTACAGTAGGAACAGCAGCCTTAGAATTAAGCAACTCCTGAAAAACAAAACTATTAAAACATTCCCCAATTGTCTGCAACGGCAGAAACTTCCCCCACCACCCCACACCCCCAGCAAAGACCGGTGATGCATCAATTCCCCTAACCCCAACAATAACATTAGTTCAGAGAGGGCGTGCACCGAACGCGAGCGATATCCTCCAAAAGATCTATAGAGATGCTGGTAAAAACTAGCATAATCAGTCTCCTAGGCGAACCCAGGGGTACAAAACTTGGTTACTTAGAAAACATTGAAACATTTGAACAGTCGCTTGTGCCTCATGAGAGTGCAGCCCACAGAAGGGCAGCAAATTATGTATCCACCCGCCAGCCCCCAGCACAGACCAGCAAGTCCAGAGCCAGAACCAGGGACGGGAGGACCAGTAGTGCGCAGCGGCGCGCAGAGCTGCAGGGAATCAAGTGCAGGGATGGTGGGAGGGGGGCGGCAACACATCCATGTAGCAGGTAGCCATAGGTCAGTCCAGCATCTTCAGCAATGGCTGCACTCCCCCAACCCACAAGCGGCGCCAAACGAGAGCGCCAAGGAGAAGTGTAGAGGACCCTCCAATTAATAGGAGCATAGCAACCAGTCACAGTTTCCGAGGGAGGTCCCCAACATCCCAGGTCCAAAGGCCCCCT
Organism: Rana muscosa; assembly: GCA_029206835.1. Taxonomy (NCBI): domain Eukaryota; kingdom Metazoa; phylum Chordata; class Amphibia; order Anura; family Ranidae; genus Rana; species Rana muscosa. Next base: position 539,398,834 of record CM055117.1, on the reverse strand, counting down.
AGATGGTCGATAAAAGTGGGGGTCCCACCTGCGCAGCTCCGCGCCCCCCACCATCCTAAAATACTGTGTGCAGGAGTGAATTTAGTTCCAGAGCCGCGGTCTACAAGGCACATAGATCACATTGGCAGTATATCCATGCACAGGCAGTTAAACATATTGTAGGCACAAGCGAAACATAAAGGCAAGGCAGAAAGGAGGGGCAGCTGGCTATCCACGAAGAGGAGGCAGCGACTCCAACCAGGCCGCAGCATCCCGGGGGGTAGTGAAAAACTTAACAGTCTCCCCATCCTGTACCCTCAGCTTGGCAGGAAAGAGGACACTATATTTGATGTTCCTTGCCCGCAGCCCCCCCTTCACCTGGTCAAATGACCTACGGAGCTTTTGAGTCTCAGCCGAGTAATCAGGAAAAAACAATAAGTTGCCATTCTGAAATCTCAACTCACCCGCCCTGCGCGCCGCCCGAAGGATCTCATCCCGATCCCTAAAGTTGAGCACCCGAAGAATAAAGGTGCGAGGGCGAGCTCCAGGGGGTCCCGGGGTCGGAGGGATTCGATGAGCGCGCTCCATAGTAAAGTATGGAGAGAACTGCGCGTCCGGCAGCAGGTCTTTCAGCAGGCCTTCCACGAACACCGTCGGATTCTTCCCCTCCACGCCTTCCGGCAGGCCGAGAATCCGGAGATTGTTTCTTCTATTCCGATTCTTGGCGTCGTCCACCTTGTACTCAAGGGCCCGCACCTTCGTCTGTAAAGTGCGGAGAGACACAGAGTGCTCCAGGACAGTGTCCTCCGTCTGGCCAGCCCGCTGCTCCACCTCCGTCACCCTCGAGCAAAGCTTGTCTAGGTCCTGCCGAACGAGGCCAACATCCATTTGCACGGCCTCGATCTTGCTGGTCAAGGTGGACTGACATGTCGCAATTGCCGCCATCACCTCCTGAAATCCGAGCCGGGTCTCAAGCGTCGGGTCCTCCAGCTCCGTTTGCAACGCCATGCTGCGAGCTCTCTCAGAGTGAGTCACCACGTGCGCCACTGCCTGCGGAGCTATAGCCTCCGCTTGTTGTGGAAAATTAAGTCTCTTTCCCCTCTGCCGAGTCCTGTGGGACATCCGGAATGGATCCGAGCAGGTAAAACAGGCAAGAGCAAGGATAATAGAAGAGTAACCAGCAGAGCTCTAGATCAGGCTTCCTCTCAGATCGCCATCTTGGACACGCCCCCTGCTGTGAATTATTAGATCAAGAATTGTAATTGCATGCCCCTGTTGAACAGGGGCTGAAAAATTGGGCCTTTGGTGGTGGTGGTGGTGTTGACACAACACTGTAAGGCCTCACAGTTACTCTTGGTGGGCGCAGGAATGGGCCCTGCTGTGAATTATTAGATCAATAATTGTAATTACATGCCCCTGTTAAACAGGGTAAGAAAAATTGGGCCTTAGGCACTGGTGCCACAACACTGCAACCCCTCACAGATACTGTACTTGGAGCACAGCAATGAGCCCTGTTGCAAAGTATTGCATCAAAAATTTTAATTACACGCCCCTGTTAAACAGGGGCTGAAAAATTGGGCCTTAGCCACTGGTGCTGGTGCCACGAAACTGCAACCTCTCCCAGATACTCTAGTTGGAGTGCAGGAATGAGCCCTGCTGCAAAGCATTGCATAAAAAATTGTAATAACACGCCCCAGGGGCTGAAAAATTGGGCCTTAGCCACTGGTGGCGGCACCCAGAAACAAAAATGTTCTTCCAAGCTATCATCATCAATCGGATCATTGAGGAGGAGGAGGATAGTCAGTCAACATAACAGGACAGTCTCTCAGCATCAGCATCAGTCTTGAAGGGATGTGACATTTGAAAATAAATGAGTCTGTTATATCAGCTTCAGGTGTTTGGTAGCTGGTGGTGATCCAAGACTGGTTCATCTTTATGAAGGTCAGTGGATCAACAGAGTCGGTGGACAGGCGCACCCTGTGATCCGTGACAAATCCTCCAGCAGCACTGAATGGGCGTTCTGAAAGAACGCTGGATGCAGGACAGGCCAGTAGCTCAATTGCATACTGTGCAAGCTCTGGCCAGTGATCCATCCTCAAGACCCAGTAAGCCAGAGGATTTTCGGTGGGGAAGGTGTCCAAGTCTGACCTTGCCCCTAGGTATTCCTGCACCATGTATATCAGACGCTGGCGATGGTTGCTGGAACCGATCATACCTTGGGGCTGCGGACTAAAGAATTGTCTGAACGCATCGGTCAGACGGCCACCTTCCCCACCGCTCCTTCTTTGACTGACCGAAGCCTCAGCAACTCGTTGTCCAGGACCAGGAGATTGTAACCTCCCAGTCTCTGGGAACGCGTTGCACAGACCCTTCTGCAAGGCCTAGCGGAGTTGTCTCATCCTTTGCTCCCTCTGCGACGGTAAGATAAGGACCGCAACCTTACCCTTGTACCGTGGATCAAGGAGAGTGGCCAGCCAGTAATGGTCCCTCTCCTTGATCCGAAGAATACGAGGATTCTTCCGCAGACTTTGCAGGATCAGGGAGGCCATGCAGCGTAGGTTAGCTGAGACATTCGGTCCGGAGTCCTCTGGGTCACTAAGGACGACATGATCCGCAGCCACCTCCTCCCAGCCACGTACAAGTCCACTGGTTTCTTGGGACTGTAAATCATCCCTAAAAGACTGCTGCTGATGATGCTGAGTGCCAGGCTCCACCTCCATGCTGACACAATCCTCCTCCTCCTCCTCTTCTTCCTGTGCGATGGGTGGGACAGAAGGAACACTGTCTGGGTAAAGGGGGCCTTGAGAGGCAAGGAAGTCCTCCTCTTCCTGCCTCTGTTCTGCCTCAAGTGCCCTGTCCATTATTCCACGCAGCGTATGTTCCAACAGGTGGACAAGAGGTACAGTGTCACTGATGCATGCACTGTCACTGCTCACCATCCTCGTGGCCTCCTCAAATTGTGCCAGGACAGTGCATGCATCCCTGATCATGACCCACAGGCGTGGTGAAAAAAAACCGAGCTCCCCTGACCCTGTCCTGGTGCCGTAGTCGCACAGGTACTCATTGATGGCCCTCTGCTGCGTGTGAGGCCGCTGCAGCATGGCCAACGTTGAGTTCCACCTTGTGGGCATGTCACATATAAGGCGGTTCTTGGGCAGGTTCAACTCCTTTTGCAGCTCAGCCAGGCGAGCACTGGCATTATAAGATCTGCGGAAATGCACACAGACTTTCCTGGCCTGCCTCAGGACATCCTGTATGCCCGGGTACCTGCCCAAGAACCGCTGCACCACCAGGTTAAGGACGTGAGCCACACAGGGCACATGGGTCAGTTGTCCCTGTCGGAGAGCGGAGAGGAGGTTGGTGCCATTGTCGCAAACTACCATTCCTGGCTTAAGCTGGCGTGGCGTCAACCACCTCTCGGCCTGCCCCTGCAGAGCAGACAGAACCTCTGCCCCAGTGTGGCTCCTGTCCCCCAAACACACCAGCGCAAGCACGGCATGGCATCTTTTTGCCTGCGTACTTGCGTAGCCCCTTGAACGCCTACGGAGCACCGCTGGTTCCGAGGACAAAGCACAGGAAGAGGCCATGGAGGAAGAAGAAGAGGAGGGGGTGGAGGACAGAGGTGTGTCACAACCAGTAGTAGCATTTTGGAGGCGTGGCGGTGGAACAACCTCCAACACTACTGCACCTTGTCCTGCATCCTTCCCAGCTGCCAAAAGAGTGACCCAATGGGCCGTGAAAGAAAGGTAACGTCCCTGTCCATGCCTGCTGGACCATGAGTCAGCAGTAATATGCACCTTACCGCTGACCGCCCTGTCCAGCGAGGCCAAGACATTGCCTTCCACATGCCGGTAGAGAGCCGGAATCGCCTTCCGTGAGAAAAAGTGGCGTTTGGGAACCTGCCACTGAGGAACCGCACATTGCACAAACTCACGGAAGGGGGCAGAGTCTACCAACTGAAAAGGCAGCAGTTGAAGCGCTAGCAATTTAGCCAAGCTAGCATTCAACCGCTGGGCATGTGGATGGCTGGGAGTGAACTTCTTTTGACGGTCCAGCAGCTGGGGCAGGGAAATTTGCCTGCTAGAATCGGACCGCGGTGTACTGCTAGCAGAGTGCCCGCAAGTACTTGGCTGTGACACACCTAATTCTACACCTTCATTCCTCTCAGTGCAGGTTTCAGAGAGGACTGAAGGTATAGTGTGGTTGGAGATCCCAGCTGATGCGGTGCAAGAAGAGGTCCGCTTTGTTCTTTGGTGTGGGTCTTTAAGGTAGGCTTGCCAACGAGCTGCATGGCAGGTCAACATATGTCTGGTCAAGCATGTGGTGCCCAAGCGGGTGATGTTTTGGCCACGCGATATACGCTTGAGACATATGTTGCAAACAGCAGCTGTGCGATCTGATGCACTCGACTCAAAAAAGGCCCACACCAAAGAACTTTTTGAATAACGGGCAGAGGCAGCGCCCTGCACAGGCGGAGCTCTGCGGTGTGATTTCGTCGGTGTGCTGCCCTTACCCTGCCTCGTTGGAGATGTGCCTCCTCCTCATCCTCCTCCTCCTCCTCTCTCCTATTAGGCACCCACGTGGAGTCAGTGACCTCATCATCCCCTTCCTCCTCATCACTGGAGCCAATCTGGCAGTATGCTGCAGCTGCTGGAACATGACTGCCACATTGGTGTCCTTCTTGAGCATCCCCTCTCTCTGCTCTCACGCTACTGCCTTCCTCTAGCTGGGTATCATCATCAGACCCTTCGAAACGCTGGGCATCCTCCTGGAGCATGTACCCAACACTGTGCTCAAACAGTTCGGGGGACTCCTCAGGAGGACATGGTTGGTCTAGGGAAGGAGTGACTGATGATGACATTGATACCAGGGAAGAGGATGCTTTGGCAGCTTCTTTGCCAGTACCCTGAGTCTGGGTGAGAGAGGATGAGTAGGATGAGGAGGGCTTGGTCATCCACTCTACCAAGTCTTCGGCATGATGCGGCTCAACACGTCCAGCTGCCGAAAAGAAGGACAAGCGTGTCCCATGGCCACGTGCTGATGGCGATGCACCGCGTCCACGACCAGCACTGTTGTCTCTAGACACAGAGCCTGCTTGCCCTCTTTTATTGGCTCCTGACTGTCTGCCTCTCCTTGTTTGCCTTCCAGACATTCTAATGGCCTGCAGGGAAATGGGAAAACCAGCAATAAGGCCTAGCTTCAGGAGTATATTTTGCAGGAATCACACTACGCCTGCTGTAGGTGCTGCAAATGCCTGTTGGTGTAACACACCAGGAAAAAGCAGCAATACAGGCTAACTTCAGGTGTAATATGATCAGGAGGCACACTCCGCCCACTGTAAATTTTTATATATTTGAAAAAACTGCTACCAATATTTACAATATGTACAGTAGGAAAACAATATATACATTAACAAAATCCTGACACATAAAACTAATACATATTTACCACCACCCTTACCCATCCTCATCCGACCAACCCACACGTGGGTCTCATTATTTTTATTTTTCCCATCACCCTGGAAAAGAACAAGAAGAACACATCACCCAAAAAAATAAAAAATAAAAATAAATAAATAACTAAAAAATAAAAAATAAAAATCAAACCACACAAACCCTAATACTACATATTAACCCAACACTAACACCACACCCTAATATATATACAAAACCTACTACCAAACACCAACCACCCATCGGCTACTGACAGGCGAGAATGCAAGGTCTAGAATGCCTAAAGCCCTACTGTTCAGAAAAAAAAGAAACCAAAAGACCTAAAGGGGGTGAAAAGGACAGAAAGAACCACCCCAAAAGGAAGAAGGATTGGAGCCTCAGGGAGGCCGGAAGGAGAAACCCCTCCACAGCCGGGCACTCCTACTGGCCCCAACCCTCCCCCTCTCAAGACTCCTCACCTTCACCAGCTCCCGAAAAATATCACCCACCACCTCATGCGTGGACAGGACTTTGCCCCTAGTGGACACCAAACACCGAGCGTGCCATGTGTAATAGAGAGCCACTAAGCTGACTAAATAAAGTGACGACAACTCAAACCCTCTGTGGACCCTAAAGTTGCCGTACACCACCTCAGAATAGGTCAAGGATGAGAGTTGGGGATAACCAATGGCTTCCCCTGCCCCCTCAAGAACCTCAATGTTGAAGGGGCATTCGACCAAAAAATGGTCCATGGTCTCCAATGCCCCCCCACATTCTGCACGAGGACAACCTCTGTCCCCTAGGTTCTTATATTTTAGGTTTCCCCGGACATAGAGGCGTCCGTGGAAAGCCCTCCACGCAAGATCCCAAAACTTGCTTGGGATTCTTGGGGAATTCAGAAGGGCTAATCCCTTCTCGAGGACTCTCTCCGGGCAGTCCCTTAAAGACAGTGGCCTCAAAATGTCCGAGGCCATGACTCTTGAGTACAGCTCACGTCGACCCACAGAGCCCACCTCGAGAGCAGTTATCCGCCACTGCCTTAGTACCTTCAACACTTGAGGGACATAGGACGGGAGATACCCGTGCGATCTACGAAGATCACCAGGCCGTCCCCCATCCTCCCACCTACTCAGGAACAGCAAGAGCCAGTTCTTGCATGAGCGCTCCCACAGAGTAGGTAGGTCCACAAAGATGGACTGCAGGTTGAATTTCACAAAAATGGTGATGAAAAACACCACCGGATTGATCATATCCAGCCCACCGTGCCTCCTCTGTCGGTACGTGACCTCCCTCTTGATCAGATTTAGCCTGTTTCCCCACAACAGCAGGAAGAACAGGCCAGAGATCCGGGCATAGAGAGATGCAGGCAAAATACAGACGTAGCTGACATAGAGGAATTCTGGCAGCAAGTACGTTTTGACCAGGCTCACCCTTTCCCTCAGTGACAGCTTCCAGCCCTTCCAGGCATTCACTTTCCGAGATGCACCGACCAGTCTGCGCTCCCAATTTAGCTTGGGGTAATCACCCGGGCCAAATAGGATGCCAAGAATTTTCACTTCTGGCTGGGGCTGGGGAAACACGTCCGGAAGAGTGAACTGCTCGCCTTCCCTCCCCAACCAGAGAACTTCGCTCTTGCCCCAATTGACCAACGAACCAGATGCCTCGGAGTAGCTCCCAATTTGCGTCTCCACAAAGAGAGCCTCCTCGCGGCTGGACACCACCACCGAGACATCGTCCGCGTAGGCCACCACCCTCACTGCCGGATCCGGACCAGTGCAAGGCTCCACCGGAACCCCCCCCAAACGCTCGCAGTCGAGCCTTCTCACGAAGGGATCGACGGCAAAGACGTAGAGAAGGGGGCTCAACGGGCAACCCTGCCCGACTCCAGAGTCCACAGCAAAGGCAGGACCCACCCAACCGTTGACAAGAGGGAAGCTCACCGCCCCTCTGTACAATACCTTCAGCCAATTCACAAATTGCTCCGGCAAACCGTACTTTCTCAGAAGAAGCCAGAGGTACTCATGGCTCACCCGGTCAAAAGCCTTGGCCTGGTCTAATGCCAGTAGATACCGCCCATCCCCCGTTGCCCTGCACCTTTCCACGGCCTCCCGGACGTTCAGGACGGCACTAAAGGTGCCCCGACCAGGAATTGCGCAGTGCTGGGAGACAGAAAGCATCTTGTCAGCGACTGCTGACATACGTAAAAAGAGTATTTTTGCCAATATCTTCCTATCTGTAGTGAGAAGGGCGATCGGGCGCCAGTTCTCAATTACAGTCGGATCTTTACCCTTTGACATCAGGATCAGAGCTGACCTTCTCATTGAGGGAGGGAGCAGGCCATTAGCCAAACATTCATTGAAAACCTCCCCCAAATGAGGAGCCAACAGGCTCTTGAAGGTTTTATAAAATTCAGCCGTGAGCCCATTGGGCCCCGGCGACCTTTTCAGGGACAAAGAGTCGATGGCCTGCTCGACTTCTTCAACCGAGATCTCTGCTGTCAGAGAGTCTGGGAGACCAGGTCCCGCGCAAACCGGGGTCTCATCAAGAAACACCCTGGCTTTCTCCATATCCAAAGGCTTCCTACGGAGGAGGTCTGAAAAATGGTCCCCGATGACACCCAGGATACCCGGTCTGGACCGGACCAGGGATCCCGAAGCATCCCTCAGGCCATGTACGACCTTCGAACTCACCGCCTCACCACAGCTCTTGTAGGGATCCGGGGAGGAGAACTTCCCGTAATCCCTCTCAAGGACCAGGGAAGCGAGACGGTCATACTGACACCCCTTCATCTGAAGCTTCAGATCAGATATCTGCTCCTGAGGGCCCCCAGAAGAAACCAGGCGGTCTAACTGCCTGCGCAACTTCTGGTAGGCCAGGTACTTGGACGCCGCCCGGTACCTAGAGATCCTGCGGAAAAAGCCCTCCGACCTCTTCTTCACCACTTCCCACCACTCCTGGCGGGAGCAGCCGCTCTCAAGGAGCGAGGCCTGATCCGCAAGAAAGATCTCATAGGCCTCCCTAACCTCGAGGTCCTCGAGTAGCGATCCATTGAGACGCCAGAGGCCTCGACCCTTCTGAGGAGTGTCGGCCACATTCAAAGTCACAGAAACCATACAGTGATCGGAGAACTCCATCGCCTGCAACACAGGTGCCGCAAAGGAAGAGTCCCCCTTTAAAAAAAAACTATCTAACCTACTCCTACTGCTACCTCGGGCATAAGTGAACCCAGTGTGGTTGGGGAGGCACTGAACATGCACATCCACCAACCCGGCTTCCCTCACTACACTATTCAGAAAGATACTATCATATCCCAGGGGGCCTGAGGCGCCTGCCCGATCCTTTGATCTGGTGACCATGTTAAAGTCACCACCAAAGACCACCTGCTGGGACGTGAACAAGTAGGGCTTGACCATCGTGAGAAGGCTCTTCCTATCCCTCTTGGTCTGAGGGCCATAAAAGTTGATGAGCCTAAGGAATTGCCCCCCCACGACGGCATCCACCACCAGGCACCTACCGACCTCCACCTCAATCACTCGTCGACAAGCCACCGGACCAGTCTTAAAAAGGACTGCAACTCCACTGCAGGGCTCGGCCGCAAGAGACCAGAGGGAGGGCCCACATCTCCACTCCCTCTTTGCTAGATGCATCTCTGCCACCGATGCCAGCCAGGTCTCTTGCAAAAACAAAATGTCAGCTTCAACTCGGCTGAGAAAATCGAAGGCCATGAAACGAGCCGCCGCAGAACGCACACTTGCGACATTAATGGTCGCAACGCGTATTGGAGAGGGTACCGCCATCCTTAGTGATTTTGGCCTGCATTCTCCTCTGCACTTTCACCTACACCCCAGAGTCCTCCTCCGAATCGGTGAAGACCCCGAACATATTCCCTAGGATCACCGGGGGGGCCCCCCAGGGTCCCTATCAGGGACAACCCGGGGTCCCCTAACCCCCCCCCAGGATCCATCCTCCTCGTCCTCCTCCTCACCTTCCTCTGCAGCCAGCCCGCCTGGATCTGGCCGCCCATCTCGTCGCCGGAGTGCCCGCTAGAGGCCCCCATGGGCCTCTTGTGCAGGCCCCTCGATGACTCGGCCACCTCCATCTCCTCCCCCGAATCCTGGGGATACAAAAGAGGATCCAGGATGGGACGGAGGGAGGAAGGAGGTGGAGAGGAAGGGGGAAGAGGAGAAGAGGAACGAGGGGAACGAGGGGAAGGGGGAGGAGGAAGGGAGGAAGAAGGGGAGGGATGGGGAAAGGGGGGAAGGGGAGGGGGGAAAGGAGGAGGGGGGGAACAGAAGGAGAAGAGGAGGGGGAAAGAGGGGGGGTAGAGAGAGGAGGGGGCACAGAGGAAAGAGGGGGAGGGGTACGGCCCCCCGCAGAGGGCCCCCACCCCCCGACCCCCCACCCCCACTGGGCCCGGTGCCGGTGCACCCGGCCCCCCAGAAACAAGTCCCGGGGGACCCAGCACATTCCCAGCAGGGGCCCCCACTCCACCACGCCTGCGCCTCTGCCGCTGCGGCAAAGGCCCCTCTGGGCCATCAGCCCCAGGCCCTTCACCTGGGCCTGCCTGGGGCGCCTGAGGTGGGAGACCCACCCCCTCCGGTGCGTCATCTGGGCCTGGCCCATCCCCATCAGCCGCACGCCCCCTAAAAGCCTTGGGGCAGCGGCTGAATGGGTGGCCGGACACCCCACAGAGGTTGCAGACAATAAGTCTACAAGTCTCCGAGGAGTGCCCAGGCCTGTTGCACCTGACGCACCGGGGTGTTGTGCAGTCTGCACTTAAATGGGTGGGACTCCCACACTTAAAAAAGCGACGGGGCTGACCGGGGTAAAAGACCAGGATCCTATCTCTCCCAATGAAAGCGCTGCCAGGGACATGGGTCACACCAGTTCCCTGGCGCTTGAGACGGATCCTGGCCGCCCACGCCCCGGTCCAGACCCCGCGCTCATCCAGGTTTTTGCGCAGGGGAGACTGCAGCTGCCCATACCTCCCCAACCAGGTGGCAATGTCCTCAGGTGGGAGGGATTCATTCCTGACCAGAATGGTCAGGGACTTGATGTCCTCCTGCCTGGACAGGGGGACCACCTTAAAAGACCTCCAAGGCTCCGACCTCTTCAGGAGCTCATACACAGTAAGGAAGGGCTCCATTAGCACCAAGGAGGAAAAACTCACATCAAACTCCTTGGTGCCCGTGGGATGGATCACTGTGAAGAGGTCGGCTACCTTAAAGTTGGCCCCCTTCAGCAGAAGATCTACCACCTGCCCCCTGCTGGGGCACTGTCCAGGTCCCTCCCACCGCAGCTGCACAACATTGCGCCTGCGCCTCTCCGGACCCCCCGTACCCCTCGACCACGGGTTCACCCCCTGGAGCTGGTCTGCGGGGGGAACCCGGAAGTTTTGGGCACCAAACCGGTCGTACAGGGGGGCCAAAGGGACGCTGGTCCCTGCCACCCGGGCAAAAGACCTGGATTCCCTGAGCGCCCCAAGCAGCTCTGCCTCCTGGACCTGATCTAACGCCCCCCCAGCCTGAATGCCGGAAGCACCCTCCTGCCGGGGGGAGTCCCTCCACCCTCCTGCCGGGGGGGGTCCCTCCCATCCACCGCCCCCCCCGGAGCAAGCCACACCCACAACAACCCTCCTCCTAACACTGGGAGGAGGGTCTACCACTGGGGCCCCACTGGAGCAGCGGGCATGAGCCCCAGATGGCTCCTCCCCCTGCTCCTGCGGCTGTGGCTGCTCCTTCCCCTTTTCTAATTGTCCCTCCTGGGACTCCATACCCTTAATGAAGACCAAGGCTGAGTGATCCCCAAAAAGTTCCCCAGCCTCGGCCTCACTCCACCTGCCCACTCTTTGAGCAGCACTCAGGTCCCCAGACGAATCCATGAGGTCTATCAAATCCCCTCCTGCCAATCCTCCACATACCTCGGCCATCTCCTGATCATTCAGGCCGTCAGAGGCCGCCACCCGGAAGTGCTTCTGGCTGCCCCCAACCACTTCCGGTATAGACCCTACTTCCGGGTCAGCCCGCCCGCCCACTTCCGGTTCACGCTGGCTAGGGAAACCGGAAGTGGTCATAGAAGCACTTCCCGACCTTCCCGGCTCCACCTCCCGCCCGGACTCCCGCCCAAACTCCTCCCCCGACCATCCAGCCCACCAGAGCCATGCCCCAAGGCCCCGCCCCTACTGTCAGCAAAGGTGGTTGTTTTTACTGGCGCCAAACCATCCCCTGGTTGTGCAGCAGTTTGTTGTTGCTCACTGCACTTTGGTAATGGCTTCCCCCCCTCCTCCCCATCGCACCTTGCAGCCTTCACATTCCCATCATTAATACATAGTCTTTCAACACTTCCTGCTTGGGTTTGTCCATATCCATGATTGCCAGACCCCTCTCCCTCCTCCACAGCATGAGCGGCACAGGCAGGATCCATCATTAGCAGTGCTCTGCCTTGTACCTGGCTGCATGCGGGAATCACAGGGGTCATTAGGGTCTTAACAACAGCAGCATGCTTAAGAGTCTTTGCAGCAACAGTCTCAGGCCTGATCCGTGGGAGCGGTGTGAGAACCACCACTGGGGTGCACCCCAGCTTTCCCATCCCCACTGTATCTCCCTCAGCATTCCCCCCGGTGTTCCCCTCCTGATTTCCCCTAGCTGTATCCTCAGGTACCCTACCCGAGCCTGCCTGAGTGCTGGTAGCTTTTTCTGACCCGAGCACCGCAAGGTCCCGGGGACCCTCCACAGCCAGGTTACCAGGGACTACGCTTCCCGGGGGAAGGGGGTGGGGGGGAGAGGGAGGGGGGAAGGTTCCTCACCAGCTCTGTTTCCAGCTCCACCGGCCGATCCTCCTGGGCATGATGTATTCATAGGTCTTTCCTCCGGCTGCTGTACTTGCTGGCTCCGCTGTTTGCTGCGCCTGACAGCCTGGGATCCTTCTCTGCTGGCCCTTTTCAGCTCATCCCTTATTTCCAAAAGGAAGTCGGTCTCACCTCGTCCCCTCTCACAGAGGCCACCCAGCAGGCCCCAGAGTTCCCCACACTGGCCTTTCAGGGAGTTAATGGCCACACTGAACTCCCCCCTCCTGAAGCTGCTGGTCCGGTCCCTGCGATTCCGGAGGTCGGTCAGCATTGCAGACTTCCCACAGAAGGCCCGGCTGGCCTTCTGGATTAAATCCTTGATTCTTGCGATCCTTCGCTGCACCTTAGCCGGACCTTCCCCAGGATGGGCCAGAGTCCAATCAAGCAACTCGTGCTGGGTCTTCAAAAACAATGTCTCCTCCCTGGACAGGTCTTTAATCCCCAGGGAGGAGGCAGCAACATCAGGCCGGGAAAGCTGCCCCGGCCCTGGGCTGGAGGAGGCCATCACACCCCCTCCTCCTGGAGCTCCAGGAGCTCCCTACAGGCATGTCCTCACAGTCCAAACTCCTGCAGCAACTGAATCACTCCGCCCGCTGTAAGTGCCGCAAGTGCCTGTTGGTGTAGCACACCAGGAAAAAGCAGCAATACAGGCTAACTTCAGGTGTAATATGATCAGGAGGCACACTCCGCCCGCTGTAAGTGCCGCAAATGCCTGTTGGTGTAACACACCAGGAAAAAGCAGCAATACAGGCTAACTTCAGGTGTAATATGATCAGGAGGCACACTCCGCCCGCTGTAAGTGCCGCAAATGCCTGTTGGTGTAACACACCAGGAAAAAGCAGCAATACAGGCTAACTTCAGGTGTAATATGATCAGGAGGCACACTCCGCCCGCTGTAAGTGCCGCAAATGCCTGTTGGTGTAACACACCAGGAAAAAGCAGCAATACAGGCTAACTTCAGGTGTAATATGATCAGGAGGCACACTCCGCCCGCTGTAAGTACCGCAAATGCCTGTTGGTGTAACACACCAGGAAAAAGCAGCAATACAGGCTAACTTCAGGTGTAATATGATCAGGAGGCACACTCCGCCCGCTGTAAGTGCCGCAAATGCCTGTTGGTGTAACACACCAGGAAAAAGCAGCAATACAGGCTAACTTCAGGTGTAATATGATCAGGAGGCACACTCCGCCCGCTGTAAGTGCCGCAAATGCCTGTTGGTGTAACACACCAGGAAAAAGCAGCAATACAGGCTAACTTCAGGTGTAATATGATCAGGAGGCACACTCCGCCCGCTGTAAGTGCCGCAAATGCCTGTTGGTGTAACACACCAGGAAAAAGCAGCAATACAGGCTAACTTCAGGTGTAATATGATCAGGAGGCACACTCCGCCCGCTGTAAGTGCCGCAAATGCCTGTTGGTGTAACACACCAGGAAAAAGCAGCAATACAGGCTAACTTCAGGTGTAATATGATCAGGAGGCACACTCCACCCGCTGTAAGTGCCGCAAATGCCTGTTGGTGTAACACACCAGGAAAAAGCAGCAATACAGGCTAACTTCAGGTGTAATATGATCAGGAGGCACACTCCGCCCGCTGTAAGTGCCGCAAATGCCTGTTGGTGTAACACACCAGGAAAAAGCAGCAATACAGGCTAACTTCAGGTGTAATATGATCAGGAGGCACACTCCGCCCGCTGTAAGTGCCGCAAATGCCTGTTGGTGTAACACACCAGGAAAAAGCAGCAATACAGGCTAACTTCAGGTGTAATATGATCAGGAGGCACACTCCGCCCGCTGTAAGTGCTGCAAATGCCTGTTGGTGTAACACACCAGGAAAAAGCAGCAATACAGGCTAACTTCAGGTGTAATATGATCAGGAGGCACACTCCGCCCGCTGTAAGTGCTGCAAATGCCTGTTGGTGTAACACACCAGGAAAAAGCAGCAATACAGGCTAACTTCAGGTGTAATATGATCAGGAGGCACACTCTGCCCGCTGTAAGTGCTGCAAATGCCTGTTGGTGTAACACACCAGGAAAAAGCAGCAATACAGGCTAACTTCAGGTGTAATATGATCAGGAGGCACACTCCGCCCGCTGTAAGTGCTGCAAATGCCTGTTGGTGTAACACACCAGGAAAAAGCAGCAATACGGGCTAACTTCAGGTGTATAATGTACAGGAGGCTTAGCAACAATGACACTGACACGGTCCCCTGCCTATCCTTCTCTCTCCCTGCACACAAGGTTTATCAAAGTATATGACACTGACACTCTCCCTGTCTATCCTTCTCTCTCCCTGCACACAAGGTTTAGCAAAGAATATGACACTGACACTGTCCCCTGCCTATCCTTCTCTCTCCAGGCACACAAGGTTTATCAAAGTATATGACACTGACACTCTCCCTGCCTATCCTTCTCTCTCCCTGCACACAAGGTTTAGCAAAGAATATGACAATGACACTGTCCCCTGCCTATCCTTCTCTCTCCCTGCACACAAGGTTTATCAAAGTATGTGACACTGACACTGTCCCCTGCCTATCCTTCTCTCTCCCTGCACACAAGGTTTAGAAAAGAATATGACACTGACACTGTCCCCTGCCTATCCTTCTCTCTCCCTGCACACAAGGTTTATCAAAGTATATGACACTGACACTCTCCCTGCCTATCCTTCTCTCTCCCTGCACACAAGGTTTAGCAAAGAATATGACACTGACACTCTCCCTGCCTAACCTTCTCTCTCCCTACACACAAGTTTGAGGTACAAATAGCACTGACACTGTCCCTGCCTATGTAACTCTTTCCCTGCGCCGGAACACACTACACAAGGCCGCCGCGCTGGCGGCCTTTTATAGTGTGGGGCGTGTGCTAAACCCCCTGAGCTATAATTGGCCACAGGCAACCAAAGTGCACCGTACGCAGCAGAACATTGTACATTCTTTGGAAGCTGTAGCTGCTACCATCAGGCAAAAGCCCAGGCCTGGACGGACATACAAACAAATACTTGGGGGGCACACCCTAAAAAATGCATTAAAGATGGTGCAGCCATAGGACCATGCAAACAGAACAACATATTACCACGCACACATACAAAAATGACATTTAACTCCTGCAAGGCTATTTTAAACACCTGAACATTTTCAAAAAATATGGGGATTTAGTAAGGATGAGCCGAACACCCCCCGGTTCGGTTCGCACCAGATCTTGCGAACAGGCAAAAAATTTGTTCGAACACACGAACACCATTAAAGTCTATGGGACACGAACATGAAAAATCAAAAGTGCTCATTTTAAAGTCTTATATGCATGGTATTGTCATAAAAAGTGTTTGGGGACCTGGGTCCTGCCCCAGGGGACATGTATCAATGCAAAAAAAGTTTTAAAAACGGAAGTTTTTTTCAGGGGGCAGTGATTTAAATTTTTTCTGTGTTTAGAACAGTCCCGCAGCAAAATTACATTTCTAAAGGAAAAAATGTCCTTTAAAACTGACCGCGGCTGTAATGAATTGTCGGGTCCCGGCAATACAGATAAAAGTTATTGAAAAAAACGGCATGGGTTCTCCCCCCAGTCCATTACCAGGCCATTTGGGTCTGGTATGAATATTAACCACTTAACGACCGCTCACTGTATATGTACGTCGGCAGAATGGCACAGACAGGCACAATCACGTACAGTGTACGTGATTGCCTTTGTACAGTTGGGGGGACCGATCGGACCCTCCTCCTATACAGTGAGCGGTCGGTATTCATTGGGGAGCGATCCGAGATGAGGGGACGGCCGTTCGATTCCGGCCACCCCCCCGCGATCGCTCCCGGTGAATGAAAATGCTTCCTCTGTCCGTGTAATGTAAACACAGGCAGAGGAAGCAGGAGGAAGTGATGTCATCTCTCATGCGGCGCTCACATATACCGAGCGCCGTACAAGAGAAGACTTAAGGTCAGTGCACAAAACACTACACTGACACCAGGACACATAGGCACACAAATCGCCCCCCAGGCCCCCCCAGACACCCCTAGATCACCCCCCAGCCCCCAGTCACAGTGTCACTGATTGCAGTGACCATTTATTTACTGATCACTGCAATCAGTGACATTTGTGACTGTAAAAGTGTCACTAAAGTTAGTTTTATGTCCAGTGTAGCCCCCTAAAACCCCCCCAATAAAGGTTTAACCCCCTGATCACCCCCCAGATAACCCTTTCACCCCCTAGCACCGCCGTCGCTAAGCGATCATTTTTCTGATCGCTGTCTTAGCGTCGGTGATGCAGATCGGTAGCCAGTAATTTTTTTTAGGTTCGCCGCAGGTTTTTATAGCGTCAGGTACCCCCATAAATTATCTAATAAAGGTTTAACCCCCTTGATCGCCCCCCAGGTAACCCTTTCACCCCCTATCACCACTGTCGCTAAGCGATCATTTTTCTGATCGCTGTCTTAGTGTTGGTGATGCAGATCGGTAGCCAGTAATTTTTTTTAGGTTCGCCGCAGGTTTTTATAGCGTCAGGTACCCCCATAAATTATCTAATAAAGGTTTAACCCCCTTGATCGCCCCCCAGGTAACCCTTTCACCCCCTATCACCACTGTCGCTAAGCAATCGTTTTTCTGATCGCTGTCTTAGTGTCGGTGATGCAGATCGGTAGCCAGTAATTTTTTTTAGGTTCGCCGCAGGTTTTTATAGCGTCAGGTACCCCCATAAATGATCTAATAAAGGTTTAACCCCCTTGATCGCCCCCCAGGTAACCCTTTCACCCCCTATCACCACTTTCGCTAAGCGATCATTTTTCTGATCGCTGTCTTAGCGTCGGTGATGCAGATCGGTAGCTAGTAATTTTTTTTAGGTTTGCCGCAGGTTTTTATAGCGTCAGGTACCCCCATAAATTATCTAATAAAGGTTTAACCCCCTTGATCGCCCTCCAGGTAACCCTTTCACCCCCTATTACCACTGTTGCTAAGCGATCGTTTTTCTGATCGCTGTCTTAGTGTCAGTGATGCAGATCGGTAGCCAGTAATTTTTTTTAGGTTCGCCGCAGGTTTTTATAGCGTCAGGTACCCCGATATATTATCTAATAAAGGTTTTAACCCCCTAATTGCCCCTAGTTAACCCTTTCACCAGTGATCACCTGTCATGGATATGCATTAATGTCTGTCTGCCATCTTACCTTTCCTCCTCATGTGTTCATCTTAGAGACCAGACCCCCTTCACCTGGCTTCCTTTATAATCTCCTCCCAGCCAGACTCCACCCCAGGCCCTATCACAGAACACTATATTAACCTGTGCACTGCAAGCCTGCTTTGCTGATCAACGTGTTTGTTAGGCATTGTGTGTTTGGGTTCCTGCCTGCCGTGTGCTACGTCTGTCTCTCTGTTACATATTTGGCTTGTCCCCGACTATCCCTGTCTGCTCGTGACCCTTGACCTTCGGCTTGTCCTTTGTTATTCTTGTCTGCTTGTGGCCCTTGACCTTCAGCCTGTTATTCGTTACTCTTATATCTTGTGCTGCTGCTTCCCCTCTTTTCCCCTTATCCTACGTGGCGTGAGCTAGGAGACTCTAGGGGCCGCGACCTGGACCCAGCCTGCAGCATAACATCCTCACCACTAGAGGCTCTGGAGAAGACCTGCTGGGTCTTAGACTCCGCGCCCTGGGGAATCTTGGCTCTAGCCTCCTATAGGATCCCGGTTGTGCTCCTCTGGTCCCGCTTTCCACAACCACCCAGTTTTCTATCCGCAGCAGTCAGCCATAGGGTTCACTACCTTGCGGTGCACTCCTGTCCCCCTACGGTGTGCATCTGTCACCTGGCCATAGGTGACCTGACAGTTTGATCAGCCATGGACCCGGCTGACAGGCCGCTCCCCGCGGATGATCCATTACAGGGCATAGTCCGTAGACTTGAGACCCAGGAATCAGATCAGACTCAGGTGATGCGATTTCTCCAGGATCTGGCTTCTCGCTTCGAGCAGCTTCAGACCTCCTTGGGAACCCCAAATCTGCAACCTCAAGTACAACCAGAGGCTGCGCCTTTCGCATCAGTCGCAGCCACACACTCACTAGAACTGCCAGCTCCGTTCCGTTTCTCTGGGGACTCCAAGGCCTGCAGGGGGTTTCTCAGCCAATGTATGATTCATTTTGAGCTTCAGCCTCAAAACTTCCTGCCTGATCGGGCTAAGGTAGCCTATATCATCTCCCTCCTCTCCGGTGAAGCTTTAGCCTGGGCTGCCCCCCTGTGGGAAAGGAATGATTCAGTGGTTTCCATCCTGTCCGACTTCTTGGAGCTCTTTCGGAACATCTTTGAGGAGCCAGCTCGGGCTTCTTCAGCGGCTAGTGCTGTCTTACGTCTTCGCCAAGAATCTAGTTCAGTGGGACAGTACGTTCTTCAGTTCCGTATCCACACAGCTGAATTGAGCTGGAATAATGAGGCCCTGGTCGCTACCTTTTTACATGGCCTCTCTGACCGAGTGAAAGACGAATTAGCGGGAAGAGCCATTCCCGTCAGTCTGGACGATGTAATTTCTTTGTGCAACCAGATCGACATTCGTTTTCAGGAGAGGTCGCTAGAAAAAAGACGCCAGCACTCTCTGGGTCCTAGCCAGTCTGAGCTCCCCTCCCTTCGTCCCGTGGAGCATCTTCTGCCTGCTGAGGGACCTATGCAGCTGGGCCAGACCAGACTAACCCCCGAAGAACGTGCTAGGCGCAGAACTCTGGGCTTGTGCCTCTATTGTGGGGGCAAGGGTCATTTTCGTGACTTTTGCTCGCTTCTGTCCGGGGAACGCTCGGGCTTAATACATTTGGAAGGTGGAGTATTGGACCCTGAAACATCACCTTCTCGCCTTCTCCTGCCGGTGTTCCTTCATGTAGGCACTTCTCCTCAATCAACCCTTGCATATCTGGATTCAGGGGCAGCCGGCAATTTTATGGATTGGGGAACTGCTTCTTCTATGAGGCTTACCCTTTCACCTCTCGCTACCCCATTGGTAGTCTCGGCAATTGATGGTACTGTTCTCCCAGGGGGCCCTATTCGCTTCCAGACGCTACCCATTAGGATGTCGGTAGGGATTCTCCACCAGGAGTGGATATCCTTTCTCATTCTACCCAAGGCCTCTACCCCCATTGTATTGGGCCTTCCTTGGCTGCAGCTCCACTCTCCACATGTGGACTGGGCCTCTGGGCAGGTCCTGGCTTGGGGTCCCTCATGTTTCTCGTCATGTCTTCTCAAGGTGGCCCCCAAAGAGAGACTTCCGGTTGCTACCACTTCTGTTTCTTCTGATCTTCCCGCTGCATACAGCGATTACCGGGATGTGTTCTGTAAGAAATCAGCTGAGGTGCTTCCTCCACACAGGTCTTTTGACTGTGCTATTGATCTTGTCCCCGGAGCAACTCTGCCCAGGGGTCGTACCTACCCTCTGTCCATCCCAGAGACCCAGGCCATGTCTGAGTATGTTGCAGAGAATCTGGAGAGAGGTTTCATCCGGAAATCCGCATCACCTGCAGGGGCAGGGTTCTTTTTCGTTGCCAAAAATAATGGTACCCTAAGACCCTGTATCGACTATCGAGGTTTAAACGCGGTTACTATTAAAAATCAATACCCCTTACCCTTAATATCTGAACTATTCGATAGGTTGAAGGGTGCCTCCATTTTCACCAAGTTGGATTTCAGAGGCGCGTACAATCTCATTCGAATATGGGAGGGTGACGAATGGAAGACTGCATTCAACACTAGAGACGGGCATTACGAATACCTGGTGATGCCTTCTGGTTTGTGTAATGCCCCAGCTGTGTTTCAAAACGTCGTCAATGAAATCTTCAGAGATCTGCTGTACCAGTTTGTTGTCATCTATCTGGATGACATTCTGATCTTTTCTGAAAATCTGCTCGTCCACAGAAACCATGTCCGCACTGTACTTCAGCGTCTTAGAGATAACAATCTCTATGCCAAGCTGGAGAAATGTTCCTTTGAATGTTCTGAGGTCCTGTTTTTGGGGTGCTTTTTCTCATGTTCGGGTCTTCGTATGGATCCTGCGAAGGTCTTGGCCATTACCAACTGGCCTCTTCCTGCTAGCCTCAAGGCCACACAGCGCTTTCTTGGCTTCACAAATTATTATAGGCAGTTCATAAGGAATTACTCTTCCATTGCCGCGCCTATTATCGCTTTAACCAAGAAGGGTGTGAATGCCAAAGACTGGCCTCCCGAAGCTGTCTCTGCATTTCACGACCTGAAACAGGCCTTTGTTTCTGGACCTCTCTTGAGGAGACCAAATCCTGGGGATGCATTTTTTATTGAAGTGGACGCTTCCTCAATGAGGGTGGGAGCTGTGCTTCTTCAATTCTTTGAGAAGAGACGTCAACCATGTGCGTTCTTCTCCAAAAAAAATTCTCAGGCAGAGAGGAATTATGCCATCGGTGATCGGGAACTTCTCGCGATTAAATTGGCGTTAGAGGAGTGGCGTCATCTCTTGGAGGGTTCCCCTCACTCCATAACGATCTTTACTGACCACAAGAATTTACAGTATCTACAGAATGCTAAACGTCTGAATCCTAGACAGGCCAGGTGGAGTCTCTTCTTTGCCCGTTTTAATTTCACGATTACTTACAAACCTGGTTCCTGCAACGGTCGGGCTGATGCGCTCTCTAGGTCATTTGACACTTTTGACGAGGAGTCCGCCCCTGAACCTGAGCCGATCATTCCAACCTCGTGCATTGCTGCCCACTCTACCACCCTGAAGTCAAAGATTCCGCCTGGTAAGACCTTTGTCCCCACTGAGCTAAGAGCTAAGATCCTTTGTTGGGGACATGATTCCAAGGTGGCAGGTCATTCTGGATTCCTCCGATCCTTCTTACTCATTAGTCGTCACTACTGGTGGCCTAATCTCCGCTCAGATGTCAAAGACTACGTTAAGGCTTGTCATGTCTGTGCTCAGTCTAAATCCTCCACACAAGCTCCTGCTGGTCTCCTCATGCCCTTGCCCATCCCTAAGGAGCCCTGGGCTCATATTGCCATGGATTTTATCACTGACCTCCCACTGTCTGAGAATAATACAGTCATTTGGGTGGTAATCGATCGGTTCTCCAAGATGGCTCATTTTGTTCCTCTTCCTGGTCTTCCTTCTGCTCCTGCCTTGGTTCCCATTTTTATTCGAGAAATTTTCCGCCTCCATGGGGTTCCTTCTCATATTGTTTCCGACAGGGGAGTCCAATTTACGTCTCGTTTTTGGAGAGCCTTTTGCAAATCTCTCAATATTGTCTTGGATTTTTCCTCTTCCTACCACCCTCAATCCAATGGACAGACTGAGAGGGTTAATCAGGAGTTAGAGGTCTTTCTTCGCACCTTTGTGTCTTCTCATCATGACGATTGGTCCTCTCTACTTCCGTGGGCAGAATTCTCCCATAACAATCATGTGAATACCAGCTCACAGAAGACACCCTTTTTCACTGTTTATGGAAAACACCCTCAACTTCCTCTTCCCATGACCTGTTCTCCAGATATTCCAGCTTTGGCTTCGGTTCAGGAGTCTCTCAATTCTGTTTGGGCTGACGTTCATGATTCCCTCCGGGCAGCTGCTGAAAAATTCAAAGGCTTTGCCGACCGCTGCAGGCGTAAACCACCTTCTCTTCAGCCAGGGGACAAAGTCTGGCTCTCCACCAGGAACATCAAGCTCCGAGTTCCTTCTCTGAAGTTTGCTCCACGATTCATTGGTCCATACACTGTAACTGCTAAACTGAATCCAGTTTGTTTCAAACTCCAGATTCCTAAGAGCCTTAAAATCACTAACTCCTTCCATGTTGCCCTTCTGAAGCCTTTAGTCCTCAATAAATTCTCTTGTCCTCTCCCTACCGTGGCGCCTGTCTCTGAGGATAATCAGGAGTACGAGGTCAGTCAAATTCTGGACTCCCGACTTTGTAAAGGCGTTCTTCAGTACCTCGTTCATTGGAAGGGGTTTGGTCCTGAGGAGAGGTCTTGGATCGCTGCATCTGAGGTCTTTGCACCTCGTCTGTTAAAGGAGTTTCATCTGAAGTTTCCCTCCAAACCTGGGCCCAGGCGGGGAAGGGGGAGGCCTCGTAAGAGGGAGGGTACTGTCATGGATATGCATTAATGTCTGTCTGCCATCTTACCTTTCCTCCTCATGTGTTCATCTTAGAGACCAGACCCCCTTCACCTGGCTTCCTTTATAATCTCCTCCCAGCCAGACTCCACCCCAGGCCCTATCACAGAACACTATATTAACCTGTGCACTGCAAGCCTGCTTTGCTGATCAACGTGTTTGTTAGGCATTGTGTGTTTGGGTTCCTGCCTGCCGTGTGCTACGTCTGTCTCTCTGTTACATATTTGGCTTGTCCCCGACTATCCCTGTCTGCTCGTGACCCTTGACCTTCGGCTTGTCCTTCGTTATTCTTGTCTGCTTGTGGCCCTTGACCTTCAGCCTGTTATTCGTTACTCTTATATCTTGTGCTGCTGCTTCCCCTCTTTTCCCTTATCCTATGGGGCGTGAGCTAGGAGACTCTAGGGGCCGCGACCTGGACCCAGCCTGCAGCATAACATCCTCACCACTAGAGGCTCTGGAGAAGACCTGCTGGGTCTTAGACTCCGCGCCCTGGGGAATCTTGGCTCTAGCCTCCTATAGGATCCCGGTTGTGCTCCTCTGGTCCCGCTTTCCACAACCACCCAGTTTCCTATCCGCAGCAGTCAGCCATAGGGTTCACTACCTTGCGGTGCACTCCTGTCCCCCTACGGTGTGCATCTGTCACCTGGCCATAGGTGACCTGACATCACCATATAAGTGTTACGGGTGACGCTGGTTAGTTAGTTTGCTTTTTATAGTGTCAGGGCACCCGCCGTATATATAACCCAATAAAGGTTTAACCCCCTGATCGCCCGGCTAGTGATATCAATTAGGTTTTAGTGTCAGAGAGGGTCTGCGTCACACCCCAGGCAGCGTCAGGTTAGTGCCAGTAACGCTAACACCCACGCGTGAAGCATACACCTCCCTTAGTGGTATAGTATCTGAACAGATCAATATCTGATCTGATCAGATCAGATCTATACTAGCGTCCCCAGCAGTTTAGGGTTCCCAAAAACGCAGTGTTAGCGGGATCAGCCCAGATACCTGCTAGCACCTGCGTTTTGCCCCTCCATCCAGCCCAGGCCACCCAAGTGCAGTATCGATCGATCGCTGTCACTTACAAAACACAACACATATAACTGCAGCATTCGCAGAGACAGGCCTGATCCCTGCGACTCCAGTGTTGTAGGAGGTGATTTCACCACCACAGTTAAAAAAAAAAAGCATATATGCCGAAGCATTGGGGCAGCAGGGGCGGAGGAGCGGAGGAGCAATTTTGCTCCTAATGCCGCGTACATACGGTCGAAATTCCGACGGAGGCTTGCCCGTGGAAAAGTCCGACCATGTGTGTGCGGCATAACTTTTTTGAGGGAGGATGCCCCCATGCTTCGGCATATATAAATGGTGCATGTATGCCCATCATTAGAAGTGGGTGGATGAAGGTCGGTATTCTAATGGTGGGCATACCCACCGATCAATCTCTTTTTTCATTCAGCAAACTGGCTGCATGAAAAAAAAAGATTACAATACATGTCCAACAAGGACCAGCAACGTACTGGTATGTTGCTGGACTTTGAATGTTTATACCAGAATGATGCCTGCGGGTTTAGGTATCATCTTGGTATCATTCTTTTCAGCCAGCGGCCGGCTTTCAGGTAAAAGCAATCCTAGTGGCTAATTAGCCTCTGGACTGCTTTTACAAGCAGTGGGAGGGAATGTCCCCCCCGGATATAAAAAGCGCCATTGGGAAATTGGGAAAGCATTTTATCACACCGATCTTGGTGTGGTCAGTAGGGATGAGCTCGGTGTTCGAGTCGAACATACGTTCGACTCGAACATCGGCTGTTCGATCGTTCGACGAAGATCGAACGATTTGGGCCGTTCGCGCCTAATTCGAGTGACGCGAACGGCCCACAATGCACTACGCCATCGCAGTGTCATCCAGGCGCTGTGATTGGCCAAGCAAGCACTGTGACCCCGCATGCTTGGCCAATCACAGCGCCGGCAGCGAGGGGAGCAATGATTGGCCACAGGCAGGATGCCTGTGGCCAATTATTGCTGAGGGTGTTTAGTACACGCCCCACACTATAAAAGGCCGCCAAAAAAAAAAATTCTAGGGACAGAAAACTATAGGTAGGGAGAGTGTCAGTGTGTTTTACTGTGCGAATCCTTGTTTCTAGGGACAGGGAAGGACAGTGAGGGAAATTCTCCTCGTGCTATAGTGTGCTTTAAAAAAAACATTTTTTCTAGGGACAGAAAACTATAGGTAGGGAGAGTGTCAGTGTGTTTTACTGTGCGAATCCTTGTTTCTAGGGACAGGGAAGGACAGTGAGGGAAATTCTCCTTGTGCTATAGTGTGCTTTAAAAAAACATTTTTTCTAGGGACAGAAAACTATAGGTAGGAAGAGTGTCAGTTTCTTTCACTGTGATAATCCTTGTTTCTAGGGACAGGGAAGGACAGTGAGGGAAATTCTCCTTGTGCTATAGTGTGCTTTAAAAAAACATTTTTTCTAGGGACAGAAAACTATAGGTAGGAAGAGTGTCAGTTTCTTTCACTGTGATAATCCTTGTTTCTAGGGACAGGGAAGGACAGTGAGGGAAATTTTCCTTGTGCTATAGTGTGCTTTAAAAAAACATTTTTTCTAGGGACAGAAAACTATAGGTAGGAAGAGTGTCAGTTTCTTTCACTGTGATAATCCTTGTTTCTAGGGACAGGGAAGGACAGTGAGGGAAATTCTCCTTGTGCTATAGTGTGCTTTAAAAAAACATTTTTTCTAGGGACAGAAAACTATAGGTAGGAAGAGTGTCAGTTTCTTTCACTGTGATAATCCTTGTTTCTAGGGACAGGGAAGGACAGTGAGGGAAATTCTCCTTGTGCTATAGTGTGCTTTAAAAAAAACATTTTTTCTAGGGACAGAAAACTATAGGTAGGAAGAGTGTCAGTTTCTTTCACTGTGATAATCCTTGTTTCTAGGGACAGGGAAGGACAGTGAGGGAAATTCTCCTTGTGCTATAGTGTGCTTTAAAAAAACATTTTTTCTAGGGATAGAAAACTATAGGTAGGAAGAGTGTCAGTTTCTTTCACTGTGATAATCCTTGTTTCTAGGGACAGGGAAGGACAGTGAGGGAAATTCTCCTTGTGCTATAGTGTGCTTTAAAAAAACATTTTTTCTAGGGACAGAAAACTATAGGTAGGAAGAGTGTCAGTTTCTTTCACTGTGATAATCCTTGTTTCTAGGGACAGGGAAGGACAGTGAGGGAAATTCTCCTTGTGCTATAGTGTGCTTTAAAAAAACATTTTTTCTAGGGACAGAAAACTATAGGTAGGAAGAGTGTCAGTTTCTTTCACTGTGATAATCCTTGTTTCTAGGGACAGGGAAGGACAGTGAGGGAAATTCTCCTTGTGCTATAGTGTGCTTTAAAAAAACATTTTTTCTAGGGACAGAAAACTATAGGTAGGAAGAGTGTCAGTTTCTTTCACTGTGATAATCCTTGTTTCTAGGGACAGGGAAGGACAGTGAGGGAAATTCTCCTTGTGCTATAGTGTGCTTTAAAAAAACATTTTTTCTAGGGACAGAAAACTATAGGTAGGAAGAGTGTCAGTTTCTTTCACTGTGATAATCCTTGTTTCTAGGGACAGGGAAGGACAGTGAGGGAAATTCTCCTTGTGCTATAGTGTGCTTTAAAAAAACATTTTTTCTAGGGACAGAAAACTATAGGTAGGAAGAGTGTCAATTTCTTTCACTGTGATAATCCTTGTTTCTAGGGACAGGGAAGGACAGTGAGGGAAATTCTCCTTGTGCTATAGTGTGCTTTAAAAAAACATTTTTTCTAGTGTGACAGCAGGAAGGTAAAGTCACCTGGTTGCATCCAGGGGGGTAGATATATTTCGCCCAGATTCAGGCTTTACGCCGACTTATACAACTAGGTGGAGAGTTGTATAAGGCTAGTGGGCTCATGGATGAGTCATACCTCTAGGGAGAGTGTGGGGCGTCGTGCAGACAGAGATGAGGAGACCAGCTGAAGCTTGTCAGCTCATTTAGGCCTCTATAAGAACTCCCAGCTTCATTAGATGTTAGCTCATGCCTGGAACCAGACCTGTGTGGACTGTCTAGGGAGAGTGAACCCCTGTGCGGTGAGACAAAGCCTGTGTGGCTATTTGCTTGGACATTTAAAACCAGGGACTTAGGGACTAGGACAGCACTAGGCTGATCCCAGTTGTTAGTTAGGAAACCTGTATGTTTAGTCAGAGGTCAAGTTGACCAGGATTTATTTTGTTTATGTTTCTTTTGTTTTGCTGTGTTTTGTCACTGTAAATAGAAAATAAACCGCACCTTTTTGATTTTGAAAACCACAACCTCCGTTTGCTGGGCCTGTTTTTGTGTGGGGAGCCCATCTCGGGGGTCACACACACCCGCTGCCGAGCTAACCCCCTCACAGTTGGTGGAGAATGCAGGCAGTTTTTTTTTTTTAAGCCAGCATGGAGGAGATACTGAAGCAGCTGGCTCTAGCAAATGCCAATCAACAGCAGACAAATGCAGGTTTGCAAAAGAACTTCGCAGCCCAGCAGCAAGCTCATCAACAGAGCCTTGCAGCTCAGCAGCAGACAAACGCAACTTTGCAACAGAGTCTGGAGGCTCAGCAACAAGCCCAGCAGCAATCTGAGGCCCGCTTCATAGACCTGTTGCAGAAGCAAGAGCAGAGACTACAACAACAGATGGAAGCAGTAATGCAGCAACGTCCGCAGACCAGTGAGGAAAGCCGTCCCACTAATACCGCGTCCTTTGGGGTGAGTCGTTTATTGACAAAAATGACTGGAGAGGATGATCCAGAGGTATTTTTGACCACATTTGAAAGGACCGCTGAAAGAGAAAAGTGGCCTGAGGAGCAGTGGGCTGGACTGGTGGCTCCTCTGTTAACTGGTGAATCGCAGAAAGCTTACTATGACCTAGAGCCTAACCAAGCAAAAGACTATGTGATGCTAAAAGCTGAAATATTGGCAAGGCTGGGTGTCACCCAGGCTGTCCGGGCTCAGCGTGTGCATAACTGGACTTTCCAGCTTGGAAAAACCCCCAGGTCTCAAATGTATGATCTCATTCACCTGAACAGAAAGTGGCTACAGCCAGAGACTTTGTCCGCACCAAAGATTGTGGAACGTGTTGTAATGGATCGGTTTTTGAGAGCTCTTCCTACTGCCATCCAAAAGTGGGTAAGCCATGGAGACCCAGAGACGGCCGATGGTCTTGTGGATCGTGTGGAGAAATACTTGGCTACAGAGAACCTGACGGTCTCTTCCAGAGACACTCGGACTTTCCACCCTAAGACCAGACCATCCCCAGGGGCGGATAAGAGGATTCCAAGGGGTGAGGGTGGAGAGAGTGAGAGGGTGGGAGCTCTACCCCAAGTTTGGCGAGAACAGCCTGGGAAATCAGCGGCTCAAGAGGCCGCAAGAAGGATCGTTTGCTACCGCTGCCGGCAAGCGGGACATATTGCAGCCAATTGCCCGGTTGTGGAGGAACCCATGCAGTGTGACTTTCTGACGGGCAGACGTCAGTCGCTGTGTGCGACAGTCGCATGCACTGCCATTCGAGGAACTGAGAAACATTTATGCAAAATGTGTGTTAATGGTAGAAATGTTGTGGTATTGTTGGATTCAGGTAGCCTTGTGACCCTGATAAAGGCTGAGTTAGTTAAAACAGAGGTCTCTGGGAATAGCAAGGTAGCTGTTATTTGTGTGCATGGGGACACCCGAGAGTATCCAGTGACTACAGTGTGTTTCGAGACCCCCAAAGGTACCCTCTCTCATCCAGTGGGCTTAGTATCTCAGTTACCGCATGACGCCATTGTGGGAAGGGATTTTCCGAAGTTCTGGGAACTGTGGGATGATCCTGAGCCCCCCACTGGTGCCCCTATGTACCAGGAATGTGATAGCCAGAACTCCCCTGAGAGTGGTGAGGACTCTCCGGAATTTCCCTTATCAGTATTGGCAGGGGAGACTCAAGAAACTGGAGAGGAGCCCACCTCCTCAGACGAAAACCTACCGTCTGTGGAGTTTTCTGATCTTGAGGTTCACAGGGAAAACTTTGCCACAGAACAGTTGAAAGACCCCGCCCTAATAAAGGCACGGGAAAACGTAGTGAAAATAGATGGCGAGTTAGTGAACCCAGATAATACCTGCACTTACCCATACTTCAGCGTAGAGAAGGACCTACTGTATCGGGTGGCAAAAAGGGCAGAAGAAACCGTTGAGCAGCTTGTGGTGCCCAAACCTTACAGGAAGTTGGTGTTGGAGTTGGCCCATGGGCACATTCTTGGAGGTCATCTGGGGACAGAGAAAACCCGAGAGAGGGTATTACAGAGATTCTATTGGCCGGGGGTGATGAAGGACATAGAAAATTATTGTTCCTCCTGCCCTGTGTGTCAGAGGTCGGCCCCGATGCCACATTTCCGTAGCCCGCTGGTCCCTCTACCCATCATTGAGGTCCCGTTTGAGAGGATCGCCATGGATTTGGTAGGTCCTATAATCAAGTCCGCTAGGGGGCACCAGTACATATTAGTTATAATGGACTATGCCACCCGTTATCCAGAAGCGATCCCTCTCCGAAATACCTCGGCCAAAACCATAGCCAAAGAGCTATCTCTTGTGTTTAGCCGGGTGGGTATTTGTAAAGAACTGCTTACGGACCAAGGTACACCCTTTATGTCCCGGGTTATGAAGGAGCTGTGTAAATTGTTCAAAGTGACGCAATTACGTACATCTGTGTATCACCCCCAAACCGATGGGCTGGTTGAAAGGTTCAACAAAACCCTAAAACAAATGTTGAAGAAAGTGGTGGATAGAGATGGAAAGGATTGGGACTGTCTACTTCCTTATCTGATGTTTGCTATTAGGGAGGTGCCCCAATCCTCTACGGGATTCTCCCCCTTTGAGTTACTGTATGGGAGACACCCAAGAGGGCTGTTGGATATTGCCAAGGAAACTTGGGAAAGTGAGAGTTCTCCCCACAGGAGTGTGATTGAGCATGTCGCCCTGATGCAAGACCGAATTGCACAGGTAATGCCCATCGTGAAGGAACATTTGGCCCAAGCGCAGTTAGCACAGCAGAGAGTGTACAACCGTGGAGCCAAGACCCGTACCTTTTCCCCGGGGGATAGGATACTGGTACTTGTCCCTACGGTTGAAAGTAAATTCCTTGCCAAATGGCAAGGCCCCTACGAGATAATGGAAAAAGTGAGCGAAGTGAATTACAAGGTCAGACAACCAGGAAGGCGAAAGCCCGAACAGATCTATCACGTTAATCTGTTGAAAGCCTGGAGGGATAGAGAGTCCCTAGTCGCAGACACTTGGTCACCAGCTCAAACTGGTTGCGTGATTCCTGAGGTTGGAATAGCAGCCACCTTGTCACAACCCCAACAACAGGAGGTTAAGGAGTTTGTGCTTCGCAACAAGGAGGTATTCTCTGAGCTGCCGGGACAAACATCTGGGGTAGAGCATGACATCATTACCCCGCCCGGTGAAAGGGTGAAGTTAAAACCCTATCGGATCCCAGAGGCCCGACGGGAGGCAATACGGGAGGAAGTACAGAAAATGCTGAACTTAAGGGTGATAGAGGAGTCCCAAAGTGATTGGTCTAGTCCCATTGTGTTGGTGCCTAAACCGGATGGGAGCTGGCGATTTTGTAACGATTTTCGTCAGTTGAACAAAGTTACAAAATTTGACACCTACCCCATGCCACGTATAGATGAGTTGATCGACCGGCTGGGAACAGCCCGATACATGACGACTCTTGACCTCACAAAAGGGTATTGGCAAATCCCCCTGGCCAAGTCGGCCAAAGAGAAAACCGCATTTGTAACCCCAGACGGGGCGTTCCAATATAAAAGAATGCCGTTCGGGTTACAGAATGCGCCGGCCACATTCCAGCGGAAAATGGACCAGATGCTGAGGCCCCATCGGAAGTATGCTGCGGCTTACCTGGATGACATAATTGTCCATAGCACAGATTGGGCCTCACATCTGCCAAAAGTGCAAGCAGTCCTGGACTCTGTTCGGGAAGCGGGGTTTACGGCTAACCCCAAGAAGTGTACCATTGGGCAGGAGGAGGCCAAATATCTTGGGTACACCATTGGGAGGGGAGTAATAAAACCCCAACTCAACAAAGTCGAGGCCATCCAGAGTTGGCCACGTCCCAACAGCAAGAAGCAGGTACGAGCCTTTCTGGGAATCGCTGGGTATTATCGGCGATTCATTCCCCACTTTGCTTCTAAGGCTGTGCCCCTAACCAACCTGACGAAGGGGAAAGGGTCGGTCATGATTAAATGGACCCCCGAGGCTGAGGCAGCATTCCAATTCTTGAAACAAGCCTTATGTAGCCAGCCAGTGTTGTACTCACCCGACTTCTCTAAAGACTTTGTCGTACAAAGTGATGCGTCAGATGTGGGGTTAGGAGCAGTATTGTCCCAGGTCTGGAACGGGGAAGAGCACCCAGTCATTTACCTCAGCAGGAAGTTGAAGTCCCATGAGGTAAATTACGCCACCGTTGAAAAGGAGTGTTTAGCGGTGAAGTGGGCTCTAGATTCCCTTCGGTACTACCTGCTAGGTAGGCACTTCGACATGGTTACGGATCACGCTCCGTTAAAGTGGATGGCTCAAAACAAGGAAACAAATAGAAGAGTGAATAGGTGGTTCCTGGCCCTCCAGGAATTCAACTTCACAGTAAAGCATCGCCCTGGCGTTCAAATGGGGAATGTGGATGCTTTGTCTCGAGTACATGAATGCCTGATTGCTGGTGTTCCAACCCCGAGGTTAAAACAAGAGGGGGGGGGGGTATGTGACAGCAGGAAGGTAAAGTCACCTGGTTGCATCCAGGGGGGTAGATATATTTCGCCCAGATTCAGGCTTTACGCCGACTTATACAACTAGGTGGAGAGTTGTATAAGGCTAGTGGGCTCATGGATGACTCATACCTCTAGGGAGAGTGTGGGGTGTCGTGCAGACAGAGATGAGGAGACCAGCTGAAGCTTGTCAGCTCATTTAGGCCTCTATAAGAACTCCCAGCTTCATTAGATGTTAGCTCATGCCTGGAACCAGACCTGTGTGGACTGTCTAGGGAGAGTGAACCCCTGTGCGGTGAGACAAAGCCTGTGTGGCTATTTGCTTGGACATTTAAAACCAGGGACTTAGGGACTAGGACAGCACTAGGCTGATCCCAGTTGTTAGTTAGGAAACCTGTATGTTTAGTCAGAGGTCAAGTTGACCAGGATTTATTTTGTTTATGTTTCTTTTGTTTTGCTGTGTTTTGTCACTGTAAATAGAAAATAAACCGCACCTTTTTGATTTTGAAAACCACAACCTCCGTTTGCTGGGCCTGTTTTTGTGTGGGGAGCCCATCTCGGGGGTCACACACACCCGCTGCCGAGCTAACCCCCTCACACTAGGGACAGAAAACTATAGGTAGGAAGAGTGTCAGTTTCTTTCACTGTGATAATCCTTGTTTCTAGGGACAGGGAAGGACAGTGAGGGAAATTCTCCTTGTGCTATAGTGTGCTTTAAAAAAACATTTTTTCTAGGGACAGAAAACTATAGGTAGGAAGAGTGTCAGTTTCTTTCACTGTGATAATCCTTGTTTCTAGGGACAGGGAAGGACAGTGAGGGAAATTCTCCTTGTGCTATAGTGTGCTTTAAAAAAACATTTTTTCTAGGGACAGAAAACTATAGGTAGGAAGAGTGTCAGTTTCTTTCACTGTGATAATCCTTGTTTCTAGGGACAGGGAAGGACAGTGAGGGAAATTCTCCTTGTGCTATAGTGTGCTAAAGCATTCCTCATCAACCATCTTTGAAATCCTTGTTTTTTGGACAGTCAGGGAAATTGTCGTTGTGCTATTCTGTGCAAAAGCAATCATCCTCAACCATATTTAGAAATCCTTAAGTAAAGGGACAGAGAAGGACACCTGAAGGTAGCCCTTATTGCTTTTTTCCCATCTCCCTGCAGGCCATCTATTAGAATGTCTGGAAGGCAAACAAGGAGAGGCAGACAGTCAGGAGGCAATAAAAGAGGGCAAGCAGGCTCTGTGTCTGGGGGCAACAGTGCTGGTCGTGGACGCGGTGCATTGTCATCAGCACATGGCCATGGGACACGCTTGTCCTTCTTTTCGGCAGCTGGACATGTTGAGCCACATCATGCCGAAGACTTGGTAGAGTGGATGACCAAGCCCTCCTCCTCCTCCTCATCCTCTCTCACCCAGGCTCAGGGTACTGGCAAAGCAGCTGCCAAAGCGTCCTCTTCCCTGGTATCAATGTCAGACTCATCATCAGTCACTCCTTCCCTAGACCCACCATGTCCTCCTCCTGAGGAGTCCCCCGAACTGTTTGAGCACAGTGTTGGGTACCTGCTCCAGGAGGATGCCCAGCGTTTCGAAGGGTCTGATGATGAAACCCAGCTACAGGAAGGCAGTAGCGTGAGAGCAGACAGAGGGGATGCTCAAGAAGGACACCAATCTGGCAGTCATGTTCCAGCAGCTGCAGCATACTGCCAGATTGGCTCCAGTGATGAGGAGGGAGGGGATGATGAGGTCACTGACTCCACGTGGGTGCCTAATAGGAGAGAGGAGGAGGAGGAGGATGAGGAGGAGGCACATCTCCAACGAGGCAGGATGCCCTTTGGTGGCCAGCGTAAGGGCAGTACACCGACGGAATCACACCGCAGAGCTCCGCCTGTGCAGGGCGCTGCCTCTGCCCGTCATTCAAAAAGTTCTTTGGTGTGGGCCTTTTTTGAGGCTAGTGCATCAGATCGCACAGCTGCTGTTTGCAACATATGTCTCAAGCGTATATCGCGTGGCCAAAACATCAGCCGCTTGGGTACCACATGCCTGACCAGACATATGTTGACCTGCCATGCAGCTCGTTGGCAAGCCTACCTCAAAGACCCACACCAAAGAACAAAGCGGACCTCTCCTTGCACCGCATCAGCTGGGATCTCCAACCCCACTATAACTTCAGTCCTCTCTGAAACATGCACTGAGAGGAATGAAGGTGTAGAATTAGGTGTGTCACAGCCAAGTACTTGCGGCCACTCTGCTAGCAGTACACCGACGTCCGATTCTAGCAGGCAAATTTCCCTGCCCCAGCTGCTGGACCGTCGAAAGAAGTTCACTACCAGCCATCCACATGCCCAGCGGTTGAATGCTAGCTTGGCTAAATTGCTAGCGCTTCAACTGCTGCCTTTTCAGTTGGTAGACTCGGCCCCCTTCCGTGAGTTTGTGCAATGTGCGGTTCCTCAGTGGCAGGTTCCCAAACGCCACTTTTTCTCACGGAAGGCTATTCTGGCTCTCTACCGGCATGTGGAAGGCAATGTCTTGGCCTCGCTGGACAGGGTGGTCAGCGGTAAGGTGCATATTACCGCTGACTCATGGTCCAGCAGGCATGGACAGGGACGTTACCTTTCTTTCACGGCCCATTGGGTCACTCTTTTGGCAGCTGGGAAGGATGCAGGACAAGGTGCAGTAGTGTTGGAGGTTGTTCCACCGCCACGCCTCCAAAATGCTACTACTGGTTGTGACACACCTCTCTCCTCCACCCCCTCCTTTTTTTCTTCCTCCATGGCCTCTTCCTGTGGTTTGTCCTCGGAACCAGCGGTGCTCCGTAGGCGTTCAAGGGGCTACGCAAGTACGCAGGCAAAAAGATGCCATGCCGTGCTTGCGCTGGTGTGTTTGGGGGACAGAAGCCACACTGGGGCAGAGGTCCTGTCTGCTCTGCAGGGCCAGGCCGAGAGGTGGTTGACGCCACGCCAGCTTAAGCCAGGAATGGTGGTTTGCGACAATGGCACCAACCTCCTCTCCGCCCTCCGACAGGGACAACTGACCCATGTGCCCTGTGTGGCTCACGTCCTTAACCTGGTGGTGCAGCGGTTCTTGGGCAGGTACCCGGGCTTACAGGATGTCCTGAGGCAGGCCAGGAAAGTCTGTGTGCATTTCCGCAGATCTTATAATGCCAGTGCTCGCCTGGCTGAGCTGCAAAAGGAGTTGAACCTGCCCAAGAACCGCCTTATATGTGACATGCCCACCAGGTGGAACTCAACGTTGGCCATGCTGCAGCGGCTGCACACGCAGCAGAGGGCCATCAATGAGTACCTGTGCGACTACGGCACCAGGACAGGGTCAGGGGAGCTTGGTTTTTTTTCTCCACGCCAGTGGGGCATGATCAGGGATGCATGCACTGTCCTGGCACCATTTGAGGAGGCCACGAGGATGGTGAGCAGTGACAGTGCATGCATCAGTGACACTGTACCTCTTGTCCACCTGTTGGAGCACACGCTGCGTGGAATAATGGACAGGGCACTTGAGGCAGAACAGAGGCAGGAAGAGGAGGACTTCCTTGCCTCTCAAGGCCCCCTTTACCCAGACAGTGTTCCTTCTGTCCCACCCATCGCACAGGAAGAGGAGGAGGAGGAGGAGGAGGAGGAGGAGGATTGTGTCAGCATGGAGGTGGAGGCTGGCACTCAGCATCATCAGCAGCAGTCTTTTAGGGATGATTTACAGTCCCAAGAAACCAGTGGACTTGTACGTGGCTGGGAGGAGGTGGCTGTGGATCATGTCGTCCTTAGTGACCCAGAGGACTCCGGAGCGAATGCCTCAGCAAACCTACGCTGCATGGCCTCCCTGATCCTGCAAAGTCTGCGGAAGGATCCTCGTATTCTTTGGATCAAGGAGAGGGACCATTACTGGCTGGCCACTCTCCTTGATCCACGGTACAAGGGTAAGGTTGCGGACCTTATGTTACCGTCGCAGAGGGAGCAGAGGATGAGACAACTCCGGGAGGCCTTGCAGAAAGGTCTGTGCAACGCGTTCCCAGAGACTGGGAGGTTACAAACTCCTGGTCCTGGACAACGAGTTGCTGAGGCTTCGGCCAGTCAAAGAAGGAGCGGTGGGGAAGGTGGCCAACTGACCGATGCGTTCAGACAATTCTTTAGTCCGCAGCCCCAAGGTATGATCGGTTCCAGCAACCATCGCCAGCGTCTGATAAACATGGTGCAGGAATATCTAGGGGCAAGGTCAGACTTGGACACCTTCCCCACCGAAAATCCTCTGGCTTACTGGGTCTTGAGGATGGATCACTGGCCAGAGCTTGCACAGTATGCAATTGAGCTACTGGCCTGTCCTGCATCCAGCGTTCTTTCGGAACGCACATTCAGTGCTGCTGGAGGATTTGTCACGGATCACAGGGTGCGCCTGTCCACCGACTCGGTTGATCGACTGACTTTCATCAAGATGAACCAGTCTTGGATCACCACCAGCTACCACACACCTGATGCTGATATAACAGACTAATTGATTTTAACATGTCACATCCCTTCAAGACTGATGCTGATGCTGAGTGCCTGTGCTGTTATGTTGACTGGCTATCCTCCTCCTCCGAGTCCTCAATGATACGATTGATGATGATAGCTTGGAAGATCATTTTTGTTTATGGGTGCCGCCACCAGTGGCTAAGGCCCAATTTTTCAGCCCCTGTTTTACAGGGGCGTGTAATTACAATTTTTTTAGCAATAATTTGCCATAGGGCTCATTGCTGTGCTCCAAGTACAGTATCTGTGAGGGGTTGGAGTGTTGTGGCACCAGTGCCTAAGGCCCAATTTTTCAGCCCCTGTTTAACAGGGGCGTGTCATTACAATTTTTGAAGCAATACTTTGCAACAGGGCTCATTGCTGTGCTCCAAGTACAGTATCTGTGAGGGGTTGTAGTGTTGTGCCACCAGTGCCTAAGGCCCAATTTTTCAGCCCCTGTTCAACAGGGGCATGCAATTACAATTCTTGATCTAATAATTCACAGCAGGGCCCATTGCTGCACCCACCAAGAGTAACTCTGAGGGCTTACAGTGTTGTGGCAACGCCACCACCACCACCACCACGAAAGGCCCAATTTTTCAGCCCCTGTTCAAAAGGGGCATGTAATTACAATTCTTGATCTAATAATTCACAGCAGGGCCCATTCCTGCACCCACCAAGAGTAACTCTGAGGGCTTACAGTGTTGTAGCAACACCACCACCACCACCACCACCACGAAAGGCCCAATTTTTCAGCCCCTGTTCAAAAGGGGCATGTAATTACAATTCTTGATCTAATAATTCACAGCAGGGCCCATTCCTGCACCCACCAAGAGTAACTCTGAGGGCTTACAGTGTTGTGGCAACGCCACCACCACCACCACCACGAAAGGCCCAATTTTTCAGCCCCTGTTCAAAAGGGGCATGTAATTACAATTCTTGATCTAATAATTCACAGCAGGGCCCATTCCTGCACCCACCAAGAGTAACTCTGAGGGCTTACAGTGTTGTGGCAACACCACCACCACCACCACCACCACGAAAGGCCCAATTTTTCAGCCCCTGTTCAACAGGGGCATGCAATTACAATTCTTGATCTAATAATTCACAGCAGGGCCCATTGCTGCACCCACCAAGAGTAACTGTCAGGGCTTACAGTGTTGTGGCACCAGCACCACCATCAAAGGCCCAATTTTTACTACCACTGTTCAACAATTATATGTAATTAAAATTCCTGATATAATAGTTGACAGCAGGGCGTTCCAGCACCAACCAAGAGTAACTGTGAGTGCTTACAGTGTTGTGCCAACACCAACAACTAAGGGGCCTATTTCTGCAGAGTATATACGGCAGGTCCCTACTTTCAAACATCCAACTTACAAACGACTCCTACTTGCAAACGCAAGAAGACAACAGGAAGTGAGAGGAAATCTACCCCTTGGAAGGAAAATTCTCTCCTGTAAGAATTAATATGGGAGAAAGGTGTCTCCTCTGTACTGATGCTTTATCACCAATCCTTGTTTCAAGAAAAACACCACATTTCAAAAACAGTTGTCATTGGGACGGAAAGTGAGGTGAAATGTTCTGAACAGGGGCACAGACAGCAAAACAAATGTTACAGGGGTGATAACCCTTACCTATGTTTTCCAAAAAGTTTAAAAATAGATTTTTGGGCTGGAGCTACACTTAAACAATGTACCTGTTCAAAATTACAAACAGATTCTACATAAGAACAAACCTACAATCCCTGTCTTGTATGCACCGCCTGTATACGGCTGTTCAGAGTATATAGGGCCTTTTTTATTTTATGTGCGGGGTTCCCCTTAATATCCATACAAGACCCAAAGGGGCTGGTAATGGGCTGGGGTAGGGGGGGGGGGGGGTCATGGGGTAGCTATGCCATTTTTCTTAAAGATTTTCATCCATATTACCGGGACCAGACATTACATTAAAGCCGCAAGCAGTTTTAAATGGCTTTTTTTTCCTTTAGAAGTGTCATTTTGTGCAGGGACAGTTCTAAACACGGGAAACACGTGGCACTTCACAGGCATACTTTAGACACCCCCCAGGTACGATATTTAAAGGAATATTTGACTTTTTTTTTTTCACTTTATGCATCATTAAAATGACTGCTCCCGAAAAACGACCGTTTTTAAAACTTCTTTTTGCATTGATACATGTCCCCTGGTGCACAACCCGGGTTCCCAAACCCTTTTTAGGACAATAACATGCATAATAGTTGTTATAATTAGCACTTTAGAATTCGAACGTTCGCATCCATTGTATTTAATAGGGTTCTAATGTTCGTACGAACTTTCGGTCCGTTCGCGGGTTCTGGTGCGAACCGAACCCGGGGGTGTTCGGCTCATCACTAGTGGTCAGATGCTTTGAGGGCAGAGGAAAGATCTAGGGTCTGGAAGACCCCAGTTTTTTCAAAAAAAGAGTACCTTTCACTACCTATTGCTATCATAGGGGATATTTACATTCCCTGAGATAACAATAAAAATGATAAAAAAAAAAAAAAAAATATGGAAGGAACAATTTTAAAATAAAATAAAAAAGCAAAATTAATAATAATTAAAAAAAAAAAAAAAAGCACCCCTGTCCTGCCCTGCTCTTGCCCAATGGCGAACGCAAGCGTCGGTCTGGCGTCATATGTAAACAGCAACTGCACCATGCATGTGAGGTATCACCGCGAAGGTCAGATCGAGTGCAGTAATTTTAGCAGTAGACCTCCTCTGTAAATTTAACGGGGTAACCTGTAAAGGCTTTTAAAGGCTTTTAAAAATGTATGTAGTTTGTCGCCAATGCGCGTTTGTGCGAAATTTTAAAGCATGTCGTGTTTGGTATCTATGTACTCGGCCTAAGATCATCTTTTTTATTTCATCAAACATTTGGGCAATATAGTGTGTTTTAGTGCATTAAAATTAAAAAAAGTGTATTTTTTCCCCAAAAAATGCGTTTGAAAAATCGCTGCGCAAATACTGTGTAGAAAAAAAAATGCAACACCCACCATTTTAATCTGTAGGGCCTTTGCTTTAAAAATATATATAATGTTTGGGGGTTCAACATAATTTTCTTGCAAAAAAAAAAAATGTTTTCATGTAAACAAAAAGTGTCAAAAAGGGCTTTGTCTTCAAGTGGTTAGAAGAGTGGATGTAAGCTTCCTAATGTTGTGTATAAAATGCCAGAACAGTTCAAAACCCCCCCAAATGACCCCATTTTGGAAAGTAGACACCCCAAGCTATATACTGAGAGGCATGTCGAGTCCATGGAATATTTTATATGTTGACACAAGTTGCGGAAAAACGACAATTTGTTTTTTTTGGGTTTTTTTGCACAAAGTTGTCACTAAATGATATATTGCTCAAACATGCCATGGGCATATGTGGAATTACACCCCAAAATACATTATGTTGCTTCTCCTGAGTACGGGGATACCACATGTGTGAGACTTTTTGGGAGCCTAGCCGCGTACGGGACCCCAAAAACCAAGCACTGCCTTCAGGCTTTCTAAGGGTGTAAATTTTTGATTTCACTTCTCACTGCCTATCACAGTTTCGGAGGCCATGGAATGCCCAGATGGCACAAAACCCCCTCAAATGACCCCATTTTGGAAAGTAGACACCAAAGCTCTTTGCTGTGAGGTATTGTGAGTATTTTGCAGATCTCGCTTTTTGTCACAAAGTTTTGAAAATTAAAAAAATAATAATATATATTTTCTTTCTTCATTTTCTTTTTTTTAAACCATAGATTTTTATTGGTTTTTCTTTTCTTTTTTTTTTTTCACAGTGTATACAGAATATATGTACATTTTACAGTACAGAGTCATACAATGTGATTAACAAGTATAGATCCTAAGGAGAAGAGTATAACCTGCAAGTTATGTATGGAACTACACAAGTAGGGATTAGCATAGGCCTCACTAGGAGGATAAGCCTGTCACCCCTTTAGGGTTCACACTGTGAGCAGGCTACTTGTATGGACGATGCTGTGTAGTTCGTCCCGGACCTTAATGAGGGTCCAAGGATTTAAGTTAAACATTAGGATCAGGAACGCTTAAACTGTAACCAATATTAAAC
Organism: Rana muscosa; assembly: GCA_029206835.1. Lineage (NCBI taxonomy): Eukaryota > Metazoa > Chordata > Amphibia > Anura > Ranidae > Rana > Rana muscosa. The sequence continues at coordinate 539,359,130 of CM055117.1, read as the reverse complement.
AAGGATAAGTCTAAACTATGCGGGTAAGCATATTTGGACAAGCATTCCTAGTCATACCTTACTATTAGATAGTTCATACCACTAGACGTTGATGGAGATCATTCATCAAATCATAACATAGCATATCCTGTCATATTTGTGAGGAGGCGTATTTGGATGTTTTCCATATTTCCCAGTTTCTATGGAAGTTTAGGGAACGTCTTTCGGTATAAGCAAGCATCCTTTCCATAGTATATTGTGAATTTACTCTAGCTATGACTACTGAGATATTGGGAGGCGCTTGGGAGCGCCATTCTTTTGCAATCGATATGCGCGCTGCGAACATGACGTGAGTGACCACTTTTCTCATTAGAGGAGGGAAGTTTTCTATACCAAGGTTCAATATTGCAAGTGCAGCGTTAATAGTATAATCTATTCCGGTGATTTTCCGAATGAGTGATTGCACTTTTAACCAGAATGTGTGTAGAACATCACAACTCCAGAATATATGGATTAGACTACCTGTGGATTTGCAATTTCTCCAGCATAAAGGCGAAGTATCAGAGTTCATTTTGTTAAGGCGAGCCGGGGTAAAGTACCATCTGTGTAGGAGTTTTTGAGCATTATCCCAGTGGTCCACGCATGCCGAAGATTTACTGTTGTATTGTATTGCTTTATGCCACTGGTGTAAAGGGAATTCTTTCTGAAGTTCTTGTTCCCATTTATGCATACATGGGAGCTTAGTTTGGACATAGAGTGGGGACGCGTATTTGTAAAAGAGGGATATACCTTTGAGGTTATTTGGGGGTTTGCTCATAAGAAAATCCCACAGTCTCTGCAGGATTTCTATTGTTTTAATTGGTGTACTACGCCAATAATGATGTATCTGGAAGGCCCTGTAGTTATCTATTACACTCTTTGCATTCAAAGTTGGGACTGTGAAGTGCATTCCCACCTTTCTCCAAGATTGTGTCGAGAAGTTAGGTATTAGATATTCATAGGATGCAAGTGGGAGAATTAGTTTGTGGGTGGGGGTATCAGTGAAGCGGGTATTGGTTAGGGAGGACCAAGCATCTATGGATGCTTGTATAGTTGGGTACGATGGAGCGATGGTTCTATGATTAATGCTGGCAGCAAAAGCTAATGCTGGAAGTTTATGACCAGGTGTGACTGTGCTTTCAATGTCTGACCATCGGTTGTCTGTTTGGCAGGAGAACCAGTATCGTAATTGATCTAAAATTGCAGCCCTATAGTATAGTTGGGCATTCGGCAATCCCACCCCTCCAAGGTGCTTAGGTTTGTAAAGCTGTGCTAGTGCAACTCTTGGTTTTTTACCCCCCCAAATAAACTTTTTCAGAGATGCCTCTAATTGCGTAAAGAACTTTTGGGGTACTGGGATGGGCAGTGTCCTGAAGTAGTAAAGGAGTTTAGGCAATACCTGCATTTGGTATGCGGCTATCCTCCCCAGCCAAGTGAGATGTAGGGTGCCGATTTGATTAAGTTCCGTATCTATTCTACTCAGTAGCGGGGGGTAGTTAGTCGGGTAGATTTTGGCGGATGATGAGGTTAGCTGCACACCCAAGTACGTGATAGCCGGGGGATCCCAGTTGCAAGGGAATATGGTTTGTAATCTAGTTTTTTCTTCGCTTGGGATGTTAAGTGTTAGAGCGTAGCATTTAGATGTGTTGACTTTGTAAAAGGAGATCTGCCCAAATTTGTATAATATATTTTGGATGGCTGGTAGAGATGTCGATGGGTTGGAGACAGTGAGAATGATGTCATCCGCGAAAAGTCCTATTTTATGGGCTCCAGAACCAGATTCTATGCCTGTGATTTCTACATTGGACCTGATTGATTCCGCTAGAGGTTCTATAACTAGGGAGAAGATAATTGGGGATAGTGGGCATCCTTGACGGGTGCCATTTGATAATTTAAAGGTGTCAGAGAGCATACTGGACGTGTATACTCTGGCAGTAGGGTTAGAATATAGGGACATTATGGCCATGTGAATTGGACCTGATATTCCGAATTTGTGTAGAGTCTTTGACAGATATCCCCAATGGACCCTGTCAAAGGCCTTTTCTGCGTCAAGAGCTAGGAAGGTACTAGGTGTTCGCGTGACCTCTGCTAAGCGTAGAAGGTTTAGCATTCGTCTAGTGCTATCTGGGGCTTGCCTACCTTTCACAAAGCCAACTTGATCCAAACCTATAAGAGAGGTAGTTACATCCATCAGTCTATTTGCTAGAATTTTGGCATATATTTTCAGGTCGGAGTTTAACAGTGATATAGGCCTAAAATTTTGTGGCAGCGACGAGTCTTTGCCAGGTTTTGGTAATGTAACTATTATTGCTTGGAGCATTTCATTCGGGAAGGAGCCTGATGAAGCTGCAATGTTAAAATTTTTCACTAGTTCAGGTGTTAGGAGCGAAGAAAACGCTTTATAATACTCAGCTGAGAAGCCGTCTGCGCCTGGGGATTTATGCATGGGTAATGATGTAATAACATCCTCAACTTCCTGGGTGGAAATGGGAGCATTCAGTTTTTGCAGGTAAATTGGCTCTATAGACGGAAGGTGGACACTACTTAAAAAGTCATCAATCTCTTTGTCTGAAGGTTGATGAGTAGATGAATCTACATTTAGATTGTACAAGGACTCATAATAGTCCTTAAACGCATTGGCAATATCTTTAGGATTGCTAAGCGACTTCTTGGAGACGTGGTGCTTGATGTGCTTAAGATTGGAGCGTACCTGTCGTTTCTTAAGTTGGGAGGCTAGGATTTTACCCGCGTTATTATTTTGGGAATAGTATGAAACTTTCAATCTTTTAAAGTAAGTGTCATAGTCTGCTCTAATTTCCTGTCTTAGATCCTCACGGCAAGCAGTGAGGCGTTTAAGGATATTGTCAGATTTGGTGTCTGTGTTTTTGTGCTGTGTTTCTAAATCTGCTATGGATTCCTGTAGCTGTGTCATGCGTTGTAATTTTTTCCTCTTTTCCCTGGAGGCAATTTGGATAAGAGTACCCCTAGCAAAAGCTTTGTGTGCACACCAGGTGGTCATAGGGGAGCATTCCCCATTATCATTGATCTTAAAATATTCTGTCAACTTTCCTTCTATCTCATCTCTGATCTTGGGGTGCGACAGGAGGAAGGTATTATTACGCCACAGAGGCCTGTGAGAGAATTTGCTGGTATCCACAATCCCAATAGTCACTGGCGCATGGTCCGACCATGTGATATTATGGATGTCAGCAGTTTGGACATTTTGCAATGTGTGTATATCAGTTAGGAAGAGATCAATTCTTGAATAGCTATCATGTACCGTTGAATAATACGTATAGTCTCTTCCATTAGTCCTAAGGCAGCGCCATGGATCAAAGAGCCGCTCTTCATGGCACAATGATCCTAATGAGGGCCTACGGGCTACTGAAGACACGTCTAATTCTTCGTTCATAACTATATTGAGATCACCACATAATATCAGACCACCCTTTTGTAGCTTCTTAGCCAGCTTAATAATCTTGCGAATAAATTTCAAAGGTCTTACATTGGGCGCATAGACATTCACTAGTGTGTAGATGGTTCGGTTCACTTCAACTACTAATATAAGGTAGCGTCCAAGGGGGTCAGCATGTTCCTGTAAAAGAGAAAAGGTTAATGTGTCCTTGAAAGCAGTCATTACCCCATTCTTTTTTGTAGAGTTTTTGGCAGTAAAGATATGTGGGAATCTGACGTGTGTACACTTTGGGGGGTTCACACTAGAAAAATGAGTCTCTTGTACACATAAGATCTCGCACTGTGAGTCCATGGCGGATTTCCAGAGGGCTCTCCTTTTATGCAGGCTGTTCAACCCCCTCACATTATATGACATAAGCTTAAGGGTCATTCCATTGAAGTGTTGCGCATTGCTGCCATCTAGTGGTTGGTCCTATTAGTAGTATTCTTATTCCAGGTATGTTCAGAATGCTTGTGATCCGAAAAAGAGAAAAGTAAAACTGTTTTGTAACTTGAGAAGTAACAAAAAAACTAATCAGAGTCAACTGAAGAAAAACTGTACATGTGTCAGAAAGGACAGGCCGCTTGGTATGCGGCAAACAGGTTACGGAAGGCATCTCGTAACTTATGTGGGGGAAAAGGTGAATAGACATTCAACCATACAGCCGAACATCGGGCGTATTGATTAGTCACTCATAGAATATGAGAAGGCCAAAAGGTATCAGGCGTGCAGTGTCCCTGGGAGAGAGGAAAAGGCAGTCTAAGAGAGACACTGGACATCATGACAAACTTGAATACAGTGGTTATTTACCCTTGTTCTGGCGAGAGTTGTTGCGGCTTTGGCGTGGAGGATTCATGTCCGCAGGGATTCCATCCGCGGGTAGAAGATGCCATTTACGGAGAAGCTCTAGCCCTTTTTCCAGAGTCGCAATTGTATGCGATTCATTATTCATGTCCACTAGCAATTTAGCCGGGAAGCCCCATTTGTAGAGGATTTTATGATTGCGCAGCATTTTGGTAATCGGGACCAGGTCTCGCCTGGCGGACAGGGTAGCCTGCGACAAGTCAGCATATAGTGCAATTCCAGAAAATGGATCAGGGAGAGCAGGGTGTTGTCTTGCAAAACGCATGAGCTGATCCTTTACATGATAAAAATGTATTCTTGCAATAACATCTCGGGGGATTTGATCGGGCAGGAAAGAGGGTTTAGGCAGTCTGTGGGCCCTGTCAATGATGATGTCTGCTGAACTCAATGACGGAAGGGCTGTCAGCATAAGCTTTTGCAGGTACGCTGTGAGTTCAGCAGGCTTGACTGTCTCAGGTAACCCTCTAAATTTAATATTATTCCTCCTTGCCCTGTCCTCAAGGTCAGCCATCTTAAGGCGCATAGCTTTAATCTCGTCTTCCACCTCAAAGTGAGCATCAACAAGCTCATTGTGTGCCAATGTAAAATCCTCCATTTTTTTTTCCACATATTCTACCCTGCTAGCCACCGCAGCAACTTCTTTTTGTGTGGTATGCATAAACGCTGCCATGTCATGTTGGAGGGCCCCCCGCAGGGTTTGCAGCATTTCTTTCATTGTGGTATCTATAATGGGCATCCCTGAGGTGGGAAATGCATCCAGCTGTTGATTATAGTTGGAGGATTCCTCCATTTCTTCCCCTGCAGTTTCCGTGTCATTCAGAGGCTCCCCTCCATCCCCCACCCTTCTCCTTTGTTTAGCAGGGCTATTAAAAGGTGATGATGCTGTATTAAGGGTTTGGGGATGTGACTCACCCGAGGATTGCAGTGGATTGCTGGAAGGCTGCATCATGGAGGCTGAGGAACGGCTCCCGGCGCGGGCGCTATCTTGGATTTCTCGGCCCGCTAATGGAGGGAAGAAATCCGTTAGTTTTCGGGGTCCCTCTCTCTCCTTGCGTTTCAGCATTGTTGCCACACTGTACCCCTCGTCTTTCCCAGTCGATCGATATACTTTTTGTGATGCCTGTACCGCTGTGAGCCGCGTTAGTACACCCGGTGTGTCAGAGCTCACCTAACACACATCCATCAGCTCTGGCTGCCGGCTCCGCCCCCCTTCTTTCTTCATTTTCAAACACAAATGAGAGCTGTAAAATACTCACCATGCCTCTCAGCAAATATCTTGGTGTGTCTACTTTCCAAAATGGGGTCATTTGGGGGGGTTTTGTGCTATTTTGGCATTTTATGGCCTTCGAAACTGTGATAGGTAGTGAGGAGTGAAATCAAAAATTTGTGCCTAGAAATCCTGAAGGCTTGGTTTTCGGGGTCCCGTACGCGGCTAGGCTCCTAAAAAGTCCCACACATGTGGTATCCCCGTACTCAGGAGAAGCAGCAAAATGTATTTTGGGGTGTAATTCCACATATAACCATGGCATGTGTGAGCAATATATCATTTAGTGACAACTTTTTGTAATTTTTTATTTTTTTTTGTCATTATTCAATCACTTGGGACAAAAAAAAAATATATTCAATGGGCTCAACAGGCCTCTCAGCAATTTCCTTGGGGTGTCTACTTTCTAAAATGGGGTCATTTGGGGGGGTTTTGTGCTATTTTTGGCATTTTATGGCCTTCAAAACTGTGATTGGTAGTGAGGAGTGAAATCAAAAATTTGCGCCCTTAGAAATCCTGAAGGCGGTACTTGGTTTTCGGGGGCCCGTATGCGGCTAGGCTCCCAAAAAGTCCCACACATGTGGTATCCCCGAACTCAGGAGAAGCAGCAAAATGTATTTTGGGGTGCAATTCCACATATAACCATGGCATGTGTGAGAAATATATCATTTAGTGACAACTTTTTGTAAATTGTTTTTTTTTTTTTTAGTCATTATTTAATCACTTGAGATAAAAAAAAAAATATTCAATGGGCTCAACATGCCTCTCAGCAATTTCCTTGGGATGTCTACTTTCCAAAATGGGGTCATTTGGGGGGTTTTGTACTGCCCTGCCGTTTTATCACCTCAAGAACTGAGATAGGCAGTCATAAATTAAAAGCTGTGTAAATTCCAGAAAATGTACCCTAGTTTGTAGACGCTATAACTTTTGCGCAAACCAATAAATATACGCTTATTGACATTTTTTTTACTAAAGACATGTGGCTGAATACATTTTGGCCTAAATGTATGACTAAAATTGAGTTTATTCGATTTTTCTTATAACAAAAAGTAGAAAATATCATTGTTTTTCAAAATTTTCGGTCTTTTTCCGTTTATATCGCAAAAAATAAAAATTGCAGAGGCAATCAAATACCATTAAAAGAAAGCTTTATTTGTGGGAAGAAAAGGACGCAAATTTTGTTTGGGTACAACATTGCATGTCCGCACAATTTACAGTTAAAGCAGCGCAGTGCAAAATTCTGAAATCACCTCTGGTCCTTTAGCTACCAAATGGTCCGGGGCTTAAGTGGTTAAGGGGAAACCCCGAACCAAAATAAAAAAAAAAAAATTTTCTTTTTCGGGTGGGGCGAGATGAATGGACATCGCTGGACTTTTTTATTTTTTTAATAAAGCACTTGTCCCGAAGTGTCTCCTGTCCTTTTTTACCATTTTTGACACTTTTTTTGGTGAAATGGTAGGGGTACAATGTACCCGTTACCAATTCACATGGGGGGCAGGATCTGGGGTTCCCCTTTTTAAAGGGGGCTTCCAGATTCCGATAAGCTCCCCGCCCGCAGACCCCAACCACCACTGGGCAAGGGTTGTGGGGATGAGGCCCTTGTCCTCATCAACATGGGGGCAAGGTTCTTTAGGGAGGGCATGTGGGCATGTGGCCTGGTACGGTTCAGGGGGGGCGCTCTCTCATCCCACCTCTTTTCCTGTGGCCAGGCATACTTTAGACACCCCCCAGGTACGAAATTTAAAGGAATATTTCACTTTTATTGTTTCACTTTAAGCATTATTAAAATCACTGCTCCCCAAAAAACGTCAGTTTTTAAAACTTTTTTTTTGCATTGATACATGTCCCCTGGGGCAGGACCCAGGTCCCCAAACACTTTTTATGAGAATAACTTGTATATAAGCCTTTAAAAATAGCATGTTAATCTCCCATATACTTTAACGGTGTTCTTTCTAATTTGACCCGAACACCACATTATGTTCGCTATTCGGCAAACAGGTGAACACAACTTACGTTCGACTCGAACATCGGGCTCATCCCTAGTATTTAGTCACACCATATGGCTATATGGTGCTTAAGCCCACTTACTGCGTCAAAGTACCCCATTTTCAGTGGGTCCTATGCTATTCATAGAATGAAAGATCCTGCATCTCTGCACCATGAGACTCCTCTATATGGGAGAAATAAAGGACTCCTCTAATATATCACAGGTGGACACTAAGGGATGGGGTGCTCCATCCCAAGAGATCTGGTCAGGATCTGTACAATAGACAAACAAATACTTGGGGGGCACAACTTAAAAAATGCATTAACCACTTCAATACAGGGCACTTTCCCCCCTTCCTGCCCAGGACAATTTTCAGCTTTCAGCGCTGTCACAATTTGAAAGACAATTGCGCAGTCATACAGCACTGTACCCAAAATAAATTTTTATAATTTTCTTCCCACAAATAGAGCTTTCTTTTGGTGGTATTTGATCACCCCTGGGGTTTTTATTTTTTGCTAAACAAACTAAAAAAGACTGACATTTTTGAAACAAAAACGTTTTTCTTCGTTTGTTATAAAATGTTGTTTTCTCTTTCACTGACGGGCACTGATGAGGCAGCACTGATAAGGTGGCACTGATGAGGAGGCACTAATACTGTAGAATTGATGGGCACGGAAAGGTGGCACTGATATGCAGCACTGACAGGCACAGATAGGTGGCACTGATATGCAGCACTGATGATGAGGTACTGATTGGCATCTGACAGAGGGGCACTGACTGGCAGCTGATGGACACTTATTGGCAGCTGTGGTGGCACCTCTGATGGGGGCTGAGCTGATAATCAATGCGCTGATTATCAGCTCAGACCCCCCTCTCTGAGAGGAGAGCCGCCTATCGGCTCTCCCTGTCAGCGTGAACCAAGGAAAGCCGTTAACAGGCACTTCCTGGTTCTCCCGTGGTTCAGAGAAGCAGGATCTTTCATTCTATGAATAGCGTAGGACTCACTGAAAATGGGGTACTTTGATGCAGTAAGTGGGCTTAAGGACATATAACCATATAGTGTGACTAAATCCCCATATTTTTTGAAAATGTTCAGGTGTTTTAAATAGCCTTGCAGGAGTTAAATGTCATTTTTGTATGTGTGCACTGTAATATTTATTTTTTGGGCGGACATACAAACTCCTTCTACAAGCAATTTAAGGAATCCTATGGACCAATATTGAACATTACCTTCAACGCAACCCCTGGCTCATATACTTTCCCTCACCAGGTATCATTGGACACAGAAAAGGTATTTGATGGAATTGACTGGCGGCTCCTCTAGGCTTGCCAATGCCAAATTGGATTTCCATCTGAATTTATCTACAAAATTCAAGCGCTGTATTCCCTTACTACTGCCAGAATTAGGGTAAACGTCTTGCTCTCGTACCCTGTGCTGATCTCCAATGGGACATGTCAAAGCTGCCTTCTGTCACCCATTCTCTACATCCTCATCAAAGAACATCTTGCATCAGCTTTGAGGGCCGATGACAAAACACAGGGAATTGAGATACAAAGAAGGCAACATAAATTGAGTCTCTGCTGGTCACTGTTGGTGATTTGGTTCTTTATGTATCAAACCCCTGGGTTGAGTTTCCTTTGATCCTCAAGGAGCTAGACCACTTTGGCTTACTTAGCAATTTTAAGGTTAATGCAACCAAGTCTCAATGCCTTAACGTGTCTTCTAATGCTGACCAAGAGTGCCCAAAAAATGCATTCCCTTTCAGCGGGTCCTGGATTTCCAATAAATACTTTGAGGTGCAAATCACAGCACACTTACATAGATTATAGGACTTAACTACTTCAGCCCCGAAGGATTTGGCTGCCAAATGACCGGGCCACTTTTTGCGATTCGGCACTGTGTCGCTTTGACTGACAATTGCGCGGTCGTGTGACGTGGCTCCAAAAACAAAATTGACGTACTTTTTTTCCCACAAATAGAGCTTACTTTTGGCCCTATAAACAAAAGATAGAGCGACAATTTTGAAAAAAAAACAACAATATTTTTTACTTTTTGCTATAATAAATATCCCCAAAAAAATATATAAAAAAACTAATTTTTTCCTCAGTTTAGGCCGATACGTATTCTTCTGCGTATTTTTGGTAAAAAAAAATCGCAATAAGCGTTTATTGATTGGTTTGCGCAAAAGTTATAGCGTTTACAAAATAGGGGATGGTTTTATGGCATTTTTATTAATATTTATTTTTTTACTTGTAATGGCGGTGATCAGCGATTTTTATCGTGACTGCGACATTATGGCGGACACATCGGACACTTTTGACGCTATTTTGGGACCATTGTCATTTATACAGCGATCAGTGCTATAAAAATGCACTGATTACTGGGTAAATGACACTGGCAGGGAATGGGTTAACCAATAGGGGGCAAGGAAGGGGTTAAATGTGTCCTAGGGAATGATTCTAACTGTGTGGGGGCTGGGCTACATGTGACACGACACTGATCACTGCTCCTGATGATAGGGAGCAGAAGATCAGTGACCTGTCACAAGGCAGAACAGGGAGATGCCTTGTTTACACAGGCATCCCCCTCGTTCTGCAGCTCCGTGACACGATCGCGGGACACCGGCAGACATTGAGTCACAGAGTTTGCAGCAGGGGCACGCGTGCCCGCACGGCGCGAAATTCAAAGCAACGTATATATACATTGCTTTGCGCAGCCATGCCATTCTGACGACGTATATGTACAGGACACGGTCGGCAAGTGGTTAAATGATCTACCTTTATTGGCATCCATCCAGCATAGGCTTCAAAGTTGGTATGAGGCTCTCAAGGTTTGGCAGAATGGCCCTATCTTTAAGATGGACATCTTGACCCGTTTCTCATATATTTTTCAAACGGTGCCAATAATTGCCCCAGGCAGTTCTTTCACTTGGTTAAATCAGCTTTACTAAAATACCTCTGGCCTTGCACACAGGTTCAAATTGGCCCACTTATGCCTCTCTTTGGAAACGTTTCAGGTATGCACTGATCCTGCTACCTGTGTTGGCAGAACTCCCTCCCCTCCCCTGCCATCCAAGCATTTGGGATGTCAGTAATAAATGCACTTCTGAATCCAGACACCACCTGCCCTGAGAGATGGTTGCGATTTCTCCAACAAGGCCTCTTTTTATCTAATTGCACATTACTGGGGTCATTGAGTAGGAATCTGAAACCCGTGGAGGCCTTATGTCTGAATGACCCGGATTGCTAGCACACCAAATCGCTAGTCTACAATATCCTCCTTTTGGGGGCTTTTCCCCAGTGCCCATTTTATACTTGAGACTGGGAGAGAGAGCTGGGCTTTAATACCTCTGACACAGACTGGGATAAAGCCTTTCTCCTCAATTTTAAATCCAGTATTGCTTCTTATACCATTACCCAGGAGCGGAATTATAAACTTCTAACATGATTGTACAGAAGCCCGGCACTATTGCACAAATACATTTAGTCAATTCCAAATTGCTGCTGGCACTATGATGGCTGGAATGGTCCCCGTCTTCATATTTGGTGGTCATGTCCCCATATTTGACTCTTCTGGTGCTCTGTGTTCCAGATCTGCCATCTTATCACAAGCTGCTCCTGGACGGAAACCCCCGGAGGCTGCCCTATAATTCATCATTCCAGGATTAATCGCTATTATAAAAAAATCTTATTGTGATTCTTACTGTCAGCAGCCCATGCGTTGATACCCAGGTATTAGAAATAACCTAAATTCTGGCTATCAGGGAGTGGTTGACAGAGCTGAACACTATTATGAGGCTTGAGGAATCAACTGCTTGCATTCATGAAACAAGAATGTTCTTGTGCGCTGCCATGCTTAGAAGTTTAGATAACGAGTGCTGCTAACACCTCAGTGTGTTCCAAGACTCCACCAAAATCTCTGTTTGTCCACGTAACTGGCGCATGCGCTCTGAATTGACGGCTAATCATGCCGTCCCTTCAGAGCTCTGTGCCATGGCCATGACCAGCCCACAAATCCAGAAGGAAGACCAGGTGAAGATGGAAGCCCTGGCAACGGTGACTGTGATGCATTCTAGAACATTATCTTATTACTTTGCAGGAGGAATTTTTTTCTACCGTTGAAAGTTTACTACCGCTTTAATGTTGCAAGACCTGGATAACTTTGCAAGAAGTGTGAATGATTTGCCAGCTGGGTGGCACCCCCTTTACTACTCCTTCTTTCTTTGCTTTATTTCTTGTTGTGACTGATTCATGACTTAAGCCTCGTACGCACAATTGGATATCCTATGGATTCTAATCCGATAGTTTTGTCCATCGGAAATCCGATGAAGCTGACTTCCATCAGTCTTGCCTACACACCATCAGTCAAAAAACCGACCGTTCCAAACGCGGTGACGTAAAACACTCTGTTGAGCCGTGAAAAATGAAGTTCAATGCTTCTGAGCATGCGTCGACTTGATTCTGAGCATGCGTGGGTTTTTTATCCGATGGACTTGCCCATAGACGATCGGAATTTGCTATTGGTTTTTTATCCATCGGAAAAATTTAAAACATGTTCTATTTTTTGACACCGATGGAAAAAAGACAGATGGGTCCCATACACGATCGGTTTGTCTGATGGAAAAAGTCCATCAGACTGTTTTCATTAGACATGTGCGATTAGTTTCGTACGAATCAGAAATTCGTACGAATTTTTCGAAATTCGTACATTTGTACGAATCCGAATTACGAATTTTTATGAATACGAATTCTGTACGAAATATGAAATTTCGTTCACGAATTTCGGATCCAAATTATCCAAATCCAAACTACCAAATAACGAATTTCAACTAATACGAAAGAAACAAACAAAAAAAAAAGTTACGAAAGTAGGAGTGTCCAGAATCAACTAAAACAATGTACTCTACCCCGTCCGAAAGTACGAATTATGGTATTGAGCTTCCCTTTAATAGTGCCGTTGTACGTGTTATACGTCACCGTGTTCTTGGCGTTCTCAATTTCCGACAACATTTGTGCGACCGTGTGTATGCAAGACAAGTTTGAGCCAACATCCTTCGGAAAAAAAATACACGGTTTTGTTGTCGGAATTTCCGATCGTCTGTACGCGGCATGAGTCCGTAGAGTTCAATATTAACGATTCATACGAAATTCGTATTTCGTATGAATCCGAATTAAATTCCATACACTAATTGAGAATTACGATTTTTTTTAATACGGAACGGAACGAAACAAAACAAATTTTTTGACGGCTCCCATGTCTAGTTTTCATCGGTAAAACCGATCGTGTGTACAGGGCTTCAGTGTTACCTGACTGAAAGATATTCAATGTTGCTATATATTCGGTTTTGTGTTGGAGTCTCTGAATGGTATAATGTATAATGTAAACCTCTTAGTATATGGTCGGTCAGGGTCTCTAACCTAGTTGAACGTTTTTCTTTTTGTGCAAGAGAGTTGTAAGATGACAAACTGTTGTATGCAAAGCAACACAACATGTCCTGTAATATTCACACTGTTTGTGGTCTAATGACTATTCTGGCATACTGTATTTATGTCTTGTTTGAAACCTCAATAAAAATGTATTCTTTAAAAAACAGTACAACCAGCACGGTAGTTTATGTATACCTGGCCCTGCTTTGAGCTTGGTAATTATAAGCAAAATGCTGAAATTTAGCAGGATCAATTCTATATTACAAGTTTTACTATAAGCCATTTAACAGCAGACGAATGCAAGCAACACATTTCAGAGACATGGATTTTAAAGATTTCTCAGTAACCTAATTTATTAACGCGTACCTTTAACTTATTCACTGCTGACAACACATCTATTAGCACTAAAAGTGGGGATTAAGTCTACAGGGCAGAACTGAATTGTAATGATGTTTGAGTTGACCCAGTGGCTTTGCAATCAGCCCTCTACATGAGTCCCTAGGTTCAATCAGGAGCCCACTGGGAAGTCCAAGTGGCTTTCTGTGTGACAATTACATCTAACAAGAAAATAAAATATTGAATTGACAGCTTCAGCTTGTCAGGTTAATTCAGTCATTACTAGGGAAAAAGATTTTAAAGATGGACACTGATTTTATAAAACTGAGATTTTGTTAAGAACAGAAAATGAGCACACACTCTCCCTCAGATATACATTAGCCAAATGTAACTCCTTACTGCAGCCATTTTTTAATTTGTTTTGTACAGAGTGAATAGTTTCTGTGAGGTTTTTATATTTGTGACCCCATTGGGAAGATTTTCCCTCCTGACAAAGCAGCAATAGCCACAATATATGTAAAGTTATTTTTGCCAGTCCACATTTTCACAATCCATATATTGGTGGACCCAAAGGTTGCACCATGCCTTTTCTGACTCACATGAACATACTTTTAGCAATAAGGATAGGAATGTTTTAAACAAATATTTAGATTGATCAGCTTTTTTTTTAGCACTTTATTACATTATTCATATTGCAGAATTTTCTTTATAAATGTTTAAATTGCTTATATACAGTATTTCACAAAAGTGAGTACAACCCTCACATTTTTGTAAATATTTTATTATATCTTTTCATGTGACAACACTGAAGAAATGACACTTTGCTACAATGTAAAGTAGTGAATGTACAGCTTGTATAACAGTGTAAATTTGCTGTCCCCTCAAAATAGACAACACACAGCCATTAATGTCTAAACCGCTGGCAACAAAAGTGAGTACACCCCTAAGTGAAAATGTCCAAATTGGGCCCAAAGTGTTAATATTTTGTGTGACCACCTTTATTTTCCATCACTGCCTTAACCCTCTTGGGCATGGAGTTCACCAGAGCTTCACAGGTTGCCACTGGAGTCCTCTTCCACTCCTCCATGATGATATCACGGAGCTGGTGGATGTTAGAGACCTTGCGCTCCTCCACCTTCCGTTTGAGGATGTCCCACACATGCTCAATGGGGTTTAGGTCTGGAGACATGTTTGGCCAGTCTATCACCTTTACCCTTAGCTTCTTTAGCAAGGCAGTGATCGTCATGGAGGTATGTTTGGGGTCGTTATCATGTTGGAATACTGCCCTGCGGCCCAGTCTCCGAAGGGAGAGGACCATGTTCTGCTTCAGTATGCCACAGAACATGTTGGCATTCATGGTTCCCTCAATGAACTGTAGCTCCCCAATGCCAGCAGCACTTATGCAGCCCCAGACCATGACACTCTCACCACCATGCTTGACTGTAGGCAACACACACTTGTCTTTGTCTTTGTATTCCTTATCTGGTTGCCGACACACACGCTTGACACCATATGAACCAAATAAGTTTATCTTGTTCTCATCAGACCACAGGACATGGTTCCAGTAATCCATGACCTTAGTCTGCTTGTCTTCAGCAAACTGTTGAAGGCTTCCTTCTGGGATGATGGCCATGCAGACCAATTTCATGCAGTGTGCAGCATATGGTCTGAACACTGACAGGCTGACCACCTACCCCTTTAACCTCTGCAGCAATTCTGGCAGCACTCATACGTCTATTTCCCAAAGACAACCTCTGGATATGATGCTGAGCATGTGCACTTAACTTCTTTGGTCGACCATGGAGAGGCCTGTTCTGAGTGGAACCTGGCATGTTAAACTGCTGTATTTTCTTGGCCACCATGCTGCAGCTCAGTTTCAGCTCCTTGGCAATCTTCTTATAGCCTACAGTATGCCATCTTTATGTAGAGCAACAATTCTTTTTTTCAGATCCAAAGGTGCCAATTTTGCCACAAGGTGCCATGTTGAACTTCCAGTGACCAGTATGAGAGAGTGAGAGCGCTAACATCAAATTTAACACACCTGCTCCCCATTCACACATGAGATCTTGTAACACTAACATGTCACATGACAAAGAGGAGGGAAAATGGCTAATTGGGCCCAATTTGGACATTTTCACTTAGGGTGTACTCACTTTTGTTGCCAGCGGTTTAGACATTAATGGCTGTGTGTTGAGTTATTTTGAGGGGACAACAAATTGACACTGTTATATAAGTTGTACACTCACTACTTTACATTGTAGCAAAGTGTAATTTCTTCAGTGCTGTCACATAAAAAGGTATAATAACATATTTACAAAAATGTGAGGGTGTACTTACTTTTGTGAGATGCTGTAAGTCGTTTGCTTCATGTTCGGGGCTCTTTAATTTATTTTTAACCAGATTCAAACTAATCAGGGACTCTTGATTGGTTGGTCATACCATATCTATTTGAGGCTGGTAGTACGGGTTTGGGGATACACGGTTGTCATTAGGGTTTTTAATACATGCGAGTGAGTGTCCAGATTGCATATAAAAGATCTTGGTTATCAATTAACTTTTTCTATATATGTGATAATATGTGTAGATTTTTTTTTGGCTAGGGGGTTTGTTGTTGTTTTTAAAAAGATGTAAGCTAAGATGTTGCTCGGAGTAGGTCGTGACCACCCTCCTGAGCTAAGTAAGCAGTTGAGAAAGAGTTTTCTGGTGAAGGATAATTCAGAGGGCTAAGAAGGATGGATTGGTTTACTTTTCTTGTTTACACCACAAATTAAGTAAAATAGTTATCAGTGTGATTTTCCAAGAGCAATTCTAACGCTACATATGTTGTGTGTCACATTTCACATCACTTGAATGGGCTGCCCTATGTGTATTTGTCGCTCAAAAAAAAGCTAATACTCCTTTTTGGGTGACAAGCTTCACAAAATTTTTAAAGGCACGGTTTGCCGCGATTGCTGTGCGATCCCGTCGATAGAATCACACCGTATGCTGGTTGCTATTAAAGGATAATTTCACCCAAATGCCTGTTGCGCATTGTGCAGCGATTGCCACGCAATTTAGAATTGCAGCTATTGTTTTGATGCACCTGGAATGTATTCAGCTGACTTAAACTGAAACTTATCCCCCTTTCATAATTTCTTTATTCCAGTAACAAGTAACCTGTGCATACAAAGTTTCCAATAAATATAACTTTCAAAATGTTTTATCCATACTAAAATAAAGTCTGTTTTTTTAACTTGCATTTTTAATTTAAATATAGTGGAAATGGGTAGGTTATCTGCTCCCTAAAACCTTGCCTGTCTAGGTCAGTGCTTATATATGCAAATATTTAAGTAATTGACATTTAAGAATGATAACTGTCAAAGCCAAAACTAATACTGTATTTGTAACTCCAATTTTTGCCAGGTAAATCTGATGGTGACCTAAAGTTTGATTTTTTAGATGTTTAGGATGAAATAACATTTAGATTGAACTCTTCAGAATGTAGGACTTATTTGCAATGCCTCCTGCTGAAGAAACCCTGTTTTGTTATGGCACTTTCCATAAAAATTATAATGAAGGTTCCAGAATCAGATAGGGATTTCCATTTAAACCCAGCATTTCCTTTAAATGTCCTACTTTTGGCTCTTATAGTTTAAGTTTTCAATTTTCAACACATCATGTTGCCAATAATCACAGCTCAGCTCTGTCGAAACTTTGCAGGAGAGAAGCAAGTAACCTTCAGATACTGACCCCCGTCCGTAGCTGAAACAGAACAATAAGCTCTACAGCTTTCAGCATAGCTCTGAGATGCAGTTCAGCTTCAGTAATGTTTGCTGTCACATTGCATCATTCTCTCCCTCTGTCACATGCAGAGAAGAACAATCGCATGTACAGACTCAATCCTGAATGCGTTTGGGAGACGAGAGTAGAACACTTCGAGGGCCAAGTCTTTCTTGTGAAACAGAACAGTCTTTCCACCCAATTTATCACTGAGATAAATCCCCACCTGAGGACTAACTTGTGCCAGCTCTGACATTAACTCAGAAGGATGGCATTGAATAAAAAGACCATGATGCAAAACAACTTCAGAACATTTTTAAAGAATATGAATGCATTATTTATAAAGCCATTGTTGTAACTGCCCATTTTATTTTCTAGCTGAAATTGCGAATTTGTAAAACCATCTGCATAAATATCCAGAAAGTTCCAAAAAGTATTCTAATAGTCCAAATAGTATCCTAAAGTTGTCTACAAATGTGTAAATTCACTCATACAATAAAATGACTGTATTGACATACTGCATATAGACATTTTTTTTTTCCTGTTTCGATATTTTTATTATTTGAATTGTTTTCAACTCAAAAGAGATGTACATAAAATAAAACATTGAACAGGTAATTAAAATTGTGTAGTTCAAAATACTTGTTATAGGGATATACAATCATATAATATTAAATATGATATTACATATATAAAATAAAATTATGAAGAAAATTATAACCAAAAAGGTATAAAACTTTCTTAAAACAGATTAAATCACTTATTTGGTTATGTTTGAAACTAGAGTTATTAACTATCACAAACCACATGTACTATAATAAATGTAATATAACATTTAAAAACAAACGGGAAAAAATCTAAAATATAGAGAAGAAAGGAAGGAAGAAAATGAAAAGAAAGAACAAAACAAAACAAAAAAACAAATTTTTTTTTTTAATTTGTTAAATATTGGCATCGTTTATACCTGAATCATCGTCTCATTGTTTCCGTGAATGCAAGAAGGAAGGAACGATGTTTCATATATGGTGGCAATGCCCTAAATTTAAATTTTTTGGGATAAGAATATACAATTTTATATATTCTATAACCCAAATTAACCTAATCAAATCACCAAAACAAGCATTAATAGGTTATAAATTGGAAAAAATTTATAAATATCAAAACCATTTAATAACCTTTATATTCATATCAGCAAGGATCATAATAGCGGAATCGTGGAAATCAGCCATACTGCCATTCGGACAAGTCAAACAGAAACTTTCGTGGATTATGGTAAATGAGCGTATGACAGCTATTCTAAATGATAAAACTGCAATTTTTTAAAAAAATTTGGGACCAGTGGATCAAATATCTATCTGATGATCCGAGATCTTTAGCATATAGACATTTTTAATCATTTTGAATAAAAAAAACTCAAGTTATAAAAATCACTGTGATTGCCTATGTTTGCAGTTTTTGCATATTCTGGATATAAGGTGAGCTAGGCTTACCTGGTAATTCATTTTATCTATATATACCTCAGGTGGTGTTATGCTGTTGATTTTCTAACATTGGTTTGTTGTTACATATAGTTCTACCCATTTGCATGATACAACACATGCTGTTACCTCTGTGGACTCTTGTGACTGGGTGTAGGATAACGTGGTGGGTGATCTCTGTTTGCTGTCCCTATTTGTCTCCCCAGAGCGCCTTAGATTCCGCAACCATCTCCCCAGCTATCTGTTTTTGTTAGGTGTGTAGCAACATGGGTGTTTTTTTCTTTTTTTTCTTCTATCTCTTCTCCCCTCTCAGACTGGATAGCATCTAAATGTTTATAGGTTTTTCAAATATGATTATTGATGGATAGCTGTAAATTGTAGACACCAATCTATGCAATGTACTTAGGTTTGCATTTTTGACTTCTAGATTGAAATTACATGTAACAAGGCATCTGTCATTTGTGAAGTCATTTGTGAAAATGTGAAGTCCTGAAGAAGCGGCAAAGAATGCCAAACAGATTGAATTTTTGGATAGATGGCAATTGCTATTTGATACTTCTATGCTTAAAAAATATCTATATATGGTGATATCATTTTGGATCTGTGATTGATATGACTTTTTAAATTTTAGATGAATTTTTGTAATAAAATTTATGAATTCAGTATCATTTTAATACTGATGGGCAATCCTTGAACAACCTTTACTTTCCTTTTTTTCTTAATGCTATATACTAGATTGGGTTGATAACCTATCAGTATAGGGCTGGGTTAGCCCTTTCTACCATATAATCCGCACACACTTCTATGTGTAAATCATGGAACTACCAGGGTCGCAAAGGTCGCACTTACGACTGGGCCCTGGCGTTTCAAGACAGTGGGGGGGCCCCAAGACCAGGGCGGCCTAGGTGCCTATTCCCAGTGTGGCTGAGTGATGTGGAGGGAGGGAGGAGGGAGGCAGAGGCAGAAAATGGGTAGAGGGCTGGAGGAAGCTTCAAATTCTAACCCAGCCGAGTTCAATGCTTGATCTGCACTTGACTCCAATATTCCCCTTGCAGGGGATTCTACAGTGCCTGTTGCTGCACCCAGTGCACCCCTGCCTCCTCCCCCTTACTGTTCTAAATTATGCCCCCTGTGAGTCCCCCCATTGCTGCTCTGATCCCCCTGTATGCTCCAGCAGCACTCTCAGCTTCCCTTCCCTCCCACTGGCAGCTGCTAAGGGCGCACAGAAGGATCAGGTTCAGGATGGAGAGCAGGGGCCAGTAAATATGTAATATACTGGCCCCTTCCTTTTCTGAATGAGCAAAGCTATCAGTACTGATCGCGCCTGTGCTCATTTATAACTGAAGCATAGTAAACTGGGTTTACTATGCCTCCGTTTGTGAATGAACAGGAAGCCGCTCAGCACAGAGCACTTCCCATTCATTCACTGTTGAGTGCAGCTGAGGCTGCAGAGAAAGGGACTAGGGAATCTCTGTCCTCCTTTCTCTGTCTCAAAAGTGAGACATCAGAGGTCGGGTTAGACACCTGATATTTCACCAAAGGCCCCCAACAGGGATGTTTAAAATATGAATAAACAAATAAAAAAAATAAAAAAAAGCCCTCTTACCAATTCCGGGACACTGTATTGACCTCTGGCTGTAGAAAGGGAGCCCCTCTGTCACTCCCCAAAGGCATGCTGTGATCAACAGTGAGAAGCAGAGGGTGACAAGATTCTCCAGTCTCCCTTTGGCAGTGGTGCAGATGCTGTGATGTGGGCAGGGCTGCACTGTCCCCGGTGTCCTTACTCCCAATAATAAGCTTGAATCTTTGCTGGTATGATCTCCCCTTGGCAGGTGAATATTTAGACAGAGACGCTGTCTCTTTAACTCTCTCAGTGCCAAGAGGAAGTACTATTCCGGGCAGTTTAATAAAAAAAAATCATCTCGATCTCTCACTCCTCCTAATGTACTGTGCCTATTGGGCTCTGTAGTATAAGGATTACATTGGCTCCATTATATGGCATTTCAAACTACAACTCCTTGGATTCTCAGTTTTTTTAAAAGGCTTGCTTGGCTTCAGCACTCCCCCTGCTGGCCAGAGGAGAGTGGTGAGGCATAACATCAGTATCTCAGTAGAGAAGAATAAAAGGCAATAGTGATTATCTACGAAAGGCAAATCCACTTTGCACTACAAGTGCAAACTACACTTGAAATTACACTGAAAGTGCACTTGGAAGTGCAGTCGCTGTAAATCTGAGAGGTAGATCTGAAATGAGGGGAAGCTCTGCTGATTTTATTATCCAATCATGTGCAAGCTAAAATACTGTTTTTTATTTTCCTTGCATGTCCCCCTCGGATCTAAAGCGACTGCACTTCCAAGTGCACTTTCAGTGCAATTTCTAGTGCACTTTGCACTTGTAGTTTACACTTGTAGTGCAAAGTGGATTTTCCTTTCATAAATAAACACCAATGTCCTCTTCCCTATATCTTTGCAGCCCAGCACCTGGCTACATACGGGTTTAGCTAATGATGTAATACAGTAAAGCTGTAACATAACAGCATAGTTTTGACACTTCAGCTTCAACAGCATAAAGAAAAATGAAATTCGAGAGATAATTTAAAGTATTTTTTCTTAAAAATTGTGCTTTAATGTTTTAATTCAAAGATTGTTAGTGAGGGAAGGTGGTCAAGAATAGGGATGAGCTTCGTGTTCGAGTCGAACATACGTTCGACTCGAACATCGGCTGTTCGATCGTTCGACGAAGATCGAACGATTTGGGCCGTTCGCGCCTAATTCGAGTGACGCGAACGGCCCACAATGCACTACGCCATCGCAGTGTCATCCAGGCGCTGTGATTGGCCAAGCATGCACTGTGACCCCGCATGCTTGGCCAATCACAGCGCCGGCAGCGAGGAGAGCAATGATTGGCCACAGGCAGGATGCCTGTGGCCAATTATTGCTGAGGGTGTTTAGTACACGCCCCACACTATAAAAGGCCGCCAGCACGGTGGCCTAGTGTAGTGTGTTCCGGAGCAGGGAAAGACAAGCATAGGCAGGGACAGTGACATTTATTTCTTTCTTGCTTAACCTGGATTCCTTTAGTTTAGGGAAAGAGAAGGATAGGTAGGGAGAGTGTCAGTGTGTTTTACTGTGCGAGTCCTTGTTTCTAGGGACAAAGAAGGAAAGTGAGGGGATTTCTCCT
Organism: Rana muscosa; assembly: GCA_029206835.1. Lineage (NCBI taxonomy): Eukaryota > Metazoa > Chordata > Amphibia > Anura > Ranidae > Rana > Rana muscosa. Next base: position 539,337,362 of record CM055117.1, on the reverse strand, counting down.
TGTGCTATAGTGTGCTTTAAAAAAACATTTTTTCTAGGGACAGAAAACTGTAGGTAGGGAGAGTGTCAGTTTCTTTCACTGTGCCAGTCCTTGTTTCTAGGGACAAAGAAGGAAAGTGAGGGGATTTCTCCTTGTGCTATAGTGTGCTTTAAAAAAACATTTTTTCTAGGGACAGAAAACTGTAGGTAGGGAGAGTGTCACTTTCTTTCACTGTGCCAGTCCTTGTTTCTAGGGACAAAGAAGGAAAGTGAGGGGATTTCTCCTTGTGCTATAGTGTGCTTTAAAAAAACATTTTTTCTAGGGACAGAAAACTGTAGGTAGGGAGAGTGTCAGTTTCTTTCACTGTGCCAGTCCTTGTTTCTAGGGACAAAGAAGGAAAGTGAGGGGATTTCTCCTTGTGCTATAGTGTGCTTTAAAAAAACATTTTTTCTAGGGACAGAAAACTGTAGGTAGGGAGAGTGTCAGTTTCTTTCACTGTGCCAGTCCTTGTTTCTAGGGACAAAGAAGGAAAGTGAGGGGATTTCTCCTTGTGCTATAGTGTGCTTTAAAAAAAAAAATTTTCTAGGGACAGAAAACTGTAGGTAGGGAGAGTGTCAGTTTCTTTCACTGTGCCAGTCCTTGTTTCTAGGGACAAAGAAGGAAAGTGAGGGCATTTCTCCTTGTGCTATAGTGTGCTTTAAAAAAACATTTTTTCTAGGGACAGAAAACTGTAGGTAGGGAGAGTGTCAGTTTCTTTCACTGTGCCAGTCCTTGTTTCTAGGGACAAAGAAGGAAAGTGAGGGGATTTCTCCTTGTGCTATAGTGTGCTTTAAAAAAACATTTTTTCTAGGGACAGAAAACGGTAGGTAGGGAGAGTGTCAGTTTCTTTCACTGTGCCAGTCCTTGTTTCTAGGGACAAAGAAGGAAAGTGAGGGGATTTCTCCTTGTGCTATAGTGTGCTTTAAAAAAACATTTTTTCTAGGGACAGAAAACTGTAGGTAGGGAGAGTGTCAGTTTCTTTCACTGTGCCAGTCCTTGTTTCTAGGGACAAAGAAGGAAAGTGAGGGGATTTCTCCTTGTGCTATAGTGTGCTTTAAAAAAACATTTTTTCTAGGGACAGAAAACTGTAGGTAGGGAGAGTGTCAGTTTCTTTCACTGTGCCAGTCCTTGTTTCTAGGGACAAAGAAGGAAAGTGAGGGGATTTCTCCTTGTGCTATAGTGTGCTTTAAAAAAACATTTTTTCTAGGGACAGAAAACTGTAGGTAGGGAGAGTGTCAGTTTCTTTCACTGTGCCAGTCCTTGTTTCTAGGGACAAAGAAGGAAAGTGAGGGGATTTCTCCTTGTGCTATAGTGTGCTTTAAAAAAACATTTTTTCTAGGGACAGAAAACTGTAGGTAGGGAGAGTGTCAGTTTCTTTCACTGTGCCAGTCCTTGTTTCTAGGGACAAAGAAGGAAAGTGAGGGGATTTCTCCTTGTGCTATAGTGTGCTTTAAAAAAACATTTTTTCTAGGGACAGAAAACTGTAGGTAGGGAGAGTGTCAGTTTCTTTCACTGTGCCAGTCCTTGTTTCTAGGGACAAAGAAGGAAAGTGAGGGGATTTCTCCTTGTGCTATAGTGTGCTTTAAAAAAACTTTTTTTCTAGGGACAGAAAACTGTAGGTAGGGAGAGTGTCAGTTTCTTTCACTGTGCCAGTCCTTGTTTCTAGGGACAAAGAAGGAAAGTGAGGGGATTTCTCCTTGTGCTATAGTGTGCTTTAAAAAAACATTTTTTCTAGGGACAGAAAACTGTAGGTAGGGAGAGTGTCAGTTTCTTTCACTGTGCCAGTCCTTGTTTCTAGGGACAAAGAAGGAAAGTGAGGGGATTTCTCCTTGTGCTATAGTGTGCTTTAAAAAAACATTTTTTCTAGGGACAGAAAACTGTAGGTAGGGAGAGTGTCAGTTTCTTTCACTGTGCCAGTCCTTGTTTCTAGGGACAAAGAAGGAAAGTGAGGGGATTTCTCCTTGTGCTATAGTGTGCTTTAAAAAAACATTTTTTCTAGGGACAGAAAACTGTAGGTAGGGAGAGTGTCAGTTTCTTTCACTGTGCCAGTCCTTGTTTCTAGGGACAAAGAAGGAAAGTGAGGGGATTTCTCCTTGTGCTATAGTGTGCTTTAAAAAAACATTTTTTCTAGGGACAGAAAACTGTAGGTAGGGAGAGTGTCAGTTTCTTTCACTGTGCCAGTCCTTGTTTCTAGGGACAAAGAAGGAAAGTGAGGGGATTTCTCCTTGTGCTATAGTGTGCTTTAAAAAAACATTTTTTCTAGGGACAGAAAACTGTAGGTAGGGAGAGTGTCAGTTTCTTTCACTGTGCCAGTCCTTGTTTCTAGGGACAAAGAAGGAAAGTGAGGGGATTTCTCCTTGTGCTATAGTGTGCTTTAAAAAAACATTTTTTCTAGGGACAGAAAACTGTAGGTAGGGAGAGTGTCACTTTCTTTCACTGTGCCAGTCCTTGTTTCTAGGGACAAAGAAGGAAAGTGAGGGGATTTCTCCTTGTGCTATAGTGTGCTTTAAAAAAACATTTTTTCTAGGGACAGAAAACTGTAGGTAGGGAGAGTGTCAGTTTCTTTCACTGTGCCAGTCCTTGTTTCTAGGGACAAAGAAGGAAAGTGAGGGGATTTCTCCTTGTGCTATAGTGTGCTTTAAAAAAACATTTTTTCTAGGGACAGAAAACTGTAGGTAGGGAGAGTGTCAGTTTCTTTCACTGTGCCAGTCCTTGTTTCTAGGGACAAAGAAGGAAAGTGAGGGGATTTCTCCTTGTGCTATAGTGTGCTTTAAAAAAACATTTTTTCTAGGGACAGAAAACTGTAGGTAGGGAGAGTGTCAGTTTCTTTCACTGTGCCAGTCCTTGTTTCTAGGGACAAAGAAGGAAAGTGAGGGGATTTTCCTTGTGCTATAGTGTGCTTTAAAAAAACATTTTTTCTAGGGACAGAAAACTGTAGGTAGGGAGAGTGTCAGTTTCTTTCACTGTGCCAGTCCTTGTTTCTAGGGACAAAGAAGGAAAGTGAGGGGATTTCTCCTTGTGCTATAGTGTGCTTTAAAAAAACATTTTTTCTAGGGACAGAAAACTGTAGGTAGGGAGAGTGTCAGTTTCTTTCACTGTGCCAGTCCTTGTTTCTAGGGACAAAGAAGGAAAGTGAGGGGATTTCTCCTTGTGCTATAGTGTGCTTTAAAAAAACATTTTTTCTAGGGACAGAAAACTGTAGGTAGGGAGAGTGTCAGTTTCTTTCACTGTGCCAGTCCTTGTTTCTAGGGACAAAGAAGGAAAGTGAGGGGATTTCTCCTTGTGCTATAGTGTGCCAAAGCATTCCTCATCAACCATCTTTGAAATCCTTGTTTTTTGGACAGTCAGGGAAATTGTCGTTGTGCTATTCTGTGCAAAAGCAATAATCCTCAACCATATTTAGAAATCCTTAAGTAAAGGGACAGAGAAGGACACCTGAAGGTAGCCCTTATTGCTTTTTTCCCATCTCCCTGCAGGCCATCTATTAGAATGTCTGGAAGGCAAACAAGGAGAGGCAGACAGTCAGGAGGCAATAAAAGAGGGCAAGCAGGCTCTGTGTCTGGGGGCAACAGTGCTGGTCGTGGACGTGGTGCATTGTCATCAGCACATGGCCATGGGACACGCTTGTCCTTCTTTTCGGCAGCTGGACATGTTGAGCCACATCATGCCGAAGACTTGGTAGAGTGGATGACCAAGCCCTCCTCCTCCTCCTCATCCTCTCTCACCCAGGCTCAGGGTACTGGCAAAGCAGCTGCCAAAGCGTCCTCTTCCCTGGTATCAATGTCAGACTCATCATCAGTCACTCCTTCCCTAGACCCACCATGTCCTCCTCCTGAGGAGTCCACCTAACTGTTTGAGCACAGTGTTGGGTACATGCTCCAGGAGGATGCCCAGCGTTTCGAAGGGTCTGATGATGAAACCCAGCTACAGGAAGGCAGTAGCGTGAGAGCAGACAGAGGGGATGCTCAAGAAGGACACCAATCTGGCAGTCATGTTCCAGCAGCTGCAGCATACTGCCAGATTGGCTCCAGTGATGAGGAGGGAGGGGATGATGAGGTCACTGACTCCACGTGGGTGCCTAATAGGAGAGAGGAGGAGGAGGAGGATGAGGAGGAGGCACATCTCCAATGAGGCAGGATGCCCTTTGGTGGCCAGCGTAAGGGCAGTACACCGACGGAATCACACCGCAGAGCTCCGCCTGTGCAGGGCGCTGCCTCTGCCCGTCATTCAAAAAGTTCCTTGGTGTGGGCCTTTTTTGAGGCTAGTGCATCAGATCGCACAGCTGCTGTTTGCAACATATGTCTCAAGCGTATATCGCGTGGCCAAAACATCAGCCGCTTGGGTACCACATGCCTGACCAGACATATGTTGACCTGCCATGCAGCTCGTTGGCAAGCCTACCTCAAAGACCCACACCAAAGAACAAAGCGGACCTCTCCTTGCACCGCATCAGCTGGGATCTCCAACCCCACTATAACTTCAGTCCTCTCTGAAACATGCACTGAGAGGAATGAAGGTGTAGAATTAGGTGTGTCACAGCCAAGTACTTGCGGCCACTCTGCTAGCAGTACACCGACGTCCGATTCTAGCAGGCAAATTTCCCTGCCCCAGCTGCTGGACCGTCGAAAGAAGTTCACTCCCAGCCATCCACATGCCCAGCGGTTGAATGCTAGCTTGGCTAAATTGCTAGCGCTTCAACTGCTGCCTTTTCAGTTGGTAGACTCGGCCCCCTTCCGTGAGTTTGTGCAATGTGCGGTTCCTCAGTGGCAGGTTCCCAAACGCCACTTTTTCTCACGGAAGGCTATTCCGGCTCTCTACCGGCATGTGGAAGGCAATGTCTTGGCCTCGCTGGACAGGGCGGTCAGCGGTAAGGTGCATATTACCGCTGACTCATGGTCCAGCAGGCATGGACAGGGACGTTACCTTTCTTTCACGGCCCATTGGGTCACTCTTTTGGCAGCTGGGAAGGATGCAGGACAAGGTGCAGTAGTGTTGGAGGTTGTTCCACCGCCACGCCTCCAAAATGCTACTACTGGTTGTGACACACCTCTCTCCTCCACCCCCTCCTCTTCTTCTTCCTCCATGGCCTCTTCCTGTGGTTTGTCCTATGAACCAGCGGTGCTCCGTAGCCGTTCACGGGGCTACGCAAGTACGCAGGCAAAAAGATGCCATGCCGTGCTTGCGCTGGTGTGTTTGGGGGACAGAAGCCACACTGGGGCAGAGGTCCTGTCTGCTCTGCAGGGCCAGGCCGAGAGGTGGTTGACGCCACGCCAGCTTAAGCCAGGAATGGTGGTTTGCGACAATGGCACCAACCTCCTCTCCGCCCTCCGACAGGGACAACTGACCCATGTGCCCTGTGTGGCTCACGTCCTTAACCTGGTGGTGCAGCGGTTCTTGGGCAGGTACCCGGGCTTACAGGATGTCCTGAGGCAGGCCAGGAAAGTCTGTGTGCATTTCCGCAGATCTTATAATGCCAGTGCTCGCCTGGCTGAGCTGCAAAAGGAGTTGAACCTGCCCAAGAACCGCCTTATATGTGACATGCCCACCAGGTGGAACTCAACGTTGGCCATGCTGCAGCGGCTGCACACGCAGCAGAGGGCCATCAATGAGTACCTGTGCGACTACGGCACCAGGACAGGGTCAGGGGAGCTTGGTTTTTTTTCTCCACGCCAGTGGGGCATGATCAGGGATGCATGCACTGTCCTGGCACCATTTGAGGAGGCCACGAGGATGGTGAGCAGTGACAGTGCATGCATCAGTGACACTGTACCTCTTGTCCACCTGTTGGAGCACACGCTGCGTGGAATAATGGACAGGGCACTTGAGGCAGAACAGAGGCAGGAAGAGGAGGACTTCCTTGCCTCTCAAGGCCCCCTTTACCCAGACAGTGTTCCTTCTGTCCCACCCATCGCACAGGAAGAGGAAGAGGAGGAGGAGGAGGAGGAGGAGAAGGATTGTGTCAGCATGGAGGTGGAGGCTGGCACACAGCATCATCAGCAGCAGTCTTTTAGGGATGATTTACAGTCCCAAGAAACCAGTGGACTTGTACGTGGCTGGGAGGAGGTGGCTGCGGATCATGTCGTCCTTAGTGACCCAGAGGACTCCGGAGCGAATGCCTCAGCAAACCTACGCTGCATGGCCTCCCTGATCCTGCAAAGTCTGCGGAAGGATCCTCGTATTCTTCGGATCAAGGAGAGGGACCATTACTGGCTGGCCACTCTCCTTGATCCACGGTACAAGGGTAAGGTTGCGGACCTTATGTTACCTTCGCAGAGGGAGCAGAGGATGAGACAACTCCGGGAGGCCTTGCAGAAAGGTCTGTGCAACGCGTTCCCAGAGACTGGGAGGTTACAAACTCCTGGTCCTGGACAACGAGTTGCTGAGGCTTCGGCCAGTCAAAGAAGGAGCGGTGGGGAAGGTGGCCGTCTGACCGATGCGTTCAGACAATTCTTTAGTCCGCAGCCCCAAAGTATGATCGGTTCCAGCAACCATCGCCAGCGTCTGATAAACATGGTGCAGGAATATCTAGGGGCAAGGTCAGACTTGGACACCTTCCCCACCGAAAATCCTCTGGCTTACTGGGTCTTGAGGATGGATCACTGGCCAGAGCTTGCACAGTATGCAATTGAGCTACTGGCCTGTCCTGCATCCAGCGTTCTTTCGGAACGCACATTCAGTGCTGCTGGAGGATTTGTCACGGATCACAGGGTGCGCCTGTCCACCGACTCGGTTGATCGACTGACTTTCATCAAGATGAACCAGTCTTGGATCACCACCAGCTACCACACACCTGATGCTGATATAACAGACTAATTGATTTTAACATGTCACATCCCTTCAAGACTGATGCTGATGCTGAGTGCCTGTGCTGTTATGTTGACTGGCTATCCTCCTCCTCCGAGTCCTCAATGATACGATTGATGATGATAGCTTGGAAGATCATTTTTGTTTATGGGTGCCGCCACCAGTGGCTAAGGCCCAATTTTTCAGCCCCTGTTTTACAGGGGCGTGTAATTACAATTTTTTTAGCAATAATTTGCCATAGGGCTCATTGCTGTGCTCCAAGTACAGTATCTGTGAGGGGTTGGAGTGTTGTGGCACCAGTGCCTAAGGCCCAATTTTTCAGCCCCTGTTCAACAGGGGCATGCAATTACAATTCTTGATGTAATAATTCACAGCAGGGCCCATTGCTGCACCCACCAAGAGTAACTCTGAGGGCTTACAGTGTTGTGGCAACGCCACCACCACCACCACCACGAAAGGCCCAATTTTTCAGCCCCTGTTCAAAAGGGGCATGTAATTACAATTCTTGATCTAATAATTCACAGCAGGGCCCATTCCTGCACCCACCAAGAGTAACTCTGAGGGCTTACAGTGTTGTGGCAACACCACCACCACCACCACCACCACGAAAGGCCCAATTTTTCAGCCCCTGTTCAACAGGGGCATGCAATTACAATTCTTGATGTAATAATTCACAGCAGGGCCCATTGCTGCACCCACCAAGAGTAACTCTGAGGGCTTACAGTGTTGTGGCAACGCCACCACCACCACCACCACGAAAGGCCCAATTTTTCAGCCCCTGTTCAAAAGGGGCATGTAATTACAATTCTTGATCTAATAATTCACAGCAGGGCCCATTGCTGCACCCACCAAGAGTAACTCTGAGGGCTTACAGTGTTGTGGCAACGCCACCACCACCACCACCACGAAAGGCCCAATTTTTCAGCCCCTGTTCAAAAGGGGCATGTAATTACAATTCTTGATCTAATAATTCACAGCAGGGCCCATTCCTGCACCCACCAAGAGTAACTCTGAGGGCTTACAGTGTTGTGGCAACACCACCACCACCACCACGAAAGGCCCAATTTTTCAGCCCCTGTTCAACAGGGGCATGCAATTACAATTCTTGATCTAATAATTCACAGCAGGGCCCATTGCTGCACCCACCAAGAGTAACTGTCAGGGCTTACAGTGTTGTGGCACCAGCACCACCATCAAAGGCCCAATTTTTACTACCACTGTTCAACAATTATATGTAATTAAAATTCCTGATATAATAGTTGACAGCAGGGCGTTCCAGCACCAACCAAGAGTAACTGTGAGTGCTTACAGTGTTGTGCCAACACCAACAACTAAGGGGCCTATTTCTGCAGAGTATATACGGCAGGTCCCTACTTTCAAACATCCAACTTACAAACGACTCCTACTTGCAAACGCAAGAAGACAACAGGAAGTGAGAGGAAATCTACCCCTAGGAAGGAAAATTCTCTCCTGTAAGAATAAATATGGGAGAAAGGTGTCTCCTCTGTACTGATGCTTTATCAGCAATCCTTGTTTCAAGAAAAACACCACATTTCAAAAACAGTTGACATTGGGACGGAAAGTGAGGTGAAATGTTCTGAACAGGGGCACAGACAGCAAAACAAATGTTACAGGGGTGATAACCCTTACCTATGTTTTCCAAAAAGTTTAAAAATAGATTTTTGGGCTGGAGCTACACTTCAACAATGTACCTGTTCAAAATTACAAACAGATTCTACATAAGAACAAACCTACAGTCCCTGTCTTGTATGCACCGCCTGTATACGGCTGTTCAGAGTATATAGGGCCTTTTTTATTTTATGTGCGGGGTTCCCCTTAATATCCATACAAGACCCAAAGGGGCTGGTAATGGGCTGGGGTAGGGGGGGGGGGTCATGGGGTAGCTATGCCATTTTTCTTAAAGATTTTCATCCATATTACCGGGACCAGACATTACATTAAAGCCGCAAGCAGTTTTAAATGGCTTTTTTTTCCTTTAGAAGTGTCATTTTGTGCAGGGACAGTTCTAAACACGGGAAACACGTGGCACTTCACAGGCATACTTTAGACACCCCCCAGGTACGATATTTAAAGGAATATTTGACTTTTTTTTTTTCACTTTATGCATCATTAAAATGACTGCTCCCGAAAAACGACCGTTTTTAAAACTTCTTTTTGCATTGATACATGTCCCCTGGTGCAGAACCCGGGTTCCCAAACCCTTTTTAGGACAATAACATGCATAATAGTTGTTATAATTAGCACTTTAGAATTCAAACGTTCGCATCCATTGTATTTAATAGGGTTCTAATGTTCGTACGAACTTTCGGTCCGTTCGCGGGTTCTGGTGCGAACCGAACCCGGGGGTGTTCGGCTCATCACTAGTCAAGAACCTAAATAGACACATTTTTTAGCGTGTTGTCAGATTCTAGGCTTGCATATCAGAGCATTGTTAGATTAGGGCTCCCGAAGCACTGTAGGTACTTGGCAAAGGCATAAGCAAGCACCTGCGGTATACAGGTTACTTTATGTTATTTTGGAAAAGAAAAGCTTAATTTTGATGACATATAAGTTAGGGAACAAGCAAATGATAATTTGCTTTTGGACATTCACACATGCTATAACTTTTGTGCATGATATTCCAGGCACTGACAATGCAGAGACACAGTAAACTGAATAATTGTTTAACAGATTAGTGATGTATGCCATCTTAAATTGTTTGCAATATATACCGTAATTTTAAAAGCATAAAAATATGATATGCACTATTAGCAGGGGTAGAGTAAGTGATACAATATGCCTGTATTAATTTTTTTTTTTTTTTAAATACATGTTACCTTATTTAATGGTGTAAGTAGTACATAGTGTGAAAAGTAGTAACCTCGGTAGAATCCAATATGAATTAATTTTACCAAAGCCAAACTAGCAAAATATGGGTTGTGATTGGTTACCATGAATACCGCACATTGCTGCTTGCACTGTTTTATTAAATAACCAGTATAATGCTGCATGCAAAAAATCAGTCCTATGGGTGGATGCCTCCTTCAGGATAGACTGTCAATGCAGGTAAGTCTATGTAGTTGATTTACTAGCATCGAGAATATTCATTTAGCTTTGGGAATGCAGTGATGCTGTGATCTCTTTGAATACTCAACTGTGTGTAAGGGAAATTGCAAAAGAAAATTTGTAGCACAAGTTTGAACTTTTGCCCTCCCATAATGTACTGAGCAGTAGTGGTACTGTCTGTAGATTACAAAACACTCAAATGAAATATTGTAGATATGCACCTACACACAACCCATAGAGTGTGGAGAATAGGAGGCGCTCTGGATAACAAGGAGACTTTGGCAAACAGTACATGACTGGCTCTTGAAACATGATTAATGTACCACAGCAGCACTTCAGAAGAGGGAAGCGCACTCTATAGGAAAAACAAAGCAGAGATGAAGGCGCTTCTAAGTGCTGTAAAAAAACACTTTCAGGAAGGACAAGAAAGGGTTAGAAACACTTACAAGATGGTAGTGAAATGCAGGCATATCAATGAATCTATAACATCTAGCGGGATGGCTCCTGGGAATAAAGACAGCTGCAGGTGGAAGTTCCAGCCGAGCAGCGGTGGGAAACACTTTGTCTCTGATCCAAGATGGAGAGGCATGCTGTCAGGACTAGCATGGAATCCAGGCAACAAGAAGTGACGTCAGAGTGGGCGGGACATGTTTCGGAGCATGCCCAGTTGCTCCTTCTTCAAACCAATGAAGGTTTGAAAAAGGAGCGACTGGAAATGCCCTGAACATGTCCTGCCCACGTTCCCGGGCATTCTCTGAAACACCTTGGATCAGAGACAAAGTCTTTCCCATCGCTGGTCGGCTGGAACTTCCACCTGCAGCTGTCTTTACTCCCAGGAATCATCCCGCTGGACATTTTGAATATTACCTGTTTTTCACTTCCATCTTGTAAGTGTTTTTAACCCTTCCTTGTCATTAAAGTGTTTTATTACTGTACTTAGAAGCACCTTCTTCTCTGCTTTGTTACACACAACCCATACCACTCTTTTCTAATTTAATTTCTCAGGTACAACTAACAGGTCATGTTTTCCACTATTTCAGAGTACTAGTGTGGCATTTTTTGTGTTTGAATCGTGGAGCAAATTGTCTAAATCCCTTTGAAGCTTTGTTGTTTTTGTCAGTGTGTAAGGGGGGGGGGGTGGTGTGTAGAGAAAGGTGTGGAGTGGTCTGGTGGTATAACCATGACGACTACTCCTAGTTGCATACTCCCAGGGTTCTTTAGACTATGCCAGTTGATGAACCGGGTCACTAATTGGGATGAGCCAAACACCCCCCGGTTCGGTTCGCATCCAGAACATGCGAACGGTCTGAAAGTTTGCAAGAACTTTCGGACACCGTTAAAATCTATGGGATTCGAACGTGAGAAATCAAAAGTGCGAATTTTAAAAGCTAATATGCAAGGTATTGTCCTAAAAAGGGTTTGGGGACCCGGGTCCTGCCCCAGGGGACATGTATCAATGAAAAAAAAGTTTTAAAAAGTGCAGTTTTTTCGGGAGCAGTAATTTTAATAATGCTTAAAGTGAGAAAATAAAAGTGAAATATTACTTTAAATATCGTGCCCGGGGGGTGTCTATAGTAAGCCTGTAAAGTGGCGCATGTTTCCTGTGTTTATAACTGTCCCTGCACAAAATGACATTTCTAAAGGAATAAAAGTAATTTAAAACTGTTTGCGGCTTTAGGCCCCATGCACACGAGACGCTGGTGCAAACTCTGCTGAACACACGTTTTTAAAGGCTGAAACGGGTGTTTAGAAACGCCCGTTTTGCCGCGATTGCAGCCGCGTTTAGCAGCGTTTTACCGTGTTTTACTGCGTTTGCGTCTATAAGCGTTTAGTTAAGAAGCATCATAAGACCCTCCCTAAGCTCAAAAAACAGTATTATTTAACCATTTCAGCCATTTTGTGAGACCAGAGTGAGTAGCAGCAGCTGAGAGAGCAGCAGTGTACTTGTATTTAGCGTATCACTTGCCACATCACCTGCCACAAGCTGTGGATTGTCCACTTGCCACGTCACCTGACACGTCACCTGGCCACGTCACCTGCCACAAGTTGTGAATTGTCCACCTGCCACGTCACCTGCCACGTCACCTGGCCACGTCACCTGGCCACGTCACCTGCCACGTCACCTGACCACGTCACTTTTCACAATTTGTGGATTGTCCACTTGCCACATCACCTGGCCATGTCACCTGCCATGTCGCCTGCCACAAGTTGTGGATTGTCCACTTGCCACATCACCTGGCCACGTCACCTGGCCACGTCACGTGCCACATCATCTGGCCACGTCACCTGCCACAAGTTGTGGATTGTCCATTGGCCACGTCACCTGGCCACGTCACCTGGCCACGTCACCTGGCCACATCACCTGGCCACGTCACCTGCCACAAGTTGTGGATTGTCCACTGGCCACGTCACCTTGCCACCTCACCTGGCCACGTCAACTGCCACATCACCTGACCACATCACCTGCCACATGTTGTGGATTGTACACTTACCACGTTACCTGCCACAAGCTGTGGATTGTCCACTTGCCACGTTACCTGCCACAAGTTGTGGATTGTCCACTGGCCACGTCACCTGGCCACGTCACCTGCCACATCACCTGCCACAAGTTGTGGATTGTCCACTTGCCACGTCACCTGACACGTCACCTGGCCACGTCACCTGCCACAAGTTGTGAATTGTCCACCTGCCACGTCACCTGCCACGTCACCTGGCCACGTCACCTGGCCACGTCACCTGCCACGTCACCTGGCCACGTCACTTTTCACAATTTGTGGATTGTCCACTTGCCACATCACCTGGCCACGTCACCTGCCATGTCGCCTGCCACAAGTTGTGGATTGTCCACTTGCCACATCACCTGGCCACGTCACCTGGCCACGTCACGTGCCACATCATCTGGCCACGTCACCTGCCACAAGTTGTGGATTGTCCATTGGCCACGTCACCTGGCCACGTCACCTGGCCACGTCACCTGGCCACATCACCTGGCCACGTCACCTGCCACAAGTTGTGGATTGTCCACTGGTCACGTCACCTTGCCACCTCACCTGGCCACGTCAACTGCCACATCACCTGACCACATCACCTGCCACATGTTGTGGATTGTACACTTGCCACGTTACCTGCCACAAGCTGTGGATTGTCCACTTGCCACGTTACCTGCCACAAGTTCTGGATTGTCCACTGGCCACGTCACCTGGCCACGTCACCTGCCACATCACCTGCCACAAGTTGTGGATTGTCCAATTGCCACGTTACCTGCCACAAGTTGTGGATTTTCCACTGGCCACGTCACCTGGCCACGTCATCCTGCCACGTCACCTGGCCGCGTCACCTGCAACAAGTTGTGGATTGTCCACTTGCCACGTCACGTGGACATGTCACCTGGCTACATCACCTGACCACCTCACCTGGCCACGTCACCTGGCCACATCACCTGCCACAAGTTATGGATTGTCCACTTGCCACGTCACCTGCCACGTCACCTGGTCATGTCACCTGGCCACGTCACCTGCCACAAGTTGTGGATTGTCCACTTGCCACGTTACCTGCCACAAGCTGTGGATTTTCCACTTGCCACGTCACCTGCCACGTCACCTGGCAACGTCACCTGCCACAAGTTGTGGATTGTCCACAATGCAATGCAAACAATTACATTTTTTTATATTTTTTTATGGTTTTTCATCATTTGCCATCATTTTTGAGATTTCTAATGTAAAAAAATAGGTCACCTTTAAAAACGCTTATAAACTAAAATATGGCAAAACGCTGGTACTGCGTTTAGCCGCGTTTAGCCGCGTTTCGCGTCTGAAACGTGGAAAACGTTTGCGTCTGAACCCATTTTTTTGCTTCTGCAAAAACGAGGTTAAACGCAACTGCATATAAACAGCAATAAACGAGACAGTGTGCATGGTCACATAGGATAACATTGAATGGGTTCAGGGGCAGTTGAAAAAAGTGTCCAACTGCCTCTGAACGCGCATTTAACAGCGTCTCGTGTGCATGGGGTCTTAATGTAATGTTTGGTCCAGGCAATATGGATGAAAATCATTGAGAAAAATGGCATGGGTACCCCCCTCCCCCCAGCCCATTAGCAGACCTTTTGGGTCTTGTATGGATATTAAGGGGAACCCCGCACCCAAATTAAAAAAGAAAATGCGTGGGGCCCCCAGGCCCTATATACTCTGAACAGCAGTATACAGGCGGTGCAAACAAGACAGGGACTGTAAGTTTGTTCTTAAATAGAATCTGTTTGTAATTTGGAACAGGTACATTTTTTAAGTGTAGCTCCAGCCAAAAAATCTGTTTTAAAGCTTTTTGGAAAACATAGGGAAGGGTTATCACCCCTGTAACATTTGTTTTGCTGTCTGTGCCCCTGTTCAGAAGATTTCACCTCACTTTCTGTCCCAATGACAATTGGATTTTGAAAATTTGGGGTTATTAGGGAAACAAGAATTGGTGATAAAGCATCAGTGTAGACACCTTTTTCACATATTAACTCTTACAGGAGAGAATTTCCCTTTTTAGCAGTAGATTTCCTCTCACTTCCTGTTGTCTCCATTCTTTTGTAAGTAGGAGTTATTTGTAAGTCAGATGTTTGAAAGGAGGGGCCTGCCCTATATACTCTGACGCGTTACTTCCGCTCCAATTGAAACCACCAGGGAATTGTGCGCCAGGACGCCGCTACAGGGGCTATTTCGTTCAGGGCTGATTACCCTTCTAATCAATCGCCTGCTATACACGCCGGGTGCCAGGACTATTAGACATTCAGCAATGTAAGTGTAAACTTTTTTAACTTTGTGGAACCAATAAATGTTTTAATTACGCATTGCAGTTTACTGACTAAAGTAAATTGTAGTATATTGGGAAGAGAACAGGAACGCTCTGCAGTGAGGTTTAGCTGCACATTGTGCCCAGGATACAGTTTACTGACTGAATATACTGCAGCTTCCTGAATCAACTGCCTGCCTGTAGTATATTAGGAAGAGAACAGGAACGCTCTGCAGTGAGGTTTAGCTGCACACTGTGCCCAGGATACAGATTACTGACTGAATATACTGCAGCTACCTGAATCAACTGCCTGCCTGTTGTATATTAGGAAGAGAACAGGAACACTCTGCAGTGAGGTTTAGCTGCACACTGTGCCCAGGATACAGTTTACTGACGTAATATACTGCAGCTACCTGAATCAACTGCCTGCCTGTAGTATATTGGGAAGAGAACAGGAACGCTCTGCAGTGGGGTTTAGCTGCACACTGTGCCCAGGATACAGTTTACTGACTGAATATACTTTAGCTACCTGAATCAGCTGCCTGCCTGAAGTATATTAGGAAGAGAACAGGAACGCTCTGCAGTGAGGTTTAACTGCACACTGTGCCCAGGATACAGTTTACTGACTGAAAATACTGCAGCTAACTGAATCAACTGCCTGCCTGTAGTAAATTAGGAAGAGAACAGGAACGCTCTGCAGTGAGGTTTAGCTGCACACTGTGCCCAGGATACAGATTACTGACTGAATATAGTGCAGCTACCTGAATCAACTGCCTGCTTGTTGTATATTAGGAAGAGAACAACAGGAACGCCCTGCAGTGAGGTTTAGCTGCACACTGTGCCCAGGATACAGTTTACTGACTAAATATACTGCAGCTACCTGAATCAACTGCCTGCCTGTAGTATATTAGGAAGAGAACAGGAACGCTCTGCAGTGAAGTTTAGCTGCACACTGTACCCAGGATACAGTTTACTGACTGAATATTCTGCAGCTACCTGAATCAACTGCCTGCCTGTAGTATATTAGGAAGAAAACAGGATTGCTCGGCAGTGAGGTTTAGCTGCACACTGTGCCCAGGATACAGTTTACTAACTGAATATACTGCAGCTACCTGAATCAACTGCCTGCCTGTAGTATATTAGGAAGAGAACAGGAACGCTCTGCAGTGAGGTTTAGCTGCACACTGTGCCCAGGATACAGTTTACTGACTGAATATACTTCAGCTACCTGAATCAGCTGCCTGCCTGTAGTATATTAGGAAGAGAACGGGAACGCTCTGGAGTGAGGTTTAGCTGCACACTGTGCCCAGGATACAGTTTACTGACTGAATATACTGCAGCTACCTGAATCAACTGCCTGCCTGTAGTATATTAGGAAGAGAACAGGAACGCTCTGCAGTGAGGTTTAGCTGCACACTGTGCCCAGGATACTGTATACTGACTGAATATACTGCAGCTACCTGAATCAAATGCCTGCCTGTAGTATTTTAGGAAGAAAACAGGACGCCGCTACAGGGGCTATTTCGTTCAGGGCCGTTTACCATTCTAATCAATCGTCTACTATACACGCCGGGTGCCAGGACTATTAGACACTCAGCAATGTAAGTGTAAACATTTTTAACTTTGTGGAACCAATAAATGTTTTAATTACGCATTGCAGTTTACTGACTGAATATACTGCAGCTACCTAAATCAACTGCCTGCCTGTAGTATATTGGGAAGAGAACAGGAACGCTCTGCAGTGAGGTTTAGCTGCACACTGTGCCCAGGATACAGTTTACTGACTGAATATACTGCAGCTACCTGAATCAACTGCCTGCCTGTAGTATATTAGGAAGAGAACAGGAATGCTCTGCAGTGAGGTTTAGCTGCACATTGTGCCCAGGATACAGATTACTGACTGAATATACTGCAGCTACCTGAATCAACTGCCTGCCTGTTGTATTATAGGAAGAGAACAACAGGAATGCCCTGCAGTGAGGTTTAGCTGCACACTGTGCTCAGGATACAGTTTACTGACTGAATATACTGCAGCTACCTGAATCAACTGCCTGCCTGTAGTATATTAGGAAGAGAACAGGAATGCTCTGCAGTGAGGTTTAGCTGCACACTGTACCCAGGATACAGTTTACTGACTGAATATACTGCAGCTACCTGAATAAACTGCCTGCCTGTAGTATATTAGGAACAGAACAGGATTGCTCTGAAGTGAGGTTTAGCTGCACACTGTGCCCAGGATACAGTTTACTAACTGAATATACTGCAGCTACCTGAATCAACTTCCTGCCTGTAGTATATTAGGAAGAGAACAAACGCTCTGCAGTGAGGTTTAGCTGCACACTGTGCCCAGGATCCAGTTTACTGACTGAATATACTGCAGCTACCTGAATCAACTGCCTGCCTGTAGTATATTAGGAAGAGAACAGGAATGCTCTGCAGTGAGGTTTAGCTGCACACTGTGCCCAGGAAACAGTTTACTGACTGAATATACTTCAGCTACCTGAATCAGCTGCCTGCCTGTAGTATATTAAGAAGAGAACAGGAACGCTCTGCAGTGAAGTTTAGCTGCACACTGTGCCCAGGATACAGTTTACTGGCTGAATATACTGCAGGTACCTGAATCAACTGCCTGCCTGTAGTATATTAGGAAGAGAACAGGAACACTCTGCAGTGAGGTTTAGCTGCACACTGTGCCCAGGATACTGTATACTGACTGAATATACTGCAGCTACCTGAATCAAATGCCTGCCTGTAGTATTTTAGGAAGAGAACAGGACGCTGCTACAGGGGCTATTTCGTTCAGGGCCGATTACCATTCTAATCAATCGTCTACTATACACGCCGGGTGCCAGGACTATTACACACTCAGCAATGTAAGTGTAAACATTTTTAACTTTGTGGAACCAATAAATGTTTTAATTACGCATTGCAGTTTACTGACTGAATATACTGCAGCTACCTAAATCAACTGCCTGCCTGTAGTATATTGGGAAGAGAACAGGAACGCTCTGCAGTGAGGTTTAGCTGCACACTGTGCCCAGGATACAGTTTACTGACTGAATATACTGCAGCTACCTGAATCAACTGCCTGCCTGTAGTATATTAGGAAGAGAACAGGAATGCTCTGCAGTGAGGTTTAGCTGCACATTGTGCCCAGGATACAGATTACTGACTGAATATACTGCAGCTACCTGAATCAACTGCCTGCCTGTTGTATATTAGGAAGAGAACAACGGGAATGCCCTGCAGTGAGGTTTAGCTGCACACTGTGTCCAGGATACAGTTTACTGACTGAATATACTGCAGCTACCTGAATCAACTGCCTGCCTGTAGTATATTAGGAAGAGAACAGGAACGCTCTGCAGTGAGGTTTAGCTGCACACTGTACCCAGGATACAGTTTACTGACTGAATATACTGCAGCTACCTGAATCAACTGTCTGCCTGTAGTATATTAGGAACAGAACAGGATTGCTCTGAAGTGAGGTTTAGCTGCACACTGTGCCCAGGATACAGTTTACTAACTGAATATACTGCAGCTACCTGAATCAACTTCCTGCCTGTAGTATATTAGGAAGAGAACAGAAACGCTCCGCAGTGAGGTTTAGCTGCACACTGTGCCCAGGATCCAGTTTACTGACTGAATATACTGCAGCTACCTGAATCAACTGCCTGCCTGTAGTATATTAGTAAGAGAACAGGAATGCTCTGCAGTGAGGTTTAGCTGCACACTGTGCCCAGGATACAGTTTACTGACTGAATATACTTCAGCTACCTGAATCAGCTGCCTGCCTGTAGTATATTAAGAAGAGAACAGGAACGCTCTGCAGTGAGGTTTAGCTGCACACTGTGCCCAGGATACAATTTACTGACTGAATATACTGCAGGTACCTGAATCAACTGCCTGCCTGTAGTATATTAGGAAGAGAACAGGAACACTCTGCAGTGAGTTTTAGCTGCACACTGTGCCCAGGATACAGTTTACTGACTGAATATACTGCAGCTACCTGAATCAACTGCCTGCCTGTAGTATATTAGGAAGAGAACAGGAACGCTCTGCAGTGAGGTTTAGCTGCACACTGTGCCCAGGATACTGTATACTGACTGAATATACTGCAGCTACCTGAATAAAATGCCTGCCTGTAGTATTTTAGGAAGAGAACAGGAACGCTCTGCAGTGAGGTTTAGCTGCACACTGTGCCCAGGATACAGTTTACTGACTGAATATACTGCAGCTACCTGAATCAACTGCCTGCCTGTTGTATATTAGGAAGAGAACACCAGGAACGCCCTGCAGTGAGGTTTAGCTGCACACTGTGCCCAGGATACAGTTTACTGACTGAATATACTGCAGCTACCTGAATTAACTACGTGCCTGTAGTATATTAGGAAGAGAACAGGAACGCTCTGCAGTGAGGTTTAGCTGCACACTGTGCCCAGGATACAGTTTACTGACTGAATATACTGCAGCTACCTGAATCAACTGCCTGCCTGTAGTATATTAGAAAGAGAACAGGATTGCTCTGCAGTGAGGTTTAGCTGCACACTGTGCCCAGAATACAGTTTACTGACTGAATATACTGCAGTTACCTGAATCAACTGCCTGCCTGTAGTATATTAGGAAGAGAACAGGAATGCTCTGCAGTGAGGTTTAGCTGCACACTGTGCCCAGGATACAGTTTACTGACTGAATATACTGCAGCTACCTGAATCAACTGCCTGCCTGTAGTATATTAGGAAGAGAACAGGATTGCTCTGCAGTGAGGTTTAGCTGTACACTGTTCCCAGGATACAGTTTACTGACTGAATTTACTGCAGCTACCTGAATCAACTGCCTGCCTGTAATATATTAGGAAGAGAACAGGAACGCTCTGCAGTGAGGTTTAGCTGCACACTGTGCCCAGGATACAGTTTACTGACTGAATATACTGCAGCTACCTGAATCAGCTGCCTGCCTGTAGTATATTAGGAAGAGAACAGGAACACTCTGCAGTGAGGTTTAGCTGCACACTGTGCCCAGTATACAGTTTACTAACTGAATATACTGCAGCTACCTGAATCAAATGCCTGCCTGTAGTATATTAGGAAGAGAACAGGAACGCTCTGCAGTGAGGTTTAGCTGCACACTGTGCCCAGGATACAGTTTACTGACTGAATATACTGCAGCTACCTGAATCAACTGCCTGCCTGTAGTATATTAGGAAGAGAACAGGAACGCTCTGCAGTGAGGTTTAGCTGCACACTGTGCTCAGGATACAGTTTACTGACTGAATATACTGCAGCTACCTGAATCAACTGCCTGCCTGTAGTATATTAGGAAGAGAACAGGAACGCTCTGCAGTGAGGTTTAGCTGCACACTGTGCTCAGGATACAGTTTACTGACTGAATATACTGCAGCTACCTGAATCAACTGCCTGCCTGTAGTATATTAGGAAGAGAACAGGAACGTTCCGAAATTAGGTTTAGCTGCACACTGTGCCCAGGATACAGTATACTGACTGAATATACTGCAGCTACCTGAATCAACTGCCTGCCTGTAGTATATTAGGAAGAGAACAGGAATGCTCTGCAGTGAGGTTTAGCTGTACACTGTACCCAGGATACAGTTTACTGACTGAAAATACTGCAGCTACCTGAATCAACTGCCTGCCTGTAGTATATTAGGAAGAGGACAGGATTGCTCTGCAGTGAGGTTTAGCTGCACACTGTGCCCAGGATACAGTTTACTGACTGAATTTACTGCAGCTACCTGAATCAACTGCCTGCCTGTAGTATATTAGGAAGAGAACAGGAACGCTCTGCAGTGAGGTTTAGCTGCACACTGTGCCCAGGATACAGTTTACTGACCGAATATACTGCAGCTACCTAAATCAACTGCCTGCCTGTAGTATATTAGGAAGAGAACAGGAACACTCTGCAGTGAGGTTTAGCTGCACACTGTGCCCAAGATACAGTTTACTTACTGAATATACTGCAGCTACCTGAATCAACTGCCTGCCTGTAGTATATTAGGAAGAGAACAGGAACGCTCTGCAGTGAGGTTTAGCTGCACACTGTGCCCAGGATACAGTTTATTGACTGAATATACTGCAGCTACCTGAATCAACTGCCTGCCTGTAGTATATTAGGAAGAGAACAGGAACGCTCTGCAGTGAGGTTTAGCTACACACTGTGCCCAGGATACAGTTTACTGACTGAATATACTGCAGCTACTTGAATCAACTGCCTGCCTATAGTATATTAGGAAGAGAACAGGAACGCTCCGAAGTGAGGTTTAGCTGCACACTGTGCCCAGGATACAGTATACTGACTGAATATACTGCAGGTACCTGAATCAACTGCCTGCCTGTAGTATATTAGGAAGAGAACAGGAACGCTCTGCATTGATCTAGCTGCAAAGGATACAGTATACTGACTGAATATACTGGAGTTAACTGAATCAACTGCCTGCCTGTAGTATATTAGGAACAGTACACCAGGAACGCTCTGCAGTGAGATCTAGCCAAACTGTGTAAAAAAAAAAAAAAATATATATATATATATATATATATATATATATATATACAAAGCCTGGAATGCATATATATACTAAATATGCTGATCTAACTGAATCTACTGCCTGCTCAACCTAGCTAACAGAAATAAAATGACACTCTCTCTCTATCTATGAACGCCGGAACACACTACACAAGGCCAACGCGCAGGTGGCCTTATATAGTGTGGGCATGTACTTAGTCCCCCTGAGCCATGATTAGCCAAAGGCACCCTGCCTTTGGCCAATTATGGCTCTCTGTGCTGACGGCACTGTGATTGGCCAAAGCATGCGGGTCATAGTACATGCTTGGCCAATCATCAGCCAGCAATGCACTGCGATGACGCAGTGCATCATGGGCCGTGACGAATTTGGCACGAACGGCCCATAAGGTTCGATCTTCGTCGAACGATCGAACAGCCGATGTTCGAGTCAAACTCATGTTCGACTCGAACTCGAAGCTCATCCCTAGTCACTAACCCTTGCACGTGGGGTAACACTTCGCCTGAAGGCATGCTTACCAATGAAGGAGGACGCGGTCATGTGAAGAATCACATGACTGTGCTCATGTGAAAAATTAAGGCGGCTCTCAAACTCACACATGAGCCACATATGTGTAGTACCCAAAATACAGAGTTACTCCATAAGCTACCTCATCCCATGTCCTACACACTGATATATGTGTTGCATTTGGAGGGACAGGCTAAACTTCTTCCCACTCCACCAGTCAGCGTAGCTCTGTTACCCCACTACCAGTAACAGAATGGGGTCCTGCCGAGCACATAACGCTGACCTCATGCGTGCTCATGTAGCGGGTACTTGAATTTAAGGGAGGCATCTGGGTGGTAGTGTAACCCAGATGCACAGATTGCTAGGGTATCCGAGACCCTTTTCTGGTTCTTGGAGGACTCTGGTGGTGTGAGGTCCCTTGCGGCCCACAGGTGGCACTGTTGCCCTGGGCAAGGGCTGAACTCACACCGCAAGACTGTACCTTTTTGTCCTCCCCTGGAGCTGGTACAGCGGGGCGGGGAACCCGCTGTGACGCAAAGGGGGAGGGGATAAAAGGGGCGGACGCCCTTACCACAGGGTTCAGAGTTGGAGGACGCGGCCGCACCCAGGTACCTTCGGCCTGGGTGCTGGCGTTCCGGTGTTACGGGCCTAGGTGCCCTTGACCTGGCTGGAGCGAGAATGGAGTCCATCCCAGGCACCTTTAGCCTGGGGTGAGGTACTATGGCACTACCTTCGACTGAGTTCCGCAAGGGTGGAGGAATCCGAGGGGGGCCCTAATTCCTTGGGTGCCCGTGTCTGAGTTCGTGAGGACTGGTGTGCGGAACTTCTCTGGAGAGTCCGGCGCAGCATAGCTGGTGACAGAGAGGCCTCCTGTTTCTCCCTTGGACGGATCTCCTTCCCCTGACAGGGGCCGTACTAGCGAAGGTAATTCACGTTCTACCTCACATGGTCAGTGGCAGTGACTATCCACCACTGGTGATATCACAGTGGTTAGCATCAGAACGGAAAGGATTGTGCCTCGATCTGTTCCCCATTATTACTCAGTAGAATAAACTGTTTATTGTTTGGCAAGAAAAATAAAACTGAGTTGGACCTATTCAATGTGTGGAACTCTGGTTACTAGGAGCAAAGGAGTCAGGAATGAAGTACTGGACTTGACTCTAGGACACCTGCACAGGACCCAATCTTCTGGCCTTCACCTCTTAGTTATGGAGGACATGGGCCATGGTGTATCTCATCTCTCCCTCCCAGGGACCCCTAGACAACAGCCACATAACCGATAAAGCAAGAGAGAGAGAGAGAGAGGGTCGCTACACGTGGGGGCATCGTATCCGGGATGTGTATGGTGTCTGAATTTGAACTTTTCTGCCCGGAGGAGTTCCTAGTAGGTCGGCCATATTGGCCAACACGCCACGAGGCAACCCATAGCTGCGTAGTTCGTGGGCGGGGAAAGAGAAAATCCCGCGAACAAGTGCAAAGGTGGGAGGAGTCTAGCCATGTGGACGTACGCACGTGGAGATTCCGGCGCGAGTGGGTCAGTGCGCAATGGAGCAGCGAAGAGAGAAGATGACTTCAACCACTCCATGGATTTCAGCTTCTTCTTGCATGGACATGACTTCTCTGGCTGCTCCGCTTATGGATACGGGGATAAGACTAAGGCCCCGGGGGCGATTGGCTCTGTATACCTGCAGAGACATGGAGGCCCTCGGTGTGATCTGTCTCGGCTGTTCGGGACTGGTGGTCCAGCTGAAGCCATTCGGGCGATGTGAGGTCTGCAAGGAGTTTCTCTTCGAGGTGGAACCATCCACAGAAAAGCCTTGTGCTTTCCACCTCAACTACCTCACAGGGACTGCCACTCCGGAAGGAGAGATCGATGCTGGTGCGTTCCCTGTGCGCACTGATCTGGGCGAAGTGACTGCCCAAGCGGAGATGAAAAGAGAAAAATCAGAGGATGCTGCCTCGGTCACCAGCAGCTCCCTGCTCCGACCACCGAAGAGGAAAGTCGGCCTAGTGATGGCCTTGTGTGGTCGTGGAAGAGCTTCGCCCCGCCGCTTGCCTGGCCTGGATGGATCTGGTAGGAAGAGTCCTGGACATCCCTGTTCTTCTAAAGGCCCAGGTGAGCCAGGGGTTGGGACTGTCTGTGTGGTTATAAGTGGCGGAAGCCCACAGTCGGTAGAGGCCGTCAAGGGGGATAGTTCCGTGACTGGGAAATATCTGCCCGCTGAATGCTACGACACCTCTGACCTGGATTCATTGTCTGACAATGGCGATGATGGGGAGATAGACGAAATCTTCCACCAGAAGGGATGGGACAAGATGAAGCTACCCTCGTCCCGTGTCATCAGGGACCTGCCCATGTCTACTGGAGATAGTACACCTCAGGTGGAGGCCTCGGCGCCTAGGGAAGAATATGGTCCCCTGTCCGAAGTTCCTCTTCTGGACTCAACATCCATTTCACCTGTTCCTGTTGCGGGAGTGCAACGCCAGTCATTGCGGGCTTCTAGGCCCAGATCTACTGAGGTGGTGAACGCACCTCGTCACCCAGAAGCGATTGTTCGGCCTGGAGAAGGAGACCGGGCAACCATGCCACCTTTGTCAAGGCTGCAGCGGCTCTTCGGTCAGAAGGTTGCCCAGGAGTATGGGTGGGAATACCCGTATCTGCCTCAAGAACTGCTTTATGAGGTGGAAGTTTTTCGCCAAAGATGGTATGATACCTTTGTGTGGGACAAACTTAAGGTAGCGCAAGCACGGCGATACCTTTCTTGTTCACCAACAGTCGCCAAGAAGTTCCAGGACTGTAAAGCTAAGTGGATGCTGGGAAGGCATATCCATGCGGACAGAGTGGTGATTTGCCGCAAGAAAGGAGGAAATGCTGAGTACCATGTGGAGGTTTTCGACAGACATTTGAAGCCTGCAGAGACCGATAGCTAGGGAGGAAGTCAAAGAACTGTCCCCCTCGCTACTGGAGGACTTTTCCTCTAACCAGGTAGCATGCCAATGACTGGTTGCTGTTCTTCCTTGCGATTACTCATGGCAACTACCTCTTCCTCCTTGTCTTGCTAAGTGGTAAGGCTGGCCGCAGGCCAGCCTGTATTTGTGGGAGGAGACTGAGAGGGCTACTTAAGCCTCCTCCCCTGTCGGGTCTGGGTTGCCGTCATTTCTGGGCTAGCAGAGCGGCGGCCGGCTGCAGCAGTCTCCTGGTGCTCACACCGCCTGCCCATCAAGCCATCCTTTCCCTGCTGACAACTCATGCAGAGAGGGGGCCTGTCCACGTGTTCTTAGTGCTCATCCGGGAAAGGGGGGGGTGGGAGCGGGACCCCTCCAACCCACATTTTTTTCCGGCCTCAAGCCGGTTGCTGCAGGGCCGCCGCCCGCTCGTGCACCCCATCTTCTTTCCAGGCTCACACAGAGTGAGGGGGAGCCCTCTCACTACTCCGGGCGCATGTTGCCGCATGGGGGGGGGGAGGGGGGGCCGTCCGTCCTTCACTCCTTTCGGGCACATGCTTGCATCCTTGCAGGGCCACCCTCCTCCTCCCTGTCTGTTTTCATGGCCTCTAGCTGAAGGGGGGGGCGTCCATCCACTCACCCACTCCTCCGGGCACTCGCCGGCATCCTGCAGTGCCGTTCGCTCAGCAGGTCATCCGTCTCGGTCATTGGGGTGGGGGGGGGCTCTCCACATCCATGTTTGCAAATAGGGGGGGGGAGCGTCCACCTACCTACCCGCCCATCACTCCTCCTTGCTCTACTGAAGGGCCGCCTGATTGTCTGTCTGTTCAAACCTCCCCTGGGCTCACGCCGGTGTCATGAGGGGGAGGGGGGGTTGTGCACACTCATCCCAGGGTCACGTTGGCAGCTTGGGGGGGGGGGGGGTGAGGCTGTCCACCCGTCATCTCCCGGGGTCACGCTGGCAGCGTGGGAGGGGTTGTCCATCTGTTTCTCAGGGATCTCGCTGGCAGCATGGGGGGGAGGTGGCTGGTAGTTTTCCTTGCAATACTGCATTTTGTCATAACATCCTGTCTCTGCGTTTCCAGTCTCTGCGTTTCCAGTCTCTGCGTTTCCAGTCTCTGCGTTTTTCAGTCTCTGCATTTCCAGTCTCTCTGCCTTGTCAAGTTCACCTCCCTGGAACCCACGCCGTGCACCATGCAGGGGACGCCCAAAGGCCTCCTGGTTCTCACCCTGGCTCCATGGGGGGGGGGCGCTCACTCGCCTGCTCACCTCCCGGTACTCACGTGGGGTATCATGGGGGGGGTTGCGTTTTGCCCCAGCATTTTCTTCCCCAGCTTTTCTGTTATTTCATTTCCACCCCTGCATTTCTGTCATTGCATTTCTGCCCCCAGCATTTCTGTTATTGCGTTTCTGCCCCCAGCATTTCTGTTATTGCATTTCTGCCCCCAGCATTTCTGTCATTGTGTTTCTGCCCCGGCATTTCTGTTATTGTGTTTCTGCCCCCAGCATTTCTGTTATTGTGTTTCTGCCCCCAGCATTTCTGTTATTGCATTTCTGCCCCCAGCATTTCTGTTATTGCATTTCTGCCCCCAGCATTTCTGTTATTGCATTTCTGCCCCCAGCATTTCTGTCATTGCATTTCTGCCCCCAGCATTTCTGTTATTGCATTTCTGCCCCCAGCATTTCTGTCATTGCATTTCTGCCCCCAGCATTTCTGTCATTGCATTTCTGCCCCCAGCATTTCTGTCATTGCATTTCTGCCCCCAGCATTTCTGTCATTGCGTTCTGCCCCGGCATTTCTGTCATTGCGTTCTGCCCCGGCATTTCTGTCATTGCATTTCTGCCCCCAGCATTTCTGTCATTGCATTTCTGCCCCCAGCATTTCTGTTATTGCATTTCTGCCCCCAGCATTTCTGTTATTGCATTTCTGCCCCCAGCATTTCTGTCATTGCATTTCTGCCCCCAGCATTTCTGTCATTGCATTTCTGCCCCCAGCATTTCTGTCATTGCATTTCTGCCCCCAGCATTTCTGTTATTGCATTTCTGCCCCCAGCATTTCTGTCATTGCATTTCTGCCCCCAGCATTTCTGTCATTGCATTTCTGCCCCCAGCATTTCTGTCATTGCATTTCTGCCCCCAGCATTTCTGTCATTGCATTTCTGCCCCCAGCATTTCTGTCATTGCATTTCTGCCCCCAGCATTTCTGTTATTGCATTTCTGCCCCCAGCATTTCTGCCCCCAGCATTTCTGTCATTGCATTTCTGCCCCCAGCATTTCTGTCATTGCATTTCTGCCCCCAGCATTTCTGTCATTGCATTTCTGCCCCCAGCATTTCTGTCATTGCATTTCTGCCCCCAGCATTTCTGTCATTGCGTTCTGCCCCGGCATTTCTGTCATTGCATTTCTGCCCCCAGCATTTCTGTCATTGCATTTCTGCCCCCAGCATTTCTGTTATTGCATTTCTGCCCCCAGCATTTCTGTCATTGCGTTTCTGCCCCGGCATTTCTGTCATTGCGTTTCTGCCCCGGCATTTCTGTCATTGCATTTCTGCCCCAGCATTTCTGTCATTGCATTTCTGCCCCGGCATTTCTGTCATTGCATTTCTGCCCCCAGCATTTCTGTTATTGCATTTCTGCCCCCAGCATTTCTGTCATTGCGTTTCTGCCCCGGCATTTCTGTCATTGCGTTTCTGCCCCGGCATTTCTGTCATTGCATTTCTGCCCCGGCATTTCTGCTGTTCTTCCGTTCTTATCTTCGTTGGTTACCATGTATCTTTGTATCTTCGTCCATGTTTGTACCTGGGTTAGTTAGGGCTCACATTTTGGGATCTGTCACGTCTACAGATCCATACGGGCTGAGGTTTCATTGTTAAATGATTGTTGACCACAATCTTCTCGCCCGTATACCATACGTCATACGATGCACCTTCATTCATTACACCTATACGATCACCCACCACGGTCCGTGGGTACACCAGCCCTGAGTGTTCAGTATAATTACCTGTCTCTGCGCTACAGGTTACTCTGGCTCACTCGCCACGCACACAAGGGTGGGGTCATCAGGTTTCATGTACGCGCGGTGGTCTTGTCACTTCATGCAGGGCAAGGCTAACCCGTTTCACATCAGGGTATGATGCTTACTCATAGCTCATAGGATTTCTGGCTGCGTTTTGCTGCCCCAGGATTTCTGGTGGTCTTGTCACTTCATGCAGGGCAAGGCTAACGCGTTTCACATCAGGGTATGATGCTTACTCATAGCTCATAGGATTTCTGGCTGCGTTTTGCTGCCCCAGGATTTCTGTCGTTGCGTTTTGCTGCCCCAGGATTTCTGTCGTTGCGTTTGCTGCCCCAGGATTTCTGTCGTTGCGTTTGCTGCCCCAGGATTTCTGTCGTTGCATTTTGCTGCCCCAGGATTTCTGTCGTTGCGTTTTGCTGCCCCAGGATTTCTGTCCTCGCATTTCTGCCCCTAGATTTCTGTCGTAGCATTTCCGCCTCAGCATTCAGTCTCAGCATTTCCGTTGCAACGTTTCAGTCTTAGCGTTCCAGAGGGGTGTTGTGGTCCAGTCACGGCATACTCCGGTAGCTGTTCTCTTCTTTGTTGGTTACTATGTGTCATGTTATCTCCGTCCATGTTTGTACCTGGGTTAGTTAGGGCACACATTTCCGGATCTGTCACGTCTACAGATCCATACGGGCTGAGGTTTCGTTTTTAATGATTGTTGACCACAATCTTCTCGCCCGTATACCATACGTCATACGATGCACGTTCATTCCTACACCTATACGATCACCCACCACGGTCCGTGGGTACACCAGCCCTGAGTGTTCAGTTAATTGCCTGTCTCTGCGCTACAGGTTACTCGGGCTCACTCGCCACTCACACAAGGTGGGGGGGGGTCATCCGTCATCAGGTTCATGTACGCGCGGTGGTCTTGTCACTTCTGCATGTTCTCTTCTTAGGTAGGCTCGTTGTTGTTTTCATGTCTGGTTGTCTGTCATTTCTCTGGTTTGTGTTCTCAGGTTGGGCTGCGCTGGCATCTTCGCCTTCATCAAACATTGCTTGCACTCGCTTCCATCAGTCCTGCCCGTTGCCAGGGCTAGTTGATTGGTGCGGATGTCATTCATCACTGGGTTCACCCTTGGGTAGGAAGCAGTCTTCATTTTACTAAAATCATCGTTCTGTTGCTGAGGCCCTGGTCACCACCTAGGGTTTCACAGTCTTTCTCGGGGTGTGTGCTGAGCCACGGCCCCTTGTCGGCCACAGGGGTGGGTTTGGGGTTCCGCTAGCGGCTCTGATCTTTTGTCTAGGCATGTCTGCATCATGCCATGAGACTTCTTGCCCGGGATGGAGTCTGACCTTCCTTTCTCGGTTCAGGATTCAGTCGCTTGTCAGGTCACAGGCGGTGGCACGATCCGATTGAGTCAGGTGGGACCAGTGTTCTGTGTCTGGCATGTTTCTCCCATGCTTGACGATGCTCATTGCCGCGGCGCTTGGCCTTTTCCGCCTACTCCGGCAACCCATCCTCCAGGTATCCAGTCCTACAACTCCTGCCAGTCGTCAATTTTTGCCCTCTCCCTCTCTTCCCCATACCTAGTATGGGTAGGCCGGAGGCACATCTTTGATGTCCGGTTGGAGTATTACGATCTACTCGCCCATCGGTTGCAGAGGCTCCTCGGGCCAACCTTTGCTTCCTTTCCCCCACGTATCCTCTCATTTGCTAGCAGGTCATTCTCATGTTTGGATTGTGCCGGGCATCAGGCTTATTCCATTCTTGCACGGGACCGGGTTCAGATACTGTTGCCGTCCGGGTGCGTGCTACTTCTCTGTTCGTTACCTTCCCTTCTTCACCTACAGTTGTCTCTTTTTGCCCACTTTTCAGGCATACTGACCAGCTAGGCCAAGGCACACCTCAGGCCTTGGTGCATTAGGGTTATCACTGTCACACTCGAGGACTCGAAGACTCTGACGACAAGTGGTAAGGCTGGCCGCAGGCCAGCCTGTATTTGTGGGAGGAGACTGAGAGGGCTACTTAAGCCTCCTCCCCTGTCGGGTCTGGGTTGCCGTCATTTCTGGGCTCCCACCCACCCGTTCCCCCAGATTCATGCATACTCATTCTATTTCCTTATTCTTATTCTTACATTCAGGGTATGCCCACTTTTCAGGCATACTGACCAGCTAGGCCAAGGCACACCTCAGGCCTTGGTGCATTAGGGTTATCACTGTCACACTCGAGGACTCGAAGACTCTGACGACAAATGAACCTCTGTCATAGTGATGTCACACATACAGTACCCCATATTGCCGTTATGACCTGAAGTTCTTTAGGAATGCGTTAATACCCTACATGCACTCTTTGAATAACTTCAGACCAGGCTTTGAACTGTTGAATCAATATCTACTGTAAACTTGGCACAACATGTATAACGTGCAATAATGTTTTTCTCCTAACTGAACCTAACTGGCTGCCCCAGGTTATCTGCACAGGTGAAACTGTTTTGGGAAAAATCTGTACTTGGAAATGCTCAAACTGAGAAGTCCATGTTCTTGGGGTGTCCCAGAAAATCAGCGTTCCAGAGCGCATCACAGGTCCCAGCAAGTTTCTGAATGTATTCATAGTTGTGTATCCCCACTGGGTTCTCCTTTTTATATAAAAATAGTAGGGTGATTACACATCCCAAAAAACAATGTAAAAAAAAAAAATACGGGTTCCCTCATTGGAAAAAATGGGACCTTAAAGGCTCAAAGAGTGAACATATGGTTACATTAAAAAGTCATAGTTTTATTCATGAACAAATATAGTTTTATACATTACAAAATAATCACTTTTATAAATCAATGCATATAAAAATGGGGTACATTGTTACTCATGGTGAAATCTTCTAATAATACTGTTACATTACACATGCAGAGGCTGCATAAGCAAAACTAAACGGGTTTCAGAGTTCTGAGACTCCTTCCCCAGGGAAATCTCTGCATGTGATGTTGATATGGTCTAGAAAGATAATAACAGTGTTGGTGTCATATTAGACAGCACATATAATTGTATATACAGTCAGGTCCATAAATATTGGGACATCAACACAATTCTAATATTTTTGGCTCTATACACTACCACAATGGATTTGAAATGAAACAAATAAGATATACTTTAACTGCAGACTTTCAGCTTTAATTTGAGGGTATTTACATCCCAATCAAGTGAAGGGTGTAGGAATTACAACAGTTTGTATATGTGCCTCCCACTTTTTAAGGGACCAAAAGTAATGGGACAATTCGCTGCTCAGCTGTTCCATGGTCAGGTGTGTGTTATTCCCGCATTATCCCATTTGCAAGGAGCAGATAAAAGGTCCAGAGTTAATTTCAAGTGTGCTTTTTGCATATGGAATCTGTTGCTGTCAACTCTCAATATGAGATCCAAAGAGCTGTCACTATCAGTGAAGCAAGCCATCATTAGGCTGAAAAAACAAAACAAACCCATCAGAGAGATAGCAAAAAAAAAATGGTGTGGCCAAATCAACTGTTTGGAACATCCTTAAAAAGAAGGGCTCACCGGTGAGCTCAGCAACACCAAAAGACCAGGAAGACCACGGAAAACAACTGTGGTGGATGACCGAAGAATTATTTCCCATGTGAAGAAAACACCCTTCACAACAGTTGGCCAGATCAAGAACACTCTCCAGGAGGTAGGTGTATGTGTGTCAAAGTCAACAATCAAGAGAAGACTTCACCAGAGTGAATACAGAGGGTTCACCACAAAATGTAAACCATTGGTGAGCCTCAAAAACAGGAAGGCCAGATTAGAGTTTGCCAAACAACATCTAATAAAGCCTTCACAGTTCTGGAACAACATCCTATGGACAGATGAGACCAAGATCAACTTGTACCAGAGTGATGGGAAGAGAAGAGTATGGAGAAGGAAAGGAACTGCTCATGATCCAAAGTATACCACCTCATCAGTGAAGCATGGTGGTGGTAGTGTCATGGCGTGGGCATGTATGGTTGCGAATGGAACTGGTTCTCCTGTATTTATTGATGATGTGACTGCTAACAAATGCAGCAGGATGAATTCTGAAGTGTTTCGGGCAATATTATCTGCTCATATTTAGCCAAATGCTTCAGAACTCATTGGACGACGCTTCACTGAGCAGATTGACAATGACCCGAAGCATACTGCGAAAGCAACCAAAGAGTTTTTTAAGGGAAAGAAGTGGAATGTTATGCAATGGCCAAGTCAATTACCTGACCTGAATGCGATTGAGCATGCATTTCACTTGCTGAAGACAATACTGAAGGGAAAATGGGCCAAGAACAAGCAGGAACTGAAGACAGTTGCAGTAGAGGCCTGGCAGAGCATCACCAGGGATGAAACCCAGCGTCTGGTGATGTTTATGCGTTCCAGACTTCAGGCTGTAATTGACTGTAAAGGATTTGCAACCAATTATTAAAAAGTGAAAGTTTGATTGATGATTGTTAATCTGTCCCATTACTTTTGGTCCCTTAAAAAGTGGGAGGCACATATACAAACTGTTGTAATTCCTACACTGCTCACCTGATTTGGATGTAAATACCCTCAAATTAAAGCTGAAAGTCTGCAGTTAAAGCACATCTTGTTAATTTCATTTCAAATCCATTGTGGTGGTGTATAGAGCCAAAAAGATTAGAATTGTGTCGATGTCCCAATATTTATGGACCTGACTGTATTACATACCATATGGCAGTACACATTTTGCAAGGAGTGGGTTCAAAGTGTGATACTCACAGAATGCCACCACATCGCGTCATGACCCGTCCCATCATAAAAGCAAAATAAAATAAAACTACCAAACCATCCAAAGGAAGTGAGTGGAAAAACAATAATCCGGGAGGATACTGCTATGCTAATACTGAGACCACCTGGCATCAAAAACATAGGGGAAAGTGTTAAAGAAAAATATAAGAGTATAGATCAAAGCAACATATGATGTGTAAAAAAGTATATGTGGGTAGTCTTACAATAGAAGATCACATACCCGGTATTAGTGTCCAAAGCATGCTACACAGGGGGTGCATATGGCAGAGATTGCAGATAAGCAATATATCCTCCTGATTGGCACATATGCCTAAAAAGTTTTTCCAGAAAAATCTTTAAATATAAGAAGTGTATAGAAAATATTATAGTGGATCTTCCTTTAATAGAACACAGGAGGGAGGCTGGACCCATAAGAATACCCACAAACACACCAGGAAAGGTGGCAAAACATTAAAGTGGATGAAATTTGAGCTGGGCACATATATCTGCAGTGTTTTCTTATCTCTCTCCAAAGCCCTAAGTCCCATGGCTTTCTCCTGCTCCAATCTTCTGTTATCAGCATTATAGCTTCTGACAAGTTCTCTGTCAACTGAGATAAAACCAGCCTGAATTATATGTCAGGGTGGGTGCTATAAATAGATTTGCAGAGAGCTGGTCTATTCACAGCACAGCTCTGCAAGTCTCTGCCTATGTGGAGAGGGGGTGTGTGCCTTTTCTCCAATCAGCTGTCTTCCAGTGTATGGCAAGAATCCACACCCAGAGGTGAATCAGGAAGAAAAAATTCTAACAGGACATGCACTTTCTAAACAGTATATAAAGCGGAAGACAGCAGATATACACATAAAACTTATGTAGGGAGATTTGTTTCACCTCTTTGTGTCATCTGAGGCTGTTCACTTCACTGGGTATATGTGAGGGTTTACATCCCCTTTAATGGGGTTGTAAACCCTCAAGGTTTTTCCCCTAATGCATTCTATGCATTTACTGTAGGTGAAAAACCTTCTGTAGCACATCAGCCCCCCAGAGCCCCCCTTTTACTTACCTGAACCCGATTGTTCCAGCGACGGGGACGAGCACAGCAGCTCCAGCTCCGGTCTCTGGTGCTCATTAGATAGATTGATAGCAACAAGAGCCATTGGCTCCTGTTGCTGTCAATAAAATCCAGTGACACAGAAGCCAGGGGGCTGTCTGTGTCAATGGACGCAGCGGCAGGACTCAGGAGGGCACCCCCCATGGAATGCAGCTCTCCATGAGGGCACTCAAGAAGAGGAGGAGCCAGGATCACCACTGAGGGACCCCAGAAAAGGAGGATCGGAACGGTCTGTGCAAAACCCTTGCACAGAGGAGGTAAGTATGACATTTGTTATTTAAAAATAAAATAAAAAACTTTTACAACCCCTTTAACCCTGTCCCCCTGACCTGGGCAGCTGGCTGCTAACTGAATCTACAGTAGGTCACCTGCCTACAATTGTACCTCTAAGAGAATGTCCTCACATATCCTATTCTGGTGGCAGTCACATGGCAGGAAGTGAGGGTAATTTTTCTCTTTAACATCTATCATCAGAAATCTGGAGATTTATCCCTGCTATCCCTGTTCTTGTAAAAGTGGTCACCAAGACAAATAGGGTTGATTTCAACTCAGCAGAGACACAGGCAGCAGTGAAAATCTAACAGAGTTCCAGCCCTCCCTACTCTACTTAAAACTAAAACAAAAAAAAGTTTTGGCTTTAGATACACACTAACGTACTGAAACAATCAGTACTAGTATTGAGACTAAAGCTGGCTACAAATTATACAATCGTCTTGTACAATTTTCCTTTAGATTTACCAAAACCATATAATATGAGGTCAAAGCTAAACACTTTCAATTTGTATCCAATCAGGCAGGTCCTTGCACTACATAGTTGAAGGTAAATCTAAAGGAAATTGTATAATGTGTACCCAGCTTAAGACAATCCAATAGGCCTGGCTACAAAAGTGATTTTTAGTTTGTCAGTATGGGCTGATTTCCTAAAGGATTACATGATGTCAACTTTTAAAAGGGAAGTTGTGTTTAATGTTGATATACATTGATGTGTAAGGGAATTGAAAAAAATATAATAGGATTTTGTCTTTATGTGATTTGATAGCTCAGCTTTGTTTTACTTGCTAAATTTTAGTATACTTTTGCTTTGCTAACTGAATATTGTCCAACTATATTATCAACACTATAGTTTCTGATATTGAAAATCCCTGACATAGCAGAGATATTCAATCACTATGGTTTATATATGAAAAGTACACTAACAAGATCAATAACATTACCCATAACAGCAAATCAATTGCCGATTGTCATTTTTGCAAAGAGTTAAATACGTAAGTGTAGCGGGGTGTTAAATTTAGGGGAAGTGTCTGAGTGGTAATTAGGCTCAGACACACTGATTGTTAGGAATACTGGACCATTTCTGTCCATGGGAAATGGTGTTGGTGTGCAGTTCCCTGTGGCCTACAGGTGGCGCTGTTGCCGTAGGCCAGGGTTGAACCACTGATAGAAGGCTGTGCCTTTTTTGTCCACTCTCGGCAGTAGTGCGGCGGGGCGGAGAACCTGCTCTGCCTGCCGAGAGAGGGTATAAAAAGGGGCGGCCATCTTCCATTGGGGTCGTTCGTCCGCGCCCGGGCACCTTCAGCCTGGGTGGGCGCGTGTGTTATCTCCGGGTGCCCTAGGCCCGGAGGCCTGGTTCCTGTTCCATCCCAGACACCTTCAGTCTGGGGTGAGGTACTGTTTTCAAAGGCCCGGGGCCCAGCAACCTTCAGCTGGGGTCCGCTAGGGATCGAGAGCTCCCAGGGTGCCGCCTTGCGAGGGGACCTGTATCTCAGATGAGGAGGCCAGGGAGGTGACCCTTTCCGAAGACCCAGCGCAGAGTCGTGGTGACGGTGAAGGCCTCTGGTAACTCTCTGGAGAGATGGTTTTCTCCTTTACATGGGCCAAATACTTCAAGAAGGTAGTTCTTCAGGTCAGTGGCAGTGACCCTGCTCGCTTCAAGTCAGTGGCAGTGACTTCATAGGGCAAGGCCCTATTCACCAGGTCAGTGGCAGTGACCCGTTCGCTTCAAGTCAGTGGCAGTGACTTTTATTCACCAGGTCTGTGGCAGAGACCAACCTCACGATCTGTGGCAGAGATCATGCGCCAAAACTGTTCGTGAAACCTGAACAGTCTGAAGAAATCATTTGAGTTTGTGCCTCGACCTCCTCCCACCTAAGCTGTCCTGTGTCTTGTTCCAACCTGTCTGCTGTTAAAGAGTCTGTTTGTTATCCAGTGTGAAATAAATATAGAAGTTGGACTTTCAGTTGGTGTGGACAGTTACATTACTGGGGAAAAGCAAAGACTCGCATCTATTCAAAGTAGAGGCAAAATCATTCTCGGGAGGATCATAACACCAGCCGCAGGCAGGCCCGAAACTAACACCGCTCAACCTCCTCGCACAGGAGAGTATGGGCTTGTGGTGTGGTGTGCCTCTCTCTGTCTGCGAGGAGCCTAATTAAATGCAGGTAAAGACAGGGGTTTCTGAATGGTTTCTATGGGTAACAAGAAATAGTCTTACCGTATATACTCGAGTATAAGCCGACCCGAGTATAAGCCGAGGTACCTAATGTCACCACAAAAAACTGGGAAAACTTACTGACTCGAGTATAAGCCGAGGGTCAACAATGCCCATTTACACGCCTCACTGTGCCCATTGCAACTTCACTAAGCCCATTGTCACTGCCCATTGCCACCTTACTGTGCCCATCCTCACTGTTCCCATCCTTACTGTGCCCATCCTCACTGTTCCTCACTGTTCCCATCCTCACTGTTCCTCACTGTTCCTCACCTCACTGTTCCTCACCTCACTGTTCCTATCCTCACTGTTCCTATCCTCACTGTTCCTCACTGTTTCATATCCTCACTGTTTCCTATCCTCACTGTTTCCTATCCTCACTGTTCCTATTCTCACTGTTCCCTAGCTCAGTGTTTCTCAACTCCAGTCCTCAAGGCGCCCCAACAGGTCATGTTTTCAGGGTTACCATTTTTTTGCACAGGTGATTTGATCAGTTTTCACTGCCTTAGTAATTACCACAGTTGTTTCATCTGAGGGAAATCCTGAAAACATGACCTGTTGGGGCGCCTTGAAGACTGAAGTTGAGAAACACTGCCCTAGCTCACTGTTCCCTAGCTCACTGTTCCCTAGCTCACTGTTTAAATTGAACATTGTAAATTGTACCTGAAAAAAAATTGAGAGGCTGCGGCGTCCATCGTTTAAAACTCGCGGTCTCTTCCTCTTCCCTTCCGTAATGGGCGTTTTCTAAGCACACAGTTCCGCCTATCACGAACGTTCTCACATCCTCAGTTTTCCCAGCAGATGTCTGTGATTGGCGGAACACTGAACACAGTGTCTGCTGGAATGGGTGAGGATGAGAGAACGTTCGCGATTCTCAGCAGACACTCTCCACCTATCACGGAAGGGACCAGAAAGAGACCGCGAGATTTAAACGATGGACGCCGCAGCCTCTCAACTTTTTTTCAGGTACAATTTACAATGTTAAATTTCGCTGACTCGAGTATAAGCCGAGGGGGGAGGGGGGGACTTTCAGCCCAAAAAAAAGGGCTGAAAATCTCGGCTTATACTCGAGTATATACGGTACTACACTTTTCATACCTAAGCCCCTTGTTGTGATAACAAAGCAAGTCTAGATGCCTCCCCAGTAGTTTAATGCAATTGTACCACTGAATGTTATTTTGGGGCTTACGTATACAAATTATTTGTGGTTTATTAGCACACATTTCATCATAAATAACCCCCTATGTGATTAATCATAGTTTGTGGCTCCTATATAGCATAACTCATATTCTATTGTTACATTACATTTAGCTATCAGCCACATGCAACCCAGCAAATTACCATTAGTGATTTTCAGTTGCGTTATAGCGTGACTGAAAATCTCCTTGCGTAGCCAAGCTCTGAATGTTAATCATCAGGAGCAAAAATATGCAAGCAGAATTAGCCCTGACAATGCAGTGGTGATTAAATAAAAGTAGCAGATAATTAAGATTTTCCCAGTCAATGTAGCGAACAGAGGGTACAATATTAACGAAAAATTGTCCACTCATTTCATACCATAGCAGTATTAAAAAGGCAAATTCTGTGCCAGCAGGAAAGAGGTTAATCCTTGCACAGTAGAAAGCTCCATAAAGAATACAGCAATTGAATTACAAGCCTCACAGTTTAATTGCCTGCCCTCTTTATACTTCCCCTCACCATCTACTCGGAAAGAAGAAAAGAAATTATGAAATGTGTTTAGCACGAATGAAAGGCACTTGAAAATGAAGGCAGAAACACACGGCTAATCTGTAGATAGCAGAGTTTTATTTTTCTCCCATCAAGATCTCCTATCAAGGCAGGATTGTGTGCAGAAAGGCAATGACGTGGTCTATCGTTTTAATCCACAGAACTTTTAACAAAGTCTTCCAATCTACATCAGCAATCTCACTGTGTGATGCTGAGCTGAACAGACTAACAATTTCAAGTTTCCAGTTCTGTCCCAAGAAAAAAAGTGTAAACAATATATACTGACATAAGCACTAGACTTTTTTTTTAAAGAACTGTTGTATCTCATCGCACTGATACAACGTGTAGTGTGAGGCTGTATTTTAAAAAAGAGATGAGTTACAGGGCATGTAAATACTTAAGCAAGCCATACATTAGAACATTTTCTTTCCTTCAACCACAGGTTGAGGGAAAGAAAATTGCTTGATTCCCCTATAAACACAGTCAGTGTTGATGGGGAAATCTCTCCCACTGCGCTATTGTATTCTGACAGCGGGAGGTTTTCCAGCCTTCACAATACAATGATCACTGCCAGAAGCTATTGCCATTTAAGCCAATTAAAGAAAAATTTGTTTGGAGCAGTTTTACAAATTGAAAGTCATTTTGTTACACTGGGAAGGTGAAATGCAGTGTATATATAAGTATTATGCTTGAAATAAAAGTACAGCTTATTTAGTAAATAAACAAAACTTTATTTTAAAAATGTAAAATTTTATTTTTTATTACAAATGGAATAACAAGGATTTATATCAACTATACCTGAGAACAGGTCACCACCCTCCCCGTCCCCTTTCCCTCATAATAGTTTATTAGCTTCCATGCTTTTTTTTTTTTAGTTATTGACAATGGTGATTCAGTAGCATGTATTGCTTTTGCAAGGGCTTGATTAATGTTCTCCTGATTTTAATGTGTCATTTTATTTATAAATTAAAGTATGCGGCGCTATACCAATTAATGATAAGTGATATCACTAAAAATAAATGTGAAATCCCAAACATCAAATGAAAACTCACAATGATATACATGAGACTAAGATTCAGTCAAAATTCCAATGAGGTGTGTATAATGTGGGTGCTTCTGTATGAAAGAAAGTCCACAAGACCATAATGCTATAGTGAATGTACCCAATGAAATAAACAAAACTATAATGGATGACTCCTGTGAAATAGAAAATAGTCCATATACCATAGACAAAACTCCAAAACTCTGTATAGGCTTGGAGATAATCCAAAATAATTTGATATAATA
The DNA here is from genome assembly GCA_029206835.1 of Rana muscosa. Taxonomy (NCBI): domain Eukaryota; kingdom Metazoa; phylum Chordata; class Amphibia; order Anura; family Ranidae; genus Rana; species Rana muscosa. The sequence goes on along the minus strand of CM055117.1, from coordinate 539,298,331 downwards.
ACGTGTATAAACAAACTAATAAAATTAGGACAAGTTCATGTGCCTTGAACACACCCTGTGATTATCTTCCCACAAAAGTAACCAAGGTGACGGAACCAATGTGTTGACTGTTGAACTCAAAACACTTGAAGCAATAAATAGATGGGGTACTCTTACCGCAACAAGTTGACTCATCTATTGAACGATAGTGAGTCTGATAGGCTTGAGGTCTCAATGACCAGGAACGATGGAACAGGATGCCATGGACGTCTCAAACTGTCCTGAAGAGGATGGTCCAATGGATTGGGGTGAAAGTGCAACACTCCTCCAGCATGCATGCTCTTGCTAGGGAAAAAGCATCTGAATACTGTAGACAGTATTCAGATGCCTTTTCCCTAGCAAACTTTGTTTGTTTGAGTGCTGGCAGCTTGCATTATTGTCTATTTGGGTTCTAGCACAGTTTTTTTTTCACCATACACCTAAATTAAAGTATTGCATATTTTTGGGAGGTAGTGATTTGTAACACTTCCATACTTGAAGATGCTGCTGGTGAAGAAACACTTTGTGACAATCCAGAAGCAGCAGAAAGAGTGTTTCTGGAATGAGAACTCTGAAGGGAAAATCTCCTCTCACTTTCATTCTGGTCCTCATTATTTAATTCCATAAAGTTGTTTTTAATGTCTTTAGGGCACCTCTGGCATGCAATGATGTGGTTTGGTTTGTCATCCTTGTAGCATTTGGAAAATAAATTTCTTCTCACGATATTTGCAAATTTGCGGAAATGTCTCCAAACTCTAGATGTTCATCTCACCACTTTACTGAGAAGAGGAAAACAGGTAGGGAAACATTATGCTGTGATGGTAGAGAACATTAATAGGAATCATTTATAGGTTATAAAGACAGACTAATTTGTCAGACAAATGTACCCTCTGTAAATTATCTGTCAATTAAGGCCTGAGAGGACAGAAACGATCTACTGTATCCCAACAATCAACGAACTGTAGGAGTTACAAGATGGAGCCGACAAGCAAACTAAGCTGCAGCCTTACCCCTGCAGTGCCTCCTAGTGGTGAAAATAAATATTTATCTAGTTTGAGAACTGCATTTAGAAGTATAGTGTTACTTGAACTGTATTTCAGGACTTGCTTGTCTTCAGCTGAGAGAACTTGCAACATTTTAAGACTTTACATAAAGTCTCAGAAATATTTTATTAAGGTCTTTATGTTATATAGTTTGAATGCCTTGTCATAGATATGGTATATATCATTGTAAAAGAACATATTCCACACTAAATTTGTTCCGTAAAAAAAACAACAACAAAAAAACACGTAAAAAAAAAATTCCCAATTTTTTTAATTTTATTCCAGGCCTTTCTATCTCTAGTTCCTGTTGAACTGGCCAAGTTTTGATCTGTCTATGACCAGCCTAAAGCTGTATACACACGATAGGTTTTACCGATGAAAACACTCCGATGGACTTTTTTCATCGGATAAACCGATCGTGTATGGGCCCCATCAGTCTTTTTTCCATCGGTGTTTAAAAATAGAACATGTTTTAAATTTATCCGATGGTTAAAAAACCGATAGCAAATTACTATCGTCTGTGGGGAACTCCATCGGATAAAAAACCCACGCATGCTCAGAATCAAGTCGACGCATGCTCAGAAGCATTGAACTTTATTTTTCTCGGCTCATCGGAGTGTTTTACGTCACCGCGTTTGGAACGGTCGGTTTTTTGACTGATGGTGTGTAGGCAAGACTGATGGAAGTCAGCTTCATCGGTTTTCCGATGTTAAAATCCATTGGTTTAAAAACCATAGGAAATATGATCGTGTGTACAGGGCTTAACAATGAACTTCACTTCTGGTCTGTTAACCACTTGCCGACCGCCACGTGCCGATATACATTGGCAGAATGGCAGCGGTGGGCAAATGGGCGTACCTGTATGTCCCCTTTAATTTGCGGGCTAGTGGGCCAGCAAATGCCGCCGGCGGAGTGTGCGCGCACCCGCCGCGTACTGTGTGACAATGCCCGTGGGTCCCGCGGACTCGATGTCCACCGGTGTCCCGCGATTGTGGCACGGAGAGGCAGAACGGGGAGATGTAAACAAGGCGTTTCCCTGTTCTGCATAGCAACATGACAGGGGTCTACTGCTCCCTGTCATCGGGAGCAGTGATCTCTGTCATGTTGTTGTGAGACCATCCCCCCTACAGTTAAAATCACTCCCTAGGACACACTTAATCCCTTGATTGCCCCCTAGTGTAATCAGTGCATTTTTATAGCACTGATCGCTGTATAAGTGACAATGGTCCCACAATAGTGTCAAAAGTGTCTGATGTGTCCGCCGCAATGTCGCAGTCACGATCTATAACTTTTGCGCAAACCAATCAATATACGCTTATTGTGATTTTTTTTACCAAAAATATGTAGAAGAATACATATCGGCCTAAACTGAGGAAAAAATTGTTTTTTTTTATATATTTTTTGGGTATATTTATTATAGCAAAATCTAAAAAATATTGCTTTTTTTTCAAAATTGTCGCTTTTTTTTGTTTATTTAAAAAAATTTAAAACGCAGAGGTGATCAAATACCACCACAAGAAAGCTCTATTTGTGGGGAAAAAAAAGGACGTCAAATTTGTTTGGGTGCAACGTCGCACAACCGCGCAATGGTCAGTTAAAGCGACGCAGTGCCGTATCGCAAAAAGTGATCTGGTCAGGAAGAGGGTAAATCTTTCCGGGGCTGAAGCGATTAAAGAGGAAGTAAACCCTGATGGATTTTACTTCCTCTTTATTCCCCTGCAAAGTAAAAGCATAATGGGCTAGTATGCAAAGCATACTAGCCCATTATATTGCACTTAGATGCAAATGAAGCCCGCAATGTCCCCAAGGTCCTCGCTGGTGGCCGCGTCCATCTTCACCCCTCTTCCTTCCAGCTCTGTGACTCGCCGGATTTGCGTGACATCACTCCCGCCCAATAGAAATGGCACGATCATGCCCTTTCTTCAGTGTGCATGCGCCGATGATGTTGGCACAAGCGTACATGGTAAATATCTCCTAAACCGTGCAGGTTTAGGAGATATTTCCAGTACCTACAGGTAAGCCTTATTATAGGCTTACCTGTAGGTAAAAGTGCTGTGTAAGGGTTTACAACATTTATGGATGTAGTACCCCATTCTACCACGTTACCCACTATACTTCTGTAGCGCACCCACCTGCCTTTAATTTCTGGCTCCTCGCAGGGAGGGAGAGGCACTCCGCACCACAAGCCCGTACCCTCCTGTGTGAGGAGGTTGAGCGGTGTTAGTTTTCGGGCCTGCCTGCGGCTGGTGTTATGATCTTCCCGAGGATGATTCTCACCTCTACCTTGAATAGATGCAAGTCTTTATTTCTCCCCAGTAATGTAACTGTCCACACCAACTGAAAGTCCAACTTCTATATTTATTCCACACTGGATAACAAATAGTCTCTTTAACAGCAGACAGGTTGGAACAAGACACAGGACAGCTTAGGTGGGAGGAGGTCCAGGCACAAACTCAAATGATTTCTTCAGACTGTTTAAGTTTCACAAACAGTTTTGGCGCATGATCTCTGCCACAGACCTGGTGAATAAAAGTCACTGCCACTGACTTGGAGAACAAATCACTGCCACAGACCTGAAGAACTACCTTCCTGAAGTATTTGGCCCATGTCAAGGAGAGAACCATCTTTCCGGAGAGTTACCAGAGGCCCTCACCGTCACCACGACTCTGCAATGGGTCTTCGGAAAGGGTTACCTCCCTGGCCTTCTCATCTCAGATACGGGTCCCCTCGCAAGGCGGCACCCTGGGAGCTCTCGATCCCCAGCGGACCCCAGCCTAAGGTTGCTGAGCCCCGGGCCTTCAGAATAGTACCTCACCCCAGACTGAAGGTGTCTGGGATGGAACAGGAACCGGGCCTAGGGCACCCGGAGATAACACGCACACCCACCCAGACTGAAGGTGCCTGGGCGCGGACGAACCACCCCCAACGGAAGATGGCCGCCCCTTTTTATACCCTCTCCCGACAGGCACAGCAGGTTCCCGCCCCGCCGCACTACTGCCGAGAGGGGACAAAAAAGGCACAGCCTTGTATCAGTGGTTCAACCCTGGCCTACGGCAACAGCGCCACCTGTAGGCCACAGGGAACTACACACCAACACTATCTCCCATGAACAGAAATGGTTCATTAACCCTAACAATCAGTGTGTCTGAGCCTAATTACCACTCAGACACTTCCCCTAAATTGACCACCCCGCTACACTTCATATTAACTATACTATTGAAACAGTTTTCTTATATTTGCTTGATGTGTAAAAAAAAAAAAAAAAATACCCATTGATAATGCCAGAAACTTTGATAATTTCCTTTGCTCTCTACCTGTTCTGCAATGTTATGAGTTGCAATGTTTGTAGTACTTCAGAATCCTGCCCTTCTGTGTAATGAAGAAGAAGAGAGTAGGTTTTCCTGTTTCCATTGTTCTGATACAGTACGGTGAGGGAAAGTTGTGACCCTAGGATGGAAAGGGTGTTACTAGCAGAATCACCAAAGAAAAAGTTGCCTGAAAAAAGAAAACGAATGCAGACACCACATTAAAAGACTGGTAAGCAGCAATAGTCTATTATTTTGTTTAGACATGAAAAAAAAAATCTATAAAGACAACACATTTGGAATATTCCACTAAGGCTTAGTTACATCTGCAGTTGGGGGGGGCAGTAAAAACAGGCAGTTGAGCCATGATTTTATAATACCTTCACCTCTCCCCCAAAGCTGCAAAGGCAGCCGTATGGAGGTATACGTATGCAAAAATGTACACTAAATGATGTTGTTATCTTGTTTTCTAAAAATAAAAGTTTTATGTATTACTTTCTCACACCTCAATAATAAAAAATAAAAAACATATAAATCATACAAATATCTATAATAACCATAAAGCAAATGTACACTCCATATGAATTACATAAGGATCCATGCATTAAACTATATAGTGAATTATGTTTCAGTCGAAAAATCTTTTTTGCAATAAGAAACTCCATGAAAAGTCTCTTGTGCCAAAAATCTAATTTCCTGTTTTCTTTCAACATTCACCAAGGGTGACAGTAAAGCTCAAACTATAGCAAGTACACCTAAATCCCAGAATGTATTTCACCATGTGCAATTGGTATAGGTGTACCCTCACATTCATCAATGGACCTCCATTGTTATGAGAGGTCAGAAAGGCTTAAAACACAGATTTCCATCCACAATATCAGTAGCTTGCTTCACACTCATCTCAAGGGTTAAAACTTCATTGATGGACCGCCATTGTTATAAGCAGGGCCGTCTTTACCGCAGGGCAAAAAGGGGCAGCTGCCCAGGGCCCAGTCATTGTTGGGGGCCCAAAACAGCTTCCCTGTTAATCCCGCGGTGCCCGCTAGTGTTTTGTTTCAGCCGGAGTTCAGCCACCTTCGGCGATGCTCAGTTCCGTCACTTGTAAATACAGAAGCGCTGCTTCTGTATTTACAAGTGAAAGTGTTCCTCTTCCCGCGGCCGCTTAAACCCCTCCCTCCTCTATACATTGTTTGCTATGAGAGAGCAGAGGAGGGAGGGGCGGGGGAAGCTACACGAGCACTGAATGCTATAGGATAGCAGAGGAGGGTGGGGCGGGGAATCCTCACAAGAGCCAAACGCTATAGGAGAGCAGAGGAGGGAGGGGCGGGGAACCCTCACAAGCGCCAAACGCTATAGGAGAGCAGAGGAGGGAGGGGCGGGGAATCCTCACAAGTGCCAAACGCTATAGGAGAGCAGAGGAGGGAGGGACGGGGAATCTACACAGAGAGAAGTTTCTCCTGACTGGCAGCCTGCACGGAAACACTGTGAGTATTCTGCAGCTCCACTCTGAAATTTTCTAGGTGGTGGGATAGGAACTGGGGGAGCTCTGAACTGGGGAAGCAAGCTTTGTACTGTGGGGGGTGATGTACACAGCGCACCCCATACACAGGCACCCCTCAGCCCTGCACTCTGCACACACAGCGCACCCCTCAGCCCTGCACTCCGCACACACAGCGCACCCCTCAGCCCTGCACTCCGCGCACCCCTCAGCCCTGCACTCTGCGCACCCCTCAGCCCTGCACTCCGCACACACAGCGCACCCCTCAGCCCTGCACTCCACACACAGCGCACCCCTCAGCCCTGCATTCCGTGCACACAGCGCATCCCTTAGCCCTGCACTCCGCACACAGTGCACCCCTCAGCCCTGCACTCCACACACACAGCGCACCCCTCAGCCCTGCATTCCACGCACACAGCGCACCCCTCAGCCCTGCACTCCACACACACAGCGCACCCCTTAGCTCTGCACGCCACGCCACGCACACCCCTCAACCCTGCACTCCGTACATAGCTCACCCCTCATCAGTGTACTGTAATGATGTGCCGTAACCTCTAGCAACCAACCAGTGATCTGTAATGATGTGCTGTAACCTCTAGCACCAGTGAGTGGTAATGATGTGCAGTAACCTTCAGTAACAAATCAGTGAGCAGTAATGATCTCCTGTTATTTCTAGCAACCAAGTAGCGAGCAACAATAATGATGTGCAGTAACCTCTAGCAACCAATTGGTGAGGGGTAATGATGTGCAGTAAACTCTAGCAACCAATTGGTGAGCAGTAATGATGCGCAGTAACCTCTAGCAACCAATCAGCAAGCAGAAATTATGTGCTGTAAGCTCTAGCAACTAATCACTGAGCTTGTAATGTGTGCTGTAACCTCTGACAACCAATCGCTGCCTGATCTGCTGCAATGAACTGATTTTGAGTCTAGCTGCTATTTATTGTATGTTTCAGAGTGGGGACTTTGTGGGGGGCCCAAAAAAGATATTTGCCCAGGGTCCAATTAACATTAAAGACGGCCCTGGTTATAAGAAATTAGAAATGCTTAAAACACCAACATTTCCATCCACAGCATCAGTAGCTTGCTTCACATTTGTCTCTCAAGGATTAAAGCTCAAAAGGAAATATATATATATATAAAGGATGTTCATAGTGTAGTAAATGTAACCCTTTATTATTAAAAAAAGAATGTATTTGCACTCACATCTGAACACAAAACAACAGCTTTACAGGTGTAAAACTTCATAGGGATATTCTCTCAGTCTCATCTGCTTGTGTGTTCCTACTTCAGAATGAACCCACCGAGGACTCCACTCAGCCAAACAAGACGTCCTCACAGATCTGCCTACTGACGCGTTGCGTCCAATTTTTGCAAAATTTAAAGTTTACAAATATTAATTTAACTCAATACAGTGTTATCCTATAGGCTTAGTGTGCATTTTAAAAGATATCTTGTGTGTGAAAATGATTTTAGTATACGTTTATTGAAATATTTATTCAACTATCCAACCCAAGCATCCTTTAATTCTACAATACTTATGGTTTCATTGTGAAAAAAAAAGGCTTAAAGCCCAACTCCAGCCCCTCCCCCACACACACACACACATTATTTAGTCTAAGGCCAGAGGATTAAGAAGTAAATACTTACTTTACTCCCATAGACCAGTGCATCGGGGGGGAGGAGTTGGCTGAAGTGAGTTGTAAGGGCTGAGCATACATTGAGCACAAGAGTTACACCAGCATGAGAGCAGCCCCCAGGAAACACATACAGTGCCTTGAAAAAGTATTCATACCTCTTGAAATTTTCCACATTTTGTTACAACCAAAAACGTGAATGTATTTTATTGGAATTTTATGTAATAATCCAACACAAAGTGGCACATAATTGTGAAGTGGAAGGAAAATGATAAATAGTTTTGATTTTTTTTACATATAAATACCTGAAAAGTGTAGCGTACATATATAATTAGCCCCCCTGAGTCAATACTTTGTAGAACCCCCTTTCACTGCAATTACAGCTGCAAGTCTTTTTGGGAATGTCTCTACCAGCTTTTCACATCTAGAGAGTGATGTTTTTGCCCATTCTTCTTTGCAAAATAGCTCAAGCTCTGTCAGATTGGATGGAGAGGTTCTAAGAATTGCAATTTTCAAGTCTTGCCACAGATTCTCAATCGGATTTAGGTCTGGACTTTGACTGGGCCATTTCAACACATGAATATGTTTTGATCTAAACCGTTTGCATTGTAGCTCTCGCTGTATGTTTAGGATCATTGTCCTGATGGAAGGTGAACCTTGGTCCTAGTCTCAAGTATTTTGCAGACTCTAACAGGTTTTCATTTAAGATTGCCCTGTATTTGGCTCCATCCATCTTCTTATCAACTCTGACCAGCTTCCCTGTTCCTGCTGAAGAAAAGGATCCACACAACATAATGCTGCCACCACCATGTTTCACAGTGGGGATGGTGTGTTGAGGGTGATGTGCAGTGTTAGTTTTCTGCCACAAATAGCATTTTGCCTTTAGGCCAACAAGTTCAATTTCTCACCTTCTTCCACATGTTTGCTTTGTCCCCCACATGGCTTCTCGCAAACTGTAAACTGGACTTCCTATGGCTTTCTTTCAACAATGGCTTTCTTCTTGCCACTCTTTCATAAAGCCCAGATTTGCAGAGTTCACAACTAATAGTTGTCCTGTGGACAGATTCTCCCACCGGAGCAGTGGATCTCTGCAGCTCCTCCAGAGTTACCATGGGCCTCTTGGCTGCTTCTCTGATTAATGCTGTTCTTGCCCGGCCTGTCAGTTTAGGTAGATGGCCATGTCTTGGTAGATTTGCAGTTGTGCCATACGCTTTCCATTTTCTAATGATGGATTGAACAGTGCTCCATGAGATGTTCAAAGCTTGGAATATTTTTTTTTATAACCTAATCTGCTTTAAACTTCTCCAAAACTTTATCCCTGACCTGTCTGGTGTGTTCCTTGGCCTTTATGATGCTGTTTGTTCACTAAGGTTCTCTAAAAAACCTCTGGGGGCTTCACAGAACAGCTGTATTTATACTGAGATTAAATTACACACAGGTGGACTCTATTTACTAATTGGATTTTAGTTAGGGGTAGCAGAGTAAGGGGGGGCTGAATACAAATGCACGCCACATTTTTTACACATTTTTTTGTAAAAAATGTTGAAAAACATTTCTCATTTTCCTTCCATTTCATAAATATGTTCTGCTTTGTGTTGTTCTATCACATAAAATCCCAATAATATTTTTGGTTGTAACATGACAAAATGTGGAAAATGTCAAGGGGTTTGAATACTTTTTCAAGGCACTGTATATTCCATCACTAGTGGAAGTGCAAAGGAAAGATTAAATACACTCCTGTTGGGTGAGACAGTATATTGTAATATGATGAAACTGAGTAACTATTAGATGACACAGGCCTTGGTATATACCGTTGTTTCTTTTGAGCTGCTATTTCTGCATGGGACTGATCTATGTACTTTGCAATTACCAGGTATGCCTGCGATGTCACTTGGGATGTCAAATGGGACCCTGAGGAACAAGCAGCCCTTTGTTTAGTACCCACAGATGGCCAAACCAGATTGGATTACAGATTTCATTACACATATTATTGCACAGTGCTGTGTCTAGAGAACAGGGATATACACCCAGGTACACATTGCCATTTCTTTTGTCAGTGTGTATGATGGAATTCTAGCCAACACACCTGATGTGCCTTTTTGGGAGGTGCATTACAACATCAAGCACTGCTTCTATTTTTTTTTAGATTGATGATTTTACTTCCAATGTTGCATGTGATACCACCATTTTTTTATACAGTACTGTATATGGGCGATAACACTTTATTTTCTTCGGTAGTCTGTGAATTTTGAGTACTGCGTATAGTGCTCACTTATGATGTTTATTCTTGTTACAGTGACTATTTGGTTAAAATAATTGAAAGCAGGTCAATAGCGCATTTCTAACATTCAACCATATTTTTGTAGTGGCCTGCTCCTGTTGAGTAGGCGCTATCTGTAAATTTAGATTATCTGAGCTGTAGTTAGGCTCAGAATGATTTTGCTAAATTGCTGGTTTCTGTTCCAGTTCAGCTGTGTTGCGCATTTTCCACTTGACTGTAGGTGTCGCTGTCACCACAGGTCAAGGTTGGAAATGCAGCAGGCTGGGTGTATTGGGTACCTCTTTACCTAGAAACGGCCCAGTGGGAGTGGTCCACGCGCTGTGCATTCTGGGAGAGGGTACTTAAGGGACAGACACAGTTTTCCGGGTCTCTCTGACCTGATGGCCCTCCTGGCCTAAGGTGTGTCGAAGCAGCTGTTCTGCCTCGTGGCCTTCTTGCCCGAGGCTTCGTTACTGATAGTAGGCCTAGACTTGAAGAATACACATAGTCTCTTCCACAGACTTGAAGAATACACATGGTCTCTGCACAATCCTCTGCCACAGGATTGTATAATCAAGAACTTTTGCAAAGTCTAAGTACAGTCACATAGTAACCAGTTTCTTTCAGCCAAGCCGGCAACACTTTGAGGTAGATAGGCCAGGATGCGTCCTCCAATTGAGTCTCCAGGCTCTTCCTGAGATACCGGCCCTTTTGCTTGGTCCTCTCTGGGGCCTACTGGTCCAGGGGTGGTCCTGTGCTGTCTTGCCTGCGGGAAGAATCCCAGCAATTGGATTAACCAGGGGAGGATTTTTCTCAGAGAGGACCGAGCAAAAGGGCCGGTATCTCAGGAAGAGCCTGGAGACTCAATTGGAGGACGCATCTCGGCCTATCTACCTCAAAGTGTTGCCGGCTTGGCTGAAAAAAACTGGTACTGTGTGACTGTACTTAGACTTTGCAAAAGTTCTTGATTATACAATCCTGTGGCAGAGGATTGTGCAGAGACTATGTGTATTCTTCAAGTCTGTGGCAGAGACTATATGTATTCTTCAAGTCTGTGGCAGAGACTATGACCGAGCACCACACCGGCTGCTAGGTCAGTGAGAGAGGCCTATCCGGTGGTTGCTAGATTGAGTGTGGAAATTGTTTGTCCTCTAGATAAAAGAAGTACCCGTGATCCGAAAAGCAAGGTACCTGAATCTCCCCTAACCCTCCATCCCTCTAATTGACTTTGTTTAATAAAACCATTGAAAAAGAGACTATGTGTTGGTGCTGACATCTGTGAACAACTCTTCAATGGGACCCCTATGATACAGACAGCTAACGGCAAAGGCCCAAAATATAACCAGCAGCTCCTATGGGGGTAATGCTACATTTTTTTCCATTTTGTAATGGAAATGTTTGTATACAATTGTATATTTTGTGATAAACAATTTAATTTCCTTTTCTGTGTAGCACTCACCACCCCTTCTCCCTTTGGCTCACTCGTGAGAGAAAGGGCACACCTATGCCACATGCCCGTACCCTCCTGTGTGAAGAAGTTGAGCGGTGTAATGTACCTGGGTCTCTATGGTCAGGTTCCCCCAGAGAATGGTTCCCGTCTTCACTGTGATAAAGACAAGTCTCTATTCCCCAATAACTTCAAGGTCCACACCAATTGCAACTCCAATGTAGAGTTTATTTCTCTCTTATGCACGATCAATGAACAGAAAGGGTTGGAGGAAGATCAGGACAGCAAGAGGTGTTGGAATAGGTCCAGGCACAAACGAATACTTATTCACTACCCATATCTTCAGGTAGACTCAGCTCATCCGGATAGTCTCCCAATGAAGTGAATCCTAGCAGCTGAAATGATGCTTGAATTAGAGTACACACACAGTCTCTGCCACAGACCTGGTGAACGTTGGTTCTGGTTTTAGGCCTCTAACAGGAAGATGACATCCCTCCAGAGAGTTACCGGGCCCCTTCCTTCACTGTGATCTCTCACCAGTCCTTCAGAATGGTCCTCCTCCGGCCTCCTCATCTAGATACAGGTCTCCTCGCAAGGCAGCACCCTGGGATTCCTCCTCCCTCCTTGGGATCCAGCTGAAGGTGCTGGACCCAAAGCCTCCGGTTGCAGCCCCAGGGCTAAAGGTGCCTGGGACTGATCCGCCAGTGTATCAGAACAGGAACTCCACCCCAGGGCTAAATGTGCCTGGGGTGGCCATGAACAGAATCACACGCTCCCAGGGTCGGACCCCCGGGAACTCACCCCGACAGACAGGGTCTGCCTCTTTTATATCCCCTCCCGGGATGCACAGCAAGCCAACACGCCCACCATACCACCACCAAAGGGGGACATCCAAGGCACAGCACTGTACCAGCGGTTCAACCCTGGCCTCCGATGGCAGCGCCACCAACAGGCCACGGGGAACTATACACCAGTATGCCACCTGTAGCTCAAAATGGGTTTTACAGAACCCTATCAAGTAGTGTGTTTGAGCACAACTACCACTCAAACATTCCCTTCGATTTTAAAGCCCCGCTACATCTGTATATACAATCACCGGTGACTTTATTAGGTATACCTTGATTGTACTGGGTTTTGCCTTCAGAACTGCCTTAATTCTTTGGGGCATAGAGTCAACAAGGTGTTGGAAACATTCATCAGAGATTTTGGCTCATATTGACATGATAGCATCACGTAGTTGCTGCAGATCTGTCGGGCAACACATCTATGATGTGAATCTCTCGTTCCACCACATCCCAAAGGTGGTCTATTGGATTGAGATCTGATGATTGTGGAGGCCATTGGAGTACAGTGAACTCATTGTCATGTTCAAGAAACCAGTGGTGAAATGATTTGAGCTTTGTGACATGGTGCATTATCCTGCTGGACACTGTAGTCATAAAGGGATGGACATGGTCAGCAACAATACTCAGGTAGGCCATGGCATTCAAACGATGCTTAACCACTTAACGACCGCTCACTGTATATACACGTCGGCACAATGGCACCGACAGGCACAATCACGTAGAGTGTACGTGATCGCCTTTGTACAGTTGGACCCCCCTTCTGTACAGTGAGTGGTCGGAATTCGTCTGGGAGCGATCCGAGATGGGGGGCGACCGTTCGATTCCGGCCACCCCCCCGCGATCGCTCCCGGCGAATGAGAATGCCCCCTCTGCCTGTGTAATGTAAACACAGGCAGAGGAAGCAGGAGGAAGTGATGTCATCTCTTGTGCGGCGCTCACATATACCGAGCGCCGTACAAGAGAAGACATCAAGGTTAGTGCACAAACACTACACTAACACCAGCACACATAGGCACATAAATCACCCCCCCAGGCCCCCCCAGATCACCCCCCAGCCCCCAGTCACAGTGTCACTGATTGCAGTGACCATTTATTTACTGATCACTGCAATCAGTGACATTTGTGACTGTAAAAGTGTCACTACATTTAGTTTTAGGTCCAGTGTAGCCCCCTAACCCCCCCTAATAAAGGTTTAACCCCTTGATCACCCCCCAGATAACCCTTTTACCCCCTAGCACCGCCGACGCTAAGCGATCATTTTTCTGATCGCTGTCTTAGCGTCGGTGATGCAGATCGGTAGCCAGTATTTTTTTTTAGGTTCGCCGCAGGTTTTTATAGCGTCGGGTACCCCCATAAATGATCTAATAAAGGTTTAACCCCCTTGATCGCCCCCCATGTAACCCTTTCACCCTCTATCACCACTGTCGCTAAGCGATCATTTTTCTGATCGCTGTCTTAGCGTCGGTGATGCAGATCGGTAGCCAGTAATTTTTTTTAGGTTCGCCGCAGGTTTTTATAGCGTCGGGTACCCCCATAAATTATCTAATAAAGGTTTAACCCCCTTGATCGCCCCCCAGGTAACCCTTTCACCCCCTATCACCACTGTCGCTAAGCGATCATTTTTCTGATCGCTGTCTTAGCGTCGGTGATGCAGATCGGTATCCAGTAATTTTTTTTAGGTTCGCCACAGGTTTTTATAGCGTCAGGTACCCCCATAAATTATCTAACAAAGGTTTAACCCCCTTGATCGCCCCCCAGGTAACCCTTTCACCCCCTATCACCACTGTCGCTAAGCAATAATTTTTCTGATCGCTGTCTTAGCGTCGGTGATGCAGAACGGTAGCCAGTATTTTTTTTTTAGGTTCGCCGCAGGTTTTTATAGCGTCATGTACCCCCATAAATTATCTAATAAAGGTTTAACCCCCTTGATCGCCCCCCAGGTAACCCTTTCACACCATATCACCACTGTCGCTAAGCGATAATTTTTCTGATCGCTGTCTTAGCGTCGGTGATGCAGATCGGTAGCCAGTATTTTTTTTTAGGTTCGCCGCAGGTTTTTATAGCGTCAGGTACCCCCATAAATTATCTAATAAAGGTTTAACCCCCTTGATCGCCCCCCAGGTAACCCTTTCACCCCCTATCACCACTGTCGCTAAGCGATCATTTTTCTGATCGCTGTCTTAGCGTCGGTGATGCAGATCGGTAGCCAGTAATTTTTTTTAGGTTCGCCGCAGGTTTTTATAGCGTCAGGTACCCCCATAAATTATCTAATAAAGGTTTAACCCCCTTGATCGCCCCCCAGGTAACCCTTTCACCCCCTATCACCACTGTCGCTAAGCGATCATTTTTCTGATCGCTGTCTTAGCGTCGGTGATGCAGATCGGTAGCCAGTAATTTTTTTTAGGTTCGCCGCAGGTTTTTATAGCGTCGGGTACCCCCATAAATTATCTAATAAAGGTTTAACCCCCTTGATCGCCCCCCAGGTAACCCTTTCACCCCCTATCACCACTGTCGCTAAGCGATCATTTTTCTGATCGCTGTCTTAGCGTCGGTGATGCAGATCGGTATCCAGTAATTTTTTTTAGGTTCGCCACAGGTTTTTATAGCGTCAGGTACCCCCATAAATTATCTAATAAAGGTTTAACCCCCTTGATCACCCCCCAGGTAACCCTTTCACCCCCTATCACCACTGTCGCTAAGCAATCATTTTTCTGATCGCTGTCTTAGCGTCGGTGATGCAGACGGTAGCCAGTATTTTTTTTTAGGTTCGCCGCAGGTTTTTATAGCGTCATGTACCCCCATAAATTATCTAATAAAGGTTTAACCCCCTTGATCGCCCCCCAGGTAACCCTTTCACTCCCTATCACCACTGTCGCTAAGCGATCATTTTTCTGATCGCTGTCTTAGCGTCGGTGATGCAGATCGGTAGCCAGTAATTTTTTTTAGGTTCGCCGCAGGTTTTTATAGCGCCAGGTACCCCCATAAATTATCTAATAAAGGTTTAACCCCCTTGATCGCCCCCCAGGTAACCCTTTCACCCCCTATCACCACTGTCGCTAAGCGATCATTTTTCTGATCGCTGTCTTAGCATCGGTGATGCGATCGGGAGCCAGTAATTTTTTTTAGGTTCGCCGCAGGTTTTTATAGCGTCAGGTACCCCTATATATTATCTAATAAAGGTTTTAACCCCCTAATTGCCCCTAGTTAACCCTTTCACCAGTGATCATCATATAAGTGTTACGGGTGACGCTGGTTAGTTAGTTTGCTTTTTATAGTGTCAGGGCACCCGCCGTATATATAACCCAATAAAGGTTTAACCCCCTGATCGCCCGGCGGGTGATATCAATTAGGTTTTAGCATCAGAGAGGGTCTGCGTCACACCCCAGGCAGCGTCAGGTTAGTGCCAGTAACGCTAACACCCACGCATGAAGCATACACCCTCCTTAGTGGTATAGTATCTGATCTGATCAGATCTATACTAGCATCCCCAGCAGTTTAGGGTTCCCAAAAATGCAGTGTTAGCGGGATCAGCCCAGATACCTGCTAGCACCTGCGTTTTGCCCCTCCGTCCAGCCCAGGCCACCCAAGTGCAGTATCAATCGATCACTGTCACTTACAAAACACAACACACATAACTGCAGCGTTCGCAGAGACAGGCCTGATCCCTGCGACTCCAGTGCTTTAGGAGGTGATTTCACCACCACAGTTAAAAAAAAAAGCAAATATGCCGAAGCATTGGGGCAGCAGGGGCGGAGGAGTGATTTTGCTCCTAATGCCGCGTACATACGGTCGAAATTCCGACGGAGGCTTGCCCGTGGAAAAGTCTGACCATGTGTACGCGGCATAACTTTTTGGCGGGAGGATGCCCCCATGCTTCGGCATATATAAATGGTGCATGTATGCCCATCATTAGAAGTGGGTGGATGAAGAGCGGTATTCTAATGGTGGGCATACCCACCCGATCAATCTCTTTTTTTGTTCAGCCAACTGGCTGCATGAAAAAAAAAGATTACAATACATGTCCAACAAGGACCAGCAACGTACTGGTATGTTGCTGGACTTTGAATGGTTATACCAGATTGATGCCTGCGGGTTTAGGTATCATCTTGGTATCATTCTTTTCAGCCAGCGGCCGGCTTTCATGTAAAAGCAATCCTAGTGGCTAATTAGCCTCTGGACTGCTTTTACAAGCAGTGGGAGGGAATGTCCCCCCCCCCGGATATAAAAAGCGCCATTGGGAAATTGGGAAAGCATTTTATCACACCGATCTTGGTGTGGTCAGATGCTTTGAGGGCAGAGGATAGATCTAGGGTCTAGACCCCAGTTTTTTCAAAAAAAGAGTACCTGTCACTACCTATTGCTATCATAGGGGATATTTACATTCCCTGAGATAACAATAAAAATGATTTAAAAAAATAAATATGGAAGGAACAATTTAAAAATAAAATAAAAAAGCAAAATTAATAATAACAATAAAAAAAGCACCCCTGTCCTGCCCTGCTCTTGCCCAATGGCGAACGCAAGCGTCGGTCTGGCGTCATATGTAAACAGCAATTGCACCATGCATGTGAGGTATCACCGCGAAGGTCAGATCGAGAGCAGTAATTTTAGCAGTAGACCTTCTCTGTAAATCTAACGGGGTAACCTGTAAAGGCTTTTAAAGGCTTTTAAAAATGTATGTAGTTTGTCACCAATGCGCGTTTGTGCGAAATTTTAAAGCATGTCGTGTTTGGTATCTATGTACTCGGCCTAAGATCATCTTTTTTATTTCATCAAACATTTGGGCAATATAGTGTGTTTTAGTGCATTAAAATAAAAAAAAAGTGTATTTTTTCCCCAAAAAATGCGTTTGAAAAATCGCTGCGCAAATACTGTGTAGGAAAAAAAAATGCAACACCCACCATTTTATTCTGTAGGGCCTTTGCTTTAAAAATATATATAATGTTTGGGGGTTCAACATAATTTTCTTGCAAAATAAATATGTTTTCATGTAAACAAAAAGTGTCAAAAAGGGCTTTGTCTTCAAGTGGTTAGAAGAGTGGATGTAAGCTTCCTAATGTTGTGTATAAAATGCCAGAACAGTTCAAAACCCCCCTAAATGACCCCATTTTGGAAAGTAGACACCCCAAGCTATATACTGAGAGGCATGTCGAGTCCATGGAATATTTTATATATTGACACAAGTTGTGGAAAAAAGAAAATTTTTTTTTTTTTGCACAAAGTTGTCACTAAATGATATATTGCTCAAACATGCCATGGGCATATGTGGAATTACACCCCAAAATACATTCTGTTGCTTCTCCTGAGTACGGGGATACCACATGTGTGAGACTTTTTGGGAGCCTAGCCGCGTACGGGGCCCCAAAAACCAATCACCGCCTTCAGGATTTCTAAGGGTGTACATTTTTGATTTCACTTCTCACTGCCTATCACAGTTTCGGAGGCCATGGAATGCCCAGATGGCACAAACCCCCCCAAATGACCCCATTTTGGAAAGTAGACACCCCAAGCTATTTGCTGAGAGGTATTGTGAGTATTTTGCAGATCTCGCTTTTTGTCACAAAGTTTTGAAAATTGAAAAAAAAAAAAATTAGCTTTCTTCATTTTCAAAAACAAATGAGAGCTGTAAAATACTCACCATGCCTCTCAGCAAACAGCTTGGGGTGTCTACTTTCCAAAATGGGGTCATTTGGGGGGGTTTTGTGCTATTTTGGCATTTTATGGCCTTCGAAACTGTGATAGGTAGTGAGGAGTCAAATCAAAAATTTGTGCCTAGAAATCCTGAAGGCGGTGCTTGGTTTTCGGGGTCCCGTACGCGGCTAGGCTCCTAAAAAGTCCCACACATGTGGTATCCCCGTACTCAGGAGAAGCAGCAAAATGTATTTTGGGGTGCAATTCCACATATAACCATGGCATGTGTGAGCAATATATCATTTAGTGACAACTTTTTGTAATTTTTTTTTTTTTGTCATTATTCAATCACTTGGGACAAAAAAAAAATATTCAATGGGCTTAACAGGCCTCTCAGCAATTTCCTTGGGGTGTCTACTTTCTAAAATGGGGTCATTTGGGGGGGTTTTGTGCTATTTTGGCATTTTATGGCCTTCAAAACTGTAATAGGTAGTGAGGAGTGAAATCAAAAATTTGCGCCCTTAGAAATCCTGAAGGCGGTGCTTGGTTTCCGGGGTCCCGTGCGTGGCTAGGCTCCTAAAAAGTCCCACACATGTGGTATCCCCGTACTCAGGAGAAGCAGCAGAATGTATTTTGGGGTGCAATTCCACATATAACCATGGCATGTGTGAGCAATATATCATTTAGTGACAACTTTTTGTAATTTTTTTTTTTTTTTTGTCATTATTCAATCACTTGGGACAAAAAAAAAAATATTCAATGGGCTCAACATGCCTCTCAGCAATTTCCTTGGGGTGTCTACTTTCCAAAATGGGGTCATTTGGGGGGGTTTTGTACTTCCCTGCCATTTTAGCACCTCAAGAAATGAGATAGGCAGTCATAAATTAAAAGCTGTGTAAATTCCAGAAAATGTACCCTAGTTTGTAGACGCTATAACTTTTGCGAAAACCAATAAATATACGCTTATTGAATTTTTTTTTACTAAAGACATGTGGCTGAATACATTTTGGCCTAAATGTATGACTACAATTGAGTTTATTCGATTTTTCTTATAACAAAAAGTAGAAAATATCATTTTTTTTCAAAATTTTCAGTCTTTTTCCGTTTATATCGCAAAAAATAAAAATCGCAGAGGCAATCAAATACCATTAAAAGAAAGCTCTATTTGTGGGAAGAAAAGGACGCAAATTTCGTTTGGGTACAACATTGCATGTCCGCACAATTTACAGTTAAAGCAGCGCAGTGCAAAATTCTGAATTCACCTCTGGTCCTTTAGCTACCAAATGGTCCGGGGCTTAAGTGGTTAAATGGTACTAAGGGGCCCAAAGTGTGCCAAGAAAATATTCCCCACATCATTACACCAACACCACCAGTCTGAACCATTGATACAAGGCAGGATGGATCCATGCTTTCATGTTGTTTATGCCAAATTCTGACACTACCATCTGAATGTCGCTGCTAAAATTGAGACTCATCAGACCAGGCAACGTTTTTACAGTCTTCAATTGTCCAATTTTGGTGAGCCTGTGCAAACTGTAACCCAAGTTTCCTGCTCCTAGCTGACAGGAGTGGCACCCGGTGTGGTCTTCTGCTGCTGTAGCCCATCTGCTTCAAGCTTCAAGATTCAATGTATTGTGCCTTTAGAGATGGTATTCTGAATACCTTGGTAGTACAAGCAGTTATTTGAGTTACTGTTGCCTTTCTGTCATCTCCAACCAGTCTGTTCATTCTCCTCTGACCTCTGACATCAACAAGGCATTTTCGTCCACTCAACTGCCACTCACTGGTAATTTTTTTCTTTTTTGGACCATTCTCTTCAAACCCCAGAGAGGGTTTTGTGTGAAAATCCCAGTAGATCAGCAGTTTTTGAAATACTCAGACCAGCCCGTCTGGCACCAACAACCATGCCACATTCAAAGTCACTTAAATCACCTTTTTTCCCAATTCTGATGCTGAGCTTAAACTTCAGAAAGTCATCTTCATCACGTCTAGATACCTAAATGCATTGATTTGCTGCCATGTGATTAGCTGATTATCAATTTGTGTTACCAAGAAACTGAACAGGTGTATCTAATAAAGTGGCCGGTGAGTGTATATATTACTCTGGTATCTATGGTGGCCTGTTGAGCCCAAGTTCAGATGTTTTTGTGGGTGATTTGCACTTTTATATGATGCACATTAGTGATGAGCCGAACACCCCCGGGTTCGGTTCGCACCAGAACCCGCGAACGGACCGAAAGTTTGCACGAACGTTAGAACCCTATTAAATACAATGGATGCGAACGTTTGAAATCTAAAGTGCTAATTATAACGACTATTATGCATGTTATTGTCCTAAAAAGGGTTTGAGAACCCGGGTTCTGCACCAGGGGACATGTATCAATGCAAAAAGAAGTTTTAAAAATGGCCGTTTTTCGGGAGCAGTCATTTTAATGATGCATAAAGTGAAAAAAAAGAGTAAAATATTCCTTTAAATATCGTACCTGGGGGGTGTCTAAAGTATGCCTGTTAAGTGCCACGTGTTTCCCGTGTTTAGAACTGTCCCTGCACAAAATGAAATTTCTAAAGGAAAAAAAAGCCATTTAAAACTGCTTGCGGCTTTAATGTCATGTCTGGTCCCGGTAATATGGATGAAAATCTTTGAGAAAAATGGCATAGCTACCCCATCACCCCCCCCCCCCACCCCAGCCCATTACCAGCCCCTTTGGGTCTTGTATGGATATTAAGGGGAACCCCGCAGACAAAATAAAAAAGGCCCTATATACTCTGAACAGTATACAGGCGGTGCATACAAGACATGGACTGTAGGTTTGTTCTTATGTAGAATCTGTTTGTAATTTTGAACAGGTACATTGTTTAAGTGTAGCTCCAGCCAAAAAATCTATTTTTAAGCTTTTTGGAAAACATAGGGAAGGGTTATCACCCCTGTAACATTTGTTTTGCTGTCTGTGCCCCTGTTCAGAACATTTCACCTCACTTTCCGTCCCAATGACTAATGTTTTTGAAAAGTGGGGTTTTTATTGAAACATGGATTGGTGATAAAGCATCAGTAGAGAGGATGGGAGAAAAAGAAACCCTGGACTGCCGCACTCTGTATAGACAGTTATTTATTCCAAACTTTCAAGTAAAAAATCCAAATTCAAAATAAATCCATAAATCCAAAACAACAAATGCAGATAGTGTGCATGCAGGGAAGGGTGGCTAACGCGTTTCACGTCACGAATTGACGCTTACTCATAGCTCAGTAGAGAGGAGACACCTTTTTCCCATATTAACTCTTACAGGAGAGAATTTCCCTTCCTAGGGTTAGATTTCCTCTCACTTGCTGTTGTCTCCTTCCGTTTGCAAGTAGGAGTCGTTTGTAAGTTGGATGTTTGAAAGTAGGGGCCTGCCCTATATACTCTGCTGAAATTTGCCCCTTACATGTTGGTGTTGCCACAACACTGTAAGCCCTCACGGTTACTCTTGGTGGGCACATGAATGGGCCCTGCTGTGAATTATTAGATCAAGAATTGTAATTGCATGCCCCTGTTGAACAGGGGCTGAAAAATTGGGCCTTTGGTGGTGGTGGTGTTGACACAACACTGTAAGCCCTCACAGTTACTCTTGGTGGGCGCAGGAATGGGCCCTGCTGTGAATTATTAGATCAAGAATTGTAATTACATGCCCCTGTTAAACAGGGGCAGAAAAATTGGGCCTTAGGCACTGGTGCCACAACACTGCAACCCCTCACAGATACTATACTTGGAGCACAGCAATGAGCCCTGTTGCAAAGTATTGCATCAAAAATTGTAATTACACGCCCCTGTTAAACAGGGGCTGAAAAATTGGGCCTTAGGCACTGGTGCTGGTCCCACGACACTGCAACCTCTCCCAGATACGCTAGTTGGAGTGCAGGAATGAGCCCTGCTGCAAAGCATTGCATAAAACATTTTAATTACATACCCCTGTTAAACAGGGGCTGACAAATTGGGCCTTAGCCACTGGTGGCGGCACCCAGAAACAAAAATGTTCTTCCAAGCTATCATCATCAATCGGATCATTGAGGAGGAGGAGGATAGTCAGTCAACATAACAGGACAGTCTCTCAGCATCAGCATCAGTCTTGAAGGGATGTGACATATGAAAATAAATTAGTCTGTTATATCAGCTTCAGGTGTTTGGTAGCTGGTGGTGATCCAAGACTGGTTCATCTTTATGAAGGTCAGTCGATCAACCGAGTCGGTGGACAGGCGCACCCTGTGATCCGTGACAAATCCTCCAGCAGCACTGAATGTGCGTTCTGAAAGAACGCTGGATGCAGGACAGGCCAGTAGCTCAATTGCATACTGTGCAAGCTCTGGCCAGTGATCCATCCTCAAGACCCAGTAAGCCAGAGGATTTTCGGTGGGGAAGGTGTCCAAGTCTGACCTTGCCCCTAGGTATTCCTGCACCATGTATATCAGACGCTGGCGATGGTTGCTGGAACCGATCATACCTTGGGGCTGCGGACTAAAGAATTGTCTGAACGCATCGGTCAGACGGCCACCTTCCCCACTGCTCCTTCTTTGACTGACCGAAGCCTCAGCAATTCGTTGTCCAGGACCAGGAGTTTGTAACCTCCCAGTCTCTGGGAACGCGTTGCACAGACCTTTCTGCAAGGCCTCCCGGAGTTGTCTCATCCTCTGCTCCCTCTGCGACGGTAAGATAAGGTCCGCAACCTTACTCTTGTACCGTGGATCAAGGAGAGTGGCCAGCCAGTAATAGTCCCTCTCCTTGATCCGAAGAATATGAGGATCCTTCCACAGACTTTGCAGGATCAGGGAGGCCATGCAGCGTAGTTTAGCTGAGGCATTCGGTCCGGAGTCCTCTGGGTCACTAAGGACGACATGATCCGCAGCCACCTCCTCCCAGCCACGTACAAGTCCACTGGTTTCTTGGGACTGTAAATCATTTCTAAAAGACTGCTGCTGATGATGCTGAGTGCCAGGCTCCACCTCCATGCTGACACAATCCTCCTCCTCCTCCTCCTCCTCCTCTTCCTGTGCGAAGGGTGGGACAAAAGGAACACTGTCTGGGTAAAGGGGGCCTTGAGAGGCAAGGAAGTCCTCCTCTTCCTGCCTCTGTTCTGCCTCAAGTGCCCTGTCCATTATTCCACGCAGCATATGTTCCAACAGGTGGACAAGAGGTACAGTGTCACTGATGCATGCACTGTCACTGCTCACCATCCTCGTGGCCTCCTCAAATGGTGCCAGGACAGTGCATGCATCCCTGATCATGCCCGACTGGCGTGGTGAAAAAAACCCGAGCTCCCCTGACCCTGTCCTGGTGCCGTAGTCACACAGGTACTCATTGATGGCCCTCTGCTGCGTGTGCAGCCGCTGCAGCATGGCCAATGTTGAGTTCCACCTGGTGGGCATGTCACATATGAGGCGGTTCTTGGGCAGGTTCAACTCCTTTTTCAGCTCAGCCAGGGGAGCACTGGCATTATAAGATCTGCGGAAATGCACACAGACTTTCCTGGCCTGCCTCAGGACATCCTGTAATCCCGGGTACCTGCCCAAGAACCGCTGCACCACCAGGTTAAGGACGTGAGCCACACAGGGCACATGGGTCAGTTGTCCCTGTCGGAGGGCGGAGAGGAGGTTGGTGCCATTGTCGCAAACCACCATTCCTGGCTTAAGCTGGCGTGGCGTCAACCACCTCTCGGCCTGCCCCTGCAGAGCAGACAGAACCTCTGCCCCAGTGTGGCTCCTGTCCCCCAAACACACCAGCGCAAGCACGGCATGGCATCTTTTTGCCTGTGTACTTGCGTAGCCCCTTGAACGCCTACGGAGCACCGCTGGTTCCGAGGACAAAGCACAGGAAGAGGCCGTGGAGGAAGAAGAAGAGGAGGGGGTGGAGGAGAGAGGTGTGTCAAAACCAGTAGTAGCCTTTTGGAGGCGTGGCGGCGGAACAACCTCCAACACTACTGCACCTTGTCCTGCATCCTTCCCAGCTGCCAAAAGAGTGACCCAATGGGCGTGAAAGAAAGGTAACGTCCCTGTCCATGCCTGCTGGACCATGAGTCAGCGGTAATATGCACCTTACCGCTGACCGCCCTGTCCAGCGAGGCCAAGATATTGCCTTCCACATGCCGGTAGAGAGCCGGAATCGCCTTCCGTGAGAAAAAGTGGCGTTTGGGAATCTGCCACTGAGGAACCGCACATTGCACAAACTCACGGAAGGGGGCCGAGTCTACCAACTGAAAAGGCAGCCGTTGAAGCGCTAGCAATTTAGCCAAGCTAGCATTCAACCGCTGGGCATGTGGATGGCTGGGAGTGAACTTCTTTCGACGGTCCAGCAGCTGGGGCAGGGAAATTTGCCTGCTAGAATCAGACGTCGGTGTACTGCTAGCAGAGTGGCTGCAAGTACTTGGCTGTGACACACCTAATTCTACACCTTCATTCCTCTCAGTGCAGGTTTCAGAGAGGACTGAAGGTATAGTGGGGTTGGAGATCCCAGCTGATGCGGTGCAAGGAGAGGTCCGCTTTGTTCTTTGGTGTGGGTCTTTAAGGTAGGCTTGCCAACGAGCTGCATGGCAGGTCAACATATGTCTGGTCAAGCATGTGGTGCCCAAGCGGCTGATGTTTTGGCCACGCGATATACGCTTGAGACATATGTTGCAAACAGCAGCTGTGCGATCTGATGCACTCGACTCAAAAAAGGCCCACACCAAAGAACTTTTTGAATAACGGGCAGAGGCAGCGCCCTGCACAGGCAGAGCTCTGCGGTGTGATTCCGTCGGTGTGCTGCCCTTACACTGGCCCCCCAAGGGCATCCTGCCTCGTTGGAGATGTGCCTCCTCCTCATCCTCCTCCTCTCTCCTATTAGGCACCCACGTGGAGTCAGTGACCTCATCATCCCCTCCCTCCTCATCACTGGAGCCAATCTGGCAGTATGCTGCAGCTGCTGGAACATGACTGCCAGATTGGTGTCCTTCTTGAGCATCCCCTCTCTCTGCTCTCATGCTACTGCCTTCCTCTAGCTGGGTATCATCATCAGACCCTTCGAAACGCTGGGCATCCTCCTGGAGCATGTACCCAACACTGTGCTCAAACAGTTCGGGGGACTCCTCAGGAGGACATGGTGGGTCTAGGGAAGGAGTGACTGATGATGACATTGATACCAGGGATGAGGACGCTTTGGCAGCTGCTTTGCCAGTACCCTGAGCCTGGGTGAGAGAGGATGAGGGGGATGAGGAGGGCTTGGTCATCCACTCTACCAAGTCTTCGGCATGATGCGGCTCAACACGTCCAGCTGCCGAAAAGGACAAGCGTGTCCCATGGCCACGTGCTGATGGCAATGCACCGCATCCACGACCAGCACTGTTGTCTCTAGACACAGAGCCTGCTTGCCCTCTTTTATTGGCTCCTGACTGTCTGCCTCTCCTTGTTTGCCTTCCAGACATTCTAATGGCCTGCAGGGAGATGGGAAAACCAGCAATAAGGCCTAGCTTCAGAAGTATATTTTGCAGGAATTACACTACGCCTGCTGTAAGTGCTGCAAATGCCTGTTGGTGTAACACACTAGGAAAACACAGCAATACGGCCTAGCTTCAGGAGTATATTTTGCAGGAATCACACTACACCTGCTGTAAGTGCTGCAAATGCCTGGTAGTGTAACACACCAGGAAAACACAGCAATACGGGCTAGCTTCAGGTGTATAATGTGCAGGAGGCACACTACGTCCGCTGTAAGTGCTGCAAATGCCTGGTAGTGTAACACACCAGGAAAACACAGCAATACGGGCTAGCTTCAGGTGTATAATGTGCAGGAGGCACACTACGTCTGCTTTAAGTGCTGCAAATGCCTGGTAGTGTAACACACCAGGAAAACACAGCAATACGGGCTAGCTTCAGGTGTTTAATGTGCAGGAGGCACACTACGTCCGCTGTAAGTGCTGCAAATGCCTGGTAGTGTAACACACCAGGAAAACACAGCAATACGGGCTAGCTTCAGGTGTATAATGTGCAGGAGGCACACTACGTCCGCTGTAAGTGCTGCAAATGCCTGGTAGTGTAACACACCAGGAAAACACAGCAATACAGGCTAGCTTCAGGTGTTTAATGTGCAGGAGGCACACTACGTCCGCTGTAAGTGCTGCAAATGCGTGGTAGTGTAACACACCAGGAAAACACAGCAATACGGGCTAGCTTCAGGTGTATAATGTGCAGGAGGCACACTACGTCCGCTGTAAGTGCTGCAAATGCCTGGTAGTGTAACACACCAGGAAAACACAGCAATACGGGCTAGCTTCAGGTGTTTAATGTGCAGGAGGCACACTACGTCCGCTGTAAGTGCTGCAAATGCCTGGTAGTGTAACACACCAGGAAAACACAGCAATACGGGCTAGCTGCAGGTGTTTAATGTGCAGGAGGCTTAGCAACAATGACACTGACACTGTCCCCTGCCTATCCTTCTCTCTCCCTGCACACAAGGTTTAGCAAAGAATATGACACTGACACTCTCCTTGCCTATCCTTCTCTGTCCCTACACACAAGGTTTAGCAAAGAATAGATTTGACACTGTCAAATCCTGCCTGTGGCCAATCATTGCTCTCCTTGCTGCCGGCGCTGTGATCGGCCAAGCATGCAGGGTCACAGTGCATGCTTGGCCAATCACAGCGCCGGGATTGCACTGCGATGGCGCAGTGTATTGTGGGCCGTTCGTGTCACTCGAATTTGGCGCGAACGGCCCAAATCGTTCGTTGTTCGCCGAACGCGCGAACAGCCGATGTTCGAGTCGAACGTATGTTCGACTCGAACACCGAGCTCATCCCTAATGCACATGAACCAAGTTATAATTTAGTTTGCAAGGGCTCTTTACCTAGCTAAGTTCACTTGTCATTTATCAGGATGTTCTAGTAGCTGCACTGTTAACAACTCCTTTACCACAAAGACAAGCTAAACAGTAAACAATTAGTTTAATAAGCACTTTAGTTAAGCATCGGTGAGCAGATGCAGGCCTTAAGTGCTTCCGTGCTGAAGCTTGAAGGAAACTGCAATACCGTGACCAAACCAATATGCGGGTTGGCCAAACGATATGTCGGTGGGATATAAAATGCAGAAAGCTCGGAAATCAATAAACTTGTATTTAACTTACTAGTATTTTACCTGTTTAACTGTGGTCTAATTTAATGTACTTTTTGCAATTTCTATGCTTACTACTCAGTCAGTAAGTCATATAAATTTTGTATTGCAAAGAACAGGAAAGCCTTCCTAAAACATACTAATTTTAATGCATTCATTGCTTTCATTATAGTCCAAAAGAAGAGGATTATTCCTCACCTTAAAGTGGTTGTAAACCTTTGTGTTTTTTCACCTTAATGCATCCTTTGCATTAAGGTGAAAAAACTCCTTGCACTGTCTGGCCCCCCAGCCCCCCTGTTTTACTTACCTGAGCCCCGAATTTCAGTGGGCGTGATCCCACGTCGCTCTCTCCGCTGCTTTTCGGCTCTTCATTGGATAGTTCCCCCCCCCCCCCCATCTCAAAATATTGAGCACCAGCCACCACTGGCTATAAATGTGCAAGGGAAAATAATGATTTGCATGGTTCTGCCCAATATCTTAAATTGAAGAATAAACTCCTTACTATATGAATTTGTGATGAAAGTGAAAAATGCAAATGCTTATTGTTATAGGAAGGCGCTATGGAGCATTGCACTCATATAGTGAATGATTTTTTGGTACCTTTTAGAATACTTTATTATTTACCTTATATTTATAATTAATTCCCCTAAGCGGGTCACTGTACATTCATGGGTTATGAAACTTGGAGGGAGGGGCTATCTGATGAGGGTGTTCGTGCGGAGCCCGTACCTGAAAACTCCCTCGGCGGAGGACAGCTGGTCGGCGTGCATGCAACACGAAACAGAGCATGATCAGCAGGAGAAAACAGCGGAAGTAAGCTGAAGCCGAAGATGAAGTAATGCTAAAGAAGCTATGCCCGGGACACCTTTAGCCCCGCTGAAATCCTGCTGAAGCCCCGCACCTCCCCACACCTCGCTGCACTTCCTTGCACTCTCCAGTACCTCTCTGAGTAGTAGTATATAGCGAAGGACTGTAGAGCAGTCCTCTCGCTCCCGGATTCTGGAGACACTGAAGTCCCGATGAAGCCCCGCTCCTCATTGTACCTCGCCGCACTTCGCTGCACCCCCTGCTCCTCCCAGACCCTGGAGATATTGGAGGACGGCAAATACTACACCAGACACTCAGGAGGTGTGGCGCAACAGCCCCCTCCCCCCCTCTCCCCAGGCTCCGACAGAGGAGTGCAGGACAGATACGGGGATTGAAGGAGGAGAAGAGCGTACAGGCTTAAGGAGATCCCAGGACACCTGATAACTACCTGACGCGATCCTGCTGTTCTGAGCCGATGGGAGAGTCAGGGGTAGGGATGAGCTTCGAGTTCGAGTCGAACTCATGTTCGACTCGAACATTGCCTGTTCGCCCGTTCGCCGAACAACGAACAAATTGGGGTGTTCGCGGCAAATTCGAAAAATCTATGGGAGAAATCTAAAGTGCTAATTATAAAGGCTTATATGCAAGTTATTGTCCTAAAAAGTGTTTGGGGACCCGGGTCCTGCCCCAGGGGACATGTATCAATGCAAAAAGAAGTTTTAAAAACGGCCGTTTTTTCGGGAGCAGTGATTTTAATAATGCTTA
This sequence comes from Rana muscosa, assembly GCA_029206835.1. Classification (NCBI taxonomy): domain Eukaryota; kingdom Metazoa; phylum Chordata; class Amphibia; order Anura; family Ranidae; genus Rana; species Rana muscosa. The sequence goes on along the minus strand of CM055117.1, from coordinate 539,269,967 downwards.
AAATGAAAAAATAAAAGTGAAATATTCCTTTAAATTTCGTACCTGGGGGGTGTGTATGATGTGCATGTAAAGTGGCGCATGTTTCCCGTGCTTAGAACTGTCCCTGCAAAAAGTGTCATTTTTGAAAGAAAAAAATGCATTTAAAACTGACTCGCGGCTATTAATAAATTGTCGGCTCCCGGCAATACATACAAAAGTCATTGAGAAAAAAAAAAAAAAAAAAGCGTGGGGGTTCCCCAGAATTCAATTACCAGGCCCTTCAGGTCTGGAATGGATATTAAGGGGAACCCCGCCGCAAATAAAAAAAAAATTGACGTGGGGTTCCCCCAAATATCCATTCCAGGCCCTTCAGATCTGGCATGGATTTTAAGGGGAACTCCACCCCAAATTAAAAAAAAAATGGCGTGGAGTCCCCCTAAAAATCCATACCAGACTCCTTATCCGAGCATGCAACCTGGCCGGCTGCAGGGGAAAAGGGGGGGACGAGAGAGCGGCCCCCCCTCCCTCCTGAACCGTACCAGGCCACATGCCCTCAACATGGGGAGGATGTCCCCATGTTGATGGGGACAAGGGCCTCATCCCCACAACCCTTGCCCGGTGGTTGTGGGGGTCTGCGGGCGGGGGGCTTATCGGAATCTGGAAGACCCCTTTAACAAAGAGGACCCCCAGATCCCGGCCCCCCCCCCTATGTGAATTGGTAAGGGGTACATTGTACCCCTACCATTTCACGAAGAAAGCGTAAAAAAATGTTTAAAAAAACACACAAACACCTTGAAAAAGTCCTTTATTTAAAAAAATAAAAAAAAAACATTCCAGCGGTGAAATCCAGTGTCCCGCGGCGATCCCGATGTCCAGCGCTGTCCGTCATTGGTTGTGCCTGAGCGGACCTGATGGGGAACTCCCTCTCAGTATTTTAAATGTATAGACCCGCCCCTTCTAAAGTTCCCCATCAGGTCCGCTCAGCGGACCAGATGCGGAACATGAGAAGGGGCGGGTCTATACATGTATTACCAAAGTGAGAGCAGTTCCCCATCAGGTCCGCCTCCTCGGTATGTCGGACCGGCTACGTCATTGGCTTGAGCGGGGAACTTCCTTCACTATGTAAATTTAAATTACACAGTGAAGGAAGTTCCCCGCTCAAGCCAATGACGTAGGCGGGTCCGACATACCGAGGGGGCGGACCTGATGGGGAACTGCTCTCACTTTGGTAATACATGTATAGACCCGCCCCTTCTCATGTTCCGCATCTCGTCCGCTGAGCGGACCTGATGGGGAACTTTAGAAGGGGCGGGTCTATACATTTAAAATACTGAGAGGGAGTTCCCCATCAGGTCCGCTCAGGCACAACCAATGAAGGACAGCGCTGGACATCGGGATCGCCGCGGGACACTGGATTTCACCGCTGGAATGTTTATTTATTTATTTTTTTAAATAAAGGACTTTTTCAAGGTGTTTGTGTGTTTTTTTAAACATTTTTTTTACGCTTTCTTCGTGAAATGGTAGGGGTACAATGTACCCCTTACCAATTCACATAGGGGGGGGGCGGGATCTGGGGGTCCCCTTTGTTAAAGGGGTCTTCCAGATTCCGATAAGCCCCCCGCCCGCAGACCCCCACAACCACCGGGCAAGGGTTGTGGGGATGAGGCCCTTGTCCCCATCAACATGGGGACATCCTCCCCATGTTGAGGGCATGTGGCTTGGTACGGTTCAGGAGGGAGGGGGGGCCGCTCTCTCGTCCCCCCCTTTTCCCCTGCGGCCGGCCAGGTTGCGTGCTCGGATAAGGGGTCTGGTATGGATTTTTAGGGGGACTCCACGCCATTTTTTTTTTAAACTTGGGGTGGAGTTCCCCTTAAAATCCATGCCAGATCTGAAGGGCCTGGTAATTGAATTCTGGGGAACCCCCACGCTTTTTTTTTTTTTTTTATCAATGACTTTTGTATGTATTGCCGGGAGCCGACAATTCATTAATAGCCGCGAGTCAGTTTTAAATGCATTTTTTTTCTTTCAAAAATGACATTTTTTGCAGGGACAGTTCTAAGCACGGGAAACATGCGCCACTTTACATGCATATCATACACACCCCCCAGGTACGAAATTTAAAGGAATATTTCACTTTTATTTTTTCATTTTAAGCATTATTAAAATCACTGCTCCCGAAAAAACGGCCGTTTTTAAAACTTCTTTTTGCATTGATACATGTCCCCTGGGGCAGGACCCAGGTCCCCAAACACTTTTTAGGACAATAACTTGCATATTAGCCTTTATAATTAACACTTTAGATTTCGAACTTTCGAGTCCATTGTATTTAATAGGGTTCTAAAGTTTACACGAACATTTTGTCTGTTCGCAGGTTCTGGTGCGAACCGAACAGGGGGGTGTTCGGCTCATCCCTGGTCAGGGGTAAGTCTCTTACATACATATACTGGACTGCCTAAAATAGAGTGTATATGTAAAGTCTTTGAACTGAGAAACTTATTGAGACCTGCTGAGAACCCGCTGAGACCCCCTAGAAAACCTACAATCTATAAACTATAACCTGTGACTTATAACAACCAGTAATAGGTTAGTGGGAACTTATCAGTTGGATACCTTGGGTGGAAAAAATTACTCCATAATATCGGAGTTTCGGAGGTGGTGTCTGAGTTTCTGAGCAAAGGAGGAAGGACAGTGACGTGTCTCCTTCTTTTTTTTTTTTTTTTTACCATCATCTCCCCCTTTTTCCTTTTTTTTTTCGATTCTTCACGTTTGATTCTCTTCCATACGGGTCCATGTGCTGGAGTAACTAGGAGCTATTTGTATGGCTGAGATTAGCCACTACATTTTATTTTTTTTGGGTTTTCTCTGTTTTATCTACCTGTCTTATCTATTAGTATGCCCTGCTTACTTGGCTTGCAACGTGGCTACTTGGCTACTTGGACTATCTCTAAAATAAGCGGGTGTGGTGGAGGCCTGGACTACCGGACAGGTTAACGAATCATACAGATATGAGAGGTAGACCAGTAAGGGGAGCAGGGGCAAGCACCCCAAAAATGAGCGCCAGTCCGAGCACTATTAAAAATTATATGATACAGAATGGAGCCAAACATAGCCCCAGTAAGCAGTTAGGGGCCAAAAGTAAAACAACAGAGACCCAGCAGAAAAATGATCAGAAGAGAAAATCAGAGAAGGCAGGGAGCGGACTACAGGTCATGGAGGAGACAGCAGTAGAAGTAGAGGAAGAAGAAACAATGGAGATCAGACAAGAAGATCGACTACCAACTAAAGGAGAAATGGCAGAAATGTTTTCTAGATTGGAAATTTTGTTCACTAGAAGGGGAGATGGCTATTTTACATGAGGACATGAATCATATATTAAAGAGAGTCAAGGAAACAGAAGAAAAGCTAGACTCCCAAGCGGCAGAGGTAACAGAATTAAAAGCTCAGATGAAAGAGATACAAAGAGAGCAAATGTATATGAGATACAGAATAGAAGACCAGGAAAACCGTAACAGGAGAAAAAATTTGAGGATTAGAGGTTTACCAGATCAGCAAGTAGAAGATCTACAAGAAAAAATGGATAAAGTGTTCGGGCACCTGTTGGGGAAAACAGAATCTGATAAAATAAAATTCGAAAGAATCCACAGGATCAGGAAACCCGCAGGAATACCAGGAGAAATCCCGAGAGACGTGATTGTACGATTTCACAATTTTCAGGATAAAGAACGGATCCGGCTTGGTCTAAAAGCTAGTACCTCGACCACTTATGAAGATACTAACCTACAGATTTTCCCAAATCTGGCAGCTGAGACCTTAAATAGGAGAAGAACTCTGAAACCTCTGTTGGAACATTTGAAATTGCATAACATTCAATATTCATGGGGCTTCCCATCCTGCCTAATTGGACGTAAAGATGGGCGATCAGCGACTCTGAGATTCCCGGAAGATATGCTGACATTTTTCAATAGACTAGATATCCCAGAATTAGAGATTCCGGGATGGTGGGAGCCACAAGAGAAGAATATTAATAAAGAGGACTCACATACATGGCAGCTGAAGCCAAGGAAAAATAGAGGGAAGTAATGGCAGAAAACAACACAGAAGAAGAAAAGGAAGGGAAGAAAAAGAAAGGGAAGACAGGGTTTTTGGACTGGGGAGGTGCCGGGTAGCGGAAGGGGGGAAACAGTGGGGAAAGGGTGAAGGGTAGAGATGGGTAAGCCAAGATAAAGAAGAAGCCGAGGGAGTAGTAGGGGTATGGGAGTCCCCCCAATACATAGGGGGTGGTAGAGGCTCCGGTAGAGGCCCAAGTTAAAGTCCAACCTCAAGGGGGAGTACCGTAGGGCCAGATGGAGAGGGTAGGCCACGGATCTCTGGGCCATGGGGAGGCCATATGTCCCCATTCAGGAAGGGGAGGGTGGGATAGGAGAGGGAGGGTTGTGGGGGGAGGGTGGGGGGAGAGGGTAGAGGGGATCTCCAGGAAAACCACAAAGGATATTGCTCTGTTCTCTTACTGGGGCTCTTTCTCACGTGAAAAATGATAAATACAAAAATTATTTCATATAATGTCCGTGGGTTAAATGCCCCTATAAAAAGGGCAAATATAATTCGAGAAATTAGTTCCATGAAGGCTCAAGTGGTACTATTGCAGGAGACACACTTTTTTCAGGGCTCAAACCGGAGAATTATCTCAAAGGATTATCCCCTCTGGTACTATGGGGACTCACCGATAAGATGTGCTAAAGGAGTGGCTATAGGGTTTGCCAAGGAATCCCGATTCATATTGGAGGAGAGGAAAACAGACACGGAAGGGCGTTACTTATTTATAAGGGGTAAATTGAACGAAGAGGAGGTATCATTGGCAAACGTATATGGCCCAAATAAAAAGTCAAATAAATTCCTAATCAGGGTTATGGATGATTTCATGGATTTCAAGAAAGGGGGGGCTGTCATGGCAGGAGATTTTAACCTATGTTTGGATCCAAAGATGGATAGCATGTCGCTTGTACCGGGGACTGGAATAGCCCAGAGGAATAAACTAAAAAAGAGAATGCATCAACATCAATTAGTGGATGTGTGGAGATCTCAACATCTAAAACAGCGGGATTTTACGTTCTATTCCTCGGTACATGGGACATACTCAAGATTGGATTTTTTCTTGGTAGAACACCAGTTATTAGAATCAGTGGAAGACACGGACATAGGTATAACAACTTTTTCAGACCATGCGCCAATAATACTTCTATTAAAGATAGGAGAGTCCCCAAAGAGAAATAATAACTGGAAACTAAACGAAGAGCTCTTACAGGATAAAAAAACTGTCCAAAGAATAAAACACAAACTAGTACTATTTTTCAGAGAGAATGCTATAGAAGATATGTCAGAGGCAGTGATATGGGAAGCCCATAAAGCCTATATAAGGGGTATTCTGAATAAGGAGGGCGCGGAAAAAAAGAAAAAAACTAAGGAAAAAAAACTACATTAATAAAATAAATCTCCATCTTAGAACAGCTACACAAGAGTACCAGAAAAAAAGAAATTATATTGATGCTGAATGTGAAAAGAGAAGAGTTGAGAGAAGTAATCGAGCAAGAGACTAGAACTGTCTTTAACCAAATTAAGAAAGAGAGATATCAACACGGTAATAAACCCGGGAAATATCTGGCAAAGTTACTAAAAAATTAAAAATCTGTCAACTTTATAGAGAAAATACAATCAAGTACGGGGGAATTAAGATATAAAACAACAGAAATAGCAAAAAAAAATCAGGAATTTTATGGAAAACTTTACTCAATTAATGCAAAAGAGACAAAAGAAGAATTAAAACAAAAGAAGGAAAAAACAAAAGCTTTCTTAAATGAGATAAAATTAGAGAAAATCCCGGAAGATAAAATTAGTTTCCTAGAGGCCCTAATAACAGAGGAGGAAATAATAAAAATAATACAAGATCTACCCAATGGGAAAAGCCCAGGACCAGACGGCTTTACGATACTTTATTATAAGAAATTCTTAGAAATTTTGACCCCGAAACTGTGTTCCTACTTGAACGGGGTAGGTGGGAAATGGGAGTTGAGGAAAGAAGCATTATGCCCCATACACACGATCGTTTTTCATGCCGTTAAAAATGCCATTAAAAAAAATGGCCATTAAAAATTATCGTGTGTAGGCTCCAGAGCATTTTTAACGACGTGAAAAACGGCCATTAAAAATTTCGAACATGCTCTCTTTTTTCACGTCGTTTTTCATGTCGTTTTTTTTAACGACGTGAAAAACGATAGTGTGTATGCTTTAACGACGTGAAAAAAAACGTGCATGCTCAGAATCAAGTATGAGACAGGAGCACTCGTTCTGGTAAAACTAGCGTTCGTAATGGAGATAGCACATTCGTCACGCAGTCACGGACTGAAAAGCACGAGACTGAAAAGAGCGAATCGTCGCTCAACAAACTTTACTAACATGAAGGGTGGCGCCATTCGAACGGAACGTCCCCTTTATAGTGCCGTCGTACGTGTTGTACGTCACTGCGCTTTGCTTGATCGTTTTTTTAAATGATCGTGTGTACGCAAGACAGGCTTGAGAGGAAACATGAAAAAAAACGACGTGAAAAACGGCAAGAAAAAAAATGGCAAGAAAAACGATCGTGTGTATGGGGCATTAGAAGCTACTATAACTATTATATTAAAAGAAGGTAAAGACAATACACTTTGTTCTAGTTATAGACCAATCTCACTCTTGAACATAGATACCAAGATATTCTCAAAGGTACTCGCTTCCAGGATGAAAACAATTAAGAAGTAAATGGTCCATGCAGATCAAGTTGGTTTCATCCGAGGAAGAGAGAGTAGGGACAATGGTATCAGAACCCTTTTGGCTATACAGCAAATGAAAGAGAGTGGGGCCCCAGGTCTACTCCTGTCAATAGACGCCGAAAAGGCGTTTGACAGGGTAGACTGGGGCTTCATGCAGAGTACACTAAAGGCTATAGGCTTGGGACTAGTGTTGAGCGAACCCGAACTGTAAAATTCGGGTCCGTACCGAACTTTAGCTTTTTCCCGAACCCGGACTTTGCCCAAAAGTCAGGGTTCGGGTTCGGGTTCGGCAATCTAATAACGCATTTAGAAATGCTTCAGGGGCCAGCCAATCACCTTTTGATTAGCTGGTGTGCCCTTAGAAGCCATCATAGCCATGCCTACTAATGGCATGGCTGTGATTGGTCAGTGCAACATGTGACCCAGCTTCATATAAGCTAGAGGCACACAGCACACATGACACTCTGCTTCAGAATAGATAGGGAGAGGATCTAGTCTGCTGCTGCTGCTTTTAGGGAGAGATAGAAAGATAGAAGAGGTAGTCCTGATTCTACAATCTGAGGGAAAAGATAGAGAGATAGTGTAGTGTAGGGCCAGGTTCCTGTGTTGGTGCTTTCAGGGAGAGAGAATATTATATAGGAGTCCAGATTCAGAGATTAAAATCAGCGATCTGCATAGGTCTACCTATTTGTGTTGCAGTGCAGTCTTTTTACACTGCCATGAGCCCAGTGTCAGAGAAAATCTAACTTTTAGGGGAAAAAAAAACGCACTTTATTGTTCTCTTTTCCAAAAGACCCATAGGGCAAAAAAAAAAAGCATTTTATTTTGCTCGTGCAAAAAAAGACCCGTTTAGGGCAAAAAAAAAAAAAAAAAGAAAATTTGCACTTTAATGTACGCTTGCAAAAAACGCCGTTTAGGGGCACGAAAAAAAGTTTGCAGTGTGTTATACATATTTTGAGGTGTGTGAAATAAACAATTTCTATATAGTTTTCTCCTACTGTGCTATACTAAAAAAAAAACATTTTTTTTGAATAGCATTTTCTGCAGTTCTGTAGCTGTGCGATTCAGTGGTTACGTACTGTGGGTGTGTTCTGCTCTTCCAAAAAACGCCGTTTAGTGGCACCAAAAAAAGGTTGCAGTGTGTTATACATATTTTGAGGTGTTTGAAATAAACAATTTCTTTATAGTTTTCTCCTACGTTGCTATACTAAAAAAACAACATTTTTTTTTAATAGCATTTTCTGCAGTTCTGTAGCTGTGCGATTCAGCGGTTACGTACTGTGGGTGTGTTCTGCTCTTCCAAAAAACGCCGTTTAGTGGCACCAAAAAAAGTTGCAGTGTGTTCTACATATTTTGAGGTGTGTGAAATAAACAATTTCTATATAGTTTTCTCCTACTGTGCTATACTAAAAAAACAAAATTTTTTTTTAATAGCATTTTCTGCAGTTCTGTAGCTGTGCGATTCAGCGGTTACGTACTGTGGGTGTGTTCCGCTCTTCCAAAAAACGCCGTTTAGTGGCACCAAAAAAAGGTTGCAGTGTGTTATACATATTTTGAGGTGTGTGAAATAAACAATTTCTATATAGTTTTCTCCTACTGTGCTATACTAAAAAAAAAACATTTTTTTTTAATAGCATTTTCTGCAGTTCTGTAGCTGTGCGATTCAGCGGTTACGTACTGTGGGTGTGTTCTGCGCTTCCAAAAACACCCATTTAGGGCAAGATCCTAAATTTTGAAAATATGAGGAGAAGGTCAAAGGGACGTGGTGGCCCCGGTCGTGGTGCTGCTGGTGGAGCTCCTGTTGCAGGGAGAGGACGTGGTGGATCTGTGCCAGATACACGCACAAGTGAAACACCTTCCTCAGGTGCGAGTAGGCGACCGAGCCTGCGGCGGTATTTTGTCGCGCCTAATGAGGCTGTACGAATGTTTAGGCCAGGACAAGTACAGGCGATAGTAGATTGGGTTGCTGACAGTGCCTCGGGTTCCTTCACATTGTCTCCCACCCACTCTTCTGATGAAAGAACAGAGTTGGCACCTGAAACCCATGTCCATCAGTCTTTCACCTCACCCCCTTGCAAATCAGCCAAGCAGTCTGAGCCACAAATCATGCAGCAGTCTCTTCTGCTTTTCGATGACTCTGTTAGCAGGGTTTCCCAGGGCCATCCACCTAGCCCTGCCCCAGAAGTGGAAGAGATTGAGTGCACCGATGCCCAACCACTTATGTTTCATGATGAGTACATGGGAGGACCATCGCAGTACGTCTCGGATGATGACGAAACACAGGTGCCAACTGCTGCTGCTTTCGCAATTGTGCAGACAGACAAGGAGGGCAGGGGTGAAGACTGGGTGGAAGATGATGTGGAGGACGATGAGGTCCTCGACCCCACATGGAATCAACGTTATGCAGGTGACCAGTGTAGTTTGGAGGAAGAGGCGGTGGTCGCACAGAGCCACCAGCACAGCAGAAGAGGGAGCAGGGTGCAAAAGCGGAGCGTCTGTCAGCTAGACAGTATGTCTGCTACTGCCCAACGCAGCAAGGGACCGAGCACACCAAAGCCAGGTCCAAGGAGTTCCCCAGCGTGGCAGTTCTTCACACAATGTGCTGATGACAAGACCCGAGTGGTTTGCACGCTGTGCAATCAGAGCCTGAAGCGAGGCATAAACGTTCTCAACCTGAGCACAACCTGCATGACCAGGCATCTAAGTTCAAAGCACGAGCTGCAGTGGAGTAGACACCTCAAAAACCAAGAAAGGTCTCTGGCTCCTCCTGCTTCCTCTTCTGCTGCAGTCTCGGCCTCTTCATCCACCTCTGTAGTGAAAGTGGCACCTGCCACCCCGCAAACAGAGCATCTGCCAGCAAAACTACCACCTGGGTCACCAACCATCTCCACAATGTCCCATTGAAGCGTTCAGCTCTCTATCTCCCAAACATTGGCCTTTGAAATGCTGTCATTCCGTCTGGTGGAGACGCAGAGTTTTAAAAGCCTGATGGCATTGGCTGTCCCACAGTACGTCGTACCCAGCCGCCACTATTTTTCCAGGCGAGCCATCCCTTCCCTGCACAATCAAGTGGGGGACAAAATCAGGTGTGCACTGCGCAACGCCATCTGTGGCAAGGTCCACCTAACTACGGATGCGTGGACCAGTAAGCACGGTCAGGGACGTTATATCTCCCTAACAGCACACTGGGTAAATGCAGTGGCGGCTGGGCCTGAGGCAGATAGCAGTTTGGCGCATGTCCTTCCACCACCGAGGATTGCAGGGTGCTTCAGTTTGCCTCCTGTTGCTAACTCCTCCTACTCCGCTTCCTCATCCTTTACCGCCTCCTCATCCGGTCAGCGTAACACCTTCACCACCAACTTCAGCACAGCCAGGGGTAAACGACAGCAGGCAGTTTTAAAACTTTCCTGTTTGGGGGAAAAACCCCACACCGCGCAGGAGTTGTGGAGGGACATGGAACAACAGACCAAGGAGTGGTTGCTGTCAGTGAGCCTCAAGCCCGGCCTGGTGGTGTGCGATAATGGGCAAAATCTCGTAGCAGCTCTGGGCCTAGCCGGTTTGATGCACATCCCTTGCCTGGCGCATGTGCTGAACTTGGTGGTCCAGAGGTTCCTTAAAAATTACCCCAATATGCCAGAGCTGCTGCAGAAAGTGCGGGCTGTGTGTGCGCACTTTCGGCGTTCTCACCCTGCTGCTGCTCGCCTGTCAGCGCTGCAGCGTAACTTCAGCCTTCCCGCTCACCGCCTCATATGTGACGTGCCCACAAGGTGGAACTCCACCTTGCACATGCTGGCCAGACTGTGCGAGCAGCAGCAGGCGATAGTGGAGTTTCAGCTGCAGCAATCACGCGTGAGTCGCTCTGCGGAACAGCACCACTTCACCACCAATAACTGGGCCTCCATGCGAGACCTGTGTGCCTTGTTGCGCTGTTTCGAGTACTCCACCAACATGTCCAGTGCCAATGACGCTGTTCTTAGCGTTACTATCCCAGTTCTATGCCTCCTTGAAAAAACGCTTCGGGCGATGATGGAAGAGGATGTGGCACAGGAGGATGAGGAGGAGGAGGAGGAAGCGGGATCATTTCAAAGGCTTTCAGGGCAGTCTTTCACAAGTGGCTACGAGGGTGGGTTCCTGCACCAACAAACGCCAGGTACACAATTGTCCGGCAGAAAGGGAACAGTTCTGGAGGATGACGAGGTGGAGGAGGAGATGGAGGAGGAGGAGGAGGAGGAGGAGGCATTTTCACAGCAGGGTGGCACCCAGACCAGCTCGTGGCCATCACGGGTGCGTGGCTGGGGGGATACAGAGGACACAAACGATACACCTCCCACAGAGGACAGCTTTTCTTTGCCTCTGGGCAGCCTGGCACACATGAGCGATTACATGCTGCAGTGTTTCCGCAACGACAGCCGAGTTGCCCACTAGGCTTGTGCAATTCGTTTCGTAACGAATTGAAATTCGTCCGAATTTAGCAACTTTCGGACATTCGGAAGCATTCGAATTTCCGAACAAAGCAATTACGAATAAGACCGAATCCGAAATAAATTATACCGCAAATAGCGAATGCCCGAATGTCTTCGGCATAATTCGTTATGAAAAAGTTACGAATGTACAAATCCATACGAAGCACAATAACACTCACTCTGCTCTGCTCTCTGCTTCTCCCACACCGTGCTGAACTCCCTCTCAAAATGGTGTACAGGGGCGGAGGTTATAGCCGCATGTAAAAAACGAAAGTAAAATACGAGATTTCGAATCCATTCGAAGCACAATAACACTCTGCTCTGCTCTCTGCTTCTCCCTCACCGTGCTGAACCCTCTCAAAATGGTGTACAGGGGCGGAGCCTATAGCCGCATGTAAAAAACGAAAGTAAAATACGAGATTTCGAATCGTTACAAATAACCGCTATGTATTTAGAAAAGTACAAATCCATTCGAAGCACATTAGGCATAATAGGCAGCGTCGTTGTGAGAGAGACACGGAAAATTACGAATCAACGAACCCAAAAAAAGTTACGAAAGTAGGAGTTGTGTCCAGAATCAACGAAAAACAACGTACTCTACCGAAAGTACGAATTATAAAGCAACAAAAAATTCAACGAAAAATGTCGCTTGCAAAAATACGAATGAGTCCGAACACGAAAAATCCCGTCTAGCAAAATTACGAATGATTACGAATCAACAGGACCGGAAAGAAACGAACCGAAACGGAACGAATTTTTCCGTTGTGCACAAGTCTATTGCCCACATTTTAACTGGTGCTGATTACTGGGTGGCCACCCTGCTGGATCCCCGTTACAAGGACAACATACCGTCCTTAATTCCCTCACTGGAGCGGGATCGTAAGATGCGCGAGTACAAGCGCACGCTGGTAGACGCGCTGCTGGTGGCATTCCCACCTGACAGCGGGCGTACGGTGGAAGCACAAGGCGAAGGCAGAGGAGGAGGAAGAGGTCGTCAACGCAGCCGGGGCACCGGCATTACCTCAGAAGGCAGGGTTAGCATGGCTGAAATGTGGAAAAGCTTTGTCAGAACGCCACGACAACCAACACCACCAGCTGAGATGGAACGTCTTAGCAGGAGGCAGCATTTCACCAACATGGTTGAGCAGTATGTGTCCACAGGCCTACACGTACTGGATGACGGGTCTGCCCCCTTTAACTTCTGGGTCTCCAAATTGGGCACATGGCCTGAGCTTGCCCTTTATGCCTTGGAGGTGCTGGCCTGCCCTGCAGCCAGTGTATTATCTGAACGTGTATTTAGCACGGCAGGCAGGGCCGGATTAACATAGGGGCTATTGGAGCTGCAGCTCCAGGCCCCTTCCCCAAGATAGGCCCATTTGCCCAAAAAAAAAAAATCTCAAAAAAAAAAAGATCGACTTCGAGGATTGTAGCTCGGCGACCAGGGCCCACAGAGACCCCATATTTGGGGGGTATTTAGATGAAGACCCACACCACCACTGATCAAAATATGGGGCTGCTATCATTTATGGTTCCGGAGATACGGGGCTGCTTGCGCAGCCTGTCAGAAGCTATATACAGAAAGGCCAGTTTAAATACAAGCTGACACACTCTGCAGCAGAGAGGATGAGCTCACAGTGCTTATCATAATTATTTGTATGTTACTAAGACTGCTTTCACACTATGCTGCTCCGAGCGTTGGCGGTAAAATAGCGGTAAAGCGCTGCTATTTTACCGTCGGATTTGTGGCACATTTCGGCCGCCAGCAGGGCGCTTTTAACCCCCGCTAGCGACCGAGAAAGGGTAAAAACCACCCGAGATGCGCCGCTACAGCGGCGTATTGCCGGCGGTACGGCGGTGCTGCCCATTGATTTCACCGCTCCTAATGCGCTCCAAAGAAGTTGCTGGCAGGACTTTTTCTGACGCCCTGCCAGCGCACCGCTCTAGTGTGAAAGCCCTCGGGCTTTCACACTGGAGTGAATAGAGCAGCTGTTTAAGGGCAGATTGCAGGCGCCATTTTTAACGCTATAGCGCCTGCAAAACGCCCTCAGTGTGAAAGGGGTCTTATAGTAATTAACCCCTTGCCACTTAGGCCAATTCTGACACTTCTCTCCTACATGTAAAAATCATCATTTGATTTTTGCTAGAAAATTACTCAGAACCCTCAAACATTATATATTGTTTTAGCAGACACCCTATGGAATAAAATGGTGGTCTTTGCAACTTTTTATGTTACACGGTATTTGCGCAGAAATTTTTCAAACGTGTTTTTTTTTTGAAAGAAACTGTTTCATTCATAAAAAAAAACCACTAAACTTAGCACGATTTTTTTTGTATACTAAGCGATGCTTTACATTTTTTTTACAGGTTACATGTTTAGAGTTACAGAGGAGGTCTAGTGCTAGAATTATTGTTCTCGCTCTAACGATCGTGGCGTATGTAACCTGTGTGTATCTGGCTCTGATACTAGCCAGGGCCTACCCAGCCACTGACTAGTATCTCTCTCCAGCATGTCCCCACACACCCTCTCACCTGCTGAACTGTGGATGGGGGAATCACTCCTGCAGTGTTATTGTGTTCTGCCTGTGAATATAATGATCAGTGTTGCTAACTATAGCTGGCAGCACTGATTGTTTTGGGAAAAACCTGACAGGCTGGTTGTACTCAAGTCAGATAATAGATTGACTTGTGAAAAAACAGCTAGCCCATACATAGATCGACTATGGCTGGTCTCTGCTTAATTGGCGTAATTTCAATCCATGTATGGCTCGCTTAACCACTACGCAGTCCCTAAACATCCTTCCACAAACCTTTACATTTTTCCTTCCCAGATTCCCTTCATCTTCCTCACCTGTACATATTCTCCACACTTCTCTCCTGTACATACTGCTCACTGTCATACCCTCCACACTTCTCTCCTATACATAGTGCCCACTGTCATACCCTACACACTCCTCTCCTGTACATTGTGCTTGTTGTCATACACGTCTCTCATGTACATAGTGCCCACTGTCGTACTTTCCACACTCCTCTCCTGTACATACAGCTCACTGTCATACCCTCCACAATCCTCTCCTATACATAGTGCCCACTGTCATACCCTCCACACTCTTCTCCTGTACATACTGCTCACTGTCTTACCCTCCACACTCATTTAATGTACCTACTGCTCAGTATCATACTGTCTACACTCCTCTCCTGTACATACTTCTCACTGTCATACCCTCCACACTCCTCTCCTGTACATACTGCCCACATTCATAAACTCCTCTATTGTACATAGTGCCGACTGTCATACCCTCCACACTCCTCTCCTGTGCATACTGCCCACTATCATATCCTCCACACTCCTCTCCTGTACATACTGCCCCCATTATGCCCTCCACACCCCTCTCCTGTACATACTGCCCACTATCATACCATCCACACTCCTCTCCTGTACATACTGTAACCCAACCTTACCCTCCACACTCCTATCCTGTACATACTGTAACCTAACCTTACCCTTCACACTCCTCTCCTGTACATACTGCCAACTATCTTTCTCTCCACATTCCTCTCCTGTACATACTGCCCCAATCATACCCTCCACATTCCTTTCCTGTATATACTGCCCACTGTCATACCCTCTACACTTCTCTTCTATACATAGTGCCCACTGTTATACCCTCCAGACCTCTATCCTGTACATACTGCCCACTGTCATATCCTCCCCACTCTTCACTGTCATACCCTCCACACTTCTCTCCTATACATAGTGCCCACTGTCATACCCTCTACACTTCTCTTCTGTACATACTGCTCACTGTCTTACCCTCCACACTCATCTCATGTACATACTGCTCAGTATCATATCGTCCACACTCCTCTCCTGTACATACTGCCCACTTTCATAAACTCCTCTATTGTACATAGTGCCGGCTGTCATACCCTCCACACTCCTCTCCTTTACATACTGCTCGCTCTCATACCCTCCACATTCCTTTCCTATACATACTGCCTATTGTCATACCCTCCCCACTCCTCTCCTGTACATACTGCCCACTGTCATACCCTCCACACTCCTCTCCTGTACATACTGCCCCCATTATACCCTCCACACCCCTCTCCTGTACATACTGCCCACCATCATACCATCCACACTCCTCTCCTGTACATACTGTAACCCAACCTTACCCTCCACACTCCTCTCCTGTACATACTGTAACCTAACCTTACCCTTCACACTCCTCTCCTGTACATACTGCCAACTATCTTTCTCTCCACATTCCTCTCCTGTACATACTGCCCCAATCATACCCTCCACATTCCTTTCCTGTATATACTGCCCACTGTCATACCCTCTACACTTCTCTTCTATACATAGTGCCCACTGTTATACCCTCCACACCTCTATCCTGTACATACTGCCCACTGTCATATCCTCCCCACTCTTCACTGTCATACCCTCCACACTTCTCTCCTATACATAGTGCCCACTGTCATACCCTCTACACTTCTCTTCTGTACATACTGCTCACTGTCTTACCCTCCACACTCCTCTCCTGTACATACTGCCCACTTTCATAAACTCCTCTATTGTACATAGTGCCGGCTGTCATACCCTCCACACTCCTCTCCTTTACATACTGCTCGCTCTCATACCCTCCACATTCCTTTCCTGTACATACTGCCTATTGTCATACCCTCCCCACTCCTCTCCTGTACATACTGCCCACTGTCATACCCTCCACACTCTTCTCCTGTACATACTGCTCACTGTCTTACCCTCCATACTCATTTAATGTACATACTGCTCAGTATCATACTGTCTACACTCCTCTCCTGTACATACTGCTCACTGTCATACCCTCCACACTCCTCTCCTGTACATACTGCCCACATTCATAAACTCCTCTATTGTACATAGTGCCGACTGTCATACCCTCCACACTCCTCTCCTGTACATACTGCCCACTATCATACCCTCCACACTCCTCTCCTGTACATACTGCCCCCATTATACCCTCCACACCCCTCTCCTGTACATACTGCCCACTATCATACCATCCACACTCCTCTCCTGTACATACTGTAACCCAACCTTACCCTCCACACTCCTCTCCTGTACATACTGTAACCTAACCTTACCCTTCACACTCCTCTCCTGTACATACTGCCAACTATCTTTCGCTCCACATTCCTCTCCTGTACATACCACCCCCATCATACCCTCCACATTCCTTTCCTGTACATACTGCCCACTGTCATACTCTCCACACTCCTCTTCTGTACATACTGCCCACTTTCATACCCTCCACACTCCTCTCTGGTACATACCACCCTCTGTCATACCCTCTACACTCCTCTGCTGTGCATGCTGCCCACTGCCATATCCTCCACACTCCTCTCCTGTACATAGTGCCCACTGCTAGACCCTCCACATTCCTCTCCATTACCTGCACATACTTCCCAGGTTTATACCGTCCGATCACTGCACTGTGATCAATCCGGTGGGTCCTGGGTGCTTCCATTTTCACCCGGTCTTCCTTCTGGGTTCTGTGCCTTCAGTTACTTGCCTTGGCTGGGCTGCGTTGATGTCATTCCCACGCATGCTCATGCGCATCCTCTCTCTCTCATCCCCCCTTTCTCTCTCATCCTCCCTCCCTTACCCCTCACTCCACTCTCATCCTCTCTCTCATCCTCCCTCTCTCTCTCTCTCTCCCTCTCTCTCACCATCCCTCTCTCTCTTTAATTTATTTTTGTTATAACAAAAAATTGTTTGCATATTTATTTATTTATTATTTATAAAAGGCCCACCAAAATCCTCAGCACCAGGCCCATGATGTTCTTAATCTGGCCCTGACAGCAGGGGGCGTTATCACAGACAAGCGCAGCCGCCTGTCCAGAGCCAATGTGGACAAGCTCACGTTCATTAAAATGAACCAGGCATGGATCCCACAGGACTTGTCCGTACCTTGTGCAGAATAGACATGTATACCGGTGTTGTGACAAAAACTGTCCGGCCATCGGATTGTGTCCGGCCCATACTGCGAAGGCGCAGTGCTTGCGCAGTACAGAGGACAAGGAGATTCACAAAATCTCCGAAGATGAACGGCGCCTGCGCTGTGAGTGCAGGTTCAAGCCCCACCATCCAAGTGGACATACGGTAGCACATAGTAACAGGGCCCCTCACGGGCTCTGTTCGATCGCCACGCTTCGGGCACGGCCTCACTTGGCTCGTCTTGAACCACGGATGGTGTGGCCTTCACCTTAACTCACCACGCAGGCGCCGTTCGTCTTGGGAGATTTTAGAAATCCCCTTGTCCTACATACTGAGCAAGCGCAGTACAGGGTGGACACTATTTGACGGGGGACAGAATTCGACACATCACCGGCATTACACAGCCATTGTTGTATTTTTGAATCAGTGTTGGCTACCTCGTCCTCCTCCACCGCCGCTTCCACCTACACAGCCACATCCACCGCCACTTCAACCTCCTACTCCATATGGACCTCGTCCTCCTAGGTCAAGATTTTTTATTTTTATTTTTTTATGTTATTTTAAGTTATTTCCCTATCCACATTTGTTTGCAGAGCACTTGCCATGCTCTTAACAACATTTTGCTGCCATTTGCAGCCCTCTAGCCCTTTCCATTACCTTTTTAGAGCCTTTTTAGTCCTTAGAAGTCTGGGTCCCCATTGACTTCAATGGGGTTCGGGTTCGGGTCCGGGTTCGGGTTAAAGTTCGGTCCCGAACCCGAACTTTTTTCCGAAGTTCGGCCGAACCCGTCAAACCCGAACATCCAGGTGTCCGCTCAACTCTACTTGGGACCCAGAATGACCTCTTGGATAAAATCATTATATAATACACCAACAGCAAGAATCAAAGTAAACGGGTTTCTTTCAGCTCCTTTTGATATGAAGAATGGCACTCGACAGGGGTGCCCATTGTCACCGCTGCTGTTTGTCCTTACCTTAGAACCCTTGTTAAAAGGAATAAGGAGGAATGTAGATATAAGGGGGATAAAAGTAGGGGAAGAAGAGCATAAACTTGCAGCGTACGCTGATGACATAATATTCTACGTAACACATCCTAGAATAACTCTGCCTAACATAATGAAAGCCTTAAAAGATTTTGGAAAAATATCTAACTTTAAAATAAACCCGACAAAATCCGAAATTTTGAGTCTTAATATCCCTAAAGCAGAAAGGATTACCTATCAAAAAGATTTCCCATTTCGATGGGGAATAAAAGAACTGAAGTATCTCGGTGTTAAGATAACAACTACTAATGAGACAATAAACAAAGCCAACTATATTCCATTATTAAACGACATCAAAGCTGAACTTAATAGAATAACACCGGGACAATTATCTTGGAGCGGCAGAATAAATATTTATAAAATGGTAATTCTGCCTAAAATAATGTATAAATGGCTAATGTTACCAATCCCAATACCACAAGCATTCTTTAATAAATTACAGTCAATGTTCTTAAAATTTATATGGTGTGGGAAAAAAACACGAATTAAACAAGGGGGACTAGGGGCACCTGATTTGAGAAATTATTATTTTGCAATTGTTTTATCACGAATAATAGAATGGGCTAAAAATAACTTAGAAAAAAGATGGGTGAATATGGAAGCTACTATATGTAAAGCATCACTGGGAAAGGTAATCTGGATACCCGAACAATATCGGGAACTTAGCACTGATATACACAACATCACTAGAAATGCACTTAAAATATGGGACAAAATTCTCAAAAAAGAGAAATGGGAGTTCAATTCACCTTTAATACCATTAACCAACACAAAATATTTTACACCGGGAGTCGAAAAATTATTTGGAAAATGGATTAAGCAAGATAATTTACAACTGAAAGATGTAATGGAGAAAGATAAACTGCTAGGGTATCAAGAATTAAAAAACAAACGGGAACTGCTGTTGCTAGATGAATGGCGGTATGCTCAGTTAAAAAATGTATTTGAAAAATTACCTCGGCCTAATAGATCTATAGAAACACTATGGCCTTTAGAGAGATTATGTGAGGAGAAGGTTAAGAAGGGAGTAATCTCTAAGATTTACAAAATATTAAGTAATACAAAAAAGCTGGGTATACCGCCATTTATCAAAAAGTGGGAGGAGGAGTTGGGGTCACAGGTCAACGACCTCGAGATTAGGCAAAGTATAGAGAGAGTGCACTCCACAGCAGTAAACCATAACGAAATGGAACTAAATTATAAATGTCTAGTCCGCTGGTACTTAACCCCCGATAAGGTACACAAATGTTCAAACGAAAATGCTAAGTTTTGTTGGAGGGGGTGTAAGGAAATAGGGACTATGGCCCACATTTGGTGGACGTGCCCTAAAATTAATATATACTGGGGAGAGATCAGACAAACAATTAAAGATATAACCAAGATCGAAGTCCCTGATGAGCCTTGGGGCTGTATATTACATGGGATTCGAATCCCAACTAAACAGTATATGAGAACACTAACTCCACAACTTTTAAACGCTGCAAAGTACCAAATTGCTATACACTGGCAAGAATCGGAACGACCTAGCTTGAAGGGATGGTGCCATAAAATCGATGATATCTACAGACTGGAATATCTGAAGTTTAGGGAGGGGGAGGAAATGGAGCAGTTCGAAAAAAAATGTCGGGAATGGGTAACTTATAAACATACTATGGGATACGCAGAGTTGCTGGGAGCGTAATGGGTATATATGTGTGTGTATGCGTATGCGCGTATTGTATGGGCAAACATATATATAGAGATACGTGGCTATATAAATTTATATAGTTTATATAAATCATATAACAAAACTTAACACAGAAATGATATCGATTTTATATGAGAGAGAGGCAAGATTAGGAGAAGAAAATGAAAAGGTTAAAGAGGGAGCAATAGAAGGGTGGGAAACCATTGAGGGGAGATCCGGGGAGGGGGGCGGGGTTGGGAGCAATGTTTTATTATCTCTCTGTGAAATATTAGGCTATTGTACATTTTGATACTATGTTATGAGATATGAAAATTAATAAAGACATTTAAAAAAATAAAATAAATGAAACTTGTGGCTCTGCATTAATTCCTGGAATTCCATGTGCAATAGGTAGGCACAGCAATATTAAACAGAACTCCTGTCAGAGTGAATGCTTGGCAGGAGCCAGTCTTTACCTACAGCTCTGACAGTAATTTCCCATGCCTCTTAATATGTTGTACTAACCAAGATAGACTGTTAATACTTTAACCACTTGCCTACTGGACATTTTTATCCCCTTCTTGCCCAGGCCATTTTTCAGCTTCCAGTACTGTCACATTTTGAATAAGAATTGTGTGGTCATGCAACACTGTACCCAAACAGCATTTTTATCATTTTTTTCACACAAATAGAGCTTTGTTTTGGTGGTATTTACTGTATTTATCGGCGTATAACATGCACCCTAACTTTAAGAGGGAAGTTTCAGGAAAAAAAACTTTCCACAGCCCCCTGTGTATAACACGCATGCACAGTTTACCCTCTATTTCCAGGGTAAAAAAGTGAATGTTATACGCCAATAAATACAGTAATCACCACTGGGTTTTTTATTTTTTTCTAAATGTATGAAAAAAACGAACATTTTGAAAAAACTAAAAAAAAAAACATGTTTTTTTATAAAATTTTCAAACAGGTAATGTTTCTCCTTCACTGATGTGTGCTAATGAGGCTGCACTGATGGGCACTGATAGGCTGCATTGATGGGCGCTGTTGAGCATTGATGGGCACTGATAGGCTGCACTGATGGGCACTGATGAGGCAGCACTGGTGGGCACTGATGAGGAGGCACCGATGAGGCTGTACTGATAGGCGGCACTGATGGGCACTGATATGTGGCACTGATGGGCACTAATAGGCGGCACTGATAGGTGACACTGATGGGCACTGGTAGGCGGCACTGAGAGGTGACACTGATGAGGAGACATTGCTAGGCACTGGTTGGCAACACTGATTGGCAGCACTGGTGGGCACTGATTGACAGCACTGTTGAGACTGCATTGATAATCAGGACACTGATAATCAGTGCCCTGATTATCAGTGTACATGTTTCTTTTACACAAGCCGGCTGTAGGCTCTCTTCTCCTCTCCTCATGCTGTCAGTGTGAGTAAAGGAGTGCCGCTAACCAACGTTTGTTTACATTGTGATCAGCTGTGATTGGACACAGCTGATCATCCTTAGAAGGGATTTTTTTTTTAAATACAGAAGGATAACCTAAGCATGTTTCTGTTCAAGGAGTAGTGATGAGCTTCGAGTTCGAGTCGACCCCATGTTCGACTCGAACATCGTCTGTTCGGCCGTTTGCCAAATTTCGAACATTATGGGCTGTTCGCGCCAAATTTGAGTGGCGCGTCACGGTCCATAATCCACTGCGGAATCACAGTGCATTGCTGGCTGATGATTAGCCAAGCATGCACTATGACCCGCATGCTTTGGCCAATCACAGCGCGGAATAAACAGAGAGCCACAATTGGCCAAAGCCAGGGTGGCTTTGGCCAATTATGTCTAAGGGGGTTTAGTACACGTCCCACACTATATAAGGCCGCCTGCATGGCGGCCTTGTGTAGTGTGTTGCGGCGGTGGTTAAAGACAGACAGAAAGAGAGAGATAGTGTCATTTAATTTGAGTTTTTGATAGAGCAGGCAGGCGAGTCAGTTAGCTGCAGTTACAGTGTGTAGAGGATATATATGCTTCCTAGGTGTTGTATATATATTTACACACTGTATTCAGTTTAGCTAGATCCGTTCCTGTTATTCTCTATACTGACAGGCAGGCAGGTGATTGTGCTAGCTGCAGTGTTTCACTTAGTGTACTGTGTCCTTTGCACAGTGTGCACCAAAAGCTTACCTGAATACAATTGCTGGTGTTCTGATACAAATACAGGTAGGGAGCTGCAGTATTTTGCTTTAGTGTCCTTTGCACAGTGTGCACCAAAAGCTTACCTGAATACAATTGCTGGTGTTCTGATACAAATACAGGCAGGGAGCTGCAGTATTTTGCTTTAGTGTCCTTTGCACAATGTGCCCCAAAAGCTTACCTGAATACAATTGCTGGTGTTCTGATACAAATACAGGCAGGGAGCTGCAGTATTTTGCTTTAGTGTCCTTTGCACAGTGTGCACCAAAAACTTACCTGAATACAATTGCGGGTGTTCTGATACAAATACAGGCAGGGAGCTGCAGTATTTTGCTTTAGTGTCCTTTGCACAGTGTGCCCCAAAAGCTTACCTGAATACAATTGCTGGTGTTCTGATACAAATACAGGCAGGGAGCTGCAGTATTTTGCTTTAGTGTCCTTTGCAAAGTGTGCACCAAAAGCTTACCTGAATACAATTGCTGGTGTTCTGATACAAATACAGGCAGGGAGCTGCAGTATTTTGCTTTAGTGTCCTTTGCACAATGTGCACCAAAAGCTTACCTCAATACAATTGCTGGTGTTCTGATACAAATACAGGTAGGGAGCTGCAGTATTTTATTTTAGTGTCCTCTGCACAGTGTGCACCTAAAGCCTACCTCAATACAATTGCTGGTGTTCTGATATAAATTCAGTCAGGGAGCTGCAGTATTTTGCTTTAGTGCACCTAAAGCTTACCTCAATACAATACGCCTTTCCTTTTTTTAATTTGGGTGTGGGGTTCCCCTTAATATCCATACAAGACTCAAATGGGCTGGGGGGGGGTACCCATGCTGTTTTTCTCAATGATTTTCATCCATATTGCCGGGACCAGACATTACATTAAAGCCGCAAGCAGTTTTAAATGACTTTTTTTCCTTTATAAATGTAATTTTGTGCAAGGACAGTTCTAAACACGGGAAACACATGCCACTTCACAGGCATACTATAGACACCCCCGGGTACGTTATTTAAATAAATATTTCACTTTAGGCCTCATTTAAATCACTGCTCCCGAAAAAACGTTTTTAAAACTTTTTTTTGCATTGATACATGTCCCCTGGGGCAGGACCCGGGTCCCCAAACTCTTTTTAGGACAATAACTTGCATATTAGCCTTTATAATTAGCACTTTTGATTTCCAACGTTCGAGTCCCATAGACTTTAATAGGGTTCTAAAGTTCGCGCAAACTTTCGGTCCGTTCGCAGGTTCGGGTGCAAACCAAACCGGGGGGGTGTTCGGCTCATCCCTATCAAGGAGCTAAGAAAGTTAAATACAACTCTACCTCCTTACAAAACTTTCCCCTCCCCTCTCCTAGGTCATGCCTTACCTTCTTCCCTTATTAAGCCCCAAAAGGGACACACCCATTACTGAGCCAATCAACTATGGCTTCTGTGGGTGAAAACCTAATTGGGGGTTGGTTTGGTCTAAGAAGGCTGAGGAGCTCCTGCTTACTTCCCTTCCACCCGACTATATTTTACCTCTTTCAAAATATTATAAACCACTTCCAAATATATCAGCAATTGTTATTTTTTTTTATATATTACCTATATTGCCATTTTCATATCATAGGATCCTACACTTAATAACTTTATATCTAAGGGAAAAAAAAAATGTTTCCTTTGTACATTTATTTCTTCTTCCTCGTTCTCCCCTTCTCTGTTCCTACTCCGCACAGCCAAGGTTCTCCCTCTCCCCAGTAGTCCCCCCTCCTCTCTCCTCTCCCATATCTTCCCTCCCATCCATCCCCTCCAGTCCCTTACCCCCTTATATAACAGGTTCCACCCCTTCTAAACCTCACATGTGAGGATTTTCAATGTCCGTACATATATGCAACCTGTTCTCCGGGTATCATTCCAATAAGTCTATCCCCCCTCCCCCCACCACTTCCCCCCCTCCCCTCTTTCTCCATTACTCGTGTTCCCATGGGTTTATATATATTCCCATTGTGGATCCTTAAATATCCTATTATGGCATTTAATAACTAGTTATTTTTTGGTTCCAGCGGTTTTCCCTCTACCTACTCAATGGGACCCAAACCTCTTTTTTTTTTTTTAGAGATGGAGGGAATAAAAGTCACCTCCCTGAACGCCATGGGGCTCAACGTCCCTGAAAAAAGAAGGATGTTGTTGAACGACCTACGGCGCTCAGGGACAGATGTGGCATACAGTATGTGCATGTGCAGGAAACACATTTTAGGGAGGGGGGATTACAATTTCTTCAAAATAGATTGTTTCCATGTACATATCATGCTTCGAATCAACAGGCAAAATCTAAGGGAGTTTCAGTATTGATTTCTAATCATATCCCATGGTCCCTAATAGACAATCGTACGGACTCAAATGGTAGATTTATTTTTCTTAAGGGTAGCATTGGCAGTACCAAAGTAACGCTGGCTACACTATATGCACCAAATGTACATCAAGACTCTTTTTTGAAGAAAGTCCTCTCCGAGCTAACAGAATTTGCGGAAGGCAAACTGATCCTGGGTGGGGACTTTAACATCTCCTTAGACCCTAGAATGGACACCTCTTTAGGAACAACATCAATTCCAAGGGGTATTAGAAGAAGTATATTGCGGAAAATGCATGAACTACAGTTGGTGGATGTTTGGAGGATCTTTCATACAGATGAGAGGGATTATACTTTTTTCTCTAACCCCCACCAAGTATATTCCCGCATAGATTTATTTTTGATTCCTCATTATTTGGTATCATCGGCATCAGAAAATGGTATTGGAAATATAACTTGGTCACCTTGTGTGTCTCCCTGCCTGGTATGGCCGCTTCACAGGAGAGATGCTGGCGATTAAATGAGAGTCTACTTCAGAATTCTGAAGTGAGGGACGACGTAGCTAAAGAGATGACAGCATATTTCCAGGTAAATTATACTTCGGGGAGCGACCCGTGTATGGTCTGGGAGGCAAACAAGGCGGTGATTAGGGGGATCCTGATCAAGCACGGATCAATTTTGAAGAGGAAACAAGAAAAACAGACTAGGGAATTATTGGAGGAAATCCAAGCCTTGGAAATGCAGCACAAAACGACACAACTATCTTCGGTGGGCAGTGAATTAGGCCATCTGAGAAGACAGCTCACAGTCATTTTGCGCTTCAAAGCCAAGGCAACAATACAGCGAGGAAAAAAAGCAAATTATGAATTGGGAGATAAATGTAGCAGATTGCTAGCAGGAAAGATTAAAGAAAAAAAAAGGTTAACATATATACCACAAATAAAAGGGAGGGAGGGACAATTAATACGAACACCAAAAGATATTGCCCAGACATTTGGAAAATACTATTCTGTCCTATACAACTTGACACAAGCATCAGCCCCAATATCTGCTATAGAAGAGTACCTTTCCTCAACAGGCCTCACCTGACTCCCATCTCCAACACGTCAGACCTTAGAAAATCCTATCTCTAATGAGGAATTGATCAAAATATTTAAAACAGTTAAATCCGGAAAGGCCCCAGGCCCCAACGTTTTTACACTAGGATACTATAAGGAATTCCTCCCGATTCTAATTGGTCAGATGGTATGGGTCTTTAATGCTATAGGTCAGACCTCTGTACTACCCCCTGATTCACTCATGGCCCACATTACAGTAATTCCAAAAGAAGGAAAGGACCCGGCAGAATGTGGAAGTTATAGACCTATTTCACTATTGAATACAGATTTAAAACTTTTCACTAAAATATTGGCTGCCTGCCTTCAACCATGGCTCTCTCATTTAGTAGATCTAGACCAAGTGGGATTCATCCCCACTCGGGAAGCGAGAGATAATACGACAAAAATCCTTAACCTGGTTCGCTGTGCCAATGAGATAAACGCACCTTGTGTGTTTTTGAATACCGATGCTGAAAAAGCATTTGATAGAGTAAACTGGGACTTCCTTTTTGAAGTATTGAAACAGGTGGGCATTGGAGAACGTATGATCGGCTGGATTACGGTTGTCTATACTACTCCACACGAAGCTGTGAAAGTGAATGGAGTATTTTCAAAACCTTTTACCATTGCAAATGGCACACGCCAGGGGTGCCCCCTCTCACCTTTACTTTTCGCTCTGTCATTGGAACCATTACTTAACAGAATTTGTTTAAATCCAGATATGCGAGGAGTACAGGTGGGAGGGCGCTCCCATAAAGTTTCGGCATACGCGGACGACATGATGTTCTCTTGCTTCCCAACTTAGTAGAAGAGATTGAGAAGTTTGGTACTCTATCTAATCTAAAAATAAACCACACTAAGTCTGAGGCCATGAGTGTGGCGGTTCCACTGCTATTACGTAATAATATACAATCTAACTTTGGATTTAGATGGGGACCAGCAATTAAGTACTTGGGTACACATATACCATCAAAGGAAAAAGATACCTTTAAGATAAATTTTACACCAGTATATAATCTAATAAAATAGCTTTTAGATAAATGGCAACACGGACTACATTAGTGGTTTGGCCGGATTAACATAATCAAAATGTGTAGCCTTCCCAAAATTCTGTATTTGCTTCAGGCATAACCGATTACGATTCCAAAGACCTTTCTTCACCAGATACTTACCCTTTTTATGAAATTTATATGGGGGGGGGGGGAAACGGCCGAGGATTAAAGGAGACGTGTTGATGGCACCCAAGTGCTATGGTGGGATGCCGTCCCTGATATATTTAAATACTACCAAGCAGTACATCTAGCGAGATTGGTGGACTGGTGTAGACATGCCGAGTTTAAACGATGGGTAGATATGGAGCAGCAACTAAGTCCAATTCCTTTACGCAGAGCACCATGGTGCTATACAGTATTGCCGATCTCTCTTAAGAAACATCCCATAATCGGTACAACTCTGCGAATTACAGCTAAGATATGTCGCAATTGAGAAATTCTCATCAAAACAATCCCCCCTGTTTCCCATATTGGGAAACCCTAGTTTTATACCTAGTATGAAAGAAGGGACTTTTAAAAATCTTAAAGAAAGAGGCCTATATCAAGCCTCACATTTTCTACAGTCTGAAACTTGGCCAACTATTAAACTATTGACACAACAGCGAGGACCTTTTGAAATTAAGCTTTGGCAGGAATTCCAAGTAAACCATTTTCTGAGATCTTTGGGGCCAGCAACAAATTTTCAACGCAATTTAACTATACTCAAGTCATACTGTGAGGATAAGGAACCACTCGCTAGGGTGGTGTCTAAGATGTACAGATTATTAAAACAACCCTCAGAAGCCTTTGAGTTGTCGAATCTTAGCAAGTGGGAAAACGAGTTAGAGAGAACTTTTACTCATATTCAATGAAAACAGATTATCTATTTAGCTTTAAATTCCTCAGTCTGTACACGGACTCAGGAATCTAACTTCAAACTCTTGATGCAGTGGTACTATACACCAGTACGACTTCATAAATTTTCAAAGGAGACCCCAGACAGCTGCTGGAGATGTGGGGAAGAACGAGGGACATTGTTACATATATTTTGGGCCTGCAAAAAAGTGAGACAATACTGGGTGGAAATTCAGAGAATCATGCAGAAGTTTACAGATATCCAGATATTAGATGATCCGTCCTTCTTTCTTCTCCATTGCTCACAGATCCCGGTTCAGACTTATAAAAGATTGATACTATGTCATATGATTAACGCAGCTAAAACCGGGATCACCCTGCATTGGAGAGATCCGAGACCTCCCTTAACTGCAGAGTGGCTTCATAGAGTAAGGGAGATAGGAGCTATGGGGGACTTGGTCCTCTCAGCCCAAAATAAGAAAGATCAGTATGACTAAACATGGAGAAGTTGGGACTTGTTTATGTACTCGGAGGAGGGGAAGAGATTATTGGATGGGACCTAAGAAGAGTGAGGACATCCAATAGGAATTTCACTATTTTGAAGGGAAGTATATTCCTGCACAGGATGAGGCCGAAAGTAAGGTCTATAACTAACCTAAATTGAATATGTAGGCATAGTTACGATAGACTGTTAAGGGGATTTAAATGTACTAGGACAGAAGGAAAAGGCTGAAGTATATGGTTTTATAAATGTTGGAATTGATAATATACCTGTTGATATTTGTTCCTTTATTTTTGACAAAATAAAGAAAGATTAAATACAAAAAAAAAAAGAGCTAAGAAAGAGACACAAGGGGAATTGGGAGTATAATTTTCCATATTTTTGGGGTCCAGTTGCTGATCATTCGTAGTCAGCCACAGAAATGTGAGATTTTGAAAAATTATTGAAATGTTATCTCAAACACCAACTATATACGGAAAAGATCAAAGTAAAGTTCGTATGGGAGGGTTATAACCCTTGCTAGTTTTTTTTTTTCTTTGTCATCTGTAACCCATTGAGGAAAATTACCTTCACTTCCTGTCCCAAAAACAGAAAGTGAGAGGAAATCCGTCCAAAGTGAGAGAATTCCGGAGTGTCACCAGGGTCACCAGAACTATTTGTCCCCATTGGAAGATTTTTCCTCCTATTACAGTTCTTGTGTCAACCCACAAATTGGGATTTTCTTTTATTTTTACTTTCAAATGAATTATAAACAGAGGAAATATATAGGATGAATCTCCCTCATGGGGACACAGAGGACAATAAAAAATAAAAAAGCTTTATCTGCAATTGAAAACCAAACATAATAATTGGAACTATTATGATTAATAACTCCCCGTGTTCAAAGGATTGTTTTAGGACATGTTTAAACTCCGTAAATCTTTTCGTGCAGCCTTTATTTTGCATTAATTATTATGATTTATTTACTGCAAGGAATAGAAGTTGTCAGTTCTAAAACATATTAGAACTAGGATATTGGATTGTGATAAACAAATGTGCTTCAATTGACAAGATGAAAGCGGCGACACCTCTGTCCATCTTTGCTAATACCTTTGAGCTGGTCTTGGCTAATGGTCTCATACTGTGTGTACATCCTAATTAGGCATAAAGCCTGTATTTAGTATATATATGTGCTAAATGTTATCTGCATAATATGATAAAGGTGACAGTGATGTTAAGATAAGATAAGGCAAAGATAAGCCTTTAAAAATGTGGCACCAAAAATTATAGAAATATAAGTCATACCTGTAAACTTAGTGCAGACTTCAGGAAATAATATATTGGGATGACTTTTGTAAATAAACAGGGGTAAATTAACTAAAACTGGAAAATGCAAAAACTGGTGCAGCTCTGCATAGAAACCAATTGGCTTCCAGGTTTTTTTGTCAAAGCTTAAATGAACAAGCTGAAGTTAAAAGCTGATTGGCTACCATGCACAGCTGCACCAGATTCTGAGTGCTCCAGTTGTTGTAAACTTCCCCCTGAGGCTGGGTTCAAGTGCGAATCAGGTCCCAATTTTTGCCTGAATTTGCACCTGCACCCGACCCAAACATGCACAGGACCCTTTTGGAATGCAGACCGCGGCCGCCCGGACATGTGTGAACCGGCTCCATTGAGAGCCAGTCACACTTACATGTCATGCGAATTGAATGCGGGAAAACCTGCATCCAATTCACACATATGTAAACCCGGCCTCTAGTGCAACCGTGCATGGTAAACAATCGTATATAGAGTTACGCTAAAAACACTAGTGAAAACATTTAGAAAAAATTAGATAAATGAAATAAAAAGTCCAAAGGTGATAAAAGGATCCTTCTAACACTATCCACACCATCCATCAACATAAAGTACGTAATCCTTAAGCTACCACCTCAATCTTAAAGAGTGCTCGCTTACCAGCTTGCACAGACCTCCTATTACGGGAGGTCAGTGACACTTGTGGCTCAAAACTCAGCCATGGCCTTTATCCATCCAAGGGAACTTGTGGGGCATAGAGTTCCACCCTCAATATGACACGATCACATGAGATACAGCTTGTACTGGCCTCCTATTAGGGAATGTCAGTGATACTTGTAGCTCAGAACCTAGCCGGGGCCTTTAACCATAAATGGAAGCTTATGGGGCACAAATATCTGTCGTTGGTGCCCCTGACAACGTCATCGTGTGATGAAACGCGTCGGTTGGAGCGATGTGCTAACATCCTGAGGGTAGATCTTTGTGTCCCATAAGTTTCCTTGGATGGTTAAACGCCCCTGGCTGGGTTTTGAGCCGCAAGTATCACTGACCTTCCGTAATAAGAGGTCAGTACAAGCTGGATCTCCCGTGATTGTGCCATCTTGAGGGTGGATCTCTATACCACACAAGTTCCTTGGATGGCTAAAGGCCCTGGCTGGGTTTTGAGCTGCAAGTGTCACTGACCTCCTGTAATAGGAGGTCCATGCAAGCTGATAAGCGAGCACTCTTCAAGATGGAGGTGGTAGCTTAAAGGATCACGCACTTTATGGTGACGGATGGTATGGATACCATTGGAATAATAATTTTCATCCCATTTGGACTTTTTATTTAATTTATCTCATTTTTTTAACATTTTTTCACTGGTGTTTTTAGCGCAATTCTATATATGATTGTTTATTTGAGACTGTGCATATCTAACAGCAGAATTGTTGTTTTCTAAATGTTATACTATTTAGGATTTATAGTGCAGTTATTCACCTTTGTTAATAAGCTGTGCATTGTAGTCAATCAGCTTCCAGGTTTTATTGCCAAAGCTTCATTGAACAAGCTGAAGTTAGAAGCTGATTGGCTTCCATGCACCAGATTTTGCACTCTCTGGTTTTAGTAAAT
Organism: Rana muscosa; assembly: GCA_029206835.1. Classification (NCBI taxonomy): domain Eukaryota; kingdom Metazoa; phylum Chordata; class Amphibia; order Anura; family Ranidae; genus Rana; species Rana muscosa. The sequence continues at coordinate 539,239,147 of CM055117.1, read as the reverse complement.
CAACCTCAAAGTGTCATAGTGCCTCCAAGTTTCTAATTGCAATGCTACACATTTAAAAATATATGATAGTTTTAGCCCACGTTCACACTGGTGCAACATGTCAAATCGCATGACAAGTCGCACCCTCATACCGACAATGGAACTGTTCATTTCAGTGCGACGTTGACTTTGCTGTGCCGCACCAATTTGAAAAAGTAGTTCCTGCGCAACTTTTGCCGATTTTAGGTGCAACTTGCATAGACCTCTGAGCATGAAGTCCCACAGATGTCAACCAAGTCACAGCTGAAGTCCCACTGACATGCGGCTTTGAAATTGTGCGATTTCAATTGAAATCGCATGATTTCAAAGCCGCATTCAGTGTGAACCAGGGCTTAGAAAAACATCACATCTACAGATTGAAAAAGAGAAGTAATTAGCATAAAGACTTATATATCATTTTTAGGAAAGGTTGAGTTTTTCTATAAAAAGCCTGTAATGCCCACACCCAACATTTCTTGTATGGATTTCAAAGGTACAGCATACAATGGAAAATCTCCTCAGTGAAGTCTTATGCTGTGTACACACGATCGGTTTTACCGATGAAAACAGTCTGATGGACTTTTCTCATCGGACAAACCGATTTTGTATGGGCCCCATCGGTCTTTTTTCCAGCGGTGAGAAAAAAAAAGAACATGTTTTAAAATTATCCGGTGGGAAAAAAAATGATAGCAAATTCCGATCGTCTGTGTGGAACTCCATCGGACAAAAAACCCATGCATGCTCAGAATCAAGTCGACGCATGCTCAGAAGCATTGAACTTAATTTTTTTCGGCTTGTCGGAGTGTTTTACGTCACAGCGTTTGGGACGGTCGGATTTTTGACTGATGGTGTGTAGGCAAGACTGATGGAAGTCAGCTTCATCGGATTTCCGATGGAAAAATCCATCGGATTAGAATCCATAGGAAATCCGATCGTGTGTACAGGGCTTTAGACAGAAACAGACAATGTCAAAAATGTTAACTTTATTATATTCTCTCCAAAATGAAAAAAAATCTAAAGTTTGGTTTTAAAAGAAGCTTTTGCCCTGGTTCACACTGGTACGTTTTGACATGCGATTTGGCATGTCAAATCGCATGTTAAAACAGCGATATTTTCCGCAAATTGCTGGCAATGGCACCGTCCTAATCGGTGCGACGCAGCATCTGCGGCGCTGCACCGATTTCAAAAAGTAGTTTCTGTACTACTTTTTGCGATTTCGGCCGCCATTTACATTGACATCTGTGCAGAAATCTGCACAGATGGCTTTGTAATCGCGGCTGAAATCAGGACTGCCAGGGAGAGTGAAATCGTGCAAGTTCAGCTGAACTTGCACGGCTTCACTCCCGCAGCCCAGTGTGAACCTGGGCTTTATGTTCATTTATTTATTTTAAGTAAACATTGTCTCGTAGATGTTGTGTTTTGATTCTATGATATTTCTCAAAATAATTTGATTTTATATGTAGAATTAGTATATAAAAAACATACTGCTTATTCTATTAAAGAATCCATACAGTATATCTCCATATATGTTGTAAATAATATAATTCAATTCAGAAGCTAAAAATAGGGATGAATTGCAGTGTCGTTTCTCTCACATATCCTTTTTTTTTATTGGAAATGTCCTATGTAAAATGACCCTCTTTTTTCCTGTGTATAAACGTCATATAGGTATTATATTACACATTTAATTGGAACCAATTAGGAGTTGATAGTGCAAGATGGGAAATTGCAACATGAAGCAAAATTATTAGAATTAGAGATCTTTGTCTAATGAATATTTATAGCTGCCTCAATGATGCCAAATTCAGACAAACCTAGAAAAAGGTGCTCATAAAATGCTGTGCAGACAAGTCATATACTATTCACAGTAATACAACGTATAATACATCTCTATTTTTATGATATACATACGTATATATACTGTAGGTTTATTGTACTGCTAGGTGGTAAATCTTAGGCCCACTTTATCATAGTGGTACTCTCCCATAAAGGCATATCTTCAAAGAAAGAATCTGGTCAAAACTGAAAATTAGGTCTTGAGATGCACAGTAGTTTTTCATCTTGATATTGATACCATTCCTCCTAAACCACTTTTGTTAGTAAGTTGATGATCTGAGAATATCTGCTTGTGATGCAAAATAGAAATTCCCAAACACTCCCAACTGCATGTTTTTTCTATCTCTACCACACAGAAAGCCTGATGTAAGTGTAGCGGGTATGTGCTTTTCTGTTTGAATCTGGTGGGGAAACTGTGATGTATGGTTCCCTGGGGCCCACCGGGTGCCGCTGTCACTTTGGGCCCAGGGTTGAGCCATCATTGCAGTGTCGTACCTCTTTTTGGCCTCTTTCAGCGGTTCTATGGTGGGGCGGGGAACCCGTCGTGCTTGCTGGGAGAGGGTATAAAGAGGGGCGGCCATTTTTGGTGACGGGGGTCGAGTCCCGGGCACCTTCAGCCTGAGGGCGGTGATTCGTGTCGGTCCTCTAGGCGGCCTAGGCATAGAAGACGTTCGGAGGTCGTGTTCCATCCCAGGCACCTTTAGCCTGGGGTGAGGTACTTGGATGGAGGTCCGGGACTGAGGGTCCCGGATTAAGGCTCCGCGAGGGAGGAACTTCCTAGGAGACCCCGGGAGTGGGTACCCAAATCCAGTGGCATAAGGGACCGGAGGGGGTACTTACCTGAAGACCTGGTGCAGCAGATTGCCAGTGATGGGTGAGCCTCCAGAGACCGCCGGGAGGGATGTCTTTCTCGATTGGGAGCAGAAATCTACTTCTGGGAAGGAAGTAGGAGAGTTCATTGTGCCTGGGCCTACTCGCATCCACACCCCCTGTCTGTTCTGTTCGTTGAGGGAGTCCAACTGATTGTGTTCGCTTTTACATTGAGAAGAATAAAGGAGTGTTGGACTTTATTGGTGTGGGGCTCATTTACTGGTAGACACTGTTCAAGAAACCAGGAGGAGGCTCCAGATGCACAACACCGACCCGAAGGTAAAAGAGAATTGTCTCCCACTACACACACATCTGCAGTGGGAACTTGGCATAGTGACCCTGCACTCTCTCCTCAGCGGTACCCCTAGACAAAAGCCAGAGCCAGAAGAAGGACTTATTGAAAAGAGGAGAGAGAGGAGGCCGCTACATAAGCAAAATATAGTACTAAGAATTTGTTCACTGCTACTAACGGGGCCATCTTTAAGGCAGGACAAAAGGGGCAGCTGCGCTGGGCCCCGTCATTGTTGTGGGGCCCAAAGCAGCTGCCTCATACTTGCCAACTATCCCAGTTTAAATTTCCTCGTCGCAGTGTAAAGTTCTGTTACTAATGCTGCCCAGCTCTGCCCTATTGTCATGTACAGATGACTCACCTGCAGACCCTGTATTTACATGTAAATAACCGGCATTGATATGTAAATAGCGGTGGCATTAATATGTAAATAGCCGCAGACTGCAGCATTGATATGTAAATAGAGGTGACATTCATATGTATATCATGCCCCACATATGTATATCATATCCACCATCACTTCTTCTGAATGCTGCCCACTGGGGAGGTAAAGGGGCATGCTTAAAAGTCCTGCCTACAACTGTGGTCATTAAGCCTAACATCAGCCTGTTGTGCAAAGGTAAGGAGTAGTGTTGAGCGGACCCGAACTGTAAAGTTCGGGTCCGTACCGAATTTTGGCGTTTTCCCGACCCCGGACCCGGACCCGGATTTTGCGCTAAAGTCCGGGTTCGGGTTCAGATTCGGGAATTTAATGGCGCAGTTAGAAATGCTTCAGGGGCCAGCCAATCACCATTTGATTAGCTGGTGTGCCCTTAGAAGCCATCATAGCCATGCCTACTAATGGCATGGCTGTAATTGGTCAGTGCAACATGTGACCCAGCATGTGACCAGCTTCTATATAAGAAAGAGGCACACAGCACAGATCGTCACTCTGCTTTTAGACAGTGTAGGGAAAGGATCCTGGCTGCTGTTGCTGTGAGGGAGAGAATAGGAGTTAGTCCTGATTCTGCAATCTACTGATAGAAAAGATAGGGAGACAGTGTAGTGTAGTGTAGTGTAGGGGCAGGATCCTGTTTGTGCTTTCAGGGAGAGAGATTTAGATAGGAGTCCAGATTGAGAGATATAATAGCTCAGCGATCTGCATAGGTTTATCTGTTTGTGTTGCAAGCTCAGTGCACCAGCACTGCATTACGTTGAGTGATACACCTATTCCATACTGTGGCTGTATTGTGCTCTTGCTAAAAGACCTATTTTGGTCAGAAAAAAAAAAAAAAAAAAAAGGCACTTTATTGTGCTGTTGCAAAAAAAAAAAAGGCACTTTGTTGTGCGCAAAAAAGACCTATTTTTGGGCAAAAAAAATATTTTGCAGTGTATATCTCTAGTTGTGTGAAATAACCAATTTCTATATATTTTTCTTGTACTATGCTATACTAAAAAAAAAAAAAAAACTTTTTTTTGAATAGCATTCTCTGCAGCTGTGCGATTCAGCGGTTATATACTGTGGTTGTGTTGTGCTCTTTCAAAAAACGCCATTAAGGGCCACAGAAAATATTTTGCAGTGTGAAATACACATGTGGAGGTGTGTAAAATAAACAATTTCTATATATTGTACAGTGCTATACTAAAAAAAACAACATTTTTTTTTGAATAGCATTCTCTGCACTTCTATAGCTGTGCGATTCAGTGGTTAAATACTGTGGTTGTGTTGTGCTCTTTCAAAAAACGCCATTTAGGGCCACAGAAAATATTTTGCAGTGTGAAATACACATGTGGAGGTGTGTAAAATAAACAATTTCTATATATTGTACAGTGCTATACTAAAAAAAACAACATTTTTTTTTGAATAGCATTCTCTGCACTTCTATAGCTGTGCGATTCAGTGGTTAAATACTGTGGTTGTGTTGTGCTCTTTCAAAAAACGCCATTTAGGGCCACAGAAAATATTTTGCAGTGTGAAATACACATGTGGAGGTGTGTAAAATAAACAATTTCTATATATTGTACAGTGCTATACTAAAAAAAAAAACATTTTTTTTGAATAGCATTCTCTGCACTTCTATAGCTGTGCGATTCAGTGGTTAAATACTGTGGTTGTGTTGTGCTCTTTCAAAAAACGCCATTTAGGGCCACAGAAAATATTTTGCAGTGTGAAATACACATGTGGAGGTGTGTAAAATAAACAATTTCTATATATTGTACAGTGCTATACTAAAAAAAACAACATTTTTTTTGAATAGCATTCTCTGCACTTCTATAGCTGTGCGATTCAGTGGTTAAATACTGTGGTTGTGTTGTGCTCTTTCAAAAAACGCCATTTAGGGCCACAGAAAATATTTTGCAGTGTGAAATACACATGTGGAGGTGTGTAAAATAAACAATTTCTATATATTGTACAGTGCTATACTAAAAAAAACAACATTTTTTTTGAATAGCATTCTCTGCACTTCTATAGCTGTGCGATTCAGTGGTTAAATACTGTGGTTGTGTTGTGCTCTTTCAAAAAATGCCATTTAGGGCCACAGAAAATATTTTGCAGTGTGAAATACACATGTGGAGGTGTGTAAAATAAACAATTTCTATATATTGTACAGTGCTATACTAAAAAAAACAACATTTTTTTTGAATAGCATTCTCTGCACTTCTATAGCTGTGCGATTCAGTGGTTAAATACTGTGGTTGTGTTGTGCTCTTTCAAAAAACGCCATTTAGGGCCACAGAAAATATTTTGCAGTGTGAAATACACATCTGGAGGTGTGTGTAAAAAAAACAATTTATATATATTTTCCTTCTCCTGTGCTATACTAAAAAAAACAACCTTTTTTTTTTTAATAGCATTTTCTGCAGTTCTGTAGCTGTGCGTTTCAGCCATTACGTACTGTGGGTGTGTTGTGGTCTTCCAAAAAACGCCATTTAGGGCAAGATCCTAAATTTGGAAAATATGAGGGGAAGGTCAAAGGGACGTGGTGGCCCCGGTCGTGGTGCTGCTGGTGGAGCTCCTGTTGCAGGGAGAGGACGTGGTGGATCTGTGCCAGCTACACGCACAAGTGAAACACCTTCCTCAGGTGCGAGTAGGCGACTGAGCCTGCGGCGGTATTTTGTCACGCCTAATGAGGCTGTACCATTGTTTAGGCCAGGACAAGTACAGGCGATAGTAGATTGGGTTGCTGACAGTGCCTCGGGTTCCTTCACATTGTCTCCCACCCACTCTTCTGCTGAAAGATCAGAGTTGGCACCTGAAGCCCATGTCCATCAGTCTTTCACCTCACCCCCTTGCAAATCAGCCAAGCAGTCTGAGCCCCAAATCATGCAGCAGTCTCTTCTGCTTTTCGATGACTCTGTTAGCAGGGTTTCCCAGGGCCATCCACCTAGCCCTGCCCCAGAAGTGGAAGAGATTGAGTGCACCGATGCCCAACCACTTATGTTTCATGATGGGTACATGGGAGGACCATCGCAGCACGTCTCGGATGATGACGAAACACAGGTGCCAACTGCTGCTGCTTTCGCAATTGTGCAGACAGACATGGAGGGCAGGGGTGAAGACTGGGTGGAAGATGATGTGGAGGACGATGAGGTCCTCGACCCCACATGGAATCAACGTTATGCAGGTGACCAGTGTAGTTCGGAGGAAGAGGCGGTGGTCGCACAGAGCCACCAGCACAGCAGAAGAGGGAGCAGGGTGCAAAAACGGAGCATTCGTCCCCTAGACAGTACATCTGCTACTGCCCAACGCAGCAAGGGACCGAGCACACCAAAGCAAGGTCCAAGGACTTCCCTTGCGTGGCAGTTCTTCACACAGTGTGTTGATGACAAGACACGAGTGGTTTGCACGCTGTGCAATCAGAGCCTGAAGCGAGGCATAAACGTTCTCAACCTGAGCACAAGCTGCATGACCAGGCATCTAAGTGCAAAGCACGAGCTGCAGTGGAGTAGACACCTCAGAAACCAAGAAAGGTCTCTGGCTCCTCCTGCTTCCTCTTCTGCTGCAGTCTCGGCCTCTTCATCCACCTCTGTAGTGACAGTGGCACCTGTCACCCCGCAAACAGAGGATCTGCCAGCAACACTACCACCTGGGTCACCGACCATCTCCACAATGTCCCATGGAAGCGTTCAGCTCTCTATCTCCCAAACATTGGAGCGGAAGAGGAAGTACCCCCCTAGCCACCCGCGATCCCTGGCCCTGAATGCCAGCATTTCAAAATTCCTGGCCTTTGAAATGCTGTCATTCCGTCTGGTGGAGACGCAGAGTTTTAAAAGCCTGATGGCATTGGCTGTCCCGCAGTACGTCGTGCCCAGCCGCCACTACTTTTCCATGCGAGCCATCCCTTCCCTGCACAACCAGGTGGGGGACAAAATCAGGTGTGCACTGCGCAACGCCATCTGTGGCAAGGTCCACCTAACTACGGATGCGTGGACCAGTAAGCACGGTCAGGGACGTTATATCTCCCTAACAGCACACTGGGTAAATGCAGTGGCTGCTGGGCCTGAGGCAGATAGCGGTTTGGCGCATGTCCTTCCACCACCGAGGATTGCAGGGCGCTTCAGTTTGCCTCCTGTTGCTAACTCCTCCTTCTCCGCTTCCTCATCCTCTACCGCCTCCTCATCCATTCAGCGTAACACCTTCACCACCAACTTCAGCACAGCCAGGGGTAAACGACAGCAGGCAGTTTTAAAACTTTCCTGTTTGGGGGAAAATCCCCACACCGCGCAGGAGTTGTGGAGGGACATGGAACAACAGACCGATGAGTGGTTGCTGTCAGTGAGCCTCAAGCCCGGCCTGGTGGTGTGCGATAATGGGCGAAATCTCGTAGCAGCTCTGGGTCTAGCCGGTTTGACGCACATCCCTTGCCTGGCGCATGTGCTGAACTTGGTGGTCCAGAGGTTCCTTAAAAATTACCCCAATATGCCAGAGCTGCTGCAGAAAGTGCGGGCTGTGTGTGCGCACTTTCGGCGTTCTCACCCTGCTGCTGCTCGCCTGTCAGCGCTGCAGCGTAACTTCGGCCTTCCAGCTCACCGCCTCATATGTGACGTGCCCACAAGGTGGAACTCCACCTTGCACATGCTGGCCAGACTGTGCAAGCAGCAGCAGGCAATAGTGGAGTTTCAGCTGCAGCAATCACGCGTGAGTCGCTCTGCGGAACAGCACCACTTCACCACCAATAACTGGGCCTCCATGCGAGACCTGTGTGCCTTGTTGCGCTGTTTCGAGTACTCCACCAACATGGCCAGTGCCAATGACGCCGTTCTCAGCGTTACTATCCCAGTTCTATGCCTCCTTGAAAAAACGCTTCGTCCGATGATGGAAGAGGATGTGGCACAGGAGGATGAGGAGGAGGAGGAGGAAGCGGGATCATTTCAAAGGCTTTCAGGGCAGTCTTTCACAAGTGGCTACGAGGGTGGGTTCCTGCACCAACAAACGCCAGGTACACAATTGTACGTCAGAAAGGGCACAGTTCTGGAGGATGACGAGGTGGAGGAGGAGATGGAGGAGGAGGAGGAGGAGGAGGAGCCATGTTCACAGCAGGGTGGCACTCAGACCAGCTCGTGGCCATTACTGGTGCGTGGCTGGGGGGATACAGAGGACACAGACGATACACCTCCCACAGAGGACAGCTTTTCTTTGCCTCTGGGCAGCCTGGCACACATGAGCGATTACATGCTGCAGTGTTTCCGCAACGACAGCCGAGTTGCCCACATTTTAACTGGTGCTGATTACTGGGTGGCCATCCTGCTGGATCCCCGTTACAAGGACAACGTACCGTCCTTAATTCCCTCACTGGAGCGGGATCGTAAGATGCGCGAGTACAAGCGCACGCTGGTAGACGCGCTGCTGGTGGCATTCCCACCTGACAGCGGGCGTACGGTGGAAGCACAAGGCGAAGGCAGAGGAGGAGGAAGAGGTCGCCAACGCAGCCGGGGCACCGGCAGCACCTCAGAAGGCAGGGTTAGCATGGCCGAAATGTGGAAAAGCTTTGTCAGCACGCCACAACAACCAGCACCACCAGCTGAGATGGAACGTCTTAGCAGGAGGCAACATTTCACCAACATGGTTGAGCAGTATGTGTCCACAGGCCTACACGTACTGGATGACGGGTCTGCCCCCTTTAACTTCTGGGTCTCCAAATTGGGCACATGGCCTGAGCTTGCCGTTTATGCCTTGGAGGTGCTGGCCTGCCCTGCAGCCAGTGTATTATCTGAACGTGTATTTAGCACGGCAGGGGGCGTTATCACAGACAAGCGCAGCCGCCTGTCCAGAGCCAATGTGGACAAGCTCACGTTCATTAAAATGAACCAGGCATGGATCCCACAGGACTTGTCCGTACCTTGTGCAGAATAGACATGTATACCGGTGTTGTGACAAAAACTGTCCGGCCATCGGATTGTGCCCGGCCCGTACTGCGCAGGCGCAGCGCTTGCGCAGTACAGAGGACAAGGAGATTCACAAAATCTCCGAAGATGAACGACGCCTGCGCTGTGAGTGCAGGTTCAAGCCCCACCATCCAAGAGGACATACGGTAGCACATAGTAACAGGGCCCCTCACGGGCTCGCTTCGATCGCGGCCTTGCTTGGCTCGGCTTGAACCACGGATGGTGTGGCCTTCACCTGAACTCAACACGCAGGCGCCGTTAGTCTTGGGAGATTTTTGAAATCCCCTTGTCCTACATACTCAGCAAGCGCAGTACAGGGCGGACACTATTCGACAGGGGACAGAATTCGACATCACCGGCCTTACCCAGCCATTGTTGTATTTTTGAACCAGTGTTGGCTACCTCGTCCTCCTCCACCGCCGCTTCCACCTACACAGCCACATCCACCACCACCTCAACCTCCTACTCCATATGGACCTCGTCCTGCTAGGCCAAGATTAAAATTTGTATTTTATTTTTTTGTAGCGCACAGATCCTTTCCCCCTTACCTGCCTTTATGTTGTTGGCTCTTCGCAGGAGGGAGAAAGGCACACCGCACTACCAGCCCGTATCATCCTATATAAAGAGGTTGAGCGGTGTACTTGACGGGCCGTGTCCACAGCCGGAGTCAAAACTCCTCCAGAGGATGATTCTCACCTCTACTGTAGGTAGAGGCAAGTCCTTTAATTGCCAGTAAAGTCAATGTCCACACCAGCTGAAACTCCAACTCTTATTCTCTCATGGCAAAATAAACTGTACTCAGATAGAAAAGGTTAGAGCAAAGAAACAGGACAGCTTAAGGTGTGGAGGTGGTCCAGGCACAAACGTAGCACATTCACTTCACTGCTTAGGTTTCTCAAACAGTTTTTGGCGCACGGTCTCTGCCACAGACATTGAGGTTGGTCTCTGCCACAGACCGGGTGTACAAGGCCCCTGCCACGGGCCTGGAGAACTTTGGTCTCAGCCACAGACCAGGGTGTATAAGGCCCCTGCCACGGGCCGGTTGAATAAGGCCTCTGATACAGTCAAGGTGACCTTGAGCTTCTCCTTCTACGAACCTAGCCCATATCAAGGGGAAGACATCTCTCCAGGGAGTCAACAGACCATTCCTTCACCGTGACTCCCGCATCGGTCCATCAGAATGATCCTCCCTTCCCTGGAACAGGGTCCCCTACACGAGGCGGCTCTGGACTCCAGGCTTTACTCCCGCCCCTAGGCCTCCATACCCAGGGCAGCAAGAACTCCAGGATAGTACCTCACCCCGGGCTAAAGGTGCCCGAGATGGAACAGGAACACATGCACCCAGGCCGAAGGCACCTGGGCGCGGACCCCACTGGACATCAGCCCCCAGGCCAAAGGTCTGCCCCTTTTATATGCTCTCCCGGCATGCACAGCAGGTTCCCCGCCCCGCTGTACTACTGCCAAGAGGGGACACAAAAGGTGCCACCTGTAGGCCGCAGGGAACTGCACACCAATACTGTCCCCCGAGGACAAAATGGTCCATGAATCCTACAGAATTAGGGTATTTGAGCCTATTTACCACTCAAACACTTTCCTTAAATTTAGCACCCCGCTACATTTTTATTTCAAAGTATTTTATTTTCCCACTAGCTTATCCATTAAATTAAATAATTTATTCCAGAAAGGGCGTATTCTGGGGCATTCCCACCATATGTGTGGCATTGTGCCGTTGAGTTTCTGAGGTTCTTAATGACTTCCTGTACCTCTTCTGCTGAAAAGGGGGCCTCCAGCATATTTTTTTATTTTTTATTTTTTTTTATGTTCTTTTAAGTTATTTCCTATCCACATTTGTTTGCAGAGCACTTGCCATGTTCTTAACAACATTTTGCTGCCATTTGCAGCCCTCTAGCCCTTTCCATTACTTTTTTAGAGCCTTTTTAGTCGTCAGAAGTCCGGGTCCCCATTGACTTCAATGGGGTCCGGGTCCGGGTCCGGGTTCGGGTTAAAGTTCGGTCCCGAATCCGAACTTTTTTCCGAAGTTCGGCCGAACCCGCCGGACCCGAATATCCAGCTACCCGCTCAACTCTAGTAAGGAGATGGAACCCTTTTTCAAAATTACATGGTGCCACAGCCCTGTGAATTTTGGTGGATGTGAATACGCACATCTCAGCAGATGCGTGAGGGTAAAGGGAAGTGACTGCTCCAGATAGGTGTGCTTGGCTAATCAGTCTCCTCCTAAAGACCACGGGTGCTGGAAATTGCATATAGCAAAGAACGAAAAGGATATTCGGACAGCCGCACTCCAGGAAAAATTCCTTAAATGTCCTTTATTGGTAAATGGAATAATACACTACAATCCACAGCAGGAAATAAACAGGACACACAGCTGACGTTTCGCACTAATGCCCCAACAGGCCAACCCCACAGCAGTTGGTCGCATCAGGATGGAGAGTGCTGTTCCCTCCCATGCAACCACGTGAGGGGGGAGGGGTAATAGTCATGCGTACTGGGCACACGAATACAGTGCCTTGCAAAAGTATTCACCCCCTTGGCTTTTTACCTATTTTGTTACATTACAGCCTTTAATTCAATGTTTTTTTTAATCTGAATTATATGTGATGCATCAGAACACAATAGTCTAATGCCTTGTACACGTGATCGGATTTCCGATGGAATAAAATCCGATGGACTTGTTTAATCGGAAATTGTGATCGTGTGTGGGCCCCATCGGACTTTTTTCCATCGGAGTAAAAAAATAGAACATGTTTTAAATTTTTCCGATTGGAAAAAAATCCGATGTGAAATTCCGATCGTCTGTGTGGAATTCCATCGGAGAAAAATCCACGCATCCTCAGAATCAAGTCGACGCATGCTCGGAAGCATTGAACTTAATTTTTCTCGGCTTGTCGGAGTGTTTTACGTCACCGCGTTTTGGACGGTCGGAATTTAGTCTGACAGTGTGTATGCAAGACTGATGGAAGTCAGCTTCATCGGAATTACGACGGAAAATTCCATTGGATTTTATTCCATCGGAAATCCGATCCTGTGTACAAGGCATTAGTTGGTGAAGTAAAATGACAAAAATATATACATAAAAGTATTTTTCAGAAATAAAAAACTGATAATTGGCATGTGCTTATGTATTCACCCCCTTTGTCCCCTTTGTTATGAAGCCCATAAAAAGCTCTGGTGCAACCACCTACCTTCAGAAGTCACATAGTTAGTGAAATGATGTCCACCGGTGTGCAATCTAAGTGTCACATGATCTGTCATTACATATACACACCTTTTTAAAGGCCCCTGAGGCTGCAACACCTAAGCAAGAGGCACCACTAACCAAACACTGCCATGAAGACCAAGGAACTCTCCAAACAAGTAAGGGACAATGTTGTTGAGAAGTACAAGTCAGGGCAGTGTTTCTCAACTCCAGTCCTCAAGGCGCCCCAACAGGTCATGTTTTCAGGCTCTCCATTGTTTTGCACAGGTTATTTGATCAGTTTAACAGCTTTAGTAATTCCCACAGCTGTTTCATCTGAGGGAAATCCTGAAAACATGACCTGTTGGGGCGCCTTGAGAACTGGAGTTGAGAAACACTGAGTCAGGGTTAGGTTATAAAAAAATATTCAAATCTTTGATGATCCCTAGGAGCACCATCAGATCTATCATAACCAAATGGAAAGAACATGGCACAACAGCAAACCAGCCAAGAGACGGCCGCAGACCAAAACTCACGGACCGGGCAAGGAGAGCATTAATCAGAGTGGCAGCACAGAGACCTAAGGTAACCCTGGAGAAGCTGCAGAGTTCCACAGCAGAGACTGGAGTATCTGTACATAGGACGACAATAAGCCGTACGCTCCATAGAGTTGGGCTTTATGGTAGAGTGGCCAGAAGACAGCCATTACTTTCAGCAAAAAACTAAATTACACGTTTTGAGTTTGCGAAAAGGCATGTGGAAGACTCCCAAAATGTATGAAGGAAGGTGCTCTGGTCTGATAAGACTAAAATGTAACTTTTTGGCCATCAAAGAAAACGCTATGTCTGACGCAAACCCAACACATCACATCATCCAAAGAACACCATCCCCACAGTGAAACATGGTGGTGGCAGCATCATGCTGTGGGGATGATTTTTAGCAGTCGGGACTGGGAAACTGGTCAGAGTTGAGGGAAAGATGAATGGTGCTAAATACAGGGATATTCTTGAGCAAAACCTGTACCACTCTGTGTGTGATTTGAGGCTAGGACGGAGGTTCACCTTCCAGCAGGACAATGACCGCAAACACACTGCTGGGGTCATTAAATGTGTTGGAATGGCCTAGTCAAAGCCCAGACCTCAATCCAATAGAAAATCTGTGGTCAAACTTAAAGATTGCTGTTCACAAGTGTAAACCATCCTACTTGAAGGAGCTGGAGCAGTTTTGCAAGGAGGAATGGGCAAAAATCCCAGTGGTAAGATGTGGCAAGCTCATAGAGACATATCCAAAGAGACTTGGAGCTGTGATAGCCACAAAAGGTGGCTCTACAAAGTATTGACTTTAGGGGGGTGAATAGTTATGCACATTGACTTTTTCTGTTATTGTATCCTATCTGTTGTTTGGTTCACAATAGAAAAAAAAATCTTCAAAGTTATGGGCATGTTCTATATATTAAATGATGCAAATCCTCAAACAATCCATATTATTTCCAGGTTGTGAGGCAACAAAACATGAAAAATACCAATGGGGTGAATACTTTTGCAAGGCACTGTAGCTGTTTGTGTAGCAGCCATTTTGTTCACGTCACAAATCTCCCATGACATTTTCTCACAAGAGGCATAGCACAAGGACCTTTTCCCCCTCATTCCTCCTTTTAGTTCATACAATCCACAACCCCTTAGCTGCATGACAGACATCTCTTATTTGTCTGTTAATATGACTAGCAGAATCTAACCCCAATACACATCTCAGGGCCCATAAAGGTATCTGACTTAGCTGCTTCAGTGACTAGAAAGTTACCAGACATTGGGCCATAAAGTAGGGTGACCAGACATCCTCGGTTTTTGGGGACAGTCCCCGGATTGAGGACACTGTCCCCGGACCAAATCTGTCCCCGGTTTTGTCCCTAGATTGGATTTGAACAGGGGCTGGGGCAATTGCAAAGACAGTCAGTGCAGAATAAAAATAAAAAAATCTGAATTACACACCCCCCACTCCACCACTCCTACTAGCTTAGGGGGGTGTATTTTTTGTCCATTATCTGTGCCCCTTTTTGATGATCATATGCTGGTCAGAGCGGAGGGAATATTTCTTCAGTTTCGGGTGCATGCCCATTAGGCTTCGCTCGCATGTTCTTCTGCCTTGGCTCAAGTCCCGGCCAGCCGCCTGCCGGCTTATCTCCTTGCCTTCCCTGGCAGAGTGACCTTCTTCCGCTCCCCACCCAGTAGTAGCCGGGGCCCGGAGAGTATGACTTAACAGGCTGTGAGGCAGGCGGCGGCGGCGGCGACGGGCAGAGATTTGCTGATTGCCGCCATTACTAATAAAAAAAAAATATGTCCCCGGATTTCATTTTAAAAATCTGGTCACCTTACCATAAAGACCTTAGTTAGAATCCATAGAATACACATATCTGTCTCTTGGTAGAATACATCACCCCAGTATATTTTATACCTTCTAAAATCATGACAGTATAGCCAGGCTAAACGTAATTGGGTAGCATTTTGAGCCCACACAGGCCTAGGCTAGGAGATACCAGAGTGGATTAGGCATCCACACCCCTCCTATGGGAAATAGATATCCAAAACATCATATCTATTTCCATTGCAAAGCTAACTTATTGCTGGACAATAATAAGCAGGGTAGCCGACTGTACCCTGCAGATATTCAGAGATATGAATACTTTTAGAAAACTGTATCTGGAACTTGGTCATAAACGTGGTGACATCCCAGCTAGGGATGAGCCGAACACCCCCGGGTTCGGTTCGCACCAGAACCTTCGAACGGACCGAAAGTTCGCGCGAATTTTCGAACCCTATTCGTTATAATGGACGCGAACGTTCGAAATCAAAATTGCTAATTACAACGGCCAATATGCATGTTAATGTCATAAAACAGGTTTGGGGACCCGGGTCCTGCCCCAGGGGACATATATCAATGCAAAAAGAAATTTTAAAAACTAAAGTTTTTTCGGGAGCAGTCATTTTAATGATGCATAAAGTGAAAAAAAAAAAAGTGAAATTTTCCTTTAAATATGGTACCTGGGGGGTGTCTAAAGTATGCCTGTGAAGTGGCATGTGTTTCCCGTGTTTAGAACTGTCCTTGCACAAAATGACATTTGTAAAGGAAAAAAAGAAGCCATTTAAAACCACTTGCGGCTTTAATGTCATGTCTTGTCCTGGCCGCCATATGGCTGAAAATCCTTGAGAAAAATGCCATGGCTACCCCATCACCCCCCCCCCCACCCCAGCCCCTTTGGGTCTTGTATGGATACTAAGGGGGACCCCGCACCCAAAATAAAACCCTATACCTACAACCCTATATACTCTGAACAGCAGTATATAGGTGGTGCAAACAAGACATGGACTGTAGGTTTGTTCTTAAGTAGAATCTGAACAGGTACATTATGAAGTGTAGCTACATCCCAAAAAAAATCAATTTTTAAGCTTTTTGGAGAACATAGGGAGGGGTTATCACCCCTGTAACATTTGCTGTCTTTGCACATCTGTTCAGAACATGTCACCTCACTTTCCGTCCCAATGACAAATGTTTTTGGAAAAGTGGGGTTTTAATTGAAACAAGGATTGGTGATAAAGCATCAGTAGAGAGGAGATACCTTTTTCCCAAATTAAATCTAACAGGATAGAATTTTCCTTCCTAGGGGTAGATTTCCTCTCACTTCCTGTTTTCTCTTGCCGTTTGCAAGTAGGAGTCGTTTGTAAGTTGGATGTTTGAAAGTAGGGGCCTGCCGTATATACTCTGCAGAAATTTGCCCTATTAGATGTTGGTGTAGCCACAAGACTGGTGGGCACAGGAATGGGCCCTGCTGTGAGTTAATAGATCAAGATTTGTACTTGCATGCACCTGTTGAACCGGGCAGAAAAATTGGGCCTTTGGTGGTGGTGGTGGTGGTGGTGGACGGTGTTGCCACAAGACTGTAAGCCCTCACAGTTACTCTTGGTGGGTGCAGGAATGGGCCCTGCTGTGAGTTATTAGATCAAGATTTGTAATTGCATGCACCTGTTGAACAGGGCAGAAAAATTGGGCCTTTGGTGGTGGTGGTGGTGGTGGACGGTGTTGCCACAAGACTGTAGGCCCTCATAGTTACTCTTGGTGGGCGTAGGAATGGGCCCTGCTGTGAACTATTAGATCAAGATTTGTAATTACACGCCCCTGTTAAACAGGGGCTGAAAAATTGTACCTTAGGCATTGGTGCTGGTGCCACAACACTGCAACCCCTCACAGATACTGTACTTGGAGCACAGCAGTCACACCTGTTGCGAAGCATCTTTTAAAAAAATTGTAATTACACGCCCCTGTTATACAGGGGCTGAAAAATTGTGCCTTAGGCACTGGTGCTGGTGCCACAACACTGCAACCCCTCACAGATACTGTACTCTGAGCACAGCAATGAGACCTGTTGCAAAGCATTGCCTAAAAATTGTAATTACACGCCCCAACAGGGGCTGAAAAATTGTGCCTTAGGCACTGGTGCTGGTGCCACAACACTGCAACCCCTCACAGATACTGTACTCTGAGCACAGCAGTCACACCTGTTGCGAAGCATCTTTTTAAAAAATTGTAATTACACGCCCCTGTTATACAGGGGCTGAAAAATTGTGCCTTAGGCACTGGTGTGGTGGCATGGATCATTGAGGAGGAGGAAGAGGATAGTCAGTGAACATAACAGGACAGTCACTCAGCATCAGCATAGGCAGTCTTGAAGGGATGTGACATTATAAATTATTCCGTTATATCCGCTTCAGGTGTCTGGTAGCTGGTGGTGATCCAAGACTGATTCATTTTTATGAAGGTCAGTCGATCAACCGAGTCGGTGGACAGGCGCACCCTATGATCGGTGACAAATCCTCCAGCAGCACTGAATGTGCGTTCGGAAAGAACGCTGGATGCAGGACAGGCCAGTAGCTCAATTGCATACTGTGCAAGCTCTGGCCAGTGATCCATCCTCAGGACCCAGTAAGCCAGAGGATTTTCGGTGGGAAAGGTGTCCAAGTCTGACCTTGCCCCTAGGTATTCCTGCACCATGTATATCAGACGCTGGCGATGGTTGCTGGAACCGATCATACCTTGGGGCTGCGGACTAAAAAATTGTCTGAACGCATCGGTCAGACGTCCACCTTCCCCACCGCTCCTTCTGCTACTGACCGAAGCCTCAGCAACTCGTCGTCCAGGACCAGGAGTTTGTAACCTCCCAGTTTCTGGGAACGCGGTGCACAGACCTTTCTGCAAGGCCTCCCTGAGATGTCTCATCCTCTGCTCCCTCTGCGACGGCAAGATAAGGTCCGCAACCTTACCCTTGTACCGTGGATCAAGGAGAGTGGCCAGCCAGTAATGGTCACTCTCCTTGATCCGAAGAACACGAGGATCCTTCCGCAGGCTTTGCAGGATCAGGGAGGCCATGCAGCGTAGGTTAGCTGAGGCATTCGGTCCGGAGTCTTCTGGGTCACTGAGGATGACATGATCGCCAGCCACCTCCTCCCAGCCACGTACAAGTCCACTGGTTTGTTGGGACTGTACATCATCCCTAAAAGACTGCTGCTGCTGATGCTGAGTGCCAGGCTCCACCTCCATGCTCACACAATCCTCCTCCTCCTCCTCTTCCTGTGTGATGGGTGGGACAGAAGGAACATTGTCTGTATAAAGGGGGCCTTGAGAGACAAGGAAGTCCTCCTCTTCCTGCCTCTGTTCTGCCTCAAGTGCCCTGTCCATTATCCCACGCAGCGTATGCTCCAACAGGTGGACAAGAGGTACAGTGTCACTGATGCATGCACTGTCACTGCTCACCATCCTCGTGGCCTCCTCAAATGGTGAGAGGACAGTGCATGCATCCCTGATCATGCTCCACTGGCGTGGGGAAAAAAAGCCAAGCTCCCCTGACCCTGTCCTGGTGCCGTAGTCGCAAAGGTACTCATTGATGGCCCTCTGCTGCGTGTGCAGTCGCTGCAGCATGGCCAACGTTGAGTTCCACCTGGTGGGCATGTCACATATTAGGCGGTTCTTGGGCAGGTTCAGCTCCTTTTGCAGCTCAGTCAGCCGAGCACTGGCATTATAAGATCGGCGGAAATGCACACAGACTTTCCTGGCCTGCCTCAGGACATCCTGTAAGCCTGGGAACCTGCCCAAGAACCGCTGCACCACCAGGTTGAGGACGTGAGCCATACAGGGCACATGGGTGAGCTGCCCCTGTCGCAGGGCGGAGAGGAGGTTGGTGCCATTATCAGAAACGACCATTCCTGGCTTAAGCTGGCGTGGCGTCAACCACCTCTCGGCCTGCCCCTGCAGAGCTGCCAGAACCTCTGGCCCAGTGTGGCTCCTGTCCCCCAAACACACCAGCGCAAGCACGGCATGGCATCTTTTTGCCTGCGTACTCGCGTAGCCCCTTGTACGCCTACGGAGCACCGCTGGTTCCGAGGACAGAGCACTCGAAGAGGACATGGAGGAAGAAGAAGAGGAGGGGGTGGAGGAGAGAGGTGTGTCACAACCAGTAGTAGCATTTTGGAGGCGTGGTGGCGGAACAACCTCCAACACTACTGCACCTTGTCCTGCATCCCTCCCAGCTGCCAATAGAGTGACCCAATGGGCCGTGAAAGAAAGATAACGTCCCTGTCCATGCCTGCTGGACCATGAGTCAGCGGTAATATGCACCTTACCGCTGACCGCCCTGTCCAGCGAGGCATGGACATTGCCTTCCACATGCCAGTAGAGAGACGGAATCGCCTTCCGTGAGAAAAAGTGGCGTTTGGGAACCTGCCACTGAGGAACCGCACATTGAACAAACTCACGGAAGGGGGCCGAGTCTATCAACTGAAAAGGCAGCAGTTGAAGTGCTAGCAATTTAGCCAAGCTAGCATTCAACCGCTGGGCATGTGGATGGCTGGGAGTATACTTCTTTCGACGGTCCAGCAGCTGGGGCAGGGAAATTTGCCTGCTACAATCGGACGTCGGTGTACTGCAAGTACTTGGTTGTGACACACCTAATTCTACACCTTCAGTCCTCTCAGAGCAGCTTTCAGAGAGGACTGAAGATATAGTGGGGATGGAGATCCCAGCTGATGAGGAGCAAGGAGAGGTCCGCTTTGTTCTTTGGTGTGGGTCTTTTATGTGTGCTTGCCAACGAGCTGCATGGCAGGTCGACATATGTCTGCTCATGCTTGTGGTGCCCAAGCGGCTGATGTTTTGGCCACGCGAGATACGCTTGAGACAAATATTGCAAATAGCAGTGGTGCGATCTGATGCACTCGTCTCAAAAAAGGCCCACACCAAAGAACTTTTGTGATAACGTGCAGAGGCAGCACCCTGCACAGGCGGAGCTCTGCGGTGTGGTACAGTTGCTGTGCTGGCCTCTAGCTGGCCTCCAGGGGGCATCCTGCCTCATTGGACATGTGACGCTGCATCCTCCTCCTCCTCCTCCTCTCTCCCTTCAGGCACCCACGTGGAGTCAGTGACCTCATCATCCCCTCCCTCTTCACCACTAGAGAAAACCTGGCAGTAAGCTGCAGCTGGTGGAACACTACTGCCAGATTGCTGTCCTTCAGCATCCCCTCTCTCTGCGCGCACACTACTGACTTCCTCAAGCTGGGTATCATCATCCGAGCCTTCGAATCGTTGGGCATCCTCCTGGAGCATGTACCCAACACTGTGCTCAAACAGTTCGGGGGACTCCTCAGGAGGACATGGTGGGTCTAGGGAAGGGGTGGCTGATGATGCCATTGAGTACGCGTTGGCAGCTGCTCTGCCAGTACCCTGAGCCTGGGTGAGAGAGGATGAGGAGGATGAGGAGGGCTTGGTCATCCATTCTACCAAGCCTTCGGCATGATGCGGCTCCACATGTCCAGCTGCCGAAAACAAAGACAAGCGTGTCCCATGGCCACGTGCTGATGACGATGCACGACCACGTCCACGGCCAGCACTGTTGTCTCTAGAAACAGAGCCTGCCTGCCCTGTGTTCTTGCCTCGGCACGCTCTGCCTCTCCTTGGCGGTCTTCCAGCCATTGTAGTCAGTAGTGTATATAGTATAAAAAATAGAACTCCTATGTGTGCTCACAACACACTGTAGGTCCTATGGGTGCTGACACTAACACACTATAGGTACTATGTGTGCTGCTGACAAGAAAATATAGGAGCTCTTTTTGCTGCCACTAACACACTAGAAGTCCTATTGGTGCTTCTGAGATGAAAATATAGGAGCTCTGTGTGATGCCACTAACACACTAGAAGTCCTATGGGTGCTGCTGAGAAGAAAATATAGGAGCTCTGTGTGATGCCACTAACACACTAGAAGTCCTATGGGTGCTTCTGAGATGAAAATATAGGAACTCTGTGTGATACCACTAACACACTAGAAGTCCTATGGGTGCTTCTGAGAAGAAAATATAGGAGCTCTGTTTGCTGCCACTAACACACTAGAAGTCCTATGGGTGCTGCTGAGAAGAAAATATAGGAGCTCTGTGTGATGCCACTAACACACTAGAAGTCCTATGGGTGCTTCTGAGATGAAAATATAGGAGCTCTGTGTGATGCCACTAACACACTAGAAGTCCTATGGGTGCTGCTGAGAAGAAAATATAGGAGCTATGTGTGATGCCACTAACACACTAGAAGTCCTATGGGTGCTTCTGAGATGAAAATATAGGAGCTCTGTGTGATGCCACTAACACACTAGAAGTCCTATGGGTGCTTCTGAGATGAAAATATAGGAGCTCTGTTTGCTGCCACTAACACACTAGAAGTCCTATGGGTGCTGCTGAGAAGAAAATATAGGAGCTCTGTGTGATGCCACTAACACACTAGAAGTCCTATGGGTGCTTCTGAGATGAAAATATAGGAGCTCTGTGTGATGCCACTAACACACTAGAAGTCCTATGGGTGCTTCTGAGATGAAAATATAGGAACTCTGTGTGATGCCACTAACACACTAGAAGTCCTATGGGTGCTGCTGAGAAGAAAATATAGGAGCTCTGTTTGCTGCCACTAACACACTAGAAGTCCTATGGGTGCTTCTGAGAAGAAAATATAGGAGCTCTGTGTGATGCCACTAACACACTAGAAGTCCTATGGGTGCTTCTGAGATGAAAATATAGGAACTCTGTGTGATGCCACTAACACATTAGAAGTCCTATGGGTGCTGCTAAGAAGAAAATATAGGAGCTCTGTTTGCTGCCACTAACACACTAGAAGTCCTATGGGTGCTTCTGAGAAGAAAATATAGGAGCTCTGTGTGATGCCACTAACACACTAGAAGTCCTATGGGTGCTTCTGAGATGAAAATATAGGAGCTCTGTTTGCTGCCACTAACACACTAGAAGTCCTATGGGTGCTGCTGAGAAGAAAATATAGGAGCTCTGTGTGATGCCACTAACACACTAGAAGTCCTATGGGTGCTTCTGAGATGAAAATATAGGAGCTCTGTGTGATGCCACTAACACACTAGAAGTCCTATGGGTGCTGCTGAGAAGAAAATATAGGAGCTCTGTTTGCTGCCACTAACACACTAGAAGTCCTATGGGTGCTTCTGAGAAGAAAATATAGGAGCTCTGTGTGATGCCACTAACACACTAGAAGTCCTATGGGTGCTTCTGAGATGAAAATATAGGAACTCTGTGTGATGCCACTAACACATTAGAAGTCCTATGGGTGCTGCTAAGAAGAAAATATAGGAGCTCTGTTTGCTGCCACTAACACACTAGAAGTCCTATGGGTGCTTCTGAGAAGAAAATATAGGAGCTCTGTGTGATGCCACTAACACACTAGAAGTCCTATGGGTGCTTCTGAGATGAAAATATAGGAGCTCTGTTTGCTGCCACTAACACACTAGAAGTCCTATGGGTGCTGCTGAGAAGAAAATATAGGAGCTCTGTGTGATGCCACTAACACACTAGAAGTCCTATGGGTGCTTCTGAGATGAAAATATAGGAGCTCTGTGTGATGCCACTAACACACTAGAAGTCCTATGGGTGCTGCTGAGAAGAAAATATAGGAGCTCTGTTTGCTGCCACTAACACACTAGAAGTCCTATGGGTGCTGCTGAGAAGAAAATATAGGAGCTCTGTGTGATGCCACTAACACACTAGAAGTCCTATGGGTGCTGCTGAGAAGAAAATATAGGAGCTCTGTTTGCTGCCACTAACACACTAGAAGTCCTATGGGTGCTGCTGAGAAGAAAATATAGGAGCTCTGTGTGATGCCACTAACACACTAGAAGTCCTATGGGTGCTTCTGAGATGAAAATATAGGAGCTCTGTGTGATGCCACTAATACACTAGAAGTCCTATGGGTGCTGCTGAGAAGAAAATATAGGAGCTCTGTTTGCTGCCACTAACACACTAGAAGTCCTATGGGTGCTTCTGAGAAGAAAATATAGGAGCTCTGTGTGATGCCACTAACACACTAGAAGTCCTATGGGTGCTTCTGAGATGAAAATATAGGAGCTCTGTGTGATGCCACTAACACACTAGAAGTCCTATGGGTGCTTCTGAGATGAAAATATAGGAGCTCTGTTTGCTGCCACTAACACACTAGAAGTCCTATGGGTGCTGCTGAGAAGAAAATATAGGAGCTCTGTGTGATGCCACTAACACACTAGAAGTCCTATGGGTGCTGCTGAGAAGAAAATATAGGAGCTCTGTTTGCTGCCACTAACACACTAGAAGTCCTATGGGTGCTGCTGAGAAGAAAATATAGGAGCTCTGTTTGCTGCCACTAACACATTAGAAGTCCTATGGGTGCTGCTGAGAAGAAAATATAGGAGCTCTGTTTGCTGCCACTAACACACTAGAAGTCCTATGGGTGCTGCTGAGAAGAAAATATAGGAGCTCTGTTTGCTGCCACTAACACACTAGAAGTCCTATGGGTGCTGCTGAGAAGAAAATATAGGAGCTCTGTTTGCTGCCACTAACACACTAGAAGTCCTATGGGTGCTGCTGAGAAGAAAATATAGGAGCTCTGTGTGATGCCACTAACACACTAGAAGTCCTATGGGTGCTTCTGAGATGAAAATATAGGAGCTCTGTGTGATGCCACTAACACACTAGAAGTCCTATGGGTGCTGCTGAGAAGAAAATATAGGAGCTCTGTGTGATGCCACTAACACACTAGAAGTCCTATGGGTGCTTCTGAGATGAAAATATAGGAACTCTGTGTGATGCCACTAACACACTAGAAGTCCTATGGGTGCTGCTGAGAAGAAAATATAGGAGCTCTGTTTGCTGCCACTAACACACTAGAAGTCCTATGGGTGCTTCTGAGCAGGGATGAGCCGAACACCCCCCTGTTCGGTTCGCACCAGAACCTGCGAACAGACAAAATGTTCGTGTAAACTTTAGAACCCTATTAAATACAATGGACTCGAACGTTCGAAATCTAAAGTGTTAATTATAAAGGCTTATATGCAAGTTATTGTCCTAAAAAGTGTTTGGGGACCTGGGTCCTGCCCCAGGGGACATGTATCAATGCAAAAAGAAGTTTTAAAAACGGCCGTTTTTTCGGGAGCAGTGATTTTAATAATGCTTAAAATGAAAAAATAAAAGTGAAATATTCCTTTAAATTTCGTACCTGGGGGGTGTGTATGATGTGCATGTGAAGTGGCGCATGTTTCCCGTGCTTAGAACTGTCCCTGCAAAAAATGTCATTTTTGAAAGAAAAAAATGCATTTAAAACTGACTCGCGGCTATTAATGAATTGTCGGCTCCCGGCAATACATACAAAAGTCATTGATAAAAAAAAAAAAAGCGTGGGGGTTCCCCAGAATTCAATTACCAGGCCCTTCAGATCTGGCATGGATTTTAAGGGGAACTCCACCCCAAGTTTAAAAAAAAAAATGGCGTGGAGTCCCCCTAAAAATCCATACCAGACCCCTTATCCGAGCACGCAACCTGGCCGGCCGCAGGGGAAAAGGGGGGGGACGAGAGAGCGGCCCCCCCTCCCTCCTGAACCGTACCAAGCCACATGCCCTCAACATGGGGAGGATGTCCCCATGTTGATGGGGACAAGGGCCTCATCCCCACAACCCTTGCCCGGTGGTTGTGGGGGTCTGCGGGCGGGGGGCTTATCGGAATCTGGAAGACCCCTTTAACAAAGGGGACCCCCAGATCCCGGCCCCCCCCCATGTGAATTGGTAAGGGGTACATTGTACCCCTACCATTTCACGAAGAAAGCGTAAAAAAATGTTTAAAAAACACACAAACACCTTGAAAAAGTCCTTTATTTAAAAAAATAAATAAATAAACATTCCAGCGGTGAAATCCAGTGTCCCGCGGCGATCCCGATGTCCAGCGCTGTCCTTCATTGGTTGTGCCTGAGCGGACCTGATGGGGAACTCCCTCTCAGTATTTTAAATGTATAGACCCGCCCCTTCTAATGTTCCCCATCAGGTCCGCTCAGCGGGCGAGATGCAGAACATGAGAAGGGGCGGGTCTATACATGTATTACCAAAGTGAGAGCAGTTCCCCATCAGGTCCGCCCCCTCGGTATGTCGGACCCGCCTACGTCATTGGCTTGAGCGGGGAACTTCCTTCACTATGTAAATTTAAATTACACAGTGAAGGAAGTTCCCCGCTCAAGCCAATGACGCAGGCGGGTCCGACATACCGAGGAGGCGGACCTGATGGGGAACTGCTCTCACTTTGGTAATACATGTATAGACCCGCCCCTTCTCATGTTCCGCATCTGGTCCGCTGAGCGGACCTGATGGGGAACTTTAGAAGGGGCGGGTCTATACATTTAAAATACTGAGAGGGAGTTCCCCATCAGGTCCGCTCAGGCACAACCAATGACGGACAGCGCTGGACATCGGGATCGCTGCGGGACACTGGATTTCACCGCTGGAATGGTTTTTTTTTTTTTTTTTTTTAATAAAGGACTTTTTCAACGTGTTTGTGTGTTTTTTTAAACAATTTTTTATGCTTTCTTCGTGAAATGGTAGGGGTACAATGTACCCCTTACCAATTCATATAGGGGGGGGCCGGGATCTGGGTGTCCTCTTTGTTAAAGGGGTCTTCCAGATTCCGATAAGCCCCCCGCCCGCAGACCCCCACAACCACCGGGCAAGGGTTGTGGGGATGAGGCCCTTGTCCCCATCAACATGGGGACATCCTCCCCATGTTGAGGGCATGTGGCTTGGTACGGTTCAGGAGGGAGGGGGGGCCGCTCTCTCGTCCCCCCCTTTTCCCCTGCGGCCGGCCAGGTTACGTGCTCGGATAAGGGGTCTGGTATGGATTTTTAGGGGGACTCCACGCCATTTTTTTTAATTTGGTGTGGAGTTCCCCTTAAAATCCATGCCAGATCTGAAGGGCCTGGAATGGATATTTGGGGGAACCCCACGTCAATTTTTTTTTATTTGCGGCGGGGTTCCCCTTAATATCCATTCCAGACCTGAAGGGCCTGGTAATTGAATTCTGGGGAACCCCCACGCTTTTTTTTTTTTTTTATCAATGACTTTTGTATGTATTGCCGGGAGCCGACAATTCATTAATAGCCGCGAGTCAGTTTTAAATGCATTTTTTTCTTTCAAAAATGACATTTTTTGCAGGGACAGTTCTAAGCACGGGAAACATGCGCCACTTTACATGCATATCATACACACCCCCCAGGTACGAAATTTAAAGGAATATTTCACTTTTATTTTTTCATTTTAAGCATTATTAAAATCACTGCTCCCGAAAAAACGGCCGTTTTTAAAACTTCTTTTTGCATTGATACATGTCCCCTGGGGCAGGACCCGGGTCCCCAAACACTTTTTAGGACAATAACTTGCATATTAGCCTTTATAATTAGCACTTTAGATTTCTCCCATAGATTTTTCGAATTTGCCGCGAACACCCCAATTTGTTCGCTGTTCGGCGAACGGGCGAACAGGCAATGTTCGAGTCGAACATGAGTTCGACTCGAACTCGAAGCTCATCCCTACTTCTGAGAAGAAAATATAGGAGCTCTGTGTGATGCCACTAACACACTAGAAGTCCTATGGGTGCTTCTGAGATGAAAATATAGGAACTCTGTGTGATGCCACTAACACATTAGAAGTCCTATGGGTGCTGCTAAGAAGAAAATATAGGAGCTCTGTTTGCTGCCACTAACACACTAGAAGTCCTATGGGTGCTTCTGAGAAGAAAATATAGGAGCTCTGTGTGATGCCACTTACACACTAGAAGTCCTATGGGTGCTTCTGAGATGAAAATATAGGAACTCTGTGTGATGCCACTAACACATTAGAAGTCCTATGGGTGCTGCTGAGAAGAAAATATAGGAGCTCTGTTTGCTGCCACTAACACACTAGAAGTCCTATGGGTGCTGCTGAGAAGAAAATATAGGAGCTCTGTGTGATGCCACTAACACACTAGAAGTCCTATGGGTGCTGCTGAGAAGAAAATATAGGAGCTCTGTTTGCTGCCACTAACACACTAGAAGTCCTATGGGTGCTGCTGAGAAGAAAATATAGGAGCTCTGTTTGCTGCCACTAACACACTAGAAGTCCTATGGGTGCTGCTGAGAAGAAAATATAGGAGCTCTGTGTGATGCCACTAACACACTAGAAGTCCTATGGGTGCTGCTGAGAAGAAAATATAGGAGCTCTGTTTGCTGCCACTAACACACTAGAAGTCCTATGGGTGCTGCTGAGAAGAAAATATAGGAGCTCTGTTTGCTGCCACTAACACACTAGAAGTCCTATGGGTGCTGCTGAGAAGAAAATATAGGAGCTCTGTGTGATGCCACTAACACACTAGAAGTCCTATGGGTGCTGCTGAGAAGAAAATATAGGAGCTCTGTTTGCTGCCACTAACACACTAGAAGTCCTATGGGTGCTGCTGAGAAGAAAATATAGGAGCTCTGTTTGCTGCCACTAACACACTAGAAGTCCTATGGGTGCTGCTGAGAAGAAAATATAGGAGCTCTGTGTGATGCCACTAACACACTAGAAGTCCTATGGGTGCTGCTGAGAAGAAAATATAGGAGCTCTGTTTGCTGCCACTAACACACTAGAAGTCCTATGGGTGCTGCTGAGAAGAAAATATAGGAGCTCTGTTTGCTGCCACTAACACACTAGAAGTCCTATGGGTGCTGTTGGGGTGCAATGCTGTGCTAACAGCACTGCGGTTGGTACTACTGCAATACTGTACTAACAGTAAGCACGCACCAGACTAATCCCCAGCAGCAGCTAATAACACGCTAACTGTGCAATCAGCAGCAATGAACGATCAATGACTTAGGTAGCAATGGTTTAGCAAAGAAATAGCCAATGGTTTAGCAAAGAAGAGCAAATCTTTCAGTATCAAGCAAAGACAGAATCAGCAGACTGATCTCTCCTAAAGCCGGAACTCATGTGACCGGGGCCGATGGCGTGGCGGCCTTTTAAATGGTGGGGCATGTACTAAAGCCCCTGAGCTGTAATTGGCTACAGGCGTCCTGCCTGTAGCCAATTATTGCTCTCCGAGTTTCGGGCGCTGTGATTGGCCAAGCATGCGGGGTCACAGTGCATGCTTGGCCAATCATCAGCCAGCAATGCACTGCGCCGGCCGCGCCGGCCGCAATGCATTGCGGGGCCGCTCGCATCACACGAATGTGATGCGAACGGCCCAAATAGTTCTGGGCTCGACGAGCGAGCGAACGCCCGGTGCTCGATTCGAACATGGGTTCAAATCGAGCACCGGGCCCATCCCTAATCCCAGCAACCACCACTTACAGTAGACCAGATGATTAGTCAGATGGTCTCTGTCAACACCCCCCTTGATGTGAAGATAAGTGTAATGCATCCACATTTTGGCAGCTCTCATGTACCATCAGGCAAAAGAAGGCCTGTCAAGTTATGAGAGCCAATAGATCAGATCACTTTGCTCATGTACTGAATTCTTCTGAAACAGGACATGCAAGTATTCTTCATTTCTCACCCCTTTGTCTTTTGCGCTTGTTGTCTCTTTTTTTGTAATATCTTTTTTCTCAGCATATTTTAATTGCACCATTTTTTACCTTTTCATTATTAAATTATATTTTAAAAAGAGTTAAACTATCTCTAAAGTTCTAACACAAACAAAACAAAACCCTGTCTCTTTATGAGCACTACTGTAGTATAGGTTTCTGAATATACCTGTCTGTCAGAGGCATAATTAGAACTATCAGGGCCCCGGTACAAGAAACCATGAAGGGCCCCCCTGACCCCCACCTTTTCCATCCGAGCCCTGGGCTTCAAGATCTGGGAGTGCGCCCATGGACATCCTCCCAGAATTCTGCCTCTCGTGTGCCCCCTGGGGCAAGCATCACAGATCACAGTAAAGAGCCAATCACAGTGGCCCTTTACCATGTGTAGCGCCCTCCTCACTCCCCTCTTTTTCTTCAGCTTGTCTGTCTCTTGTCTAGGGGTACCTTCAGAGGGCAAGGGAGCGGGGACACCACGCCTGGCCTTCACCACAGGTGTCAGTGCGGTATAAGCAAAGTTATTTTACCTTCGGGTCAGTGCTGTGCACCTGGAGCCTCCACCGAGAGTCACCTTGAACAATGTCGGTCAGGAAATGAGCCCCACACCATTAAAGTTCAACACTCCTTTATTCTTCTCGAATGAACACAATCAGTTGAACTCCCTTGTAGAAACAGAACAGAAAAGGAGGTGTGGATGCGAGTAGGCCCAGACACAATGTGTTCTCCACTTTCCTCCCTGAAAGTGAGTTGCGGTCTCCGAGCGGCTGGGATTTCCTTCCAGGCGGTCTCCGACGAGAGGCTCACCCGTCACTGGCAATATGCTGCACCAGGTCTTCGAGTGAGGAGCTCCCCCCGGTCCATTACGCCTTCCGGATTCAGGTACCCAATCCCTGGGTATCCTAGGATCTCCTTCCCTCGCGGAACTCAGTGTTGGGCACTGAGCTCCAGACCTCCATCCGAGTACCTCACCCCAGGCTAAAGGTGCCTGGGATGGAACACGACCTCCGGCTGTCCTCTAGGCCTAGGCCGCCTAGAGGACCAACACGAACCACCGCCCACAGGCTGAAGTTGCCTGGGACTCGACCCTGTGACAAAGATGGCCGGCCTCTTTATACCCTCTCCCAGCAAGCATGGCGGGTTCCCCGCCCCACCATACCGCTGCCGAGGGAGGACAAAAAGGAAGCACAGCACACAGCAATGATTCAACCCCAGCCCAGGGCGACAGCGTCACCTGCTGAGCTGCAGGGAATTACACTTCACTGATGTCTCTGCCAAGTTCAAATTTACACCCGGGAAAGTACATACCCGCTACACATGTAATCAGCTGGTCACATGTAAACAGACTTGCCAGTTATTGGCAGTCCTTTCCTCCCACGCTGTGTCTGTGAGAGAAAGGAGAGCTGTTAACCAGCAAGACTGTCAACACATTGTTTACACTGGGTACATGAACCTGCTTTAAGTTTTACTACGCCATACATGAATGAAATTTTCTGTGATCACCATTTTTACTAGCAGCTTCAGGATGCCTGTATTCTTTTATTGCTCTTTTTTTGTTTGATGTGTTCGTTTTTGGAATAAATTAGCCTTTTTTACTACACACCACCTGACTGATCTATACTATGAGGAGACATCTTTTATTCCTTTTCATGATCGACATTGCTTTTTGGCTGTCTGGATCTTGAGGATACTAGGATAGAGGAATTCCAACCTCCCGTGGATGTCGTATAGGTCATCGGTGGAAGATACCATTCCTTACAGGAATTTCCAGTCCACACGTGTATCTGAGTGGATCATCTGTATGCCTTATTGACCCACCGCTGCTGGCGTGTGAGTCCACACGCAGGGGTAAGAGTATTTATTCCCCCCCCCTGATGTTGAAAGTCACATTCCTGGGTGTTGTACATCTCAAATCATCCATCGGAAGCATAGTCGTCCTGTGTGGGCTACCGTGGACTTTTATCTTTTGGCTTGAAGTTACACTGACTCCATTATATATCATATATGTTCCCTATAGTTGGACTTTACACACCCGTCAATATGTTTCAATACATCTATGTTTCACTTTATCACCATTATTAATTATATGCCTACTGATTAGTGTATATTAATTTTTTGGGTTGTTTGTTTATATTTATTCTATCCATTGTAGTCACGGCCCATTGGCCTTACACGAGTGTTATAATTCATTAACACCTACGTTGCATACGTGAGGTACACATATTTCAAGAATTGGTTTATATATACATTTTTGACATTCACTTTGTTTACGGCGCCGCATCTATTTATTTATTTTTACATTGTTTACACTGATAATCAGGGAACTGATTATTTGTGCAGCCCCATCAGTGCCACTTATCAGTGCCCATCAGTGCCGCCTATCAGTACTCATCAATGCCACCTATCAGTGCTGCTTATCAATGCTCCTTAATGCTGCCTATCAGTGCCCATCAGTGCCATCTATCAGTTCTCATTAATGCTGTCTATCAGTGCCCATCAGTACAGCCTTTCAGTGTAGCCTATCAGTGTTTATCAAAGTCATCTATCAGTGCTGCCTCTCAGTGCCGCCTATCAGTGCCACCTATCACTGCTGCCTATTAGTGCTCATCAATGCCACCTATTAGTGCCCATCAGTCCCGCCTATCAGTGCTCATCTCATGCTGCCTATCAGTGCTCATCAATGGCACCTACCGGTGCTCATCAATGTCGCCTATCAGTGCCACCTATCAGTGCTGATCAATGTCGCCTATCGCTGCACATCATTTCCACCTATTAGTGCTCATCAATTCCACCTAACAGTGCCCCCTATCAGTTCTCATCAATGCCGCTTATCAGTGCTCATCAGTGCTGCCTATCAGTGCCGCCTATCTGTGCCCATCAGTGCTGCCTATCAGTGCCGATCATCGCCGCCTATCAGTGCTTATCAATGCCGCTTATCAGTGCCCATCAGTGCTGTCTATCAGTGCTACGTATCAGTGCTGCCTATCAGTGCCCATCAGTGCTGCCTATCAGTGCCACCAACAGTGGTCATCAATGCTGCCTATCAGTGCCTCCTCAGCAAGGCTCTGAGCTGAAAGCATCTCTCTCATACAGCTCACAGCCCAGTGGCGGATCCAGGGGGGGGCAACAGGGCAATTGCCCCCCCCCCGAGACCATCTGTCACACTCGCTTGCTCTGTTTTTTTTTTGCGCCTGATCTCCCGGACTTTGGGGACCCGGTACCGGCCCGCCGTAAGTCCCCTGGACTCCAAACTTGGCACAAATGTAGCCCCATGTCTCCTCTACAAGTGTGCAAAGTTTAGTGTCTGGGGGACCTATGGCCGGGGAGCACTGATTTTTTAAAGCCGGGCACCCCTTCCATAGACTCCAATGTTAAACTGTAATTTCTCCGGTGACTTTGCGGACACGGTACCGGCCGGTCGTAGATCTCCTGGACCCAAATCTTGGCACACATGTAGCCCCATGTCTCCTCTACAAGTGTGCAAAGCTTGGTGTCTGGGGGACCTACAGCCCGGGAGCACAGATTTTTTAAAGACGGGCACCCCTTCCATAGACTCCAATGTTAAACGGTAATTTCTCCGGTGAATTTGCGGACCGGGTACCGGATGGTTGTTGGTCCCCTGGACCCCAAACTTGGCACACATGTAGCCCCATGTCTTCTCTATAAGTGTGCAAAGTTTGGTTTCCGGGGGACCGACGGCCGGTAAGATCCGATTTTTCAAACCCGGGCACTCCTTCCATAGACTCCTATGTTAAACATCAGTCTAGTCATGGGCACAGTGAAGCGTGGGCACAGTGAGGCATGGGCACAGTGAGGCAAAGTGAGGCACAGTGAGGCATGCAGATGGAAACCCTAAGCTTATACTCAAGTGTAACGGCACCCCCCAATATGAAAGGGGTATACGCCGTTTAGAATATTCCCTCTCTGAACACACAACCACTATCGACCCTCCACAGCCAGGCGACCACTTTCCATAGGATTAATCCTTCCAGAGATACGAGACAACGCTCTGTATTTCAAGTTCCAAAACAGGGAATAACTTTATTTTCAAAACACATGGTAACACATTTCTCTTCAAAACCCTTTCCCTCCCATCCTTGGGGGAACAGGGCGGGTTAAACTATCCAATGACAATGGTGATACAGGTCAGGTGCGTTCAAACTTCTCATTTGATAACCAGTCTTAGCAGGAGGGGTGATTCCCCCCCCCCCTCCTCACAGAAGACACTTAAACATCCCATAATAATAGGCAGCCAGACGGTCTACTAAGCTCCAATCCACATCATCACAATGAAAGGACCTGTAGCCTAGGTGAGGCTCATTAGCATTACACAAGCAGATACAGTGCCTTGCGAAAGTATTCGGCCCCCTTGAACTTTTCATCCTTTTGCCACATTTCAGGCTTCAAACATAAAGATATAAAATTTTAATTTTTTGTGAAGAATCACCAACAAGTGGGACACAATTGTGAAGTGGAACGAAATCTATTGGATATTTTAAACTTTTTTAGCAAATAAAAAAGTGAAAAGTGGTGCGTGCAAAATTATTCGGCCCCTTTACTTTCAGTGCAGCAAACTCACTCCAGAAGTTCAGCGAGGATCTCTTAATGATCCAATGTTGTCCTAAATGACTGATGGTGATAAATAGAATCCACCTGTGTGTAATCAAGTCTCTGTATAAATGCACCTGCTCTGTGATAGTCTCAGGGTTCTGTTGAAAGCGCAGAGAGCATCATGAAGACCAAGGAACACACCAGGCAGGTCCGTAATACTGTTGTGGAGAAGTTTAAAGCCGGATTTGGATACAAAAAGATTTCCCAAGCTTTAAACATCCCAAGGAGCACTGTGCAAGCGATCATTTTGAAATGGAAGGAGTATCAGACCACTGCAAATCTACCAAGACCTGGCTGTCCCTCTAAACTTTCAGCTCAGACAAGGAGAAGACTGATCAGAGATGCAGCCAAGAGGCCCATGATCACTCTGGATGAACTGCAGAGAACTACAGCTGAGGTGGGAGAGTCTGTCCACAGGACAACAATCAGTCGTACACTGCACAAATCTGGCCTTTATGGAAGAGTGGCAAGAAGAAAGCCATTTCTCAAAGATATCCATAAAAAGTCTTGTCTAAAGTTTGCCACAAGCCACCTGGGAGACACACCAAACATGTGGAAGAAGGTGCTCTGGTCCGATGAAACCAAAATCGAACTTTTTGGCCACAATGCAAAACGATATGTTTGGCGTAAAAGCAACACAGCTCATCACCCTCAACACACCATCCCCACTGTCAAACATGGTGGTGGCAGCATCATGGTTTGGGCCTGCTTTTCTTCAGCAGGGACAGGGAAGATGGTTAAAATTGAGGGGAAGATGGATGCAGCCAAATACAGGACCATTCTGGATGAAAACCTGTTGGAGTCTGCAAAAGACGTGAGACTGGGACGGAGATTTATCTTCCAACAAGACAATGATCCCAAACATACAGCAAAATCTACAAAGGAATGGTTCACAAATAAACGTATCCAGGTGTTAGAATGGCCAAGTCAAAGTCCAGACCTGAATCCAATCGAGAATCTGTGGAAAGAGCTGAAAACTGCTGTTCACAAACGCTCTCCATCCAACCTCACTGAGCTCGAGCTGTTTTGCAAGGAAGAATGGGTAAGAATTTCAGTCTCTCGATGTGCAAAACTGATAGAGAAATACCCCAAGCGACTTGCAGCTGTAATCGCAGCAAACGGTGGCTCTACAAAGTATTAACGCAAGGGGGCCAAATAATTTTGCACGCCCCACTTTTCATTTTTTTCTTAGTTAAAAAAGTTTCAAAAATCCAATAGCGTTCGTTCCACTTCACAATTGTGTCCCACTTGTTGGTGATTCTTCACAAAAAATTAAAATTTTATATCTTTATGTTTGAAGCCTGAAATGTGGCAAAAGGATGAAAAGTTCAAGGGGGCCGAATACTTTCGCAAGGCACTGTAGGTGACACATCAGCATTTCTCAACTAACCTGTTGAGTTCAGAAACAGTAAATAGTCCTTCACAGATATCCTTGGGGATATGGTGGATAAATATTACAGACCCATTTTAGGTAGCCCAAGAGATATTTCTTAATGTCCATTATTTTCTGGCTCACCCTGTGTCCAAAGTGACCCTCCTGTCACACATCTCCCCTTTCGGCAGAAGACTAACAAAGGAGGTGACCCCAGACGGGTTGACTCCGAAGTTAGTCCATAGGTCCATTCTTCTAATGCCGGTAGCCACACAGTACCCCAAATAAATTGCTCCAAACAGAGCATTACTTACCCAGCCAACCTCTGCCTCTCTCAGAGAACATACCCGCCGCTTGGGAGAAGACAGGGTGACTGGGCTCAATCCGTCATGCTGTTGGGGATCTGGGCGGACTGCCCAGCATCCCTGGGGTATACAAGTGGAGACTGAAGTCCCATCCCCTTGTGGTAGGTGAAAATACCCCAGTGCTTGCAAAGCAAGGCTGACATCCTCCTGTCCCAGTGTCACACCATTTTCTGGGGTTGTGTCAGTGAGGACCGAAGTCCCATCCAGTACCACAGGAACTCCCTCTTCTGTTAGTTGAGAGCAGAGGCCC
Organism: Rana muscosa; assembly: GCA_029206835.1. Taxonomy (NCBI): domain Eukaryota; kingdom Metazoa; phylum Chordata; class Amphibia; order Anura; family Ranidae; genus Rana; species Rana muscosa. Next base: position 539,204,053 of record CM055117.1, on the reverse strand, counting down.
GCGGCACTCTGCTCTGTTGCCAGCTCTTGTGCTGGGTCGCTGTGAGTGGAGACCGCAGTCCCATCCACCGATATCCGCTCAAGTGGCAGTTGTGTGCAGCGGCCAGTAGCATTCTGCCCTGCTACCAGTGGTTCAGCTGGGGGTAAAAGCTTTACCACCTCAGCTTGTTGCTGGAGAGGGGGGCCAACTGCCCCGGCTCCCTGAAACTCCACAGTTGTTTCCGGTGCTGGGCAGAGGTTGCTATCACTCTGCCCTGTTGCCAGCACTTCTGCTGGGGACTCCACACCATCTGCTCTGGCTAACTGTTGGGGAGGGAAAAGGGCTGCTTCTCCCCCCTGCATCTCTGAAATCCCCTGGGAAAGAGGAACCATCACCTTCTCACCTCGGGCCTCCAAAACTGCCACGGGTGTAGAGCAGGGGTCTGCAGTACTCTCTCCTGCTGCCAGTACTTGGGCAGGCGATGCATAATCCCTAACATCCTCTGAATAGTCCCTTAAATCCATACCTTCTGTAATCTGTGGCTGGGGAGATGAGCCAACTGCCCTAGCTCCCTGGAACTCCATATCATCCATTTTGGCTTTAGGGAGGGCAATCTTCAGCTTTTCCACTGCCGATTCTTCAGCCAGGCTAGCTCCCTGGAACTCCATATCATCCACTTCGGCTTTAAGGGTGGTAATCTTCAGATTTTCCACTGCCGATTCTTCAGCCAGGCTAGCTCCCTGGAACTCCGTATCATTCACTTCGGCTTTAGGGATGGCAATCTTCAGATTTTCCACTGCTGATTCTTCAGCCAGGATTTCATAGTTGTCAACTGGTATTTCCTGATAGTCCCAGGCAAAGGGAGCCCCACCCTGCTGCTGAGCAGATTCTAGCAGCTGTCTGTAGGCGATCTCCGATTGTCGTATTTCCGCCATTCTCCACTCATGTTGCCGCTCTAGTTCTCTCTCTTGTCGCTCTAGTTCTCTCTTTTGTCGCTGTTGTTCTTTTTCTTGTCGCTGTCGTTCTTTTTCTCGTTGCGCATCCTGCAGCTGGATGCCTTTAATGGCTTCCTGTATGGCGGTCTCTGATGAGTTAGCACCATATAATGCCAACCGCTGTTGAACACGTTGCTGAAACAGGTCTTCAACTGACCGGGGTCCTGCATCACCAACCCTCTGATCCATCTCGGTTAGCTCCCGGCCTGATCAAGATGGCCTTGTTCTTTGTCCCACCGGACCCTCCACGGCTCTCAAGTAAGTCTTTCAGCGTGGCTTTCCTGCCGGCTGCATAGCTGGTCATTCACTGTGGTGGTTTGGAGTGTCCCAGGAACTGGAGGGAAAATCCCGCTGCTGCCAACCAATGTAACGGCACCCCCCAATATGAAAGGGGGTAACGCCATTTAGAATATTCCCTCTCTGAACACACAACCACTATCGACCCTCCACAGCCAGGCGACCACTTCCCATAGGATTAATCCTTCCAGAGATACGAGATAACGCTCTGTATTTCAAGTTCCAAAACAGGGAATAACTTTATTTTCAAAACACATGGTAACACATTTCTCTTCAAAACCCTTCCCTCCCATCCTTGGGGGAACAGGGCGGGTTAAACTATCCAATGACAATGGTGATACAGGTCAGGTGTGTTCAAACTTCTCCTTTGATAAACAGTCTTAGCAGGAGGGGTGATTCCCCCCCCCCTCACAGAAGACACTTAAACATCCCATAATAATAGGCAGCCAGACGGTCTACTAAGCTCCAATCCACATCATCACAATGAAAGGACCTGTAGCCTAGGTGAGGCTCATTAGCATTACACAAGCAGATAGGTGACACATCAGCATCTCTCAATTAACCTGTTGAGTTCAGAAACAGTAAATAGTCCTTCACAGATATCCTTGGGGATATGGTGGATAAATATTACAGACCGATTTTAGGTAGCCCAAGAGATATTTCTTAATGTCCATTTTTTCCTGGCTCACCCTGTGTCCAAAGTGACCCTCCTGTCACATCAAGTCAATAAGTTTTCCCAGTTTTTTGGGGTAAAATTAGGTGCCTCGGCTTATACACGGGTCGGCTTATACTCGAGTATATACAGTACTTGTTCTGCAGCTGCTGCTGCCCCAATCTTGGCACACATGTAGCCCAATGTCTCTTCTACAAGTGTGCAAAGTTTGGTGTCTGGGGGACCTACGGCCGGGGAGCACTGATTTTTTAAAGCCGGGCACCCCTTCCATAGACTCCAATGTTAAACTGTAATTTCTCTGGTGAATTTGCGGACCCGGTACCGGCCGGTCGTAGGTCTTCTGGACCCCAATCTTGGCACACATGTAGCCCAATGTCTCTTCTACAAGTGTGCAAAGTTTGGTGTCTGGAAAACCTACGGCCGGGGAGCACTGATTTTTTAAAGCCGGGCACCCCTTCCATAGACTCCAATGTTAAACTGTAATTTCTCTGGTGAATTTGCGGACCCGGTACCGGCCGGTCGTAGGTCTTCTGGACCCCAATCTTGGCACACATGTAGCCCAATGTCTCTTCTACAAGTGTGCAAAGTTTGGTGTCTGGAAAACCTACGGCCGGGGAGCACTGATTTTTTAAAGCCGGGCACCCCTTCCATAGACTCCAATGTTAAACTGTAATTTCTCTGGTGAATTTGCGGACCCGGTACCGGCCGGTCGTAGGTCTTCTGGACCCCAATCTTGGCACACATGTAGCCCAATGTCTCTTCTACAAGTGTGCAAAGTTTGGTGTCTGGAAAACCTACGGCCGGGGAGCACTGATTTTTTAAAGCCGGGCACCCCTTCCATAGACTCCAATGTTAAACGGTAATTTCTCTGGTGAATTTAAAACATATTTTTTGGCAGTGCCCCCCCCCGAGAAAAGACTCTGGATCCGCCCCTGTCACAGCCTGCACTGACAGTTCCCTCTCCCTTCTCCCTCACGCAGACAGGAGAGGAGAGAGAGAGAGAGAGATGATCTGCCTCTTTCTCCTCCCACCCCTCTTCTCCTGTGTGCACCGCCGCAAGTGTGAATGATAAAATTCAGCTGCTTAGCTTCACACTTTCCACGGTTCACACACATGAGGGGGGGGGGGGGTCAGGAGGAGAAGATGCAGATCAGCTCTCCCTCTCCTGTCCCGTCTATGTGAAGGAGGAGGGAGGGGGAACTGTCAGTGCAGGTTCTGGGCTGTATGTGCAGGATGCTCTCAACTCAGAGTCTTGCAGAAAGCAAACCCGCTGGGGCCCCTGACAGTGGTGGAACACCAGATCCCGGTCACAAGTGTGACCTTTGTGACCCTGGGGAAAAAACGGTGTGCGCCCCCCCCAAATCCATACAGAAACCCGCACAGATGTCTCTGTAATCGCGGCCAAAATCGGGACTGACAAGCGGGAGTGAAACCGTGCTAGCGCCCAGTGTGAACATGGGCTAAATTACATTTTGTCCTTTATAAAAAATTTTTTTCTGCGACACTGTTCTACACATCACACATATGCGCTACTTTATAGGCAGACTAAGGGGATCCCCCCAGGCACCATATTTAACCACTTAAGGACCGGACCAATACGCAGCATAAAGCCCCTTTTTGCGATTCGGCACTGCATCGCTTTAACTGACAATTGCGCGGTCGTGCGACATGGTTCCCAAACAAAATTGGCGTCCTTTTTTTCCCACAAATAGAGCTTTCTTTTGATGGTATTTGATCACCTCTACGATTTTTATTTTTTGCGCCATAAAAAATAGAGTGACAATTTTGAAAAAAATTACATATTTTTTACTTTTTGCTATAATAAATATCCCCAAAAAATCTATAAAAAAAAAAAAAATTTCCTCAGTTTAGGCAGATACGTTTTCTTCTACATATATTTGGTAAAAAAAAACGCAATCGGCGTTTATTGATTGGTTTGCGCAAAAATTATAGCGTTTACAAAATAGGGGATAGTTTTAAGGCATTTTTATTAATTCTTTTTTTTTACTAGTAATGGCGGCGATCAGCGATTTTTTTCATGACTGCGACATTATGGCGGACACATCAGACACTTTTGACACATTTTTGGGACCATTGTCATTTTTACAGCGATCAGTGCAATAAAAATGCACTGGTTACTGTAAAAATGACACTGGCAGTGAAGGGGTTAACCACTAGGGGCGCTGGAGGGGTTAAGTGTGCCTAGGGGCGTGTTTCTAACTGAGGGGGGGCTACGAGTGACACGTCACCGATCTCCGCTCTGATTACACAGAGCAGAGATCGCTGACATTGTCAGTAGGGGAGCGGGGAGATGTTGTGTTTACACTAACATCTCCCCGCTCCATGCCTCCGCGAGACGATCGCGGGGATCCCAGCGGAGATCGAGTCCGTGGGACCCGCGGTCCGACTCACGGGGAAGGCAGGGGGGTCGCAAGCGCGCCGCTGGCGGCGCACACACGCGACCCCGACGTCGGCAGTTAAAGGGCCATGTACAGGTACGTGATTGTGCCTGTACGAGCCATTCTGCAGACGTATATATACAGTGAGGGGTCCTTACTAGAGTTGAGCGGGTAGCTGGATATTCGGGTCCGGCGGGTTCGGCCGAACTTCGGAAAAAAGTTTGGATTCGGGACCGAACTTTAACCCGAACCCGGACCCGGACCCGGACCCCATTGAAGTCAATGGGGACCCGGACTTCTGACGACTAAAAAGGCTCTAAAAAAGTAATGGAAAGGGCTAGAGGGCTGCAAATGGCAGCAAAATGTTGTTAAGAACATGGCAAGTGCTCTGCAAACAAATGTGGATAGGAAATAACTTAAAAGAACATAAAAAAAAATAAAAAATAAAAAAATATGCTGGAGGCCCGATTTTCAGCAGAAGAGGTACAGGAAGTCATTAAGAACCTCAGAAACTCAACGGCACGATGCGACACATATGGTGGGAATGCCCCAGAATACGCCCTTTCTGGAATAAATTATTTAATTTAATGGATAAGCTAGTGGGAAAATAAAATACTTTGAAATAAAAATGTAGCGGGGTGCTAAATTTAAGGAAAGTGTTTGAGTGGTAAATAGGCTCAAATACCCTAATTCTGTAGGATTCATGGACCATTTTGTCCTCGGGGGACAGTATTGGTGTGCAGTTCCCTGCGGCCTACAGGTGGCGCCTTTTGTGTCCCCTCTTGGCAGTAGTACAGCGGCGCGGGGAACCTGCTGTGCATGCCGGGAGAGCATATAAAAGGGGCAGACCTTTGGCCTGGGGGCTGATGTCCAGTGGGGTCCGCGCCCAGGTGCCTTCGGCCTGGGTGCATGTGTTCCTGTTCCATCTCGGGCACCTTTAGCCCGGGGTGAGGTACTATCCTGGAGTTCTTGCTGCCCTGGGTATGGAGGCCTAGGGGCGGGAGTAAAGCCTGGAGTCCAGAGCCGCCTCGTGTAGGGGACCCTGTTCCAGGGAAGGGAGGATCATTCTGATGGACCGATGCGGGAGTCACGGTGAAGGAATGGTCTGTTGACTCCCTGGAGAGATGTCTTCCCCTTGATATGGGCTAGGTTCGTAGAAGGAGAAGCTCAAGGTCACCTTGACTGTATCAGAGGCCTTATTCAACCGGCCCGTGGCAGGGGCCTTATACACCCTGGTCTGTGGCTGAGACCAAAGTTCTCCAGGCCCGTGGCAGGGGCCTTGTACACCCGGTCTGTGGCAGAGACCAACCTCAATGTCTGTGGCAGAGACCGTGCGCCAAAAACTGTTTGAGAAACCTAAGCAGTGAAGTGAATGTGCTACGTTTGTGCCTGGACCTCCTCCACACCTTAAGCTGTCCTGTTTCTTTGCTCTAACCTTTTCTATCTGAGTACAGTTTATTTTGCCATGAGAGAATAAGAGTTGGAGTTTCAGCTGGTGTGGACATTGACTTTACTGGCAATTAAAGGACTTGCCTCTACCTACAGTAGAGGTGAGAATCATCCTCTGGAGGAGTTTTGACTCCGGCTGTGGACACGGCCCGTCAAGTACACCGCTCAACCTCTTTATATAGGAGGATACGGGCTGGTAGTGCGGTGTGCCTTTCTCCCTCCTGCGAAGAGCCAACAACATAAAGGCAGGTAAGGGGGAAAGGATCTGTGCCCTACAAAAAAATAAAATAAAAATTTTAATCTTGGCCTAGCAGGACGAGGTCCATATGGAGTAGGAGGTTGAGGTGGCGGTGGATGTGGCTGTGTAGGTGGAAGCGGCGGTGGAGGAGGACGAGGTAGCCAACACTGGTTTAAAAATACAACAATGGCTGGGTAAGGCCGGTGATGTGTCGAATTCTGTCCTCTGTCGAATAGTGTCCGCCCTGTACTGCGCTTGCTGAGTATGTAGGACAAGGGGATTTCAAAAATCTCCCAAGACTAACGGCGCCTGCGTGTTGAGTTCAGGTGAAGGCCACACCATCCGTGGTTCAAGCCGAGCCAAGCAAGGCCGCGATCGAAGCGAGCCCGTGAGGGGCCCTGTTACTATGTGCTACCGTATGTCCTCTTGGATGGTGGGGCTTGAACCTGCACTCACAGCGCAGGCGCCGTTCATCTTCGGAGATTTTGTGAATCTCCTTGTCCTCTGTACTGCGCAAGCGCTGCGCCTGCGCAGTACGGGCCGGGCACAATCCGATGGCCGGACAGTTTTTGTCACAACACCGGTATACATGTCTATTCTGCACAAGGTACGGACAAGTCCTGTGGGATCCATGCCTGGTTCATTTTAATGAACGTGAGCTTGTCCACATTGGCTCTGGACAGGCGGCTGCGCTTGTCTGTGATAACGCCCCCTGCCGTGCTAAATACACGTTCAGATAATACACTGGCTGCAGGGCAGGCCAGCACCTCCAAGGCATAAACGGCAAGCTCAGGCCATGTGCCCAATTTGGAGACCCAGAAGTTAAAGGGGGCAGACCCGTCATCCAGTACGTGTAGGCCTGTGGACACATACTGCTCAACCATGTTGGTGAAATGCTGCCTCCTGCTAAGACGTTCCATCTCAGCTGGTGGTGCTGGTTGTTGTGGCGTGCTGACAAAGCTTTTCCACATTTCGGCCATGCTAACCCTGCCTTCTGAGGTGCTGCCGGTGCCCCGACTGCGTTGGCGACCTCTTCCTCCTCCAATGCCTTCGCCTTGTGCTTCCACCGTACGCCCGCTGTCAGGTGGGAATGCCACCAGCAGCGCGTCTACCAGCGTGCGCTTGTACTCGCGCATCTTACGATCCCGCTCCAGTGAGGGAATTAAGGACGGTACGTTGTCCTTGTGACGGGGATCCAGCAGGGTGGCCACCCAGTAATCAGCACCAGTTAAAATGTGGGCAACTCGGCTGTCGTTGCGGAAACACTGCAGCATGTAATCGCTCATGTGTGCCAGGCTGCCCAGAGGCAAAGAAAAGCTGTCCCCTGTGGGAGGTGTATCGTCTGTGTCCTCTGTATCCCCCCAGCCACGCACCAGTAATGGCCACGAGCTGGTCTGAGTGCCACCCTGCTGTGAACATGGCTCCTCCTCCTCCTCCTCCTCCTCCTCCATCTCCTCCTCCACCTCGTCATCCTCCAGAACTGTGCCCTTTCTGCCGGACAATTGTGTACCTGGCGTTTGTTGGTGCAGGAACCCACCCTCGTAGCCACTTGTGAAAGACTGCCCTGAAAGCCTTTGAAATGATCCCGCTTCCTCCTCCTCCTCCTCATCCTCCTGTGCCACATCCTCTTCCATCATCGCACGAAGCGTTTTTTCAAGGAGGCATAGAACTGGGATAGTAACGCTGAGAACGGCGTCATTGGCACTGGCCATGTTGGTGGAGTACTCGAAACAGCGCAACAAGGCACACAGGTCTCGCATGGAGGCCCAGTTATTGGTGGTGAAGTGGTGCTGTTCCGCAGAGCGACTCACGTGTGATTGCTGCAGCTGAAACTCCACTATTGCCTGCTGCTGCTCGCACAGTCTGGCCAGCATGTGCAAGGTGGAGTTCCACCTTGTGGGCACGTCACATATGAGGCGGTGAGCGGGAAGGCTGAAGTTACGCTGCAGCGCTGACAGGCGAGCAGCAGCAGGGTGAGAACGCCGAAAGTGCGCACAGACAGCCCGCACTTTCTGCAGCAGCTCTGGCATATTGGGGTAATTTTTAAGGAACCTCTGGACCACCAAGTTCAGCACATGCGCCAGGCAAGGGATGTGCGTCAAACCGGCTAGACCCAGAGCTGCTACGAGATTTCGCCCATTATCGCACACCACCAGGCCGGGCTTGAGGCTCACTGACAGCAACCACTCATCGGTCTGTTGTTCCATGTCCCTCCACAACTCCTGCGCGGTGTGGGGATTTTCCCCCAAACAGGAAAGTTTTAAAACTGCCTGCTGTCGTTTACCCCTGGCTGTGCTGAAGTTGGTGGTGAAGGTGTTACGCTGAATGGATGAGGAGGCGGTAGAGGATGAGGAAGCGGAGAAGGAGGAGTTAGCAACAGGAGGCAAACTGAAGCGCCCTGCAATCCTCGGTGGTGGAAGGACATGCGCCAAACCGCTATCTGCCTCAGGCCCAGCCGCCACTGCATTTACCCAGTGTGCTGTTAGGGAGATATAACGTCCCTGACCGTGCTTACTGGTCCACGCATCCGTAGTTAGGTGGACCTTGCCACAGATGGCGTTGCGCAGTGCACACCTGATTTTGTCCCCCACCTGGTTGTGCAGGGAAGGGATGGCTCGCCTGGAAAAGTAGTGGCGGCTGGGCACGACGTACTGCGGGACAGCCAATGCCATCAGGCTTTTAAAACTCTGCGTCTCCACCAGACGGAATGACAGCATTTCAAAGGCCAGGAATTTTGAAATGCTGGCATTCAGGGCCAGGGATCGCGGGTGGCTAGGGGGGTACTTCCTCTTCCGCTCCAATGTTTGGGAGATAGAGAGCTGAACGCTTCCATGGGACATTGTGGAGATGGTTGGTGACCCAGGTGGTAGTGTTGCTGGCAGATCCTCTGTTTGCGGGGTGACAGGTGCCACTGTCACTACAGAGGTGGATGAAGAGGCCAAGACTGCAGCAGAAGAGGAAGCAGGAGGAGCCAGAGACCTTTCTTGGTTTTTGAGGTGTCTACTCCACTGCAGCTCGTGCTTTGCACTTAGATGCCTGGTCATGCAGCTTGTGCTCAGGTTGAGAACGTTTATGCCTCGCTTCAGGCTCTGATTGCACAGCGTGCAAACCACTCGTGTCTTGTCATCAACACACTGTGTGAAGAACTGCCACGCTAGGGAAGTCCTTGGACCTGGCTTTGGTGTGCTCGGTCCCTTGCTGCGTTGGGCAGTAGCAGATGTACTGTCTAGGGGACGAATGCTCCGTTTTTGCACCCTGCTCCCTCTTCTGCTGTGCTGGTGGCTCTGTGCGACCACCGCCTCTTCCTCCGAACTACACTGGTCACCTGCATAACGTTGATTCCATGTGGGGTCGAGGACCTCATCGTCCTCCACATCATCTTCCACCCAGTCTTCACCCCTGCCCTCCATGTCTGTCTGCACAATTGCGAAAGCAGCAGCAGTTGGCACCTGTGTTTCGTCATCATCCGAGACGTGCTGCGATGGTCCTCCCATGTACCCATCATGAAACATAAGTGGTTGGGCATCGGTGCACTCAATCTCTTCCACTTCTGGGGCAGGGCTAGGTGGATGGCCCTGGGAAACCCTGCTAACAGAGTCATCGAAAAGCAGAAGAGACTGCTGCATGATTTGGGGCTCAGACTGCTTGGCTGATTTGCAAGGGGGTGAGGTGAAAGACTGATGGACATGGGCTTCAGGTGCCAACTCTGATCTTTCATCAGAAGAGTGGGTGGGAGACAATGTGAAGGAACCCGAGGCACTGTCAGCAACCCAATCTACTATCGCCTGTACTTGTCCTGGCCTAAACATTGGTACAGCCTCATTAGGCGCGACAAAATACCGCCGCAGGCTCGGTCGCCTACTCGCACCTGAGGAAGGTGTTTCACTTGTGCGTGTAGCTGGCACAGATCCACCACGTCCTCTCCCTGCAACAGGAGCTCCACCAGCAGCACCACGACCGGGGCCACCACGTCCCTTTGACCTTCCCCTCATATTTTCCAAATTTAGGATCTTGCCCTAAATGGCGTTTTTTGGAAGACCACAACACACCCACAGTATTTAACCGCTGAAACGCACAGCTACAGAACTGCAGAAAATGCTATTCAAAAAAAAAAAAGGTTGTTTTTTTTAGTATAGCACAGTACAAGGAAAATATATAGAAATTGTTTATTTCACACACCTCCAGATGTGTATTTCACACTGCAAAATATTTTCTGTGGCCCTAAATGGCGTTTTTTGCCAGACCACAACACACCCACAGCACGTAACCGCTGAATCGCACAGCTACAGAAAATGCTATTGAAAAAAAAAGGTTGTTTTTTTTAGTATAGCACTGTACAAGAACAATATATAGAAATTGTATATTTTACACACCTCCAAGATGTATATTTCACACTGCAAAATATTTTCTGTGGCCCTAAATGGCGTTTTTTGGAAGAGCACAACACAACCACAGTATTTAACCACTGAATCGCACAGCTATAGAAGTGCAGAGAATGCTATTCAAAAAAAATTTTGTTTTTTTTAGTATAGCACTGTACAATATATAGAAATTGTTTATTTTACACACCTCCACATGTGTATTTCACACTGCAAAATATTTTCTGTGGCCCTAAATGGCGTTTTTTGCCAGACCACAACACACCCACAGCACGTAACCGCTGAATCGCACAGCTACAGAAAATGCTATTCAAAAAAAAAGGTTGTTTTTTTTAGTATAGCACTGTACAAGAAGAATATATAGAAATTGTTTATTTTACACACCTCCAAGATGTGTATTTCACACTGCAAAATATTTTCTGTGGCCCTAAATGGCGTTTTTTGGAAGAGCACAACACAACCACAGTATTTAACCACTGAATCGCACAGCTATAGAAGTGCAGAGAATGCTATTCAAAAAAAAAATGTTGTTTTTTTTAGTATAGCACTGTACAATATATAGAAATTGTTTATTTTACACACCTCCACATGTGTATTTCACACTGCAAAATCTTTTCTGTGGCCCTAAATGGCGTTTTTTGCCAGACCACAACACACCCACAGCACGTAACCGCTGAATCGCACAGCTACAGAAAATGCTATTCAAAAAAAAGGTTGTTTTTTTTAGTATAGCACTGTACAAGAAGAATATATAGAAATTGTATATTTTACACACCTCCAAGATGTGTATTTCACACTGCAAAATATTTTCTGTGGCCCTAAATGGCGTTTTTTGGAAGAGCACAACACAACCACAGTATTTAACCACTGAATCGCACAGCTATAGAAGTGCAGAGAATGCTATTCAAAAAAAATGTTGTTTTTTTTAGTATAGCACTGTACAATATATAGAAATTGTATATTTTACACACCTCCAAGATGTGTATTTCACACTGCAAAATATTTTCTGTGGCCCTAAATGGCGTTTTTTGCCAGACCACAACACACCCACAGCACGTAACCGCTGAATCGCACAGCTACAGAAAATGCTATTAAAAAAAAAAGGGGTTTTTTTTTTAGTATAGCACTGTACAAGAACAATATATAGAAATTGTATATTTTACACACCTCCAAGATGTGTATTTCACACTGCAAAATATTTTCTGTGGCCCTAAATGGCGTTTTTTGGAAGAGCACAACACAACCACAGTATTTAACCACTGAATCGCACAGCTATAGAAGTGCAGAGAATGCTATTCAAAAAAAATGTTGTTTTTTTTAGTATAGCACTGTACAATATATAGAAATTGTTTATTTTACACACCTCCACATGTGTATTTCACACTGCAAAATATTTTCTGTGGCCCTAAATGGCGTTTTTTGCCAGACCACAACACACCCACAGCACGTAACCGCTGAATCGCACAGCTACAGAAAATGCTATTCAAAAAAAAAGGTTGTTTTTTTTAGTATAGCACTGTACAAGAAGAATATATAGAAATTGTTTATTTTACACACCTCCAAGATGTGTATTTCACACTGCAAAATATTTTCTGTGGCCCTAAATGGCGTTTTTTGGAAGAGCACAACACAACCACAGTATTTAACCACTGAATCGCACAGCTATAGAAGTGCAGAGAATGCTATTCAAAAAAAAGTTGTTTTTTTTTAGTATAGCACTGTACAATATATAGAAATTGTTTATTTTACACACCTCCACATGTGTATTTCACACTGCAAAATATTTTCTGTGGCCCTAAATGGCGTTTTTTGCCAGACCACAACACACCCACAGCACGTAACCGCTGAATCGCACAGCTACAGAAAATGATATTCAAAAAAAAAGGTTGTTTTTTTTAGTATAGCACTGTACAAGAAGAATATATAGAAATTGTATATTTTACACACCTCCAAGATGTGTATTTCACACTGCAAAATATTTTCTGTTGCCCTAAATGGCGTTTTTTGGAGGAGCACAACACAACCACAGTATTTAACCACTGAATCGCACAGCTATAGAAGTGCAGAGAATGCTATTAAAAAAAAATGTTGTTTTTTTTAGTATAGCACTGTACAATATATAGAAATTGTATATTTTACACACCTCCAAGATGTGTATTTCACACTGCAAAATATTTTCTGTGGCCCTAAATGGCGTTTTTTGGAAGAGCACAACACAACCACAGTATTTAACCACTGAATCGCACAGCTATAGAAGTGCAGAGAATGCTATTCAAAAAAAATGTTTTTTTTTTAGTATAGCACTGTACAATATATAGAAATTGTTTATTTCACACACCTCCAGATGTGTATTTCACACTGCAAAATATTTTCTGTGGCCCTAAATGGCGTTTTTTGGAAGAGCACAACACAACCACAGTATTTAACCACTGAATCGCACAGCTATAGAAGTGCAGAGAATGCTATTCAAAAAAAATGTTGTTTTTTTTAGTATAGCACTGTACAATATATAGAAATTGTTTATTTTACACACCTCCACATGTGTATTTCACACTGCAAAATATTTTCTGTGGCCCTAAATGGCGTTTTTTGCCAGACCACAACACACCCACAGCACGTAACCGCTGAATCGCACAGCTACAGAAAATGCTATTCAAAAAAAAAGGTTGTTTTTTTTAGTATAGCACTGTACAAGAAGAATATATAGAAATTGTATATTTTACACACCTCCAAGATGTGTATTTCACACTGCAATTTATTTTCTGTGGCCCTAAATGGCGTTTTTTGGAAGAGCACAACAACCCCAACAGTATATAACCGCTGAATCGCACAGCTGCAGAGGCCAGAGAATGCTTTTTAAAAATAATGTTGTTTTTTCACACACCTCCAGATGTGTATTTCACACTGCAAAATATTTTCTGTGGCCCTAAATGGCGTTTTTTGCAAGAGCACAACAACCCCAACAGTATATAACCGCTGAATCGCACAGCTGCAGAGGCCAGAGAATGCTGTTTAAAAATAATGTTGTTTTTTCACACACCTCCAGATGTGTATTTCACACTGCAAAATATTTTCTGTGGCCCTAAATGGCGTTTTTTGGAAGAGCACAACACAACCACAGTATTTAACCACTGAATCGCACAGCTATAGAAGTGCAGAGAATGCTATTCAAAAAATTTTTTTTTTTTTAGTATAGCACTGTACAATATATAGAAATTGTTTATTTTACACACCTCCACATGTGTATTTCACACTGCAATTTATTTTCTGTGGCCCTAAATGGCGTTTTTTGGAAGAGCACAACAACCCCAACAGTATATAACCGCTGAATCGCACAGCTGCAGAGGCCAGAGAATGCTTTTTTAAAATAATGTTGTTTTTTCACACACCTCCAGATGTGTATTTCACACTGCAAAATATTTTCTGTGGCCCTAAATGGCGTTTTTTGCAAGAGCACAACAACCCCAACAGTATATAACCGCTGAATCGCACAGCTGCAGAGGCCATAGAATGCTATTCAAAAATAATGTTTTTTTTCACACACCTCCAGATGTGTATTTCACACTGCAAAATATTTTCTGTGGCCCTAAATGGCGTTTTTTGCAAGAGCACAACAACCCCAACAGTATATAACCGCTGAATCGCACAGCTGCAGAGGCCAGAGAATGCTTTTTAAAAATAATGTTGTTTTTTCACACACCTCCAGATGTGTATTTCACACTGCAAAATATTTTCTGTGGCCCTAAATGGCGTTTTTTGGAAGAGCACAACACAACCACAGTATTTAACCACTGAATCGCACAGCTATAGAAGTGCAGAGAATGCTATTCAAAAAAAATGTTGTTTTTTTTAGTATAGCACTGTACAATATATAGAAATTGTTTATTTTACACACCTCCACATGTGTATTTCACACTGCAATTTATTTTCTGTGGCCCTAAATGGCGTTTTTTTGAAGAGCACAACAACCCCAACAGTATATAACCGCTGAATCGCACAGCTGCAGAGGCCAGAGAATGCTATTCAAAAATAATGTTGTTTTTTCACACACCTCCAGATGTGTATTTCACACTGCAAAATATTTTCTGTGGCCCTAAATGGCGTTTTTTGGAAGAGCACAACACACCCACAGTATATAACCGCTGAATCGCACAGCTGCAGAGAATGCTATTCAAAAAAAAGTTTTTGTTTTTTTTTTAGTATAGCATAGTACAAGAAAAATATATAGAAATTGGTTATTTCACACAACTAGAGATATACACTGCAAAATATTTTTTTTGCCCAAAAATAGGTCTTTTTTGCGCACAACAAATTGCCTTTTTTTTTTTTTGCAACAGCACAATAAAGTGCCTTTTTTTTTTTTTGGGGGGCCCAAAAATGGCTCTTTTTAGCAAAAGCACAATAAAGTGCCTTTTTTTTTTTTTTTCTGCCCGAAATGGGTCTTTTAGCAAAAGCACAATACAGCCACTAAATGGAATAGGTGTATCACTCAACGTAATGCAGTGCTGGTGCACTGAGCTTGCAACACAAACAGATAAACCTATGCAGATCGCTGAGCTATTATATCTCTCAATCTGGACTCCTATCTAAATCTCTCTCCCTGAAAGCACAAACAGGATCCTGCCCCTACACTACACTACACTACACTGTCTCTCTATCTTTTCTATCAGTAGATTGCAGAATCAGGACTAACTCCTATCATATAATTCTCTCCCTCACAGCAACAGCAGCCAGGATCCTTTCCCTACACTGTCTAAAAGCAGAGTGACGATCTGTGCTGTGTGCCTCTTGCTTATATAGAAGCTGGTCACATGCTGGGTCACATGTTGCACTGACCAATCACAGCCATGCCATTAGTAGGCATGGCTATGATGGCTTCTAAGGGCACACCAGCTAATCAAATGGTGATTGGCTGGCCCCTGAAGCATTTCTAACTGCGCCATTAAATTCCCGAATCCGGACCCGAACCCGGACTTTAGCGCAAAATCCGGGTCCGGGTCCGGGGTCGGGAAAAAGCCAAAATTCGGTACGGACCCGAACTTTACAGTTCGGGTCCGCTCAACACTAGTCCTTACGTGGTTAAAGGAAAATTTCATTTTTATTGTTTCACTTTAAGCATTATTAAAAGCATTGATACATGTCCCCTAGGGCAGTACCAGGGTCCCCATACACTTTTTATGGCAATAACTTGCATATAAGCCTTTCAAATGAGCACTTTTGATTTTTCATGTTCGTGTCCCATAGGCTTTAATAGGGTTCACATGTTTGCTAGAACTTTTTGCCTGTTCGCATGTTCTGGTGCAAACAGAATTGGGGGGTATTTGGCCCATTCCTAATGGCACAGGGGATGGCACTGTACACCCAGCATATAGCACAATTGCAGCAAAGGTGTCCAGTGTGTCCCCTCACCACTATCACATCAATAACAAAAAACTGGCCACTGCCCTAACCTATAACTGGCCTTTGCAGCAAGGAGCACATAAGTGAGGGCAGTGACCATTTGTTTGTATAGATGTGAATGGGGCCTGAAGGTGAAATTGATGTGTTTACACAAGAACACAAGAACAATGAGGCTCCATTCACATCTGCGCATTTCCAAACGCACCTCAAACTGCACAAAAAATGCATGCTTTGCCGCGCATTTTGGAAATGCACTGCATACATGTATCACACTTCTGTTGCCATCAAATGTAAATTGGCATCCCAAGAGCAAGTAGCAGGTGTGCATCTGCATGGGACAAACGTGCTGTAAGCCCACCAGAAAAGGTGGTAAAAAATTTGCTGTGATCCGCTCTGGAGCTTCTTTGGGGTGTTTGTCATGTGTAAGGCCCGGTTCACACTTGTGCGAGTTCATAACGAATGTGATGCTTTAAAAACACTTTGAATTCGCATGTCATCCCTAAAGTCATTGTTTTCAATGACGGTCGTTCCCATACATACGTTGCGATTCCACTACGATTATGATGCGATAAAAAAAAGGGTCTTGTCCGACTTTACTGCGTTGCAAATTTAGTCTCCATAGACATGAGTGTAAATTGTTCTGGAATCGCAATGATGGTTCACATATGTGCGAATTCCACCACGCGATTCTCCACAAAAACCAGGAAGTTTTTTTTTTACACTATGATTCCATTGTCTAGAACATTAATCACAGCTATGTCTCACCCCTGAAAGTCATGTTAAAATCGCTGTAAATTCGCGGTAAAATTCGCACCTCAGAATGGACAAAAATGGACCAAATTCACAGTGCAACAGTGTGAAC
This sequence comes from Rana muscosa, assembly GCA_029206835.1. Taxonomy (NCBI): domain Eukaryota; kingdom Metazoa; phylum Chordata; class Amphibia; order Anura; family Ranidae; genus Rana; species Rana muscosa. The sequence goes on along the minus strand of CM055117.1, from coordinate 539,187,382 downwards.
CGGGCCTAAAGCAGCCCATTCAAGTGAATGGGCTGCCCTATGTACAGCAAGAGAAAATTCTCCAAAACGCCCCCAAAAAAAAGCGCATGGGATTGTGACTTTCCACTGCATAGAGATGTGAACAGTCCTTGACAGCTGAGTGTCTCCATCCACTCTCTCCTGTGTACTTGTCTAAGGCCCCTTTCACACTGGGGTGGGAGGTGCGGTGGCGGTATAGTGCCGCTATTTTTAGCGGCGCTATACCGTCGGAATTTCCGTGGAATTGCGGCGGTTTTCAGCCGCTAGTGGTGCGGTTTTACCCCCCGCTAGTGGCTTAAAAAGGGTTAATACTGCCGGCAATGCGCCTCTGCAGAGGCGCATTGCCGGCGGTATTACCGCGGTTTCCCATTGCTTTCAATGGGAAGGAGCGGTGTAGGAGTGGTAAACACACCGCTCCTCTCACCGCTCCAAAGATGCTGCTAGCAGGACTTTTGGAGCGGTCCCGCCAGCGCATCGCCTCAGTGTGAAAGCCCCCTGGCTTTCACATTGAGACTGCAGGGCAGGATGTTTTCAGGCGGTATTGATGCGCTATTTTTAGCGCTAAAACACCTGAAAAACTCCTCAGTGTTAAAGGGGTCTAAAAATGGCCATACACTGTGCAATCTGATTGTTTAATCTCTGTACACACAGGCGGATCTGATCCGATAGCCTGTGTGAAAGGGCCCTCAGATTTACCAAAACAATGGAATAGGAGGAAACACCTGAACAATCTATTCAATTTTTATCAAATCAGACAAGCTCTTGTACTACATAGCTGATGGGAAATTGAAAGGAGATTGTGCAATCAGATTTTAATGTGTATGGTCACCTTAAAGCGGAGGTCCACACAAAAAGTGAACCTCCGCTTATTCGGTTGCTCCCCCCCTCCAGTGTCACATTTGGCACCTTTCAGGGGGGAGGGGGGTGCAGATACCTGTCTAAGACAGGTACTGTATTTGCACCCACTTCCGGGATAGGCTCCCGTGGGAGTCGCGCCCCTTCGATTCACCACCCCCCCCTGCTGTCTTCTGGGAAACACACTGCTCCCCGGAGACAGCGGAGACCAGTGAGAGGGCGCTGCGCGACTCACGCATGCGTAGTAGAAACCGGGCAGGGAAGCCGCAACGCTTCACTTCCTGATTCCCTCACTGAGGATGGCGGCGGGGGCAGCCGGGAGACGAGCAATTGCTCGGCTTCGGCTGCCGACATCGCTGGACTCCAGGACAGGTAAGTGTCCATTTATTAAAAGTCAGCAGCTGCAGTATTTGTATCTGCTGGCTTTTATAAAAAACAAATCGTGGGACCTCCAATTTAAGGTTAGAATTAGGCTGGCCAAATATTATATAATTTTCTTGTACAATTTTCCTTTAGATTTACCAAAACCATATAATATGAGGTCAAACCTAAACACTTTCAATTTGCATGCCCTCAGGCAGGCTCTTGCATTACATAGTTGAAGGTAAATCTAAAGGAAATTGAATAAGAAAATTGTATAATATATGACCAGCTTTAGGAAAGTTAGTGGAAGTAAAGGCAGGTTTGGTCCAGAGTAGTAATACAGGCCTTTTCTATGATGCAATAAGGCAGTGCATGATGGGATATGATCTACAGGAAGTGATTGAAGCAGAAAGCATTTTTTTAAATAAAAAAAAAAGCTGTAAATTTAAAGCTTCCATGGATGAGGACAAATTGGAATGGCTTGGGCAGAAAATAAATAAGAAAAAGCTTCTATTTATTATAAAAATTTTAATTCAGCCTGAAAAGTTGAACTTAGCCTTTAAGTGGGGAGCTCTCAGCCACACCCTAAATTTAGAGGAGCTGGAGGATATCTTTGATACCGCAAATAAGTCTTCCTTGTGTACTCTGTATAAGGAAAACCAATAAACGATTTTATTTTACTGGTACTGTGATGGAGTTGATAAAATGATTATTTTATGTCTAAGATTAATCTCTCTATTATCCACTCAAATATTGGTATTTTCTTTTATTCTTTATTATTTTTATTATTTCTTTCTTTCATTATGCTTTGGTGTATTGGTTCTAAGATTTAGTGCTCATGTCAGCTGCTCACATGGTTCACAGCCCCATCCTTAGGAATTTTAGAGTAAATAGCCCCCCTTCTGAGGGATATATTTGCAAGGAACAATAGGGACACACACTAAGATATATTTATGCAATAAGAAGCTTATTGATGTTCATATTCCGAACCAGAAAGTTTATGTATGCTAGCTAAGAATATAATCAAGAGTATTATCATGTGTGTGTGTTATAGTAATCTTATAACCAGCCAGCAGTGAGTTTCCTTAAATGAGGAACAGATATCTCTTCCACTCCCCCACTCCTTGATTCACTCCTTCAACTCCCTCCTTCCGGCCCAAACCACTGTGCAAAGGAAAATGGCCCCCATGTCCTGCTGAGCTCCTCTGGAATGCAGACACGTGGAAGAACAGACTCAAGAAGAAGACGACCATTAGTGATGAGCTGAACACCCCCGGGTTCGGTTCGCACCAGAACCCGCGAACGGACCGAAAGTTTGCACGAACTTTAGAACCCTATTAAATACAATGGATGCGAACGTTCAAAATCTAAAGTGCTAATTATAACGACTATTATGCATGTTATTGTCCTAAAAAGGGTTTGGGAACCCGGGTTCTGCACCAGGGGACATGTATCAATCCAAAAAAAAGTTTTAAAAATGGCCGTTTTTCGGGAGCAGTCATTTTAATGATGCATAAAGTGAAAAAAAAAAGTCAAATATTCCTTTAAATATCGTACCTGGGGGGTGTCTAAAGTATGCCTGTGAAGTGCCACGTGTTTCCCGTGTTTAGAACTGTCCCTGCACAAAATTACATTTCTAAAGGAAAAAAAGCCATTTAAAACTGCTTGCGGCTTTAATGTAATGTCTGGTCCCGGTAATATGGATGAAAATCTTTAAGAAAAATGGCATAGCTACCCCATCACAGCCCCCCCCCCCTACCCCAGCCCATTACCAGCCCCTTTGGGTCTTGTATGTATATTAAGGGGAACCCCACACACAAAATAAAAAAGGCCCTATATACTCTGAAAAGCCGTATACAGGCGGTGCATACAAGACAGGGACTGTAGGTTTGTTCTTATGTAGAATCTGTTTGTAATTTTGAACAGGTACATTGTTTAAGTGTAGCTCCAGCCCAAAAATCTATTTTTAAGCTTTTTGGAAAACATAGGGAAGGGTTATCACCCCTGTAACATTTGTTTTGCTGTCTGTGCAGTGTGCACCTGTTCAGAACATTTCACCTCACTTTCCGTCCTAATGACAAATGTTTTTTGAAAATTTTGGGTTTTTATTGAAACAAGAATTGGTGATAAAGCATCAGTGGAGAGGAGTGTATAAAGGATAGTGCTGAGCGGTTAAACAGAAGGCACACTAGAGTGTGCTAATAAGTATAGCACAATCTGAAAAGTGCAGAGTGCCGAATATATGTGATAAAACTCTTATTACGCAACATAAAACTTTAGTGTACTAATACTAAAAAAGTGTTACACATGAATAGTGCAGGTTGCAAAACAAAAAACAATCCAACAAGTGCCTGAGTGAGGTGATTGCCAATGTCAGCAAAGGCTGAAATAATAAAGTGCAACTGTGCAAAAATAGTGACATACAATGCAAAAAATATTAAATGGCTGCTGCTGGTGATGCAATAAGAAATGCAAACGTAAATGTATCAAACAGTTGAGATCATAATATTATATGAACATGCAAATTCTGAACAGAAAAATATATTCCTGGAACAACAGGGGGTGTTGATCTAAGGGGTGACGTGAACGTGCAAAAATATGGTGTGTTTCTATAGTCCAATAGAAATAAAGTGCTGGTTTAAATGGTGTTTCTTCTGTGACTTCCAGTGCTCTGTTAATCCCAATTATTGGTGATAAGGTGGCCCCTTACCTCACTGCTGTGAGGTTACAGCATATATATCAATCCTGTTAGGATCCTGGTATTGCCTGGATGGAACCTTGGAACCTGGGGATGTGGGTTTCTGGGTGTATTAATCATCCATCCAGGGGGTATGCAGTGTCTCTGATTCGTAAATATAAGTTTTGCCAGGGAAAAGATAAAGGAATCCCAATAGTGTAGTATCGCTTTTAAACATATATTATTTTTATTTAAAATAGGTAATCACATTTAAAGTTTAAAAATCGTGCATATACGATACGAGCGCCGAACTCGTCCGCGTCACTTCCAGAGCTTGTTTACGTCCCTACGCGTATCATCAACCACGTGACTGACGACACGTGCACGCATTGTGCACGCGCGAAGGGTCGTTTGATTGACAGAATACGGAGCTTTTTATTCCTTGCAAGGAGTTTTTTAACCAGCATTTTAATATCTCAGGACTTGTTACTTTGAGGTTCTGTATCGCATACTTTGTGAAAATAAACCCCTTTTTTTATGGATGAACGCTACACTATGGAAAGTTTTTCTTTCTCTTTTGGATTTTATCCTACTTACTGAGGAACATCCACTCTGATCTGCCAAGAGTGTGTCTACTCCCAGTTCTGGTCAGGTGTTCAATCAACGTCTCTGGAGAGACTCTCCCATTGTGGATGAAGCATTCCTGCAGAATCATCCTGCCTTCCATGGAGTAAAACATCACTCTACTGAGCCTGTTTTGACCCCCCTGAGAAGGGTGGTCGCAGGCTGTCTGGTAAGCTTTCATTCTTCACCTTGGTGGCAGGTAGGGATGAGCTTTGTGTTCGAGTCGAACATACGTTCGACTCGAACATCGGCTGTTCGATCGTTCGACGAAGATCGAACGATTTGGGCCGTTCGCGCCAAATTCGAGTGACGCGAACGGCCCACAATGCACTACGCCATCGCAGTGTCATCCAGGCGCTGTGATTGGCCAAGCATGCACTGTGACCCCGCATGCTTGGCCAATCACAGCGCCGGCAGCGAGGAGAGCAATGATTGGCCACAGGCAGGATGCCTGTGGCCAATTATTGCTGAGGGGGTTTAGTACACGCCCCACACTATAAAAGGCCGCCAGCACGGCGGCCTAGTGTAGTGTGTTCCGGAGCAGGGATAGAGCAGCATAGGCAGGGACAGTGACTTTTATTTCTTTCTTGCTTAACCTGGATTCCTTTAGTTTAGGGAAAGAGAAGGATAGGTAGGGAGAGTGTCAGTGTGTTTTTTGCTTGTGCTATATTGTGCTTAAAAAAAACATTTTTTCTAGGGACAGAAAACTGTAGGTAGGGAGACTGTGTCAGTTTCTTTCACTGTCAAAGTCCTTGTTTCCAGGGACCTGGAAGGACAGTGAGTGAATTCTCCTTGTGCTAAATTGTGCTTAAAAAAAACATTTTTTCTAGGGACAGAAAACTGTAGGTAGGGAGAGTGTGTCAGTTTCTTTCACTGTCAAAGTCCTTGTTTCCAGGGACCTGGAAGGACAGTGAGGTAATTCTCCTTGTGCTAAATTGTGCTTAAAAAAAACATTTTTTCTAGGGACAGAAACTGTAGGTAGGGAGAGTGTGTCAGTTTCTTTCACTGTCAAAGTCCTTGTTTCCAGGGACCTGGAAGGACAGTGAGGTAATTCTCCTTGTGCTAAATTGTGCTTAAAAAAAACATTTTTTCTAGGGACAGAAAACTGTAGGTAGGGAGAGTGTGTCAGTTTCTTTCACTGTCAAAGTCCTTGTTTCCAGGGACCTGGAAGGACAGTGAGGTAATTCTCCTTGTGCTAAATTGTGCTTAAAAAAAACATTTTTTCTAGGGACAGAAAACTGTAGGTAGGGAGAGTGTGTCAGTTTCTTTCACTGTCAAAGTCCTTGTTTCCAGGGACCTGGAAGGACAGTGAGTGAATTCTCCTTGTGCTAAATTGTGCTTAAAAAAAACATTTTTTCTAGGGACAGAAAACTGTAGGTAGGGAGAGTGTGTCAGTTTCTTTCACTGTCAAAGTCCTTGTTTCCAGGGACCTGGAAGGACAGTGAGGTAATTCTCCTTGTGCTAAATTGTGCTTAAAAAAAACATTTTTTCTAGGGACAGAAAACTGTAGGTAGGGAGAGTGTGTCAGTTTCTTTCACTGTCAAAGTCCTTGTTTCCAGGGACCTGGAAGGACAGTGAGTGAATTCTCCTTGTGCTATATTGTGCTTAAAAAAAACATTTTTTCTAGGGACAGAAAACTGTAGGTAGGGAGAGTGTGTCAGTTTCTTTCACTGTCAAAGTCCTTGTTTCCAGGGACCTGGAAGGACAGTGAGGTAATTCTCCTTGTGCTAAATTGTGCTTAAAAAAAACATTTTTTCTAGGGACAGAAAACTGTAGGTAGGGAGAGTGTGTCAGTTTCTTTCACTGTCAAAGTCCTTGTTTCCAGGGACCTGGAAGGACAGTGAGGTAATTCTCCTTGTGCTAAATTGTGCTTAAAAAAAACATTTTTTCTAGGGACAGAAAACTGTAGGTAGGGAGAGTGTGTCAGTTTCTTTCACTGTCAAAGTCCTTGTTTCCAGGGACCTGGAAGGACAGTGAGGTAATTCTCCTTGTGCTAAATTGTGCTTAAAAAAAACATTTTTTCTAGGGACAGAAAACTGTAGGTAGGGAGAGTGTGTCAGTTTCTTTCACTGTCAAAGTCCTTGTTTCCAGGGACCTGGAAGGACAGTGAGGTAATTCTCCTTGTGCTAAATTGTGCTTAAAAAAAACATTTTTTCTAGGGACAGAAAACTGTAGGTAGGGAGAGTGTGTCAGTTTCTTTCACTGTCAAAGTCCTTGTTTCCAGGGACCTGGAAGGACAGTGAGTGAATTCTCCTTGTGCTAAATTGTGCTTAAAAAAAACATTTTTTCTAGGGACAGAAAACTGTAGGTAGGGAGAGTGTGTCAGTTTCTTTCACTGTCAAAGTCCTTGTTTCCAGGGACCTGGAAGGACAGTGAGTGAATTCTCCTTGTGCTAAATTGTGCTTAAAAAAAACATTTTTTCTAGGGACAGAAAACTGTAGGTAGGGAGAGTGTGTCAGTTTCTTTCACTGTCAAAGTCCTTGTTTCCAGGGACCTGGAAGGACAGTGAGGTAATTCTCCTTGTGCTAAATTGTGCTTAAAAAAAACATTTTTTCTAGGGACAGAAAACTGTAGGTAGGGAGAGTGTGTCAGTTTCTTTCACTGTCAAAGTCCTTGTTTCCAGGGACCTGGAAGGACAGTGAGGTAATTCTCCTTGTGCTAAATTGTGCTTAAAAAAAACATTTTTTCTAGGGACAGAAAACTGTAGGTAGGGAGAGTGTGTCAGTTTCTTTCACTGTCAAAGTCCTTGTTTCCAGGGACCTGGAAGGACAGTGAGGTAATTCTCCTTGTGCTAAATTGTGCTTAAAAAAAACATTTTTTCTAGGGACAGAAAACTGTAGGTAGGGAGAGTGTGTCAGTTTCTTTCACTGTCAAAGTCCTTGTTTCCAGGGACCTGGAAGGACAGTGAGGTAATTCTCCTTGTGCTAAATTGTGCTTAAAAAAAACATTTTTTCTAGGGACAGAAAACTGTAGGTAGGGAGAGTGTGTCAGTTTCTTTCACTGTCAAAGTCCTTGTTTCCAGGGACCTGGAAGGACAGTGAGGTAATTCTCCTTGTGCTAAATTGTGCTTAAAAAAAAACATTTTTTCTAGGGACAGAAAACTGTAGGTAGGGAGAGTGTGTCAGTTTCTTTCACTGTCAAAGTCCTTGTTTCCAGGGACCTGGAAGGACAGTGAGGTAATTCTCCTTGTGCTAAATTGTGCTTAAAAAAAACATTTTTTCTAGGGACAGAAAACTGTAGGTAGGGAGAGTGTGTCAGTTTCTTTCACTGTCAAAGTCCTTGTTTCCAGGGACCTGGAAGGACAGTGAGTGAATTCTCCTTGTGCTATATTGTGCTTAAAAAAAACATTTTTTCTAGGGACAGAAAACTGTAGGTAGGGAGAGTGTGTCAGTTTCTTTCACTGTCAAAGTCCTTGTTTCCAGGGACCTGGAAGGACAGTGAGGTAATTCTCCTTGTGCTAAATTGTGCTTAAAAAAAACATTTTTTCTAGGGACAGAAAACTGTAGGTAGGGAGAGTGTGTCAGTTTCTTTCACTGTCAAAGTCCTTGTTTCCAGGGACCTGGAAGGACAGTGAGGTAATTCTCCTTGTGCTAAATTGTGCTTAAAAAAAACATTTTTTCTAGGGACAGAAAACTGTAGGTAGGGAGAGTGTGTCAGTTTCTTTCACTGTCAAAGTCCTTGTTTCCAGGGACCTGGAAGGACAGTGAGTGAATTCTCCTTGTGCTAAATTGTGCTTAAAAAAAACATTTTTTCTAGGGACAGAAAACTGTAGGTAGGGAGAGTGTGTCAGTTTCTTTCACTGTCAAAGTCCTTGTTTCCAGGGACCTGGAAGGACAGTGAGGTAATTCTCCTTGTGCTAAATTGTGCTTAAAAAAAAACATTTTTTCTAGGGACAGAAAACTGTAGGTAGGGAGAGTGTGTCAGTTTCTTTCACTGTCAAAGTCCTTGTTTCCAGGGACCTGGAAGGACAGTGAGGTAATTCTCCTTGTGCTAAATTGTGCTTAAAAAAAACATTTTTTCTAGGGACAGAAAACTGTAGGTAGGGAGAGTGTGTCAGTTTCTTTCACTGTCAAAGTCCTTGTTTCCAGGGACCTGGAAGGACAGTGAGGTAATTCTCCTTGTGCTAAATTGTGCTTAAAAAAAACATTTTTTCTAGGGACAGAAAACTGTAGGTAGGGAGAGTGTGTCAGTTTCTTTCACTGTCAAAGTCCTTGTTTCCAGGGACCTGGAAGGACAGTGAGGTAATTCTCCTTGTGCTAAATTGTGCTTAAAAAAAACATTTTTTCTAGGGACAGAAAACTGTAGGTAGGGAGAGTGTGTCAGTTTCTTTCACTGTCAAAGTCCTTGTTTCAAGGGACAGAGAAGGACACCTGAAGGTAGCCCTTATTGCTTTTTTCCCATCTCCCTGCAGGCCATCTATTAGAATGTCTGGAAGGCAAACAAGGAGAGGCAGACAGTCAGGAGGCAATAAAAGAGGGCAAGCAGGCTCTGTGTCTGGGGGCAACAGTGCTGGTCGTGGACGCGGTGCATTGTCATCAGCACATGGCCATGGGACACGCTTGTCCTTCTTTTCGGCAGCTGGACATGTTGAGCCACATCATGCCGAAGACTTGGTAGAGTGGATGACCAAGCCCTCCTCCTCCTCCTCATCCTCTCTCACCCAGGCTCAGGGTACTGGAAAAGCAGCTGCCAAAGCGTCCTCTTCCCTGGTATCAATGTCAGACTCATCATCAGTCACTCCTTCCCTAGACCCACCATGTCCTCCTCCTGAGGAGTCCCCCGAACTGTTTCAGCACAGTGTTGGGTACATGCTCCAGGAGGATGCCCAGCGTTTCGAAGGGTCTGATGATGAAACCCAGCTAGAGGAAGGCAGTAGCGTGAGAGCAGACAGAGGGGATGCTCAAGAAGGACACCAATCTGGCAGTCATGTTCCAGCAGCTGCAGCATACTGCCAGATTGGCTCCAGTGATGAGGAGGGAGGTGATGATGAGGTCACTGACTCCACGTGGGTGCCTAATAGGAGAGAGGAGGAGGAGGAGGATGAGGAGGAGGCACATCTCCAACGAGGCAGGATGCCCTTTGGTGGCCAGCGTAAGGGCAGTACACCGACGGAATCACACCGCAGAGCTCCGCCTGTGCAGGGCGCTGCCTCTGCCCGTCATTCAAAAAGTTCTTTGGTGTGGGCCTTTTTTGAGGCTAGTGCATCAGATCGCACAGCTGCTGTTTGCAACATATGTCTCAAGCGTATATCGCGTGGCCAAAACATCAGCCGCTTGGGTACCACATGCCTGACCAGACATATGTTGACCTGCCATGCAGCTCGTTGGCAAGCCTACCTCAAAGACCCACACCAAAGAACAAAGCGGACCTCTCCTTGCACCGCATCAGCTGGGATCTCCAACCCCACTATAACTTCAGTCCTCTCTGAAACATGCACTGAGAGGAATGAAGGTGTAGAATTAGGTGTGTCACAGCCAAGTACTTGCGGCCACTCTGCTAGCAGTACACCGACGTCCGATTCTAGCAGGCAAATTTCCCTGCCCCAGCTGCTGGACCGTCGAAAGAAGTTCACTCCCAGCCATCCACATGCCCAGCGGTTGAATGCTAGCTTGGCTAAATTGCTAGCGCTTCAACTGCTGCCTTTTCAGTTGGTAGACTCGGCCCCCTTCCGTGAGTTTGTGCAATGTGCGGTTCCTCAGTGGCAGGTTCCCAAACGCCACTTTTTCTCACGGAAGGCTATTCCGGCTCTCTACCGGCATGTGGAAGGCAATGTCTTGGCCTCGCTGGACAGGGCGGTCAGCGGTAAGGTGCATATTACCGCTGACTCATGGTCCAGCAGGCATGGACAGGGACGTTACCTTTCTTTCACGGCCCATTGGGTCACTCTTTTGGCAGCTGGGAAGGATGCAGGACAAGGTGCAGTAGTGTTGGAGGTTGTCCCACCGCCACGCCTCCAAAATGCTACTACTGGTTGTGACACACCTCTCTCCTCCACCCCCTCCTCTTCTTCTTCCTCCATGGCCTCTTCCTGTGGTTTGTCCTATGAACCAGCGGTGCTCCGTAGCCGTTCACGGGGCTACGCAAGTACGCAGGCAAAAGATGCCATGCCGTGCTTGCGCTGGTGTGTTTGGGGACAGAAGCCACACTGGGGCAGAGGTCCTGTCTGCTCTGCAGGGCCAGGCCGAGAGGTGGTTGACGCCACGCCAGCTTAAGCCAGGAATGGTGGTTTGCGACAATGGCACCAACCTCCTCTCCGCCCTCCGACAGGGACAACTGACCCATGTGCCCTGTGTGGCTCACGTCCTTAACCTGGTGGTGCAGCGGTTCTTGGGCAGGTACCCGGGCTTACAGGATGTCCTGAGGCAGGCCAGGAAAGTCTGTGTGCATTTCCGCAGATCTTATAATGCCAGTGCTCGCCTGGCTGAGCTGCAAAAGGAGTTGAACCTGCCCAAGAACCGCCTTATATGTGACATGCCCACCAGGTGGAACTCAACGTTGGCCATGCTGCAGCGGCTGCACACGCAGCAGAGGGCCATCAATGAGTACCTGTGCGACTACGGCACCAGGACAGGGTCAGGGGAGCTTGGTTTTTTTTCTCCACGCCAGTGGGGCATGATCAGGGATGCATGCACTGTCCTGGCACCATTTGAGGAGGCCACGAGGATGGTGAGCAGTGACAGTGCATGCATCAGTGACACTGTACCTCTTGTCCACCTGTTGGAGCACACGCTGCGTGGAATAATGGACAGGGCACTTGAGGCAGAAACAGAGGCAGGAAGAGGAGGACTTCCTTGCCTCTCAAGCCCCCTTTACCCAGACAGTGTTCCTTCTGTCCCACCCATCGCACAGGAAGAGGAGGAGGAGGAGGAGGAGGAGGAGGAGGATTGTGTCAGCATGGAGGTGGAGGCTGGCACTCAGCATCATCAGCAGCAGTCTTTTAGGGATGATTTACAGTCCCAAGAAACCAGTGGACTTGTACGTGGCTGGGAGGAGGTGGCTGCGGATCATGTCGTCCTTAGTGACCCAGAGGACTCCGGAGCGAATGCCTCAGCAAACCTACGCTGCATGGCCTCCCTGATCCTGCAAAGTCTGCGGAAGGATCCTCGTATTCTTCGGATCAAGGAGAGGGACCATTACTGGCTGGCCACTCTCCTTGATCCACGGTACAAGGGTAAGGTTGCGGACCTTATGTTACCGTCGCAGAGGGAGCAGAGGATGAGACAACTCCGGGAGGCCTTGCAGAAAGGTCTGTGCAACGCGTTCCCAGAGACTGGGAGGTTACAAACTCCTGGTCCTGGACAACGAGTTGCTGAGGCTTCGGCCAGTCAAAGAAGGAGCGGTGGGGAGGTGGCCGTCTGACCGATGCGTTCAGACAATTCTTTAGTCCGCAGCCCCAAAGTATGATCGGTTCCAGCAACCATCGCCAGCGTCTGATAAACATGGTGCAGGAATATCTAGGGGCAAGGTCAGACTTGGACACCTTCCCCACCGAAAATCCTCTGGCTTACTGGGTCTTGAGGATGGATCACTGGCCAGAGCTTGCACAGTATGCAATTGAGCTACTGCCTGTCCTGCATCCAGCGTTCTTTCGGAACGCACATTCAGTGCTGCTGGAGGATTTGTCACGGATCACAGGGTGCGCCTGTCCACCGACTCGGTTGATCGACTGACTTTCATCAAGATGAACCAGTCTTGGATCACCACCAGCTACCACACACCTGATGCTGATATAACAGACTAATTGATTTTAACATGTCACATCCCTTCAAGACTGATGCTGATGCTGAGTGCCTGTGCTGTTATGTTGACTGGCTATCCTCCTCCTCCGAGTCCTCAATGATACGATTGATGATGATAGCTTGGAAGATCATTTTTGTTTATGGGTGCCGCCACCAGTGGCTAAGGCCCATTTTTCAGCCCCTGTTTTACAGGGGCGTGTAATTACAATTTTTTTAGCAATAATTTGCCATAGGGCTCATTGCTGTGCTCCAAGTACAGTATCTGTGAGGGGTTGGAGTGTTGTGGCACCAGTGCCTAAGGCCCAATTTTTCAGCCCCTGTTTAACAGGGGCGTGTCATTACAATTTTTGAAGCAATACTTTGCAACAGGGCTCATTGCTGTGCTCCAAGTACAGTATCTGTGAGGGGTTGTAGTGTTGTGCCACCAGTGCCTAAGGCCCAATTTTTCAGCCCCTGTTCAACAGGGGCATGCAATTACAATTCTTGATCTAATAATTCACAGCAGGGTCCATTGCTGCACCCACCAAGAGTAACTCTGAGGGCTTACAGTCTTGTGGCAACGCCACCACCACCACCACCACGAAAGGCCCAATTTTTCAGCCCCTGTTCAAAAGGGGCATGTAATTACAATTCTTGATCTAATAATTCACAGCAGGGCCCATTGCTGCACCCACCAAGAGTAACTGTCAGGGCTTACAGTGTTGTGGCACCAGCACCACCATCAAAGCCCCAATTTTTACTACCACTGTTCAACAATTATATGTAATTAAAATTCCTGATATAATAGTTGACAGCAGGGCGTTCCAGCACCAACCAAGAGTAACTGAGTGCTTACAGTGTTGTGCCAACACCAACAACTAAGGGCCTATTTCTGCAGAGTATATACGGCTACGGCAGGTCCCTACTTTCAAACATCCAACTTACAAACGACTCCTACTTGCAAACGAAAGAAGACAACAGGAAGTGAGAGGAAATCTACCCCTAGAAAGGAAAATTCTCTCCTGTAAGAATAAATATGGGAGAAAGGGGTCTCATCTGTACTGATGCTTTATCAGCAATCCTTGTTTCAAGAAAAACACCACATTTCAAAAACAGTTGTCATTGGGACGGAAAGTGAGGTGAAATGTTCTGAACAGGGGCACAGACAGCAAAACAAATGTTACAGGGGTGATAACCCTTACCTATGTTTCCCAAAAAGTTTAAAAATAGATTTTTGGGCTGGAGCTACACTTCAACAATGTACCTGTTCAAAATTACAAACAGATTCTACATAAGAACAAACCTACAGTCCCTGTCTTGTATGCACCGCCTGTATACGGCTGTTCAGAGTATATAGGGCCTTTTTTATTTTATGTGCGGGGTTCCCCTTAATATCCATACAAGACCCAAAGGGGCTGGTAATGGGCTGGGGTAGGGGGGGGTCATGGGGTAGCTATGCCATTTTTCTTAAAGAATTTCATCCATATTACCGGGACCAGACATTACATTAAAGCCGCAAGCAGTTTTAAATGGCTTTTTTTTCCTTTAGAAGTGTCATTTTGTGCAGGGACAGTTCTAAACACGGGAAACACGTGGCACTTCACAGGCATACTTTAGACACCCCCCAGGTACGATATTTAAAGGAATATTTGACTTTTTTTTTTTCACTTTATGCATCATTAAAATGACTGCTCCCGAAAAACGACCGTTTTTAAAACTTCTTTTTGCATTGATACATGTCCCCTGGTGCACAACCCGGGTTCCCAAACCCTATTTATGACAATAACATGCATAATAGTTGTTATAATTAGCACTTTAGAATTCGAACGTTCGCATCCATTGTATTTAATAGGGTTCTAATGTTCGTTCGAACTTTCGGTCCGTTCGCGGGTTCTGGTGCGAACCGAACCCGGGGGTGTTCGGCTCATCACTAGTGGCAGGATCTTTACTAAGTGTTGGAGCATTTTGCCTATGATTTTCATCAGATACCTGCACTCTGTAGAACTCTTATCATCTTTAAATAGAGGAGAAGATTTCATATATTTTTCACTGACACACATGAACTTTAAATTGTTTATTTGTAGTATTCACTCATGTTTTTGATACTTTTTCTTATATTTTTTTCACTGTATAGCCATACACAGTTTTGCTCATCCAGCGCTACACCTTTTTGTATATTAATACCAGGATCCTAACAGGATTGATATATATGCTGTAACCTCACAGCAGTGAGGTAAGGGGCCACCTTATCACCAATAAGTGGGATTAACAGAGCACTGGAAGTCACAGAAGAAACACCATTTAAACCAGCACTTTATTTCTATTGGACTATAGAAACACACCATATTTTTGCACGTTCACTTCACCCCTTAGATCAACACCCCCTGTTGTCCCAGGAATATATTTTTCTGTTCAGAATTTGCATGTTCATATAATATTATGATCTCAACTGTTTGATACATTTACGTTTGCATTTCTTATTGCATCACCAGCAGCAGCCATTTAATATTTTTTGCATTGTATGTCACTATTTTTGCACAGTTGCACTTTATTATTTCAGCATTTGCTGACATTGGCAATCACCTCACTCAGGCACTTGTTGGATTGTTTTTTGTTTTGCAACCTGCACTATTCATGTGTAACACTTTTTTAGTATTAGTACACTAAAGTTTTATGTTGCGTAATAAGAGTTTTATCACATATATTCGGCACTCTGCACTTTTCAGATTGTGCTATACTTATTAGCACACTCTAGTGTGCCTTCTGTTTAACCGCTCAGCACTATCCTTTATACACACTTACAATATTAGGCTATGGTCTTTGCCTTCTCAGTGCTTTGCAGCAGTTGACACCCTCATAAAACATAGTAGCGCGGTAATATTTTCTATATAATCAGTGGAGAGGAGACACTTTTTTTCCCATATTAACTCTTACAGGAGAGAATTTGCCTTCCTAGGGGTAGATTTCCTCTCACTTCCTGTTGTATCCTTCCGTTTGCAAGGAGGAGTCGTTTGTAAGTTGGATGTTTGAAAGTAGGGGCCTGCCGTATATACTCAGCTGAAATTTGCCCCTTACATGTTGGTGTTGCCACAACACCGTGAGCCCTCACAGTTACTCTTGGTGGGCGCATGAATGGGCCCTGCTGTGAATTATTAGATCAAGAATTGTAATTGCATGCCCCTGTTGAACAGGGGCTGAAAAATTGGGCCTTTGGTGGTGGTGGTGGTGGTGTTGACACAACACTGTAAGGCCTCACAGTTACTCTTGGTGGGCGCAGGAATGGGCCCTGCTGTGAATTATTAGATCAAGAACTGTAATTACATGCCCCTGTTAAACAGGGGCAGAAAAATTGGGCCTTAGGCACTGGTGCCACAACACTGCAACCCCTCACAGATACTGTACTTGGAGCACAGCAATGAGCCCTGTTGCAAAGTATTGCATCAAAAATTGTAATTACACGCCCCTGTTAAACAGGGGCTGAAAAATTGGGCCTTAGCCACTGGTGCTGGTGCCACGACACTGCAACCTCTCCCAGATACTCTAGTTGGAGTGCAGGAATTATCCCTGCTGCAAAGCATTGCATAAAAAATTGTAATAACACGCCCCTGTTAAACAGGGGCTGAAAAATTGGGCCTTAGGCACTGGTGCTGGTGCCACGACACTGCAACCTCTCCCAGATACTCTAGTTGGAGTGCAGGAATGAGCCCTGCTGCAAAGCATTGCATAAAAAATTGTAATTACATGCCTCTGTTAAACAGGGGCTGACAAATTGGGCCTTAGCCACTGGTGGCGGCACCCAGAAACAAAAATGTTCTTCCAAGCTATCATCATCAATCGGTTTATTGGGGAGGAGGAGGATAGTCAGTCAACATAACAGGACAGTCTCTCAGCATCAGCATCAGTCTTGAAGGGATGTGACATTTGAAAATAAATTAGTCTGTTATATCAGCTTCGGGTGTTTGGTAGCTGGTGGTGATCCAAGACTGGTTCATCTTTATGAAGGTCAGTCGATCAACCGAGTCGGTGGACAGGCGCACCCTGTGATCCGTGACAAATCCTCCAGCAGCACTGAATGTGCATTCTGAAAGAACGCTGGATGCAGGACAGGCCAGTAGCTCAATTGCATACTGTGCAAGCTCTGGCCAGTGAGCCATCCTCAAGACCCAGTAAGCCAGAGGATTTTCGGTGGGGAAGGTGTCCAAGTCTGACCTTGCCCCTAGGTATTCCTGCACCATGTATATCATACGCTGGCGATGGTTGCTGGAACCGATCATACCTTGGGGCTGCGGACTAAAGAATTGTCTGAACGCATCGGTCAGACGGCCACCTTCCCCACCGCTCCTTCTTTGACTGCCCGAAGCCTCAGCAACTCGTTGTCCAGGACCAGGAGTTTGTAACCTCCCAGTCTCTGGGAACGCGTTGCACAGACCTTTTTGCAAGGCCTCCCGGAGTTGTCTCATCCTCTGCTCCCTTTGCGACGGTAAGATAAGGTCCGCAACCTTACCCTTGTACCGTGGATCAAGGAGAGTGGCCAGCCAGTAATGGTCCCTCTCCTTGATCCGAAGAATACGAGGATCCTTCCACAGACTTTGCAGGATCAGGGAGGCCATGCAGCGTAGGTTAGCTGAGGCATTCGGTCCGGAGTCCTCTGGGTCACTAAGGTCGACATGATCCGCAGCCACCTCCTCCCAGCCACATACAAGTCCACTGGTTTCTTGGGACTGTAAATCATCCCTAAAAGACTGCTGCTGATGATGCTGAGTGTCAGGCTCCACCTCCATGCTGACACAATCCTCCTCCTCCTCCTCCTCCTCCTCTTCCTGTGCGATGGGTGGGACAGAAGGAACACTGTCTGGGTAAAGGGGGCCTTGAGAGGCAAGGAAGTCCTCCTCTTCCTGCCTCTGTTCTGCCTCAAGTGCCCTGTCCATTATTCCACGCAGCGTATGTTCCAACAGGTGGACAAGAGGTACAGTGTCACTGATGCATGCACTGTCACTGCTCACCATCCTCGTGGCTTCCTCAAATGGTGCCAGTTCAGTGCATGCATCCCTGATCATGCCCCACTGGCGTGGTGAAAAAAAAACGAGCTCCCCTGACCCTGTCCCTGACCCTGTCCTGGTGCCGTAGTCGCACAGGTACTCATTGATGGCCCTCTGCTGCGTGTGCAGCCGCTGCAGCATGGCCAACGTTGAGTTCCACCTGGTGGGCATGTCACATATAAGGCGGTTCTTGGGCAGGTTCAACTCCTTTTGCAGCTCAATGCACACAGGCTTTCCTGGCCTGCCTCAGGACATCCTGTAAGCCCGGGTACCTGCCCAAGGACCGCTGCACCACCAGGTTAAGGACGTGAGCCACACAGGGCACATGGGTCAGTTGTCCCTGTCGGAGGGCGGAGAGGAGGTTGGTGCCATTGTCGCAAACCACCATTCCTGGCTTAAGCTGGCATGGCGTCAACCACCTCTCAGCCTGCCCCTGCAGAGCAGACAGAACCTCTGCCCCAGTGTGGCTCCTGTCCCCCAAACACACCAGCGCAAGCACGGCATGGCATCTTTTTGCCTGCGTACTTGCGTAGCCCCTTGAACGCCTACGGAGCACCGCTGGTTCCGAGGACAAAGCACAGTAGGAGACCATGGAGGAAGTAGAAGAGGAGGGGGTGGAGGAGAGAGGTGTGTCACAACCAGTAGTAGCATTTTGGAGATGTGGCAGCGGAACAACCTCCAACACTACTGCACCTTGTCCTGCATCCTTCCCAGCTGCCAAAAGAGTGACCCAATGGGCCGTGAAAAAAAGGTAACGTCCCTGTCCATGCCTGCTGGACCATGAGTCAGTGGTAATATGCACCTTACCGCTGACCGCCCTGTCCAGCGAGGCCAAGACATTGCCTTCCACATGCCGGTAGAGAGCCGGAATCGCCTTCCGTGAGAAAAAGTGGCGTTTGGGAACCTGCCACTGAGGAACCGCACATTGCACAAACTCACGGAAGGGGGCCGAGTCTACCAACTGAAAAGGCAGCAGTTGAAGCGCTAGCAATTTAGCCAAGCTAACATTCAACCGCTGGGCATGTGGATGGCTGGGAGTGAACTTCTTTCGACGGTCCAGCAGCTGGGGCAGGGAAATTTGCCTGCTAGAATCAGACGTCGGTGTACTGCTAGCAGAGTGCCCCCAAGTACTTGGCTGTGACACACCTAATTCTACACCTTCATTCCTCTCAGTGCAGGTTTCAGAGAGGACTGAAGGTATAGTGGGGTTGGAGATCCCAGCTGATGCGGTGCAAGGAGAGGTCCGCTTTGTTCTTTGGTGTGGGTCTTTAAGGTAGGCTTGCCAACGAGCTGCATGGCAGGTCAACATATGTCTGGTCAAGCATGTGGTGCCCAAGCGGGTGATGTTTTGGCCACGCGATATACGCTTGAGACATATGTTGCAAACAGCAGCTGTGCGATCTGATGCACTCGACTCAAAAAAGGCCCACACCAAAGAACTTTTTGAATAACGGGCAGAGGCAGCGCCCTGCACAGGCGGAGCTCTGCGGTGTGATTCCGTCGGTGTGCTGCCCTTACGCTGGCCCCCCGAGGTGCCTCCTCCTCCTCCTCATCCTCCTCCTCCTCCTCTCTCCTATTAGGCACCCACGTGGAGTCAGTGACCTCATCATCCCCTCCCTCCTCATCACTGGAGCCAATCTGGCAGTATGCTGCAGCTGCTGGAACATGACTGCCAGATTGGTGTCCTTCTTGAGCATCCCCTCTCTCTGCTCTCACGCTACTGCCTTCCTCTAGCTGGGTATCATCATCAGACCCTTCGAAACGCTGGGCATCTTCCTGGAGCATGTACCCAACACTGTGCTCAAACAGTTCGGGGGACTCCTCAGGAGGACATGGTTGGTCTAGGGAAGGAGTGACTGATGATGACATTGATACCAGGGAAGAGGACGCTTTGGCAGCTGCTTTGCCAGTACCCTGAGCCTGGGTGAGAGAGGATGAGGAGGATGAGGAGGGCTTGGTCATCCACTCTACCAAGTCTTCGGCATGATGCGGCTCAACGCGTCCAGCTGCCGAAAAGAAGGACAAGCGTGTCCCATGGCCACGTGCTGATGGCGATGCACCGCGTCCACGACCAGCACTGTTGTCTCTAGACACAGAGCCTGCTTGCCCTCTTTTATTGGCTCCTGACTGTCTGCCTCTCCTTGTTTGCCTTCCAGACATTCTAATGGCCTGCAGGGAGATGGGAAAACCAGCAATAAGGCCTAGCTTCAGGAGTACATTTTGCAGGAATCACACTACGCCTGCTGTAAGTGCTGCAAATGCCTGTTGGTGTAACACACCAGGAAAACACAGCAATACAGGCTAACTTCAGGTGTATAATGTGCAGGAGGCACACTCCACCCGCTGTAAGTGCTGCAAATGCCTGTTGGTGTAACACACCAGGAAAACACAGCAATACGGGCTAACTTCAGGTGTATAATCTGCAAGAGGCACACTCCACCCGCTGTAAGTGCTGCAAATGCCTGTTGGTGTAACACACCAGGAAAACACAGCAATACGGGCTAACTTCAGGTGTATAATGTGCAGGAGGCACACTCCGCCCGCTGTAAGTGCTGCAAATGCCTGTTGGTGTAACACACCAGGAAAACACAGCAATACGGGCTAACTTCAGGTGTATAATGTGCAGGAGGCACACTCCGCCCGCTGTAAGTGCTGCAAATGCCTGTTGGTGTAACACACCAGGAAAACACAGCAATACGGGCTAACTTCAGGTGTATAATGTGCAGGAGGCACACTCCGCCCGCTGTAAGTGCTGCAAATGCCTGGTAGTGTAACACACCAGGAAAACACAGCAATACGGGCTAACTTCAGGTGTATAATGTGCAGGAGGCTTAGCAACAATGACACTGACACTGTCCCCTGCCTATCCTTCTCTCTCCCTGCACACAAGGTTTATCAAAGAATATGACACTGACACTCTCCCTGCCTATCCTTCTCTCTCCCTGCACACAAGGTTTAGCAAAGAATGTGACACTGACACTGTCCCCTGCCTATCCTTCTCTCTCCCTGCACACAAGGTTTATCAAAGAATATGACACTGACACTCTCCCTGCCTATCCTTCTCTCTCCCTGCACACAAGGTTTAGCAAAGAATGTGACACTGACACTGTCCCCTGCCTATCCTTCTCTCTCCCTGCACACAAGGTTTAGCAAAGAATATGACACTGACACTCTCCCTGCCTATCCTTCCCTCTCCCTACACACAAGTTTGAGGTACAAATAGCACTGACACTGTCCCTGCCTATGTAACTCTTTCCCTGCGCCGGAACACACTACACAAGGCCGCCGCGCTGGCGGCCTTTTATAGTGTGGGGCGTGTGCTAAACCCCCTGAGCTATAATTGGCCACAGGCAACCTGCCTGTGGCCAATTATGGCTCTCCTAGCTGCCGGCGCTGTGATTGGCCAAGCATGCAGGGTCACAGTTCATGCTTGGCCAATCACAGCGCCGGGATTGCACTGCGATGGCGCAGTGTATTGTGGGCCATTCGCGTCACTCGAATTTGGCGCAAACGGCCCAAATCGTTCGATGTTCGCCTAACGGTCGAACAGCCGATGTTCGAGTCCAACTTATGTTCAACTCGAACACCGAGTTCATCCCTAACGACCATATATGGAATGAGCCAATCATATGTACACATTTGTGATGACGATTGCTTATGTCACTTTGTCTATAAAACTGTAACTGAATAAAGAGCTTCCTTTTGAGCCAGAGATGAGGAAGAACCCATACTGACAAGTCTGTTTTCAGTGTGCAATTCTTAAAGCATGCATGCCCTCACATCATTGTAAGATTTGGACCAGCGGCAGAATAGCGAATAGTATTCTGGTATTGGACCAGAGGCAATCTATTACAGTACCTCACACTGGAATCTCTTCATGCAATAAATTCAATCATATCGCTCACCTGTTGGAGATGTAATGCTCCAAGATACGATCTTTCTTTCTAGGAACACACTAAAACCCTTTTAAGAATAATTATTCAACCTTACAATCTCTTTAGATCCAGTTCACTTCCTTCCAGGGTTACCCATGCTGAATATAGCCAAACTCACTGCCAAGCTGATGAACCACGTTTTGACTGCAGCTAGGTGCCTGAAGCCTTTAAAAAGGAAACAACGAATACTATCCTCTGCAGCGAATCTTTGCAAACGTATCCACATTGGGGAGATTTACTAAAACTGGAGCACACAGAATTTGGTGCAGCTGTACATAGTAACCAATCAGCCTTTAACTTCAGCTTGCTCAATTAAGATTTGACAATGAAACCTAGAAGAAAATTGGTTACTATGCTCAACTGCACCAGATTCGGTGTGCACCACTTTTAGTAAATCACCCCCAATGTCTACAACATGGAATACTTGACAGCCAGCTCAACAACACTATTCCTAAATTCAGTAAAATATGTTGCCCCAGGCATTTTATGGTCCTGCTAAAACCTTATATGTCAATGTACCCTTCTTTCTCCACCTCACTATAAGGGAATATTTGGAAAAGTTTGGAAGGAGGTGTCACAACCCTTCCTTATATCTCCCTCCCTTTCTTTTTCATTATTTACCTTTACCTCTCTTAGTCTATCCCCTTTATTTAAATTATAATTATACATTTTTTGTTATGATGGACATCATTTATTAGCTTTCACTCTCACTGGAGGGTATGTTTGCTGTCTCTTCGATGTATAACCTCAGGGTAATATCATTACTAATTTTGCATGATATTTGACAAGAAAGTTATTCGGCTCGTTATGCTGGAGTGTAGTCATGTCAATGTACAAAACTATTGACCTTTGCTTCATGGTGTTTCTTGCTGACTTGCTTATGATGCTCTAGTCTGTTGCTGGAATGTTCTTTTATTGTGCATCCACATCTGCTGTAACTACCTACATTTGTATTTTCTTTAGAAATCTTTCAATAAACAGAGAGTTAAAAAAAATAATGGCAGAACCTCATTTAATTTACTCAAACATATAGGCTGTTGGGCTGAATCACCTGGTGCCTTGTTCTATCTATTAAGGGATCCAGTGCTGCATTTTCCTTATTGTGGTGCCTGGTTCTACAGTGTATAAACCCTCTGTTTAAAGACACGGGTGTACCCACTCCTCTTGATAATATAAAAATAAATTACAAAACCAACACAGCTGGGCTGATTTACTAAAGGCAAACAGACTATGCCTTTAGTAAATCAAACCCAGAGAGTAGAACTTCCTCGAAGGTGTACATATTTCCCAATTTTGGTCACTGTAAAAAAAATGTTGGGTTGGTTTAACATCTACCAAAAATTGAAAGATACATCTTCGGTGGACTGCCTTTGAATGTACTGCAATGGCCTCTTTAAGGAGCGAATAGAAAATAGATTGTATTTGGGATACTGTATACATCCTTGGTGATCTTTATAAGAATGGGCAGTCCTCGTAGCTTTTGTAGTAACAGATAAAAGATTTGACCCTTTGGCAAGATTTGCTCAACTTGAGTTCTCTTAAAATTACAAATGTGAAGTTAACTGTAGAAATGGAAATTGCACCTCGGTATGAATGGTATATTAGTTTGACTGTGCTTTTTTGGAAAGGGATTCTGTATTAGATAAAGGTTCTGAATGAAAAAATAAATCATTGTTTATGCAATTAGATTAAAAATTTGGTATTCCAGCTATTTTACCATTAAGGTTGCATCCATTAATTCTTCCCTGATTGACACCCTCTGTCAACCTAATTTTATGCTTTTATTTAACCCTCATACATAGTTTTATCTTGAATTTGTGGAATGCATGAATTATAATACTGTTGAGATGTAAACAGCACTGCACAGAACACAGCAATAACAGCAGTACAGTGAACAGGTATAGACCCATACAGAGCTGGTAAATCTCAGCAATGGATACACAAGGAATATAGGGCTACTGGGATGTATGTGTGTTCAATCAAATTTGACTCAAAACAAGTATGCAGATAAGGAGTTCTAACTTTCTCCAACATCACCAGCTACATACCTATTCCAGGTCAGTGATCAAAAAAGTATAGAAACCAGACAGCCACACTACTAGCATTTTCAATAGGGGTTCAGAGTTTGATATACTCTCTTTTTCTCTTGGTACATATTTCCTTTAACACAATGAAAATGTTAAAACTTGGTGTTCCCCTCCTGCTGCTAACTTTTTATCTAAAGAAAAGCTTTGAAGATCCACTTTTACTCACACAAGCCTGCTGTCAGGTAACGATCTACAGGGCTTCTACCAGTACTGAAAATTGATTATTGGAAGCTGCACTCTGAGCTGGCTGATCAAGATTATTGTTGCTTTTTGCATTGTGACATCATGACACCACTGGAGGAAGACTTGAAAAATCTGTAAGGATTATGCAATGGCTTGGAAATAGATTAGAGGCCCTCTTTAAAGCCCTTTAGTGGACCTCTTGAAGGAGCAGATAGCTCCGAGCGCGTAGCCTGGTTTCTCAGTGGTGTGCTGAACACCTGTCCTTCCTTCTGGTGATCTCTCTTGTTCGGCTTCTGGTGACGTCATCATCCTCATTTCCTGCTGGTTCTGGCTAGCCTCCTGGTTGCCACAGGATGGAAACAACACACTGCTCTGCCTACCCATGAGCCTGGATGCACCTGAGACTGGATCACACCGTGAACTACGCACACAGATGAGCCCATTTTTTACATATGTCTGTAAGTGCATCTCCTCTGTCTTTAATAAATTGTGACTAAAATATTGCACTTAGGTGGCGCTTCCTGTTTTGTTGCCCTGTCTTCCTTGTGCAGAGCCGACTTTCTCTGAGGACAGCTGCCTCATATCATCCTTCCATTGCTCCCCCCTGTTATAGGAATGGTCATTATATACCAGCAAATGGACTAAAGAGAACTGTGACTGGACTTTTTTAGATCCAATTCCTGGCCATCTATCATGCATTAGTCTTTTGCGCTAACAGTTTATTCCATTGTTTTTACTGCACCTACAGGTAAGCCTAGATTAAGGCTTACCTGTAGGTACAAGAAATATCTCCTATACCTACACGGTTTAGGAGATATTTGCCAAAAAGTTTAACAACGTTGTCTACGGTGCATGCGTGCCGTAGACAATGGTGCATTCACAGGGTTAATCCCCATTCACAAATCCGGCTTTGCTGGATTTGACGGCTCCCGCGCGCATGCACGGAGTAACGTCTTTGGCGCTGTGATTGGCCGGAGCGGCGATACCCAGAAGTAACCTTACGGTTATCTGTGGAGCAATGGCTGCGGCTGGAGGGGGAGACGAGGACTGCTTCGGGGGCCCAAATCTAAGGTAAGTGATGCATAATGAGCTAGTATGCTAGTCATACTAGCTCATTATGGCTTTGTCTTGCAGGTGGGTTTAAAAAAAAAAAAAAACGGGTTTACAACCACTTTAAGCTCTCTGAGACTGAATAGATTTCCCCATATGCTAGAATCACCATTGAGTTTTTTGTAATTCGCTATCATATGAGCATCTTTTCTCAAGGGAGAATAAATGTAATGCTTGCAGTTGTTTCTCGTAACTGAGGTCCTCCCGCCCCCTTTTTAGCTTAGTTGCCCTTCTCTGGACTCTCTGCAGCTCCAACACATCCTTTCTAAGGACTGGTGAGCAGAATTGGATGGCGTACCCAAGATGCGGTAGATACCCTTTTTAATGCATGCTAATATTCTGCTAGCTTTGCTTGCTGCAGCTTGGCATTGCATGCTATTGCTGAGCTTGTGATTTACTGAGACCCCAAGATCTTTTTCCATTCTTTTTCAAAGGTCTCCCCCCCCCCCAGCGAGTAACTTGTGTTCATATTTTTGGCCCCCAAGTTACTTTACATTTTTCAACATTAAACGTTATTTGCCATGTACAGTAGTTGTCCATCTTTTTATTTTATTCAGGCCGGCTTCTGTCGGACAGACCGACATACACATGGCAGAATGTCAGCCGTGTCTCCTGACATTCTGCCCATGTGTACGGGCCTTAAGTTGTAGTTAAGGTAATGATCCTTTTCTTATTCACATCGATATCTTAACTTATAAGGTACATTTTCTGTGATTGTTGTATGCATTCACTGCTGTTACTGTTCATGTACAGTATGTCTGCATTGGGTTGTTTAGTGATTTACTTTTATTTAAGCTGGTGTGTCAATGTTTTCTAGGTACCACTTGGGGTGCCACCACTGGCAGAAGCTAGGAGGACCCTACTATCAAATCAAGTTTTAAGGGGTATGAATATTTTTTGAAGGCACTGTACCTGCTATAAAAGTTACTTGCTACCACCTCAAAAAACAAGACCAAAAACCTTTAACTGTGTAACGGGGTGGGAGTTAGTTTAACTAATTCAATACCAGGCACTTACGCCCCTTCCTACCCAGGACAATTTTCAGCTTTCATCGCTGTCACGCTTTGAATGACAATTGTGCGGTCATGCAACATTGTACCCAAACAAAATTTTTATAATTTTCTTCCCACAAATAGAGCTTTCTTTTGGTGTTATTTGATCACTTCTGTGTTTTTTTTTTTTTTTTTTAAAGACCAACATTTTTGAAAAAAAAATCGTTTTTTTTTATTTCTGTCATAAAATTTTGTTTTCCCCTTCACTGACGGGCACTGATAGGTGGCACTGATGGGCACTGACAGGCGGCACCGATGGGAACTGACAGGCGGCACTGATGGGCACTGACAGGCGTCTGTGATGGGCACTGACAGGCGGCACTGACTGGCACTGATAGGCGGTACTGATTGGCACTGACAGGTGGCACCAACAGGTGACACTAATGGGCAGCACTGATGATGAGGTACTGACAAGTGTTACTGCTTGGCAGTGATTGGTACTGTGGTGAGCAGTGATTGGCACTGTGGTGGGCACTTGCATAGTTTATTATTGGAGCACTGGTTTGCAGGTGATTTGTACATTTAAGGGGGCTGTGTTGATTATCAGCACAGACACCCCCCCCCGACAGGGAGAGCCGCCAATCGGCTCTCCCTGTCAGCACGAACCGAGAAATGCCATTTACCGGCACTTCCTGGTTCACGCGATGATCAGCTGTGATTGGTCACAGTTGGTCATGTGGTAATAAGCCTCTGACAGAGGCTTCTTATCACGATCGGAGATGCAGGGTGTCAGACTGACACGCCGCACGCGCGATCGCTGCGCTGCACGCCCCCACGGGCGCGCGCCGGCATGTTATTCTGCTGGACGTCAATAGATGTCCAGTCGGGATAACAGAACCACTTCCCGGACGTCAATATGCTATTGACCGGGTGGGAAGTGGTTAATGACATTTATTTAGAGTAAAAGTCCACTTTGATGTTTTTCATCTTTCTACCAAATATTGGCCTCGACTTTTTAAGCATTTGTTATGCATTTCATGCTACACGGACTGTTTAATGTACTGAAGATGTGAGCTTACCAGTAGAATAAAAGAAAAGTTTAACATCAACCTCAAAAATGAAATATTAAAGGTAAGTAAAAAAGTAAGACATGAGGTAAAAAGCACATAACACAAAAGTAGGTTAATGGTTTCTGTAATATGAGAATGGGAACAGACTGTACTGTCTCTCTGTCCCTCTCTATCTCTCTCTCTCTCTTTCTTTCTCTCACTCACATAGCAATTACTAGCCAGATCAAGGCAGCAAAATTAGAAAAGAGATCAATGACTTGTCTAAATTGAGACATGTGTCATCGTGACTGCAAAGTTTTAAAAGATATTCTAGATAAATGTATGATATGTACCACTAGTTGTTTTCCTAAAAATATTTGATTTTATTTGTCATCACCCATACTTATTGGAGGGCCTGAAAAGATAGTCAGTTACATTTTTTGATCAGTAAAGTAATAGCAGTAAATATAACTTAATTTATTAAATAATTCCCATTACGTAATATCCATAAAAGACTATAATGTGACCAGCCTGAAGTAGTCAGTTTCCCTGCTTTTAGTTAAGATCAATAAAAACAAATGCAGATCAAATGTTTTTTAGACGTGCCATACATTTCAGCTACAACCAGATTATTCCAGTGTTTCAGTCCAAGATATGTTCCTGCTCCGAGGCTTCTTTTTGAGATGAGTGACAAATATATATATATATATATATATATATATATATATACTTAGTGGTTTTACACAGAGCAGCTCTGATCGTCTTCATTTTGGGTCCCCCGCCGGTGCTCATGGCTCCTCCCTCTTGAGCAGTGCCCCCAAATAAAGCTGCTTGCCCGGCTTGTTCCCGAACCGCAGCTCTATGCGTCCATAACACACAAAGAGCTGTGGCTTGGCCTCCCCCCTGCGCTCTTCTCATTGGCTCGCTGGCTGTGATTGAGTCCCCAATGGGCTCCCACTGCTGTCTTAGCCAATGAGGAGGGGGAGTCCATACAGCCGAGGCCATCATGAACATCGCTAGATCAGAGGGGGCTCAGGTAAAGATTGGGGTGGCTGAGGTGAGCCGCTGCAAACAGAGGATTTCTTACCTTCATGCAAAGAATGATGTGTCCCAGAAGACTGGGGAGAGGAAGGGGGTGAAGGAGAACTTCTGCTCGGGTTGCATAGGCAAAACAAGGTACCCCCCCCAAAAAAGTGCAATTTCCTAAAGAGGAGCAGGGGAGGAGGCCTTAAAGCGGAACTTACCCTTTTGGGTGAAGCTCTGCTTTAACCGGTTGCCGACCTGCCGCTGTCATTATACTGCGGCAAGGTGGCATGATCACACGAATCGTCGTAACTGTACGCCGGCTCGGTAACTCGCTTTTGTGGGCTTGCGCGTGCTCCCATTGGCCAGCAGAAGAGCCATTTAGGTGGACTCGATGTCCGTCGGCCACCCGCGTTCTTTTCCTGCAGTGACAGAACAGGGATCTGCCTGTGTAAACAAGGCAGATCTCCATTCTGACAGGGGAGATCACACAGATCCTGTCTTTCTGTTAAGCAGGAAGATGAATCTGTGTGTTTCCCCAGTCACGCAGTCCCCCATACAGTTAGAAAAGACCTGCAGGGAACACATTTAACCCCTTGATCACCCCTGATGTTAACCCCTGATGTTAACCCCTTCCCTACCAGTGTCAGTACAATAACAGTACGTATTTTTAGCACTGACTACTGTAATAATGTAATAATGTAATAATGTCACTGGTTCCGAAAAAAGTGTCAAGAATGTCAGTTAGGTGTCCGCTCTGTCCACCGCAATGTCGCAGTCCCGCAAAAAATCACTGATCGCTGCCATTACTAGTAAAAAAAATAATAATAATAATAAAAATGCCATAAATCTATCCACTATTTTGTAGACGCGATAACTTTTGTGCAAACCAATCAGTATACGCTTATTGCGATTTTTTTACCAAAAATATGTAGCAGAATACATATCGGACTAAATTGCTGAATACATTTGTTTTTTTTTTACATTTTTGGGGGGGATGTTTTATAGTAAAAAATAAAAAAATATATATATATTTTTTTAAATTGTCACTCTTTTTTTGTTTATAGCTCAAAAAATAAAAAACGCAGAGGTGATCAAATCTCATCAAAAAAAAACTCTATTTGTGTGAAAAAAAGGACATCAATTTTGTTTGGGTACAGCGTCGCACAACCGCACCATTGTCAGTTAAAGCTAAAAAAAATGGCCTGGTCAGGAAGTGGATAAATCCTTCCGGGGCTGAAGTGGTAAATTCCATTCTCTGGGTCTGCGAATAGGGTTGGAGGTAGTGAGGGATTTTCTCCACTGCCCAATCCTTCCACCTGAGACACAGCAAGCTTGCCATTGGTGTCACAGGAAGAGTTTATTATTAATTACCAGTGAATATCCGTACTCTAGCCACAATCTTCCCCAGGTATACCTGATAAATAAAATAGGCAGAAATTTAAAATCTTCTACATCTGTAGCGCCGCCATGGACCTTGGATACATGGTGGTACCCTCAAAAACAGGGTCGGCTAACATTTCACCTCAGGATGTAGATCTAGATGTAGATCTCTTAGGCAATAATAGGAAATGTGAACAGATTGGCATCAGTCACTTTTAGGTGAAACAAAAAAGGCAATTATTACTCATGACACTATGAAAGAAAAGGCTAGGGTTACAGATGCTCCATGTTAAAACAAAACTCTGTCTCTTCACATGTCACAGCACAGAAAAAGGGACTTTAAGTCAAATACAACACCCCTGTGCTTAGAATCCCTCTGTAGACAATGTGATCGGCAACCATCTTTCTTTAGGCGCACCAGCACCGATCCTAGTGCCAATCTTCTGCAGGAAATTCGATCAGTCTCCATGGAACTCCATCCTGCTTCCAGACAGGGCCAGACACATTCAGACCTCTTCAGGCAGACAATAGCAGCCATTGGCTCCCGCTGCTGTCAATCAAACCCAAAAACGCGGCACCGGGGGGGGGGCCGAGTCATACACTCGGCGTCTATGGACGCTGAGTGTATGACACACGAGCACACCTGCATGGTAACCCCCTCGAAAGAGAGCTTCCCAGAGGGGGTTATCTAATACGGGGAGGAGCCGTGAGAGCCGCCGTGGGACCCCAGAACAGCTGGATCGGGGCCACTCTGTGCAAAACGAACTGCACAGTGGAGGTAAGTATGACATGTTAGTTATTTTAAAAAAAAAACGGAACCTTTAATATCACTTTAAGCCTATAATAAGGCCTACCTATAGGTACTGTAAATATCTCCTAAACATGCACCGTATAGGAGATATTTACTGTATATGCCACCGATGACATCATCGGCACATGCACTCTGAAAGAACGGCCACCCAAGCTGGAGTCCTCGGACCCGGAAGGAAGATGGGCGAAAATAGATACGGCCTCCAGCGGTGACAATGAGGGCTTCGTTTGCAGGTAAGTTTCACATAGGGGGTTATTTACGAAAGGCAAATCCACTTTGCACTACAAATGCAAAGTGCACTTGAAATTGCACTGAAAGTTCACTTGGAAGTGCAGTCGCTGTAGATTCGAGGGGGACATGCAAGGAAAATAAAAAACAGCATTTTAGCCTACACATGATTGGATAATAAAATCAGCAGAGCTTCCCCTCCTTTCAGATCTACCCCTCAGATTTACAGCGACTGCACTTCCAAGTGCACTTTCAGTTCAATTTCAAGTGCACTTTGCACTTGTAGTTTGCACTTGTACTGCAAAGTGGATTTGCCTTTGGTAAAAAAATTAATAATAATATCTTTTACTTTGCAGGTCAGGAAACAGAAAAGAGGCAGCGTTTACTTCCTCTTTAGATTACACACAGCAGACCTCAGTGAGGATAGCCGAGAGTGGATTGAGGGAAGGGACACATCCCCCTTCACACAGCACACAGGAACAGAGCTGAGGATGTCAATCAAAAGCTGTGTGCTAGAGCTCCCTCCCTTGTCACCTTTTTAGCTCTTGGTGTCAGGTAAACTTGCAAGTAGTGACTCATAAGATAGCAGAGGAAGGAGGCAGCAGACAGAAATAACACTCAGGGGGTTATTTACGAAAGGCAAATCCACTTTGCACTACAAGTGCAAACTACAAGTGCAAAGTGCATGTGAAATTGAACTGAAAGTGCACTTGGAAGTGCAGTCGTTGTAAATCTGAGGGGTAGATCTGAAATGAGGGGAAGCTCTGCTGATTTTATTATCCAATCATGTGCAAGCTAAAATCATGTTTTTTTATTTCCCTTGCATGTCCCCTCGGATCTACAGTGACTGCACTTCCAAGTGCACTTTCAGTGCAATTTCAAGTGCACTTTGCACTTGTAGTTTGCACTTGTAGTGCAAAGTGGATTTGCCTTTCGTAAATAACCCCCATTTGTCTTCTGAGGTTTCCTTTAATTTTAGCAGCACAGAAGCATCATGATGAATTTTACATTAGTTTTGTTTTCTAAGTGGGGATGAGCACCAAAACACAAGTTTTCAAATGCGCCACTTTGTGCAATTATGCAGAACAGTTTCATGTATCTTCTGCTAAAATTGAAACCTCTTTAGTTTCTGTGGTACAAAATCTTTCAGTTCTTTGTACTAGCTGCTCCCAGTCTCTAGATGAATCCATTTCTCTCCCTGACACCGTGGATTCATTTGGATTTAATATGTATTAATGAGAGCTATTTATTTTCTTTTAAAGGGATGTCTGCAATAGGGAAGATTTCTTGCATTTAAGAGCTGCTTGGAGGCTAGGCATCCTTTCTTTTCGCAAAACAGCATTTGAAAGCCTTATAGTACAACCCTGAAATGTTAAAATGTTTTATATATATATATATATATATATATGTGGTGACCTCACCCCTTTCACCCCTTATCATTCTCGGCTTGTCTATCTTTGTCTAGGGGTGTCAGTACCGGGGGGAGGGATGAGATACACCACGGCCCATGTCCTCCATGGTGAAGAGGTGAAGGCCAGAAAGATCGGGCTTTGTGTAGGTGTCCTAGAGTCAAATCCTTTCCTCTGTCCTTGACTCCCCTTTGCTCCTAGTAACCAGAGTTCCACACACTGAATAGGTCCCACACAGTTTTATTCTTCTCAGCGAATAAACATACAGCACAGTCAAGTTGGGACCTTTGCAACAGTTCAGTATTAATGGGAGTAGGTTGAGGCACAATCCTTTAAAGTATCGCTAACCACTGTGGTGTCACCAATGGCAAATAGTCACTGCCACTGACTATATGAGGTAGAACATGAATTACCTTCGCTAGCACAGCCCCTGTCAGGGGAAGGACATCCGTCCAAGGGAGTCACCGGAGGCCTCTCTTTCACCAGCAAATGCTGCGCCGGACTCTCCAGAGAAGTTCCACTCACCAGTCTCCTCGACCACAGACAACGGGCACCCAAGGAGTTAGGGCCCCCTCGGATTCCTCCACCCTCGCGGAACTCAGTCGAAGGTACTGAGCCCCAGGCATCCGCCATAGTACCTCACCCCAGGCTAAAGGTGCCTGAGATGGACTCCATCTCCCGCTCCGGCCAGGTCAAGGGCACCTGGGCCGGGAACGCCGGAACGCCAGCACCCAGGCTGAGGGTGCCTGAGTGCGGCCGTGTCCTCCAACTCCGAACTCTGAACCCTGTGGTAAGGGCGTCCGCCCCTTTTATCCCCTCTCCCTTTTCGTCACAGCGGGTTCCCCGCCCCGCTGTACCAGCGCCAGGAAAGGACAAAAAGGCACAGTCTTGCGGTGTGGGTTCAACTCCGGCCAGGGCAACAACTCCGGCCAGGGCAACAATGCCACTTGCAGGCCGCAGGGAACCTCACACCACCAGAGTCCTCCAAGAACCATAAAAGGGTCTCGGATTCCCTAGTAATCAGTGCATCTGGGTTACACTACCACCCAGATGCTTCCCTTAAATTCAAATACCCGCTACACTTATATATATATACTGTATATGTGTGTGTGTATATATATGTATATATATATATATATATATATATATATGTGTAAAATATTTTTTCAGGTCAGCTGTTTTTTTTTTCCTCCTTACAACAAATTTCTCACTGGTTCATTTAAAACTTATCTTTCCCAAACTGTCATTAAAATACTCAAAATCTTCAAAATTCTGTCAGTGTTTGGGTTTCCTCTGAGCCATCTGCTTTTCTGCACCATTCTCCATGTGTCAAAAGTACTTCTCAGGCACTCCAAGAAACGCGGATGTCATGGTAACACGAGGAAGTCAGTTTTGTTCGTGAAAACTGTGGTTGATAATGAAAAAAAAAACAGATGTGTGAGCTCACAAGAAAAGCAGAGTAGAATGACAGTGATAGAGCCCAACGTGGGGCCAGCAGCAGAAAAGCAGACAGGAATAAAAGCAAGCTGCTACCTGGGAGTGATTGACAGGCTGTTTATGTTACATCTGATGGGGTGGTGATACAGACATAAAGTAGGAGAGACATAAAGCAAAGCAATTGGAAATGAAAGATACGTGTCTATGTAAGGATATTATTATTATGTTGTTGCTGTTGCCTATTTATTTCCACCCTTTTGGTATTTTTCATTTGCACATACCGTATATACTCGAGTATAAGCCGAGTTTTTCAGCACATTTTTTTGTGCTAAAAATGCCCCCCTCGGCTTATACTCGAGTCACTTTTTTTGCGCCTGATCTCCTGGACTTTGGGGACCCGGTACCGGCCGGCCCTAGGTCCCCTGGACCCCAAACTTGCCACACATGTAGCCCCAGTTTTCCTCTACAAGTGTGCAGTGCAAAGTTTGCTGTCTGGGGGACCTACGGTCGGGAGCACCGATTTTTCAAAGCCGGGCACCCCTTCCATATACTCCCATGTTAAACGTAAGTCTAGTCATGGAGACAGTGAGGCATGGGCACAGTGAGGCATGGGCAGTGAGGCATGGGCACAGTGAGGCATGGGCACAGTGAGGCATGGGCACCGTGAGGCATGCACATGGTCACAGTGAGGCAAAGTGAGGCACAGTGAGGCATGCAGATGGACACCCTAAGCTTATACTTGAGTCAATAAGTTTTCCCATTTTTTTGTGGTAAAATTAGGTGCCTCAGCTTATATTCGGGTCGGCTTATACTCGAGTATATACGGTATTAACGCCCTTCTGCCCAACGAACCTGGTAATGGTTCTTCACGCCCCCCAATTGTCCCAGGTCCTGCAGGACTGTACTGCCATTTGAACAGTCCAGTACATGTCCTGCTACAGAAGTGAATGTGCAAAGAATTATATATTTCATTATGGCAAAATAAGAAGTATCAAATAAAAGATCTTTTCATGTGTTTATTTATTTTTTTGCCTTTTCCCTGCTCATGAACAAAGGGGGCGCATCATCTAAGCCCACTTTCTTCGGACGGCGGACACCCAGCCCTGTTTGTTTTCAATATTTACCGGTATGTCAGTTATATGATTAGTGATGTAAATGATGGTGGGTGTACTGTCACTTTAAATATGTAAATTCAGGTGGGTCCAATGGGAATTCCTGGAAGTTTCTGGAATTCCCTTGGGATGTGATAAAAGGGCTGCAGAGGGTCTTAACTTCCTTTTGCAGTGGCCAGGACTACAGTGAAAAGAGCTCCCTTCCCGTCGCGAGCATTTTGTGTGGTTGGGTCACCCCGGCATCCAGGGGGGACGTATTTCTTTGTTCAATAAAGTTTAAGCTGCCCAAGTTCTGACAACTGGGCAAAAATCTGCTTTATGTTTTATTTCATCCAAATATTGAATTAATATGTTTTGTCTTTATGAATATTATAAACCAATAAAGTGCCGAGGCCATTTTCTACCAAAATATTGTGATTGTGTATTACTCTGCTACATGGTTATATCTGTGGAATTAAGGTAGTGGGCATTTGCCTCCTGCAGTCCCATGAACTTGTGTGGCAAATGGGAAACCTTTAGCAGAAACCAGTGTATATTTGTAAACCTTACTGAATTCTGGATGGTTGTTATAGGGAGAAGCAAAGTTTATTTTATGTAAGAAAAAAATTTGTTCAGCCGTTCTTATTTTACCATCCCTCATTTTAATGGGGAACGATGTAGAGGTCTGTAGACCTTGAGACACGACCTATTTCAAGATGGAAAAGTAATTGTATAACACTGGCTGTTCGCACGTTCGCCGAACAACCAAATTATCAGGACGTTCGACCGTTTGTTCGGCCCGCCGAACGACCACAATGCACTGCGCTGACACGCAAGTGCATTGAAAGCCCTGATTGGCTGAAGCAATGAAAGCAATGAAAAGATATGATACTTTCTGTGAAGGAAACACCGACACCAATGGCCCCAGTTCCAATATCCGCCTCCATTGCTCTCTTGTTATTTTCCCTATATCTTCCTCCCATCTCCTCTTGCTAGGAAGATCTTCCGGCCCTTCAATTACTCTACTGCATACATGTACGTACAGCCCAGAAATAAATTCCTTAGATGTAATTGGCTTAATTACCCTTTGAAAAAGGGAGGTCTTACTCTATTCCAATGCATGCATCTTATACTGTACACCCAGGGTGTGTCTAATCTGCAAGTATCTATAAAAGGATTGGTTTGATATACCATACTCCCGCCTAAGATCCGAGAATGATTTTAAAGTGCTATCCACATATAAATGGGCAAGACGGCTTATACCCTGGTTTTCCCACTCCTTGATCTTCCCCATTATCTGGAGTTCTTGCAAATTCCTTTTTATTCCAAAGGGGAGAATACTCTGTGAACCCCCTAAACCCTATTAATGTCTTAACTGATTTCCACATGTTTGTGATCATCATCAGTGTTGGATTCCTGAGAAAAAAAGATTCTGCTTGCATTGCCTCCACTACTGTATTATGAGGGGTTTTAAATAACATCATATTGCTACTTACATCACCCCCTCCCGGAGTATTACTCCCCCTACATGCTGCAGCTGTGCCGCCAAAAAGATGGTTTTGTTCCTCCATCCTCTGTATCTCTATCTGCTGAAGCAGGAAGTCCGGGCAGTGTGTACAGTGGGAACGAGGCTTGGGACACAGCAAAGAAGCGCAATGACGTCACAGGCAGCGCAGAGGCGACGACTTTTCGGAGCATGCGCCGTAGGTTACTGGGCGCGCTCCTTTTTCAAGCATAGGGGACTCGCATAGATGTATGCCTATTTATATAATAAAACAGGGTCTGCCATCTAGTGGATGAAAAGGAAAATATTTCCTCTCTGTCCTCCAGAATGGCAGACCTATAGGGCAATGGTATATAATAATATTAAACATGACTAAAAAGACTGGCAGTTGGATAGGAGACTATAGAAGGAGAATATATATATATATATATATATATATATATATACACACATGTAAAAAATACTGCATATATAAAAAATGGAGTAGGATAAAAAAAAAAACAATAATACTGTATATTTGTAAAATACATAAAAAGAATGGATAGTTTAAAAGACATTAAAAATCATAAAGAAATATTATTCATTGGAGTGTCACTGATACTGATAATTTTTGTATATATACACATATGTATTATCAATACAGAATAGAGAAAGAAATATACATATATATATATATATATATATATATATATATATATATATATATATATTGGAGAAATTCGTTTGGAGAGAGTTATTTCTATATGTATTTTTTGCATTTTTATATGAATTTATGCGCATTTATCCTAAAATATATATAACCTTTAAAATAATTAGGGAGACTGGAAAAAATATACTGACTATTAATAAAACCCTAGAATGGGTTGGCAGATTTATGTTAGAGCCGCATGAGTAGGGGTGGATCTATTATGTGTATGATTATATAGATGACACCCGAAAGAGCAAGAGGAAATATTCAATGATGAAACTAAAAGGATATTACGTTGTAGATGGATATTATAGAATTGTGGACACTTCTAGCATTTGTTTTAAGCCACCGGGTGAAAGAGTATCCAGGGAATATATCCAAAAAGTTTCTCGTTCACAGAGTTTGTAGAATCTCTCTGCTTCTGTGAGTTTTTTTGGCATCTGTTCCACTATCAAGACTTGTAGACCTTCCGTTGATCCCTTGTGGTGTTTAGAGAAATGTTGGGGGACACTATGTTTATCAGTCCTTCCCTCAATCTTCCTCTGATGCTGACCAAACCTCTGCCGAAGTGGGCAAATAGTGCGGCCCACATATAGCAGCTGGCAGGGGCAACGGAGGCAATAAACAACATGGTCGGAGGAGCAATTGTAGAAATCATTTATATTATAGGTTTTTCCTTTTTCAGTAAAAAGTTTCTGACCATGCTGCACAAAACTGCAGGTTTTGCACAAAACCTTCTATTTGTTTGTAACTGCAGAGTACTGCAGAGTACGTAAGTGGATTCTAGCCGGACCTTTCTTCCAAAGTAATTCTCTGAAAAGAGTATCAATTTATTTATACCATTTTTTGTATATCCAGAATGGGAAATTATGCAACAAGTACAGTAGTTGTGGCATCCATATAATTTTGATTAGGTTGCATCGTCCCAACACTGATAAGGGAAACCGGCACCAAATCTCACTTGTACGCTTAAATTTAGCCAAGATTCATCCACTACGTCTAATTGAGGAATTTCAGGTGGTAAGGGGTTTCTAAAGGGATCCACGGGCAAGAGTGACGATTTCTCCCAATTTATGGTCAGTCCCTAAAGTCACCCAAACTCCTTGATTATATTCATTGCTGTCACCAGGGAGGACTGAGTGTCCCCCAAAAACAACAAATTATTTAAATACTCATGTAACTTGGCATGCAAATTGCCATCTTTCCTATATATACGGTATATGAAAAAATATGAAGACCTCTAATTTGGGATTTTTAAGGCAATTTGAGAAAAAAGAACTATATATTTAATTAAAAAAGTTTGTTACATATTAATTCAACATGATTAAAAAAAAAATCAAATATTTTTTTGAAAGCAATACAGAAAACACATATAGTATGTCATAATATTTCACAAAAGATCATCCTGAAGTGGTATTTCTCTACAATTTAGAATACATATAAATAAATCTTACATAAGATATTTTCAAAGCATAAAGTATCAAACTTACATCTCTTGCTATATTACTGGAAAAGGCACTCCTTCAACAGAAATGGGGGTCATGAATGTCTGCATAAACTGCCCTTCACCACATACAGGGACCACTGAATAATATCCAATAAGGGCACCCAAGACGAAAAATAGGAGGTACAGAGTATTCAAACTGCAAAAGTTAGAATATGTAAAAGAGAATGAAATGCATTTGAACTCAAATAGATGATATGCAGCATATATATCCTCCCAGATGATAGATTACTCCATACAGATAGTAACCACCTAGGAGGAAAATGCAGAGAGAGATACTCACTAGGCAAAGCCTCCCATGTGTCCCTCTGAAGAAAATACCATTGGGTTGAAGCAGACTCCTTTCAAACGGATCCAAGAAGTTGATCTTATACCCCCATATGAAGAAAAAATTTCTCTACAACAACGACGTCCGCATTGGACTCAGTGGAGGAAGAAATGGCGCCGATGCAGTCCCCAGTGTCTCCTTATATCACACATAGGCGCCAACGCAATGATGTCACGCGCACATGGCACAGCGCAGTGGCATGGCGTGACGCAATGAAGTCACGTGCAGCATGACACAATGACACGGTGTGGGGCTGCATCATGTCCTGTCCCCGTGATGATGAACACTGACTTTTTCCCCCCAGGTTTACAGACAGCACCAATAGTGAATGATCCGACAGGCCCCTGGGCAGGTAAAATAATTTTTTTACCAGGTGCAGTGCTTCCCCATTTTCCAGAGCCATATCAATTCTGGAGAGTGTGGAATGAGAACTTGGAAAGCAGGAATATTGCTGACCACCTGGATTCCGCACTCTCTCCATATATCCAACAGCCCTGCCTCCAAAAACTGTGAAAGCCGACTAACAGGCACTTTTTCCGTCTGTACCACCTGTGGGAACCTATCCATTCTCCTATCCAGGACCATATTGAAGTCCCCCACCACTATAACGCTATATCAGCCTTGTCCACCATAAACTCCATTAGCCTATACAAAATCTCTGTTTTAAATGGTCGAGAGATATATATGTAGCGCCTATATCCCTCACTCTCCCTCTTGGTTTCTTCTCGTTTGAGCGACTGGTGTCTAGGGGTACCTGGGAGACGAGAGTACAGGAACACTACGCCAAACTCTCCCCTCGTATGTGTATGAGGGTTGAGCAAAGTTAGTTGAATTACCTCCGGGTCTGTTCACTGCATACGAAGCCTCAGTTGTTCCATGGAGATGTGTCTGCCAATAATAGAGTCCCACACCAATCAAAAGTCCAACACTCCTTTATTTCTGTGCTTTCAGGTTGAACACAATCAGTTGAACTTTTAGTAACAGACAAACAGGGGTGTGGGTACGAGTAGGCCCAGGCACAAATGAACTCTCCTATCCCTTTGCTAGCGAATAGGCCTGGCCACCGACCGGATGAACTGTTGAGGCCCCTGCCACAGGCCTAATAGCAGGTCTTTGACACTGACCTGAGTTGAATAGTTGGACCGCTGCCACCGGCCATAGAACGTGAACTACCTTCCTCTCTGAACTTGGCCCCTGTTCGGGAAAGATATCCCTCCGGGCGGTCTCCAGAGGTTCACCTGGCACTGGCAATATGCTGCACCAGATCTTCGGATGAGTCCCTCCTCCGGTCCCTTACGCCTCTGGATTCGGGTGCCCCACTCCCGGGGCCCCCTAGGACGATCCCTCCCTCGCGGGACCCAGCGGAAGGTACTGGGCCCCAGGCCTTCGGCTGAGTACCTCACCCCAGACTGAAGGTGTCTGGGATGGAACACGAACTCCAAGTGTCCAGGCCTAGGCCGCCTGGACACCGAGCGCGCACAGCAGCCCTCAGGCTGAAGGTGCCTGGGACTCGAACCTCGTGGCGAAGATGTCCGCCCCCTTTATACCCTCTCCCAGAAAGCACAGCGGGTTCCCCGCCCTGCCGTACAACTGCTGCGAGAGGCCACAAAGGGTACGGCACTGCAGCGATGGTTCAACCCTGGCCCAAAGTGACAGCGCCACCTGCTGGGCCGCAGGGAACTAGACATCACTGATGTCTTCACCAGATTTAAAAGTATATGCCCGCTACATATACATTCGCCAAGACATAAATCTTGCTCTCTATAGAACAATACAAAAAAAAATAACAAACCAAATTCACCT
The DNA here is from genome assembly GCA_029206835.1 of Rana muscosa. NCBI lineage: Eukaryota > Metazoa > Chordata > Amphibia > Anura > Ranidae > Rana > Rana muscosa. The sequence continues at coordinate 539,147,523 of CM055117.1, read as the reverse complement.
ATGCTAATCTGCCTGCAGGAGAATACCACCCCACCTTTAACCAAAATGCTCACCTGTCTAGAATATAAGGTGTGAACAGAATGATATTGACACTGAAATTTCCTACCTCTAAGTTGGATTATGGTAGCCTTTGTTATATGTGTCTCCTGCTGGCAGAACAGCCCTACTTGCATATCTAATATTGAAAAAACTGTTGTTTTCTTAACTGGGCTCCAAAGCCCCCAGACATTTCATACATATATATATATATATATATATATATATATATATATAAAGATATAGAAAAAGGTGCAAAAATAGGCCTAGATTGCACTTCTCGGTGCCAAAAATACTTAAATTACAGTTTCTGAGACTCCTCTTACAGCTAAAACTGCTAAAAGAGTAATTGGATATAAAGATAATAAAACAGGAAAATAAATATCAGAGTAAATAAAACAATGATATAAATCACGGCAGCAGTATTTAAAATAAAGAATGAGAAATCTCATAAAAAATGTATTAAAACATTAATAACAATATCAGTAGTCCAAATGATAAAAACAGCGCTAAAACTTGGTTAAATGTCCAGATACACATATAACACTTGAGTGATGACGTGGCAACAGTTAATCATAGGTGGTGATTGCTTCTATGGATACGGTCTGTAGTGCACCCTACACCAATCCCAAATTTTCACCACAAGTGAGGCACTCTCCCCCTCCGGGGTACAAACTCACCAGAAAGATGTAAACCTTAATAGATAGGTACTCTCACTCCAACATCCGTCATCACCACCGGGACAGCATGGGTTAAATTCCACAGGAAATCATATAGAAACACAAAGGCACTATATAGTGTAATACTGCTTTAATTAAAAAAATATCCCCAATGGCACAATCCCTGTTTCAAATGCACGTACATTAATTCAACTTGTTAAAGAACTTATAGTAAGGAATGTATTCACCGCTATCTGGATCTTAAAGAGGCGCCCGTGTTGTGAACACAGCGCTGCAGTCTTCTGTAATGCTTTACGTCTATCTATTAAGTTCTTGTGGTAAAACCAAGGAAGCTTAAACTTCTGTAGTGTATCAATGCTTTACTAAACAAGGAAAAATCTGCACATACAACTGTAGGATGCAAAACACAACACAATTCATAGCTTACAAAATATATGCCTACAAATATAAGCATGTACAATATGTACACATTAAGTAAACTAAACAATTACTCAACTTAGGGGTCAAGATGTAATGTCCATAGTTCCTTGCTCAGTCCAACTCCCAAAAGCATCTCCAAAGTTATCCAGCTTCAGGCAGCCATGTCTCTCTTTGTCCTCCCAAAACACCTCTTTTGCTCAAACACATGTGTCTTCTAAAACCCTTTCCAAGCCCCTCCCACACATTTCCTGTTTCCTGATCAATGGAGGGGGATGGAGGGGCCCCTCCCACCCATGTCCTGTTTCCTGCAAAGAACGTCCAGTATCAATGGAGGGGGAGGGAAGGGGCTCTGTACACATATCCTGTTACTACCTAAACTCTATATTACAATAAAGTCACTATAGAAATTGCCATAGCAACACATACCACCTCTTGACTTTATAGAATAATATAGGAAACTTCTTAAAGCCTTTTGTCCAGAAAAGAGCAAAATAAACCCTCCCCCTCCCTAAATGGGAGGAAAAACTTCCCCTTTGACCCCCATCTGGGCGGTCAGACTTTTGTTTTGTCCCTGGAAGGCTGCAACATTACTTTTGAGCAGGGTTAATGTCTTTGGCAGTTTGTGTAAAGAAAGTCCCAGATGAAAGTCTCTTGTCCTCTTGGTCATAAGGAAATGCTCAGATGAAAGTCCACTCCAATTCAGCCACCTTTAGCAAATCATCCGCATCTTCATCAAGCTCTCTTCTGGTCTTCCTCCTCCCACCAAGCATGTTCGTCTGCTCTGCCTGCTCCACCTCTCGATGCGCAATACCTGAAAAGAGTAAGAGACAAAGCAGATTATATGTTCATTTCCAACTGTGCCAAAAACATAGCTCACTGCTCACATTTCTCTCTCTGCCCATTTCTAACTGCAAAACTATTGTAGGGTGCCCACTGTTGCCTTGAAACACTTTCACGGAAAGGCACTGATTTAAAACGTAACAAATAAACTTGCTTGTCTCTCCGTGCTGTCCTTGGAAGAACAGAGGCCTGCTGCTTCACAGCATGGTACATTTTTGCAAAATGCCCCATTTTATGGCAACAGAAACACTTAAAGGGGTTGTAAAGGTTTGTTTTTTATTTTCTAAATAGGTTCCTTTAAGCTAGTGCATTGTTGGTTCACTTACCTTTTCCTTTGATTTACCTTCTAAATGTTTGTTTTCTTTGATTTCTTTGTCTGATTTTCTCACTTCCTGTTCCTCCCCAGTAAGCTGTTCAGTAAGCTGTTCTGGCTGACTCCACACCACTCGGATGATGGTGTGAAGTTTAGTGAGGAGAAACAGGAAGTGAGAAATTCAGACAAAGAAAAAAAACATTTAGAAGGTAAATCAAAGGAAAATGTAAGTGAACCAACAATGCACTAGCTTAAAGGAACCTATTTAGAAAATAAAAAACGAACCTTTACAGCCCCTTTAATGTGATTACTCTACCATTCCCAACCATTTGCTTCCACTTCTTAAACAATGCTGGTGTAGGAATCCCATCTATTTCCTCTCTAGGGACCCCCACCTTAAGTAAATCAATCCACATGTGTCTCCTGGAGATCATAGGCCTTGTCTTCCTTGTATCTGAATCAACTCTGTAACTTGAGCTGATCAAATCCTCTGCTTCCTGCTTATGGGAAGTAACAGTAGCACATGTCCTACTTCTGCTTACAGGCTTTGGGCCTTTGTCCTTTGTTAGAGCATCATTAGATTTATTCATGAGGGCTGCACACCGCTCATTCAAATCTTCAGCTCGGCCTACAGCGGTTTGAACACTCTTCGAAGCCACTGCAGGTTTAACTTTGATTACCCTACTTTCTAAATCTTTTGCCCTGCTTGCAGTTTCTTCCAAATACTTGGATGCTACTGCAAGCTGCTCCTTCATTAAATCTCTTTCTAATTCTGCCTTTTCCCTCTTAACAGATTCAATATGTAGAGCATGCAGGAAATGCAAACCAAACACAGCAACTGCCCGCATCTCTCCCTTACTGAACCCAAAACTTTTGAGACTAAAATCTGAGGAAAGATCAGAGACTCCATCCCCCCAAGCTCTGTTCAAAGGAGAAGCATAGCCAGCCAGCTCCTTTGCAACAGACATCCACTGACTATTTCTGGCCCAGATAGGAAGGGTGCACGCCTTCAAGTCCTCCTGGACACCAGAAACCTTTGCAGCCTTACTCTTCCTAAACAGTGTATGCAGCATTTTCCCCCAGCACAAGCAACAAAACACACCACAGAAAACAGGTCAGCTTCTGTTGAAATTTTAGCACAAATCACGGCCACGAGCGCCCATTATAATGCTTTACGTCTATCTATTAAGTTCTTGTGGTAAAACCAAGGAAGCTTAAACTTCTGTAGTGTATCAATGCTTTACTAAACAAAGAAAAATCTGCACATACAACTGTAGGATGCACAACACAACACAATTCATAGGTTACAATATATATATGCCTACAAATATAAGCATGTATAATATGTACACATTAAAGCGGTTGTAAACCCAGACAAAAAAATTTTTTTTTTCAAATCACCTGCAAGAAAAAGCCATAATGAGCTAGTATGACTAGCATACTAGCTCATTATGAATCACTTACCTTAAATCGGGACCCCCGAAGCCATCCTCGTCCCCCGCTCCGGCCGCAACCATCGCTCCTCAGATACCCGGAACGTTACTTCCGGGTATCGCTGCTCCAGCCAATCACAGCGCCGCTCCGGCGCTGTGATTGGCCGGAGCAGCGAAGGCGTCACTCCGCGCAAGCGCGCTGGAGCTTTCTATTCCGGCAGCGCCAGAATTCTGAATGGGATTAACCCTGTGAATGCACCGTTGTCTACGGCGCGCATGCGCCGTAGACATCGGTGCATGTCTTTTTTTGCAAATATCTCCTAAACCGTGTAGGTTTAGGAGATATTTCTTTTACCTACAGGTAAGCCTTAGTATAGGCTTACCTGTAGGTAAAAGTAAAAAAAAAGACTATACAACCGCTTTAAGTAAACTAAATATGTACTCAACTTAGAGGTCATGATGTAATGTCCATAGTTCCTTGCTCAGTCCAACTCCCAAAAGCATCTCCAAAGTTAACCAGCTTCAGGCAGCCATGTCTCTCTTTGTCCTCCCCAAACACCAACTGTTGTTCAAACACATGTGTCTTCTAAAACCCTTTCCAAGCCCCTCCCACCCATTTCCTGTTTCCTGATCAATGGAGGGGGAGGGAGGGGGCTCTGTACACATATCCTGTTACTACCTAAACTCTATATTACAATAAAGTCCCTATAGAAATTGCCATAGCAACACATCTTCCTTCTTAGTAAGGGCCAGCTGGCTGTGAAGTGCACTCGTTACTTCTTGGTTTCAGACACGCTGTTGTAACCACACCCTGACCGCTTTCATCACACATTGACTTCAACAGAGGGCGTGGTTACCCAGCGTGAACGTGCAGTATATCACTCCCCTGCTCCTCATCTATTGGCTAGAGCGGCGTAAACCGTCCGCCCCGATTGGTGCTTCTCAGAACAGAACTCAGACACGTCCAACCTCAAACCAGAACTCGGGGATATGATCAATCCACACGTAATATAAATTACTGCACATTATTAACCCATACATGGTAAAGGTGGTCATAAACACAGCGATCAGAACTAAAGTGCTAGCATGTCCAAACCATATATGTATTATCACACATCGTTTGGGTATCAATAGCAAAACATTGCAGCAAGTGTCACAATCACAACTAGGTACAATGTAACTGTAGTCTGCATCAGATTATGGAAAATAGCAAAACAAACTGCTTATTAATCTCTAATATGAGACTCATAATAAATTAATAAAACATCTCATTGGTAAAGGTGATGATAATTCAAACTCATACTCCAAAGGACAGGAGATAAAACATGCCTCTATACAGCATGTATAAGTTTGAGTAAAAGGGAGATATGTAAAAAAACTGGAAGCAAGGACAACCGAGGAACCCAAAAACCATCAAACGGTATAATGGGATTCATAAAATTCATAGAATCCATAGAAAACTGAAGGGAGCAAGGATTAGATTTTTTTTTAAAATGATTTAAAAATATATATATAGATCAATAGTCACTGATAAAACAATTAATATCAATGTCGACGTTTAACCCCTTGGGGGATAAAGTGTCGACAGAGTAAATCCATTGGGTCTCAAGTTTGGATAACTCTCTTACTAGGTTGGACCCCCTCCATAATGGTTTCAGGTGGTCCACTCCCCAAAACTTGAGACCAGCGGGATTCTGGTCATGGAATAATTTAAAGTGCAATGAGACATTATGGTCCTTATAACCAATTTTGATATTCGCCACATGTTCTGCAACTCTTACTTTCAGTGCCCTTTTGGTACGGCCTATGTATAATAGCTTGCAAGGACATTCCAATATGTACACCACATATGTGGTGTTGCAGGTTATAAAATCCTTAATAGGAAACTCAACATTATTAGACGTGGATATAAAACTTTCCAGTGCTCTTAAAGGTCTGTTTACTTCTCTGCAAGGGCGACACTTCCTGCAGGCATAGAAGCCGTCCTTATCCCAAAAGGAAGGAGGTCTGCACGGTGGATCCAGGACTTTCTTGACCACTCTATCCCCATAATTTGGTGCTTTCCTATAGATAAAGCTCGGTTTCGCTGGTATAACAGTTTTGAGTATTTTGTCTAAAAATAGGGCGTGCCAGTGGGAAATAAAAATTCTTTAAATTGGGAGTGGTACCCAGATATAAAACTCCATTCATGGCTGATTCTGTTATGCCCCATACACACGATCGTTTTTCATGCCGTTAAAAATGGCATTTTTAAAAATGGGCATTAAAACCAATCGTGTGTATGCTCTAGAGCATTTTTAACGACGTGAAAAACGGCCATTAAAAATTTCGAACATGCTCTATTTTTTCACGTTGTTTTTCATGTCGTTTTTTTTAACGACGTGAAAAACGATGGTGTGTATGCTTTAACGAGGTGAAAAAAAAAGCGCATGCTCAGAATCAAGTATGAGACGGGAGCGCACGTTCTGGTAAAACTAGCATTTGTAATGGAGATAGCACATTCGTCACGCTGTAACGGACTGAAAAGCAGGAGGCTGAAAAGCGCGAATCGTCACTCAACAAACTTTACTAACATGAAGGGTGGCACCATCCGAACGGAACTTCCCCTTTATAGTGCCGTCGTACGTGTTGTACGTCACTGCGCTTTGCTTGAACGTTTTTTAAAATGATCGTGTGTACGCAAGACAGGCTTGAGAGGAAACATGAGAAAAAAACGACGAGAAAAACGTCGGTTTAAAAAATGGCATGAAAAACGATTGTGTGTACGCCGCATTACGGGAAGGAGTGACATTATCCAAATAATTGGTTCTTGGTACTATTGCAAGGTGTTCAATAATTTTAACAACGGCTGGGCACATGGGCGTACAGGTACGTCTCCTTTAAGAGCCCAGCCATGGGTCGCGAGCGTGGGTTTGAATTATCATCATCTTTACCAATGAGATGTTTTATTTATTTATTATGAGTCTCATATTATAGATTAATAAGCAGTTTGTTTTGCTATTTTCCATAATCTGATGCAGACTACAGTTACATTGTACCTAGTTGTGATCGTGACACTCGCTGCAATGTTTTGCTATTGATACCCAAATGATGTGTGATAATACATACCGTATATACTCGAGTATAAGCCAAGTTTTTCAGCCCATTTTTTGGGCTGAAAATGCCCCCCTCTGCTTATACTCGAGTTACCTTTTTGCGCCTGATCTCCCAGACTTTGGGGACCCATTATCAACCGGCCGTAGGCCCCTGACCCCAAACTTGGCACACATGTAGCCCCACTATTTCTCTACAAGTGTGCAAAGTTTGTTGTCCGGGGGACCTACGGTCGGGGAGCACCGATTTTTCAAACCCGGGCACCCCTTCCATAGACTCCCATGTTAAACGGTAATTTCCCCAGTGACTTTGGGGACCAGTACCAGCCGGTCTTAGGTCCCCTGGACCCGAAACTTGGCACACATGTAGCCCCATTTCTCCTCTACAAGTGTGCAAAGTTTTTTGCCTGGAGGACCTACGGCCGGGGAGCACCGATTTTTCAAATCCGGGCACCCGTTCCATAGACTTCCATGCTAAACGTCAGTCTAGTCATGGACACAGTGAGGCATGGGCACAGTGTGGCATGGGCACAGTGAGGCATGCACATGGACACAGTGAGGCACAGTGAGGCATGCAGATGGACACCCTAGGCTTATACTCGAGTAAATACGTTTTCCCAGTTTTTTGTGGTAAAATTAGGTGCCTCGGCTTATATTCGGGTTGGCTTATACTTGAGTATATACGGTATATGGTTTGGATATGCTAGCACTTTATTTCTGATTGCTCCGTTTATGACCACCTTTACCATGTATGGGTTAATAATGTGCAGTAATTTATATTACGTATGGATTGATCGTATCCCGAGTTCTGGTTTGAGGATGGACGTGTCTAAATTCCGTTCTGAGAAGCACCAATCGAGGCGGACGGATTACGCCACTCTAGCCAATAGATGAGGAGCAGGGGAGTGATATACCGCACGTTCACGCTGGGTAACCACGCCCTCTGTTGAAGTCAATGTGTGACGAAACCGGTCAGGGCGTGGTTACAACAGCGTGTCTGAAACCAGGAAGTAACGAGTGCGCTTCACAGCCAGCTGCCCTTTACTAGGAAGGAAGACTGCAGCGCCGCGTTCGCAACACGGGCGCCTCTTTGGGACCAGATAGTGGTGAATACATTCCTTACTATAAGTTCTTTAACACGTTGAATTAATGTACGTGCATTTGAAACGGGGATTGTGCCATTGAGGATATTTTTCTCATTAAAGCAGTATTACACTATATAGTGCCTTTGTGTTTCTATATGATTTCCTGTGGAATTTAACCCATGCTGCCCCGGTGGTGGTGATGACGGAAGTTGGAGTGAGAGTACCTATCTATTAAGGTTTACATTTTTCATCTTTCTGGTGAGTTTGTACCCCGGAGGGGGAGAGTGCCTCACTTGTGGTAAAGATTTGGGATTGGTGTAGGGTGCACTACAGACTGTATCCATAGAAGCAATCACCACCTATGATTAACTGTTGCCACGTCATCACTCAAATGTTATATGTGTATCTGGACATTTATCCAAGTTTTAGCGCTGTTTTTATCATTTGTACTATTTTAGTTCCAGGACTTGATATCGTTATTAATATATATATATATATATATATATATATATATATATATATATATATACATATATATATATATATATATAGACATAGATATATAAATAAAAGACAGGAAAAAAATATTTCCCCCCTTCCCTTTTACTTTCACCCCTTGTCTATCCATTTGCTTTTAGTCAGGACTGAACCGTGTATAAATTTAGTTTTAACGTGAAACCCTCATAATACTGCAATTCTATCAAAATTCTATCAAACATACAACCATTATACTCTTATCCTATCTTTGTGATTGTTTTGTGACTTTGCCCTCGACATACCCCCACTCAACCCACCAAATTTTCCTCCCTTCAAAACATACTTCCCCCCAACAACTATTTAGGGTTACCCTGGGGGCTTCTATTGTGACCATTCCATACAACCCAAGTGATACACATAATCTTTTTAGTTTGCAAACCCTCCCACTCCACTCCCCACTCCAAAGACCAACAACCAAAATAAAAAAAATATTAAAAAAAAAAAAAAAAAACACACATTCATTGTTCCCTTCATCCTAAGTTCAGCACCCTGCTCCACCTCCCTTAAGTGTGTTGAGCTTTCATTAATCAACTGTGCAATCTAAGTGTAATTTTCATATCGTCCCAGTTTTTCAATTTGCCTGTGGTCCTTTCTTGTTATCCTCCAGGCACCTTGCTACCCCAGCTGGTGTATCAAAGAACTGGGTTCAGCCCGGGCCAATTCTCCAGGAATGCTATGGGATTGGAGCCCTCACTTTGCTCAGGGAGGCCCATCACCCTCACATTATTCCTGCGCAGTCTGTTTTCCATATCGTCCATTTTTGACGCATGTGTATCCATCTGCTCTCTCATGATTTTAAGCTCTTGTTTTATCGGGCTCAGATCATCCTCCACTGAGCTAAGCCTCTCCTCTAAAGCTGTTGCCCTTTCACGTATCTTTTGTAAATCATGTCTCACTAAAGATAGTTCTTCCTTAATACCCTTCAATTGATCACATAGTTCACATAGAGAAACCTTACAGGCGTTGACTGCTTTCAGAACTTCTTTCAGTGTTGGTTCTCCCTCTGATGATGGTCTGGCTTCAGGGCATGGCTCAGGCTCAGGGATTTCTCCCTCGGTCATTCTGTTTGTCATTCTGTTTGTGGATTTTATCCCTGACGTGGCTGTTGTCTGTCCTTGGCTCCTTCTGTCAGAGGGGGCTCCCAGCTGAGCTTTGGCTTGCGGCTGCTGTGCCCCCTTTGTTGGTGTCTGAACAGGGGTATGAGCAAACCTGCTCCAGCTTAGCTGCCACCGCCAGGTTCCCCTTATCTTTGGCTGGATGCTGTGACTGTGCCGGCTCCTCTCCCCTTTTCCGTGTCATGGCAGGTATAGCGGGTATGCACAGCCTGACCTGTGCCCAGCTTTCCAGTTCTAACCCTCAGCAGTGGCTCCCTCCACTTTTGGAATTTGCACCAGAAAGACGCCGCAGCCTGTGTGAGTCAGGGCTTCCTGCACCTGACTTTCCAGGTCTCGGGGATATTCAACAGTATCCTACCCGCACTGAGCTCGTGCAAAGGGGCCATCACTCACTACCAGAATCTGCTCGTATCTCGGAGCACAGCTGACAGGCACCTCAGAGCTAGAGTAGGAAGCTAGCCTGCACACATCCACTCACTCGGGCATTAACACAGTCTATTTCAGTGTGTTATTTGCCGCTGTGCCGCTTAATGCATTACATTTCTGTGCATTACTGCATGCTTAACGCAGGATATTTCAGTGTGTTACTACAAGTTTACCGCCGAATATTTCAGTGCGGTATTGTCATGTACCTGGGTGTATTTGAACCAGGATCTTCCTGGTCCCACAGCTGCAGCCTTACCTGTTGTGCTACGGAGCAGATCTAGACTTTTGGAAATGTCCTCTCAGTATTAAGCATTACCTTGGACTCACTAGCCCCACCTTCTGCCAGCTGTGGACAATTTTCAATCAAAGCAGCCCATAAAAAGGAAGTGATGATATCTCTCAGCGCCCGTTTGTGTGGAATAACTCCCTGGATGTTGTGATTGCTTTTTGATCTTGATTTTCGTGTTGAACTTCTGCCTGAATTCCTGACTACTCTCTAGCCTGCTGATTTTGTACTTCACTGCCAGCTTGTGTATGACCTTTGCCTGCCTGACCACTCTCTGGATTTCGATCGTGTACCGTTTTGCCTGATCTGTTGCCAACCTAATCTGCCTGACTACGTTTTCGTCTGAATCCTCAGCACACAAGTTCCACTTCAGACACTACCTATCACAGGTACCTTACATTACAAACGGGCCACAATGACAGTGGACCCTGCTGAGATTGTTAAGGCGATTTCACGTCAGGGACAATTGATTGGAGCTCATGAACAGCATCTTTCTTCCCTGGACGCCAAGTTAGATGAACTTTGTACTATGCTTAAATCTTGTTTGCCTGCTTCCTCTGCAACGGTCCAGACTCCGGATCCTACTCCTGCTACGATCCAACCCGCCTCTTCTGTACCACCCAAACTTCCCTTGCCTGACAAATATGGTGGTGATACTGAGGACTGCAGAGGCTTTTTAAATGTTTGCCGTTTGAATTTCCGCAACAACCCTGGGACCTTTAGCACTTCGTCTGCCAAAGTGACTTTTGTAATTTCCTTGTTAAAGGGGAAGGCCCTGGCCTGGGTTTCTCCTTATCTGAAACACAATGATCCTGTGCTGCAAGACGCTGACAAATTTCTGGCTTCTCTCCAGACTGTATTTGACAAGCCAGATAGAGCTTCTGCAGCTGAGTACTCACTCTTGGACATGCAACAAGGCACCAGGTCTGTGGCACAATATGCTATTGAGTTTCGTACCCTTGCTGCTGAGACTACTTGGGACTCAAGGGCATTACGTGCAGCCTTCCGAAAAGGTCTTGCAGATCGCATCAAAGACAAATTCGTCTATAAGGATTCCCCAGAAGACCTAGAGAAATTCATAGAGCTCTGTGTTGGTCTGGATGTCCGGTATCATGAAAGGGGCCAAGAGAGACTTAGAACTCGCAAGTTTCCTAGGCCAGTTTACTGTTTGGCCCCTAACTTCCAAGCACCACCTCAGCCAGAACCTGAAATCTCAGTTGAACCCCAGGCACCTGTGGAACCCATGGATGTAAGCCGTCCCCACCTAACTGAGTCTGAGAAACAAAGGAGGCATGCATTGGGCCTATGCCTATACTGTGGACTTAAAGGACATTTATTATCTGTCTGCCCTTCCCGTCCAGTAAAAGGCAGGGTCTAACCAGTGTTGGAGGAGCTGGCTTAGACCTTACAGGTATATCCTCCAAGACCAAGATTACCATTCCTGCAATTATCCATTTACCCTCTAAACTTGTCTCCTGTTAGGCTTTTGTGGATTCTAGAGCTGCTGGCATATTCTTGGACTACACTTTTGCTAAAAAAAATAATATCACATTTGTTCCAAAATCTAGACCCCTGAACATTACCACCGTGAATGGACAACCCTTGGGAGATGGCATTGTAAAATTTGAGACTATGACAATCACCCTTCAGGTAGGCATACTCCACAAAGAGGAAGTTGTCTTGTATTTTATAGATTCTCCACTTCTGCCTGTTATCCTTGGTTAGCCATGGTTACAACAACATAACCCTTCTTTTGATTGGGAAAATAGAGAACTAACCTCTTGGGGGTCGTTCTGTCATTCAAACGGTTTGTCTCAACCCAAAAGACTTTCTGCTTGTATGTTGGGTTCCGTGGCTGTCCTTGCCTCATGAATACCATGCGTTTGCAGATGTATTTTGCAAGCAAAAGGCAGAGGTTTTACCGCCACATCGTTCTTTTTACTGTGCAATCAAATTGATTCCTGGAGCACCTCTTCCCAAATTAAGGACCTATCCCCTCTCTTTGCCTGAACAAAAATCCATGGAGGAATACGTAAAAGACAACTTGGAAAGAGGTTTTATCTGACCCTCTTCTTCTCCAGTAGGGGCAGGTTTTTTCTTTGTTGAAAAAAAAGATGGGTGTCTTCGACCATGCATAGACTATCGAGGGTTAAATCAAATCACCGTAAAAGACTCCTACCCTTTGCCTCTCATTCTTGAACTGTTTGATGTACTTAAGGGGGCTGTTATCTTCTCCAAGCTAGACCTACGAGAGGCTTATAATCTGATTCGAATTAAAGACGGGGACGAGTGGAAGACAGCATTCAACACTCGTAATGGACATTTTGAATATCTGGTTATGCCATTTGGGTTGTGTAACGCCCCTGCTGTCTTCCAACATTTCATGAATGAAATTTTCATGATTTCAGCAACAGTTTTGTGATCATCTACTTGGACGACATTTTAATCTTTTCCAAGACTCATCTAGAGCACATCTCGCATGTAAAGCAGGTATTGCAATGACTGAGAGAAAACCATCTTTACGCAAAGATTGAGAAATGCAGTTTCCATCAAACCCATATTCCTTTCCTTATAAGTGCTGTCGGTTTCCAAATGGACCCTCAAAAACTTTCCGCTGTCTTGCAATGGCCCCAACTGACCACTTTAAGAGGGCTCCAAAGATTTCTAGGGTTCGCAAATTACTACAGACGCTTCATCAAAGGTTTTGCCTCCATTGCGGCCCCCCTTACTGCTATGACTAAGAAAGGTACAAATTGCAAGGTATGGTCCTCAGAAGCAGAATCGGCTTTCCAGCAATTAAAAGACATGTTCAGCAAAGCTCCAATTCTTCAGCATCCAAATCCCAATCTCCAGTACATAGTTGAGGTTGATGCCTCTGAGGTAGGAGCAGGTGCCGTGCTCTCCCAGAGACAGCCTAAGTCCAGTAGAATCCATCCAGTAGCATTTTTTTCTAGAAAGTTTTCTCCAGCGGAGATGAATTACGATGTTGGGAATCGAGAACTACTGGCCATCAAATTGGCATTGTCTGAATGGCGACATCTTCTGGAAGGGGCTCCCAAACCTTTTTCTATCCTCACTGACCATAAAACCTACTGTATCTTCAGACTGCAAGACGTTTGAACTTACGTCAGGCTCGATGGGCTCTGTTTTTCTCCCGTTTTAATTTTGTTCTTTCTTATGTTCCTGGGCATAAAAACAAGAAAGCCGATGCTCTTTCTAGACAGTTCGCTACCTCGGAAGAAGACCAACCTACCGAGCAGTAGATTATCCCACCTCACAAAATTGTCGCACAGATCTCTACGGCTCTTTCCCAACAATTACAAGAAACCCAGAATCGTGTTCCCCAAGGCTTGAAGATACCACCAGGTCGCCTGTTCGTAGCCCCTAGCCTCAGAAAACCTGTACTCCTCTGGGCACATGATGGTGTTTTATCTGGTCATCCTGGTGTCATCATCACTCTTAAGACCTTGCAGCGTCATGTCTGGTGGCCTCATATGAAAAGGGATGTTACTGACTATGTGGCTGCCTGTCCAACTTGTGCTGCTAATAAAGTACCCCGTGCATTGCCTACTGGACTGTTACAACCACTTTCGGCACCTCGTCAGCCTTGGACCCATTTGACTATGGACTTCATTACAGACTTACCCAAGTCCTAAGGCATAACTGCTATAGGGGTCATAGTGGATCGCTTTTCCTGGGAGTAATGCTTTCACGCTCTACCTCACATCACCCTCAAACAGATGGTAAAACCGAATGCATGAACCAGACCCTAGAAACCTATCTTCGACATTATGTCAATGCCTTACACTCCAACTGGTCTGAGTATTTGCCTTTAGCTGAGTTCGCCATTAATTCCCGTTGGCACAGTGCTCTTCATACCACACCATTCTACGCAGCCTTAGGCTATCACCCTCAGACTTTTCCCCTACTTCAGCCTTCTTCTGGTGTACCAGCAGCAGATCAGTGGGTGAAAAATATTCTGCTACATTGGAAAAAGATTTGCTTATTACTACGGAAGTCAGCAGGCAAGTATGCACTTTTTTCCAACAAACGAAGACGCCATATACCTCCATATGTGGTGGGGACAGAGTTTGGCTATCAACCAAATATGTGAGACTTAAACAACCTTCTACCAAATTGGGCCCTCGATTCATTGGTCCTTACAGAATTATTGCTCGAGTCGGGCCAGTCTCCTATCGGTTGAAATTACCCTCCTCTCTCCGGATTCATCCCATGTTCCACGTTGCCCTCCTCAAAAAAGCAATTTTCAATCGCTACTCCAGAACGCAACAGTCTCCAAGATTCTTGATTCTAGAAGACAGGGTCGTGGCCTTCGGTATCTGGTTCATTGGAAGGGATATCCTGTCACAGACCGTTCCTGGGTTCCAGCCAAAGATCTGCATTCCCCTTCTCTTATTCGAGACTTCCATGCCTCCTTTCCCACTAAACCCTGCTAGGCCCCCGGAGGGGTCCACTGGGGAGGGGGCCCTGTCATGTACCTGGGTGTATTTGAACCGGGATCTGCCTGGTCCCACAGCTGCAGCCTTACCTGTTGTGCTACGGAGCAGATCTAGACTTTTGGAAATGTCCTCTCAGTATTAAGCATTACCTTGGACTCACTAGCCCCACCTGCTGCCAGCTGTGGACAATTTTCAATCAAAGCAGCCCATAAAAAGGAAGTGATGCTATCTCTCAGCGCCCGTTTGTGTGGAATAACTCCCTGGGTGTTGTGACTGCTTTTTGATCTTGATTTTCGTGTTGAACTTCTGCCTGAATTCCTGACTACTCTCTAGCCTGCTGATTTTGTACTTCACTGCCAGCTTGTGTATGACCTTTGCCTGCCTGACCACTCTCTGGATTTCGATCGTGTACCGTTTTGCCTGATCTGTTGCCAACCTAATCTGCCTGACTACGTTTTCGTCTGAATCCTCAGCACACAAGTTCCACTTCAGACACTACCTATCACAGGTACCTTACATTACAAACGGGCCACAATGACAGTGGACCCTGCTGAGATTGTTAAGGCGATTTCACGTCAGGGACAATTGATTGGAGCTCATGAACAGCATCTTTCTTCCCTGGACGCCAAGTTAGATGAACTTTGTACTATGCTTAAATCTTGTTTGCCTGCTTCCTCTGCAACGGTCCAGACTCCGGATCCTACTCCTGCTACGATCCAACCCGCCTCTTCTGTACCACCCAAACTTCCCTTGCCTGACAAATATGGTGGTGATACTGAGGACTGCAGAGGCTTTTTAAATGTTTGCCGTTTGAATTTCCGCAACAACCCTGGGACCTTTAGCACTTCGTCTGCCAAAGTGACTTTTGTAATTTCCTTGTTAAAGGGGAAGGCCCTGGCCTGGGTTTCTCCTTATCTGAAACACAATGATCCTGTGCTGCAAGACGCTGACAAATTTCTGGCTTCTCTCCAGACTGTATTTGACAAGCCAGATAGAGCTTCTGCAGCTGAGTACTCACTCTTGGACATGCAACAAGGCACCAGGTCTGTGGCACAATATGCTATTGAGTTTCGTACCCTTGCTGCTGAGACTACTTGGGACTCAAGGGCATTACGTGCAGCCTTCCGAAAAGGTCTTGCAGATCGCATCAAAGACAAATTCGTCTATAAGGATTCCCCAGAAGACCTAGAGAAATTCATAGAGCTCTGTGTTGGTCTGGATGTCCGGTATCATGAAAGGGGCCAAGAGAGACTTAGAACTCGCAAGTTTCCTAGGCCAGTTTACTGTTTGGCCCCTAACTTCCAAGCACCACCTCAGCCAGAACCTGAAATCTCAGTTGAACCCCAGGCACCTGTGGAACCCATGGATGTAAGCCGTCCCCACCTAACTGAGTCTGAGAAACAAAGGAGGCATGCATTGGGCCTATGCCTATACTGTGGACTTAAAGGACATTTATTATCTGTCTGCCCTTCCCGTCCAGTAAAAGGCAGGGTCTAACCAGTGTTGGAGGAGCTGGCTTAGACCTTACAGGTATATCCTCCAAGACCAAGATTACCATTCCTGCAATTATCCATTTACCCTCTAAACTTGTCTCCTGTTAGGCTTTTGTGGATTCTAGAGCTGCTGGCATATTCTTGGACTACACTTTTGCTAAAAAAAATAATATCACATTTGTTCCAAAATCTAGACCCCTGAACATTACCACCGTGAATGGACAACCCTTGGGAGATGGCATTGTAAAATTTGAGACTATGACAATCACCCTTCAGGTAGGCATACTCCACAAAGAGGAAGTTGTCTTGTATTTTATAGATTCTCCACTTCTGCCTGTTATCCTTGGTTAGCCATGGTTACAACAACATAACCCTTCTTTTGATTGGGAAAATGGAGAACTAACCTCTTGGGGGTCGTTCTGTCATTCAAACGGTTTGTCTCAACCCAAAAGACTTTCTGCTTGTATGTTGGGTTCCGTGGCTGTCCTTGCCTCATGAATACCATGCGTTTGCAGATGTATTTTGCAAGCAAAAGGCAGAGGTTTTACCGCCACATCGTTCTTTTTACTGTGCAATCAAATTGATTCCTGGAGCACCTCTTCCCAAATTAAGGACCTATCCCCTCTCTTTGCCTGAACAAAAATCCATGGAGGAATACGTAAAAGACAACTTGGAAAGAGGTTTTATCTGACCCTCTTCTTCTCCAGTAGGGGCAGGTTTTTTCTTTGTTGAAAAAAAAGATGGGTGTCTTCGACCATGCATAGACTATCGAGGGTTAAATCAAATCACCGTAAAAGACTCCTACCCTTTGCCTCTCATTCTTGAACTGTTTGATGTACTTAAGGGGGCTGTTATCTTCTCCAAGCTAGACCTACGAGAGGCTTATAATCTGATTCGAATTAAAGACGGGGACGAGTGGAAGACAGCATTCAACACTCGTAATGGACATTTTGAATATCTGGTTATGCCATTTGGGTTGTGTAACGCCCCTGCTGTCTTCCAACATTTCATGAATGAAATTTTCATGATTTCAGCAACAGTTTTGTGATCATCTACTTGGACGACATTTTAATCTTTTCCAAGACTCATCTAGAGCACATCTCGCATGTAAAGCAGGTATTGCAATGACTGAGAGAAAACCATCTTTACGCAAAGATTGAGAAATGCAGTTTCCATCAAACCCATATTCCTTTCCTTATAAGTGCTGTCGGTTTCCAAATGGACCCTCAAAAACTTTCCGCTGTCTTGCAATGGCCCCAACTGACCACTTTAAGAGGGCTCCAAAGATTTCTAGGGTTCGCAAATTACTACAGACGCTTCATCAAAGGTTTTGCCTCCATTGCGGCCCCCCTTACTGCTATGACTAAGAAAGGTACAAATTGCAAGGTATGGTCCTCAGAAGCAGAATCGGCTTTCCAGCAATTAAAAGACATGTTCAGCAAAGCTCCAATTCTTCAGCATCCAAATCCCAATCTCCAGTACATAGTTGAGGTTGATGCCTCTGAGGTAGGAGCAGGTGCCGTGCTCTCCCAGAGACAGCCTAAGTCCAGTAGAATCCATCCAGTAGCATTTTTTTCTAGAAAGTTTTCTCCAGCGGAGATGAATTACGATGTTGGGAATCGAGAACTACTGGCCATCAAATTGGCATTGTCTGAATGGCGACATCTTCTGGAAGGGGCTCCCAAACCTTTTTCTATCCTCACTGACCATAAAACCTACTGTATCTTCAGACTGCAAGACGTTTGAACTTACGTCAGGCTCGATGGGCTCTGTTTTTCTCCCGTTTTAATTTTGTTCTTTCTTATGTTCCTGGGCATAAAAACAAGAAAGCCGATGCTCTTTCTAGACAGTTCGCTACCTCGGAAGAAGACCAACCTACCGAGCAGTAGATTATCCCACCTCACAAAATTGTCGCACAGATCTCTACGGCTCTTTCCCAACAATTACAAGAAACCCAGAATCGTGTTCCCCAAGGCTTGAAGATACCACCAGGTCGCCTGTTCGTAGCCCCTAGCCTCAGAAAACCTGTACTCCTCTGGGCACATGATGGTGTTTTATCTGGTCATCCTGGTGTCATCATCACTCTTAAGACCTTGCAGCGTCATGTCTGGTGGCCTCATATGAAAAGGGATGTTACTGACTATGTGGCTGCCTGTCCAACTTGTGCTGCTAATAAAGTACCCCGTGCATTGCCTACTGGACTGTTACAACCACTTTCGGCACCTCGTCAGCCTTGGACCCATTTGACTATGGACTTCATTACAGACTTACCCAAGTCCTAAGGCATAACTGCTATAGGGGTCATAGTGGATCGCTTTTCCTGGGAGTAATGCTTTCACGCTCTACCTCACATCACCCTCAAACAGATGGTAAAACCGAATGCATGAACCAGACCCTAGAAACCTATCTTCGACATTATGTCAATGCCTTACACTCCAACTGGTCTGAGTATTTGCCTTTAGCTGAGTTCGCCATTAATTCCCGTTGGCACAGTGCTCTTCATACCACACCATTCTACGCAGCCTTAGGCTATCACCCTCAGACTTTTCCCCTACTTCAGCCTTCTTCTGGTGTACCAGCAGCAGATCAGTGGGTGAAAAATATTCTGCTACATTGGAAAAAGATTTGCTTATTACTACGGAAGTCAGCAGGCAAGTATGCACTTTTTTCCAACAAACGAAGACGCCATATACCTCCATATGTGGTGGGGACAGAGTTTGGCTATCAACCAAATATGTGAGACTTAAACAACCTTCTACCAAATTGGGCCCTCGATTCATTGGTCCTTACAGAATTATTGCTCGAGTCGGGCCAGTCTCCTATCGGTTGAAATTACCCTCCTCTCTCCGGATTCATCCCATGTTCCACGTTGCCCTCCTCAAAAAAGCAATTTTCAATCGCTACTCCAGAACGCAACAGTCTCCAAGATTCTTGATTCTAGAAGACAGGGTCGTGGCCTTCGGTATCTGGTTCATTGGAAGGGATATCCTGTCACAGACCGTTCCTGGGTTCCAGCCAAAGATCTGCATTCCCCTTCTCTTATTCGAGACTTCCATGCCTCCTTTCCCACTAAACCCTGCTAGGCCCCCGGAGGGGTCCACTGGGGAGGGGGCCCTGTCATGTACCTGGGTGTATTTGAACCGGGATCTGCCTGGTCCCACAGCTGCAGCCTTACCTGTTGTGCTACGGAGCAGATCTAGACTTTTGGAAATGTCCTCTCAGTATTAAGCATTACCTTGGACTCACTAGCCCCACCTGCTGCCAGCTGTGGACAATTTTCAATCAAAGCAGCCCATAAAAAGGAAGTGATGCTATCTCTCAGCGCCCGTTTGTGTGGAATAACTCCCTGGGTGTTGTGACTGCTTTTTGATCTTGATTTTCGTGTTGAACTTCTGCCTGAATTCCTGACTACTCTCTAGCCTGCTGATTTTGTACTTCACTGCCAGCTTGTGTATGACCTTTGCCTGCCTGACCACTCTCTGGATTTCGATCGTGTACCGTTTTGCCTGATCTGTTGCCAACCTAATCTGCCTGACTACGTTTTCGTCTGAATCCTCAGCACACAAGTTCCACTTCAGACACTACCTATCACAGGTACCTTACATTACAAACGGGCCACAATGACAGTGGACCCTGCTGAGATTGTTAAGGCGATTTCACGTCAGGGACAATTGATTGGAGCTCATGAACAGCATCTTTCTTCCCTGGACGCCAAGTTAGATGAACTTTGTACTATGCTTAAATCTTGTTTGCCTGCTTCCTCTGCAACGGTCCAGACTCCGGATCCTACTCCTGCTACGATCCAACCCGCCTCTTCTGTACCACCCAAACTTCCCTTGCCTGACAAATATGGTGGTGATACTGAGGACTGCAGAGGCTTTTTAAATGTTTGCCGTTTGCATTTCCGCAACAACCCTGGGACCTTTAGCACTTCGTCTGCCAAAGTGACTTTTGTAATTTCCTTGTTAAAGGGGAAGGCCCTGGCCTGGGTTTCTCCTTATCTGAAACACAATGATCCTGTGCTGCAAGACGCTGACAAATTTCTGGCTTCTCTCCAGACTGTATTTGACAAGCCAGATAGAGCTTCTGCAGCTGAGTACTCACTCTTGGACATGCAACAAGGCACCAGGTCTGTGGCACAATATGCTATTGAGTTTCGTACCCTTGCTGCTGAGACTACTTGGGACTCAAGGGCATTACGTGCAGCCTTCCGAAAAGGTCTTGCAGATCGCATCAAAGACAAATTCGTCTATAAGGATTCCCCAGAAGACCTAGAGAAATTCATAGAGCTCTGTGTTGGTCTGGATGTCCGGTATCATGAAAGGGGCCAAGAGAGACTTAGAACTCGCAAGTTTCCTAGGCCAGTTTACTGTTTGGCCCCTAACTTCCAAGCACCACCTCAGCCAGAACCTGAAATCTCAGTTGAACCCCAGGCACCTGTGGAACCCATGGATGTAAGCCGTCCCCACCTAACTGAGTCTGAGAAACAAAGGAGGCATGCATTGGGCCTATGCCTATACTGTGGACTTAAAGGACATTTATTATCTGTCTGCCCTTCCCGTCCAGTAAAAGGCAGGGTCTAACCAGTGTTGGAGGAGCTGGCTTAGACCTTACAGGTATATCCTCCAAGACCAAGATTACCATTCCTGCAATTATCCATTTACCCTCTAAACTTGTCTCCTGTTAGGCTTTTGTGGATTCTGGAGCTGCTGGCATATTCTTGGACTACACTTTTGCTAAAAAAAAATAATATCACATTTGTTCCAAAATCTAGACCCCTGAACATTACCACCGTGAATGGACAACCCTTGGGAGATGGCATAGTAAAATTTGAGACTATGACAATCACCCTTCAGGTAGGCATACTCCACAAAGAGGAAGTTGTCTTGTATTTTATAGATTCTCCACTTCTGCCTGTTATCCTTGGTTAGCCATGGTTACAACAACATAACCCTTCTTTTGATTGGGAAAATGGAGAACTAACCTCTTGGGGGTCGTTCTGTCATTCAAACGGTTTGCCTCAACCCAAAAGACTTTCTGCTTGTATGTTGGGTTCCGTGGCTGTCCTTGCCTCATGAATACCATGCGTTTGCAGATGTATTTTGCAAGCAAAAGGCAGAGGTTTTACCGCCACATCGTTCTTTTTACTGTGCAATCAAATTGATTCCTGGAGCACCTCTTCCCAAATTAAGGACCTATCCCCTGTCTTTGCCTGAACAAAAATCCATGGAGGAATACGTAAAAGACAACTTGGAAAGAGGTTTTATCTGACCCTCTTCTTCTCCAGTAGGGGCAGGTTTTTTCTTTGTTGAAAAAAAAGATGGGTGTCTTCGACCATGCATAGACTATCGAGGGTTAAATCAAATCACCGTAAAAGACTCCTACCCTTTGCCTCTCATTCTTGAACTGTTTGATGTACTTAAGGGGGCTGTTATCTTCTCCAAGCTAGACCTACGAGAGGCTTATAATCTGATTCGAATTAAAGACGGGGACGAGTGGAAGACAGCATTCAACACTCGTAATGGACATTTTGAATATCTGGATATGCCATTTGGGTTGTGTAACGCCCCTGCTGTCTTCCAACGTTTCATGAATGAAATTTTCATGATTTCAGCAACAGTTTTGTGATCATCTACTTGGACGACATTTTAATCTTTTCCAAGACTCATCTAGAGCACATTTCGCATGTAAAGCAGGTATTGCAATGACTGAGAGAAAACCATCTTTACGCAAAGATTGAGAAATGCAGTTTCCATCAAACCCATATTCCTTTCCTTATAAGTGCTGTCGGTTTTCAAATGGACCCTCAAAAACTTTCCGCTGTCTTGCAATGGCCCCAACTGACCACTTTAAGAGGGCTCCAAAGATTTCTAGGGTTCGCAAATTACTACAGACGCTTCATCAAAGGTTTTGCCTCCATTGCGGCCCCCCTTACTGCTATGACTAAGAAAGGTACAAATTGCAAGGTATGGTCCTCAGAAGCAGAATCGGCTTTCCAGCAATTAAAAGACATGTTCAGCAAAGCTCCAATTCTTCAGCATCCAAATCCCAATCTCCAGTACATAGTTGAGGTTGATGCCTCTGAGGTAGGAGCAGGTGCCGTGCTCTCCCAGAGACAGCCTAAGTCCAGTAGAATCCATCCAGTAGCATTTTTTTCTAGAAAGTTTTCTCCAGCGGAGATGAATTACGATGTTGGGAATCGAGAACTACTGGCCATCAAATTGGCATTGTCTGAATGGCGACATCTTCTGGAAGGGGCTCCCAAACCTTTTTCTATCCTCACTGACCATAAAACCTACTGTATCTTCAGACTGCAAGACGTTTGAACTTACGTCAGGCTCGATGGGCTCTGTTTTTCTCCCGTTTTAATTTTGTTCTTTCTTATGTTCCTGGGCATAAAAACAAGAAAGCCGATGCTCTTTCTAGACAGTTCGCTACCTCGGAAGAAGACCAACCTACCGAGCAGTAGATTATCCCACCTCACAAAATTGTCGCACAGATCTCTACGGCTCTTTCCCAACAATTACAAGAAACCTAGAATCGTGTTCCCCAAGGCTTGAAGATACCACCAGGTCGCCTGTTCGTAGCCCCTAGCCTCAGAAAACCTGTACTCCTCTGGGCACATGATGGTGTTTTATCTGGTCATCCTGGTGTCATCATCACTCTTAAGACCTTGCAGCGTCATGTCTGGTGGCCTCATATGAAAAGGGATGTTACTGACTATGTGGCTGCCTGTCCAACTTGTGCTGCTAATAAAGTACCCCGTGCATTGCCTACTGGACTGTTACAACCACTTTCGGCACCTCGTCAGCCTTGGACCCATTTGACTATGGACTTCATTACAGACTTACCCAAGTCCTAAGGCATAACTGCTATAGGGGTCATAGTGGATCGCTTTTCCTGGGAGTAATGCTTTCACGCTCTACCTCACATCACCCTCAAACAGATGGTAAAACCGAATGCATGAACCAGACCCTAGAAACCTATCTTCGACATTATGTCAATGCCTTACACTCCAACTGGTCTGGGTATTTGCCTTTAGCTGAGTTCGCCATTAATTCCCGTTGGCACAGTGCTCTTCATACCACACCATTCTACGCAGCCTTAGGCTATCACCCTCAGACTTTTCCCCTACTTCAGCCTTCTTCTGGTGTACCAGCAGCAGATCAGTGGGTGAAAAATATTCTGCTACATTGGAAAAAGATTTGCTTATTACTACGGAAGTCAGCAGGCAAGTATGCACTTTTTTCCAACAAACGAAGACGCCATATACCTCCATATGTGGTGGGGACAGAGTTTGGCTATCAACCAAATATGTGAGACTTAAACAACCTTCTACCAAATTGGGCCCTCGATTCATTGGTCCTTACAGAATTATTGCTCGAGTCGGGCCAGTCTCCTATCGGTTGAAATTACCCTCCTCTCTCCGGATTCATCCCATGTTCCACGTTTCCCTCCTCAAAAAAGCAATTTTCAATCGCTACTCCAGAACGCAACAGTCTCCAAGATTCTTGATTCTAGAAGACAGGGTCGTGGCCTTCGGTATCTGGTTCATTGGAAGGGATATCCTGTCACAGACCGTTCCTGGGTTCCAGCCAAAGATCTGCATTCCCCTTCTCTTATTCGAGACTTCCATGCCTCCTTTCCCACTAAACCCTGCTAGGCCCCCGGAGGGGTCCACTGGGGAGGGGGCCCTGTCATGTACCTGGGTGTATTTGAACCGGGATCTGCCTGGTCCCACAGCTGCAGCCTTACCTGTTGTGCTACGGAGCAGATCTAGACTTTTGGAAATGTCCTCTCAGTATTAAGCATTACCTTGGACTCACTAGCCCCACCTGCTGCCAGCTGTGGACAATTTTCAATCAAAGCAGCCCATAAAAAGGAAGTGATGCTATCTCTCAGCGCCCGTTTGTGTGGAATAACTCCCTGGGTGTTGTGACTGCTTTTTGATCTTGATTTTCGTGTTGAACTTCTGCCTGAATTCCTGACTACTCTCTAGCCTGCTGATTTTGTACTTCACTGCCAGCTTGTGTATGACCTTTGCCTGCCTGACTACTCTCTGGATTTCGATCGTGTACCGTGTTGCCTGATCTGTTGCCAACCTAATCTGCCTGACTACGTTTTTGCCTGAATCCTCAGCACTCAAGTTCCACTTCGGACACTACCTATCACAGGTACCTTACAGGTATGTTCCGTTTAACGCGGTAAAGTTCAGTGTGTTACTGCAAGTATAACGCCATATATTTCAGTGCGTTATCTTCCGTTTAACGTAGTATATAGTTCAGTGCGTTACTGCAAGTTTAACGCCGTATATTTCAGTGCATTACATGCCATTTAACACAGTACATTTCTGTGCATTACTACATGCTTAATGTGGTATAGTTCAGTGTGGTACTGCAAGTTCAACACCCTATATTTCAGTGCACTATCTTCTGTTTAACGCAGTACAGTTTAGTGCGTTACTGCAAGTTTAACGCTGTATATTTCAGTGCGTGACGTGCTGTTTAACACAGTACATTTCTGTGAGTTAGTGCACGCTTACCGCAGTATATTTCAGTGTGTTGTGTGCCGCTTAAAGCAGTACATTTCTGTGCATTACTGCATGCTTAACACAGTATATTTCAGTGCGTTTGTGCAAAGTTTAACACTGAATATTTCAGTGTGTTACTGCAAGTTTAACGCTGTATATTTTAGTGTGTTATCTTTAGTTTAACGCAATATAGTTCAGTGTGTTACTGCAAGTTCAATGCCATATATTTCATTGCATTATCTTCGGTTTAACGCAGTACAGTTTAGTGCGTTATTGCAAGTTTAACGCCGTATATTTCAGTGCGTTACGTGCCGTTTAACACAGTACATTTCTGTGCGTTACTGCACGCTTAACGCAGTATATTTCAGTGCATTACTGCAAGCTTAACGCTGAATATTTGTGTGTTACAGCAAGTTTAACGCTGTATATTTTAGTGTATTATCTTCCGTTTAACGCAGTATAGTTCAGTGCGTTACTGCAAGTTCGACGCCATATATTTTAGTGCGTTATCTTACATTTAATGCAGTATAGTTCAGTGCGTTACTGCAAGTTTAATGCTGTATATTGCAATTGTGTTACCTTCCGTTTAACGCAGTATAGTTTAGTGCAGGGATATGCAATTAGCGGACCTCCAGCTGTTGCCAAACTACAAGTCCCATGAGGCATAGCGAGACTCTGACAGCAGCAAGCATTACACCCAGAGGCAGAGGCATGATGGGACTTGTAGTTTTGCAACAGCTGGAGGTCCGCTAATTGCATATCCCTGGTTTAGTGCATTACTGCAAGTTTAAAGCTGTATATTGCAGTGCGTTACCTTCCATTTAATGCAGTACAGTTCAGTGCGTTACTGCAAGTTTAAAGCCGTATATTGCAGTGCATAACCTTCCATTTAACACAGTATAGTTCAGCGCGTCACTGCAAGTTTAACGCCATATATTGTAGTGTGTTACCTTCCATTTAACACAGTACAGTTCAGCGCGTTACTGCAAGTTTAACGCCGTATATTGCAGTGCGTTACTTTACATTTAATGCAGTATAGTTCAGTAGGTTACTGTAAGTTTAACGCTGTATATTGCGGTGTGTTACCTTCCGTTTACCGCTGTATAGTTCAGTGCATTACTGCAAGTTTAATGCTGTATAGTGCAGTGTGTTACCTTCCGTTTAACGCCGTATATTTCAGTGCGTTACGTACCGTTTAACACAGTACATTTCTGTGCATTACTGCACACTTAACGCTGTATATTTCAGTGCATTACTGCAAGCTTAAGGCATTAGATTGAAAGGAATTTTTCATTTTTATGCTTTCACTTTAAGCATCAATAAATCACTGCTCATTTAAAAATGATGTCTTTACAAACTTTTTTTTATTGATACATGTCCCCCAGGCCAGTACCCAGACCCCCATAACCATTGTATGCCCAATTACTTGCATATAAGCCTTCAAAATGGGCACTTTAGATTTTTCACGTTTGGGTCCCATAGACTTCAATAGGGTTCGTTATTTGGTTCTGAACTTTCGCAATGTACGAAAGTTCAGGTGCGAACCAAACAGGGGGTCGTTCGACCCATCCCTACCTCCTGAGTATCTTAAAGGACCTTCAAATAGGCTCCCATGTGACATTAGAAAAGTAGAGTGATTTACCTAAGAGTTTTTTTTAAAGTGGTTGTAAACCCTCTCTGACAAATTTTACCTACAGGTAAGCCTAGATTAAGGCTTACCTGTAGGTGTTTGCAATATCTCCTGAACCTACACGGTTTAGGAGATATTTGCCAAAAAGAATGCACTGATGTCTACGGCGCATGCGCACTGTAGACAACAGCGCAGGCGCACTGAGCGCGCTGGGTCTTGAATGGGATCTGCCGGGAATCTGCCGGTCCCGCGCAAATGCGCGGGAGTGATGTCATCGCCACTCCAGCCAGTCACAGCGCCGGAGCTGCGATACCCAGAAGGCACTCGGAGGAGACATGGCGGTGGAGGAGGGGAATGAGGAGCACTTCGGGGGCTTCGATCTCAGGTAAGTCATTCCTAATGAGCTAGTATATGTGTAGCGGGTATACACTTTTCTGTGTGTTTAAAACTGGCAGAGACACCAGTGATGTGCAGTTCCCTGCAGCCCCACGGGTGGCGCTGTCACCTTGGGCTGGGGTTGAACCATTGCTGTGTGCTGTGCTCCCTTTTTGTCCTCCCTCGGCAGCGGTATGGTGGGGCGGGGAACCCGCCGTGCTTGCTGGGAGAAGGTATAAAGGGGCCGGCCATCTTTGTCACGGGGTCGAGTCCCGGGCACCTTCAGCCTGTGGGCGGTGGTTCGTGTCGGTCCTCGAGGTGGCCTAGGCCTAGAGGACGTTCGGAGGTCATGTTCCATCCCAGGCACCTTTAGCCTGGGGTGAGGTACTCGGATGGAGGTCCGGAGCTCAGTGCCCACCACTGAGTTCCGCGAGGGAAGGAGATCCTAGGGAACCCCGGGAGTGGGTACCCGAATCCGGAAGGCGTAATGGACCGGTGGGAGATACTTGCTTGAAGACCCGGTGCAGCATATTGCCAGTGACAGGTGGGCCTCTCATCGGAGACTGCCTGGAAGGAAATCCCCTCCTCGCTCGGAGACCGCAACCCGCTTTCAGGAAGGAAAGTGGAGAGTTCATTGTGTCTGGGCCTACTCGCATCCACACCTCCTTGTCTGTTCTGTTCTCTAAGGAGTCCAACTGAGGGTGTTCACTTTTGCATTGAGAAGAATAAAGGAGTGTTGGACTTTAATGGTGTGGGGCTCATTTTCTGGCAGACATTGTTCAAGGTAACTCTCTTTGGAGGTTCCAGGTGCAGAACACTGACCCGAAGGTCAAATAAGAACTTTGCTTACACCACACAACTATCTGCGGTGAGGGCTTGGCGTGGTGACCCCGCACTCTCTCCTCTAAGGTACCCCTAGATAGGGATGAGCTCGGTGTTCGAGTGGAACATACGTTCGACTCGAACATCGGCTGTTCGATCGTTCGCCGAACAACGAACGATTTGGGCCGTTCGCGCCTAATTCGCGGCCCACAATGCACTACGCCATCGCAGTGTCATCCAGGCGCTGTGATTGGCCAAGCATGCACTGTGACCCCGCATGCTTGGCCAATCACAGCGCCGGCAGCGAGGAGAGCAATGATTGGCCACAGGCAGGATGCCTGTGGCCAATTATTGCTGAGGGTGTTTAGTACACGCCCCACACTATAAAAGGCCGCCAGCACGGCGGCCTAGTGTAGTGTGTTCCGGAGCAGGGAAAGAGAAGCAGGGACAGTGACATTTTTTTTTCTTGCTTAACCTGGATTCCTTTAGTTTAGGGAAAGAGAAGGATAGGTAGGGAGAGTGTCAGTCTGTTTTACTGTGCTAAACCTTGTTTGTAGGGACAAGGAAGGACAGTGAGGGAAATTCTCATTGTGCTATACTGTGCTAAAGCATTCCTCATCAACCATCTTTAAAAAAACATTTTTTATAGGGACAGAAAACTATAGGTAGGGAGAGTGTCAGTGTGTTTTACTATGCTAAACCTTGTTTGTAGGGACAGGGAAGGACAGTGAGGGAAATTCTCATTGTGTTATACTGTGCTAAAGCATTCCTCATCAACCATCTTTAAAAAAAAAAAATTTATAGGGACAGAAAACTATAGGTAGGGAGATAGTCAGTGTGTTTTACTGTGCTAAACCTTGTTTGTAGGGACAGGGAAGGACAGTGAGGGAAATTCTCATTGTGCTATACTGTGCTAAAGCATTCCTCATCAACCATCTTTAAAAAAAAAAATTATAGGGACAGAAAACTATAGGTAGGGAGAGTGTCAGTGTGTTTTACTGTGCTAAACCTTGTTTGTAGGGACAGGGAAGGACAGTGAGGGAAATTCTCATTGTGCTATACTGTGCTAAAGCATTCCTCATCAACCATCTTTAAAAAAACATTTTTTTATAGGGACAGAAAACTATAGGTAGGGAGAGTGTCAGTGTGTTTTACTGTGCTAAACCTTGTTTGTAGGGACAGGGAAGTACAGTGAGGGAAATTCTCATTGTGCTATACTGTGCTAAAGCATTCCTCATCAACCATCTTTAAAAAAACATTTTTTATAGGGACAGAAAACTATAGGTAGGGAGAGTGTCAGTGTGTTTTACTGTGCTAAACCTTGTTTGTAGGGACAGGGAAGGACAGTGAGGGAAATTCTCATTGTGCTATACTGTGCTAAAGCATTCCTCATCAACCATCTTTAAAAAAACATTTTTTTATAGGGACAGAAAACTATAGGTAGGGAGAGTGTCAGTGTGTTTTACTGTGCTAAACCTTGTTTGTAGGGACAGGGAAGGACAGTGAGGGAAATTCTCATTGTGCTATACTGTGCTAAAGCATTCCTCATCAACCATCTTTGAAAAAAAAATTTTTTATAGGGACAGAAAACTATAGGTAGGGAGAGTGTCAGTGTGTTTTACTGTGCTAAACCTTGTTTGTAGGGACAGGGAAGGACAGTGAGGGAAATTCTCATTGTACTATACTGTGCTAAAGCATTCCTCATCAACCATCTTTAAAAAAAAAATTTTTTATAGGGACAGAAAACTATAGGTAGGGAGAGTGTCAGTGTGTTTTACTGTGCTAAACCTTGTTTGTAGGGACAGGGAAGGACAGTGAGGGAAATTCTCATTGTGCTATACTGTGCTAAAGCATTCCTCATCAACCATCTTTAAAAAAACATTTTTTATAGGGACAGAAAACTAGAGGTAGGGAGAGTGTCAGTGTGTTTTACTGTGCTAAACCTTGTTTGTAGGGACAGGGAAGGACAGTGAGGGAAATTCTCATTGTGCTATACTGTGCTAAAGCATTCCTCATCAACCATCTTTAAAAAAACATTTTTTATAGGGACAGAAAACTATAGGTAGGGAGAGTGTCAGTGTGTTTTACTGTGCTAAACCTTGTTTGTAGGGACAGGGAAGGACAGTGAGGGAAATTCTCATTGTGCTATACTGTGCTAAAGCATTCCTCATCAACCATCTTTAAAAAAAAAAAAAATATAGGGACAGAAAACTATAGGTAGGGAGAGTGTCAGTGTGTTTTACTGTGCTAAACCTTGTTTGTAGGGACAGGGAAGGACAGTGAGGGAAATTCTCATTGTGCTATACTGTGCTAAAGCATTCCTCATCAACCATCTTTAAAAAAAAAAAATATAGGGACAGAAAACTATAGGTAGGGAGAGTGTCAGTGTGTTTTACTGTGCTAAACCTTGTTTGTAGGGACAAGGAAGGACAGTGAGGGAAATTATCATTGTGCTATACTGTGCTAAAGCATTCCTCATCAACCATCTTTAAAAAAAAAATTTTTTATAGGGACAGAAAACTATAGGTAGGGAGAGTGTCAGTGTGTTTTACTGTGCTAAACCTTGTTTGTAGGGACAGGGAAGGACAGTGAGGGAAATTCTCATTGTGCTATACTGTGCTAAAGCATTCCTCATCAACCATCTTTAAAAAAACATTTTTTATAGGGACAGAAAACTATAGGTAGGGAGAGTGTCAGTGTGTTTTACTGTGCTAAACCTTGTTTGTAGGGACAGGGAAGGACAGTGAGGGAAATTCTCATTGTGCTATACTGTGCTAAAGCATTCCTCATCAACCATCTTTAAAAAAAAATTTTTTATAGGGACAGAAAACTATAGGTAGGGAGAGTGTCAGTGTGTTTTACTGTGCTAAACCTTGTTTGTAGGGACAGGGAAGGACAGTGAGGGAAATTCTCATTGTGCTATACTGTGCTAAAGCATTCCTCATCAACCATCTTTAAAAAAACATTTTTTATAGGGACAGAAAACTATAGGTAGGGAGAGTGTCAGTGGGTTTTACTGTGCTAATCCTTGTTTGTAGGGACAGGGAAGGACAGTGAGGGAAATTCTCATTGTGCTATACTGTGCTAAAGCATTCCTCATCAACCATCTTTAAAAAAAAAATTTTTTATAGGGACAGAAAACTATAGGTAGGGAGAGTGTCAGTGTGTTTTACTGTGCTAAACCTTGTTTGTAGGGACAGGGAAGCACAGTGAGGGAAATTCTCATTGTGCTATACTGTGCTAAAGCATTCCTCATCAACCATCTTTAAAAAAAAAAAAAAATTATAGGGACAGAAAACTATAGGTAGGGAGAGTGTCAGTGTGTTTTACTGTGCTAAACCTTGTTTGTAGGGACAGGGAAGGACAGTGAGGGAAATTCTCATTGTGCTATACTGTGCTAAAGCATTCCTCATCAACCATCTTTAAAAAAAAAAAAAAATTATAGGGACAGAAAACTATAGGTAGGGAGAGTGTCAGTGTGTTTTACTGTGCTAAACCTTGTTTGTAGGGACAGGGAATGACAGTGAGGGAAATTCTCATTGTGCTATACTGTGCTAAAGCATTCCTCATCAACCATCTTTGAAATCCTTGTTTTTTGGACAGTCAGGGAAATTGTCATTGTGCTATTCTGTGCGAAAGCAATCATCCTCAACCATATTTAGAAATCCTTAAGTAAAGGGACAGAGAAGGACACCTGAAGGTAGCCCTTATTGCTTTTTTTCCCATCTCCCTGCAGGCCATCCATTAGAATGTCTGGAAGGCAAACAAGGAGAGGCAGACAGTCAGGAGGCAATAAAAGAGGGCAAGCAGGCTCTGTGTCTGGGGGCAACAGTGCTGGTCGTGGACGCGGTGCATTGTCATCAGCACATGGCCATGGGACACGCTTGTCCTTTTCGGCAGCTGGACATGTTGAGCCACATCATGCCGAAGACTTGGTAGAGTGGATGACCAAGCCCTCCTCCTCCTCCTCATCCTCTCTCACCCAGGCTCAGGGTACTGGCAAAGCAGCTGCCAAAGCGTCCTCTTCCCTGGTATCAATGTCAGACTCATCATCAGTCACTCCTTCCCTAGACCCACCATGTCCTCCTCCTGAGGAGTCCCCCGAACTGTTTGAGCACAGTGTTGGGTACATGCTCCAGGAGGATGCCCAGCGTTTCGAAGGGTCTGATGATGAAACCCAGCTACAGGAAGGCAGTAGCGTGAGAGCAGACAGAGGGGATGCTCAAGAAGGACACCAATCTGGCAGTCATGTTCCAGCAGCTGCAGCATACTGCCAGATTGGCTCCAGTGATGAGGAGGGAGGGGATGATGAGGTCACTGACTCCACGTGGGTGCCTAATAGGAGAGAGGAGGAGGAGGAGGATGAGGAGGAGGCACATCTCCAACGAGGCAGGATGCCCTTTGGTGGCCAGCGTAAGGGCAGTACACCGACGGAATCACACCGCAGAGCTCCGCCTGTGCAGGGCGCTGCCTCTGCCCGTCATTCAAAAAGTTCTTTGGTGTGGGCCTTTTTTGAGGCTAGTGCATCAGATCGCACAGCTGCTGTTTGCAACATATGTCTCAAGCGTATATCGCGTGGCCAAAACATCAGCCGCTTGGGTACCACATGCCTGACCAGACATATGTTGACCTGCCATGCAGCTCGTTGGCAAGCCTACCTCAAAGACCCACACCAAAGAACAAAGCGGACCTCTCCTTGCACCACATCAGCTGGGATCTCCAACCCCACTATAACTTCAGTCCTCTCTGAAACATGCACTGAGAGGAATGAAGGTGTAGAATTAGGTGTGTCACAGCCAAGTACTTGCGGCCACTCTGCTAGCAGTACACCGACGTCCGATTCTAGCAGGCAAATTTCCCTGCCCCAGCTGCTGGACCGTCGAAAGAAGTTCACTCCCAGCCATCCACATGCCCAGCGGTTGAATGCTAGCTTGGCTAAATTGCTAGCGCTTCAACTGCTGCCTTTTCAGTTGGTAGACTCGGCCCCCTTCCGTGAGTTTGTGCAATGTGCGGTTCCTCAGTGGCAGGTTCCCAAACGCCACTTTTTCTCACGGAAGGCTATTCCGGCTCTCTACCGGCATGTGGAAGGCAATGTCTTGGCCTCGCTGGACAGGGCGGTCAGCGGTAAGGTGCATATTACCGCTGACTCATGGTCCAGCAGGCATGGTCAGGGACGTTACCTTTCTTTCACGGCCCATTGGGTCACTCTTTTGGCAGCTGGGAAGGATGCAGGACAAGGTGCAGTAGTGTTGGCGGTTGTTCCACCGCCACGCCTCCAAAATGCTACTACTGGTTGTGACACACCTCTCTCCTCCACCCCCTCCTCTTCTTCTTCCTCCATGGCCTCTTCCTGTGCTTTGTCCTCTGAACCAGCGGTGCTCCGTAGGCGTTCAAGGGGCTACGCAAGTACGCAGGCAAAAAGATGCCATGCCGTGCTTGCGCTGGTGTGTTTGGGGGACAGAAGCCACACTAGGGCAGAGGTCCTGTCTGCTCTGCAGGGCCAGGCCGAGAGGTGGTTGATGCCACGCCAGCTTAAGCCAGGAATGGTGGTTTGCGACAATGGCACCAACCTCCTCTCCGCCCTCCGACAGGGACAACTGACCCATGTGCCCTGTGTGGCTCACGTCCTTAACCTGGTGGTGCAGCGGTTCTTGGGCAGGTACCCGGGCTTACAGGATGTCCTGAGGCAGGCCAGGAAAGTCTGTGTGCATTTCCGCAGATCTTATAATGCCAGTGCTCGCCTGGCTGAGCTGCAAAAGGAGTTGAACCTGCCCAAGAACCGCCTTATATGTGACATGCCCACCAGGTGGAACTCAACGTTGGCCATGCTGCAGCGGCTGCACACGCAGCAGAGGGCCATCAATGAGTACCTGTGCGACTACGGCACCAGGACAGGGTCAGGGGAGCTTGGTTTTTTTTCTCCACGCCAGTGGGGCATGATCAGGGATGCATGCACTGTCCTGGCACCATTTGAGGAGGCCACGAGGATGGTGAGCAGTGACAGTGCATGCATCAGTGACACTGTACCTCTTGTCCACCTGTTGGAGCACACGCTGCGTGGAATAATGGACAGGGCACTTGAGGCAGAACAGAGGCAGGAAGAGGAGTACTTCCTTGCCTCTCAAGGCCCCCTTTACCCAGACAGTGTTCCTTCTGTCCCACCCATCGCACAGGAAGAGGACGAGGAGGAGGAGGAGGAGGAGGATTGTGTCAGCATGGAGGTGGAGCCTGGCACTCAGCAGCATCAACAGCAGCAGTCTTTTAGGGATGATTTATAGTCCCAAGAAACCCGTGGACTTGTACGTGGCTGGGAGGAGGTGGCTGCGGATCATGTCGTCCTTAGTGACCCAGAGGACTCCGGACCGAATGCCTCAGCTAACCTACACTGTATGGCCTCCCTGATCCTGCAAAGTCTGCGGAAGGATCCTCGTATTCTTCGGATCAAGGAGAGGGACCATTACTGGCTGGCCACTCTCCTTGATCCACGGTACAAGGGTAAGGTTGCGGGCCTTATGTTACCGTCGCAGAGGGAGCAGAGGATGAGACAACTCCGGGAGGCCTTGCAGAAAGGTCTGTGCAATGCGTTCCCAGAGACTGGGAGGTTACAAACTCCTGGTCCTGGACAACGAGTTGCTGAGGCTTCGGCCAGTCAAAGAAGGAGCGGTGGGGAAGGTGGCTGTCTGACCGATGCGTTCAGACAATTCTTTAGTCCGCAGCCCCAAAGTATGATCGGTTCCAGCAACAATCGCCAGCGTCTGATAAACATGGTGCAGGAATATCTAGGGGCAAGGTCAGACTTGGACACCTTCCCCACCGAAAATCCTCTGGCTTACTGGGTCTTGAGGATGGATCACTGGCCAGAGCTTGCACAGTATGCAATTGAGCTACTGGCCTGTCCTGCATCCAGCGTTCTTTCGGAACGCACATTCAGTGCTGCTGGAGGATTTGTCACGGATCACAGGGTGCGCCTGTCCACCGACTCGGTTGATCGACTGACTTTCATCAAGATGAACCAGTCTTGGATCACCACCAGCTACCACACACCTGATGCTGATATAACAGACTAATTGATTTTAACATGTCACATCCCTTCAAGACTGATGCTGATGCTGAGTGCCTGTGCTGTTATGTTGACTGGCTATCCTCCTCCTCCGAGTCCTCAATGATACGATTGATGATGATAGCTTGGAAGATCATTTTTGTTTATGGGTGCCGCCACCAGTGCCTAACGCCCAATTTTTCAGCCCCTGTTTAACAGGGGCGTGTAATTACAATTTTTGAAGCAATACTTTGCAACAGGGCTCATTGCTGTGCTCCAAGTACAGTATCTGTGAGGGGTTGCAGTGTTGTGCCACCAGTGCCTAAGGCCCAATTTTTCAGCCCCTGTTTAACAGGGGCGTGTAATTACAATTTTTGAAGCAATACTTTGCAACAGGGCTCATTGCTGTGCTCCAAGTACAGTATCTGTGAGGGGTTGCAGTGTTGTGCCACCAGTGCCTAAGGCCCAATTTTTCAGCCCCTGTTCAACAGGGGCATGTAATTACAATTCTTGATCTAATAATTCACAGCAGGGCCCATTGCTGCACCCACCAAGAGTAACTCTGAGGGCTTACAGTGTTGTGGCAACGCCACCACCACCACCACCACGAAAGGCCCAATTTTTCAGCCCCTGTTCAAAAGGGGCATGTAATTACAATTCTTGATCTAATAATTCACAGCAGGGCCCATTGCTGCACCCACCAAGAGTAACTGTCAGGGCTTACAGTGTTGTGGCACCAGCACCACCATCAAAGGCCCAATTTTTACTACCACTGTTCAACAATTATATGTAATTACAATTCCTGATATAATAGTTGACAGCAGGGCGTTCCAGCACCAACCAAGAGTAACTGTGAGTGCTTAAAGTGTTGTGCCAACACCAACAACTAAGGGGCCTATTTCTGCAGAGTATATACGGCAGGTCCCTACTTTCAAACATCCAACTTACAAACGACTCCTACTTGCAAACGCAAGAAGACAACAGGAAGTGAGAGGAAATCTACCCCTAGGAAGGAAAATTCTCTCCTGTAAGAATTAATATGGGAGAAAGGTGTCTCCTCTGTACTGATGCTTTATCACCAATCCTTGTTTCAAGAAAAACACCACATTTCAAAAACAGTTGTCATTGGGACGGAAAGTGAGGTGAAATGTTCTGAACAGGGGCACAGACAGCAAAACAAATGTTACAGGGGTGATAACCCTTACCTATGTTTTCCAAAAAGTTTAAAAATAGATTTTTGGGCTGGAGCTACACTTAAACAATGTACCTGTTCAAAATTACAAACAGATTCTACATGAGAACAAACCTACAGTCCCTGTCTTGTATGCACCGCCTGTATACGGCTGTTCAGAGTATATAGGGCCTTTTTTATTTTATGTGCGGGGTTCCCCTTAATATCCATACAAGACCCAAAGGGGCTGGTAATGGTCTGGGGTAGGGGGGGGGTCATGGGGTAGCTATGCCATTTTTCTTAAAGATTTTCATCCATATTACCGGGACCAGACATTACATTAAAGCCGCAAGCAGTTTTAAATGGCTTTTTTTTCCTTTAGAAGTGTCATTTTGTGCAGGGACAGTTCTAAACACGGGAAACACGTGGCACTTCACAGGCATACTTTAGACACCCCCCAGGTACGATATTTAAAGGAATATTTGACTTTTTTTTTTTCACTTTATGCATCATTAAAATGACTGCTCCCGAAAAACGACCGTTTTTAAAACTTCTTTTTGCATTGATACATGTCCCCTGGTGCAGAACCCGGGTTCCCAAACCCTTTTTAGGACAATAACATGCATAATAGTCGTTATAATTAGCACTTTAGAATTCGAACGTTCGCATCCATTGTATTTAATAGGGTTCTAATGTTCGTACGAACTTTCGGTCCGTTCGCGGGTTCTGGTGCGAACCGAACCCGGGGGTGTTCGGCTCATCACTACCCCTAGACCAGAGACAGACGAGCTGATAAAAAGAGGAGAGAGAGGAGGCCACTACATATGCTATGCATACTAGCTCATTATGCCTTTCTCTTGCAGGGTTGTTTTTTTTTACGAAAATTACTAGAGGGTTTACTTCCTCTTTAAGGCTGCCCTATCCTTTCAAAATTAGACAAAAAATAACACATTTCTCCCCTGGGACTTTTTCACAGCCAAATGATAACAATAAGTAGTATGTGTAAAAGATCAAATTTTATTAATACAAAATATAAAAAAACTAGGTAAGAACTCTGGTCTCTATACATGCAAAAAAATGGACACCTTCATCAACATAACAGAAAATTGTATACTTACCTTTCTGTCATTTTCCTTTCCTGTGCCACTGCCTACCATGGCAGCATACCAATGGTTAATAGCTCCGCCCCGATTAACCCACAGGACCACGTAACTCTATAAAAGAAAGAGTTACTCCCCCCTCAGGTATTCTTGTAACTAGTCTTCAGAACTTTAAGGCTTATAGAAGGGAGGGTGTATGCTGCCATGGTAGGCACCAGGAAAGGAAAATTACGGAAAGGTAAGTATACAATTTTCCGTTTTCCTGGTGCCTTCATGGCAGCATACCAATGGTTATTAACTCGCTTACAGGGAGGGTACTGCAATAATACAATTAAATGAGTTTACAGAACTGATAGTTCCAAGAGACCTCCTCCAAAATCTCGGGAGATAAGGATTGCCGCGTCTAGGGTATAGTGCGACATGAAGGTGATAAAGGATGACTAACTAGCCGTCCTGCAAATTGTCTCCGGAGAGGCCCTAGCCCAAATGTTGCTGAGGCAGAGGACCTTCCCCGTGATGAGTGCGCATTCGGCGCACTTTGGACTGGGAGACCACTAGCCCGATACGTCCTTGGACTAGCTTGGAGGGCGTCATTGCTTCCTTTGCGCCCTTGGCAATAATGAATGAACATTGATCTTTGAGAAACTGTTGTGTTAGTTCTAAGTAACGCCTCAGGGATCTGGCTATATCCAAACCGTGTAGTTTGAGGAGATTGGATCTTCTCCGAAAGTCAGGAGGAGCCATAACAGGCTGAGAATGTAGAGTGCAGACACTTTGGAGACATGCTGGTGAATAGGCTGTAGGACTACCCTGCCTGGGAAAAAGGTGACGAAGGGCTCCTGTGCCCCTAGAGGCTGTGTTTCTGACGCCTTACGACCTGACATGATGGCAATCAGCAAGGTAGGTTCCCAATGTAATGTCTCCCAATGCACACTCTTTAGTGGGTGCAAAGGAAGGGTCTGTTAAGACATCTGTCAGACACCCATATGGGGTATGAGTCTTCCCGGGAGGACGTGGACTTTGACTGTTTTCAGGAAACGTTCTACGAGGGGATTCAGTGCCCAACGTGTGCCCGTCAAAGCTGACAAGGCTACTGGCTGAACCTTCAGAGTGCTTTAGACTTCAGCCTAAGTCCAGACCAGTTAGTAGAAAGTAGAATCTTTGGAGCCCAGGGTCTAGCGGATTGAAATGGTTGGATTCTGCCAGTTCTGTGAATCCCCTTTGAAACCTAATATAAGGTGGCATAGGTGGATGACTCTCTTGGCTGTAATAATGTTTGGGTGACACCATGCGAGCACCCTAGGTCACCCAGTCTGCTCTGCTCAGCTTTCAGGGCTTCAAGTCCAGGATCCCCGGACGTGGGAGAAAGAAGTCGTCTTGATATAGGAGGTTGTCTGTGTGTGGAAGCTGTACTGAGCTATTTGACTAATAGTGGAAACTGTGTGTGGAATCGGAAGTGGGCTGCACCGAGCCATTTTGACTGAGAGTGGAAACCATTGTCTCCTTTCCCAATATGGCATGGTTGCCAGGATAGTGACCTTCTCCGACAATAGAAGCTGGAGGAAACTCAGCATCAGAGTAATCTTGAGGGAATCTCATAAAAAGCAGAGGAGTTTCGCTTTGAGCGGGAAGCTCAAAGCTCTCAATGGGGAGTAACCCGCTGTTGGTATATCCACCGGACAATCCACAGTCCTAGTGACTATTCGTTGTTGCTGGTGAAAGACCTTGAAAGGCGATCGGTTAGCTGATTCTCAGGGGCTGGGATGTAGGCCGCCTGAAGATTGACCAAATTGTCCTCCGCCCATGAACTAATTGGGGCCACGTCGCTGGACAAAGACCCGCTGTGCGTTCAGTCTAGGCTTTGAACATAGGCCGCTGCCGCCTTGTCGTCTATCTGAACCAGTATGGACTTGCTCCCAAGAAGAGGGACTAGATGCGCCGTCCATGCCACTCTTAGCTCTAGGATATCGGAAATCATACTCTCTGAGTTGAAACCCCATCTTCCTTGTACTAACTGGTTTTTTTGGTGATGTGTCACCCCCCAGTCCAGTTGACTTGCTTCAGATGCAAGAATGGGTCAAGGGAGCGGTGAACTAGGAGGTTGGGAGGCCATGCCCACCCCCAAGGCTGGTTTCCACCGATAACTCTCATTTGTCTTCGGTGCCTCTTTTCTTCATTGTGCCAGAAAGCCCAAAACGGAGATTGTAAACACCAACTGTTAACTTCCTCCAATTTCTATACCAATTCAGGGATCCTCTGATGGAAGTGACACCGCCTTCACCGGGATGTTGACTAAAGTTTGCAGCTGCGCCCGTAGGCATCAATTGACTGAGCAGATAAGTCACTCAAATTGGAAGAAATGCAGGACCCTGACCTCCTTTCCCAGAAGGAAGCCAGGATGGTTGCTAAGACCTTGGTGAAGGTTTTGGGGATTGATGAAATCCCAAAGGGAAGATATTGGAAGTGGAGGCGCAGATCGCCTACTTTCAACCCGAGAAAAAGATTGGAAAGATGATGGATGAGAATGTGAAGTAGAGAGATCCTGGAGACTTATAGAGACCATCCAAATATCTGGCTGTACTGACAGAATTACTGTGTCTAGGGATACTAAATGACATGTTCTACCCGAACGTATCCGTCAACCCCTCTGGATCCAACACGAGTCTCCAGCCCCTGATTTCCTGGGAACTAAAAGAAAGGACTGGGGAGTAGAGCCCCGGGTATTTCTCCAAGTTTGGTACTGGCAATACTGCCTGTTGGTGTAGAAGTATTTGAATACACTGAAAGAGAGCTTCCTTCTCGCCCTTGGAGATCAGAATTTGGTGGGTCGGAGAGAAGGGGGGTGGAGGATGGATTGACCTTCCAAAAAAGAATAAGCCCTTGAAGGATCGTGGAGGCTACATGGACCATTGCAGTTTTCCCACTCCAACCTAGACGAAAGGCCTGATGTTACTGTTAGACCTCTGTATCAGGGGGGTCATAAGGACTTCTGGCTCTCAATCGACGAAGACGCGGTCTTTAAGAATTGTCCAATTTGGGAAAGGTGGCTCGTGAGCCTTCCCAGCCTCTTCTCTCTTGATCTTTGTTTGGTAACTGACCGTGAGGCGAAATCTCTTCTCCTATCTTGGGGAAGAAATAAAGAAATATATATATATATATATATATATATATATATATATATATATATATATATATATATATATATAATTTTTTATTTATTTTTTATATCGCCAAATTGGTCCTTCCATCATATGCGACATCAGGATTGCATTGCAGATGGGTCCACTGACCATGGCTTTAGCCAAAATGCCCTTCTGGTCGTGATGAAGTATAGCTTGGCTCTGGGGGAGCACCCCAGGACATCGATGGCTGCATTCTTGGCTAGCCTCATGACTGACGCGCTCAAAGTCGGATCTGAATCAAGGAGCTGAGCATCTGCTTCTGAGACATTGATTGTAGGCATTGTGCTTTCCCCACTTTTCGCCCCTCGTTCTCCTGACCTCGTAAAGGTAACGGTCGAAGCTTTCTTTGTCAGGTGAGGGAAAAAACAATATATACTCCCGTTTGGACAGAGGATACGGGATCTTCCTCCCACTGAATCGCATCTTTAAAGCAATAACATGATAACAATGTGATGCGATTTTACTAAACTGACATCAAAATGTTGATATGTTCTTTTTGGCTGCAATCGACTCGCCTTCTGAATCAGCTTCTGAACCAATCTGGAGAGAAAATAGCGTGTTTTATTGCTCTTTCCTTCTTAGATGGACCTTGGCCATATGCTAATTTTCCCAGTAGGGTTTGTTCCCACAAACTCAACAGGCTTTTCCCCTGGATGTGGGAGTCATGCCTGGTTGGGGTATGCTGGGGTGACCTCCGTCACTGCGGGAGGTATTTCCCTCGAGAAAACCCCTGTGGGTGGCTCTCGGTGCGGGCTTGCGGAAATAAACAGAGAATGTTTCCATATGCCCTGTGCTCTTTGAATGAAGGAACTTACCTGTTAGTTGCAGCCCTTACCTAGCGGTATGTTGAGGATCTTTATTGATGCGGCATTGTAATATCAGAGCGGCTAGGGCTAAGATTAAATCTAAGTACGTAAAGGTATAGGAAGGGGATACTAATTAAAACTACTATTAATTATTTACCAATATACCGATGTACATACACATCGATATACACCCATACACATATATATGTGCGCATGCATATACACACACACATATACACACACACACACACACACACACGTACCATTAATACTACTGGTCAGGCTAGATGAAAAGGTAATGGAGGGAGCAGAGAATAGGAGATGTCTTATTTTATTTTGGCGGGCTTTAAATTAGCCAAAAATCATACAATCTACAGGGTGTACCAAGATGGCCGCTGCTCGGCCTCAGAAGGCTACTGCGCATGCGCTGTGACGTTCTGCTGTGACTCCACCCCCGAGATGATGAGACTGTGCAAGGAGACGCGCGCGAAGCGCCCGCACCCACAGGGAAAGGGGGGGGAATGGCGGCGCACCTGGCGGTATTATCAGGCCTCTCACGGCTCCCACCAATGGAAGGAATCTTCAGGAGAGGACCGCACCTGGAGGCAGTGCATATGAGTATAGCGTCTAGCGCCAGGTACACGGGAGACAGCACCGGGTACACATGGAGGCAGTGTAAGTATGCACATGGAGGCAGCGCTAGTTACACATGGCTGCAGTGTTTAGGTGCACATGGAGACAGATGCACATGAATGCAGTGTCACGCATGAATGCAGTGTCAGGTACACATGAGGGAAAAAAAAGAACGCCACTGAAGTGCTCTAAAAGGTACCTTGTGCTGTCTTGCCCTGGAATAGTCAGCCAAAAGCCACAGAGGAGGAGGTGCTCCTGGATGTTTTAGACAGGCCCCAAAAAGATCCACAGAAAAACAGGCTCCCATACTTATGTGATGCATTTAGAAGTCCAAGTGATGGGACTCCATCCTGCAGGAGAGCATGAACCTGCAATGGTTACACCATATGACGGTGAGGCAGGGCTGATCTGTGATACTGCAGTGAACGATGACAGGAAAAAAGAATACCTGAGGGGGAAGTAACTCTTTCTTTTATAGAGTTACGTGGTCCTGTGGGTTAATCGGGGCGGAGCTATTAACCATTGGTATGCTGCCATGAAGGCACCAGGAAAAGCATATAGAGCATCAGTGCATATCAAACACATTTCTTATAGACCACCAGGCGCCCAACACATTTCAATTATAAAATAATCTTCAACGGGGGATAGCGGTGAAGGTGCATTGATTGCCAGAGTAAACTATGCAAAATATGTTAAAATTTGCCCTTAGGGGACACCAGGCCCATGACAGTCTGGCCCTAGACCCACAAAGAGCTGAGATGGATCCTTGTGGGTAAACACTATGATCATGTTCGTAAGAGTCTCGTAAAGGACAGCAGGGAAGTAGGGCCATGAAAAATTCTGGTAGAAGATGAAGTTTGAAGTTATGGTCGCAACATCAAGGGTCTTGACCAAAGGCAAGTAATGCTGCCAAGCCGAGTTGTCCTTAGTGCATATATATAGGGCTTAGGTTAATTGGTAAGTTGTGGGGGATGGACTGACAAGGGCTTCCAGACACCCACAGTGGCACACGGCTCTTTTCCGGTGTCCTCATGGCAATTGCGTTTACCAGACAGCTGGATGTTGCGACCGTAACTACAGACTACAACATCTCCTACCAGAGTTTTTATCATGGCCCTACTTCCCTGCTGTCTTTTACAAGACCCTTACAAACAGACTGTCATGGGCCTGGGGTCCCTTCATGCACCTTCACCACTATCCCCTGATGAAGAATATTTGATAAATGGAACGTGTTGAGCGCCTGGTATTCTAAAATAAATGTATTTGATATGCATTGATGCTTATGTAGCGATACCCCCAGCTTAAGAGGGCTGCTTGTTTGCTTGGGCCCTGTATTGCACTGCTACTAACCCCTGGCAATCGGCTCTGACTTCTCTCTGACACAGTTAGGAAAGAGGAGGATGGTACAATTGTATTATCTCGATACACTATTATACAGTACAACCCCCCCTTGTATACCAGCACAGTAATTGACACTCACCACCAAATTACTTAACTTTCTACTTTCCAGTAAAGAATTATAGTTAACAGAGTAATTTGTATAAAAATGTCAATGCAGATCCCTGCAGTATAGGTGTGCACATTAAAAGGGTATAACAGTCAATAATGCAATAACACATCAATCCCACTGCTGAAATCCTCCCTCATGAGCAATAAAAATGACGCCCAGCAAAGTCCTAAACTACCCAGTCAGGCCTGACTATAACT
The DNA here is from genome assembly GCA_029206835.1 of Rana muscosa. Classification (NCBI taxonomy): domain Eukaryota; kingdom Metazoa; phylum Chordata; class Amphibia; order Anura; family Ranidae; genus Rana; species Rana muscosa. Next base: position 539,104,312 of record CM055117.1, on the reverse strand, counting down.
TAGGGTATAGTTCGCTGGAGAGGGGGGCCTAAGCAAAGTCAATAGGCACAAAGTTATTCTTATAAGGTTCTGAGCTGACGCTCTCTCACCCAGACCGGACCGGTTCCTGTACGGTTCCTCCGCTACTGTGAGTGGCGTCACCGTGTTCACGATGCATCGAGTCCTCGGTTCTTCAGAAGATGATGGCACCTCAGGTGGATCGGATGCCTCACCAACTCCCCAGCGGAACGGAAGGGCTCTCTGGAACAAAAGAACGCGAGGCCCAGGCTTCAGGCCTAGCGCGTGCAGCAGGTGAGTGCAGGGGATCCTCTTGCAAGGAGGGCGGCATTCCAAGAGGCCAAGCGAACCCCACCTCTCCCCTTTTAAAGTCCACCCCAGCAGTCCTTGCGCGGGGAAGGGCACCCTGGGTGCCGCAAAGCGTGCTGGGAAATGTAGTCTTGCGGGTAAAACGATACCCCGCTACACACTCCCCCCACTTGAAATCTTTGGTCCCTCAAAGACAACATCAACAGTAGGAAAACACAAACTCATTAAGGGCAGCTAGAGAGGTCAGCAGAGGAAACTGCCACCAGAACGGGGAAGGGAGTTTGTCCTGCCCACTGGTTACATCAAAGGGGCTGACCTGTCTAACTGTGCCAGAGAGTGAGCTGGGGTTGCCTTCCACCAAATGCACAGCAGAAGGATCAGGTATTGGCAATGTCCTACGAGCAGTGGTTACTGTATCCTCAGAACTTTTTCCCATCTGGGTATAGGTTAACTTCTGAGGAGGACGAATGATTCTCTTGGGGTGGCCGTTTCTCCCCTCACTGTATCTTCTTCTAAAGTGGGTGTACTGGGCTCCAAAGCTTCTGGTACATCCAGATCAGACGTAGGAAGATGTAGGGAATAATCTTGATGCTCAGCGGAAGATGACCATGTGGCATCTTCCCATTCTTCAACCAGAGGACTAGACGGAACAAACTCAGTGGCTTTCACATTCAGTGTACTATCCACAGTACCTTCAGAGTGTGGAAGATCTATAGACGGGGTTCTGGGGTCTGAGGAGGCCACAACCATCCAAGCTCTTCTTCTTCCAAACTCTGCTCCGAGACATCCATTTCTCCAGACTGAGACCTGAGACCGAGTGTATGGCCTAGGTGTCTCCAAGCTTGAGGACGGTCCAGGGGAATCTTCCACAGGTGGTATCCGAACCGCTTCTGAAAGTGGGAGTAAATGGTTTCTGTGCCATGTCTTCAATGGCCCTATCTTCCCTTCTGGTTTTAGCTGATACACCGGCAGATCTGGTAACTTCTTACAGATCACATATGGGTCAGGTCTCCATCTGTCTGCTAACTTATGCTTCCCTGGAACTCCTAGGTTGCGCAGCAGAACTCGGTCTCCAGGCTGGAGGTCCTGGATTCGAACCTTGAGGTCAAAGTTCCTCTTGTTCCGGGCTCCTCTTTGTTCTGAGGCCACTTGAGCCTGTTCAAAAGCCAGCTTCAAACTCTTCCTCAGTCTGTCTACATAGCCCTTGTGTGAGGTGGCTGAAGTGTGATCCGTGGATATGCCGAATACCAGATCCACAGGCAGTCTTGCTTCCCTGCCAAACATAAAGCGATATGGAGAGTACACTGTGGCATCACTAGTAGTACTGTTGTAGGCGTGTACGATGGCCGCTATATGCTTGCTCCAGTGCTGTTTCTGCTCACTACTTAGAGTCCCCAACATGTTTAATAGAGTCCTGTTGAACCTCTCTGGCTGAGCGTCACCCTGAGGGTGATAAGGGGTGGTGCGGGTCTTTTTGATACCCAAAGAGTCCAACAGTTTCTTGATCAATCGACTCTGAAAGTCTCTCCCTTGGTCAGAGTGCAAGCGTTGTGGCAGTCCATAGTGCACAAAGTACTTCTCTACTAAGATTTTAGCTACAGTGGAGGCCTTCTGTGGGTAGCGGGCGCCCGGCTGACTCCTTCACCGGGGACCTCTGAAGTTTTCCGCCGGCTGGTATAGAGTGCCTCGGCTCTTTCTTGGACTGGGGCACCTTCTGTCAGAGTGACCAACTCCTCCACAATTTAAGCAGACAATCTCCTTCCAGATTTTTGGGGATGCTGGAATAGTGACATTCCGTTCCGGTTCCTTCCGGATCTCTTCTTTCTCCTTGACTCCAGGGTTCTTGTCCAGTACTTGGGCCATTTGAGACTTCAAGGTTTCTACTTCTGGGTCACGTTCTGTGACTACTGTCGTTCTGACACCTACCGAGACAGGCAGGGTGGTTCTCTCAAACCCCTCTTGATTAGTGTTGAGCGAACCCGAACTGTAAAGTTCGGGTCCGTACCGAACTTTAGCTTTTTCCTGAACCCGAACCCGGACTTTGCCCAAAAGTCCGGGTTCGGGTTCGGCAATCTAATAACGCATTTAGAAATGCTTCAGGGGCCAGCCAATCACCTTTTGATTAGCTGGTGTGCCCTTAGAAGCCATCATAGCCATGCCTACTAATGGCATGGCTGTGATTGGTCAGTGCAACATGTGACCCAGCTTCTATATAAGCTAGAGGCACACAGCACACATGACACTCTGCTTCAGAATAGATAGGGAGAGGATCTAGTCTGCTGCTGCTGCTTTTAGGGAGAGATAGAAAGATAGATGAGGTAGTCCTGATTCTACAATCTGAGGGAAAAGATAGAGATGGTGTAGTGTAGGGCCAGGTTCCTGTGTTGGTGCTTTCAGGGAGAGAGAATATTATATAGGAGTCCAGATTCAGAGATTAAAATCAGCGATCTGCATAGGTCTACCTATTTGTGTTGCAGTGCAGTCTTTTTACACTGCCATGAGCCCAGTGTCAGAGAAAATCTAACTTTTAGGGGAAAAAAAAAGACACTTTATTGTTCTCTTTTCCAAACGACCCATAGGGCAAAAAAAAAAAAAGCATTTTATTTTGCTCGTGCAAAAAAAGACCCGTTTAGGGCAAAAAAAAATAAAAATAAAAAATTTGCACTTTAATGTACGCTTGCAAAAAACGCCGTTTAGGGGCACAAAAAAAGTTTGCAGTGTGTTATACATATTTTGAGGTGTGTGAAATAAACAATTTCTTTATAGTTTTCTCCTACTGTGCTATACTAAAAAAAAAAACATTTTTTTTTAATAGCATTTTCTGCAGTTCTGTAGCTGTGCGATTCAGCGGTTACGTACTGTGGGTGTGTTCTGCTCTTCCAAAAATCGCCGTTTAGTGGCACCAAAAAAAGTTTGCAGTGTGTTATACATATTTTGAGGTGTGTGAAATAAACAATTTCTATATAGTTTTCTCCTACTGTGCTATACTAAAAAAACAACATTTTTTTGAATAGCATTTTCTGCAGTTCTGTAGCTGTGCGATTCAGCGGTTACGTACTGTGGGTGTGTTCTGCGCTTCCAAAAACACCCATTTAGGGCAAGATCCTAAATTTTGAAAATATGAGGAGAAGGTCAAAGGGACGTGGTGGCCCCGGTCGTGGTGCTGCTGGTGGAGCTCCTGTTGCAGGGAGAGGACGTGGTGGATCTGTGCCAGATACACGCACAAGTGAAACACCTTCCTCAGGTGCGAGTAGGCGACCGAGCCTGCGGCGGTATTTTGACGTGCCTAATGAGGCTGTACGAATGTTTAGGCCAGGACAAGTACAGGCGATAGTAGATTGGGTTGCTGACAGTGCCTCGGGTTCCTTCACATTGTCTCCCACCCACTCTTCTGATGAAAGAACAGAGTTGGCACCTGAAACCCATGTCCATCAGTCTTTTACCTCACCCCCTTGCAAATCAGCCAAGCAGTCTGAGCCCCAAATCATGCAGCAGTCTCTTCTGCTTTTCGATGACTCTGTTAGCAGGGTTTCCCAGGGCCATCCACCTAGCCCTGCCCCAGAAGTGGAAGAGATTGAGTGCACCGATGCCCAACCACTTATGTTTCATGATGAGTACATGGGAGGACCATCGCAGTACGTCTCGGATGATGACAAAACACAGGTGCCAACTGCTGCTGCTTTCACAATTGTGCAGACAGACAAGGAGGGCAGGGGTGAAGACTGGGTGGAAGATGATGTGGAGGACGATGAGGTCCTCGACCCCACATGGAATCAACGTTATGCAGGTGACCAGTGTAGTTTGGAGGAAGAGGCGGTGGTCGCACAGAGCCACCAGCACAGCAGAAGACGGAGCAGGGTGCAAAAGCGGAGCGTCTGTCAGCTAGACAGTATGTCTGCTACTGCCCAACGCAGCAAGGGACCGAGCACACCAAAGCCAGGTCCAAGGAGTTCCCCAGCGTGGCAGTTCTTCACACAATGTGCTGATGACAAGACACGAGTGGTTTGCACGCTGTGCAATCAGAGCCTGAAGCGAGGCATAAACGTTCTCAACCTGAGCACAACCTGCATGACCAGGCATCTAAGTGCAAAGCACGAGCTGCAGTGGAGTAGACACCTCAAAAACCAAGAAAGGTCTCTGGCTCCTCCTGCTTCCTCTTCTGCTGCAGTCTCGGCCTCTTCATCCACCTCTGTAGTGACAGTGGCACCTGCCACCCCGCAAACAGAGGATCTGCCAGCAACACTACCACCTGGGTCACCAACCATCTCCACAATGTCCCATGGAAGCGTTCAGCTCTCTATCTCCCAAACATTGGAGCGGAAGAGGAAGTACCCCCCTAGCCACCCGCGATCCCTGGCCCTGAATGCCAGCATTTCAAAACTCCTGGCCTTTGAAATGCTGTCATTCCGTCTGGTGGAGATGCAGAGTTTTAAAAGCCTGATGGCATTGGCTGTCCCACAGTACGTCGTGCCCAGCCGCCACTATTTTTCCAGGCGAGCCATCCCTTCCCTGCACAACCAAGTGGGGGACAAAATCAGGTGTGCACTGCGCAACGCCATCTGTGGCAAGGTCCACCTAACTACGGATGCGTGGACCAGTAAGCACGGTCAGGGACGTTATATCTCCCTAACAGCACACTGGGTAAATGCAGTGGCGGCTGGGCCTGAGGCAGATAGCAGTTTGGCGCATGTCCTTCCACCACCGAGGATTGCAGGGCGCTTCAGTTTGCCTCCTGTTGCTAACTCCTCCTACTCCGCTTCCTCATCCTCTACCGCCTCCTCATCCGGTCAGCATAACACCTTCACCACCAACTTCAGCACAGCCAGGGGTAAACGACAGCAGGCAGTTTTAAAACTTTCCTGTTTGGGGGAAAAACCCCACACCGCGCAGGAGTTGTGGAGGGACATGGAACAACAGACCAATGAGTGGTTGCTGTCAGTGAGCCTCAAGCCCGGCCTGGTGGTGTGCGATAATGGGCGAAATCTCGTAGCAGCTCTGGGCCTAGCCGGTTTGACGCACATCCCTTGCCTGGCGCATGTGCTGAACTTGGTGGTCCAGAGGTTCCTTAAAAATTACCCCAATATGCCAGAGCTGCTGCAGAAAGTGCGGGCTGTGTGTGCGCACTTTCGGCGTTCTCACCCTGCTGCTGCTCGCCTGTCAGCGCTGCAGCGTAACTTCGGCCTTCCCGCTCACCGCCTCATATGTGACGTGCCCACAAGGTGGAACTCCACCTTGCACATGCTGGCCAGACTGTGCGAGCAGCAGCAGGCAATAGTGGAGTTTCAGCTGCAGCAATCACGCATGAGTCGCTCTGCGGAACAGCACCACTTCACCACCAATAACTGGGCCTCCATGCGAGACCTGTGTGCCTTGTTGCGCTGTTTCGAGTACTCCACCAACATGTCCAGTGCCAATGACGCCGTTCTTAGCGTTACTATCCCAGTTCTATGCCTCCTTGAAAAAACGCTTCGGGCGATGATGGAAGAGGATGTGGCACAGGAGGATGAGGAGGAGGAGGAGGAAGCAGGATCATTTCAAAGGCTTTCAGGGCAGTCTTTCACAAGTGGCTACGAGGGTGGGTTCCTGCACCAACAAACGCCAGGTACACAATTGTCCGGCAGAAAGGGAACAGTTCTGGAGAATGACGAGGTGGAGGAGGAGATGGAGGAGGAGGAGGAGGAGGAGGCATTTTCACAGCAGGGTGGCACCCAGACCAGCTCGTGGCCATCACTGGTGCGTGGCTGGGGGGATACAGAGGACACAGACGATACACCTCCCACAGAGGACAGCTTTTCTTTGCCTCTGGGCAGCCTGGCACACATGAGCGATTACATGCTGCAGTGTTTCCGCAATGACCGCCGAGTTGCCCACATTTTAACTGGTGCTGATTACTGGGTGGCCACCCTGCTGGATCCCCGTTACAAGGACAACGTACCGTCCTTAATTCCCTCACTGGAGCGGGATCATAAGATGCGCGAGTACAAGCGCACGCTGGTAGACGCGCTGCTGGTGGCATTCCCACCTGACAGCGGGCGTACGGTGGAAGCACAAGGCGAAGGCAGAGGAGGAGGAAGAGGTCGCCAACGCAGCCGGGGCACCGGCAGCACCTCAGAAGGCAGGGTTAGCATGGCTGAAATGTGGAAAAGCTTTGTCAGCACGCCACAACAACCAGCACCACCAGCTGAGATGGAACGTCTTAGCAGGAGGCAGCATTTCATCAACATGGTTGAGCAGTATGTGTCCACAGGCCTACACGTACTGGATGACGGGTCTGCCCCCTTTAACTTCTGGGTCTCCAAATTGGGCACATGGCCTGAGCTTGCCCTTTATGCCTTGGAGGTGCTGGCCTGCCCTGCAGCCAGTGTATTATCTTATTTAGCACGGCAGGGGGCGTTATCACAGACAAGCGCAGCCGCCTGTCCAGAGCCAATGTGGACAAGCTCACGTTCATTAAAATGAACCAGGCATGGATCCCACAGGACTTGTCCGTACCTTGTGCAGAATAGACATGTATACCGGTGTTGTGACAAAAACTGTTCGGCCATCGGATTGTGTCCGGCCCATACTGCGAAGGCGCAGCGCTTGCGCAGTACAGAGGACAAGGAGATTCACAAAATCTCCGAAGATGAACGGCGCCTGCGCTGTGAGTGCAGGTTCAAGCCCCACCATCCAAGTGGACATACGGTAGCACATAGTAACAGGGCCCCTCACGGGCTCGGTTCGATCGCCACGCTTCGGGCACGGCCTCACTTGGCTCGTCTTGAACCACGGATGGTGTGGCCTTCACCTGAACTCACCACGCAGGCGCCGTTCATCTTGGGAGATTTTAGAAATCCCCTTGTCCTACATACTGAGCAAGCGCAGTACAGGGTGGACACTATTTGACGGGGGACAGAATTCGACACATCACCGGCATTACACAGCCATTGTTGTATTTTTGAATCAGTGTTGGCTACCTCGTCCTCCTCCACCGCCGCTTCCACCTACACAGCCACATCCACCGCCACTTCAACCTCCTACTCCATATGGACCTCGTACTCCTAGGTCAAGATTATTATTTTTTATTTTTATTTTTTTTATGTTATTTTAAGTTATTTCCCTATCCACATTTGTTTGCAGAGCACTTGCCATGCTCTTAACAACATTTTGCTTCCATTTGCAGCCCTCTAGCCCTTTCCATTACCTTTTTAGAGCCTTTTTAGTCCTTAGAAGTCCAGGTCCCCATTGACTTCAATGGGGTTCGGGTTCGGGTCCGGGTTCGGGTTAAAGTTCGGTCCCGATCCCGAACTTTTTTCCGAAGTTCGGCCGAACCCGTCGAACCCGAACTTCCAGGTGTCCGCTCAACTCTACTCTTGATCCTTCATCAGGGCCTTCTCGTCCCTTATGATCCGCACAAGGTCTGTGTAGTTCAGGGCCATGACTCCGTCAGAGGTCTTCAGGTGGAGCCAGACTGGGTCCGACCGTTATGATCCCCTTAGGATCTGTTTCATCCTGGTAGCATCTATGAGCTGTGGTTGCATCCCTTTTCTCAGTACAATCTGGCACAGCATTCTATTCAGTCTCCGGACATACTCGGACAACTTCTCCTTTGGCTGTTGGAAGGTATGTTCAAATTTATACACCAAGTCTGACACCTTCTCCAGCTGGCCAAGCTCTTCCTGCAACATAGACAAATAATCCATTGCTGTACACACAGTATTGCTGCACCTAAGGTTTTTCACCGCCTCAGCAGCAGGGCCTCTCAAGTTCTCACTGATGCGCTGCTTCTTCTGCGCTTCTGGAACTTCCCAACCTTCTTCTGCCTGCATTGCCTGCTCGATCCAAGTATCGAAATCTTCCTCCCCGGGTGGCACAGGTTGTGTTCCTGAAAACACCCGAAGTTTCCGGTACCCTGCTTCCACATGCACCGTGTTATTATTTTGGCATTTAACGACAAACTCCCCCAAAGCAGTCAACAGTTCAGGACCTATGGCGGTCAGGGGTGACTTTGGTGCTTTCATTTCGCTACTGCCTCCCATTTTGGAGAGGAGTGATGGAGATAACTGTGGGGAGGTCTGTGGGGACTCTTTCTTCACAGCCCCAGTATGCACTAAGCGATACGTTCTGTCATCTAAGTCTTTTATACTTTGCCCTTTGAACTCCTCTGGAACTCCTCTTGTCCACTCTATTAGTGTATATGTCCCCGCAGCATTTGTCTTCACATCTACCAGCCATGCTTTCCATTTTGGGGAGATTGACATTATTAGTAGTTTTTTATCTCTTCTTTCTCCCGGATCTCTCCCGGTAGTTCAACAACTACCGCCCGGAGTGGATCCACGCCCTCCTCTGCCTGCGAGTCCATGCTGGTATTTCAGGCCGCCTTGATCGCAGCGTGCAATATACACGGGTCCCGGACGAGCCCCCACGTGTAGCGATACGCCCAGCTTAAGAGGGCTGCTTGTTTGCTTGGGCCCTGTAATGCACTGCTACCAACCCCTGGCAATCGGTTCTGACTTCTCTCTGACACAGTTAGGAAAGAGGAGGATGGTACAATTGTATTATCTCGATACACTATTATACAGTACAACCCCCCTTGTATACCAGCACAGTAATTGACACTCACCACCAAATTACTTTACTGTTATCTTTCTACTTCCAGTAAAGAATTATAGTTATTTGTATAAAAATGTCAATGCAGATCCCTGCAGTATAGGTGTGCACATTAAAAGGATATAACAGTCAATAATGCAATAACACATCAATCCCACTGCTGCAATCCTCCCTCGTGAGCAATAAAAATGGCGCCCAGCAAAGTCCTAAAGTACCCAGTCAGGCCTGACTATAACTTAAGGTATAGTTCGCTGGAGAATCTTTGCTAGCAACTGTCGGTGGTGCACATGGAGAAACCAATTTGTAATCCAGTAAAAGGGGTAACAGATGTTAGCCAACCAGGCAAAGATGGAGTTACAGACAAACTCAGTTCAGCACAAACAGTCTCTCCAGAGTATAACTGTGTTCAGGGGGGGGCCTAAGCAAAGTCAATAGGCACAAAGTTATTCTTATAAGGTTCTGAGCTGACGCTCTCTCACCCAGACCGGACCGATTCCTGTCCGGTTTCTCCGCTACTGTGAGTGGCATCACCGTGTCCACAATGCATCGAGTCCTTGGTTCTTCAGAAGATGATGGCACCTCAGGTGGATCGGATGCCTCACCAACTCCCCAGCGTAACGGAAGGGCCCTCTGGAACAAAAGAACGCAAGGCCCAGGCTTCAGGCCTAGCGCGCGCAGCAGGTGAGTGCAGGGGATCCTCTCGCAAGGAGGGCGGCGTTCCAAGAGGCTGAGCGAACCCTGCCTCTCCCCTTTTAAAGTCCACCCCAGCAGTCCTTGTGCGGGGAAGGGCACCCTGGGTGCCGCAAAGCGTGCTGGGAAACGTAGTCTTGTGGGTAAAACGATACCCCGCTACACTTACGTTTACGAAGGTGTACATTTTTGGCAAGTATAGAGACCAGAGTTCTTACGTCGTTTTTTATCATTTGTATTAATAAAATTTGACCTTTTACACATATTACTCGTTGTCATCATTTGGCTGCAAAAATGTCCCAGGGGAGAAATTTCTTCTTTTTTTGCCCATGTGAAATACCTTCTGATAATCTTTTTATTTTCTATGCTAGGAAGAGACCCACATTCCCTACTCTGGGTCAACAAATTGATCACGTGTTAGCCCTTTATAAAATCACATATAATTAAATGAAACCGTCCAAAACAATTGGATCATAACTGGGGTGCATAGCTTGCTTCCACTTCCTCCATTCACTATGCTTTGGAATGTTTATAATCTGTTGTCTAGACTATAATTTAAGACACTCTTGTTACTAAATCCCTGAGCAGGTGACTTTGTAATCTTCATTGTTCCTAACACTGATAATAATGAGAGGCAACAATTGTAAGGTTATTGGGTGTAGTGGTTTATCAAAATCATTTACCATCAGCCTTAAAAAAAAATTAAATCAGAGCTCTATTGTTTTTAATGGACTCACAGTGAGTCACAGAGCTAGCTACGCCCAATAGCTGTGATATTAATGAGGCCACTTGTAAGTTCTGGCAAACAGCCCATTAGCAGGTATAGTATAAACTGTGTGATCCCTGCCAATCAAAATTGTAAAGAAAGGAGATGTTTTACAGAAAACCCCTGTGAATTCACACATTTACCATTATTCTTTAAGCTCTTTAATATGATCTACCTTCCTGATTCCCATAAGACCACAATGTATCCAGAGCAGAAGCGATCTCGGTTAACCTAACGGACCTGCAAGATCTCATAATTCATGGTTGTATCAAATATTTTTCATTTTACTACTCACTCAGCCTTTAAATCTGTGATTTATGCACATCTCATTAATCTTCTTTTCTGTGATTTAATTGTGACATCATTCTCCCTGCTCAGAACTCTGATAAATTAAAATATTAAATGTATCTACAAATAAATAATATCCCATACCACCTGCTGCCATCTTTTCAGCTTTAGGAAGTAAACACAGACCATAGAACAGATTTGTGCAGTTTCTCACAAGCCCATTGCAGCCTGCATTTTCATTCTCAGAGGAGCCCGTGGGCCATTATTCTGGCAGGTGTCAGCCGAAACACAGGGAGAATTCACAAAAGTTTATCTGAGATCTGTGCTTACATATAAAGTATATATTTGATAAGTAGAGTAAGAAGCAGCATAATTCCACTTTCATATGCAATGTAATATTGGTGATGTAGAGATAGAAGACAGGAATAAACCTTAGTTCCAATGATCAACCAGGTGTTAGTTTACCCAAAACTGGATTATGAAGTGAAAATTTCCAATCAAGATGGAGCTATAGGTGTTTCAATAGCTTAATTCTGTAGAATAAGTTGAAAAAAAAATAGGTGGATTATACAGTCAATAAAATATCAAAATGAGAATGCTTGAAAGTGATTTACATAAAATGTCCATGAAACATGTATACAATAGATCTTAATTTTCTCTTTCAAAGATCTTCAAAACCAAAACATTATTATTTTATTTTTTTTAGCTAGAGTGCGGAAGAATTAATTAACACCTGCCTAGGGTAATGTAACAAAAATAGAAATTGAAGTACCACACCACTGCTAAGAGGTCCGGGTAAAACTTTATTTTAATAAAAGTCATGAGGATCCAACACGTTTCAGGGGAACAAAATCACCCTCTTTATCGGGGCTAGAAAATACATAGGAAAAAAAGTTTAATTGTATCTTAGCACATAGTGGTACTGTGGATACATAAATTAAGTGTGTGCAACGTCCTATGATTGTAGAGAAGGGAATTGTGGGGGACTTTGGACTTTATAGGCACAAATTAACAAGATACATTTGTAGAAAAATATAACAATTTTATTAATTTACAGAAAATAACATTTAAAAAGATTTTCTAAAAACCATTAAGCAATTATATGTATGGGCCAACCAGGTACAATCACTGAGGGATACAGAATATACAGTAACAGTAAGGTCTATAGGAGAATTACTCTCCGAATGCCATAAGATCCAAACGGTTGGCTAGATACCGACAGTGAAGGCTAGAATTATAGTACCCAGTGAGGTCCACAGCTTTAACAAGTTTCGTGTGAAGACACGCTTCTTCAGAAAGCAACAGCATACAAAGCTAGTAAATGAAAATACAATATGTTAGAAATATCATGATTACCTAATAGATGCTTACATAAATGGCAGTACATAAAGATATTCACAAAGAAGAACCAGTCAGCCGGACAGCAGCTCATAGGCCAGCAAAAGGACACAAAAACCCATGCTCCAGGAGGACTCAAACCAATCATGGGGGCATGGTAAACAGTGGAAAAATATGTAAATATATCAACAAAAGAGATTTGATTGGGGTGCTCGATAGAGCATATAATGTATCCATAAAAATGGAAGAGTATTAAAATATTTGAGGTAGAGATAGAAACTAGACATCTACTTAATAAGTTATACTCACACTCGGGAGTCTTTAAACTTGAATGTCACTGGAGTAGAGTTCCAATATCCTTAAAAAAGCCCTACCAAGATGGGCTAAGGACTAGATTGGAATGGGAGGGGAAAGTAGGGCTCGGGTAGGGAGGGAAGGGAGAGGAGGGAAAGGGAAAGAACTAGGAAAGGGGATGAGGAATGGAAAGAGGACAGGGGGGGAAGGGAGAATAGGGGAGGGTAAGGTATGGGAAGGGATAAGAAAAAAGGTAGAATTGCCAGTCAGGACCGATGCCAGCCGAGCCGACGGTGAGGCACAAACCAGACAGATGCTAAACTAGAACAAAAATAGGTTTAATGAGCTGATTGGTATAGAAAGTTTGCCTATAATAACAATGTAGATAATAGGGTACTCACCCTCAACCACTGGGGTGGAACTAAATTGGTAATCAACCAGAATCTGATGGTCTCCAAGAAATTATTGATGGACTGATAAGATGAGGTATATATATTGTGAGGGGGCTAGCTCGGCAGCGGGTATGTGTGACCCCCGGGATGGGCTCCCCACCCAAAACAGGACCAGCAGACGGAGGTTGTGGTTTTCAAAATCAAAAAGGTGCGGTTTATTTTCTATTTACAGTGACAAAAACACAGCAAGGCAAAAAAAAACATAAACAAAATAAATCCTGGTCAACTTGACCTCTGACTAAACTTACAGGTTTCCTAACTAACGACTGGGATCAGCCTAGTGCTGTCCTAGTCCCTGGTTTTAAATGTCCAAGCAAAATATAGCCACACAGGCTTTCTCTCACCGCACAGGGGTTCACTCTCCCTAGACAGTCCACACAGGTCTGCTTCCAGGCATGAGCTAACATCTAATGAATCTGGGAGTTTTTTATAGAGGCCTAAATGAGCTGACAAGCTTCAGCTGGCCTCATCAACTCCCTGTCTGCACGACGCCCAGCCCTCTCCCTAGAGGTATGAGTCATCAATGAGCCCACTAGTCTCAGCTGGGCTTATACAACTCTCCACCTAGCTGTACAAGTCAGCGTAAAGCCTGAATCTGGGCGAAATATATCTACCCCCCTGGATGCAACCAGGTGACTTTACCTTCCTGCTGTCACATACCCCCCCCTCTTGTTTTAACCTCGGGGTTGGAACACCAGCAATCAGGCATTCATGTACTCGAGACAAAGCATCCACATTCCCCATTTGAACGCCAGGGCGATGCTTTACTGTGAAGTTGAATTCCTGGAGGGCCAGGAACCACCTATTCACTCTTCTATTTGTTTCCTTGTTTTGAGCCATCCACTTTAACGGAGCGTGATCCGTAACCATGTCAAAGTGCCTACCTAGCAGGTAGTACCGAAGGGAATCTAGAGCCCACTTCACCGCTAAACACTCCTTTTCAACGGTGGCGTAATTTACCTCATGGGACTTCAACTTCCTGCTGAGGTAAATGACTGGGTGCTCTTCCCCGTTCCAGACCTGGGACAATACTGCTCCTAACCCCACATCTGACGCATCACTTTGTACGACAAAGTCTCTAGAGAAGTCGGGTGAGTACAACACTGGCTGGCTACATAAGGCTTGTTTCAAGAATTGGAATGCTGCCTCAGCCTCGGGGGTCCATTTAATCATGACCGACCCTTTCCCCTTCGTCAGGTTGGTTAGGGGCACAGCCTTAGAAGCAAAGTGGGGAATGAATCGCCGATAATACCCAGCGATTCCCAGAAAGGCTCGTACCTGCTTCTTGCTGTTGGGACGTGGCCAACTCTGGATGGCCTCGACTTTGTTGAGTTGGGGTTTTATTACTCCCCTCCCAATGGTGTACCCAAGATATTTGGCCTCCTCCTGCCCAATGGTACACTTCTTGGGGTTAGCCGTAAACCCTGCTTCCCGAACAGAGTCCAGGACTGCTTGCACTTTTGGCAGATGTGAGGCCCAATCTGTGCTATGGACAATTATGTCATCCAGGTAAGCCGCAGCATACTTCCGATGGGGCCTCAGCATCTGGTCCATTTTCCGCTGGAATGTGGCCGGCGCATTCTGTAACCCGAACGGCATTCTTTTATATTGGAACGCCCCGTCTGGGGTTACAAATGCGGTTTTCTCTTTGGCCGACTTGGCCAGGGGGATTTGCCAATACCCTTTTGTGAGGTCAAGAGTCGTCATGTATCGGGCTGTTCCCAGCCGGTCGATCAACTCATCTATACGTGGCATGGGGTAGGTGTCAAATTTTGTAACTTTGTTCAACTGACGAAAATCGTTACAAAATCGCCAGCTCCCATCCGGTTTAGGCACCAACACAATGGGACTAGACCACTCACTTTGGGACTCCTCTATCACCCCTAAGTTCAGCATTCTCTGTACTTCCTCCCGTATTGCCTCCCGTCGGGCCTCTGGGATCCGATAGGGTTTTAACTTCACCCTTTCACCGGGCGGGGTAATAATGTCATGCTCTACCCCAGATGTTTGTCCCGGCAGCTCAGAGAATACCTCCTTGTTGCGAAGTACAAACTCCTTAACCTCCTGTTGTTGGGGTTGTGACAAGGTGGCTGCGATTCCAACCTCAGGAATCACGCAACCAGTTTGAGCTGGTGACCAAGTGTCTGCGACTAGGGACTCTCTATCCCTCCAGGCTTTCAACAGATTAACGTGATAGATCTGTTCGGGCTTTCGCCTTCCTGGTTGTCTGACCTTGTAATTCACTTCGCTCACTTTTTCCATTATCTCGTAGGGGCCTTGCCATTTGGCAAGGAATTTACTTTCAACCGTAGGGACAAGTACCAATATCCTATCCCCCGGGGAAAAGGTACGGGTCTTGGCTCCACGGTTGTACACTCTCTGCTGTGCCAACTGCGCTTGGGCCAAATGTTCCTTCACGATGGGCATTACCTGTGCAATTCGATCTTGCATCAGGGCGACATGCTCAATCACACTCCTGTGGGGAGAACTCTCACTTTCCCAAGTTTCCTTGGCAATATCCAACAGCCCTCTTGGGTGTCTCCCATACAGTAACTCAAAGGGGGAGAATCCCGTAGAGGATTGGGGCACCTCCCTAATAGCAAACATCAAATAAGGAAGTAGACAGTCCCAATCCCTTCCATCTCTATCCACCACTTTCTTCAACATTTGTTTTAGGGTTTTGTTGAATCTTTCAACCAGCCCATCGGTTTGGGGGTGATACACAGATGTACGCAATTGCGTCACTTTGAACAATTTACACAGCTCTTTCATAACCCGGGACATAAAGGGTGTACCTTGGTCCGTAAGCAGTTCTTTACAAATACCCACCCGGCTAAAAACAAGAGATAGCTCTTTGGCTATGGTTTTGGCCGAGGTATTTCTGAGAGGGATCGCTTCTGGATAACGGGTGGCATAGTCCATTATAACCAATATGTACTGGTGCCCCCTAGCGGACTTGATTATAGGACCTACCAAATCCATTGCGATTCTCTCAAACGGGACCTCAATGATGGGTAGAGGGACCAGCGGGCTACGGAAATGTGGCATCGGGGCCGACCTCTGACACACAGGGCAGGAGGAACAATAATTTTCTATGTCCTTCATCACCCCAGGCCAATAGAATCTCTGTAATACCCTCTCTCGGGTTTTCTCTGTCCCCAGATGACCTCCAAGAATGTGCCCATGGGCCAACTCCAACACCAACTTCCTGTAAGGTTTGGGCACCACAAGCTGCTCAACGGTTTCTTCTGCCCTTTTTGCCACCCGATACAGTAGGTCCTTCTCTACGCTGAAGTATGGGTAAGTGCCAGTATTATCTGGGTTCACTAACTCGCCATCTATTTTCACTACGTTTTCCCGTGCCTTTATTAGGGCGGGGTCTTTCAACTGTTCTGTGGCAAAGTTTTCCCTGTGAACCTCAAGATCAGAAAACTCCACAGACGGTAGGTTTTCGTCTGAGGAGGTGGGCTCCTCTCCAGTTTCTTGAGTCTCCCCTGCCAATACTGACAAGGGAAATTCCGGAGAGTCCTCACCACTCTCAGGGGAGTTCTGGCTATCACATTCCTGGTACATAGGGGCACCAGTGGGGGGCTCAGGATCATCCCACAGTTCCCAGAACTTCGGAAAATCCCTTCCCACAATGGCGTCATGCGGTAACTGAGATACTAAGCCCACTGGATGAGAGAGGGTACCTTTGGGGGTCTCGAAACACACCGTAGTCACTGGATACTCTCGGGTGTCCCCATGCACACAAATAACGGCTACCTTGCTATTCCCAGAGACCTCTGTTTTAACTAACTCAGCCTTTATCAGGGTCACAAGGCTACCTGAATCCAGCAATACCACAACATTTCTACCATTAATACACATTTTGCATAAATGTTTCTCAGTTCCCCGAATGGCAGTGCATGCGACTGTCGCACACAGCGACTGACGTCTGCCCGTCAGAAAGTCACACTGCATGGGTTCCTCCAAAACCGGGCAATTTGCTGCAATATGTCCCGCTTGCCGGCAGCGGTAGCAAATGATCCTTCTTGCCGCCTCTTGAGCCGCTGATTTCCCAGGCTGTTCTCGCCAAACTTGGGGTAGAGCTCCCACCCTCTCACTCTCTCCACCCTTACCCCTTGGAATCATCTTATCCGCCCCTGGGGATGGTCTGGTCTTAGGGTGGAAAGTCCGAGTGTCTCTGGAAGAGGCCGTCAGGTTCTCTGTAGCCAAGTATTTCTCCACACGATCCACAAGACCATCGGCCGTCTCTGGGTCTCCATGGCTTACCCACTTTTGGATGGCAGTAGGAAGAGCTCTCAAAAACCGATCCATTACAACACGTTCCACAATCTTTGGTGCGGACAAAGTCTCTGGCTGTAGCCACTTTCTGCTCAGGTGAATGAGATCATACATTTGAGACCTGGGGGGTTTTCCAAGCTGGAAAGTCCAGTTATGCACACGCTGAGCCCGGACAGCCTGGGTGACACCCAGCCTTGCCAATATCTCAGCTTTTAGCATCACATAGTCTTTTGCTTGGTCAGGCTCCAGGTCATAGTAAGCCTTCTGCGATTCACCAGTTAACAGAGGAGCCACCAGTCCAGCCCACTGCTCCTCAGGCCACTTTTCTCTTTCAGCAGTCCTTTCAAATGTGGTCAAAAATACCTCTGGATCATCCTCTCCAGTCATTTTTGTCAATAAACGACTCACCCCAAAGGACGCGGTATTAGTGGGACGGCTTTCCTCACTGGTCTGCGGACGTTGCTGCATTACTGCTTCCATTTGTTGTAGTCTCTGCTCTTGCTTCTGTAACAGGTCTATGAAGCGGGCCTCAGATTGCTGCTGGGCTTGTTGCTGAGCTTCCAGACTCTGTTGGTGAGCTTGCTGCTGGGCTGCAAGGCTCTGTTGATGAGCTTGCTGCTGGGCTGCGAAGTTCTGTTGTTGAGCTGCAAGGCTCTGTTGATGAGCTGCAAGGCTCTTTTGCAAACCTGCATTTGTCTGCTGTTGATTGGCATTTGCTAGAGCCAGCTGCTTCAGTATCTCCTCCATGCTGGCTTAAAAAAAACTGCCACTGGTTCTCCACCAACTGTGAGGGGGCTAGCTCGGCAGCGGGTATGTGTGACCCCCGGGATGGGCTCCCCACCCAAAACAGGACCAGCAGACGGAGGTTGTGGTTTTCAAAATCAAAAAGGTGCGGTTTATTTTCTATTTACAGTGACAAAAACACAGCAAGGCAAAAAAAAACATAAACAAAATAAATCCTGGTCAACTTGACCTCTGACTAAACTTACAGGTTTCCTAACTAACGACTGGGATCAGCCTAGTGCTGTCCTAGTCCCTGGTTTTAAATGTCCAAGCAAAATATAGCCACACAGGCTTTCTCTCACCGCACAGGGGTTCACTCTCCCTAGACAGTCCACACAGGTCTGCTTCCAGGCATGAGCTAACATCTAATGAATCTGGGAGTTTTTTATAGAGGCCTAAATGAGCTGACAAGCTTCAGCTGGCCTCATCAACTCCCTGTCTGCACGACGCCCAGCCCTCTCCCTAGAGGTATGAGTCATCAATGAGCCCACTAGTCTCAGCTGGGCTTATACAACTCTCCACCTAGCTGTACAAGTCAGCGTAAAGCCTGAATCTGGGCGAAATATATCTACCCCCCTGGATGCAACCAGGTGACTTTACCTTCCTGCTGTCACAATATATAATGTATAATTAGCGGAAAATAGGGGAACCGCAGTGTCCAGTTGTCAGTGGATAAACCACACTGGTTTGAAAGACATATAGATTCACTATTGAAAACAAGGAAAAAATTCAAAAGAAGAGACCGTCAGTGTGCTAGTAACAGTTAAGTCCAAAAAGGTAGTATTTACAGCTAAGCAGCATACATTAAATAAAAAAAGCATATCCTTACCATTTAGCAAATGGCTAACAGATAGCCTGAATGATAGCAAGGAAGTAGATGGTATGCGGATGATTCAGAGAGCTGCAAAACGTGTGGGAAAACAGCGGAGCCCTGTAAGGGCGCAGACATTAGCCTTGAAAGACCATGTTCCATCAGAAATAGATGTTACAAAGAAAGGCAGAGCTGAAAGATGTGTACCTGCAGTATCGGCGCGGCTGGCAGCGGAACGAACGGGCAATGGTGATATGTGACCTAGTTGACACGCTGAAAACAGTGTGTTTAAGTAGCCATATCCCATCGCTGATGAGTCAGCCCGTTGAGGCGGAGTGACGTCATCAGCGTCGGCCAACCACCAAGTGCAACGAGGGCCGTCCATTCAATGGGAGGAGCCCATGAACGGCGGACTCCACGTAAGCGCATGGTAACCAGGCAACCAGCCGAGAGCAGGGAAGACGCTCTCGGAGGATACATGGATGCGTCATCAACCTCAAGGGGAGGGAAGGGGGAGGGAGGGAAATGGGAGGTGTATAGATGACGCTGGGCGGCCGCATGAAAGACTGAGTCCAAGGATCATGAGAAGCATGTCCGGTGCCGTGACAGAAGATACCGGTCGGCATAACTGGTCCAAACAGAGTAGGCAGTGTACAAAACATGTCTATTGGTACTATTATAAAAATCAAAAAACCCATATATCTCAAGTCTCAAATTAAATGGCCGTCATATCAGGCACAGCAAAGTGTCTATCATAACCGGCCGACATAGCAGTATATGTCAGACTACAATAGCCGTATAAGCAATATAGATAAAAATGTAACAATATAAGTGTAGCGGCCTCACTCTCTCTCCATCTTTACCGGTTACACACCAACTCATGTCTAGGGGTTCCTGGGTTGTGAGAGTGAGATGCGCCACGGCCCATGTCCTCCCCATTGTAGTAGGGAGGTGAAGGCCACTTACTGATGTTTCCTCGGGCCGGTGTGTTCTGTGAATGCACTGAGTCTGTAATTGCAAGCTCACCAGCCTCCCCTTTGCTTCCAGTAACTGGAGTTCACACACCGGAGAAAGGTCCAACACTTGTTTATTTGACACTCCAATAAGCAAAGCACAATAAACAGTTCTTTTGCAGCAAACTGGTTGGGACCTATAACCTTGCCAACGGTGGGGCGAGCAGATCGAGGCACTTCCTAAAGTTTAAGTTCTATGCCACTGTACTATGACCAGCGGAGCCTAAGCCAATCCGGCTGTTACAGAACAGGAAAGATGGGGTCTCTTCCAGCAACCCCTATGAACAGCAATGGAGCCCTCTTCGATACGCTGTGGCCCCTATCAGGGGGATGTGTCCTCCCAAGAGAGTTCCCAGAGGCCCACTGTCACCGGGTTGGTGCTGCTCCGGGTCTCCAGTGGGTAACCTCTCTGGCCTCCTCACCTCAGATACGAGTCCCTCCGCTTAGGGACCCTCGGACAGTCCACCCTAGCGGGACCCAGTCGAAGGTACTGGGCCCCAGGCCTCCTCGATAGTACCTCACCCCAGGCTAAAGGTGCCTGGGATGGACGCCAACATGACTCCGGACCAGGCCATGGGCACCTGGACCAGACTCCTGGATCTCCAGCACCCAGGCCTAAGGGGCCTGGGTGCGGACCGCAACCCTCCTCCTCTGAGGACCTCCTTCTCCGCAAGACCTCATGGTAAGGGCGTCTCCCCCTTTTATCTCCTCCCATCAACGGCCCGGCGGGTTCCCCGCCCCAGCCATACCATCTCCGGGAAGGGACAAAACAGGGAGCACTGCAGGAGATGATTCTACCCGAAGCCTGTGGGTACCCCGCCACCCACAGGCAAAGGAGAATACTACATCCTCCAATCCTCCACGAAACAAAAGGGGTCTGAACCCTAACACAATTATACACCTGGGTCACACTATTCCCCAGGTGTATCCCATCAATTTGAGGACCCCGCTACACATTCCCCCCTGTGATTGGACGCTGGTCCCCAGCGTCAGGTGCACACCCATGCCTCCCATAAAGTGGTGATATGGAGTGAAACCCCTGAGGCAGTTCCTCTAAATTTTCCCAAGTGCCAAGACCTGCTCAGGGAATGGGGAACATATAAAACAACTTATGTCATAAAACACTTTAAACATCTGCATAATCACAACCCCTCTCCCACACTGTCTAAGAGCCACCCACTCTCAATGATCTTGATTGACGATTCTCCTGCAGGGGAAAAAAAAACAACATCCTAACATAATTTCGTGTCATTTGGCATGAGTGGGCCCATCAGCCGAGAGACCCACTCACTCCAACAAGCAAGGTGATGTGTGTGTGAAACATTTTCAAACATTTGTTGCGCAACACTGCCACCTGGTGACAGCGCCGCGGTCATGACACTCAACGAATCTTCGTTCTTCCAACTTTTCCCTACTCTGCCACTATTCCCAAATGTCCTTGCCTTTGGCACATGAAGAAAAGGGGAAACACAAAAACACAACAGCCCCAAGTCTCCAATGAGAAAAAGAAAAGCCCAAATAAAAACAAAAGCAGGGCACAGTCCTGGGTGTCTGGGAATGGCTCTTCCAGAAAGTTCAAGTGCACAAAGGAAATAAACAGGAGTTCTTTTCTCCTATAAATAAAACTTTGGATCCGGCAGATACAGGGGTTTCAGGTGTTTGTCAAATGCCTCTATCGAATACTCGACATCTTCTCCTTCTCTTCTGCAAATGACTATCTTGTCAGCATGGATATGGCGCCCCAATTTCCATTCAGCTCTGCAGTCCTCAAACCTCTTAGACACTGCCGGCACACATTCCAGGTACCTGCGAGCATGAGGCACCTTCAACTTGTCCCACACAAACTCGTCATACCATCTTGCTCTCCAGACTTCCACCTCAAACAGCAAGTCCCGGGGCAGATACGGGTACTCCCACCCATATTCCCGAGCTACTTTGTGGCAAAACAGTCTCTGCAAGCGGGCCAAAGGTGGCATAGTGGCTTTCTCTCCAGTTCCAGGCAGCACAATAGCTTCCAGATGCCGAGGTGCCTTTACCAGCTCCCTGAAACTGACTTTCGGCGCTCTCAGAGAAGCGCGGGGTGTCCCCACAACCAAAGCAGGTGAGGTAACAGTAGATGAGGACACCGGTGGAGGGGTAGGTTCCCTCGTAAGCTGCGGGTCTTCCCCCCTGAGGTGTGCTGTCTCCTGTGTACATAGGTGAATCCCGTACTGCACGGGAAGCAAGAAGTGGCATTCTATCCCAGCCCTTGTGGCTGAACAGTTCGTCTATCTCGCCATCTTCTCCGCAGTCAGACAGCGACTCTAGGTCGGAGGTGTCATACATCTCAGCAGGCAGATATCTTCCGGTGGACACAGAATCATCCTCCCTGGGGGGCTCCACCTCCAATGGGCCCCCGACACCTCCAACCACCACCACAGTCCCAGCCCCTGGCTCACCTGACCCTTGTAGAGGACTGGGATGTCCGGGACTTCCTTCTCGACCGGCGCCATCCAGGCCAGGCAAGCAGCGGGGTGAAGCTCGACCACGTCCATAGGATGCCTGTACTAGGCCAACTTTCCTCTTCGGGGGTGGGAGCAGAGAACTTGTGGCGACCGAGGCAGCATCCTCGGATTTTTCTCTGTTGGGCAGTCCATCGCCCTGGTCAGCGCGCACGGGAACCTCGACAAAGGCCTTGATCTCCCCTTCCGGAGTAGCGGTACCCGTGAGGTGGTTGAGGCGAAGGGCCCGGGGCCTTGCTGTGGACGACTCGACCTCAAAAAGGAATTCTCTGCACTCCTCACATCGCCCGAATGGCTTCAGGGTGACCACCAGTCCCGAGCAGCCGGGACAGATCACACCGAGGGCCTCCGTGTCTCTGCAAGTGTACAGAGCCAACCGCCCTCGGGGCCTAAGTCTTATCCCCGTGTCTGTGATGGGGGCAGCAAAGGAAGTCATTCTCGTGGGGTGAGGAACCATAATCCACGGGGCACTTGAGGTCATCCCGACTATCTGCTGCTCCATCATGCACTGACCCCGCGCCGGAGTCTCCACGTGTATCCCCACACTTGGCCAGACTCCTCCCATGAGCTGTAAATTTTCGCGGGCTTCCTCTTGACTCCGCCCACGAACGATGTCGCCATGGGGTGCCTCATGGCGCAGTGCGTTAACAGTCCCCACGTGCAGTACGTCACACGGCTGGACCTCTCCCTTTTTCCGCTCCTCCGCATGGGCCTTTCCCGTGTTAGGGTAATTTCCACAACTCCGAGCAGGGACGCACTTTGGCCAGTAATATGGCCGACCTGCTCGGAACTCCTCTGGGCAGCAAAGTTCAAACGTAGACATTCTCAAGTCCATCTTTAGAACACACTCTATCCCGGACTCACGAGCCCCCACGTGTAGCGGCCTCACTCTCTCTCCATCTTTACCGGTTACACACCAACTCATGTCTAGGGGTTCCTGGGTTGTGAGAGTGAGATGCGCCACGGCCCATGTCCTCCCCATTGTAGTAGGGAGGTGAAGGCCACTTACTGATGTTTCCTCGGGCCGGTGTGTTCTGTGAATGCACTGAGTCTGTAATTGCAAGCTCACCAGCCTCCCCTTTGCTTCCAGTAACTGGAGTTCACACACCGGAGAAAGGTCCAACACTTGTTTATTTGACACTCCAATAAGCAAAGCACAATAAACAGTTCTTTTGCAGCAAACTGGTTGGGACCTATAACCTTGCCAACGGTGGGGCGAGCAGATCGAGGCACTTCCTAAAGTTTAAGTTCTATGCCACTGTACTATGACCAGCGGCGCCTAAGCCAATCCGGCTGTTACAGAACAGGAAAGATGGGGTCTCTTCCAGCAACCCCTATGAACAGCAATGGAGCCCTCTTCGATACGCTGTGGCCCCTATCAGGAGGATGTGTCCTCCCAAGAGAGTTCCCAGAGGCCCACTGTCACCGGGTTGGTGCTGCTCCGGGTCTCCAGTGGGTAACCTCTCTGGCCTCCTCACCTCAGATACGAGTCCCTCCGCTCAGGGACCCTCGGACAGTCCACCCTAGCGGGACCCAGTCGAAGGTACTGGGCCCCAGGCCTCCTCTATAGTACCTCACCCCAGGCTAAAGGTGCCTGGGATGGACGCCAACATGACTCCGGACCAGGCCATGGGCACCTGGACCAGACTCCTGGATCTCCAGCACCCAGGCCTAAGGGGCCTGGGTGCGAACCGCAACCCTCCTCCTCCGAGGACCTCCTTCTCTGAAAGACCTCATGGTAAGGGCGTCTCCCCCTTTTATCTCCTCCCATCAACGGCCCGGCGGGTTCCCACCATACCATCTCCGGGAAGGGACAAAACAGGGAGCACTGCAGGAGATGATTCTACCCGAAGCCTGTAGGTACCCCGCCACCCACAGGCAAAGGAGAATACTACATCCTCCAATCCTCCACGAAACAAAAAGGGGTCTGAACCCTAACACAATTATACACCTGGGTCACACTATTCCCCAGGTGTATCCCATCAATTTGAGGACCCCGCTACATAAGTAAAAAAAATAAGTAAACATTTTTTATCAAAGATACCATATCTTCTATCTGTTTAAGTAGGTCCAAGGTGTCACGGGTATAGGACGGAAGTGCAAGCACATGGGGCATAAGGATAGAGTCGACAAATCTACTGGCATTCTCAGTCAAAGAACCATCCCTGAGACGATTGTCCTGTCAGTGTAAGGCTTTTTATGTGGGTAAAACCATTCGACAATTTTGTGCCCGCATTAAAGATCACGTATATTATTCAGCAGGAGGCAAAATGGTGACCTCTGTAAGTAGACACCTAGATCTCTACCATAGGTTTGACACTTCTTTGATATCATTCATCGCTCTTGCAGTGATCCCTCGTGATCCAAGAGGAGGTAACTGGGACAAACAGATACTCTGCAAAGAAACTCTCTGGATAGAACGCCTGAATGCACTCTGTGCCCCGGGTATCAATGAAGCTCATTCTTACAAACCGTTTCTGTAATTTAACTAACCCCAGGTAGTACTTATGCATGCTACTAACATCCATTCTAGTCCCCTCTGAACCCTATCCCCACCCTTTCCCTCTCCTTCCACCCCCTCGTCCCTTTCCTTTTTTTTAAATTTTTTTTTTATTCTCTTTTTATTGAAAAGACTATTAAAATTATACAGCACACACCCATGTTGGTGTAATACAGCTTCATCATACAAAAAATACAAATGTATACATTTTTCCTAATCCTCCCTTTTTACCTTATTTCCCCTGCCCCCCCCTCCCCTCTCTATTCTGCTAGCCCCCCCCCCCCTGGATCTGCTCTTTCCTTCCTCTGCTTTTTCTCCTCACTCTTTCCTTTCCCTTTTTTTTCCCCCTTACACGACTCCTTCTTTCCTTTCTCCTTCCTCTTTTTCCTTCTTACTCTGTTTTATTATTTATCTTTTTCTGTCATTCCCTTCGCATATTTATCTGACAGTTTGAAATTTCTCAATTTTTCCCATTTTATTCTATTACTTACCCCCCTTCCCTGCTCTCCGCGGCTCAGGTATTCCATCTCGGCGATATAGTCCACTTGCTGAATCCATTCTTTTATGGTTGGCTTTCTTATTGATAACCAATTTCTTGGAATTAACCCCTTTGCCGCGTTTAGCAGGGATGGGACTAACGTTTTTCTGTATTCTTTCTTTGTTTTATTTGTGCCATGGAATAGGCATGTCCAGGCATTTTGTAAAATTTGTTCTCCGGTTACTATTTCTATATAGTTGAGGATTTCAGTCCAATACTCCTCTATTTTTGGGCATTCCCACCACATATGAATTATTGTTCCTAGGTGCCCACACCCCCTACCACACAATGGGGAGTTATTAGGATGTATTTTGTTCATTCTCTCTGGGGTCAAATGCCAGCGTACCAAGTTTTTATAGTTTGTTTCTATCGTCCCTATGTCAGATGCAAAACTATAGACTGATTCTATTATTTGTTTTTCCTCTATTTCTTTACCTAGATTTTGACTCCATTTTTCTACGAAGGGTAATGATCCTTCCGTTTCTAAGTCTGTTAATATTTTATATACCTGCGATATACCGTGCCTCAGAGGCTTCTCTATGCTACATATCTTTTCTATGGGGGTTAGCGCATTTTCGTTTCTAATTGGTTGTGGAATAGTGCTTACTAAGTGTTTTATTTGGAGATATTCCCAGTCACCAAGTTGATTCCACCCGTGCTTCTTGTTTAGTTCTTGCTTTGTCATTATTTTTTCTAGTGAAATAATGTCCTTTAATTGTGCAGTTCCCATTTGTTTTCCCAATCGTGTACCATTTCCTGGTTTAAAAAACTCTGTGTCTGCTAATGAGATTAATGGAGAATTATATTTCCATTTTTCGTGTCTATACAGTGTGTCCCATGTTTTAAATACCTTTCTAGTTATATTATGTGTTTCTTTACCTAGTGCTCTTAATTTCGGTGGTATCGATATTTTTTTTTTAGATGCGTCTTACTTAAAATGTCTTCCATTTGTGCCCACTTCTTTTTTGTGTGTGGATTAGCCCATTCCACTAATCTGGCTAGTATAATCGCCTTGTGGTATCTTTTTATATCTGGTAGGGCCATCCCCCCCTTTTTTTCCCCCGGGTTAACAGTGTATATTTAATTCTGGCCTTTTTACCTTGCCATATGTAATTCAGAATAATCGTTCTAATCCGTTTAAAGAAAACTTGGGGAATTTCTATTGGAAGCATCTGAAGCTTATATATCACTTTTGGTAGGGTCATCATTTTTAATATGTTGATCCTTCCTATCCATGTAATGGGTCTCCTAGAGGTATTTTTTAATTCTGTTTTAATTTCATTTAATAAAGGAATAAAGTTGGCCGGGTACAATCCTTCTTGCGTTGGTGTTATTTTAATTCCTAGGTATGTTAAGGATTTTTCCTCCCAGGTAAATGGGAATTCTCTCTGTAATAAGCTTTCTTCCTCTTTGTCTATACCTAAGTTCAAGATTACTGTCTTAATTGGATTAATCTTAAAATTTGAGAGCTCCCCATATTTTTTTATTTCTTTGATCATATTGGGCAATGACAGCCTTGGCCTTGTTAGGTATAGGAGTATGTCGTCCGCATATGCGGCCACTTTATGTTCCTTCTCTCCGATTCTCACTCCCCCTATATCTTGGCTACTATGTATATTTGACAATAATGGTTCTAGTGCCAACACATACAGGAGGGGTGAGAGCGGGCACCCTTGTCTCGTTCCATTATACATCTCAAATGCAGACGACACACTCCCGTTTACCTTTACCTTAGCCGTTGGGTGGGTATATAAGTTTTTAATCCATTTCATATATTTTGGTCCCAGACCTACATACCTGAGTGTATCCATCATAAACCCCCAGTCGACTCGGTCAAATGCTTTTTCCGCATCTATTGACATGAGTACGACTGGGGGTTTCCTCTCTCTCTCTCTTTCTGTATCAATAGTAGGGTTCTTATACTATTATCTCTCCCTTCCCTCCCTGTCACAAAGCCCACTTGATCTGCGTTAATTAGTTCCGGCATTAAGATTTTCAATCTCGTTGCTAGTACTTTTGCGTATAACTTAATGTCTGTGTTCAATAACGCTATAGGTCGATAATTGGAGCATATCGTTCTATCTTTTCCTATTTTTGGTATAATAGAAATATTAGCTAGAAGAGATTCTTTTCTTATTTCTACATCTTCCCCTATTCTATTAAAATAGTTACATAGCTCTGGGACCAACTGTTTTTAATTTTTTTTATAGTACTTAATCTGAAATCCATCGGGTCCTGGACTTTTCCCCCTTGCTGTTTCTTGGAGGGCTTTATTTATTTCTTCTTGCGTAATTGGGTCTTCTAAACTCTCGGCACTTTCAGTTGTTATCTTTGGTAAGTTAGTTTGCTCTAGGTATTCCTGCATTCTAAGTTTCCTATTTTCCTCTTCCTGTTGTGTCTCTCTTACTCTAATGTCATATAATGTACTATAATATGTCTTAAATATTTCTGCTATTTCAGATGTTTTAAGTTTCATCTCTCCTTTCGGGTTTTTAATTTTATCAATGTAGTTTGAAGTTGTTTTCCCCTTTGCTATTCTTGCTAGGTATTTCCCAGGCTTATTCCCCAACTCGTATCTTTCCTTTGCTATATTTTTAAATATTTTTCTGGTTTCCTGTTCCATTAAGTCTCTAAGTTGGCCTCTCTTGATTATTATCTGTTCATGTATTCCCCTGTCTACCTGTTTTTTATCTTTTTGTTCTAGGTCGTTCAGTTCCTTTATTAGATTTTTTCTATTCCGATCCCTTTCTTTTTTTTTCCCTGCTCCTATGGCTATCAATTTTCCTCTTATGTAAGCCTTATGTGCTTCCCATATTGTTGCTACACTTACTTCTGGAGTATTGTTTATTTTGAAATATTCTTCTATTTCCTTTGATATTATCTCACCTACTTCCTTGTTATCTAAGAGGTCCTCATTTAGGCTCCATGTACCCTTTCTTTGTTCTATATTGTTAAATCTTATTTTTACCACTGCGGGGGCATGGTCTGAAATTGATATAACTCCTATAGAGGCTTCAACGACCTGTTCCAAGAGCTCTTGGTCAATTAATATATGATCCAATCTCGCATACGTGTCGTGCACCGTTGAATAGTACGTATAATCTTGTTTACTAGGGTGTATTACCCTCCATGGATCTACTAGTTGATGATTATGTATTTTTTTTAACCAAATTTAGTTGTTTACTATCTCTTATCGGTGCACCAGACGTATTGTCGAGTCTATGTTCCATTGAAAAATTTAAATCCCCTGCAAGAATTACATGGCCTTGTTTAAAGTCCATTAGAGCATTTAGGATCCCATTCAAATATTTTTTGGGTTGGTTATTTGGGCAATATACATTTGCTAATGTATATTTTTTTCCTTGTAAATTCCCTTTTAGGAATAGATAATGGCCCTCAGGGTCGGTACTTCTATCTTCTACTATAAAACTTATGTTCTTCCCCATACCTATGGCTACTCCCTTTGATCTTTTGTTTGGGGAGTCTCCATAGTACCAGGTTGGGATCGCACGCGAATATAGTTTTGTATTAGACTCTAGAGCTAGATGTGTCTCCTGGAGGAAAACAATTTCTGCGGCGTATCTTTCCAACTCCCTTAATATCATGTGCCTTTTTTCTGGAGAGTTAAGACCTCTTTCGTTATATGTAATACAGTTTACGTCAGTCATTTAAGTCCCTCTTCTTTTTTTTTCCCTCTCTCTCTCTCTCTCTCTCTCTTTCTCAAAGGTACAGATGCAGATCCCTTTTCCCTTCCTCCCTGCCTCCCCCCCTCCCCACCCACCCCCTCACCCTCCCTCTCCCTCCTCCCAAAATCTACATAACCCCCTTCCTCCTACTCCCCCCCTCCTCCTCCCTCTCTCCCTCCCTCCTCCCCCTCCCTTGTTGGGGCCTTGACCTCATGGTCTTTGGTGCAGACATTTCTCCTTAGTACCACTTAGGGTACTCTGCACCCTAAGCCCAAGGTGGAGTTCTGCTCGGCACCGTTGATCCCCACCCCCTTTACTACTAAGGGGATGATGTCAGTGCAGTAGACGGATCCAGGTCTCCAGACCCCTCTCTATCTTTTTATTTCTGTTTCATTCCTCTCCCCTTCCTCCGCCCCCTCCACCTCCCACCCTCCCTATTGCAAAAGGAAGAAGACAATGCTCCACTCTCTCTCTATTTGTTCTATTTAGTTATCTGGTCTGGGAATTTCTAGCTTTCTACAAAACTCAGGTATCTCTTCGATAAATCTTAGTCTTGCCGAGATACCATTTTTCCTCCCAATCAGACATGCTGGGAAACCCCAATTATACTGGATCTCGTGTTCCATGAGCACCTTCAGTAAAGGTTTTAAGTTCCTTCTTCTTTTCAACGTTTCTTGGGATAGATCCTGAAAAATTTGAGTGTAGTTTTCTTCTAATTTTATTGGTGTCTTTCCCCTCAGATTTCTCCACAGTTGATTTTTTTCCTCCCAACTTTCAAATCGCACAATAATGTCTCTCGGGTTTTCCTGCGATATTTCCTTTGGTCTTCTTATTCTATGTGTTCTCTCAATCTTCATTGGGAACGTAATTTCTCTATCAAGCAATGGGTTACAAATTTTCATTATTATTTCTGTTAAATTCTCTGACTGGGATATCTCAGGAAGCCCCCGAATTCTTATATTTTTCCTTCTGTCTCTGTTCTCTTGATCATCCCGTTTATATGCTTGTTCTTGTTGTTCTCTTTTGATAGCTTTTATTTCTCCTTCCAGCTTTTTTATGGTGGTTTCATTACCGTCTGCTTTTTTTTTCCACTTCCTCTACTCTTTCCCGCATGTACCCCATATTTTCCTGTATTACTTCCATTTGTACTTTTAACACTTTTTCTAGGGCTGCAAACGTACCCTCTATTTCCTTTTTAGTTGGAAACTATCCCTTGGTTTGTTGTTCCTCGTCTGTTCTCTGCTCAAACTCTGCTTCGGCTTCTTGTTCTATTCTAGACTCTGACAGTGTATCTGTTTCTGCAGTATTTTTATTCTGGGCCCTTTTCTTCTCCTTTTTCTTCTCCTTGCTGTCTGTCTGATTACTTTTAGCTCCTGGCTGTTTTTCTGCCGCCTGTTTATCTCCATTTCCACTGTGGGTTACATATTTGTTCATTGGGCCCGGGCTGGGGATCAAGCTTAGCCGTGGAGATTTTGGGGTTACCCCCCCTCTTGCTCCCTTTCCTCTCAAACTCATATTACTTAGGTTCCTTGATCTACCTTCCTGGTATTTATTAGTGGGTGAGGGAGAAATGGGGGAGAGATGGATAGTGTACTATCGCAGACAGTTCACAGTTCCCAGTACTTCTCCAGAGGACAAACAAGTAGCTGTGGGTTCTCTTTTACTTTTGTATTATTTACCGCTCACCCACAGCTCCACATAGGGCTAGAGGGTATATGTGGGTAAGCAATGACACATTTCCAAAAAAAAAAAAGCACAAAAGCGATGATAGGCTTTTATTTTACTCGGCTATCAGCCCCGTGTTACAGTTCAATACTTCCGAGAAGGAACCAAACTTAACGATTTTATGCGTTTATTGCCAGTTTTCTATGTTTTTGTAGTGTTCCCAGCCACTAACAAACTGAGAATACTTAGAAACAGATAGTGCACCCTTCCTTAGTTCTCTGTTGGTCACTGGGAGAGAATGCAACGTAATTGGTTTTAGCACAGACTTATTTCTCGTTTAATGAAGAGATGCGTTCTGTTTCAAAATTATGTATACGAGCGATAATCACAGGTGTCTGTACTTCCTCCTCTGCTCCCTGCCATACATAATTCCACTTTGAGGCGTTATGGAGAGGGAGGGAGAGACACAAATAAGCCCCTTCTCTGTCCTTTAATTTATTTTTGCTGCCCTTTCAGCGTTCAGCATATCTTGATACTGCGCTTTTTACGGAGGGATTGGAAAAAGCCATGCAGCCTATGAGGGGGGGCTCACCCCTCTATATTGACTATTCTCTGAGCATTTATAGACTATTTACAGTCCATTTTCATGTTCACCAATACTTGAATCACAATAACCATTATTTGTCTTTCATACCTCTTTGTCTTTTTTCTTTCTTCCTTGTATTACTCACCACTACCTGGAAAGAGATAGGAGAGTCCATGCGATTTAATTTCACCACCAGAGGGGAGGTCTAGAAGGATTAGAAACAGCTTCAGTGTTAGGGAGCGCTCGCTTTCTCCTTTAATCTGTTTGCTGGCAGGCTCCGGTCTTCCACACCACACTCCCTGCTTCCCTCAAACCTCCACATCCTCCATGGTCCCTCCGGATCCTCCTGGGTCTCATGCAGCGTGCAGCATCTCCTCTCTGCGTGGTCCGCTGGCTGCTTGGCTGTGAGTTTCCTCGGTCTCTCCCTACTGCTACACCTCGCAGCGCAGTAGACAAGGACAGGTACAAACGCGGTGTGGTGCGGTGTGGAGCGGAGCGGGGGGGCTGGCGGGCGGGCGGTCGAGCGGGTCGCGGCGGCACTTCAGGCGGTGTTATTCATTCTCCTGGAGAGGAGAGGGCTGGAGACCTGGTATCTCATCTACGTGCTCCGGCGCGGTGTCAGCGCCATTATGAGACTCCTCCCTCTCCTGGCCTCCCTTCAGAAATGAGTGGCTGGCTCGTCCCTTTCCTTTCGACAACTGTCTATTACACAATTGAATCCTTATCCCACTAGTCATCCCTCAATCTTCATGGTCTCTTATCTCTCTTTTCAGAGTTCGGGGGAAAAAAAATTTTACTTATTTTTTTTACTTATATTGTTACATTTTTATCTATATTGCTTATACGGCTATTGTAGTCTGACATATACTGCTATGTCGGCCGGTTATGATAGACACATTGCTGTGCCTGTTATGACGGCCATTTAATTTGAGACTTGAGATATATGGGTTTTTTGATTTTTATAATAGTACCAATAGACATGTTTTGTACACTGCTTACTCTGTTTGGACCAGTTATGCCGACCGGTATCTTCTATCACGGCACCGGACATGCTTCTCATGATCCTTGGACTCAGTCTTTCATGCGGCCGCCCAGCGTCATCTATACACCTCCCATTTCCCTCCCTCCCCCTTCCCTCCCCTTGAGGTTGATGACGCATCCATGTATCCTCCGAGAGTGTCTTCCCTGCTCTCGGCTGGTTGCCTGGTTACCATGCGCTTACGTGGAGTCCGCCGTTCATGGGCTCCTCCCATTGAATGGGCGGCCCTCGTTGCACTTGGTGGTTGGCCGACGCTGGTGACCTCACTCTGCCTTGACGGGCTGACTCATCAGCGATGGGACTAGGGATGAGCTTCGTGTTCGAGTCGAACATACGTTCGACTCGAACATCGGCTGTTCGATCGTTCGACGAAGATCGAACGATTTGGGCCGTTCGCGCCAAATTCGAGTGACGCGAACGGCCCACAATGCACTACGCCATCGCAGTGTCATCCAGGCGCTGTGATTGGCCAAGCATGCACTGTGACCCCGCATGCTTGGCCAATCACAGCGCCGGCAGCGAGGAGAGCAATGATTGGCCACAGGCAGGATGCCTGTGGCCAATTAATGCTGAGGGTGTTTAGTACACGCCCCACACTATAAAAGGCCGCCAGCACGGCGGCCTAGTGTAGTGTGTTCCGGAGCAGGGATAGAGCAGCATAGGCAGGGACAGTGACTTTTATTTCTTTCTTGCCTAACCTGGATTCCTTTAGTTTAGGGAAAGAGAAGGATAGGTAGGGAGAGTGTCAGTGTGTTTTGTGCTTGTGCTATATTGTGCTTAAAAAAAACATTTTTTCTAGGGACAGAAAACTGTAGGTAGGGAGAGTGTGTCAGTTTCTTTCACTGTCAAAGTCCTTGTTTCCAGGGACCTGGAAGGACAGTGAGTGAATTCTCCTTGTGCTAAATTGTGCTTAAAAAAAACATTTTTTCTAGGGACAGAAAACTGTAGGTAGGGAGAGTGTGTCAGTTTCTTTCACTGTCAAAGTCCTTGTTTCCAGGGACCTGGAAGGACAGTGAGTGAATTCTCCTTGTGCTAAATTGTGCTTAAAAAAAAAACATTTTTTTCTAGGGACAGAAAACTGTAGGTAGGGAGAGTGTGTCAGTTTCTTTCACTGTCAAAGTCCTTGTTTCCAGGGACCTGGAAGGACAGTGAGTGAATTCTCCTTGTGCTAAATTGTGCTTAAAAAAAACATTTTTTCTAGGGACAGAAAACTGTAGGTAGGGAGAGTGTGTCAGTTTCTTTCACTGTCAAAGTCCTTGTTTCCAGGGACCTGGAAGGACAGTGAGTGAATTCTCCTTGTGCTAAATTGTGCTTAAAAAAAACATTTTTTCTAGGGACAGAAAACTGTAGGTAGGGAGAGTGTGTCAGTTTCTTTCACTGTCAAAGTCCTTGTTTCCAGGGACCTGGAAGGACAGTGAGTGAATTCTCCTTGTGCTAAATTGTGCTTAAAAAAAAACATTTTTTCTAGGGACAGAAAACTGTAGGTAGGGAGAGTGTGTCAGTTTCTTTCACTGTCAAAGTCCTTGTTTCCAGGGACCTGGAAGGACAGTGAGTGAATTCTCCTTGTGCTAAATTGTGCTTAAAAAAAACATTTTTTCTAGGGACAGAAAACTGTAGGTAGGGAGAGTGTGTCAGTTTCTTTCACTGTCAAAGTCCTTGTTTCCAGGGACCTGGAAGGACAGTGAGTGAATTCTCCTTGTGCTAAATTGTGCTTAAAAAAAACATTTTTTCTAGGGACAGAAAACTGTAGGTAGGGAGAGTGTGTCAGTTTCTTTCACTGTCAAAGTCCTTGTTTCCAGGGACCTGGAAGGACAGTGAGTGAATTCTCCTTGTGCTAAATTGTGCTTAAAAAAAACATTTTTTCTAGGGACAGAAAACTGTAGGTAGGGAGAGTGTGTCAGTTTCTTTCACTGTCAAAGTCCTTGTTTCCAGGGACCTGGAAGGACAGTGAGTGAATTCTCCTTGTGCTAAATTGTGCTTAAAAAAAACATTTTTTCTAGGGACAGAAAACTGTAGGTAGGGAGAGTGTGTGAGTTTCTTTCACTGTCAAAGTCCTTGTTTCCAGGGACCTGGAAGGACAGTGAGTGAATTCTCCTTGTGCTAAATTGTGCTTAAAAAAAACATTTTTTCTAGGGACAGAAAACTGTAGGTAGGGAGAGTGTGTCAGTTTCTTTCACTGTCAAAGTCCTTGTTTCCAGGGACCTGGAAGGACAGTGAGTGAATTCTCCTTGTGCTAAATTGTGCTTAAAAAAAACATTTTTTCTAGGGACAGAAAACTGTAGGTAGGGAGAGTGTGTCAGTTTCTTTCACTGTCAAAGTCCTTGTTTCCAGGGACCTGGAAGGACAGTGAGTGAATTCTCCTTGTGCTAAATTGTGCTTAAAAAAAACATTTTTTCTAGGGACAGAAAACTGTAGGTAGGGAGAGTGTGTCAGTTTCTTTCACTGTCAAAGTCCTTGTTTCCAGGGACCTGGAAGGACAGTGAGTGAATTCTCCTTGTGCTAAA
Source organism: Rana muscosa (assembly GCA_029206835.1). NCBI lineage: Eukaryota > Metazoa > Chordata > Amphibia > Anura > Ranidae > Rana > Rana muscosa. The sequence goes on along the minus strand of CM055117.1, from coordinate 539,069,676 downwards.
TTGTGCTTAAAAAAAACATTTTTTCTAGGGACAGAAAACTGTAGGTAGGGAGAGTGTGTCAGTTTCTTTCACTGTCAAAGTCCTTGTTTCCAGGGACCTGGAAGGACAGTGAGTGAATTCTCCTTGTGCTAAATTGTGCTTAAAAAAAACATTTTTTCTAGGGACAGAAAACTGTAGGTAGGGAGAGTGTGTCAGTTTCTTTCACTGTCAAAGTCCTTGTTTCCAGGGACCTGGAAGGACAGTGAGTGAATTCTCCTTGTGCTAAATTGTGCTTAAAAAAAACATTTTTTCTAGGGACAGAAAACTGTAGGTAGGGAGAGTGTGTCAGTTTCTTTCACTGTCAAAGTCCTTGTTTCCAGGGACCTGGAGGGACAGTGAGTGAATTCTCCTTGTGCTAAATTGTGCTTAAAAAAAACATTTTTTCTAGGGACAGAAAACTGTAGGTAGGGAGAGTGTGTCAGTTTCTTTCACTGTCAAAGTCCTTGTTTCCAGGGACCTGGAGGGACAGTGAGTGAATTCTCCTTGTGCTAAATTGTGCTTAAAAAAAACATTTTTTCTAGGGACAGAAAACTGTAGGTAGGGAGAGTGTGTCAGTTTCTTTCACTGTCAAAGTCCTTGTTTCCAGGGACCTGGAAGGACAGTTAGTGAATTCTCCTTGTGCTAAATTGTGCTTAAAAAAAACATTTTTTCTAGGGACAGAAAACTGTAGGTAGGGAGAGTGTGTCAGTTTCTTTCACTGTCAAAGTCCTTGTTTCCAGGGACCTGGAAGGACAGTGAGTGAATTCTCCTTGTGCTAAATTGTGCTTAAAAAAAACATTTTTTCTAGGGACAGAAAATTGTAGGTAGGGAGAGTGTGTCAGTTTCTTTCACTGTCAAAGTCCTTGTTTCCAGGGACCTGGAAGGACAGTGAGTGAATTCTCCTTGTGCTAAATTGTGCTTAAAAAAAACATTTTTTCTAGGGACAGAAAACTGTAGGTAGGGAGAGTGTGTCAGTTTCTTTCACTGTCAAAGTCCTTGTTTCAAGGGACAGAGAAGGACACCTGAAGGTAGCCCTTATTGCTTTTTTCCCATCTCCCTGCAGGCCATCTATTAGAATGTCTGGAAGGCAAACAAGGAGAGGCAGACAGTCAGGAGGCAATAAAAGAGGGCAAGCAGGCTCTGTGTCTGGGGGCAACAGTGCTGGTCGTGGACGCGGTGCATTGTCATCAGCACATGGCCATGGGACACGCTTGTCCTTCTTTTCGGCAGCTGGACATGTTGAGCCACATCATGCCGAAGACTTGGTAGAGTGGATGACCAAGCCCTCCTCCTCCTCCTCCTCATCCTCTCTCACCCAGGCTCAGGGTACTGGAAAAGCAGCTGCCAAAGCGTCCTCTTCCCTGGTATCAATGTCAGACTCATCATCAGTCACTCCTTCCCTAGACCCACCATGTCCTCCTCCTGAGGAGTCCCCCGAACTGTTTCAGCACAGTGTTGGGTACATGCTCCAGGAGGATGCCCAGCGTTTCGAAGGGTCTGATGATGAAACCCAGCTAGAGGAAGGCAGTAGCGTGAGAGCAGACAGAGGGGATGCTCAAGAAGGACACCAATCTGGCAGTCATGTTCCAGCAGCTGCAGCATACTGCCAGATTGGCTCCAGTGATGAGGAGGGAGGTGATGATGAGGTCACTGACTCCACGTGGGTGCCTAATAGGAGAGAGGAGGAGGAGGAGGATGAGGAGGAGGCACATCTCCAACGAGGCAGGATGCCCTTTGGTGGCCAGCGTAAGGGCAGTACACCGACGGAATCACACCGCAGAGCTCCGCCTGTGCAGGGCGCTGCCTCTGCCCGTCATTCAAAAAGTTCTTTGGTGTGGGCCTTTTTTGAGGCTAGTGCATCAGATCGCACAGCTGCTGTTTGCAACATATGTCTCAAGCGTATATCGCGTGGCCAAAACATCAGCCGCTTGGGTACCACATGCCTGACCAGACATATGTTGACCTGCCATGCAGCTCGTTGGCAAGCCTACCTGAAAGACCCACACCAAAGAACAAAGCGGACCTCTCCTTGCACCGCATCAGCTGGGATCTCCAACCCCACTATAACTTCAGTCCTCTCTGAAACATGCACTGAGAGGAATGAAGGTGTAGAATTAGGTGTGTCACAGCCAAGTACTTGCGGCCACTCTGCTAGCAGTACACCGACGTCCGATTCTAGCAGGCAAATTTCCCTGCCCCAGCTGCTGGACCGTCGAAAGAAGTTCACTCCCAGCCATCCACATGCCCAGCGGTTGAATGCTAGCTTGGCTAAATTGCTAGCGCTTCAACTGCTGCCTTTTCAGTTGGTAGACTCGGCCCCCTTCCGTGAGTTTGTGCAATGTGCGGTTCCTCAGTGGCAGGTTCCCAAACGCCACTTTTTCTCACGGAAGGCTATTCCGGCTCTCTACCGGCATGTGGAAGGCAATGTCTTGGCCTCGCTGGACAGGGCGGTCAGCGGTAAGGTGCATATTACCGCTGACTCATGGTCCAGCAGGCATGGACAGGGACGTTACCTTTCTTTCACGGCCCATTGGGTCACTCTTTTGGCAGCTGGGAAGGATGCAGGACAAGGTGCAGTAGTGTTGGAGGTTGTCCCACCGCCACGCCTCCAAAATGCTACTACTGGTTGTGACACACCTCTCTCCTCCACCCCCTCCTCTTCTTCTTCCTCCATGGCCTCTTCCTGTGGTTTGTCCTATGAACCAGCGGTGCTCCGTAGCCGTTCACGGGGCTACGCAAGTACGCAGGCAAAAAGATGCCATGCCGTGCTTGCGCTGGTGTGTTTGGGGGACAGAAGCCACACTGGGGCAGAGGTCCTGTCTGCTCTGCAGGGCCAGGCCGAGAGGTGGTTGACGCCACGCCAGCTTAAGCCAGGAATGGTGGTTTGCGACAATGGCACCAACCTCCTCTCCGCCCTCCGACAGGGACAACTGACCCATGTGCCCTGTGTGGCTCACGTCCTTAACCTGGTGGTGCAGCGGTTCTTGGGCAGGTACCCGGGCTTACAGGATGTCCTGAGGCAGGCCAGGAAAGTCTGTGTGCATTTCCGCAGATCTTATAATGCCAGTGCTCGCCTGGCTGAGCTGCAAAAGGAGTTGAACCTGCCCAAGAACCGCCTTATATGTGACATGCCCACCAGGTGGAACTCAACGTTGGCCATGCTGCAGCGGCTGCACACGCAGCAGAGGGCCATCAATGAGTACCTGTGCGACTACGGCACCAGGACAGGGTCAGGGGAGCTTGGTTTTTTTTCTCCACGCCAGTGGGGCATGATCAGGGATGCATGCACTGTCCTGGCACCATTTGAGGAGGCCACGAGGATGGTGAGCAGTGACAGTGCATGCATCAGTGACACTGTACCTCTTGTCCACCTGTTGGAGCACACGCTGCGTGGAATAATGGACAGGGCACTTGAGGCAGAACAGAGGCAGGAAGAGGAGGACTTCCTTGCCTCTCAAGGCCCCCTTTACCCAGACAGTGTTCCTTCTGTCCCACCCATCGCACAGGAAGAGGAGGAGGAGGAGGAGGAGGAGGAGGAGGAGGATTGTGTCAGCATGGAGGTGGAGGCTGGCACTCAGCATCATCAGCAGCAGTCTTTTAGGGATGATTTACAGTCCCAAGAAACCAGTGGACTTGTACGTGGCTGGGAGGAGGTGGCTGTGGATCATGTCGTCCTTAGTGACCCAGAGGACTCCGGAGCGAATGCCTCAGCAAACCTACGCTGCATGGCCTCCCTGATCCTGCAAAGTCTGCGGAAGGATCCTCGTATTCTTCGGATCAAGGAGAGGGACCATTACTGGCTGGCCACTCTCCTTGATCCACGGTACAAGGGTAAGGTTGCGGACCTCATGTTACCGTCGCAGAGGGAGCAGAGGATGAGACAACTCCGGGAGGCCTTGCAGAAAGGTCTGTGCAACGCGTTCCCAGAGACTGGGAGGTTACAAACTCCTGGTCCTGGACAACGAGTTGCTGAGGCTTCGGCCAGTCAAAGAAGGAGCGGTGGGGAAGGTGGCCGTCTGACCGATGCGTTCAGACAATTCTTTAGTCCGCAGCCCCAAAGTATGATCGGTTCCAGCAACCATCGCCAGCGTCTGATAAACATGGTGCAGGAATATCTAGGGGCAAGGTCAGACTTGGACACCTTCCCCACCGAAAATCCTCTGGCTTACTGGGTCTTGAGGATGGATCACTGGCCAGAGCTTGCACAGTATGCAATTGAGCTACTGGCCTGTCCTGCATCCAGCGTTCTTTCGGAACGCACATTCAGTGCTGCTGGAGGATTTGTCACGGATCACAGGGTGCGCCTGTCCACCGACTCGGTTGATCGACTGACTTTCATCAAGATGAACCAGTCTTGGATCACCACCAGCTACCACACACCTGATGCTGATATAACAGACTAATTGATTTTAACATGTCACATCCCTTCAAGACTGATGCTGATGCTGAGTGCCTGTGCTGTTATGTTGACTGGCTATCCTCCTCCTCCGAGTCCTCAATGATACGATTGATGATGATAGCTTGGAAGATCATTTTTGTTTATGGGTGCCGCCACCAGTGGCTAAGGCCCAATTTTTCAGGCCCTGTTTTACAGGGGCGTGTAATTACAATTTTTTTAGCAATAATTTGCCATAGGGCTCATTGCTGTGCTCCAAGTACAGTATCTGTGAGGGGTTGGAGTGTTGTGGCACCAGTGCCTAAGGCCCAATTTTTCAGCCCCTGTTTAACAGGGGCGTGTCATTACAATTTTTGAAGCAATACTTTGCAACAGGGCTCATTGCTGTGCTCCAAGTACAGTATCTGTGAGGGGTTGTAGTGTTGTGCCACCAGTGCCTAAGGCCCAATTTTTCAGCCCCTGTTCAACAGGGGCATGCAATTACAATTCTTGATCTAATAATTCACAGCAGGGTCCATTGCTGCACCCACCAAGAGTAACTCTGAGGGCTTACAGTCTTGTGGCAACGCCACCACCACCACCACCACGAAAGGCCCAATTTTTCAGCCCCTGTTCAAAAGGGGCATGTAATTACAATTCTTGATCTAATAATTCACAGCAGGGCCCATTGCTGCACCCACCAAGAGTAACTGTCAGGGCTTACAGTGTTGTGGCACCAGCACCACCATCAAAGCCCCAATTTTTACTACCACTGTTCAACAATTATATGTAATTAAAATTCCTGATATAATAGTTGACAGCAGGGCGTTCCAGCACCAACCAAGAGTAACTGAGTGCTTACAGTGTTGTGCCAACACCAACAACTAAGGGGCCTATTTCTGCAGAGTATATACGGCAGGTCCCTACTTTCAAACATCCAACTTACAAACGACTCCTACTTGCAAACGAAAGAAGACAACAGGAAGTGAGAGGAAATCTACCCCTAGAAAGGAAAATTCTCTCCTGTAAGAATAAATATGGGAGAAAGGGGTCTCATCTGTACTGATGCTTTATCAGCAATCCTTGTTTCAAGAAAAACACCACATTTCAAAAACAGTTGTCATTGGGACGGAAAGTGAGGTGAAATGTTCTGAACAGGGGCACAGACAGCAAAACAAATGTTACAGGGGTGATAACCCTTACCTATGTTTCCCAAAAAGTTTAAAAATAGATTTTTGGGCTGGAGCTACACTTCAACAATGTACCTGTTCAAAATTACAAACAGATTCTACATAAGAACAAACCTACAGTCCCTGTCTTGTATGCACCGCCTGTATACGGCTGTTCAGAGTATATAGGGCCTTTTTTATTTTATGTGCGGGGTTCCCCTTAATATCCATACAAGACCCAAAGGGGCTGGTAATGGGCTGGGGTAGGGGGGGGGGGTCATGGGGTAGCTATGCCATTTTTCTTAAAGAATTTCATCCATATTACCGGGACCAGACATTACATTAAAGCCGCAAGCAGTTATAAATGGCTTTTTTTTCCTTTAGAAGTGTCATTTTGTGCAGGGACAGTTCTAAACACGGGAAACACGTGGCACTTCACAGGCATACTTTAGACACCCCCCAGGTACGATATTTAAAGGAATATTTGACTTTTTTTTTTTCACTTTATGCATCATTAAAATGACTGCTCCCGAAAAACGACCGTTTTTAAAACTTCTTTTTGCATTGATACATGTCCCCTGGTGCAGAACCCGGGTTCCCAAACCCTATTTATGACAATAACATGCATAATAGTTGTTATAATTAGCACTTTAGAATTCGAACGTTCGCATCCATTGTATTTAATAGGGTTCTAATGTTCGTTCGAACTTTCGGTCCGTTCGCGGGTTCTGGTGCGAACCGAACCCGGGGGTGTTCGGCTCATCACTAGATGGGACATGGCTACTTAAACACGCTGTTTTCAGCGTGTCAACTAGGTCACATATCACCATTGCCCGTTCGTTCCGCTGCCAGCCGCGCCAATACTGCAGGTACACATCTTTCAGCTCTGCCTTTCTATGTAACATCTATTTCTGCTGGAACATGGTCTTTCAAGGCTGATGTCTGCGCCCTTACAGGGCTCGGCTGTTTTCCCACACATGTTTTGTAGTTCTGAATCATCCGCATACCATCTACTTCCTTGCTATCATTCAGACTATCTGTTAGCCATTTGCTAAATGGTAAGGATATGCTTTTTTTTTTTTATTTAATGTATGTTGCTTAGCTGTAAATACTACCTTTTTGGACTTAACTGTTACTAGCACACTGACGGTCTCTTCTTTTGAATTTTTTCCTTGTTTTCAATAGTGAATCTATATGTCTTTCAAACCAGTGTGGTTTATCCACTGACAACTGGACACTGCGGTTCCCCTATTTTCCGCTAATTATACATTATATATATATATATATATATATATATATATATATATATATATATATATATATATCCTCATCTTATCAGTCCATCAATAATTTCTTGGAGACCATCAGATTCTGGTTGATTACCAATTTAGTTCCACCCCAGTGGTTGAGGGTGAGTACCCTATTATCTACATTATTATTATTATAGGCAAACTTTCTATACCAATCAGCTCATTAAACCTATTTTTGTTCTAGTTTAGCATCTGTCTGGTTTGTGCCTCACCGTCGGCTCGGCTGGCATCGGTCCTGACTGGCAATTCTACCTTTTTTCTTATCCCTTCCCATACCTTACCCTCCCCTATTCTCCCTCCCCCCCCCGTCCTCTTCCCATTCCTCATCCCCTTTCCTAGTTCTTTCCATTTCCCTCCTCTCCCTTCCCTCCCTACCCGTCCCCTACTTTCCCCTCCCATTCCAATCTAGTCCTTAGCCCATCTTGGTAGAGCTTTTTTAAGGATATTGGAACTCTAGTGACATTCAAGTTTAAAGACTCCCGAGTGTGAGTATAACTTATTAAGTAGATGTCTAGTTTCTATCTCCACCTCAAATATTTTAATACTCTTCCATTTTTATGGATACATTATATGCTCTATCGAGTACCCCAATCAAATCTCTTTTGTTGATGATATTTACATATTTTTCCACTGTTTACCATGCCCCCATGATTGGTTTGTGTCCTCCTGGAGCATGGGTTTTCATGTCCTTTTGCTGGCCTATGAGCTGCTGTCCGGCTGACTGGTTCTTCTTTGTGAATATCTTTATGTACTGCCATTTATGTAAGCATCTATTAGGTAATCATGATATTTCTAAAATATTGTATTTTCATTTACTAGCTTTATATGCTGTTGCTTTCGGAAGAAGCGTGTCTTCACGCAAAACTTGTTAAAGCTGTGGACCTCACTGGGTACTATAATTCTAGCCTTCACTGTCGGTATCTAGCCAACTGTTTGGATCTTATGGAATTCGGAGAGTAATTCTCCTATAGACCTTACTGTATATCCTGTATCCCTCAGTGATTGTACCTGGTTGGCCCATACATATAATTGCTTAATGGTTTTTAGAAAATCTTTTTAAATGTTATTTTCTGTAAATTAATAACATTTTTATATTTTTCTACAAATGTATCTTGTTAATTTGTGCCTATAAAGTCCAAAGTCCCCCACAATTCCCTTCTCTAGAAAATACATAGGGGCATCTCCATATCAATACATAATCAATACAATATTTCCTCCTCGAGGTCCCTATTTAAAATTAAAATGGAGCTCCACCCAAGAGGGGAAGCTCCGCTTGCCTGCCTCCTACACTCCTCCGCTGCCACATTTGGCACCTTTTGGGGGGGGCAGGGAGAGGAAACCCAGTTTTGACAGGTACCCACTCCCACCATTGGCTCAGTTTGCCACAGCTCAGTTCACCCCCCCTCCTTCCCTCGCAGCCTTTTGGAACATTTCATAGGTCTCAAAAGACTGCAGCCCATTCACAAAGCTCAGCGCGCTTCGTGCATGCATAGTAGGAAACTGGCTGTGAAGCTGCAAGGTTTCACTGCCAGTTTCCCTTGATCAAGATGGCAGCGCCAGCAGCCGATAGCCAATTTAATATTTGGCTCAGGAGGGGGCACCGCTGGATGCCTGGACAGGAAAGTGCCCTAATATTAAAGAATTTACAGTATTTGTAGCTGCTGACTTTTACAGTATTTACAGTATTTGTAGCTGCTGATTTTTTATGAGGGAACCTGGCACTCCTCTTTAACCATTTCCAGACCAGCCGCCGCAGTTTCACTGCGGCAGGTTGGCTCGGCTGGGAAAGTCGATGTTACCTTACGTCGCTTTTTCTTTTGGCTACCAGAGGCGCGCCCACAGCATGTGCCCAGAGCCGATGCTAGTGCCCGACAGGCGAGATGCCTGCCAGGCACCCACGATCGCTTGTGACAGAGCGAGAACCGGGATCTGTGTGTGTGTAAACCGGGATCTGTATGTGTAAACACACAAATCCCGATTCTTTCAGGAGAGTAGAGACAGATCGTGTGTTCATACTAAGTATGAACACCGATCTATCTCCCCATCCTAGACGGTCCCATCCCCCCTACAGTTAGAACACACATAGGTAACACATTTAACCTCTTGATCGCCCACTAGTGATAACCCCTTCCCTGCCAGTGACATTTATACAGTAATCAGTGCATTTTTATAGCACTGATCGCTCTATAAGTGTCAGTGGTCCCAAAAATGTGTCAAAAGTGTAAAATTTGTCCGTCTCGATAAAAATCGCAGATCGCCGCCATTACTAGAAAAAAAATTACAATAATAAAAATGCCATAAATCTATCCCCTATTTTGTAGACGCTATAACTTTTGTGCAAACCAATCAATATATGCTTATTGTGATTTTTTTTTTTACCAAAAATATGTAGAAGAATACATATCGGCCTAAACTGAGGAATATTTTTTTTTTTTGGGGGAAAAAAATGTTGGATATTTATTATAGCAAAAAGTAAAAGAATTGGGGGGTTATTTACTAAAGGCAAATCCACTTTGCACTACAAGTACACTTGGAAGTGCAGTCACTTTATATCTGAGGGGAAGATCTAAAAAGAGGGGAAGCGCTGCTGATTTTATCATCCAATGATGTGCAAGCTAAAATGCTGTTTTTCATTTTCCTTGCATGTCTCCCTCAGATCTACAACAACTGCACTTCCAAGTGCACTTGCAGTGCACTTGTAGTGCAAAGTGGATTTGCCTTTCGTAATAGTGTTTTTTTTCAAAATTGTTGCTGTTCTTTTGTTTATAGCGCAAAAAATAAAAACCACAGAGGTGATCAAATACCACCAAACTAAAGCTCTATTTGTGGGGAAAAAAAGAACGTCAATTTTGTTTGGGTACAGCGTTGCCTGACTGCGCAATTGTCATTTAAAGCAATGCAGTGCCGTATCGCAAAAAATGGCCTGGTCATTGAGCAGCCAAATCTTCCGGGGCTGAAGTGGTTAAATAACCAAATAGCCAATAGTATTGGAAGTATACAAATTATTGGCAGGTAACATTGAATATATCAATATACAAAAACTTACTGTATAACAAATCTGAAAACATGAATAATAAACCATACCATTTGTGTATAACTCAAGCCAATCACTGAACAATCTCCCCCAGCCTTACCAACATCATGTTTTATAAGGATAAACCCAAACAATTCATTGGTGGTAGATCCAAAGAAGACTGTACAATCTGATTGTTCTGCCTCCTTTTATTCCACCACTAATGGATTTGATGCCTCGTACACACGACCGTTTTTTCTGATGGGAAAACTGCTATGAGAGCTTTTGGCCGGGAATCCTGGCCGTGTGTATACTCTATCGCAGTTTTTACGACGGGAAAACTGCCGGAGAAAAAAAGAAAGCAGGATCTCTTTTTTCCCATCAGGAAAAAATCCTGGCGGAAAAACCGTTCGTCTGTATGCTTTTCCGAGGAGGAAAAAAAAAAACGCGCATGCTCGGAAGTATAGAACTTCATTTTGTCGGCTCGTCGTAATCTTTGACGTCACCGCATTTTTGGCAGTCAAAAGTTCACCGGACTTTTGTCTGAGCGTGTGTATGCAAGGCAGGCTTGAAGGGAAAACCGTCCTTTTTTTATTCAACGGAAAAACCGGCAGTGTGTACTAGGCATTATCTTCTCTGATTATGCCCCAAATTACGGAGATATTGGGTTGGAATAATTACTACACCCTCAACATTTTCTGTATCAATTTGTCTGTTTACCCAATAACATTAAGCCATGGTAACTTTGATATCTGCCCTGCAGACGATCACTTGTCAGTAGTGATCACCAGATCATTTTTTGAGTTATGCAGAGTTATTGCCCAAAAATAGGCCTTGACACGTCCGCCTTCTATTAATGATTTTCTATACTACGAAAAACATACTTATTTTTTAAGAAATGCTACTGCAAGTATACTTCTATCTGGACACGTTGGACAGATTTGATGTACCCATTTAAAGTGTAAAGAAAGGTGGTCTACAATGATCTCTATTTGTTAATTACAGGTCATCTGCATTTTTTTTTATATAAATGGTTTAGCAATTATCACACGGTCATTATGCTGCCCACCTCCCCCCATGAAGTTAACTTTACTTTGTAAAATGTTCGTCTCACTCTTTCCGCCTTGTTGTAGTTTTACCCCTCGAGGCAGACTTCTCTACAGTTTTTGTACTCTGAATTTGTCAAAAGCTTTAATAAGAATTATTCCTATTGAATTATCTGATTTAAAAAGAAATATTGTAGTATGGTCCTTCTAGTAACTCCCAGTTGCCCTCTGTAGTAGTGGTGAGATATACTCACGTATGAACCCAAAACAATACAGCTACCTATAGTTTCATTGATGAGGGAACAAAGATCACGGCACACAACATCCAGCGCATGAAAGATGGATGCGGTTAAGTCTTTTGTATACATCTGCAATGAAATTTAAACAGAATGTATTTGACAAAAAAAAAAAATCGGCATCCTCTGCCTTTATTTCGAAAGAGGCTGAAATATAAAAATGATTGCAAAAATACAATGACCCCATTTGTACCCTGGTGCAACAGACTGATATTGAACTTAACCTTTGGCAGCGATGACACTGGCTGAATAAACACACAGAGGACAGACACAGAGAAAGCTGAATGTATATTGGTTTGCATGCAGAGAGCTCTGTGTACAGAGGGGTTACAGAAAAGCTGTAATATTAACGCTATATATATATATATATATATATATATATATATTTATATATAAAGAAAAAAAAATAATAATCATTTCCACCCACCGTTCCTGTGTCAGTGACTCATTCTATGTCCCCACACTACAGCCTAACTTTCCATCCAAGAAGAGCTAATGAGAGCTTGTTAGCTGAGCTGGAAGCGTTCTTCCTCTTTGTGAGTCCTCCCATCCCCTGAACCAGTGCAGTCTACATCTACACAACTCCTACAGCCTTTCCTCTAGCAATATGTGTTTGTAAGACTTAACACTGCACCTGCACTGCAGCCTTCTCTGTAATTCCTGTGCGGTACCCAAAACATACACGGCGTTGTCACACCACCTTTCGACCTTCTACCACAGCACCATCTGCTATTCCAGCATTGGTTCCCAAGTCACCGCACGTCAGTCCTGCAAAGTGGCACCCACACACAGCTCCCTGGCACTGCACCAATCTCTGTGCAATGACAATGCTGCAGAGAGCGGAGGAACACTGCAATGGAATGACAGTGGCTTTGTGATGACATCCTGCCATCTAGCGAGGATCAGGAGAACAAAGAAAGACAACAGCTGACAAAAGAGCTAGAGATTCACGCTCTTCCAAGCTAAGCACAAAACAATCTAGCTAACAAAGAGCCATAATATAAACTTGCCTTTAACATCAGTTGTCTTAAATAACCATTTAGGCCCCGTTCACACCTAGCATATTTAAAACACACATTTGTTTTTTTGCATTTTATGTCAAAGGGCTGCCCTGCGCACAACAAACACAGCAAAGTAGCTCAGCTTTTTGCTGTGTTCCAGTTTGCGCAATTGTTACCATGTATTTTACAGCGTTTCGCAAAAACACGCATCTGCGTGCCGCATTTGGGGTGCCATTAACAATTAACGTACTGCAACGTGAATTTTTCATGCGTTATGGGAACATGCACAAAAACGCTCACTTCTGTGTGCCTTTCCAGAACGCGTAGATAAGAATGGAGCCTTGTGCCTCGTACACACAATGAGATTATAGGACGAATGATCATCCGTTTTTGTTTTTTTGTTTTTTTGCATGCTAGTCTCTACATCGAAAATGAAGAGTTAACTAAAGTTACAAAGATTCTTGTACGACAGAATAAAAATTAGGAAGTGATTTAATGTTTTGTATTGTATTTTCAAACGAAAACGGTACTAAGTAAATGAAAATCGTACGATCTGGAATTGTACGAGAATTTTTTTTGTGTTTATCCCTTCAGATAATTTCACACAAAAGTAGTGTACTAACGATCAGATTATTGTACGATCGATTTGAAAGCGATATTTTTTGTACGATTTACTGATCGTGTGTACTAGGCTTAACCACTTGCCGACCAGCCACCAGTCAGGGCTGCTGTTAGAAATCACGGGGCCCCCGTACAGCTTACCTGACAAGGCCCCCCTAAAAAATATCAAAACAATATTTTCGCAAAAAATACACAAAAATCATCATTAGTGGAAAAAAATACAACATAACTTACAAACTTATGGGGGGGGGGACAGGATGGCACAGTAAAGGGGGGGCACGGTACAGCAATTAGGAGGGTACAGTACAGGGGGCCACAGAAGAAGGGGGACAGAAAGATACAGTATGGGGGGGCAGGAGGGCACAGTACAGTGGTTAGGAGGGTACAGTACAGGGGGAGGGTAAGTGGACACAGTACAGCGGGCAGGGGGGTACAGAACAGTGGTTAGGAGGGTACAGTACAGGGGGAGGGTAAGTGGACACAGTACAGTGGTTAGGAGGGTACAGTACAGTGGTTAGGAGGGTAAATGGACACAGTACAGGGGGCAGGGGGGTACAGTATAGGGTACAGTGTAGGGGCAGTAACGTATTATACAGATATGGTCTCCTGAAGAAGAGCTGTGCAGGGAAGCTGACATCACAGATTCTGGCAGGCTGCCACTGGGCTAAATCTACAAAAGGAGGAACAACTTAAGGAAGAACCCTGAGGTGGAGCATCTTATTACTGCTGCTGCTTGTGTGGGTGGGATGTGTACTGTGCCAATCACATGGGATGAATAGGAGAGGAGATTCAGCAAGGATTGGCGCAGTACACATCCCACCCACACAAGCAGCAGCAGTAATAGGATGCTCCACTTTGGGGTTCTTCCTTAACCCTGAAAAAAATGGGGGGGTGGGATGGAGATGGGAACCATGGGGTAAGGGAGGAGGAGGGGGTGGAGGTGGGTAGGAGATGGGGGATGGGTAGAGAAGAACTGGAGTGAGACTGGGGGAATTCTGGTCTGTATAGGGATAAAAAAAAAGGAGGAGGATTTGTGATAGAATGAGGGGGGGGGGATATAGATGGGGATGGAGGGGACTGGAGAGGGATGGTCAGTGATGGGCATGGGGAATACTGTTGGCTGGTGAGGAATAGCCACAGTATAATACAAGCAAATAGTCTTTCTGTCAGGGAGGGGGAGAGGGTGAGATTCCATTAACTAGTAAAGATTCAGTGTTGGGGGTGTGCAGGGTGGGGGATTCCAGCCAGTTGCAGTTTTTGTGTATGGGGGGGGGCACACCCCTGTGTGAAGGTAAAGTGTCTGCAGAGAAGAAGACTGGGAGGGGGGGGGGAGGGGAGTGAGGCACTATTGTTTGTAAAGTGTCAGGAAAAGAATGTTTGGATGGCTGGAGAAGAGGCTGAAAATTAGCAAGGAGCAAGCAGCGAGGGTTAACATCTGGGAGAAGAGCAGTGTGACAGGCAGAGACTGATGGGTGACCTGTGTGAGGATGAAAGGAAAACAGGACAAGATAGTGGCTGAGGCGGGGAGGAAGATGCCGGGGAGGGAGAGAGACAGACATTAGGACAGCTGGATACAAGATACATTACAGAACTGACCTGTACGAAAAGAGCCGGCCAAATTGAGGGGAACTTGTTACCAGAGTACTGCTGGGAGCAGTGGGAAGAAACTTCTAGGGCCCCCCATGCACCAAGGACCCCTAGGCAGTTCTCAGAGGTGCCTGTGTCTTAAGACAGCCTTAGGAAGGGGCCGTAAATTACATATCCACCGGCACTTACCCCGCTCTCAGTGCCCTGACACATCTCTCTGTTTTCCATGAGAGGAAAACAGGCAGCCCTGCTTTCAGATGCATCTAGCAGCTGAAAACCGTCAGGAGGGAGAGAAATCAGCTTTTTAGCTGCTAGATGGATTGTTTCTGTATTTGTCATACCGCACTGATCTGCCTCCCTGTCCGGGCCCCTGTGTGTGTGCGGGCCCCATGCAGAAGGACCGGTGGTCCCCCCCATCAGCGGCCCTGACCACAGTTATACTGCGGCAGGTTGGCTCGGCTGCGCAAATCGCCATAGGTTTAAGTCGGGCTCGTGCACAGCGATTTGTGGGCATGTGTGCGCGCTCTCATTGGCCAGCAGGGGAGCCAGTCAGCGGGTTTGGCGGATGCAATGACAGAACGGGGATCTGTCATAGTAATCAAGGCAGATCTCTGTTCTGTCAGGGGATGATACACAGATCCTGTCTTTCTGCTATGCAAAAAAAATATAAAAAAATGTCAGGCAGCCCATCCCCCATACAGTTAGAACACACAGTAAGGGAACACATTTAACCCCTTGATTGCCCCTGATGTTAACCCCTTCCCTGCCAGTGCCATTAGTACAATGTCAGTGCATATTTTTAGCACTGATCACTGTAATAATGTCCCTGGTTCCTAAAAAAAAGTAAAAAAGTTCAGTTGGTCTTTCTTTTCTCTCCTCTCTACTCTTTTTTTTTTTCTTTCTTTTTTCCTCTCTCTTCACACTAGTTTTGTTACTCTCCCTTCCCCTTCTCCCCCCTCTGTCCCCCCCGCCTCCCGCAAATATGGATGAGATTAACATTGTCACTTTAAATGCTAAGGGACTTAATGTCCCTGAAAAGCAGCGGATGCTGCTTAACGATATGAGACGCCTAGACGCTGACATCGTCCTCCTACAAGAGACACACTTCCGAGAAAACACATTTCCGATTCTCAAAAATAGGTTCTACACGACGGTATATCATTCGACCCATTTAGAGGCTAAATCTAGAGGGGTCTCTATTTTGATCTTGGCAAAATTACCGTGGTCCCTAACTGCAGTCCTCACTAACCCGCTGGACAGATTTTTTTTCCTCAAGGGCCTGATTGGTGGAGTAAAGGTGACCATTGCGAGCCTCTACGCACCGAACAGCCAACAGGATTCTTTCCTTAAAAAACATCTAACTCTCTTCCGCAAGTTTTCCGAGGGACAGCTAATCGTTGGAGGAGACCTTAATATCCCCCTGCTTCCTGCGGAGGACACCTCCACAGGATGCTCCTCTACCACTCGGGGCACACGCAAGGCTATCCACTTGGCTCTTCATGCCTCACAGCTAATTGATGTCTGGCTTCTTTTTCACTCTGGCGAGCGAGACTACACCTTCTGTTCTCGCCCTCACAACACATACTCGCGCATCGATTATTTTTTGCTCCCCCATAACCAACTTCAGGCGGTTAAAGGCACCACACTGGGGTCCATCACTTGGTCTGACCATGCCCCGGTTACATTGCAATACGCCCTGACCGACTTCCATAGAGGTCAAAGGAAGCCATGGAGGCTTAATGAGTGCCTTCTACAGGACCCAGAGGTACTAGCCGACGTGACGAAGGAAATATCCAACTACTTTCAAACCAACAATGACACTGACAGTGATGCAGGCCTAATATGGGAAGCTCACAAGGCAGTCATACGGGGTGTACTCATAAAACACGGTGCACGACTTTAAAAACAAAGGACAGCCCAACTGACCCTACTTCTTGACAAACTCCAGACCCTGGAATCTAGACACAAGTAAACACAGACGAACCTGATTAGAAATGAACTCGACACACTACGCATGCAAGTCACTGACCTTCTCACTTTTAAAGCGAAATTGGCACTTCAAGTCTCTCGCAAGAAGGTGTATGAGTCGGGCAATAAGTGCGGTAGATTACTGGCGCAATCCTTGCGCTCCCAGAAACTGGCGTCCTATATACCGTACATACACTCTCCGGCGGGTCAAAAAGTTGCTATGCCCCAGCAAATAACACAGGAATTCAAAGCCTTCTATGAGTCACTGTACAACCTGTCCATGACACCTCCACCTCATGACCGTATGACAGATTACATAGCCTCCTCCTGTATGCCCACCCTACCTACTGAGACACGGGACCTCCTGGAGGACCCCATCACGCTCCCTGAGTTACAACTTGCAATAGGTAGTACAAAACGGGGAAGAGCCCCCGGACCAGACGGTCTCACGCTCCAATATTACAAGACGCTACTCCCATCACTGGGTGATCATTTAGTTAGGCTGCTTAACAGCCTCACCAAGGGGGAAACACTACATACCGCAACATTACAAGCCCAGATTGCGGTCATTCCCAAGGAGGGCAAAGACCCGACCTGCTGCAGGAGCTACCGACCTATATCCCTGCTTAACACGGATCCTAAATTGTTCACCAAAATTATAGCCACTAGACTACAAACCCACCTGCCTCACCTAATACACTTGGATCAAGTGGGTTTCGTCCCAATGAGGGAAGCAAGAGACAACACCACCAAAGTCCTAAACTTGCTCTATTCGGCCACTCGCAATAACATCCTCAGTGCCTTCATAGGCACGGATGCTAAAAAAGCGTTCAACCGGGTCAGTTCGGCCTTTATGTTTGCTACATTACGCCACATAGGTTTGGGTGGTAACATGTTGGGATGGATCTCAGCGACATATGCGGGTCCGTCGGCTAGAGTCAGGGCTAATGGGATGACTTCAGACTCTTTTCCGATCACTAATGGGATGCGACAGGGGTGCCCACTGTCCCCTCTCCTCTTCGCCCTCTCCCTGGAACCATTCCTATGCCATGTCCGACTGAACCCCGACATCTCAGGGGTGACGGTTAACCACACCCAACATAAGGTGTCGGCATACGCGGACGACCTTATGTTCTCACTCACTACTCCCTCGGTCTCCCTCCCCAATCTACTACAGGAATTTGCGAGGTACGGTGCGCTCTCCAACTTAAAAATCAATTTCGCTAAATCGGAGGCAATGGGCATGGGACTACCGCAATCACAGCACGCACATCTACAATCCAGCTTCAAATTGAAGTGGACGACTACCGTCTTGAAATACTTAGGCACACGCATTCCCCATACTTTTTTGCGGCTATACGATCTCAATTTCCCGCCCCTACTGAGAGCTATTAGATCGCTGCTAAACCAATGGCACACAGGTCTGCATTCCTGGGTAGGCCGATGTAACATCCTAAAAATGACGATCCTCCCGAAATTTCTCTACCTTATGCAAGCGTTGCCTATTCATATCCAGGCATCCTATTTTAAACAGGTTCAATCCGCATTTACATAATTCATATGGGCCAAGAAGAGACTGCGACTTTCGCATAAGCTACTAGTCCTACCTAAACGTCATGGCGGGCTGGCACTGCCAGACATTCATCCTTACCACCAGGCAGTACACCTAGGGAGGCTTATTGATTGGTGTCGCCATCAAGAGACCAAACTCTGGACACAACTGGAGCAAAATCAAAGCACGGTCCCCCTCAACAGAGCTCCCTGGTGCTACATGTCCCTGCCGGCAGAAATCAAGCGTCACCCACTGATTGGTAACACCATACGAGTCTGCGCTCGACTCATCTCCCAGACCTCCATATCCTCTCCCAACTCACCTTTATATCCCGTACTGGGAAACCCCGGGTTTACGCCGGGGCTGCAGGACGAAATCTTTCGGAGGCTGGGCGACACGGGCCTACACCAGGCCTCTCACATTAGTACTGGAGGGCGTTGGTACACCATCGCAGAATTTTCTGACCCTACAGGCCCGTTTCGCTTAGACTTCTTGAGGTCCCATCAGCTGGGTCACTTTCTCCATTCTTTGACGCCCCCCATTGCCAACGACCAACCTCTCACAACACTGGAGGAACTCTGTGACACCTCAGGGACTATAACGCACACACTCTCACTAACCTACAATCTCTTAAACACACCACGGGCAGACTTTGTACCCCCGGGATTAATTAAATGGGAACTGGAGCTAAATTGTTATTTCAACGCGACCACACGACAGCGCATCCTTAGATTCACACACAAGTCCTCCATCTGTGCCAAAACCCAGGAGACCAACTACAAGCTAATGTTGAGGTGGTACAGAACCCCTGCTCTCCTCCACAAATTTTTCCCGGCAACGTCTGATCTTTTCTGGCGCTGCCAAGCAGACAAGGGTACACTGGTACACATCTTCTGGTCATATCCCAGCCTGAAACACTTTTGGCGAGTGGTGCGGGAGGGGGCTCAGAAATTCACGGAATGCACCATTCCAGACGACCCTGCATTCTTTCTTCTGCACGCGTCTAGCGTCCCGGAGAAGGCATACAAAGTCTGTGATTAATTTAGACACCTGCTTGACACAGCCAAGGCCTGCATTCCACTTCACTGGAAAGCCACGCTTCCACCAATCATTGCTTCCTGGCTGGCAAAAGTGGAAGAGATAAAACATATGGAGGACCTTGTCCTTACAGCGCAAGATAGGCAGGAGACATTCACTAAAACTTGGCAACTGTGGAATATCTTCATATACTCGGCTGAGGGTCAAGCTTTGAGAGAACCCGCCGCTGATGTATGAAGACACGCTCTTCTGCCACCCCCCCCGACCTCTTTCATTGAAAGTGTAGGTTACTTTGTTGACGTTTCAAGTGATCTCCACCAGCATTCCGTATGCGGGAGACTAAACCCCACCTCCCCCCCACTCTCTATCCTCTGACCGCTTCTTAGACTTTTCTTCGCTATTTTCAATTTTACCCCTTTTTATTTTTTATTTCTTTTTTCTGGTATTTCTTACTCCCATGTTCAGGGGGTTTTTCTTCTTGATAAATAGAAAATTAAGGGATCGGGCACATGGGCTCTGACATCTTACATTGCTACACATTAGCACACGTGCACCCTCCTTTACGATAGAGGTCTCCATGCCGTCTCCGCACACCTAATATAACTGAGACGCCCGGGAAGTCGCCAGAGGCGCATGAGACACCCCATGAACAAGCTGTAATGTTTATACTCATCATAACATGCCTGGTGGCACGACCTGTCCCTTTATTTGTCATGTTACTATATACCATGATATGTGAACGTGCTATTGTGTTGCTATGAATATTATTCTGTGATATGTCGGGCCATGTGGGCCCTGTCCCTGTTATAAATAAAAAATAAATAAAAAATAAAATAAAAAGTTCAGTTGGGTGTCCGATCTGTCTGCTGCAATGTCGCAGTCCCGCTAAAAATCGCAGCTCACCGCCATTACTAGTAAAAAAATAATAATAAAAATGCCATAAATCTATCCCCAATTTTGTAGACGCTATTACTTTTGCGAAAACCAATCAATATACACTTATTGTTTTTTTTTTTACCAAAAATATAAAGCAGAATACAAATTGGCTTAAATTGATGAAGAAATTCGATTTATTTTTTATTTTTTATTGGGTGTGTTTTATAGCTGAAAATAAAAAATATATTTTTTTTCACAATTTTGGTCTTTTTTTGTTTATAGCGCAAAAAATTAAAACCACAGAGGTGATCAAGTACCACCAAAAGAAAGCTCTATTTATGGGAAAAAATTACATACATTTTGTTTGGGTACGACCACGCAATTGTCAGTTAAAGCGGCGCAGTGCCGTATCGCAAAAAATGGCCTGATCAGGAAGTGGGTAAATCCTTCTGGGGCTAAAGTGGTTAAAGTGGATGTAAACCCTCACATATACCCAGTGAAGTGAACAGCCCCAGATGATACACAGGGATGAAACAAATCTCCCTACATAAGTTTTACATGTATATCTGCTGTCTTCAGCTTGCTACATTCTTTAGAATGTACACATAATCTTAGAATTTGTTCTTTCTGTTCCAGCAGGGGGAGGGGAGTCTTGGCACACACTGTGTGACAGCTTATTGTAGGAAAGGCACACACCCCCCTCCACATAGGCAGAGGAACAAAGATGCAGAGCTGTGCTGTGAATAGACAAGCTTTCTGCTAATCTATTTATAGCACCCTCCCCAACACAGATTTCCAGCTGCTTTTATCTCCTGTGTCAGAGAGCTTGTCAGAAGTTATCATGCTGATAACAGAGGAATGAAGAAGCAGAAAGACATGGAACTTAAGGCTTTAGAGCAGGGGTCTCAAACTGACGGCGCTCCAGCTGTTGCGAAACTACAAGTCCCATGAGGCATTGCAAGGCTGACAGTTACAAACATGACTCCCACAGGCAGAGGCATGATGGGACTTGTAGTTTCGCAACAGCTGGAGGGCCACCAGTTTGAGACCCCTGCTTTAGAGAGATAAGAAAACACTGCAGATATATGTGCCTAGGTCAAATTTCATGAATCGGGTTTACATCCACTTTAAGGTCTAGTAAGCCTAGGGCCAATATGGCTGCAGTATTTTTCAATTAGCTTGCTTGAAAGAAGGACAGCTGTGTATATTACAATTGTGTTCCCATTAACTTTCATAATGTTAGTGCAATATTAATATACATATGGGTATTAAACCCTTTTCTGACCAGAAGTCATTAACCGCATAAAGACCAGCCGCTGACGTTTGATGGCGGCACAATGGCTCTCCTGCGCAAATTGCCATAGATGTACAGCGGCTCGCGCAGGCTCAGTTGCGGGAGCCGGCCCACGTGTCGGGAGGACTCAATGTCCTATGGTGGCCCACGATTGCCTTGTACACAGGCAGAATGGGGAGATGCCTATCTAAACAAGGCATTTCCTGGGGGGCGTGTCCGGATGTAAGCCGAGAAGGACGTGCTGCCAAGGAGCTCTGCTGATCCTGCCTCAATCTGCTGCCATCCTGTGTTTCTGCTAACCCAGGGAGCCTCCAGGACTTCCATCCAGGTTCCTGAGCATCCCCTCCATCGGCCCTGACCTGCTGCATCCTCCAGGCGGGGTAAGCTGATCAACCTTTCCTCTATCCCTTGAGCCGGCACTCCCAGGGGGCGAACAGACTGCCACATCTTCACAGGGGGTTGATAGTCTGTGTAGGGGGAGGACGCATCCCACCGGAACTTTGCCCCTGTGCCTCAATACTGACACAGCCTTTCTCCTGCTCCCCGGACCTAGGCTCTCTGCCCACAGGCCCCTCAGGACCCCCCACCATCTCGGGGCGCACCTCGGATGGGCCACCCTAGGACCCGCTACTCTAAATCTGGTCCAAAGGCTCCTCGTACCCCGCCGGTGGCTGCACGGCGGTCTACGGCTGAAATGGCGGCCGCGGAATAGGTGGGCGGCGGTGGCCCCCACGGGCGCAGAGATCCTGGCGGCCATCACATCCTGCAAGGAAACCCTGACAGCCAAGATCGACTTCCTGACAGTATATGTCGGTCTCATCCGCCAAGATATGGATACATTTCAGTCCCGCATGGCGGAGGTGGAGGACAGGGTCTCCACGGTGGAGGACGCTGTCCGGTCAGACTCCAGGGAGGTGAAGGCTCTGCAGCTCCAAGTGAAAGCACTCTAGGAGCGTGCAATAGACACTGAGAACCGCCTCAGGTGGAACAATATCCGCATACTTGGATTGCCCGAGAGGGCTGAGGGCCCTAGACCCGCAGAGTTTACTGAACAGTTACTGTCCACTCTGTTTAACCTGGGTAACACGCCGCACACTTTCGTAGTGGAGAGAGCCCACAGGGTCCCGCCGCTCCCTCCGAGACCTGGGGCCCCTCCGCGCCCCTTCCTGCTGCGGCTGTTAAACTACCGTGTTTGGGAACGCATCCTGGCGGCGGCTAGTGCCATGCCTGAAATTAAATACGAGAATACCAGACTGCTCTTTTTCCCGGATTTTTCTCAGGAAGTACAGCAACGACGCAAGTCTTTTACTGATGTGAGACGCCGGCTCCGGGAAAAGGGAATACGTTTTGGCCTTTTGTATCCTAGCAGGCTGCGGATCACTGATGGCAACAACACTCGCTTCTTTGACACCCCGGAGGCTGCGGCGGCATGGCTGGATACCCGCTAACTGCATACGGCTGAGGAAACATGATCATCTACATCCAGCAGGGAGCAGCTGAGTATTACTTTCCCCTTCAACAGGACTGTCTCCTGGTGACTCCCAGCATTACCCGCTCTCTGTCCCCAGACTTTTTCTCCCTGCTGCATCTCACTTTTACCCTCATTGATTGTCCGATACTTTTACTGGCCAGACTGCCGCTCACTCCTGCCTGAGGAGCTCCGACAGCAACCACCGACTCACCCCACCTTTGAACAGCACTAACCCCTATTGTCCCCTATTTCCCTCACCACACTTTGGATCCCCCTCCCTGAGCCGAGACGGACTTCCCCGGGGAGTGCTTCACCACCTCCGGCCCTGCGGGCCAAATTCTAGGGGTCCCAGTGACCTAAGGATTCTATGTTTTTTTCAGTTATGGGACGAAACCCTCCAATTTTTTTGGTTCTTTGGCCTATTTTTTTTTTTGGCCTCTGAGCTAGGTTTGTATGATGTCTGGGTAGGGTGTTATTTGTTCTGGGGGAGGGGTTTCTTTGTTTTGATGCTCTGAATGTACAAGGTGCTGCCCAACTGTTTTGCTGGACTCAGATCCTAATGACTATATTTACCATTTCCGACTTCACTAGTTTGTCTTGTTTTCCTGGGCCCATCCTTCTCCCGTTTCCCCCTGGTGTTCCATGATAGCTCCCTTTAGATACTGAGCTACTGACCATTCTCTCGTGGAACGTCAGGGGGCTTAACTCTAAATATAAACGGTCACTCCTCTTCCAATATTTAAAACTGCACAATCCTCACATAGTGCTGCTGCAAGAGACGCATTTGACTGGTAGTAAGGTACTGGCTCTGAAAAAACCCTGAGTGCAGAGGGCACTTCATGCAACCTACTCATCATATTCCCGCGGGGTCTCTATCCTGATTAGCAAATGAGTACCATGTGTAATTCATGATGTTCATTTGGACCCCCAGGGAAAATTTGTTATGGTAGTATTGAATTTGTGTACACAAAAATATGTCATTGTGAATGTCTATCTGCCTCCTCCAAGCCAGATACAGATTCTCTACACGCTGTATGAGAGGCTGGCTCCGCATTGCCCTGCACATGTCCTGTTCATGGGTGACTTTAATGCTACACTGTCCCGAGACCTGGCTAGGCCTACTCCCCAACCTACTTTTAACTCTGATCTTGGTACGTGGGCTCAGGCAACTGAATTCCAAGAGACTTGGAGGTGGCTTTGTGCGAACTTTCGGTCCATTTGCGGGTTCTGGTGTGAACCGAACCCGGGGGGTGTTTGGCTCATTACTAGTGTGGACCTTGGAGTTACTTGGGGCATAGAGACTTTTGTCCTTACACACTAGGGACAGAAACCAACACTGAGGGGATTGCTGCAAAGACCCGTAAGGAAACTAAGTGTGCCCAATCTCTGCAACCCAGGGGGTATGGGCATGGAAGAGACCACACGCTCCTTCCTCTCTAGTGAATGAGCCAAACAGTGGAGAAGGAGGGTGGCGTGGCCGCTTCATATTAAAAAAGAGAAAAAAACTGTAGTAGTGCAGAGTCTTTTCAGACGTTTATTTCATAAAAAGGAGAAACTTCCATTATATGAAAGCTCCAATAAAACGTAAAAGAATACAGCAATATTCCTTGCAAGGAAAAATAAAATACAAATCCGTTTGTATCAAATCACGTATGCGCAGCATGTGTATGCGTAGCGTCCCAACGATTGTTTCGTCAGATGTGACGTCACCAGGGGGGACATGACAGAGATCACTGGGAAAAGTAGTTCCCTGTCATGTCATCTGTCAGAACAAGGAAATGCCTTTTTTTTTTTTTTTTATCTTTTTTATTTACATTTTCAAAACACAAAATAAGCCCACACAGGGGCCGAACATTTGCCCATGCAGGGGCCAGTCTCCCGCTGCAGGAACAGGTCGCAGCAGGGCACAACCATAAACATGAAACAACCTATTTAAACTACAACCCCAATGCGGGGAGAGGGTTAGTTCAGGGTGAACAGTGCTAAACATAATGTCAGGAGGATGCTGCATTCTGAGAAAAAATAAAAACATTTTTGGACATTACATTAATAAACTAGCATGAATCTTTTAAACTAGTTAGTGGTTACTACATCATTTGCCGTGGAAGCATCCTCTAACCAACAAGTCCATACCTTCTCAAATTTTTGTGGACAGCCCCTACCCGAGTAGGTGGCCTTATAGAGGGGTAAACTGGCATTCACTAGGTTCTTCCAGAATCCGACAGAGGGGGGGAGACGTTTTTTTCCAATGCATGGTAATAATAGCCTTACGGGCATAGTACAGTAGCAGGGAGATGAGTACCTTCCTGGGTCGAAGCACTGACATTTGTTCCACCAGCTCCAGAAGACAATATTTGGGATCATATGGGACACGAGTTTTAGTGACCTTAGTAATTACCCGGAGTATCGCCGTCCAATAATGTGCTATCGCTGGGTAATTCCAGAAAATTTGAAAAAAGTCACCCAGTTGATGAGAGCAACGTCAGCACGCTAAAGAATGCACCGGCGACATCTGGTGCAGCCTATGGGGCGTATAGTGAGCTCTATGTACAATTTTGTATTGGACTAGTTTGTCCCGTGCTGAGACCAGAGGGGAGAAGGGAAAGTCCCAAATCTCCCTCCAGTCGTCCTCGTCCAGCCCCGGTATGTCCCCCACCCATTTCCTGTGGAGGGAGGACAGCTCGGGGGCGGCAGCAACCAACAGGGACCCATAGAGTTGGGACGTGGGTTTTTCCAAGTCCTTCACCCGAAGGGTGGATTCGAGCTCAGAATACTCCAAGACAACTGGTTGGCCCAAGAACTGACACCTGAAGGCATGAGCTATTTGAAGGTACCTAAAATGAATCTGTGCAGGAACATGAAATTTGGCACGTAAAACGTGGAAGGGGGAAATCTCTCCGTTAGTGATCACATGTTTAAGGGTGAGAATTTTGTATATGGCCCAGACCTGCGGATCCGGGATGGTATTAAACTGTGGGAGGTTAGGGTTCAGCCACAGGGGGGTGTGAGGAGACCAGGAGTTAGGCAGAGGTGTCCTCAGCGCCTCACCCACCTTCCATGCCCGCATAGTTTTTTTTTTTTTCACAATGAGGTGAGTAGGTTCTGGGGGAAGAATGAGATACCTGTGCCCCCGTATAAACAATGAAACAAAATTAGAAGTCACAAAAGTTAAAAACAGCACTAGATTTGGGAACAGAGCACGATATATTTAAATAGATTTAGGTGGAAGGGCCTTTTGTATTATTTTAGTTAATCCCCCCCCCCTTCCCCCTTTTTTTTTTTTCTCTTTGTCACATGATGAGATTGGAGGGTGATGTGGGAAGAAAGGGTTACCTGGGCTCTTTAATAAATAATGAAACATTTTAGATGTCACACTTTAATATAGAATAAATTTGCAAACTGAGCACAAGGTTATTAGAGGTTTTTTTTTTTTTTTTTCTCACAACTAGGTGAGTAGATATCGGGGGAAGAACGAGATACTCGTGCCCCCATATAAATAATGAAACAAAATTAGAAGTCACAACCAAGGAGCCCTTTAGAAGTCACAAAATCAAATAAAGCACTAGATTTGGGAATAGAGCACGATAAGTTTAAAACGATCTAGGTGGATGGGATTTTGGTATTATTATGGTCCCCCTCTCCCCCCCCTTTTTTTTTCTCTCTCTCCCCCCATAGGGAGTACAGGGGAAGGCCGAGGTAATAGAGAGAAGAAAAATAGGTGAATGCAGGAGGGACCCAGGGTATTGTTGATGTAGTTGTTGTTTGTTGTTGTTATTATTAATGTGATGATGTGTTTATGTTTGTAAAAATGTTATTATTTATTATTACTGCACTTATTGGAAATGTAATGTAAGCTAAATTTATGTGGAAAAACTGAATAAAAAAAAAAAAAAAGAAGGGGTAAGATGGAGGGGCGTCTTAGGTCCCCTAAATAGCAGCCCCCGCAGGGCCTCCAGAGACCCCACGATAGCCGCCTCCAACACCACCGCAGAGTTGGTCAGGTCCGGCTGCAACCACCAATGGGCGATCACGAGCTGAGTGGCCAAGTAGTACTTATGGCAATCAGGGAGAGCCAAGCCCCCACTATCCACAGGCCTGGTCAAAGTGGTGTATTTAAATCTAGGTGGCTTGGGCCCCCAAATAAAGGAGAGGAAGAGCTGTTTAAGAGACTTAAAGAATGTTTTGGTCAGCCATTGTGGGGAATTTCGAAAAATATACGTAAATTTAGGGAGGACTTTCATTTTTAGAAGGTTAATACGGCCAATGAGGGAAAGGGGAAGATTGCTCCATGCCTTCAGTTTGGCCCTAACTGCCACCAGAACAGGGTCAAGATTGAGCCGCACAAAGTCTCTACTCTCTCTCGAGATGACAATGCCCAGGCAGGTAAACTGGTCAACCCACTGAAGTGGAAGGGAGGGGGGTGAGGAGGACCTAGCCCCCCGTCCACCGGGAACAACTGAGACTTGTGCCAATTCACTTTCAACACGTGAAGGCGGAGAAGGCCTCCATGATCCCAAGAGCGCCCCGCAGAGAGTCACCAGCATCATTCAAAAAAAGCAGGAGGTCGTCCGCGTACAGAGCAACTCTCTCCTCCAGTCAGCCCACCCTAAGACCACGGACCTCATTTGAGCTCCTAAGGGCTTCTGCGATAGGTTCCATGGCCAGAGCAAAGAGGGCTGGGGGGAGAGGGCATCCCTGTCTGGTGCCCCTCTGCAGGGGGAACGGGGGAGACAAGAAGCCATTCAGTTTGATGCACGCCAAGGGACCAGTATAGATCGTGCGTATCCAGTCAATAAATTTCAGAGGAAATCCCATTCTCCTGAGCACCTCCCACAGATAGACCCATTCCACTGGATCAAACGCTTTCTCCATATCAAGCGTGGCAATGGTTCTGGTACCTTGATTAACATGGGGGGCATGTATGTTAGAGAATAGCCTACGTATATTAATGTCCGTGGATCTGCCAGGCATAAAGACAGTTTGGTCAGAGTCAATCAGGGATTTTATAACCTTATTAAGTCTAGTGGCCAGTAACTTGGTAAGTATTTTCAAGTCACAATTGAGGAGAGCAATCGGCCTGTAGGAGGCGCACAGTTTAGGGTCCTTATTAGGCTTTGGAATGAGAACAACATGCGCTTCCCTCATAGAGGGCGGAAGGGAGCCCTGTTGCAAGGAGGATTGAAACATCTGGGCCAGCTTAGAGGCAAGTAGTTCTGCGTGGGTTCTATAGTAATCTATGGGTAATCCATCTGGGCCCGGGGTTTTGCCTGTCGGGAAAGAAGTAATGGCCCGTACAACTTCCTCTGGGGTTATCTCCGAGACAAGGACTTGCCTCTCCATGTCAGAGAGCCACCCCAGTGCTAACGTGTCCAGCAGGGACACTATGGGTGCGGGGTCAAAATCTGCAGGGAGGGAGGAGACATATAAAGAGGTGTAGAAGGCGGAGAATGCAGACAGAATATCCTCCTGGGAGTGGACCGATACGCCATCAGACGTGAGGATCTCCGATATAACTGCCAGGGGCCTATCCTGCTGTGCTAGTAATGCTAGTAATTTACTGTTTTTGTCTCCATGCTCAAAGTATTCCTGTCTACTATGTTGTATACCCAGCCTGGTGGTTTCTGAGACATGGAGATGAAGTGCTCGCTGAAGCAAGGAAAGGTGGTCAAAGTTAGGGGCCGTTGCCGAGGCAGTATACTGAATCAAAGCCTTGTCAACCTTGCGGTGCAGGACAGAGACAGTGTCTCCGAGCTCCGCCTTCACCACCGCCCCAGCAGAGATATACTGCCCCCTGCCGTGAGCCTTAGAAGCATCCCACGTCACCTCCAGGGAGGCCGACCACGCATTGTGTGCCCAAAAGTCCCGCAGATGAGGTTAGACTCTATCATGGACTGCCTCGTTATTAACCCAATGGGGTTGTAACCGCCAAAGGGCCTTGTTCCGGGACTTGGCGGTCCTAATGGTCAATTTAAGTGGGTGGTGATCAGAGAGGCCAGAGGGGAGGTAACTTGCCACATGAATACAAGCCAATAGGGGAGAGTTGGCAAAAGCCAGGTCAATTCGAGATGAGGTTTTAAACGTGCCTGAGAAGCAAGAATATATTCTGCCATGGGGGTGAAGCCACCTCCAAGTCTCTTGGAATTTAGTTGCCTGAGCCCACGTACCAAGATCAGAGTTAAAAGTAGGTTGGGGAGTAGGCCTAGCCAGGTCTCAGGACAGTGTAGCATTAAAGTCACCCATGAACAGGACATGTGCAGGGCAATGCGGAGCCAGCCTCTCATACAGCGTGTAGAGAATCTGTATCTGGCTTGGAGGAGGCAGATAGACATTCACAATGACATATTTTTGTGTACACAAATTCAATACTACCATAACAAATTTTCCCTGGGGGTCCAAATGAACATCATGAATTACACATGGTACTCATTTGCTAATCAGGATAGAGACCCCGCGGGAATATGATGAGTAGGTTGCATGAAGTGCCCTCTGCACTCAGGGTTTTTTCAGAGCCAGTACCTTACTACCAGTCAAATGCGTCTCTTGCAGCAGCACTATGTGAGGATTGTGCAGTTTTAAATATTGGAAGAGGAGTGACCGTTTATATTTAGAGTTAAGCCCCCTGACGTTCCACGAGAGAATGGTCAGTAGCTCAGTATCTAAGGGAGCTATCATGGAACACCAGGGGGAAACGGGAGAAGGATGGGCCCAGGAAAACAAGACAAACTAGTGAAGTCAGAAATGGTAAATATAGTCATTAGGATCTGAGTCCAGCAAAACAGTTGGGCAGCACCTTGTACATTCAGAGCATCAAAACAAAGAAACCCCTCCCCCAGAACAAATAACACCCTACCCAGACATCATACAAACCTAGCTCAGAGGCCAAAAAAAAAAATAGGCCAAAGAACCAAAAAAATTGATGGAGGGTTTCGTCCCATAACTGAAAAAAACATAGAATCCTTAGGCACACTTAGTTTCCTTACGGGTCTTTGCAGCAATCCCCTCAGTGTTGGTTTCTGTCCCTAGTGTGTAAGGACAAAAGTCTCTATGCCCCAAGTAACTCCAAGGTCCACACTAGTGATGAGCCGAACACCCCCGGGTTCGGTTCGCACCAGAACCCGCGAATGGACCGAAAGTTCGCACGAACTTTAGAACCCTATTAAATACAATGGATGCGAACGTTCGAAATCTTAAGTGCTAATTATAATGACTAATATGCATGTTATTGTCCTAAAAAGGGTTTGGGAACCCGGGTTCTGCACCAGGGGACATGTATCAATCCAAAAAAAAGTTTTAAAAATGGCCGTTTTTCGGGAGCAGTCATTTTAATGATGTATAAAGTGAAAAAAAAAAAGTCAAATATTCCTTTAAATATCGTACCTGGGGGGTGTCTAAAGTATGCCTGTGAAGTGCCACGTGTTTCCCGTGTTTAGAACTGTCCATGCACAAAATTACATTTCTAAAGGAAAAAAAGCCATTTAAAACTGCTTGCGGCTTTAATGTAATTGCTGGTCCCGGTAATATGGATGAAAATCTTTAAGAAAAATGGCATAGCTACCCCATCACAGCCCCCCCCCCCTACCCCAGCCCATTACCAGCCCCTTTGGGTCTTGTATGGATATTAAGGGGAACCCCGCACACAAAATAAAAAAGGCCCTATATACTCTGGACAGCCGTATACAGGCGGTGCATACAAAATCTATTTTTAAGCTTTTTGGAAAACATAGGGAAGGGTTATCACCCCTGTAACATTTGTTTTGCTGTCTGTGCAGTGTGCACCTGTTCAGAACAGTTCACCTCACTTTCCGTCCTAATGACAAATGTTTTTTGAAAATTTGGGTTTTTTATTGAAACAAGAATTGGTGATAAAGCATCAGTGGAGAGGAGACACTTTTTTCCCCATATTAACTCTTACAGGAGAGAATTTGCCTTCCTAGGGGTAGATTTCCTCTCACTTCCTGTTGTATCCTTCCGTTTGCAAGGAGGAGTCGTTTGTAAGTTGGATGTTTGAAAGTAGGGGCCTGCCGTATATACTCAGCTGAAATTTGCCCATTACATGTTGGTGTTGCCACAACACTGTGAGCCCTCACAGTTACTCTTGGTGGGCGCATGAATGGGCCCTGCTGTGAATTATTAGATCAAGAATTGTAATTGCATGCCCCTGTTGAACAGGGGCTGAAAAATTGGGCCTTTGGTGGTGGTGGTGGTGGTGTTGACACAACACTGTAAGGCCTCACAGTTACTCTTGGTGGGCGCAGGAATGGGCCCTGCTGTGAATTATTAGATCAAGAATTGTAATTACATGCCCCTGTTAACCACTTAACGACCGCCCACCGCCGATTTACGTCGGCAGAATGGCACGGACAGGCAGAATCACGTAGATCTACGTGATCGCCTTTGTGCAGTTGGGGGGTCCATCCGGACCCCCCTTCACTGCAGTGAGCGGCCGTTAAGTGTTCGGGAGCGATCAGGCATGAGGGGGCGGCCGCTCGATTCCGCCCCCCCCTCGCGATCGCTCCCGGCCAATGAAATTGCTTCCTCCGCCATGTGATGTAAACACAGGCTGGAGGAAGTGATGTCATCTCCCTCGCCGCGGTCTTTTCGTTCCCGGCGCCGAGGAGTGAAGACAGAGGTTAGTGCTCTAACAGTCCACTGACACGTAGGTACACATAGGCACACAAATCACCCCCCAGTCACCCCCAGATCACCCCCCAGGTCACCCCAAAGCCCCCAATCACAGTGTCACTGATTGCAGTGATCATTTATTTTACTGATCACTGCATTTAGTGTCATCTGTGATTGTAAAAAGTTGCAGGGCAGTTAGGATTAGGCCCCTTTAGGTCCAGGGTAGCCCCCTAACCCCCCCTAATAAAGGTTTAACCCCTTGATCACCCCCCAGGTAACCCTTTCACCCCCTAACTTCAGCGTCACTAAGCGATTGTTTTTCCGATCGCTGTATTCGTGTCGCTGGTGTTTTAGATAGGCAGTTATTTTTTTTTTTAGGTTCGCCGCAGGTTTTTATTGGTGTCAGGTACCCCCATATATTATTTTAACCCCCTGATTGCCCCTAGAGTTAACCCTTTCACCAGTGATCGCCGTATAAGCGTCACTGGTGTCACTGGTTAGCCAGTAAGTTATTTAGTTATTTAGGTTACCCGTCAGGTTTTTATATAGTGTCAGGTACCCCCATATTTAACCTAATAAAGGTTTTAACCCCCTGATTGCCCCTAGTTAACCCTTTCACCAGTGATCACCATATAAAGGTTACGGGTGACGCTGGTTGATTAGTTTGCTTTTTATAGCATCAGGGCACCCGCCGTATATAACCCAATAAAGGTTTAACCCCCCTGATCGCCCGGTGGGTGAGATCAATTAGGTTTTAGCGCCAGAGAGGGTCTGCGTCGCCCCAGGCAGTGTTAGGTTAGTGCCAGTAACGCTAACACCCACGCACAAAGCATACACCCCCCTTAGTGGTATAGTATCTGATCAGATCTATACTAGCATCCCCAGCGGTTTAGGGTTCCCAAAAACGCAGTGTTAGCGGGATCAGCCCAGATACCTGCTAGCGCCTGCGTTTAGCCCCTCCGCCCAGCCCAGCCCAGCCCAGCCCACCCAAGTGCAGTATCGATCGATCACTGTCACTTACCAAACACAACACACATAACTGCAGCGTTCGCAGAGACAGGCCTGATCCCTGCGATCGCTAACAGTTTTTTTGTAGCGTTTGATATATTTGCTGACGACAGTCAGGTGCTTTTTTTCCTGTGAATCTTACTAGTGTACCCCTAAATTTAGAGCCCAAAATGGCAAGACGAAGGTACACTAGTAAAGAGGCCTACGAGATTCTGAGCATGACAGATAGTGAAGAGGAGGTCACGTATCTGTCAGATTCAGGCTCAGAATATCTTCCCGTAGAAGACAGTGACGTCAGCGGCCCCACGTCAGATAGCTCTGACGACGAAGTTGAGGTCCCTGCTAAGGTCAGGCGTACCCGATCCCGATCTTCTGAGGTTGTTGAGGAGCAAGAACCGCAGGTCTCTCGTATCATGGAGCAGAGTAGTACTAGCGCCGCTATTCCTTCTGGTGAACTGGCAAGCACCAGCGGCCTAGTACAGCCTGGACGTACATCCAGCACTGCAGTAACACTTGGTGACGTGGCGAGTCCCATAAGTGCAGTTCAAGCTGGCGAGGTGGCAAGCACAAGTAGTGTCCCGCTGCCACCAAGAAGACAAAGGCAGGCCCGTCGTGCCCATACTGCCCTTCCTGCAGAATTCGCCTATCCTGATTGGGTCCCCACCACTTCTGCAGAACCCGTACTTCCCCCATTCACTGCCCAACCCGGTATTCAGGTGGAAACAGCTGATTTTATTCCAATTGATTTTTATTCGCTGTTTTTCACGGAAGATCTCTATAGATCTATTGTGGACCAGAGTAATTTATATGCTGGTCAATTTATCGCCGCTAACCCCCAGTTGCCTAAAATTGCCAGAAATTGGAAACCAATTACGGTTTCCGAATTTAAGACCTTTCTGGGCCTTTCCCTCAACATGGGCACACATAAATTTCCGTCATTGCGTGCTTATTGGTCCATGCACCCAATTGACCACATGCCCGTGTTCTCTGCCTCCATGTCCAGGGCACGATACGAGCAGATTTTGCGGTTCATGCACTTCAACGACAATGAACTTTGTCGTCCACGTGGGGACCCTGAATACGACCGGCTCTATAAAATTCGGCCCCTCATAAACCACTTCAACGAACATTTTGCAGCCTTGTTTACTCCCGATCAAGTTGTCTGCGTTGATGAGTCCCTGATTAAATTTTCTGGTCGCTTGTCTTTCAAGCAGTACCTTCCCAGCAAGCGTGCCAGATACGGGGTCAAGCTCTACAAGTTCTGTGACAGGGCAACAGGCTATGTAGTGAACTTTACGGTTTATGAGGGAAAAGACAGTCAGATTGAGTCGGTCAACTGCCCGGATTACATAGGGAGCGCTGGCAAGATAGTGTGGAACTTGGTGTCACCCTTATTCGGAAAGGGGTACCACTTGTATGTGGACAATTATTACACGAGCGTGCCACTGTTTAGTCACTTGTTTGATCATAAGATTGGAGCATGTGGCACCGTGCGACCTAATCGCCGGGGCTTTCCCCAGCGGCTTGTAGATGCCCGTCTTAGGCTGGGGGAGAGAGCCTGCTTGAAGTGTAATAACTTGCTCGCTATGAAGTGGAGGGACAATAAGAATGTTTTCCTTCTTACCTCCCTTCATGCAGACACGACAGTCCAAATTCGTACGGCGACTGGTGTTGTGGAGAAACCCCTCTGTGTCCACGAATATAACCAAAATATGGGAGGGGTGGACCTCAACGACCAGTTGATGGCGCCGTATCTAATTGACCGTAAGGCGAGACGCTGGTACAAAAAAGTGTCTCTATCATTATTCCAATTGGCTTTGCTGAACGCTCATGTGCTATACAGAGCTTCAGGCGGGACGTTATCTCTTCTAAAATTCCAGAATGAGATAGTCACAGAACTCCTGTATCCAGGCGGTTCTGCACCTCACCATCCCCAACCAAATGCAGTAAGCCGGCTGCATGAGAGGCATTATTCGTATGTCCTCCCGAGTACCCCTACCCAAAGCCACCCCCAAAAAAGATGTCGTGTCTGTAGCAAGCGCGGATTTAGGCGTGACACCCGTAGTTTTTGTCCACTCTGTCCTGACAAGCCTGGTCTTTGCCAAGGTGAATGTTTTGAACGCTACCACTCAAAAGTGAAGTTTTAGCGTAGGGTACAGCATTTCACAGACAAGGACACACTTACACAGGGTCTCCCAAGATGCCATTACATTTTGAGAGACCCGAACCATTACAGTTGTAAAGTTACAAAAAAAAGTGTAAAAAAGAAAAAAAAAACGTAAAAAACAAAACACAAAAAAAATATAAAATAAAAAAACCAAAAATAGTTGTCGTTTTATTGTTCTCTCTCTCTCTATTTTCTCTCTATTGTTCTGCTCTTTTTTACTGTATTCTATTCTGCAATGTTTTATCATGCTTGCTTTTCAGGTATGTAATTTTTTGTTTTCAGGTGCGCCATTCAACTGCAGCGCGGAATTATTTATCTTGACAGCAACAGCGTTTGCTCCCACGATACATAAAGCCGTGACTCCAGTGCTGTAGGAGGTGATTTCACCACCACAGTTAAAAAAAAGAGCATATATGCCGAAGCATGGGGGCAGCAGGGGCGGAGGAGCGATTTTGCTCCTAATGCCACGTACATACGGTCGAAATTTCGACCGTGTGTACGCGGCATAACTTTTTTGCGGGAGGATGCCCCCATGCTTCGGCATATATATATTTTAGGCACAGGTTGCGTTAAAACATTTTTTTATTTTTTACTAGGTTTTGTTTTGGTATTTGCTTTGCAGGTATGGCATGGTAAGGTCTTACTGTTGTACTGTAATGTTACTTTGTTTTAATGTTAACCACCATTTGCTTAGCAGGTACGCCATTCAGTTGCAGCGCGGATCTATTTATCTTGACAGCAACAGCGTTTGCTCCCACGATACATAAAGCCGTGACTCCAACGCTGTAGGAGGTGATTTCACCACCACAGTTAAAAAAAAGAGCATATATGCCGAAGCATGGGGGCAGCAGGGGCGGAGGAGCGATTTTGCTCCTAATGCCGCGTACATACGGTCGAAATTCCGACGGAGGCCTGCCCGTGGAAAATTCCGACCGTGTGTACGCGGCATAACTTTTTTGCGGGAGGATGCCCCCATGCTTCGGCATATATATATTTTAGGCACAGGTTGCGTTAAAACATTTTTTTATTTTTTACTAGGTTTTGTTTTGGTATTTGCTTTGCAGGTATGGCATGGTAAGGTCTTACTGTTGTACTGTAATGTTACTTTGTTTTAATGTTAACCACCATTTGCTTAGCAGGTACGCCATTCAGTTGCAGCGCGGATCTATTTATCTTGACAGCAACAGCGTTTGCTCCCACGATACATAAAGCCGTGACTCCAACGCTGTAGGAGGTGATTTCACCACCACAGTTAAAAAAAAGAGCATATATGCCGAAGCATGGGGGCAGCAGGGGCGGAGGAGCGATTTTGCTCCTAATGCCGCGTATATACGGTCGAAATTCCAACGGAGGCTTATCCGTAGAAAAGTCCGACCGTGTGTACGCGGCATAACCTTTTATGCCGCGTACATACGGTCGAAATTCCGACGAAGGCTTGACCGTGTGTACGCGGCATAACTTTTTTGCGGGAGGATGCCCCCATGCTTCGGCATATATGCCCATCATTAGAAGTGGGTGGATGAAGGGAGGTATTCTAATGGTGGGCATACCCACCAATCAATCTCTTTTTTTCGTTCAGCCAATAGGCTGTATGAAAAAAAAGATTACAATACATGTCCAACAAGGACCAGCAACGTACTGGTATGTTGCTGGACTTTGAATGTTTATACCAGAATGATGCCTGCGGGTTTAGGTATCATCTTGGTATCATTCTTTTCAGCCAGCAGCCGGCTTTCATGTAAAAGCAATTCTAGCAGATAATTAGCCTCTAGACTGCTTTTACAAGCAGTGGGAGGGAATGTCCCCCCCCCGGATATAAAAAGCGCCATTGGGAAATTGGGAAAGCATTTTATCACACCGATCTTGGTGTGGTCAGATGCTTTGAGGGCAGAGGAAAGATCTAGGGTCTAACCCCCCAATTTTTTTCAAAAAAAGAGTACCTGTCACTACCTATTGCTATCATAGGGGATATTTACATTCCCTGAGATAACGATAAAAATGGTAAAAAAATAAAATATGGAAGGCACAGTTTAAAAATAAAATAAAAAAGCCAAATAAATAATAAAAAAAAAAAAAAAAAGCACCGCTGTCCCCCCCTGCTATTGCGCAAAGGCGAACGCAAGCGTCGGTCTAGCGTCATATGTAAACAGCAATTGCATCATGCATGTGAGGTATCACCGCGAAGGTCAGATCGAGGGCAGTCATTTTAGCAGTAGACCTCCTCTGTAAATCTAACGTGGTAACCTGTAAAGGCTTTTAAATGCTTTTAAAAATGAATGTAGTTTGTCGCCGCTGCGCGTTTGTGCGCAATTTTAAAGCATGTCGTGTTTGGTATCCATGTACTCGGCCTATGATCATCCTTTTTATTTCATCAAACATTTGGGCAATATAGTGTTTTTTAGTGCATTAAAAATAAAAAAAGTGTGTTTTTCCCCCAAAAAATGCGTTTGAAAAAACGCTGCGCAAATACTGTGTGGAAAAAAAAATGCAACACCCACTATTTTAATCTGTAGGGCCTTTGCTTTAAAAAAATATATAATGTTTGGGGGTTCAACATAATTTTCTTGCAAAAAAAAAATGTTTTCATGTAAACAAAAAGTGTCAGAAAGGGCTTTGTCTTCAAGTGGTTAGAAGAGTGGATGATGTGTGACATAAGCTTCCTAATGTTGTGCATAAAATGCCAGGACAGTTCAAAACCCCCCAAATGACCCCATTTTGTAAAGTAGACACCTCAAGCTATTTGCTGAGAGGCATGTTGAGCCCATTGAATATTTTTTTTTTTTGTCCCAAGTGATTGAATAATGACCAAAAAAAAAAAAAAATGTACAAAAAGTTGTCACTAAATTATATATTGCTCAAACATGCCATGGGCATATGTGGAATTACACCCCAAAATACATTCTGTTGCTTCTCCTGAGTACGGGGATACCACATGTGTGGGACTTTTTGGGAGCCTAGTCGCGTACGGGACCCCAAAAACCAAGCACCGCCTTCAGGACAGGGGCGGATCCAGAGTCTTTTCTCGGGGGGGGCACTGCCAAAAAATATGTTTTAAATTCACCAGAGAAATTACCGTTTAACATTGGAGTCTATGGAAGGGGTGCCCGGCTTTAAAAAATCAGTGCTCCCCGGCCGTAGGTTTTCCAGACACCAAACTTTGCACACTTGTAGAAGAGACATTGGGCTACATGTGTGCCAAGATTGGGGTCCAGAAGACCTACCACCGGCCGGTACCAGGTCCGCAAATTCACCAGAGAAATTACAGTTTAACATTGGAGTCTATGGAAGGGGTGCCCGGCTTTAAAAAATCAGTGCTCCCCGGCCGTAGGTTTTCCAGACACCAAACTTTGCACACTTGTAGAAGAGACATTGGGCTACATGTGTGCCAAGATTGGGGCAGCAGCAGCTGCAGAACAAGTACTGTATATACTCGAGTATAAGCCGACCCGTGTATAAGCCGAGGCACCTAATTTTACCCCAAAAAACTGGGAAAACTTATTGACTTGATGTGACAGGAGGGTCACTTTGGATACAGGGTGAGCCAGGAAAAAATGGACATTAAGAAATATCTCTTGGGCTACCTAAAATCGGTCTGTAATATTTATCCACCATATCCCCAAGGATATCTGTGAAGGACTATTTACTGTTTCTGAACTCAACAGGTTAATTGAGAGATGCTGATGTGTCACCTATCTGCTTGTGTAATGCTAATGAGCCTCACCTAGGCTACAGGTCCTTTCATTGTGATGATGTGGATTGGAGCTTAGTAGACCGTCTGGCTGCCTATTATTATGGGATGTTTAAGTGTCTTCTGTGAGGGGGGGGGGAATCACCCCTCCTGCTAAGACTGGTTATCAAAGGAGAAGTTTGAACACACCTGACCTGTATCACCATTGTCATTGGATAGTTTAACCCGCCCTGTTCCCCCAAGGATGGGAGGGAAGGGTTTTGAAGAGAAATGTGTTACCATGTGTTTTGAAAATAAAGTTATTCCCTGTTTTGGAACTTGAAATACAGAGCGTTATCTCGTATCTCTGGAAGGATTAATCCTATGGGAAGTGGTCGCCTGGCTGTGGAGGGTCGATAGTGGTTGTGTGTTCAGAGAGGGAATATTCTAAATGGCGTTACCCCCTTTCATATTGGGGGGTGCCGTTACATTGGTTGGCAGCAGCGGGATTTTCCCTCCAGTTCCTGGGACACTCCAAACCACCACAGTGAATGACCAGCTATGCAGCCGGCAGGAAAGCCACGCTGAAAGACTTACTTGAGAGCCGTGGAGGGTCCGGTGGGACAAAGAACAAGGCCATCTTGATCAGGCCGGGAGCTAACCGAGATGGATCAGAGGGTTGGTGATGCAGGACCCCGGTCAGTTGAAGACCTGTTTCAGCAACGTGTTCAACAGCGGTTGGCATTATATGGTGCTAACTCATCAGAGACCGCCATACAGGAAGCCATTAAAGGCATCCAGCTGCAGGATGCGCGACGAGAAAAAGAACGACAGCGACAAGAAAAAGAACAACAGCGACAAAAGAGAGAACTAGAGCGACAAGAGAGAGAACTAGAGCGGCAACATGAGTGGAGAATGGCGGAAATACGACAATCGGAGATCGCCTACAGACAGCTGCTAGAATCTGCTCAGCAGCAGGGTGGGGCTCCCTTTGCCTGGGACTATCAGGAAATACCAGTTGACAACTATGAAATCCTGGCTGAAGAATCAGCAGTGGAAAATCTGAAGATTGCCATCCCTAAAGCCGAAGTGAATGATACGGAGTTCCAGGGAGCTAGCCTGGCTGAAGAATCGGCAGTGGAAAATCTGAAGATTACCACCCTTAAAGCCGAAGTGGATGATATGGAGTTCCAGGGAGCTAGCCTGGCTGAAGAATCGGCAGTGGAAAAGCTGAAGATTGCCCTCCCTAAAGCCAAAATGGATGATATGGAGTTCCGGGGAGCTAGGGCAGTTGGCTCATCTCCCCAGCCACAGATTACAGAAGGTATGGATTTAAGGGACTATTCAGAGGATGTTAGGGATTATGCATCGCCTGCCCAAGTACTGGCAGCAGGAGAGAGTACTGCAGACCCCTGCTCTACACCCGTGGCAGTTTTGGAGGCCCGAGGTGAGAAGGTGATGGTTCCTCTTTCCCAGGGGATTTCAGAGATGCAGGGGGGAGAAGCAGCCCTTTTCCCTCCCCAACAGTTAGCCAGAGCAGATGGTGTGGAGTCCCCAGCAGAAGTGCTGGCAACAGGGCAGAGTGATAGCAACCTCTGCCCAGCACCGGAAACAACTGTGGAGTTTCAGGGAGCCGGGGCAGTTGGCCCCCCTCTCCAGCAACAAGCTGAGGTGGTAAAGCTTTTACCCCCAGCTGAACCACTGGTAGCAGGGCAGAATGCTACTGGCCGCTGCACACAACTGCCACTTGAGCGGATATCGGTGGATGGGACTGCGGTCTCCACTCACAGCGACCCAGCACAAGAGCTGGCAACAGAGTAGAGTGCCGCGGGCCTCTGCTCTCAACTAACAGAAGAGGGAGTTCCTGTGGTACTGGATGGGACTTCGGTCCTCACTGACACAACCCCAGAAAATGGTGTGACACTGGGACAGGAGGATGTCAGCCTTGCTTTGCAAGCACTGGGGTATTTTCACCTACCACAAGGGGATGGGACTTCAGTCTCCACTTGTATACCCCAGGGATGCTGGGCAGTCTGCCCAGATCCCCAACAGCATGACGGATTGAGCCCAGTCACCCTGTCTTCTCCCAAGTGGCGGGTATGTTCTCTGAGAGAGGCAGAGGTTGGCTGGGTAAGTAATGCTCTGTTTGGAGCAATTTATTTGGGGTACTGTGTGGCTACCGGCATTAGAAGAATGGACCTATGGACTAACTTCGGAGTCAACCCGTCTGGGGTCACCTCCTTTGTTAGTCTTCTGCCGAAAGGGGAGATGTGTGACAGGAGGGTCACTTTGGACACAGGGTGAGCCAGAAAATAATGGACATTAAGAAATATCTCTTGGGCTACCTAAAATGGGTCTGTAATATTTATCCACCATATCCCCAAGGATATCTGTGAAGGACTATTTACTGTTTCTGAACTCAACAGGTTAGTTGAGAAATGCTGATGTGTCACCTATCTGCTTGTGTAATGCTAATGAGCCTCACCTAGGCTACATGTCCTTTCATTGTGATGATGTGGATTGGAGCTTAGTAGACTGTCTGGCTGCCTATTATTATGGGATGTTTAAGTGTCTTCTGTGAGGAGGGGGGGGGGGAAATCACCCCTCCTGCTAAGACTGGTTATCAAATGAGAAGTTTGAACACACCTGACCTGTATCACCATTGTCATTGGATAGTTTAACCCGCCCTGTTCCCCCAAGGATGGGAGGGAAAGGGTTTTGAAGAGAAATGTTTTACCATGTGTTTTGAAAATAAAGTTATTCCCTGTTTTGGAACTTGAAATACAGAGCGTTGTCTCGTATCTCTGGAAGGATTAATCCTATGGAAAGTGGTCGCCTGGCTGTGGAGGGTCGATAGTGGTTGTGTGTTCAGAGAGGGAATATTCTAAACGGCGTATACCCCTTTCATATTGGGGGGTGCCGTTACACTTGAGTATAAGCTTAGGGTTTCCATCTGCATGCCTCACTGTGCCTCACTTTGCCTCACTGTGCCCATGCCTCACTGTGCCCACGCTTCACTGTGCCCATGACTAGACTGATGTTTAACATAGGAGTCTATGGAAGGAGTGCCCGGCTTTGAAAAATGGGATCTTACCGGCCGTCGGTCCCCCGGAAACCAAACTTTGCACACTTATAGAGAAGACATGGGGCTACATGTGTGCCAAGTTTGGGGTCCAGGGGACCAACAACCATCCGGTACCCGGTCCGCAAATTCACCGGAGAAATTACCGTTTAACATTGGAGTCTATGGAAGGGGTGCCCGTCTTTAAAAAATCTGTGCTCCCCGGCTGTAGGTCCCCCAGACACCAAGCTTTGCACACTTGTAGAGGAGACATGGGGCTACATGTGTGCCAAGATTTGGGTCCAGGAGACCTACGACCGGCCGGTACCGTGTCCGCAAAGTCACCGGAGAAATTACAGTTTAACATTGGAGTCTATGGAAGGGGTGCCCGGCTTTAAAAAATCAGTGCTCCCCGGCCATAGGTCCCCCAGACACCAAACTTTGCACACTTGTAGAGGAGACATGGGGCTACATTTGTGCCAAGTTTGGAGTCCAGGGGACTTACGGCGGGCCGGTACCGGGTCCCCAAATCCGGGAGATCAGGCGCAAAAAAAAAAAACAGAGCAAGCAAGTGAGTGTGACAGATGGTCTCGGGGGGGGCAATTGCCCTGTTGCCCCCCCCCCTGGATCCGCCACTGCTTCAGGATTTCTATGGGTGTAAATTTTTGATTTCACTCCTCACTGCCTATCACAGTTTCGGAGGCCATGGAATGCCCAGATGGCACAAACCCCCCCCCCCCAAATGACCCCATTTTGGAAAGTAGACACCCCAAGCTATTTGCTGAGAGGTATGTTGAGTATTTTGCAGATCTCGCTTTTTGTCACAAAGTTTTGAAAATGTAAAAAAAGAAAAAAAAAAGAAAAAAAAATGTCTTTCTTAATTTTCAAAAACAAATGAGAGCTGTAAAATACTCACCATGCCTCTCAGCAAATAGCTTGGGGTGTCTACTTTCCAAAATGGGGTCATTTGTGGGGGTTTTGGGCTATTTTGACATTTTATGGCCTTCAAAACTGTGATAGGTAGTGAGGAGTGAAATCAAAAATTTATGCCCTTAGAAACCTTGAAGGCGGTGCTTGGTTTTTGGGGTCCCGTACGCGGCTAGGCTCCCAAAAAGTCCCACACATGTGGTATCCCCGTACTCAGGAGAAGCAGCAGAATGTATTTTGGGGTGTAATTTCACATATAACCATGGCATGTGTGAGCAATATATCATTTAGTGACAACTTTTTGTACATTTTTTTTTTTCTTTTTGTCATTATTCAATCATTTGGGACACAAAAAAAAATATTCAATGGGC
The DNA here is from genome assembly GCA_029206835.1 of Rana muscosa. NCBI lineage: Eukaryota > Metazoa > Chordata > Amphibia > Anura > Ranidae > Rana > Rana muscosa. Next base: position 539,027,218 of record CM055117.1, on the reverse strand, counting down.
TCAACATGCCTCTCAGCAAATAGCTTGGGGTGTCTACTTTCCAAAATGGGGTAATTTGGGGGGGTTTTGTGCCATCTTGGCATTTTATGGCCTTCAAAACTGTGATAGGTAGTGAGGAGCGAAATCAAAAATTTATGCCCTTAGAAACCTTGAAGGCGGTGCTTGGTTTTTGGGGTCCCGTACGCGGCTAGGCTCCCAAAAAGTCCCACACATGTGGTATCCCCGTACTCAGGAGAAGCAGCAGAATGTATTTTGGGGTGTAATTTCACATATGCCCATGGCATGTGTGAGCAATATATCATTTAGTGACAACTTTGTGCAAAAAAAAAACAGTTTGTCATATTCCCGCAACCTGTGGCAAAATATAAAATATTCCATGGACTCAACATGCCTCTCAGTAAATAGCTTGGGGTGTCTACTTTCCAAAATGGGGTAATTTGGGGGGGTTTTGTGCTATTTTGGCATTTTATGGCCTTCGAAACTGTGATAGGTAGTGAGGAGTGAAATCAAAAATTTACGCCCTTAGAAATCCTGAAGGCGGTGCTTGGTTTTTGGGGCCCTGTACGCGGCTAGGCTCCCAAAAAGTCCCACACATGTGGTATCCCCGTACTCAGGAAAAGCAGCAGAATGTATTTTGGGGTGCAATTCCACATATAACCATGGCATGTGTGAGCAATATATCATTTAGTGACAACTTTTTGTAATTTTTTTTTTTTTTTTGTCATTATTCAATCACTTGGGACAAAAAAAAAAAATATTCAATGGGCTCAACATGCCTCTCAGCAATTTCCTTGGGGTGTCTACTTTCCAAAATGGGGTCATTTGGGGGGGGGGGGGTTGTACTGCCCTGCCATTTTAGCACCTTAAGAAATGAGATAGGCAGTCATAAATTTAAAGCTGTGTAAATTTCAGAAAATGTACCCTAGTTTGTAAACGCTATAACTTTTGCGCAAACCAATAAATATACGCTTATTGACATTTTTTTACTAAAGACATGTGGCTGAATACATTTTGGCCTAAATGTATGACTAAAATTGAGTTTATTCGATTTTTCTTATAACAAAAAGTAGAAAATATCATTTTTTTTTCAAAATTTTCGGTCTTTTTCTGTTTATATCGCAAAAAATAAAAATCGCAGAGGCAATCAAATACCATTAAAAGAAAGCTCTATTTGTGGGAAGAAAAGGACGCAAATTTCATTTGGGTACAACATTGCATGTCCGCACAATTTACAGTTAAAGCAGCGCAGTGCCGAATCCCAAAAACAGGCTTGGTCCTAATGGCCCGAAATGGTCCGGGGCTTAAGTGGTTAAACAGGGGCAGAAAAATTGGGCCTTAGGCACTGGTGCCACAACACTGCAACCCCTCACAGATACTGTACTTGGAGCACAGCAATGAGCCCTGTTGCAAAGTATTGCATCAAAAATTGTAATTACACGCCCCTGTTAAACAGGGGCTGAAAAATTGGGCCTTAGCCACTGGTGCTGGTGCCACGACACTGCAACCTCGCCCAGATACTCTAGTTGGAGTGCAGGAATGAGCCCTGCTGCAAAGCATTGCATAAAATTTTTTAATAACACGCCCCTGTTAAACAGGGGCTGAAAAATTGGGCCTTAGCCACTGGTGCTGGTGCCATTACACTGCAACCTCTCCCAGATACTCTAGTTGGAGTGCAGGAATGAGCCCTGCTGCAAAGCATTGCATCAAAAATTGTAATAACACGCCCCTGTTAAACAGGGGCTGAAAAATTGGGCCTTAGCCACTGGTGCTGGTGCCACGACACTGCAACCTCTCCCAGATACTCTAGTTGGAGTGCAGGAATGAGCCCTGCTGCAAAGCATTGCATAAAAAATTGTAATAACACGCCCCTGTTAAACAGGGGCTGAAAAATTGGGCCTTAGCCACTGGTGCTGGTGCCACGACACTGCAACCTCTCCCAGATACTCTAGTTGGAGTGCAGGAATGAGCCCTGCTGCAAAGCATTGCATAAAAAATTGTAATCACACGCCCCTGTTAAACAGGGGCTGAAAAAATTGGGCCTTAGCCACTGGTGGCGGCACCCAGAAACAAAAATGTTCTTCCAAGCTATCATCATCAATCGGATCATTGAGGAGGAGGAGGATAGTCAGTCAACATAACAGGACAGTCTCTCAGCATCAGCATCAGTCTTGAAGGGATGTGACATTTGAAAATAAATTAGTCTGTTATATCAGCTTCAGGTGTTTGGTAGCTGGTGGTGATCCAAGACTGGTTCATCTTTATGAAGGTCAGTCGATCAACAGAGTCGGTGGACAGGCACACCCTGTGATCCGTGACAAATCCTCCAGCAGCACTGAATGTGCGTTCTGAAAGAACGCTGGATGCAGGACAGGCCAGTAGCTCAATTGCATACTGTGCAAGCTCTGACCAGTGATCCATCCTCAAGACCCAGTAAGTCAGAGGATTTTCGGTGGGGAAGGTGTCCAAGTCTGACCTTGCCCCTAGGTATTCCTGCACCATGTATATCAGACGCTGGCGATGGTTGCTGGAACCGATCATACCTTGGGGCTGCGGACTAAAGAATTGTCTGAACGCATCGGTCAGACGGCCACCTTCCCCACCGCTCCTTCTTTGACTGACCGAAGCCTCAGCAACTCGTTGTCCAGGACCAGGAGTTTGTAACCTCCCAGTCTCTGGGAACGCGTTGCACAGACCTTTCTGCAAGGCCTCCCGGAGTTGTCTCATCCTCTGCTCCCTCTGCGACGGTAAGATAAGGTCCGCAACCTTACCCTTGTACCGTGGATCAAGGAGAGTGGCCAGCCAGTAATGGTCCCTCTCCTTGATCCGAAGAATACGAAGATCCTTCCGCAGACTTTGCAGGATCAGGGAGGCCATGCAGAGTAGGTTAGCTGAGGCATTCGGTCCGGAGTCCTCTGGGTCACTAAGGACGACATGATCCGCAGCCACCTCCTCCTAGCCACGTACAAGTCCACTAGTTTCTTGGGACTGTAAATCATCCCTAAAAGACTGCTGCTGATGATACTGAGTGCCAGGCTCCACCTCCATGCTGACACAATCCTCCTCCTCCTCTTCTTCCTGTGCGATGGGTGGGACAGAAGGAACACTGTCTGGGTAAAGGGGGCCTTGAGAGGCAAGGAAGTCCTCCTCTTCCTGCCTCTGTTCTGCCTCAAGTGCCCTGTCCATTATTCCATGCAGCGTATGTTCCAACACGTGGACAAGAGGTACAGTGTCACTGATGCATGCACTGTCACTGCTCACCATCCTCATGGCCTCCTCAAGTGGTGCCAGGACAGTGCATGCATCCCTGATCATGCCCCACTGGTGTGGTGAAAAAAACCCGAGCTCCCCTGACCCTGTCCTGGTGCCGTAGTCGCATAGGTACTCATTGATGGCCCTCTGCTGCGTGTGCAGCCGCTGCAGCATGGCCAACGTTGAGTTCCACCTGGTGGGTATGTCACATATAAGGCGGTTCTTGGGCAGGTTCAACTCCTTTTGCAGCTCAGCCAGGCGAGCACTGGCATTATAAGATCTGCGGAAATGCACACAGACTTTCCTGGCCTGCCTCAGGACATCCTGTAAGCCCGGGTACCTGCCCAAGAACCGCTGCACCACCAGGTTAAGGACGTGAGCCACACAGGGCACATGGGTCAGTTGTCCCTGTCGCAGAGGGCGGAGAGGAGGTTGGTGCCATTGTCGCAAACTACCATTCCTGGCTTAAGCTGGCGTGGCGTCAACCACCTCTCGGCCTGCCCCTGCAGAGCAGACAGAACCTCTGCCCCAGTGTCGCTCCTGTCCCCCAAACACACCAGCGCAAGCACGGCATGGCATCTTTTTGCCTGCGTACTTGCGTAGCCCCTTGAACGCCTACGGAGCACCACTGGTTCCGAGGACAAAGCACAGGAAGAGGCCATGGAGGAAGAAGAAGAGGAGGGGGTGGAGGACAGAGGTGTGTCACAACCAGTAGTAGCATTTTGGAGGCGTGGCGGTGGAACAACCTCCAACACTACTGCACCTTGTCCTGCATCCTTCCCAGCTGCCAAAAGAGTGACCCAATGGGCCGTGAAAGAAAGGTGACGTCCCTGTCCATGCCTGCTGGACCATGAGTCAGCAGTAATATGCACCTTACCGCTGACCGTCCTGTCCAGCGATGCCAAGACATTGCCTTCCACATGCCGGTAGAGAGCCGGAATCGCCTTCCGTGAGAAAAAGTGGCATTTGGGAACCTGCCACTGAGGAACCGCACATTGCACAAACTCACGGAAGGGGGCCAAGTCTACCAACTGAAAAGGCAGCAGTTGAAGCGCTAGCTATTTAGCCAAGCTAGCATTCAACCGCTGGGCATGTGGATGGCTGGGAGTGAATTTCTTTCGACGGTCCAGCAGCTGGGGCAGGGAAATTTGCCTGCTAGAATCGGACGTCGGTGTACTGCTAGCAGAGTGCCCGCAAGTACTTGGCTGTGACACACCTAATTCTACACCTTCATTCCTCTCAGTGCAGGTTTCAGAGAGGACTTAAGGTATAGTGGGGTGGAGATCCCAGCTGATGCGGTGCAAGAAGTGGTCCGCTTTGTTCTTTGGTCTGGGTCTTTAAGGTAGGCTTGCCAACGAGCTGCATGGCAGGTCAACATATGTCTGGTCAAGCATGTGGTGCCCAAGCGGGTGATGTTTTGGCCACGCGATATACGCTTGAGACATATGTTGCAAACAGCAGCTGTGCGATTTGATGCACTCGACTCAAAGGCCCACACCAAAGAACTTTTTGAATAACGGGCAGAGGCAGCGCCCTGCACAGGCGGAGCTCTGCGGTGTGATTCCGTCGGTGTGCTGCCCTTACGCTGGCCCCCCGAGGGCTTCCTGCCTCGTTGGAAATGTGCCTTCTCCTCATCCTCCTCCTCCTCCTCCTCCTCCTCTCTCCTATTAGGCACCCACGTGGAGTCAGTGACCTCATCATCCCCTCCCTCCTCATCACTGGAGCCAATCTGGCAGTATGCTGCAGCTGCTGGAACATGACTGCCAGATTGGTGTCCTTCTTGAGCATCCCCTCTCTCTGCTCTCACGCTACTGCCTTCCTCTAGCTGGGTATCATCATCAGACCCTTCGAAACGCTGGGCATCCTCCTGGAGCATGTACCCAACACTGTGCTCAAACAGTTCGGGGGACTCCTCAGGAGGACATGGTTGGTCTAGGGAAGGAGTGACTGATGATGACATTGATACCAGGGAAGAGGGCACTTTGGCAGCTGCTTTGCCAGTACCCTGAGCCTGGGTGAGAGAGGATGAGGAGGGCTTGGTCATCCACTCTACCAAGTCTTCGGCATGATGCGGCTCAACACGTCCAGCTGCCGAAAAGAAGGACAAGCATGTCCCATGGCCACGTGCTGATGGCGATGCACCGCGTCCATGACCAGCACTGTTGTCTCTAGACACAGAGCCTGCTTGCCCTCTTTTTTTGGCTCCTGACTGTCTGCCTCTCCTTGTTTGCCTTCCAGACATTCTAATGGCCTGCAGGGAAATGGGAAAACCAGCAATAAGGCCTAGCTTCAGGAGTATATTTTGAAGGAATCACACTACGCCTGCTGTAGGTGCTGCAAATGCCTGTTGGTGTAACACACCAGGAAAAAGCAGCAATACAGGTTAACTTCAGGTGTAATATGATCAGGAGGCACACTCCGCCCGCTGTAAGTGCCGCAAATGCCTGTTGGTGTAACACACCAGGAAAAAGCAGCAATATAGGCTAACTTCAGGTGTAATATGATCAGGAGGCACACTCCGCCCGCTGTAAGTGCCGCAAATGCCTGTTGGTGTAACACACCAGGAAAAAGCAGCAATACAGGCTAACTTCAGGTGTATAATGTGCAGGAGGCTTAGCAACAATGACACTGTCCCCTGCCTATCCTTCTCTCTCCCTGCACACAAGGTTTATCAAAGTATATGACACTGACACTCTCCCTGCCTATCCTTCTCTCTCCCTGCACACAAGGTTTAGCAAAGAATGTGACACTGACACTGTCCCCTGCCTATCCTTCTCTCTCCCTGCACACAAGGTTTAGCAAAGAATATGACACTGACACTGTCCCCTGCCTATCCTTCTCTCTCCCTGCACACAAGGTTTATCAAAGTATATGACACTGACACTCTCCCTGCCTATCCTTCTCTCTCCCTGCACACAAGGTTTAGCAAAGAATGTGACACTGACACTGTCCCCTGCCTATCCTTCTCTCTCCCTGCACACAAGGTTTAGCAAAGAATATGACACTGACACTCTCCCTGCCTATCCTTCTCTCTCCCTACACACAAGTTTGAGGTACAAATAGCACTGACACTGTCCCTGCCTATGTAACTCTTTCCCTGCGCCGGAACACACTACACAAGGCCGCCGCGCTGGCGGCCTTTTATAGTGTGGGGCGTGTGCTAAACCCCCTGAGCTATAATTGGCCACAGGCAACCTGCCTGTGGCCAATTATGGCTCTCCTAGCTGCCGGCGCTGTGATTGGCCAAGCATGCGGGGTCACAGTGCATGCTTGGCCAATCACAGTGCCGGGATTGCACTGCGATGGCGCAGTGTATTGTGGGCCGTTCGCGACACTCGAATTTGGCGCGAACGGCCCAAATCGTTCGATGTTCGCCGAACGGTCGAACAGCCGATGTTCGAGTCGAACTTATGTTCGACTCGAACACCGAGCTCATCCCTAGTCCACACCAGTATATCACTCAAACGTAGAGCTTTATTTTCTTATGCATGAAAGGAGAAAGGTGTTAGGAAGACAGATGGAATTCAGGCACTCCTGGCTTCGTCGCCACTTGATCCCAAGTGGGTACAGCTCTTCCGGATAGTCACCCAATGGCACTAGCAGCCGGCGTGTAGCTCGAACAGTCAATTTAGTTCCCTAATGGATGCGTCTAGGAGATCCTCTGCCACAGGATCTATGGTACCCCAAACCTCCTGATGGTCCAGATGTTAGGCCCCTGGTTTCCGGATGGATGACATCCTCCCGGAGAGTTACTGGGCCCCTTCCTTCACTGTGATTTTCTCACCAGACCTTTGGAACGGTCCTCCCCCAGCCTCCTCTTCCAGAAACGTGTCCCCTCGCAAGGCGGCACCCTGGGATTCTTCCTCCTGAAGTGGGCTCCAGCTAAAGGTGCTGGGCCCAGGGATGAAATTGCAGTCCCAGGACTAAAGGTGCCTGGGACTGAGGCACACGTGGCCCCATGGCCTGGAGGGCCATGCACTCGAAACTGGACTCCATACAATACCTTCCCCCGGGTACAGGTCCCCGGGGTGGCAACTCGACTCCAACTCTCCCACTCTAACCTCCTCTCCCCTGGCGTCTGCCCCTTTTGTACCCCCTCCCGGCATGCACAGCAGGTCTACCACACCTACTGTACGGCTGCCGAGAGGAGACACCAAATCGCTGCCCCATCACCTGTAGTTCAACCCCTAGTATAGATGACAGCGCCACCCATACTACTTAGGGAAACTGCACACCAGGTGAAATAGAAACAAGACAGAGTCCAGCAATTGAAAAGATTTGAGTCAACTACCACTCAAATCACCCCTAAATTTGGTATAGCAGTCCCTAAATTTGGAACCCCCGCTACAAATATATTATCTCTCTATGCTGTTTACGCCATTGGGCCCCTATCTGATGTCTGTGGATATCCCTGCAGAGGAACACTAGAGCAACTCTTGTTAGCGGACTTCTGATTCCTCTTAAGCCTTGTTTGACCCCCCTGAGTAAGGGTGGTCACAGGCTTTTTGGTAAGCCTTTATTTATATATGTGGTGACGGGTATCACAGCTGTCAAGCACTTTTTTTTACGTCCTACACTGCACTTGGAGAGATTTTTCCTGGATTCCATCAGATCAAGGACTTTTATTTGTATTCACTGCAAAAAAAATTGTGTTCAATCTATTTTTGTGTTTTTTTTGTATGCGATTTTTTAGCATCATTGCACAGACCCACACGGTATTACTATACTTCTGTGGATTTTTTTCTCTGCATTTTATATATGTATTTTTTGGACTTTAGTTTTCACCATTTATTTGTATTCATATTTGTTTGATATTTGTTTCAATTTCAGCAATTTTTTTTTAGTGTCTGCACATATTGACATTTATGCGCAAGTACACCTTATTTTAACCCTAGTATTGCACTTTACCATAAAGGTTCATCGTATTATCTGCACAGAATGATATCTATGCACAGATTTTTTTTTTTTTTCCATATCTAGCGCTGCACTTTATTACTTTTATTATTACTCTGTGCCCAATATGCTGATCACATATTTCATTATTTTTGTATCACTGTTTAATTATTGATTGTTGATATCACTATTTTACTACCGAGCACAGATATTTACCTTTTTACCATGTCCCAGTAAGCCCATACCCCCCCACAGTTACAACACATCTAGGGAACACAATTAACCCCTAGTGTTAACCCCTTCCCTGTCAGTGACACTTATACAGTAATCAGTGGCTATTTTTAGCTCTGATCGCTGTATAAATATCAATGATCCCAAAAAAGTGTCAAAAGTGTCCGATCTGTCCGCCACAATGTCGCAGTTCCGATAAAAATCACAGATCACCGACATTACTTGTAAAAAAAAAATATATATATATATATATATATATATATAAATCTATTTTGTAGACGCTAATCAATCAATATGCGCTTATTGCGTTTTTTTTTTACCAAAAATATGTAGAAGAATACATATTGGTCTAAACTGATGAAGAAATTTGTTTTAAAAAAAATTAATGTGGGATATTTTCTATAGCAAAAAGTTAAAAATATTGGGGTTTTTTTTTCAAAATTGTCACTCTTTTTTGGTTTATAGCTGAAAAAATAAAAACCACCAAAATAAAGTTCTATTTGTGTAAAAAAAAGGAAGTAAATTTTGTTTGGGTACAACGTCGCACGACACTGCGCAATTGACAGTTAAAGTGACGAACTGCCGAATCGCAAAAACTGCTCTGGTCATTAAGGGGGTAAAACCTTCCGGGGCTGAAGTGGTTAATACCTCATGTGGCCAGGCCAAATTCAGCAGGACCAGTATGTGTCAGGTATGTGTCAGATAAGGCCAGGGCCGTATTTCTCACAAGGCCACCGAGGCCAGGCCTCGGGGCAGCACTGAGTGAAGGGGCGGCGCCGCCTGTCCTCCCGCGGCCGCCTCCAGCACTAATGTAGCTCCCGGCGCCGCGGCCGGCCTGCTGGAGCGCGGCGCCGGCACAGCAAATGCTACTGATCCTACTTGGCCTGGGGAGGGGAGTGACAGGCACCCCTATGACGGCCGATGACTAGCCAGAGTGGCGGAAGCGGAGCCTAATGCTCCGCCTACCTTTCCTCTGCGCGCCATCACCTCCTCCCCTCCTGAGCGGGGAATATGAAGTGAGGTGAAGAGGAGAAGAGAGGACGGGAGAAAGAATGTATGGCAGCCCGATGGGGAACCCCCAGCAGCAGCACCAAGAAAAGCACCAGCCAGGTACTACTTCTTGATAATGCTCAGTGGATTCAATAAATATTCATAGCCATAGCATAAATAAACTATAATAAAGTGATTTGTGAACAGCTGTTGCACAAATCACTGTATTACACTTTATTAATGATATCTATGGCTATGTCTATTTATAATTTATTTAATGCATATTGAGCACTATATTTGATGCCTGGCACACACGCACAATCGCACATGATGATGGTTTAAAAGTTTTTTAAGTCATCATCATGTGCGATTGTGCGTGTGTGCCAGGCATCAAATATAGTGCTCAATATGGATTAAATAAATTATAAATATGCATAGCCATAGATATCATTAATAAAGTGTAATAAAGTGATTTGTGCAACAAGTTCATTAAACAGTCCACATTCAGTGAAAGTTCATCTACAGTACTACAAACTTTGCAGTGCATTAACTTTCACTGAATGTGGACTGTTTAATGAGCAGGGGCTATTGATGGGTACATTAGCTGCGTTTGATGGGTACATTAGCTGCGTTTGATGGGTACATTAGCTGCGTTTGATTGGCACAGTGGCTGTGTTTGATTGGCACAGTGGCTGCGTTTGATGGCACAGTGGCTGCATTTGATGGGCACAGTGGCTGCATTTGATGGGCACAGTGGCTACGTTTGATTGGTACAGTGGCTACGCTTGATGGGCACAGTGGCTGCATTTGATATGCACAGTGGCTGCGTTTGATGGGCACAGTGGTGGCAATTGATGGCACAGTGGCTGCGTTTGATATGCACAGTGGCTGCATTTGATGGGCACAGTTGTGGCAATTGATGGCACAGTGGCTGCGTTTGATGGCACAGTGGCTGCGTTTGATGGCACAGTGGCTGCATTTGATGGGCACAGTGGCTGCGTTTGATGGGCACAGTGGCTGCATTTGATGGGCACAGTGGCTGCGTTTGATATGCACAGTGGCTGCGTTTGATGGGCACAGTGGTGGCAATTGATGGCACAGTGGCTGCGTTTGATATGCACAGTGGCTGCATTTGATGGGCACAGTTGTGGCAATTGATGGCACAGTGGCTGCGTTTGATGGGCACAGTGGCTGCATTTGATAGGGGCGGATATGGTTAGAAGAGCCCCTTGCTGTATTGAGAAAAGCATCCGCCCATCATAAATCACTGGCCATCATACTATTTCTAACCATATCCGCCCATATCCGCCCCTTTGAGAAAAGCATCCGCTTGCTTGCTGGGAGGGGGGGGGGGGGGATATTGAAGGACCCGGCCTTGGGGCGGCAAAGGGAGTAAATCCGGGCCTGGATAAGGCTGCATTCTGTTTTTTAGGTGTATTTTTTAAGTGCTTCACATGAGTATTCAAACTTCAGCCTGCATTCACACTATAGTACTTTGTGAACACAAGCAAAATTGTGCAATTTCACATGCATTCAGGAAATGAGTCATGCATGTGGTGCCATTTTTTTTAATTGGCAAAAAAGGTGTGTACTTTTTCACATAACGAATACAGGAAAAGATGCTAAGCTTGATGATTAAAGCTTTGCATGAGCTACTTTGCCACATTTGTGAGTGCAGCCTCAGGCGGTTTTCGATTTAGGCAATGGAGAGCACTAGGGGGAGAAGACCAATGATTTCAGGCTTAAAAATGCCCGGAAAAACCTGCGGAGGAACTCGATTCATGCTTTTTAAAAAATGTCATTCTGCGTTGAATGAATCCTGAAGAAAAGTGTATTAGGTCATTCCATGGCTACTGTAGCCAGGGAAGCAGCTGATCAAGCACTGTCTGTGCTTGATAAGCTATGGTGGAGGACTAGAGAGATATTGTGGATCTTGCTATTACATTGTGAGCATGTTAGCAATAAAGATACATGAAAAAAGTGTTAAAAAATAATAAAAATTAATAAAAATAATTATTAATTTTAACCACTGTACTTTTACTGCTGGCCGGCAGCTCTGTTGTTCCACTGCAACATACTGTATGTCGTGGGGAAACTTCCAGGTTTACAGGCACATGCGTGCCCACTGCTGCTTTTGCTGTAGTTGGACACAGCACAAGTTTGTCATCAGGCTCACAGACAATGATTTTGGCTGTGAACCTGCTGATAGCTATGACCAACCACAGCACAGCGATCAGTGTGTTAGTAAATACAGATCTGGCTGGTTCTTCTCCCTGATCTCACTTAAAGGGGTTGTAAAGGTTCGTGTTTTTTCACCTTAATGCATCCTATGCATTAAGCTGAAAAAACACCTGGTAATGACGGCCCCCCAGCCCCCCCGTTTACTTACCTGAGCCCGTTCACCTGCTGTGCGTGTCCCCCGGTGTCCTCTTCTCCACAGAGTCTGGCCGTTGATTGGATAGATTGATAGAAGCGCAGCCATTGGCTCGCGCTGCTGTCAATCACATCCAATGAGGCGGCCGCCGGGGGGCAGGACCGAGTCATACACTCTGTGTCTATGGGCGCAGAGTGTATGACAGCACGCCCGCAAGCTAACCCCCTCAGGATAGAGCTTCCCAGAGGGGGCTAGCTATTGCGGGGAGGACAGAGAAAAAATTGGATATGGACGGCCGCACTCCAAAAAAACCTTGACGGTTGCCTTTATTGTAAAGGATAATATACACTACAAAAACACAGCAAGTAGGGGACAAACAGCTGACGCGTTTCACATGATAATCTAGTGCTTACTCATAGCTTGAGCGTAAGCTGTTTGTCCCCTACTTGCTGTGTTTTTGTAGTGTATTTTATCCTTTACAATAAAGGCAACCGTCAAGGTTTTTTTGGAGTGCGGCCGTCCATATCCAATGTTTTCTCTGTTTGCCTTGTGCAGTGCGAACACCCATGGTTCCCTGAGAGAACACTGATTACTGCAGCATATTCACCTGGAGCGGTAACTCCCCTTCCCTATTGCGGGGAGGAGCCAAGACAGCCGCTGAGGGACCCCAGAACAAGAGGATCGGAGCCACTCTGTGCAAAACAAACTGCACAGTGGTATAACATGTTTGTTATTAGAAAAAAAAAATTAACCCATACAACCCCTTTAACATTCAGAGCTGAGATCATGGAGAAAAGCCAGCCAGTCTGTAAAATAAAATCAGCAGCAGCACACATACATTTGTTAGGCACACAGCTAACTCCTTAATTGCCCTTACAGTGACAGTGTATAGTTTTATCACTGCTCACAGTATAAGTGTCACTAGCGACTAGAATTGGGTGAATGGATTGGCCTGAGCATGAGTTCAGGTCAAACATTGGCTGTTCGCCCCGTTCACCCAGCTGAATGCGCTGCACAGTGCATTCTGCTCCCTGATTGGGCAAAACTTTGCCCAATCACAGCGCTAGAAAATATGGTTGTTAAGGAGCAGAGCTGGAAAGCCGTCTGCAGTGTTCTTAACAACTAATGAGTCATCAGCTGTCAATGGGCTTCCCTACTGACAGCTTAATAAAAAAACAAAAAAAAACATTTGCTGGTAAAAAAAAAGTAGTAAAAAAAATAATAAAACAGCGTTACCCTTCGGGTCTGGTATGAATTTTAAAGGGAACCTCACGTCAAAATTTGCCCCCCTGCCCCAAAAGCACCTTGTTCCCATGTTGATGGGGAGAAGGGTCTCTTCCCCACAACCCTGGGCTGTGGTTGTGGGGGTATGCGGGCAGGGGGCTTATGGAAATCTGGAACACCCCTTTAACATGGGTGCCCCCAGATCCTGCCCCCACCATATGAATAAGTATAGGGTACAAAGTACCCCTACACATTCACCAAAAAAGTTATAAAAACACAAAGACAGTTTTTGAAAATTCCTTTAGTAAAGAATAAAAAAACAGTGTCCTCTGATGTAAATCCATCATCAATCATGACGACGACGCCACCACCGTACCCAAAAAAAGTAAGAAAAAAAAAAAAGCTCCCACTGTCCATGAGGGCCGACCGCCTACTTCAGGCTCTGCTATTTGACAGTTCTTATAAAGGGAAGGGGCCACCTGGTGACATCATCCCCTTGTGATGTCAGCCAGCATGCACCAGTCCGTGATGTCACAAAGGGGGCGGAGCCACCAGGTGATGCCTCCAGGTGGCCTCGTCCTTACCTATATAAGCGCCTCAAAGGGCTTCAATGCAATTATGAAAATGGCAGATGGCCCTTTATTATATAAAAATCAAGTTAGTCAAGCAGGATTTTAATTCACATACTGTGCATCCTGTTTGACTAGTGTATCTGTGTTTTTTTTTTTTTTTTTTTTTCTTTTTTTCTATATTTTGTATGCGTTTTTTTTTTTTTTTTTCCTGTTGGTGGTTTTAGGGTCGCTGTTTGGTTTTTTGTTTTGTTTATGTTTTTCCGCATTTATTATTTTTATTCCAAGCCTTTATTGCAGAGTATTGTCCTTGTTAGCGAATACCATTTTTAATTCATGATGGATAGGACCCTTCGGCTTGAAGCGATCTTTAGTAACATTGGGAACACCACTAGCTTACCCACAACTTCTGATTCTAATGCGGGTAACAATGCTAATTCTTTGCCTCATACTGAGATTTTTGAGATTAGAATGAGAAAAGCCTTCTTGCAGTTACAGGATGCTAGAGAATACGAGCAGGCCCAGTGGTGGGATCTAGCTTTTTTGAAAAAATATCTGGAGCTGGGTATCACACCACGTGGTCTGCGCATAAAAAAAGCCATGCAGTTTCTTGGATGACGACTTATCCAAGGAGTGGAGATGCTTGGCAGAGTTTTGCACCATGAAATGGATCAAAATTCTAGTCGTTCAGAGAGAAAGAAAATTAATTGCAGCACAGCAACAAGCCTCAGAATGTGAACATGTAGTTAAAGAATTCAGCACATCGTGTCTGTTCCAGAAATGGACAGAGGTTCTTAATATGAAGGTCAGCAAAAATGAGGATAGCTTAATTCAGAAAAAAAAAACAGTAAATTAGAAAGAGACCTGTTTAATTATGGCAACGGACAAGTGTTTGATTGGAAACGTTCCGCGCCTTCTGACACTGTCCCGCCGCCTTTAATACCACCATCTCACCCCACAAATAAGCCTAAAGTTAAAAATAGGAATAATTTACCTAAGAGGACTAAATCCAATAAATATAAACAATCAAACCCACCTGCCTATAGGGCCACTGATCATCAAAGATCGACTGTTAGATCTTCTTCTCTTCCATTGAGACCATCACAGAGAAGCCCTCACAATGTAGAAACCATCATGGACTCTATTCCCTCCTCATCACATTCCCTACCTCCTCCATTAGAACCCCTTATCCCTGTCATCTTCACTAGGGGAGCTGACCCTATATCCTCCCAATTATCCCCCATGGTTATTCCTTCCTTTAATGTTCCTATTCAGAATAGCTTCAGCCCACTAGCTCGTGACCTAGAAAGTTATATTGAACTGGGAGCCAGACCCAAAATTTTAGAGAACCAAAGTTGCCCATCTGCAGTTCAGGTTCCTGACATCTCTCATTTATCCTCTGAGATTCAGGGTTTTCAGATAATACCTCCAAAGGGAATAGGAATTACAAAAAGAAAACTAGACAAGGTCGAAGAGGAGGAACCTCTAGAAAGGACTCACAAAAAAGAGAGGACAGAACATTTAATACCATAAAAATCTACAACCTGTCCTCACAAATCCTTACACCTGCTGATATTCTCCTACTCCAGAAAGGTCTGAGCTTTTCTCCCTCTACGGGACCAAATACGTTTGGTTTGTTTAAGGATCTTCATCGATTTATTCGATCCTTAACTCTCAAACGTCACTATGCTCCCAATCCCCTTATTCATTTTCACAATCATGCGGGATAGGAGACTACACTTAGGCCCAGTATAGATCCCTCCCCCACCACGGAACTGGATGAGGAGGCATTACAAATATTAGAAGACTTGGGGTCAGAGGGCAACCAAGAAGGATATGTCCCTACTTCACAGTTAGAACCGCCCATAATACACACTTCATTTAAGCCCAAGTCAACTTTTTTCCCCACTAATTCCAAAGGGCCTTATATAGAGACGTATTATCAGGCTGTATATAAAGATCTGATCACATTATGCGATAATTCCAAAAAACATAGGCATCACAACCTGACTAAAGAAGAGAACCAGTCACTTAAGGATTTCATGGCCAACACTAACATCACGATTAGGCAGGCAGATAAAGGGGGGAGCGTAGTAGTGCAAAATAAGGTTGATTATATGAAGGAGGCTAGTCGGCTATTGGCCGACACAGACACTTATTTGAAATTACGCTATGACCCCTTACCGCTATACCAGCAGGATTTAAAGTCCTTGGTTTATGAGGCTTGGGAGAATGGGGTGTTGACCAAAAAAGAACGTCAATTTATGCTACCAGCAGAATGTAGTACCCCCCATTTCTACCACCTCTCAAAAATCCACAAATCCCTTATTGATCCTCCGGGCAGACCAATTGTGGCGTGTACCAACAGTTTCACTAATGGGTTGTCAATTTACATTGATTTTTGCCTCCAACCCCTTGTGAACCAGCTACCATCCTACATTAAGGATTCAAATGTCATTATAAATGTCCTCCAACAGTACACATGGGAGGAGGGCTATATGTGGGCATCTTTAGACGTGACGTCTCTTTATACATCCATACAGTACCGCACGACGTTGGTCTTAGGGCAATCCAACACTTTCTCACCAGAAGTGGCGATTTTCATTCATTACAATCACAGTTTTTGATAGCATCTGTTGAATTTTATTTGAAACATAACTATTTTACTTTTTGCAAACAATTTTATCTACAGCGCAAAGGGACGGCGATGGGGGCCAATTTTGCTCCGGTATACGCTAATCTTACTATGGGCCACTGGGAGGAGGATTGTATCTGGATCAACAACCCATTCGCCGAGTTCATCGTGTACTTTGGCCGGTACATTGATGACATCGTGCTTATTTGGAGTGGGGGTCCTGATCGATTCCACGCCTTTGTGTCCCAATGTAATACGAACAGTTTTGGTCTCAGTTTTACCCATGTACTCAATGCGCAAGAGCTGGTGTTTCTTGACCTTGTATTGAGCCATGAGGAAAGCAGGATAGTTACACGTAATCATGTCAAACCTACTAGTGGCAATTCTTACCTGCATTTTGACAGCTGCCACCATCAAACTTGGAAAATAAATATACCCAGTGGCCAATTCAACAGATTGAGACGAAATTGCACCAAAAGTGAGGATTATGTGGAACAGAGTTCACTCATGACCAAGAAGTTTGAGGAGAAGAATTATCCCCTCGCCTTGGTTCATGAGTAGTGATGAGCCGAACACCCCCGGGTTCGGTTCGCACCAGAACCCGCAAACGGACCGAAAGTTCGTACGAACATTAGAACCCTATTAAATACAATGGATGCGAACGTTCGAATTCTAAAGTGCTAATTATAACAACTATTATGCATGTTATTGTCCTAAAAAGGGTTTGGGAACCCGGGTTCTGCACCAGGGGACATGTATCAATGCAAAAAGAAGTTTTAAAAACGGTCGTTTTTCGGGAGCAGTCATTTTAATGATGCATAAAGTGAAAAAAAAAAAGTCAAATATTCCTTTAAATATCGTACCTGGGGGGTGTCTAAAGTATGCCTGTGAAGTGCCACGTGTTTCCCGTGTTTAGAACTGTCCCTGCACAAAATGACACTTCTAAAGGAAAAAAAAGCCATTTAAAACTGCTTGCGGCTTTAATGTAATGTCTGGTCCCGGTAATATGGATGAAAATCTTTAAGAAAAATGGCATAGCTACCCCATGACCCCCCCCTACCCCAGCCCATTACCAGCCCCTTTGGGTCTTGTATGGATATTAAGGGGAACCCCGTACATAAAATAAAAAAGGCCCTATATACTCTGAACAGCCGTATACAGGCGGTGCATACAAGACAGGGACTGTAGGTTTGTTCTTATGTAGAATCTGTTTGTAATTTTGAACAGGTACATTGTTGAAGTGTAGCTCCAGCCCAAAAATCTATTTTTAAACTTTTTGGAAAACATAGGTAAGGGTTATCACCCCTGTAACATTTGTTTTGCTGTCTGTGCCCCTGTTCAGAACATTTCACCTCACTTTCCGTCCCAATGACAACTGTTTTTGAAATGTGGTGTTTTTCTTGAAACAAGGATTGCTGATAAAGCATCAGTACAGAGGAGACACCTTTCTCCCATATTTATTCTTACAGGAGAGAATTTTCCTTCCTAGTGGTAGATTTCCTCTCACTTCCTGTTGTCTTCTTGCGTTTGCAAGTAGGAGTCGTTTGTAAGTTGGATGTTTGAAAGTAGGGACCTGCCGTATATACCCTGCAGAAATAGGCCCCTTAGTTGTTGGTGTTGGCACAACACTGTAAGCACTCACAGTTACTCTTGGTTGGTGCTGGAACGCCCTGCTGTCAACTATTATATCAGGAATTTTAATTACATATAATTGTTGAACAGTGGTAGTAAAAATTGGGCCTTTGATGGTGGTGCTGGTGCCACAACACTGTAAGCCCTGACAGTTACTCTTGGTGGGTGCAGCAATGGGCCCTGCTGTGAATTATTAGATCAAGAATTGTAATTGCATGCCCCTGTTGAACAGGGGCTGAAAAATTGGGCCTTTCGTGGTGGTGGTGTTGGTGGTGGTGTTGCCACAACACTGTAAGCCCTCAGAGTTACTCTTGGTGGGTGCAGGAATGGGCCCTGCTGTGAATTATTAGATCAAGAATTGTAATTACATGCCCCTTTTGAACAGGGACTGAAAAATTGGGCCTTTCGTGGTGGTGGTGGTGGCGTTGCCACAACACTGTAAGCCCTCAGAGTTACTCTTGGTGGGTGCAGGAATGGGCCCTGCTGTGAATTATTAGATCAAGAATTGTAATTACATGCCCCTTTTGAACAGGGGCTGAAAAATTGGGCCTTTCGTGGTGGTGGTGGTGGTGGTGGTGGTGGTGGCGTTGCCACAACACTGTAAGCCCTCAGAGTTACTCTTGGTGGGTGCAGCAATGGGCCCTGCTGTGAATTATTAGATCAAGAATTGTAATTGCATGCCCCTGTTGAACAGGGGCTGAAAAATTGGGCCTTAGGCACTGGTGGCACAACACTACAACCCCTCACAGATACGTTACTTGGAGCACAGCAATGAGCCCTGTTGCAAAGTATTGCTTCAAAAATTGTAATGACACGCCCCTGTTAAACAGGGGCTGAAAAATTGGGCCTTAGGCACTGGTGCCACAACACTCCAACCCCTCACAGATACTGTACTTGGAGCACAGCAATGAGCCCTATGGCAAATTATTGCTAAAAAAATTGTAATTACACGCCCCTGTAAAACAGGGGCTGAAAAATTGGGCCTTAGCCACTGGTGGCGGCACCCATAAACAAAAATGATCTTCCAAGCTATCATCATCAATCGTATCATTGAGGACTCGGAGGAGGAGGATAGCCAGTCAACATAACAGCACAGGCACTCAGCATCAGCATCAGTCTTGAAGGGATGTGACATGTTAAAATCAATTAGTCTGTTATATCAGCATCAGGTGTGTGGTAGCTGGTGGTGATCCAAGACTGGTTCATCTTGATGAAAGTCAGTCGATCAACCGAGTCGGTGGACAGGCGCACCCTGTGATCCGTGACAAATCCTCCAGCAGCACTGAATGTGCGTTCCGAAAGAACGCTGGATGCAGGACAGGCCAGTAGCTCAATTGCATACTGTGCAAGCTCTGGCCAGTGATCCATCCTCAAGACCCAGTAAGCCAGAGGATTTTCGGTGGGGAAGGTGTCCAAGTCTGACCTTGCCCCTAGATATTCCTGCACCATGTTTATCAGACGCTGGCGATGGTTGCTGGAACCGATCATACTTTGGGGCTGCGGACTAAAGAATTGTCTGAACGCATCGGTCAGACGGCCACCTTCCCCACCGCTCCTTCTTTGACTGGCCGAAGCCTCAGCAACTCGTTGTCCAGGACCAGGAGTTTGTAACCTCCCAGTCTCTGGGAACGTGTTGCACAGACCTTTCTGCAAGGCCTCCCGGAGTTGTCTCATCCTCTGCTCCCTCTGCGAAGGTAACATAAGGTCCGCAACCTTACCCTTGTACCGTGGATCAAGGAGAGTGGCCAGCCAGTAATGGTCCCTCTCCTTGATCCGAAGAATACGAGGATCCTTCCGCAGACTTTGCAGGATCAGGGAGGCCATGCAGCGTAGGTTTGCTGAGGCATTCGCTCCGGAGTCCTCTGGGTCACTAAGGACGACATGATCCGCAGCCACCTCCTCCCAGCCACGTACAAGTCCACTGGTTTCTTGGGACTGTAAATCATCCCTAAAAGACTGCTGCTGATGATGCTGAGTGCCAGCCTCCACCTCCATGCTGACACAATCCTCCTCCTCCTCCTCCTCCTCCTCTTCCTCTTCCTGTGCGATGGGTGGGACAGAAGGAACACTGTCTGGGTAAAGGAGGCCTTGAGAGGCAAGGAAGTCCTCCTCTTCCTGCCTCTGTTCTGCCTCAAGTGCCCTGTCCATTATTCCACGCAGCGTGTGCTCCAACAGGTGGACAAGAGGTACAGTGTCACTGATGCATGCACTGTCACTGCTCACCATCCTCGTGGCCTCCTCAAATGGTGCCAGGACAGTGCATGCATCCCTGATCATGCCCCACTGGCGTGGAGAAAAAAAACCAAGCTCCCCTGACCCTGTCCTGGTGCCGTAGTCGCACAGGTACTCATTGATGGCCCTCTGCTGCGTGTGCAGCCGCTGCAGCATGGCCAACGTTGAGTTCCACCTGGTGGGCATGTCACATATAAGGCGGTTCTTGGGCAGGTTCAACTCCTTTTACAGCTCAGCCAGGCGAGCACTGGCATTATAAGATCTGCGGAAATGCACACAGACTTTCCTGGCCTGCCTCAGGACATCCTGTAAGCCCGGGTACCTGCCCAAGAACCGCTGCACCACCAGGTTAAGGACGTGAGCCACACAGGGCACATGGGTCAGTTGTCCCTGTCGGAGGGCGGAGAGGAGGTTGGTGCCATTGTCGCAAACCACCATTCCTGGCTTAAGCTGGCGTGGCGTCAACCACCTCTCGGCCTGGCCCTGCAGAGCAGACAGGACCTCTGCCCCAGTGTGGCTTCTGTCCCCCAAACACACCAGCGCAAGCACGGCATGGCATCTTTTTGCCTGCGTACTTGCGTAGCCCCGTGAACGGCTACGGAGCACCGCTGGTTCATAGGACAAACCACAGGAAGAGGCCATGGAGGAAGAAGAAGAGGAGGGGGTGGAGGAGAGAGGTGTGTCACAACCAGTAGTAGCATTTTGGAGGCGTGGCGGTGGAACAACCTCCAACACTACTGCACCTTGTCCTGCATCCTTCCCAGCTGCCAAAAGAGTGACCCAATGGGCCGTGAAAGAAAGGTAACGTCCCTGTCCATGCCTGCTGGACCATGAGTCAGCGGTAATATACACCTTACCGCTGACCGCCCTGTCCAGCGAGGCCAAGACATTGCCTTCCACATGCCGGTAGAGAGCCGGAATAGCCTTCCGTGAGAAAAAGTGGCGTTTGGGAACCTGCCACTGAGGAACCGCACATTGCACAAACTCACGGAAGGGGGCCGAGTCTACCAACTGAAAAGGCAGCAGTTGAAGCGCTAGCAATTTAGCCAAGCTAGCATTCAACCGCTGGGCATGTGGATGGCTGGGAGTGAACTTCTTTTGACGGTCCAGCAGCTGGGGCAGGGAAATTTGCCTGCTAGAATCGGACGTCGGTGTACTGCTAGCAGAGTGGCCGCAAGTACTTGGCTGTGACACACCTAATTCTACACCTTCATTCCTCTCAGTGCATGTTTCAGAGAGGACTGAAGTTATAGTGGGGTTGGAGATCCCAGCTGATGCGGTGCAAGGAGAGGTCCGCTTTGTTCTTTGGTGTGGGTCTTTGAGGTAGGCTTGCCAACGAGCTGCATGGCAGGTCAACATATGTCTGGTCAGGCATGTGGTACCCAAGCGGCTGATGTTTTGGCCACGCGATATACGCTTGAGACATATGTTGCAAACAGCAGCTGTGCGATCTGATGCACTAGCCTCAAAAAAGGCCCACACCAAGGAACTTTTTGAATGACGGGCAGAGGCTGCGCCCTGCACAGGCGGAGCTCTGCGGTGTGATTCCGTCGGTGTACTGCCCTTACGCTGGCCACCAAAGGGCATCCTGCCTCGTTGGAGATGTGCCTCCTCCTCATCCTCCTCCTCCTCCTCCTCTCTCCTATTAGGCACCCACGTGGAGTCAGTGACCTCATCATCCCCTCCCTCCTCATCACTGGAGCCAATCTGGCAGTATGCTGCAGCTGCTGGAACATGACTGCCAGATTGGTGTCCTTCTTGAGCATCCCCTCTGTCTGCTCTCACGCTACTGCCTTCCTCTAGCTGGGTTTCATCATCAGACCCTTCGAAACGCTGGGCATCCTCCTGGAGCATGTACCCAACACTGTGCTCAAACAGTTCGGGGGACTCCTCAGGAGGAGGACATGGTGGGTCTAGGGAAGGAGTGACTGATGATGAGTCTGACATTGATACCAGGGAAGAGGACGCTTTGGCAGCTGCTTTGCCAGTACCCTGAGCCTGGGTGAGAGAGGATGAGGAGGAGGAGGAGGGCTTGGTCATCCACTCTACCAAGTCTTCGGCATGATGTGGCTCAACATGTCCAGCTGCCGAAAAGAAGGACAAGCGTGTCCCATGGCCATGTGCTGATGACAATGCACCGCGTCCACGACCAGCACTGTTGCCCCCAGACACAGAGCCTGCTTGCCCTCTTTTATTGCCTCCTGACTGTCTGCCTCTCCTTGTTTGCCTTCCAGACATTCTAATAGATGGCCTGCAGGGAGATGGGAAAAAAGCAATAAGGGCTACCTTCAGGTGTCCTTCTCTGTCCCTTTACTTAAGGATTTCTAAATATGGTTGAGGATTATTGCTTTTGCACAGAATAGCACAACGACAATTTCCCTGACTGTCCAAAAAACAAGGATTTCAAAGATGGTTGATGAGGAATGCTTTGGCACACTATAGCACAAGGAGAATTCCCCTCACTTTCCTTCTTTGTCCCTAGAAACAAGGACTGGCACAGTGAAAGAAACTGACACTCTCCCTACCTAGAGTTTTCTGTCCCTAGAAAAAATGTTTTTTTAAAGCACACTATAGCACAAGGAGAATTCCCCTCACTTTCCTTCTTTGTCCCTAGAAACAAGGACTGGCACAGTGAAAGAAACTGACACTCTCCCTACCTAGAGTTTTCTGTCCCTAGAAAAAATGTTTTTTTAAAGCACACTATAGCACAAGGAGAATTCCCCTCACTTTCCTTCTTTGTCCCTAGAAACAAGGACTGGCACAGTGAAAGAAACTGACACTCTCCCTACCTACAGTTTTCTGTCCCTAGAAAAAATGTTTTTTTAAAGCACACTATAGCACAAGGAGAATTCCCCTCACTTTCCTTCTTTGTCCCTAGAAACAAGGACTGGCACAGTGAAAGAAACTGACACTCTCCCTACCTACAGTTTTCTGTCCCTAGAAAAAATGTTTTTTTAAAGCACACTATAGCACAAGGAGAATTCCCCTCACTTTCCTTCTTTGTCCCTAGAAACAAGGACTGGCACAGTGAAAGAAACTGACACTCTCCCTACCTACAGTTTTCTGTCCCTAGAAAAAATGTTTTTTTAAAGCACACTATAGCACAAGGAGAATTCCCCTCACTTTCCTTCTTTGTCCCTAGAAACAAGGACTGGCACAGTGAAAGAAACTGACACTCTCCCTACCTACAGTTTTCTGTCCCTAGAAAAAAATTTTTTTAAAGCACACTATAGCACAAGGAGAATTCCCCTCACTTTCCTTCTTTGTCCCTAGAAACAAGGACTGGCACAGTGAAAGAAACTGACACTCTCCCTACCTACAGTTTTCTGTCCCTAGAAAAAATGTTTTTTTAAAGCACACTATAGCACAAGGAGAATTCCCCTCACTTTCCTTCTTTGTCCCTAGAAACAAGGACTGGCACAGTGAAAGAAACTGACACTCTCCCTACCTACAGTTTTCTGTCCCTAGAAAAAATGTTTTTTTAAAGCACACTATAGCACAAGGAGAATTCCCCTCACTTTCCTTCTTTGTCCCTAGAAACAAGGACTGGCACAGTGAAAGAAACTGACACTCTCCCTACCTACAGTTTTCTGTCCCTAGAAAAAATGTTTTTTTAAAGCACACTATAGCACAAGGAGAATTCCCCTCACTTTCCTTCTTTGTCCCTAGAAACAAGGACTGGCACAGTGAAAGAAACTGACACTCTCCCTACCTACAGTTTTCTGTCCCTAGAAAAAATGTTTTTTTAAAGCACACTATAGCACAAGGAGAATTCCCCTCACTTTCCTTCTTTGTCCCTAGAAACAAGGACTGGCACAGTGAAAGAAACTGACACTCTCCCTACCTACAGTTTTCTGTCCCTAGAATTTTTTTTTTTTAAAGCACACTATAGCACAAGGAGAATTCCCCTCACTTTCCTTCTTTGTCCCTAGAAACAAGGACTGGCACAGTGAAAGAAACTGACACTCTCCCTACCTAGAGTTTTCTGTCCTTAGAAAAAATGTTTTTTTAAAGCACACTATAGCACAAGGAGAATTCCCCTCACTTTCCTTCTTTGTCCCTAGAAACAAGGACTGGCACAGTGAAAGAAACTGACACTCTCCCTACCTACAGTTTTCTGTCCCTAGAAAAAATGTTTTTTTATAGCACAAGGAGAATTCCCCTCACTTTCCTTCTTTGTCCCTAGAAACAAGGACTGGCACAGTGAAAGAAACTGACACTCTCCCTACCTACAGTTTTCTGTCCCTAGAAAAAATGTTTTTTTAAAGCACACTATAGCACAAGGAGAATTCCTCTCACTTTCCTTCTTTGTCCCTAGAAACAAGGACTGGCACAGTGAAAGAAACTGACACTCTCCCTACCTACAGTTTTCTGTCCCTAGAAAAAATGTTTTTTTAAAGCACACTATAGCACAAGGAGAAATCCCCTCACTTTCCTTCTTTGTCCCTAGAAACAAGGACTCGCACAGTAAAACACACTGACACTCTCCCTACCTATCCTTCTCTTTCCCTAAACTAAAGGAATCCAGGTTAAGCAAGAAAGAAATAAATGTCACTGTCCCTGCCTATGCTTGTCTTTCCCTGCTCCGGAACACACTACACTAGGCCGCCGTGCTGGCGGCCTTTTATAGTGTGGGGCGTGTACTAAACACCCTCAGCAATAATTGGCCACAGGCATCCTGCCTGTGGCCAATCATTGCTCTCCTCGCTGCCGGCGCTGTGATTGGCCAAGCATGCGGGGTCACAGTGCATGCTTGGCCAATCACAGCGCCTGGATGACACTGCGATGGCGTAGTGCATTGTGGGCCGTTCGCGTCACTCGAATTTGGCGCGAACGGCCCAAATCGTTCGATCTTCGTCGAACGATCGAACAGCCGATGTTCGAGTCGAACGTATGTTCGACTCGAACACGAAGCTCATCCCTACTCATGAGGCATTCGAATCCCATCTTAATCCTCAGACGACTAGCAGTGTGCCTAAAAATGAGGCTGATGAGAAGGGTACGGTTAGGTTTATATCCACCTTTAATAACGAGTTCAAATCCATTTCTAAGATCATCAGAAAACATTATGGTATCCTGCGTTTGGATCAGAGGCTAGGCCCTGTCTTACCTTCTGTCCCACAGGTCACATTTCGCAGAGCCAAAACAGTGAGGAATCTGATAGCCCCTAGTAAAGTGATAAACCAGACTTTCAGTTCCAGATCCATTTTGGACATCAGATCATACTTTGACCACCGTACTGGTATTTTTCAATGCAAAAAGCGAGGATGTCTCACATGTCAGTTTATCACCCATGGGTCCAACATTCATACTAATTTGGGGAAAGTCTATTCCATTAGACAGTTTGTGACATGCTCTACGGACTTTGTAGTCCACGTACTTCGGTGCCCTTGCGGGTTCTTGTACGTAGGCCGTACCATACGCGCACTACGCGCGAGAATAGGGGACCATAGGCGACTCATCCAAAAGCGCTGCGTTGAGCATAGTGTACCCCATCATTTTCAGAGATTTCACGATGGCAACATCAAACATCTGGAGGTTTTTTTATTGAAACAATTTCCAAAGGTACACTTACCGACAATGAAAGATTTTCCCTGTGCAAAAGGGAAGTTTTTTGGATTTATATGTTCGACTCTTTGGCCCCAAAGTGGTTAAAATGAGGAGCAGGAGACTAATAGTTTCATCTGAAGGTTGATGTTATCTTATAAATTGGCGACATGCCTTTTTTTTTTACAATGTGCACGCGCATGCATCCAATTTTATTACCAATATTTTTATTTATTTTTATCAACTTTTGGGTTTGTGTGTACATATGTTCATTCATGTCTTTTATGTGATGCATAGTATTGTGTGTGTTTTTTGATACGCCAGAGGAGAAGGAGCTGAATCCGGGTCTTACATGGTTCCTCCTTTTTTCCTATACCACGCCCCTCCCATTCCCCCTCCTTCCTGATTGGTCCTTGTTTCCATTTAAACTTCCTGGGTGCTACTTCCCTTTGACTGTGACAAAGCGCTTGAAGCGCGAAACGCGTAGTCGGAGTTACCCAGGACCATCCCTTTTCCCCTTCAAACTGACCCCACTGTCAGCGGAGCATTATTTTATTATTTATTTTTCCTGCTGTTGTGGCAGCCATCATCAGCTTGCAGCGTGACATTAGAGCTATCCAGAAGCTCCTACAGCCACCATCCCCCCAAGACACGATACCATCCGGGTGACACTGTCCTTTCACCATCAGTGCTTTGTCTTCCTGCCTTGTGGATTTCTCCCTTCTGGAGTCACGGATTTGCGGCTTCCAGCCCTCCCCCCTGCTTCCTCCCGCTGGCCACGCAGCTGGTCTGCTTTCACCAGTGGAAGTGCTGCCTGATTGTGTTCACCACACACCGCACAGAGTGCTCTCCTGGATCGTCCACCCGCAGAGGACTGCAGACCTCAGCCTGTCTGCTCTCATGAACCTTGTGCCACCCTGCTTGATTCCATCACGGCTTCCATATCATCGGATGACAACCTGCCGTCTCAGTTGCACTACAAGTCCCTGTACCTTCCGCTTTTTCTGTGGGCCTTTCATCTACAGGCTCAATTGAGCTCCAGTGAGCCAGGTGGCTGTGTTCTCATTCACCCTCCCCCCGCACGCTGCAGGCACATATGCTGATCTTCTACAGCCTGGATTCAGCTTCTCTCGTCAGTGGATGTCAGGTCCTAATTTTATACATTCTTTTTACATATTATCTCCTGTTTTTATATTCATTCAGTTTTGACTTTTATGTATGTTGTACATTTACACAGGAACTTGCCAAGTCCCCTGCTTGACTAACTTGATTTTTATATAATAAAGGGCCATCTGCCATTTTCATAATTGCATTGAAGCCCAATGTGCGCTGGTTTTTGAGGTGTTTTTTCTGTATGTTTATGTTTGTGTTCCAGCCATAAGTTACCATGCAGCACTGGGCGGTCTGACTATTGACTATTTTTTATTTGCCACACCACACTTCCACCCCACCCCCCCCCCCTTCCCATCCATTTTACATTGTTTAACACTGTCATTGGTTCTTAGCGCTGATGATTTTTTGATCTGTACTTACCTATATAAGAACTGTCAAACAGCGGAGCCTGCAGTAGGCAGTTGGCCCTTCATAGATTGCGGGAGCGTTGATTTTTTTTTTACATGTAAAGTGCTGTAGGAATATATAGTCAGAGCCCCAAGCTCAAAACAGGCTTGTTTGCTAACAGGGAATCCCAGGCCTAAAAATTTACATGGAAACAGTAGAGAATGTAAGGAAGTGGGCATTTAACTGGTGATTCCCTGATGATATAGCATACACATAAATTCATTAAAAAAAAAGTTTATTGAAATATACATAGAAGATACATATCCAAATACATAAAGGGGCTAACAAAGAGTCCCATGTATCTATAAAATTACCACATGTGTAACAAAACATCAAATGGTATAATACAAAAACTTGTCACAGCATAATGTCAAATGGGTGTTGTATGGAGCTTGCCAACATATTTCCCTGCGCAATGGCTGCTTCCATAGGTATAACTCTACACCTATGCTGTGTATAGACAAATATAAACATTATCAACATACAGCGTTATACATAAAGCTATATAACTACCTATCCCTCAAAAAAAAAGAGGGGAAGAGAATATGGAACAGAAGAAAAGAAAAAACACAGCACTCAACAATGACTAAAAGTGTACCTCAAAATTGTCTGGCGCGTCCGAGCTAAGGGGAGACCAAAGAAAAAAAACATCCAGTCAGCCACCAACATACAGAAAAGGAAACCCAGCTATATCAGAATATACATGGTATTTACCCTCAAACCTTGGAAGAATAAAGGAGAAGAGCACATTATAGTTAAAGAATCCTGTATCTATACCAGGATAAAGCACTATGCATATGTGTTAAAAAAAAGATCACATCAAGCTCACTGCTGTGTTGTAAAAAACACATAACCCACCTGGATGTGATGAGCCATTAAAAAATCAATTATTATTTCGGGAGACACTGTTTTTTATTTTTTAATGAAGGAATTGTCAAAAACTGCCTGTCTTTTTATTACTTAATGACACTTTTTTGGTGAATGGGTAGGAGTACTATGTACCCCCCCCCCCCCCCTTCCTGACCTGCCAGGCTGCATGCTTGGTCTGGTACGGATTTTATTGGGGGTGTGATTTGACTTGTTTTTTTTTTTTCTTTAGAAATGTAATTTTTGCTGCAGCATGTTCTATGCATACTACAGATGTGCCGCTTTACAGGCAGACTAAGAGGACCCCCCAGGCACTATATTTTTCATTTTTATTGTTGCACTTTAAGCATCATTAAAATCACTGCTGCTGTAAAAACAATATTTAAAAAAAAAAATCTGCATTGACACATGTCCCCCAGGGTATTACCCGGACCCCCTATTGTTGGCCAATTACTTGCATATAAGCCTTCAAGACTTATAGACTTGAATGGGGTCTTAGTCTAGGGTACAGCATGGCACAAATCTGCACATAGTTGGGAAACTCTCTATCTCATTTTGAGAGACCCTAAAATCAAAGGCTGGAAAAGATATTGCTCTGAAAGTTTGATACAAAAAAAAAGTTAAAAAAGTAAAAAGAGTAAAAAAAAAAAAAGTTGTTGTCTTATTGAGTTAATGTTAATATATAACATTTATACCATGACAGCTGTAACAAAATTGTATATATCTGAGTCCATTGGCAGTAACCACTATAGTAGTCTGGGAGTGTAAATGTATAAAGAGTATCCATGTCATGTATTGAAGTCTATGAAAGTTTGAGCAGGGGTACAAACAGGGGAGGAAAATGGATTTGGTATATATGGTATATATAGTATATATATGGTATATATGGTCAATGGGACACATCAAGGGACAAATTCTATTCCATCTCCATTCTTCGCCATGTTTGCCCTCCGCCTGGCCTCCGGTTGGCTGCTGCTGTGTGTCCCACTCCTTCAGCTGCCGGTTGGAGCACTGTTCATTGTCGCCTTTGGGGATTAGTCCTTGGAACCAATCAACCTATTTGTAAGTATGGGATTCCCTGTCTAGGCCCCCTGCTTCTTTTCTAACCAAAACCCAACTGCATGTTATATCTCATTGATATTTATTTTATAGACACTCCAAAAATGAATCAACTCCTGAGGAAGTGAGCAGAGCTTGCGAAACACGACGAGTTTATAGCTGTATATGTACACTTTGTACTTCCATTATTGCATTGAATATGTTTATAGTTGTAAGCCAATTGCAATATGCTGTTTTTATGGGTTTGATATGCATGCCCATGCTTATTATATGATGATGTCTGTACATCTTTAAACAAACCGAAACATTTCGTTTACTCTATTTACTTGTTATGACCTTTTTGATCACCTCATTCAAAGTCCCATGGGCTAAAGCTTGTTCCTTTTTGGAAAGTAGACACGCCAAGGTATTTGCTAAGATACCAAATATGCAAGTATCTTGGGGTGTATACTTTCCAAAAAGGGGTAATTTGGGGGGTGTTTGTACTGCCCTGACATTTTAGTACCTCAAGAAAAAGGCAGTCAGAATGTCAGAGCTGCTTAACAGCTGCGTAAATTCCAGTACATATACCATAGTTTGTAGACACTATAACTGTCACACAAACCAATTAAAATACACTTATTGGAATTTTTTTTATTTTTTACCAAAGACATGTAGAAGAATAAATTTTAGCCTACATTTATGAGGAAATTCGATTTTATTGGATATGCTTTAGAAAGTAAAAAATCTCAAAAAATTTTGAAAATTTTCTTTTTTTGTTTATAAATTAAAAACTAAAATACATTCCGACCGTGTGTATGCTCCATCGGACTTTTTGTATTTCAATGGTTTTTTATTGAATTTTTACATAGAACAAGAAAAAAAAAAACACAGGTAAAGCAGATGAGAACAATATCTGCCAGACAATTAATAGAATACATTGTAACAATCAGTAAAGTACAAATGACAGATTCCGGTTACAATATAGTGAACGTTGGAAAGAGATAAGTTGCTAAAATACCAGATAACAGGTGCTATCCACTCCCACCCAGACACCCCCATGGGATCAAGCTGTGATAGGGAGGGGGGACAACACACCGCCTGTCAATTTCATTACTCCTTACATAGCTAGTAAAAAATATGTAGAAACAAACAAAACAGGGAAAGAGGAGGAGAAAAAAAAGGAGCAGGTTGCAGATATAAGTGTAGCGGCCTCACCCCTCTCTCCCCTTCTCATTCTCGGCTTGTCTTTCTTCGTCTAGGGAATTATCGCATAATGTGATCAGATCTTTATATACAGCCTGATAATAGTCTCTATATAAGGCCCTTTGGAATTAGTGGGGAAAAAAGTTGACTTGGGCTTAAATGAAGTGTGTATTATGGGCGGTTCTAACTGTGAAGTGGGGACATATCCTTCTTGGTTGCCCTCTGACCACAAGTCTTCTAATATTTGTAATGCCTCCTCATCCAGTTCCGTGGTGGGGGAGGGATCTATACTGGGCCTAAGTGTAGTCTCCTTTCCCACATGATTGTGAAAATGAATAAGGGGATTGGGAGCAGGGATGAGCCGAACACCCCCCTGTTCGGTTCGCACCAGAACCTGCGAACAGACAAAATGTTCGTGTGAACTTTAGAACCCTATTAAATACAATGGACTCGAACGTTCAAAATCTAAAGTGCTAATTATAAAGGCTTATATGCAAGTTATTGTCCTAAAAAGTGTTTGGGGACCCGGGTCCTGCCCCAGGGGACATGTATCAATGCAAAAAGAAGTTTTAAAAACAGCCGTTTTTTTCGGGAGCGGTGATTTTAATAATGCTTAAAGTGAAACAATAAAAGTGAAATATTCCTTAAAATTTAGTACCTAGGGGGTGTGTAGGATATGCATGTAAAGTGGCGCATGTTTCCCGTGCTTAGAACTGTCCCTGCAAAAAATGTCATTTTTGAAGGAAAAAAAGTCATTTAAAACTCACTCGCGGCTATTAATGAATTGTCGGCTCCCGGCAATACATACAAAATTCATTGATAATTTTTTTTTTAAAAAAGCGTGGGGGTCCCCCAGAATTCAATTACCAGGCCCTTCAGGTCTGGAATGGATATTAAGGGGAACCCCTCCGAAAAAAAAAATAATGGCGTGGGGTTTCCCCAAATATCCATACCAGGCCCTTCAGATCTGGCATGGATTTTAAGGGGAACTCCACCCCAAATTTAAAAAAAAATGGCGTGGAGTCCCCCCAAAAATCCATACCAGACCCTTATCCGAGCACGTAACCTGGCCGGCCGCAGGGGAAGAGGGGGGGACGGAAGAGTGGCCCCGCCTCCCTCCTGAACCGTACCAGGCCACATGCCCTCAACATGGGGAGGATGTCCCCATGTTGATGGGGACAAGGGCCTCATCCCCACAACCCTTGCCCGGTGGTTGTGGGGGTCTGCGGGCGGGGGGCTTATCGGAATCTGGAAGACCCCTTTAACAAAGGGGACACCCAGATCCCGGCCCCCCCTATGTGAATTGGTAAGGGGTACATTGTACCCCTACCATTTCACGAAGAAAGCGTAAAAAAAAAAAAAAAAAACACACAAACACCTTGAAAAAGTCCTTTATTAAAAAAAAAAAAACATTCCCCATTAGGTCCGCTCAGGCAAAACCAATGACGGACGGCGCTGGACATCGGGATCGCCGCGGGACACTGGATTTCATCGCTGGAATGTTTTTGTTTTTTTTTAATAAAGGACTTTTTCAAGGTGTTTGTGTGTTTTTTTTAACATTTTTTTTACGCTTTCTTCGTGAAATGGTAGGGGTACAATGTACCCCTTACCAATTCACATAGGGGGGGCCGGGATCTGGGGGTCCCCTTTGTTAAAGGGGTCTTCCAGATTCCGATAAGCCCCCCACCTGCAGACCCCCACAACCACTGGGCAAGGGTTGTGGGGATGAGGCCCTTGTCCCCATCAACATGGGGACATCCTCCCCATGTTGAGGGCATGTGGCCTGGTACGGTTCAGAAGGGAGGGGGGGCGCTCTCTCGTCCCCCCCCCCTCTTCCCCTGCGGCCAGCCAGGTTGCGTGCTCGGATAAGGGTCTGGTATGGATTTTTGGGGGGATTCCACGCCATATTTTTTTTTACATTTGGGGTGGAGTTCCCCTTAAAATCCATGCCAGATCTCAAGGGCCTGGTATGAATATTTAGGGGGAACCCCACGCCATTTTATTTTAATTTGCGGCGGGGTTCCCCTTAATATCCATTCCAGACCTAAAGGCTTTTTTTTTTCAAAAATGACACTTTGTGCAGGGACAGTTCTAAGCACGGGAAACATGCGCACTTTACATGCATATCATACACACCCCCCAGGTACAAAATTTAAAGGAATATTTCACTTTTATTGTTTCACTTTAAGCATTATTAAAATCACTGCTTCCGAAAAAACGGCTGTTTAAAAAAAAAAAGTTTGCATTGATACATGTCCCCTGGGGCAGGACCCGGGTCCCCAAACACTTTTTAGGACAATAACTTGCATATTAGGCGTTATAATTAGCACTTTAGATTTCTCGCATAGATTTTTCGAATTTGCCGCGAACACCCCAATTTGTTCGCTGTTCGGCAAACGGGCGAACAGGCAATGTTCGAGTCGAACATGAGTTCGACTCGAACTCGAAGCTCATCCCTAATTGGGAGCATAGTGACGTTTGAGAGTTAAGGATCGAATAAAACGATGAAGATCCTTAAACAAACCAAACGTATTTGGTCCCGTAGAGGGAGAAAAGCTCAGACCTTTCTGGAGTAGGAGAATATCAGCAGGTGTAAGGATTTGTGAGGACAGGTTGTAGATTTTTATGGTATTAATTGTTCTGTCCTCTCTTTTTTGTGAGTCCTTTCTAGAGGTTCCTCCTCTTCGACCTTGTCTAGTTTTCTTTTTGTAATTCCTATTCCCTTTGGAGGTATTATCTGAAAACCCTGAATCTCAGAGGATAAATGAGAGATGTCAGGAACCTGAACTGCAGATGGGCAACTTTGGTTCTCTAAAATTTTGGGTCTGGCTCCCAGTTCAATATAACTTTCTAGGTCACGAGCTAGTGGGCTGAAGCTATTCTGAATAGGAACATTAAAGGAAGGAATAACCGTGGGGGATAATTGGGAGGATATAGGGTCAGCTCCCCTAGTGAAGATGACAGGGATAAGGGGTTCTAATGGAGGAGGTAGGGAATGTGATGAGGAGGGAATAGAGTCCATGATGGTTTCTACATTGTGAGGGCTTCTCTGTGATGGTCTCAATGGAAGAGAAGAAGATCTAACAGTTGATCTTTGATGATCAGTGGCCCTATAGGCAGGTGGGTTCGATTGTTTATATTTATTGGATTTAGTCCTCCTAGGTAAATTATTCCTATTTTTAACTTTAGGCTTATTTGTGGGGTGAGATGGTGGTATTAAAGGCGGCGGTACAGTGTCAGAAGGTGCGGAACGTTTCCAATCAAACACTTGTCCGTTGCCATAATTAAACAGGTCTCTTTCTAGTTTACCTTTTTTTTCAGAATTAAGCTATCCTCATTTTTGCTGACCTTCATATTAAGAACCTCTGTCCATTTCTGGAACAGACACGATGTGCTGAATTCTTTAACTACATGTTCACATTCTGAGGCCTGTTGCTGTGCTGCAATTAATTTTCTTTCTCTCTGAACGACTAGAATTTTGATCCATTTCATGGTGCAAAACTCTGCCACTCCTTGGATAAGTCGTCATCCAAGAAACTGCATGGCTTTTTTATGCGCAGACCACGTGGTGTGATACCCAGCTCCAGATATTTTTTCAAAAAAGCTAGATCCCACCACTGGGCCTGCTCGTATTCTCTAGCATCCTGTAACTGCAAGAAGGCTTTTCTCATTCTAATCTCAAAAATCTCAGTATGAGGCAAAGAATTAGCATTGTTACCCGCATTAGAATCAGAAGTTGTGGGTAAGCTAGTGGTGTTCCCAATGTTACTAAAGATCGCTTCAAGCCGAAGGGTCCTATCCATCATGAATTAAAAATGGTATTCGCTAACAAGGACAATACTCT
Source organism: Rana muscosa (assembly GCA_029206835.1). Classification (NCBI taxonomy): domain Eukaryota; kingdom Metazoa; phylum Chordata; class Amphibia; order Anura; family Ranidae; genus Rana; species Rana muscosa. The sequence goes on along the minus strand of CM055117.1, from coordinate 538,993,127 downwards.
GCAATTAAGGCTTGGAATAAAAATAATAAATGCGGAAAAACATAAACAAAACAAAAAACCAAACAGCGACCCTAAAACCACCAACAGGAAAAAAAAAAATGCATACAAAATATAGAAAAAAAAGGAACAAAAAAAAAAAAACACAGATACACTAGTCAAACAGGATGCACAGTATGTGAATTAAAATCCTGCTTGACTAACTTGATTTTTATATAATAAAGGGCCATCTGCCATTTTCATAATTGCATTGAAGCCCTTTGAGGTGCTTATATAGGTAAGGACGAGGCCACCTGGAGGCATCACCTGGTGGCTCCGCCCCCTTTGTGACATCACGGACTGGTGCATGCTGGCTGACATCACAAGGGGGTGATGTCACCAGGTGGCCCCTTCCCTTTATAAGAACTGTCAAATAGCAGAGCCTGAAGTAGGCGGAGCAAAAGGGAAGTTTTTTGGATTTATATGTTCGACACTTTGGCCCCGAAGGGGTTAAATGAGGAGCTGGAGACTAATAGTTTCATCTGAAGGTTGATGTTATCTTATAAATTGGCGACATGCCTTTTTTTTTTTTTTACAATGTGCACGCGCATGCATCCAATTTTATTACCAATATTTTAATTTTTTTTATCAACTTTTGGGTTTGTGTGTACATATGTTCATTCATGTCTTTTATGTGATGCATAGTATTGTGTGTGTTTTTTGATATGCCAGAGGAGGAGGAGCTGAATCCGGGTGTTACATGGTTCCTCCTTTTTTCCTATACCACGCCCCATTCCCCCTCCTTCCTGATTGGTCCTTGTTTCCATTTAAACTTCCTGGGTGCTACTCCCCTTCGACTGTGACAAAGCGCTTGAAGCGCGAAACGCGTAGTCGGAGTTACCCAGGACCATCCGTTTTCCCCTTCAAACTGACCCCACTGTCAGCGGAGCATTATTTTATTATTTATTTTTCCTGCTGTTGTGGCAGCCATCATCAGCTTGCAGCGTGACATTAGAGCTATCCAGAAGCTCCTACAGCCACCATCCCCCCAAGACACGATACCATCCGGGTGACACTGTCCTTTCACCATCAGTGCTTTGTCTCCTGCCTTGTGGATTTCTCCCTTCCGGAGTCACGGATTTGCGGCTTCCAGCCCTCCCCCCTGCTTCCTCCCGCTGGCCACGCAGCTGGTCTGCTTTCACCAGTGGAAGTGCTGCCTGATTGTGTTCACCACACACCGCACAGAGTGTTCTCCTGGATCGTCCACCCGCAGAGGACTGCAGACCTCAGCCTGTCTGCTCTCATGTACCTTGTGCCACCCTGCTTGATTCCATCACGGCTTCCATATCATCGGATGACAACCTGCCGTTTCAGTTGCACTACAAGTCCCTGTACCTTCCGCTTTTTCTGTGGGCCTTTCATCTACAGTCCAGTGAGCCAGATGGCTGTGTTCTCATTCACCCCCCCCCCCCCCCACACGCTGCAGGCACATATGCTGATCTTCTACAGCCTGGATTCAGCTCCTCTCGTCAGTGGATGTCAGGTCCTAATTGTATACATTCTTTTTACATATTATCTCCTGTTTTTATATTCATTCAGTTTTGACTTTTTTGTATGTTGTACATTTACACAGGAACTTGCCAAGTCCCCTGCTTGACTAACTTGATTTTTATATAATAAAGGCCATCTGCCATTTTCATAATTGCATTGAAGCCCAATGTGTGCTGGTTTTTGAGGTGTTTTTTCTGTATGTTTATGTTTGTGTTCCAGCCATAAGTTACCATGCAGCACTGGGCGGTCTGACTATTGACTATTTTTTATTTGCCACACCACACTTCCACCCCATCCCCCCCCCCCTTCCCATCCATTTTACATTGTTTAACACTGTCATTGGTTCTTAGCGCTGATGATTTTTTGATCTGTACTTACCTATATAAGAACTGTCAAACAGCGGAGCCTGCAGTAGGCAGTTGGCCCTTCATAGATTGCGGGAGCGTTGATTTTTTTTTACGTGTAAAGTGCTGTAGGAATATATAGTCAGAGCCCCAAGCTCAAAACAAGCTTGTTTGCTAACAGGGAATCCCAGGCCTAAAAATTTACATGGAAACAGTAGAGAATGTAAGGAAGTGGGCATTTAACTGGTGATTCTCTGATGATATAGCATACACATAAATTCATTAAAAAAAAAGTTTATTGAAATATACATAGAAGATACATATCCAAATACATAAAGGGGCTAACAAAGAGTCCCATGTATCTATAAAATTACCACATGTGTAACAAAACATCAAATGGTATAATACAAAAACTTGTCACAGCATAATGTCAAATGGGTGTTGTATGGAGCTTGCCAACATATTTCCCTGCGCAATGGCTGCTTCCATAGGTATAACTCTACACCTATGCTGTGTATAGACAAATATAAACATTATCAACATACAGCGTTATACATAAAGCTATATAACTACCTATCCCTCAAAAAAAAGAGGGGAAGAGAATATGGAACAGAAGAAAAGAAAAAACACAGCACTCAACAATGACTAAAAGTGTACCTCAAAATTGTCTGGCGCGTCCGAGCTAAGGGGAGACCAAAGAAAAAAAACATCCAGTCAGCCACCAACATACAGAAAAGGAAACCCAGCTATATCAGAATATACATGGTATTTACCCTCAAACCTTGGAAGAATAAAGGAGAAGAGCACATTATAGTTAAAGAATCCTGTATCTATACCAGGATAAAGCACTATGCATATGTGTTAAAAAAAAGATCACATCAAGCTCACTGCTGTGTTGTAAAAAACACATGACCCACCTGGATATGATGAGCCACTCAAAAATCAATTATTATTTCGGGAGACACTGTTTTTTATTTTTTAATGAAGGAATTGTCAAAAACTGCCTCTGTCTTATTATTACTTAATGACACTTTTTTGGTGAATGGGTAGGAGTACTATGTACCCCCCCCCCCTTCCTGACCTGCCAGGCTGCATGCTTGGTCTGGTACGGATTTTATTGGGGGTGTGATTTGACTTGTGTTTTTTTTTTCTTTAGAAATGTAATTTTTGCTGCAGCATGTTCTATGCATACTACAGATGTGCCGCTTTACAGGCAGACTAAGAGGACCCCCCAGGCACTATATTTTTCATTTTTATTGTTGCACTTTAAGCATCATTAAAATCACTGCTGCTGTAAAAACAATCTTTTTTAAAAAAAAATCTGCATTGACACATGTCCCCCAGGGTATTACCCGGACCCCCTATTGTTGGCCAATTACTTGCATATAAGCCTTCAAAATGGGCAATTTTTCCTGTTCGGCTCCCATAGACTTGAATGGGGTCTTAGTCTAGGGTACAGCATGGCACAAATCTGCACATAGTTGGGAAACTCTCTATCTCATTTTGAGAGACCCTAAAATCAAAGGCTGGAAAAGATATTGCTCTGAAAGTTTGATACAAAAAAAAGTAAAAAAAGTAAAAAGAGTAAAAAAAAAAAAAAAAAGTTGTTGTCTTATTGAGTTAATGTTAATATATAACATTTATACCATGACAGCTGTAACAAAATTGTATATATCTGAGTCCATTGGCAGTAACCACCATAGTAGTCTGGGAGTGTAAATGTATAAAGAGTATCCATGTCATGTATTGAAGTTTATGAAAGTTTGAGCAGGCGTACAAACAGGGGAGGAAAATGGATGTGGTATATATGGTATATATAGTATATATATGGTATATATGGTCAATGGGGCACATCAAGGGACAAATTCTATTCCATCTCCATTTTTCGCCATGTTTGCCCTCCGCCTGGCCTCCGGTTGGCTGCTGCTGTGTGTCCCGCTCCTTCAGCTGTCGGTTGGAACACTGTTCATTGTCGCCTTTGGGGATTAGTCCTTGGAACCAATCAACCTATTTGTAAGTATGGGATTCCCTGTCTAGGCCCCCTGCTTCTTTTCTAACCAAAACCCAACTGCATGTTATATCTCATTGATATTTATTTTATAGATACTCCAAAAATGAATCAACTCCTGAGGAAGTGAGCAGAGCTTGCGAAACACGACGAGTTTATAGCTGTATATGTACACTTTGTACTTCCATTATTGCATTGAATATGTTTATAGTTGTAAGCCAATTGCAATATGCTGTTTTTATGGGTTTGATATGCATGCCCATGCTTATTATATGATGATGTCTGTACATCTTTAAGCAAACCGAAACATTTAGTTTACTCTATTTACTTGTTATGACCTTTTTGATCACCTCATTCAAAGTCCCATGGGCTAAAGCTTGTTCCTTTTTGGAAAGTAGACACGCCAAGGTATTTGCTAAGATACCAAATATGCAAGTATCTTGGGGTGTATACTTTCCAAAAAGGGGTAATTTGGGGGGTGTTTGTACTGCCCTGACATTTTAGTACCTCAAGAAAAAGGCAGTCAGAATGTCAGCGCTGCTTAACAGCTGCGTAAATTCCAGTACATATACCATAGTTTGTAGACACTATAACTGTCACACAAACCAATTAAAATACACTTATTGGGATTTTTTTTTATACCAAAGACATGTAGAAGAATACATTTTAGCCTACATTTATGAGGAAATTCGATTTTATTGGATATGCTTTAGAAAGTAAAAAATATCAAAAAAAATTGAAAATTTTCTTTTTTTGTTTATAAATTAAAAACTAAAATACATTCCGACCGTGTGTATGCTCCATCGGTCTTTTTGTATTTCACTGGTTTTTTATTGAATTTTTACATAGAACAAGAAAAAAAAAACACAGGCAAAGCATATGAGAACAATATCTGCCAGACAATTAATAGAATACATTGTAACAATCAGTAGAGTACAAATTACAGATTCCTGTAGCAATATAGTGAACGTTGGAAAGAGATAAGTTGCTAAAATACCAGATAACAGGTGCTATCCACTCCCACCCAGACACCCCCATGGGATCAAGCTGTGATAGGGAAGGGGGACAACACACTGCCTGTCAATGTCATCACTTACGTTGCTAGTAAAAAAGATGTAGGAACAACCAAAACAGGGAAAGAGGAGGAGAAAAAAAAAAGAGCAGGTCGCAGATATAAGTGTAGCGGCCTCACCCCTCTCTCCCCTTCTCATTCTCGGCTTGTCTTTCTTCGTCTAGGGGTGTTAGTGCTGGGGGGAGGGACGAGACACACCACGGCCCATGTCCTCCATAGTGAATAGGTGAAGGCCAGAAAGATCGGGCTTTGTGTAGGTGTCCTAGAGTCAAGTCCTGTCCTTCGTCCCTGACTCCTTTGCTCCTAGTAACCAGAGTTCCACACAGTGAATAGGTCCAACACAGTTTTATTCTTCTCAGCGAATAAACATATAGCACGGTAAAGTTGGATTCTTTTGCAACAACTTAGTAGTAATGGGAATAGGTCGAGGCACAATCCTTGTCCCCTGAAGAAGTCACGAGGTGCGTGACGTAACGCCGTAGGGAGATTGAGAGGTACCGCAGACTGGAAGTACCCGGACTAAGAGTAAGACAGCGAATGCGCTGCTCTATATCCAAACGCTAATTATCTTTTCATTAGATGTAAGAGCATTACCATTTAAATAAACTCTCGTTACCATTACATACTTCACTATTGGAAATTCCCTTTTCTTGCCTCCTCGGAGCCATTATTGGAGCCGTTTTCCAACCCCCTTCCCCTCCCCTCCCCTTCCCCTGTGTTTTTTTCCATCCCCACAGGATTTTAGCGCTAGCATCGCTAGTGGAGGAGAAAGGGAGAGCGTTTTATATACACACATACACGCTGGAAACCCGAGGAGAAAGATTATACAGATTCTGTTTATATTCATCTATCTGGAGGTAAGAGTCCCGTGAGACCATAGTCTTGGGAAACACTCCACTAAGGAATTTGAATATTTAAAGAACAGTTCACCACAGCTCAGCAAGAAAAGACTCACTATTATCACTTTTCTGCATGGAACTTTTATTATTTATTAATACCTTTTCACTGGATTACCAATATTATTTTGGACTCTTTTGGATTTTTTTGGTATAGAATTTGGCACAATACTTTATTGTAGTAGCCCCACTCCCCCTTTTTTTGCACATTAGCATCACTGCACAGGCACTTGGTTATGGATTTACTGATGTGCAAGGTTTATTGATTTATTGATATGCACTATTGATATTCATTTGCACGTTAATTTGATCGAACTTATATATGCACGTTAAATTTTATTGGTTTGTATTAACCACTATTTGTGTGTTAGCATCTAGCGCGAATACATCTTTTACTCATTCTATTACCGTGTAAGGTGAACACGTCTAGTTTTTGCAGCTGTTTGCACGTAACCTTTTGGCACTTAGCACTTTATAGTATTTCACTACTCACTAGAAGCGCAAAAGAACCTTTTTTCATCCGCCATAGTACCTCACCCCAGGCTAAAGGTGCCTGAGATGGACTCCATCTCCGCTCCGGCCAGGCCAAAGGCACCTGGGCCCGGAACACCGGAATGCCAGCACCCAAGCTGAAGGTGCCTGGGTGCAGCTGCGTCCTCCAGACTCTGAACCCCGCGGTAAGGGCGTCCGCCCCTTTTATCCCCTCTCCCTTTGCGTCACAGCGGGTTGTACTAGCTCCAGCTCCAGGGGAGGACAAAAAGGCACAGTCTTGCGGTGTGAGTTTGCCTCCGGCCCCCGGCAAAAACGCCATCTGTAGGCCGCAGGGAACCTCACACCACCAGAGTCCTCCAAGAACCATAAAAGGGTCTCAGACTCCCTAGCAATCAGTGCATCTGGGTTACACTACCACCCAGATGCTTCCCCTAAATTCAAATACCCGCTACATAAGTGTAGGTAACAAGATGCACCAGTTGGTAGGAGCGTCAGCCTAACCAATTAACCCTGTGACTATGCCACTATAAATGCCCTCAGGTACTTTCACTGGGTAATTATGTCGGTAGGAAGGTGCCCTTGCAAGCTGGAAGGTAGGGGGAAGGAGGGGGGGGAAGGTCCATCTGACTTTTTCAGTCGGGAATTCCGACAGAAATAGATTGAGAATAGTTTCTCTATCTTCCCATTGGAAATCCCGACCGTGTATACGGGGCATAAGAACACCATCCCTACAGTCAAGTATGGAGGTGTAAACATGATGCTTTGGGGCTGTTTCTGTGCTAAAGGTACAATCCGACTTTGCCGCATTGGGGAGCCAATGGATGGGCCATGTATTGTAAAATCTTGGATGAGAACCTTCTTTCCTCAGCGATAACACTGAAGATGGGTTGTGGATAGGTCTTCAAGCATTACAATGACCTGAAACATACTGCCAAGGCAACAAAAGAGTGGCTCAAGAAAAAGCATATTAAGGTCATGGAGTGGCCTAGTCAGTGTCCAGACATTAATCCTATAGAAAATGTATAGAGGGATCTTGCCAAGAGACAGCCAAGAAAGCTTAAAGTGGAATTTCAGCCTGGGGGGGGGGGGGGAATTAAAAGTCAGCAGCTACAAATAATGTAGCTGCTGACTTTTAATATAACACTTACCCGTCCAGGGAGCCTGCGATGTCGGCACCCAAATCTGACCCATCAGCTCCGGGTGCAGGCGCCGGAATCCTTACTAAGGGAAACAGGAAGTGAAGCCTGTTTCCTACAGTGCATGTGCGAGTGACGCTGCGATTTCTGAATGGTTCCGATGTCTTCTGGGATCTGTGTGTCTCCCAGAAGGCAGTGGGGGGGGCGTAATTTTTCATAGAGCGCCGCACAACGATGCAGCGATCTAACACGGAAATGGGAGCAGATACCTGGTTTTGACAGGTATTCGCTTCCCCCCCCCCCCCGAAAGGTGCCAAATGTGGCAGCGGAGGGGGAGAGGAAGCAAACAAGCAGCGCTTCCCTTTTTTGGTTGAGCTCCGATTTAAAGATTTAGAGAATATCTGTAAAGAAGAGTGGACCCAAATCCCTCCTGAGATGTGTGCAAACCTGGTCACTAACTACAAGAAACGTATTATCTCTGTGCTTGTCAACAAGGGTTTCGCCACCAAGTACTAAGTCATGTTTTGCTTGGGGATACAGGGGCATCTTTAATATTGATTGGACCCTGGGCAAAAAAATTCTTGGGCCCCCCCATGTAATTGCGCTCTCCATATGCTCTAAGACATACAATAAATATCAGCTAGACTTAAAATCAGTTTACTGTATCAGATCAGGCAGCGATTGTGATTGGTTGCCAGGGGTTACAGCATATCATTACCACTTACTGACTGGTTGCTAGAGGTTACAGCACACATTACGGCTCATTTATTAGTTGCTAGAAGTTACAGCACATGATTTCTGCTTGTTGATTGGTTGCTAGAGATTACTGTACAGTAATATTGCTCACTGATTGGTTGCTAGAGGTTACAGCACATGATATACATATGAATGCTGCCTTTATTTACATATCAATGCCACAGCACAGGACTAAAACTTCAAGGGAATTTAAACTAGGATAGTTGGCAAGTATGAGGCATCTGCTTTGGGCCCCACAACAATGACAGGGCCCAGGGCAGCTGCCCCTTTTGCCCCGCCTTAGAAACGACCCTGTGGGGATCATATACTTATTTTACTCACTGAACTGCTTTATGTGTTTTTTCTGGATTTTTGGTTGAAATTCTGTCTCTATCATTTAAAATACACCAATTTTCAAAATTATAGATCCTTCATCTCTTTGTAAGTGGGCAAACTTACAAAATCTGTAGGGGGTCAAATAATTATTTCCTCCTCCGTATATATATATATATATATATATATATATATATATATATATATATATTTAGCGGGTATTTGAATTTAGGGGAGGCATCTGGGTGGTAGTGTAACCCAGATGCACTGATTGTTAGGGAATCTGGGACCCTTTTATGGTTCTTAGAGGACTCTGGTGGTGTGAGGTTCCCTGCGCCTGCAGGTGGCGTTGTTGCCCTGGGCCGGAGTTGAACCCTCACCACGAGACTGCACCCTTTTTGTCCTTTTCCGGCGCTGGTACAGCAGTGCGGGGAACCTGCTGTGATGCAAAGGGAGAGGAGATAAAAGGGACGGACGCCCTGAACACAGGGTTCAGAGTCGGAGGTCAGAGTCGCGCCCAGGCACCTTCGGCCTGGGTGCCGGCGTTCCGGGCCCAGGTGCCCTTGACCTGGCCGGAGTGGGAGATGGAGTCCATCCCAGGCACCTTTAGCCCGGGGTGAGGTACTATTGAGAAGGCCTGGGGCCCGATACCTTCGACTGGGTCCCGCAAGGGTGGGGGAATCCGAGGGGACCCTAAAGCCCTGGGTGCTTGAGTCTGAGATGAGGAGGCCAGGAAGCGTAACCCCTCCGAACAGTCCGGTGCAGCATTGCTGGTGACGGCAGGGCCTCTGGTAACTCTCTTGGATGGATGTCTACCCTCTGACAGGGGCTGCGCTTAGCGAAGGTAATTCACTTTCCATTCTACACGGTCGGTGGCAGAGACTGACCGGCATAATCATTGGTGACACCACAATGATTAGTTCTATCTAAGGATTGTGCCTCGACCTACTCCCCACCTATACTGAACTGTTCTTAGGTCACAACCTGTCAGTGCTAAGTGAAGATTTATTGCTGTTGGAGAATAAATACGAGTTGGACCTTTTCAGTGGTGTGCAACTCCAGTTACTGGGAGCAGAGGGGGTCATTTACAGAAAAGACTTGGCTCTGGTCTATACACACACAACCCGATGGTAAAATAGGCTCTGGCCTTCACCTCTATCCAAGGGAGGACATGGGCCGTGGTGTATCTCATCCCTTCTCCCATACCCTCTATTAGACGAGACAGCAAGCCGAGAAGAAGAAGGGGTGAGAGGGGTGAGGTCGCTACATGTGGGGGCATCGTTCCGGGATGTGTGTTATACATATGGAGCTGAGAATGTCTGAATTTGAACTTTGCTGCCCGGAGGAGTTCCGAGTAGGTCGGCCATGTTGGCCAGCGTGCCACGAGGCACACCACAGCTGCGCAGTTCGTGGGCGGGGAGAGGAGAAAGCCTGCGAACAAGTGCAGAGTATGGGAGGAGTCTGGCCATGTGGAAGGACACACGTGGAGATTCGAATTGGTCAGTGCGCAATGGAGTAGCAGACAGTCAGGATGACCTCAAATACTCTGTGGATTTCTGCTCCTTCTACAGCGGAGATGACTTCTTTTGCTGCTCCGATCATGGACACAGGAATAAGGCTAAGGCCCCGAGGACGTTTGGCTCTGTACACATGCAGAGACATAGAGGCCCTCAGTGTGATCTGTCCCGGCTGTTCAGGACTGGTGGTCCACTTGAAGCCGGTTGGGGCGATGTGAGGCTTGCAGGGAATTCCTTTTTGAGGTGGAGCCATCCACAGAAAGGCCTCGCGCCTACCACATCAACTACCTCACAGGTACTGCCACTCCGGTGGGAGAGATCGAAGCCTATGAGGGCATTCCTGTGCGCACTGACCAGGGCGAAGTAAAGGCCCCAGCGGAGACTGAAGCCTCGTACACACGACCGAGTTTCTCGGCAAGAACCAGCAAGAAACTTGCTGGCAGAGCTTTCTTGCCGAGTAAATCGGTCGTGTGTATGCGGCTATCAGGTTTCTCGTCAAGAAAACCGACAAGAATCTCGACGAGAAAAATAGAGAACCTGCTCTCTATTTTCTCGTTCAGATTCTCGTCAGCATGTTTCTCGACGAGAAAAGTGTGTGTGTGTACACTTACCTTTCGCCGTGGAAACCCGCGCATGCTCGAAATGACTTTGACGCATGCGCGGTAGCTTCCAAGGCATAGGTAGGGTGTAGCAAGATGGCGGCGACAGCATTGAATGTGACGAGCGCACGCTCATCGTAGTCGATGACGTCACCGCGTTCGCTCCATTCAAAGAACCGTGGGTTCTTTGAATGGATCATGTGTACACTCGGCCGGGACAAGTTTCTTGTCCAAGAATCTCGTCAAGAAAAACGACGTGTTTTTTCTTGACGAGATTCTCGGCCGTGTGTACGAGGCCTGAGAGAGAGAAATCCGAGGATGCTGCCTCGGTCACCACAAGCTCCCTGCTCCCACCACCGAAGAGGAAAGTTGGCCTAGTGAAGGCATCCTATGGACGTGGAAGAGCTTCACCCCGTTGCTTGCCTGGCCTGGATGAATCTGGAGGGAAGAGCCCTGGACATCTCTGTTCTACTAAAGGCCCAGGTGAGCCAGGGGTTGGGACTGTGTGTATGGTGGTTGGAGGTGTCGGTAGCCCACAGTCAGTGGGGGCCGTTCAGGGGAGTGATTCCGTGTCTACTGGGAATTATCTGCCCGCGGAGTTTTATGACACCTCCGACCTGGAGTCATTATCTGACGCCGGTGATGACGGGGAGATCGATGACATCTTTCACAAGAAGGGATGGGACAAGATGCCGCTACCCTTGTCCCGTGCAAGAAGGGACCCACCTATGTCCATTGGGGATAGTACACCCCGGGTGGAGGCCTCGGAGTCTAGAGAGGAATCTGGTCCCCTGTCTACCTGTCCACTTCTTGAACCATCAGATGTTTCACCTGCTCCTGTTGTGGGAGTGCAACGTGCATCACTGCGGGCTCCTAAGCCCAAATCTACAGAGGTAGTGAAAGTACCTCGTCATCCAGAGTCCATCGTTCTGCCTGGGGAAGGAGTCTGTGCCAGGATGCCTCCATTGGCCAGGCTGCAGCATCTCATTTGCCAAAAGGTTGCCTGTGAATATGGATGGGAATATCCATATTTGCCACGGGACTTGCTCTATGAGGTGGAAGTTTTGCGCCAGCGGTGGTACAATGAGTTCGTCTGGACAAAGCTTAAGGTACCTCACGCACGCAGATACCTCCCGTGTTCACCTACAGTTACCAGAAAATTCAAGGACTGTAGGTCAGAGTGGATGCTCGGGAGGCACATCCATGCTGACAGGGTGCTTATCTGTCGGAAGGATGGAGAGAACATTGAATTTAATGTGGAGACCAGGGATGAGCTGAACACCCCCCTGTTCGGTTCGCACCAGAAACTGCGAACAGACAGAATGTTTGTGTGAACTTTAGAACCCTATTAAATACAATGGACTCGAATGTTTGAAATCTAAAGTGCTAATTATAAAGGCTAATATGCAATTTATTGTCCTAAAAAGTGTTTGGGGACCCGGGTCCTGCCCCAGGGGACATGTATCAATGCAAAAAAAGGTTTAAAAAATAGATTAGGTTTTTACGGGAGCTGTGATTTTAATAATGCTTAAAATGAAAAAATAAAAGTGAAATTTTCCTTTAAATTTCGTACCTGGGGGGTGTGTATGATATGCATGTAAAGTCACGCATGTTTCCTGTGCTTAGAACTGTCCCTGCACAAAGTGTCATTTTTGAAGGAAAAAAGTCATTTAAAACTCACTCGCGGCTATTAATGAATTGTCAGCTTTTATCAATACATAGAAAAGTCATTGATAAAAAAAAAAAAAAAAAAGCGTGGGGGTTCCCCCAAATTCAATTACCAGGCCCTTCAGGTCTGGAATGGATATTAAGGGGAACCCCGCCGCAAATTAAAAAAAAAATGGCGTGCGGTTCCCCCTAAATATCCATACCAGGCCCTTCAGATCTGGCATGGATTTTAAGGGGAACTCCACCCCAAATTTAAAAAAAAATGCAGTGGAGTCCCCCCAAAAATCCATACCAGACCCTTATCCGAGCGCGCAACCTGGCCGGCCGCAGGGGAAGAGGGGGGGCGAGAGAGCGGCCCTCACTCCCTCCTGAACCGTACCAGGCCACATGCCCTCAACATGGGGAGGATGTCCCCATGTTGATGGGGACAAGGGCCTCATCCCCACAACCCTTGCCCGGTGGTTGTGGGGGTCTGCGGGCAGGGGGCTTATCGGAATCTGGAAGACCCCTTTAACAAAGGGGACCCCCAGATCCCGGCCCCCTCCTATGTGAATTGGTAAGGGGTACATTGTACCCCTACCATTTCACGAAGAAAGTGTAAAAAAATGTAAATAAAAACACACAAACACCTTGGAAAAGTCCTTTTATTAAAAAAAAACAAAAAAAAAACATTCCAGCGATGAAATCCAGTGTCCCGCGGCGATCCCGATGTCCAGCGCTGTCCGTCATTGGTTGTGCCTGAGCGGACCTGATGGGGAACTTCCTCCGCAGTGTTTTAAATTTATAGACCCGCCCCTTCTAAAGTTCCCCATCAGGTCCGCTCAGCGGACCAGATGCGGAACGCGAGAAGGGGCGGGTCTATTCATGTATTACACAGCGAACGAAGTTCCCCATCAGGTCCGCCCCCTCGGTATGTCCGACACCGCCTACGTCATTGGCCTGAGCGGGGAACTTCCTTCACTGTGTAATTTAAATTTACACAGTGAAGGAAGTTTCCCGCTCAGGCCAATGACGTAGGTGGGGTCTGACATACCGAGGGGGCGGACCTGATGGGGAACTTCGTTCGCTGTGTAATACATGTATAGACCCGCCTCTTCTCATGTTCTGCATCAGGTCCTCAGCCTTACACCTAGTCATTGGCTGAGCGGACCTGATGGGGAACTTTAGAAGGGGCGGGTCTATACATGTATTACAAAGTGAGAGAAGTTCCCCATCAGGTCCGCCCCCTCGGTATGTCAGACCCCGCCTACGTCACTGGCCTGAGCGGGAAACTTCCTTCACTGTGTAAATTTAAATTACACAGTGAAGGAAGTTCCCCGCTCAGGCCAATGACGTAGGCGGGGTCTGACATACCGAGGGGGCGGACCTGATGGGGAACTTCTCTCACTTTGTAATACATGTATAGACACGCCCCTTCTCATGTTCCGCATCAGGTCCTCAGCCTTACATCGAGTCATTGGCTGAGCGGACATGATGGGGAACTTTAGAAGGGGCAGGTCTATACATGTAATAGACTGCGGAGGAAGTTCCCCATCAGGTCTGCTCAGGCTCAGCCAATGATGGACAGCGCTGGACATCGGATCGCCGCGGGATACTGGATTTCACTGCTGGAATGTTTTGTTTTTTTTGTTTTTTTTTAATAAAGGACTTTTTCAAGGTGTTTGTGTGTTTTTTTTTTACCTTTTTTGACACTTTCTTCGTGAAATGGTAGGGGTAAAGTACCCCTTACCAATTCACATAGGGGGGGCCGGGATCTGGGAGTCCCCTTTGTTAAAGGGGTCTTCCAGATTCCGATAAGCCCCCCGCCCGCAGACCCCCACAACCACCGGGCAAGGGTTGTGGGGATGAGGCCCTTGTCCCCATCAACATGGGGACATCCTCCCCATGTTGAGGGCATGTGGCCTGGTACGGTTCAGGAGGGAGGGGGGCCGCTCTCTTGTCCCCCCCCTCTTCCCCTGCGGCTGGCCAGGTTGCGTGCTCGGATAAGGGTCTGGTATGGATTTTTGGGGGGACTCCACGCCATTTTTTTTTTAAATTTGGGGTGGAGTTCCCCTTAAAATCCATGCCAGATTTGAAGGGCCTGGTATGGTTATTTAGAGGGAACCGCATGCCTTTTTTTTTTAAATTTGCGGCATGGTTCTTCTTAATATCCATTCCAGACCTGAAGGGCCTGGTAATTGAATTTGGGGGAACCCCCACGCTTTTTTTTTTTTTTTATCAATGACTTTTCTATGTATTGATAAAAGCCGACAATTCATTAATAGCCGCGAGTGAGTTTTAAATGATTTTTTTTCCTTAAAAAATGACACTTTGTGCAGGGACAGTTCTAAGCACGGGAAACATGCGCGACTTTACATGCATATCATACACACCCCCCAGGTACGAAATTTAAAGGAATATTTCACTTTTATTGTTTCACTTTAAGCATTATTAAAATCACTGCTCCTAAAAAACAGCCGTTTTTAAAACTTTTTTTTGCATTGATATTTGTCCCCTGGGGCAGGACCCAGGTCCCCAAACACTTTTTAGGACAATAACTTGCATATAAGCCTTTATAATTAGCACTTTAGATTTCTCCCATAGACTTTTCGAATTTGCCGCAAACACCCCAAATTGTTCGTTGTTCGGCGAACGGGCGAACAGGCAATGTTCGAGTCGAACATGAGTTTGACTCGAACTCGAAGCTCATCCCTAGTTGAGACCTTTGACAAGCATTTAAAGCCTTTGTTCCTGCCGCACCCAAAGTTCTACTTGTAGGAGGAAAAGACTCCTTTGTACTCTCTTTTATTGCTGGACTTTCCAGAGTGTTTTGCCGGAACACAGGGACTGTGCCCTACTTTTTTTTTTTTGGGGGTGTTTACTCTTTGGAGAAATGGGAGCAGTTGCTGTTGTTTGTTCTCCCTCCTTCTCCTCCCTTCAGAAAAAAAAAAGATAATCAGTGACTTTGGGGCATAGCCAGTATAGGGCCACAGCACAGAGAAGCAAAGTTCATCTGGATCTGACAAATGTCTTTACCGCGGCATTGTCACCAGGTGGCGGTGTTGCGCAACGGTTGTTTGTTTTACACTCTGCACTATACTTATTGGAGCGAATGGGTTTCTTTACGGATGGACCCATTCCTTCCAAGAAAACACATACATTATGTTACGATGTGTGTTTTTTTTTTCTTTTTTTTCCTCTACAGGAGATTCATCGATCAAGGCTACTGAGAATGGGGTGGTCCTTAGATAGCAGAGAGGGAGGGAAGTGTCAATGTGTAAAATTTCTTAAAGTATTTTTGATATCAGTTAGTTGTTTTATATTCCTGTTTCCCTTTCCCATTTTAGGTCCTGGCACAATTCATTGTTGAGTTGTAGGGTTTGGTTTTATGTGTAGTTTGGTCTCTGGGTTGAACCTATGTTACCACTCTCTGGAGACATGAGTGTCAAATTACCTGGGGGAGAGTGTAGTGGGTATTTGAATTTAGGGGAGGCATCTGGGTGGTAGTGTAACCCAGATGCACTGATTGTTAGGGAATCTGGGACCCTTTTATGGTTCTTGGAGGACTCTGGCGGTGTGAGGTTCCCTGCGGCCTGCAGGTGGCGTTGTTGCCCTGGGCCGGAGTTGAACTCTCACCACAAGACTGCACCCTTTTTGTCCTTTTCCGGCGCTGGTACAGCAGGGCGGGGAACCTGCTGTGATGCAAAGGGAGAGGAGATAAAAGGGGCGGACGCCCTGAACACAGGGTTCAGAGTCGGAGGTCAGAGTCGCGCCCAGGGACCTTTGGCCTGGGTGCCGGCGTTCCGGAGTTCCGGGCCCAGGTGCCCTTGACCTGGCCGGAGTGGGAGATGGAGTCCATCCCAGGCACCTTTAGCCTGGGGTGAGGTACTATTGAGAAGGCCTGGGGCCTGGTACCTTCGACTGGGTCCCGCAAGGGTGGAGGAATCCGAGGGGGCCCTAAAGCCTTGGGTGCCTGAGTCTGAGATGAGGAGGCCAGGGAGCGTAACCCCTCCGAACAGTCCGGTGCAGCATTGCTGGTGACGGCGGGGCCTCTGGTAACTCTATTGGACGGATGTCTTCCCTCTGACAGGGGCTGCACTTAGCGAAGGTAATTCACTTTCCATTCTACACGGTCGGTGGCAGCGACTGTACGCCATAATCATTGGTGACACCACAATGGTAAGTTATCTAACTAAGGATAAGTCTATCTAAGGATTGTGCCTCGACCTACTCTCCACCTATACTGAACTGTTCTTAGGTCACAACTAGAGTTGAGCGGGTAGCTGGATATTCGGGTCCGGCGGGTTCGGCCGAACTTCGGAAAAAAGTTCGGATTCGGGACCGAACTTTAGCCCGAACCCGGACCCGGACCCCATTGAAGTCAATGGGGACCCGGACTTCTGACGACTAAAAAGGCTCTAAAAAAGTAATGGAAAGGGCTAGAGGGCTGAAAATGGCAGCAAAATGTTGTTAAGAACATGGCAAGTGCTCTGCAAACAAATGTGGATAGGAAATAACTTAAAAGAACATAAAAAAAATTAAAAAATAAAAAAATATGCTGGAGGCCCCCTTTTCAGCAGAAGAGGTACATGAAGTCATTAAGAACCTCAGAAACTCAACGGCACGATGCCACACATATGGTGGGAATGCCCCAGAATACGCCCTTTCTGGAATAAATTATTTAATTTAATGGATAAGCTAGTGGGAAAATAAAATACTTTGAAATAAAAATGTAGCGGGGTGCTAAATTTAAGGAAAGTGTTTGAGTGGTGTAGCGGGGTCCTCAAATTGATGGGATACACCTGGGCAATAGTGTAACCCAGGTGTATAATTGTGTTAGGATTCAGACCCCTTTTTGTTTCGTGGAGGATTGGAGGATGTAATATTCTCCTTTGCCTGTGGGTGGCGGGGTACCCACGGGCTTCAGGTAGAATCATCCCCTGCTGTGCTCCCTGTTTGGTCTCTTCCCGGAGATGGTATGGCTGGGGCGGGGAACCCGCCGGGCCGTTGAAGGGAGGAGATAAAAGGGGGAGACGCCCTGACCACGAGGTCGTCGTCGTCGTCTTGCGGAGAAGGAGGTCCTCGGAGGAGGAGGGTTGCGGTCTGCACCCAGGGCCCTTAGGCCTGGGTGCGGGAGATCCAGGAGTCTGGTCCAGGTGCCCATGGCCTGGTCCGGAGTCATGTTGGCGTCCATCCCAGGCACCTTTAGCCTGGGGTGAGGTACTATCGAGGAGGCCTGGGGCCCAGTACCTTCGACTGGGTCCCGCTAGGGTGGACTGTCCGAGGGTCCCTGAGCGGAGGGACTCGTACCTGAGGTGAGGAGGCCGGGGAGGTTACCCACTGGAGACCCGGAGCAGCACCAACCCGGTGACAGTGGGCCTCTGGGAACTCTCTTGGGAGGACACATCCCCCTGATAGGGGCCACAGCGTATCGAAGAGGGCTCCATTGCTGTTCATAGGGGTTGCTGGAAGAGACCCCATCCTTCCTGTTCTGTAACAGCCGGATTGGCTTAGGCGCCGCTGGTCATAGTACAGTGGCATAGAACTCAAACTTTAGGAAGTGCCTCGATCTGCTCGCCCCACCGTTGGCAAGGTTATAGGTCCCAACCAGTTTGCTGTAAAAGAACTGTTTATTGTGCTTTGCGTATTGGAGTGTCAAATAAACAAGTGTTGGACCTTTCTCCGGTGTGTGAACTCCAGTTACTGGAAGCAAAGGGGAGGCTGGTGAGCTTGCAATTACAGACTCAGTGCATTCACAGAACACACCGGCCCGAGGAAACATCAGGAAGTGGCCTTCACCTCCCTACTACAATGGGGAGGACATGGGCCGTGGCGCATCTCACTCTCACAACCCAGGAACCCCTAGACATGAGTTGGTGTGTAACCGATAAAGATGGAGAGAGGGTGAGGCCGCTACACGTGGGGGCTCGTGAGTCCGGGATAGAGTGTGTTCTAAAGATGGACTTGAGAATGTCTACATTTGAACTTTGCTGCCCAGAGGAGTTCCGAGCAGATCGGCCAAATTACTGGCCAAAGTGCGTCCCTGCTCGGAGTTGTGGAAATGACCCTAACACGGGAAAGGCCCATGCGGAGGAGCGGAAAAAGGGAGAGGTCCAGCCGTGTGACGTACTGCACGTGGGGACTGTTAACGCACTGCGCCACGAGGCACCCCATGGCGACATCGTTCGTGGGCGGAGTCAAGAGGAAGCCCGCGAAAATGTACAGCTCATGGGAGGAGTCTGGCCAAGTGTGGGGATACACGTGGAGACTCCGGCGCGGGGTCAGTGCATGATGGAGCAGCAAATAGTCAGGATGACCTCAAGTGCCCCGTGGATTATGGTTCCTCACCCCACGAGAATGACTTCCTTTGCTGCCCCCATCACAGACACGGGGATAAGACTTAGGCCCCGAGGGCGGTTGGCTCTGTACACCTGCAGAGACACGGAGGCCCTCGGTGTGATCTGTCCCGGCTGCTCGGGACTGGTGGTCACCCTGAAGCCATTCGGGCGATGTGAGGAGTGCAGAGAATTCCTTTTTGAGGTCGAGTCGTCCACAGCAAGGCCCCGGGCCCTTCGCCTCAATCACCTCACGGGTACTGCTACTCCGGAAGGGGAGATCAAGGCCTTTGTCGAGGTTCCCGTGCGCGCTGACCAGGGCGATGGACTGCCCAACAGAGAAAAATCCGAAGATGCTGCTTCGGTCGCCACAAGTTCTTTGCTTCCACCACCGAAGAGGAAAGTTGGCCTAGTACAGGCATCCTATGGACGTGGTCGAGCTTCACCCCGCTGCTTGCCTGGCCTGGATGGCGCCGGTCGAGATGGAAGTCCCGGACATCCCAGTCTTCTACAAGGGTCAGGTGAGCCAGGGGCTGGGACTGTGGTGGTGGTTGGAGGTGTCGGGGGCCCATTGGAGGTGGAACCCCCCAGAGAAGATGATTCTGTGTCCACCGGTAGATATCTGCCTGCGGAGATGTATGACACCTCCGACCTAGAGTCGCTGTCTGATTGCGGAGATGATGGCGAGATAGACGAACTGTTCAGCCGCAAGGGCTGGGATAGAGTGCCACTTCTTGCTTCCCGTGCGGTACGGGATTCACCTATGTACACAGGAGACAGCACGCCTCGGGTGGAAGACCCGCAGCTTACGAGGGAACCTACCCCTCCACCTGTGTCCTCATCTACTGTTACCTCACCTACTTTGGTTGTGGGGACACCCCGCGCTTCTCTGAGAGCGCCGAAAGTCATTTGCAGAAGAGAAGGAGAAGATGTCGAGTATTCGATAGAGGCATTTGACAAACACCTGAAACCCCTGTACCTGCCGGATCCAAAGTTTTACTTATAGGAGAAAAGAACTCCTGTTTATTTCTTTTGTGCACTTGAACTTTCTGGAAGAGCCATTCCCAGACACGCAGGACTGTGCCCTGTTTTTGTTTTTGTTTGGGCTTTTCTTTTTCTCGTTGGAGACTTGGGGACTGTTGTGTTTTCGTGTTTCCCCTTTTCTTCATGTGCCAAAGGCAAGGACATTTGGGAATAGTGGCAGAGTAGGGAAAAGCTGGAAGAACGAAGATTCGTTGAGTGTCATGACCGCGGCGTTGTCACCAGGTGGCAGTGTTGCGCAACAAATGTTTGAAAATATTTCACCCACACATCACCTTGCTTGTTGGAGTGAGTGGGTCTCTCGGCTGACGGGCCCACTCATCCCAAATGACACAAAATTATGTTAGGATGTTGTTTTTTCTTTCCCCTGCAGGAGAATCGTCAATCAAGACCATTGAGAGTGGGTGGCTCTTAGACAGTGTGGGAGAGGGGTTGTGATTATGCAGATGTTAAAAATGTTTTATGACATAAGTTGTTTTATATGTTCCCCATTCCCTGAGCAGGTCTTGGCACTTGGGAATTTTTTTTAGAGGAATTGCTTCAGGGGTTTTACTCCATGCCACCACTTTATGGGAGGTATGGGTGTGCACCTGACGCTGGGGACCAGCGTCAAATTACAGGGGGGAGTGTGTAGCGGGGTCCTCAAATTGATGGGATACACCTGGGCAATAGTGTAACCCAGGTGTATAATTGTGTTAGGATTCAGACCCCTTTTTGTTTCGTGGAGGATTGGAGGATGTAATATTCTCCTTTGCCTGTGGGTGGCGGGGTACCCACGGGCTTCAGGTAGAATCATCCCCTGCAGTGCTCCCTGGTTGGTCTCTTCCCGGAGATGGTATGGCTGGGGCGGGGAACCCGCCGGGCCGTTGAAGGGAGGAGATAAAAGGGGGAGACGCCCTGACCACGAGGTCGTCGTCGTCGTCTTGCGGAGAAGGAGGTCCTCGGAGGAGGAGGGTTGCGGTCTGCACCCAGGGCCCTTAGGCCTGGGTGCGGGAGATCCAGGAGTCTGTTCCAGGTGCCCATGGCCTGGTCCGGAGTCATGTTGGCGTCCATCCCAGGCACCTTTAGCCTGGGGTGAGGTACTATCGAGGAGGCCTGGGGCCCAGTACCTTCGACTGGGTCCCGCTAGGGTGGACTGTCCGAGGGTCCCTGAGCGGAGGGACTCGTACCTGAGGTGAGGAGGCCGGGGAGGTTACCCACTGGAGACCCGGAGCAGCACCAACCCGGTGACAGTGGGCCTCTGGGAACTCTCTTGGGAGGACACATCCCCCTGATAGGGGCCACAGCGTATCGAAGAGGGCTCCATTGCTGTTCATAGGGGTTGCTGGAAGAGACCCCATCCTTCCTGTTCTGTAACAGCCGGATTGGCTTAGGCGCCGCTGGTCATAGTACAGTGGCATAGAACTCAAACTTTAGGAAGTGCCTCGATCTGCTCGCCCCACCGTTGGCAAGGTTATAGGTCCCAACCAGTTTGCTGCAAAAGAACTGTTTATTGTGCTTTGCGTATTGGAGTGTCAAATAAACAAGTGTTGGACCTTTCTCCGGTGTGTGAACTCCAGTTACTGGAAGCAAAGGGGAGGCTGGTGAGCTTGCAATTACAGACTCAGTGCATTCACAGAACACACCGGCCCGAGGAAACATCAGGAAGTGGCCTTCACCTCCCTACTACAATGGGGAGGACATGGGCCGTGGCGCATCTCACTCTCACAACCCAGGAACCCCTAGACATGAGTTGGTGTGTAACCGATAAAGATGGAGAGAGGGTGAGGCCGCTACAGTGGTAAATAGGCTCAAATACCCTAATTCTGTAGGATTCATGGACCATTTTGTCCTCTGGGGACAGTATTGGTGTGCAGTTCCCTGCGGCCTACAGGTGGCGCCTTTTGTGTCCCCTCTTGGCAGTAGTACAGCGGGGCGGGGAACCTGCTGTGCATGCCGGGAGAGCATATAAAAGGGGCAGACCTTTGGCCTGGGGGCTGATGTCCAGTGGGGTCCGCGCCCAGGTGCCTTCGGCCTGGGTGCATGTGTTCCTGTTCCATCTCGGGCACCTTTAGCCCGGGGTGAGGTACTATCCTGGAGTTCTTGCTGCCCTGGGTATGGAGGCCTAGGGGCGGGAGTAAACCCTGAGTCCAGAGCCGCCTCGTGTAGGGGACCCTGTTCCAGGGAAGGGAGGATCATTCTGATGGACCGATGCGGGAGTCACGGTGAAGGAATGGTCTGTTGACTCCCTGGAGAGATGTCTTCCCCTTGATATGGGCTAGGTTCGTAGAAGGAGAAGCTCAAGGTCACCTTGACTGTATCAGAGGCCTTATTCAACCGGCCCGTGGCAGGGGCCTTATACACCCTGGTCTGTGGCTGAGACCAAAGTTCTCCAGGCCCGTGGCAGGGGCCTTGTACACCCGGTCTGTGGCAGAGACCAACCTCAATGTCTGTGGCAGAGACCGTGCGCCAAAAACTGTTTGAGAAACCTAAGCAGTGAAGTGAATGTGCTACGTTTGTGCCTGGACCTCCTCCACACCTTAAGCTGTCCTGTTTCTTTGCTCTAACCTTTTCTATCTGAGTACAGTTTATTTTGCCATGAGAGAATAAGAGTTGGAGTTTCAGCTGGTGTGGACATTGACTTTACTGGCAATTAAAGGACTTGCCTCTACCTACAGTAGAGGTGAGAATCATCCTCTGGAGGAGTTTTGACTCCGGCTGTGGACACGGCCCGTCAAGTACACCGCTCAACCTCTTTATATAGGAGGATACGGGCTGGTAGTGCGGTGTGCCTTTCTCCCTCCTGCGAAGAGCCAACAACATAAAGGCAGGTAAGGGGGAAAGGATCTGTGCGCTACAAAAAAATAAAATAAAAATTTTAATCTTGGCCTAGCAGGACGAGGTCCATATGGAGTAGGAGGTTGAGGTGGCGGTGGATGTGGCTGTGTAGGTGGAAGCGGCGGTGGAGGAGGACGAGGTAGCCAACACTGGTTCAAAAATACAACAATGGCTGGGTAAGGCCGGTGATGTGTCGAATTCTGTCCCCTGTCGAATAGTGTCCGCCCTGTACTGCGCTTGCTGAGTATGTAGGACAAGGGGATTTCAAAAATCTCCCAAGACTAACGGCGCCTGCGTGTTGAGTTCAGGTGAAGGCCACACCATCCGTGGTTCAAGCCGAGCCAAGCAAGGCCGCGATCGAAGCGAGCCCATGAGGGGCCCTGTTACTATGTGCTACCGTATGTCCTCTTGAATGGTGGAGCTTGAACCTGCACTCACAGCGCAGGCGCCGTTCATCTTCGGAGATTTTGTGAATCTCCTTGTCCTCTGTACTGCGCAAGCGCTGCGCCTGCGCAGTACGGGCCGGGCACAATCCGATGGCCGGACAGTTTTTGTCACAACACCGGTATACATGTCTATTCTGCACAAGGTACGGACAAGTCCTGTGGGATCCATGCCTGGTTCATTTTAATGAACGTGAGCTTGTCCACATTGGCTCTGGACAGGCGGCTGCGCTTGTCTGTGATAACGCCCCCTGCCGTGCTAAATACACGTTCAGATAATACACTGGCTGCAGGGCAGGCCAGCACCTCCAAGGCATAAACGGCAAGCTCAGGCCATGTGCCCAATTTGGAGACCCAGAAGTTAAAGGGGGCAGACCCGTCATCCAGTACGTGTAGGCCTGTGGACACATACTGCTCAACCATGTTGGTGAAATGCTGCCTCCTGCTAAGACGTTCCATCTCAGCTGGTGGTGCTGGTTGTTGTGGCGTGCTGACAAAGCTTTTCCACATTTCGGCCATGCTAACCCTGCCTTCTGAGGTGCTGCCGGTGCCCCGGCTGCGTTGGCGACCTCTTCCTCCTCCTCTGCCTTCGCCTTGTGCTTCCACCGTACGCCCGCTGTCAGGTGGGAATGCCACCAGCAGCGCGTCTACCAGCGTGCGCTTGTACTCGCGCATCTTACGATCCCGCTCCAGTGAGGGAATTAAGGACGGTACGTTGTCCTTGTAACGGGGATCCAGCAGGGTGGCCACCCAGTAATCAGCACCAGTTAAAATGTGGGCAACTCGGCTGTCGTTGCGGAAACACTGCAGCATGTAATCGCTCATGTGTGCCAGGCTGCCCAGAGGCAAAGAAAAGCTGTCCTCTGTGGGAGGTGTATCGTCTGTGTCCTCTGTATCCCCCCAGCCACGCACCAGTAATGGCCACGAGCTGGTCTGAGTGCCACCCTGCTGTGAACATGGCTCCTCCTCCTCCTCCTCCTCCTCCTCCTCCACCTCGTCATCCTCCAGAACTGTGCCCTTTCTGCCGGACAATTGTGTACCTGGCGTTTGTTGGTGCAGGAACCCACCCTCGTAGCCACTTGTGAAAGACTGGCCTGAAAGCCTTTGAAATGATCCCGCTTCCTCCTCCTCCTCCTCATCCTCCTGTGCCACATCCTCTTCCATCATCGCACGAAGCGTTTTTTCAAGATGGCATAGAACTGGGATAGTAACGCTGAGAACGGCGTCATTGGCACTGGCCATGTTGGTGGAGTACTCGAAACAGCGCAACAAGGCACACAGGTCTCGCATGGAGGCCCAGTTATTGGTGGTGAAGTGGTGCTGTTCCGCAGAGCGACTCACGCGTGATTGCTGCAGCTGAAACTCCACTATTGCCTGCTGCTGCTCGCACAGTCTGGCCAGCATGTGCAAGGTGGAGTTCCACCTTGTGGGCACGTCACATATGAGGCAGTGAGCTGGAAGGCCGAAGTTACGCTGCAGCGCTGACAGGCGAGCAGCAGCAGGGTGAGAACGCCGAAAGTGCGCACAGACAGCCCGCACTTTCTGCAGCAGCTCTGGCATATTGGGGTAATTTTTAAGGAACCTCTGGACCACCAAGTTCAGCACATGCGCCAGGCAAGGGATGTGCGTCAAACCGGCTAGACCCAGAGCTGCTACGAGATTTCGCCCATTATCGCACACCACCAGGCCGGGCTTGAGGCTCACTGACAGCAACCACTCATCGGTCTGTTGTTCCATGTCCCTCCACAACTCCTGCGCGGTGTGGGGATTTTCCCCCAAACAGGAAAGTTTTAAAACTGCCTGCTGTCGTTTACCCCTGGCTGTGCTGAAGTTGGTGGTGAAGGTGTTACGCTGAATGGATGAGGAGGCGGTAGAGGATGAGGAAGCGGAGAAGGAGGAGTTAGCAACAGGAGGCAAACTGAAGCGCCCTGCAATCCTCGGTGGTGGAAGGACATGCGCCAAACCGCTATCTGCCTCAGGCCCAGCAGCCACTGCATTTACCCAGTGTGCTGTTAGGGAGATATAACGTCCCTGACCGTGCTTACTGGTCCACGCATCCGTAGTTAGGTGGACCTTGCCACAGATGGCGTTGCGCAGTGCACACCTGATTTTGTCCCCCACCTGGTTGTGCAGGGAAGGGATGGCTCGCCTGGAAAAGTAGTGGCGGCTGGGCACGACGTACTGCGGGACAGCCAATGCCATCAGGCTTTTAAAACTCTGCGTCTCCACCAGACGGAATGACAGCATTTCAAAGGCCAGGAATTTTGAAATGCTGGCATTCAGGGCCAGGGATCGCGGGTGGCTAGGGGGGTACTTCCTCTTCCGCTCCAATGTTTGGGAGATAGAGAGCTGAACGCTTCCATGGGACATTGTGGAGATGGTCGGTGACCCAGGTGGTAGTGTTGCTGGCAGATCCTCTGTTTGCGGGGTGACAGGTGCCACTGTCACTACAGAGGTGGATGAAGAGGCAGAGACTGCAGCAGAAGAGGAAGCAGGAGGAGCCAGAGACCTTTCTTGGTTTCTGAGGTGTCTACTCCACTGCAGCTCGTGCTTTGCACTTAGATGCCTGGTCATGCAGCTTGTGCTCAGGTTGAGAACGTTTATGCCTCGCTTCAGGCTCTGATTGCACAGCGTGCAAACCACTTGTGTCTTGTCATCAACACACTGTGTGAAGAACTGCCACGCTAGGGAAGTCCTTGGACCTGGCTTTGGTGTGCTCGGTCCCTTGCTGCGTTGGGCAGTAGCAGATGTACTGTCTAGGGGACGAATGCTCCATTTTTGCACCCTGCTCCCTCTTCTGCTGTGCTGGTGGCTCTGTGCGACCACCGCCTCTTCCTCCGAACTACACTGGTCACCTGCATAACGTTGATTCCATGTGGGGTCGAGGACCTCATCGTCCTCCACATCATCTTCCACCCAGTCTTCACCCCTGCCCTCCATGTCTGTCTGCACAATTGCGAAAGCAGCAGCAGTTGGCACCTGTGTTTCGTCATCATCCGAGACGTGCTGCGATGGTCCTCCCATGTACCCATCATGAAACATAAGTGGTTGGGCATCGGTGCACTCAATCTCTTCCACTTCTGGGGCAGGGCTAGGTGGATGGCCCTGGGAAACCCTGCTAACAGAGTCATCGAAAAGCAGAAGAGACTGCTGCATGATTTGGGGCTCAGACTGCTTGGCTGATTTGCAAGGGGGTGAGGTGAAAGACTGATGGACATGGGCTTCAGGTGCTAACTCTGATCTTTCAGCAGAAGAGTGGGTGGGAGACAATGTGAAGGAACCCGAGGCACTGTCAGCAACCCAATCTACTATCGCCTGTACGTGTCCTGGCCTAAACATTGGTACAGCCTCATTAGACGCGACAAAATACCGCCGCAGGCTCGGTCGCCTACTCGCACCTGAGGAAGGTGTTTCACTTGTGCGTGTAGCTGGCACAGATCCACCACGTCCTCTCCCTGCAACAGGAGCTCCACCAGCAGCACCACGACCGGGGCCACCACGTCCCTTTGACCTTCCCCTCATATTTTCCAAATTTAGGATCTTGCCCTAAATGGCGTTTTTTGGAAGACCACAACACACCCACAGTACGTAATGGCTGAAACGCACAGCTACAGAACTGCAGAAAATGCTATTCAAAAAAAAAAAGGTTGTTTTTTTTAGTATAGCACAGTACAAGGAAAATATATAGAAATTGTTTTTTTACACACACCTCCAGATGTGTATTTCACACTGCAAAATATTTTCTGTGGCCCTAAATGGCGTTTTTTGCCAGACCACAACACACCCACAGCACGTAACCGCTGAATCGCACAGCTACAGAAAATGCTATTAAAAAACAAAGGTTGTTTTTTTTAGTATAGCACAGTACAAGGAAAATATATAGAAATTGTTTTTTTACACACACCTCCAGATGTGTATTTCACACTGCAAAATATTTTCTGTGGCCCTAAATGGCATTTTTTGCAAGAGCACAACACAACCACAGTATTTAACCACTGAATCGCACAGCTATAGAAGTGCAGAGAATGCTATTCAAAAAAAATGTTGTTTTTTTTAGTATAGCACTGTACAATATATAGAAATTGTTTATTTTACACACCTCCACATGTGTATTTCACACTGCAAAATATTTTCTGTGGCCCTAAATGGCGTTTTTTGCAAGAGCACAACACAACCACAGTATTTAACCACTGAATCGCACAGCTATAGAAGTGCAGAGAATGCTATTCAAAAAAAATGTTGTTTTTTTTAGTATAGCACTGTACAATATATAGAAATTGTTTATTTTACACACCTCCACATGTGTATTTCACACTGCAAAATATTTTCTGTGGCCCTAAATGGCGTTTTTTGAAAGAGCACAACACAACCACAGTATTTAACCACTGAATCGCACAGCTATAGAAGTGCAGAGAATGCTATTCAAAAAAAATTTTGTTTTTTTTAGTATAGCACTGTACAATATATAGAAATTGTTTATTTTACACACCTCCACATGTGTATTTCACACTGCAAAATATTTTCTGTGGCCCTAAATGGCGTTTTTTGAAAGAGCACAACACAACCACAGTATTTAACCACTGAATCGCACAGCTATAGAAGTGCAGAGAATGCTATTCAAAAAAAATGTTGTTTTTTTTAGTATAGCACTGTACAATATATAGAAATTGTTTATTTTACACACCTCCACATGTGTATTTCACACTGCAATTTATTTTCTGTGGCCCTAAATGGCGTTTTTTGCAAGAGCACAACACAACCACAGTATTTAACCACTGAATCGCACAGCTATAGAAGTGCAGAGAATGCTATTCAAAAAAAATGTTGTTTTTTTTAGTATAGCACTGTACAATATATAGAAATTGTTTATTTTACACACCTCCACATGTGTATTTCACACTGCAAAATATTTTCTGTGGCCCTAAATGGCGTTTTTTGAAAGAGCACAACACAACCACAGTATTTAACCACTGAATCGCACAGCTATAGAAGTGCAGAGAATGCTATTCAAAAAAAATGTTGTTTTTTTTAGTATAGCACTGTACAATATATAGAAATTGTTTATTTTACACACCTCCACATGTGTATTTCACACTGCAATTTATTTTCTGTGGCCCTAAATGGCGTTTTTTGCAAGAGCACAACACAACCACAGTATTTAACCACTGAATCGCACAGCTATAGAAGTGCAGAGAATGCTATTCAAAAAAAATGTTTGTTTTTTTTAGTATAGCACTGTACAATATATAGAAATTGTTTATTTTACACACCTCCACATGTGTATTTCACACTGCAATTTATTTTCTGTGGCCCTAAATGGCGTTTTTTGCAAGAGCACAACACAACCACAGTATTTAACCACTGAATCGCACAGCTATAGAAGTGCAGAGAATGCTATTCAAAAAAAATGTTGTTTTTTTTAGTATAGCACTGTACAATATATAGAAATTGTTTATTTTACACACCTCCACATGTGTATTTCACACTGCAAAATATTTTCTGTGGCCCTAAATGGCGTTTTTTGAAAGAGCACAACACAACCACAGTATTTAACCACTGAATCGCACAGCTATAGAAGTGCAGAGAATGCTATTCAAAAAAAATGTTGTTTTTTTTAGTATAGCACTGTACAATATATAGAAATTGTTTATTTTACACACCTCCACATGTGTATTTCACACTGCAATTTATTTTCTGTGGCCCTAAATGGCGTTTTTTGCAAGAGCACAACACAACCACAGTATTTAACCACTGAATCGCACAGCTATAGAAGTGCAGAGAATGCTATTCAAAAAAAATGTTGTTTTTTTTAGTATAGCACTGTACAATATATAGAAATTGTTTATTTTACACACCTCCACATGTGTATTTCACACTGCAAAATATTTTCTGTGGCCCTAAATGGCGTTTTTTGAAAGAGCACAACACAACCACAGTATTTAACCACTGAATCGCACAGCTATAGAAGTGCAGAGAATGCTATTCAAAAAAAATGTTGTTTTTTTTAGTATAGCACTGTACAATATATAGAAATTGTTTATTTTACACACCTCCACATGTGTATTTCACACTGCAAAATATTTTCTGTGGCCCTAAATGGTGTTTTTTGAAAGAGCACAACACAACCACAGTATTTAACCACTGAATCGCACAGCTATAGAAGTGCAGAGAATGCTATTCAAAAAAAATGTTGTTTTTTTTAGTATAGCACTGTACAATATATAGAAATTGTTTATTTTACACACCTCCACATGTGTATTTCACACTGCAATTTATTTTCTGTGGCCCTAAATGGCGTTTTTTGCAAGAGCACAACACAACCACAGTATTTAACCACTGAATCGCACAGCTATAGGAGTGCAGAGAATGCTATTCAAAAAAAATGTTGTTTTTTTTAGTATAGCACTGTACAATATATAGAAATTGTTTATTTTACACACCTCCACATGTGTATTTCACACTGCAAAATATTTTCTGTGGCCCTAAATGGCGTTTTTTGAAAGAGCACAACACAACCACAGTATTTAACCACTGAATCGCACAGCTATAGAAGTGCAGAGAATGCTATTCAAAAAAAATGTTGTTTTTTTTAGTATAGCACTGTACAATATATAGAAATTGTTTATTTTACACACCTCCACATGTGTATTTCACACTGCAAAATATTTTCTGTGGCCCTAAATGGCGTTTTTTGAAAGAGCACAACACAACCACAGTATTTAACCACTGAATCGCACAGCTATAGAAGTGCAGAGAATGCTATTCAAAAAAAATGTTGTTTTTTTTAGTATAGCACTGTACAATATATAGAAATTGTTTATTTTACACACCTCCACATGTGTATTTCACACTGCAATTTATTTTCTGTGGCCCTAAATGGCGTTTTTTGCAAGAGCACAACACAACCACAGTATTTAACCACTGAATCGCACAGCTATAGAAGTGCAGAGAATGCTATTCAAAAAAAATGTTTTTTTTTTTAGTATAGCACTGTACAATATATAGAAATTGTTTATTTTACACACCTCCACATGTGTATTTCACACTGCAATTTATTTTCTGTGGCCCTAAATGGCGTTTTTTGCAAGAGCACAACACAACCACAGTATTTAACCACTGAATCGCACAGCTATAGAAGTGCAGAGAATGCTATTAAAAAAAAATGTTTTTTTTTTTTAGTATAGCACTGTACAATATATAGAAATTGTTTATTTTACACACCTCCACATGTGTATTTCACACTGCAAAATATTTTCTGTGGCCCTAAATGGCGTTTTTTGCAAGAGCACAACACAACCACAGTATTTAACCACTGAATCGCACAGCTATAGAAGTGCAGAGAATGCTATTCAAAAAAAATGTTTTTTTTTTAGTATAGCACTGTACAATATATAGAAATTGTTTATTTTACACACCTCCACATGTGTATTTCACACTGCAAAATATTTTCTGTGGCCCTAAATGGCGTTTTTTGAAAGAGCACAACACAACCACAGTATATAACCGCTGAATCGCACAGCTTCAGAGAATGCTATTCAAAAAAAAGTTTTTTTTTTTTTTTTTAGTATAGCATAGTACAAGAAAAATATATAGAAATTGGTTATTTCACACAACTAGAGATATACACTGCAAAATATTTTTTTTGACCAAAAATAGGTCTTTTTTGCGCACAACAAAGTGCCTTTTTTTTTTTTGCAACAGCACAATAAAGTGCCTTTTTTTTTTTTGGGGCCCAAAAATTGGTCTTTTTAGCAAAAGCACAATAAAGTGCTTTTTTTTTTTTTCTGACCAAAATAGGTCTTTTAGCAAGAGCACAATACAGCCACAGTATGGAATAGGTGTATCACTCAACGTAATGCAGTGCTGGTGCACTGAGCTTGCAACACAAACAGATAAACCTATGCAGATCGCTGAGCTATTATATCTCTCAATCTGGACTCCTATCTAAATCTCTCTCCCTGAAAGCACAAACAGGATCCTGCCCCTACACTACACTACACTACACTGTCTCCCTATCTTTTCTATCAGTAGATTGCAGAATCAGGACTAACTCCTATCATATAATTCTCTCCCTCACAGCAACAGCAGCCAGGATCCTTTCCCTACACTGTCTAAAAGCAGAGTGACGATCTGTGCTGTGTGCCTCTTTCTTATATAGAAGCTGGTCACATGCTGGGTCACATGTTGCACTGACCAATCACAGCCATGCCATTAGTAGGCATGGCTATGATGGCTTCTAAGGGCACACCAGCTAATCAAATGGTGATTGGCTGGCCCCTGAAGCATTTCTAACTGCGCCATTAAATTCCCGAATCCGAACCCGAACCCGGACTTTAGCGCAAAATCCGGGTCCGGGGTCGGGAAAACGCCAAAATTCGGTACGGACCCGAACTTTACAGTTCGGGTCCGCTCAACACTAGTCACAACCTGTCAGTGCTAAGTGAAGATTTATTGCTGTTGGAGAATAAATACGAGTTGGACCTTTTCAGTGGTGTGGAACTCCAGTTACTGGGAGCAGAGGGGGTCATTTACAGAAAAGACTTGGCTCTGGGCTATACACACACAACCCGATGGTAAAATAGGTTCTGGCCTTCACCTCTATCCAAGGGAGGACATGGGCCGTGGTGTATCTCATCCCTTCTCCCATACCCTCCCCTAGACGAGACAGCAAGCCGAGAAGAAGAAGGGGTGAGAGGGGTGAGGTCGCTACATATATATATATATATATATATATTTATTTCTGTAATAAAAATATAGATGTTTAAATGTAATCAGTGAGTGTTTTATATGAACAACTTGTATGAAATCTCGATCTGCCAGCCTGGACATTTTAATAACATGGATTGCGCAGGCGTACATGTAGATATTAAATTCAACTGTTATTTAAAACTTCATTTATGTTTGTGTCACAGAACATGTTCTTTGCATCAAGCTCCGAATGTCACTGTGAAGCTAGACTTTCTAAAACAAATGATGCAAAATCCCTGTGTTGAAGTCTCAGTAACATCAAGCCCCATCTCCTTATTGTTAACCACTTAACGACCGCCCACCGCCGATTTACGTCGGCAGAATGGCACGGACAGGCAGAATCACGTAGATCTACGTGACTGCCTTTGTACAGTTGGGGGGTCCATCCGGACCCCCCTTCTGTGCCGTGAGCGGTCGTTACTTCACCGGGAGCGATCCCAGATGAGGGGGCGGCCTTTCGATTCCGGCCCCCCCCTCGCGATCGCTCCCGGCGAATGGAAATGCCTCCTCTGTCTGTTTCAGACAGAGGGAGCAGGAGGAAGTGATGTCATCTCCTGTGCGGCGCTCACATATACCGAGCGCCGTACAAGAGAAGACATCAGGTCAGTGAGCACAACACTACACTGACACCAGGACACATAGGAACACTAATCGCCCCCCCCAGGACCCCCAGACCCCCCCAGATCACCCCCCAGATCACCCCCCAGCCCCCAGTCACAGTGTCACTGATTGCAGTGACCATTTATTTAGTGATCACTGCAATCAGTGACATTTGTGACTGTGAAAGTGTCACTAAAGTTTAGTTTTAGGTCCAGTGTAGCCCCCTAACCCCCCCTAATAAAGGTTTAACCCCCTGATCACCCCCCAGATAACCCTTTCACCCCCTATCACCGCTGTCGCTATGCGATCATTTTTCTGATCGCTGTCTTAGCGTCGGTGATGCAGATCGGTAGCCAGTAATTTTTTTTAGGTTCGCCGCAGGTTTTTATAGCGTCGGGTACCCCAATATATTATCTAATAAAGGTTCAACCCCCTTGATCGCCCCCCAGGTAACCCTTTCACCCCCTATCACCGCTGTCGCTAATCGATCGTTTTTCTGATGCTGTCTTAGCATCAGTGATGGCGATCGGTAGCCAGTAATTTTTTTTAGGTTCGCCGCAGGTTTTTATAGCGTCAGGTACCCCAATATATTATCTAATAAAGGTTAAACCCCCTTGATCGCCCCCCAGGTAACCCTTTCACCCCCTATCACCGCTGTCGCTATGCGATCATTTTTCTGATGGCTGTCTTAGCATCAGTGATGGCGATCGGTAGCCAGTAATTTTTTTTAGGTTCGCCGCAGGTTTTTATAGCGTCGGGTACCCCAATATATTATCTAATAAAGGTTTAACCCCCTTGATCGCCCCCCAGGTAACCCTTTCACCCCCTATCACCGCTGTCGCTAATCGATCGTTTTTCTGATGCTGTCTTAGCATCAGTGATGGCGATCGGTAGCCAGTAATTTTTTTTAGGTTCGCCGCAGGTTTTTATAGCGTCAGGTACCCCAATATATTTTCTAATAAAGGTTAAACCCCCTTGATCGCCCCCCAGGTAACCCTTTCACCCCCTATCACCGCTGTCGCTATGCGATCATTTTTCTGATGGCTGTCTTAGCATCAGTGATGGCGATCGGTAGCCAGTAATTTTTTTTTAGGTTCGCCGCAGGTTTTTATAGCGTCGGGTACCCCAATATATTATCTAATAAAGGTTTAACCCCCTTGATCGCCCCCCAGGTAACCCTTTCACCCCCTATCACCACTGTCACTAAGCGATCGTTTTTCTGATCGCTGTCTTCGTGTCGGTGATGCCAATCGGTAGCCAGTCATTTTTTTTAGGTTCGCCGCAGGTTTTTATAGCGTCAGGTACCCCCAAATATGATCTAATAAAGGTTTTAACCCCCTAATTGCCCCTAGTTAACCCTTTCACCAGTGATCACCATATAAGTGTTACGGGTGACGCTGGTTAGTTAGTTTGCTTTTTATAGTGTCAGGGCACCCGCCGTATATAACCCAATAAAGGTTTAACCCCCTGATCGCCCGGTGGGTGATATCAATTAGGTTTTAGCGTCAGAGAGGGTCTGCGTCACACCCCAGGCAGCGTCAGGTTAGTGCCAGTAACGCTAACACCCACGCGTAAAGCATACACCCCCCTTAGTGGTATAGTATCTGAACAGATCAATATCTGATCTGATCAGATCTATACCAGCGGTTTAGGGTTCCCAAAAACGCAGTGTTAGCGGGATCAGCCCAGATACCTGCTAGCACCTGCGTTTTGCCCCTCCGTCCAGCCCAGGCCACCCAAGTGCAGTATCGATCGATCACTGTCACTTACAAAACACAACACACATAACTGCAGCGTTCGCAGAGACAGGCCTGATCCCTGCGACTCCAGTGCTGTAGGAGGTGATTTCACCACCACAGTTAAAAAAAAAAAAGCATATATGCCGAAGCATGGGGGCAGCAGGGGCAGCAGGGCGGAGGAGCAATTTTGCTCCTAATGCCGCATACATACGGTCGAAATTCCGACGGAGGCTTGCCCGTGGAAACGTTTGACCATGTGTGTGCGGCATAACTTTTTTGCGGGAGGATGCCCCCATGCTTCGGCATATATAAATGGTGCATGTATGCCCATCATTAGAAGTGGGTGGATGAAGGGCGGTATTCTAATGGTGGGCATACCCACCAATCAATCTCTTTTTTCGTTCAGCCAACAGGCTGCATGAAAAAAAAAGATTACAATACATGTCCAACAAGGACCAGCAACGTACTGGTATGTTGCTGGACTTTGAATGGTTATACCAGATTGATGCCTGCGGGTTTAGGCATCATCTTGGTATCATTCTTTTCAGCCAGCGGCCGGCTTTCATGTAAAAGCAATCACAGCGGCTAATTAGCCTCTGGACTGCTTTTACAAGCAGTGGGAGGGAATGTCCCCCCCCCGGATATAAAAAGCGCCATTGGGAAATTGGGAAAGCATTTTATCACACCGATCTTGGTGTGGTCAGATGCTTTGAGGGCAGAGGAAAGATCTAGGGTCTAGAAGACCCCAGTTTTTTCAAAAAAAGAGTACCTGTCACTACCTATTGCTATCATAGGGGATATTTACATTCCCTGAGATAACAATAAAAATTATTAAAAAAAAAATATATGTAAGGAACAATTTAAAAATAAAATAAAAAAGCAAAATTAATAATAAAAAAAAAAAAAAAAAAAAAAAAAGCACCCCTGTCCTGCCCTGCTCTTGCCCAATGGCGAACGCAAGCGTCGGTCTGGCGTCATATGTAAACAGCAATTGCACCATGCATGTGAGGTATCACCGCGAAGGTCAGATCGAGGGCAGTCATTTTAGCAGTAGACCTCCTCTGTAAATCTAACGGGGTAATCTGTAAAGGCTTTTAAAGGCTTTTAAAAATGTATGTAGTTTGTCGCCAATGCGCGTTTGTGCGAAATTTTAAAGCATGTCGTGTTTGGTATCTATGTACTCGGCCTAAGATCATCTTTATTATTTCATCAAACATTTGGGCAATATAGTGTGTTTTAGTGCATTAAAATTAAAAAAAGTGTATTTTTTCCCCAAAAAATGCGTTTGAAAAATCGCTGCGCAAATACTGTGTAGAAAAAAAAAATGCAACACCCACCATTTTAATCTGTAGGGCCTTTGCTTTAAAAATATATATAATGTTTGGGGGTTCAACATAATTTTCTTGCAAAAAAAAAATATGTTTTCATGTAAACAAAAAGTGTCAAAAAGGGCTTTGTCTGCAAGTGGTTAGAAGAGTGGATGTAAGCTTCCTAATGTTGTGTATAAAATGCCAGAACAGTTCAAAACCCCCCCAAATGACCCCATTTTGGAAAGTAGACACCCCAAGCTATATACTGAGAGGCATGTCGAGTCCATGGAATATTTTATATGTTGACACAAGTTGCGGAAAAAAGACAATTTTTTTTTTTTAATTTTTTTTTTGCACAAAGTTGTCACTAAATGATATATTGCTCAAACATGCCATGGGCATATGTGGAATTACACCCCAAAATAAATTCTGTTGCTTCTCCTGAGTACAGGGATACCACATGTGTGAGACTTTTTGGGAGCCTAGCCGCGTACGGGACCCCAAAAACAAAGCACCGCCTTCAGGCTTTCTAAGG
This sequence comes from Rana muscosa, assembly GCA_029206835.1. Lineage (NCBI taxonomy): Eukaryota > Metazoa > Chordata > Amphibia > Anura > Ranidae > Rana > Rana muscosa. The sequence continues at coordinate 538,957,253 of CM055117.1, read as the reverse complement.
GTGTAAATTTTTGATTTTACTTCTCACTGCCTATCACAGTTTCGGAGGCCATGGAATGCCCAGATGGCACAAAACCCCCCCAAATGACCCCATTTTGGAAAGTAGACACCCCAAGCTATTTGCTGAGAGGTATTGTGAGTATTTTGCAGATCTCGCTTTTTGTCACAAAGTTTTGAAAATTGAAAAAAAAAAAAAAAAAAAAAAAAATTTTCTTTCTTCATTTTCAAAAACAAATGAGAGCTGTAAAATACTCACCATGCCTCCTCAGCAAATAGCTTGGGGTGTCTACTTTCCAAAATGGGGTCATTTGGGGGGGTTTTGTGCTATTTTGGCATTTTATGGCCTTAGAAACTGTGATAGGTAGTGAGGAGTGAAATCAAAAATTTGTGCCTAGAAATCCTGAAGGCGGTGCTTGGTTTTCGGGGTCCCGTACGCGGCTAGGCTCCTAAAAAGTCCCACACATGTGGTATCCCTGTACTCAGGAGAAGCAGCAAAATGTATTTTGGGGTGCAATTCCACATATAACCATGGCATGTGTGAGCAATATATCATTTAGTGACAACTTTTTGTAATTTATTTTTTATTTTTATTTTTTGTCATTATTCAATCACTTGGGACAAAAAAAAAAAAATATTCAACGGGCTCAACAGGCCTCTCAGCAATTTCCTTGGGGTGTCTACTTTCTAAAATGGGGTCATTTGGGGGGGTTTTGTGCTATTTTGGCATTTTATGGCCTTCGAAACTGTGATAGGTAGTGAGGAATGAAATCAAAAATTTGCGCCCTTAGAAATCCTGAAGGCGGTGCTTGGTTTCCGGGGTCCCGTACGTGGCCAGGCTCCTAAAAAGTCCCACACATGTGGTATCCCCGTACTCAGGAGAAGCAGCAAAATGTATTTTGGGGTGCAATTCCACATATAACCATGGCATGTGTGAGCAATATATCATTTAGTGACAACTTTTTGTAATTTTTTTTTTTTTTTTTTTTTTTTGTCATTATTCAATCACTTGGGACAAAAAAAAAAAATATTCAATGGGCTCAACATGCCTCTCAGCAATTTCCTTGGGGTGTCTACTTTCCAAAATGGGGTCATTTGGGGGGGTTTTGTACTGCCCTGCCATTTTAGCACCTCAAGAAATGAGATAGGCAGTCATAAATTTAAAGCTGTGTAAATTTCAGAAAATGTACCCTAGTTTGTAAACGCTATAACTTTTGCGCAAACCAATAAATATACGTTTATTGACATTTTTTTTACTAAAGACATGTGGCTGAATACATTTTGGCCTAAATGTCTGACTAAAATTGAGTTTATTCGATTTTTCTTATAACAAAAAGTAGAAAATATCATTTTTTTTCAAAATTTTCGGTCTTTTTCCGTTTATATCGCAAAAAATAAAAATCGCAGAGGCAATCAAATACCATTAAAAGAAAGCTCTATTTGTGGGAAGAAAAGGACGCAAATTTCATTTGGGTACAACATTGCATGTCCGCACAATTTACAGTTAAAGCAGCGCAGTGCCGAATCCCAAAAACAGGCCTGGTCCTAATGGCCCGAAATGGTCCGGGGCTTAAGTGGTTAAGCAGTACAGAAAGTTGCATGATTAATTCACAGATCTTTAGAAAGTGGATTCCCTGTCAAATCTGCCCACAAGTTTAGTTAGCAAGGGTGTACTCAAGGGGGGGGTATGGAGTCCAACTTCCCTCTAGAGCATTTGTTCAGGATACAGGTGCAGCATCTAGGCCAATGTAGCATTTAAACCATGGGAGCCTGGGTATTCTCAACAAAGCAGCCTGTGTCTCTGATACGATGGTGAGCAAGGGGCAGGTGAACTCTGGCTACATCAGCAAGCAGACTTTGGCCTCTCCCACCAGAGCAGGGAAAGTGCAGGTAGAAGTGTGGTACACTTGAAGTAACTGGCAGGATCTGTGAGTGGCAGAGAGAGCAAGTGTGGCCAGGGCTGGAGAGCAAGCGGCCTGCAGTACAGGAGAGATTGTGCAAGGAGAGAGAACTTTGAGGGAACTGCTACAGAAATTGTTGTGTACTGATCAAGAGGCCTGTGTTCCAGGGGGAAAAAAATGCAGCTATGCGAGGAGAACATGAGCCAAGGGACAGACAGAGGCAAAGCAGCTCTGTCTATACATAGCCCAGACACCCTAATTAGCCAACAGTGTGGAGCTCAGGCTCAGCCTATAGAACAAAGTAGAAGCCCGACAGTCTGACCTCTTTAGAAGCCAAACATTGACCCCTCTACCTTGACTACAGGATTGGCCATTGGCCAATGGACTTTTGAACCAGAAGACCATGTTTACTCCAGATATAGGTGCGGGCTTGAGAAAGGAGATCCAGGGCATTGCAGTTTACCTCTTGTCTTGCTCTGGGATGTATGGAAGGAGTGTGCATTTGCCCTATCCCAGTCCGTGAGACTGACCGATGTCAGTAGGACATCTGCAGCATCTGTATTTTGGGAGAGCTTTTGCTTCCCTATAAGTTTTAATTGTGTTTGACATCACAGAGATTTTCTGCTGCCAGTAGAGTTCTGCCCAAAGGGGACTGCATATGCTGCTGAATTTGGCATACTCCTGAGCCCTGCACTCTAAACAAATTACATACTCTTGGCCTCAGCACTCTTTATGTTTTATTGTACAACAGTTGCTGGTTGTTTAGGAGTCACTATGTTAATTAAGTTTTTTTTTTACAAGGTAGGCTGTGTGCAGGTAAAAATATATGTAATGGAAGAGTTTGATTTTGTATTTATGTATTTAGCGCTCCCAAAACGCCCTGCCCATTGAAATGAATGGGCAGCGCTTCCAAGGCGCCTGAAAAGCGATTCGGAAGCGCCATAACACGGGCGCTTTTAACCTTTTATTTGGGGGTTAAAAGCGTCCCGCTAGTGGAAGAAAAATGCAGCTTAAACAGCGCTAAAGCACCGCTAAAACGAGCGGCACTTTAGCACTAACACAGCCACTTTAGCACTAATGCAGCCACGGCCCCAGTGGTCTTAGCAGGGGCGGCCCGTCCATCAATTGCGCACAGGCGCCGTCCCCTCTATGATTAATGGATAGATTCATGCATTGCATGAATCTATCCATGGCCCCCTATTCAGGCGTCCGGTCTCCTTTCGGGCGCCTGAATTACAGCGGCGGGGTGCATTTTTGAAGCACCTGATTAGAGCCATAGGCTCTAATAGGCTTCAAGAAAGGTGGACACCGAGCGCAAAGCATTGCGCTCGGAGTCCACCCAGGTGTGTCAGAAAAGCAATTTTTTTTTCCGCTTTTCTAACACTGAACCGCCTCTTCGCCAATCATGAACCGCGGGTCTGTTATCCGTCACCTGATTGGCTAAAAGGACAGGCGCTGCTATTGGATGCCTATCAGGAGAAGACGCATGGAGGACACAGCTTGCCGCTGCAAGGTCCCAAAGCACGCCGCCGTCACCCGCTGCCTGACCCACTACCAAGAAAGGGTAAGTGCTGGTCAGACGACGAGCGGGCGGGGGGGGTCACATTGGCAATTTTTGATGGGCACAGTGTCAGCATTTGACGGTGCACAGTGGCATCATTTGATGGGGCACAGTGGCAGTATTTGATGGGCACAGTGGTGACATTTGATGGCACAGTGGCAGCATTTGATGGCATACTGGCAGAATTTGATGGGCACAGTGGCGGCATTTGATGGGGCACAGTGGCTTCAATTGATGGCACAGGGGCTGCATTTGATGGGCACAGTGGCTACATTTGATGGGCACAAACTACAGTTGATAGGCCAGTGCCTGCATGTAATGGGCACAGTTTCTGCAATTGATGGCACAGTGGCTGCAATTGATGGGCACAGTGGCTGCAATTGATGGCACAGTGAGACTGCAATTGTTTGTTTTTTTTTTCAGTATTTTTCAGTTTGTTTGCCCCTCCCCCAAAAAGCTTGGAAACAAAGAACTAGAATGTGCAAATAGCCGACATGTTTCGCACGGCTGTGCTTCGTCAGGGCTTAGCACTTCTGTTTATCTCATCAAGTCTATAAGACATAAGAGTTTGTAATTAGTATCAAACAAAAATATAATATCAATATATATATACATTTGTTACATAATACATCTTTAATGCATAGTAACAAACTAACAGAAGAGTTTTAATGTGCTCACCTAGTTCACTCCAAGTAGACTGCATGGAAACGCACCCCACCGAACACGTGCATCAATGAACCGACGACCAACCCAAATCGTACCGTGGCTTACCCGATGGATGCCAGATCCAACACGATGAAATATGGGTTTTTTTGACCATGTGGGCTGACCAAATATTATTAATATATACCGGTCTAGAACAAAATAAGAAAAGGGGAAAACCATATAGTGAACAATATATGTATATATGTTTATCCCACCAGACTACAGGGTCTACTACTAAATTAATAGTGATAAATGAGCCCTGGAGCCTGGTGTACTACAAATTACTATGGTAACATAAAAAATCAATACCAGAGGGTGTGAAACTATAAATCACCTAATAAAACGTAAATGAGAGCAAAATTCCCTCTAGGGCCATATTTTACTCACCACAATATGTCATCAGGTGATGACCTAATATGTAATTGGATAGCAAAGGGCAGAGGAAATGGGGGCTATATATACAAGCACGTGGGCTAATAGCATTAGGTAGTAAGCTAGGCAAAGTAATAATAGTTGTTAATTAGAGTGGGCAAAAAACAGACAATGCATTCACCAACCATATATATGGTAAGCAAAAGTCCCCACTAATGTAACGGCCAGACCATATTTTCAAGGGATAATAAAAGTAGGTTGGTTCAATTTTAGCCTCAATACCTGCTTTAAGTCCCCCTCGTATCAAATGCGATGCCACAGAGAGAGCCACGTAAGTATTCCTGGTCTGAAGTCCTGCAGTCAACGGATGCAGCAAGATGGTGCACGTCCGCTACCGCCGACTGCACCATCTTAAATGTACATAGTCACCCGGAAGTGAAGAGTCGAGAACGAAATGGTGATCTATAAAGAGACATAACCATATCGTATAATATTGTAACTGAATAGTAGGAATAAATAGTGGGTGTAAGGGACAAGATGGACATCCCTGATATGTATATGTGGGTTTTCAGCATGCTCTATTCGCCCCTGAAGAGTTGGTATACCCCAACGAAACACGTCGGGCTTACATAGATGCATGATGTCCATACAGATGATTTTATGTCCTTTACATTGTTTTACTCCAAGATTTTACAATACCATCCAGCCCCTTCAGTGGTTCATGTTGTGCAGGACTTGTCTTTACTCCATGATATGCCAAGCACCATGGTATCAATATGTGTATGTGGTTTTCGGCATGCTCTGCGTTTGTGCAAATTGTGTATGCATTTTTATGTAATTTAATATGTTGTACATGATCTTACAAGGTAAAAAAAAGTCGAGAATGACCCCTGACATCACCTCCGGTCCGGGTGTCACTGTGCCGCGCATGCGCAGGCGTAATGATGCACCACGCGGACACGATCCGCCGTCCAAAGGGAACGGACGGAGGATGGGAGAAGGGGGAGGGAGTTCCCCTTAGTCCACAGCATAGGACACACGGAAATCCCCATACAGTTCAAAGCCACAAGAGAGAAAGGGAAGGCAGCGAGCAATGATGCATACTGTTTACAGGGTGCGCAGCCATCCAATCCACTGGAATGGAACAAAGTTAATAAAAAAGAATAAATAAATATCCAGATCTCAAAAATAGCAAACAAAGACAAAAATATATATACATATATCAGCATGGTTCTAGGTTACAGAAACTGCTATAGTTATTAACAGTTGATTCAATTAGGATACTCATATGTGTTGACGCATAGTGTGTCTTTACGCATATGTTAAACATATCCATGATAGATCGGTAAGGTGGTACATGATCATTCAACAGTATTCATCCATAAATGGAAAGAGAAGAAAAAGGAACATAGGGGTAGGAAAAAAACATGAGGGTGAGAGAAACCATACTAACAACCAAAACAATCATTACATTACATGTTAAGCCGATACAATTAATTGCATTGAGTTGTTCACTAGGCAATTATTTACATATGTCATATCAGAGTGAAGTCAATTTCATCAATTACATATACCATGTATAAAAAAAAAAGGGATATAACCCAACCATAGATTTTAAAGAAATGGTTTGAAAGATATAGCAGTGTTGAGGCCAGGACAGCAGAGTAAGTGGCCCTTTGGTTAAAGATCCATTTTGCTTCCTGCTGAAGGATCCTCCTATCAAAGTCCCCTCCTCTTAGGGGTTCAGAAATAACAAAACAAAAAATGAAACAAAAGAAGGTTCATAACTGTGATTAAGGCCTATGTGCTTACAAATAGGAGTGTATAGCAATCCCGCATCAAGATAATAGAGATGATCTTGCACTCTTTTTGCAAAGGGACGTTTTGTCTTGCCTATATAAAAGGCTTTACATAGGCATGTTGCCAAATACACGACTCCTATTGTGCCACAGTCTGCATATTTTGTGGATCTGTGATAGCCTCCTCGTGGCAAGTGGCATCCTGTGCCCTCTTTGATCCACGGGCACTGATCACAGTTACCACACCTGTATGTACCATTATTGATTGTGGCCCCAATTTCCACAGTTTCGGGCGTGTAGTGACTGTGGATGAGACCATCTCTAATTGACCGGGATCTACGGTACACAATTTCCGGTCTATCAGCTACATATTTTGATATGATTGGGTCCTCAGAGAGGAAATGCCAGTTATTGCCAATTAATTGGCGAAAAATATCCTGATGCGCACTGAATGTAGTTATAAATTTGGTAGTGGGATTTCGTTCACTTGCTTTGGATTTAAAGATAAGTGTCTCACGTTTGTGGCCCTTGGCTCTTCCATATGCTTTTTTGAGCACCTTTTTGCTGTAGCCTCTAGCTAGAAGACGTAAATAGAGGGCTTTTGCCTCAAGTTCAAAATCCTCGTCCCTGGCACAATTATGGCGTAGCTTAAGATATTGACTAAAAGGGATGCTACGTACCAGAGGACGAGGATGAACGCTAGAGAAGTGTAGAATGGTATTTCCTGAAGTTTCTTTTCTATAGAGGCTACTATGCAAATTTCCATTTTCATTGAGGAACAAACGTAAGTCCAAGAACGGAATGCTCGTGGTGTCACATTGAACAGTAAATTTCAAATTAAACTCATTAACTGACAAAAAAGTTATGAACTCTGAGAGCTCATTAGCTGTACCGGTCCAGATGACCAAAACGTCGTTGAAATACCTCCGCCATAGTAATACATGGCAGAGGTATAGCGAGGCGTAGTCATCTGAGAACAAGGCTCTTTCCCAACCCCCCAGGTACAGGTTTGCGTACGATGGGGCACAACATGTCCCCATCGCAACGCCCTGTACCTGGAGGTAGGTAGAGCCATCAAACATGAAGATATTGGTTGTCAAAATATGTTCAAGCAGGGCAGTGACAAATTTACATAGTTTCCAATTATTGTGGTCTTGTTCCCTAAGGAACCCCGAGATTATCTCAATGCCCTTCTTGTGGGGTATGCTGGAATATAGGGCCTCAATATCAATGGCTGCTAGAATTGCCCCAGGTGGCACCGTGATTCCCTCAATAACTCTCAATAGATCCAAAGTGTCTTTTAAATATGATGGTAAACCCATCACATGGGGGCGTAACTGGGTATCAACATATTTACTAGCTGTCTCAGTATGGCTACCTATTCCTGATATTATTGGATGCCCCGGTGGGTTTTCTACATTTTTGTGAATTTTGGGTATTGAATAGAACCAACCTACTTTTATTATCCCTTGAAAATATGGTCTGGCCGTTACATTAGTGGGGACTTTTGCTTACCATATATATGGTGAATGCATTGTCTGTTTTTTGGCCACTCTAATTAACAACTATTATTACTTTGCCTAGCTTACTACCTAATGCTATTAGCCCACGTGCTTGTATATATAGCCCCTATTTCCTCTGTCCTTTGCTATCCAATTACATATTAGGTCATCACCTGATGACATATTGTGGTGAGTAAAATATGGCCCTAGAGGGAATTTTGCTCTCATTTACGTTTTATTAGGTGATTTATAGTTTCACACCCTCTGGTATTGATTTTTTATGTTACCATAGTAATTTGTAGTACACCAGGCTCCAGGGCTCATTTATCTCTATTAATTTAGTAGTAGACCCTGTAGTCTGGTGGGATAAACATATATATATATATATATATATATATATATATATATATATATACATATATTGTTCACTATATGGTTTTCCCCTTTTCTTATTTTGTTCTAGACCGGTATATATTAATAATATTTGGTCAGCCCACATGGTCAAAAAACCCCATATTTCATCGTGTTGGATCTGGCATCCATCGGGTAAGCCACAGTACGATTTGGGTTGGTCGTCGGTTCATTGATGCACGTGTTCGGTGGGGTGCGTTTCCCTGCAGTCTACTTGGAGTGAACTAGGTGAGCACATTAAAACTCTTCTATTAGTTTGTTACTATGCATTAAAGATGTATTATGTAACAAATTTATATATTGTGACAGCAGGAAGGTAAAGTCACCTGGTTGCATCCAGGGGGGTAGATATATTTCGCCCAGATTCAGGCTTTACGCCGATTTATACAGCTAGGTGGAGAGTTGTATAAGCCCAGCTGAGACTAGTGGGCTCATGGATGACTCATACCTCTAGGGAGAGTGTGGGGCGTCGTACAGACAGGGAGTTGATGAGGCCAGCTGAAGCTTGTCAGCTCATTTAGGCCTCTATAAAAACTCCCAGATTCATTAGATGTTAGCTCATGCCTGGAACCAGACCTGTGTGGACTGTCTAGGGAGAGTGAACCCCTGTGCGGTGAGAGAAAGCCTGTGTGGCTATATATTTGCTTGGACATTTAAAACCAGGGACTTAGGGACTGGGACAGCACTAGGCTGATCCCAGTTGTTAGTTAGGAAACCTGCATGTTTAGTCAGAGGTCAAACTGACCAGGATTTATTTTGTTTGTTTCTTTTTGGCTTTGCTGTGTTTTTGTCACTGTACATAGAGAAATAAACCGCACCTTTTGATTTTGAAAACCACAACCTCCGTCTGCTGGCCCTGTTTTTGTGTGGGGAGCCCAACCAGGGGGTCACACACACCCGCTACCGAGTTAACCCCCTCACAGTTGGTGGAGAACCAGTGGCAGTTTTTTTTAAGCCAGCATGGAGGAGATACTGAAACAGCTGGCTCTAGCAAATGCCAATCAACAGCAGACAAATGCAGGTTTGCAAAGGAGCCTTGCAGCCCAGCAGCAAGCTCATCAACAAGCCCAGCAGCAATCTGAGGCCCGCTTCATAGACCTGTTACAGAAGCAAGAGCAGAGACTACAACAAATGGAAGCAGTAATGCAGCAACGTCCGCAGACCAGTGAGGAAAGCCGTCCCACTAATACCGCGTCCTTTGGGGTGAGTCGTTTATTGACAAAAATGACTGGAGAGGATGATCCAGAGGTATTTTTGACCACATTTGAAAGGACTGCTGAAAGAGAAAAGTGGCCTGAGGAGCAGTGGGCTGGACTGGTGGCTCCTCTGTTAACTGGTGAATCGCAGAAGGCTTACTATGACCTAGAGCCTGACCAAGCAAAAGACTATGTGATGCTAAAAGCTGAAATATTGGCAAGGCTGGGTGTCACCCTGGCTGTCCGGGCTCAGCGTGTGCATAACTGGACTTTCCAGCTTGGAAAACCCCCCAGGTCTCAAATGTATGATCTCATTCACCTGAGCAGAAAGTGGCTACAGCCAGAGACTTTGTCCGCACCAAAGATTGTGGAACGTGTTGTAATGGATCGGTTTTTGAGAGCTCTTCCTACTGCCATCCAAAAGTGGGTAAGCCATGGAGACCCAGAGACGGCCGGTGGTCTTGTGGATCGTGTAGAGAAATACTTGGCTACAGAGAACCTGACGGCCTCTTCCAGAGACTCTCGGACTTTCCACCCTAAGACCAGATCATCCCCAGGGGCGGATAAGAGGATTCCAAGGGGTGAGGGTGGAGAGAGTGAGAGGGTGGGAGCTCTACCCCAAGTTTGGCGAGAACAGCCTGGGAAATCAGCGGCTCAAGAGGCGGCAAGAAGGATCATTTGCTACCGCTGCCGGCAAGCGGGACATATTGCAGCAAATTGCCCGGTTTTGGAGGAACCCTTGCAGTGTGACTTTCTGACGGGCAGACGTCAGTCGCTGTGTGCGACAGTCGCATGCACTGCCATTCGAGGAACTGAGAAACATTTATGCAAAATGTGTGTTAATGGTAGAAATGTTGTGGTATTGCTGGATTCAGGTAGCCTTGTGACCCTGATAAAGGCTGAGTTAGTTAAAACAGAGGTCTCTGGGAATAGCAAGGTAGCTGTTATTTGTGTGCATGGGGACACCCGAGAGTATCCAGTGACTACAGTGTGTTTCGAGACCCCCAAAGGTACCCTCTCTCATCCAGTGGGCTTAGTATCTCAGTTACCGCATGACGCCATTGTGGGAAGGGATTTTCCGAAGTTCTGGGAACTGTGGGATGATCCTGAGCCCCCCACTGGTGCCCCTATGTACCAGGAATGTGATAGCCAGAACTCCTCTGAGAGTGGTGAGGACTCTCCAGAATTTCCCTTGTCAGTATTGGCAGGGGAGACTCAAGAAACTGGAGAGGAGCCCACCTCCTCAGACGAAAACCTACCGTCTGTGGAGTTTTCTGATCTGGAGGTTCACAGGGAAAATTTTGCCACAGAACAGTTAAAAGACCCCGCCCTAATAAAGGCACGGGAAAACGTAGTGGAAATAGATGGCGAGTTAGTGAACCCAGATAATACCTGCACTTACCCATACTTCAGCGTAGAGAAGGACCTACTGTATCGGGTGGCAAAAAGGGCAGAAGAAACCGTTGAGCAGCTGGTGGTGCCCAAACCTTACAGGAAGTTGGTGTTGGAGTTGGCCCATGGGCACATTCTTGGAGGTCATCTGGGGACAGAGAAAACCCGAGAGAGGGTATTACAGAGATTCTATTGGCCTGGGGTGATGAAGGACATAGAAAATTATTGTTCCTCCTGCCCTGTGTGTCAGAGGTCGGCCCCGATGCCACATTTCCGTAGCCCGCTGGTCCCTCTACCCATCATTGAGGTCCCGTTTGAGAGAATCGCAATGGATTTGGTAGGTCCTATAATCAAGTCCGCTAGGGGGCACCAGTACATATTGGTTATAATGGACTATGCCACCCGTTATCCAGAAGCGATCCCTCTCAGAAATACCTCGGCCAAAACCATAGCCAAAGAGCTATCTCTTGTTTTTAGCCGGGTGGGTATTTGTAAAGAACTGCTTACGGACCAAGGTACACCCTTTATGTCCCGGGTTATGAAAGAGCTGTGTAAATTGTTCAAAGTGACGCAATTGCGTACATCTGTGTATCACCCCCAAACCGATGGGCTGGTTGAAAGATTCAACAAAACCCTAAAACAAATGTTGAAGAAAGTGGTGGATAGAGATGGAAAGGATTGGGACTGTCTACTTCCTTATTTGATGTTTGCTATTAGGGAGGTGCCCCAATCCTCTACGGGATTCTCCCCCTTTGAGTTACTGTATGGGAGACACCCAAGAGGGCTGTTGGATATTGCCAAGGAAACTTGGGAAAGTGAGAGTTCTCCCCACAGGAGTGTGATTGAGCATGTCGCCCTGATGCAAGATCGAATTGCACAGGTAATGCCCATCGTGAAGGAACATTTGGCCCAAGCGCAGTTGGCACAGCAGAGAGTGTACAACCGTGGAGCAAAGACCCGTACCTTTTCCCCGGGGGATAGGATATTGGTACTTGTCCCTACGGTTGAAAGTAAATTCCTTGCCAAATGGCAAGGCCCCTACGAGATAATGGAAAAAGTGAGCGAAGTGAATTACAAGGTCAGACAACCAGGAAGGCGAAAGCCCGAACAGATATATCACGTTAATCTGTTGAAAGCCTGGAGGGATAGAGAGTCCCTAGTCGCAGAAACTTGGTCACCAGCTCAAACTGGTTGCGTGATTCCGGAGGTTGGAATAGCAGCCACCTTGTCACAACCCCAACAACAGGAGGTTAAGGAGTTTGTGCTTCGCAACAAGGAGGTGTTCTCTGAGCTGCCGGGACAAACATCTGGGGTAGAGCATGATATTATTACCCCGCCCGGTGAAAGGGTGAAGTTAAAACCCTATCGGATCCCAGAGGCCCGACGGGAGGCAATACGGGAGGAAGTACAGAAAATGCTGAACTTAGGGGTGATAGAGGAGTCCCAAAGTGATTGGTCTAGTCCCATTGTGTTGGTGCCTAAACCGGATGGGAGCTGGCGATTTTGTAACGATTTTCGTCAGTTGAACAAAGTTACAAAATTTGACACCTACCCCATGCCACGTATAGATGAGTTGATCGACCGGCTGGGAACAGCCCGATACATGACGACTCTTGACCTCACAAAAGGGTATTGGCAAATTCCCCTGGCCAAGTCGGCCAAAGAGAAAACCGCATTTGTAACCCCAGACGGGGCGTTCCAATATAAGAGAATGCCGTTCGGGTTACAGAATGCGCCGGCCACATTCCAGCGGAAAATGGACCAGATGCTGAGGCCCCATCGGAAGTATGCTGCGGCTTACCTGGATGACGTAATTGTCCATAGCACAGATTGGGCCTCACATCTGCCAAAAGTGCAAGCAGTCCTGGACTCTGTTCGGGAAGCGGGGTTTACGGCTAACCCCAAGAAGTGTACCATTGGGCAGGAGGAGGCCAAATATCTTGGGTACACCATTGGCAGGGGAGTAATAAAACCCCAACTCAACAAAGTCGAGGCCATCCAGAGTTGGCCACGTCCCAACAGCAAGAAGCAGGTACGAGCCTTTCTGGGAATCGCGGGTTATTATCGGCGCTTCATTCCCCACTTTGCTTCTAAGGCTGTGCCCCTAACCAACCTGACGAAAGGGAAAGGGTCGGTCATGATTAAATGGACCCCCGAGGCTGAGGCAGCATTCCAATTCTTGAAACAAGCCTTATGTAGCCAGCCAGTGTTGTACTCACCCGACTTCTCTAAAGACTTTGTCGTACAAAGTGATGCGTCAGATGTGGGGTTAGGAGCAGTATTGTCCCAGGTCTGGAACGGGGAAGAGCACCCAGTCATTTACCTCAGCAGGAAGTTGAAGTCCCATGAGGTAAATTACGCCACCGTTGAAAAGGAGTGTTTAGCGGTGAAGTGGGCTCTAGATTCCCTTCGGTACTACCTGCTAGGTAGGCACTTTGACATGGTTACGGATCACGCTCCGTTAAAGTGGATGGCTCAAAACAAGGAAACAAATAGAAGAGTGAATAGGTGGTTCCTGGCCCTCCAGGAATTCAACTTCACAGTAAAGCATCGCCCTGGCGTTCAAATGGGGAATGTGGATGCTTTGTCTCGAGTACATGAATGCCTGATTGCTGGTGTTCCAACCCCGAGGTTAAAACAAGAGGGGGGGGTATGTGACAGCAGGAAGGTAAAGTCACCTGGTTGCATCCAGGGGGGTAGATATATTTCGCCCAGATTCAGGCTTTACGCCGATTTATACAGCTAGGTGGAGAGTTGTATAAGCCCAGCTGAGACTAGTGGGCTCATGGATGACTCATACCTCTAGGGAGAGTGTGGGGCGTCGTACAGACAGGGAGTTGATGAGGCCAGCTGAAGCTTGTCAGCTCATTTAGGCCTCTATAAAAACTCCCAGATTCATTAGATGTTAGCTCATGCCTGGAACCAGACCTGTGTGGACTGTCTAGGGAGAGTGAACCCCTGTGCGGTGAGAGAAAGCCTGTGTGGCTATATATTTGCTTGGACATTTAAAACCAGGGACTTAGGGACTGGGACAGCACTAGGCTGATCCCAGTTGTTAGTTAGGAAACCTGCATGTTTAGTCAGAGGTCAAACTGACCAGGATTTATTTTGTTTGTTTCTTTTTGGCTTTGCTGTGTTTTTGTCACTGTACATAGAGAAATAAACCGCACCTTTTGATTTTGAAAACCACAACCTCCGTCTGCTGGCCCTGTTTTTGTGTGGGGAGCCCAACCAGGGGGTCACACACACCCGCTACCGAGTTAACCCCCTCACAATATATATATATTGATATTCTATTTTTGTTTGATACTAATTACAAACTCTTATGTCTTATAGACTTGATAAGATAACAGAGAAGTGCTAAGCCCTGACGAAGCACAGCCGTGCGAAACATGTCGGCTATTTGCACATTCTAGTTCTTTGTTTCCAAGCTTTTATGATATTACCTTGTATTATTGTAATTTTAAGATGTTATGAATAAATTTATTTTTCTATATACTTACCGTTTCAAGTGTACTCACCTTTAACAAAACAGGTATCTCCCCTCAAAATCCCGCTCTGTGAGAGTTTGTCTCTCTTTGGGTTTTCTTTCTAGTTTCTATTGGGACTGGGAGATTTGACAGTTTTGTTTCTGGAAACTATCCAATCAACCTTTTATATACCATCTGCCTGGAGTTTGCATGTTCTCCGTGTGCCTGTGTGGGTTTCCTCCGGGTACTCCAATTTCCTCCCACACTCTAAAGACATGCTGGTAGGTTAATTGTATTCTGTCTAAATTGGCCCCAGTATGAATGTGAGTTAGGGACCGTAGGTTGTAAGCTCCTTGAGGGCAGGGACTGATGTGAATGTACAATGTATATGTAAAAGCGCTGGGTAAATTGACAGCGCTATAAAAGTACCTGAAATAAATAAAAAGTGGAAAGGGATTTGAGTAGAGGAGGAATGGATGGGAGATCAAGCATCAACTATGCAAACTCACAGAAGCTTGTGCTGCTGATTAAGGAGGCCCTGTGATAAGGACACCTGATTAAGGAAGCACTGTGATGGGGACACCTGAAAAAGGAGGCACTGTGATAGGGACACCTGATTAAGGAGGCACTGTGATGGGGACACCTGAATAAGGAGGCACTGTGATAGGGACACCTGAAAAAGGAGGCACTCTGATGAGAACACCTGATTAAGAAGACACTCTGAGGGGGACACCTGATTAAGGAGGCACTGTGATGGGGACACCTGAGTAAGAAGGCACTGTGATGGGGACACCTAAGTAAGGAAGCACTGTGATGGGGACACCTGATTAAGGAAGCACTGTGATGGGGACACTTGATTAAGGAGGCACTCTGATGGGGACACCTGATTTAAAAGGCACGCTGATGGGAACACCTGATTAAGGAGGCACTTTGATGGGAAAACCTGATTAAGGAGGCACTCTGATGGGGACACCTGATTAAGGAGGCACTCTGATGGGGACACCTGATTAAGGAGGCACTGTGATGGGGACACCTGAATAAGGAGGCACTGTGATGGGGACACCTGATTAAGAAGACGCTCAGATGGGGAAACCTGAATATTAGAGAGTAATTTGGACCTCGGCTGAAAGAAAAATTTAGTGAACGGACCTCCATGAATTTTAATTTATCACCCCTGCCCTGGGTAGACATCTGTGCAGTACAGAAATGCATGTAATTTTGCATGCATTCCTGCAATGCACAAAAATTCACACTGCTCTATTGCAGGTGTGCAGTGGTGACATTAAGGCCCCTTTTACACTGGGGTGGTGGGTGCATCGGTGGGAAAAGCGCCCTGACATCCATCCGACTTCAATTAATGGGGATCCGACAATACCAGGCACTTTGTGTCTGGTATGACTCTTTAGGGGAAACTCCATGCCAAATAAAAAAAAAACGGCATGGGCTTCCCCCTTCAAGAGCATACCAGGTCCTTTAGTCTGGTATGGATTTTAAGGGGAACCCCCATGCCAAAAAATGTACATAGTAAAAAACGTAGGAAAATTGTACATTGTAGAACATGTTATACTTACCTGATCTGTGCAGTGGTTTTGCACAGAGCAGCCCAGGTCCTCCTCTTTTTGGGTCCCTCGTCTACGCTCCTGGCCCCTCCCTCCTGCCAAATGCCCCCACAGCAAGCAGCTTGCTATGAAGGCACCCGAGCTGAGTCGCTGCTCCGTGTGTCTATTCAGACAAGAAGCAGAAGCTCGGTCCCACCCCCTCTCTTTCCTCATTGGCAAACTGACTTTAATTGACAGCAGTGGAAGCCAATACCACTGCTGTCTCAGCCAATGAGGAGGGAGAGTTCCCGGACTTCAGTGGCTCTGGTGCAACATTGCTGGATTTAGATAGAGCTCAGGTAAGTATTAGGAGGGCTGAGGGGGGCTGCTATACACAAAAGGTTTTTTCATTTGAATGTATTAAGATAAAAAAAAAAAAATCTGCCTTTACAATCACTTTAAATGTAGCTTATGCGCTCAGCTATGAACTGGTTCTCTTTGTATGCGAAGGCTTCTTTCTACTCTTCAGCTGGCCATACTCAATGAGTGGCAACATTTGATTTAATGTAGCCACTGTTCAACTGACAATTTTGCACATGGCTCTTTCAGTTTTTCAGCCAAAAGATGTTGTGCGGGAGGGTGGCGACAATGTGACCCACAGATCAAATTTCAGCTGGTTCGTTAGGAACCGGATAACATTCATACAGTGTATAAGCTAGCTTAAGTCTTGTCTGAGCTATGCTTGCTGTGACTCTGACATAATTATTGCCAGGTTAACAGATGCCATATTACAAAAGCTACAACAATGCCAAGATACAAAGTATTTGAACCAAGCCATATTAATAAAACCACAGTAATTTCATGTCAAAGTAATGGCATAGTAACCGAGTGATGTCAGGTCAGCAGAGTTATTCTGTCAAAATTGCAAACCCTTAAAAATAATTTCCAGAAATATTTTTCTTTTAAAGCAATAAACCTAGCTTTTTTAAAGCAGAATGTGGCACCGCAAATTGCAAATGCTATTTAATTCATTTTTATAATTCAAAACCAACTTACCCATTAATCCATGTCTCCATGCTTTATATGATTGAGAAATCATTTTAAAAAAAACCTCTAGCGTTTCTAGCCGCAACCTTTTGAGTAAGGGTAGATGATTCATGTAGCATTTACCTATTGGAATCCATCTACCCTTAGCTCAGGCATGCCAGCTGGAGGATGTTCTTAGCTGAGAAAATCCCTTCTCTCCTGCACATGAAAGAAAAAAAAATGTGCATGAAGTCTCCTAAGCTGTATGACATCATTTTGGCCTAGGCCAGAAACCAGAAAGCAACTGAAGAAATGTAAAAAAAAAAAAAAGTTTAAAACAGGTAAATATAATATAATTTTCTATCTATTTACTAATGCTAGCAGCCAGAGAGCTGGTTCACACAGGGGCGTCCTGGGATCCGACTTCAAGTCGCCCCAAGTCGCGTGGTTTAGAAAAGTAATGGAAGTGAATGGAGCCGTCTTAATGCACACTACTGCAGTCGCTCCGACTTCAGAAAAGGTTCCTGTACTACTTCAATCCGACTTCTAGGCGACTTGTACCCATTGATTTCAATGGAAGTTGCCTCCAAGTCGGATCCCCTGTCTTAACTGAAGCAACTTTCCAGGAAGTAAAAATAGTTTTCCAGGCAAACCCCTCCCTCCCCCCTCCCTCCCACAGAGCTGATTATTGTTTAATTGGCCACTGGAAAGTCGCCTGTCCTGGAGGCAACTAGAAGTTGCCTTGTAAGTTGCCTCATGTCGCGCTGTGATTCATACTCAAGTCGTGTCCAAGCTGCCTCCCAAAGTCGCGCTGGAAGTCATGTTGTCCCTGTGTGAACCGGCTCTAAGGATTAAAAATAATCAAAGTTGACTGAGATTGTTTAGTTCCGCTTTAAACATGCAATCTGATACCCATAGAAGTTTGTGTAGCACTACAATCCTTACTTGGGAAATGTATAAACCCATCTGGGTTACATATTTTGTATTTTTTTTTCTTTTTGTATAAGTACTACTTCACAAAAATAAGGTGCACCGATAGTAAAAAAATGTAATGTACATTTTATAAAATGGTGTTACTGCCATGCACATTTGCTAATTGTCTCATATTTGCCGAGCCATTTCCAGATTGTTAAAATTCATCCCAAGTCATTTTTATCTCTGAGTTTTAAATATGTACATTACTAGTCGGTGTGCCAAATTTGAGACTTAACCCAGATTGTGCTCTTTCTCAAGGTGAAGACATTGCATAGATAAAGGCTTTTTACATAACCAACTTTTTATGTTGCACAATAGAAAAGTATGGAATACTTCAGTTCAGTAAAATAGGGACAATGTGATCATGTATGCAAGTGAAATTAAGCCAAGCTGTTACTAACTTTTGTTATATTATACACCCACCTGCACCCATAAGGCAGAACCCTCACCAACTCTTCAATCATGACTTCATTTTCATGTAAGTCATTCAGTGCTGAGATATACTTTCATCACAGCCTTTCTCCTTTGCAGTACTAGGAGTTCAAACCAGTGGATTCTCTATGGGGGTTAAGCTTCTATCTCTCTTCATAGTGTTAAACCACCAAATTTAATTTTCAATTCTATAGAATAAAGGAACACCTTTAGGAATGAAAACTATAACCTCTGAGAATTTTTTTATAATAACGCAAGTTTAATCTTAAAAACCTAGAATTCTGTGGTATTAGAAAAATTGAGAAAATGTAGTGATTGTACTAATATTAAGAAAGAGCAATCAAAGTGAAATATCTACTGGATATACAAATGGGTACATATACATACATACATAAATATAGTATATGACCTATAAATTAATGGATTAAAAGCAATATGCGTATGAGTAGACATTTTGGATAGATACTGTACATACAAGGGTTGCTTTTTTAGAATAGGAAATTCATTTTATATAGACAGATACACTATATTAGTAAAATAATTTACATGCCTGCCTTTACACGCACATGAACTTCAATGGCATCCCAGTCTTAGTCCGTAGGGTTCAATATTGAGTTGGCCCACCCTTTACAGCTATAACAGCTTCAACTCTTCTGGGAAGGCTGTTCACAAGGTTTAGGAGTGTGTCTATGGGAATGTTTGACTATTCTTCCAGAAGCGCATTTGTGAGGTCAGGCACTGATGTTGGATGAGAAGGCCTGGCTCACAGTCTTCACTCTAATTCATCCCAAATGTGTTCTATCAGGTTGAGGTCAGGACGTTGTGCAGCCCAGTCAAGTTCCTCCACCCCAAACTTGCTCATTAATGTCTTTATGGACCTTGCTTTGTGCACTGGTGTGCAGTCATGTTGGAACAGGAAGGGACCATCCCTAAACTGTTCCCACAAAGTTGGGAGCATGAAATTGTCCAAAATGTTTAAGGGGTCCCTTCACTGGAACTAAGAGGCCAAGACCAACCTCTGAAAAACAACCTCACATCATAATCCCCCATCCACCAAATGATTTGCACCAGTGCACAAAGCACAGTCCATAAAGATGACGAGCATTGATGACCAAGTTTGGGGTGGAGGAACTTGACTGGCCTGTACCTGAACCCGATAGAACACCTTTGGAACAAATTAGAGCGGAGCCAGGCCTCCCTCACTGTCTGACCTCACAAATGTGCTTCTAGAAGAATGGTCAAACATTCCCATAGACACACTGCTAAACCTTGTGGACAGCCTTCCCAGAAGAGTTGAAGCTGTTACAGATGCAAAGGGTGGGCCATCTCAACCTAAAGAAATCAATAATTGATTATAAGTTCATATGAATAAGCA
Source organism: Rana muscosa (assembly GCA_029206835.1). NCBI lineage: Eukaryota > Metazoa > Chordata > Amphibia > Anura > Ranidae > Rana > Rana muscosa. The sequence goes on along the minus strand of CM055117.1, from coordinate 538,937,602 downwards.
TTGGTAGGGTATTTTAGAATATTTATTTAGTATTAAAAAAAACAAAAGAAAAACTTGTGCGTAGTATATTAGTAAAACTGACTGCAGCACCAAAAACTATCTGAAAAAGAGATATGTGAAAGTATGTGATCGAAAAAGGTGTTCTTCCCCTTTAAATTTTGTTAAATCATCACAAACTTCATAAACATAAACAAAATGAAAGATAACAAATATACACAAATATATTATCAATAAATGCCCAAATAGCCATATATCATGCAATGTGAAAACGTAAGGTGAACAAAAGGTCCCAGAAGTGAATAATCCTGCCAGCATAAAGCATCCAGTGTTGAAATGGTGTTGACAATGCAAACAAAAGTGATCCAAAACACCTCCTGCTGGTGTTACACACTCCTTAACAGATTGTTGGATCCCACAAAGAGATTACCATGCTCCTGGCTGCCTTGAAGCTATAACAGTTTTCACCACCAGTAATCCTAAAGTGCACTTACAGGAAAAGAAGATAAGACAGTGTGTATTCAATAACTGACACTGCCTGAAAATGGTGTGCATTATGACATCACGTATCTGGCCCTGTCCAACGCATTTTTCCTACACAGGAATCATCAGGGGAAGCGTTGATACTCGACGTTAGTATGAAGGTTTAAATAGAAGCTGCCCAATCTCATCAGAAAATAAATATGAGTATAAAAGGTACAATAACGCCCCACACTGCCATTTTGGCCATAAAAGAAATTGCAATAGAACACCGAAAATATTACTGTTTATTTAGTATAGCACATTTTTTTTTTTTGTACATTCATTTGAATAGGCTGCCTAGCACATCACAACAGGCAAAGAATTTGACCTGTTACATATGTGCTAATACAACACACTGCATAGGTATTTTGTAGTGCTATTCACTACAACACACGTAGTGAAAAAATTAGTCCTAACGCATATATTATGTCTAATGTGCCCTAGAGAACTTAAAAATGTGTTTAGTTTTGTTTCGGATAGATTTGTTATGTTACTAATTTTGTTTTGTTGATTCGTTTTCAGAATTCAGTTTTGTTTTATTTTTGAGGATTAGAATTCGAATTGAATCAAAAATATTGATCCCATCCGAATTCTGTGTGAAGAATAGCTGGTTGTTAAGGAGCAGGCTGGCAAGCCAGCCACCACATTCTTAACAACCATGACTCCTCTGCTGTCAGCAAGATTCCCCCGCTGCCACCAGAATGTAAACAAAACTAATGCCGGTTAAGAAACAAATAGTGTAGGGTTCCCCCAAAATCCATACCAGACCCTTATCCGAGCATGTAGCCTGGCAGGCCAGAAAAGGTAGGGGGAAAGCGAGTGCCCCCCCCCTCCACCAGGTCACATGCCTTCAACATGCTGGTCCACTCCTTAACAACCAGCTATCAGCAATGACCATTTGTTTCATTCGAATGCTTCAATCAACTAAATGAAAATAATTCGTTTTGTTTGATTCATTATCATTTAATTCAAATTCGTTACTATTGTCATTTAGAGATTCGGATACATCCAAATCTCTGAATAACCCAAATTTTTGCCCAACTGATATTCTTAATGAAACTAATTGCACATGTCTAATTTGAATCCCAGTGTGGCAAAAGAGAAAGGCTAAAAAAGTTTTATGTGGTTGGTGTGTCCTCTGAAAGATACGGCACCTCATCCCTGGTAAATTAAGTGAAAGAAGGTAGTAGGGACTATGGGATTATAACGGTGCCACAAAGAATTTGGAAAACTTTTAGTAAAAAAATATAAGGGTATTTTTATTATATTATGTTACGCAGACAATAGAAAAGCATTTTTTTACACAATTATACAAATAAAGAAATATATAGGCAAAACATACTGTACATACATCAGCAAAATCACATAATTAACCCTACATGTTTCGCCAATCCATCGGCTTCATCGGGGGTAAGAAGTTTGTACAGAGTGATTTAAATAGATCTATGAAACAAAATTAAGACAAGAAATCAATATTTATTGCACAAAGCAGCAGGGAAAAGACATTTGGATGACCCAAAAAAGATGTAAAATATGAATGAATGAAGGCTGCCATACCCGCCAGTCCGTACAGAGGGCACGTCACGCTTCCGCGAAGGTCCCCAAAGGAGCCCTCTGTACGGACTGGCGGGTATGGCAGCCTTCATTCATTCATATTTTACATCTTTTTTGGGTCATCCAAATGTCTTTTCCCTGCTGCTTTGTGCAATAAATATTGATTTCTTGTCTTAATTTTGTTTCATAGATCTATTTAAATCACTCTGTACAAACTTCTTACCCCCGATGAAGCCAATGGATTGGCAAAACATGTAGGGTTAATTATGTGATTTTGCTGATGTATGTACAGTATGTTTTGCCTATATATTTCTTTATTTGTATAATTGTGTAAAAAAATGCTTTTCTATTGTCTGCGTAACATAATATAATAAAAATACCCTTATATTTTTTTACTAAAAGTTTTCCAATTTCTTTGTGGCACCGTTATAATCCCATCGTCCCTACTACCTTCTTTCACTTAAAAGAGAAAGGCTGTGAGACATCAGAGATAGATGGGTACTCAATGACTTGGAAAAAAATGATGCCATGAGAACTTAGAAAATTCTACACCATAGGGGTGCTGGTGTAGTTGTAATATATAAAAAGCTGGCATCAGGGAATTAAAAATTTGTAACAAATTGCAGTTGGAAAATATTGCTGCTGAAAATGTGCTGCCATAGCAGCCTGTCTTTTGTCTTGTATTTGGTATGTTCCCTTGTTCCCTTTCCTGTTTTGTCTCTAGTTAGTACAGTCCCTAGGCAAACACTTGGTGTCTCTTATTCTGCAGGTCAGTTTAGTATAGAAACAGAGCTTAGGTGTTACGGTATGTACTTACCGAGGCCGAGATGCCGAGAGTGGTTCACCTTTGCGACTTGACGCACTCCACTCCCTGGAGGTGAGACAGGGAGTGGATGGCGAAAAGCGGCACCGGCTACCAGCAGGTGGTGGGTACTTGTAGACGGTCCGGTAGTGCTGAGTAGACTGAAGAGCAGGCTTCTAGCAGGAACTAGCTAAATCGGTATAGTTCAAACAGCAAGAGTCAATAGAAGCCGGTGCAGGCTGAGTCCGGGTTGCAACTGCAGAGGTAACAGTCCCGGCTGGGGGTCTAGCACAGCAAAAGGTAACAAGTCCAGAAAATACCGGGAACAAGGCAGGAGTTCAAAGGAAACGTGGAAGTCCAAAGGTACAAGCAAGAGGTCAAGGATTGTAGACAGGCAGCAGATCCGAGTCACAGGCCGAGGGTCAAACACAAGAGAAGGCAGAAGTCCGTATAGCAAGCCGAGGGTCAGGTCCAGGAGAGAGATCAGAGGAATCAAGCCGGTCCGGGTCACAAGGAGATTTTCAAGGTCGTTTTCCAGAGTCTTGGGTACACAGGAAAGCTGACAAACCAGCAACTTGTCAGTGCAGCTGGGTTTCTTTAAATAGGCCCGCCTGGATTCCTATTGGTGCGCCACCGCGCATGCACGCGCGCCGCTGCGTCGGCGCGCGCACCCGAGAAAGTAGAACCGCCGTTCCGCGCACGCGCTGAAGCGTCATTCCGCCGCGCGTGCGCATTGGGTGCTGATTGGCGCTGTTGGACGGAAGATTTCCCTGACAGTGCCCCCTCCTAGGAGCGGACTCTGGACGCCCAGACGAGACATCAACTCGGGATATCATGTTTGGGTTGTCCATTCATTGGCGAAACACTCATTAAGATTGGCACCTCATCCCAAAAAATTATTATAAAAAAGAGGTAGGATGAAAGGGATTTTTATGGTGCAGAGGTTGATCAAAGAGAGAGAGCTTCTAATATGATATAATTGATAATTTTATTAATACAAAAATAGACAAAAGGAATATAAAATATATAAAACCAATCATGGGTTTTTAGGTACATATACAGTATTATACATAGGTGGCGGTCATAATGCATAGTTTGGATGAACATAAAATCGCATGGAAACCCAACATGTTTCGCTTGAAACAGCTTCCTCAGGGGTTTGCGATGACCATCCGCACTTGTCAAATATGACTATACAGAAGAAAAAAAGAAATATACAGTTATACATTGAAATGCATTACATATCATATCCAAACAAATTAGGTATGAACAAGGTCTAATTGTTATGCTGGACCCCTCCCATTGCTACTTACCCTGCCGTCTGTATTATCTGCTGCTCAACACCGAAAAACGCAGGATCAAGAGCAAAAGTCACCCCGTATATAGAAAATGCGGATAGGTGACCACAGTGGACACTATATAGGAGACCGGCTGAATGTCAAAAACAGAAAAACAGAAATCAGAGAGGAAGAAAATAAATTGTGAATTTTAAGTTCTAAATTAGGAAACGATGGTACGCAATTAAGCAAACCATACAGAGACGGAGAAGTCTGTCTACTATGCAATAAATAAATAATTGCAATTAATAGATATGACTTACGTAGAGCCAAGTAAACAAAGATATGTTCACTTGCTGAGATGGAGAGGCTGTCTGCTTGCAAGAAACCACAGATGGAGATTGTGGAGGCCACTAAAAGAAACCACATTGTTTGGAATTTGTTTGCATATAAAGGTTAGTATAAATGACATGGTGTGCCTATATCCCCCAAAGAAAAATTAGGCACACATAGTTTAAAAATTAAATTAGTCAGGCAGTTTAAACGACTAGATGTATATGAAACATATATTAAATTAGATAATGATCTTGTAAATAGATATTTATTTTAATAAAAATATATTATCTATTCGTTTGAAATTGCTTTTGAAGTTAGTTCCATATCAAAGTGGAACGTAGTGGACAATAGTCTCAATAAATGGATGTGACAAGATCAAATAGATGGATTAAAAGTAATACTAATTCTAAAGCCCAACAGTCCAATGTGGAAAGAGGGACAGACCCACTTTAGCCTATGGTAGCTATATCCTATATATTGGGTGCAGTTCCACACTGTTAAGTACAGCCTGAGATAAAGAGGTTATAATCATAAAGAGTATCAACGGGCAGAAAAAAGAGCAAGAAGGTATATGACTATTACCTTTAAATAGTTGAACCGCCAGCCAGAACTCCACCAACCCACAACGCTGCGAACAGTGTGTGAGCTGGTTATATAGTGTCCACCCATACGGTCGGCGTCTGACATCACCGACCGTAGAGCGGGCTAGAAGCGCGTGACGTCAGCCCGTAGGACACGCCAACTGCTGGGGACTGCAAGGTCCAGAATGCGTCAGGGCTGGGGGAGGGGCCGCTCACCGTCACACCATACAGGATGGATAGAGCGGGTACCGCCCTCTGGAGAGTTCCACCAATGGAAGATGTCGGCTGACAGCCACTGGCGAAAAGGTGGAAAACAGCCCGACCAAACCAGAATGCATGTCACCAGGGTCAACGCCGCGCTACAAATGGGCCATCCATGGGGGATCGTAGATGACCCTGGGTGCCCATGCAGTCACACCGCATAAATCAAGGGGGGACAGTGGCCTGAGGGAAACGGCAATGCACAACAGACAGGACTGACGGCAGTTGTCAAAGGAATAGGTACAAAAACCAGAGCAGCGAGCCTAGCTGAGGGACCGAATCAGAAATCATATGGCCCGACACTCTGAGGGAGGGGAGAGAGAAAAGGAACCAGCAGAACAAAAAAGACCAATATGTGTCCCCAGATAACCATAGTAAATTAAAACATTGTACATAGTGTAAGGTGGATATGGTATCAAAACATAATATGCAACATTATAAACTAACAAATGTATAGATGAAAATTAAAGCTGGAATGTCCATAGCATGAAGGGTCAAGAAGAAATACTCAAGACCATTGACGCTAAGACATACACCATATAACTGTGGCCACAGTAGACAACAACAACAACAAAAAAAAAAAAAAAAAAAAAGGAAGGAAAAAGGGGGGGGGGACTTTTTACAAGATCAATAAACAGAAAACCCGAAATAAATCCTAGATATAGCATCAAAGAAATGATCTAAAACTAAGACTTTCGTTGAATCCCGGAGGATGGGTGGCCCTGAGGTCATAGATCCATCGCGACTCAAGTTGGAGAAGGGTCCTGTCTACACTTCCCCCCCTTGAGTCGAGCGGGACATGCTCCAGGGCCAAAAATTTGATGACATTGGGGTCAAAATTATGATAATTGCCGACATGCCTACTAACTGCTGTCACTACTTTTCTATTGAGAATGGGTTTCATATGGTCCCTTATTCTCTTAAAGAAGGGTCTTTTGGTTTTCCCAACATAGTATCCCCCGCATTGACACTGAGCCAGATAAATCACCCCCACTGATTGGCAGGTGACTAAATCACGGGTAGAGTGCCAATTGCCATTAGGTAATTTAAACTTAGTTTTGGTGTCTACAAAGCGACAAACATCGCAGTGACCACAAGGCGATGTGCCGCCAATAGATGTATTTGTGGAAACTGAAGTAGGTTTGAAATGACTATGAACCAGGTGATCTCTCAAAGAGGAGACCCGTTTAAAGGTGATTTCTGGGTGTTTTTTTATGTATTTATTCACAGTCGAATCTGCTAATAGTAATGGCCAGAATTTTGTTAAAATGTTTCTCATTTCTTTATATTGGGAAGCATACCTAGTAATTACTCTAACCGTATCTGTGTACCTATTCCTTTGACAACTGCCGTCAGTCCTGTCTGTTGTGCATTGCCGTTTCCCTTCGGCCACTGTCCCCCCTTGATTTATGCGGTGTGACTGCATGGGCACCCAGGGTCATCTACGATCCCCCATGGATGGCCCATTTGTAGCGCGGCGTTGACCCTGGTGACATGCATTCTGGTTTGGTCGGGCTGTTTTCCACCTTTTCGCCAGTGGCTGTCAGCCGACATCTTCCATTGGTGGAACTCTCCAGAGGGCGGTACCCGCTCTATCCGTCCTGTATGGTGTGACGGTGAGCGGCCCCTCCCCCAGCCCTGACGCATTCTGGACCTTGCAGTCCCCAGCAGTTGGCGTGTCCTACGGGCTGACGTCACGCGCTTCTAGCCCGCTCTACGGTCGGTGATGTCAGACGCCGACCGTATGGGTGGACACTATATAACCAGCTCACACACTGTTCGCAGCGTTGTGGGTTGGTGGAGTTCTGGCTGGCGGTTCAACTATTTAAAGGTAATAGTCATATACCTTCTTGCTCTTTTTTCTGCCCGTTGATACTCTTTATGATTATAACCTCTTTATCTCAGGCTGTACTTAACAATGTGGAACTGCACCCAATATATAGGATATAGCTACCATAGGCTAAAGTGGGTCTGTCCCTCTTTCCACATTGGACTGTTGGGCTTTAGAATTAGTATTACTTTTAATCCATCTATTTGATCTTGTCACATCCATTTATTGAGACTATTGTCCACTACGTTCCACTTTGATATGGAACTAACTTCAAAAGCAATTTCAAACGAATAGATAATATATTTTTATTAAAATAAATATCTATTTACAAGATCATTATCTAATTTAATATATGTTTCATATACATCTAGTCGTTTAAACTGCCTGACTAATTTAATTTTTAAACTATGTGTGCCTAATTTTTCTTTGGGGGATATAGGCACACCATGTCATTTATACTAACCTTTATATGCAAACAAATTCCAAACAATGTGGTTTCTTTTAGTGGCCTCCACAATCTCCATCTGTGGTTTCTTGCAAGCAGACAGCCTCTCCATCTCAGCAAGTGAACATATCTTTGTTTACTTGGCTCTACGTAAGTCATATCTATTAATTGCAATTATTTATTTATTGCATAGTAGACAGACTTCTCCGTCTCTGTATGGTTTGCTTAATTGCGTACCATCGTTTCCTAATTTAGAACTTAAAATTCACAATTTATTTTCTTCCTCTCTGATTTCTGTTTTTCTGTTTTTGACATTCAGCCGGTCTCCTATATAGTGTCCACTGTGGTCACCTATCCGCATTTTCTATATACGGGGTGACTTTTGCTCTTGATCCTGCGTTTTTCGGTGTTGAGCAGCAGATAATACAGACGGCAGGGTAAGTAGCAATGGGAGGGGTCCAGCATAACAATTAGACCTTGTTCATACCTAATTTGTTTGGATATGATATGTAATGCATTTCAATGTATAACTGTATATTTCTTTTTTTCTTCTGTATAGTCATATTTGACAAGTGCGGATGGTCATCGCAAACCCCTGAGGAAGCTGTTTCAAGCGAAACATGTTGGGTTTCCATGCGATTTTATGTTCATCCAAACTCTATGCATTATGACCGCCACCTATGTATAATACTGTATATGTACCTAAAAACCCATGATTGGTTTTATATATTTTATATTCCTTTTGTCTATTTTTGTATTAATAAAATTATCAATTATATCATATTAGAAGCTCTCTCTCTTTGATCAACCTCTGCACCATAAAAATCCCTTTCATCCTACCTCTTTTTTATAATAATTTTTTGGGATGAGGTGCCAATCTTAATGAGTGTTTCGCCAATGAATGGACAACCCAAACATGATAGCTCTATCCAGTGTTTAAATACACCATTTTTCCGTCTATCATTGGGGAACACAACAAACAATTTATTCACGATTGTATATCGTATATCAATGAGAGAGTGTTATGTTCACTTATTAAATTGTTTAACATTATTTACCGCCATACTGTGGTAAATCAGTACGTGGAATCTGTTGAGTCTTTGTCTGTTCTATATATATATATATATATATTTGTGTTCTTTTTTTTTTTTTCTTTTTTTTTTTTCGTCTCACCATGGCTGCCTTTAGTGGTGAAGCATGGGAGGGACTTATGAACAGGGTACAATTAAATAGTAGATCTGGAAACATTTCGGATAGAGATTTAGACCAAGCGTTTCTTAGACTTCAAAGAATATTGGAGAAAAAAGTGCGAATTTTTTGGCATAAACGATATTTTGAAAAATATTATGAAAATAACATAGTACCCTGGGGCCTAAGGGTTCAGATCTTTCCAAACCTCAGGAAGGTAGGGGATCTTCTCAAAACACAATGGGAAGCGAACCTACAATCCTGTTCAATAGGCATGATGACCATCCTATGTACTCAATACGAGCATGAGTTAATCGCATTGGATGCATCTGTCTCCAAATGGTATGAAGAGTACAGTTTGGTCATGACCAGCACAAGATTTAAGAAAAAAGAACAGACTCTCAAAGAACATATAGAATCTTATACAATAGATGTCATTAGGACAAAAGAAGATAAATTTGTACGCGACAAAAACTCATATACTAACAACTTTGCATATAAATGGAATGTTAATACCAATCCGAAACCATTCAGATCAAACAGCTATAGAAGTGCTAAAAAAGATGAAAATGCATCAAATCGTTCCACTAATTCTTCTTTATCTTCTAGTCAATCTACGATTTACTGCGATCTGTCTGGGGACAGACTGCCCAAAAAGCGCAAAGGCAATTCGGATGCAGCATCGACCGAATCATTGCGACACCAACTCAGTACTCCTTTACCACGTCAACCATCCGACGCTCAATCTAAATTGATTTCCTCTCACCTTTCCACCCTATTGCACCCTTCTTCTAATACACTTCGAGGTCCTCAACCCACAGCATCGCATGCTATTGTTTCCACCGCACTCTCTACGTCTGTCACTGCATCACCTATGCACCTTGGTGCAATTCCGAAGGTGAGTAATTCAGATATAATGGTATCACCGTCTGGGACGCTCTTACCATCTGATACCAGGATTGCACCAATTTTTTTTAGTGAGGAATAGATTTTCCTTCACCTTCAGGTAATGCACTTAATTTCACCAAACAGGTTGACGATGATTTGGAATTATCTATAATTAACTTGTCCAGATATAGCCTTTCTGAAAGTGAGATTCAAATATTGAAATTAGGATTGACCTTTTGCCCAGATTCTAATGTTGACAAATTTCACTTCATAAAAGATGTACATTTGTTTGCACGTCGTCTTATGTATAAAGTAATTTATGATAAACCTTTAGCTGAATCATCCACATGTGACATTGACAACATCAAGTCACGCATTGCTGAACAGAATGCAATGTCTGATTTGATGGATCTCTGGGAGGAGGGCCATGCCTGTGATGAGGATTCCTGGTGGAGCCATACACCGGATTTATCTATCGCTGGCATGTCCTTCCCCCCTCCTCAATCTTTTAGATCCAAATCTCGAAACTTTCCACTGTTGAACACCAATCCCAATATTTGGGCCTTTGTTCAACAGGTCTCACATAGTATTCAAACAATGAATCTGGTTTCCTCAGCAACCTCAAATTTAACCATATCACAAAAAGTGGCCATTAAATCTCTACAAAATAATTCTGAGATAATAATCAAACCCGCAGACAAAGGCGGTAATCTTGTCATCATGGATGTGGAGAACTATGAGATTATGTGTATGAAGATTTTGTCCAATGTCGAATGGTACAGACCAATCTCTAAAACTGTGTTGGAAAATTATTATGTCAAGTATCGTCACATTATTCTTAAAGCGTTTCAGCAAGGCACCATAGATCATGATACGTGGAAGTTCTTGGACATTAAGAATCCAAGGACTCCTACGTTTTATGCTCTGCCAAAGACACATAAATCATTAACTAATCCGCCAGGACGGCCGATAATTTCAGGCTGTTCCAGTCTCACCGAAAATGCCAGTGCCTTGGTTGATAGCTATCTGTCTCCTCATGTCACCTCTCTTTCATCGTATGTGAAGGACACTATCGATTTATTGAGATTAATTGAGGGTATTCAACTTCCAGCTAACACCTGGCTTGTCTCTCTGGATGTTGAAAGCCTTTATAACACAATACCCCATGATAGGGGTTTGGAGGTTATTAGGGGCCATCTTTCAGAGAGAGGTCCCTCCTCACGGATATATAACAATTTCGTTTTGGAGTTACTGAGTTATATCTTGAAACATAATGTTCTTCTTTTTGGATCTTCCCACTACCTCCAGGTGCAGGGGGTTGCGATGGGGACTAAGTGTGCCCCATCGTATGCCAACCTGTACCTGGGGGGGTGGGAACGACAGGTTTTCTCTAGAGAGGATCTTGCTCCCTTTTTGGACTATATCATCTCCTGGTATAGGTATATAGATGACCTATTGATTTTTTGGTCAGGTGATCAGATTCAATTACAGCAATTTTTTGATCTTTTGTCCATTAATGATCTTAATTTAAAATTTACCATCAATTACAGTCAAACCACTATTAGTTTTTTGGATCTCAATATTTCTATTGATGACACAGGGCTAGTTCACTCATGTCTATATAGGAAACCCACTGCTGGAAATACCATCCTTCATGCCAGCAGTGCACATCCTGCACCTCTCCTGCGTAGTATCCCCTATAGCCAATACCTTCGGCTTAGGCGGAACTGCAGTAGGGATTAGACATGTGCATTCGTTTTCGTCCGAATGCATTTTCGTCCGAATTTCAGCTATTTTCGTTATCGTTTTAACAAACGAAAACGAAAGCACAGTATCCGAAAACCGAAAGATCCGACATAAACAAATGCTTTATTTTCGTTTTCGTTGCTACAACAGTTCGATATAGATAGGAGATTCGACGTGACGCTGACAATAACAATCTGTGTCTATCGAATCTGTGGTCGAATGTGCCTAACCTTAACTCTATTAGTCCAAGATTATTCTACATAGGAGAGAAAAGATTCGACATTATAGAGAGAAAAGATTTGACATAGGAGAGGAAAGATTCGACATAGGAGAGGAAAGATTCGACATAGGAGAGGAAAGATTCGACATAGGAGAGGAAAGATTCGACATAGGAGAGGAAAGATTCGACATAGGAGAGGAAAGATTCGACATTATAGAGAGAAAAGATTCGACATAGGAGAGGAAAGATTCGACATAGGAGAGGAAAGATTCGACATAGGAGAGGAAAGATTCGACATAGGAGAGGAAAGATTCGACATAGGAGAGGAAAGATTCGACATAGGAGAGGAAAGATTCGACATAGGAGAGAAAAGATTCGACATAGGAGAGGAAAGATTCGACATAGGAGAGGAAAGATTCGACATAGGAGAGGAAAGATTCGACATAGGAGAGAAAAGATTCGACATAGGAGAGAAAAGATTTGACATTATAGAGAGAAAAGATTCGACATTATAGAGAAAAGATTTGACATTATAGAGAGAAAAGATTTGACATTATAGAGAGAAAAGATTTGACATTATAGAGAGAAAAGATTCGACATAGGAGAGAAAAGATTTGACATTATAGAGAGAAAAGATTCGACATAGGAGAGAAAAGATTCGACATTATAGAGAGAAAAGATTCGACATAGAGAGAAAAGATCACTGCTTGTGGGCGGAACATTCGACCGGAAATGTATGATTGCAGAGTCATACAGTTTCGCTGCTCCGTCGAATCTTCTTTGAACATTCGACAGACACCATAAGCCTTCAATGACAGATTCGACCTTAATTAATTCAGATTTTCGGACGAATGCAATTTTTAACGAAAAACGAAATAAATAAAAACGAATTTCGGGAGTAACTAAATAAATTTATTTTTTGGACGAAAACGAAATTCCGAAACGAAATATTTCAGTGTGCACATGTCTAGTAGGGATACAGATTTTAAAGCTACCTCGAAAGACCTCTACCAGAGATTAAAAGCCAGAGGCTATAGCCATAGATGTTTAAAACGAGCCTTCAATCGGGTAAAAAACCCAAAAAAGAAGTTCTCTAATTTTCTCTTCAAAAAATTCTGCAACCACAGATACGGTTAGAGTAATTACTAGGTATGCTTCCCAATATAAAGAAATGAGAAACATTTTAACAAAATTCTGGCCATTACTATTAGCAGATTCGACTGTGAATAAATACATAAAAAAACACCCAGAAATCACCTTTAAACGGGTCTCCTCTTTGAGAGATCGCCTGGTTCATAGTCATTTCAAACCTACTTCAGTTTCCACAAATACATCTATTGGCGGCACATCGCCTTGTGGTCACTGCGATGTTTGTCGCTTTGTAGACACCAAAACTAAGTTTAAATTACCTAATGGCAATTGGCACTCTACCCGTGATTTAGTCACCTGCCAATCAGTGGGGGTGATTTATCTGGCTCAGTGTCAATGCGGGGGATACTATGTTGGGAAAACCAAAAGACCCTTCTTTAAGAGAATAAGGGACCATATGAAACCCATTCTCAATAGAAAAGTAGTGACAGCAGTTAGTAGGCATGTCGGCAATTATCATAATTTTGACCCCAATGTCATCAAATTTTTGGCCCTGGAGCATGTCCCGCTCGACTCAAGGGGGGGAAGTGTAGACAGGACCCTTCTCCAACTTGAGTCGCGATGGATCTATGACCTCAGGGCCACCCATCCTCCGGGATTCAACGAAAGTCTTAGTTTTAGATCATTTCTTTGATGCTATATCTAGGATTTATTTCGGGTTTTCTGTTTATTGATCTTGTAAAAAGTCCCCCCCCCCTTTTTCCTTCCTTTTTTTTTTTTGTTGTTGTTGTTGTCTACTGTGGCCACAGTTATATGGTGTATGTCTTAGCGTCAATGGTCTTGAGTATTTCTTCTTGACCCTTCATGCTATGGACATTCCAGCTTTAATTTTCATCTATACATTTGTTAGTTTATAATGTTGCATATTATGTTTTGATACCATATCCACCTTACACTATGTACAATGTTTTAATTTACTATGGTTATCTGGGGACACATATTGGTCTTTTTTGTTCTGCTGGTTCCTTTTCTCTCTCCCCTCCCTCAGAGTGTCGGGCCATATGATTTCTGATTCGGTCCCTCAGCTAGGCTCGCTGCTCTGGTTTTTGTACCTATTCCTTTGACAACTGCCGTCAGTCCTGTCTGTTGTGCATTGCCGTTTCCCTCAGGCCACTGTCCCCCCTTGATTTATGCGGTGTGACTGCATGGGCACCCAGGGTCATCTACGATCCCCCATGGATGGCCCATTTGTAGCGCGGCGTTGACCCTGGTGACATGCATTCTGGTTTGGTCGGGCTGTTTTCCACCTTTTCGCCAGTGGCTGTCAGCCGACATCTTCCATTGGTGGAACTCTCCAGAGGGCGGTACCCGCTCTATCCGTCCTGTATGGTGTGACGGTGAGCGGCCCTTCCCCCAGCCCTGACGCATTCTGGACCTTGCAGTCCCCAGCAGTTGGCGTGTCCTACGGGCTGACGTCACGCGCTTCTAGCCCGCTCTACGGTCGGTGATGTCAGACGCCGACCGTATGGGTGGACACTATATAACCAGCTCACACACTGTTCGCAGCGTTGTGGGTTGGTGGAGTTCTGGCTGGCGGTTCAACTATTTAAAGGTAATAGTCATATACCTTCTTGCTCTTTTTTCTGCCCGTTGATACTCTTTATGATTATAACCTCTTTATCTCAGGCTGTACTTAACAATGTGGAACTGCACCCAATATATAGGATATAGCTACCATAGGCTAAAGTGGGTCTGTCCCTCTTTCCACATTGGACTGTTGGGCTTTAGAATTAGTATTACTTTTAATCCATCTATTTGATCTTGTCACATCCATTTATTGAGACTATTGTCCACTACGTTCCACTTTGATATGGAACTAACTTCAAAAGCAATTTCAAACGAATAGATAATATATTTTTATTAAAATAAATATCTATTTACAAGATCATTATCTAATTTAATATATGTTTCATATACATCTAGTCGTTTAAACTGCCTGACTAATTTAATTTTTAAACTATGTGTGCCTAATTTTTCTTTGGGGGATATAGGCACACCATGTCATTTATACTAACCTTTATATGCAAACAAATTCCAAACAATGTGGTTTCTTTTAGTGGCCTCCACAATCTCCATCTGTGGTTTCTTGCAAGCAGACAGCCTCTCCATCTCAGCAAGTGAACATATCTTTGTTTACTTGGCTCTACGTAAGTCATATCTATTAATTGCAATTATTTATTTATTGCATAGTAGATAGACTTCTCCGTCTCTGTATGGTTTGCTTAATTGCGTACCATCGTTTCCTAATTTAGAACTTAAAATTCACAATTTATTTTCTTCCTCTCTGATTTCTGTTTTTCTGTTTTTGACATTCAGCCGGTCTCCTATATAGTGTCCACTGTGGTCACCTATCCGCATTTTCTATATACGGGGTGACTTTTGCTCTTGATCCTGCGTTTTTCAGTGTTGAGCAGCAGATAATACAGACGGCAGGGTAAGTAGCAATGGGAGGGGTCCAGCATAACAATTAGACCTTGTTCATACCTAATTTGTTTGGATATGATATGTAATGCATTTCAATGTATAACTGTATATTTCTTTTTTTCTTCTGTATAGTCATATTTGACAAGTGCGGATGGTCATCGCAAACCCCTGAGGAAGCTGTTTCAAGCGAAACATGTTGGGTTTCCATGCGATTTTATGTTCATCCAAACTCTATGCATTATGACCGCCACCTATGTATAATACTGTATATGTACCTAAAAACCCATGATTGGTTTTATATATTTTATATTCCTTTTGTCTATTTTTGTATTAATAAAATTATCAATTATATCATATTAGAAGCTCTCTCTCTTTGATCAACCTCTGCACCATAAAAATCCCTTTCATCCTACCTCTTTTTTATATCAACTCGGGATGTTCCTGGTGAAAGACTCTAATTAGACGGGGAGCATGTAGGTTCCTAGATGGTTCCCAAGAGTTGTCCTCTGGGGGATACCCCTTCCATTTGATTAAATACTGTAATTGCCTGCCTCTTTTCCTGCAGCCCAAGATAGATTCCACCACGTATTCGTTTTCACCATCAACCTCCACAGGTGGAGGAGGTGGCTCATCCCTTCCCGGGAAGGAGCTGGAGACTACCGGTTTCAACAGAGACGTGTGGAAGACCGGGTGTATCCTGTAGGAGTCGGGCAGTGCCAATTCAAAGGCCACAGAGTTGATTACTCGCTTGATTTTAAAAGGGCCTATGAATCTTGGTCCCAATTTCCGTGAAGGGATAGGCAATTTGAGGTTGGTGGCGGAGAGCCATACTTCCTCCCCAACTTTGAAGATTGGATTTTCCTTCCTACCTTTGTCATAGTGTCTCTTGTAAGATTCCTGGGCGTTTTGCATAATTTCCTGAAGTGTCAGAAAATTAGATTGGACAAAGGCTATCCGATCTTGAACAGCAGGAACAGAGCTCTCCGGAATGTCGTCAGGGAGGTAGGAAGGATGGAAGCCAAAGTTGGCCAAAAAAGGAGTTTGACTGGTGGCTGAATGCACCGAGTTGTTATATGCAAATTCAGCGTAGGATAATAGGGAGGACCAATCGTCTTGTGAGGCTGAGCAAAAGCAACGGAGATATTGTTCCAGAGTTTGGTTGGTTCTCTCTGTCTGTCCGTTGCTCTGGGGGTGATATGCCGATGATAGGCAAATCTTGACTTCTAAAGATTTGCAAAGTTCCTTCCAGAATTTCGACGTGAATTGGACGCCTCTGTCAGAGGTGATGCTCTTAGGCACCCCATGGAGCCTGATTATCTCCTGAAAAAAGACTTTGGCTGTATCTGCAGCAGAGGGGGTACCAATCATGGGCACGAAGTGTGCTATTTTGGAGAGGCGGTCAATTACGACCAGAATCGTGGTAAAACCTCCAGAGGGCGGTAGATCTACAATGAAATCCATGGACACATCTGCCCATGGACGTTCAGAGATAGGCAAAGGTTTGAGTAGCCCCCAACTCTTGGTTTTGGGTCCCTTATTCCGTTGGCAACGGGTACAGGAGGCAACATAGGACTTGCAATCTTGCCTCCAACCAGGCCACCAGAAGGAGCGGGAGACTAGTTCCATGGTTTTTCGGGCTCCAAAGTGGCCAGCTAGTTTGTGGTCATGGAAAGTTTTCAGAATCAGTTGCCTCGTTTCCAGAGGGACGAAGACTTTACCTTGGGACCAGAGCAAGTCATTACGCTTCTCTAGGGAAGGGGTTACTTTTACTTGGTCAGGACAATGCTTAGAGGCAGCTTTTATGGAGGTTAGTAGATCAGCCTGTGGGATGAGCAGAAAGTTTTGTGCTGATAGGATGGTACTTGGTTCCTCTGCTTGACGGGTCTCGGGAAACATCCTAGAGAGTGCATCCGCCTTCACGTTCTTGGAACCGGGCCTATAAGAAATATGGAAGTTAAACCTGGTGAAGAGGGCCCATCGGGCTTGTCTGGGTCGTAGACGTTTTGCTGTTCTCAGATATTCTAGATTTTTATGATCCGTGAATATCATGACAGGGTGAGGGGCTCCCTCCAGAAGGTATCGCCATTCTTCCAGGGCGAATTTGATAGCCAATAGTTCCCGGTCTCCGACGTCATAATTACGTTCCGGACAAGTTAGTTTACGAGAGGCAAAGGCTACTGGATGAAGAAGGGATTTGGGGCCCTGCCTTTGAGAGAGGATGGCCCCAGTGGCTGACTCGGAAGCGTCTACTTCCAGAGTAAACGGCAGTAGCGGATCTGGATGCTTCAATACAGGTGCTGATGTGAATGCATTTTTTAGTTTATCGAAG
Organism: Rana muscosa; assembly: GCA_029206835.1. NCBI lineage: Eukaryota > Metazoa > Chordata > Amphibia > Anura > Ranidae > Rana > Rana muscosa. Next base: position 538,920,052 of record CM055117.1, on the reverse strand, counting down.
GCATCCTGGGCTTCCTGTGACCGGTGGAAACGGTAGCCCTGGCGTGTCAGTTGGGTTATAGGTGCCACAATAGAGGAGAACCCCACAATGAACCTCCTGTAGAAGTTGGCGAAACCTATAAACCGTTGTACCCCTTTCTTGTCTGTTGGGGCTGGCCATTCCTGGATAGCTTTGACTTTCTGTGGGTCCATTGCGACCCCATTTGTAGAAATAATAAATCCCAGAAATTGCACAGTGGTTTTCTCAAAGTCACATTTCTCGGCCTTGAGGTAAAGTCTATGTTCTCTGAGAATAGTGAGGACCTTAATGACATGGATCCGGTGCAGTTCAAGGGAGGACGAGAAAATAAGAATATCGTCTAAGTAGACTACTAGGAAGTCGTCCAGGTGTTCACGGAAAATGTCATTGACCAGGTGCTGGAAAGTGGCTGGGGCGTTGCAAAGCCCGAATGACATGACCAAGTATTCAAAACGACCAAACCTAGATCTAAAAGCGGTCTTCCATTCGTCACCAGCCCTGATCCGAATGAGATTGTAGGCCCCTCGAAGGTCCAGTTTAGAGAAGATCCGAGCTGGTCGGAATCATTGGAACAACTCCGGGATGAGAGGCAGCGGGTATCTGTTTTTAAAAGTAATTTTATTTAATTCCCTATAGTCGATGCAGGGCCTCAGAGTCCCGTCTTTTTTTTCAACGAAAAAGATTCCGGCACCGGCTGGGGAAGAAGAGGGGCGAATGAATTTCTTTTCCAGATTTTCCTCGATGTAGGCCTTGAGGGCCTTCAACTCAGATTCGGACAAGGGAAAGATGCGGCCGAACGGAATTTTGGAGCCAGGCAGAAGGTCAATGGGGCAATCGTAGGGCCGATGTGGTGGTAGCCGGTCGGCCTGCTGTTTGTCGAAGACGTCCCGGAATTCCAAGTATGCTGATGGAACATGTGGTAGGTTATGCGGTTGAGGGGTTAAAGTAGCACAGACAGTTGGAAGTGCGGAGAGACAGTGTTGGGAATAATACGAAGAAGTGAAGTTAACTTCCCTTTTGGCCCAGTTTATATGAGGCTCGTGTGCTTGCAGCCAAGGGAGGCCCAAGATGATGGGGAACATGGGAGATGGGATGATGTCAAATCGGAGGTATTCTTGGTGGCCTGAATCCGTAATAGCAAGGACGGGTTTTGTTTCTTGCGTAATTACCCCTGAACGGGGCAGGGATCCATCTGCCAGACGAACCTGAAGATAACAGTCCTTGGTTTGCAGAGGAAAGTGAAGTTGGGAAACAAGTGAAGAGTCCAGAAAGCAGCTGCAGGCTCCGGAATCAATAATCGCTGGTAGGCGGGTTACTCCTGCTGTTAGCTGTAGAGAAATAGAAAGAACAATGTAAGTCTGTGGTAAGCCAGAAACTTGGTAGTTCAAAGTTACACTTACTAGGTCTTACTGGGCAGCTCCGAAGGAAATGGCCAGTACCCCCGCAGTAAAGACACAGATTGGCCTGACGCCTGCGCTGCTTTTCCTCAGGAGAAAGGGGAGGACGAACCAGACCAAGCTGCATGGGTTCAGGCTCGGGAGGAGAAGATGCTGTAGGAACTGGGATGAGTGGATAGGCAGGAGCTGTTCGGGGCAAAGTCCAGTTCGGACGGGTAGTCTGGAAACGCTCAGAACGCCGCTCCCGCAGGCGTCTGTCAAGCTGAGTGACAGACTGGATCAAATCTTCCAGAGTAGTGGGAAAACCAATATTGGCAAGCTCGTCTTTAAGAGCCTCAGACAGTCCTTGGCGATACTGGTATTTGAGGGCCGTCTCATTCCAGCCAGTGTCAGCTGACCATTTCCGGAATTCTGCCGTGTAGTCCTCCACCGGCCTTCTCCCCTGGGTTAAACTGTGGAGAACAGACTCAGCTGTGGCTGATCGCTGAGGATCGTCATACAGCTGCGCCATTCTCTCGAAGAAGGTGTCCACGGAATCTAGTATGGGGCTGCTTTGCTCCATCAGGCCATGGGCCCAGGCCTGAGGTTCGTCGGTTAGAAGGGAGATGACGAAAACCACCTTTACCACCTCTGAAGAAAAAGTCCTGGGTTGAAGGGCGAGGTAAAGAGAACATGCGTTTTTGAAAGCCCGATATTTTTTACGGACGCCAGAAAATCGTTCAGGCAGAGGGACCCTGGGTTCAGGGGTAGCCATTACTACGGTAGGGTTTGCCTGATTTTGAGACGTGGAGGCAACATTGGCAGCGGTAGCAGCTGGTGATGCTGGTCCTGTAGCTCCAGTAAGTAGCTGAAAGCGGCCATCCATTTGGACATAACCTTCTTGTAATTTCTGAACCGCATCGGTAAGCGCGGTGACCTGCTGACAGAGGGTCTCGAACGGTGAACGCACCCTGTCGGCCTCAGACATCTGGCTGGTTTGTACTGTTAAGGTATGTACTTACCGAGGCCAAGATGCCGAGAGTGGTTCACCTTTGCGACTTGACGCACTCCACTCCCTGGAGGTGAGACAGGGAGTGGATGGCGAGAAGCGGCACCGGCTACCAGCAGGTGGTGGGTACTTGTAGACGGTCCGGTAGTGCTGAGTAGACTGAAGAGCAGGCTTCTAGCAGGAACTAGCTGAATCAGTATAGTTCAAACAGCAAGAATCAATAGAAGCCAATGCAGGCTGAGTCCGGGTTGCAACTGCAGAGGTAACAGTCCCGGCTGGGGGTCTAGCACAGCAAAAGGTAACAAGTCCAGAAAATACCGGGAACAAGGCAGGAGTTCAAAGGAAACGTGGAAGTCCAAAGGTACAAGCAGGAGGTCAAGGATTGTAGACAGGCAGCAGATCCGAGTCACAGGCCGAGGGTCAAACACAAGAGAAGGCAGAAGTCCGTATAACAAGCCGAGGGTCAGGTCCAGGAGAGAGATCAGAGGAATCAAGCCGGTCTGGGTCAGAAGGAGATTTTCAAGGTAGTTTTCCAGAGTCTTGGGTACACAGGAAAGCTGACAAACCAGCAACTTGTCAGTGCAGCTGGGTTTCTTTAAATAGGCCCGCCTGGATTCCTATTGGTGCGCCGCCGCGCATGCGCACGCGCCGCTGCGTCGGAGCGAGCACCCGAGAACGTAGAAGCGCCGTGGGCGCTGATTGGCGCTGTTGGACGGAAGATTTCCCTGACATTAGGAAAATCATTGTCTTCTTACATTTTGAAACACTGGTAAAACATCCTCTGTACTGCGTTTATCTTTAACAAAACAATGCTGCATGCAACTTCTGTATCGTATTGAACAGTTACGATGCCTATGGATTCTGTCAGTTCAGCAAGTAGCTGCACAGACTGGGTCTAGGATGTATGTTATTGGAGGTGTCAACATTTGAAACAGAACCTTACCCTTTTTTGATAAAAGTATTTCTTGCACAAATGATAATCATTAATTTCTACTTTTTTGGCCACAGGAAAAAATACATTTGGGGTGATTTACTAAAACTAGTGCACACAGAATCTGGTGCAGCTGAGCATATTAACCAATCAGCTTCAAGGTTTTAGGCCAGGTTCACACTGCTCCGACATTGAAGTCGGATGACCTCCACTCTGACTTTGCCCTATGTCTTCATGTCCGACATCCATGCAACTTTAATGAAAGGAATCCAACTTTGATCAGACAATACTAGGCCCTTGAATCTGGTATGTATCGTGAGGGGAGGACCAAATGGCAAAAAAAAAAATGCTGCGGGGTCTCCCCAAAATTCATACCAGACCCTTATCCGAGCAAGCGCCCCCCCCTCCTCCTGGACCATACCAGGCCACATGCTCTCAACATGAGGGGGTGGGTGCTTTGGGGCAGGGGGGCTCTGTGCCCCCTACCTCACAGCACATTGTTCCCATGCTGATAAGGACAAGGGCCTCTTTCTGACAAACCTGGGCAGTGAATGTGGGGGTCTGCGTGCGAGGGGCTTATCGGAATCTAGAAGCCCCCTTTAACAAGGAGACCCCAGATTTCAGTCCCCCGCCCTATGTGAATGAGTATGGGGTACATTGTTCCCCTACTCATTCACCCAAAAAAGTGTCAAAAATAAATAAAACCAGTACACAGGTTTTTGACAAAGTGCTTTATTAAAGTAGCTCCAACGTGTCTTCTCCCTCCAATTTCTTTTACCTCCAGTTCTTCTCTCTCCGGTGATGTCTTCTTCCTGGGGTTCTTCTTGCTGTGCTTAGGTCTTCTTCCTCCGGTTCTTCCTCTGGTTCTTCTCTCCCCGCTGTCTTCTTCCTCCGGTTCTTCCTCCAGTTCTTCTCCCAATGCTAGCTCGGGAGAAGAACTGGAGGAAGAACCAGAGGAAGAAAACAGCAGAGAGAGAAGAACCAGAGGAAGAAGACAGCAGAGAGAGAAAAAACGGAGGAAGAACCAGAGGAAGAAGACATTAGTGCAGCGAGAAGAACTGAAGGAAAAATACATCACCAGTGAGAGAAGAACCAGAGGGAGAAGAAATCGGAGGAAGAAGACACGTTGGAGCTACTTTGGACTTTTTCAAAAAACTGTGTACTGGTTTTATTTATTTTTGACACTTTTTTGGGTGAATGAGTAGGGGTATAATGTGCCCCAAACTCATTCACATAGGGTGAGGGTCAGATTCTGATAAGCCCGTAGACCCCCACAACCACCGCCCAGGGTTGTTGGGAAGAGGCACTTGTCCAAATGAACATGGGGAAAAGGTGCTTTGGGGTTGGGGGGCGCAGAGCTTCCCTGCCCTAAAGCACCCACCCCCCATCTTGAGGTTATGCGGCCTGGTATGGTCCAGGAGGGGGGCACTCCCTCGCCCCCCCCTTTCTGGCCTGCTGGGCTGCATGCTCGGATAAGGGTCAGGTATGGATTTTGGGGGGGCCCATGCCATTTTGTTTTGTTTTTTTGCGTGGGGTTCCCCTTCTAGATCGTGGGATCACAAGTCACATACCACAAGCGCATGTTGGACCAGTGTGAACCAGCCCATCTTGTCATAGCTAAGTTGAACAAGCTGAAGTTAATAGCTGATTGGTTACTATGCACAGCTGCACCAGATTCTGTGTGCTCCAGTTTTAGTAAATCTCCCCCATTGTATATACACCTCTACATGCTTTTGCAGAAATTTAAAAGCACACCACACTTAAACGCCAGCAAAAACAAGAACCTTTTCAATATATTATCCAGTTGTTGTAATGGTCAAGAGAAAATGCTTTGTCTGTGACTTTTGGCACATTAATCTTGTTTGAAAGTATTATCTGAACAGATGTATCTTGTATTTTTCTTAGTAAACAAGCTGCAAACTCTCTCAGGCTCAAGAAAAAATATTCTCCATTTGTCGGACACTCTGACATGGCAGGGATATCTGCCCCCTCATTTATTGTCCTCTTATCATACTTAGCTGTTTAAGTCTTTAAACATGTAGAAATATTGCCTTCTGGGTCTGCCTTGTGTGTAGAGCTAACACATAACATTTTGTGGAATTACTACTTTACAAGATGGAGGTATGTGTCCCTAAATTTCAGGAAAATCAGGTTTTCCTGTGATGAAGCTAATGCTGTTAGTGGATATTTATGCTCAAAATATGGTGTTTTTAATAAACACCAAAAAATGTGGCCTTTGTTTCCACATTCCTGTTCTGTTCTCTGGCAGGTCTTCAGGTTTTGGACATTATGATGCACCTTTCTTGTGTTAACACATCTTGTCAACGTTTTCTAGATTGTATATTAAGTGAATTGCGTATTTCGGTGACATCTCTGCTGCTTTCAAAACTTGAAAGCCGAATGTGGTCTCCTGTAGATTTTATTCAAACTGTCAGCTTGCATTTTTTTCTGAATAGTTCACATTTTCAGTGACTACTGCACATTTCAAATCTGCATACCTGAACAAAGTTAAACTCAAGCGTCTTCTGCTCTTGCTGCATCCTAGCAAAAGATCTATAAACCCACCCACAGCCAAAGTATTTTTTTAGTTTTGTGTAAAGGTGGACTTCTCTGGTCCAAAATCATCCCACCACAAAAAATAAGGCCCTTAAACCTCATCGTCACTCACACTCTTCAACTATGGAACAGACAAATCTCTAATTTTAAGTTATCCTCGGATGTCCCCCCCCCCCCTGGCATCCTTTATGGGTGACCCACGTTCCCCCCCCCCCCCCAGATAGAGCTCAAGATGAAAATTTACTAACGTATTGGAAGTCACATAATCTAATACATTTAAAATCGCTCTCCCAAGACAATGCATTTCTCACTTTCACCAGACTACAAACAAAATACAATATCTCTCCTACTGAACTAGAGATCTATACAAAAATAAGACAATTCTATGAGAAATATTACTCACTTACACTCCACCCCCCTTATACACAATTTGAGCAAATTTGTATCTCCTCCCCCCGTGACCGGGGTTTAATCTCCAGAATATATAAAAGTTTAAATGAGACCAACATGCCTGATAAATCACATCCCATGCTACAATGGGAATCAGATTTAAATACCTCATTTACTCTTGATCAATGGGATACAATTTTTACAAATCTCCACAAATGTACCAAAACAACCTTGATTAGAGAATCGGCCATCAAACTACTTTATAGATGGTATCTTACCCCTGCTAAACTCAATTCATTTTATCCCTCAGTATCCCCACTCTGCTTTAGGGGTTGCCCCACCCAGGGAACACTTTTACATATTTTTTGGGATTGCCCTCACATTAAAGACACTTGGCATAAGGCCAGTATTATAATAGAAAAAATATCCAGTAGAAAGATCTCTCTTACACCCCAAATATGTCTTTTATTCACCCCTATACAGGATATTCCAAAGACTAGTACAAGGTTAATCCATACATTCCTCAGCTCCATCCACTGGGCCATAGCATTTAATTGGAGCTCCACTACGGTACCTTGGCCACAAATTCTTAACCGCATGTCGAACATTAAACTTTCTGAAAGAATTCACCACACGCTATATGTTTCTATGCCCCTTTACCAAAAAAATGGACTCTCTGGGATTACACCTCTCTGGTTTAGTACCTTTTTTTTTTACCTCCTACTCTTAAAATATATGCAATTGTCATTTAGCCTTCTCTCCAATACAGCGCTCCTGGTTGACTTTATTTGAACTATATACATTTCTATACCTGACTTAACAAAACCCTTTTTCTCTTTCCTCTGTACAATGCTCAATATTAACAACGTTTATATACATACCTGTACCATCATTGTAATTTGTTTTTATACCTTGACCTTTTCTATAATAAAAATCGTTTGTAAACAAAAAAATAAATAAACTCACTCTCATGCCGCGTACACACGACCGTTTTTAATGTCATTGAAAAAAACTGAATTTTTCTCGACGTGATTCTTCTCAAGCCTGCCTTGCCTACACACTATCGTGAAAAAAAATGCTTGAGTAAAGCACGGTGACGTACAACACGCACTATAAAGGGGAAGTTCCATTCGGATGGCCCCACCCTTCATGTTAGTAATGTTTGAGCGACGATTTGCGCTTTTCAGCCTCGTGCTTTTCAGTCTGTTACAGCGTGACGAATGTGCTATCTCCATTACAAACGCTAGTTTTACCAGAACGAGCGCTACCGTCTCATACTTGATTCTGAGCATGCGCATTTTTTTTTCACGTCGTTAAAGCATACACACGGACGTTTTTCATGATGACAATGTAAAAAACGACGTGAAAATTAGAGCATGTTCCAATTTTTTCATGGCCGTTTTTCACGTCGTGAAAAATGCTCTGGAGCCCACACATGATAATTTTTAATGACCATTTAAAAAAAATAAAAAATTTCTCGTCATTAAAAACGGTCGTGTGTACGCGGCATAACACTCCCACTCTATACAAAACTAAAAACACGTTTTTGCCAGAGGCTGCATGATACTATAATTTAGATGTAGGTGATCCATAAGTTTATTTTTATTTTTTTATGTTTATTCTTTTATTTTAATCTGTCGGTTTTACCAGTAGCAAAATCGGCCATTATAGGCCATTTTAGAGTTTGACGACTGGAGCGTCTTTTTTTTTTCCTGATGCATTGCATATGCTTGAACGTCACCAATGTTTGTTAGTTTGATATTTTAAATAAACCTTTCTATATTTAAACAGGACTTCACTATGGTCAGCTTTTTTGTTCCATTCTTATTAGACTTGTGCACAACGGAAAAATTTGTTTAGTTTCGGTTCGTTTTTTGTGCACAACGGAAAAATTCGTTTAGTTTCGGTTCGTTTCTTTTCGGTCCTGTTGATTCGTAATCATTCGTAATTTTGCTAGACGGGATTTTTCGTGTTCGGACTAATTCATATTTTCGCAAGCGTCATTTTTCGTTGAATTTTTAGTTGATTTATAATTCGTACTTTCGGTAGGGTACGTTGCTTTTCTTTGATTCTGGACAACACTCCTACTTTCATAACTTTTTTTGGGTTCGTTGATTCGGAATTTTCCGTGTCTCTCTCACAACGACGCTGCCTATTATGCCTAATGTGCTTCGAATGGATTTGTACTTTTCTAAATACATAGCGGTTATTTGTAACGGTTCGAAATCTTGCATTTTACTTTTGTTTTTTACATGCGGCTATAGCCTCCGCCCCTGTACACCATTTTGAGAGGGTTCAGCACGGTGAGGGAGAAGCAGAGAGCAGAGCAGAGTGTTATTGTGCTTCGAATGGATTCGAAATCTCGTATTTTACTTTCGTTTTTTCATGCGGCTATAGCCTCCGCCCCTGTACACCATTTTGAGAGGGAGTTCAGCATGGTGAGGGAGAAGCAGAGAGCAGAGTGAGTGTTATTGTGCTTCGAATGGATTCGTACATTCGTAACTTTTTTCATAACGAATTATGCCGAAGACATTCGGGCATTCGCTATTTTGCGGTATAATTTATTTCGGATTCGGTTTTATTCGTAATTGCTTTGTTCGGAAATTCGAATGCTTCCGAATGTCCGAAAGTTGCTAAATTCGGACGAATTTCGATTCGTTACGAAACGAATTGCACAAGCCTAATTCTTATGCTCATGTCGGGGGAGCCTGGCTGGCTGGACAGTGAATCATGGATCTTGCTTGGACAGGAGTATTTGAAAAAGTGGGAGTCCGTGATGAGCGATTCCAAGGATTGTATTAACCAAAGCTTGTGTTGACCACCTTTTTTTGGGGGTCACAAGCTTCCGGTAGGCCTGCCATTTTGTTGCATTAGGGTGGTGATGTAAAAAATGTCTCGACCCATGCAGGATCTCGACGGCGTCACTTCCTGTGCACCTACATCACAAACACAGCTGATTCCGGGCTCCACTGCGCATGCGCGGCTTCACCGCACCTATACCGCGCATGCGCAGAAGCCCATTTCGGTCCGTAAAAATTCTAGACTCGAGCGGGCGGAGGCGTTGCGAATTGCTCAACATCGTCGCCAGCCCTGCCCCCAACACGCCCCTAACCTGCTCTGGAGAAGGGGGGCGGACAAGCTAGCCACTTAACACTGTGGACCGAGGTCGACATAAAATATAGTGCTGCACCTGTCACGCCCCTAGCCTGCTCTGCCGAAGTGGGGCGGGCCCCCTGTATAGCACTGTATATATGAATGGCAGGTCCATCAAAAATATAGAGCTTTGCCTGTGGGAGGGGCTAAGCCTTTGCATCAAATAACTCATCAAATAAACTGAACCCCCCCCCCCCCCATTCTATTGCAGCCTCACTGTGCCCGTCAAACGCAAACGCTGTGCCCGTCAAACGCAAACGCTGTGCCCGTCAAATGCAGCCACTGCACCCATCAAACGCAAATGCTGTGCCCGTCAAACACAAACGCTGTGCCCGTCAAATGCAGCCACTGCACCCGTCAAACGCAAACGCTGCGCCCGTCAAACGCAAACGCTGCGCCCGTCAAACGCAAACGCTGCGCCCGTCAAACGCAAACGCTGTGCCCGTCAAACGCAAACGCTGTGCCCGTCAAATGCAGCCACTGCACCCAGCAAACGCAACCGCTGTGCCCGTCAAACGCAAATGCTGTGCCCGTCAAACGCAAACGCTGTGCCCGTCAAATGCAGCCACTGCACCCAGCAAACGCAACCGCTGTGCCCGTCAAACGCAAACGCTGTGCCCGTCAAACGCAAACACTGTGCCCGTCAAATGCAGCCACTGCACCCAGCAAACGCAACTGCTGTGCCCGTCAAACGCAAACGCTGTGCCCGTCAAACGCAAACACTGTGCCCGTCAAACACAACCGCTGTGCCCATCAAATGCAGCCACTGCACCCAGCAAATGCAACCGCTGTGCCCGTCAAACGCAACCGCTGTGCCCGTCAAACACAACCGCTGTGCCCATCAAACGCAAACGCTGTGCCCGTCAAACGCAACCGCTGTGCCCGTAAAATTCAGCCACTGCACCCAGCAAACGCAACCGCTGTGACAGTCAAACACAACCGCTGTGCCCATTAAACGCAACCGCTGTGCCCGTCAAACGCAACCACTGTGCCCGTCAAACGCAACCGCTGTGCCTGTCAAATACAGCCACTGCACCCAGCAAACGCAACCGCTGTGCCCATCAAACACAACCACTGTGCCCGTCAAACGCAACCGCTGTGCCCGTCAAATGCAGCCACTGCACCCAGCAAACGCAACCGCTGTGCCCGTCAAACGCAAACGCTGTGCCCGTCAAAAGCAAACGCTGTGCCCGTCAAAAGCAGCCACTGTGCCCATCAAATGCAGCCACTGTGCCCGTCAAATGCAGCCACTGTGCCCAGCAAACGCAGCCACTGCGCCCGTAAAACGCAGCCACTGTGCCCATCAAACGCAGTCACTGTGCATCAAACGCAGCCACTGTGCATTAAACGCAGCCACTGTACCCATCAATTGCTGCCAGATTGTCAAGCCGTAGCTGTGCTCCCTGGGGATAAGCTGATCGCCCATCCGTGCTGCTGGAGGGAGGCCAGACGACCATAAATGAGGGACCTGCAGACTTGGTCATGGTAAGTGAGACCATCCCATATCCCACTCCATCTTCCCCGAGGACAGGGACCCCCTCCCCCCAAGACAGAGACCCCCTTCTCCCCCCTAAAACGGAGAGGGAAATCTTCTCCCCCCTGAGGACAGGGACCCCTTCTCTCCTGGGGACAGGGACTCCCTTCCCTCCTGGGGACAGGGACCCCCTCCCCCCCAAGACAGAGACCCCCTTCTCCCCCTGAGGACAGGGAAAACTTCTCCCCCCTGAGGACAGGGACCCCTTCTCTCCTGGGGACAGGGACTCCCTTCTCTCCTTGGGACAGGGACTCCCTTCTCTCCTTGGGACAGGGACTCCCTTCTCTCCTTGGGACAGGGACTCCCTTCTCTCCTGGGGACAGGGACTCCCTTCTCTCCTGGGGACAGGGACTCCCTTCTCTCCTGGGGACAGTCTCCTGGGAACAGGGGCTCCCTTCTCTCCTGGGGACAGGGACTCCCTTCTCTCCTGGGGACAGGGACTCCCTTCTCTCCTGGGGACAGGGACCCCTCCCCCCCAAGACAGAGACCCCCTTCTCCCCCCTGAGGACAGGGAAACCTTCTCCCCCCTGAGGACAGGGACCCCTTCTTTCCTGGGGACAGGGACCCCTTCTCTCCTGGGGACAGGGACTCCCTTCTCCTCTGGGTACAGGGACACCTTCTCTCCTTTGGACAGGGACCCCCTTCTCCCCTGGAAACAGGGACCCTCTGGGCCACTCACCTGGGAACAGGAACTCCTCCTCTCCTGGGGACAGGGACCCCCTTCTCCCCTGGGGACAGGGACCCCCTTCTCACTCTGGGGCAGGGATCCTATCTCACCTGGGGGCAGGAACTCCATCTCACCTGGGGGCAGGAACTCCATCTCACCTGGGGGCAGGAACTCCATCTCACCTGGGGGCAGGAACTCCATCTCCCCTGGTAACAGGGACTTCATCTCACCTAGGGATCCCATTTTCCCTAGGGATCAGGACTCCACCTCCCCTAAGAACAGGAACCTGATCACCCTGTTTGTGCCAACCTCACTGCCCTGCCTGCCATGTGTCCTGTGTGAGGGCCCTTCTGTGACAGCTCTTATCAGTACTTCATCCCACTGTGTGATCCCCCTACATGACTGATCCCTCTGTGTGCACCCCTTACACGGGGAACCCCTCTGTTTTCTCCCCCTACATGTCCGCATACTCGGACCACCACCTGTACCATTTCCACATCCTCTGACTGCCTCCTGTATCCTGTCCGCCATCCTCTAACCACCTCCTCTATCCTGTACACATGTTCTGACCACCTATTGTCTTCAGCCTCTAACCACCTCCTGTATCCTGTCCGCAGCCTCTAACCTGTCTGCAATCTCTGACTATCTCTTGTCTTTTATCGTGTCTGCAGTCTCTTAGGGGGAGTCTGGAGAGGAATCAAGAGTAAGAGTGTCGCCGGGATTGGGATTACGGGAGGAGTCAGACGTGTATGGACTGTGGAGAACAGACTATAGAATAAAACCAGAGCCACCAACCTGGAGCCATCTAACTGAGACCTGCACGCTGTACTGGAGAGGAGGTCAGTGACAGCGCCGTCAGGTCAGTCTGAGGGGGGTCACTGATGTAAGGGGGGGAGTGAATACAATTATGTAAGGGGGCACTGATATAAAGGTTTCCCCTTATCTCAGTAACACCCCCCCCCTTACCTTAGTGTATTCAATCTGCGGAAGGTGGTCTCCGGTCACCAGAGTCTCCCCACCCCCCCCCACCCCATATCACATTTCCCGGCATTCCCCTTTACATCAGAGTCGGCAGGATTCCCCCTTACAGTGCAAGGGAACTCATATGTAAAGGAAAATGCTCAAGAGCATAATCTAAGGAGAAACTCTGATGTAAGGGGTGCTCTGGTCACCAGAGACCACCTTATATCAGAGTCCACTGCATTCCTCTTTACATCAGAATTCCCACTTACATCAGGGTCTGCAGAGTTTCCCCTGTTAGATTAGCAGGGATCGAGGCCCAGAGACATGTCCAGAGAACATAGAGGATAAATGGGTTAGATTAGAAGGGATGGATGTCCAGGGAAAACAGAGGAGGCCTCCATCCCTTCTAATCTATCCCATGTATCCTTTGTGTTCTCTGGACATGTCTCTGGGCCTCGATCCCTGCTAATCTAACAGGGGAAACTCTGCAGACCCTGATGTAAGTGGGAATTCTGATGTAAAGGGGAATGCAGTGGACTCTGATATAAGGTGGTCTCTGGTGACCAGAGCACCCCTTACATCAGAGTTTCTCCTTAGATTATGCTCTGCAGCATTTTCCTTTACATCTGAGTTCCCTTGCACTGTAAGGGGGAATCCTGCCGACTCTGATGTAAAGGGGAATGCCGGGAAATGTGATGTGGGGTGGGGGGGAGACTCTGGTGACCGGAGACCACCTTCCGCAGAGTGAATACACTAAGGTAAGGGGGGGTGTTACTGAGATAAGGGGAAACCTTTATATCAGTGCCCCCTTACATAATTGTATTCATTCCCCCCCCCTTACATCAGTGACCCCCCTCAGACTGACCTGACGGCGCTGTCACTGACCTCCTCTCCGGTGCAGCGTGCAGGTCTCAGTTAGATGGCTCCAGGTTGGTGGCTCTGGTTTTATTCTATAGTCTGTTCTCCACAGTCCAGACGTTTGCGTTTGATGGGCACAGCGGTTGCATTTGCTGGGTGCAGTGGCTGCATTTGACGGGCACAGCGGTTGTGTTTGACGGGCACAGCGTTTGCGTTTGACGGGCACAGTGGCTGCATTTGACGGGCACAGCGTTTGCGTTTGACGGGCACAGCGTTTGCGTTTGACGGGCACAGCGGTTGCGTTTGCTGGGTGCAGTGGCTGCATTTGACGGGCACAGCGTTTGCGTTTGACGGGCACAGCGTTTGCGTTTGATGGGCACAGTGAGGCTGCAATTGAATGGGGGGGGGTTCAGTTTATTTGATGAGTTATTTGATGCAAAGGCTTGGCCCCTCCCACAGGCAAAGCTCTATATTTTTGATGGACCTGCCATTCATATATACAGTGCTATACACGGGGCCCGCCCCACTTCAGCAGAGCAGGCTAGGGGCGTGACAGGGGCTGGAGGCGGTGCAGCACTATATTTTATGTCGACCTCGGTCCACAGTGTTAAGTGGCTAGCTTGTCCGCCCCCCTTCTCCAGAGCAGGCTAGGGGCGTGTTGGGGGCAGGGCTGGCGACGATGTTGAGCAATTCGCAACGCCTCCGCCCGCCCGCTCGAGTCTAGAATTTTTACGGACCGAAATGGGCTTCTGCGCATGCGCGGTATAGGTGCGGTGAAGCCGCGCATGCGCAGTGGAGCTCGGAATCAGCTGTGTTTGTGACGTAGTTGCACAGGAAGTGACGCGGTCGAGATCCTGCATGGGTCGAGACATTTTTTACATCAGTGGCATGACCTTTCTCTGGATGCCCGGACATCTCCTGCATTTTCCTTCTTCTGGTGACATTTTCACACTTGTGTTTATAAGGACTGTTTTTACTCCACAGTTCATCTCTTCACTTGAAATTACTATAAATATTTTTGATAAGAAGGACTATATAGTTTACTGTTTACTGTGATATGCATTTGTTGATATATATTTTTTAGTTTATTTATTTCACTTATAAGCACTTTAATTAAATTGCTCATATTGAGCCATATTGCACAAGGATAATAAGGATTTCATTGTTTATTGTTTACTGTCATCATAGGTGTGCGCAGCACATTGCATTAGGGTGTGCACCCTAAAGCTCAAACACACACGCCTTTCTCTGCAGCCTCAACTGCACGGGGAAGTGAATGAATGGGAAGTGTTCTGTGCTGAGAGGCTTCCTCTTCATTCACAAACTGAAGCATAGTAAATAGGGATGAGCTTCGAGTTCGAGTCGAACTCATGTTCGACTCGAACATAGCCTGTTCGCCCGTTCGCTGAACAGCGAACAAATTGGGGTGTTCGCGGCAAATTCGAAAAATCTATGGGAGAAATCTAAAGTGCTAATTATAAAGGCTTATATGCAAGTTATTGTCCTAAAAAGTGTTTGGGGACCCGGGTCCTGCCCCAGGGGACATGTATCAATGCAAAAAGAAGTTTTAAAAACGGCCATTTTTTCGGGAGCAGTGATTTTAATAATGCTTAAAATGAAAAAAAAAAAGTGAAATATTCCTTTAAATTTCGTACCTGGGGGGTGTGTATGATATGCATGTGAAGTGGCGCATGTTTCCCGTGCTTAGAACTGTCCCTGCAAAAAATGTAATTTTTTAAAGAAAAAAAGTCATTTAAAACTCACTCGCGGCTATTAATGAATTGTCGGCTCCCGGCAATACATACAAAAGTCATTGATAAAAAAAAAAAAAAAGCGTGGGGGTTCCCCAGAATTCAATTACCAGGCCTTTCAGGTCTGGAATGGATATTAAGGGGAACCCCGCCGCAAATTTAAAAAAAAATTGACGTATGGTTCCCCCAAATATCCATTCCAGGCCCTTCAGATCTGGCATGGATTTTAAGGGGAACTACACCCCAAATGTAAAAAAAAATGGCGTGGAGTCCCCCTAAAAATCCATACCAGACCCCTTATCCGAGCACGCAACCTGGCCGGCCACAGGGGAAAAAGGGGGGGATGAGAGAGCGGCCCCCCCTCCCTCCTGAACCGTACCAGGCCACATGCCCTCAACATGGGGAGGATGTCCCCATGTTGATGGGGACAAGGGCCTCATCCCCACAACCCTTGCCCGGTGGTTGTGGGGGTCTGCGGGCGGGGGGCTTATCGGAATCTGGAAGACCCCTTTACCAAAGGGGACCCCCAGATCCCGGCCCCCCCTATGTGAATTGGTAAGGGGTACATTGTACCCCTACCATTTCACGAAGAAAGCGTAAAAAAATGTTTAAAAAAACACACAAACATTTAAATTTACATAGTGAAGGAAGTTCCCCGCTCAAGCCAATGACGTAGGCGGGTCCGACATACCGAGGGGGCGGACCTGATGGGGAACTGCTCTCACTTTGGTAATACATGTATAGACCCGCCCCTTCTCATGTTCCGCATCTGGTCCGCTGAGCGGACCTGATGGGGAACTTTAGAAGGGGCGGGTCTATACATTTAAAATACTGAGAGGGAGTTCCCCATCAGGTCCGCTCAGGCACAACCAATGAAGGACAACGCTGGACATCGGGATCGGCGCGGGACACTGGATTTCATCGCTGGAATGTTTTGGGTTTTTTTTAAATAAAGGACTTTTTCAAGGTGTTTGTGTGTTTTTTTTAAACATTTTTTTACGCTTTCTTCGTGAAATGGTAGGGGTACAATGTACCCCTTACCAATTCACATAGGGGGGGGCCGGGATCTGGGGGTCCCCTTTGTTAAAGGGGTCTTCCAGATTCCGATAAGCCCCCCGCCCGCAGACCCCCACAACCACCGGGCAAGGGTTGTGGGGATGAGGCCCTTGTCCCCATCAACATGGGGACATCCTCCCCATGTTGAGGGCATGTGGCCTGGTACGGTTCAGGATGGAGGGGGGCTGCTCTCTCGTCCCCCCCTTTTCCCCTGCGGCTGGCCAGGTTGCGTGCTCGAATAAGGAGTCTGGTATGGATTTTTAGGGGGACTCCACGCCATTTTTTTTTTAATTTGGGGTGGAGTTCCCCTTAAAATCCAAGCCAGATCTGAAGGGCCTGGAATGGATATTTGGGGGAACCCCACGTCAATTTTTTTTTAAATTTGCGGCGGGGTTCCCCTTAATATCCATTCCAGACTTTTGAATGTATTGCCGGGAGCCGACAATTCATTAATAGCCACGAGTCAGTTTTAAATGACTTTTTTTCTTTCAAAAATGACACTTTCTGCAGGGACAGTTCTAAGCACGGAAACATGCGCCACTTCACATGCATATCATACACACCCCCCAGGTACGAAATTTAAAGGAATATTTCACTTTTATTTTTTCATTTTAAGCATTATTAAAATCACTGCTCCCGAAAAAACATCAGTTTTTAAAACTTTTTTTTGCATTGATACATGTCCCCTGGGACAGGACCCGGGTCCCCAAACACTTTTTAGGACAATAACTTGCATATTAGCCTTTATAATTAACACTTTAGATTTCGAACGTTCGAGTCCATTGTATTTAATAGGGTTCTAAAGTTCACACGAACATTTTGTCTGTTCGCAGGTTCTGGTGCGAACCGAACAGGGGGGTGTTCGGCTCATCCCTGATAGTAAACATAGTTTACTATATTACTATGCTTCAGTTATGAAGGGACACAGTGAGTGAGTGTGTTCACTGTGTTCATTTAGAAAAGGCAGGGGTCGGTAAGTTACATATTAACTAGCCCATTCCCTCCACTCTCTATCCTGAAACATCCCCCCAGCAGCTGGGGGGAGAGGAGAGGAGGGAAGCTAGTAGCACTACGGGGTGGGGGTCCAACAGGGAGGGGTGCCTGGGCAGTAGGGGGAATCTGCACCACATATAGAGATCAGGGTGTGCCCAGACACACCTGGCACACCCCCTGCGCACACTTATGACTGTCATATGCATTTGATGATATTGTTCATTTATTGCACATATAAGCACTTTATTCATATTGCCCATATTGGGTTATATAGCACAAGGTATTTCTAGAAAATTCGTTAGCACTGCACTCTTTGTTCCTATTTTGTGATACTTTACCAGAGTATTGTGCCAGCAGCTTTATTTCTACATAGGTCTGAGCGTGAAAGTTTTTCCTTTATTCAATTCCATATTATTACCCATACTTTCAGAATTAGATGCTCAACAAACTCATATTGGTGTGATCCTCAGTTGTGCATAGACTTTGAACCATATTATGTTTTTTTTAACGTGCATAACGGAAGTCCCTATCAATAACTCATCCTTTGGGATTATGCTTCTTCCTGTGGCTCCTAATACCGATAGCAGATGACAGTAATGTTCATTCACTGTGTTGTATTTATAATGCTATTCTTATCATTACAGGGGGGTTTTCTTTCAATATACACAGTGGACCTGATCTATCCTCTGCTGTCCAATATGATAACTTTTGATTCAGGGAAATGTTTCAGGTATTAAATCCTGTATTTTTCTTGCAGTTTTAATATCTGATCCATGAAACTTTGTGTGTTAAAGCGGATCTCCCCCTTCCCTTTTATAAAGTCCATACTGCCATTTTAAAAATCGATGTCATCGGTGGCCAGCTTCTTCCTAACAATGGCACAGCAGGGGAGATCGCTGTACTAACATTGGATTGTTAGTACAATGGCTCCGACCTGAGCTGTCAGGTTTTTTTTGTTCAACCCCCCAAAAAAACTAGTGGTGTGTACAAGGCTTAATTCTCTGGGCCAGAGCAATGATGACATCTGCATCATCCGTGCATAACAAATTAATGTATTATTTCCTGAGATCATGTGAGATTTCACAAAAATGCTCTCAAGATATTGGAAAAGTGCATTTGTTTTATTTTTCTCCTGACATCTCATAGATTAACTTTGAGACCCCCTCTGGAAGGCACTAGTGACTTAGTCTTCCCAGGGGACAGCTGTGAGGCCAGGGCCATGCCACCAATGCCTCAGGAAAATCAGGAAGTGGGACCCATTTTATTGTAACACAACTGACCCTTGATTAAACAAATAACATGCAGATGTTTTAGGATTAGCATGCAAACGTGCATGCAGCATGTATTTATACTGTTGGGGTGGAAAGGTCCAATTTAAGTAGGGTAAATTGTCAGCTATTCCATGGACTGAAAACGTTTTTAGGGTCAAGGAAGTGTAAGAATGTAACTCCCTAGGGTTTCCTGCTTATACAACTGTATGTAATAACCCCATATCATTCACCATATTAATGGTATACATATACAGTATCTCACAAAAGTGAGGACACCCCTCACGTTTATTTGAGAAAATTTTAATTACGGTATATCTTTTCATATGACAACACTGAAGAAATTACACTTTTCTACAATGTAAAGTGTACAGCTTGTATAACAGTGTAAATTTGCTGCCCCCTCAAGAAACTCAAGCCACAGCCATTAATGTCTAAACCGGTGGCAACAAAAGTGAGTACACCCCTGAGTGAAAATGTCCAAATTGGGCCCAATTAGCTATTTTCCCTCCCCTGTGTCATGTGACTCGTTAGTATTACAAGGTCTCAGGTGTGAATTGGGAGTAGGTGTGTTAAATTTAATTTGGTGTTATCGCTTTCACTCTCTCATACAGGTCACTGGAAGTTCAACGTGGCACCTCAGGGCAAAGAACTCTCTGAGGATCTGAAAAAAAAATGGTTCTTCTACATAAAGATGGCCTAGGCTAATGGAAGATTGCCAAGACCCTTAAACTGAGCTGCAGCACGGTGGCCAAGACAGGACAGGTTCCGCTCAGAACAGGCCTCACCATGGTTGACTAAAGAAGTTCAGTGCATGTGCTCAGTGTCATATCCATAGGTTGCCTTTGGGAAATAGACATTTGAGTGCTGCCAGCATTGCTGTAGAAGTTGAAGGGGGTGGGGGGTCAGCCTGTCAGTGCTCAGACCATACACCGTACACTGCATAAAATTGGTCTGCATGGCTGTCGTCCCAGAAGGAAGCCTTTTCTAAAGATGATGCACAAGAAAGCCCGCAAACAGTTTGCTGAAGACATGCAGACTAAGGACATGGATTACTGGAACCATGTCCTGTGGTCTGATGAGACCAAAATAAACTTATTTGGTTCAGATGGTGTCAAGCGTGTGGGGGCAACCAGGTGAGGAGTACAGAGACAAGTGCGTCTTGCCTACAGTCAAGCATGGCGATGGGATTGTCATGGTCTGGGGCTGCATGAGTGCTGCCGGCACTGGGGAGCTACAGTTCATTGAGGGAACCATGAATGCCAACATGTACTGTGACATGCTGAAACTGAGCATGATCCCCTCCCTTCGGAGACTGGGCCGCAGGGCAGTATTTCAACATGATAATGACCCCAAACACACCTTCAAGATGACCACTGCCTTGCAAAAAAAGCTAAGGGTAAAGGTGATGGACTGACCAAGCATGTCTCCAGACCTAAACCTTATTGAGCTGAGCATCTGTGAGGCATCCTCACATGGAAGGTGGAGGAGCACAAGGTCTCTAACATCCACCAGCTCCGTGATGTCATCATGGAGGAGTGGAAGAGGACTCCAGTGGCAACCTGTGAAGCTCTGGTGAACTCCATGCCCAAGAGGGTTAAGGCAGTGCTGGAAAATAATGGTGGCCACACAAAATATTGACACTTTGGGCCCAATTTGGACATTTTCACTTAGAGGTGTACTCACTTTAGTTGCCAGTGGTTTAGACATTATTGGCTGTGTGTTGAGTTATTTTGAGGGGGCAGATAATTTACACTGTTATACAAGCTATACACTCACTACTTTACATTGTAGCAAAGTGTCATTTCTTCAGTGTTGTCACATGAAAAGATATAGTAAAATATTTACAAAAATTTGAGGGGTGTACTTACTTTTGTGAGATTCTGTATGTGTGTATATATATATATATATATATATATATATATATATATATATATACCAATGTGGCCACCTCCACACAAGGACACAGTTTAGAACAGAAAGGCACGGTAGGTCAGCTGCAAAGAGAACACAGAAAATATTGGTTACTAGCCCCTTTGCCCTCTTCTTGCCTTTCTTAGAGTTCCTTTTTAGGTGATGTTTTTAAAGAAAAGCTAATGGTAGTTTGTTAACAAGAGTGTATACCCAGAATTAATTAAAGCCCCCTCCTGTCACAGATCCCTACTAAGCATCCCTAAGGTCACCTATCTTATCTAAATCATCCATGCTCACTTAATGGCACCAGCACAGGTCACACAGGGGCTAATGTCACAACATTCTATTATTGTCATTCAGGGAAAGTTTGGGTGAAAGTGGAGTAACCTTTGAAAAGTCTCTACTTGTAACAAAGGACACTATGAGATTTCATATTGATGTTCCCATTTCAAGCTACAATAAGCACGTGAATGCTCAGGGAAACTGGGACAGAATGAGGTCGAAGGTGAAACACACAAAAAGGTGAGCTATGATACACATTAGTGCTAGAGTGTGATGAGGGTATGATGATACCATCAATTCACTGTCATCCACTGTACCTTTGACAGTTATGTCCCAATTCATCTTACTAACTAGTCCAGTGTCTGCAAAAGCAAAGTGAATATTTTATTTAAAATTGTTAGGCGTGACATCCCAATCTACAATATAACACAATCTCCATTTAATTTCTAACCTTAATTAAATTATCTTGTATATCACTAGAAAGTTTATTAATACCGGTACAATTAGTGTTAATTTGTCTAGCAGGCTAAGCATAATAATATTTATGGGTGATATTTTGAAAATACATTTTCAATGTGTTATGTTAATAATATTCAATGTTCATGATAATAATAGTAAGAACAACAATAATGAAAATTAACCTTTGTAGCATATTATCTGACAGTCTTTTACCATCTGCTGTTTTGGCTCTGTGTTTTCACTTTTTTTTTTTTCCTACTGACTATTTCAGATATTTCTCTATTAATAATTTATCAAAACTATTAATTCATTTTAAATACCCACCTGATATGTCTGCAGACTTCATTTCACTTCATCATTGTGGATTCCCTCACCTCCATCCCCTCCTCCTTCCATACTCTTCATCACTATCCTGAAATAAGCTGCGTAGGAGGCAAGGGAGTGATACAGTGAGATACTGTCAAATATTTCACTTTAAACCTCCCCTCCTGCTGCTTCTCTAGTTTCACTTTGAATTCTGGGACTTAAATACTCAAAAATAAATCATTTGCCAGAGCACTTTGCAGCCCTAACTGTGACAACCTACATGAAGCCTGTCTGTAGTCCTTCTACAACCAGAGCTAAAATGCATTGCCCCAACCTGTCCCGCTGTGACTTTCGTAACCATATACTTCGTACCCTCTTGGCATTCTCCCCAGCTAGCTACTGAAAAAATATGCCACAGATCATTATTCTGCTTGCTGATGGGCTGTGTTCTTCTTCAGATGTCAGAGAGTTAAGCAAACCATCCTCTCTGTATTCCCACTGTGTCTTACTAAGCAATAAATAAATTAACAGCAAGCACACATCAGCTCATAGCTTTGTTTATGCTCTGATAAAAGTCTACATTCCATCTAGTTCAGAGAATAAAATGTTGTATTGAGCTAGAAAAAGAATAGCGTCTGGTTAGGATAATATAGATGTAAACAGTTAAAAAGTTTCCTGACACCAGTTGTTCCAATGAATGTCATCAGTTGTCCTTTTTAACCAAGAACAGGTAAAATATTTCATGGTTAATTGTGTTCATTTATAAAAAAAAAATGTGTAAATTGTTCAAAGAACCCAAAGTAAACCAAACAGTGACACCAATATTTCTGTTGCCCATCTTTTACATTTTGGGGAAGGGTACACTAGTTTGGAGTAAATACTGGAGACCAAACTTAAAATATAATTTTAAGTATTGATACATACTATTGAAGATCACCAGTAAATCTGTTTATGTTTATCCTATGAGCTTGATATTCTCTTTAAACAAAAGCAACAAAAACTTTATGTCGATCACATTTTGCCCAACCTACCTAAAGGTAGCTGTTGTCTTCCTGCAGTTCTAAATCTTCAGAAACAAGCCTCATTTGGCATGCTGTTGCACAGGTTGCCAGTGATGTTGCCAGTGATGTAGCGATAACCGGCAGTGAGCATAGGACAGAGAGGATTAGTGGAGACACTAGTGATATAACATCCGTAACATCCAATCCTGGGGTTAATAAGTTGCAAAATCAAAAACAAAGCCTGATGCCGCGTACACACGACCGCTTTTCTCGACGAGAAAAACGGCATTTTTTCATTTCGCCGAGAAAAACGATCGTCTGTGGGCTTTATGTCGTTTTTCTCGTCGAGAAAAACGGCATAAAAAACGACGAGAAAAATTAGAACATGTTCTAAATTTTCTCGTTGTTTTTTCCAGCATTTTTTTCCGCGGCAGTTTTGCCATAGGGAAACACTGCCGCGGAGCCCACAGACGGTCGTTTTTCTCGTCAAGAGAAAAAATGACGGGAAAAACGACCGTGTGTAGGGAACCAAGCGGTTCCCTCGTTTTTCCTGTCATTATTCACGGCGGGTTTTTAACCGCCGTGAATAATGATCGTGTGTACGCGGCATCAGAAATGATATGGGAAAAAAAAATATTCACCAATACAAAACTTAGGGGAATGTTCACAAATGCCAGGAGCATAGTCAATAAAATGGAGGAACTGGAACTGCTTTTACATGAAGAGGATGTGGACTACTGGGAACAACAGAAACTTGGTTTGACAGCTCACATGACTGGCTGGCAAACATGCAGGGGTATTCCTTGTATTGTAGGGACAAGGGAGAGGAGAAGAGAGGGAGGGGTGTGTCTATATGTCAGGAATGATTTATGGGTAGAAGAGCGGAATGACATCAGTGATGGGGCAAGGGGGAGGTGGAGTCCATATGGGTGGAACTCCAAAGGGTGGAAGTAAGCAAGAAATTACTAGTGGGGGTATGTTACAGGCCCCCCTAACCATTGGGAAGAGGTGGAGTTGGATCTCCTTTTACAGTTAGAAATCACAGCAAGACTGGGAAACATCACCATAATGGGGGACTTCAACTATCCTGACATTGACTGGGTGGAAGGGATAGCCCACTTTTTAAAGGCCTGTCATTTCTTAAATGTTCTACAGGACAACTCCATGTCCCAATTGGTGGATTCCCCGACTAGAAGTAACGCATTGCTAGATCTATTAATTACAAATGACACAGATCTGATTGCAGATGTCAAAATATTGGACAACTAGGGAACTACCGACCATAGAATTATTACTTTCCGCATAACTCATAGGAAAGGGATAAACAAGGGTGTACAAGAAGACTAAATTTCAAAAGAGCAAACTTTTCTAAACTGTGCTCAATGCTGCAGGATATTAAGTGGGACCAAATCCTTGAAACATTGAACACAGAGGAAAAATAGGAATGCTTTAGGAACATATTAAATAAAAGTATCGCGAGTGCATTCCAAGGGGTAATAAATATAGAAGAACAAAGGTTAAACCTGAGTGGCTAAACCAAAATGTAAAATGTCACATTAAGGACAAAAAAATGGCCTGTAAATAGTACAAAGCGGAGAGGTCAGTGTCAGCATTCCAACACTACAAGGTATGCAATAAGAAGTGTAAGTACGTAATCAAGGTTGCTAAAAAAGACTATGAGAGACACATATCGTGACTATGAGAGACACGGTGGATATCCTGTATCTGCATTTTGCAAAAGCATTTGATACAGTCCCCCACAAACGCTTAATCTACAAGCTGAGGTATCATGTACCTGGTGCTGGAGGCCAATGGAGAGAGGGCCTCCCTTTAGGCTAGTTTCCAGATGCCCCTGAAAGTGAGAACAGGAGGAGTCAGGCTTTTAAGTAGCACAGGTTGCCAGTGATGTTGTTTGCAGAGGAATTTAGAAGGGTTTCTGATGTGCTAAGTAGTGGCTGCAGACAGGTGGCGCCTGTGAGACGTGTTAGGTCCTTTAGTAGCACTGAGATAATGGGAAGTCAGTTCAAGCCAGAATTCCAAGGCAGGAGGATCACAGAGCAAGCAGTGTCAGAGGGGAAGCCAAAGTCAGACACAGGAGACAGTAGAGAATATCCATGAACAAGCCAAGGTCAGGTCAGGAGAAAGGCAGGAGAATAGTCAAGGACAAGCCGCGTTGGTAGCAAAGTATTTTCAGGAACAAGGATCACAGAAACACAGTACAAGCTGAAGATCCTTCAGCAGCTTTGAACACTAACACACTTCCTTTCAAAGACCAATGTGATGTGCTGGTAGAGATGCTGCATCCTAGAGCCCTTCTCCTGCTGTTGGTGTCTTGACAGATGCTGGGTCCTAGAGTCCTTCTCCTACCATTGGCTCACTGACATGAGGTCTGTAGGCATTGGCCATAAGGTTTGTTCTTGGATAGAAAACTGGCTACGGGGGTGTGTCCAAAGGGTTGTGATAAATAACATATACTCAGAATGGTCTAGAGTGGTTAGTGGGGTACTCCAAGACTTTAATCAGAAAGGAAGGAAAGGAAAGGCAATATGGTGCTGTTTTATAGAAAAACTATATAACAAAACAGGGGGAGGAGCCCTGTGTGTGCAATATGAACAACTTAAGTGCTGTTTCCACCCAATTGTACCATATGAAGTGAAAAATAAAAATAAACTGATAAAACAAAACTGGTAAGTACGTGTAAATGGATAACTTCAACCACATAGCATAAATGGTGTTATATCAAATCCTGAAATGACTAGTGCTAGGAAGAATTGCATCAATTAAAATATAAAGTGAGACGTGTTTAAACTCAATAAGATAAATGAATCAGCTCTACAACTGTCCATAAAAATTCCAAAAGTGGCATGTGCTACATCCAAAATTTGCGACAGTCAGGGATGGACTGGCTATCGGGACTACCGGGAGTAGTGATGAGCCGAACACCCCCGGGTTCGGTTCGCACCACGAACTTTAGAACCCTATTAAATACAATGGATGCGAACGTTCAAAGTCTAAAGTGCTAATTATAACGACTATTATGCATGTTATTGTCCTAAAAAGGGTTTGGGAACCCGGGTTCTGCACCAGGGGACATGTATCAATGCAAAAATAAGTTTTAAAAACGTCCGTTTTTCGGGAGCAGTCATTTTAATGATGCATAAAGTGAAAAGAAAAAGTCAAATATTACTTTAAATATCGTACCTGGGGGGTGTCTAAAGTATGCCTGTGAAGTGCCACGTGTTTCCCGTGTTTAGAACTGTCCCTGCACAAAATTACATTTCTAAAGGAAAAAAAGCCATTTAAAATTGCTTGCGGCTTTAATGTAATGTCTGGTCCCGGTAATATGGATGAAAATCTTTAAGGAAAATAGCATAGCTACCCCATCACACCCCCCCCCCCCAACCCAGCCCATTACCAGCCCCTTTGGGTCTTGTATGGATATTAAGGGGAACCCCGCACACAAAATAAAAAAGGCCCTATATACTCTGAACAGTCGTATACAGGCGGTGCATACAAGACAGGGACTGTAGGTTTGTTCTTATGTAGAATCTGTTTGTAATTTTCAACAGGTACATTGTTTAAGTGTAGCTCCAGCCAAAAAATCTATTTTTAAGCTTTTTGGAAAACATAGGGAAGGGTTATCACCCCTGTAACATTTGTTTTGCTGTCTGTGCAGTGTGCACCTGTTCAGAACAGTTCACCTCACTTTCCGTCCTAATGACAAATGTGTTTTGAAAATTTGGGGTTTTTATTGAAACAAGAATTGGTGATAAAGCATCAGTGGAGAGGAGACACTTTTTTTCCCATATTAACTCTTACAGGAGAGAATTTCCCTTCCTAGGGGTAGATTTCCTCTCACTTCCTGTTGTATCCTTCCGTTTGCAAGGAGGAGTCGTTTGTAAGTTGGATGTTTGAAAGTAGGGGCCTGCCGTATATACTCAGCTGAAATTTGCCCCTTACATGTTGGTGTTGCCACAACACTGTGAGCCCTCACAGTTACTCTTGGTGGGCGCATGAATGGGCCCTGCTGTGAATTATTAGATCAAGAATTGTAATTGCATGCCCCTATTGAACAGGGGCTGAAAAATTGGGCCTTTGGTGGTGGTGGTGGTGGTGGTGTTGACACAACACTGTAAGGCCTCACAGTTAGTCTTGGTGGGCGCAGGAATGGGCCCTGCTGTGAATTATTAGATCAAGAATTGTAATTACATGCCCCTGTTAAACAGGGGCAGAAAAATTGGGCCTTAGGCACTGGTGCCACAACACTGCAACCCCTCACAGATACTGTACTTGGAGCACAGCAATGAGCCCTGTTGCAAAATATTGCATCAAAAATTGTAATTACACACCCCTGTTAAACAGGGGCTGAAAAATTGGGCCTTAGCCACTGGTGCTGGTGCCACGACACTGCAACCTCTCCCAGATACTCTAGTTGGAGTGCAGGAATGAGCCCTGCTGCAAAGCATTGCATAAAAAATTGTAATAACACGCCCCTGTTAAACAGGGGCTGAAAAATTGGGCCTTAGCCACTGGTGCTGGTGCCACGACACTGCAACCTCTCCCAGATACTCTAGTTGGAGTGCAGGAATGAGCCCTGCTGCAAAAGCATTGCATAAAAAAATGTAATTACATGCCCCTGTTAAACAGGGGCTGAAAAATTGGGCCTTAGCCACTGGTGGCGGCACCCAGAAACAAAAAATGTTCTTCCAACCTATCATCATCAATCGGATCATTGAGGAGGAGGAGGATAGTCAGTCAACATAACAGGACAGTCTCTCAGCATCAGCATCAGTCTTGAAGGGATGTCACATTTGAAAATAAATTAGTCTGTTATATCAGCTTCAGGTGTTTGGTAGCTGGTGGTGATCCAAGACTGGTTCATCTTTATGAAGGTCAGTCGATCAACCGAGTCGGTGGACAGGCGGACCCTGTGATCCGTGACAAATCCTCCAGCAGCACTAAATGTGCGTTCTGAAAGAACGCTGGATGCAGGACAGGCCAGTAGCTCAATTGCATACTGTGCAAGCTCTGGCCAGTGATCCATCCTCAAGACCCAGTAAACCAGAGGATTTTCGGTGGGGAAGGTGTCCAAGTCTGACCTTGCCCCTAGGTATTCCTGCACCATGTATATCAGACGCTGACGATGGTTGCTAGAACCGATCATACCTTGGGGCTGCGGACTAAAGAATTGTCTGAACGCATCGGTCAGACGGCCACCTTCCCCACCGCTCCTTCTTTGACTGACCGAAGCCTCAGCAACTCGTTGTCCAGGACCAGGAGTTTGTAACCTCCCAGTCTCTGGGAACGCGTTGCACAGACCTTTCTGCAAGGCCTCCCGGAGTTGTCTCATCCTCTGCTCCCTCTGCGACGGTAAGATAAGGTCCGCAACCTTACCCTTGTACCATGGATCAAGGAGAGTGGCCAGCCAGTAATGGTCCCTCTCCTTGATCCGAAGAATACGAGGATCCTTCCGCAGACTTTGCAGGATCAGGGAGGCCATGCAGCATAGATTAGCTGAGGCATTCGGTCCGGAGTCCTCTGGGTCACTAAGGACGACATGATCTGCAGCCACCTCCTCCCAGCCACGTACAAGTCCACTGGTTTCTTGGGACTGTAAATCATCCCTAAAAGACTGCTGCTGATGATGCTGAGTGCCAGGTTCCACCTCCATGCTGACACAATCCTCCTCCTCCTCCTCCTCTTCCTGTGCGATGGGTGGGACAGAAGGAACACTGTCTGGGTAAAGGGGGCCTTGAGAGGCAAGGAAGTCCTCCTCTTCCTGCCTCTGTTCTGCCTCAAGTGCCCTGTCCATTATTCCACGCAGCGTATGTTCCAACAGGTGGACAAGAGGTACAGTGTCACTGATGCATGCACTGTCACTGCTCACCATCCTCGTGGCCTCCTCAAATGGTGCCAGGACAGTGCATGCATCCCTGATCATGCCCCACTGGCGTGGTGAAAAAAACCCGAGCTCCCCTGACCCTGTCCTGGTGCCGTAGTCGCACAGCTACTCATTGATGGCCCTCTGCTGCGTGTGCAGCTGCTGCAGCATGGCCAACGTTGAGTTCCACCTGGTGGGCATGTCACATATAAGGCGGTTCTTGGGCAGGTTCAACTCCTTTTGCAGCTCAGCCAGGCGAGCACTGGCATTATAAGATCTGCGGAAATGCACACAGACTTTCCTGGCCTGCCTCAGGACATCCTGTAAGCCCGGGTACCTGCCCAAGAACCGCTGCACCACCAGGTTAAGGACGTGAGCCACACAGGGCACATGGGTCAGTTGTCCCTGTCGGAGGGCGGAGAGGAGGTTGGTGCCATTGTCGCAAACCACCATTCCTGGCTTAAGCTGGCATGGTGTCAACCACCTCTCGGCCTGCCCCTGCAGAGCAGACAGAACCTCTGCCCCAGTGTGGCTCCTGTCCCCCAAACACACCAGCGCAAGCACGGCATGGCATCTTTTTGCCTGCGTACTTGCGTAGCCCCTTGAACGCCTACGGAGCACCACTGGTTCCGAGGACAAAGCACAGGAAGAGGCCATGGAGGAAGAAGAAGAGGAGGGGGTGGAGGAGAGAGGTGTGTCACAACCAGTAGTAGCATTTTGGAGGCGTGGCGGCGGAACAACCTCCAACACTACTGCACCTTGTCCTGCATCCTTCCCAGCTGCCAAAAGAGTGACCCAATGGGCCGTGAAAGAAAGGTAACGTCCCTGTCCATGCCTGCTGGACGATGAGTCAGCGGTAATATGCACCTTACCGCTGACCGCCCTGTCCAGCGAGGCCAAGACATTGCCTTCCACATGCCGGTAGAGAGCCGGAATCGCCTTCCGTGAGAAAAAGTGGCGTTTGGCAACCTTCCACTGAGGAACCGCACATTGCACAAACTCACGGAAGGGGGCCGAGTCTACCAACTGAAAAGGCAGCAGTTTAAGCTCTAGCAATTTAGCCAAGCTAGCATTCAACCGCTGTGCATGTAGATGGCTGGGAGTGAACTTCTTTCGACGGTCCAGCAGCTGGGGCAGGGAAATTTGCCTGCTAGAATCGGACGTCGGTGTACTGCTAGCAGAGTGCCCGCAAGTACTTGGCTGTGACACACCTAATTCTACACCTTCATTCCTCTCAGTGCAGGTTTCAGAGAGGACTGAAGGTATAGTGGGGTTGGAGATCCCAGCTGATGCGGTGCAAGGAGAGGTCCGCTTTGTTTTTTGGTGTGGGTCTTTAAGGTAGGCTTGCCAACGAGCTGCATGGCAGGTCAACATATGTCTGGTCAAGCATGTGGTGCCCAAGCGGGTGATGTTTTGGCCACGCGATATACGCTTGAGACATATGTTGCAAACAGCAGCTGTGCGATCTGATGCACTCGACTCAAAAAAGGCCCACACCAAAGAACTTTTTGAATAACGGGCAGAGGCAGCGCCCTGCACAGGCGGAGCTCTGCGGTGTAATTCCGTCGGTGTGCTGCCCTTACGCTGGCCCCCCCCCCCGAGGGCATCCTGCCTCGTTGGAGATGTGCCTCCTCCTCATCCTCCTCTCTCCTATTAGGCACCCACGTGGAGTCAGTGACCTCATCATCCCCTCCCTCCTCATCACTGGAGCCAATCTGGCAGTATGCTGCAGCTGCTGGAACATGACTGCCAGATTGGTGTCCTTCTTGAGCATCCCCTCTCTCTGCTCTCACGCTACTGCCTTCCTCTAGCTGGGTATCATCATCAGACCCTTCAAAACGCTGGGCATCCTCCTGGAGCATGTACCCAACACTGTGCTCAAACAGTTTGGGGGACTCCTCAGGAGGACATGGTTGGTCTAGGGAAGGAGTGACTGATGATGACATTGATACCAGGGAAGAGGACGCTTTGGCAGCTGCTTTGCCAGTACCCTGAGCCTGGGTGAGAGAGGATGAGGAGGATGAGGAGGGCTTGGTCATCCACTCTACCAAGTCTTCGGCATGATGCGGCTCAACACGTCCAGCTGCCGAAAAGAAGGACAAGCGTGTCCCATGGCCACGTGCTGATGGCGATGCACCGCGTCCACGACCAGCACTGTTGTCTCTAGACACAGAGCCTGCTTGCCCTCTTTTATTGGCTCCTGACTGTCTGCCTCTCCTTGTTTGCCTTCCAGACATTCTAATGGCCTGCAGGGAGATGGGAAAACCAGCAATAAGGCCTAGCTTCAGGAGTATATTTTGCAGGAATCACACTACGCCTGCTGTAAGTGCTGCAAATGCCTGTTGGTGTAACACACCAGGAAAACACAGCAATACGGGCTAACTTCAGGTGTAATATGATCAGGAGGCACACTCCGCCCGCTGTAAGTGCTGCAAATGCCTGTTGGTGTAACACACCAGGGAAACACAGCAATACGGGCTAACTTCAGGTGTATAATGTGCAGGAGGCACACTCCGCCCGCTGTAAGTGCTGCAAATGCCTGTTGTTGTAACACACCAGGAAAACACAGCAATACGGGCTAACTTCAGGTGTAATATGATCAGGAGGCACACTCCGCCCGCTGTAAGTGCTGCAAATGCCTGTTGGTGTAACACACCAGGAAAACACAGCAATACAGGCTAACTTCAGGTGTATAATGTGCAGAAGGCACACTCCGCCCGCTGTAAGTGCTGCAAATGCCTGTTGGTGTAACACACCAGGAAAACACAGCAATACGGGCTAACTTCAGGTGTATAATGTGCAGGAGGCACACTCCACCCGCTGTAAGTGCTGCAAATGCCTGTTGGTGTAACACACCAGGAAAACACAGCAATACGGGCTAACTTCAGGTGTAATATGATCAGGAGGCACACTCCGCCCGCTGTAAGTGCTGCAAATGCCTGTTGGTGTAACACACCAGGAAAACACAGCAATACGGGCTAACTTCAGGTGTATAATGTGCAGGAGGCACACTCCGCCCGCTGTAAGTGCTGCAAATGCCTGTTGGTGTAACACACCAGGAAAACACAGCAATACGGGCTAACTTCAGGTGTATAATGTGCAGGAGGCTTAGCAACAATGACACTGACACTGTCCCCTGCCTATCCTTCTCTCTCCCTGCACACAAGGTTTATCAAAGAATATGACACTGACACTCTCCCTGCCTATCCTTCTCTCTCCCTGCACACAAGGTTTAGCAAAGAATATGACACTGACACTGTTCCCTGCCTATCCTTCTCTCTCCCTGCACACAAGGTTTATCAAAGAATATGACACTGACACTCTCCCTGCCTATCCTTCTCTCTCCCTGCACACAAGGTTTAGCAAAGAATGTGACACTGACACTGTCCCTTGCCTATCCTTCTCTCTCCCTGCACACAAGGTTTAGCAAAGAATATGACACTGACACTCCCCCTGCCTATCCTTCTCTTTCCCTGCGCCGAAACACACTACACAAGGCCGCCGCGCTGGCGGCCTTTTATAGTGTGGGGCGTGTGCTAAACCCCCTGAGCTATAATTGGCCACAGGCAACCTGCCTGTGGCCAATTATGGCTCTCCTAGCTGCCGGCGCTGCTATTGGCCAAGCATGCGGGGTCACAGTGCATGCTTGGCCAATCACAGCGCCGCGATTGCACTGCGATGGCGCAGTGTATTGTGGGCCGTTCGCGTCACTCGAATTTGGCGCAAATCGTTCGATGTTCGCTGAACGGTCGAACAGCCGATGTTCGAGTTGAACTTATGTTCGACTCGAACACCGAGCTCATCCCTAACCGGGAGTTTCCCGGTGGGCCGATGACTCAGTGGGCCGTTTTTTTTTTGCTTTTTTTTGTGGCCCGTTTTTTATGCAGATTTCAGCGGCAGGGGGAGAGTGTGGCAGCAAACAGCGGCGGGGATTCGGGGAAGGTGGCCAGCGAGGAGGGCAGTTGGATGTAAAAGCCGAGGAGGGAGAAGAGCTCCACCACCTCCCTGACCACCGAAGAGGCGAACAGGAGTGAGCGTGGCCACCCCGGTGCTCCCAGAACCTCGAATCCTACACCTCCTCTCTGCTCCAGGAACCATGCGGCCTGGGCCGGATGGCAGGCTGACTGGGAGCCCGGAGGAAGAGAACATGTGCCGCTTAAAGGAGCAGAGCAGCGAGAGCACCCCCCGGATCAAGAGGGAGACTCGCCGCTGCTGCTGCTGGCCATCAGGTACCCGGCATCCTACACAAACATGCCAGAACACTGAGACAACGGAGGGGGTGAGCAGAGGAGGGACTGCAGAAAGGAACAGTGCTATGTGGTCTGTCTCAGCCTTCCCCTCTGTCTCTCTGCCCCCTCTGTCTCTCAGTCTCCCCCCTCTGTCTCTCAGTCCCCCCCTCTGTCTCTCAGTCCCTGTGTCTCTCAGTCCCCCCTCTTTCAGCCCCCTCTGTCTCTCAGCCCCCCCACTATCTCTCAGCCCCCCCTGTTTCTCAGACCCCTCCTCTGTCTCTCAGACCCCTCCTCTGTCTCTCAGACCCCCTCTGTATCTCAGACCCCCCTCTGTATCTCAGACCCCCCTCTGTCTCTCAGACCCCCCCTCTGTCTCTCAGACCCCCACTGTCTCTCAGTCCCCCCTCTGTCTCTCAGTCCCCCTCTGTCTCTCAGCCCCCCTTCTGTCTCTCAGTTCCTGTGTCTCTCAGTCCCCCCTCTTTTAGCCCCTCCTCTGTCTCTCAGCTCCCCTCTATCTCTCAGACCCCCCTCTGCCTCTCAGACCCCTCCTCTGTCTCAGACCCCTCCTCTGTCTCTCAGCTCTCCTCCTCTGTCTCTCAGCTCCCTCCTCTGTCTCTCAGACCCCTTCTCTATCTCTCAGCCCCCTCCTCTATCTCTCAGCTCTCCTCCTCTATCTTTCAGTCTCCCCCTCTGTCTCTCAGTCCCCCCCTCTGTCTCTCAGTCCCCGTGTCTCTCAGTCCCCCCTTTCAGCCCCCTCTGTCTCTCAGCCCCCCCACTATCTCTCAGCCCCCCCACTATCTCTCACACCTTTCCTCTGTCTCTCAGACCCCCCTCTGTCTCTCAGACCCCCCTCTGTCTCTCAGACCCCCCTTTGTCTCTCAGACCCCCCCTCTGTCTCTCATACCCCCCCTCTGTCTCTCAGTCCCCCCTCTGTCTCTCAGCCCCCCTCTGTCTCTCAGTTCCAGTGTCTCTCAGTCCCCCCCTCTTTTAGCCCCTCCTCTGTCTCTCAGCTCCCCTCTATCTCTAAGACCCAAAATATATACAAACAAGGATTGCCAAAAATAAAATTCACCTTTCCAGGAACCGAGGGTGCTGGCAATGCACTAGGCAATTGAGAAAATAATGATGATCTGGACAGCGGCACTCCAATCCAACGTGGCTTTGTTCACAAAGTAAAATGAAAACAGGCACTACATGTCACAGCACAAGAAAAATGGGGACCGCTAACGCGTTTCACACTTAGAAGTGCTTACTCATAGCTTACTCATAATGAGTAAGCACTTCTAAGTGTGAAACGCGTTAGCTGTCCCCATTTTTCTGTTGCTGTGACATGTAGTGCCTGTTTTAATTTTACTTTGTGAATAAAGCCACGTTGGATTGGAGTGCGGCTGTCCAGATCATCATTATTTTCTCTATCTCTCAGACCCTCCTCTGTCTCTCAGACCCCTCCTCTGTCTCTCAGACCCCTCCTCTGTCTCTCAGCCCCCACTGTCTCTCAGCCCCTCTATCTCTCAGCTCTCTTCCTCTATCTCTCAGCTCCCCCCTCTGTCTCTCAGATCCCCCCTCTGTCTCTCAGATCCCTATCTCTCAGCCCCGCTCTGTCTCTCAGCTCCCCCTCTGTATCTCAGCTCCCCCTCTGTCTCTCAGCTCCCTTCCTCTGTCTTTTAGCTCCCCCTCTTTCTCTTAGCTCCCCTTCTGTCTCTCAGCTCCCCCCACTCTGTCTCTAATCACCCCCCCCCTCTGTCCCTCAGCACCCCCCTCTGTCTCTAAGCTCCCCTCTCTGTCTCTCAGCTCCCCCCTCTGTCTCTCTGCCCTCTCCTCTGTCTCATTCACTCCCTGACTCTTAGGCTGCTTTCACACTTGGGCGGGCATTGACGGTAAAACGCTGCTAGTTTTAGCAGCACTTTACTGTCCTTTTAGCTGCGCTATACAGCTTCTAGCAGGCGCTGCTGCCGAAGTGCTTTGCAGGCGCTTCAGCAGCGGTGGCCATTCATTTCAATGGGCAGGAGCGCACCGCTCCTCCACCGCCCAAAAGATGCTGCTTGGAGGACTTTTTTTAACGCCCTGGCAGCGCCCGAGTGTGAAAGCAGCGGAAGCGTTTTTCAGTCGCTTTACAGGCGCTATTTTTAGCCCAAAAGCACTTGAAAAACGCCTCAGTGTGAAAGAGTTCCTACACTCATCCCCTCTCTATTACACTCACCCCCCTCTCTCTCTCTCATTCCCCTCTCTCTCACCCTCTCATGATATACAATAATGGATGTAGGGGCCTTTTGGTGGGCGTGATTTTTGGGGGGGGTGGGGGGCAGCATTTTATTGAATTAAAGTGGGCCGGTCTGGATGAAGTCCAGGGCCAAATTTTTGTCCCAGTCCAGCCCTGGTGACAGTCTATAAAGTGATTGGTGAAAATAGTTTCTTGAAGTGACTTTTCCATGCTCCCATTATGTGTTTGCACTCACCAGAGCGCTTCACCCCTGCAGGGGTAAAAGCATATAGTAGAAATTCACTCCAAATCCTGGTATCCTTTGCTCACGGTATCCACTTCACAGCCAGAGAAGATGATCCATCCATGAGCATAAGATTGTGATAAAATTTCTACTAAGTCAGTGGTGTAAGCTTCAACAAGGTATCCACATGTAATTCAATGTGATAGAAAGAAATCCCATAGCGTAATATTGCAAAGCTATGTCTTTATTTAAAACGATATTTAAAAGTTTTCTTTAAAAAAATCTGAGAGCTCCAATGCTCTACTCAGTGGTATAGGACACGGAAGCAACGCTCTCTATGTTCCGAGCGTGCGTTCCACGGAACGCATGGCAAAAACCGGAAAGTACCGGAAGTGACGTATTTGCGTGACAAGTTGGTCCCGCCTTACGTGTTTCGTCATTCAGACGTCATCTGAGCCCAGTAACTACTGCAAAACAGATATGCCCAAATATACACTGTGATTTAACCACTTCTCCACCGGGCCTATTCTGGCACTTCTTTCCTTCATGTAAAAATCATAATTTTTTGCTAGAAAATTAGTCAGAACCCCCAAACATTATATATTTTAATTAAATTTTTTAGCAGACACCCCAGGGAATAAAATGGCAGTCATTGCAACTTTTTATCTTGCACGTTATTTGCGCAATCATTTTTCAAACGCCTTTTCTTGGGGAAAAAAAATGGTTTCACGAATTAAAAAATAACAAAACAGTAAAGTAAGCCCAATTTTTTTGTATAATGTGAAAGATGCTGTTACGCTGAGTAAATAGATACCTAACATGTCACGCTTTAAAATTGCGCACACTCATGGAATGGCGCCAAACTTCGGTACTTAAAAATCTCCATAGGCGACACTTTAATTTTTTTTACAGGTTACTATTTTCGAGTTACAGAGGAGGTCTAGTGCTATAATTGTTGCTCGCACTCTACCGCACGTGGCGATACCTCACATGTGGGGTTTGAACGGCGTTTACATATGTGGGCGGGACTTACATGCGTGTTCGCTTCTGAGCACGAGCTACCTGGGACAGGGGCGTTTTACATTTATTTTATTTTTTTCATTTTATTTTTTATTTTACTGAATTTTTTTATTTTGACACTTTTTTTTACATTTTTTTTTTGATCACTTTTATTCCTATTACAAGGAATGTAAACATCCCTTGTAATAGGAATCATTGTGACAGGTCCTCTTTATGGAGAGATGCGGGGTCAATAAGTCCCCACATCTCTCCTCCAGGCTGGGAAGCATGAGATCGGTGAAAAGAAATTCACGATCTCATGCTGACAGCCGCAATTGCGGCTTTGTTTACTTCCGGGTACCTGGCGTGACGTCACAACATCGTGCCCGGGACTCCGACTGTCACCCCTGATATAGAGGGTGTGATAATTAGCTCAATCTCAGTGTTTGCTGAAGACACAAAGATATATAGGGTAATAACAACACAGCAGGATATAAAAACTTTACAAGAGGACCTGAGTAAATGAATGGAGCGGGCTACTGCATGGCAAATGAAGTTTAACATTGAAAAATTTAAGTTAATGCACTTTGGGGTGTAATGAAATGTCCCACACTCCGTTTGAGTGCTTTTGTCATATACCGCTTCCTCCCAGTATTAATATAGATATCAGATATTCCAACCGCTGACAACAACAAACTAGACAATACTCGTTTGGTTGCTGAACATGAACTGATTTATTTGAGATGACACACAAATATATACAGCAGGATGACAATACAAACTGTAACCAGAAACCTAATTAACTTGTGCTAGTTTACTAATCATTTACCCAGACTTGGTCACTCAGAGATATGACCTTTCAGGGCAGCCTTGCCGTCTCCTAACTCACAACTTACAGTACACATAAGTAAAAACACATCCCCCAATAGTTTGCTAGGAGACAAAAGGTGTGTTAATGAGCACAATAAACTATTGGGTGAAAGACCCAGGCTATCCAGATCTCATTAATCAGCACTCCTTTCACATACATCTGTCCACTGAGTCCCAAACTGGCAGAGAGCATCATGGCCTCCTTAATAATGTCCTTTTGCATTGCATAACAGAATATCTTCCTAAATGCTTGTAGCTCCCTCAAATGCCAGGGCCCATAGTCGGTAGGCAAGAGGCTAGCATTCAGTCCCCTCCAAAAGCCTCTGTCCCGGGTGAGTCTGTCACATTTCTCCCCCATCAAAGGTTGACTAACAAGGTCCCAGACCTCCACCTGGTCTGGACATGCATTAGTCGAGCAGAGTGAACTAACAAAGTCAGTCCGCATGTCATGGTTATGCAGTAATGTTTGTCTCTCAGCTTACCCCCTTCTCCATGTGTTCACCTTAGAGGCCAGCCACTCTCACCTGGCTGCTTAAATAATCAATCCTCCAAGCATGGCTCCACCCCAGGCCCTATCAGGGAACACTATATCAACCTGTGCACTGCAAGCCAGCCGTGCTGATCAACGTTGTTTGTTAAGCTATTGTGTGTTTGGGTTCCTGCTTGCCGTGTGCTACGTCTGTCTCTGTTTTACCGATCTTGGCTTGTTCTCGACTATTCCTGTCTGCTTGTGACCTTGACCTTTGGCGTGTCCTTTGTTTATCCTTGTCTGCTAGACGCCCCGACCTTTGGCTTATCCCCTCACTATCTCTTGTATCCTGAGCTGCTGCTTCCCCTCTATCCTCTATAGCCCACTGTGAGCGTGAGCTGGGGGACTCTGGGGGCCGCGACCTGGATCCAGTTGCAGCCCAGTCCATCCTCACCACTAGAGGCTCTGGTGAACACCTGCTGAATCTTAGACTCCGTGCCATGGGGAATCTTAGGCTATAGCTCCTTGTGGGATCCCTGTTAGTGCTCCAGTGGACCAGTCTTCCTTAACCACCCAGAGTTCCATCTGCAGCAGTCAGCCATAGGGTTCACTACCTTAGCGGTGCACTCCTGACCCCAACGGTGTGCATCTGTCACATGGCTTCAGGTGACCTGACACCGCATGATCTCCATTCTTGGCTGCAAGTAATAGTTGACATCATTAGGTGTGGGGCAGAGGTCATTGACTCTCTGTCCGGCTGCTAGCGCTTCAGTTGGTTGGTTTTTAACATCCAGGGGCTTGGTCTGCTGCTGGGCAAGGGGCTGATCGCCCCATCTTCCTGAATCTGTAGAGACACTGTAGGTGCTAGGCAAAGGCCAATGGCGCTCTGCCCTGTTGCCAGTGATTCAGCTGGGAGTAGAATCTTTCTACATCAGCTTGTCGCTGGAGAGAGGAGCCGGCTGCCCCCGGCTCCCTGGAACTCCACAGTTGTTGCCGGTGCTGGGCAGAGGTTGGTAGCACTCTGCCCTGTTCCCAGAACTTCTGCTGGGGACTCCACATCCTGCGCTCCGGCTAACTGTTGGGGCAGGAGGCTGGCTTCCCCCACTCCCAAACTGTGTAGCTGCCATTGGGGAGGTGAGCTGGCTGCTTCCTCTTCCATTGCCTCATCTGGCTGCTGGGACAACATGTCTGTGGTACTGTCTCCCAGGTACACAGATCTTTGCTGGGGAGGAAAGACCGCTTCCTTCATCCTGGCCGACTGTTGGGGAGGGACGACGAACACCTCCTCTCCCTTCTCCCTCTGTATCCTGATCTGATCCAGGGAAGTGACTGCCACCTTCTCACCCTGAGCCTCTGGAACTGCCACAGATGTGGGGCAGAGGTCTTGGATCCTCTGTCTGGTGGCCAGAACTTCATTTGGGGGTGTTTCTGTAACTCAACAGATACTGCTGTTGGGGTTAGGCAAAGCTCAGTGAAGTTTAGCCCTGATACCAGCTCTTTTGCTGGAGGCTCACCAGGTTGTTCTTCCTCAGCAGAAAAGTCTATCAAATCCCCTGTCTCTGCAACTGGTGTCTGGGGATAGAGGTTCATCATCTCCTGTTCGTATAACCCAGAAAAGGCTATCGGTGCTGGGCCGAGGGTAAGCAGAGCTCTGCCCTGTTGTCAGCACTTCAGCTCTAAGGATGGCAATCTCCAGATTTTCCACTGCCGATTCTCTGGCATACTGCTGGACAGGCACATTCCTCCATCCAAACCTCATTTTGTGCAGAAACAGGTTTGTCAAAGTCAGTCAGCACTTGCTGCATCCGATATAAGACCTTCGCGTCCATAGCTGCGGGGGCAGGTTGGAAAAGCACACTGTTACTATGCCACCTTGCCGACTCTTCAGCCAGGATTTCAGAGCTGTCTACTGGTATTTCCTGATAGTCCCAGGCAAAGGGAGCCCAGCCCTGGCGCTGAGCAGAGTCTAGCAGCAGTCCGTAGGCGATATCCAGCTCCCATTCCTGAAAGGCCAGAAACTCTATATCTTCCGGTGCCCAGTGCACTTCCGAGATGTTCAGTAGCTCTTCTCTGAAATCCATGATTTCATCAAACCGCTACTCCAAATCACTCCCAAAGGTCCCCTGTCAGCTTCACATACATCAGTCCTAGGCTGCTGTAGCCAATGCCTTACGTTGGGCTGTCATCCGCTATCCAGGGGGAATGCTTGGGATACATGCCACAAGAGTGCTCTGTAGATCTCTGCCCAGACCAGCCTGCTTAATTCAGCTGTCTGCTCTTTGTGCATTTTTTTCTCCCAAAAACAGCACCCGCAATCCATACTGTGACTAGTACCTTCCTGGATGGAGGGGAGAACTTTTGACTGGTTGTGCTGCTCATGGGTTAGCATTTCCTTCCAGAGTTTGCAGCGGATAGAATAATACCATCCCAGCAGGATCTGCTCTGATACTGGTCCTCTGTGCTGTATCTGCATCTCTTGCAACCTCCTTCCGAATTCCTCTTCCATGGCGACTGGTATCTGTACCTCTCCACTTCTCTCCTGCTATCCGAAACTTAGATCCAGGTGGAGGTTTGGATGTCCCAGACTGCAGGAAGCATCCCACTCCGCTTGAGTGCTTTTGTCATATACCGCTTCCTCCCAATATTAATATAGATATCAGATATTCCAACCGCTGAGGACAACAAACAAGGCCATACTCGTTTGGTTGTTGAACATGAACTGATTTATTTGAGATGACACACAAATATATACAGCAGGATGACAATACAAACTGTAACCAGAAACCTAATTAACATGAGCTAGTTTACTAATGAGAGTTGAGCGGACACCTGGATGTTCGAGTTCGACGGGTTCGGCCGAACTTCGGAAAAAAGTTCGGGTTCGGGACCGAACTTTAACCCGAACCCGGACCCGAACCCGAACCCCATTGAAGTCAATGGGGACCCGGACTTCTAAGGACTAAAAAGGCTCTAAAAAAGTAATGGAAAGGGCTAGAGGGCTGCAAATGGCAGCAAAATGTTGTTAAGAGCATGGCAAGTGCTCTGCAAACAAATGTGGATAGGGAAATAACTTAAAATAACATAAAAAAAATAAAAATAAAAAATAATAATCTTGACCTAGGAGGACGAGGTCCATATGGAGTAGGAGGTTGAGGTGGCGGTGGATGTGGCTGTGTAGGTGGAAGCGGCGGTGGAGGAGGACGAGGTAGCCAACACTGATTCAAAAATACAACAATGGCTGGGTAAGGCCGGTGATGTGTCGAATTCTGTCCCCCGTCAAATAGTGTCCACCCTGTACTGCGCTTGCTCAGTATGTAGGACAAGGGGATTTCTAAAATCTCCCAAGACGAACGGCGCCTGCGTGGTGAGTTCAGGTGAAGGCCACACCATCCGTGGTTCAAGCCGAGCCAAGTGAGGCCGTGCCCGAAGCGTGGCGATCGAACCGAGCCCGTGAGGGGCCCTGTTACTATGTGCTACCGTATGTCCACTTGGATGGTGGGGCTTGAACCTGCACTCACGGCGCAGGCACCGTTCATCTTCGGAGATTTTGTGAATCTCCTTGTCCTCTGTACTGCGCAAGC
This sequence comes from Rana muscosa, assembly GCA_029206835.1. NCBI lineage: Eukaryota > Metazoa > Chordata > Amphibia > Anura > Ranidae > Rana > Rana muscosa. The sequence continues at coordinate 538,879,094 of CM055117.1, read as the reverse complement.
GCTGTGCCTTCGCAGTATGGGCCGGACACAATCCGATGGCCGGACAATTTTTGTCACAACACCGGTATACATGTCTATTCTGCACAAGGTACGGACAAGTCCTGTGGGATCCATGCCTGGTTCATTTTAATGAACGTGAGCTTGTCCACATTGGCTCTGGACAGGCGGCTGCGCTTGTCTGTGATAACGCCCCCTGCCGTGCTAAATATACGTTCAGATAGTACACTGGCTGCAGGGCAGGCCAGCACCTCCAAGGCATAAAGGGCAAGCTCAGGCCATGTGCCCAATTTGGAGACCCAGAAGTTAAAGGGGGCAGACCCGTCATCCAGTACGTGTAGGCCTGTGGACACATACTGCTCAACCATGTTGGTGAAATGCTGCCTCCTGCTAAGACGTTCCATCTCAGCTGGTGGTGCTGGTTGTTGTGGCGTGCTGACAAAGCTTTTCCACATTTCAGCCATGCTAACCCTGCCTTCTGAGGTGCTGCCGGTGCCCCGGCTGCGTTGGTGACCTCTTCCTCCTCCTCTGCCTTCGCCTTGTGCTTCCACCGTACGCCCGCTGTCAGGTGGGAATGCCACCAGCAGCGCGTCTACCAGCGTGCGCTTGTACTCGCGCATCTTACGATCCCGCTCCAGTGAGGGAATTAAGGACGGTACGTTGTCCTTGTAACGGGGATCCAGCAGGGTGGCCACCCAGTAATCAGCACCAGTTAAAATGTGGGCAACTCGGCGGTCATTGCGGAAACACTGCAGCATGTAATCGCTCATGTGTGCCAGGCTGCCCAGAGGCAAAGAAAAGCTGTCCTCTGTGGGAGGTGTGTCGTCTGTGTCCTCTGTATCCCCCCAGCCACGCACCAGTGATGGCCACGAGCTGGTCTGGGTGCCACCCTGCTGTGAAAATGGCTCCTCCTCCTCCATCTCCTCCTCCACCTCTTCATCCTCCAGAACTGTGCCCTTTCTGCCGGACAATTGTGTACCTGGCGTTTGTTGGTGCAGGAACCCACCCTCGTAGCCACTTGTGAAAGACTGCCCTGAAAGCCTTTGAAATGATCCCACTTCCTCCTCCTCCTCCTCATCCTCCTGTGCCACATCCTCTTCCATCATCGCCCGAAGCGTTTTTTCAAGGAGGCATAGAACTGGGATAGTAACGCTAAGAACGGCGTCATTGGCACTGGACATGTTGGTGGAGTACTCGAAACAGCGCAACAAGGCACACAGGTCTCGCATGGAGGCCCAGTTATTGGTGGTGAAGTGGTGCTGTTCCGCAGAGCGACTCACGCGTGATTGCTGCAGCTGAAACTCCACTATCGCCTGCTGCTGCTCGCACAGTCTGGCCAGCATGTGCAAGGTGGAGTTCCACCTTGTGGGCACGTCACATATGAGGCGGTGAGCGGGAAGGCCGAAGTTACGCTGCAGCGCTGACAGGCGAGCAGCAGCAGGGTGAGAACGCCGAAAGTGCGCACACACAGCCCGCACTTTCTGCAGCAGCTCTGGCATATTGGGGTAATTTTTAAGGAACCTCTGGACCACCAAGTTCAGCACATGCGCCTGGCAAGGGATGTGCGTCAAACCGGCTAGGCCCAGAGCTGCTACGAGATTTCGCCCATTATCACACACCACCAGGCCGGGCTTGAGGCTCACTGACAGCAACCACTCATTGGTCTGTTGTTCCATGTCCCTCCACAACTCCTGCGCGGTGTGGGGTTTTTCCCCCAAACAGGAAAGTTTTAAAACTGCCTGCTGTCGTTTACCCCTGGCTGTGCTGAAGTTGGTGGTGAAGGTGTTACGCTGACCGGATGAGGAGGCGGTAGAGGATGAGGAAGCGGAGTAGGATGAGTTAGCAATAGGAGGCAAACTGAAGCGCCCTGCAATCCTCGGTGGTGGAAGGACATGCGCCAAACTGCTATCTGCCTCAGGCCCAGCCGCCACTGCATTTACCCAGTGTGCTGTTAGGGAGATATAACGTCCCTGACCGTGCTTACTGGTCCACGCATCCGTAGTTAGGTGGACCTTGCCACAGATGGCGTTGCGCAAGGCACACCTGATTTTGTCCCCCACTTGGTTGTGCAGGGAAGGGATGGCTCGCCTGGAAAAATAGTGGCGGCTGGGCACGACGTACTGTGGGACAGCCAATGCCATCAGGCTTTTAAAACTCTGCGTCTCCACCAGACGGAATGACAGCATTTCAAAGGCCAGGAGTTTTGAAATGCTGGCATTCAGGGCCAGGGATCGCAGGTGGCTAGGGGGTACTTCCTCTTCCGCTCCAATGTTTGGGAGATAGAGAGCTGAACGCTTCCATGGGACATTGTGGAGATGGTTGGTGACCCAGGTGGTAGTGTTGCTGGCAGATCCTCTGTTTGCGGGGTGGCAGGTGCCACTGTCACTACAGAGGTGGATGAAGAGGCCGAGACTGCAGCAGAAGAGGAAGCAGGAGGAGCCAGAGACCTTTCTTGGTTTTTGAGGTGTCTACTTCACTGCAGCTCGTGCTTTGCACTTAGATGCCTGGTCATGCAGGTTGTGCTCAGGTTGAGAACGTTTATGCCTCGCTTCAGCCTCTGATTGCACAGCCTGCAAACCACTCGTGTCTTGTCATCAGCACATTGTGTGAAGAACTGCCACGCTAGGGAACTCCTTGGACCTGGCTTTGGTGTGCTCGGTCCCTTGCTGCGTTGGGCAGTAGCAGACATACTGTCTAGCTGACAGACGCTCCGCTTTTGCACCCTGCTCCCTCTTCTGCTGTGCTGGTGGCTCTGTGCGACCACCGCCTCTTCCTCCAAACTACACTGGTCACCTGCATAACGTTCATTCCATGTGGGGTCGAGGACCTCATCGTCCTCCACATCATCTTCCACCCAGTCTTCACCCCTGCCCTCCTTGTCTGTCTGCACAATTGCGAAAGCAGCAGCAGTTGCCACCTGTGTTTCGTCATCATCCGAGACGTACTGCGATGGTCCTCCCATGTACTCATCATGAAACATAAGTGGTTGGGCATCGGTGCACTCAATCTCTTCCACTTCTGGGGCAGGGCTAGGTGGATGGCCCTGGGAAACCCTGCTAACAGAGTCATCGAAAAGCAGAAGAGACTGCTGCATGATTTGGGGCTCAGACTGCTTGGCTGATTTGCAAGGGGGTGAGGTGAAAGACTGATGGACATGGGTTTCAGGTGCCAACTCTGTTCTTTCATCAGAAGAGTGGGTGGGAGACAATGTGAAGGAACCCGAGGCACTGTCAGCAACCCAATCTACTATCGCCTGTACTTGTCCTGGCCTAAACATTCGTACAGCCTCATTAGGCGCGACAAAATACCGCCGCAGGCTCGGTCGCCTACTCGCACCTGAGGAAGGTGTTTCACTTGTGCGTGTATCTGGCACAGATCCACCACGTCCTCTCCCTGCAACAGGAGCTCCACCAGCAGCACCACGACCGGGGCCACCACGTCCCTTTGACCTTCTCCTCATATTTTCCAAATTTAGGATCTTGCCCTAAATGGGTGTTTTTGGAAGAGCAGAACACACCCACAGTACGTAACCGCTGAATCGCACAGCTACAGAACTGCAGAAAATGCTATTAAAAAAAATATGTTGTTTTTTTAGTATAGCACAGTAGGAGAAAACTATATAGAAATTGTTTATTTCACACACCTCCAAATATGTATAACACACTGCAAACTATTTTTTGTGCCCCTAAACGGCGTTTTTTGGAAGAGCAGAACACACCCACAGTACGTAACCGCTGAATCGCACAGCTACAGAACTGCAGAAAATGCTATTCAAAAAAAAAGTTTTTTTTTTAGTATGGCACAGTAGGAGAAAACTATATAGAAATTGTTTATTTCACACACCTCCAAATATGTATAACACACTGCAAACTATTTTTTGTGCCCCTAAACGGCGTTTTTTGGAAGAGCAGAACACACCCACAGTACGTAACCGCTGAATCGCACAGCTACAGAACTGCAGAAAATGCTATTCAAAAAAAAATTTGTTTTTTTAGTATAGCACAGTAGGAGAAAACTATATAGAAATTGTTTATTTCACACACCTCCAAAAATGTATAACACACTGCAAACTATTTTTTGTGCCCCTAAACGGTGTTTTTTGGAAGAGCAGAACACACCCACAGTACGTAACCGCTGAATCGCATAGCTACAGAACTGCAGAAAATGCTATTCAAAAAAAATGTTGTTTTTTTAGTATAGCACAGTAGGAGAAAACTATATAGAAATTGTTTATTTCACACACCACCAAATATGTATAACACACTGCAAACTATTTTTTGTGCCCCTAAACGGCGTTTTTTGGAAGAGCAGAACACACCCACAGTACGTAACCGCTGAATTGCACAGCTACAGAACTGCAGAAAATGCTATTCAAAAAAAATGTTGTTTTTTTAGTATAGCACAGTAGGAGAAAACTATATAGAAATTGTTTATTTCACACACCTCCAAATATGTATAACACACTGCAAATTATTTTTTGCAAGCGTACATTAAAGTGCAAATTTTTTATTTTTTTATTTTTTGCCCTAAACGGGTCTTTTTTTGCACGAGCAAAATAAAATGCTTTTTTTTTTTTTTTTTGCCCTATGGGTCTTTTGGAAAAGAACACAATAAAGTGCCTTTTTTTTCCCCCTAAAAGTTAGATTTTCTCTGACACAGGGCTCATGGCAGTGTAAAAAGACTGCACTGCAACACAAATAGGTAAACCTATGCAGATCGCTGATTTTAATCTCTGAATCTGGACTCCTATATAATATTTTCTCTCCCTGAAAGCACCAACACAGGAACCTGGCCCTACACTACACTATCTCTCTATCTTTTCCCTAAGCCCTCGTACACACGGCCGAGATTCTCGTTGAAAAAAACATGTTGTTTTTTTCGACGAGATTCTTGGACAAGAAACTTGTCCCGGCCGAGTGTACACACGCTCGTTTCAAAGAACCTGCGGTTCTTTGAATGGAGCGTACGCGGTGACGTCATCGACTACGACGAGCATGCGCTCGTCACATTCGATGCCGTCGCCGCCATCTTGGTATACCCTACGTATGCCTAGGAAGCTACCGCGCATGCGTCAAATTCATTTCGAACATGTGCGGGCTTCCGGGAGGACAGGTAAGTGTACACACACTCACTTTTCTCGTCGAGAAACATGCCGAGGAGAATCTCGACGAGAAAATAGAGAGCAGGTTCTCTATTTTCTCGTCGAGGTTTCTTGTCGGTTTTCTCGACGAGAAACCCGATAGCCGCGTACACACGACCGATTTACTCGGCAAGACCTCTCTGCCAGCAAGTTTCTTGCTGGTTCTTGCCGAGAAAATCGGCCTTGTGTACGAGGCCTCAGATTGTAGAATCAGGACTATCTCATCTATTTTTCTATCTCTCCCTAAAAGCAGCAGCAGCAGCAGACTAGATCCTCTCCCTATCTATTCTGAAGCAGAGTGACATGTGTGCTGTGTGCCTCTAGCTTATATAGAAGCTGGGTCACATGTTGCACTGACCAATCACAGCCATGCTATTAGTAGGCATGGCTATGATGGCCTCTAAGGGCACACCAGCTAATCAAAAGGTGATTGGCTGGTCCCTGAAGCATTTCTAAATGCGTAATTAGATTGCCGAACCCGAACCCGAACCTGGACTTTTGGGCAAAGTCCGGGTTCGGGTTTGGGAAAAAGCTAAAGTTCGGTACGGACCCGAACTTTACAGTTCGGGTTCGCTCAACACTATTACTAATCATTTACCCAGACTTGGTGACTCGGAGATATGACCTTTCAGGCAGCCTTGCCATCTCCTAACTCACAACTTACAATACACATAAGTATAAACACATCCCCCAATAGTTTGCTAGGAGACAAATGTGTGTTAATGAGCACAATAAACTATTGGGTAAAAGACTCAGGCTTTCCAGATCTCATTAATCAGCATTCCTTTCACATACATCTGTCCACTGAGTCCCAAGCTGGCAGAGACCAACATGGCCTCCTTAATAATGTCCTTTTGCATTAAATAACAGAATATCTTCCTAAATACTTGTAGTTCCCTCAAATGCCATAGTTGGTAGGCAAGAGGTTAGTAGTCAGTCACCTCCAAAAGCCTCTGTTCCGGGTGAGTATGTCACAGGGGGTAAAAATATAAATGCAAGTTACTCATTAGGGGGAGAATCCCTAGAGGCTTCCAGTATGAAGAAGGCTAGGGGTCCTAGTAGAAGAAAGCCTAAGCAGAAGCATGCAGTGTCAATCTGCGGCTACCAACGCCAGCAGAATATTTGCATGCATTAAAAAGTGAATTTACTCCAGAGATAAAACGATTATTTTGCCACTTTATAAAACGCTGACGTATTCCATCCAGTTCTGGTCCCAATCCTCAGAAAGGATGTTCTGGAGCTGGAAAGAGTCTAGAGAAGGGAAACTAAGTTAATATGGGGACTAGGGATGAGCTTTATGTTCGAGTCGAACATGAGTTTGACTTGAACATTGGCTGTTTTTCCTGTTCGGCGAACAGCGAACAGTTTGGGGTGTCCGCGGGAAATTCGAAAAGCCACGGTACAGCCTTTAAAAGTCTATTGGAGAAATCGAAAGTGCTAATTTTAAAGGTTAATATGCAAGTTATTGTCATAAAAAGTGTTTAGGGAACTGGGTCCTGCCCCAGGGGACATGTATCAATGCAAAAAAAAGTTTTAAAAACTACAGTTTTTTCGGGAGCAGTGATTTTAATAATGCTTAAAGTGAAACAATAAAAGTGAAATATTCCTTTAAATTTCGTACCTGGGGGGTGTGTATAGTATTCCTGTAAAGTAGCGCATGTTTCCCATGTTTAGAACTGTCCCTGCACAAAATGTCATTTCTAAAGCAAAAAAAGTCATTTAAAACTACTCGCGGCTATTCATGAATTGTAGGGTCCCGGCAATACAGATCAAAGTCATTGAAAAAAATGGCAGGGTTCCCCCTTACAGTCCATATCAGGCCCTTCAGGTCTGGTATGGATATTAAGGGGAACCCCGCACCAAAATAATAAAAAAATGGCGTGGGGGTCCCCCCCAAAAAAAAATCCATACCAGACCCTTCAGACCCTAGAGGGGGAGGGGTCACCCATCCACATCATAGGGTAAGCCCCGGCTTTTCCCGGAAAGTGGGGAATACCCAATGATCATTAAAACAAGGGGGGATTAACCACTTAACGACCGCCCACTGTAAAAATACTTCGGCAGAATGGCACCGACAGGCACAATCACGTACATATAAGTGATTGCCTTTGTATAGTTGGGGGGTCCGATCGGACCCCCCTTCTTTACAGTGAGCGGCCGTTATTCGTTTGGGAGCGATCAGGGATGAGGGGACAGCCGTTCGATTCCGGCCACCCCCTCTCGATCGCTCCCAGCTAATCGAATCCTTCCCCTGCCTGTGTAATGTTTACACAGGCAGAGGAAGTGATGTCATCTCTCCTGCGGTGCTCACATATACCGAGCGCCGCACAGGAGAAGATGCAGGTTAGTGCACAAAACACTACACTGACACCAGGACACATAGGCACATAAATCGCCCCCCCAGGCACCCCAGATCACCCCCCAGATCACCCCCAGCCCCCAGTCACAGTGTCACTGATTGCAGTGACCATTTATTTACTGATCACTGCAATCAGTGACATTTGTGACTGTAAAAGTGTCACTAAAGTTAGTTTTAGGTCCAGTGTAGCCCCCTAACCCCCCCTAATAAAGGTTTAACCCCCTGATCACCCCCAGATAACCCTTTCACCCCCTAGCACCGCCGTCGCTAAGCGATCATTTTTCTGATCGCTGTCTTAGCGTTGGTGATGCCGATCGGTAGCCAGTTATTTTTTTTAGGTTCACCGCAGGTTTTTATAGCATCGGGTACCCCCATATATTACCTAATAAAGGTTTAACCCCCTTGATCACCCCCCAGATAACCCTTTTACCCCCTATCACCACTGTCATTAAGCGATAATTTTTCTGATCGCTGTCTTAGCGTCGGTGATGCAGATCGGTAGCCAGTTATTTTTTTTAGGTTCGCCGCAGGTTTTTATAGCGTCAAGTACCCCCATATATTACCTAATAAAGGTTTAACCCCCTTGATCGCCCCCCAGGTAACCCTATCACCCCCTATCACCACTGTCGCTAAGCGATCGTTTTTCTGATCGCTGTCTTAGCGTCGGTGATGCCGATCGGTAGCCAGTAATTTTATTTAAGTTCGCCGCAGGTTTTTATAGCGTCGGGTACCCCCATATATTACCTAATAAAGGTTTAACCCCCTTGATCGCCCCCCAGGTAACCCTTTCACCCCCTATCACCACTGTCACTAAGCGATAGTTTTTCTGATCGATGTCTTAGTGTCGGTGATGCCGATCGGTAGCCAGTAATTTTTTTTAGGTTCGCCGCAGGTTTTTTATAGTGTCAGGTACCCCCATATATTATCGAATAAAGGTTTAACCCCCTTGATCGCCCCCCAGGTAACCCTTTCACCCCCTATCACCACTGTCGCTAAGCGATCGTTTTTCTGATCGCTGTCTTAGTGTTGGTGATGCCGATCGGTAGCCAGTAATTTTTTTTAGGTTCGCCGCAGGTTTTTATAGCGTCAGGTACCCCCATATATTATCTAATAAAGGTTTAACCCCCTTGATCGCCCCCCAGGTAACCCTTTCACCAGTAATCACCATATAAGTGTTACGGGTGACGCTGGTTAGTTAGTTTGCTTTTTATAGTGTTAGGGCACCCGCCGTATATAACCCAATAAAGGTTTAACCCCCTGATCGCCCGGCGGGTGATATCAATTAGGTTTTAGCGTCAGAGAGGGTCTGCGTCACACCCCAGGCAGCGTCAGGTTAGTGCCAGTAACGCTAACACCCACGCGTGAAGCATACACCCCCCTTAGTGGTATAGTATCTGAACAGATCAATATCTGATCAGATCTATACTAGCGTCCCCAGCAGTTTAGGGTTCCCAAAAACGCAGTGTTAGCGGGATCAGCCCAGATACCTGCTAGCATCTGCGTTTTGCCCCTCCGTCCAGCCCAGGCCACCTAAGTGCAGTATCGATCGATCACAACACAACACACATAACTGCAGCGTTCGCAGAGACAGGCCTGATCCCTGCGACTCCAGTGCTGTAGGAGGTGATTTCACCACCACAGTTAAAAAAAAAAAGCATATATGCCGAAGCATTGGGGCAGCAGGGGCTGAGGAGCGATTTTGCTCCTAATGCCGCGTACATACGGTCGAAATTCCGACGGAGGCTTGCCCGTGGAAAAGTCTGACCATGTGTACGTGGCATAACTTTTGCGGAAAGATGCCCCCATGCTTCGGCATATATAAATGGTGCATGTATGCCCATCATTAGAAGTGGGTGGGTGAAGGGCGGTATTCTAATGGTGGGCATACCCACTGATCAATCTTTTTTTTTCGTTCAGCCAACAGGCTGCATGAAAAAAAAGATTACAATACATGTCCAACAAGGACCAGCAACGTACTGGTATGTTGCTGGACTTTGAATGTTTATACCAGAATGATGCCTGCGGGTTTAGGTATCATCTTGGTATCATTCTTTTCAGCCAGCGGTCGGCTTTCATGTAAAAGCAATCCTAGTGGCTAATTAGCCTCTGGACTGCTTTTACAAGCAGTGGGAGGAAATGTCCCCCCTGCCCGGATATAAAAAGCGCCATTGGGAAATTGGGAAAGCATTTTATCACACCGATCTTGGTGTGGTCAGATGCTTTGAGGGCAGAGGAAAGATCTAGGGTCCAATAGACCCCAGTTTTTTCAAAAAAAGAGTACCTGTCACTACCTATTGCTATCATAGGGGATATTTACATTCCCTGAGATAACAATAAAAATGATTAAAAAATAAAAATATGGAAGCAACAGTTTAAAAATAAAATAAAAAAGCAAAATTAATAATAAAAAAAAAAAAAGCACCCCTGTCCTGCCCTGCTCTTGCCCAATGGCGAACGCAAACTTAAACAGCAATTGCACCATGCATGTGAGGTATCACCGCGAAGGTCAGATCGAGGGCAGTAATTTTAGCAGTAGACCTCCTCTGTAAATCTAACGGCGTAACCTGTAAAGGCTTTTAAAGGCTTTTAAAAATGTATGTAGTTTGTCGCCAATGCGCGTTTGTGCGAAATTTTAAAGCTTGTCGTGTTTGGTATCTATGTACTCGGCCTAAGATCATCTTTTTTATTTCATCAAACATTTGGGCAATATAGTGTGTTTTAGTGCATTCAAATGAAAAATTAAAAAAAGTGTATTTTTTCCCCAAAAAATGCGTTTGAAAAATCGCTGCGCAAATACTGTGTAGAAAAAAAAAATTGCAACACCCACCATTTTAATCTTTAGGGCCTTTGCTTTAAAAATATATATAATGTTTGGGGGTTCAACATAATTTTCTTGCAAAAAAATAAAATGTTTTCATGTAAACAAAAAGTGTCAAAAAGGGCTTTGTCTTCAAGTGGTTAGAAGAGTGGATGTAAGCTTCCTAATGTTGTGTATAAAATGCCAGAACAGTTCAAAACCCCCCCAAATGACCCCATTTTGGAAAGTAGACACCCCAAGCTATATACTGAGAGGCATGTCGAGTCCATGGAATATTTTATATGTTGACACAAGTTGCGGAAAAAATACAATATTTTTTATTTATTTTTTGCACAAAGTTGTCACTAAATGATATATTGCTCAAACATGTCATGGGCATATGTGGAATTACACCCCAAAATACATTCTGTTGCTTCTCCTGATTACGGGGATACCACATGTGTGAGACTTTTTGGGAGCCTAGCCGCGTACGGGACCCCAAAACCAAGCACCGCCTTCAGGCTTTCTAAGGGTGTAAATTTTTGATTTCACTTCTCACTGCCTATCACAGTTTCGGAGGCCATGGAATGCCCAGATGGCGCAAAACCCCCCCAAATGACCCCATTTTGGAAAGTAGACACCCCAAGCTATTTGCTGAGAGGTATGGTGAGTATTTTGCAGATCTCGCTTTTTGTCACAAAGTTTTGAAAATTGAAAAAAAAAATATATATATATATATATATTTTCTTTCTTCATTTTCAAAAACAAATGAGAGCTGTAAAATACTCACCACGCCTCTCAGCAAATAGCTTGGGGTGTCTACTTTCCAAAATGGGGTCATTTGGGGGAGTTTTGTGCTATTTTGGCATTTTATGGCCTTCGAAACTGTGATAGGTAGTGAGGAGTGAAATCAAAAATTTGTGCCTAGAAATCCTGAAGGCGCTGCTTGGTTTTCAGGGTCCCGTACGCGGCTAGGCTCCCAAAAAGTCCCACATATGTGGTATCCCCATACTCAGGAGAAGCAGCAAAATGTATTTTGGGGTGTAATTCCATATATAACCATGGCATGTGTGAGCAATATATCATTTAGTGACAACTTTTTGTAATTTTTTTTTTTTGTCATTATTCAATCACTTGGGACAAAAAAAAAATATTCAATGGGCTCAACAGGCCTCTCAGCAATTTCCTTGGGGTGTCTACTTTCTAAAATGGGGTCATTTGGGGGGGTTTTGTGCTATTTTGGCATTTTATGGCCTTCAAAACTGTGATAGGTAGTGAGGAGTGAAATCAAAAATTTGCGCCCTTAGAAATCCTGAAGGCGGTGCTTGGTTTTCGGGGGCCCGTACACGGCTAGGCTCCCAAAAAGTCCCACACATGTGGTATCCCCGTACTCAGGAGAAGCAGCAAAATGTATTTTGGGGTGCAATTCCACATATAACCATGGCATGTGTGAGCAATATATCATTTAGTGACAACTTTTTGTAATTTTTATTTTTTTTTTAGTCATTATTCAATGGGCTCAACATGCCTCTCAGCAATTTCCTTGGGGTGTCTTCTTTCCAAAATGGGGTCATTTGGGGGGGTTTTGTACTGCCCTGCCATTTTAGCACCTCAAGTAATGAGATAGGCAGTCATAAATTAAAAGCTGTGTAAATTCCAGAAAATGTACCCTAGTTTGTAGACGCTATAACTTTTGCGCAAACCAATAAATATACGCTTATTGACATTTGTTTTACTAAAGACATGTGGCTGAATACATTTTGGCCTAAATGTATGACTAAAATTGAGTTTATTCGATTTTTCTTATAACAAAAAGTAGAAAATATCTTTTTTTTTTCAAAATTTTCGGTCTTTTTCTGTTTATATCGCAAAAAATAAAAATCGCAGAGGCAATCAAATACCATTAAAAGAAAGCTCTATTTGTGGGAAGAAAAGGACGCAAATTTCGTTTGGGTACAACATTGCATGTCTGCACAATTTACAGTTAAAGCAGCACAGTGCAAAATTCTGAAAACAGCTCTGGTCCTTTAGCTACAAAATGGTCCGGGGCTTAAGTGGTTAAGGGAATTGGGACTTTAAGTGAGGCCATGGCTGGGTAGAAGTCATGTGCCTCCATCCCTGTTATAGACAAAAGGGGAACACCGATGCTTTGTGAAAACAAAAAGGTTGCAATTTCACATCCATTCATTTTGTCTTTCTGAGCTTCACCCAAAGTCCCAACCTTTTTTGTTTGCATCGCTGCTTTTCACAGAGCATCGGTGTTCCCCTTTTGTCTATGACAGGGATGGAGGCACATGACTTCTACCCAGCCAAGGCCTCACTTAAAGTCCCAATTCCCTTAATCCCCCCTTGTTTTAATGTTCATTTAGGGATGGAAGCTCTCATTGACATCTACCTGTATTACCATCCTACAGTTTTTTCTGCACCCCAACCTTATTGGTTCAATTTTTCCTTCCCTTTTAATTGCATTAAATCGTTATAATTTTATTGAATATACATATAGTATTGTTCTAATTATATATGCAGAATACCCACTGTATAATTATCAGCATGTTGGTGTGCATCGCTTGCGCTGTGATTCTAGGTTACCTGCTGCCCGTTTCATTGGTGCAGGAGCCGTGACGCACACTGGAGACTGCAGCAGTCTCCACTCCACACGAAACCCCCATGACGAAAGAGGGGGCGGGGTCACCCGTCCACATCATAGAGCCGGGATATGCAATTAGCGGACCTCCAGCTGTTGCCAAACTACAAGTCCCATGAGGCATAGCAAGACTCTGACAGCAGCAAGCATGACACCCAGAGGCAGAGGCATGATGGGACTTGTAGTTTGGCAACAGCTGGAGGTCCGCTAATTGCATATCCATGTCATAGGGTAAGCCCCGGCTTTCCCCGGCAAGCGGGGAATACCCAAAAATGTTGGCGGGTGGCCCCGCCTCGTGAAGTCACGGGGCGGGGTCACCCGCCGACATCATTGGGTATTCCCCGGCAAGCGGGGAAAGCCGGGGCTTACCCTATGATGTGAATGGGTGACCCCGCCCCCTCTTACGACATGGGGGTTTCGTGTGGAGTGGAGACTGGAGACTGCAGCATCGCTGGACATCGGATTACTGCGGGACATAGAGAACAACGCTGGACAGACTGGATTACATTGCTGGAATGTTTTTTTTTAAATTTTTAAATTTTTTATTTTTAATAAAGGACTTATCCCAACTGTGTCTGTGTGTTTTTTGTTTTTTTTTACACATCCTTTGTGAAATGGTAGGGGTACAATGTACTCCGTTACCAATTCACATAGGGGGGGCCGGAATCTGGGGGTCCCCTTTGTTAAAGGGGGCTTCCAGATTCCGATAAGCCCCCCCGCCCACAGACCCCCACAACCACCGGGCAAGGGTTGTGGGGATGAGGTCCTTGTCCCGATCAACATGGGGACATCCTTCCCATGTTGAGGGCATGTGGCCTGGTACGTTTCAGGAGGGGGGGCGCTCTCTCGTCCCCCTCTCTTTTCCTGTGGCCTGCCAGGTTGCGTGCTCGGATAAGGGTCTGGTATGGATTTTTGGGGGGACCCACACCTTTTTTTTTTTTTTTTGGTGCGGAATTCCCCTTAAAATCCATACCAGACCTGAAGGATCTGGTATGGATTTTTGGTGGGACTCCACGCCATTTTTTTTTTACATTTTGATGCGGGGTTCCCCTTAATATCCATACCAGACCCAAAGGGCCTGGTAATGGACTGTGGGGGGGGACCCCTGCCATTTTTTTCGATGACTTTGATCTGTATTTCTGGGACCCGACAATTCATGAATAGCCGCGAGTAGTTTTCAATTACTTTTTTTCCTTTAGAAATGACATTTTGTGCAGGGACAGTTCTAAACACGGGAAACATGCGCTACTTTACAGGCATACTATACACACACCCCAGGTATGAAATTTAAAGGAATATTTCACTTTTATTGTTTCACTTTAAGCATTACTAAAATCACCGCTCCCGAAAAAACTGCAGTTTTTAAAACTTTTTTTTGCATTGATACATGTCCCCTGGGGCAGGACCCGGGTCCCCAAACACTTTTTATGACAATAACTTGCATATTAACCTTTAAAATGAGCACTTTTGATTTTTCATGTTCGTGTCCCATAGACTTTAACGGTGTTCGCGTGTTCGAACAAATTTTTTGCCTGTTCGCATGTTTTGGTGCGAACCATACCGGGGGTGTTCGGCTCATCCCTAATGGGGACTAGAGGACCTCAATTAGGATGCTAAACTTATTCTCCTTGGAGAAGAGATGCTTGAGAGCAGATATGATAGCAATATACAAATATCTCAAACGGTGATCCCCAGCGTAGGTATGAAACTTTTCAGTCCCGAGGTGTGTAAGAGGACACAGAGCCACACGATGAGACTGGGGGGTTGGGGAGCTGCGAAGGGGGTTTTTCACTGTCAGGGTGGTAAGGATGTGGACCTCTCTTCCACAATCGGTGGTGTCGGCAGGCAGTATGGATAGTTTTAAAAGACTCTTGGATGGGCATCTTAGTGAAAACAATATACGGGGTTATGGGAAATTATTTTTCTACACACACACATACACACCTGCACAGGTTGAACTGGATGGACTCTTGTCTTTATTTAACCTTACCAACTATGAAACCATGTAAAAGCAGCAAAAACTTTATGTCGATCACATTTTTCCCAATCTACCTAAAGGTAGCTGTTGTCTTCCTGCAGTTCTAAATCTTCAGGAACAAGCCTCAGTTGGCATGCTGATAAAGAAAAGTTGTCTCACTTACGGCTTGTCATGGAGCTACTTAACTTTGTAGTACTCTACCAACTGCTGCAAAATTCATAACTGTTCTCCTTCACTTAAAAAACGGAATAACACAAAATAAAGAGGACCTGAACTGTGGAAGCCTAAAAAAGGCAAGCAGAGGACAAAGGACTAGTCATCAGAAATGCCTGTGGTCTCCCTGCAGCTGATTTTTTTTCATCTGATGACTGGTGAGGGAATAAGAAGCAGCAGGGAACATTGATCCACAGACTAAATAACAAAAAGAAACTGGAAGATCCTTGCAGTGCAGGCCCTTTAGATACAGTTTTTTTCCACCAAGGAAAACAGTGAGCAGCACAGAAGTATTGTTAACAAAACATTGTTTCAGAATAATTTCTGTAATGTTATCTCACATTTATCAACCTTCTATTAACTCATTACCTTGGGGACAAACCAATTGGTTACATCCCTAACTGCCATGAAGAATTGAAGATATCTAAGCAGCAATTCCAAAATCACTTTTCATGTCATACTTTAGTCAAACACCCTAAACTCGGGCACATCTGGAAATCCACTTATTAACAGGACTCAACGCAAAGCATTAGGACATAAAAGTTTACCAGTCTTGAATTAGACATGGTATGGCAGAGTCCTGGAAAATATTGACTGTTTGCACATACTCTCAAGCCTCGTACACACGGCCGAGAATCTCGTCGTAAAAAAACATTTGGTTTTTTTCGACGAGATCCTTGGACAAGAAACTTGTCCCGGCCGAGTGTACCCACGCTCATTTCAAAGAACCCGTGGTTCTTTGAATGGAGCGTACGCGGTGACGTCATCGAATACGACGAGCATGCGCTCGTCACATTCGATGCCGTCGCCGCCATCTTGGTTCACCCTACCTATGCCTAGGAAGCTACCGCGCATGTCGAGAAACAGGCTGGCGAGAATCTCGACGAGAAAATAGAGAGCAGGTTCTCTATTTTCTCGTCGAGATTCTTGTCGCTTTTCTTGACGAGAAACCATACACACGAACAAATTTCTCGGCAAGAAATCTCTGTGTGTACGAACGAGGCTTTACTCTTTTTTTTTTTTTTGCTAACAAAATTTTTGAGTAAGGGAATGGATAATGCCCTGTACACACGATCGGAATTTCCGATGAAAAAAGTCAGACGGAATTTTTTCATCGGATATTCCGACCGTATGTGGGCCTCATCTGACTTTTTTTCCATCGGAGTTTGGAAATAAAACATGTTTTATTTTTTTTTCCGATGCAAATTCCGATCGTCTGTGTGGAATTCCGACGGAGAAAAAAACACGCATGCTCAGAATCAAGTCGACGCATGCTTGGAAGCATTGAACTTAATTTTTCTTGGCTCGTCATAGTGTTTTACGTCACCACGTTTTGGACGGTTGGAATTTGGTCTGACAGTGTGTATGCAAGACAGCTTGAACGGAATTCCGATGGAAAATTCCATCAGATTTTATCCCATCGGAAATTCCGATCGTGTGTACAGGGCATTAGATTTAGATTCCATATATCTCTAAGCTGAAAAAAGGTATGTGTTTGGGAACAGCTAAGTACAAAATAGCAGCTACAATTTTAAATGTAGTGCATTCAACATTACAATTATATTAGATTTCAAAAAAATATGTCTGATGAGGAATTAGAGTCCAGGAGTGACCTGCTGAGCTTGTAAAGTAGTTCTGTTAGAACCGTGGAGCTGCAAGAGGTTCCAGGCATGGCTGATATTAATCACAGCTGCTTGACAAATAGCTTTCTCTGCAAGGAAGTGCTAAACTTTCTACAGCCATGAGTTGTACAGAGCATTAAAGGGCTTGCTTAACTTTTTAGTTTTGGATATAAGCATGATCCATTCAGTGCAATACAGTTTTTAGGATATTATATAGACTTCAAACCCTGCTTATGTGGATATTCAAGTCTCAAGTTGTCTACCATATTCTATTCTATTATAAAAGTTTAGGATCTGAAATAAAGTTTAAACAAAACTCAACCCAATTTTCTCCACTCAAAATTCAAACATCTTACATATAATATTAATATAGAAAGCTAAAAACTAAAATTGTCTGTAGCGGGGTGTCGTTTTACCCGCAGGACTAAATTTCCCAGGATGCTTTGCGGCACCCAGGGTGCCATTCCCCACGCAAGGACTGCTGTGGCGGACTTTAAGGAAGGGCGGGGCTCGCTCTTTCTCTTGGAACGCCGCCCTCCTTGCAAGAGGATCCCCTGCACTCACCTGCTGCGCGCGCTAGGCCTTAGGCCTGGGCCTCGCGTTCCTGTTCCAGAGGGCTTCCATTCCGCTGGGGAGTCTGCAGAGCATCCGATCCACCTGAGGTGCCATCTTCTTCTGAAGGACCAAAGACTCGGTGCATCGCGGACCACTGTGACGCCATTCACAGTAGCGGAGGAACCGGACAGGAGTCGGTCCGGTTTGGGTGAGAGAGCGCCTGCTCGGAACCTTAAAAAAAATAACTTTACCTAGGCCTTCTATTGAACATAGTTATACTTTGGAGAGACTGTTGTCCTGAACTGAGTTTGCCAGTCTCTCCAGTAGTGATGAGCCGAACACCCCCGGGTTCGGTTCGCACCAGAACCCGCGAACGGACCGAAAGTTCGCACGAACTTTAGAACCCTATTAAATACAATGGATGCGAACGTTCGAAATCTAAAGTGCTATTTATAACGACTAATATGCATGCTATTGTCCTAAAAAGGGTTTGGGAACCCGGGTTCTGCACCAGGGGACATGTATCAATCCAAAAAAAAGTTTTAAAAACGGCCGTTTTTCGGGAGCAGTCATTTTAATGATGCATAAAGTGAAAAAAAATAAGTCAAATATTCCTTTAAATATCGTACCTGGGGGGTGTCTAAAGTATGCCTGTGAAGTGCCACGTGTTTCCTGTGTTTAAAACTGTCCCTGCACAAAATTACATTTCTAAAGGAAAAAAAGCCATTTAAAACTGCTTGCGGCTTTAATGTAATGTCTGGTCCCGGTAATATGGATGAAAATCTTTAAGAATAATGGCATAGCTACCCCATCACAGCCCCCCCCCCCCCACCCCAGCCCATTACCAGCCCCTTTGGGTCTTGTATGGATATTAAGGGGAACCCCGCACACAAAATAAAAAAGGCCCTATATACTCTGAACAGCCGTATACAGGCGGTCAGTGGCGGTGCATCCATAGAGGGCGCCGGAGCGCCGCCCCCTCTCGCTCCCGCACCGCCACTGAAAGACCATACACAGATTCATGCATTGCATGAATCTGTGTATTGTCACCGCTGCCGCGCTGCCCACTATTCATATGGCCGGCCTCCTGGTGAGCGCCGGCCATATGAATTAGAGCGGCGGGCGGCGGTGGGTGTGGCTTGGAAGTGCCTATCAGAGCCAGCGGCTCTGATAGGCTTTCCGAATACAGCCCTCACGCTGTATTCGGCTTCCAAAAACTCCTCCCAGGTACGCACGGGGGTGCGTTCCTGGGAGAAGACTGTGGAGGTTTCAGCCAATCAGGTTCACCGGATCTGGTTACCGGTGACCTGATTGGCTGAAGCGACATCGAGGGCGGGAGAACATATCGAGGACGGCGCGGACCGAGGAAGGTAAGTGCAGGGCTGGGGGGGGAACTGGCTGCATTTGGGGGGGAACTGACTGTATATGGGGGACAAACTGGCTGCATTTGGGGGGAACTGGCTGTATATGGGGGCACACTGGCTGCATTTGGGGGGAACTGGCTGTATTATGGGAGACAAACTGGCTGAATTATGGGGGACAAACTGGCTGCATTTGGGGGGACACTGGCTGCATTTGGGGGGAACTGGCTGTATATGGGGGACAAACTGGCTGAATATGGGGGGAACTGGCTGTATATGGGGGACAAACTGGCTGTATATGGGGGACAAACTGGCTGTATATGGGGGCACACTGGCTGTATATGGGGACACACTGGCTGTATATGGGGGCACACTGGCTGTATATGGGGTGCACACTGGCTATATGGGGACAAACTGGCTATATATGGGGACAAACTGGTTGTATATGGGGACACACTGGCTGTATATGGGGGCACACTGGCTATATATTTGGACAAACTGGCTATATATGGGGACAAACTGGTTGTATATGGGAGCACACTGGCTGTATATGGGAGCACACTGGCTGTATATGGGGGCATACTGGCTGTATATGGGGGCACACTGGCTGTATATGGGGGGCACACTGGCTGTATATATGGGGGCACACTGGTTATATATATATGGGGACAAACTGGCTGTATATGGAAACAAACTGGCTGTATTTGAGGGGGCAAACTGGTGGCGTTTGGGCACAGTGGCTGCGTTTAATGGGCACAGTGGCGGCAATTGATTTTTTTTTTTCAGTTTGTTTGCGCCCCCCCAAAAATTTTGAGCACCAGCAGCCACTGCAGGCGGTGCATACAAGACAGGGACTGTAGGTTTGTTCTTATGTAGAATCTGTTTGTAATTTTGAACAGGTACATTGTTTAAGTGTAGCTCCAGCCAAAAAATCTATTTTTAAGCTTTTTGGAAAACATAGGGAAGGGTTATCACCCCTGTAACATTTGTTTTGCTGTCTGTGCAGTGTGCACCTGTTCAGAACAGTTCACCTCACTTTCCGTCCTAATGACAAATGTGTTTTGAAAATTTGGGGTTTTTATTGAAACAAGAATTGGTGATAAAGCATCAGTGGAGAGGAGACACTTTTTTTCCCATATTAACTCTTACAGGAGAGAATTTCCCTTCCTAGGGGTAGATTTCCTCTCACTTCCTGTTGTATCCTTCCGTTTGCAAGGAGGAGTCGTTTGTAAGTTGGATGTTTGAAAGTAGGGGCCTGCCGTATATACTCAGCTGAAATTTGCCCCTTACATGTTGGTGTTGCCACAACACTGTGAGCCCTCACAGTTACTCTTGGTGGGCGCATGAATGGGCCCTGCTGTGAATTATTAGATCAAGAATTGTAATTGCATGCCCCTGTTGAACAGGGGCTGAAAAATTGGGCCTTTGGTGGTGGTGGTGGTGGTGGTGTTGACACAACACTGTAAGGCCTCACAGTTAGTCTTGGTGGGCGCAGGAATGGGCCCTGCTGTGAATTATTAGATCAAGAATTGTAATTACATGCCCCTGTTAAACAGGGGCAGAAAAATTGGGCCTTGGGCACTGGTGCCACAACACTGCAACCCCTCACAGATACTGTACTTGGAGCACAGCAATGAGCCCTGTTGCAAAGTATTGCATCAAAAATTGTAATTACACGCCCCTGTTAAACAGGGGCTGAAAAATTGGGCCTTAGCCACTGGTGCTGGTGCCATGACACTGCAACCTCTCCTAGATACTCTAGTTGGAGTACAGGAATGAGCCCTGCTGCAAAGCATTGCATAAAAAATTGTAATTACATGCCCCTGTTAAACAGGGGCATAAAAATTGGGCCTTAGTCACTGGTGCCACAACACTGCAACCCCTCACAGATACTGTACTTGGAGCACAGCAATGAGCCCTGTTGCAAAGTATTGCATCAAAAATTGTAATTACACGCCCCTGTTAAACAGGGGCTGAAAAATTGGGCCTTAGCCACTGGTGCTGGTGCCACGACACTGCAACCTCTCCCAGATACTCTAGTTGGAGTGCAGGAATGAGCCCTGCTGCAAAGCATTGCATAAAAAATTGTAATAACACGCCCCTGTTAAACAGGGGCTGAAAAATTGGGCCTTAGCCACTGGTGGCGGCACCCAGAAACAAAAATGTTCTTCCAAGCTATCATCATCAATAGGATCATTGAGGAGGAGGAGGATAGTCAGTCAACATAACAGGACAGTCTCTCAGCATCAGCATCAGTCTTGAAGGGATGTGACATTTGAAAATAAATTAGTCTGTTATATCAGCTTCAGGTGTTTGGTAGCTGGTGGTGATCCAAGACTGGTTCATCTTTATGAAGGTCAGTCAATCAACAGAGTCGGTGGACAGGCGCACCCTGTGATCCGTGACAAATCCTCCAGCAGCACTGAATGTGCGTTCTGAAAGAATGCTGGATGCAGGACAGACCAGTAGCTCAATTGCATACTGTGCAAGCTCTGGCCAGTGATCCATCCTCAAGACCCAGTAAGCCAGAGGATTTTCGGTGGGGAAGGTGTCCAAGTCTGACCTTGCCCCTAGGTATTCCTGCACCATGTATATCAGACACTGGCGATGGTTGCTGGAACCGATCATACCTTGGGGCTGCGGACTAAAGAATTGTCTGAACGCATCGGTCAGACGGCCACCTTCCCCACCGCTCCTTCTTTGACTGACCAAAGCCTCAGCAACTCGTTGTCCAGGACCAGGAGATTGTAACCTCCCAGTCTCTGGGAACGCGTTGCACAGACCTTTCTGCAAGGCCTCCCGGAGTTGTCTCATCCTCTGCTCCCTCTGCGACGGCAAGATAAGGTTCGCAACCTTACCCTTGTACCGTAGATCAAGGAGAGTGGCCAGCCAGTAATGGTCCCTCTCCTTGATCTGAAGAATACGAGGATCCTTCCGCAGACTTTGCAGGATCAGGGAGGCCATGCAGCGTAAGTTAGCTGAGGCATTCGGTCCGGAGTCCTCTGGGTCACTAAGGACGACATGATCCGCAGCCACCTCCTCCCAGCCACGTACAAGTCCACTGGTTTCTTGGGACTGTAAATCATCCCTAAAAGACTGCTGCTGATGATGCTGAGTGCCAGGCTCCACCTCCATGCTGACACAATCCTCCTCCTCTTCCTGTGCGATGGGTGGGACAGAAGGAACACTGTCTGGGTAAAGGGGGCCTTGAGAGGCAAGGAAGTCCTCCTCTTCCTGCCTCTGTTCTGCCTCAAGTGCCCTGTCCATTATTTCATGCAGCGTATGTTCCAACAGGTGGACAAGAGGTACAGTGTCACTGATGCATGCACTGTCACTGCTCACCATCCTCGTGGCCTCCTCAAATGGTGCCAGGACAGTGCATGCATCCCTGATCATGCCCCACTGGCGTGGTGAAAAAAAACCAAGCTCCCCTGACCCTGTTCTGGTGCCGTAGTCGCACAGGTACTCATTGATGGCCCTCTGCTGCGTGTGCAGCTGCTGCAGCATGGCCAACGTTGAGTTCCACCTGGTGGGCATGTCACATATAAGGCGGTTCTTGGGCAGGTTCAACTACTTTTGCAGCTCAGCCAGGCGAGCACTGGCATTATAAGATCTGCGGAAATGCACACAGACTTTCCTGGCCTGCCTCAGGACATCCTGTAAGCCCGGGTACCTGCTCAAGAACTGCTGCACCACCAGGTTAAGGACGTGAGCCACACAGGGCACATGGGTCAGTTGTCCCCGTCGGAGAGCGGAGAGGAGGTTGGTGCCATTGTCGCAAACTACCATTCCTGGCTTAAGCTGGCGTGGCGTCAACCACCTCTCGGCCTGCCCCTGCAGAGCAGACAGAACCTCTGCCCCAGTGTGGCTCCTGTCCCCCAAACACACCAGCGCAAGCACGGCATGGCATCTTTTTGCCTGTGTACTTGCGTAGCCCCTTGAACGCCTACGGAGCACCGCTGGTTCCGAGGACAAAGCACAGGAAGAGGCCACGGAGGAAGAAGAAGAGGAGGGGGTGGAGGACAGAGGTGTGTCACAACCAGTAGTAGCATTTTGGAGGCGTGGCGGTGGAACAACCTCCAACACTACTGCACCTTGTCCTGCATCCTTCCCAGCTGCCAAAAGAGTGACCCAATGGGCCGTGAAAGAAAGGTAACGTCCCTGTCCATGCCTGCTGGACCATGAGTCAGCGGTAATATGCACCTTACCGCTGACCGCCCTGTCCAGCGAGGTCAAGACATTGCCTTCCACATGCCGGGAGAGAGCCGGAATCGCCTTCCATGAGAAAAAGTGGCATTTGGGAACCTGCCACTGAGGAACCGCACATTGCACAAACTCACGGAAGGGGGCCGAGTCTACCAACTGAAAAGGCAGCAGTTGAAGCGCTAGCAATTTAGCCAAGCTAGCATTCAACCGCTGGGCATGTGGATGGCTGGGAGTGAACTTCTTTCGACGGTCCAGCAGCTGGGGCAGGGAAATTTGCCTGCTAGAATCGGACGTCGGTGTACTGCTAGCAGAGTGCCCGCAAGTACTTGGCTGTACCACACCTAATTCTACACCTTCATTCCTCTCAGAGCAGGTTTCAGAGAGGACTGAAGGTATAGTGGGTTGGAGATCCCAGCTGATGCGGTGTAAGAAGAGGTCCGCTTTGTTCTTTGGTGTGGGTCTTTAAGGTAGGCTTGCCAACGAGCTGCATGGCAGGTCAACATATGTCTGGTCAAGCATGTGGTGCCCAAGCGGGTGATGTTTTGGCCACGCGATATACGCTTGAGACATATGTTGCAAACAGCCACTGTGTGATCTGATGCACTCGACTCAAAAAAGGCCCACACCAAAGAACTTTTTGAATAACGGGCAGAGGCAGCGCCCTGCACAGGCGGAGCTCTGCGGTGTGATTCCGTCGGTGTGCTGCCCTTACGCTGGCCCCCCGAGGGCATCCTGCCTCATTGGAGATGTGCCTCCTCCTCATCCTCCTCCTCCTCCTCTCTCCTATTAGGCACCCACGTGGAGTCAGTGACCTCATCATCCCCTCCCTCCTCATCATTGGAGACAATCTGGCAGTATGCTGCAGCTGCTGGAACACGACTGCCAGATTGGTGTCCTTCTTGAGCATCCCCTCTCTCTGCTCTCACGCTACTGCCTTCCTCTAGCTGGGTATCATCATCAGACCCTTCGAAACGCTGGACATCCTCCTGGAGTATGTACCCAACACTGTGCTCAAACAGTTCGGGGGACTCCTCAGGAGGACATGGTTGGTCTAGGGAAGGAGTGACTGATGATGACATTGATACCAGGGAAGAGGACGCTTTGGAAGCTGCTTTGCCAGTACCCTGAGCCTGGGTGAGAGAGGATGAGGAGGATGAGGAGGGCTTGGTCATCCACTCTACCAAGTCTTCGGCATGATGCAGCTCAACACATCCAGCTGCCGAAAAGAAGGACAAGCGTGTCCCATGGCCACGTGCTGATGGCGATGCACCGCGTCCACGACCAGCACTGTTGTCTCTAGACACAGAGCCTGCTTGCCCTCTTTTATTGGCTCCTGACTGTCTGCCTCTCCTTGTTTGCCTTCCAGACATTCTAATGGCCTGCAGGGAAATGGGAAAACCAGCAATAAGGCCTAGCTTCAGGAGTATATTTTGCAGGAATCACACTACGCCTGCTGTAGGTGCTGCAAATGCCTGTTGGTGTAACACACCAGGAAAAAGCATCAATACAGGCTAACTTCAGGTGTAATATGGTCAGGAGGCACACTCCGCCCGCTGTAAGTGCCGCAAATGTCTGTTGGTGTAACACACCAGGAAAAAGCAGCAATACAGGCTAACTTCAGGTGTAATATGGTCAGGAGGCACACTCCGCACACTGTAAGTGCCGCAAAATCCTGTTGGTGTAACACACCAGGAAAAAGCAGCAATACAGGCTAAGTTCAGGTGTAATATGGTTAGGAGGCACACTTCGCCCGCTGTAAGTGCCGCAAAATCCTGTTGGTGTAACACACCAGGAAAAAGCAGCAATACAGTCTAAGTTCAGGTGTAATATGGTCAGGAGGCACACTCCGCCCGCTGTAAGTGCCACAAAATCCTGTTGGTGTAACACACCAGGAAAAAGCAGCAATACAGGCTAAGTTCAGGTGTAATATGGTCAGGAGGCACACTCCGCCCGCTGTAAGTGCCGCAAAATCCTGTTGGTGTAACACACCAGGAAAAAGCAGCAATACAGGCTAAGTTCAGGTGTAATATGGTCAGGAGGCAAACTCCGCCCGCTGTAAGTGCCGCAAAATCCTGTTGGTGTAACACACCAGGAAAAAGCAGCAATACAGGCTAAGTTCAGGTGTAATATGTTCAGGAGGCACACTCCGCCCGCTGTAAGTGCCGCAAAATCCTGTTGGTGAAACACACCAGGAAAAAGCAGCAATACAGGCTAAGTTCAGGTGTAATATGGTCAGGAGGCACACTCCGCCCGCTGTAAGTGCCGCAAAATCCTGTTGGTGTAACACATCAGGAAAAAGCAGCAATACAGGCTAAGTTCAGGTGTAATATGTTCAGGAGGCACACTCCGCCCGCTGTAAGTGCCGCAAAATCCTGTTGGTGTAACACACCAGGAAAAAGCAGCAATACAGGCTAAGTTCAGGTGTAATATGTTCAGGAGGCACACTCCGCCCGCTGTAAGTGCCGCAAAATCCTGTTGGTGTAACACACCAGGAAAAAGCAGCAATACAGGCTAAGTTCAGGTGTAATATGGTCAGGAGGCACACTCCGCCCGCTGTAAGTGCCGCAAAATCCTGTTGGTGTAACACACCAGGAAAAAGCAGCAATACAGGCTAAGTTCAGGTGTAATATGGTCAGGAGGCACACTCCGCCCGCTGTAAGTGCCTCAAAATCCTGTTGGTGTAACACACCAGGAAAAAGCAGCAATACAGGCTAAGTTCAGGTGTAATATGGTCAGGAGGCACACTCCGCCCGCTGTAAGTGCCGCAAAATCCTGTTGGTGTAACACACCAGGAAAAAGCAGCAATACAGGCTAAGTTCAGGTGTATAATGTGCAGAAGGCTTAGCAACAATGACACTGACAATCTCCCTGCCTATCCTTCTCTCTCCCTGCACACAAGGTTTATCAAAGTATATGACACTGACAATCTCCCTGCCTATCCTTCTCTCTCCCTGCACACAAGGTTTAGCAAAGAATATGACACTGACACTGTCCCCTGCCTATCCTTCTCTCTCCCTGCACACAAGGTTTATCAAAGTATATGACACTGACACTCTCCAAGCCTATCCTTCTCTCTCCCTACACACAAGGTTTAGCAAAGAATATGACACTGACACTCTCCCTGCCTATCCTTCTCTGTCCCTGCACACAACGTTTAGCAAAGAATGGATTTGACACTGTCCCTGCCTATCCTTCACTTTCCCTGCTCCGGAACACACTACACGAGGCCGCCGTGCTGGCGGCCTTTTATAGTGTGGGGCGTGTACTAAACCCCCTCAGCTATAATTGGCCACAGGCATCCTGCCTGTGGCCAATCATTGCTCTCCTCGCTGCCGGCGCAGGGTCACAGTGCATGCTTGGCCAATCACAGCGCCGGGATTACACTGCGATGGCGCAGTGTGTTGTGGGCCGTTCGCGTCACTCGAATTTGGCGCGAACGGCTCAAATCGTTCGTTGTTCGCCGAACGCGCGAAGAGCCGATGTTCGAGTCGAACCTATGTTCGACTCGAACACCGAGCTCATCCCTACTCTCCAGTTTGCCAAGTCAGCGGTTATTCACCAAACCCCCCCCCCCCTTATTGGATTACAATTTGTTTCTCTATGTGCACCACCGACAGTTGCTAGCGAAGATTTCTCACCAAACTATACCCACAGTTATAGTCAGGCCTCACTGGGTAGTTAGGACATTGCTGGGCGCCATTTCTTTGCTCACGAGGGAGGATAGCTGCAGCGGGGTTAATATTGTTTTATTGCCTAATTGAATGTCAGATGCATATAATGTATACACCTTTATTGCAGGGATCTGCATA
This sequence comes from Rana muscosa, assembly GCA_029206835.1. Lineage (NCBI taxonomy): Eukaryota > Metazoa > Chordata > Amphibia > Anura > Ranidae > Rana > Rana muscosa. The sequence goes on along the minus strand of CM055117.1, from coordinate 538,852,413 downwards.
AGATATTGCACTCAAATTACTCTTTTGTATTGTTGCTTACAGTAAACCGTTATAGCTAAGTAACTTGATTGTGAGTGTCCATTATTGTGCTGGTATACAAAGGGGGTTGTACTGTGTAATATATATGTATAGAGATAGTACAGTTATACCACTACTTTCCCTCTTTTCTAACTGTGTCACGAGAGAAGTCAGAGCCGATTGCCAGGGGTTGGTAGCAGTGCATTACAGGGGCCCAAACAAACAAGCAGCCCTCTTAAGCTGAGGGTATCGCTATATGTGGGGGCTCGGTCCGGGACCCGTGTATATTGCACGCTGCGATCAAGGCGGCCTGAAATACCAGCATGGACTCGCAGGCAGTAATAGAATGGTGCGCAGAGGAGGGCGTGGATCCACTCCGGGCGGTAGCCATTGAGCTCCCGGGAGAGATCCGGGAGAAAGAAGAGATAAAGCAATGGATAATGTTAATATCTCCAAAATGGAAAGCATGGCCGGTAGATGTGAAGTCAAATGCCTCGGGGACATATGCGCTAATAGAGTGGACAAGAGGAGTCCCAGAGGAGTTCAAAGGGCAAAGTATAAAAGACATAAATGACAGAACGTATCGCTTAGTGCATACTGGGGCTGTGCAGAAAGAGTCCCCAGGGACCTCCCCACAGTTATCTCCGTCACTCTTCTCTAAAATGGGAGGCAGTAGCGAAGTGAAAACACCAAAGTCACCCCTGACCACTATAGGTCCTGAACTGTTGACTGCTTTGGGGGACTTTGTTGTTAAATGCCAAAAAAACAACACAGTGCACGTGGAAGCTGGGTACCGGAAACTCCGGGTGTTCTCAGGAACGCAACCTGTGCCACCCGGGGAGGAAGATTTCGATACTTGGATCGAGCAGGCAATGCAGGCAGAAGAAGGTTGGGAAGTCCCAGAAGCGCAGAAGAAGCAGCGCATCAGTGAGAGCTTGAAAGGCCCTGCTGCTGAGGCGGTGAAAAACCTTAGGTGCAGCAATACTGTGTGTACAGCAATGGATTATTTATCTATGCTGCAGGAAGAGTTTGGCCAGCTGGAGAAGGTGTCAGACTTGATGCATAAATTTGAACATACCTTCCAACAGCCAAAGGAAAAGTTGTCCGAATATGTCCGGAGACTAAATAGAATGCTGTGTCAGATTGTACTGAGAAAAGGAATGCAGCCACAGGTCATAGATGCTACCAGGATGAAACAGATCCTTATGGGAGCCTTACGGTCGGATCCAGTTTGGCTCCACCTGAAGACCTCTGACGGAGTCATGGCCCTGAACTACACAGACCTTGTGAGGATCATAAGGGACAAAGAGGCTTTGATTAAGGATCAAGAGGGGTTTGAGAAAACCACCCCACCTGTTTCGGTAGGAGTCAGAACGACAGTGGCCACAGAACGTGACCCAGAAGTAGAAAGTTTGAAGTCTCAAATGGCCCAAGTACTGGACTTATTGACCTCTTTATTGGCCAAGAACTCTGGAGTCAAGAAGAAAGAAGAGATCCGGAAGGAACCGGACCGGAATGTCCCTATTCCAGCATCCCCAAAGATCAGAAAGGAGATCATTTGCTTCAATTGTGGAGGAGTTGGTCGCCCTGAGAGAGTGTGTACCAGCCCAAGGAAGAACCGAGGCACTCAATACCAGTCGGCGGAAAACTTCAGAGGGCCCCGGTGAAGGAGTCAGCCGGGTGCCGGCTACCTAAGGAAAGCTCCAAGAAGGTCCAGATCAAGCAGATAAAAAAAAAAGGGAACCAATGCCCCTCCTAAAAACTCCCATACTGTCTGTCGGGAGTTGCAATTTGACAACCAGAAAAAGATCAATGCATACCAGGTTCAAAAAGGGTTGAGATCCAGGGAGAAATGGAAAAAGAAGAAAAAAACTTTGGGAAAATCAAAAAATCCAAAGGAGAAAATACCTCCAAAGAAGTTCCCGGATAAATTAGTTGGACCCTCCCCTCTAGTCTCCGTTCAAGTGGAGGGAGTCTACGCAAAGGCACTCTTAGACACAGGAGCCCAAGTGACTCTCTTATACCGAGACTTTTATCAGAAGCATTTAAGTCACGTACCTTTGCAGAAGCTGGAAGACCTGAAGATGGGGGGGATTGGCACTCGCAGTTTCCCCTACGATGGCTATGTTTCGATCAGGCTGGCCTTTGACCCCTCGGTGACCGGGAAGGCCGAAGCTTTTGACACTTTGGCGGTTGTTTGCCCTCGCCCACCAGGAGCCAACACGATGTCCATGTTGATAGGGACCAACACTGACTTGGTCGGGAGACTGCTGACCTCGTTGGTGCAAGAACGGGGTTCTCTTAGACAGAAGATTCACCCCATGCTGCAACAGGTCTACCAGAAGATGATCCTGGAGCAGAAAGCCCCGGAAGAGGGGGTGGGAAGAGTCTGGAGACTGTCTAGAAGAGAGAAGATACTACAGCCTGGTGAGGTGACCTGTCTTCAGGCTACAGTAAAACTCTACTGGGAGCAGCCAGGTCCCTTTGTGGTCGTGGAACCAATACTCACCAAGGATTGGAAGTACTCCCTGAAGTGGTCCCGTTGAGGGCGCTGAAGAAAGCAAAGGGACAGATTCCAGTAAGTGTCAGAAATGTCACAAATTCTCCTGTGAAGATCCCAGCCTGGGTGCTATTGGGCAAGGTAAACCCTGCCATCCCAGTGACCCTGTCTGAATTAAAGTCAAAAGATGGAAAAGCCACCTTGGAAGAGCTTTGCCTTGAAGATACAGCCTTGCCACAGAAATGGAAGAAGAGAGTCAAGGCTCAGCTGACTCGATGGAGGAGAATATTCTCTGAAGATGAGTTTGATGTGGGGTGTGCGAGGAGTGCCACCCATAAAATCCGTCTTCAGGAAGACAAGCCCTTCCGGGAGAGGGTTAGAAGAGTTCCACTGGCTGTTCTGGAAGATTTGCGGGAGCAGTTGGCAGAGCTAAAGAGGACAGGGGTCATTAAAGAGTCCAGGAGTCCCTATGCCTCCCCCATTGTGGTGGTAAGGAAGAAAAACGGGTCGCTGAGACTCTGCATAGACTATAGGACTCTTAACCGGAGGACCATTCCTGACCAGTATACTACCCCCAGGATAGAAGATGCTTTGCAGAGTCTGTCTGGGGCCAAGTGGTTCAGTGTCATGGACCTGAAGAGTGGGTATTATCAAATCCCCATGCACCCTAAAGATAAGGAGAAGACGGCCTTCATCACCCCGGTGGGGTTCTATGAGTTTAATAGGATGCCCCAAGGTCTGTCAGGAGCCCCTGCTACCTTCCAGAGGTTAATGGAGAAGACCGTTGAGGACATGAATCTGATTGAAGTCCTGGTGTATCTGGACGACAGCATTGTCTTTGGGAAGACTCTGGAAGAGCATGAAGAAAGATTGGAGAAGGTCCTGAAACGACTCAGTGAGGAGGGACTGAAACTTTCCAGAGAAAAATGCCAGTTCTATCAATCCTCGGTCCATTATCTGGGGCACATAGTATCTGCTGAAGGAGTGTCTACAGACCCTGATAAACTGGAGGCAGTCACCTCCTGGCCTCGACCAACTACAGTGACTGAACTCAGGTTCTTCTTAGGTTTATGTTCCTATTACCGTAGATTCGTGGAAGGATTTGCAAAAATTGCCAGACCCCTAAATGAGCTACTGAAGATGGAAGGGAAAGAGGATGATACTGGTCCCAGGAAGTCTGGAGAGTCTGTGGAAGACCAGTGGACAGGGGAGTGCAAAGAAACCTTTCAGATGTTAAAGAAGAGTCTTACCACTGCACCAGTCCTGGCCTATGCTGATCCAAAGAAGCCTTATGAACTGCATGTAGATGCCAGCCATGATGGCCTAGGAGGGGTGCTATATCAAGAATATGAGGGGCAGTTGTGCCCAGTTGCCTATGTTAGCAGAAGTTTGGCACCTACTGAAAAGAACATACCCCACCCACAAGTTGGAGTTCCTGGCCCTAAAGTGGGCAGTCATGGATAAACTCAGAGATTACCTGTATGGAGCTGGCTTCACAGTAAGGACTGACAATAATCCACTCACCTATCTCTTCACTACGGCCAAGCTGGATGCCACTGGTCACCGTTGGTTGGCTGCCCTAGCCGGGTTCAACTTCAGCTTGAAGTATAGGCCGGGAGCAGGAAACTGTGATGCGGATGCACTGTCCAGAAGAGGCCATACACCCACCCACCGTCCAGAAGATTGGACCCAGGTAACCCCGGATGGGGTACGGGCCCTGTGTCAAGGAGTACAACTTCAAGCTAGTGGTGGGTCAAGGGCTGAGGAGATCAGTGTTTCTGCCGTGGGGGTACCTAAGTGTTACTGCAATGTGACCCAAGTGGGAGAGGATGACCTACCCAAACTGTCCAAGAAGGACTTGAGGAAAGACCAGCTGGAAGACCCTTGGGGAAGATTAGCACTGGAGACCTTGGAAGATCAGGATCCAGAAAGACTTCTGAAGAACCCTTCAAAGGTGGCCCGGTTGGTCCACAAGGAATGGGACAAGTTGCAGGTTCATCAAGGGGTGGTCTACCGAAGGGGCCCCTCTGATGATTTGGAAGATAAGTGGCAGCTATTTCTGCCGGAAAAGTACAGAAGAACCGTCTTAGCTACCTTACATGATGATCATGGCCACTTGGGGGCTAAACGAACATTCCAACTTGTAAGGGATAGGTTCTATTGGCCTTCTATGCGGGCTGAAGTGGAAGAATACTGCCACTCCTGTGCACGCTGTATCCAGAGGAAGACATTGCCACGTCAAGCTGCCCCAATGGGCCATCTGCAGAGTCAAGGACCCTTGGACTTGGTGTGCATTGACTTTCTCTGTCTTGAACCTGACTTAAGTGGACAAGGAAATGTTCTGGTGATAACTGACCATTTCACCCGTTATGCCCAAGCTTTTCCAGCCAAAGACCAGAAGGCCTCCACTGTAGCTAAAATCTTAGTGAAGAAATACTTTGTGCACTACAGACTGCCACAACGCTTGCACTCTGACCAAGGGAGAGACTTTGAGAGTCGATTGATCATGAAACTGTTAGACTCTTTGGGTATCAAGAAAACCCGCACCACCCCTTATCACCCTCAGAGTGACGCTCAGCCGGAGCGGTTCAACAGGACTCTATTAAATATGTTGGGGACTCTGAGTAGTGAGCAGAAGCAGCACTGGAGAAAGCATATAGCGGCCATCGTGCACGCCTACAATAGTACCACTACCGATGCCACAGGGTACTCTCCATATCGCCTTATGTTTGGCAGGGAAGCAAGACTGCCTGTGGATCTGGCATTCGGCATATCCACGGATCGCACTTCAGCCACCTCACACAAGGGCTACGTTGACAGACTGAGGAGGAGTTTGAAGTTGGCTTTTGAACAGGCTCAAGTGGCCTCAGAACAAAGAGGAGCCCGGAACAAGAGGAACTTTGACCTCAAGATTCGAATCCAGGACCTCCAGCCAGGGGACCGAGTGCTGCTGCGCAATCTAGGAGTTCCAGAGTTCCAGGGAAGCATAAATTAGCAGACAGATGGAGACCTGAACCTTATGTGATCTGTAAGAAGTTACCAGATTTTCCGGTGTATCAGCTAAAACCATAAGGGAAGGTCGGGCCACTGAAGACATGGCACAGGAACCATTTACTCCCACTTTCGGAAGCGATCCGGATACCTTCTGTAGAAGATTCCCCTGAAACATCCTCAAGTTTGGAGACACCTAGGCCAAACACTCGGTCGCAGGTCTCTCAGTCTAGAGAAACGGATGCCTCGGATCAGAGTTTGGAAGAAGAGCTTGGATGGTTGTGGCCTTCTCAGACCCCAGAACCTATGTCTATAGATCTTCCACCATCTGAGGGCACTGTGGACAGTACATTGAACGTGGAAGCCACTGAGTTTATTCCGTCTAGTCCTCTGGTTGAAGAGTGGGAAGATGCCACCTGGTCACCTTCTGCTGATCATCAAGATTACTCCTCACATCTGCCTACACCTGACTTGGATGTACCAGAAGTATTGGAGCCCAGTGTGCCCACTTTAGAGGAAGATGAAGTGAGGGATGTAACCGTCACCCCAAGAGAACAAAGGGCCAAAAGAGTTATTCGTCCTCCTCTGAAGTTAACCTACACCCAGATGGGAAAAAGTTCTGAGGATACAGTAACCACTGCTAGAAGGACTTTGCCAACACTTGATCCTTCTGCTGTGCATTTGGTGGAAAGCAACCCCAGCTCTCTCTCTGGCACAGTTAGACAGGTCAACCCCTTGGATGTAACCAGTGGGCAGGACAAACTCCCTTCTCCATTCTGGTGGGAGTTTCCTCTGCCAACTTCTTTAGCTGCCCTTAATGAGTTTGTGTTTTCCTACTGTTAATACTGTCTTTGAGGGACCAAAGATTTCAAGTGGGTGGAATGTGTAGCGGGGTGTCGTTTTACCCGCAGGACTAAATTTCCCGGGATGCTTTGCAGCACCCAGGGTGCCATTCCCCACGCAAGGACTGCTGGGGTGGGCTTTAAAAGGGAAGGGCGGGGCTCGCTCTTTCTCTTGGAACGCCGCCCTCCTTGCAAGAGGATCCCCTGCACTCACCTGCTGCGCGCGCTAGGCCTGAGGCCTGGGCCTCGCGTTCCTGTTCCAGAGGGCTTCCATTCCGCTGGGGAGTCTGCAGAGCATCCGATCCACCTGAGGTGCCATCTTCTTCTGAAGGACCAAAGACTCGGTGCATCGCGGACCACTGTGACACCATTCACAGTAGCGGAGGAACCGGACAGGAGTCGTTCCGGTTTGGGTGAGAGATCGCCTGCTCGGAACCTTAAAACAATAACTTTACCTAGGCCTTCTATTGAACATAGTTATACTTTGGAGAGACTGTTGTCCTGAACTGAGTTTGCCAGTCACTCCAGTTTGCCAAGTCAGCGGTTATTCACCAAACCTCCCCCCCCTTATTGGATTACAATTTGTTTCTCTATGTGCACCACCGACAGTTGCTAGCGAAGATTCCTCACCAAACTATACCCACAGTTATAGTCAGGCCTGACTGGGTAGTTAGGACATTGCTGGGCCCAATTCTTTGCTCACGAAGGAGGATAGTTGCAGCGGGGTTAATATCGTTTTATTGCCTAATTGAATGTCAGATGCATATAATGTATACACCTTTATTGCAGGGATCTGCATAAGATATTGCACTCAAATTACTCTTTTATATTGTTGCTTACAGTAAACCGTTATAGTTAAGTAACTTGATTGTGAGTGTCCATTATTGTGCTGGTATACAAAGGGGGTTGTACTGTGTAATATATATGTATAGAGATAGTACAGTTATACCACTACTTTCCCTCTTTTCTAACTGTGTCACAAGAGAAGTCAGAGCCGATTGCCAGGGGTTGGTAGCAGTGCATTACAGGGGCCCAAACAAACAAGCAGCCCTCTTAAGCTGAGGGTATCGCTATATGTCTATGGAATTTAATCTATGGACTTAGCATAAGGGAGGCAAGACATTATTGTTGTGAAGTATTTCTATACCTAATAGAAGGAATAAAACAACTCAGAATTGTCTGCTAAAACTAGCAACGTGTCAAAAAATAAATAATGGAGGAAACTGAGATGAAACTATGGAAAAACGCATTGAGCTAAGATGTGAATGCTGTTTAGAAATCAATAGCTGAAGTCAAATAATAAGCTGGAATTAAATTAGGTTGCAGCAATACAGAACAATAAACATGATACTGGGTTATAGAAGACATTAACACAGGAAACTGTGAATTTGATATGTAGAAATACTTTGAGATAAAAGGAAACTAATCATGCAAGAAATTACTGGATCATGTCTATGTCTTAATGTGTTTACCATGAATATTTGGTAGTTCCTGTTAAAGTGCTTAAATAGTCTTTAGCACCTGCTACACTTTGATAGACTTCCCCATACTGCCTTGTGTACCCTCTAATCCTCCATGTGCCTACCTACTTCTTCCTACAGCCACTCAGGCTGGGTTGTGTCATAAGATACAACCCCCATATTGAGGCATTGCTGAAGCACAGTGATCACCATTTTAGAAGTATACTGATTTGGATACTTGCTCTCAGTTGTTTTTAGTTCCACCATTAGTCAGAGTCTCAATGCACGGGGGGCAGCAGTCATAATGTTCATCTTCAATTATCACAGTCATTTTGCTATTTGCCTGTTTGTTACACGTTGTCAATAATTCTTAACGCTAATTTTCACATAGGACACAAACTTTTTTTTTATTACCATACATACAGAAAAGCAGCATACGCTAGGTAGGTTCTGTTATTGACTGAAGGTCAGAGATAGGCAGAAAAGGTCTAAGTCAAAGGGAAATATTTAGCAGAATCATGCATATATGGCTGTGAGTTTGTACCCTAGGTACTGATGATTGAACACTGAACAACATATCCCATAGAAAAAATTAATAAAACTGAATGTTTCTGACTGGCAAATAGAGTCTATGCTATGTGTGTTTATCCAAAAACCAATAAAACACATTTTTCTTTTAAAATAGTTAACGTTGTGAGAAAATGTTCCATATTTTAATGGCCAAATCATAGCCTTGACTCAAACACATATGTGAATTGAAACAATTTTGTATACAGAATACAATAGAATGATCACCAGCAATCATCTTCAACATAAATGTTTTTCATTCATAGATTGAAAAAAATGTCTTCTTTACTCTGTAGAGTAATGTTTCATTTGAAAAGGAGTCTTCTATTTTGGTCAGTGTATTTAGCATCTGTCTTTCATTGTGGTATCCAATCTACTTGACATATATTTAGTGATAAAGGTTACTTATAGGTAGGTTTAGACTGGGACAAGGGCTCACCTCATAGCAGTGCACAACTATCAATAGTGGGTGTGAATTAATGTGAGTAGGTGTTAAAATATAGCTGGCTTTATTTTTTTAGGGGCACTTTTTTTAATGGTGACCGGCCTACTCTGTAAACAATGCCCCATAGTACACTATTATTTTCTGATCCTATAACACATAATGTTACTACATTATAGCATATTATACACTTTTTGGGGAACTTTTCAAAGTTTATGAGCCTGAGATTGCATCAGGTTGAGGTGTAGGAGATAATAGCCGTGCATATAGCATGCCACACTGAAACAGAAATGGTAGTCTAATGCCCCGTACACACGATCGTTTTTCATGCCGTTAAAAATGCCATTTTAAAAAATGGCCATTAAAAATGATCGTGTGTAGGCTCCAGAGCATTTTTAACTACGTGAAAAACGGCCATTAAAAATTCCGGACATGCTCTCTTTTTTCACGTCGTTTTTCATGTCGTTTTTTTTAACGACGTGAAAAACGATAGTGTGTATGCTTTCACGACGTGAAAAAAAACGCGCATGCTCCGAAGCAACTATGAGACGGGAGCGCTCGTTTTGGTAAAGCTAATGTTGGAAATGGAGATGGCACATTCGTCACGGTGGAATTAATAGCATCGTTTTAATGCTGCGCATTCCGTTCTTCTTTTGATAATGCTTTAAAATTACCCTCTTTTGATAATGACATTGAGAGTTTTATGCCAAACTTGTTTCTAAAGTAATTCCAAATTGCTCTAATGATTATAAAATATTATTTATAAGCCGCACCTCCCTCCTAAATAATACTAATAATAATAAAATAATGTAATTCTCCTTTTTTCTTTAAATTTAATTTTACTTAATTTTTTTTTTGTGGCCTTTTTTTTATTATTTTGGCTTAAATTATTCTTGTGTAAAGTTACCACAACAACCTTCCAAATGTGTCTCATTTGGCCTCAGGGAGGTTTGTGTACCCTGATAATAACAATAATATAATTTGAGATGTCCCTGCCTGCTCCCTAGCAAGCTCTCTTTTGAAATACTAATCACATAGTCAAGTATTTTAAGGGCACTCAATTTTTTTTTATTTCACAACATTAACAAATTAAAGTGGAAGGCAGCACTGGAGAGCCTGCTTGCATTTATGCATCCCTTTGACCCCACAACAACCATACATTATGTCCAAACCAAAATAGAGATTAGATCCCCCAAAAAAATGAGCCCAATCTTGTCTTGAGCTCCCAGAGGTCAGGAGCCACAGCAGATAAGTCCTATATGTCCCCAGTCTGTGGTACTACAGCAGGCATTATTTTCTCCTCTTCCTTGTAGCCTTCTCTCCAGCCTTCTCTGCAGCCTTGGTTGGTTTCTTCCTTGGAGGCTGGGGATCAGGAGGAGAGGTTGTGGCAGGAGGAGTAGTAGGAGGAGGAGGAGGAGGTGGAGGAGTAGGGACAACCTCCGTTATGTCCGTGTACCTAGTGAGTTCACCCAGCATGCCCTTATTGATGACTTTCAATAGCAGGGTCTCACTGAATTTTTTTTGCTGCAACTCCATTTGCCCTAGTTTGTGGGCGAGGACTGCGGCAAATCCCTCATCAACAGAGAGTGCCTCTCTGAGGGCCGCTGTTGCCTCTCTGAGGAAGGCCCTGGTTTCCTCCTCCACCTGCCTACCTCTCCTTGGCCCTCGTGGTTTAACTACCAGGGGAGGCATCTGGGCTCTTGTGCTGGGCCCAGCCTCCTCCTGGGTGCCACTGGACCCTGCATCCTCCTGGGTGCCACTGGGCCCTGCCTCCTCCTGATCCCCAACATCACCCTCTTCCTGGCTCTGCTCTGGCTGTAAAAAAAGAAAGGGACATTATTTATTTTGCCACATCATCATTCACAGACATTGTTCACCTCTAGACATTGTTGAAATCAATGCCAAAAGTTATGTCATTTTCATTGATTCCGCATCCTGGTTTTGTTGTCTTGTGCACATAAAATTAGGCCACTACTGTATCTTGCTCTTCACAAACTTTATTGGTAGAAGTGTACATACCTTTAACAATACTAACATCTATTTAAATTCTACAATTTTGTACGATATAAATATAGATATCAAAACTTTATCTGGCTCCATATCTCCAAATCTGCCTCCTCAAGGCCCTGATCTTGATCCTCATAGGAAGCCAGAGCAGGGTTGACAGGAAGGCTGGAGGACTGGCTGCAGGGAAGGCTGGAGGGTTGGGTACAAGGAAGGCTGGATTGACCTCTGGGTGGAAGGGTGGAGAGAGATTCCCGCACTTCCAGCTGGTCATCCAGAAAAGCAAGCTTACTGTAGTACCACAGACTGGGTTTATAAACCTTATCTGCTGGTGCACCTGACCTCTGGGACCTCAGGACCATAGTCCTCTGGGTTCTGTATGTCCCTCTGATGGTCGCAATTTTGTTTTTGACATCTTGGAGGTTGTGGGTATCTTTGTTTGCACAAATGCAAGCAGGCTCTCCAGTGCTGCTTTCCTGGCGTCTTTATTTTTATTACCGCCACTTTTTGTTTGCCATAATATAGGGAGCTCTTGCCATTTGTCGATGAACTCCCCCATGAAGTCTGGGTTTTTAAAAGTATTCATGATATCTGTAAAAGCGAGAAACCAAAAAAAATATACATTTCAGGCAACATTCCTCAACTGTGCATTGTCTACATATTTTGAGCACACAAATCTCCTCGTCTGATGAACCTCAAAAAGTAAAATTGTTAGGTACCTTGGTCACGACGTTCGTTGCTAACTCCCTCTCCCGACAAATGAACGTATTTCCCAGACATGGATCTTCACTTGATATACACAGCGCATGCGTGAAACTCCGCACGCTTTCCCCGCCCCTGACGTTCGATATTGTACTTTCCCCGCCCCTTCTCGCTCGTAGTGCTGAACAAAACATGGCGGAGACACAGGTGGCTGAGATTACCTCTACAGAGGATGAAATTACAGAGGAGCCCAAATCAAGACCCAGGAGATATAAGGCATCCAACATGTCATTCGAGGAAATGGTGGAGATGGTCGCCATTTTAAAGAAGGAGGATTATGATGCCAAGCATGGTCCGTATAAAAGGCCTAATCTGGTCAAGTCCAGAATTATGGGCAAAGTGGTCAAAAGTCTCCACAAAAAATTCAGGGTGTGCAGAACGAAGGAACAGCTCAGAAAACGATGGTCAGATCTGAAGTTGCGGGAGGCCGACCAATATAAAAAAATCAAGAAAGTTATATTAAAAAGTAAGTTTTTTTTTGTAGTTTCCATGGTACATATTATTTTCTTGTATTCTGTTGTGTATTTTAAACTTTCATATAGTACACTGAAAGATACCATCTTTCGGGTTCGTCCGCACAGTAAACGGACGTATTAAACCTCTTTCTCCGTACAGTTCCTCAAACGATGTTTTAGGATCATCCAGTGTGAACACCCATGTATTTTGGTTTATTTGGGGGAGTAAATTTGGGCCACTTATTTTTGGTGTGCTAATCCAAAGGACATTTGTTCATTTGAAAAAACGATATGCATGGTAATGTTAAAGGGAGTGAATGCTCAGCAGCTGATGAAACATCTGAACGCAGTAGTACAAGTGTGGGCCTAAAGCCAAAAAGCTTGAGGGAGTCACACACAGGTGATCCAGTGTAGATACTTTGGGGTGTTACAATGTTTCAAATTTGTTTACAAAATGTATATGCTCTGTTTTGGACTATGTATCCAATCATTTGTCCCGGTTGGCACAGGGGGTAAAATTTAAAATGGAGCATGCTTCAAAAGAATGATTACCAAGTTTTTTTTCATGTTTCTTATTTTAGCAAAATTGAGTCGCTACTAATGAAACTATTCCTTTTATTTCAATCTCCCTAGGGATTCGAAAAGCTACCTCAGATGAGACGAGAATTGCAATACCTACAACAATACCCCCAGAACCCCAGGATGGAGAGGAATGTGATGTTGTGGAAGTGGAAAGTGGCACCACCACAGGTCAGAGAGAAACCAGACACATGCATGTTAAATAGATGTAGGCCTACATATTCTATCCTACATATTTCTTTTTACATTTAGGTGCAGTTCTGGCCGAAGACCCCAATAAGTTGACACATCACAGTGCCCAGATCCTGATCCAATACCTGATGGTCTGCTGTCGTGACCTCGAAAAAATTAAGGGAGACTTGCTAGAGATCAGGGCAAATACAAAGCGGGTGGAGGAAAGGCTCCAAAATATCATGGCTGTGCTTGGGCGTGTCTAATGTTTTTACACCAAATAACGTTTTACTTGCAGAGATTTCTATGTTTTTTTGTTATTTTACCCTTTAATGACTAGCACATGTTTAGCTTTTTCAAAATTTTGAGAAATATAGTTTGTTTATGCATGGCTGGTCATGCGTTTTAATACACCCGAAATTAAGGGAACATCCACATTTCGAAGGAAGTTGCCCACCTAAACAAAAAAAATAAAGGTATTTTTACATAACAAATCATTGTGGCTTCATTATGTAAATGTGGTGCTGAGTGAACTAATCAATGTTTGGTGTTTACACTGACAATGAAGGCTAATTAAAAGATTGTTTAATACACATGGCAAAACAAGTGCACTAGGTAAACCTACCAGAAACATCAAACATTATACAATAAAAAAGACAAAACAATCTTTATTCAAGAATTTTTTTTATTTTTTTGGTCTAAAATTATTATAGATTGTCTGGCATTTCAATGGCCCCCTACCCATAAAATAGTCCACATATTGGTTACGGACCTCACGTCCGGTTGGGGGGGCCAAGCCAGGACGGCCAGGTTCCAGGGCCACCAAAGTTTCTGCATTGATTAAAGAGGCCTCAGGCCCACTCAAAGATATATAACTCGTTGAATGCACCCTTAGGAAATTATGCAGCACACAGCACGTCATAACCACATGGTTCCATTTGTATGGGGCAAGGTGGATGGAGGTAAGGAAGAGGCGAAATCGGCTGGCCATGATCCCAAACGCATTTTCCACCACCCTTCTGGCTCTGGCCAGCCGATAATTGAAAACCCTCCTCTCAGGGGTGAGGGTGCGTTGCGGGAATGGCCTCATCAAATGGGGTCCCAGGCCAAACGCCTCATCCGCCACAAACACAAAAGGTAGTCCCTCCACATTCTGCTCCGCTGGTGGCAAGGCCAGCAGATCCAAAAGGAGCCGTTCTCCAAACTCCGTCTGGGCAAAAACTCCTCCATCAGACATCCTGCCATTCTTGCCAACGTCCACATAGAGGAACTCGTAGGTGGCCGACACCACTGCCATCATCACGACGCTGTGGAACCCCTTATAATTATAATAAAAGGATCCCGAATGGGGTGGTGGGACGACCCGAACATGTTTGCCGTCGATGGCTCCTCCAGAGTTCGGAAAGTTCCATCGCTGGGCAAACTCGGAAGCCACATTCTGCCATTCATGTGGCGAAGAAGGGAACTGTGGAATTAAAGAAATAACAAATTAATACTTGGAGCCAGAAACATTGAAAGCTGATTTCATACACACATTCATGGCCAACATTGGTAGAAACTGTTCAATACATAAAAAATTGGAAGCAAGAAAAAAAAATAAAAAAAAACATTATGGGGGGGGGGGGGGGGGGTTGAAGATGAGTTGGGAATATCACACATGAAGGCTGTAGCACTCTGTATTGAAGTTAACAAAAATGAAACATTCCTAGGCAAAATTTAGGGTGCGTTTTGGGTAAAGCACTACGATGGAACATATAATAAAAAACATGGAAATGACTAGGCAAGGTAGGTATGGCCCCAGGATAGCATGCTGGAGAGGTTAGGTGAGCCAAATTTACAGGTAGGCCTCAAACCCCAAACTTTAAATAATAAAACATGGAGAGAAAGGGGACATTCCCTGCAGCTAAGAATCATGTGAATTAGGGACTGCAAATAAAGCAAATTAAAAATATCCAAAAATAAAAACCATACAATGTGAATTTTTGAAGAAGAACACTTACCTTAATATAGTCCTCCTGCAAAACTTGAAGGATGGCAGAACAAGTCTCTGGTATAATGATCCCCAGAGCCTGGGGGGATATGCCTGTGGAGAACTTAAGGTCCTGCAGGCTTCTCCCAGTAGCCAGGTATCGCAACGTGGCGATGAGCCTCTGCTCAGCACTGATGGCTTCCCGCATAACGGTGTCCTGCCTGGTAATATAGGGGGACACCAAAGCCAACAGCTGCTGAAATACGGGGTCAGACATCCTGAGGAAATTCCTGAAATCATCAGGATTATTCTCCCTGATCTCCCGCAACAAAGGCATGTGACAGAATTGGTACCGCTGGAGCAACCAATTCTTGGTCCATGAACTCCTCCTGACCCTGCTCATGGCATGGAGTCGGGATACAGCATGAACCCCTGCACCAACTACAGCACGAACTCTACGACGAGTACGTAGCCACAACATGGCTAGATAACGGTCGGCTGAACAGAACGAACTAGAAGAACGCACGGAAGAACAGCAAGGCCTATGAAGAACAAGCTGAAAAACACGAACGTGAAGAGCAGGCCGCACTGAATAAACAGATACGAACTGACTACAAGCAGTGCTAAACAGATACGAACCCACAGGCGCAAACTGAACTCCCGAAAACGATCTTCAAAGCACGAAGACTGAAAAGCGCGAATCGTCTCTCACCAAACTTTTACTAACACGCGGAAACACGGAATTAGCAAAAGCGTCCCAAAGGGTGGCGTCATTCGAATGGAACTTCCCCTTTATAGTGCCGTCGTACGTGTTGAACGTCACTGCGCTTTGCTTGATCGTTTTTTTTAATGATGGTGTGTACGCAAGGCAGGCTTGAGAGGAAACATGAAAAAAAACGAGGAGAAAAACGTTGGTTTAAAAAATGACATTAAAAACGATTGTGTGTACGGGGCATAATAGTCTAATGATAGTCTAATAGTGGTACTGGTGCACCTTGGCCAAAAATGGTAAAAATGTAAAAAAAAATGATGATAGATAAGGAAGTTACAGCATGGCATGGCTACAAACACCTCCATAATGTAGCATGTATAATATGTAAAGTCAAAAGTGCTTCTTTAATAACAGGATTCCAATTCTTTAAGGAACTGTTGTTTTCTGATTTTATGTACAAAGTTAAATTAATAAAGCACTTATAATTTTAAACATGCTACACTGTGGAGGTGTTAAGGTTGATCCTGAGCTAATGAGCTGAATAGCATTAATGGCGTCTGTTCCTGTTTTACATTGTATGTGGAAAGTCCTGTTGTAGAGGGGAGAAGCCTGGATGTCCTGCCTATCATACTTATTTGTATAGAGTATTTCATGACTCACTTATTTATAAAGAGTTATGGGAATCTGGTGAGCCTTTTATACATTTAAAGAGCATGGAGATGGGAGAGCATTTGGGATTTTGGGAGTGAAACATGGACTTTGTTTTTCCTTTACATGGACGTTTAATCTCTAATTAAGTTTCATGATTATTTTTGTATTATATTATTGCACTGTATTTACTTGTTGAGTTTAATACAGTTGTTTTATATGGTGTTATATAGTTGCACTGAACTATAGCATGAGTGGATCACTTGTTTAATATCGATATTGTGCTGGTATATTTATATGTTTAATTATAGCACCAGGGGGTGTTTTGTTTTTCCAGCTGCTGGGGGGAGGTATAGGTGACTTTTCCAACACAGGCATTATTACATGTAGATAAAAAAAGGTGTAGGTATTGGTGCAAAACTTCAGTAAATCATGCCAAAAACCATAGTCTGTGTAAACAATTATGGGGGTGGCGTTCAGGGACAAAGTACATGAATTGGGTGAGAGGATATTAACCACTTCAGCCCCGGAAGATTTCACCCCCTTCCTGACCAGAGCACTTTTTACAATTTGGCCCTGCATCGCTTTAACTGACAATTGCGCAGTCGTGCAATGCTGTACCCAAACAAAATTTGCGTCCTTTTTTTCCCACAATTAAAGCTTTTTATTGGTGGTATTTGATCACCTCTGCAGGTTTTTATTTTTTGCGCTATAAACAAAAAAAGAGTGACAATTTTGAAAAAAAAAACAATATTTTTTACTTTTTGCTATAATAATTATCCCCCCCCCCCCCAAAAAAAAAAACACATTCCTTCACCAGTTTATGCCAATATATATTCTTCTACATATTTTGGTTAAAAAAATCGCAATAAGAGTATATATTGATTGGTTTGCACAAAAGTTATAGCGTCTACAAACTATGGGAAAGATTTATGGCAAATTATTATGATTAATTTTTATTTTTACTAGTAATGGCGAGGATCTGCGATTTTTAGCGGTACTGCGACATTGTGATGAACAGATCAGACACTTTTGACACATTTTTGGGGCCATTGACATTTAAACAGCGATCAGTGCTATAAAAATGCACTGATTACTGTATAAATGTCACATGTAAGAAAGGGGTTAACACTAGGGGCCGATCAAGGGGTTTAATGTGTGTTCCCTAGATGTGTTCCAACTGTGAGGAGATAGTACTGACTGGGGGAGGAGACATATCATTGTTCCTACTTAGTAGGAACAAATGATATGTCTCCTCTCCCCTGACAGAACCGGGATTTTTGTGTTTACACACACAAATCCTCGTGCTTGCTCTCGAGATCGCGCCCACCGGCCACGTGCATCAGGTCCTCTGCCGTGCAGCGCGCATGCGCCCTCTAGCGGCTCTTAAAGGGGAAGACGTACCCGTACGGGGTTTCACCCAGCGGTGCAATTCTGACACAGTATATACACGTGAGCCAGTCGGGAACTGGTTAAAATCCAGCAGAAAGAACGGACAGTCCACAGCTCAGGGCAGGACTCTTTAGGGAAGCAGAAGTACACTTCAAAACATGTAAGAAAAAAACAAAGAAAGAGACGCCTTCTGAGTGCAAACAGTGTAGACTTTATAATACAAGTAATAAAACACTCACATTGAGGTAAAACCATGTCAGCAAAGAGAGGATAAGTCCTGTAGCGGTGTGTCTCTATGCACGCTGGTTCCGGCAGCCTAAGCCACTCATGCCCTGTAGGAGCCATCCACCGGCTCTTTGTATGAAGCTCTGCCGGAACCAGCGTGCATAAAGACACACCACTGCAGGACTTATTCTGACATGGTTTTACCTCAATGAGTGTTGTATTACTTGTATTATAAAGTCTATGCTGTTTGCACTAAGAAGGCACCTCTTTCTTTGTTTTTTATTATTACATGTAGATGTCAGAGATGATCTCTGTAGAAGTATCATATCCATTCAGGTGTGAACACTGGAACCTGGTTTTTCACATTTGTATTTAATCACCACTGAATTTTTCATTTTTTTGCTGAACAAAGACCAAACATTTTTCATAGTTTGTTATAAAATTTTGCAAACAGGTCATTTTTATCCTTCACTGATGTGTGCTGATGAGGCTGCACTGATGGGCACTGATAGGCAGCACTGATAGGCTGCACTGATAGGTGGTACTGATGAGGCTGCACTGGTAGGCACTGACGAGGAGGCACTGATCACTCTGCACTGATAGTTGGCACTGATGGTTACTGATAGGTGGCACTGATGGTTACTGATAGGTGGCACTTATGGTTACTGATGAGGCTGCACTGATAGGTGGCACTGATGGTTACTGATAGGTGGCACTGATGGGCACTGATAGGCGACACTGATAGGCACTGGTAGGTTGGCACCGATGGGTACTGATATGCAGCACTGATAGGTGACACTGATGAGGAGGCACTGATGGACACTAATTGGCAGCACTGGTGGACACTGATTGCAGCACAGTGCCCTGATTATCAGTGTAGATGTCCCTTTAACACAAGCCGGTTTTCGTCTCTCTTCTCCTCTCCGCATGCTATCAGCACGTGGAAATAAAAGGCGATAACCGTTTTGTGTTTACATCCATGATCAGCTGTCATTGGACACAGCTGGTTACATGGTAAAGGGGCATTGTGACTGGCCCTTTACCCCAATCTGTGATCAGCTGAGTCTGAAGAATTACAGAGTGCACCTCCGTCTTTCGCTATAGCGCAGGCAGAAAGTGTTTAATAATCTTCAGAAAAGAGCACTGAAGAGGTCCGGCCACAAACTAGAACAAGGGCATGGAGATATAATTATGACACTCAATTTGGAGGCATAGGCCTTTACAGAACTGTAAATGAACATATTTTTACTTAAAGGGCAGTCCCACTTTTGTGACAGAAATATAGCAATACAATTATATATATATATATATATATATATATATATATATATAGCGGTACCCCCAGTTAAGAGGGCCGCTGGTATAATTTTTTGGGCCCCTGTAATGCACCCTGTCAACCCCCGGCAATTGGCTCTAACCTCCCTTGGCACAGTTAGTAGGGGATGATAGGATGGTGTAGCCTCCAACTCACAGAGACACAATCCTATAATAGAACACACACAGCAATAGAGTATAGCTATCTTTACCCGTCTCTTCTGCAAAGTAAATGACACAACACCAGTATACTTAACCTTTGAAGTTTTACTCAGATTGTTAAGTAAGCATATAATCAACAGGATGCATATCATGTGCAGAGCCCTGCAATAAAAGAGTATCTCAAAAGACAAACAGATATACAGTATGGTGCATAAATCTAACGGTCCCCACTGCAGCTATTTTCCCTCGTGGGCAAAGATGGCGCCCCCAGCAATGTCTACGCTAAGTCAGGCCTGACTGTACTGTGTAGAAGTTCCGTAGGGGAAAATCTTCGCTAGCAAAAATGGTGGTGCACTTGTTGAAGAAATACTGTAATCCACAGGGTAAAGGGGTTTTGATATTTTGGTGAATTAAGGCAATCTCTAAAGCTGCTCCGATGCACTGTCCCTCCGGTGCACAGCGCAACACTATTGATAACTCCGGATAACAGTTATTGGGCCTAGAGATCCTATATAGTTCTCTGAGCAAGTGCTCTCTCACCCAACCGGACTAGTCCGTGTCCGTATCTTCCGCTGCTGTGTCTTGGTACACAGGTCTCTCGACATCCAAGTCTTCGGTCCTCCTGGCAACGATGCAGCAACAGTGTGGAGAGATGTCCCTCAGGTTCCTCGATGAGAGCGGAAGGCTCTTTGGAGAAAGGCCCAGGCTTCAGGCCTTGTATCACCGCAGGCACGGAATGGAGTTCCTCTTGCTGGGCGGGCGGTGTCCAAAGAGACTGAACCCAGCCCCGCCTTCCTCTTATAAAGTCCACCCCAGCAGTCCTTGCGCGGGGCAATCCACCCTGGGTGCCCAGTGGGGTTATGGGTACAGTAGTCTCTGAGGCATTAAAGGAAACCCCCACTACACACATATATATATATATATATATATATATATATATATATTGTGAGGGGGTTAACTCGGTAGCGGGTGTGTGTGACCCCCTGGTTGGGCTCCCCACACAAAAACAGGGCCAGCAGACGGAGGTTGTGGTTTTCAAAATCAAAAGGTGCGGTTTATTTCTCTATTTACAGTGACAAAAACACAGCAAAGCAAAAAGAAACATAAACAAAATAAATCCTGGTCAGTTTGACCTCTGACTAAACATGCAGGTTTCCTAAACTAACAACTGGGATCAGCCTGGTGCTGTCCTAGTCCCTAAGTCCCTGGTTTAGTAAATGTCCAAACAAATAGCCACACAGGCTTTGCCTCACCGCACAGGGGTTCACTCTCCCTAGACAGTCCACACAGGTCTGGTTCCAGGCATGAGCTCACACCTAATGAATCTGGGAGTTCTTATAGAGGCCTAAATGAGCTGACAAGCTTCAGCTGGTCTCATCAACTCCCTGCCTCACGACGCCCAGCCCTCTCCCTAGAGGTATGAATCATCCATGAGCCCACTAGCCTCAGCTGGGCTTCATCAACTCCCTAGTTGTATAAGTCGGCATAAAGCCTGAATCTGGGAGAAATATATCTACCCCCCTGGATGCAACCAGGTGACTTTACCTTCCTGCTGTCACATACCCCCCCCTCTTGTTTTAACCTTGGGGTTGGAACACCAGCAATCAGGCATTCATGTACTCGAGACAAAGCATCCACATTCCCCATTTGAACGCCAGGGCGATGCTTTACTGTGAAGTTGAATTCCTGGAGGGCCAGGAACCACCTATTCACTCTTCTATTTGTCTCCTTGTTTTGAGCCATCCACTTTAACGGAGCGTGATCCGTAACCATGTCAAAGTGCCTACCTAGCAGATAGTACCGAAGGGAATCTAGAGCCCACTTCACCGCTAAACACTCCTTTTCAACCGTGGCGTAATTTACCTCATGGGACTTCAACTTCCTGCTGAGGTAAATGACTGGGTGCTCTTCCCCGTTCCAGACCTGGGACAATACTGCTCCTAACCCCACATCTGACGCATCACTTTGTACGACAAAGTCTTTAGAGAAGTCGGGTGAGTACAACACTGGCTGGCTACATAAGGCTTGTTTCAAGAATTGGAATGCTGCCTCCGCCTCGGGGGTCCATTTAATCATGACCGACCCTTTCCCTTTCGTCAGGTTGGTTAGGGGCACAGCCTTAGAAGCAAAGTGGGGAATGAAGCGCCGATAATAACCCGCGATTCCCAGAAAGGCTCGTACCTGCTTCTTGCTGTTGGGACGTGGCCAACTCTGGATGGCCTCGACTTTGTTGAGTTGGGGTTTTATTACTCCCCTGCCAATGGTGTACCCAAGATATTTGGCCTCCTCCTGCCCAATGGTACACTTCTTGGGGTTAGCCGTAAACCCCGCTTCCCGGATAGAGTCTAGGACTGCTTGCACTTTTGGCAGATGTGAGGCCCAATCTGTGCTATGGACAATTACGTCATCCAGGTAAGCCGCAGCATACTTCCGATGTATCTGGTCCATTTTCCGCTGGAATGTGGCCGGCGCATTCTGTAACCCGAACGGCATTCTTTTATATTGGAACGCCCCGTCTGGGGATACAAATGCGGTTTTCTCTTTGGCCAATTTGGCCAGGGGAATTTGCCAATACCCTTTTGTGAGGTCAAGAGTCGTCATGTATCGGGCTGTTCCCAGCCGGTCGATCAACTCATCTATACGTGGCATGGGGTAGGTGTCAAATTTTGTAACTTTGTTCAACTGACGAAAATCGTTACAAAATCGCCAGCTCCCATCCGGTTTAGGCACCAACACAATGGGACTAGACCAATCACTTTGGGACTCCTCTATCACCCCTAAGTTCAGCATTTTCTGTACTTCCTCCCGTATTGCCTCCCGTCGGGCCTCTGGGATCCGATAGGGTTTTAACTTCACCCTTTCACCGGGCGGGGTAATAATATCATGCTCTACCCCAGATGTTTGTCCCGGCAGCTCAGAGAACACCTCCTTGTTGCGAAGCACAAACTCCTTAACCTCCTGTTGTTGGGGTTGTGACAAGGTGGCTGCTATTCCAACCTCCGGAATCACGCAACCAGTTTGAGCTGGTGACCAAGTTTCTGCGACTAGGGACTCTCTATCCCTCCAGGCTTTCAACAGATTAACGTGATATATCTGTTCGGGCTTTCGCCTTCCTGGTTGTCTGACCTTGTAATTCACTTCGCTCACTTTTTCCATTATCTCGTAGGGGCCTTGCCATTTGGCAAGGAATTTACTTTCAACCGTAGGGACAAGTACCAATATCCTATCCCCCGGGGAAAAGGTACGGGTCTTGGCTCCACGGTTGTACACTCTCTGCTGTGCTAACTGCGCTTGGGCCAAATGTTCCTTCACGATGGGCATTACCTGTGCAATTCGGTCTTGCATCAGGGCGACATGCTCAATCACACTCCTGTGGGGAGAACTCTCACTTTCCCAAGTTTCCTTGGCAATATCCAACAGCCCTCTTGGGTGTCTCCCATACAGTAACTCAAAGGGGGAGAATCCCGTAGAGGATTGGGGCACCTCCCTAATAGCAAACATCAAATAAGGAAGTAGACAGTCCCAATCCTTTCCATCTCTATCCACCACTTTCTTCAACATTTGTTTTAGGGTTTTGTTGAATCTTTCAACCAGCCCATCGGTTTGGGGGTGATACACAGATGTACGCAATTGCGTCACTTTGAGCAATTTACACAGCTCTTTCATAACCCGGGACATAAAGGGTGTACCTTGGTCCGTAAGCAGTTCTTTACAAATACCCACCCGGCTAAAAACAAGAGATAGCTCTTTGGCTATGGTTTTGGCCGAGGTATTTCTGAGAGGGATCGCTTCTGGATAACGGGTGGCATAGTCCATTATAACCAATATGTACTGGTGCCCCCTAGCGGACTTGATTATAGGACCTACCAAATCCATTGCGATTCTCTCAAACGGGACCTCAATGATGGGTAGAGGGACCAGCGGGCTACGGAAATGTGGCATCGGGGCCAACCTCTGACACACAGGGCAGGAGGAACAATAATTTTCTATGTCCTTCATCACCCCAGGCCAATAGAATCTCTGTAATACCCTCTCTCGGGTTTTCTCTGTCCCCAGATGACCTCCAAGAATGTGCCCATGGGCCAACTCCAACACCAACTTCCTGTAAGGTTTGGGCACCACAAGCTGCTCAACGGTTTCTTCTGCCCTTTTTGCCACCCGATACAGTAGGTCCTTCTCTACGCTGAAGTATGGGTAAGTGCAGGTATTATCTGGGTTCACTAACTCGCCATCTATTTCCACTACGTTTTCCCGTGCCTTTATTAGGGCGGGGTCTTTCAACTGTTCTGTGGCAAAGTTTTCCCTGTGAACCTCAAGATCAGAAAACTCCACAGACGGTAGGTTTTCGTCTGAGGAGGTGGGCTCCTCTCCAGTTTCTTGAGTCTCCCCTGCCAATACTGACAAGGGAAATTCTGGAGAGTCCTCACCACTCTCAGAGGAGTTCTGGCTATCACATTCCTGGTACATAGGGGCACCAGTGGGGGGCTCAGGATCATCCCACAGTTCCCAGAACTTCGGAAAATCCCTTCCCACAATGGCGTCATACGGTAACTGAGATACTAAGCCCACTGGATGAGAGAGGGTACCTTTGGGGGTCTCGAAACACACTGTAGTCACTGGATACTCTCGGGTGTCCCCATGCACACAAATAACAGCTACCTTGCTATTCCCAGAGACCTCTGTTTTAACTAATTCAGCCTTTATCAGGGTCACAAGGCTACCTGAATCCAGTAATACCACAACATTTCTACCATTAATACACATTTTGCATAAATGTTTCTCAGTTCCCCGAATGGCAGTGCATGCGACTGTCGCACACAGCGACTGACGTCTGTTCATCAGAAAGTCACATTGCATGGGTTCCTCCACAACCGGGCAATTTGCTGCAATATGTCCCGCTTGCCGGCAGCGGTAGCAAACAATCCATTTGGCTGCCTCTTGAGCCCCTGACTTCCCAGGCTGTTCTCGCCAAACTTTGGGTAGAGCTCCCACCCTCTCACTCTCTCCACCCTCACCCCTTGGAATCCTCTTATCCGCCCCTGGGGATGGTCTGGTCTTAGGGTGGAAAGTCCGAGAGTCTCTGGAAGAGGCCGTCAGGTTCTCTGTAGCCAAGTATTTCTCTACACGATCCACAAGACCACCGGCCGTCTCTGGGTCTCCATGGCTTACCCACTTTTGGATGGCAGTAGGAAGAGCTCTCAAAAACCGATCCATTACAACACGTTCCACAATCTCTGGTGCGGACAAAGTCTCTGGCTGTAGCCACTTCCTGCTCAGGTGAATGAGATCATACATTTGAGACCTGGGGGGTTTTCCAAGCTGGAAAGTCCAGTTATGCACACGCTGAGCCCGGACAGCCAGGGTGACACCCAGCCTTGCCAATATTTCAGCTTTTAGCATCACATAGTCTTTTGCTTGGTCAGGCTCTAGGTCATAGTAAGCCTTCTGCGATTCACCAGTTAACAGAGGAGCCACCAGTCCAGCCCACTGCTCCTCAGGCCACTTTTCTCTTTCAGCGGTCCTTTCAAATGTGGTCAAAAATACCTCTGGATCATCCTCTCCAGTCATTTTTGTCAATAAACGACTCACCCCAAAGGACGCGGTATTAGTGGGACGGCTTTCCTCACTGGTCTGCGGACGTTGCTGCATTACTGCTTCCATTTGTTGTAGTCTCTGCTCTTGCTTCTGCAACAGGTCTATGAAGCGGGCCTCAGATTGCTGCTGGGCTTGTTGATGAGCTTGCTGCTGGGCTGCAAGGCTCCTTTGCAAACCTGCATTTGTCTGCTGTTGATTGGCATTTGCTAGAGCCAGCTGTTTCAGTATCTCCTCCATGCTGGCTTAAAAAAAACTGCCCGCATTCTCCACCAACTGTGAGGGGGTTAACTCGGTAGCGGGTGTGTGTGACCCCCTGGTTGGGCTCCCCACACAAAAACAGGGCCAGCAGACGGAGGTTGTGGTTTTCAAAATCAAAAGGTGCGGTTTATTTCTCTATTTACAGTGACAAAAACACAGCAAAGCAAAAAGAAACATAAACAAAATAAATCCTGGTCAGTTTGACCTCTGACTAAACATGCAGGTTTCCTAAACTAACAACTGGGATCAGCCTGGTGCTGTCCTAGTCCCTAAGTCCCTGGTTTAGTAAATGTCCAAACAAATAGCCACACAGGCTTTGCCTCACCGCACAGGGGTTCACTCTCCCTAGACAGTCCACACAGGTCTGGTTCCAGGCATGAGCTCACACCTAATGAATCTGGGAGTTCTTATAGAGGCCTAAATGAGCTGACAAGCTTCAGCTGGTCTCATCAACTCCCTGCCTCACGACGCCCAGCCCTCTCCCTAGAGGTATGAATCATCCATGAGCCCACTAGCCTCAGCTGGGCTTCATCAACTCCCTAGTTGTATAAGTCGGCATAAAGCCTGAATCTGGGAGAAATATATCTACCCCCCTGGATGCAACCAGGTGACTTTACCTTCCTGCTGTCACAATATATATATATATATATATATATATATATATATATATACACACATATACACACATATACCATATACAACTGCTTCACAAGCCACTTGGTAATTATTTTTTTTTAATTACATTTCCTTTTCAGTCTGTAGCCACTGTAATTTTCTGTAAAATTAAATGCAATATGGCAACCTGCAGGCCTTCTGTTCACAAAACTTCACAGAAATGTTATTTCAAGCTTGTGTGATTGGCTTACTGATTTTTTTTCCAGAAGTCTGCACCAAGATACAATTCAAATTTTACTGCAACATCCCCCATTAGAACCCTGCAAGTGCATTAGGTAATTATATTAAACAATAAACACAGACACTCCTATTCAAGAATCAGTACTCCGTGGACATATTAAATCATACAGCTTTTTCTTAGGAACAGAAACAGGTAGGACTCTGCTACAAAGCTTGTTAAAATCCTTATACAGTATATACACCTTGATTAATCAGAGGGGATTGTTTTTTGTTTTTTAAAGTAGACTCTTTAAAAACATGAGGCTCAACTAAGTATGCCATAACACATGTGTCATTTGGCATAGTGACCTGTATTTTCAGCAATAGTACTCTTTCATATTCCATTTGCAGATTACTGAAAACAGCAGTCCTTATAACTAAGTAAGATTTGTTACAGCTTAGTAAATTGGGCCTATGGTCATGGTTCTCTTTTCCCAGGTACCCTCCTAAGTAGGGATGGGCCCGGTGCTCGATTCGAACCCATGTTCGAATCGAGCATCGGGCGTTCGCTCGCTCGTCGAGCCCAGAACTATTTGGGCCGTTCGCATCACATTCGTGTGATGCGAGCGGCCCCGCAATGCATTGCGGCCGGCGCGGCCGGCGCAGTGCATTGCTGGCTGATGATTGGCCAAGCATGCACTGTGACCCCGCATGCTTGGCCAATCACAGCGCCCGAAACTCGGAGAGCAATAATTGGCTACAGGCAGGACGCCTGTAGCCAATTACAGCTCAGGGGCTTTAGTACACGCCCCACCATTTAAAAGGCCGCCACGCCATCGGCCCCGGTCACATGAGTTCCGGCTTTAGGAGAGATTAGTCTGCTGATTCTGTCTTTGCTTGATACTGAAAGATTTGCTCTTCTTTGCTAAACCATTGGCTATTTCTTTGCTAAACCATTGCTACCTAAGTCATTGATCGTTCATTGCTGCTGATTGCACAGTTAGTGTGTTATTAGCTGCTGCTGGGGATTAGTCTGGTGCGTGCTTACTGTTAGTACAGTATTGCAGTAGTACCAACCGCAGTGCTGTTAGCACAGCATTGCACCCCAACAGCACCCATAGGACTTCTAGTGTGTTAGTGGCAGCAAACAGAGCTCCTATATTTTCTTCTCAGCAGCACCCATAGGACTTCTAGTGTGTTAGTGGCATCACACAGAGCTCCTATATTTTCTTCTCAGCAGCACCCATAGGACTTCTAGTGTGTTAGTGGCAGCAAACAGAGCTCCTATATTTTCTTCTCAGCAGCACCCATAGGACTTCTAGTGTGTTAGTGGCATAACACAGAGCTCCTATATTTTCTTCTCAGCAGCACCCATAGGACTTCTAGTGTGTTAGTGGCAGCAAACAGAGCTCCTATATTTTCTTCTCAGCAGCACCCATAGGACTTCTAGTGTGTTAGTGGCAGCAAACAGAGCTCCTATATTTTCTTCTCAGCAGCACCCATAGGACTTCTAGTGTGTTAGTGGCATCACACAGAGCTCCTATATTTTCTTCTCAGCAGCACCCATAGGACTTCTAGTGTGTTAGTGGCAGCAAACAGAGCTCCTATATTTTCTTCTCAGCAGCACCCATAGGACTTCTAGTGTGTTAGTGGCAGCAAACAGAGCTCCTATATTTTCTTCTCAGCAGCACCCATAGGACTTCTAGTGTGTTAGTGGCAGCAAACAGAGCTCCTATATTTTCTTCTCAGCAGCACCCATAGGACTTCTAGTGTGTTAGTGGCATCACACAGAGCTCCTATATTTTCTTCTCAGCAGCACTCATAGGACTTCTAGTGTGTTAGTGGCAGCAAACAGAGCTCCTATATTTTCTTCTCAGCAGCACCCATAGGACTTCTAGTGTGTTAGTGGCAGCAAACAGAGCTCCTATATTTTCTTCTCAGCAGCACCCATAGGACTTCTAGTGTGTTAGTGGCATCACACAGAGCTCCTATATTTTCTGCTCAGCAGCACCCATAGGACTTCTAGTGTGTTAGTGGCAGCAAACAGAGCTCCTATATTTTCTTCTCAGCAGCACCCATAGGACTTCTAGTGTGTTAGTGGCAGCAAACAGAGCTCCTATATTTTCTTCTCAGCAGCACCCATAGGACTTCTAGTGTGTTAGTGGCAGCAAACAGAGCTCCTATATTTTCTTCTCAGCAGCACCCATAGGACTTCTAGTGTGTTAGTGGCATCACACAGAGCTCCTATATTTTCTTCTCAGCAGCACCCATAGGACTTCTAGTGTGTTAGTGGCAGCAAACAGAGCTCCTATATTTTCTTCTCAGCAGCACCCATAGGACTTCTAATGTGTTAGTGGCATCACACAGAGTTCCTATATTTTCATCTCAGCAGCACCCATAGGACTTCTAGTGTGTTAGTGGCATCACACAGAGCTCCTATATTTTCTTCTCAGCAGCACCCATAGGACTTCTAGTGTGTTAGTGGCAGCAAACAGAGCTCCTATATTTTCTTCTCAGCAGCACCCATAGGACTTCTAATGTGTTAGTGGCATCACACAGAGTTCCTATATTTTCATCTCAGCAGCACCCATAGGACTTCTAGTGTGTTAGTGGCATCACACAGAGCTCCTATATTTTCTTCTCAGCAGCACCCATAGGACTTCTAGTGTGTTAGTGGCAGCAAACAGAGCTCCTATATTTTCTTCTCAGCAGCACCCATAGGACTTCTAGTGTGTTAGTGGCAGCAAACAGAGCTCCTATATTTTCTTCTCAGCAGCACCCATAGGACTTCTAGTGTGTTAGTGGCAGCAAACAGAGCTCCTATATTTTCTTCTCAGCAGCACCCATAGGACTTCTAATGTGTTAGTGGCATCACACAGAGTTCCTATATTTTCATCTCAGCAGCACCCATAGGACTTCTAGTGTGTTAGTGGCATCACACAGAGCTCCTATATTTTCTTCTCAGCAGCACCCATAGGACTTCTACTGTGTTAGTGGCAGCAAACAGAGCTCCTATATTTTCTTCTCAGCAGCACCCATAGGACTTCTAATGTGTTAGTGGCATCACACAGAGTTCCTATATTTTCATCTCAGCAGCACCCATAGGACTTCTAGTGTGTTAGTGGCATCACACAGAGCTCCTATATTTTCTTCTCAGCAGCACCCATAGGACTTCTAGTGTGTTAGTGGCAGCAAACAGAGCTCCTATATTTTCTTCTCAGCAGCACCCATAGGACTTCTAGTGTGTTAGTGGCAGCAAACAGAGCTCCTATATTTTCTTCTCAGCAGCACCCATAGGACTTCTAGTGTGTTAGTGGCATCACACAGAGCTCCTATATTTTCTTCTCAGCAGCACCCATAGGACTTCTAGTGTGTTAGTGGCAGCAAACAGAGCTCCTATATTTTCTTCTCAGCAGCACCCATAGGACTTCTAGTGTGTTAGTGGCAGCAAACAGAGCTCCTATATTTTCTTCTCAGCAGCACCCATAGGACTTCTAGTGTGTTAGTGGCAGCAAACAGAGCTCCTATATTTTCTTGTCAGCAGCACACATAGTACCTATAGTGTGTTAGTGTCAGCACCCATAGGACCTACAGTGTGTTGTGAGCACACATAGGAGTTCTATTTTTTATACTATATACACTACCGACTACAATGGCTGGAAGACCGCCAAGGAGAGGCAGAGCGTGCCGAGGCAAGAACACAGGGCAGGCAGGCTCTGTTTCTAGAGACAACAGTGCTGGCCGTGGACGTGGTCGTGCATCGTCATCAGCACGTGGCCATGGGACACGCTTGTCTTTGTTTTCGGCAGCTGGACATGTGGAGCCGCATCATGCCGAAGGCTTGGTAGAATGGATGACCAAGCCCTCCTCATCCTCCTCATCCTCTCTCACCCAGGCTCAGGGTACTGGCAGAGCAGCTGCCAACGCGTACTCAATGGCATCATCAGCCACCCCTTCCCTAGACCCACCATGTCCTCCTGAGGAGTCCCCCGAACTGTTTGAGCACAGTGTTGGGTACATGCTCCAGGAGGATGCCCAACGATTCGAAGGCTCGGATGATGATACCCAGCTTGAGGAAGTCAGTAGTGTGCGCGCAGAGAGAGGGGATGCTGAAGGACAGCAATCTGGCAGTAGTGTTCCACCAGCTGCAGCTTACTGCCAGGTTTGCTCTAGTGGTGAAGAGGGAGGGGATGATGAGGTCACTGACTCCACGTGGGTGCCTGAAGGGAGAGAGGAGGAGGAGGAGGAGGATGCAGCGTCACATGTCCAACGAGGCAGGATGCCCCCTGGAGGCCAGCTAGAGGCCAGCACAGCAACTGTACCACACCGCAGAGCTCCGCCTGTGCAGGGCGCTGCCTCTGCACGTTATCACAAAAGTTCTTTGGTGTGGGCCTTTTTTGAGACGAGTGCATCAGATCGCACCACTGCTATTTGCAATATTTGTCTCAAGCGTATCTCGCGTGGCCAAAACATCAGCCGCTTGGGCACCACAAGCATGAGCAGACATATGTCGACCTGCCATGCAGCTCGTTGGCAAGCACACATAAAAGACCCACACCAAAGAACAAAGCGGACCTCTCCTTGCTCCTCATCAGCTGGGATCTCCATCCCCACTATATCTTCAGTCCTCTCTGAAAGCTGCTCTGAGAGGACTGAAGGTGTAGAATTAGGTGTGTCACAACCAAGTACTTGCAGTACACCGACGTCCGATTGTAGCAGGCAAATTTCCCTGCCCCAGCTGCTGGACCGTCGAAAGAAGTATACTCCCAGCCATCCACATGCCCAGCGGTTGAATGCTAGCTTGGCTAAATTGCTAGCACTTCAACTGCTGCCTTTTCAGTTGATAGACTCGGCCCCCTTCCGTGAGTTTGTTCAATGTGCGGTTCCTCAGTGGCAGGTTCCCAAACGCCACTTTTTCTCACGGAAGGCGATTCCGTCTCTCTACTGGCATGTGGAAGGCAATGTCCATGCCTCGCTGGACAGGGCGGTCAGCGGTAAGGTGCATATTACCGCTGACTCATGGTCCAGCAGGCATGGACAGGGACGTTATCTTTCTTTCACGGCCCATTGGGTCACTCTATTGGTAGCTGGGAGGGATGCAGGACAAGGTGCAGTAGTGTTGGAGGTTGTTCCGCCACCACGCCTCCAAAATGCTACTACTGGTTGTGACACACCTCTCTCCTCCACCCCCTCCTCTTCTTCTTCCTCCATGTCCTCTTCGAGTGCTCTGTCCTCGGAACCAGCGGTGCTCCGTAGGCGTACAAGGGGCTACGCGAGTACGCAGGCAAAAAGATGCCATGCCGTGCTTGCGCTGGTGTGTTTGGGGGACAGGAGCCACACTGGGCCAGAGGTTCTGGCAGCTCTGCAGGGGCAGGCCGAGAGGTGGTTGACGCCACGCCAGCTTAAGCCAGGAATGGTCGTTTCTGATAATGGCACCAACCTCCTCTCCGCCCTGCGACAGGGGCAGCTCACCCATGTGCCCTGTATGGCTCACGTCCTCAACCTGGTGGTGCAGCGGTTCTTGGGCAGGTTCCCAGGCTTACAGGATGTCCTGAGGCAGGCCAGGAAAGTCTGTGTGCATTTCCGCCGATCTTATAATGCCAGTGCTCGGCTGACTGAGCTGCAAAAGGAGCTGAACCTGCCCAAGAACCGCCTAATATGTGACATGCCCACCAGGTGGAACTCAACGTTGGCCATGCTGCAGCGACTGCACACGCAGCAGAGGGCCATCAATGAGTACCTTTGCGACTACGGCACCAGGACAGGGTCAGGGGAGCTTGGCTTTTTTTCCCCACGCCAGTGGAGCATGATCAGGGATGCATGCACTGTCCTCTCACCATTTGAGGAGGCCACGAGGATGGTGAGCAGTGACAGTGCATGCATCAGTGACACTGTACCTCTTGTCCACCTGTTGGAGCATACGCTGCGTGGGATAATGGACAGGGCACTTGAGGCAGAACAGAGGCAGGAAGAGGAGGACTTCCTTGTCTCTCAAGGCCCCCTTTATCCAGACAATGTTCCTTCTGTCCCACCCATCACACAGGAAGAGGAGGAGGAGGAGGAGGAGGAGGATTGTGTGAGCATGGAGGTGGAGCCTGGCACTCAGCATCAGCAGCAGCAGTCTTTTAGGGATGATGTACAGTCCCAACAAACCAGTGGACTTGTACGTGGCTGGGAGGAGGTGGCTGGCGATCATGTCATCCTCAGTGACCCAGAAGACTCCGGACCGAATGCCTCAGCTAACCTACGCTGCATGGCCTCCCTGATCCTGCAAAGCCTGCGGAAGGATCCTCGTGTTCTTCGGATCAAGGAGAGTGACCATTACTGGCTGGCCACTCTCCTTGATCCACGGTACAAGGGTAAGGTTGCGGACCTTATCTTGCCGTCGCAGAGGGAGCAGAGGATGAGACATCTCAGGGAGGCCTTGCAGAAAGGTCTGTGCAACGCGTTCCCAGAAACTGGGAGGTTACAAACTCCTGGTCCTGGACGACGAGTTGCTGAGGCTTCGGTCAGTAGCAGAAGGAGCGGTGGGGAAGGTGGACGTCTGACCGATGCGTTCAGACAATTTTTTAGTCCGCAGCCCCAAGGTATGATCGGTTCCAGCAACCATCGCCAGCGTCTGATATACATGGTGCAGGAATACCTAGGGGCAAGGTCAGACTTGGACACCTTTCCCACCGAAAATCCTCTGGCTTACTGGGTCCTGAGGATGGATCACTGGCCAGAGCTTGCACAGTATGCAATTGAGCTACTGGCCTGTCCTGCATCCAGCGTTCTTTCCGAACGCACATTCAGTGCTGCTGGAGGATTTGTCACCGATCATAGGGTGCGCCTGTCCACCGACTCGGTTGATCGACTGACCTTCATAAAAATGAATCAGTCTTGGATCACCACCAGCTACCAGACACCTGAAGCGGATATAACGAAATAATTTATAATGTCACATCCCTTCAAGACTGCCTATGCTGATGCTGAGTGACTGTCCTGTTATGTTCACTGACTATCCTCTTCCTCCTCCTCAATGATCCATGCCACCACACCAGTGCCTAAGGCACAATTTTTCAGCCCCTGTATAACAGGGGCGTGTAATTACAATTTTTTAAAAAGATGCTTCGCAACAGGTGTGACTGCTGTGCTCAGAGTACAGTATCTGTGAGGGGTTGCAGTGTTGTGGCACCAGCACCAGTGCCTAAGGCACAATTTTTCAGCCCCTGTTGGGGCGTGTAATTACAATTTTTAGGCAATGCTTTGCAACAGGTCTCATTGCTGTGTTCAGAGTACAGTATCTGTGAGGGGTTGCAGTGTTGTGGCACCAGCACCAGTGCCTAAGGCACAATTTTTCAGCCCCTGTATAACAGGGGCGTGTAATTACAATTTTTTAAAAAGATGCTTCGCAACAGGTGTGACTGCTGTGCTCAGAGTACAGTATCTGTGAGGGGTTGCAGTGTTGTGGCACCAGCACCAGTGCCTAAGGCACAATTTTTCAGCCCCTGTTGGGGCGTGTAATTACAATTTTTAGGCAATGCTTTGCAACAGGTCTCATTGCTGTGCTCAGAGTACAGTATCTGTGAGGGGTTGCAGTGTTGTGGCACCAGCACCAGTGCCTAAGGCACAATTTTTCAGCCCCTGTATAACAGGGGCGTGTAATTACAATTTTTTAAAAAGATGCTTCGCAACAGGTGTGACTGCTGTGCTCCAAGTACAGTATCTGTGAGGGGTTGCAGTGTTGTGGCACCAGCACCAATGCCTAAGGCACAATTTTTCAGCCCCTGTTTAACAGGGGCGTGTAATTACAAATCTTGATCTAATAGTTCACAGCAGGGCCCATTCCTGCGCCCACCAAGAGTAACTATGAGGGCCTACAGTGTTGTGGCAACACCGTCCACCACCACCACCACCACCAAAGGCCCAATTTTTCTGCCCTGTTCAACAGGTGCATGCAATTACAAATCTTGATCTAATAACTCACAGCAGGGCCCATTCCTGCACCCACCAAGAGTAACTGTGAGGGCTTACAGTCTTGTGGCAACACCGTCCACCACCACCACCACCACCACCAAAGGCCCAATTTTTCTGCCCGGTTCAACAGGTGCATGCAAGTACAAATCTTGATCTATTAACTCACAGCAGGGCCCATTCCTGTGCCCACCAGTCTTGTGGCTACACCAACATCTAATAGGGCAAATTTCTGCAGAGTATATACGGCAGGCCCCTACTTTCAAACATCCAACTTACAAACGACTCCTACTTGCAAACGGCAAGAGAAAACAGGAAGTGAGAGGAAATCTACCCCTAGGAAGGAAAATTCTATCCTGTTAGATTTAATTTGGGAAAAAGGTATCTCCTCTCTACTGATGCTTTATCACCAATCCTTGTTTCAATTAAAACCCCACTTTTCCAAAAACATTTGTCATTGGGACGGAAAGTGAGGTGACATGTTCTGAACAGATGTGCAAAGACAGCAAATGTTACAGGGGTGATAACCCCTCCCTATGTTCTCCAAAAAGCTTAAAAATTGATTTTTTTGGGATGTAGCTACACTTCATAATGTACCTGTTCAGATTCTACTTAAGAACAAACCTACAGTCCATGTCTTGTTTGCACCACCTATATACTGCTGTTCAGAGTATATAGGGTTGTAGGTATAGGGTTTTATTTTGGGTGCGGGGTCCCCCTTAGTATCCATACAAGACCCAAAGGGGCTGGGGTGGGGGGGGGGGGGTGATGGGGTAGCCATGCCATTTTTCTCAAGGATTTTCAGCCATATGGCGGCCAGGACAAGACATGACATTAAAGCCGCAAGTGGTTTTAAATGGCTTCTTTTTTTCCTTTACAAATGTCATTTTGTGCAAGGACAGTTCTAAACACGGGAAACACATGCCACTTCACAGGCATACTTTAGACACCCCCCAGGTACCGTATTTAAAGGAAAATTTCACTTTTTTTTTTTTCACTTTATGCATCATTAAAATGACTGCTCCCGAAAAAACTTTAGTTTTTAAAATTTCTTTTTGCATTGATATATGTCCCCTGGGGCAGGACCCGGGTCCCCAAACCTGTTTTATAACATTAACATGCATATTGGCCGTTGTAATTAGCAATTTTGATTTCGAACGTTCGCGTCCATTATAACGAATAGGGTTCGAAAATTCGCGCGAACTTTCGGTCCGTTCGAAGGTTCTGGTGCGAACCGAACCCGGGGGTGTTCGGCTCATCCCTACTCCTAAGCTGTAATATACTGAAAATCCCAGTGTTAACTGAAAGGCAGACTTCTTCTTGTCATTTTATCAGTAAACTAAAACACATTTGTGTAGTAAAGCATAAAGCAGGGGTCTCAAACTGGTGGCCCTCCAGCTGTTGCGAAACTACAAGTCCCATGAGGCATTGCAAGGCTGACAGTTACAAGCATGACTCCTGCAGGCAGAGGCATGATGGGACTTGTAGTTTTGCAACAGCTGGAGGGTCACCAGTTTGAGACCCCTGGCATAAAGGGTGTTGCAGACACCCTTCATAATTCCATGGGGACCACAGCAGTAGTGTACTGTCAATCAAAAGTAAGGTGGACCTGATGACCCACCCAATGACCCAAGCCATTTCTCAAACATGGGCATTTTCCATATTTAGGTAAGGACATTACCACTATTTCTGGCCCTTTTGTGTATATAGCAATACCCCCTTAGAGGGCCGCTGGTTTAATTTTGGGCCTTGCACGTTACCTCACTGTTCCGTATGCTCGTCTCAGGGGTTCTCCTTGAAGAGTTGTCCAGAATAAGTTTGCACCAACACAAAAGTCTCTTTCAAGGGTTTATTTTAAATAAAGTTTCCAACAGAGGGGATGAAGGGATGGGGAGGACTCAGGTACCTTAGTTGAGAATCATAAGAATTTTTCCTAGGTCCAGAGGAGCAACTGTCTCCACACTGGACTCAGCAAACACCAGATAGGTCCAATCTCACTGGCCTAGCAACTGATGTACAGCTCGATCACATATAGTCTCTGCCACAGACTTGGTGCAAATAGAACAGTCTCTGCCACAGACTTGGAGTAAATAGAACAGTCTCTGCCACAGGCTTAGAGTAACCTTTACTTGGGTTACCTTCTGAATGAAGAACACAGCTCTCAGTGCCAGGATCTTCCAGCTGTTCCGGCAGCACTGTGAGATAGATCACGATCCAGATGCATCCTCCAATTGAGTCCTCAATTACTTGGTCCCTTCCAGCAGGTAAGGTGACATAGGAGCATCCCCGGATCAGTAGGCCCCAGCAACTACTGGGCCTACCTGTCAGTAATGGAGCCTCAGGCCAACGTGGCCCCGAGGCGGAAACTGACACACTTCCCTGAGGCCAGGAGGGTCCTCAGGTGGGGACCGAAGACACAACCCCAAAATCTATTTTCGCCCTAATGGCGTCTGTCACTTAAATATCCCCTCCCAGCATGCACAGCGGGTTCACCACGCCCCCCGAGCTGCTTGCTAGGAAAGAGGTATCAAATACATCCAGCCTGTAGCCTCTCCAATCCTGACCAGCGGTGGCAGTGACACCCACTGTCAGGAGGGAAATCACACAACCAGCTGAACTGAAACAGAGTGCAATTTATAACACAATCCTTCTGAGCCAAACTATTGCTCAGATAACTATAATTTAACATATAGCGCACATTCATTGGGAGCAGGGTGCTACATGTACATTTTGGCCATGGGATATTCCTGCTGACAGCTGAACGGGGCCAGGGATAAAGCCCCATGCAGGAAATTGTCATATTCATGAAAGCTTCCCAGCGCAGACATTGCCCACACTGAGCACTGGCGTACTGTACCTTCGTATGCCAGGTCAGAGCTGGTCCTAATTACTGACAGTTTCCTAATCTGAAAACTGGTGGTAATTGTTTAAGCATCTGCTGCTTCTTAAATCGCAAGTGAATCTGTCACCTGTGTTGGCAATGCCACTGAAACCAGTGCAAATGCTTTCCAGAAGTAGGCACAGGTAGTTCCAAAGGCACCTACCACCAGAAATGTTTCATTAACACTTTACTGAATTCCCCATTTTTTTTTCCTTATTCAAATGCTTTGTTTGGTATGGTGAGAAAGCAAGAGAGGGGGAGGCGCCAACTGAATGAATCTAACTTGTTTAAATATATCAGTGTAAGATGTACTCTTACAAGTCCATACGATGAAGATGCCCATCAGAGATGAAAACTTCCTGGGGTACTCGGATGCTGCTCCGGGGGTTCTGATATCGATCCCTCGGCCGTGGAGATGTTGATATTCGGTCACAAGCTTCTGTATGGTGTTGTTCACTTGGCAGGAAGCTCCACGCTGACCAGTCTGGAACGCGGAAGCGACAGTGACGTCACCACGGCAGGGCAGGCATCCGAGCTGGGGATTGTTAACCTGTACATTTCTTGCATTACAATCCCCAGCTCAGATGCCTGCCCTGCAGTGGTGACGTCACTTCCGCTTCCGAGTTAGACTAAAGTAAGTCTAAACGAGTTAAATTCATTCAGTTGGCGCCTCCCCCCTCTCTTGCTTTCTCACTTGTTCACAGAGGTACCGGACACCCTCTGAGGATGGCTGCCTCATGTTTATTAGCATTGATCTAAAAGGACTTGCTATAAAAGCTACTACTACTACTACTACTACTACCTCTTTACTTAGGGGATCACACCAATTGGAGTGACATAATTTTCTTCTTTTATATGATTGTTTGGTATGGTGTAGATGATTTTCTGTATATTCATGAATCCTATTTAAAATGATTGCTGAGCAAACCAAACAGAGTGAGACC
The DNA here is from genome assembly GCA_029206835.1 of Rana muscosa. Lineage (NCBI taxonomy): Eukaryota > Metazoa > Chordata > Amphibia > Anura > Ranidae > Rana > Rana muscosa. The sequence goes on along the minus strand of CM055117.1, from coordinate 538,814,732 downwards.
TTAGAGACATTTTGGCATGTTTATGGGCCACCCTTACTTACATGGCTAATAACATTCTTAATAGTTTTACCCATATAAGCTAGATTTGCTACTATATCATGAAGATTAGAATATTGCTAGTATGCAAATATGTAGCTTTACACTACCACTTCTCAATGTTGTGATGTCAAAATCCAAAATTGGCTGGCCCACACTTAATCTCTGCGATAACCTTTCCACATGTGTCTAACGTTCAGACTACTTTGCAGGTAACTGGGCTGTGGTAACCAGTCATAGCAGAATCCCTCCTTAGAGCTTTCTGACGTTGGTCAAGGTCTTGCATGACCTGTGTAAAGAGACTCTGTTCCTGCTATATTATACCTTTAATAAATATACTACCATAGTTCATATAGTACATGACCTCCTCATCAGTCGATGCCATCATGTTCTATACAGCAACACATTTGAAAAGAAAATGCTTGTGCAATGGGCCATACTATTAGGTGGAAAACTCAATATACTGTTGCATTTATCAAACCACCAAGCAGCATCGGTGGTAAAAGCAATCCAGCTGTACATCAGCTTAGGTATTTTTCACACCACAAAGTTTTGAAGCCCGTATTTCCCTTGTGTTTTTCTCTTTCTCTATGAACATTAAGCTAGAATAAAAAAGACTAATGCCAAAAGGAAATTTACAGCTGCTTGCCTCAACACAATCCTTAGCCCACACAGAATATCATAGCTAGAGGTTTTTTTCATATGAAACAACTGCTCGCTATATTGAAAATAAAAAGTAAAATAGAAAAAAAGGATAATATCCAAATATTCATTTGTTTTAATGGTTAATACTGCAGTTTATGTTTGTGTTGGTGAATGGCACATGAGATAATTTTCTATAGCCTTGATTGATGGGGGCTGGTTACTGTTTATTAAAAGAATTGTCTAGTCACATACACTTATGCTTAGCAATATATCTACTTTACAATAATCAAATCCCCTATCTATTATCCACCATTTGGTCACACTTTGCATATATATGCTTCAATTGTGCCCTGGTTTTCACTGTACATGTCCCTTTTAGAGAAGCCGGGTATTGGCTCTCCTTTCCTCATGCTGTCAGCATGAGGAAAGGAGTGCCGATAACCGGCTATTGTTTACATCCATGATCAGCTGTGATTGGACACAGCTGATTATGAGGTAAATTGCATCTTTATCTTAATCTGCCTTCAGCAGTGTCCTCAAAACACTGTGATTACAGAGCATGCCGTCCCTAAGGGGACAGGACAACTTTACCACACCAAAGGGACGGTGTACCGTCAAATCTTGGGCGAGAACCTTCTTCAAGCCAAGGCATTGAAAATGGTTTGTGAATGGGTATTTCAGCATGACAATGACCCAAAACGTACGGCCAAGGCAACAAAGGAGTGGCTAAAGAAGAAGCACATTAAGGCCCTGGAGTAGCCTAGCCAGTCTCTAGACCAGTGATTCTCAACCAGGGTTCCGTGGAACCCTAGGGTTCCTCCAGAGGTTGCTAGGGGTTCCTTCAGCATTGGGCAATTTCTGCCTCTCAGATAAGTTCTCACTGACACCATTGATCTTTTTATCTATCTGTAAGGAGGTAATTCTTCCCAATGACCACAAGTGTAAGGACCATTCTTCCCACTGACCATTACACTAATGTATCATGAGTTGTAGATTTACATTTTTTAGCAGGGGTTCCCCGAGACCGGAGAACTATTTCAAGGGTTCCTCTGTGTTGAAAAGGTTGAGAAAGGCTGCTCTAGACCTTAATCCCACAGCAAATATGTGGAGTGAGCTGAAGATCCGAGTTACCAAACGTTAGCCTTGAAACCTTAATGACTTGGAGAGTATCTGCAAAGAGGAGTGGGACAAAATCCCTCCTGAGATGTGTGCAAACCTGGTGACCAACTACAAGAAATGTATGACCTCTGTGATTGCCAACAAGCGTTTTTCCACCAAGTACTAAGTCATGTTTTGCAAAAGGGGTCAAAAACAGTACTTATTTCACTCATTAAAATTCAAATCAATTTAAACCTTTTTGAAATGTGTTTTTCTGCATATTTTTGTTGTTATTCTGTCTCTCACTGTTAAAATAAATCTGCCATTTAAACGTACAAAATCAGCAGGGGATCAAATACTTTTTTCCCTCACTGTATATATATATATATATATATATTTATATATATATATATATATATATATACTGTGAGGGGGTTAACTCGGCAGCGGGTGTGTGTGACCCCCTGGGTGGGTTCACCACACAAGAACAGGCACAGCAGACAGTTTGTAGTTGCAAAAACAAAAGGTGCGGTTTATTTAAACTATTTACAGTGGAAAAACAGCAAAACAAAAGAAACAACATAAAAAAGAAATCCTGGTCAGCTTGACCGCTTACTACACACGTAGGTTCCCTGTCTGACAACTAGGTGCAGCCTTGTGCTGCCCCAGCCCCTATCTCCCTGTTTTTTTAAGGTTTTAGCCACACAGGCCTCGTACACACGACCAAGTTTCTCGGCAAGAACCAACAAGAAACTTGCTGGCAGAGATGTCTTGCCGAGAAACTCGTTCGTGTGTATGGTTTCTCGTCAAGAAAACCGACAAGTAATCTCGACGAGAAAATAGAGAACCTGCTCTCTATTTTCTCGTCGAGATTCTCGTCGGCATGTTTCTCGACGAGAAAAGTGAGTGTGTGTACACTTACCTGTCCTCCCGGAAGCCCGCGCATGTTCGAAATGAATTTGACGCATGCGCGGTAGCTTCCTAGGCATAGGTAGGGTATACCAAGATGGCGGCGAAGGCATCGAATGTGACGAGCGCATGCTCATCGTAGTCGATGACGTCACCGCGTACGCTCCAAAGAACCGCGGGTTCTTTGAATCGAGCGTGTGTACACTCGGCCGGGACAAGTTTCTTGTCCAAGAATCTCGTCGAAAAAAACGACATGTTTTTTTCGACGAGAATCTCGGCCGTGTGTACGAGGCTACAGGCTTTGTCTCACCGCACAGGACAGAAACACACTCCCCAGTCTTGCACAACACAGAACTGGTTCCAGGATGGAGCATCTCCCTTAGCAAGCTGGGAGTTCTTGTAGAGGCCTCAATGAGCCACTTGATTCAGCTGGGCTCATTAACTCTTCCCCCGCAAGGCTCCCAGCACTCCTCCTAATGGTATGAACTTGCATAAAGACTGAATCTAGGGCATACATACCTACCATCCTGGATGCAGCCTGGTGATTTTACCTGCCTGCTGTCACATACCCCCCCCCTCTTGTTTTAACCTTGGGGTTGGAACACAAGCAATCAGGCATGCATGTACTTGAGACAAAGCATCCACATTCCCCATTTTAATGCCAGGGCGATGCTTTACCGTAAAGTTGAATTCCTGTAGGGCCAGGAACCACCTATTCACTATTCTATTTGTCTCTTTGTTTTGAGCCATCCACTTTAAAGGAGCGTGATCAGTAATCATGTCAAAGTGCCTACCTAGCAGATAGTACTGAAGGGAATCTAGAGCCCACTTCACCGCTAAACACTCCTTCTCAATCGTGGCGTAATTTACCTCATGGGACTTCAAATTCCTGCTGAGGTAAATGTCTGGGTGCTCTTTAGACATGTGCATTAGTTTTCATCCGAATGCATTTTCGTCCGAATTTCAGCTATTTTCGTTATCGTTTTAACAAACAAAAACGAAAGCACAGAATCCGAAAACCGAAAGATCCGACATAAACAAATGCTTTGTTTTCGTTTTCGTTGTGACAACAGTTCGATATAGATAGGAGATTCGATGTGACGCTGACAATAACAATCTGTGTCTATCGAACCTGTGGTCGAATGTGCCTAACCTTAACTCTATTAGTCCAAGATTATTCTACATAGAGAGAAAAGATTCGACATTATAGAGAGAAAAAATTTGACATAGAGAGAAAAGATCGCTGCTGGAATTGGGTGGGGGAAGTAAAATAAAAAAATGATGATGAATGTTATTGGCTGATTGTAACCAAAGAGGAGGAGCAGTAAAATAGCTAGAACGGCGAAGATTCAACAAAGCATCGAAAAACATACAAACGTCGAATCTGTCATTGAAGGCTTATGTTGTCTGTCGAAATTTAGAAGATTCGACGGTACAGCTAAACTGTATGACGCTGCAATCGTACATTTCCGGTCAAATGCATCCGCCCATAGGCTATAGAAGAATTCTAATGTTGGTTGACTAGTAATAGTAATTAATAAATATAATTATTACTAGTCATACAACATTAGAATTCTGCTATAGCTTGTAGGCGGAACATTCGACCGGAAATGTATGATTGCAGCGTCGTACAATTTCGCTGCTCCGTCGAATCTTCTTTGAACATTCGACAGACACCATAAGCTTTCAATGACAAATTCGACCTTAATTAATTCAGATTTTCGGACTAATGCAATTTCTAACGAAAAACAAAATAAATAAAATCGAATTTCGGGAGTAACTAAATAAATTTATTTTTCGGACGAAAAGGAAATTCCGAAACAAAATATTTCAGTGTGCACATGTCTAGTGCTCTTCCCCGTTCCAGACCTGGGACAATACTGCTCCTAACCCAACGTCGGATGCATCACTTTGTACGACAAAGTCCCTAGAGAAGTCTGGTGAGTACAACACTGGCTGGCTACACAAGGCTTTTTTTAAGAATTGGAATGCTGCCTCAGCCTCTGGGGTCCATTTAACCATGACAGACTCTTTCCCTTTTGTCAGGTTGGTTAGGGGCACAGCCTGAGAAGCAAAGTGGGGAATGAATCGCCGATAATAACCAGCGATTCCCAGAAAGGCTCGTACCTGCTTCTTGCTGTTGGGACGTGGCCAATTCTGTATGGCCTCGACTTTGTTGACTTGGGTACACCATTGGGAGGGGAGTAATAAAACCCCAAGATATTTGGCCTCCTCCTGCCCAATTGTACATTTCTTGGTGTTGGCCGTAAACCCAGCTTCCCGGATAGAGTCTAGGACTGCTTGCACTTTTGGCAGATGTGAGGCCCAATCTGTGCTGTAGATAATTACATCATCCAGGTAAGCCGCAGCATACTTCTGATGGGGCCTCAGTATCTGGTCCATTTTTCGCTGGAATGTGGCCGGCGCATTCTGTAACCCAAATGGCATTCTTTTATATTGGAACGCCCCGTCTGGGGTTACAAATGCGTTTTTCTCCTTGGCCGACTTGGCCAGGGGAATTTGCCAATACCCTTTTGTGAGATCAAGAGTTGTCATGTATCGGGCTGTTCCCAGCCGGTCGATCAACTCATGTATATGTGGCATGGGGTAGGTGTCAAATTTTGTAACTTTGTTCAGTTGTCGAAAATCGTTACAAAATCGCCAGCTCCCATCCGGTTTAGGCACTAACACAATGGGACTTGACCAATCACTTTGGGACTCCTCTATCACCCCTAACTTAAGCATTTTCTGTATTTCCTCATGTATTGCCTCCCGTCGGGCCTCCGGGATCCGATAGGGTTTTAGTTTCACCCTTTCACCGGGCGGGGTAATAATATCATGCTCTACCCCAGACGTTTGTCCCGGCAGCTCAGAGAAAACCTCCTTGTTGCGAAGCACAAACTCCTTAACCTCCTGTTGTTGGTGGTTTGACAAGGTGACTGCTATTCCAACCTCAGGAATCACGCAATCAGAGTGAGCTGGTGACAAAGTTTCCGCGACTAGGGATTCCCTATCCCTCCAGGCTTTCAACAGATTAACGTGATAGATTTGTTCGGGCTTTCGCCTTCCTGGTTGTCTGACCTTGTAATTCACTTCGCTAACTTTTTCCATTATCTCATAGGGGCCTTGCCATTTGGCGAGGAATTTGCTTTCAACCATAGGGACAAGTACCAATACCCTATCCCCGGGGAAAAGGTACGGGTCTTGGCTCCACAGTTGTACACTCTCTGCTGTGCCAACTGAGCTTGGGCCAAATGTTCCTTTACGATTGGCATTACCTGTGAAATTATATCTTGCATCAGGGCGACATGCTCAATCACACTCCTGTGGGGAGAACTCTCACTTTCCCAAGTTTCCTTGGCGATATCCAACAGCCCTCTTGGGTGTCTCCCATAGAGTAACTCAAAGGGTGAGAAACCCGTAGAGGATTGGGGTACCTCCCTAATAGCAAACATTAAATAGGGAATTAGACAGTCCCAATCCTTTCCATCTCTATCCACCACTTTCTTTAACATTCGTTTTAGGGTTTTGTTGAATCTTTCAACCAACCCATCTGTTTGGGGGTGATACACAGATGTACGCAATTGTGTCACTTTGAACAACTTACACAGCTCTTTCATAACCCGGGACATAAAGGGTGTACCTTGGTCCGTAAGCAGTTCTTTACAAATACCCACACGGCTAAAAACAAGAGATAGCTCTTTGGCTATGGTTTTGGCCGAGGTATTTCGGAGAGGAATCGCTTCCGGATAACGGGTGGCATAGTCCATTATAACCAAAATGTACTGGTGCCCCCTAGCGGACTAAATTATCGGACCTACCAAATCCATTGCGATCCTCTCAAAGGGGACCTCAATGATGGGAAGAGGTACCAGCGGGTTACGGAAATGTGGCATCGGTGCCGACCTCTGACACACAGGGCAGGAGGAACAATAATTTTCTGTTTCCTTCATGACCCCAGGCCAATAGAATCTCTGCAATACTCTCTCTCGGGTTTTCTCTGTCCCCAGATGACCTCCAAGAATGTGCCCATGGGCCAACTCTAACACTAACTTCCTGTAAGGTTTGGGCACCACAAGCTGCTCAATGGTTTCTTCTGCCCTTTTAGCCACCCGATACAGTAGGTCCTTTTCCACGATGAAGTATGGGTAAGTTCAGGTCTCATCTGGGTTCACTAACTCGCCATCTACAGTAGGTGCTGCCGATATTGTATATTCATCGCGATCCTATCGCGGAGATTCTCGGCGACAGGGGTGCCGACATCTCGGCGACAGGGTGGCGACACATCTCGCGCTCGCTGCAATAGCGAGGAGACGCGGCACTGTATTGAGCGGGGATCCGACGTGGATTCCCGCTAATACCAGGCACTGCGTTTGGTATGAATCCTGAGCGGGAACTCCACGCCAATTTTTAAAGAAAAAAACGGCGTGGGTTCCCCCTCCAGGAGCATACCAGGCCCTTGGGTCTGGTCTGGATTTGAAGGGGAACCCTACGCCGAAAAAACGGCGTGGGGGTCCCCCTCAAAATCCAAACCAGACCCTTATCCGAGCACGCAACCTGGCAGGCCGCAGGGGAAGAGGGGGGACAAGAGCGGCCCCACCTCCCTCCTGAACCATACCAGGCCGCATGCCCTCAACATGGGGGGGTTGGTGCTCTGGGGCAGGGGGGCGACCTGCGGCCCCCCCCCACCCCAGAACATCCTGCCCCCATGTTGATGAGGACAGGGCCTCTTCCCGACAACCCTGGCCGTTGGGTGTGGGGGTCTGCGGGCGGGGGGCTTATCGGAATCCGGGAGCCCCCTTTAATAAGGTGGCCCCCCCACCCTATGTGAATGAGTATGGGGTACATCGTACCCCTACCCATTCACCTGGTGGAAATAAAATGGCAATAAAAACACAACACAGCTTTTTAAAGTATTTTATTGCACAGCTCCGGGGGGTCTCTTCCGTCTTCGGGGGGTCTCTGGTGTCGTCGCCGCGCTCTCCGGTTCTTTCTTCTGCCGGGCCACCGCTATCTTCTCCCAGCTCTTTTGCTAGCGGGGCCCGGTCTTCTCCGTCGCCTTCTTCTTCTCCCGCTCTCCGGTTCTTCTCCCGCTCTCCGGTTCTTTCTTCCGCCGGGCCTCCGCTATCTTCTTGCAGCTCTTTTGCTACCGGAGGCCCGGTCTTCCCCGTCGTCTCGTCCGGCTCTCCGTTGTCCTTCTGCCGGCCCCTCCACTACCTTCTTGTAGCTCTTTTGCTAGTGGAGGGGCCGGTCTTCCCGTCGTCGCCTGTGTCTTCTTCCCTCTTCTCCTCGTCGATGTTGAAACGTCGCTTCCTCCCGCTCTAAAGCTGGCTGTTGCGGTGCGCGCCGATTGATATAGGCTTCTCATGACGACACAGTCACATGCTCCGGGTGGCCCCGGAGCATGTGACTGTGACGTCATGGGAGCATGTGACTGTGACGTCATGAGAAGCCTATATCAATCGGCGCGCACCGAAACAGCCAGCATTAGAGCGGGAGGAAGCGACGTGTCAACATCGAGGAGGAGAAGAGGGAAGAAGATGCCGACGGCGATGGGATTACCGGCCCCTCCACTAGCAAAAGAGCTACAAGAAGGTAGTGGAGGGGCCGGCAGAAGGACAATGGAGAGCCGGACGAGTTAACGGGGAAGACCGGGCCTCAGCTAGCAAAAGAGCTGCAAGAAGATAGCGGAGGCCCGGCGGAAGAAAGAACCAGAGAGCGGGAGAAGAACCGGAGAGCGGGAGAAGAACCGGAGAGCGGGAGAAGAAGAAGGCGACGGAGAAGACCGGGCCCCGCTAGCAAAAGAGCTGGGAGAAGATAGCGGTGGCCCAGCAGAAGAAAGAACCGGAGAGCGCGGCGACGACACCGGAGACCCCCGAAGACGGAAGAGACCCCTGGAGCTGTGCAATAAAATACTTTAAAAAACTGTTTTGCGTTTTTATTGCCATTTTTTTTCCACCAGGTGAATGGGTAGGGGTACGATGTACCCCATACACATTCACATAGGGTGGGGGGGACGGGATCTGGGGGCCACCTTATTAAAGGGGGCTCCCGGATTCCGATAAGCCCCCCGCCTGCAGACCCCGACAACCAACGGCCAGGGTTGTCGGGAAGAGGCCCTGTCCTCATCAACATGGGTGCAGGGTGCTCTGGGGTGGGGGGGCCGCAGGTCGCCCACCTGCCCCAGAGCACCAAACCCCCCATGTTGAGGGCATGCGGCCTGGTACGGTTCAGGATGGAGGGGGGCCGCTCTCGTCCCCCCCTCTTCCCCTGCGGCCTGCCAGGTTGCGTGCTCGGATAAGGGTCTGGTTTGGATTTTGAGGGGGACACCCACACCGTTTTTTCGGCGCAGGGTTCCCCTTCAAATCCAGACCAGACCCAAGGGCCTGGTATGCTCCTGGAGGGGGAACCCACGCCGTTTTTTTCTTTAAAAATTGGCGTGGAGTTCCCACTCAGGATTCATACCAAACGCAATGCCTGGTATTGGCGGGAATCCACGTCGGATCCCCGTCTATCGGCAATGCGTGTCGCTCATCGTGAAAGGAACATTTTTCCTTTCCCGATGACGAGACAGCTCGGCGCTGGCTCTCGCGACGGAGCTCATAGGGTGTCAATCTCGCCGCTTGAAGCAGCGAGATTGACACAATATCGGCGGCACCTACTGTATTTCCACTACGTTTTCCCGTGCCTTTATTAGGGTGGGGTCGTTTAACTGTTCTGTGGCAAAATTTTATTTGTGAACCTCGAGATCAGAAAACTCCACAGACGGCATATTTTCGTCTGAGGATGTTGGCTCCTCCCCAGTTTCTCGAGTCTCCCCTGCCAATACCGACAAGGGAAATTCTGGAGAGTCCTCACCACTCTCAGAGGAATTCTGGCTATCACATTCCTGGTATATAGGAGCACCAGTGGGGGGCTCAGGACAATCCCATAGTTCCCAGAACTTTGGAAAATCCCTTCCTACAATGGCATCATGAGGCAAGTGAGACACTAATCCCACCCGATGAGAGAGGGTACCTTTGGGGGTCTCAAAACACACTGTAGTCACCGGATACTCTCGGGTGTCCCCATGCACACAAATAACCGCTACCTTGCTATTCCCAGAAACCTCTGTAGTAACTAATTCAGCCTTTATCAGTGTCACAAGGCTACCTGAATCCAGCAATACAACAACATTTCTACCATTAACACACATTTTGCATAAATGTTTCTCAGTTCCCCGAATGGCAGTGCATGCGAATTTCGCAAACAGCGACTGACGTCTGTCCGTTAGAAAGTCACATTGCATGGGTTCATCCACAACCGGGCAATTTGCTGCAATATGTCCCTCTTGTGGGCAGCGGTAACAAACAATCCTTCTTGCTGCCTCTTGAGCCCCTGACTTCCCAGGCTGTTCTCGCCAAACCTTGGGTAGAACTCCCACCCTCTCACTCTCTCCACCCTCACCCCTTGGAATCATTTTACCCGCCACTGGGGATGGTCTGGTCTTAGGGTGGAAAGTCCGTGAGTCTCTGGAAGAGGCAGTCAGGTTCTCTGTAGCCAAGTACTTCTCTACACGATCCACAAGATTATCGGCTGTTTCTGGGTCTCCATGGCTTACCCACTTTTGGATGGCAGTAGGAAGAGCTCTCAAGAAACGATCCATCATAACACGTTCCACAATCTTTGGTGCGGACAAAGTCTCTAGCTGTAGCCACTTCCTGCTCAGGTGAATGAGATCATACATTTGAGACCTGGGGGGTTTTCCAAGCCGGAAAGTCCAGTTATGCACACGCTGAGCCCGGACAGCCAGGGTGACACCCAGCCGTGCCAACATTTCAGTTTTTAGCATCACATAGTCTTTTGCTTGGTCAGGCTCTAGGTCATAGTAAGCTTTCTGCGATTCACCAGTTAACAGAGGAGCCACCAGTCCAACCCACTGCTCCTTAGGCCACTTTTCTCTTTCAGCAGTCCTTTCAAATGTGGTCAAAAACACCTCTGGATCATCCTCTCCAGTCATTTTTGTCAATAAACGACTAACCCCAAAGGACGCGGTATTAGTGGAACGACTTTCCTCACTGGTCTGCGGACGTTGCTGCATTACTGTTTCCATTTGTTGTAGTCTCTGCTCTTGCTTCTGCAACAGGTCTATGAAACAGGCATAGGATTGCTGCAGGGCTTGTTGCTGAGCTTCCAGACTCTGTTGGTGAGCTTGCTGCTGGGCTGCAAGGCTCTGTTGATGAGCTTGCTGCTGGGCTGCAAGGCTATGTTGATGAGCTTGCTGCTGGGCTGCAAGGCTCTGTTGATGAGCTTGCTGTTGGGATGCAAAGCTCTGTTGTTGAGCTACAAGGCTCTTTTGCAAACCTGCATTTGTCTGCTGCTGATTGGCATTTGCTAGAGCCAGCTGTTTCAATATCTCCTCCATGCTGGCCTTAAAAACAACTGCCACTGGTTCTCCACCAACTGTGAGGGGGTTAACTTGGCAGTGGGTGTGTGTGACCCCCTGGATGGGTTCACCACACAAGAACAGGCACAGCTGACAGAGTTTGTAGTTGCAAAAACAAAAGGTGCGGTTTATTTAAACTATTTACAGTGGAAAAACAGCAAAACAAAAGAAACAACATCAAAAAGAAATCCTGGTCATCTTGACCGCTTACTACACACATAGGTTCCCTGTCTGACAACTAGGTGCAGCCTTGTGCTGCCCCAGCCCCTATCTCCCTGTTTTTTTTAAGGTTTTAGCCACACAGGCTTTGTCTCACCGCACAGGACAGAAACACACTCCCCAGTCTTGCACAACACAGAACTGGTTCCAGGATGGAGCATCTCCCTTAGCATGCTGGGAGTTCTTGTAGAGGCCTCAATGAGCCACTTGATTCAGCTGGGCTCATTAACTCTTCCCCCGCAAGACTCTCAGCACTCCTCCTAGTGGTATGAACTTGCATAAAGCCTGAATCTAGGGCATACATACCTACCATCCTGGATGCAACCTGGTGATTTAACCTGCCTGCTGTCACAATATATATATATATATATATATATATATATATATATATATATATATATATATGTTGTAGCAGAGGCCATAGAGAACAAAATGGTGGGTTTTGTCATTTCTTATGTCACACAATATTTGCACAGCGTTTTTTTGGATGCAAGTTCTTAGGAAACAAATATACCGTATATACCCGAGTATAAGCCGACTCGAATATAAGCCGAGGCACCTAATTTTACCACAAAAACTGGGAAAACTTATTGACTCGAGTATAAGCCTAGGGTGTGCCTCACTTTGCCTCACTGTGTCCATGCCTCACTGTGTCCATGCCTCACTGTGTCCATGACTAGACTGACGTTTAACATGGGAGTCTATGGAAGGGGTGCCCGGCTTTGAAAAATCAGTGCTGCCCGGCCGTAGGTCCCCCGGACAAGAAACTTTGCAAACCTGTAGAGAAAAAGTGGGGCTGCATGTGTGCCAAGTTTGGGGTCCAGAGGACCTACGACCGGCCGGTACCAGGTCCCCAAAGTCACCAGAGAAATTACCGTTTAACATGGGAGTCTATGGAAGGGGTGCCCGGTTTGAAAAATCGGTGCTCCCCGGCCGTAGGTCCCCCGGACAAAAAACTTTGCACACTTATAAATAAAGAGTGGGGCTACATGTGTGCCAAGTTTGGGGTCCAGAGGACCTACAGCTGGCCGGTACCGGCTCCCCAAAGTCCGGGAGATCAGGCGTAAAAAGGTGACTCGAGTATAAGCCGAGGGGGCATTTTCAGCACAAAAAATTGTGCTTAAAAACTCGGCTTATACTCGAGTATATACGGTACTTTAATGAATTTTAATACACACAAACATAAAATAATACCCAATTTCTGATCAAACATAAAAGATTTGTTACACCAAGTAAATAGATACCTAACATGCCACGGTTTAAAATTAGGAACGCCCGTGGAATGGGGCCAAATTACAGTATTTAAAAAATCTCCATAGGCAACTCTGAAGTCTTTACAGGTTACCAGCTTAGAGTTACACAGGAGGTCTGGTGCTAGAATTATTTTTCATGCTCTGATGTTCGCGATAATACCTCACATGTGTGGTGTGATCGTCATTTACGCATGCATGTTGGACCAACGGGTGCATTCGCCTTTACACGCGAGCATGGGGGGGTGACAGGTACTCTTTATAGAGAGATCTGGGTTCCATTAGACCCCAAATGTCTCCTCTGCACTTAAAAGCATCTGATCACACCAAGATCAGTGTGATCATATGCTTTTCGAACTTAAAAATTACGCTGTTTACATCCGGCGAAACCGGAAGTGACAAAATATTTGTCACTTCCAGTTTCCTATACCATAGAGATGATTGGGGACTTTCCTGTCCTCAATCAGCTCTATGGAAAGCCAGTGGAACTGCTGGCTTCTTCTGGGCTCACTTGTGGGACAGTAGCCCGAAACGGCACCAGCGGGCGGCAGGAGCGGTAAGACGACCCCTTTTGCCACCTATAAAAGCAATCCAGCGGCTAATTAGCTATCCCGGTATACCACTTGAAAGCCGCAATGTATATGTATGTTAGGCAGTATTCAAGTGGTACATAAAATATTTTAACTATAGTGTAAATGCACATCCAATTTCTTAACTTCATAAACTGCACATGACAAGAACAAAACACGAGCCGAAGGATCAAGTTTCTCCTACTGTCTACCCAAAAGTGTTTGTAACCCCCCCCCCCCCCCCAAAAAAAAAAAAAAAACAGATCCTGTTCCCTTAAAGTATGCATAACAGCACAGTGCTTGTGTTGTGTAATTTGGCCACTTTGATCACCTAAAAAACCTGGCTGATCCTGCCTGGCTATACCGTCCCCCCTGTAAACTGACCACGGTATATCAGGGCTGCTAAGCCCTGACACCTTGGTTAGTTTACGTGCCGCCATCATCCGCAGCTCTGCTCTCTGCTCTCCGCCGTCCTCCTCCCCCTGCCCTCCCTGCCTGTCAGCTAGTCTGTGCTACTATGTTCCCCGTCCCTTCCCTTCCTGCTGCTATCATAACTGTACTACAAACAGTCCATCACCTCTGTTAGCTAACATTATCTATCCTAGTGTCTGTGCTGCATAAAATAATGCTGATTATACCTTATAGCAGAGTGCCTCCCGAGGTTCATGTGACTCCTCGGCTCTCTCTCCTCCCGTCCTCCCTGGCTGACATCAGCAGCAGTGCTGTGCCCCACCCACTATAGCTGTCAGATGGGCAGAGGAGAGAGCCAAGGAGTCATGTGAGCCTCGGGAGATGCTCTGATATGAGGTATAATCTGCATTTTTTTTTGCAGCACAGACACTTTGTCTGTGCCACCTTCTACCACACTTTGTCCAATTTCTACACTAATCAGCCCAAAACACCATCTGCCATGTACTGCCTACTGCCACCTACTGCACATCATACTTTGTTAGCAAACCTTGAATACCCATACAGCACTCAGTTGAAGCTTCTCTCCTCTGCCCCATAATTTTGAGCACTGCAAAGAACTGCAACTATATTTGGTAGCACTACATGCAGCCAAATCACTGCCACTCCGACTGCAACTTGTAAATCTCTCAGCAGAAGACATCTTAGGCAATGTATCCCTTATGGAAGATACTGAGGGCCAGGATTAGTCAGGCTGTGATAGCAGGAGGTGTTCTTCCACAAGTTAGTGGTCAGGTTTAAAGCTCATTACATACCGTAGAGTAGCGTATTTCAGCAATAAAGCATTATTTACTCAAAAACAGCATATGTGCACTAGATAGAAGGCATCACTAATGTATGGATCATACAGAGAGGGAGGGGGAGGTGAAGGGGTTATTATATATGACACATACAGTGGATGGATGAAGATGAGGGGTTAGATGTGCAGTAAGGAAGGTGAAGGAGTTAATATACAGGTCACATAGAGGCAGTATGAAAATGAGATGTACAGAAGAAGAAAGGTTGAAAGGATTAAAAATAATCCACAATCAATTACAACCCCCAATCATGAATCTCCTGCTGCAGATCCATTCATTCATTGATAAGTACCCACTGCCTCTCCTTCCTCTGTTGTAAGAGGAAGGGGAAGGGTCCCAGATGTAAACACTAAAATTATTACATTTGTGATCGTAGTAGTGATGACCCTACACAAGGTACAGAGCCGTTTGGATCAGCTCTGTACATAGTGGCTGTGATCTGAGCCATCATGGGGTGGGTCACAAACACAAACGATTGCAATGGTCCTCCAAACAGCAAGATTCAATCTTCTGGCAAGGTAAACAGTATAGGGGTTGTCTTTTATAAAGTTTATAGCTGATTAACTTGGATGGGGCTTGGGGAAACTGTGAGATACTCCAGAACACTGAACAACATTGAGAGGACACTCTTCTCTGCACAGCTATTTTTTAGCAAAGTCCCTTTAGCAGTAGGGCAAAATTGGACAGCACTGTAACACCATATGCAAAGCTCCAGCCCAGGCATTTCTTAGTATCAGAGATTAACAGCAGCCACAGCCTATTTGATCCTTCTCTCAGGTCTGTATTCACAGTGTCCCTAGGACTAGGATGCCTCCCTCCAGACTCAGGCAGACAGTTTCCTTCTATCTCCTTCCATCTATGCACAGCTGGGACCTTGATGAGACAAGCAGAATCTTCATCTGAACTGTCCTTCTGGCTGGGAACCTCTCTTCCTGGGAAAAGAACACTGCTGTTTGGGGCTCCAAACTATTTACTGTATACACTTCCCCAGCCACCATATGGGCACACTACTCAGGGATTAACTGGTGCCACATACACGTTCAGGCTGTTCATTTGATTCTCTCACTCACTACATTCTGGACATTCTGGGCACACCCTTATCACCCTGTGCTGGACAGATTCCCCCTGCTTGGCTGTAGAGACAGGGACTGGGGAATCTCTGTCCTCAGTCCATTTCTCTGTCTCAAAGTGAGACATCAAGGGTCTTTTTAGACCCCTGATATTTCACCAAAGCCCCCCAGTTGGGCTCCTAAAAAATATTTGTATAAAACAATAATAAAAAAATGATACTAAAAAAAAAAAGTATTGTAAAAAATACTAAAATTGTAAAAAAGTAACAATAAAAAAAGAAACTATTGCCCTACGTCCACTGCCCTACTACTATATGTTATATATATATATATTAGGGCTGTTACTGATTACAATTTTCGTGTTCGATTAATCGTTTGTTTTTTTTATCGATTAATCGACTAATTTTGATTAATTATAACGCACATACAGATCCAACTACTTTTAGCTGATCTCCTTGCAGACCGATTCCCAGTACAGCTACCAACCACTGGACAAATGGATAGCAGGATACAAAAAACACACAAAGGCAGCGCTCGATGGGAATAGCATTAAAACTTTTATAGTCTTCAAGTAGGTAACAAAATAAATATTGCACTGGAGATAAAATCAATGTAGATAAACTGTAAAAATGGTGCGAGTAATACCAAACGGTAGCAAAAGCAGTCATAAAAACATGTAGCCAAGTATGATACTGGTATAAAAATGTGTACAACGATACCACTGCTGAATCCAGATGAGAAGGGGCTAACATCAGTCCGTCGGCATGTAGATGTCCCGTGAAGGGAACTATCACAACTCCCAGTGGATGGCTGTAGAATCCCAGGTTGATAGAGGGAAGTGTAACAGCCCTTGCGTGTGGCAGATAGTAAGGTCCCGCCGGCATGCAGATATGAAGGCACAGCAAAACAGTCCTTCAGATGGACACGGCAAGCCCAAAGATTTTTGATTGATCAAAAGAATTTTGATCGATCAAAACAATTAATCGATTAAGCGAGGAATTAATAGTTAATTTCCACAGCCCTAATATATATATATATATATATATATATATATACATACATATATATATGTAGCGGCCTCACCCCATCTCCTTTGTCTAGGGGTATGTCACACGACAGGGTGAGATGCGCTACGGCCCATGTCCTCCCCATAGCTGTGGGTGAGGTGAAGGCCAGCACCAGATACTTCCTCGGGCCTATGTGTTTTGTTTTAGAATACAGTCCTGCTGTGTTCACACTTCCCTCTGCTCCTATTAACCAGAGTTCCACACACCGATCACAGTCCATCTCTTGCTTTATTGTACATCTCACAATAAACAGTGCTTCAGTAGCCAACTGGTTGCGACTTGATAACATTTTGATACGGGGGTGAGCAGGTCGAGGCACTATCCTGGTTATTAACTAAACCACTGCGATCTCGCCAGCGGTTACTATAGCATTCAGCTAGAAAGGACTTAGAATCTGAGAGTCTCTACCAGCGACTAGTGATGAGCCGAACACCCCCGGGTTCGGTTCGCACCAGAACCCGCGAACGGACCGAAAGTTCGCACGAACATTAGAACCCTATTAAATACAATGGATGCGAACGTTCGGATTCTAAAGTGCTAATTATAACGACTATTATCCATGTTATTGTCCGAAACAGAGTTTGGGAACCCGGGTTCTGCACCAGGGGACATGTATCAATGCAAAAAGAAGTTTTAAAAACGGACGTTTTCCGGGAGCAGTCATTTTAATGATGCATAAAGTGAAAAAAAAAAAGTCAAATATTTCTTTAAATATTGTACCTGGGGGGTGTCTAAAGTATGCCTGTGAAGTGCCACGTGTTTCCCGTGTTTAGAACTGTCCCTGCACAAAATAACATTTCTAAAGGAAAAAAAGCCATTTAAAACTGCTTGCGGCTTTAATGCAATGTCTGGTCCCGGTAATATGGATGAAAATCTTTAGGAAAAATGGCATAGCTACCCCATCAACCCCCCCCCCCCCTACCCCAGCCCATTACCAGGCCCTTTGGGTCTTGTATGGATATTAAGGGGAACCCCGCACACAAAATAAAAAAGGACCTATATACTCTGAACAGCCGTATACAGGCGGTGCATACAAGACAGGGACTGTAGGTTTGTTCTTATGTAGAATCTGTTTGTAATTTTGAACAGCTGCATTGTTTAAGTGGAGCTCCATGCCAAATTCCTTTTTTTTTGCTTTTTGTAAAACATAGGGAACGGTTATCACCCCTGTCACATTTTTTTTGCTGTCTGTGCCCCTGTTCAGAACATTTCACCTCACTTTGCGTCCCAATGGCAACTGTTTTTGAAATGTGGTGTTTTTATTGAAACAAGGATTGGTGATAAAGCATCAGTAGAGAGGAGACACCTTTCTCCCATATTAATTCTTACAGGAGAGAATTTTCCTTCCAAGGGGTAGATTTCCTCTCACTTCCTGTTGTCTTCTTCCGTTTGCAAGTAGTAGTAGTTTGTAAGTTGGATGTTTGAAAGTAGGGACCTGCCGTATATACTCTGCAGAAATTGGCCCCTTAGGTGTTGGTGTTGGCACAACACTGAAAGCACTCACAGTTATTCTTGGTGGGTGCTGGAACGCCCTGCTGTCAACTATTATATCAGGAATTGTAATAACATATAATTGTTGATCAGTGGTAGTAAAAATTGGGCCTTTGATGGTGGTGCTGGTGCCACAACACTGTAAGGCCTGACAGTTACTCTTGGTGGGCGCAGCAATGGTCCCTGCTGTGAATTATTAGATCAATAATTATAATTGCATGCCCCTGTTGAACAGGGGCTGAAAAATTGGGCCTTTGATGGTGGTGCTGGTGCCACAACACTGTAAGGCCTGACAGTTACTCTTGGTGGGCGCAGCAATGGGCCCTGCTGTGAATTATTAGATCAATAATTATAATTGCATGCCCCTGTTGAATAGGGGCTGAAAAATTGGGCCTTTGGTGGTGGTGGTGGTGGTGATGGTGGTGGTGCTGGTGCCACAACACTGTAAGGCCTGACAGTTACTCTTGGTGGGCGCAGCAATGGGCCCTGCTGTGAATTATTAGATCAATAATTATAATTGCATGCCCCTGTTGAACAGGGGCTGAAAAATTGGGCCTTTGGTGGTGGTGGTGGTGGTGATGGTGGTGATGGTGCCACAACACTGTAAGGCCTGACAGTTACTCTTGGTGGGCGCAGCAATGGGCCCTGCTGTGAATTATTAGATCAATAATTATAATTGCATGCCCCTGTTGAACAGGGGCTGAAAAATTGGGCCTTTGGTGGTGGTGGTGGTGGTGATGGTGGTGCTGGTGCCACAACACTGTAAGGCCTGACAGTTACTCTTGGTGGGCGCAGCAATGGGCCCTGCTGTGAATTATTAGATCAATAATTATAATTGCATGCCCCTGTTGAATAGGGGCTGAAAAATTGGGCCTTTGGTGGTGGTGGTGGTGGTGGTGGTGATGGTGGTGCTGGTGCCACAACACTGTAAGGCCTGACAGTTACTCTTGGTGGGCACAGCAATGGGCCCTGCTGTGAATTATTAGATCAATAATTATAATTGCATGCCCCTGTTGAACAGGGGCTGAAAAATTGGGCCTTTGGTGGTGGTGGTGGTGGTGATGGTGGTGATGGTGGTGCTGGTGCCACAACACTGTAAGGCCTGACAGTTACTCTTGGTGGGCGCAGCAATGGGCCCTGCTGTGAATTATTAGATCAATAATTATAATTGCATGCCCTTGTTGAACAGGGGCTGAAAAATTGGGCCTTTGGTGGTGGTGGTGATGGTGGTGCTGGTGCCACAACACTGTAAGGCCTGACAGTTACTCTTGGTGGGCGCAGCAATGGGCCCTGCTGTGAATTATTAGATCAATAATTATAATTGCATGCCCCTGTTGAACAGGGGCTGAAAAATTGGGCCTTAGGCACTGGTGGCACAACAAGATACTGTGCTTGGAGCACAGCAATGAGGCCTGTTGCAAAGTATTGCATCAAAAATTTTAATTACACGCCCCTGTTAAACAGGGGCTGAAAAATTGGGCCTTAGCCACTGGTGGCGTCACCCATAAACCAAAATGATCTTCCAAGCTATCATCATTAATCGTATCATTGAGGAGGAGGAGGAGGATAGCCAGTCAACATAACAGCACAGGCACTCAGCATCAGCATCAGTCTTGAAGGGATGTGACATTTTAAAATCAATTAGTCTGTTATATCAGCATCTGGTGTGTGGTAGCTGGTGGTGATCCAGGACTGGTTCATCTTGATGAAAGTCAGTCGATCAACCGAGTCGGTGGACAGGCGCACCCTGTGATCCGTGACAAATCCTCCAGCAGCACTGAATGTGCGTTCTGAAAGAACGCTGGATGCAGGACAGGCCAGTAGCTCAATTGCATACTGTGCAAGCTCTGGCCAGTGATCCATCCTCAAGACCCAGTAAGCCAGAGGATTTTCGGTGGGGAAGGTGTCCAAGTCTGACCTTGCCCCTAGGTATTCCTGCACCATGTATATCAGACGCTGGCGATGGTTGCTGGAACCGATCATACTTTGGGGCTGCGGACTAAAGAATTGTCTGAACGCATCGGTCAGACGGCCACCTTCCCCACCGCTCCTTCTTTGACTGCCCGAAGCCTCAGCAACTCGTTGTCCAGGACCAGGAGTTTGTAACCTCCCAGTCTCTGGGAACGCGTTGCACAGACCTTTCTGCAAGGCCTTCCGGAGTTGTCTCATCCTCTGCTCCCTCTGCGACGGTACGATAAGGTCTGCAACTTTACCCTTGTACCGTGGATCAAGGAGAGTGGCCAGCCAGTAATGGTCCCTCTCCTTGATCCGAAGAATACGAGGATCCTTCCGCAGACTTTGCAGGATCAGGGAGGCCATGCAGCTTAGGTTAGCTGAGGCATTCAGTCCGGAGTCCTCTGGGTCACTAAGGACGACATGATCCGCAGCCACCTCCTCCCAGCCACGTACAAGGCCACTGGTTTCTTGGGACTGTAAATCATCCCTAAAAGACTGCTGCTGATGATGCTGAGTGCCAGCCTCCACCTCCATGCTGACACAATCCTCCTCCTCCTCCTCCTCCTCCTCTTCCTGTGCGATGGGTGGGACAGAAGGAACACTGTCTGGGTAAAGGGGGCCTTGAGAGGCAAGGAAGTCCTCCTCTTCCTGCCTCTGTTCTGCCTCAAGTGCCCTGTCCATTATTCCACGCAGCGTGTGCTCCAACAGGTGGACAAGAGGTACAGTGTCACTGATGCATGCACTGTCACTGCTCACCATCCTCGTGGCCTCCTCAAATGGTGCCAGGACAGTGCATGCATCCCTGATCATGCCCCACTGGCGTGGTGAAAAAAAACCGAGCTCCCCTGACCCTGTCCTGGTGCCGTAGTCGCACAGGTACTCATTGATGGCCCTCTGCTGCGTGTGCAGCCGCTGCAGCATGGCCAACATTGAGTTCCACCTGGTGGGCATGTCACATATAAGGCGGTTCTTGGGCAGGTTCAACTCCTTTTGCAGCTCAGCCAGGCGAGCACTGGCATTATAAGATCTGCGGAAATGCACACAGACTTTCCTGGCCTGCCTCAGGACATCCTGTAAGCCCGGGTACCTGCCCAAGAACCGCTGCACCACCAGGTTAAGGACGTGAGCCATACAGGGCACATGGGTCAGTTGTCCCTGTCGGAGGGCGGAGAGGAGGTTGGTGCCATTGTCGCAAACCACCATTCCTGGCTTAAGCTGGCGTGGCGTCAACCACCTCTCGGCCTGCCCCTGCAGAGCAGACAGGACCTCTGCCCCAGTGTGGCTCCTGTCCCCCAAACACACCAGCGCAAGCACGGCATGGCATCTTTTTGCCTGCGTACTTGCGTAGCCCCTTGAACGCCTACGGAGCACCGCTGGTTCCGAGGACAAACCACAGGAAGAGGCCATGGAGGAAGAAGAAGAGGAGGGGGTGGAGGAGAGAGGTGTGTCACAACCAGTAGTAGCATTTTGGAGGCGTGACGGTGGAACAACCTCCAACACTACTGCACCTTGTCCTGCATCCTTCCCAGCTGCCAAAAGAGTGACCCAATGGGCCGTGAAAGAAAGGTAACGTCCCTGTCCATGCCTGCTGGACCATGAGTCAGCGGTAATATGCACCTTACCGCTGACCGCCCTGTCCAGGGAGGCCAAGACATTGCCTTCCACATGCCTGTAGAGAGCCGGAATCGCCTTCCGTGCAAAAAAGTGGCGTTTGGGAACCTGCCACTGAGGAACCGCACATTGCACAAACTCACGGAAGGGGGCCGAGTCTACCAACTGAAAAGGCAGCAGTTGAAGCGCTAGCAATTTAGCCAAGCTAGCATTCAACCGCTGGGCATGTGGATGGCTGGGAGTGAACTTCTTTCGACAGTCCAGCAGCTGGGGCAGGGAAATTTGCCTGCTAGAATCGGACGTTGGTGTACTGCTAGCAGAGTGCCCGCAAGTACTTGCCTGTGACACACCTAATTCTACACCTTCATTCCTCTCAGAGCAGGTTTCAGAGAGGAGTGAAGGTATAGTGGGGTTGGAGATCCCAGCTGATGCGGTGCAAGAAGAGGTCAGCTTTGTTCTTTGGTGTGGGTCTTTAAGGTAGGCTTGCCAACGAGCTGCATGGCAGGTCAACATATGTCTGATCAAGCATGTGGTGCCCAAGCGGCTGATGTTTTGGCCACGCGATATATGCTTGAGACATGTGTTGCAAACAGCAGCTGTGCGATCTGATGCACTCGCCTCAAAAAAGGCCCACACCAAAGAACTTTTTGAATGACGGGCAGAGGCAGCGCCCTGCACAGGCGGAGCTCTGCGGTGTGATTCCGTCGGTGTGCTGCCCATACGCTGGCCACTCAAGGGCATCCTGCCTCGTTGGAGATGTGCCTCCTCCTCATCCTCCTCCTCCTCCTCCTCTCTCCTATTAGGCACCCACGTGGAGTCAGTGACCTCATCATCCCCTCCCTCCTCATCACTGGAGCCAATCTGGCAGTATGCTGCAGCTGCTGGAGTATGACTGCCAGATTGGTGTCCTTCTTGAGCATCCCCTCTCTCTGCTCTCACGCTGCTGCCTTCCTGTAGCTGGGTATCATCATCAGATCCTTCGAAACGCTGGGCATCCTCCTGGAGCATGTACCCAACACTGTGCTCAAACAGTTCGGGGGACTCCTCAGGAGGAGGACATGGTGGGTCTAGGGAAGGATTGACTAATGAAGATAATGATACCAGAGAAGAGGACGCTTTGGCAGCTGCTTTGCCAGTACCCTGAGCCTGGGTGAGAGAGGATGAGGAGGATGAGGTGGGCTTGGTCATCCACTCTACCAAGTCTTCGGCATGATGTGGCTCAACATGTCCAGCTGCCGAAAAGAAGGACAAGCGTGTCCCATGGCCATGTGCTGATGACAATGCACCGCGTCCACGACCAGCACTGTTGCCCCCAGACACAGAGCCTGCTTGCCCTCTTTTTTTGCCTCCTGACTGTCTGCCTCTCCTTGTTTGCCTTCCAGACATTTTAATGGATGGCCTGCAGGGAGATGGGAAAAATAGCAATAAGGGCTACCTTCAGGTGTATACTGTGCAGGAGGCTTAGCAACAATGACACTGACACTGTCCCCTGCCTATCCTTCTCTGTCCCTAAACTCAAGGATTTGAAATATGGAACAGCAAAATTGGTTTAGAACAGAATAGGACACTTTCCCTCACTGTCCTACTCTGTCCCTCCCTACAAACAAGATTTAGCACAGAATAGCACACTGAAAATTGCCACGAGTGTCCTTCTCTGTCCCTAAACTCAAGGATTGAAAATATGGAACAGCAAAATTGGTTTAGAACAGAATAGCACACTGACACTTTCCCTCACTGTCCTACTCTGTCCCTCCCTACAAACAAGATTTAGCACAGAATAGCACACTGATAATTTCCACGAGTGTCCTTCTCTGTCCCTAAACTCAAGGATTGAAAATATGGAACAGCAAAATTGGTTTAGAACAGAATAGCACACTGACACTTTCCCTCACTGTCCTACTCTGTCCCTCCCTACAAACAAGATTTAGCACAGAATAGCACACTGAAAATTGCCACGAGTGTCCTTCTCTGTCCCTAAACTCAAGGATTGAAAATATGGAACAGCAAAATTGGTTTAGAACAGAATAGCACACTGACTGTCAAGGTCACCTGTGGCCAGGTGACAGATGCACACCGTAGGGGGACAGGAGTGCACCGCAAGGTAGTGAACCCTATGGCTGACTGCTGCGGATAGGAAACTGGGTGGTTGTGGAAAGCGGGACCAGAGGAGCACAACCGGGATCCTAACGGAAGCTAGAGCCAAGATTCCCCAGGGCACGGAGTCTAAGACCCAGCAGGTCTTCTCCAGGGCCTCTAGTGGTGAGGATGTTATGCTGCAGGCTGGGACCAGGTCGCGGCCCCTGGAGTTTCCTAGCTCACGCCCCGTAGGATAAGGGGAAAAGAGGGGAAGCAGCAGCACAAGATATGAGAGAACCGAATAACAAGCTGAAGGTCAGGGGCCACAAGCAGACAAGGATAACGAAAGAACGAGCCGAAGGTCAAGGGTCACGAGCAGACAGGGATAGTCGGGGACAAGCCAAATATGTAACAGAGAGACAGACGTAGCACACGGCAGGCAGGAACCCAAACACACAATGCCTAACAAACACGTTGATCAGCAAAGCAGGCTTGCAGTGCACAGGTTAACATAGTGTTCTGTGATAGGGCCTGGGGTGGAGTCTGGCTGGGAGGAGATTATAAAGGAAGCCAGGTGAAAGGGCTCAGGCCTCTAAGATGAACACATGGGAAGGAAGGTAAGCTGACAGACAAACACTACTGCATATCCATGACAGTACCCTCCCTCTTATGGGCCCTCCCCCGCCTGGGCCCAGGCTTAAAGGGAAATCTCTGATGAAACCTTCTCAACAGATGAGGTGCAGCGACATCAGATGCAGCGATCCAAGACGCCTCCTCAGGACCAAAACCTCTCCAATGCACAAGGTACTGAAGAATGCCTCTGCAGAGCCGAGAATCCAGAACTTGTCTAACCTCGTACTTAAGATTATCCTCAGAGACCGAAAACGAGGTAGGGAGATGACAAGAAGATCTATTGAGGACCAAAGGCTCTCTAGGAATAAGCAAGGGCATGAGAGGATCAACAGGAATCTGAGGAGGGTCCCCTAGACCCTTAAAGGGGAACTGGTCATCTTGCACAGGACCATCAGACTGGGCAGATGTCAGTGGAACCCTGAAGTCAGGTTGGTTAGAAGGTGACATGTCGCCGGAGTCAAACTGAATAGCTGAAGGACAAGCAGAATGTCCCGAACAAGAAAAAGTAGGAGGCTCACTGGGCATGGGCTGGACTGGCATAACTAGTACAGAGGCAGAGTGAATAGCTGAGTCAGGTGTAGCGACTACCTGAATCGCATCGCAAGACGTAGCGACTGCAGGACTTGTAGACAAGCTAGCCTGGCTGTGCGTCCAAGGGTGGTTAGGGACAGAGAAATGTAAATGGTTATGCAACCTGGAATGTATGACCGGCTCAGATTCACAGGGGGCAACCTTGGGTAGGCAGGACGAGGAACAGGAGGGACCCCAAGCCAGGATCTGTCCAGTAGTCCAGTCCACATGAGGAGGATGGAGCTGTAACCATGGGAGACCCAAAATTATAGGCGTTGAGGCCTTGGGTAAGATAAGGAAGGATATCCACTCCTGGTGGAGTGTCCCTACCGACATCTTAACAGGGAGGGTCTGGAAGCGGATAGGTCCCCCTGGGAGAACAGTACCATCAATCGCCAAGACCACCAATGGTGTGGTGAGGGGCAAAAGAGTAAGTCTCATGGACGATGCGATTTCCCAGTCCATAAAATTACCAGCGGCTCCGGAATCCAGATATGCTGAGACCGAATGAGAAGAAGCACCAACATGAAGGAACACAAAAAAGCAGAAGACGAGAAGGGGAAGGTGATATTTCTGGGTCCAATACTCCACTTTCCAGATGAAGTGGACCCGAACGTTTTTCTGGACAAAGAGAGCAAGTGTCACGAAAATGACCTTTGCCCCCACAGTAAAGACACAGACCAAGAGTTCTGCGCCTAGCACGTTCCTCGGGGGATAGCCTGGTCCGACCCAGCTGCATGGGTTCCTCAGCTGGTAGGAGATGCTCTACGGGTCGAAGAGAGGGGAGCCCAGGCTGACTAAGAACCAAGGAGTGCTGGCGTTGCTTTTCTAAGGTCCTCTCCTGAAAGCGAATATCGATCTGGTTACACAAGGAGATAACGCCGGCCAGATCAGTGGGGATGGTTCTTCCTGCTAATTCATCCTTCACTCTATCAGACAGGCCATGCAAAAAGGTTGCGACTAGGGATGAGCTCGGTGTTCGAGTCAAACATACGTTCGACTCGAACATCGGCTGTTCGATCGTTCGACGAAGATCGAACGATTTGGGCCGTTCGCGCCTAATTCGAGTGACGCGAACGGCCCACAATGCACTACGCCATCGCAGTGTCATCCAGGCGCTGTGATTGGCCAAGCATGCACTGTGACCCCGCATGCTTGGCCAATCACAGCGCCGGCAGCGAGGAGAGCAATGATTGGCCACAGGCAGGATGCCTGTGGCCAATTATTGCTGAGGGTGTTTAGTACACGCCCCACACTATAAAAGGCCGCCAGAACGGCGGCCTAGTGTAGTGTGTTCCGGAGCAGGGAAAGAGAAGCATAGGCAGGGACAGTGACATTTTTTTTTCTTGCTTAACCTGGATTCCTTTAGTTTAGGGAAAGAGAAGGATAGGTAGGGAGAGTGTCAGTGTGTTTTACTGTGCAAATCCTTGTTTCTAGGGACAGGGAAGGACAGTGAGGGAAATTCTCCTTGTGCTATAGTGTGCTAAAGCATTGATCATCAACCATCTTTAAAAAATCATTTTTTCTAGGGACAGAAAACTATAGGTAGGGAGAGTGTCAGTTTCTTTCACTGTGCTAATCCTTGTTTCTAGGGACAGGGAAGGACAGTGAGGGAAATTCTCCTTGTGCTATACTGTGCTAAAGCATTGATCATCAACCATCTTTAAAAAAACATTTTTTCTAGGGACAGAAAACTATAGGTAGGGAGAGTGTCAGTTTCTTTCACTGTGATAATCCTTGTTTCTAGGGACAGGGAAGGACAGTGAGGGAAATTCTCCTTGTGCTATACTGTGCTAAAGCATTGATCATCAACCATCTTTAAAAAAACATTTTTTCTAGGGACAGAAAACTATAGGTAGGGAGAGTGTCAGTTTCTTTCACTGTGCTAATCCTTGTTTCTAGGGACAGGGAAGGACAGTGAGGGAAATTCTCCTTGTACTATAGTGTGCTAAAGCATTGATCATCAACCATCTTTAAAAAAACATTTTTTCTAGGGACAGAAAACTATAGGTAGGGAGAGTGTCAGTTTCTTTCACTGTGATAATCCTTGTTTCTAGGGACAGGGAAGGACAGTGAGGGAAATTCTCCTTGTGCTATACTGTGCTAAAGCATTGATCATCAACCATCTTTAAAAAAACATTTTTTCTAGGGACAGAAAACTATAGGTAGGGAGAGTGTCAGTTTCTTTCACTGTGCTAATCCTTGTTTCTAGGGACAGGGAAGGACAGTGAGGGAAATTCTCCTTGTGCTATAGTGTGCTAAAGCATTGATCATCAACCATCTTTAAAAAAAACATTTTTTCTAGGGACAGAAAACTATAGGTAGGGAGAGTGTCAGTTTCTTTCACTGTGCTAATCCTTGTTTCTAGGGACAGGGAAGGACAGTGAGGGAAATTCTCCTTGTGCTATAGTGTGCTAAAGCATTGATCATCAACCATCTTTAAAAAAACATTTTTTCTAGGGACAGAAAACTATAGGTAGGGAGAGTGTCAGTTTCTTTCACTGTGCTAATCCTTGTTTCTAGGGACAGGGAAGGACAGTGAGGGAAATTCTCCTTGTGCTATAGTGTGCTAAAGCATTGATCATCAACCATCTTTAAAAAAACATTTTTTCTAGGGACAGAAAACTATAGGTAGGGAGAGTGTCAGTTTCTTTCACTGTGATAATCCTTGTTTCTAGGGACAGGGAAGGACAGTGAGGGAAATTCTCCTTGTGCTATACTGTGCTAAAGCATTGATCATCAACCATCTTTAAAAAAACATTTTTTCTAGGGACAGAAAATTATAGGTAGGAAGAGTGTCAGTTTCTTTCACTGTGATAATCCTTGTTTCTAGGGACAGGGAAGGACAGTGAGGGAAATTCTCCTTGTGCTATACTGTGCTAAAGCATTGATCATCAACCATCTTTAAAAAAACATTTTTTCTAGGGACAGAAAACTATAGGTAGGAAGAGTGTCAGTTTCTTTCACTGTGATAATCCTTGTTTCTAGGGACAGGGAAGGACAGTGAGGGAAATTCTCCTTGTGCTATACTGTGCTAAAGCATTCCTCATCAACCATCTTTGAAATCCTTGTTTTTTGGACAGTCAGGGAAATTGTCGTTGTGCTATTCTGTGCGAAAGCAATCATCCTCAACCATATTTAGAAATCCTTAAGTAAAGGGACAGAGAAGGACACCTGAAGGTAGCCCTTATTGCTTTTTTCCCATCTCCCTGCAGGCCATCTATTAGAATGTCTGGAAGGCAAACAAGGAGAGGCAGACAGTCAGGAGGCAATAAAAGAGGGCAAGCAGGCTCTGTGTCTGGGGGCAACAGTGCTGGTCGTGGACGCGGTGCATTGTCATCAGCACATGGCCATGGGACACGCTTGTCCTTCTTTTCGGCAGCTGGACATGTTGAGCCACATCATGCCGAAGACTTGGTAGAGTGGATGACCAAGCCCTCCTCCTCCTCCTCATCCTCTCTCACCCAGGCTCAGGGTACTGGCAAAGCAGCTGCCAAAGCGTCCTCTTCCCTGGTACCAATGTCAGACTCATCATCAGTCACTCCTTCCCTAGACCCACCATGTCCTCCTCCTGAGGAGTCCCCCGAACTGTTTGAGCACAGTGTTGGGTACATGCTCCAGGAGGATGCCCAGCGTTTCGAAGGGTCTGATGATGAAACCCAGCTACAGGAAGGCAGTAGCGTGAGAGCAGACAGAGGGGATGCTCAAGAAGGACACCAATCTGGCAGTCATGTTCCAGCAGCTGCAGCATACTGCCAGATTGGCTCCAGTGATGAGGAGGGAGAGGATGATGAGGTCACTGACTCCACGTGGGTGCCTAATAGGAGAGAGGAGGAGGAGGAGGATGAGGAGGAGGCACATCTCCAACGAGGCAGGATGCCCTTTGGTGGCCAGCGTAAGGGCAGTACACCGACGGAATCACACCGCAGAGCTCCGCCTGTGCAGGGCGCTGCCTCTGCCCATCATTCAAAAAGTTCTTTGGTGTGGGCCTTTTTTGAGGCTAGTGCATCAGATCGCACAGATGCTGTTTGCAACATATGTCTCAAGCGTATATCGCGTGGCCAAAACATCAGCCGCTTGGGTACCACATGCCTGACCAGACATATGTTGACCTGCCATGCAGCTCGTTGGCAAGCCTACCTCAAAGACCCACACCAAAGAACAAAGCGGACCTCTCCTTGCACCGCATCAGCTGGGATCTCCAACCCCACTATAACTTCAGTCCTCTCTGAAACATGCACTGAGAGGAATGAAGGTGTAGAATTAGGTGTGTCACAGCCAAGTACTTGCGGCCACTCTGCTAGCAGTACACCGACGTCCGATTCTAGCAGCCAAATTTCCCTGCCCCAGCTGCTGGACCGTCGAAAGAAGTTCACTCCCAGCCATCCACATGCCCAGCGGTTGAATGCTAGCTTGGCTAAATTGCTAGCGCTTCAACTGCTGCCTTTTCAGTTGGTAGACTCGGCCCCCTTCCGTGAGTTTGTGCAATGTGCGGTTCCTCAGTGGCAGGTTCCCAAACGCCACTTTTTCTCACGGAAGGCTATTCCGGCTCTCTACCGGCATGTGGAAGGCAATGTCTTGGCCTCGCTGGACAGGGCGGTCAGCGGTAAGGTGCATATTACCGCTGACTCCTGGTCCAGCAGGCATGGACAGGGACATTACCTTTCTTTCACGGCCCATTGGGTCACTCTTTTGGCAGCTGGGAAGGATGCAGGACAAGGTGCAGTAGTGTTGGAGGTTGTTCCACTGCCACGCCTCCAAAATGCTACTACTGGTTGTGACACACCTCTCTCCTCCACCCCCTCCTCTTCTTCTTCCTCCATGGCCTTTTCCTGTGCTTTGTCCTCTGAACCAGCGGTGCTCCGTAGCCATTCAAGGGGCTACGCAAGTACGCAGGCAAAAAGATGCCATGCCGTGCTTGCGCTGGTGTGTTTGGGGGACAGAAGCCACACTGGGGCAGAGGTCCTGTCTGCTCTGCAGGGCCAGGCCGAGAGGTGGTTGACGCCACGCCAGCTTAAGCCAGGAATGGTGGTTTGCGACAATGGCACCAACCTCCTCTCCGCCCTCCGACAGGGACAACTGACCCATGTGCCCTGTGTGGCTCACGTCCTTAACCTGGTGGTGCAGCGGTTCTTGGGCAGGTACCCGGGCTTACAGGATGTCCTGAGGCAGGCCAGGAAAGTCTGTGTGCATTTCCGCAGATCTTATAATGCCAGTGCTCGCCTGGCTGAGCTGCAAAAGGAGTTGAACCTGCCCAAGAACCGCCTTATATGTGACATTCCCACCAGGTGGAACTCAACGTTGGCCATGCTGCAGCGGCTGCACACGCAGCAGAGGGCCATCAATGAGTACCTGTGCGACTACGGCACCAGGACAGGGTCAGGGGAGCTTGGTTTTTTTTCTCCACGCCAGTGGGGCATGATCAGGGATGCATGCACTGTCCTGGCACCATTTGAGGAGGCCACGAGGATGGTGAGCAGTGACAGTGCATGCATCAGTGACACTGTACCTCTTGTCCACCTGTTGGAGCACACGCTGCGTGGAATAATGGACAGGGCACTTGAGGCAGAACAGAGGCAGGAAGAGGAGGACTTCCTTGCCTCTCAAGGCCCCCTTTACCCAGACAGTGTTCCTTCTGTCCCACCCATCACACAGGAAGAGGAGGAGGAGGAGGAGGATTGTGTCAGCATGGAGGTGGAGGCTGGCACTCAGCATCATCTGCAGCAGTCTTTTAGGGATGATTTACAGTCCCAAGAAACCAGTGGACTTGTACGTGGCTGGGAGGAGGTGGCTGCGGATCATGTCGTCCTTAGTGACCCAGAGGACTCCGGACTGAATGCCTCAGCAAACCTACGCTGCATGGCCTCCCTGATCCTGCAAAGTCTGCGGAAGGATCCTCGTATTCTTCGGATCAAGGAGAGGGACCATTACTGGCTGGCCACTCTCCTTGATCCACGGTACAAGGGTAAGGTTGCGGACCTTATGTTACCGTCGCAGAGGGAGCAGAGGATGAGACAACTCCGGGAGGCCTTGCAGAAAGGTCTGTGCAACGCGATCCCAGAGACTGGGAGGTTACAAACTCCTGGTCCTGGACAACGAGTTGCTGAGGCTTCGGCCAGTCAAAGAAGGAGCGGTGGGGAAGGTGGCCGTCTGACCGATGCGTTCAGACAATTCTTTAGTCCGCAGCCCCAAAGTATGATCGGTTCCAGCAACCATCGCCAGCGTCTGATAAACATGGTGCAGGAATATCTAGGGGCAAGGTCAGACTTGGACACCTTCCCCACCGAAAATCCTCTGGCTTACTGGGTCTTGAGGATGGATCACTGGCCAGAGCTTGCACAGTATGCAATTGAGCTACTGGCCTGTCCTGCATCCAGCGTTCTTTCGGAACGCACATTCAGTGCTGCTGGAGGATTTGTCACGGATCACAGGGTGCGCCTGTCCACCGACTCGGTTGATCGACTGACTTTCATCAAGATGAACCAGTCTTGGATCACCACCAGCTACCACACACCTGATGCTGATATAACAGACTAATTGATTGCAACATGTCACATCCCTTCAAGACTGATGCTGATGCTGAGTGCCTGTGCTGTTATGTTGACTGGCTATCCTCCTCCTCCGAGTCCTCAATGATACGATTGATGATGATAGCTTGGAAGATCATTTTTGTTTATGGGTGCCGCCACCAGTGGCTAAGGCCCAATTTTTCAGCCCCTGTTTAACAGGGGCGTGTAATTACAATTTTTGAAGCAATACTTTGCAACAGGGCTCATTGCTGTGCTCCAAGTACAGTATCTGTGAGGGGTTGGAGTGTTGTGCCACCAGTGCCTAAGGCCCAATTTTTCAGCCCCTGTTTAACAGGGGCGTGTCATTACAATTTTTGAAGCAATACTTTGCAACAGGGCTCATTGCTGTGCTCCAAGTACAGTATCTGTGAGGGGTTGCAGTGTTGTGCCACCAGTGCCTAAGGCCCAATTTTTCAGCCCCTGTTCAACAGGGGCATGTAATTACAATTCTTGATCTAATAATTCACAGCAGGGCCCATTGCTGCACCCACCAAGAGTAACTCTGAGGGCTTACAGTGTTGTGGCAACGCCACCACCACCACCACCACCACCACGAAAGGCCCAATTTTTCAGCCCCTGTTCAAAAGGGGCATGTAATTACAATTCTTGATCTAATAATTTACAGCAGGGCCCATTCCTGCACCCACCAAGAGTAACTCTGAGGGCTTACAGTGTTGTGGCAACACCACCACCACCACGAAAGGCCCAATTTTTCAGCCCCTGTTCAACAGGGGCATGCAATTACAATTCTTGATCTAATAATTCACAGCAGGGCCCATTGCTGCACCCACCAAGAGTAACTGTCAGGGCTTACAGTGTTGTGGCACCAGCACCACCATCAAAGGCCCAATTTTTTCTACCACTGTTCAACAATTATATGTAATTACAATTCCTGATATAATAGTTGACAGCAGGGCGTTCCAGCACCAACCAAGAGTAACTGTGAGTGCTTACAGTGTTGTGCCAACACCAACAACTAAGGGGCCTATTTCTGCAGAGTATATACGGCAGGTCCCTACTTTCAAACATCCAACTTACAAACGACTCCTACTTGCAAACGCAAGAAGACAACAGGAAGTGAGAGGAAATCTACCCCTAGGAAGGAAAATTCTCTCCTGTAAGAATTAATATGGGAGAAAGGTGTCTCCTCTGTACTGATGCTTTATCACCAATCCTTGTTTCAAGAAAAACACCACATTTCAAAAACAGTTGTCATTGGGACGGAAAGTGAGGTGAAATGTTCTGAACAGGGGCACAGACAGCAAAACAAATGTTACAGGGGTGATAACCCTTACCTATGTTTTCCAAAAAGTTTAAAAATAGATTTTTTGGCTGGAGCTACACTTAAACAATGTACCTGTTCAAAATTACAAACACATTCTACATAAGAACAAACCTACAGTCCCTGTCTTGTATGCACCGCCTGTATACGGCTGTTCAGAGTATATAGGGCCTTTTTTATTTTGTGTGAGGTGTTCCCCTTAATATCCATACAAGACCCAAAGGGGCTGGTAATGGGCTGGGGTAGGGGGGGGGGGTCATGGGGTAGCTATGCCATTTTTCTTAAAGATTTTCATCCATATTACCGGGACCAGACATTACATTAAAGCCGCAAGCAGTTTTAAAAGGTTTTTTTTTCCTTTAGAAGTGTCATTTTGTGCAGGGACAGTTCTAAACACGGGAAGCACGTGGCACTTCACAGGCATACTTTAGACACCCCCCAGGTACGATATTTAAAGGAATATTTGACTTTTTTTTTTTCACTTTATGCATCATTAAAATGACTGCTCCCGAAAAACGACCGTTTTTAAAACTTCTTTTTGCATTGATACATGTCCCCTGGTGCAGAACCCGGGTTCCCAAACCCTTTTTAGGACAATAACATGCATAATAGTCGTTATAATTAGCACTTTAGAATTCGAACGTTCGCATCCATTGTATTTAATAGGGTTCTAATGTTCGTACGAACGTTCGGTCCGTTCGCGGGTTCTGGTGCGAACCGAACCCGGGGGTGTTCGGCTCATCACTACTTGACAGTTTGATCAGCCATGAACCCGGCTGACATCCCGTTACCCGTGGATGATCCGTTGCAGGGCATAGTTTGCAGACTTGAAACCCAGGAATCGAATCAGACTCAGGTGATGCGATTCCTCCAGGATCTGGCTTCTCGCTTTGAGCAGCTTCAGGCCTCCTTGGGAACCCTGAATCCGCAACCTCAAATACAACCAGCGGCTGCACCTATTGCACCAGTCGCAGCCACACACTCACTACAACTGCCAGCTCCGTCCCGTTTCTCTGGGGACTCCAAGGCTTGCAGGGGGTTCCTTAGCCAATGCACAATTCATTTTGAGCTCCAGCCCCAAAACTTCCTGTCTGATCGGGCTAAGGTAGCCTATATCATTTCCCTCCTCTCTGGTGAAGCTTTAGCCTGGGCAGCCCCTCTGTGGGAACTGAATGATCCAGTGGTTTCTAGCCTGTCTGGCTTCTTGAAACTTTTTCGGAATATCTTCGAAGAACCGGCTCGTGTCTCTTCAGCGGCCAGCGCCCTGGAGGAAGAGGCCATGGAGAAAGAAGAAGAGGAGGGGGTGGAGGAGAGAGGTGTGTCACAACCAGTAGTAGCATTTTGGAGGCGTGGCGGTGGAACAACCTCCAACACTACTGCACCTTGTCCTGCATCCTTCCCAGCTGCCAAAAGAGTGACCCAATGGGCCGTGAAAGAAAGGTAACGTCCCTGTCCATGCCTGCTGGACCATGAGTCAGCGGTAATATGCACCTTACCGCTGACCGCCCTGTCCAGCGAGGCCAAGACATTGCCTTCCACATGCCGGTAGAGAGCCGGAATAGCCTTCCGTGAGAGAAAGTGGCGTTTGGGAACCTGCCACTGAGGAACCGCACATTGCACAAACTCACGGAAGGGGGCCGAGTCAACCAACTGAAAAGGCAGCAGTTGAAGCGCTAGCAATTTAGCCAAGCTAGCATTCAACCGCTGGGCATGTGGATGGCTGGGAGTGAACTTCTTTCGACGGTCCAGCAGCTGGGGCAGGGAAATTTGGCTGCTAGAATCGGACGTCGGTGTACTGCTAGCAGAGTGGCCGCAAGTACTTGGCTGTGACACACCTAATTCTACACCTTCATTCCTCTCAGTGCATGTTTCAGAGAGGACTGAAGTTATAGTGGGGTTGGAGATCCCAGCTGATGCGGTGCAAGGAGAGGTCCGCTTTGTTCTTTGGTGTGGGTCTTTGAGGTAGGCTTGCCAACGAGCTGCATGGCAGGTCAACATATGTCTGGTCAGGCATGTGGTACCCAAGCGGCTGATGTTTTGGCCACGCGATATACGCTTGAGACATATGTTGCAAACAGCAGCTGTGCGATCTGATGCACTAGCCTCAAAAAAGGCCCACACCAAAGAACTTTTTGAATGACGGGCAGAGGCAGCGCCCTGCACAGGCGGAGCTCTGCGGTGTGATTCCGTCGGTGTACTGCCCTTACGCTGGCCACCAAAGGGCATCCTGCCTCGTTGGAGATGTGCCTCCTCCTCATCCCCCTCCTCCTCCTCTCTCCTATTAGGCACCCACGTGGAGTCAGTGACCTCATCATCCCCTCCCTCCTCATCACTGGAGCCAATCTGGCAGTATGCTGCAGCTGCTGGAACATGACTGCCAGATTGGTGTCCTTCTTGAGCATCCCCTCTGTCTGCTCTCACGCTACTGCCTTCCTGTAGCTGGGTTTCATCATCAGACCCTTCGAAACGCTGGGCATCCTCCTGGAGCATGTACCCAACACTGTGCTCAAACAGTTCGGGGGACTCCTCAGGAGGAGGACATGGTGGGTCTAGGGAAGGAGTGACTGATGATGAGTCTGACATTGATACCAGGGAAGAGGACGCTTTGGCAGCTGCTTTGCCAGTACCCTGAGCCTGGGTGAGAGAGGATGAGGAGGAGGAGGAGGGCTTGGTCATCCACTCTACCAAGTCTTCGGCATGATGTGGCTCAACATGTCCAGCTGCCGAAAAGAAGGACAAGCGTGTCCCATGGCCATGTGCTGATGACAATGCACCGCGTCCACGACCAGCACTGTTGCCCCCAGACACAGAGCCTGCTTGCCCTCTTTTATTGCCTCCTGACTGTCTGCTTCTCCTTGTTTGCCTTCCAGACATTCTAATGGATGGCCTGCAGGGAGATGGGAAAAAAGCAATAAGGGCTACCTTCAGGTGTCCTTCTCTGTCCCTTTACTTAAGGATTTCTAAATATGGTTGAGGATGATTGCTTTCGCACAGAATAGCACAACGACAATTTCCCTGACTGTCCAAAAAACAAGGATTTCAAAGATGGTTGATGAGGAATGCTTTAGCACAGTATAGCACAAGGAGAATTTCCCTCACTGTCCTTCGCTGTCCCTACAAACAAGGATTAGCACAGTAAAACACACTGACACTCTCCCTACCTATAGTTTTCTGTCCCTATAAAAAATTTTTTTTTAAAGATGGTTGATGATCAATGCTTTAGCACACTATAGCACAAGGAGAATTTCCCTCACTGTCCTTCCCTGTCCCTACAAACAAGGATTAGCACAGTAAAACACACTGACACTCTCCCTACCTATAGTTTTCTGTCCCTATAAAAAAATTTTTTTTAAAGATGGTTGATGATCAATGCTTTAGCACACTATAGCACAAGGAGAATTTCCCTCACTGTCCTTCCCTGTCCCTACAAACAAGGATTAGCACAGTAAAACACACTGACACTCTCCCTACCTATAGTTTTCTGTCCCTATAAAAATTTTTTTTTTAAAGATGGTTGATGATCAATGCTTTAGCACACTAGAGCACAAGGAGAATTTCCCTCACTGTCCTTCCCTGTCCCTACAAACAAGGATTAGCACAGTAAAACACACTGACACTCTCCCTACCTATAGTTTTCTGTCCCTATAAATTTTTTTTTTTTAAAGATGGTTGATGATCAATGCTTTAGCACAGTATAGCACAAGGAGAATTTCCCTCACTGTCCTTCCCTGTCCCTACAAACAAGGATTAGCACAGTAAAACACACTGACACTCTCCCTACCTATCCTTCTCTTTCCCTAAACTAAAGGAATTCAGGTTAAGCAAGAAAAAAAAAATGTCACTGTCCCTGCCTATGCTTCTCTTTCCCTGCTCCGGAACACACTACACTAGGCCGCCGTGCTGGCGGCCTTTTATAGTGTGGGGCGTGTACTAAACACCCTCAGCAATAATTGGCCACAGGCATCCTGCCTGTGGCCAATCATTGCTCTCCTCGCTGCCGGCGCTGTGATTGGCCAAGCATGCGGGGTCACAGTGCATGCTTGGCCAATCACAGCGCCTGGATGACACTGCGATGGCGTAGTGCATTGTGGGCCGTTCGCGTCACTCGAATTAGGCGCAAACGGCCCAAATCGTTCGATCTTCGCCGATGTTCGAGTCGAACGTATGTTTGACTCGAACACCGAGCTCATCCCTACTGTCAAGGTCACCTGTGGCCAGGTGACAGATGCACACCGTAGGGGGACAGGAGTGCACCGCAAGGTAGTGAACCCTATGGCTGACTGCTGCGGATAGGAAACTGGGTGGTTGTGGAAAGCGGGACCAGAGGAGCACAACCGGGATCCTAACGGAAGCTAGAGCCAAGATTCCCCAGGGCACGGAGTCTAAGACCCAGCAGGTCTTCTCCAGGGCCTCTAGTGGTGAGGATGTTATGCTGCAGGCTGGGACCAGGTCGCGGCCCCTGGAGTTTCCTAGCTCACGCCCCGTAGGATAAGGGGAAAAGAGGGGAAGCAGCAGCACAAGATATGAGAGAACCGAATAACAAGCTGAAGGTCAGGGGCCACAAGCAGACAAGGATAACGAAAGAACGAGCCGAAGGTCAAGGGTCACGAGCAGACAGGGATAGTCGGGGACAAGCCAAATATGTAACAGAGAGACAGACGTAGCACACGGCAGGCAGGAACCCAAACACACAATGCCTAACAAACACGTTGATCAGCAAAGCAGGCTTGCAGTGCACAGGTTAATATAGTGTTCTGTGATAGGGCCTGGGGTGGAGTCTGGCTGGGAGGAGATTATAAAGGAAGCCAGGTGAAAGGGCTCAGGCCTCTAAGATGAACACATGGGAAGGAAGGTAAGCTGACAGACAAACACTACTGCATATCCATGACACTGACACTTTCCCTCACTGTCCTACTCTGTCCCTCCCTACAAACAAGATTTAGCACAGAATAGCACACTGATAATTTCCACGAGTGTCCTTCTCTGTCCCTAAACTCAAGGATTGAAAATATGGAACAGCAAAATTGGTTTAGAACAGAATAGCACACTGACACTTTCCCTCACTGTCCTACTCTGTCCCTCCCTACAAACAAGATTTAGCACAGAATAGCACACTGAAAATTGCCACAAGTGTCCTTCTCTGTCCCTAAACTCAAGGATTGAAAATATGGAACAGCAAAATTGGTTTAGAACAGAATAGCACACTGACACTTTCCCTCACTGTCCTACTCTGTCCCTCCCTACAAACAAGATTTAGCACAGAATAGCACACTGAAAATTGCCACGAGTGTCCTTCTCTGTCCCTAAACTCAAGGATTGAAAATATGGAACAGCAAAATTGGTTTAGAACAGAATAGCACACTGACACTTTCCCTCACTGTCCTACTCTGTCCCTCCTTTCCACGAGTGTCCTTCTCTGTCCCTAAACTCAAGGATTGAAAATATGGTTCAGCAAGATTGGTTTAGAACAGAATAGCACACTGACACTTTCCCTCACTGTACCTCTCTGTCCCTACAAACAAGGATTAGCACAGAATAGCACACTGTCACTGACACTCTCCCTACCTATCCTTATTTGTCCCTAAACACAAGGAATCCAGGATTAGTAAAGGAAAAATAATGACACTGTCCCTGCCTATGCTTCTCTTTCCCTGCTCCGGAACACACTACACAAGGCCGCCGCGCTGGCGGCCTTTTATAGTGTGGGGCGTGTACTAAACCCCCTCAGCAATAATTGGCCACAGGCATCCTGCCTGTGGCCAATCATTGCTCTCCTCGCTGCCGGCGCTGTGATTGGCCAAGCATGCGGGGTCACAGTGCATGCTTGGCCAATCACAGCGCCTGGATGACACTGCGATGGCGTAGTGCATTGTGGGCCGTTCGTGTCACTCGAATTTGGCGCGAACGGCCCAAATCGTTCGATCTTCGTCGAACGATCGAACAGCCGATGTTCGAGTCGAACGTATGTTCGACTCGAACACGAAGCTCATCCCTACCAGCGACTCAAGAGAACGTAGATAGGAGTACCTTCGCTGCGTTGCGGCCCCTATCAGGGGAAGATGTCCCTCCAAGGGAGTTACCAGAGGCCCATCCGTCACTGGGTTGATGCTGCTCCAGACTCTCCGGACGGGTAACCTCCCCGGCCTCCTCACCTCAGACATGGGCCCCATCCACCTCAGGGACCCTCGGACATCTCCACCCTCGCGGGATCCAGTCGAAGTCACTGGACCCCAGGCCTCCTAGTTCAGTACCTCACCCCAGGCTGAAGGTGCCTGGGATGGACTCCGACTCCATTCCGGTCAGGCCTAGGGCACCTGAGCCGGAATCCAGAACCGCCCGCACCCAGGCCTAAGGGGCCTGGGCACGTGAAGAAGATACTCCAGAAGAACCTCGTGGTAAGGGCGTCTCCCCCTTTTATCTCTTCCCATCGACACCACGGCGGGTTCCCCGCCCTCGCCGTGCCATCTCCGGAAAGGGACAAAAAGGCTAGCACTGTCATGGCAAATCTACCTTGAGCCTCCAGGTACCCCGCCACCCAGAGGCCAAGGAGATTATTACACCATCCAATCCTCCACGAACACAAGTGGTCCACTATCCCTATACTTCCACACCTGGGTGTCCCACATAAATTTAGAGACCACGCTACATACTCCCCCCTGTGATTTGACGCTGGTCCCCAGCGTCTGGTGCGAACCCATGTCTCCCATGGAGTGAGGACACAAGCTTAGCCCCAGAGGCTATCCCTAAAATTTTAAACCTCAGCCATACCAAGACCTGCTCAAGGGGAAAGGGAATATAAAACAATAAAACTTCTCCCTAAAAACATCTATCATGTACACATATACAATCCCTCCCATCACTGTCTAAGAACCACCCCACACTCAGCAGTCTTGACGGATGAATCTCCTGCAGAGGGAAAAAAAAAACAACACACAAGGAAATCCGCATCCTGACACTTTTTTTTTTGTGTTAATTTGGAATGAATGGGTCCATCAACCAATAGACCCATTCGCTCCAATGAGTAAAGTGATGCGCGTGTGAAAAAAAACAAACAGCCGTTGCACAACACTGCCACCTGGTGACAGTACCGCGGTAATGACACTTGGTGCAATCTTCATTCTTCCTGCGTCCCTACACTAATTCTACCCCAAAGTCTGTCTTTGAACTGTGAGGAAGAGAGAACAATAAAAAAAACTTCTCTCATTCCTCCTGAAGAGTGGAAAACAAAAGCCCAAATAAAAAAACTAGGGCACAGTTCGGATGCTCCAGCAGGAACACTTCTAGAAGATTGTAGGAAAGGAACAACAAGTGAGTCTCTTCTCACAAGTAAAACTTCGGGTCAGGCAAGAACAAAGGCTTCAGATGTTTATCAAAAACCTCAATTGAATAGTCAGCATCATCTCCATCTTTCCTGCAGATGCGCACCTTGTCTGCGTGGATATGGCGACCCCACATCCAGTCTGCTCTGCAGTCCCGAAACTTTTTCGACACGGGTGGCGAACAGGACAAATATCTTCATGCATGGGGTACTTTGAGCTTTTCCCAAACAAATTTGTCATACCATCTCTGGCGTATGACCTCAACTTCGAAAAGTAAGTCCCGAGGCAAGTAGGGATATTCCCACCCATACTCACGGGCGACTCTCTGTGAGAAAAGTCGTTGCAATCTGGCCAAAGGAGGCATGGCTTCCCGCTCACCTTCTCCGGGTTGAACGATGGCCTCCAGATGCTGAGGTACTTTCACTACCTCTGATGGCTTTTCTCTCGGTGCTCGTAGTGAGGCTCGCTGCAACCCTGCCACCAAGACGGGCGATGTTGTAGATTGTGGGAAGGCACTCTGAGGACTAGACTTCCTCGTAGACTCCGGGGCTTGTACCCGGGGCGTGCTGTCTCCTATTGACATTGGGGAATCCTGCGGTACACGTAACACAGGCAATGGGCGTTTGTCCCAGCCCTTCCGATGAAACAGTTCATCAATCTCCCCGTCATCTCCACAATCTGACAGCGACTCTAGGTCAGAAGTGTCATACATCTCGGCGGGAAGGTAGTCTCTGGTAGACGTGGTACTACCCTCCCTTGCAGGCTCCACCGGCTGTGGACCCCCGACACCTCCAACCACCACCACAGTCCCAGCCCCTGGCTCACCTTGACCTTTTGTAGAACTGGGATGTCCAGGACTCTTCCAACCGGATCCATCCAGGCCAGGCAAGCGACGGGGTGAAGCTCGACCACGACCACAGGAGGCCTGCACCAGACCAACTTTCCTCTTCGGAGGTGGGAGCAGAGAATCTGTGGTGACCGAAGCAGCTTCCTCAGATTTTTCTCTCTCAGTCTCTGATTGGGCAGTCACATCGCCCTGGTCAGTGCGTACGGGAACCTCCGCAAAGGCCTGGATCTCTCCTTCTAGAGTAGCGGTACCTGTGAGGCTGTTGAGGCGAAGGGCCCGGGGACTTACTGTGGATGGCTCCACCTCGAACAAGAACTCTTTGCATGCCTCGCAATGCCCGAATGGCTTCAGGTGGACCACCAGTCCCGAGCACCCGGGACAGATCACGCCGAGGGCCTCCGTGTCTCTGCATGAGTACAAAGCCAACTGCCCTCGGGGCCTGAGTCTTATCCCCGTGTCTGTAAGGGGAGCAGCGAACGTAGTCAACTTCGTGGGGTAGGGAACCGGAATCCACGGGGAGCTTGAGGCCATCCCGACTATCTGCTGCTCCATCACGCACTGACCACGCGCCGAAGTCTCCACGTGAGTTCCTCCACATGGCCAGACTCCTCCCATGACTTGCACATTTTCGCGGGCTTCCTTTAAGCTCCGCCCACGAACTGTACAGTCACGGGGTGCCTCGTGGCGCAGTGCAATAAAAGCCCCCACATGTAGTACTTCACACGGCTGGACTCCTCCCTCTTCTCGCTCCTCTGCATGGGCCTTTCCCATCCTAGGGTCATTTCCACGACTTTGAGCAGGGATGCACTTTGGCCAATCACATGGCCGACCTGCTTGGAACTCCTCCGGGCAGCAAAGTCCAGACACAGCCATTCTTTCTTCCAAAGTTAAAACACATATCATCCCGGACTCACGAGCCCCCACGTGTAGCGGCCTCACCCCATCTCCTTTGTCTAGGGGTATGTCACATGACAGGGTGAGATGCGCTACGGCCCATGTCCTCCCCATAGCTGTGGGTGAGGTGAAGGCCAGCACCAGATACTTCCTCGGGCCTATGTGTTTTGTTCTAGAATACAGTCCTGCTGTGTTCACACTTCCCTCTGCTCCCATTAATCAGAGTTCCACACACCGATCACAGTCCAACTCTTGCTTTATTGTACATCTCACAATAAACAGTGCTTCAGTAGCCAACTGGTTGCGACTTGATAACATTTTGATACGGGGGTGAGCAGGTCGAGGCACTATCCTGGTTATTAAGTAAACCACTGCGATCTCGCCAGCGGTTACTATAGCATTCAGCTAGAATGGACTTAGAATCTGAGAGTCTCTACCAGTGACTCAAGAGAACGTAGATAGGAGTACCTTCGCTGCGTTGCGGCCCCTATCAGGGGAAGATGTCCCTCCAAGGGAGTTACCAGAGGCCCATCCGTCACTGGGTTGATGCTGCTCCAGACTCTCCGGACGGGTAACCTCCCCGGCCTCCTCACCTCAGACAAGGGCCCCATCCACCTCAGGGACCCTCGGACGTCTCCACCCTCGTGGGATCCAGTCGAAGTCACTGGACCCCAGGCCTCCTAGTTCAGTACCTCACCCCAGGCTGAAGGTGCCTGGGATGGACTCCGACTCCATTCCGGTCAGGCCTAGGGCACCTGAGCCGGAATCCAGAACCGCCCGCACCCAGGCCTAAGGTGCCTGTGCGCGTGAAAAAGATCCTCCGGAAGAACCTTGTGGTAAGGGCGTCTCCCCCTTTTATCTCTTCCCATCGACACCACGGCGGGTTCCCCGCCCTCGCCGTACCATCTCCGGAAAGGGACAAAAAGGCTAGTACTGTAATGGCAAATCTACCTTGAGCCTCCAGGTACCCCGCCACCCAGAGGCCAAGGAGATTATTACACCATCCAATCCTCCACGAACACAAGTGGTCCACTATCCCTATACTTCCACACCTGGGTGTCCCACATAAATTTAGAGACCCCGCTACATATATATATATATATATATATATATATATATATATATATATATATATATATACGCATGTGTATTTGAGCTTTGGGATGCACATCCTAATGCAATAGGCTGCGCAAACCTATGATTCTGGAAGCCTCCAGAAGACAGGGGGAGCAATCACACTCGCAGCCTGCAGAGCCCAGAGCTGCTCAAAGCAATGCTGTTCTGCTAATTACAGAAAAGCAAGAAAAACTCAATTTGTTTAACCTTACTAGAAGCCTGTGACAGACTCACCCGGAACAGAGGCTTTTGGACTCGGAGGGGACTAAATGCTAGCCTCTTGCCTACCGACTATGGGCCCTGGCATTTGAGGGAGCTACAAGCATTTAGGAAGATATTCTGTTATGTAATGCAAAAGGACATTATTAAGGAGGCCATGATGTTCTCTGCCAGCTTGGGACTCAGTGAACAGATGTATGTGAAAGGAATGCTGATTAATAAGATCCGGAAAGCCTGGGTCTTTTACCCAATAGTTTATTGTGCTCATTAACACACCTTTGTCTCCTAGCAAACTATTGGGGGATGTGTTTATACTTGTGTATTGTAAGTTGTGAGTTAGGAGATGGCAAGGCTGCCCTGAAAGGTCACATCTCTGATTCTGAGTCACCAAGTCTGGGTAAATGATTAATAAAAATTGCTAAACTAGCTGCCTGTCAGGTGAGAGCGTTCGGGCCCGATCGCTCTCACACATCTCCGGTACTGGCGCCCCCCGCCGCAACCCCCACCATCCTTACAGGGCTCCGCTTTCCCATCAGTGGGCCTGGGACAGTCATGGCGGGTGCCGGCGGGTAGGGGGGAAGGAGAAGAGTGGATACACGTCACCTTCTTGCAGTGACCTGGAAAGGATGTTTTGCAATGGGATCTGCATTGCAAAATGCAGGGGAAAAATGCAGGGTCTTCTAGACCCTGCATATCTCAATAAAGAGAACCTGTCACCAAAAAAGCATCACATAGGGGACTGTTTCTCCCCTATGTGATTTGCAAAAAAATAAAGTTACACCCAAGCACATAAAATCCCCCCCCAAAAAAATTTTTGGAGCCATCCCACCCCCACATATACACACACACAAACTTAAACGTATGCGTCAGGGCGTCTACATGTGAAAACGTCAATTACAATACGCCAGAGTGAGAGCAATAATTCTAGCACCAGATCTCTCCCATAACACTAAAATGATACCTATAGGGGGCCTTTGAAGCATTGCCTATAGAAAATATAGGGTACTGAAGTTTGACGCCATTTTACGGGTGGAAAAAAATGTACGGTTTGGCATTTTGAGTATCTCTTTACTCAGCGTAACCTCGTATTTTACCAAAAATTTGGGTAATGTATTGCGTTTGTTGGCCCTAACATTCGTGTTAGTGTGTTTTTCACTGAAATATTGCTTTTCCGAAAGCCTTTGCGGTAATATCATGTGAAATAAAAAATTGGAACTAACGCTCTTTTCTTCTCTAGGGCGTCTGCTTTCAGAAAATATATAATTTTGCGGTTTTGTGTAATCTTCAGGCCTAAAATAATTTTTGTGTGCAAAAAACGCAAAAATGGCTCTGGCAGCGAAAGGGTTAAAGGGTACCTTTTATATTCACCCGGGGTTCAACTTAAACTTTAAATGTAACACATATACCTTAGCTTACAACGGTAATATTATATGCATACAGTTTGATTTTTTATCCCTAAAACTGAGATAAATTTTTCAGAATGCAAACACAGTGAACATTTCTGTCTGCAGAGACACTTTAGA
The DNA here is from genome assembly GCA_029206835.1 of Rana muscosa. Lineage (NCBI taxonomy): Eukaryota > Metazoa > Chordata > Amphibia > Anura > Ranidae > Rana > Rana muscosa. The sequence continues at coordinate 538,770,073 of CM055117.1, read as the reverse complement.
GCTTCAAAAACAAATATTCTTTCAAGTGGCCAAAGGAAACCATCAAATATTTGGCTACCAATACTCCTCCTGACCTTTCTTTGGTCTTTTAATTAAATTTTCCTCCTCTTTTGAGAGTCATTAAATATGATCTTCAGCAATGGTCCCACAGATCATTCACCTGGTTTGGCAGCAGCAACAACTTCAAAATGAACATTCTCCCCTGTAAATTATATTTATTAGAGGCCCTAGCTATCAAAATTCTGGCTAGATTTCAGTCAATACATTCAGTATTCATTAAATTCATCTGAGCTTCAAATTCCACATGGATCATGAAGTTAGTTTTTGCTATATGGAAAAGCACAGGAGGGGACAGATTGCCAGGCCTTACACTTTATCATGCAGCTACACATCTTATAAGATTAGTTAGCTGGAGTAGACAGGCAGAAATTAGACTTCAGATCCAACGTGAAACCAAGTTTTCTTATGTAGCGGCCTCACCCCCTCTGATTTGTCTAGGGGTACTTCGTGTATGAGGGTGAGATGCGCTACGGCCCATGTCCTCCCCATGGCAGTGGGTGAGGTGAAGGCCAGTACCAGATATTTTCCTCGGGCCTGTGTGTTTCAGTTAAGGACCAAGTCCTACTGTGCTGACACTTCCCTTTGCTCCCATTAACCAGAGTACCACACACCGATAAAGGTCCAACTCTTGTTTTATTGTCACACTCACAATAAACAGTGCTTTAGCAGCCAACTGGTTGCGACCCAATAACAGTTCAATACGGTGGGGTGAGCAGGTCGAGGCACTATCCTGATTGTAAGCTAAACCACTGTGGTTTCACCAGCGGTTACTATAGCCATCGGCTAAGAGAGAACTTAGAACTTGTGAGTCTCTACCAGCAACTCAAGAGAACGTAGATAGGAGTACCTTCGCTGCGTTGTGGCCCCTGTCAGGGGAAGATGTCCCTTCAAGGGAGTTACCGGAGGCCCATCCATCACCGGGTTGATGCTGCTCCGGACTCTCCGGATGGGTGACCTCTCCAGCCTCCTCACCTCAGACTTGGGTCCCATCCACTTCAGGGACCCTCGGACTTCTCCACCCTTGCGGGACCCAGTCGAAGTTACCGGGCCCCAGGCCTTTTGATTTAGTACCTCACCCCAGGCTGAAGGTGCCTGGGATGGACGCCAACTCTGCTCCGGCCAGGCCTAGGGCGCCTGGGCCGAAACTCCGGACCGCCCGCACCCAGGCCTAAGGTGCCTGGGCGCGTGATGAAGAAGACCTCGTGGCAAGGGCGTCTCCCCCTTTATCCCCTCCATTGACGTCACGGCAGGTTCCCCGCCCTCGCCGTACCATCTCCGAGAAGGGACAAAAAGGACAGCACTATGGCAGTAAATCTACCCTGAGCCTGCGGGTAACCCTGCCACCCACAGGCCAAGGAGATTATTACACCGCCCAATCCTCCACGAATACAAATGGTCCAATTCCTCTCATAATTTACACACCTGGATCATACTACCACCCATTTGTATCCCACCTAAATTTAGAGACCCCGCTACATACTCCCCCTGTGATTTGACGCTGGTCAAGAGCGTCTGGTGCAAACTCATGTCTCCCATGGAGTGGTGACATAAGCCTGACCCCAAAGGCTATCCCTCAAAATTTGAACCCTAACCGTGCCAAGACCTGCTCAAAGGAAGGGGAACATAAAACAATAAACTTTTTTTATAAAACCCTCTAAGCATGTACACATATACAATCCCTCCCATAACTGTCTAAGAACCACCCCATACTCAGTAGTCTTGACTGATGAATCTCCTGCAGAAGGGAAACAAAAAGAACACAACATCCTAACATATTTGTGTTAGTTTGGAATGAATGGGTCCATCAGCCGAGAGACCCATTCGCTCCAACGAGTAAAGTGATGCAAGTGTAAAAAAAACAAAACACAGCCGTTGCGCAACACTGCCACCTGGTGACAGTGCCACGGTAATGACACTTGGTGAGATCTTCCTTCTTCTGTGTCCCTACTCTGATTCTACCCCCAAAGTCTCTGTCCTTTGAATTTGTGAAAGAAGAGAGAACAAAACAAAACAGCTCTCATTCCTCCAAGGAGTAAAAAAAAACACACAGGAAAGTCTCCTCTTACAAGTAAAACTTCGGGTCAGGCAAGAACAGGGGCTTCAGGTGCTTATCGAAAACCTCAATCGAATATTCAATGTCCTCTCCATCTTTCCGACAGATAAGCACCTTGTCCGCATGAATATGTCGCCCCAACATCCAGTCTGCTCTGCAGTCTCTGAACTTTTTCGACACGGGTGATGAACAGGACAAGTATCGCCGAGCATGAGGCACTTTAAGTTTCTCCCAAACAAACTCATCGTACCATCTCTGTCTCAGGACTTCAACCTCAAACAGTAAGTCCCGGGGCAAGTAAGGATATTCCCATCCGTACTCACGGGCGACCCTCTGGCAGAAGAGTCATTGCAGTCGGGCCAAAGGAGGCATTGTGGCCCGCTCACCTTCTCCTGGTTGAACGATAGCCTCCGGATGCCGAGGCACTTTCACTACCTCTGATGGCTTTTCTCTCGGTGCCCGTAATGATGCGTGCTGTGTCCCCGCCAACAAAATGGGTGATGCTGTTGATTGTGGAAGAACAATTGGAGGACTAGGCTTCCTCGTAGACTCCGGAGCTTCCGCCCGGGGCGTGCTATCTCCTATAGACATAGGCGAATCCTGGGGTGCACGTAGCACAGGTAATGGGTGTTTGTCCCAGCCTTTACGATGAAAGAGTTCGTCTATTTCACCGTCATCTCCACAGTCCGACAGTGACTCTAGGTCGGAAGTGTCATACATCTCCGCGGGAAGGTAGTCTCTAGTAGACGTGGAACTACCCTCCCTAGCGGGCTCCACCGACTGTGGACCCCCGACACCTCCAACCACCACCACAGTCCCAGCCCCTGGCTCACCTTGACTTTTCATAGAACTGGGATGTCCAGGACTCTTCCAACTGGATCCATCCAGGCCAGGCAAGCGACGGGGTGAAGCTCGACCACGACCACAAGACGCCTGTACCAGGCCGACTCTCCTCTTCGGAGGTGGGAGCAGGGAATCTGTGGTGACCGAAGCAGCATCCTCTGATTTTTCTTTCTCAGTCTCTGGTTGGGCAGTCACATCGCCCTGGTCAGTGCGTACGGGAACCTCCGCGAAGGCCTGGATCTCCCCTTCCGGAGTAGCGGTACCTGTGAGGCAGTTGAGGCGAAGGGCCCGGGGACTTACTGTGGATGGCTCCACCTCGAATAGGAATTCTCTGCATGCTTCATAACGCCCGAATGGCTTCAGGTGGACCACCAGTCCCGAACATCCGGGACAGATCACGCCGAGGGCCTCCGTGTCTCTGCAGGTGTACAGAGCCAACTGCCCTCGGGGCCTGAGTCTTATCCCCGTGTCTGTAAGGGGAGCAGCAAACTTAGTCATCTTCGTGGGGTAGGGAACCGGAATCCACGGGGAGCTTGAGGCCATCCCGACTATCTGCTGCTCCATCACGCACTGACCACGCGCCAAAGTCTCCACGTGAGTTCCTCCACATGGCCAGACTCCTCCCATGACTTGCACGTTTTCGCGGGCTTCCATCAAACTCCGCCCACGAACTGTGTAGTCATGGGTGCCTCATGGTGCAGTGCAGTAAAAGCCCCCACATGTAGTACGTCACACGGCTGGACTTCTCCCTCTTCTCGCTTTTCCGCATGGGCCTTTCCCGTCTTAGGGTCATTTCCACGACTTTGAGCAGGGATGCACTTTGGCCGATCACATGGCCGACCTGCTCGGAACTCCTCCGGGCAGCAAAGTCCAGACACAGCCATTCTTACTTCCAAAGTCAAAACACACATCATCCCGGACTCACGAGCCCCCACGTGTAGCGGCCTCACCCCCTCTGATTTGTCTAGGGGTACTTCGTGTATGAGGGTGAGATGCGCTATGGCCCATGTCCTCCCCATGGCAGTGGGTGAGGTGAAGGCCAGTACCAGATATTTTCCTCGGGCCTGTGTGTTTCAGTTAAGGACCAAGTCCTGCTGTGCTGACACTTCCCTTTGCTCCCATTAACCAGAGTACCACACACCGATAAAGGTCCAACTCTTGTTTTATTGTCACACTCACAATAAACAGTGCTTTAGCAGCCAACTGGTTGCGACCCAATAACAGTTCAATACGGTGGGGTGAGCAGGTCGAGGCACTATCCTGATTGTAAGCTAAACCACTGTGGTTTCACCAGCGGTTACTATAGCCATCGGCTAAGAGAGAACTTAGAACTTGTGAGTCTCTACCAGCAACTCAAGAGAACGTAGATAGGAGTACCTTCGCTGCATTGAGGCCCCTGTCAGGGGAAGATGTCCCTTCAAGGGAGTTACCGGAGGCCCATCCATCACCGGGTTGATGCTGCTCCAGACTCTCCGGACGGGTGACCTCTCCAGCCTCCTTACCTCAGACTTGGGCCCCATCCACTTCAGGGACCCTCGGACTTCTCCACCCTCGCGGGACCCAGTTGAAGTTACCGGGCCCCAGGCCTTTTGATTTAGTACCTCACCCCAGGCTGAAGGTGCCTGGGATGGACGCCAACTCTGCTCCGGCCAGGCCTAGGGCGCCTGGGCCGAAACTCCGGACCGCCCGCACCCAGGCCTAAGGTGCCTGGGCACGTGATGAAGAAGATCCCGAAGAAGACCTCGTGGCAAGGGCATCTCCCCCCTTTATCCCCTCCATTGACGTCACGGCAGGTTCCCCGCCCTCACCTACCATCTCCGAGAAGGGACAAAAAGGACAGCACTATGGCAGTAAATCTACCCTGAGCCTGCGGGTAACCCCGCCACCCACAGGCCAAGGAGATTATTACACTGCCCAATCCTCCAGGAATACAAATGGTCCAATTCCTCTCATAATTTACACACCTGGATCATACTACCACCCAGGTGTATCCCACCTAAATTTAGAGACCCCGCTACACTTACATACCATTATAAGGAGTACCCTGGTTAGAGGACCCACTCCTCTACCTCCAGTGTTTTCTGTTTTGAACAGTCCGAATCTTGCTTCAGAAACGTTGGATTAAGTGCTTTGGCACCAGGATCTGCAAAAATAAATACTGAATAACACTTACCGCAATATGCACAGACTATGGAGTTGATTTACTAAAGGCAAATAGGCGGTCAACTTTGCAAGGGAATTTTCTCCAGAACAAGAACATAGTGAATGTGGTAAAAATTTGGCTTTGCCAAGAATATCCAATCACATGCAAAGAAAATAAAAATAAACAGCATTTTGCTTGCACACGATTGGAGGATGAAGGTCAGCAGAACTTCACCTCATTCACTAAGCTGTGGGAAAAATTCCCTTGCAAAGTGAACAAGCTACTTGCTTTTAGTAATCAACCCCTTTAGCTCTTCTCCAGATATTTTCCTGCTTGGAGATTACCCTTACAAAAGTGTATGTGCTTAACTTAGACATACACTATATAAACACACTATATGAAAACCATCTCTTATTATTGTGTTCAGATATTTGTATTAACCACTTGCTTACTGGGCACATATACCCCCTTCCTGCCCAGGCGAAATGTCAGCTTTCAGCACTGTCACGCTTTAAATGACAATTGCGCGGTCGTGCGATGTGGCTCCCAAACAAAATTGACGTCCTTTTTTCCCCCACAAATAGAGCTTTCTTTTGGTGGTATTTGATCATCTCAGCGGTTTTAATTTTTGGCGCTATAAACAAAAAAAGACTGACAATTTTGAAAAAAAAACAATATTTTTTTACTTTTTGCTATAATAAATATGCCATTTTTTTTTTAAAAAGTATTTTTTTCTCAGTTTAGGCCGATATGTATTCCTCTACATGTTTTTGGTAAAAAAAAAAATCGCAATAATAGTATAGTGATTGGTTTGCGCAAAAGTTATAGCGCCTACAAAATAGGGGATAGATTTATGATTTTTTTTTTTTTTTTTTTTACTAGTAATGGCGGTTATCTGCAATTTTTGTCAGGACTGCGATATTGCAGCGGACAGATCGGACACTTTTGACACTATTTTGGGACCATTCACATTTATACAGCGAACAGTGCTATAAATATGCATTGAATACTGTATAAATATGACTGGCAGGGAAGGGGTTAACACTAGGGGGCGATCAAGGGGTTAAATGTGTTCCCTGGGAGTGATTCTTATTGTGGGGGGAGGGGACTGACTGGGGGAGGAGACCGATCGGTGTCCCTATGTACAAGGGACACACTATCAGTCTCCTCTCCCTGACAGGATGTGGATCTCTGTGGTTACACACAGAGATCCACGTCCCTGGCTCTGTGACTGCCGATCGCGGGTACCTGGCAGACATTGCCAGGCACGCGCATCGGCACCCTCGTGACACGGCAGGCACAGCTTTTCCCCGAACAAGTAAACAGGAGGACGTCCATGGACGTCCACCCGGCCGATAGGCGCTGCGCTGTAGACGTCTTTCGTCTATAGCGCGGGCGCCAAGTGGTTAAATGGCACTGTTACAGCATACAGTACAAAAACAAAGTACTCCTATTGATACATCATGCAAAAGTATTTTAACCCCTTCATGCTGATGTAATGCAAATATTTGGCCTTCGGCTTGAAAAGGGTGTACCGGGGTGATGCCTGCAACTGCAGGCAAAACCCTGGTACCGTTATTTAGAGCCGACGGTCGGCTTTCTTGTGATAAGAACCGATGCATCTAAACAGCTGCTTGGCTGTTTTTCCAAGCAGCGGGAGTGGATGTTCTCGGATTCAGGGCCGGACTGGGAATGAAAACCAGCCCTGGAAATAATTTCATACGAGCCCCATAGCATTATTATACCAGCCCAACAGCATAACGTCATTATTTTCTTGTTCATAAAAGGAAAAACCATACATTTTAGAGCACATTTGAAGAGTGTATTATGTATAGAAACGACACATATGAAAGCACATAGGGTGTGTGTGTATATATATATATATATATATATATATATATATATAAAAGCAAATTACAGTTAAAACCTTCACCTTTCTTATCCATTTCAATCACAAAAAAAAAAAAAAGAGACATATTTCCTATATGTCTCCTAGATCCGCCACTTTATACATGACATTAACCGTGATTCGTCGGTTTCCCGGGCACTCTCCCCCTTTGAAATTCTGTGCTCCCAATCCTCACCCCAGCAGCACGTACTATCAAATATTCATAATATGCTTTACGCGTACTCCTCCCACAAATCTGGGAAAGCATGTCAAGCCTGAGAAAGGGAAAGGGAATTGCAACTGGAGCTAAGAAAGGATCAGTGGGAGTGCATTTTCTCTATTGCCCACAAAGGCATCACTAAATGTCTTGATCCAGAAGAATAACTATAAGACCCTCACTAGATGTTATCACACACCTGTTATGCTTAATAAATACCACCCAGACACCCCCAACACTTGCTGGAGATGCTCCAGGGAACCTGGATCACTACCACATATTTGGTGGTCATGTTCACTAATACAACCTTTCTGGTCACAGGTTCACGAAATAACGACACAAATCTCCACCTACTCCCTGGAACACACTCCAGCCCAGTTTAGTTTAAAAAAAAAAAAAGAAATCCACGAGAGAGGGGGTGCAATCGTGTGAGAGAGAGAGAGGGGGGCTGCAATGGTGAGAGAGAGAGAGGAGGTGCAATGGTGAGAGAGAGAGAGGGGGTGCAATGGTGAGAGAGAAAGGGGGTGCAATGCTCTGCAGGCCAAAACAATTATAAATGCACATTTATTTTACCTGCTTTAAAAAAAAAAAAAAGAAATCCACGAGAGAGCCAGAGAGGGGGGTGCATTGGTGAGAGAGAGGGGGTGCAACGGTAAGAGAGAGGGGGGTGCAACGGTGAGAGAGAGGGGGGTGCAACGGTGAGAGAGAGGGGGGTGCAACAGTGAGAGAGAGGGGGTGCAACGGTGAGAGAGAGAGAGGGGGTGCAACGGTGAGAGAGAGAGAGGGGGTGCAACGGTGAGAAATGGGGTGCAGCAGTGAGAGAGAGGGGGGTGCAACAGTGAGAGAGAGGGGGTGCAACAGTGAGAGAGAGGGGGGTGCAACAGTGAGAGAGAGGGGGTGCAACGGTGAGAGAGAGGGGGTGCAATGGTGAGAGAGGAATGGTGAGAGAGGGGGGTGCAACGGTGAGAGAGAGGGGGGTGCAACGGTGAGAGAGGAATGATGAGAGAGAGGGGGTGCAACGGTGAGAGAGAGGGGGTGCAACGGTGAGAGAGAGGGGTAGCAAAGGTGACAGAGAAAGGGGGGTGCACATGCACCATGCAATGGTGAGAGAGAGATTATTATACAGATTACAATTTGCAGGGGCAGCAAAGGTGACAGAGAGGGGGGTGCACCATGCAATGGTGAGAGACTCTCACCATTGCATGGTGCACCCCCCCTCTCTGTCACCTTTGCTGCCCCTGCAAATTGTAATCTGTATAATAATCTCTCTCTCACCATTGCATGATGCACCCCCCCTCTCTCTGAGATTATTATACAGATTACAATTTGCAGAGGCAACAACGGTGACAGAGAGGGGGGCACCATGCAGAGAGGGGGGGCACCATGCAATGCCTGGTGAGAGAGAGAGAGATTATTATACAAATGACAATTTGCAGGGGCAGCAAATGTAGGTGACAGAGAGAGGAGGTGGGGGCCCGGGGGGTGCACCGTGCAATGGTGAGAGAGAGAGATTCATATACTGAGTGAGATTGCAATTTATTTCACCTTAATTCTTGTGCTCCATGCTCAAAAGGCAGCCGACGCCGTTCACTTCTCCTATGCCCTCCTCACTCGTGACCCTGCACACTGAGACATTGTGGGCGGTGCTGCTGGCGCCGCACGGGCTGATGGAACTTGGAAGGGGAAATAAAGCAGCACGCCAGCACCGCCACCACGGCGTTCTGACGTTCTCCTGCTCGGCTCCTCCCGGGCCCTCAGGCACATGATCACTCTGAGTCCGCAGGCGACTAATCAAATGAGAAGGAAAGTGCGGCGGCGATCATGGCGGCCGCAACCCGCCGGCCCGCCGCTGCTTTGTGACATGACAGCTAGATAAAAGCGGCCCCAGGGCACTGCGTGCAGGCACTCCACCCGTGCATAATTAGAAAGTGCGGCGGCTATGGCGGCTGCGGCTGTGGCCCACCGCTGCTTTGTATTTGACTGACAGCAGGCAAAAGCAGCCCCAGGGCACTGAGTGCAGGCGGCCTGCCGGGAATTTTCCCGGTATCCCGGTAGGCCAGTCCGGCCCTGCTCGGATCTAATAACCCGGAAGCGATGTCATGACATCACTTCCGGTTACTAAAGACTTAAAGGCGCCAATTTTAAAAAAAATTACTGCATTCAAAACTGCGAACCTTGGCGTTTTGAATGCTTTTAAGTGCAAAGGAGGGTTTGGGGGTCTCTCCATAAAGAGTACCTGTCACTGCCTATTACTGTTGCAAGGGTTGTTTACATTCAATAAAAGTGATCAGAATTTAAAGGGACAGTGGTGCTTACGCGCAGAAGCGAACACATACGTAAGTCGCACCCGCAAATGTAAACAGTGTTCAAACCACACATGTGAGGTATCGCCACGATCATTAGATGCTCGTTGGTATGCTCTCAAAAACAAAATAAAAACAGAAAGAGTCCTTAGCATTTGCTAAAAAAACAAAACAAAAAAAAACCCCAAAGATCTTTGATTTGCACAGGAGGGCACAAATTACTTCTTTAATGGTACAGAGTCCCCTATTTTCATAATCAACAGACATAAACTTCTTTATACATGCAAGTAAGGTGAGTGAGAGGAAGGTGTAACCACTAAAGACCTTTTTTAGGACTTATGACGGACAATTAGATGACATATAGTCACCTCAACCTGAGCTTTACTGTGTACCATCATATCCTGCTCAATGTCCTCCTAATCCAGCCTAACAAATCCTAGTATGACTGACATGGAGGGGTAAATGCTCCCTGCCCACAGCTCAGTCCTACCCTGGGCCCACTTCTTGTAGCTCTGTCAGAAACTCTTATTAGAAAATTATATGCCTCCTGCCTTCATCATAATTCTATTTCCAAAAAACATACAAATGTTATTACTGATTTAGTTGATAAATGATGTAAAACCACACATACCTCTGCTACGGGAAAAAAAACACACTTGTTAAAGTGTAACTAAAGAGGAAAACTTATTTTTTTTGGAAAGTGTAAGGCCCCTTTCACACTAGGGCGGGCAGGTGCGGTGGCGGTATAGCAGCACGATTTTCAGCTCCGCTATACCGTCGTATTTACCGCGATATTGGGCCGCTAGCAGCTGAAAAAGGGTTAATACCGCCCGCAAACCGCAGCTACAGCCGCGGTTTGTGGCCGATATTACCGCGACGTCCCATTAATTTCAATAGGAAGGAGTGGTAAAGGAGCGGTATACACACCGCTCCAAAGATGCGGCTTGCAGGAGATTTTTTTATCTCCCGCCAACGCATCGCCTCAGTGTGAAAGCTCTCTGGCTTTCACATTGAGAATACTGGGGCAGGAGTATTTCAGGCGTTATTTATGCACTATTTTTAGCGCTCAAACACCTGAAATACGCCTCAGTGTGAAAGGGGCCTAAGGGAGGGTTATAAACCCCCGTCTGCTGTGTCCCAAAAACAGGAAGTGAGAGGAAATCCCTCAAAAGTGAGGGGATCCCAGTGTATCACCAAGATCACCAGAACTAGTGACCCCATTGGAGGATTTCCCTTCTATCAGTGTTCTAATGTCAACCCAGAATTTGGATTTTTTATTTTTTTTACTCTCAATGATAATGGTAAACAGGACTGATTGAGAGAGTGAATCTCCCAAACAGGGGCACAGACAGCAATGAAAACCTGACAGGTGTTCTTATACCGTTCTACTCTATCAAAAGCTAAAAAAAAACATTTTTGCCTTTAGTTACACTTTAAGCATTTTGCCAATGTTTTACAAGAATGAGATTTGTTATAAACATATAGTATATTACTTCTTTTTCAAAGGGGTTATCAAAACCACACAGACAGACATTGCTTTATTTGTTCGAGTTTACTTAGTAAATGGAATACTCAATATGCTTATCTACTCAGTAAAAAAGAGATTGTGAGGCTAGACAATTTTACCAACGCATTACACTCATATTTCCTTAGCCACATTCACCTCTGCTTTATCCACATTCACTGTACCATTTTTATGCTTTAGGTCTCGTTCACACAGGTGGCTGGTGGAACGGTAAAACTGTTTTATGCCCTCCCAATCATCCACCTAAAAGATACCATTCAGCAGCTTGGGTCCTACACAAGCTGCAGCTGCAATGCTTTGCTTCGCAACTGTGGCAAAATTATACCCCATACCATGCCTGATGGGCAGTACCACTGTCAAACACAATGCATTTAGATGAATAGGGCAGAACTGCAACTGCGATACAAAACACTTGGGTTGAGTTGCAGTATTTACATAGAAAATCTTTGTTCGGCAGTCAAAAAAATACATGGGCATTTATTGGTTTTTAGCATGGGGAGTAGAAACTACCATTGGCCAGTTTCTTCTTTCATCTTCTTTGCCAATCCACCACCAATGGTTTTTGTGCCTCATCTTGTATATACACTGTAACTCATCTGCTGAAAGAAAGCCTTTCAGCTGAGATCTCATCTTATAACTGTGAGATCTCAAAAAAATGTTCTAGACATCACTTAGCCGGTCCCAGCTGGGAGACTGAGCCAGCTGCTCCTGTCCCCTCCACAGCCCAGCACTCCAGTGTGCACTGGAGGGACAGAACAGAGAGTCACCAGCTCTCTGTTCACTGAAGAGTAAGAACTGAGTGGTTAACAGTCTTTGATGCTACATTCGCCTAGGTGAGTATCATTTATTAATTTTTTTCAGAACCTCATACTTCTCTATTAAGGACAAAACCCATTGCGCTATGAAGTAGACATATTCAGATGTATTAGAACAGGGTTTCTCAATTAGAGTTTTGCGAGAGGACCCCAGGAGTTCCATGGCTCACTATCATTACAGCAGATTTACTGTATATCTGGCCATGCATAACTTTGGTGTACTTCTTAAAGTGGTTGTAAACCCGGAAAAAAAAAACACCTGCAAGACAAAGCCATAATGAGCTAGTATGACTAGCATACTAGCTCATTATGCATCACTTACCTTAGATCGGGGCCCCCGAACCCGTCCTTGTCTCCCCCTCCAGCCGCATCGCTCCACAGATACCCGGACGGTTACTGTGATTGGCCGGAGCAGCGAAGACGTCACTCTGCGCATGCGCGTGGGAGCCGTCAAATCCGGATTTGTGAATGGGGATTAACCCTGTGAATGCACCGTTGTCTACGGCGCGCATGCGCCGCAGACATCGGTGCATGTCTTTTTTTGGCAAATATCTCCTAAACCGTGTAGGTTTAGTAGATATTTCTTGCACCTACAGGTAAGCCTTAATCTAGGCTTACCTGTAGGTGCAATTTGCATAAGTGGGTTTACAACCACTTTAAGCTATCATTCATTCAAGTACATAGTACCAATGTGCTGACTGATTTCAGCTCAACAGTACTCGTTGAGTTGCAGCTCCTGACACCACCTCACGGTGCCAGCAGTCCAGGACAATAGGAACAACTTACACTGAGTATTCTCTCTTTACTCTGCATTGTGTGTGCTTTTCCTTTATTTAGCTTCACACAATTCAACATGTTTAAAGAATTTTTATTTTAATGCTGCTGTGACTTGAAGAAGTCAGGCTATCTCACATAAGCATATCAACAAAACACCGCTGATTAAAAGCTGGAAAAAATTAACTGAAACCAATTCAATTTTTTTCAGGGTAGCTTGTAATGATAAAGCCAGTTTCCAATTTGATAGTGGGTTTTAGATAGAACACCAATACATAGTTAGTTATTTTATTCCTTTATTTATTGTTATATCCACAACTCACTGATCAAACTAATATGCCATGAGCTGTAGATCAGAAAATTATTTCTGGGGTTTCCTGGGGCCTCAAACATTTTTCAGGGATTCCGCAAGGATAGAAAGGTTGAGAAAGGCCATATTGGAATCTTTGTTTACGGTTTGCTTGGAACTGAAAATCAATGTCATAATGCTGTTATGGTGTTTTATGGTTGTTACGGATGTACGTGCCTCTATATTCCTGCTACACATCATGTGTTGTTATTTTTTTCTGTAGATTATAAATTAAAAGTCTGTAATTCTCAGCCAGCAGTCAGGAATGTTCTATCCCCACTCAGTGTTATCCGGATGGTAGAAATGTCAAACAGCTCTTTCTATGCAAATTTGTCAGAAGCTCTGGCACAGTATCCATGAATTCCACGTCTGTCTGGATATTCAATATTTTATTGATTTGAGTATTAACTTTTCACTGAGACATAAAATGCCATATGACAGAAAATGAGGAATCAGTTTTGGCGCAGTTCAAAGCATTTTAAGTCTGTGTATTGCAATAGCTAGAAGAAGCTAGATGAACCTCAAGGATCAATATAGCTCATTTAGCAAAGTGCAGCCCATGACGCAAATGCAGTTTTCATACTTCTAAATTTGCAAACATAAACTTGTTGAGACAGCAGGACTATGAAGATGCAAAATTTTAATTGTAATGGGAAGAATTTTGTAGACAGAATTCCTGGGTTTGCTAAGGTGACTTAAGCCTCGTACACACGACCGAGTTTCTCGTCGAAAAACGACAAGAAACTTGCTGGCAGAGAAATCGGTCGTGTGTACGCGGCTATCAGGTTTCTCGTCAAGAAAACCGACAAGAATCTCAACGAGAAAAATAGAGAACCTGCTCTCTATTTTCTCGTCGAGATTCTTGTCAGCATGTTTCTCGATGAGAAAAGTGTGTGTGTGTACACTTACCTGTCCTCCGGGAAGCCCGCGCATGCTCAAAATGACTTTGACGCATGTGCAGTAGCTTCCTAGGCATAGGTAGGGTGTAGCTAGATGGCGGCGACGGCATTGAATGTGATGAGCGCACGCTCGTCGTAGTCGATTACGTCACCGCGTTCGCTCTATTCAAAGAACCGCGGGTTCTTTGAAAGGAGCGTCTGTACACTCGGCTGGGACAAGTTTCTTGTCCAAGAATCGCGTCAAGAAAAACGACGTGTTTTTTCTTGACGAGATTCTCGGTCGTGTGTACGAGGCTTAAAAGCGTATCCATGTTTAAAATGTAAATTCATATATTCACTTCCACATTTTACTTCAATTATTTCTAGCCTACTACTATTAATCAAAATGATCTTAAAATATTCATCATGCTCTCTGAATAGATACTGCTGTGTCACAGAGTTCACAGAGCCTGCCTTCGGAACTACAGAGGCTCTGAGAGGAGGAGTTTGAGGAGGCAGAGTCAGTATAGGAATCACCGTTTGCAGGCAGAAAGGCACCATGGGATATGTAGTCCTTAGAAATTGAAAGTAAACAGCAGAGAATGTTCTGTTTAACCACTTGCCGACCAGCCACGATCGTGGTCAGCTTGTTACAGTGAATCGCCGTACCTGTAAGTTGGCTCCTTTAAGAGCCACAGCAGGCGAGCGTACACCCGCTGCCCGGTGGGGGACCCAATGCGCTTGGCCGGCGGCCGAGATGTCCACCGGCCACCCACGATCGTGGGCACGAGAGCCAAAACAGGGGAGGAGAGACAGATCTGCTGTTCCTAGTAATTAGGAACATCCATCTGTCTCCTCCTCCAGTCAGTCCCATTCCCCCACAGTTAGAAACACACATGAGGGAATACAGTTAACCCCTTGATCGCCCCCTAGTGTTAACCCCTTCCCTGCCAGTGACCGAAAATAATATAGGATTCTCGGGAGCAAGATCATTTTGATCGAGTTGATCCTGCCCAACCAGGAGAGTTTGTGCTTGGAGCAGGCCTTGAGGTAGTTTTCTAATTTCTTATACACTGTGGGGGGTAGTTGTGTGCATAGAGAGCCTCCGTTCGGGCTGTCAGGGTGATGCCCAAGTATCTGATTGAGGTGTCATTCCATTCAAATTTGAGAATTCTAATGTTTTTTTCTCAAACAAGTTCTTTATTGAGCAGTTGTAAAAACAAAAGACAGAATACATCCTCGCACAGTTCCAGATAACCTACAGTATGACAAATCAGTGTGACTCAGCACACCCAAATACACTTTATTCAACCTTCCCCACCTGCCCTCCCCCAGATCACCGTCATCTCCTGTATACTGGTCCTAAACCAGGTCAGAACAATCGATCATATATCAAATCCAAAGGTGCCAAACCTGGAACACTCAGCCATGGGTCCCATAGTTTGTCATATTTTGTACAAGTCCCTCTGCGTTGGTAGACAAGTTTTTCCATCCTAAGCGTAACCCCCATCTGTGTGATCCACTCCTGTACCGTGGGCGCCGCAGTATCTTTTCAATGTCTCAAAATCATCAGACGGGCCTGGAATAAGGCCCTACTAATAGCCTGCCTGGGGATACCCCCCAACTGGAGGTGATCTAGTATCCCCAGCAGGCAGACCCGAGGGTCCAGTGGTATCTGAGAGTGGAAAGCGCCATTGATAGTGCCAACGACCCGCGTCCAGTACAAGTGAAGCTTCGGGCATCTCCACAGCAAGTGAATGAGATCCCCGTGATCCCTGTAGCACCTGGTGCAGGACGGATCGGGGGTCACCCCCATGCGGGCCAATCTAGCCGGTGTGTAGTGAACCCTCAGAAGAATATAGAGCTGAGACAACCTATGAGCCACGTTCAGGGAGCACGAGGGGACCGCTTGTAAAGCCTCCTCCCACTGCTCTTCCTCGAACGCGCCCACGTCCTGTTCCCACAGGGACACTGCCCTCAAGGGGGCGCCCTGTAGAAAGAGGTTAAGCAACCTGGCATAGCAGCAAGAGATGAACCCCTTGTATGTCGTCACCTCAAACAAGCAGCTGAAGACCGGCGCCGAGTCCAAGGACCAAACGTCCGTCTCCCTCTGCGCTTCAACTGCGTGTCTAAGCTGGAGATAGTAAAACTGCATGGAGACCGGCAGTCGGAACTCCATCCTTAGCTCCTGAAAAGTCTTTAACCTGCCATCTCTAAATATATGAGTCATATGTGACACCCCATACTGCGCCCATCTCTGTCCATACGGCAATTTGGCAATTTCCCTATAGTATTGGTTTTCCCATATAGGACTGTAGACGGTAAAGCCAGTCACTCCCTGAAGCATCCGGACCTTATTCCAAATTTTTTGCATGAGTGCATACGTGGGGAAGAGCTTGTTAGATTTACTGTACCTCAGGGCCTCCAGACCATCCGCCACTCCCCCCCCTCCCCCCGTCGTGTAACTAAGTAGTTGGACCGAGGGGTCCATCAAATTCAGTGCCAGGTCCTGGCGAGGGGATATAACTCGTGCAATATGCTGCATTTGTGAAGCTAAATAGTACAGCCAGGGATTGGGCAATGCCAATCCCCCGTTGTCCTTGGGGCGCTGCAATTGTTCAAGCTTGACCCTAGGGGGTTTGGAGAGCCATATAAGTGATCGAAAGATTGAATTAATAATTCTAAACTTTTTCAGAGGGATAACCATGGGGGAATTGTGTAGTACGTACAGCAGCTGCGGCATAAGGATCATTTTTATCAGGTTCACCCTCCCCACCAGTGACAGCCTCAATTTGCTCCACACCTTTACCCGATCGCGACAGCGGTTGATCAGAGGGGTGAGATTAAGGTTAACATATTCGAGCAAGCAAGCTGTGACCCGGATGCCCAAATATTTAAAGGACTTAGCAACAGGGATGTCCTGCAAGGTCGGAGAGAATGCCGAAGGATCCCGATCCAACAACAGGAGGGAGGACTTAGTCCAATTAATAACTAACCCGGAGTATGTACCGAATTGCCGCACTATAGCCATGGCCACAGTCAGTGAAGTGGAGGTATCCCCAAGGAGAAGCATAGTGTCATCTGCATATAACAGGATCTTCTCCTGAAGATCCCCATATCAAAATCCCTGCACTGAGGGACAGTCCCTAATCAAGGCAGCTAACGGCTCAATGGCCAGGGCAAACAGGAGTGGGGAGAGGGGGCAGCCCTGTCGTGTGCCTCTATGTAATTTAAACGTATGCGAAATCCTTCCCCCCTCCCGTATAGCCGCTACCGGTGAAGAGTACAGCAGCTGCACCCACTGAATGAACTCAGTCCCAAACCCAAACTTCCTCATTACCGCCCACAGATAGTCCCATTCGACGCTATCAAACGCCTTATGGGCATCCAGGGATAGCAATGCCCGGTCACCTACATTGTCCGCCCGCGATTGAATGTTCAGATAAAGTCTACGCAGATTTATCGCTGTCGATTTTTGGGGCATAAACCCAGACTGATCCGAGTGAATTATAGTAGATATAACCTTATTTAGTCTCACTGCCAGTGCCTTGGCCAGGATCTTAACATCGTTTTGTAAGAGCGAAATGGGCCTGTACGATCCCGGGTCTAAGGGGTCCTTGCCTGGTTTCAGAATTAAAACAATGTTAGCTCTAGTCATGGACTGGGGGAGGATACCGGTCACCTTTGCTGCATTAAAGACTCTCAGCAGGTGCGGTAGCACCTGCTCTCCATACTGTTTGTACACTTCGGCAGGAAGCCCATCATCTCCCGGTGCCTTCGAATTGGGAAACATGTTAGTCGCCGTCTGCAGCTCACCCAGGGTCAAAGGGGCATCAAGCTCCTCTCTAGCGGAGTCCGTCAAGGTAGGTAGAGGGACATGGTCCAAGTAGTCATCTAAAGACTCTAACGAATACGTACGCTTGGATTCATAAAGGGAAGAGTAAAAATGACCAAGCTCTGTCAAGATTTGGTCTGGGGAGTTAGTCACCACTCCCGAGGGAGCACGTAGTGCTCCAATTGAAGGGGACAGCTGCTGGGAATGGGCAATGGTCGCCAACATGCGGCCTGTGTGCTCCCCCTCCTCATAGAAAGCCGCCTTCTGAAAAAAGCGCTTCCTCTCTGCGCCTGAAGACGTGACCCGGTACAGGGCATCCTGCGCCGACAGCCACGCCCTTCTATTCAGTTCAGACGGGTCCGTGACATAGGTGCCCTCTAGTTCCTTGGCCAACAGTTCCATTCCCTCCCTCCGAGCATGAGTCTTCATCTTAATAGCCTGTATTTCTGTAATAAATATACCCCTCAAAACAGCTTTAAAGGCCTCCCAATCCCTGGACACAGTCTCAGGGGCCTCATGAATACGCCAAAATTCCAAAATTTGGGACTCTATCTGTTCATGAGACGAAAAGAGATTCATCCAAAAGGCGTTCATCTTCCACGGGGCCTTGGCCACTGCGGAAGGGGGACGCACCTCCAAAGACACAATCAGTGGCGAGTGATCCGACACGCTTCTGGGAGCATACTTCATCCCCGAAACGTAGCGCCCAGCCGCATAAGAGCATATACATAAATCAATCCTGGACAAAGACGAATTGCCCTTTGAGAAGCATGAAAATTGCTTCACTCCCGGGTTCCTTGCCCTCCATGGGTCCGTCCACCCCACCTCCTCTATAAATTTCCTTAGGGCCGTGCAATACTTCCCCCTCCCTCCTCCCCCCGGGGGATGTTTATCTAGCAAAGGGTCCATAAAGCAGTTGAAATCCCCGAAGGCATACAAAGGCACCTCCGGGAACCGCAACTGAAACTCCATTAAGGCTCTCAACACCTGGTTATTGTACGGAGGAGGTATATACACAAAAGCAAGAATACATTTAAAGGTAAACAGTCTGCACATGAGAAAAACATATCTGCCCTCATCATCAACCATAGAGCCGAGCTCTTCAAAATTTATGGAGCTGTGTATCAAAACACTCACACCCCTAGAATAGGAAGTGTGAGTGGAGTGATACGCTCTGCCCACCCACCGATAGTTCAGGCACGACTTAGAATCAGCAGTCAGATGTGTCTCCTGCAAGGCACAGATGGCAGGCAGGCGTTTCCTCATCAAGGAGGACACCATAGTACGTTTCAGAGGATCCTGTAACCCCCTAATGTTCCAGGACAACACTGTGACAGTCTCCATCAGGGGAAATCAAGCATGTAACCATCAGGGGGAAGACCCCAAATGTCAGGTTGGGAAGGCATCCGGGGCGGCATAGACTGCCGGTTAATAGATAGAACTGGAACTCTGCAAGTCTGAAAATAGAAACTGTCTGCTCTGGAACAAATTCTCGTGTTGCCGTAGCAACCCACCACCTTACAGCCCCTGTCCGTAGTAGGCCAACAGGCCTTTCAGATATAAGAGCCTTCTTCGCGTGACCCTCTAGAAAATACAGGTTCTGGGGTGCCAACGGGCACTCCCGATTTGCTTGGGACAACGGGTCCCGTGAACAGTCCATGGACACAGCCAACATGGCCGTCCATTTACAGGCAATCCGTGAATTAAGCAGTGCCATTAATAAACACTTTTCCGAACTCGCATTAAGTGAAAATAATCAATGTTCGTATCCGGCACTATCCTCAGCCGAGGAAAAGGTAGAGCGGTATCAGCAAGAACTTATCAGGCCCATCAGTCATCATCCTCGGGGGGTCTTTGGTGGAATGCTCCCGCGTTGGCATCCAGCCAGTCCGAGGCATCTGCGGGGTTTTCAAAAAAGTGTGCTTGGCCCCTCAGGATGACTCTGAGCCTCGCAGGGTAAAGCATGGCATAGGGTGCCTGCAGCTTCTGCAAGCGTTTCTTGATGTCAGCAAAGTGCGCCCGGCTCTTCTGAACTGCAGGGGAAAAGTCAGGGTAGAAGGAGACCCTTGTGCCATTGAATTGAATGTTCTTCTTCTCCCTGGCCAGCCGCAATATAATTTCTCTATCTCTGTAGTTTAACAGTCTGGCCAGCATCGGGCGAGGATGGTTACCCGGTGGGAGAGGTCTGGTAGGCACTCGGTGGGCCCTCTCAACCGCATACAAATGAGTGAACGCCTCCTTGCCAAATAGATCTGCCATCCACTGTTCCACAAATTGTGTGGGGTCCCGGCCCTCCACTTTCTCCGGCCGCCCCACTATGCGAACATTATTGCGCCTGAGGCGGTTCTCAAAATCTTCTGCCCTCATATCTATAGCCCTGGCTAGGCGTGCAGTAGATTGGGCATCTCTGGTCAGTTCGGGGAGTCTGTCCTCTATATCACTTATCCTGCTCTCAGCTGCCGTGGTTCTTTCCCTAATTTTTTGAATATCTTGTCTAATCAGACATACTCCTTCCTCCAGGTTCCCAAAGCGGACTTGCAGGCCATTCACAGAGGCTGTGCATTTATTAACAGCTCTCAGTAAGTCAGCCATAGTAGGCTGTTCACCTCCCTCCTCATCAGGTTCTTCACTGTCCTCCTGCAAGCGAGCTATCATGGCGCCCGCTCCCAGCACTCGCCCCCCCTCCTCCATGTCAGTGTCACTGCATGCGGCTCCCTCTTCCAGGGGCAGCGCTCCTGCCAAGTTCAGGTTCCCTGTCATTTTTTGTGCATAGTACCTCATATCTTTAGGGGGTTCTCCGAGAGGATCCTTGGGTGGTTTCAACTGCTTACTCCCCCCCTCGTTTGTCTTCTCTGCAGCGCGTCCCCTCTGTGCTGATGGCGGGGCGGCGCCATTTTGGGAATCCTGCTTGGATCCTTCTCCTCTCTGTCCTCGGGTCATCATGCCTCTGTGAAGTTCCTAAGTGGCCGCCGGGTGATGAGGGGACTCTCCCAGGTTCGGATGGCGAAAAACCGGGTGTTCTGCGGTGCCGGATACCGGATCAGTGTAGGATCAAAGCGGGAGCTCTGTGAAGATGCGACTGCTCACATGCCGCGCTGGCCACGCCCCCGAGAATTCTAATGTTAATGATCACTAGACTTTGCACGTCAATATTCCTGGTTTGGTCTACTGTATTTTTTCCCATTAGCATTTATATAAATAGTTTCTTTATATTGTTTAGATTATTTTTTATAAAAAGATTATATTATACGTTAATGTAATATTGGGCACACCCTTGATACTAAATGTCAACACTATTAGCAAAAGCCAACTAAAAATCCAAATAGTCTTGTGTAGAAGAAAGTGGAAGAGGGAATGTCTCTTTCTGTATTCTGCTCTTTGTGAATTTTCAGCTACTAAGGTTGGTTCACAATATAAGATATTATTGACAAGGTAGCAAAGAAAGGAGAGGTAAACTAAAGTTGCTGGCTGAAAGTGTATAAAAGATTTATATGCAATATTTTTTTTCTAGTCCCAAGCATGAATACATAAATTCAGAAAAAAAAAGTACAAAACATGATTGTTTTTAGGATAGAGTGTTGTTTCAGTAATTTCATATTTTACAACTAAAATGCCTAAATTGTGAAAAAATATATTTATCATGTCCCGGACTGTAAGACCTGGTTAACATCTGTGTGGGTGGATCTACCCTGTGTACACATACCCACATGAATGTCAAATTGGGAACAGCGGCTGTGTCCGTGCAGCTGCTGCTCCCAACAGACATGAATAGACCTGTCCGCATGCAGATGCATGCAACACCTGTGCATTCCATATGGGCAAACATGACCATCACACAAGTGTATGCCTAAGGATTTTTTTTTCTAAATTTCAGCTCCCCTATGTACCAATAGAGCATTAATTCACTTTTTGTGCAAAAATATCAAAGCTTTCCATTAAATCTACAGACACTTACTTCACTTGTCCTCATCCCTGTTTCCAAACATATCCATTTGTTTTGCCTTACTTCCTGGGCATACTCCATCCTGTGTCATGAACTAAAGTCTGACTAGGAAGTAAGGAAAAACTAATGGATACGTTTGGAGACGTTCATGAGGACAAGTGAAGTAAGTGTGTGTAGATTTAATGGAAAGCTTTGATATTTTTGCAAAAAAAGTACATTAATGCTATATTGGTACATAGGGGAGCTGGAATTTAGAAGAAAAAAAGAAAGGTGAACTTATCCTTTAAGTACTTGTCTTTGCAGTAAGGGGCACATGGGAAGCCTGTCCTTAATTTATCCACTGATATATATGCTTAATTTTGGAGAGTCTTAAAAATATAGAGTTAGGACTGCAGTATACAGAAGAGCCTTGGCATAGGCACTGTGGCTTCCATATAGATTTGCAAATGTGTGAAACTAATCCCTCTGTTTTTAACGTGAAATGTTAGGCACTGTGTTTTTAATGGGTGGTAAATGTGCTGGGAAATTTTGTTTGTGGTATGCTTAAGCACACCCCTGTAAACGAGGCCTTAAAGCGGAGCTCCACCAAGGGTAAGCTCCGTTTGTCTGCCTCCTCCCCCCTCCACTGCCACACTTGGCACCCTTCGAGGGGGAGCGGGTACCTGGTTTTGACAGGTACCCGCACCCACTTCCAGCTGACTTTGTCGCAGTGAACTCATCCGGAAGTTCAACCCCCCTCCTCCTTGCCCATCAACCAGGCTATTCACAAAGCACAGCATGTTTTACGCATGCGCAGTAGGGAACTGGCTGTGAATCCACAAGGCTTCACTGCCAGTTTCCCTTACCCAAGATGGCGGTGGCAGCACCCGAGAGCCAATTGAAAAATTTGGCTTGAGTGAAGACACCGCTGGATTTGTGGACAGGTAAATGTTTTAATATACAGTATTGTAGCTGCTGACTTTTATTATTTTTCTTAAGGAGCCTGGAGCTCTGCTTTAAAGCAGGAGCAGAGTCAAAATTGGCAGAAAATGCAATGTTTTTGCAATAATGTTCTGAATGAATCTGTTATGAAAAGTGTAGTGTTCTGAAAGTGTAAAATTTCGGTTTTTTTGTCAGGCTTTTGAAATCAACTGTACAGACCTTGGGTCTGGTAGGGTGCAGAGCTAATTAGGTGTGTTACATGCACATGTGCTTTCAAGGAGGAGACAGACTCAGCAGAGGGATGAGCTCATCAGTTTGCTGCTACTCCTTCCCAATCCAGTCATAGACTGAGGGCAGGTAGGTGATCATGCTGTATTCCTTGACTGCAGGTGGGAAAATTCAGGTCCCAACCTGGCTCTTATCTTAAAAAGGGTAAATCTTGGGACTGGATATACAGAAAAAAATAGCTTGCCAGATAAATATGTATTTTAACATTTGATAGGTGAACTAAAAATCTTTCAATTTTTGTGTCAATGGACAATCGAACCAAATAGTGAAAAGCGAAACTCGTCAGCCCTGAATCTCAAAATGATTCTGGTGGTTTAACTAACCCTTGCATTGCCCAGTAAGAGCAAGAAGATCAGGCAGAGCCAGGAACCCAACAGAGGAAGCCAATTGCACAGACACTCTGAATAAAGCCATCAAATTGAATAATTAACACTAATGTGTTTTAATGGCTCTTTTTATGCCTTTCTTTCCAATCCTCTTCACAGACTATTATGTGCCTGAACAGAGAGGCAACACCGGCAAGGCATGCTGGGTACATTAATTAATCCTTCATGGTCTAGGATTTTAACTGTAGTTCTGCCAGAATCACTACATGAACATTCCTGCTACGTTAGGGATTGTTGTGTCCTGTGGTTGGCAAAAGAATTCAGGACAATCTAGCCAGTGGTGACAGTTCGAATGTATCATATAGGCTGCTTTACTTTTTCAGTCCCCTTTAACAAGGAAGGACAAAAGGCAGCAGTGCAATTTCTTCAATCATTCATTTTGCCCAATATTAAAGATTTTAGTTTGCTGCCCTGTATTACTGCACTTTTCACATTATAAAAAAAGACCATGACATGCTACAGATGTCTTAAAGTATATGTTAACCCTCACCCTGTAAAACAACCCATTCGGTGTAAAATACAAATTTAGACCCCTTTCACACTGGGGCGGTTTGCAGGTGCTATTGTCCCAAAAAATAGCACCTGCAAACCGACCTGAAACAGCGGCTACTGTTTCTCCATTGTGAAAGCCCCAAGGGCTTTCACACTGGAGCGGTGTGCTAGCAGGACCGCTCCAAAAGTCCTGCTAGCCGCAGCTTTGGAGCGGTGAAGGAGCAGTGTGTTTACCGCTCCTCCATTGCTCCTGCCCATTGAAAGCAATGGGGCACCACGGCTATACCGCCGCCAATGCGCCTCTGCAGAGGCGCATTGCCGGCGGTATTAACCCTTTTCCGACCTCTAGCGGGGGTAAAACCGCACCACTAGCTGCCGAATACCGCCCCAAATCTGACAGTAAAGCGCCGCTAAAAATAGCGGCGCTTTACCGCCACCACACCTCCTGCCCCAGTGTGAAAGGGGCCTAAATGCAAAAACATTTGTATATTTATGTAAAATATATATGTAGCACTACCCCCGTAGGAGCTGCTGGTTTATTTTGGGTTTTGCACGTTACCTCTTCAGCTTCGTTGTCCGGGTAGGAAAGTCTGTAGTAATGCAATGTCCACACAGATGTAAAACCTTCAACAGTCAGGCTTTATTTTCTTATGCAGTAAACGTTGAGAAAGTAGAAGGAAGAGAAGAGCAGGGGAAGGATCAGGCACTCGCCACAACTATGCAGAGGTATCAGTTCAAAGTCACTCACCACTCTCAATGTTAGAGTGGGTATTGGTCACCCGGATAGTCCCCTCTCACGTGGCCTAGCAGCTGGAGTGACACATGAACCAGCAACAGGGCAGTCTCTGCCACAGACTGCCCAAGATGAAATAGGTCTCTGCCACAGACCCTTTGAAATGAACAAAGTCTCTGCCACAGGATTTCAAAGTCCCAAACTTTTCACTGCACCAGCCATGCAGTGAAAAGAGCCTTTAAGCCAATCCGGCAAACTGCAGGGCTTGTGATCTAATGGATCCCTCCTCAATAAAGTTATCAGGCCTCACCCAAGATGTCAGCACTTTGCCGGTCTCCTCCAGGGCAGGTCTTCCCCTGGTCTCCTTCATTAAGATAGCTTCCTCCCCATTTGGACGGACAGCTTGGGATCCCCTCTCAGTATGCAGGCCCCAGCCAGACTAGCTGGGCCTACTATGTAGCGATGCAGCCTCGGGCCAACGTGGCCCCCCGAAACCAGAATCACACACACATACCTCGCGCCCGGAGGGCCAAGAGGCGAAAAACGTCCCCGAACAATGGTGTCTGCCCCTTAAGTATCCCCTCCCAGCAGGCACAGCGGGGAGACCACTCCCACTGTACCGTTGCCAAGAAGGGTCACTCAATGCACCATGGTCTGCCCGTGTTTCAACAGGTGCCTGAGGTGGTAATGCCACCTTCAGGCAAATAAGGAAACTACCATCGGGCAAACCACAGCTAGAACAGAAGCAAGTCTCAATATAATTCAACAGTCTGAGCCCAGCTAGTGGCTCAGACATCCCTCTAAATTTTAGATAGCGACCCAACCTTTTGGGGAGGGCGCTACATATATATATACATGTCTTTTTTTATATATATATATATATATATATATATATATATATATATAAGTGATCACGTGTTCTTAGCTGCATATAGAGCTTGGAGAGATGGGAATGGAGAATGCAGGGTGGCATGTCATCAAAAGGTAGAGAAGCAGCAGTATAATAATCTTTCCAGTAAAAGCCTGTGCAAGGGGTGGGGGCATGTCAGCACAAGTCTGACCATTGGAGGACATGCAGGCTATGCTCCCAGCACAGCCAGAAAACTGACTACACTGGGATGGATGTGCTCTTTTGCCTAGCATTGTCAGTTTGAAAAAGGAAAGCAGGGGGATTGGCAGGATCACTAGTTATTTCACACAAATGAAGCAATGCAAAAGGACATAATACTTTTTCATCCAGGTACAACAGACACATATCGGGAATATGAAATGGGGTAACAAACAAATATGAAATGTTGGGATTACAGACCAATAATGCTTTACAAGTGTTAGCATTATGGAAAATTGCAGATTGACCTTGTATTGTGCCTATTGTGGTTAACTCTAATTCAATGAGATGGTTTGTGGTTGAATTAAAAAAAAAGAATTACGTGTGTTTGTGTAGGCATATAAAAAACATGTATGGGTTTGTATGAGCTTGTACTTGTATGTCCATATGAACATGTACTGAACTGTGTGAGCATATGCACTGTATGCTTCCATTAACCAGGTTATTACTGCTTCCAAAATTAAAAAAAAAGGAAGGCGTAATGATCCATATGAATTTTTTGTTGTTGAGAATTCTCCTCTGGAATCTATATGTTCTAACTAATGCAACAATGTGTATTTCAACTTCTGCAGCCAAACTGGGATAACACCTAATTTATGTATATATATATATATATATATATATATATATATATATATATATATATATATATACCGTATATACTCGAGTATAAGCCGAGTTTTTCAGCACATTTTTTTGTGCTAAAAATGCCCCCCTCGGCTTATACTCGAGTCACCTTTTTGCGCCTGATCTCCCGGACTTTGGGGACCCGGTACCGGCCGGCCGTAGGTCCCCTGGACCCCAAACTTGGCACCCATATAGACCCACTCTTCCTCTACAAGTGTCCAAAGTTTGTTGTCTCGGGGACCTACTGCCGAGGAGCATCGATTTTTCAAAGCCGGGCACGCCTTCCATAGACTCCCATGTTAAACGGTAATTTCTCCGGTGACTTTGGGGACCCGGTACCGGCCTTAGCAGACATGTAGCCCCATTTCTCCTCTATAAATGTGCAAAGTTTTTTGTCTAGGGGACCTATGGCTGGGGAGCACCAATTTTTTAAATCCGGGCACCCCTTCCATAGACTCCCATGTTAAACGTCAGTCTAGTCATTGACACAGTGAGGCATGGGCACAGTAAGGCATGGGCACAGTGAGGCATGGGCACAGTGAGGCATGGGCACAGTGAGGCATGGGCACAGTGAGGCATGGACACAGTGAGGCATGGACACAGTGAGGCATGCACATGGACACAGTGAGGCAAAGTGAGGCACAGTGAGGCATGCAGATGGACACCCTAGGCTTATACTCGAGTCAATACGTTTTCCCAGTTTTTTGTGGTAAAATTAGGTGCCTCGGCTTATATTCGGGTCGGCTTATACTCGAGTATATACGGTGTATATATATATACAATGGTGTATATATATATATATATATATATATATATATACACACACACACTCACCGACCACTTTATTAGGTACACCTGTTCAATTGCTTGGTAACAGAGATTGCTAATCAGCCAATCACATGGCATCAACTCAATGCATTTAGGCATCTAGACGTGGTGAAGACAACTTCCTGAAGTTCAAACCGAGCATCAGAATGGGGAGGAAAGGGGATTTAGGTGACTTTAAACGTGGCATTGTTGTTTGTGCCAGATGGGCTGGTCTGAGTATTTTAAAAACTGCTGGTCTACTGGGATTTTTACACAAAGCTATCTCTAGGGTTTACAGAGAATGGTCCGAAAAAGAGAAAAAAATCCAGTGAGCGGCGGTGGTGTGAGAGGTTAGAGGATGCCCAAAAAAGTTTGAAAAATTTGGGTTCCCCCGGCTGGACTAACAAGCTATAATACCACCAGAATAACATTTTGTTTATATATACACTATATTACCAAAAGTATTGGGACGCTTGCCTTTACACGCACATGAACTTTAATGGCATCCCAGACTTGGTCCGAAAGGTTCAATATTGAATTGACCCACAGCTATAACAGCTTCAACTCTTCTGGGAAGGCTGTCCACAAAGTTTAGGAGTGTGCCTATGGGAATGTTTGACAATTCTTCCACAAGTGCATTTGTGAGGTCAGGCTCTGATGTTGGACGAGAAGGCCTGGTTCGCATTAGCATACCTTTTCTTTTTTTCTGCAAAGGTGAACTTACACTTTAAAGTAATCCAATTTATTTAATTTTTTTAAATAACAAGCATGTTATACTTACCTACTCTGTACAATAGTTTTGTCCTGATTCTCTTCTTTTTGGGTTCCCCGCCAGCGGTCCTGACTCTTACACCTGCCGAGTTCCCCCAATATCAAGCCTATTGCGATGGGGGCACTCGGGCAGGTTCTCTCCTGAGCTGCACTCTTGCGAATGGACCTTGTCTATTCACACACAGTATGGCCCTGCCCCACCCCCCACTCTCTCCTCATTGGCTCACTGGCTGTGATGACAGCAGCAGGAGCTAATGTCTCCAACTGTCTCCAACTGCTGTGTGAGCCAATGAGGGGAGAGACCCGGGAGAGTCGCTGCTCTCATGCACATCTCTGGATCGAGATGGGGCTCAGGTCAGTATAAGGGGGGCAGAGGGGAGCTGCACCCAGAAAGTTTTTTATCTTAATGCATAGAATGCATTAGGGTAAAAAAAGTCTGTCTTTAGAACCACTTTAAGCTCACCGTAAGCAGCCTTAGAATGATTCACACCATCAAAAAGATATGGATCCATGGGGTGTATGGGTAAGGCATATCTAATATGAAACACAGGAGATATAAACATGGCCATACTTATGTAAGAAAAGGGTAATAACAAACAGATTGAAATGTTAGCTTTTGATCTGGGAATATAAAACAATATTCCTTAATGAGCAACTATTCCTTATGCGCAGCAAAAACAATAACATATTACTGACATTTACATACATGTATGGTAATTAAATTTAATTATGGCAAATAAACCATTAATTAAGGTTAATCGGGGCTACATAGTGATTCTAAGACATTAATCAGTGGCTAAATTGGAAAGCATAGTAATAAAAAAGCACTTATGTAGGAAAATGGTAATATTTGAATTAACTCACAGGTGTATGGATACAAATGTTTTTTAGTCAGTGTATAAAATGGGTTTGTTTATAAGTCTCCCAACTCTTTGAAAAAGTGTTACGCATGTCAGTGAGGACCCCTGCTGCTATTCAATAAATAATAAAAGTTGCTGCAGCCCGGAGTGCAGAAATTCATTTCCCTGATTTGCCGGTGTGCAACGAGCCAGGCCAGCCCCTGGGGATTTGGCAGTAGAGCCTGTGATGAGCCGCTCCCTTCAAATGGTTTACATTTCCAGGAAAGCTGTACCTGTAAAAGAAAAGTATGAAAACTTGCATCTCCTGCTGCTGGCATTGCCAAATGCCTCTCTCTGTAAAGAGCAATTGTCCCTCAAAATCTGATGGGAAAACTCTTTGGTGGGTCTCCTGTGTCACCTATAGTACGAAGTATGTCTTAGGTCAGTGATGGTGAACCTTGGCATCCCAGATGTTTTGGAACTACATTACTACACTGCAGAATGCATGAGCATCATGGGAACTACATTTCCCATGATGCTCACTTACACGGCAGAATGCATGAGCATCATGGGAAATGTAGTTCCAAAACATCTGGGGTGCCAAGGTTCACCATCACTGTCCTAGGTCCTTAATTGGTAAAGGAACCTTGTTCTGGAAACATGGAGGCTGTCATTCCTCTAAAAATGCTAGCTGTCTGGTTGTCATAGTGAAAGGGATCAGCACGTTTCAGTGAGCTTAGCAACTAATCGGATCTCTTCGGCCTTCATTTTAAACCAGCCATAACTAAAATGACTACTGGATGGTTGTTATGGTTGTCATTTTGCAGGCTTCTCCATGTCCTATTAAATAAACCTAAAATGATCCATAAGCAATGAAATTAAAAATGTAAAATTTACTTACTGCAGGTATTCTATTAAAATGCAATTTTTAGGTGGCCGGGAATACTTAATATTTCCAAAGCTCTGTAATACCTGCTCTAAAAATGAAAAATAAAAAATCTGATTATCACCTTAATCTACATTTCTAACACCTCAGGCCAACATTTTAATGCAAATGTAGCTTATTTTTTTTATTATTTTTAATGTAAAAATGGACAGATGTAAAAATAAAATGTGGAAATAAACAGATAGGTAATTTTGGAGGTAGACTGATCAAAAGTTAGATCACAGCTCCCCTTAGTGGTAGTTTAAGTGTAGTACAATTTCTACAGCATCATTGAACTTTCAATCTTCACAAAAAGAGATGCTGTTTGCTGCCTAACCTAATAAGAGTTTTTAATTCTTAATCCACAGAAACCAATGGAAATTAATTTGTTTTGATCTGAATTTTGTTGATGGAGGCTATTAGTAGCTGGCAATATAGATTGAATTCTTACTAGTGTGGGGTAAAACAAATTATACAGACACAGATATTGTTGCCTGATTTCTGTGGCATGCTGGCCACTTTAAATAATAACCTTTAATAACTCATTGGAGTTGAGGAGCGTGATGACTGGCCGAGAAGTCTCGGGCACCTTTGGCCCGAGGCTGCAACTCTCCAGGTAGGCCCAGTACCTTTACCTGTGTCTAAAGTTTGCCCATTGGAGTCCCAGGGTGCACGGGTGAGGGTACCCGCTCTGACCGAGAGGAAGCCAGGGGAGGATCGGTCCCACTGAGGAGATGAGTGATAGAAGATCGCTGTCTCGGGAAAGGCCTGGTGACCTGTCAGAGGGAAGGATTCTTTATTCCGGAAAGCTAACCTGTAGAGTGCCCATTGGCATTGACCTGTTCTTAAAATTCTACAGAGGTTAGAGGATATCTTGTACCTGTTCCTGGAGGGGATAGGGTGACAGAACTGTTCGAGCTCCACACCGGCTGCTAGGACTGTGAGAGAGGACTATCCGGGTGAGCTAAACCCACTCGGGATCGAGTGGCGGCAAGGTTATTGGTTGTGCCTGGATCTAATCTCTCATACTTATTCTTTCTTTCATCCACCTGTCTCTGTCTACTACGCAGCAAATAGAAAATAAACTCTCTGTTGGAGTTAAAGTGTTTCTGGACACTGGCTTCTTTGGGGGAAGAAATAGAGACTTGACCCCATACGCTGGGGATGAGAACCAGTGGAAGAAGATAACTCAACCCAAAATTTGTGAACACCGCTTAACCTTTTCAAACAGGAGGGTACGGGCATATAGCACGGTGTGCCTTGACTTGCAAGTGAGCCAGGCAGGAAAAAGGTCCGTGTGCTACAACTGTTTATACACAACCCTCTATCCTCTGCAGTCTTCTAAAACCACAGATCAAAGGCTTTTTTTCTCAGCTTCAGAAGGCAGGAGGTGGGGATCTGACATCACACACTGCACAGTACAGAGAGGAGAGCTCACTAGCAGTCTCCGCTCTAATTCATACAAAAGGTGTTCTATCGGGTTGAGGTCAGGACTCTGTACAGGCCAGTCAAGTTCCTCCACCCCAAACTCTCTCATCCATATCTTTATGGACCTTGCTTTGTGCACTGGTGTGCAGTCATGTTGGAAACAAAGAGATGGCCCCTGCCCCCACCTATAACTGGCCTTCACGGAAAGGAGCACATGGAAGGGCAAACGCATTTACAAAACCAGAGAAAATTCCCAGCTCAACTCACCAACCAGTTTACTTACCAACCAAATTAACTTGTCCAACATTATGCGTTAAAACAGGGGTTTAGTTAGCACACATTTGCAAATGCTTGCGTAAGCTGCAAGGCTTCTTCACGGCACCCTGTATCGCTTGCAGTCCTAACCTTCTAAATTTATGAGGGTCTCCACACTGGAAGCACATGCATTCTAATGGATAGATAATGTGCAGGTGGGCCTGGAGGGAGCCCAATCCTCCTTAAAGGCACAGGGGCACATTGGACACCCAGCACATAGCACAATGGCAGCAAAGATGCCCAGTGTGTCCCCTGGTAGAATCTACACCAGTCACAAAGATATGGCCCCTGACCCCACCTATAACTGGCCTTCACAGCAAGGAGAATATAGAAGGGCAAACGCATGAAAGACAAAACCAGAGAAAATTCCCAGTTCAACTCACCAACCAGTTTCCTTACCAACCGAATTAACTCCTTGTTGTAAAGGCCAGTTATAGATGGGGGCAGGGGCCATCTCCTTGTTACGGGTGTAAATTCGGCCAGGGGACACACTGGGCACTGTTGCTGCCGTTGTGCTATGTACTGGGTGTTCAATGTGCCCCTGTGCCTTTAAGGAGGATTGGGCTACCTCCAGGCCCACCTAGGTGTCCCTTATCTATGCATTAGAATGCATGTGCTTCCATTGTAGAGACCCTCATACATTTAAAAGGTTAGGACTGCAAGCGATTCAGGGTACCATGAAGGGGCCTTGCAACTTACGCATGCATTTGCAAATTTGTGCTAACTAAACCCCTGTTTTTAACACATACTGTTGGAAAGGTTAATTCGGTTGGTAAGAAAACTGGTTGGTGAGTTGAGCTGGGAATTTTCTCTGGTTTTGGCAGTTATGTTGGAACAGGAAGGGGCCGTCCCCAAACTTTTCAAACAAGTTTGGAGCATGAATGTCTTGGTATGCTGATGCCTTAAGAGTTCCCTTCACTAGAACTAAGGGGCCAAGCCCAACCCCTGATAAACAACCCCACACCATAATCCCCCCCTCCACCAAATGATTTGGACCAGTGTACAAAGCAAGGTCCATAAAGACATGGATGAGCGAGTTTAGGGTGGTGAAACTTGACTGGCCTGCACAGAGTCCTGTGCTCAACTTGATAGAACACCTTTGGGATGAATTAGAGCAGAGACTGCGATCCAGGCCTTCTCGTCCACATCAGCGCCTGACCTCACAAACCGCTTCTGGAAGAATGGTCAAACATTCCCATAGACACACTGCTAAACCTTGTGGACAGCTTTCCCAGAAGAGTTGAAGCTGTTATAGCTGCAAAGTATAGGCCAACCCAATATTGAACCCTACAGACTAAGACTGGGATACCATTAAAGTTCATGTGCGTGTAAAGGAAGGTGTCCCAATACTTTTGACCATATAGTGTATTTGCAAATGGGTGCAACTAAACCCCTTTTTTTTTCATGTGAGTTAGATTAATTAGACAGGGTATTTTTTTTTTCTTGCAGGCTAGCTGGTAAGTGTAATGGGAAATTTCTGGTTTGTTTGTGATGTGCATTGCTCTTCCATGTGCACCATAATGCAAAGGCTAGTTGTAGATTGGGGTGGTTGCCATCTTTTTAGCTTGTTCACTGTTATTATGAGACCTGAGTGGAGGGAATGGACACAACCCCCTTCTACACAATCTCATATGGAAACTTGCACAGCTGAGCCTATCAATCACAGGCTGTGTGCTGGAGCTCCCTTTCCCTATCCCCTCCATCTTTAGAAGTTGAGAAAACCTTTCATACGTGACTTATACAAATAGCAAAGGAACTAGACAGCAAAAAGAAATTACATTCAGCGCATTGAATTGAGGCAAGTATACACTAATTATGTCAGAGATTTACAACCATTTTAAAGTAGAACTAAAAAGCAAAACCTTTTTTTACTTTTTCATTTTGGATAGAGTAAGAGAAGATTATACCCCTGTCAAGTTTTTTTTCTGGCCACCTGTGTCCCATTGGGGAGATTTCCCTTCACTTCCTGTCCCATAGTCAAAACAGGAAGTTATGGGAAAACCTCCAGTAATTGAAATCCCTGGTAGTCACCAGAAGTAGCATCCCCGGTGGAAGATTTTCCATACATTCCTGTTCTGATGACCACTTAAAATTTAGGATTTTTTTTCTACTTTAACTTTGGTGCAGTGGCGGCTGGTGCTCAAAATTTTTGGGGGGGCGCAAACAAACTGAAAAAAAAAAAATCAATTGCCGCCACTGTGCCCATTAAACGCAGCCACTGTGCCCAAACGCCACCAGTTTCCCCACTCAAATACAGCCAGTTTGTTTCCATATACAGCCAGTGTGCCCCCATATATATATAACCAGTGTGCCCCCATATATACAGCCAGTGTGCCCCCATATATACAGCCAGTGTGCCCCCATATATACAGCCAGTGTGCCCCCATATACAGCCAGTGTGCCCCCATATATATATATATATATATAGCCAGTGTGCCCCCATATACAGCCAGTTTGTCCCCATATATATAGCCAGTGTGTCCCCATATATATAGCCAGTGTGCCCCCATATACAGCCAGTTTGTCCCCATATACAGCCAGTTCCCCCCAAATGCAGCCAGTTTGTCCCCCATATACAGCCAGTTCCCCCCAAATGCAGCCAGTTTGTCCCCCATATACAGCCAGTTCCCCCCAAATGCAGCCAGTTTCCCCCAAATGCAGCCAGTGTGTCCCCCATATACAGCCAGTTCCCCCCAAATGCAGCCAGTTTGTCCCCCATATACAGCCAGTTCCCCCCAAATGCAGCCAGCGTGTCCCCCATATACAGCCAGTTCCCCCCAAATGCAGCCAGTTTGTCCCCCATATACAGCCAGTTCCCCCCAAATGCAGCCAGTCTGTCCCCCATATACAGCCAGTTCCCCCCAAATGCAGCCAGCGTGTCCCCCATATACAGCCAGTCCCCCCCCAAATGCAGCCAGTTTGTCCCCCATATACAGCCAGTTCCCCCCAAATGCAGCCAGCGTGTCCCCCATATTCAGCCAGTTTGTCCCCCTTATTCAGCCAGTTTGTCCCCCATATACAGCCAGTTCCCCCCATATACAGCCAGTTTGTCCCCCATATTCAGCCAATTTACCCCATATTCAGCCAGTTTGTCCCCCATATTCAGCCAGTTCCCCCCATATTCAGCCAGTTTGTCCCCCATATTCAGCCAGTTTGTCCCCCAAATGCAGCCAGCGTGTCCCCCATATATAGCCAGTTCCCCCCAAATGCAGCCAGTTTGTCCCCCATATACAGCCAGTTGCCCCAAATGCAGCCAGCGTGTCCCCCATATTCAGCCAGTTTGTCCCCCATATTCAGCCAGTTCCCCCCATATTCAGCCAGTTTGTCCCCCATATTCAGCCAGTTTGTCCCCCATATACAGCCAGTTTGTTCCCCATATTCAGCCAGTTCCCCCCATATTCAGCCAGTTTGTCCCCCATATTCAGCCAGTTTGTCCCCCATATACAGCCAGTTCCCCCCATATTCAGCCAGTTTGTCCCCCATATACAGCCAGTTCCCCCCAAATGCAGCCAGTTTGTGCCCCATATTCAGCCAGTTTGTCCCCCATATTCAGCCAGTTTGTGCCCCATATTCAGCCAGTTTGTCCCCCATATTCAGCCAGTTTGTCCCCCATATTCAGCCAGTTTGTCCCCCAAATGCAGCCTGTTCCCCCCCAGCCCTGCACTTACCTTCTTTGGTCCGCGCTGTCCTCGATGTGTTCTCCCGCCCTCAATGTCGCTTCAGCCAATCAGGTTACCGGTAACCAGATCCGGTGAACCTGATTGGCTGAAACCTCCACACAGTCTTCTTCCAGGAACGCACCCCCGTGCGTACCTGGGAGGAGTTTTTGGAAGCCGAATACAACGTGAGAGCTGTATTCGGAAAGCCTATCAGAGCCAGTGGCTCTGATAGGCACTTCCAAGTTACACCCACCGCCGGCCGCCGCTCTAATTCATATGGCCGGCGCTCACCAGGAGGCCGGCCATATGTATAGTGGGCAGCGCGGCAGCGGTGACAATACACAGATTCATGCAATGCATGAAACTGTGTATTGTCTTTCAGTGGCGGTGCGGGAGCGAGAGGGGGCGGCGCTCCGGCGCCCTCTATGGACGCACCGCCACTGCTTTGGTGATAATGGTAAAGAGGACAAATAGAAAGGGTGACTCTCCCTAACCATGACACAGACAGTGATAAAAAACCTGGCAGATGTTCTAATTGCTCTTCACTTTATCCCAATTTTTTTTTTAAGTTTTGGCTTTAGCTATACGTTAAGGTCAGTTTTAGGAGCTTTATCTTCTCTCATTACTTGTCCTTTTTTTCCTTCTCTCCTCTTCTTCAATACACAGTTGTCTAATAACCACTTGCCAACTGCATAACCTAGTTATATTGTGGCAGAGTGGCTCTCCTGTGCCGGATCACATACCTAGTACGTGATCCGGCACTTCCGGGTGGGGGGTGCGTGTGTGCTCCTCTGGCGACCTGGCTGTGCTGTGATTAGACACAGCACAAGACAAGGAGAGAGACAGGAATGAGCTCTGCTAATGTAAATGTAGCATCCTCTAGTGTGCTAGAAGAGTAGTACATTTTCTTTTTGAGAACAGGTCCATTTCCTGGCTTGGCTGGCAGCCTAGCCTGGGTGTTTTTTTGTGATCTGAGAAGGAAGTGACTCAGAACAGAGCTGAGTGACTCACAGGTGGTGTCATAAAGACCTATCACTTCTTTCCAAAATCTTCTGGTGTTTTCTGGAAATAGAGTTGGAGAGGGGAGGTGAAGCCACCCGGTGTATTCTGAGGAGCCCTGACCAATCCCCAATCTTTAATGGCAGGGGACAAGCCATCTCAGATACCCAGGGTCAGCCCAGCTGGGGGAGGAGTTGACTGAGTGGAAGATGGAGTGTTAGGCTGTTGAGCCTTTGAGGGAGCTCCCAAGTCTGGGGGGGGGTGACCTTGGGCCTAAGCTTGGGTGCAGACAACCCACAGAGGTGTCCTGACCAGAAGGCACAGGAGGAGCAAGAGAGGACAGCAGGAGAACACTGTCAAGTCTCCAGGAGTTCCACAGAGGCAGCCAAGAGGGCTAGTGAGTGTACACACAGTCGGGAAGACTGGGAGGCACACCTGAGAGGACTGAGATGCAGCAGTTTGGGATGGGTGCAGAGCCAGTCTGGAGGATTGTGGTGGCATGGGCAGTGGAAAGGGGCAGCTGCAGTCAGGAGGGCTGAAAGTGCCTGAAGAAGTGGTACTGGGAGCAGTAACCACAGGGATAGCTAGCGCTGGAACTTTCTGTTTTGTTACACCATAACAAAATATGGTCCGCAGTTACTGCCTACAAAAGGCATCTGCTTTAGTCCTGGCTAAGCCAGTATCAGGCCTACAGTGCTAGCTAGTCTGGGAAGTACAAGCAAGTGATGCGCTGGAGGAGTGAGGAGTAATAGTCTGCAAGCAAGGAAGTGCAGAAGGAGAAGAGGAGATTGTATATACCATGGTGTATATAGTTGGTCCCAATATTGACTGTTGATTACCTGGGCATCTCATAAGTTTCCCATGCCCAGCCAAGTAAATTTCCTCTCAATACAATATAAAAAAAACAAACAAGTGCAAGGACTGCTCTCTGAGCGATTGAAAAGTGTGTGCCTGGCTGGGGCAGGGTGACAGACAGACTACTACCTTCAGCAGCCCTTACGGGGGTACTGCTACATAAACAAGGCAGAGCTCCTATCAGTCGGGATGTGCTGGATTTTGTTTTCCTGCAAAGCAGGGGATAAATGCAGCACATCCCTTAGTAAAAAACACTACAAAGTACACAAAAACACATGTTAGGCACACATTTAATCCTTTGATTGCTCTAGATTGCTCTAGATGTTTAACCCCTCCCCAGCCAGTGCCATTAGTGCAGTGACAGTGAATTATTTTAGCACTGATCACTGTATTAGTGTCACTGGTTCTCACAAAGCGTCAAAAGTGTCAGAATGCCCGCCGCAATATCGTAGTCCCACTATAAGTCGCTGATCGCTGTCATTACTAGTATTGAATAATACATAAATAAATATTCCAGTATATATACCATAGTTTGTAGACACTATAATGTTCTCGTAAACCAATTAATATATGCTTATTGGGATTTCTTTTTATAAAAAATATGTAGCAGAATACATATTGGCCTAAATTCATAAAGAAATTTGATTTTTTACATTTTATTATTGGATGTGTTTTATAGCAAAAAGTAAAATATATTGGATTTTTTTCCAAAAATTTGGGATTTTTATATTTATAGAGCAAAAAATGAAAACCCAGTGGTGATCAAATACCACCAAAACAAAGCTCTATTTGTGGGGGGGGGGGAAACATGATAGAAATTTTGTTTTTGTACAGCATTGCATGACCATGCAACTGTTAATTAACCACTTGCCGACCTACCGCTGTCATTATACTGCGGCAGGTCGGCACGATCCCGCAAACCGTCATAGCTGTACATTGGTTCCCGTGGGTTGTCAGCACCCAAGGCAAGACAAGTAATTTGCACCCCTGACCCACGGACATTTAGCGCTCCCCAAGTCCCTTCCACTCGTACAGTATTAAAACCTGTTCTGGCACATTTTAGGATGTACCACTTTCCCATTCCTCTCTCTATCTGCCTTTCTTATTCTTTCTCTTATTCTTTCTCCCCCTTTTTCTTTGTTCCTCCAACTCTTTTCCTCTCCCTTCCATGTATTCTCTATTTTTACTCCTTCTCTTACTCCTTGGTGGGGGGGGGATAATGGGGGATGACTGGCAGTGCTGGCAGGGGAGTTGGGATGATTGGCAGTGCTGGGGGGAGTTCTGATCAGCCAACTTAGGTGCTCTTGATGAAGGTCATCTGCTGATCCAAGAACTGTAGTGGGGACTTTTAATGGCAACTATAATCACAGGTAGTGTTACTCACTGTGTCTCCGGCTTCACTGTGTCTCCAACTCAGTGGTGTCTCGAAGCAGTGACACCTATACCGAAATAAGGAGATAGGGTCTCCTCCAGCCCCTCCCACTTCACATTCCTCACCAGTCAGCTGACCTCTAGTCTCTGCCCCCCAGCCATGCCGTGAACTGAATGGGCGGCTGCGAAAAGGCTGGGAGAGCGGTGCAGGCTTCAGAAACAGCCCAGGATTTGGTGACCCCTGGCAAATTGTCATTCGACCCCCGAGTTGAGAACCACTGGTGTAAACACACACATCCCAGTTCTGTGAGGAGAGGAGAGAGAGGTTGTGAGTTCCTACGAGCTGGGAACCACAATCTCTTATCTCCTATAGTCAGTTCCATCCCCCACAGTTAGAACACACACATAAGGAACACGGTTAACCCCTTGATCGCCCTCTAGTGTTAACCCATTCCCTGCCAGTGACATTCACACAGTAACATACCTCCCAACTTTTCAACATGCAAATGCGGGACACTTGGGGAGCAGGGCTG
Source organism: Rana muscosa (assembly GCA_029206835.1). Classification (NCBI taxonomy): domain Eukaryota; kingdom Metazoa; phylum Chordata; class Amphibia; order Anura; family Ranidae; genus Rana; species Rana muscosa. Next base: position 538,731,390 of record CM055117.1, on the reverse strand, counting down.
TCAAAAAAGTTTACTTTACAATCAAATTGTAATAAATAAGTTAAATTGTAAAAATAAAATAAAACACTGACACCGTCCACTCCCCTTCCCCCCCCCCCACCCGCCCCCCAAAAAATAAAGCATTGTAAAAAAATAAAAAAATTAAATATAGATTGTAAAAAATAATAAAAAAAAATGAATTGTAGAAAATAAAACTGTAAAAAAATAAATAAAAAATAAATAAAAAACGACTGACACAGTCCATGCCTCATCTGGGGCCACTTATCAGTGCTGCATATTAGTGCCACTGTCACATGACATAAAAAAAAAGTATCGGTAATCGGTATAGGCAAGTACCGTATTTATCGGCGTATAACACGCACAGGCGTATAACACGCACCCTAACTTTAAAAGGGAAGTTTCAGGAAAAAAACTTTCCACAGGCCCCTGCGTATAACACGCAGGCACAGTTTACCCTCTATTTTCAGGGTAAAAAAGTGAGTGTTATACGCCAATAAATACAGTACTTGAAAAAAGTATCGGTACTTGTACTCGGTCTTAAAAAAGTGGTATCAGTGCAACCCTATCCTCCACATACAATTTTTATCAGGGCCAGTTGCAGCTAGGCATGCTTTTTCCTCAAAAGACAATAAAAAGAGACATATCCGTTTCAATTATCTGTACAGACATATGGAGGTGGGGGGGAAGGAATTTGCTGTGTTTTCACTAATTGCTGTACTTGTTAGGCTGGTAGGCCTTGATTATTGTAGTCCTCCTGTCCTTTTATAAGTCACCCTGCCCTATTAAACTCTGATGCCTTTTATTGATCTGATCCTTAGACAAAAATTGATGTGACACGCTGCCACAAAAAGTGTTGTTGTTCACACAGATGGCTGCACACACTGTTCAAATGATGCACTTTATCAGTAACTATGGCAGTTAGTTGCTTGTAATTGTTTGTATGAATTGAATAATAAAAAAAATGAAATTGTGCAAATAATTCTGTTTGCAACATAAAAGGACACGCTGTCCTGTACAGCTTCAGAACTGTGGCCTAACAAAATGTATTATATTCTACTGTTTGTTCTAGAAACCACAGGTTCCTACTTATTTATTCTTCCAGTACAACTGACATGGCTCATAGGAAGAACATTGGTGCGTTATCATATTTCTACAAAAAATGCTGAGTGTATCCATTTATACTTTACCATAGTAAAGCAAACTGCACATCTTAGGGTGGTATTTATACCACCAAAGTACAGTAATTCAAATTGCAGTATTATAAATACTTTACTCAAATACTTTTTATGCCATAGCTCTGAGCAGTGTCTGCTTAGCCTTTTGCAATTTGCCTTTGGGCAATTTTTTGGAAACTCTAAAGAATACACAGTGCTGGCTCTCTAAAAAACCTCTATATACAGTGATATATAAGTCTATAACTATATGTTAAGTTCTTCCCAAAATCGATTATAGTGATAGAAAACGTGCCATCTTCAAAGGGCTGATGCATATAACTTATTCATGAAGTGCTGAATCCACAGTGCTGTGCTCCCCTTCAGTGTCCCCACTTACAAGAAAATACAGTATCAGTAGGAATGGGCTCGATGTTCGAGCCAAACGTAAGTTCAATTTGAACCTCAGCTGTTCGTTTGTTCGTAGAACAAATGAACATATGGGGCGCTCGTGGCAAGTTCGCCCGCCCAGAGCGCCCCATAATGCACTGCAAAATCGCAGTGCAATGACGGCTGCTGATTGGCCAAAGCATGCAACTGACCTACATGCTTTGGCCAATCATGGCTCAGGGGCAAAGTCCACGCCCCACACTATATAAAGCTGCTGCTTACATGGTGGCCGTATAAAGTGAATGAATGGAGATTAGGCAGGTAGTTAGTGTAGTGTGCAGTCAGTCAGTGTAATATATATATATATATATAATACAGTTCAGAGTATATAGTGAAGTTAGTGTAGTATATATTATACAGTTCAGAGTATATGGTTAGTGTAATATATATATATATATATATATATATATAATACAGTTCAGAGTATATAGTGCAGTCCATATAGTATATATAATACAGTTCAGAGTATACAGTGTAGTCCGTATAGTATATAAAAGACAGTTCAGAGTATATAGTGCAGTCAGTGTAGTATATATAATACAGTTCAGAGTATCCTTGATCACCATGGCCTCCATCTTGGGCTAGGCATGCCAAGCCACTGCTCCACAAGATCAGACTTGACAAGCGTTGAACGCTCCAATCTCCAGGAAAGCCTCCTACACTGACCCGCGCCTCGCACTGATCACCTACACCCTGCCTGTGTAAATAAGCTGATCATCCAGGGCTAGAACACAATTGGGAACCTACTGCATCAAGGCTGGGTGAGCGGATCTTTGGGTCTCTGATCTCTTTTACGGCTTTATTTCATTAGCCCTTTCATTATCCTTGAAGGTAAAATGCCACAGCTTAACACCAGCTATCCTTATGGTCAAACACAGCAACCTTGAGGCAATTTAGTTTGCATTTGTAGTGCTATACAAGTTACTCACTCATTCACTCACCCTTGAGAACTGTGTTCTATACACCTGAAGGGCTGTCATCAAACTTTTCCATCCAGGGTTTGCCTTATCTGATTCCATCCAGTAATATTTCAGACCGTGGATTAAACTATCAGTTATTTTGGCCTTTTGATCTGTCATTGACATACTGTCTATACTGGACTTCTCCCCCTTCATGTGTTTTTTGGAGCCATACACACACACACAAGAACCCGCATTTACCGCATTTATAAGTGAACTGGCCACCCATCTACAACTATATTTGGAAGTCCTATTTTAAACCCTGAAGTTCTATATAAGTGGTTCATATAGCACCTTTCAAGCCACCACACCACCTAACGGGCTTATATGTGAATGATGTATGGGTGAGCGGTATGAATGAAGCAGCTGCATCAATTGTAGACAACGTTGTCTGTTTTTAATTCACTTGCTTTTGTGTTGGTGGTGGAATTTCTAAATCCATTTTTTTGTACTATTATGAATTTTGCATTAAAGATCCCTTTTATAAGCTGCTTAGTCCGTGGTAATTACTTTAGGTTGGGTTCTTCTTCACCTGCTTGTTTTAGTAATTTTCCTATGATTACCTGGACTGCATCTTGACTGGTGAGTCAGCAAATAGAGAATTGCTGTATCTATCTCTGTACTAAGAATCACAACTCCTATACGATAGTGAGATATTGGCAATCAATTTTGTTTGTTCAGAGTATATAGTGACCTTCCGTATAATATATATAATACAGTTCAGAGTATATAGCGCAGTCCGTATAGTATATACAATATACTTTATTGCAGAAGAGACATGCAAGGCCTTTTCTGCAATAAAATTACCTGCCTGTTTGCAGATATCTGTAGAATGTACACTGAGCTGCGCATGGACAGCTCTGTTTTATATTCTGGCACCGTGCCTGGGTTCTGGGATAGCTGTATTCCTGAGCATGCGTGTGAGTGATGTCATCCCGCACCAGTCAATCAAGATGGCTGAAGGCCGACACCTGGAAGAAGCCAAGGAGAAGATGCTCGCAAGGAACCTTGGACTCAGGGCTGGTGCAAGGAACCTTGGACTCAGGGCTGGTGCAAGACACCCTTGGCGAAAACCTAATTTTGCCGCCCCCATTGGCTCCACCCCAGACTCCATCCTTTTTACCCTACCCATGTGACAGGAGGCAGCGATATACAGGAAGCATCGGCTTCCTCTAGCGCTGGTTTAAGTTCTGCGATGCGTCTCTAATTACACCACCGGTCAGACGGAGCAGCTGCCTGGGACTGAGTTAGTTACATGCTGCAGCCTGCAGAGCATGCAGACGCGGAGGGAAACCAGTGTCTGGGTGCCCCTAGGCAGCAGTGCGCTCTAGGCGGCTGCCTAGTTTGCCTAGTAGTAGCACCGGCCCTGCTTGGACTATGGCTGAAGGCACATAATTTGTAAGGAAACATCTGTCAGATATGTGTTGTTAGGATTATTACATAATTTAAAAAAAAATCAGTTTTTCTCTTTACTAATATGGCTTCTTAAAATAAAAATATAGGCATAAACAGTGGTGGTGCATCCATAGAGGGTGCAGGAGCGCCGCCCCCTCACTACTGTACCGCTCTATCACCAATAGATAGATTTGTGCATTGCATGAATCTATCTATTGTCGCCGCTGCCGCCCCCCATTCAGGTATCCGGCCCCTTGTCGGGCGCCGGGCATCTGAATTACAGCGGCTCTAATAGGCGTCCTGATAAGAGCCGTGGGCTCTAATAGGGTTCCAAATTGGTAAACAGCGGGTGCAATGCTGTGCGTTCGCTGTATACACAGTGTTGTGTTAGAGAAGCAAATAAATCTCAGCCAATCAGGTGCACCAGGTCTGGTTACCCTGTCACCTGATTGGCTGAAGTGACAGGTGCTGTGATTGGATGCCTATCAGGTGTCAGACGCCTATCAGGCGCCTATCAGGCATCCAATCATAGCAGAGATGACGGGAAGAGGACAGGAGAAGACATGGAGGACTCGGAGCGTGGAGGACAGCGCCGAGACAGGTAAGTGCCGGGCGGGTGGGGGGGGAGGGGCACACTGGCAGCATTTGAGGGGGCACAGTAGCGGCAATTGATGGGGCACACTGGCAGCAATTGATGGGCACACTGGCAGCAAATGATGGGGACAGTGGCGGCAATTGATAGGGCACACTGGCAGCAATTGATGGGCACACTGTCAGCAATTGATGGGCACAGTGGTGGAAATTGATGGGCACAGTGGTGGAAATTGATGGGCACAGTGGTGGCAATTGATGGGCACATTGGCGGCAATTGATGGGCACACTGGCAGCAATTGATGGGTACAGTAGATGCGTTTGATGGCACAGTGGCAGCAATTTATGGGTACAGTGGCTGCATTTGATAGCACAGTGGCAGCAATTTATGGGCACAGTGGCTGCGCTTGATGGGCACAGTGGCTGCGCTTCATGTTTTTTTTTTCAGTTTCTTTGCCCCCCCCCCCCAAAAAAAAATGCGCACCAGCCGCCATTGGAAATAAATGACACTTGTGAGATATTGCTCAATAAACAAATCGCACTAATAATCACAAAAACCAGCACTGTAATTAAAGCGGGATTCCACCCGCAATTTTTTTTTTTTTTAAAGTCAGCAGCTACTAACACTGTAGCTGCAGACTTTTAAAAAGGACACTTACCTGTCCTACTCGCCCGCAATGTCGGGCCTCCGACGGCGATCCTGGCAGGTCCCGGCGCCTCCATCCTGACTAAGGGAAACAGGCTTCACTGTCCAATTCCTACTGCGCATGCGCGACTCGCACAGCGCTTTGTGAATGGGCGGCTGCCTCCTGGGATATACACAGTTCCCAGAAGGCAGCGCGCCCCATTCACAAGAAGAGTCCGAGTGTAGGACGAGGAAGAAGATCCACTGCGAAGGATGAAGAGGCAGATTAGGGACTTCCGCATAGCAGCTGCTATTTCTGTTAATTAAATTTTTTTTTTATTTTTTTTATTTTTTTTTTACATTTATTTGAAGATTTTTGCTGAATGTTTTTTTCAGGGTGGAACTCCACTTTAAAGGGCTTTTTTAGGGGGATAAATGCCATTCTCAGCAATCTGTCTCTGAAAGTCAAAAACAATTTGTATATAAAATGTGTCAGAACATGCATAAAAGAATGTCCCAAGTATGCTGAAGTGCTGTCTGAAAGACATGTTAACCATAGAGCACTAGGGGGTGAGAGATACGTGTAAAATGCCAGGTAAACAGCACTTGCCGAAAAGCACAGATAATAAGCATTATTTCGATCGGGTGGCGTGGGATTTTATGATGGCAGTGTGCAGACACATGGGTCTAGGACATAGCATGCTTTCGTGGATAGCCGCATTGTATCAGAATCCCTCAACGCAGTTGAATATCAATGGCATCCTATCAAAAAAAGCTGCCCCCTATCACCCTTATTATTCATCCTCTCCCTAGAGCCTTTTATTAGAGTGGTGCAGATGAACACTGCAGTCACAGGGTTCCGGGTTCGGGATAGGGAGTTCAAGGTGGCGGCTTACGCCGATGACCTTTTATTCTTCTTCACAAATCCACTCATTACCCTTCCCAATCTATTACAGGACTTTACTCACTATGGGTACGTTTCCAATTTAAAGATAAACTACACAAAGTCAGAGGCGCTAAACATTTCACTCCCTGATAGACTGTTCGCGTCAACCAAATCCAATTCACCATTTAGATGGGACCCCAATGCTCTCAAATATTTGGGAACTTGGCTCACTCCCCAACTCCACTCCATATATGAGAAGAACTACCCCCACTCCTTAAAAATTGTGAAAGGGATCTCAAGCAATGAGATTTGGGATACTTTTCATGGTTCGGGCGCGCTTCAATTATTAAGATGGTAATCCTACCAAAATTCCTCTATTTGATGCGTACATTGCCGGTAAGAATCCCCCCAAAACTTCTTTAAGGCCTTGAATTCGATCATACTCAGATTCCTCTGGAACCGTAAAAAAACTAGAATTAAACTAGCCAGATTGATGACACCTAAAGATCTTAGCTTGCCGGATTTTAAACATTATTATTATGCAAGACACATCTAGCCAGAATCATCGATTGGCACTGTCATGATCATATAAAAGATTGGGTGACTCTAGAAGCGGAACTATGCCCGATAGTGGACCAGCTACCCATTGACCCTGCGCAGACAACCAATCACTGGTACTACTTTGGAGATACTCCACAGCTTAGCCAAACATAAGGAGATCATCACATTTCCAAGCCCACTAACACCACTGAAGGACAACCCTGATTTTGTTCCGGGTATACAAAACATGACACTCCAACCAGCGCTTCGAGACACTCCCTTACTAGCGGGTGACTGTTTTAGCAGGGATAAAGTCAAAGACTGGATTACCCTTAAGCTTGAGAGCAATCTCCCTCACATGCGACAATGGACGTACTTCCAGATACGTAGCTTCTTAGGCAGGATTAAAGATGCCCAGACCCTCAACAGACCACTGACTGATCTGGAATCGGTATGCCACAATTTAACTCCATTAGATAAGACGACATCCATGTTCTGTTCAATATAGTCAGTGGCAGTGACTATTCGCCATTGGTGACACCACAGTGGTTAGCTCTATCTAAAAGGATTGTGCCTCGACCTACTCCCTTCAAATACTGACCTGTTCATTGGGTCCCAACCTGTCTGTGCTGAATGACTATTTATTGAGAAGAATATATATGAGTTGGACCGTTTTTAGTGTGTGGAACTTCAGTTACTGGAAGCAAAGGGGGGGGGGGGGTCATTCAGTAAAGGAAGTGACTCTGGGACATACACACAAAGCCTGATAGTTCTGGCCTTCACCTCTACACATTGGAGGACATGGGCCGTGGTGTATCTCATCCTTCCCCCCGTGTTAACCCCTAGACAAGACCAGCAAGCCAATAATGAGAAGAGGTGAGAGGGGTGAGGTCGCTACACGTGGGGGAATCGTGTCTGGGATGTGTGTTGTGTCTGAATTTTAACTTTGCTGTCCGGAGGAGTTCCGAGTAGGTCGGCCATGGTGGCCAATGCGCCATGAGGCACACCATAGCTGCGCAGTTCATGGGCGGGGAGAAGAAAAAGCCCGCAAACAAATGCAGAATATGGGAGGAGTCTGGCCATGTGGAAGGACACACGTGGAGATTCCGGCGCGAAGGGGTCAGTGTGCATTGGAGCAGCAAACAGTCAGGATGACTTCAAATACCCCGTGGATTTCTGCTTCTTCCATCACGGAGATGACTTCTTTTGCTGCCCCGATCACGGACACAGGAATAAGACTAAGGTCCCGGGGGTGGTTGGCTCTGTATACCTGCAGAGACATAGAGGCCCTCGGTGTGATCTGTCCCGGCTGTTTGGGACTGGTGGTTCATTTGAAGCCGTTCGGGCGATGTGAGGTCTGCAAGGAATTTCTCTTCGAGGTGGAGCCATCCACAGAAAGGCCTTGCGCCTTCCACCTCAACTACCTCACAGGTACTGCCACTCCGGAGGGAGAGATCGATGCCTATGCGCTTCCTGCGCGCACTGACCAGGGCGAAGTGACTGCCCAAACAGAGACAAAGAGAGAGAAATCCGAGGATGCTGCCTCGGTCACCACAAGCTCCCTGCTCCCACCGCCGAAGAGGAAAGTTGGCCTGGTGATGGCATCCTGTGGTCGTGGAAGAGCTTCGTTCTGTCGCTTGCCTGGCCTGGATGGATCCGGAGGGAAGAGCCCTGGACATCCCTGTTCTTCTGAAGGTCCAGGTGAGCCAGGGGTTGGGACTGTGTGTGTGGTTGGAGGTGTCAGCAGCCCACAGTCGGTGGGGGTCGTAAAGGGGAGTGATTCCGTGTCTACCGGGAATTACTTGCCTGCAGAATGTTATGACACCTCCGACCTAGAGTCGCTATCTGATGCCGGTGATGATGGGGATATAGATGAAATCTTCCCCAAGAAGGGATGGGACAAGATGAAGTTACCCTCGTCCCGTGTCTTAAGGGACACACCTATGTCCATTGGGGATAGTACACCCCGGGGGGAGGCCTCAGAGCCTAGAGAGGAATCTGGTTCCCTGTCTGTGATCCCACTTCTTGAGCCAGTGGCTGTTTCACCTGCTCCTGTTGCGGGAGTGCAATGTGCATCACTGCGGGCTCCTAGGCCCAAATCTACAGAGGTGGTGAGTGTACCTCGCCATCCGGAGTCCATTGTTCTACCTGGAGTAGTGACTGTGCCACAATGCCACCCTTGGCTAGGCTGCAGCGTCTTTTTTGTCAAAAAGTTGCCCGAGAATATGGGTGGGAATACCCATATCTACCCCGAGAATTGCTCTACGAGGTGGAAGTTTTTCGGCAGCGGTGGTACAATGATTTCGTCTGGACAAAGCTGAAAGTACCTCATGCACGCCGATACCTCTCATGCTCACCTACGGTCACCAGAAAATTCAAGGACTGTAAGGCGGAGTGGATGTTGGGAAGGCACATCCATGCGGACAAAGTGGTAATTTGTCAGAAGGATGGAGGGAACATTGAGTACAATGTGGAGGCTTTTGACCAGCACTTAAAGCCTTTGTTCTTGCCGGATCCAAAGTTTTATTTATAGGAGAAAGAGACTCCTTTCCATTCCTTTTATTGCTAAATTACAGGGACTGTGCTCTAACCTTTTTTTTGGGGATGTTTTACTCTTTGGAGAAATGGGAGCTGTTGTTGTTTTGTTCTCCCTCTTTCTCCTCCCATCAAGGAAAATAAATCAGTGACTTTGGGGCTTAGCCAGTATAGGGTCACAGCACAGAGAAGCAGAAGTTCATCTGGATCTGACAAGTGCCTTTACCGCGGCATTGCAACCAGGTGGCGGTGTTGCGCAACGATTGTTTGCTTCACACTCTGCACTATACTTATTGGAGTGAATGGGTTTCTTTACGGATAGACCCATTCCTTCCAAGAAAACACATACATTATGTTAGGATGTGTGTTTCTTTGTTTTTTCCCCTCTGCAGGAGATTTCATCTATCAAGGCTGCTGAGAATGGGGTGGTCCTTAGATAGCTAGGGGAGAGATGTAAATGTGTGAAATCATTTAAATTTGTTTCTCTTCCCATTTAGGTCCTGGCACAATTCCTGGTTAAATTGTTGAGTTTGGTTCTATGCGAATGTTTGTCTCTGGGACAAGCTTATGTTACCACTCCTTGGGAGACATGGGTTTGCACCAGACACTGGGGACCAGTGTCAAATCACCAGCGGGAGAGTGTAGCGGGGGTCTAAAATATAGGGGGTCGTGCATGGGTGGTAGTATGATCCAATGCACCCTGATTGCTAGAGAATTGTGAACTATTTATGGTCTGGAGGACTCTGGTGGTGTGAGGTTCCCTGTGTCCTACAGGTGGCACTGTCGCCCTGGGACGGGGTTGAGCCCACACCGCAAGACTGTGCCTTTTTGTCCTTTCCTGATGCTTGTGCAGCAGGGCAGGGAACCCTCTGTGACGCAAAGGGAGAGGAGATAAAAGGGGCAGACGCCCTGACCTTGGGGTTCAGAGTTCGGAGTCTGAGGACGTGGCCGCACCCAGGCACCCTCAGCCTGGGTGCTGGCATTCCAGAGTTCCGGGCCCAGGTGCCCTCGACCTGGCCGGAGCGGGAGATGGAGTCCATCTCAGGCACCTTTAGCCTGGGGTGAGGTACTATGGCGGAAGCCTGGAGCTCAGTACCTTCGACTGAGTTCCGTGAGGGTGGAGGAATCCGTAGGGGCCCTAACTCCTTGGGTGCCCGTGTCTGAGACGAGGAGGCCGGTGAGCGGAACTTCTAAGGAGAGTCCAGCGCAGCATTTGCTGGTGACAGAGAGGCCTCTGGTAACTGTCTTGGATGGATGTTTTCCCCCTGATAGGGGATACGTTAGTGAAGGTAATCCATGTTCTGTTCAATATAGTCAGTGGCAGTGACTATTCGCCATTGGTGACACCACAGTGGTTAGCTCTATCTAAAAGGATTGTGCCTCAACCTACTCCCTACAAATACTGAACTGTTCATTGGGTCCCAACCTGTCTGTGCTGAATGACTATTTATTGAAGAATAAATACGAGTTGGACCGTTATCAGTGTGTGGAACTTCAGTTACTGGAAGCAAAGGGGGGGGGTCATTCAGTAAAGGAAGTGACTCTGGGACATACACACAAAGCCCGATAGTTCTGGCCTTCCACTCTACACATTGGAGGACATGGGCCGTGGTGTATCTCATCCTTCCCCCCGTGTTAACCCCTAGACAAGACCAGAAAGCCGAGAATAAGAAGAGGTGAGAGGGGTGAGGTCGCTACACTTGTATTCTAGCGGATAGATGTTCTATTAGCACTAAACTACAGGAAAAGAGCTACAAACTATTGACGCATTGGTATAACACTCCTGACAGCCTTCACAAATGGGATGCCCAAAAACCGGAAGTTTGCTGGAGATGTCAACTGGAAACTGGCACGATGATCCACATCTGGTGGCAGTGCTCTCTAATCACTCCCTTTTGGGACAAAGTTAGATGCTTGATTAGGCAGTAGGGATGAGCTTCGAGTTCGAGTCGAACTCATATTCGACTCGAACATTGCCTGTTCGCCCGTTCGCCGAACAGCGAACAAATTGGGGTGTTCGCTGCAAATTCGAAAAATCTATGGGAGAAATCTAAAGTGCTAATTATAAAGGCTTATATGCAAGTTATTGTCCTAAAAAGTGTTTGGGGACCCGGGTCCTGCCCCAGGGGACATGTATCAATGCAAAAAGAAGTTTTAAAAACGGCCGTTTTTTCGGGAGCAGTGATTTTATTAATGCTTAAAATGAAAAAATAAAAGTGAAATATTCCTTTAAATTTCGTACCTGGGGGGTGTGTATGATATGCATGTGAAGTGGCGCATGTTTCCCGTGCTTAGAACTGTCCCTGCAAAAAATGTCATTTTTGAAAGAAAAAAAGTCATTTAAAACTGACTCGCGGCTATTAATGAATTGTCGGCTCCCGGCAATACATACAAAAGTCATTGATAAAAAAAATAAAAAAAAACGTGGGGGTTCCCCAGAATTCAATTACCAGGCCATTCAGGTCTGGAATGGATATTAAGGGGAACCCCGCCGCAAATTTAAAAAAAAATTGACGTGGGGTTCCCCCAAATATCCATTCCAGGCCCTTCAGATCTGGCATGGATTTTAAGGGGAACTCCACCCCAAATTTAAAAAAAAATGGCGTGGAGTCCCCCTAAAAATCCATACCAGACCCCTTATCCGAGCACGCAACCTGGCCGGCCGCAGGGGAAAAGGGGGGGACGAGAGAGCGGCCCCCCCTCCCTCCTGAACCGTACCAGGCCACATGCCCTCAACATGGGGAGGATGTCCCCATGTTGATGGGGACAAGGGCCTCATCCCCACAACTCTTGCCCGGTGGCTGTGGGGGTCTGCGGGCGGGGGGCGTATCGGAATCTGGAAGACCCCTTTAACAAAGGGGACCCCCATATCCCGGCCCCCCTATGTGAATTGGTAAGGGGTACATTGTACCCCTACCATTTCACAAAGAAAGCGTAAAAAAATGTTTAAAAAAAAACACACAAACACCTTGAAAAAGTCCTTTATTTAAAAAAAAAAAACATTCCAGCGGTGAAATCCAGTATCCCGCGGCGATCCCGATGTGCAGCTCTGTCCTTCATTGGTTGTGCCTGAGCGGACCTGATGGGGAACTCCCTCTCAGTATTTTAAATGTATAGACCCGCCCCTTCTAAAGTTCCCCATCAGGTCCGCTCAGCGGACCAGATGCGGAACATGAGAAGGGGCGGGTCTATACATGTATTACCAAAGTGAGAGCAGTTCCCCATCAGGTCCGCCCCCTCGGTATGTTGGACCCGCCTACGTCATTGGCTTGAGCGGGGAACTTCCTTCACTGTGTAATTTAAATTTACATAGTGAAGGAAGTTCCCCGCTCAAGCCAATGACGTAGGCGGGTCCGACATACCGAGGGGGCGGACCTGATGGGGAACTGCTCTCACTTTGGTAATACATGTATAGACCCGCCCCTTCTCATGTTCCGCATCTGGTCCGCTGAGCGGACCTGATGGGGAACTTTAGAAGGGGCGGGGTCTATACATTTAAAACACTGAGAGGGAGTTCCCCATCAGGTCCGCTCAGGCACAACCAATGAAGGACAGCGCTGGACATCGGGATCGCCGCGGGACACTGGATTTCACCGCTGGAATGTTTTTTTTTTAAAAATAAAGGACTTTTTCAAGGTGTTTGCGTGTTTTTTTAAACATTTTTTTACGCTTTCTTCGTGAAATGGTAGGGGTACAATGTACCCCTTACCAATTCACATAGGGGGGGGCCGGGATCTGGGGGTCCCCTTTGTTAAAGGGGTCTTCCAGATTCCGATAAGCCCCCCGCCCGCAGACCCCCACAACCACCGGGCAAGGGTTGTGGGGATGAGGCCCTTGTCCCCATTAACATGGGGACATCCTCCCCATGTTGAGGGCATGTGGCCTGGTACGGTTCAGGAGGGAGGGGGGGCCGCTCTCTCGTCCCCCCCTTTTCCCCTGTGGCCGGCCAGGTTGCGTGCTCGGATAAGGGGTCTGGTATGGATTTTTAGGGGGACTCCACGCCATTTTTTTTTTAAATTTGGGGTGGAGTTCCCCTTAAAATCCATGCCAGATCTGAAGGGCCTGGAATGGATATTTGGGGGAACCCCACGTCAATTTTTTTTTTAATTTGCGGCGGGGTTCCCCTTAATATCCATTCCAGACCTGAATGGCCTGGTAATTGAATTCTGGGGAACCCCCACGCTTTTTTTTATCAATGACTTTTGAATGTATTGACGGGAGCCGACAATTCATTAATAGCCGCGAGTCAGTTTTAAATGACTTTTTTTCTTTTAAAAATGACATTTTTTGCAGGGACAGTTCTAAGCACGGGAAACATGCGCCACTTTACATGCATATCATACACACCCCCCAGGTACAAAATTTAAAGGAATATTTCACTTTTATTTTTTCATTTTAAGCATTATTAAAATCACTGCTCCCGAAAAAATGGCTGTTTTTAAAACTTTTTTTTGCATTGATGCATGTCCCCTGGGGCAGGACCCAGGTCCCCAAACACTTTTTAGGACAATAACTTGCATATTAGCCTTTATAATTAACAAAAGATGGGCTTGAGGTCACATACCTCTGGATTTTTTGAAGGTGTCAAATAATGGCATATAGATTGAAAAACCAAAAGTAATCCAATGACAATAGATAAATGTAAAAATCAATATTTATTATATTAATAAAAAGGAAAATACAATTTTCCTAAAAGTTCATCATATATAACATTTAGAACTGAGTACATTTAACAACCGTTGAACTCGACATGTTTCGCTCGAAGTTGGAGCTTCTTCAGGAGTAAACCACGGTATAGTAGTACACTATAATGAAATACACAAAACGAACAAAGGAACATCCATGAACTGCATTATATAATACATATATTGGAATATCCCCAAACGAATATAGAGTGACAACAAAATGCAAATTTTAATTGTCACTATTTCAAAGTAGTTATTGATATATATGTCCAATATCGTTAGATCATATAGAATCAGGAAAACATAAATCTAATGAAAATAATTACATAGTATACTGAAATAACAAAATAACAATAAGCGATGTGGTCAACTAAAGCACCTACCAATGAGATGTTGGAAATAAGGGAGGTATTTTGGCAATTTAAGACCGAAATCTCAGACTGCCCTAAAGCTCCACCTGCGGAGAGGGATGGTCACAGAGGTATTCCATCTAATTGAAGATACAGCCTCACAAATGTGGTTTGTAGAGAGGCGGTGAAATCAATATTGATAATGATCCTGCCAAAGGGGGGAACTTAGTAGTCATGGATAAGGATCAATACGAAAGTATGGTCTTTAGACTCCTAAGCAATCACGACTGGTATCGAAAAATTCCAGAGAGTCATGTAAATTATACCACCGTAAAATTTCGACAGCTAATAGGTAAAGCTTATCAATTGGGAACCATTCAGAAATCCACTTGGGAGTTTCTGAATGTTACTTTTCCACGTACTCCCACTCTATATGCCCTCCCCAAAATCCACAAAAGCATCCACAATCCACCAGGTCGACCCATTGTATCTGGAAATGGCTGTCTCACTGAAACAGCCAGTCAATTTGTGGATGATCTCTTAAGACCCATTGTAGAGGGCTTGGAATCTTATCTACAGGATACAAGTGACCTTTTAAGAGCATTGGATGGCCTTATGGTCCCCAAGGGGGCGTGGCTTGTGGCCCTTGATGTGGAGGCCCTCTACAATTCCATCCCCCACCAGTTGGGTGTGGAGGTTGTGGGGGGATTCCTGTCGGGTGGCACCACAGTCTTGACTGCTCATGATCAGTTTGCCTTGGATTTGTTGCATTTCATTTTGGCCAACAATATTTTTCTTTTTTTGGGATCCCACTACCTCCAGGTGCAGGGAGTGGCTATGGGGACCAAGTGTGCCCCAAGCTACGCTAACCTGTACCTGGGGGGGTGGGAGCATAATTTTTTTTTTCAGGATCACATGCAACAATTTGCTGACTACATACCGTTATGGCGACGTTTTATAGACGATGTCTTTTTCATATGGACGGGAAACAAGGAGGACCTCTCCCTGTTCTTTGAAAAATTGACACCTAATAATTACAATCTTAATTTCACCATGGAGAGTAGCCAAGAAAGTTTAACATTCCTTGATATTAAAATTACTGTTGATTCAGACGGCCTACTAGGCACAACCTTATACCGCAAACCCTCGTCTGGTAATGCGCTTTTGCATGCCAGCAGTTCTCACCCAGCCCCATTGGTCACCAGCATACCTTATGGGCAATATCTTCGCCTACGTAGGAAATGTAGCGAGGAATCTACCTTTGAGGTAGAAGCCGACGCCTTGCGTACTCGCCTTTCAAGACGAGGTTATAGTGGTAAATGCCTTAGAAAGGCCTACCATAGGGCAAAAGGTCAGAAACGACTGTCCTTAATTCATCACCCCCCGAAAATTAGATCCAATCAAGGGGTGCGTCTCATAACCAGATACTCTGGTCAGCATCAGCAAATGAGGAATATTCTTCAAAAGCATTGGTATCTTTTGGCTGGGGATCCTTCGGTCTCTAAACATCTAAGGGATCACCCCGAAATTACTTTTAGACGATCAAAATCATTAAAAGACCTATTGGTCCACAGTCATTATAATCCCAATGCCAAATCTTTGGTTCAAAACACAGGAACAAAACCCTGTCACAAATGTGGGTACTGTCGATACTTATATGCTTCTCGGAGCATTTTGCTACCAAATGGCATTATGTACAAACCCAAATTTTTGGTCAATTGTCAGAGTATTGGTATAGTATATATCATGACATGTACTTGCAAAGCCTACTACATAGGCAAAACCAAACGTCCCTTTTTCCACCGTATAAGGGACCACGTCTCCTTAGTTCTCAAAAAGAGAATGGAAACACCAATAAGCAGACATATGGGATTGTTCCATGATTTTGATGATTCTGCTATGCATTTTTTTGCACTTGAACATGTTCCACCCAATCCTCGGGGTGGTGACTATGATAAAATTATTTTACAACGCGAAACAAAATGGATTTCAAACCTGGATGCTCTTCAACATCCAGGCTTGAATGACGCTATAAGCTTCAAACCTTTTTTATAATCGTCACTTTTCGTTTTTCCCCCTTTTTTTTTTTTTTTTTTTTGCTTTGCTTTGCTGATTCACTATATACATTTTTTTTAAATATATGTATTACGTGTGGAGAGGACGTTGGTTCCAGTAGGCTTTGGAGCCTACACCACCACCTTTCTATTTATTTATTTAATTCACTTGGTATACATTCTCAATGTGTTTAGGAGGTTCTAATTGATGTGGTCATCTGAGATTGCACCGAGACCAATTTCACTTGAAAATATTTTCTTGTTATGATACCAACTTTGGTTTGATTCTAATCAACTCTGCGGTTCCAATTTTGGTCTTTATTGATGGTGTTAATTAAGGTATTCAAAATTTAGTTTTATATTTATTTATGTTTAAAATAATTGTTTTCCAGCCTTTAGATTCGGAGATATTCCTATTTGGGTCTGTATGGACGCGAGGGGCAGGCATTTCTCTATCTTTTATCATTGGTTTAGGTTTTGTCAGCCCAGTAGGGGTTAACCAAATTGGCACCTGTCACGCTTTGGGCCGTCTTAACCACCATCATTTTGACTCCATTGTATTTTCTTTGAATTCCATGGCAATCACGTTTTCCAACTATGTCTTTCCCCTCCATGTTCATTACATTTTGAGGGATCCGGGAATTTCCAAAATGGCCATTCTAGCTTCATCCGGCCCAATACAATCAAGCCTTCAGCGTCCAGCTGCCAGATACTGCCCCCACTTTATGCGTCCACCACACGGCAATGACATCAGACGTTTGCCGCGCTGGGATGAGTATAAATTGGCGGGATTTTGCCATACTAATCTGTCATTTCCCTTGTGCGGAGGGATTGTGAGACTGTTTGGCAATCCGTCGGTTCTTATTTGGTATGGATGCCGCTACTTCAGCGGCTTGAATCAAGTACTCCACTACTTTTAGAAGGTATGTTTTTCCTTATACTCTTTCTGGCTGTTAGATGGATATGGACTTTGGTCCTTTTTGACACTATGATATCCATCACTATTATCATTCTATTTCAATGCATAGGATCTTTCTACAAATTTGCATGACATTGCTGCGGTTTCCAACAGCAAGATCCAGTATTGCTATTTATATTCTACTAAAATCAATGATTCAACCAATCAGGTATTTCTACTTATATATTTTATTTACTTTTTGTGAATCCAATTTGGAATTCACCCATTGCATATTATCTGCATATTATTTTCAATTAATTTCTACTCATCTACAGGTCCCAATTTAGTAATTTCTCCTTATGATTTTCTGGCAGGATCATTATCAATATTGATTTCACCGCCTCTCTACAAACAACATTTGTGAGGCTGTATCTTCAATTAGATGGAATACCTCTGTGACCATCCCTCTCCGCAGGTGGAGCTTTAGGGCAGTCTGAGATTTCGGTCTTAAATTGCCAAAATACCTCCCTTATTTCCAACATCTCATTGGTAGGTGCTTTAGTTGACCACATTGCTTATTGTTATTTTGTTATTTCAGTATACTATGTAATTATTTTCATTAGATTTATGTTTTCCTGATTCTATATGATCTAACGATATTGGACGTATATATCAATAACTACTTTGAAATAGTGACAATTAAAATTTGCATTTTGTTGTCACTCTATATTCGTTTGGGGATATTCCAATATATGTATTATATAATGCAGTTCATGGATGTTCCTTTGTTCATTTTGTGTATTTCATTATAGTGTACTACTATACCGTGGTTTACTCCTGAAGAAGCTCCAACTTCGAGCGAAACATGTCGAGTTCAACGGTTGTTAAATGTACTCAGTTCTAAATGTTATATATGATGAACTTTTAGGAAAATTGTATTTTCCTTTTTATTAATATAATAAATATTGAATTTTACATTTATCTATTGTCATTGGATTACTTTTGGTTTTTCAATCTATATGCCATTATTTGACACCTTCAAAAAATCCCGAGGTATGTGACCTCAAGCCCATCTTTTTAAATGAACTAATCACTGGGATTTGGTGTCCATCTTGTTTTGCTCATTCCTGCCCTTTAAAAATCTTTATAATTAACACTTTAGATTTCGAACGTTCGAGTCCATTGTATTTAATAGGGTTCTAAAGTTCGCACAAACATTTTGTCTGTTCGCAGGTTCTGGTGCAAACCGAACAGGGGGGGGTGTTCGGCTCATCCCTGTTAGGCAGATCACGGACACCAAGTTAATCCTGAATGCAGCATGTTGTCTATTACACGTGGCCTCCTTTACACTAAAACGTTATAAAAATTATTTGACCAAACACCTTCTCAATGCGGCCAAATCACTAATCCCTGTACACTGGAATTCCCCTCGGCGCCCAACCATCTCAGAGTGGTTAAATAAGGTCACTGATATATGTGAGATGGAAGACACTTTAGCACAAGTTCGGGGTGCTGTGGAAAAATTTCACAAAACTTGGCAACCTTGGTTTGTCTTCAAGTACTCTCAGGCCTTTACGGATGCAGTGGCCTGACATTCTCTTTGATAGCTTAAAGAATACTACACGTTCACTTTTAATGAATATGACGATAGTCTGACGATGGTAATATATGAGCAGGCCCTGTACCTGTGCTCCTTTCTCTCTCCCTCTATTTCCCCTTTCATTTTTCCCCTTCTCTCTTTATTCTTTTTTTCTTCTTAGTTACTATACTGTTTTGACAGTAGATGTTACCTAATGATCCAATCAGATCTCAGTTATCAATATAATTCCTGATTGAATCTAAGTTTCAAAACCATTATAGTTGTTACTATACATCTTGTATACATCTTGTAAATGTCATTCATTTTACATACTTTGAAAATTATTTTAAGATATCACGTGCTCTGATCAGATGTATTGCCGAACCTAATGCAGTTGCATCTGAGATTGGATACTTGTACTTGTTCTTTTTGTTCTCTTTCCAATTTTCAATAAAACTTTTTGAATGAAAAAAAAAAAGGAAACAAGCATTATAGCACTTGGTATAGAAAAGTATAGAAGTTCTTTTTAATCAAAGATTATAGTAGTTGCAATTTTTTATAACATGTGTATACAAATATCATAAGATGCAGGTACAAACCCAGAAGAGGTATTGCTAAAAGATACAATTTGCTTCTTAGGGAAATATTGTTAATTAGAGGATCAATCTTCATTTCATGTGTACAATCTGACCTTCAGTAACTAACCATTCTCACAATGAATGAAGGCTGTTTCTTTATATCTATTGTCCCTTGTAACTGAAAAGTGTTACAGGAACAAATACAAATGCCAGGTATAGCGTGTGTCCCAACCATAAAAAGGTTTTAGACAGCCTTGAATTTTGGGTTGAAAGGATTCATATTCTCATCAAATTGTTGCTATGGGGTCTAATAGTTTGTAGCTTACTGCATACAATGTGAAAGATTGGTATCAAATAACAGTGTGAGTTGCTTTGTAATTTAATAGGAATTTTAATACTATTTCTAATAAATATTTTTGTGTTCAAGGATTTATTTGACTAATTTTGTTGCACTGAAATGTAGACTGGTAGTAGAACATTGTAAGAATTCTCTGTACTAGTCTTAGCAGTGCCATTTTGTGAATTCCACATTGCTGTCATTTTACAAACAGCCTGTACCATGTTGTTGTCAAAAGAGAAATAAGGGCCAGTTCACAACATAGAAATGCAGTCCGGATGCGTTTCAGATGCTTTTCTGCATGCGCATTTTTGATGCATTCCAGTGTGGGGTTTTTATGTGTTTTTGGTGCGTTTTTGATGCAGTCCAGTGCATTTTCCCCCCTCTTTTTTCTTAACCGTAAATAAGGACATGTGTGTTCCAGTGCAATTTTGGTGCGTTTTGGTGCATTCCGGTGCGTTCCAGTGTGCTTTTTATGTGTTTTACAGCGTTCCAGTATAGTCCAGTGCAGGAAAAATGCAGCATATTCTACTTTTTTTTTTTGGAACGCACTGGAACTGCAAGCACTGGTGTGAACTATATCATTAAAAACCATATAATCTACTTTCCATGTGTTTTTGATGCAGAAAAAAAATACGCACTGGACTGCATGTGGTGTGAACTGGCCCTGACAGTGCAACCATGCACTAGAGTGGTATTATGCTGCAACAACAGTGATGTTGTATTGGAGTGGTTCTTCAAATGCTGCAAAGGAGTCCGTTGAAAATACCACAAGGTTTATCCATTTCCCATAGGTTAGCACACACAATACTGCCATAAAGAATCCTCAAGAATAAAAAAAATTTTGAAATCTGGATTGTGGTATGTTTGTTTTCAAAAAACTTCAGCTCTCTCACCTATATGCCATTATGAGCCAGGGCAATTTTTACACTACTGTTATGGGCCTGTTGATCTGGCAATAACTTTGTCATTCGTTTTTATTTAATACACTCATATACTTATATATATATAAATATTTTTTGAAAATTATATGGGCGATGTGTTCCAAAATTAGGCTCTTTCTTCCTGGATAAATAAGGATGCCAGTATTTTAATACAAATTAATAGGGGTGAGGGGGTCTGTTCCATCTTTTTTTGGATTAAATGTATTATTATAACACAAAATTTAGTACAGTTGCAATACAATTTAAGACAAAAGGGTTAAACCGGACCTAGCAGCAAGCGATTAAAAAAAAACTATAACTGTGTGGGGAGGAGTTGAGTACATTTACACCTAACAATTCATGAATGTGTATTTTTGCATGATTTTTTTTTTTTTTGCGTGTTTTCACTTGCCATGTTTGGGGTGCCATTAACAATGATTGCCACTGCAAGCACGGAATGCGTTTTTCATGCATTTTGTGAACATGTGCAAAAATGATCATTTTGTGCACATTCATGAAATGCTCAGTTGTGAACCTACCCTTAAAGTTTAGCTGGGATATGCTTCCATGAGAAGATGTGTGTAACAAAGAAAGTTAGTGCTACCCCTGTAGGAGCCACTTGAGTATTACCCAGGTAGCCCTTACTTCTTCACTGGCAGTCAGGCACAAGGTGATTTCTGCAGCCAGGCACACACACACTTATGCCGCGTACACACGATCGGAATTTTCGACAACAAATGTTCGATGTGAGCTTTTGGTCGGATATTCCGACCGTGTGTAGGCTCCATCGGACATTTGCTGTCGGAATTTCCGACAACAAATGTTTGAGAGCAGGTTCTCAATTTTTCCGCCAAGAAAAGTGCTTGTTGCTGCGCATGCTCAGAATCAATTTGACGCATGCTTCGGAATCATTGTACTTAATTTTTCTCGGCTCGTCGTAGTGTTGTACGTCTCCACGTTCTTGACCATCAGGACATTTGTGCGACCGTGTAGAGGGAACACAAGTTTGAGCCAACATCCGTCGGAAAAAAAAACACGGTTTTGTTGTCAGAAATTCAGATCGCGTGTACACGGCATTAGGCTCTATGTAGTCAAAGACCAGTCTAGGGATGTTGTTTTGTAGTTTTATTTTGGAGAACTTGGATAGGGTTGGGGATTTATAGTAGGATACTCCAGAACAAAACTATGCACAGATTGAGGACTCTGAGCTGATCTAGAATTGAGCAATAGGTGAAGTCACTTGCAGAGAGCAGATAGCAGACTTCTCCTGTGTAGCAGTGCAGAAATAAAGTGCATGAGCAAAGTCTCTTGTAATGAAGGACATGTAGACAAAGCTCTTTAAGTCACTAGCTAGTGATCCCTTTAGTTGGACCCTTGGCTGACTGTATTAGCACAAGGGGGTAGCCAAATAGAACAGTCCCTAGATCTTTGACCTGTACTTACTGGAGTTGCAAACCAATCCTCTCAGGCACAGCTACCATTCAGTCAGCTCTTGAGAAGCACCAGGGTCACTCCACTACTTTAGCTTCAGGCCCTCAGGTCTCCCACCAAAGGCTGCATGGCAGAAAGTGCCAGGGGCGGCAAACCTGCCTTACCCCTGGCTGGTGCACTCTACCATCCAGGAAGGAACCCAGAGATCACATGTTCCCTGAATATATAGACAAATCTCAGCATGCTCAGGGGCACCTCCCCTGCAACTGGCTGAGACTTTTACATACTCATGCAGCCCATTTGCCTAACTCCCACCCATGTTCTAGAAATCTCTACTAGTTTCTAGGAGGTGGGAGGAGTCCAAGCAAACTTCAACAGCACCAGAACACAGGATCAGCCCTAACTAATGCATTACAGCATTCTGTTAAGCTGACCTGCTGAAGATATATTTGCCTCTAGCCCTACGGTTATGCGGAAGAGCAAACTACACTAACCTAACTATTAGACTTGTGCACAACGGAAAAATTAGTTCCGTTTCGGTTCGTTTCTTTCCGGTCCTGTTGATTCGTAATCATTCGTAATTTTGCTAGACGGGATTTTTCGTGTTCGGACTCATCGTATTTTTGCAAGCGACATTTTTCGTTGAATTTTTTGTTGCTTTATAATTCGTACTTTCGGTAGAGTACGTTGTTTTTCGTTGATTCTGGACACAACTCCTACTTTCGTAACTTTTTTTGGGTTCGTTGATTCGTAATTTTCCGTGTCTCTCTCACAACGACGCTGCCTATTATGCCTAATGTGCTTCGAATGGATTTGTACTTTTCTAAATACATAGCGGTTATTTGTAACGATTCGAAATCTCGTATTTTACTTTCGTTTTTTACATGCGGCTATAGGCTCCGCCCCTGTACACCATTTTGAGAGGGTTCAGCACGGTGAGGGAGAAGCAGAGAGCAGAGCAGAGTGAGTGTTATTGTGCTTTGAATGGATTTGAAATCTCGTATTTTACTTTCGTTTTTTCATGCGGCTATAGCCTCCGCCCCTGTACACCATTTTGAGAGGGAGTTCAGCATGGTGAGGGAGAAGCAGAGAGCAGAGTGAGTGTTATTGTGCTTCGAATGGATTCGTACATTCGTAACTTTTTTCATAACGAATTATGCCGAAGACCTTCGGGCATTCGCTATTTTGCGGTATAATTTATTTCGGATTCGGTTTTATTCGTAATTGCTCTGTTCGGAAATTCGAATGCTTCCGAATGTCCGAAAGTTGCTAAATTCGGACAAATTTTGATTCGTTACGAAACGAATTGCACAAGCCTACTACTGTAACTATTTACATCCTATAACCTATACTAGGAAGGTGCTAAAAAAGTTTAGTTCAGGCATGGTACGATGCAGATTTCCCAATGGAGTGGATAATACTGGAAGATATGCCAGTAAATTTACAATAGGACTAGCAAATACCTTACAGGTAGCATATAGCTTACTGGCATCAGCCATACCTGATAATCCAGGGGCACAAGCAGAACTGGAAGATACTCAGGGGGGTAAGAACAGGCTTTTCAGCCTCCAATGGCTCCAGACCTGTTTTACCATACAAAATTCTAGCACCTGAAGGTAGGATTAGATTATGCATTAGCTGGTATCATGACTGGCAAAAGCACAGGGACAGTGGACACTTGTCTAGAAACAGGTAGTTTGACTCAAGAACCCCAACCCCACATTCACCTCTCTGAGTACAAAGTCATCCTCCTGTCTCTAACAACATTTTTGTCTTTTCGTAGCAATTTGTGACACAAAGTGCAAATCAACTGATTCACTTAACTGCCACTCTTCATAGCTTCACAAAGTTACCTTCACTCCCTTTGGCCCTGTTTGGGATGGAACAGTACAGAGATTCTGTGACTCGCTCTCGTCCCACCCACATAACAGCACTGATGATTAGCCTCTCAAGCACCCAGTGCTGTCACATGGGGAAGAAGCAGAATCCTCGGCCCTCTGTCATTATCTAGGACTGAAGTCTCATACACACGGCGGTTTTCTCGGCAAGAAATCTGCTGGGAGAGCTAATTTGCAGAGAAAACCGGCCGTGTGTATGGTTTCTCGACGAGAAAACGGACGGGAATCCCGACGAGAAAAATAGAGAACCTGCCGAGAAAACCGTGAGTGTGTATGCTTACCTGTCCCAGGTAAGCCCGTGCATGCTCGCTGAGACTTCGACGCATGCGCGGTAGCTTACAAGGGTAGTGTAGGGTATAGCAAGATGGCGGCGACGGCATCGAATGTGACGAGTGCTTGCTCACCGTAGTCGATGACGTCACGCGTTCTTGCCATTCAAAAGAATGGCGATTCTTTTGAATGGCCGTGTGTACACTCGGCGAGCAAGGAAAGCTTGCCAGGAATCCTGTCGAGAAAAACAACATTTTTTTTCCTGACGGGATTCCCGGCCGTGTGTACGAGGCTTCACACACGGTTTCCTTTCTTTGCTCTATGTGCACCCAGAAAGGGGCAGCAGTTAAGTGAATCTGTTGCTTTACCTTGTTCAGGCAAACCTCAGGTTTACTTTTAGTGCATTGTTATGTAAAAGTAAGCATGGTATCAAATGCATGCAATTTTTATATAATGGCCATATTCTCCTGCATTCATTCACCTAAACCTTCTTGTGCCTGCTTACATAAATGATAGGCTGATATACCTGACAAACATTTGGGCTAGTGAGCTTTTTGTGGCTGTAGCATAGGAAAGATATTACTAGTTTTACTAAGATTGATGTAAAAAAAGTTTTTTTTTTCTCAGTTTACAACTGATTCAGATAATCTTGTCAAGTTAGAAACTGAATTTTGTGAAAAGAAACCCCATTAGAGCAATATTATGTCAATTAATGCTATCATTTGCACAGGAAGTACCTGGTGTGACTCATGGCGTACTCTATGAAAATGCTGTTATGTCAGAAATTGGCATAAAAATTACATCCTCTGAAGTGTGCATGAATCACTTAATTCTTAATGTATTCATCTCCTTGTTCCTTGAATTTGATATAAATAAAAGTCATAACATGAAGAAATTGTATTTGCCTCCAATTTGCACAAATTAAGCCTAAAACTCTCTTTTCTTTTTCGTACATCACGGACACAGAGCGACTTAGTCATTACTAATGGGTTATATAGATTACCTTCAGGTGTTGGCACTGGCCAATTCCAAAACGGAAGTACCCTCCCCTATATAAGCCCCTCCCACCCGGGAGCACCTCAGTTTTTTGCCAGTGTCTAAGGTGTTGGCCAAAGAGTAACATGTGTTTTCACTGGGCTTGCGTACAGGTTCTTTTGGGCCTTAGTAAGCTGTTCCGGATCCCACCAAAAAAGCTTCATAGCTAAACGGTCGGTACCCGGGCCTTGCAGCAGAAGAGCAAGGTTTTGCCTGTAATGCTTCTCTTAGGAGGGCTGGACCCTGGGATCCAGAGCTCTGGTCATACCCACGACCAAGATGTTGTCTGTGCAGGGTGCTATACAGGTCCAGGGGAGTGGAATCCTTGGGAACCCGGTCCCTGAAGGTTTAATTACAATGCCTGCCGTGATAGGTGAAGTTTGGACTTCTGTGGACCAAACAAAGTCCTGCGGCGGGGATCAGGTAAGTGGGGGCCCCCAGGAACTTGGTTCTATTGGGGGACCCCCAAGCCTAATTTGTCTTTCTGTCTGTTACCTAACGGTATTCCCGCTAAATATCTGTGTTTGCCTGTAACTACTGAAAATGTAAAATTTTAATAGTAGTCAAGAAAAAAAAAAAAAGGGACAGCGGTACCTGTGTTAAACCACTAGAGGCCGCTGTAGTCCATTTTTCTTGTCATGTGGATCTTTGGTTTTCTCAAGTCAAAAGATCCAGGCAGCTGGTAAGTTTCTCTGTGGGAATCCACTTCCTCTGCCCTGTTGCTGCGCTCATCCACCGCACAGGCCCTCCGGCAAAAAGGGCCCTGGCTCCTAGTCCCCTGTTTGATTTCGAAAAGGGCGCCAATGGCGCACGGGCGCGCGCGCGGGCGCGTGCACGCGCCTCCTATGAAAAAAAGGGGCGGGGCGGGTGGATGACGCTCAATGCGCGCCGCGGCGCTTCTGCGCATGTGCGGGCGTCCCAGCATAGTTAAAAGACACAGTACAAGTGTCAGCTGGATGCAAACAGAGCTAGCAACAAACAGTGGTACACAGAGGCGGTTGATGCAGGCATCCCCATAGAAAGGCACTTTAGTGTACACCAGCTGGTATATAGCAGCACCTGTGTTAGATTATTACCAGCAAGATTGGTGTATGACGACGGGAATACCTCAGCTTTGTGCTTAAAGATATGTCGTCCAGACGCTCCGGAAATAGATCTTCCAGGAAGCCAAAGGGGTTTCCATCGGGCTCTGAGGATATTGGGCATGCTTGTACTGCACCAATCTCCCCTGAGAATTCAGAGGTCAGTAGCCGTAGAAACCCCGCAGGAATGCCTGGTGCTGCGGCTGTCCCCAGTCCACCTGCTCCTGTATATATAACAGAGGAGGTTTTATCCTCAACTCTGGGAGGATTGGAAGAGAGATTAACAGCATTGATCGCTGCTTCCCTGTCTCAGGAAAAGCGCGTCCGATCTCCGTCTCCTCCTTCAGAGTGCCTGTTAGTGGAGGAACAGTCCCAGAGATCGACCTACCTGAAGGGGATCAGGATGAGGTTGATTCAGTTATGGAGGAATCAACAGTGGAAGAACCTTTCTCAGCATCTCAGGCTGAAAGATTATGGGTTCAGTCTCTGACTAATATGGTCCGATCAGCATTTAAAATGCCTCTGGCGGAACCACCATCCACTACGGTTTCCTCGCTGGGGTCGCTAAAAGCTCCCCAGGCTGTCTGTTCCTTCCCAGTCCACCCTTTATTAGAAGGGCTTATTTACCAGGATTGGGAGCATCCTGATAAAATATTTGCTTCCCCCAAGAGATTTCCGGTGATCTATCCCATGGAGGATAAGTTCATAAAAAAATGGAGGGTCCCTACAGTGGACGCAGCCATCTCTTCTGTTAACAAATCACTGACATGTCCAGTAGATAATGTTCCAATGTCAAAGACCCAATAGATAAAAAATTGGAGTCTTTACTAAAATCTGCTTTCTCTACAGCAAGCATGGTGACACAACCTGCGGTAGCAGCGATTGGAGTCTGCCAAGCAGTGAAAGATCAGTTGAAACAAGTCTTAAGGGACTTACCAGATCAGCAGGCTCTTGCCCTAGCTGACCTGCCTAGAGCCTTGTGTTTTGCGGTGGACGCCATAAAGGATACAATCCAACAGGCCTCCCGCTTTACGCTGTCTATAGTACATATGCGTAGGCTTCTGTGGCTCAAAAACTGGTCTGCTGAAGCTCCCTGTAAAAAACTGCTGGTTAGCTTCCCATTTCATGGAGAACGCTTATTTGGAGAAGATCTGGACAAATATATCCAGAAAATTTCTGCCGGTAAAAGTTCACTCTTACCGGTTAAGAACAAGGGTAGAAGTCCTTCTTTTAAGAGGCCTACTTCTCCAGTCCCTGGCACATCGGCTGTGAAACAGTTCTGACGGCCTCCGCGGTCAAATCCAGGGGGCAGAAATCAGGGACAATCACAGGGTATCAAGAAACCCTGGGTCAAGAGAGGTACAAAACCTCCCCCTAAGTCATGAAGGGTTGCCCCCACTCAGTCGGGTGAGGGGAAGACTTCAGTTGTTCACAGAGACCTGGCGGGACACCATCAGAGATGGGTGATCCCCGCAGTAAGTCTGGGATACAGGCTGGAGTTAAAAGACATTCCTCCTGCCCATTTTATAAGGTCAAACGTGCCAAGCGATCCCCAGAAGAGTGGATCCCTCCTTCTGGCACTAGAGCAACTATTGCCCCAAGGGTAATCATGAAGGTTCCCTTGAAAGAAAACGGGTTCGGGTTTTTCTTGAACCTTGTCACAGTCCCCAAACCAAATGGGGACATGAGGCCCATATTGAATATAAAAGGGCTAAACAAGTTCCTACATATCAGGACTTTTTTCGGATGGAGTCGATCCGATCGGTGGCCACCGCCCTACAAGGGCAGGAATGGTTAGCCTCGATCGACATAATGGATGCTTATTTGCATATTCCCATCTGTCCGGCCCACCAGAAATTTCTACGCCTTGCAGTAGAAGGGCGCCATTTTCAGTTCAGAGCCTTACCTTTCGGTCTGGCCACGGCACCACGAGTGTTCACAAAAATTCTGGCCCTACGATTGGCCAAACTAGGAACACAAGGTGTAACGATAATGGCATATCTAGACGACTTGTTGCTGATAGACCACTCAGTGAAAAAAAAAACTAGAAGTGGTCGTTCACAAGATAATCAAGTATCTGGAATCTCACGGTTGCATTATCAACCGAGACAAGTCAGCCCTAAAACCAGTCAAAAGCCTGGAATACTTGGGGGCTAAGACTGGATTCAAATCAGAGAAAGATTTTCTTACCTCCAGAGAAGGTGTCGTCTTTGAAAGATTTGACCCACTTAGTGGGTACAAAAAAGAAGAACCATCCATACGCCTGTGTATAAGGCTGCTGGGAAAAATGGTGGCTTCATTCGAAGCGGTACCCTACGGTCAATTCCATTCAAGGAACTTGCAGAGGGCCATACTGTCAGCCTGGAACAAAAAAGTTCAGGCTTTAGACTTACCAATGTCCCTGTCCCCTTCCGTTCGCAAGAGCCTCCATTGGTGGTTGGTGCCCCAGAATCTGGGAAGGGAAACCCTTCAGTCCGGTTTCTTGGAAGGTGGTCACTACAGTTGCCAGCCTCATAGGCTGGGGGGCAGTACTGGAGCAATGGTCTCTCCAGGGCAAGTGGTCAGAAGCAGAGAAGGCCCTGCCCACCAATCTCTTAGAGATACGAGCAGCCCGGTATGCCCTAGTAGCATGGACATCCAAACTCCAAGGGTCACCTGTCAGAATTCAATCAGACAATGCCACAGCAGTGGCATATATCAATCTCCAGGGTGGCACCAGGAGTCGTGCAGCCCAGAGGGAAGCGAAATGCATCCTGGAATGGGCAGAAAGGTATGTCACAGCCATATCCGCGGTTTTCATCCCAGGAGTGGAAAATTGGAGAGCGGACTTTTTTAAGTCGCCAGCAATTATGCCCGGGGGAATGGTCTCTTCACCCCGAGGTTTTCCAGGCAATATGCCAGCGGTGGGGAACACCGGATGTAGATCTGCTAGCATCCAGATTCAACGCAAGGGTGGACAGATTTGTGTCTCGCACAAAGGATCCCCTAGCTTGCGGTTCAGATGCCCTAGTGTTCCCTTGGGATCAGTTCAAGCTGATATATGCATTCCCACCGCGATTAATCCGCAGAATCAGGGTAGAAAAGAAACCAGTGATTCTGGTGGCTCCAGCGTGGCCCCGAAGGGCATGGTACGCGGAGATTGTAAAAATGTCAGTGGGAAGTCCTTGGACCCTCCCACATCGTCCGGACCTGCTTTCGCAAGGACCGATATACTACCCTTCCTTACCAGCCCTAGGTTGACGGCCTGGCTATAGAAGCCCACATTCTAAAAAAGAGAGGGCTCTCTAATCCTGTGGTATCTACCATGATCAATGCCAGGAAGCCGGTATCCAGGCAGATCTATTATAGGATCTAGAAGGCGTACATCACGTGGGGTGAGGCCAGGAAATGGCATCCACGTAAGTACGTAATAGGTAGGATTCTGGACTTCCTACAGTGGGCTGTACATAGGAAGCTTGCCTTGAGTACTATCAAGGGTCAGACGGCCTTGTCAATATTTTTTTTTTCAAAGGCCCTTGGCTTTGCATTCATTAATCAAAGCTTTCATACAAGGAGTGATGCGTATTAGCCCTCCGGTTAGTATTCCCATATGTCCATGGGACTTAAACCTGGTTCTGTCGGTTCTACAGAAACAACCATTTGAACCATTGCGGCACATTTTCTTGGTTCTTTTCACCAGGAAATTGATTTTCTTAGTAGCCATTTGTTCGGCTAAAAGAGTATCGGAATTAGCCACCTTGTCCTGTAAGGAGCCATATCTGGTTATCCATAAGGACAGAGTAGTATTACGTCCTCATCCAGCCTTCTTCCTAAGGTGGTATCGAGGTTCCATTTGAACCAAGATGTGGTTCTTCCTTCCTTTTTCCCCAAACCTAGTTCGGTAGAGGAAAAGTTATTGCATTCTTTGGATGTAGTAAGAGCAGTTAAAGCTTATCTTAAAGCCACTGCTCAGATTCGTAGAACGGATACTTTGTTTGTTCTGCCGGAAGGCCCCAGAAAGGGTCAGGCAGCATCAAAAATCTACTTTAGCCAAGTGGATTCGACAGGTCATAATACAAGCCTATGGCTTGAAAAGGAGACCGCCTCCGTTCAAAGTTAGGGCGCACTCCACAAGAGCAGTTGGAACTTCATGGGCAGTGCATCACCAAGCCTCCCTGGCTCAAGTACTGTAAGGCCACAACATGGTCCTTAGTACACACGTTTACTAGATTCTACCAGGTAGACGTCAGAAGTCAGGAGGATGTCGCCTTTGGGCGCAGTGTGTTGCAGGCCGCAAAAGAGCCTCATGCCTGATGGTGCCCAGCTTATGTATCCCTCCCCTCATTTGGCATTGCTTTGGGACGTCCCATTAGTAATGACTAAGTCGCTCTGTGTCCCGTGATGTACGAAAAAGAAAAAGGGATTTTTATAACAGCTTACCTGTAAAATCCTTTTCTTGGAGTACATCACGGGACACAGAGCTCCCACCCCTCTTTTTGGGACACTTATTGCTTGGCTACAAAACTGAGGTGCTCCCGGGTGGGAGGGGCTTATATAGGGGAGGGTACTTCCGGTTTGGAATTGGCCAGTGCCAACACCTGAAGGTAATCTATATAACCCATTAGTAATGACTAAGTCGCTCTGTGTCCCGTGATGTACTCCAAGAAAAGGATTTTACAGGTAAGCTGTTATAAAAATCCCTTTATTCAGCTCAGGAATTGAGGGTCACCAGAATGTGGTTTCTGCCGGGTGGGCAAGAGAGCAGCTGCATATTAAACTGGTCATCTGTTAAGCAAAGAACTTTGAGATTAGCTGTGACCAGCTTGTCTAGGTGCAGTAAAAAACAGAGAATGTCAAAAGTGAGTTATACCAAGAAAGAGCAGCAAGCCATGTCATTTAACCGTCGCTGTGCCGAAGGAAAGAACTCATTCCCAGAATAGATCACAAAGTAGCTCATACCAATTTTTTTTTTTTTAAACAAATAATTGTGGGTAAGATTCACCCTCACTTCCTGTCCTGCTGACAACAGTTTTACTAGACAAGAAGTAAAGGAAAATATGCAACAGGGACACCGATAGAAGTAGAAATCTGGCATGGGGCAGTTTTCTCCTACTTTACTAAAAAGAAATGTAGCATCCCTGGTGTTTAGGCAGGGTTGCTCACACATTTAGTTTGCCAGATAGTAAATGTTCTGGTTAATTGTTAGAAGATCCACTGATCCCTCTCTAGTTCTGTAGTTGTTGCACCTTTTCTCTTCTGTCACTAGGTAGCACTGTTGCTGGTGACATTAGATCGACAAGGGCATAGCTAGGTCAGAATATGATTGGATGGGGTGTCTCAGCCAATTGGCAGGGGTTTCTTTGGTCCCTTGGCCTGCTGGAGGAGCCTATTTATTTGAATGGAGTCAGGTGATCGGGGGTTCTGTGCCACCTGGACAGCTATCTGGGTGGTCGTGTGTTATGTTGTCCCGGGTGTCTAGGCCAGAAGCCTGCGGCCTATCCCAGGGACACCTGGCTACTAGGCTGCCTTTTCAGGCCTATTCAGGAGCAGGAGAAGCAGCGTAGGATTGGGACTGCAGGTTTGGAGTCCAACCAAGTTACAGAGGTTCCGTCCGCTGGACGGGGACCAGTTGTGGTTGGAGGTAAAGGGGAAGCAGTCGCCACTAGGGATGAGCTTCGTGTTCGAGTCGAACATACGTTCGACTCGAACATTGGCTGTTCGATCGTTCGACGAAGATCGAACGATTTGGGCCGTTCGCGCCAAATTCGAGTGACGCGAACGGCCCACAATGCACTACGCCATCGCAGTGTCATCCAGGCGCTGTGATTGGCCAAGCATGCACTGTGACCCCGCATGCTTGGCCAATCACAGCGCCGGCAGCGAGGAGAGCAATGATTGGCCACAGGCAGGATGCCTGTGGCCAATTATTGCTGAGGGTGTTTAGTACACGCCCCACACTATAAAAGGCCGCCAGCACGGCGGCCTAGTGTAGTGTGTTCCGGAGCAGGGATAGAGTAGCATAGGCAGGGACAGTGACTGTTATTTCTTTCTTGCTTAACCTGGATTCCTTTAGTTTAGGGAAAGAGAAGGATAGGTAGGGAGAGTGTCAGTGTGTTTTGTGCTTCTGCTATAGTGTGCTTAAAAAAAACATTTATTCTAGGGACAGAAAACTCTAGGTAGGGACAGTGTCAGTTTCTTTCACTCTGCAAGTCCTTGTTTCCAGGGACCTGTAAGGACAGTGAGTTAATTGTCCTTGTGCTATATTGTGCTTAAAAAAAACATTTATTCTAGGGACAGAAAACTCTAGGTAGGGACAGTGTCAGTTTCTTTCACTCTGCAAGTCCTTGTTTCCAGGGACCTGTAAGGACAGTGAGTTAATTGTCCTTGTGCTATATTGTGATTAAAAAAAACATTTATTCTAGGGACAGAAAACTCTAGGTAGGGACAGTGTCAGTTTCTTTCACTCTGCAAGTCCTTGTTTCCAGGGACCTGTAAGGACAGTGAGTTAATTTTCCTTGTGCTATATTGTGATTAAAAAAAACATTTATTCTAGGGACAGAAAACTCTAGGTAGGGACAGTGTCAGTTTCTTTCACTCTGCAAGTCCTTGTTTCCAGGGACCTGTAAGGACAGTGAGTTAATTGTCCTTGTGCTATATTGTGCTTAAAAAAAACATTTATTCTAGGGACAGAAAACTCTAGGTAGGGACAGTGTCAGTTTCTTTCACTCTGCAAGTCCTTGTTTCCAGGGACCTGTAAGGACAGTGAGTTAATTGTCCTTGTGCTATATTGTGATTAAAAAAAACATTTATTCTAGGGACAGAAAACTCTAGGTAGGGACAGTGTCAGTTTCTTTCACTCTGCAAGTCCTTGTTTCCAGGGACCTGTAAGGACAGTGAGTTAATTTTCCTTGTGCTATATTGTGATTAAAAAAACATTTATTCTAGGGACAGAAAACTCTAGGTAGGGACAGTGTCAGTTTCTTTCACTCTGCAAGGCCTTGTTTCCAGGGACCTGTAAGGACAGTGAGTTAATTGTCCTTGTGCTATATTGTGCTTAAAAAAAACATTTATTCTAGGGACAGAAAACTCTAGGTAGGGACAGTGTCAGTTTCTTTCACTCTGCAAGTCCTTGTTTCCAGGGACCTGTAAGGACAGTGAGTTAATTTTCCTTGTGCTATATTGTGATTAAAAAAAACATTTATTCTAGGGACAGAAAACTCTAGGTAGGGACAGTGTCAGTTTCTTTCACTCTGCAAGTCCTTGTTTCCAGGGACCTGTAAGGACAGTGAGTTAATTTTCCTTGTGCTATATTGTGATTAAAAAAAACATTTTTTCTAGGGACAGAAAACTGTAGGTAGGGAGAGTGTTTTTTTTCTTTCACTCTGCAAGTCCTTGTTTCCAGGGACCTGTAAGGACAGTGAGTTAATTGTCCTTGTGCTATATTGTGCTTAAAAAAAACATTTATTCTAGGGACAGAAAACTCTAGGTAGGGACAGTGTCAGTTTCTTTCACTCTGCAAGTCCTTGTTTCCAGGGACCTGTAAGGACAGTGAGTTAATTTTCCTTGTGCTATATTGTGATTAAAAAAAACATTTATTCTAGGGACAGAAAACTCTAGGTAGGGACAGTGTCAGTTTCTTTCACTCTGCAAGTCCTTGTTTCCAGGGACCTGTAAGGACAGTGAGTTAATTTTCCTTGTGCTATATTGTGATTAAAAAAAACATTTTTTCTAGGGACAGAAAACTGTAGGTAGGGAGAGTGTTTTTTTTCTTTCACTCTGCAAGTCCTTGTTTCCAGGGACCTGTAAGGACAGTGAGTTAATTTTCCTTGTGCTATATTGTGATTAAAAAAAACATTTTTTCTAGGAACAGAAAACTGTAGGTAGGGAGAGTGTTTTTTTTCTTTCACTCTGCAAGTCCTTGTTTCCAGGGACCTGTAAGGACAGTGAGTTAATTGTCCTTGTGCTATATTGTGCTTAAAAAAAACATTTATTCTAGGGACAGAAAACTCTAGGTAGGGACAGTGTCAGTTTCTTTCACTCTGCAAGTCCTTGTTTCCAGGGACCTGGAGAGACATTGAGTGAATTGTCCTTGTGCTATATTGTGATTAAAAAAAACATTTATTCTAGGGACAGAAAACTCTAGGTAGGGACAGTGTCAGTTTCTTTCACTCTGCAAGTCCTTGTTTCCAGGGACCTGTAAGGACAGTGAGTTAATTTTCCTTGTGCTATATTGTGATTAAAAAAAACATTTTTTCTAGGGACAGAAAACTGTAGGTAGGGAGAGTGTTTTTTTTCTTTCACTCTGCAAGTCCTTGTTTCCAGGGACCTGTAAGGACAGTGAGTTAATTGTCCTTGTGCTATATTGTGCTTAAAAAAAACATTTATTCTAGGGACAGAAAACTCTAGGTAGGGACAGTGTCAGTTTCTTTCACTCTGCAAGTCCTTGTTTCCAGGGACCTGGAGAGACATTG
Organism: Rana muscosa; assembly: GCA_029206835.1. Lineage (NCBI taxonomy): Eukaryota > Metazoa > Chordata > Amphibia > Anura > Ranidae > Rana > Rana muscosa. Next base: position 538,696,688 of record CM055117.1, on the reverse strand, counting down.
AGTGAATTGTCCTTGTGCTATATTGTGATTAAAAAAAACATTTATTCTAGGGACAGAAAACTCTAGGTAGGGACAGTGTCAGTTTCTTTCACTGTGAAAGTCCTTGTTTCAAGGGACAGAGAAGGACACCTGAAGGTAGCCCTTATTGCTTTTTTCCCATCTCCCTGCAGGCCATCTATTAGAATGTCTGGAAGGCAAACAAGGAGAGGCAGACAGTCAGGAGGCAATAAAAGAGGGCAAGCAGGCTCTGTGTCTGGGGGCAACAGTGCTGGTCGTGGACGCGGTGCATTGTCATCAGCACATGGCCATGGGACACGCTTGTCCTTCTTTTCGGCAGCTGGACATGTTGAGCCACATCATGCCGAAGACTTGGTAGAGTGGATGACCAAGCCCTCCTCCTCCTCCTCATCCTCTCTCACCCAGGCTCAGGGTACTGGAAAAGCAGCTGCCAAAGCGTCGTCTTCCCTGGTATCAATGTCAGACAAATCATCAGTCACTCCTTCCCTAGACCCACCATGTCCTCCTCCTGAGGAGTCCCCCGAACTGTTTCAGCACAGTGTTGGGTACATGCTCCAGGAGGATGCCCAGCGTTTCGAAGGGTCTGATGATGAAACCCAGCTAGAGGAAGGCTGTAGCGTGAGAGCAGACAGAGGGGATGCTCAAGAAGGACACCAATCTGGCAGTCATGTTCCAGCAGCTGCAGCATACTGCCAGATTGGCTCCAGTGATGAGGAGGGAGGGGATGATGAGGTCAATGACTCCACGTGGGTGCCTAATAGGAGAGAGGAGGAGGAGGAGGATGAGGAGGAGGCACATCTCCAACGAGGCAGGATGCCCTTTGGTGGCCAGCGTAAGGGCAGTACACCGACGGAATCACACCGCAGAGCTCCGCCTGTGCAGGGCGCTGCCTCTGCCCGTCATTCAAAAAGTTCTTTGGTGTGGGCCTTTTTTGAGGCTAGTGCATCAGATCGCACAGCTGCTGTTTGCAACATATGTCTCAAGCGTATATCGCGTGGCCAAAACATCAGCCGCTTGGGTACCACATGCCTGACCAGACATATGTTGACCTGCCATGCAGCTCGTTGGCAAGCCTACCTCAAAGACCCACACCAAAGAACAAAGCGGACCTCTCCTTGCACCGCATCAGCTGGGATCTCCAACCCCACTATAACTTCAGTCCTCTCTGAAACATGCACTGAGAGGAATGAAGGTGTAGAATTAGGTGTGTCACAGCCAAGTACTTGCGCCCACTCTGCTAGCAGTACACCGACGTCCGATTCTAGCAGGCAAATTTCCCTGCCCCAGCTGCTGGACCGTCAAAAGAAGTTCACTCCCAGCCATCCACATGCCCAGCGGTTGAATGCTAGCTTGGCTAAATTGCTAGCGCTTCAACTGCTGCCTTTTCAGTTGGTAGACTCGGCCCCCTTCCGTGAGTTTGTGCAATGTGCGGTTCCTCAGTGGCAGGTTCCCAAACGCCACTTTTTCTCACGGAAGGCTATTCCGGCTCTCTACCGGTATGTGGAAGGCAATGTCTTGGCCTCGCTGGACAGGGCGGTCAGCGGTAAGGTGCATATTACCGCTGACTCATGGTCCAGCAGGCATGGACAGGGACGTTACCTTTCTTTCACGGCCCATTGGGTCACTCTTTTGGCAGCTGGGAAGGATTCAGGACAAGGTGCAGTAGTGTTGGAGGTTGTCCCACCGCCACGCCTCCAAAATGCTACTACTGGTTGTGACACACCTCTCTCCTCCACCCCCTCCTCTTCTTCTTCCTCCATGGCCTCTTCCTGTGGTTTGTCCTATGAACCAGCGGTGCTCCGTAGCCGTTCACGGGGCTACGCAAGTACGCAGGCAAAAAGATGCCATGCCGTGCTTGCGCTGGTGTGTTTGGGGGACAGAAGCCACACTGGGGCAGAGGTCCTGTCTGCTCTGCAGGGCCAGGCCGAGAGGTGGTTGACGCCACGCCAGCTTAAGCCAGGAATGGTGGTTTGCGACAATGGCACCAACCTCCTCTCCGCCCTCCGACAGGGACAACTGACCCATGTGCCCTGTGTGGCTCACGTCCTTAACCTGGTGGTGCAGCGGTTCTTGGGCAGGTACCCGGGCTTACAGGATGTCCTGAGGCAGGCCAGGAAAGTCTGTGTGCATTTCCGCAGATCTTATAATGCCAGTGCTCGCCTGGCTGAGCTGCAAAAGGAGTTGAACCTGCCCAAGAACCGCCTTATATGTGACATGCCCACCAGGTGGAACTCAACGTTGGCCATGCTGCAGCGGCTGCACACGCAGCAGAGGGCCATCAATGAGTACCTGTGCGACTACGGCACCAGGACAGGGTCAGGGGAGCTTGGTTTTTTTTCTCCACGCCAGTGGGGCATGATCAGGGATGCATGCACTGTCCTGGCACCATTTGAGGAGGCCACGAGGATGGTGAGCAGTGACAGTGCATGCATCAGTGACACTGTACCTCTTGTCCACCTGTTGGAGCACACGCTGCGTGGAATAATGGACAGGGCACTTGAGGCAGAACAGAGGCAGGAAGAGGAGGACTTCCTTGCCTCTCAAGGCCCCCTTTACCCAGACAGTGTTCCTTCTGTCCCACCCATCGCACAGGAAGAGGAGGAGGAGGAGGAGGAGGAGGAGGAGGAGGAGGATTGTGTCAGCATGGAGGTGGAGGCTGGCACTCAGCATCATCAGCAGCAGTCTTTTAGGGATGATTTACAGTCCCAAGAAACCAGTGGACTTGTACGTGGCTGGGAGGAGGTGGCTGCGGATCATGTCGTCCTTAGTGACCCAGAGGACTCCGGAGCGAATGCCTCAGCAAACCTACGCTGCATGGCCTCCCTGATCCTGCAAAGTCTGCGGAAGGATCCTCGTATTCTTCGGATCAAGGAGAGGGACCATTACTGGCTGGCCACTCTCCTTGATCCACGGTACAAGGGTAAGGTTGCGGACCTTATGTTACCGTCGCAGAGGGAGCAGAGGATGAGACAACTCCGGGAGGCCTTGCAGAAAGGTCTGTGCAACGCGTTCCCAGAGACTGGGAGGTTGCAAACTCCTGGTCCTGGACAACGAGTTGCTGAGGCTTCGGCCAGTCAAAGAAGGAGCGGTGGGGAAGGTGGCCGTCTGACCGATGCGTTCAGACAATTCTTTAGTCCGCAGCCCCAAAGTATGATCGGTTCCAGCAACCATCGCCAGCGTCTGATAAACATGGTGCAGGAATATCTAGGGGCAAGGTCAGACTTGGACACCTTCCCCACCGAAAATCCTCTGGCTTACTGGGTCTTGAGGATGGATCACTGGCCAGAGCTTGCACAGTATGCAATTGAGCTACTGGCCTGTCCTGCATCCAGCGTTCTTTCGGAACGCACATTCAGTGCTGCTGGAGGATTTGTCACGGATCACAGGGTGCGCCTGTCCACCGACTCGGTTGATCGACTGACTTTCATCAAGATGAACCAGTCTTGGATCACCACCAGCTACCACACACCTGATGCTGATATAACAGACTAATTGATTTTAAAATGTCACATCCCTTCAAGACTGATGCTGATGCTGAGTGCCTGTGCTGTTATGTTGACTGGCTATCCTCCTCCTCCGAGTCCTCAATGATACGATTGATGATGATAGCTTGGAAGATCATTTTTGTTTATGGGTGCCGCCACCAGTGCCTAACGCCCAATTTTTCAGCCCCTGTTTAACAGTGGCGTGTAATTACAATTTTTGAAGCAATACTTTGCAACAGGGCTCATTGCTGTGCTCCAAGTACAGTATCTGTGAGGAGTTGCAGTGTTGTGCCACCAGTGCCTAAGGCCCAATTTTTCAGCCCCTGTTTAACAGGGGCGTGTCATTACAATTTTTGAAGCAATACTTTGCAACAGGGCTCATTGCTGTGCTCCAAGTACAGTATCTGTGAAGGGTTGCAGTGTTGTGCCACCAGTGCCTAAGGCCCAATTTTTCAGCCCCTGTTCAACAGGGGCATGTAATTACAATTCTTGATCTAATAATTCACAGCAGGGCCCATTGCTGCACCCACCAAGAGTAACTGTCAGGGCTTACAGTGTTGTGGCACCAGCACCACCATCAAAGGCCCAATTTTTACTACCACTGTTCAACAATTATATGTAATTAAAATTCCTGATATAATAGTTGACAGCAGGGCGTTCCAGCACCAATCAAGAGTAACTGTGAGTGCTTACAGTGTTGTGCCAACACCAACAACTAAGGGGCCTATTTCTGCAGAGTATATACGGCAGGTCCCTACTTTCAAACATCCAACTTACAAACGACTCCTACTTGCAAACGCAAGAAGACAACAGGAAGTGAGAGGAAATCTACCACTAGGAAGGAAAATTCTCTCCTGTAAGAATAAATATGGGAGAAAGGTGTCTCCTCTGTACTGATGCTTTATCAGCAATCCTTGTTTCAAGAAAAACACCACATTTCAAAAACAGTTGTCATTAGGACGGAAAGTGAGGTGAAATGTTCTGAACAGGGGCACAGACAGCAAAACAAATGTTACAGGGGTGATAACCCTTACCTATGTTTTCCAAAAAGTTTAAAAATAGATTTTTGGTCTGGAGCTACACTTCAACAATGTACCTGTTCAAAATTACAAACAGATTCTACATAAGAACAAACCTACAGTCCCTGTCTTGTATGCACCGCCTGTATACGGCTGTTCAGAGTATATAGGGCCTTTTTTATTTTATGTGCGGGGTTCCCCTTAATATCCATACAAGACCCAAAGGGGCTGGTAATGGGCTGGGGTAGGGGGGGGGGTCATGGGGTAGCTATGCCATTTTTCTTAAAGATTTTCATCCATATTACCGGGACCAGACATTACATTAAAGCCGCAAGCAGTTTTAAATGGCTTTTTTTTCCTTTAGAAGTGTCATTTTGTGCAGGGACAGTTCTAAACACGGGAAACACGTGGCACTTCACAGGCATACTTTAGACACCCCCCAGGTACGATATTTAAAGGAATATTTGACTTTTTTTTTTTCACTTTATGCATCATTAAAATGACTGCTCCCGGAAAACGACCGTTTTTAAAACTTATTTTTGCATTGATACATGTCCCCTGGTGCAGAACCCGGGTTCCCAAACCCTTTTTAGGACAATAACATGCATAATAGTTGTTATAATTAGCACTTTAGAATTCGAACGTTCGCATCCATTGTATTTAATAGGGTTCTAATGTTCGTTCGAACTTTCGGTCCGTTCGCGGGTTCTGGTGCGAACCGAACCCGGGGGTGTTCGGCTCATCACTAGTCGCCACTAAGGGACCGTCCACCTTATTACCAGAGACTACTGTGAGTGAGCCTGAAGAAGTACCAGAGCAGTGTTCTCACCAGCCAGGGAGAAGAAGTGAGAAAGCTTCAGCAAGTGTCAAGCCAGGGACCCAGCGGATTAGCAGGGGTGACGCTTGAGGAGTATGCAGCGGGTTAGCTGCGGAAGAGCTCAGGGGATCCAGTGGGTGGCTGGGATCTGGAAGTCTAGTGAGAGACTGGGAGTTCAGTGATTGAAGACCTACAATGGGAAACTATGAGATAAGAGAAGTACTGTACTCTGTTGCCATGTTCTATGTGTGAAGATCTTTGGAAACTGTTAAAAGCTTAGTTGCCATAGGAGACAGCGGTCCTGCCAATACAGAAGTTGCATCCGGCTGGAGGCTTTGAACTGTATAGCTGTCTGTCTTATGTGTCTCAGAGTCTGCTAATTGTCATTGCATCTACCTAAGGGTGTCCTGGCCCTAACCCCCTCTCCCACAGTTCTTGTTAAGAGACAATAAATCTCTTTATTTGCATTCAAAAAATGACTGGCGCCCATCATTTTATCTTGCATTACACCCACCATACCCACTCTACGAGGATGGATGTCAGCTCTCCCTGACTGTGGAGGTCACCATCGGGCCTCTAGAGGTCCGGGAGGTCGCTACAAAAGAAAATATATTTTTCTTTGAAATCGTGCAAGTTCAGCTGAATTCGCACGGCTTCACTCCCACAGTCCAGTGTGAACCTGGGCTAAAGGTCAGTTTATTACTAAAATCACAGTGTATATATGGGCATATCTGTTCTGCAGTGGTTACTGGGCTGCTTTCAAACTGATCAGCAGGTGCAGAGCAGTTTAACTGCGGGTTACCTGCACTGAGCCATAGACTTCTGTTATTACCTGAGAGTTTGGTGAGCTTTCTGAAAGTGCAGCAATCCTGCAGCATATAATAGAAGTCTAATGCAAAGTGCAGGAAAGCCAAAGGGTACACTACCTTGCACCCGCGGTGCCGTTAATCCGCAGCGCATCTGTGTGAAAACAGCCTTGGGCCCCTTTCACACGGTCAGTCAGACAGTCCGACCAATTGGACCCTCCATTCACCTCTAAGTAGTGACAGACATAAACCGACTTGTGTCCTTCCTCCTATCCGATCCGCTAAAAAAAAAAAAAACAAGAGTATAGCAGAGCAGACACTGACATGCCATCCACCCGCTCCACCCGTTACCAGGTCGCTTAGGTGGCCCTCGCTCTTCAAAAGGTTGGGCACCCCTGCCCAGGGGCGTACCTAGAGCATTTAGCACCCGGGGCGGATCCTATATCTGGCACCCCCCCCCCCACATTAAAATGTAAAACCACCCCACTGTGCCCCCTGCATACCTCTGTATCCTTCAATATCTCTTTGTCACTACTGTGTACCCCTCTCCACAACTGCACCTCTGGACCCCTTTACATTACACAGCACCTTGTACCTCTGGACCCCTTTATATTACACAGCACCCTACATCCCTGGACCCCTTTACATTACACAGCACCTTGCACCTCTGGACCCTTTACATTACACAGCACCTTGTACCTCTGGACCCCTTTACATTACACAGCACCCTGCACCTCTGGACCCCTTTACATAACACAGCGCCCTGCACCTCTGGACCCCTTTACATTACACAGCACCTTGCACTTTTGGACCCCTTTATATTACACAGCACCCTACACCTCTGGACCCCTTTACATTACACTGCACATTGCACCTCTGGACCCCTTTACATTACACAGCAATCTACACCTCTGGACCCCTTTACATTACACAGCACCCTGCACCTCTGGACCCCTTTACATTACACTGCACCTTGCACCTAAGGACCTTTTTACATTACACAGCACCCTACACCTCTGGACCCTTTTACATTACACTGCACCCTACACCACTGGACCCCTTTACATTACACTGCACCTTGCACATCTGGACCCTTTACATTACACAGCATCTTGTACCTCTGGACCCCTTTACATTACACAGCACCCTGCACCTCTGGACCCCTTTACATAACACAGCGCCCTGCACCTCTGGACCCCTTTACATTACACAGCACCTTGCACTTTTGGACCCCTTTATATTACACAGCACCCTACACCTCTGGACCCCTTTACATTACACTGCACATTGCACCTCTGGACCCCTTTACATTACACAGCAATCTACACCTCTGGACCCCTTTACATTACACAGCACCCTGCACCTCTGGACCCCTTTACATTACACTGCACCTTGCACCTAAGGACCTTTTTACATTACACAGCACCCTACACCTCTGGACCCTTTTACAATACACTGCACCCTACACCACTGGACCCCTTTACATTACACTGCACCTTGCACATCTGGACCCTTTACATTACACTGCACCTTGCACCTCTGGACCCTTTACATTACACTGCACCTTGCACCTAAGGACCCTTTACATTACACTGCACCTTGCACCTCTGGACCTTTTACATTACACTGCACCTTGCACATCTGGACCCTTTTACATTACACTTCACCTTGCACCTCTGGACCCTTTACATTACACTGCACCTTGCACCTAAGGATCTCTTTACATTACACAGCACTCTACACCTCTGGACCCCTTTACATTACACTGGACCCCTTTACATTACACAGCACTCTGGACCCCTTTACATTACACAGTACTCTGGACCCCTTTACATTACACAGAACCCTGCACCTCTGGGCCCCTTTACATTACACTGCACCTTGCACCTAAGGACCTTTTTACATTTCACAGCACTCTACACCTCTGGACCCTTTTACATTACACTGCAGCCTACACCACTGGACCCCTTTACATTACACTGCACCTTGCACATCTGGACCCTTTACATTACACTACACCTTGCACCTCTGGACCCTTTACATTACACTGCACCTTTCACCTCTGGACCCTTTACATTACACTGCACCTTGCACCTCTGGACCCTTTATATTACACTGCACCTTGCATTTTTGAACCCCTTTACATTACACTGGACCCCTTTACATTACACAGCACTCTGGACCCCTTTACATTACACAGTACTCTGGACCCCTTTACATTACACAGCACCCTGCACCCCTTTACATTACACAGCCCTTGCACCTCTGGAGCCCTTTACATTACATAGCACCTTGCACCTAAGGACCTCTTTACATGACACAGCACCCTTACACCTCTGGACCCCTTTACATTACACAGCCCCATGCACCTAAGGACCTCTTTACATTACACTGCACCTTGCACCTATGGACCTCTTTACATTACACAGCACTCTACACCTCTGGACCTCTTTACATTACACTGGACCCCTTTACATTACACAGCACTCTGGACCCCTTTACATTACACATTACTCTGGACCCCTTTACATTACACAGCATCCTTACACCTAAGGACCCCTATACATTACACAGCACCTTGCACTTTTGGACCCCTTTATATTACACAGCACTCTACACCTCTGGACCCCTTTACATTACACTGCACATTGCACCTCTGGACCTCTTTACATTACACAGCACCCTACACCTCTGGACCCATTTACATTACACTGCACCTTGCACCTCTGGACCCTTTACATTACACTGCACCTTGCACATCTGGACCCTTTTACATTACACTTCACCTTGCACCTCTGGACCCTTTACATTACACTGCACCTTGCACCTAATGATCTCTTTACATTACACAGCACTCTACACCTCTGGACCCCTTTACATTACACTGGACCCCTTTACATTACACAGCACTCTGGACCCCTTTACATTACACAGTACTCTGGACCCCTTTACATTACACAGCATCCTTACACCTAAGGACCCCTTTACATTACACTGCACATTGCACCTCTGGACCTCTTTACATTACACAGCACCCTACACCTCTGGACCCCTTTACATTACACAGCACCCTGCACCTCTGGACCCCTTTACATTACACAGCGCCCTGCACTTCTGGACCCCTTTACATTACACTGCACCTTGCACCTAAGGACCTTTTTACATTACACAGCACCCTACACCTCTGGACCCTTTTACATTACACTGCACCCTACACCACTGGACCCCTTTACCTTACACTGCACCTTGCACCTCTGGACCCTTTACATTACACTGCACCTTGCACCTAAGGACCTCTTTACATTACACAGCACTCTACACCTCTGGACCCCTTTACATTACACTGGACCCCTTTATATTACACAGCACTATGGACCCCTTTGCATTACACAGTACTCTGGACCCCTTTACATTACACAGCACCCTGCACCTCTGGGCCCCTCTACATTACACTGCACCTTGCACCTCTGGACCTTTTACATTACACTGCACCTTGCATATCTGGACCCTTTTACATTACACTTCACCTTGCATATCTGGACCCTTTTACATTACACTGCACCTTGCACCTAAGGACCTCTTTACATTACACAGCACTCTACACCTCTGGACCCCTTTACATTACACTGGACACCTTTACATTACACAGCACTCTGGACCTCTTTACATTACACAGTACTCTGGACCCCTTTACATTACACAGAACCCTGCATCTCTGGGCCCCTTTACATTACACTGCACCTTGCACCTAAGGACCTTTTTACATTACACAGCACTCTACACCTCTGGACCCTTTTACATTACGCTGCACCCTACACCACTGGACCCCTTTACATTACACTGCACCTTGCACATCTGGACCCTTTACATTACACTACACCTTGCACCTCTGGACCCTTTACATTACACTGCACCTTGCACCTCTGGACCCTTTACATTACACTGCACCTTTTGACCCTTTTACATCACACTGCACCTTGCACCTCTGGACCCTTTATATTACACTGCACCTTGCATTTTTGAACCCCTTTACATTACACTGGACCCCTTTACATTACACAGTACTCTGGACCCCTTTACATTACACAGCACCCTGCACCCCTTTACATTACACAGCCCTTGCACCTCTGGAGCCCTTTACATTACATAGCACCTTGCACCTAAGGACCTCTTTACATGACACAGCACCCTTACACCTCTGGACCCCTTTACATTACACAGCCCCATGCACCTAAGGACCTCTTTACATTACACTGCACCTTGCACCTATGGACCTCTTTACATTACACAGCACTCTACACCTCTGGACCTGTTTACATTACACTGGACCCCTTTACATTACACAGCACTCTGGACCCCTTTACATTACACAGCATCCTTACACCTAAGGACCTCTTTACATTACACTGCACCTTGCACCTCTGTACCCTTTACATTACACTGCACCCATGGACCTCCACAGTGCAGACCCCCCCACAGTACAGACCCCCCCACAGTACAGACACCCCCACAGTACAGACCACCCCCCCCCCCACAGTACAGACACCCCTACAGTGCAGAGCCCCCCACCCCCCCCACAGTACAGACACTAGACACATAATGTACCTCAGTGCAGTCAGATGATAAGCGCGGGAAATGCACACACAGAACTGGTCAGGTGACGGGTCCCCTCCCTCTGTGTAGGGAGGAGGAGGGGGAGGCGGCTTCACTCTGCTCGGCTAACAGCCGAGACTGAACAGATCCCCAGCGCGGCAATGAGAGAGGGGGATCGCTGCGGGTCCCGGGTGTCACTCGGCTCGCTCACACCCCCCCTTCTTGCAAAGCCATTACAGGCTTTCCACGTGTGTTCTTCCTGTCACCGCCGCGGTGCCGCGGCTTAAACCCGCCCGCCCCTCTGTCTTCATTTCAGCCGCGGAGGAGGGGGGCACTGGCCTGACACCCCCCCCCCCAGTGTCTGTCACCCGTGGCGGCCCGCCCCCCACTTAGTACGCCTCTGCCCCTGCCTTAAGGTGAAGGAACACATGGTGGGGGAGTGTGAACGCTGCATGAAGACACCAATCTCACCATTTTTTCTGCTGTTATTATGGACTGTTATTACCGTTTGTTCTGAGTATTATTAAGGACTGCATTTACAAACACATTGAGCACTTGCACTTTCATTTTGGTTATATGTATTATAATTGAGCACTTTTCACATTATTTTTGGATGCAATATGTTTTATTGTGAAGAGAGATATATATAGTTTACTGTTCATTGTATATTCATTTATCACTTTATAGGACTATATTTTGATTAATTGGGGGGAGCGCTGCACATTGGGCTAAATACATCTGGATTATTTACTAAAGACAAATCCACTTTGCACTGCAAGTGCAAACTACAAGTGCAAAGTGCACTTGAAATTGCACTGAAAGTGCACTTGGAAGTGCAGTCGCTGTAGATCCGAGGAGGACATGCAAGGGAAATAAAAAACAGCATTTTAGCTTGCTCATGATTGGATAATAAAATCAGCAGAGCTTCCCCTCATTTCAGTTCTTCCCCTCAGATTTACAGCGACTGCACTTTCAGTGCAAATTCAATTGCACCTTACACTTATAGTTTGCACTTGTAGTGCAAAGTGGATTTGCCTTTCGTAAATACAGTAATACCCTTTGTGGGAGAGAGTTACCGCTCAGATGTGGCTGGTGACTCATTCACAAGATCCAGAGCAGTGGGTGCAGGCAATGCATATGACAATGCAAAAAATCTGAGGAAAACGCTTGGACAGCCGCACTCCAAAAAAGGTTCTTTTATTTAAAACAAAAGCACAAATAACATGCCACAGCAAAAAAACAGCAAGTATGAGCTGACGTTTCGCACTGCGATTCAGTGCTTAATCATTGCTATGCCTTAGGGTGTCCTCTCTCGGCGGCGGTATGGTGGACGTGGATGGCCTGCTGTGCATGCCGGGAGAGGATACATTAGGGGCAGATGCCATTCTTTTGGGGAGTCGGTGGAAGTCAGGAGTGTGAGCAGTTCACGCCACCCGGCCCTCCAGGCCAGGGGTGAGCGTGTACATCGGTCTCAGGCACCTTTAGCCTGGGGCCGCAACTCCACTAATAGGCCCAGCACCTTTAGTCTGGACCTATCTCCAAAAGAAGAATCCTAGGGTGGACCCGCTCTAAGAAGAGGAGACCGGGGGTGGACATTTCTGATGGACCGGTCAGAGTTCACGGTGAAAGAGAGGCCTGGTTACCTTCTGGAGGGATTCAAAGATCCATCACAGGCCTTGCAACGTGCTATCACTGGCACCTGTCCTTGTGTTGCAACAGTTGAGAAGTTTGGGAATTAAAGATTCTGTGGCAGAAGGTCTCCCGATCGTATCTCAAGGAAAACCTAAAGTGAACGTTCGAGCATCACTCGGGCTGCTAGGATCCGCTCTTACAGGGGACTATCCGGGTGAGCTAAACCTACTCGGGATCGAGTAGTGACTATCGTACCAGTTTGTGCCTGGACCTATCTCCCAAACCTTACTGTCCTTTCTCTCATCCACCTTTCCTGTCTGCTGAACTTGAACTTGCTTATAAAATAAACTCAGCATTGGAGTTAAAGTGGTGTGGACATTGGCCTTCCTGGGGGAAAAATAGAGACTTGTCCCTATACTCTAGGAGATGAGAACCAGTCTGCTGGGATACCTTGCTGCAGGACCCAGAAATTGTTAACACCGCTCAACCTCCTTAAACGTGAGGGTACGAGCATATAGCGTCGTGTGCCTTGACCTGCAAGTGAGCCAAAGGCAGGAAAAGGTCCGTGTGCTAAAGTAGGAATCTGCAAGAAAGGTTGTTATAATCCTTGCAATGTACATAGATCACCCAGAGGGGAAAGTTTTTTTCTTAATAAAAGTGGAGTTATGCACCCTCCCAGGTGGGGCCAGGTGGAACTGATTTCAGGAACCTGCTAGCTGCTGGGAGACACCTTCTGATGGTCACTGTAACTACAGCTTTCAGCCCAGAGACCCACAGCGCTACCAGCCTGTGAACCAGATCCTGACACCCTGCTTAACATCACAGCTACCCCTACACATCAGTGTCCACAGTCCCTATTCACATCAAGTGCTCCCTTTACACAGTGCCTCTTTACACATCACTGTGCCCCCTTTACACATCACAATGCATTCTAATACCTGGGGTGATAAAGGCCAGTTCTATTTGAAATATATAAGTCAGTGACCCAGTGCACTGGCATCAACCCCTTACTGAATGTTTAGCTTTGGGATGCTCAAATCAAATATGAACCAGGTTACATGGGCAAGTCATACAGCAAGTGGGCCCCTATTGATTCGGGCTTCAGTATCAAGATATGCCAAACTAATTACCTAAATTATTTGTTTGCTTGATGTTGTCTTTGGTGAAAGAAGCTTGCTCAATCTGGAATCAAAAGGTTTTAACCTAGGGTGTCCTTACCTAGATAGCACAAGGCAACTGGATTATGCATACCTATTTATTGGTGATCACCTCAGCCTCACATGATTGGGGAAAGGCTCACTTGCGTTAACAAAATATCTGTGTGAGAGACACATAGCAGCTGGATGTTCTCTCTCTCTGGTCTCCCGCTGGGCCACTGCCATCATCCTCAAGTGAGAGGTGCTGCATATCAAGACAGAGGGTGGGAACTGCCCAATTTATTACATCAACAAGTGGGTAATTATCGAATCCCGCCCTGATATGCAGCACCTCCCCACCCACTGTGAGGATAATAGCGACAGCAAGTTCAGAGACCACAAAAACAGAACACTTGGGCTGATAAGTGGCACAACTGCGTTCCGGACAGGCCATTTAGTGAACCCTGTATTTTATGAATGGATACATACAAAAGATGTCCCACAAAGGACAAACAAGCACAAAAACTATTTTGGCTGGCACAAGAAAGTCTATTGCAAGAGGTCAACCAACACTGCAATTTACAGGTTGCTAGTTTCTAACCATAACAAATCATAACATTTTTGAGAATCTTTGCCAGAAATCTTATCACTAAAGGTGATGTATTAGAAAGATAATAAACAATAAAACAATAACTGTGCACTTTAGACTCATGACTGACTGTTCTCAATTCTCTAAACATGACTGTCGCGTTCTAAAGGTTTTGTTAGAGCTATTAGATAAAAGGTACTGCGAGGACTGATAAACACTTCATACTTGGAAGTATTGCTACAGGGATGATGATGGAAAATTTATGGACCAACAATTTAAAAAGAAATTTAAAAAATCTTCTATACAGACAAATCCCAATATATTTCCATTTTTATGTTAAGTAACAAAGGAAATTGGAAAAACTGACAGCTACGGGAAAATGGGATACACATTGTCAAGAGCAATCCCGAGCTCTACATATAACAACAGTCTCTCTGTCTCTACTGTAGAAAACACACTAGGCGGCTTACTGTACCCGGCAGCATCTGACAAATAAGGAGGCTGTAGAGTAGGGTGGCAATAATATCACCTGAATCAGGAGAAGTTCCCAACGATGGACTAGGCTTGATGCCCCTGCTCTGTCCCTCCTCCATTGGAACCTCCCCTAAGCAAGGCACACTGTCACTCACCAGCAGGGTCCTGTCCCTAACATAAACACTTGCAAAATGCATGCCAATGCAGTGAGCCAATGCTTTTTATAAGCACAGCACTCACTAAAGATGGCCGCAGAGTTGCTGTATCCAATAAGACAGCTGCTTCACTGACGACACATATGGAGGCTTCAGAGGTTCAAAGCTCATATTATCCTCCATTCCCTTCTGTATTGTCACTGTAAGATATAGATGGGAGGAAAAACTGCACCTGCCTACATTCCCCACCCGCTTTGTCAGATGCTGTCATTAAAAATAACAAAACATATTGTTCATATAGCACAGAATACTATGATAACAATTAACTTTACACAACATAATCTGAATACTTGGCAGGTAACTGTCCTCAGTAGTGATGAGCCGAACACCCCCGGGTTCGGTTCGCACCAGAACCCGCGAACGGACTGAAAGTTCGCACGAACTTTAGAACCCTATTAAATACAATGGATGCGAACGTTCGAAATCTAAAGTGCTAATTATAACGACTATTATGCATGTTATTGTCCTAAAAAGGGTTTGGGAACCCGGGTTCTGCACCAGGGGACATGTATCAATGCAAAAAGAAGTTTTAAAAATGGCCGTTTTTCTGGAGCAGTCATTTTAATGATGCATAAAGTGAAAAAATATTCCTTTAAAATCGTACCTGGGGGGTGTCTAAAGTATGCCTGTGAAGTGCCACGTGTTTCCCGTGTTTAGAACTGTCCCTGCACAAAATTACATTTCTAAAGGAAAAAAAGCCATTTAAAACTGCTTGCGGCTTTAATGTAATGTCTGGTACCGGTAATATGGATGAAAATCTTTAAGAAAAATGGCATAGCTACCCCATCACACCCCCCCCCCCCCTACCCCAGCCCATTACCAGCCCCTTTGGGTCTTGTATGGATATTAAGGGGAACCCCGCACACAAAATAAAAAAGGCCCTATATACTCTGAACAGCCGTATACAGGCGGTGCATACAAGACAGGGACTGTAGGTTTGTTCTTATGTAGAATCTGTTTGTAATTTTGAACAGGTACATTGTTTAAGTGTAGCTCCAGCCCAAAAATATATTTTTAAGCTTTTTGGAAAACATAGGGAAGGGTTATCACCCCTGTAACATTTGTTTTGCTGTCTGTGCAGTGTGCACCTGTTCAGAACAGTTCACCTCACTTTCCGTCCTAATGACAAATGCTTTTTGAAAATTTTGGGTTTTTATTGAAACAAGAATTGGTGATAAAGAATCAGTGGAGAGGGGACACTTTTTTTCCCATATTAACTCTTACAGGAGAGAATTTGCCTGCCTAGGGGTAGATTTCCTCTCACTTCCTGTTGTATCCTTCCGTTTGCAAGGAGGAGTTGTTTGTAAGTTGGATGTTTCAAAGTAGGGGCCTGCCGTATATACTCAGCTGAAATTTGCCCCTTACATGTTGGTGTTGCCACAACACTGTGAGCCCTCACAGTTACTCTTGTGGGCGCATGAATGGGCCCTGCTGTGAATTATTAGATCAAGAATTGTAATTGCATGCCCCTGTTGAACAGGGGCTGAAAAATTGGGCCTTTGGTGGTGGTGGTGGTGGTGGTGTTGACACAACACTGTAAGGCCTCACAGTTAGTCTTGGGGGGCGCAGGAATGGGCCCTGCTGTGAATTATTAGATCAAGAATTGTAATTACATGCCCCTGTTAAACAGGGGCAGAAAAATTGAGCCTTAGGCACTGGTGCCACAACACTGCAACCCCTCACAGATACTGTACTTGGAGCACAGCAATGAGCCCTGTTGCAAAGTATTGCATCAAAAATTGTAATTACACGCCCCTGTTAAACAGGGGCTGAAAAATTGGGCCTTAGCCACTGGTGCTGGTGCCACGACACTGCAACCACTCCCAGATACTCTAGTTGGAGTGCAGGAATGAGCCCTGCTGCAAAGCATTGCATAAAAAATTGTAATAACACACCCCTGTTAAACAGGGGCTGAAAAATTGGACCTTAGCCACTGGTGGCAGCACCCAGAAACAAAAATGTTCTTCCAAGCTATCATCGTCAATCAGATCATTGAGGAGGAGGAGGATAGTCAGTCAACATAACAGGACAAACTCTCAGCATCAGCATCAGTCTTGAAGGGATGTGACATTTGAAAATAAATTAGTCTGTTATATCAGCTTCAGGTGTTTGGTAGCTGGTGGTGATCCAAGACTGGTTCATCTTTATGAAGGTCAGTCGATCAACAGAGTCGGTGGACAGCCACACCCTGTGATTCGTGACAAATCCTCCAGCAGCACTGAATGTGCGTTCTGAAAGAACGCTGGATGCAGGACAGGCCAGTAGCTCAATTGCATACTGTGCAAGCTCTGGCCAGTGATCCATCCTCAAGACCCAGTAAGCCAGAGGATTTTCGGTGGGGAAGGTGTCCAAGTCTGACCTTGCCCCTAGGTATTCCTGCACCATGTATATCAGACGCTGGCGATGGTTGCTGGAACCGATCATACCTTGGGGCTGCGGACTAAAGAATTGTCTGAACGCTTCGGTCAGACGGCCACCTTCCCCACCGCTCCTTCTTTGACTGACCGAAGCCTCAGCAACTCGTTGTCCAAGACCAGGAGTTTGTAACCTCCCAGTCTCTGGGAACGCGTTGCACAGACCTTTCTGCAAGGCCTCCCGGAGTTGTCTCATCCTCTGCTACCTCTGCGACGGTAAGATAAGGTCCGCACATGACCCAACTAGTGGCCAAGTGCGCAGTGTGGCGCTCCCTCCCTCTGACGCCAGTGGGTAGAGTCAACCTTTTGAAGATGGTCTTTCTCCCGAAATTCCTGTACTTCTTCCGCAATACCCCCTCGTATATCCCTAGGTCTTTCTTCCGGAGGTTGGACAGCCTGCTGATCTCTTTTGTCTGGGCTGGGAGACCCCCCCGGGTGGCGAGGAAGACCTTATATTTGTCTTTGTCCGGAGGTGGACTGGCGCTCCCTAATTTTTTGCTTTACTACTGGGCAGCTGTCCTGGTTACGGTGAGATGGTGGTTCTCCCAGCCTAGACAAAATCCGGCGGTCACACTTGAGGCGGCTATTGTGGGCTCTTATGCGGCCTTGAGCAATCTACCGTTTCGTGGCCTCAGGGCCAGCCCCTGTATGACGACCCTCATGCGGACCACAGTTAAGGTCTGGCAGGAGGCTCGACTAATGTACCGGCGACCCAACTTGGTATCCCCGCATATGCCCTTGTGGGCTAACCCTATGCTGCCTCACATGAATAGTATCCCAGATCCATCCCTGTGGGCGAAAAAGGGAATCGTTACTCTGAAACATATAGTGAAAGCGGGTACGATTATGCCTTTCCAGGAACTCAGGCAGGCGTATCTCCTGCCGGTCTCTTTCCAATTTAGGTACTGGCAGCTGAGACATGCTTTTGAGGCCCAATTCCCAGAGCCTATAACCCTGGAGTCAGACTCTATTGAGCGACTCTTATCCTCCGCCCTCATGGACCGCCCCCTCTCGTCCCTCTACCTGTACCTCACTGTACAGTTTGATGCCAAGCTTACTAAGCCGTGGGAGGAATGGAGGGCTGATATTCGCTCACTGGACGAGGAGGAGTGGAGGGATTGCCTCGCATCTTATATCCCTGTTATGATAGCTGCAAAGGATAGGTTTATACAATTTAAATTTCTCCACAGAGCCTACTACACCCCGCAGAGGCTGGCACGTATTTACCCGCAGCGAGATCCTAATTGTCAGAGATGCAGGCAGGAGATAGGTACGTTTTGGCACATGGTCTGGTCGTGTCCGAAACTCCAGCCCTATTGGGTGGATGTGGCTTCCAGACTGACGGACGTGACTGGCTTAAACGTGCCGACTGACCCCAAGATCCTACTGCTGAATCATATGGAGGACGTGGAAGGGGATAGATATTGTAAACTCTGCCTGACCTTCTCACTATTTTATGCTAGGAGGGAAATCCTGCTCAAGTGGAAATCCGAGGACCCCCCCACATGCGCCGCCTGGCAGCGCTCAGTCGACTCAGTACTTTCTCTATATAAATTGACTTATGAGAGTAGACAGTGCCCCGCGAAGTTCGACAAAATTTGGTCTTCATGGCAGACCACTCGCTCTGACTTGGAACTCCCCCCTGGGTGTAACTGACTGGGCTGTTGTTGGGGATGGCTTCCCCCCCCCTGCCCCTCTTGGTCCCTGGACTTTACTGCTACTCAGGGTTGTTGTGTGGCCGGGGAGGGGTGAACTAGAGTCGTTTTAGGCACGACCGGGTTTGGGCCAATGTTTGTTGATTATTTGCATTTAGCAACGAATGAGAGGGGTGTGTTCCCCCGGATGTGACGCATTATCCTGTTTGTTTGCTCTGCACTGGAGGATGTGCTATTTACTGGTTGTATTGTAATGCTGATTTGTCTAATAAAAACTCTCTGTTAAAAAAAAAAGATAAGGTCCGCAACCTTACCCTTGTACCGTGGATCAAGGAGAGTGGCCAGCCAGTAATGGTCCCTCTCCTTGATCCGAAGAATACGAGGATCCTTCCGCAGACTTTGCAGGATCAGGGAGGCCATGCAGCATAGGTTAGCTGAGGCATTCAGTCCGGAGTCCTCTGGGTCACTAAGGACGACATGGTCCGCAGCCACCTCCTCCCAGCCACGTACAAGTCCACTGGTTTCTTGGGACTGTAAATCATCCCTAAAAGACTGCTGCTGATGATGCTGAGTGCCAGGCTCCACCTCCATGCTGACACAATCCTCCTCCTCCTCCTCCTCTTCTTCCTGTGCGATGGGTGGGACAGAAGGAACACTGTCTGGGTAAAGGGGGCCTTGAGAGGCAAGGAAGTCCTCCTCTTCCTGCCTCTGTTCTGCCTCAAGTGCCCTGTCCATTATTCCACGCAGCGTATGTTCCAACAGGTGGACAAGAGGTACAGTGTCACTGATGCATGCACTGTCACTGCTCACCATCCTCGTGGCCTCCTCAAATGGTGCCAGGACAGTGCATGCATCCCTGATCATGCCCCACTGGCGTGGTGAAAAAAACCTGAGCTCCCCTGACCCTGTCCTGGTGCCCTAGTCGCACAGGTACTCATTGATGGCCCTCTGCTGCGTGTGCAGCCGCTGCAGCATGGCCAACGTTGAGTTCCACCTGGTGGGCATGTCACACATAAGGCGGTTCTTGGGCAGGTTCAACTCCTTTTGCAGCTCAGCCAGGCGAGCACTGGCATTATAAGATCTGCGGAAATGCACACAGACTTTCCTGGCCTGCCTCAGGACATCCTGTAAGCCCGGGTACCTGCCGAAGAACCGCTGCACCACCAGGTTAAGGACGTGAGCCACACAGGGCACATGGGTCAGTTGTCCCTGTCGGAGAGCGGAGAGGAGGTTGGTGCCATTGTCGCAAACTACCATTCCTGGCTTAAGCTGGCGTGGCGTCAACCACCTCTCGGCCTGCCCCTGCAGAGCAGACAGAACCTCTGCCCCAGTGTGGCTCCTGTCCCCCAAACACACCAGCGCAAGCACGGCATGGCATCTTTTTGCCTGCGTACTTGCGTAGCCCCTTGAACGCCTACGGAGCACCGCTGGTTCCGAGGACAAAGCACAGGAAGAGGCCATGTAGGAAGAAGAAGAAGAGGAGGGGGTGGAGGACAGAGGTGTGTCACAACCAGTAGTAGCATTTTGGAGGCGTGGCGGTGGAACAACCTCCAACACTACTGCACCTTGTCCTGCATCCTTCCCAGCTGCCAAAAGAGTGACCCAATGGGCCGTGAAAGAAAGGTAACGTCCCTGTCCATGCCTGCTGGACCATGAGTCAGCGGTAATATGCACATTACCGCTGACTGCCCTGTCCAGCGAGGCTAAGACATTGCCTTCCACATGCCGGTAGAGAGCCGTAATCGCCTTCCGTGAGAAAAAGTGGCGTTTGGGAACCTGCCACTGAGGAACCGCACATTGCACAAACTCACGGAAGGGGGCCGAGTCTACCAACTGAAAAGGCAGCAGTTGAAGTGCTAGCAATTTAGCCAAGCTAGCATTCAACCGCTGGGCATGTGGATGGCTGGGAGTGAACTTCTTTTGACGGTCCAGCAGCTGGGGCAGGGAAATTTGCCTGCTAGAATCGGACGTTGGTGTACTGCTAGCAGAGTGCCCGCAAGTACTTGGCTGTGACACACCTAATTCTACACCTTCATTCCTCTCAGAGCAGGTTTCAGAGAGGACTGAAGGTATAGTGAGGTTGGAGATCCCAGCTGATGCGGTGCAAGAAGAGGTCAGCTTTGTTCTTTGGTGTGGGTCTTTAAGTTAGGCTTGCCAACGAGCTGCATGGCAGGTCAACATATGTCTGGTCAAGCATGTGGTGCCCAAGCGGGTGATGTTTTGGCCACGCGATATACGCTTGAGACATATGTTGCAAACAGCAGCTGTGCGATCTGATGCACTCGACTCAAAAAAGGCCCACACCAAAGAACTTTTTGAATAACGGGCAGAGGCAGCGCCTTGCACAGGCGGAGCTCTGCGGTGTGATTCAGTCAGTGTGCTGCCCTTACGCTGGCCCCCGAGGGCATCCTGCCTCGTTGGAGATGTGCCTCCTCCTCATCCTCCTCCTCCTCCTCCTCCTCTCTCCTATTAGGCACCCACGTGGAGTCAGTGACCTCATCATCCCCTCCCTCCTCATCACTGGAGCCAATCTGGCAGTATGCTGCAGCTGCTGGAACATGACTGCCAGATTGGTGTCCTTCTTGAGCATCGCCTCTCTCTGCTCTCACGCTGCTGCCTTCCTCTAGCTGGGTATCATCATCAGACCCTTCGAAACGCTGGGCATCCTCCTGGAGCATGTACCCAACACTGTGCTCAAACAGTTCGGGGGACTCCTCAGGAGGACATGGTTGGTCTAGGGAAGGAGTGACTGATGATGACATTGATACCAGGGAAGAGGACGCTTTGGCAGCTGCTTTGCCAGTACCCTGAGCCTGGGTGAGAGAGGATGAGGAGGATGAGGAGGGCTTGGTCATCCACTCTACCAAGTCTTCGGCATGATGCGGCTCAACACGTCCAGCTGCCGAAAAGAAGGACAAGCGTGTCCCATGGCCACGTGCTGATGGCGATGCACCGCGTCCACGACCAGCACTGTTGTCTCTAGACACAGAGCCTGCTTGCCCTCTTTTTTTGGCTCCTGACTGTCTGCCTCTCCTTGTTTGCCTTCCAGACATTCTAATGGCCTGCAGGGAAATGGGAAAAGCAGCAATACAGGCTAAGTTAAGGTGTAATATGGTCAGGAGGCACACTCCGCCCGCTGTAAGTGCCGCAAAATCCTGTTGGTGTAACACACCAGGAAAAAGCAGCAATACAGGCTAAGTTTAGGTGTAATATGGACAAAAGGCACACTCCGCCCGCTGTAAGTGCCGCAAAATCCTGTTTGTGTAACACACCAGGAAAAAGCAGCAATACAGGCTAAGTTAAGGTGTAATATGGTCAGGAGGCACACTCCGCCCGCTGTAAGTGCCGCAAAATCCTGTTTGTGTAACACACCAGGAAAAAGCAGCAATACAGGCTAAGTTAAGGTGTAATATGGTCAGGAGGCACACTCCGCCCGCTGTAAGTGCCGCAAAATCCTGTTTGTGTAACACACCAGGAAAAAGCAGCAATACAGGCTAAGTTAAGGTGTAATATGGTCAGGAGGCACACTCCGCCCGCTGTAAGTGCCGCAAAATCCTGTTTGTGTAACACACCAGGAAAAAGCAGCAATACAGGCTAAGTTAAGGTGTAATATGGTCAGGAGGCACACTCCGCCCGCTGTAAGTGCCGCAAAATCCTGTTTGTGTAACACACCAGGAAAAAGCAGCAATACAGGCTAAGTTAAGGTGTAATATGGTCAGGAGGCACACTCCGCCCGCTGTAAGTGCCGCAAAATCCTGTTTGTGTAACACACCAGGAAAAAGCAGCAATACAGGCTAAGTTAAGGTGTAATATGGTCAGGAGGCACACTCCGCCCGCTGTAAGTGCCGCAAAATCCTGTTTGTGTAACACACCAGGAAAAAGCAGCAATACAGGCTCAGTTAAGGTGTAATATGGTCAGGAGGCACACTCCGCCCGCTGTAAGTGCCGCAAAATCCTGTTTGTGTAACACACCAGGAAAAAGCAGAAATACGGGCTAACTTCAGGTGTATAATGTGCAGGAGGCTTAGCAACAATGACACTGACACTGTCCCCTGCCTATCCTTCTCTCTCCCTGCACACAAGGTTTATCAAAGTATATGACACTGACACTCTCCCTGCCTATCCTTCTCTCTCCCTGCACACAAGGTTTAGCAAAGAATATGACACTGACACTGTCCCCTGCCTATCCTTCTCTCTCCTTGTACACAAGGTTTAGCAAAGAATATGACACTGACACTGTCCCCTGCCTATCCTTCTCTCTCCCTGCACACAAGGTTTAGCAAAGAATATGACACTGACACTGTCCCCTGCCTATCCTTCTCTCTCCCTGTACACAAGGTTTATCAAAGTATATGACACTGACACTCTCCCTGCCTATCCTTCTCTCTCCCTGCACACAAGGTTTAGCAAAGAATATGACACTGACACTGTCCCCTGCCTATCCTTCTCTCTCCCTGTACACAAGGTTTATCAAAGTATATGACACTGACACTCTCCCTGCCTATCCTTCTCTCTCCCTACGCACAAGGTTTATCAAAGAATATGACACTGACACTCTCCCTGCCTATCCTTCTCTGTCCCTACACACAAGGTTTAGCAAAGAATAGATTTGACAAGATTTGACACTGTCCCTGCCTATCCTTTACTTTCCCTGCTCCGGAACACACTACACAAGGCCGCCGCGCTGGCGGCCTTTTATAGTGTGGGGCGTGTACTAAACCCCCTCAGCTATAATTGGCCACAGGCATCCTGCCTGTGGCCAATCATTGCTCTCCTCGCTGCCGGCGCTGTGATTGGCCAAGCATGCAGGGTCACAGTGCATGCTTGGCCAATCACAGCGCCGGGATTACACTGCGATGGCGCAGTGTATTGTGGGCCGTTCGCGTCACTCGAATTTGGCGCGAACGGCCCAAATCGTTCGTTGTTCGCCGAACGCGCGAACAGCCGATGTTCGAGTCGAACCTATGTTCGACTCGAACACCGAGCTCATCCCTAGTCCTCAGTTAGACCAGATGGAGACCCCCCTACTGTAATCTTTGAGCGGAACATCTGTGAACTTTATGTCAATGTCCTACAAAACAGGGATCCATGGATGCCCCCAAGCCCCTTGGTCTCTGCCCTAGTGAACGGCCAGTGGATCTTTTGCCTGATAGACACTGGGTCTGAAGTTACCACCATGGAAAGTGAAATGGTTAGGGACCTGGGATCAACAAGACTCATCATGGCTGTCTCTAAAAGGGGCTAACGACTTGCCAATTATGGTGGAAGGGGTCACCTGTGTGATGCTTCGGGTATTTAATCAAGCAATGGAGCGAGTGGGAGTTGCAGTTACACACAGTCTTGTGGTCTCATCAGTACCCATTGTCCTAGGCATGAATGCTCTAAAGAACTTAGACTTATTTTGCTTGTTGTCAGTGGTTGAGACATTTTTGGACCCAAATGAGGATGTGGCTTGCGAGCTGTGTAGATTAATAGGATTAGGGCCTATGAGACCTACCGTAAAGAAAGTAGATTGCAGATTGAGAGAGTGGGTGCTGTCCATACACTGCCTAAGCAGAGACTGTTACTGCCCCCCCCCCCATCAAGAGATAGAGGGCAGCAGATCTCTACATAAAAAAAAATACTACAAAGAGGATACTTTTAACATACAGTTACATGGTATAACAGAACCATATCAGGAATATGAAATGTTGGGATTACCGTATTTTCTGACGTATAAAACAACCTTTTATACTTAAAAATTTCCCCCAAAAATCGGAGGTCGTCTTATACGCCGGTATAAAATGCTGCCCGCTGGATGCCAAGCTGCTGCTAACAAAGCAAACAGAATATTGGCATGCATTAAAAAGGGGATTAACTCCAGAGATAAAACAATAATTATCCCGCTCTACAAGACTCTGGTCCGGCCGCACCTAGAGTATGCTGTCCAGTTTTGGGCACCAGTCCTCAGGAAGGATGTACTGGAAATGGAGCAAGTACAAAGAAGGGCAACAAAGCTAATAAAGGGTGTGGAGGATATTAGTTATGAGGAAAGGTTGCGAGCAATGAACTCATTCTCTCTGTAGAAAAGACGCTTGAGAGGGATATGATTTCAATTTACAAATACAGGCGGTCCCTGGATTACAAACAAGATAGGGACTGTAGATTTGTTCTTAAGTAGAATCTGTTTGTAATTTGGAACAGGTAATTTTTTTAAGTGTAGCTCCAGCCAAAAAATCTATTTTTAAGCTTTTTGGAAAACATAGGGAAGGGTTATCACCCCCTGTAACATTTGTTTTGCTGTCTGTGCCCCTGTTCAGAAGATTTCCCCTCACTTTCTGTCCCAATGACAATTGGATTTAGAAAATTTGGGGTTATTAGGAAAACAAGGATTGGTGATAAAGCATCAGTGGGGACACCTTTTTCCCATATGTACTCTTACAGGAGAGAATTTCCCTTCCTAGGAGTAGATTTTCTCTCACTTCCTGTTGTCTCCCTACGTTTGTAAGTAGGAGTCATTTCTATGTTTGTAAGTAGGGGACCGACTGTACCATACTTGTGACCCCACAAAAGGGATAAAACTTTTTTTCGGGAGGGACTTTAACAAGGCACGTGGCCACTCATTAAAATTAGAAGAAAAGAGGTTTAACCTTAAACTATTGTGACAGCAGGAAGGTAAAGTCACCTGGTTGCATCCAGGGGGGTAGATATATTTCGCCCAGATTCAGGCTTTACGCCGACTTATACAACTAGGTGGAGAGTTGTATAAGCCCAGCTGAGGCTAGTGGGCTCATGGATGACTCATACCTCTAGGGAGAGTGTGGGGCGTCGTGCAGACAGGGAGTTGATGAGACCAGCTGAAGCTTGTCAGCTCATTTAGGCCTCTATAAGAACTCCCAGATTCATTAGGTGTTTGCTCATGCCTGGAACCAGACCTGTGTGGACTGTCTAGGGAGAGTGAACCCCTGTGCGGTGAGACAAAGCCTGTGTGGCTATTTGCTTGGACATTTAAAACCAGGGACTTAGGGACTAGGACAGCACTAGGCTGATCCCAGTTGTTAGTTAGGAAACCTGTATGTTTAGTCAGAGGTCAAGTTGACCAGGATTTATTTTATTTATGTTTCTTTTGCTTTGCTGTGTTTTGTCACTGTAAATAGAAAATAAACCGCACCTTTTTGATTTTGAAAACCACAACCTCCGTTTGCTGGGCCTGTTTTGTGTGGGGAGCCCATACCGGGGGTCACACACACCCGCTGCCGAGCTAACCCCCTTACAGTTGGTGGAGAATGCAGGCAGTTTTTTTTAAGCCAGCATGGAGGAGATACTGAAACAGCTGGCTCTAGCAAATGCCAATCAACAGCAGACAAATGCAGGTTTGCAAAGGAGCCTTGCAGCCCAGCAGCAAGCTCACCAACAGAGTCTGGAAGCTCAGCAACAAGCCCAGCAGCAATCTGAGGCCCGCTTCATAGACCTGTTACAGAAGCAAGAGCAGAGACTACAACAAATGGAAGCAGTAATGCAGCAACGTCCGCAGACCAGTGAGGAAAGCCGTCCCACTAATACCGCGTCCTTTGGGGTGAGTCGTTTATTGACAAAAATGACTGGAGAGGATGATCCAGAGGTATTTTTGACCACATTTGAAAGGACCGCTGAAAGAGAAAAGTGGCCTGAGGAGCAGTGGGCTGGACTGGTGGCTCCTCTGTTAACTGGTGAATCGCAGAAAGCTTACTATGACCTAGAGCCTAACCAAGCAAAAGACTATGTGATGCTAAAAGCTGAAATTTTGGCAAGGCTGGGTGTCACCCAGGCTGTCCGGGCTCAGCGTGTGCATAACTGGACTTTCCAGCTTGGAAAACCCCCCAGGTCTCAAATGTATGATCTCATTCACCTGAGCAGAAAGTGGCTACAGCCAGAGACTTTGTCCGCACCAAAGATTGTGGAACGTGTTGTAATGGATCGGTTTTTGAGAGCTCTTCCTACTGCCATCCAAAAGTGGGTAAGCCATGGAGACCCAGAGACGGCCGATGGTCTTGTGGATCGTGTGGAGAAATACTTGGCTACAGAGAACCTGACGGCCTCTTCCAGAGACACTCGGACTTTCCACCCTAAGACCAGACCATCCCCAGGGGCGGATAAGAGGATTCCAAGGGGTGAGGGTGGAGAGAGTGAGAGGGTGGGAGCTCTACCCCAAGTTTGGCGAGAACAGCCTGGGAAATCAGCGGCTCAAGAGGTGGCAAGAAGGATCGTTTGCTACCGCTGCCGGCAAGCGGGACATATTGCAGCCAATTGCCCGGTTGTGGAGGAACCCATGCAGTGTGACTTTCTGACGGGCAGACGTCAGTCGCTGTGTGCGACAGTCGCATGCACTGCCATTCGAGGAACTGAGAAACATTTATGCAAAATGTGTGTTAATGGTAGAAATGTTGTGGTATTGCTGGATTCAGGTAGCCTTGTGACCCTGATAAAGGCTGAATTAGTTAAAACAGAGGTCTCTGGGAATAGCAAGGTAGCTGTTATTTGTGTGCATGGGGACACCCGAGAGTATCCAGTGACTACAGTGTGTTTCGAGACCCCCAAAGGTACCCTCTCTCATCCAGTGGGCTTAGTATCTCAATTACCGCATGATGCCATTGTGGGAAGGGATTTTCCGAAGTTCTGGGAACTGTGGGATGATCCTGAGCCCCCCACTGGTGCCCCTATGTACCAGGAATGTGATAGCCAGAACTCCTCTGAGAGTGGTGAGGACTCTCCAGAATTTCCCTTGTCAGTATTGGCAGGGGAGACTCAAGAAACTGGAGAGGAGCCCACCTCCTCAGACGAAAACCTACCGTCTGTGGAGTTTTCTGATCTGGAGGTTCACAGGGAAAATTTTGCCACAGAACAGTTAAAAGACCCCGCCCTAATAAAGGCACGGGAAAACGTAGTGGAAATAGATGGCGAGTTAGTGAACCCAGATAATACCTGCACTTACCCATACTTCAGCGTAGAGAAGGACCTACTGTATCGGGTGGCAAAAAGGGCAGAAGAAACCGTTGAGCAGCTTGTGGTGCCCAAACCTTACAGGAAGTTGGTGTTGGAGTTGGCCCATGGGCACATTCTTGGAGGTCATCTGGGGACAGAGAAAACCCGAGAGAGGGTATTACAGAGATTCTATTGGCCTGGGGTGATGAAGGACATAGAAAATTATTGTTCCTCCTGCCCTGTGTGTCAGAGGTCGGCCCCGATGCCACATTTCCGTAGCCCGCTGGTCCCTCTACCCATCATTGAGGTCCCGTTTGAGAGAATCGCAATGGATTTGGTAGGTCCTATAATCAAGTCCGCTAGGGGGCACCAGTACATATTGGTTATAATGGACTATGCCACCCGTTATCCAGAAGCGATCCCTCTCAGAAATACCTCGGCCAAAACCATAGCCAAAGAGCTATCTCTTGTTTTTAGCCGGGTGGGTATTTGTAAAGAACTGCTTACGGACCAAGGTACACCCTTTATGTCCCGGGTTATGAAAGAGCTGTGTAAATTGTTCAAAGTGACACAATTGCGTACATCTGTGTATCACCCCCAAACCGATGGGCTGGTTGAAAGATTCAACAAAACCCTAAAACAAATGTTGAAGAAAGTGGTGGATAGAGATGGAAAGGATTGGGACTGTCTACTTCCTTATTTGATGTTTGCTATTAGGGAGGTGCCCCAATCCTCTACGGGATTCTCCCCCTTTGAGTTACTGTATGGGAGACACCCAAGAGGGCTGTTGGATATTGCCAAGGAAACTTGGGAAAGTGAGAGTTCTCCCCACAGGAGTGTGATTGAGCATGTCGCCCTGATGCAAGACCGAATTGCACAGGTAATGCCCATCGTGAAGGAACATTTGGCCCAAGCGCAGTTAGCACAGCAGAGAGTGTACAACCGTGGAGCCAAGACCCGTACCTTTTCCCCGGGGGATAGGATACTGGTACTTGTCCCTACGGTTGAAAGTAAATTCCTTGCCAAATGGCAAGGCCCCTATGAGATAATGGAAAAAGTGAGCGAAGTGAATTACAAGGTCAGACAACCAGGAAGGCGAAAGCCCGAACAGATCTATCACGTTAATCTGTTGAAAGCCTGGAGGGATAGAGAGTCCCTAGTCGCAGACACTTGGTCACCAGCTCAAACTGGTTGCGTGATTCCTGAGGTTGGAATAGCAGCCACCTTGTCACAACCCCAACAACAGGAGGTTAAGGAGTTTGTGCTTCGCAACAAGGAGGTATTCTCTGAGCTGCCGGGACAAACATCTGGGGTAGAGCATGACATCATTACCCCGCCCGGTGAAAGGGTGAAGTTAAAACCCTATCGGATCCCAGAGGCCCGACGGGAGGCAATACGGGAGGAAGTACAGAAAATGCTGAACTTAGGGGTGATAGAGGAGTCCCAAAGTGATTGGTCTAGTCCCATTGTGTTGGTGCCTAAACCGGATGGGAGCTGGCGATTTTGTAACGATTTTCGTCAGTTGAACAAAGTTACAAAATTTGACACCTACCCCATGCCACGTATAGATGAGTTGATCGACCGGCTGGGAACAGCCCGATACATGACGACTCTTGACCTCACAAAAGGGTATTGGCAAATCCCCCTGGCCAAGTCGGCCAAAGAGAAAACCGCATTTGTAACCCCAGACGGGGCGTTCCAATATAAGAGAATGCCGTTCGGGTTACAGAATGCGCCGGCCACATTCCAGCGGAAAATGGACCAGATGCTGAGGCCCCATCGGAAGTATGCTGCGGCTTACCTGGATGACGTAATTGTCCATAGCACAGATTGGGCCTCACATCTGCCAAAAGTGCAAGCAGTCCTGGACTCTGTTCGGGAAGCGGGGTTTACGGCTAACCCCAAGAAGTGTACCATTGGGCAGGAGGAGGCCAAATATCTTGGGTACACCATTGGGAGGGGAGTAATAAAACCCCAACTCAACAAAGTCGAGGCCATCCAGAGTTGGCCACGTCCCAACAGCAAGAAGCAGGCACGAGCCTTTCTGGGAATCGCTGGGTATTATCGGCGATTCATTCCCCACTTTGCTTCTAAGGCTGTGCCCCTAACCAACCTGACGAAGGGGAAAGGGTCGGTCATGATTAAATGGACCCCCGAGGCTGAGGCAGCATTCCAATTCTTGAAACAAGCCTTATGTAGCCAGCCAGTGTTGTACTCACCCGACTTCTCTAAAGACTTTGTCGTACAAAGTGATGCGTCAGATGTGGGGTTAGGAGCAGTATTGTCCCAGGTCTGGAACGGGGAAGAGCACCCAGTCATTTACCTCAGCAGGAAGTTGAAGTCCCATAAGGTAAATTACGCCACCGTTGAAAAGGAGTGTTTAGCGGTGAAGTGGGCTCTAGATTCCCTTCGGTACTACCTGCTAGGTAGGCACTTTGACATGGTTACGGATCACGCTCCGTTAAAGTGGATGGCTCAAAACAAGGAAACAAATAGAAGAGTGAATAGGTGGTTCCTGGCCCTCCAGGAATTCAACTTCACAGTAAAGCATCGCCCTGGCGTTCAAATGGGGAATGTGGATGCTTTGTCTCGAGTACATGAATGCCTGATTGCTGGTGTTCCAACCCCGAGGTTAAAACAAGAGGGGGGGGTATGTGACAGCAGGAAGGTAAAGTCACCTGGTTGCATCCAGGGGGGTAGATATATTTTGCCCAGATTCAGGCTTTACGCCGACTTATACAACTAGGTGGAGAGTTGTATAAGCCCAGCTGAGGCTAGTGGGCTCATGGATGACTCATACCTCTAGGGAGAGTGTGGGGCGTCGTGCAGACAGGGAGTTGATGAGACCAGCTGAAGCTTGTCAGCTCATTTAGGCCTCTATAAGAACTCCCAGATTCATTAGGTGTTTGCTCATGCCTGGAACCAGACCTGTGTGGACTGTCTAGGGAGAGTGAACCCCTGTGCGGTGAGACAAAGCCTGTGTGGCTATTTGCTTGGACATTTAAAACCAGGGACTTAGGGACTAGGACAGCACTAGGCTGATCCCAGTTGTTAGTTAGGAAACCTGTATGTTTAGTCAGAGGTCAAGTTGACCAGGATTTATTTTATTTATGTTTCTTTTGCTTTGCTGTGTTTTGTCACTGTAAATAGAAAATAAACCGCACCTTTTTGATTTTGAAAACCACAACCTCCGTTTGCTGGGCCTGTTTTGTGTGGGGAGCCCATCCCGGGGGTCACACACACCCGCTGCCGAGCTAACCCCCTTACACTATGTAGAGGGTTCTTTACTGTAAGAGCGGCAAGGATGTGCAATTCCCTTCCACAGGCTGTGGTCTCAGCGGGGGGCATCAATGGTTTCAAGAAACTATTATACAAGGTAATAATGACATATAATCACACACATAGGTTGGACTTGATGGACTTGTGTCTTTTTTCAACCTCACCTACTATGTATCTATATCTAACTATGTCAGTCCGCTGGATGTGCAGTATAACTGTATGTAGCTTCGGCTACATACAGTATACCGCGCTGAGTCAATCACGGCGAGCGATGTATTCTATTAATGAATACAAAGCTTGCTCGGATTGGCAGAGGTTGTAAAATCATCAGTCCACGCCTCTCTGACTCTCGAAGCCAATCCGAGCAGGCTTTGTATTCATTAAGAGAATACATCGCTCGCCGTGATTGTCTCAGTGCGATATACTGTATGTATACTGTATACAGTATGTTACTGAATGCGCTGATCAGAACCATCTTGTTTGGACAAAATCATGTCTGTTATGGATACCCCTCGGCTTCTCTTCCATGACTGTACATGTGCCTTCTTGAGGAGGGGAACTCCCTGTGTTTGGAGGAAGAAAAATGCTGACGATGACCCTAAAAACACCATCCCTACAGTCAAGCACAGAGCAGGAAACATTATGATTTGGGGCTGTTTCTATGCTAAAGATACAGACTGACTTTGCCGCATTGAGGGGCCAATGGATGGGGTCATGTATTTTAAAATCTTGGATGAGAACCTTCTTTCCTCAGTCAGAAAACTGAAGATGGGTCATGGATGGGTCTTTCAGCATGACAATGGCCCAAAACATACCGCCAAGGCAAAAAAAAGTGGCTCAAGAAGCAGCACATTAAGGTTCCGGAGTTGGCTAGCCAGTCTCTTGACCTTAATCCTATAGAAAATGTATGGAGGGAGCTGTATGGAGGGAGCCGAAACTTCAAGTTGCCAAGCGACAGCCAAGAACCCTTAAGGATTTAGAAAGGATCTGTAAAAAAGAATGGACCAAAATCCCTCCTCAGATGTGTGCAAACCTGGTCACAAACTACAAGAAACATCTTATCTCTGTGCTTGCCAACAAGGGTTTCGCCGCCAGTACTAAATCATGTTTTACTTAGGGATCAAATACTTATTTTACTCACTGAACTGCAACTCCATTGATAACATTTGCGTCATGTGTTTTTTCTGGATTTTTTGTTGATATTCTGTCTCTATCATTTTAAATACACCTATGATAAAAATGATAGACTCTTCATTTCTTTGTAATCTGGCAAAAGTACAAAATCTGCAGGGGATCAAATAATTAATGTCCCCACTATAGCTACAACTCCCCAGTTGCTACCAGAGTATTTCAGTTCCATAATGTTGGCCCTGAGTCCTTGGGCATGGAATTCCTTCAGCTGGTTGCCTCTGCTACCAAGTGCAGTGCACTTTCAAGTGCACTTGTAGTGCAAAGTGGATTTGCCCTGTAAATAACTCCCACAGTCCGCTATCCTCTGTGGGCAGTCGGATGTAAACAGACCACCTGTCCGCTTACACCCGACTGCCATCCCACCTGATCCACCAGACAGATGGGGAACAGATCCCCATCAGACTGTTTTTAGTGGATAGAATCTGATTGGATGTCAGGGGGAGTCAACAAACACATGTCCATTGACACCCATCACTCCATAGAGGAGACTGTAGGGTCTGATTGGGTCCACCTGAAAAACTGACAGGCAGACCCGATCGGCCCACTAGTATAAAAGGGGCCTAAAAAATGTGGATGCCGAACCCAAATCATTGAAATCAATGTCAAATCTGTCAAATTAAAAATTGCCATTTTCTGGACTAATGGGGAAATAGAGGGGGGCATTGCACCTGGGAAATATGTACCAATGCAAAAAAAATAATAATAATTCCATTCTGCCAGGAGCAGTAATTGCTTAACCACTTCAATACCAGGCACTTACACCCCCTTCCTGCCCAAGCCAATGTTTAGCTTTCAGCGCTGTCGCACTTTGAATGACAATTGCGTGGTCATGCTACACAATTTTTTTATCATATTGTTCCCACAAGTAGAGCTCTTTTTTGGTGGTATTTGATCACTGCTGGGGTTTTTATTTTTTGCGCATTTTTTGGCGCTCCAGCCCAAGGTCACCATCCCCAGACTAGGGGGCACCCCTGAGGGCCACCGACAACCTCCTTAGCACTATATCTCCCTTTTCCATCAACTGCCCATGCTGGCATGGCTCATGTCTATTTAAGGTAAACTCTGCCCCCTGCCAGTCCACTACCAGTGATTGGCCGAGGCCTCATAAATATTCCAGACAGCTTCTCCTAACTTTCCCCCAATAGCTTTATAACATTCTCCAATGTTCCAGAAAGAGAGGGAGGCACCAGAGGAGCTGTCTGGATGAGTCATCCAGCCCTGACCCAATGAACCCTGACACAGATTCAACAGCTTAGGTTAGCCCTGAGCTAACTAAATTACTTACACAACAGACCTATACTAACATCCTTCACTACTTCTAGCACACACGAGCGGGTGATACATTTGTAAATGTCACTTTTGCTCTAGCACATCCAACACCAAAAGTTTTTTTGGTACAGATTTTAATGAAATTCATATCAGACCCTTAATCCAAGCATGTGCAGCCTGGCTGAATAGGCAAGGGAAAGACACTACTCCCCAACCATCCAATGCCTTAAACATAGGGGGTACCTTTCCAGTGGATGAGAACAATGGCTTCTTCCCCACAACCCTGGCCAGCGGTTGTGGGGGTCTGCAGGTGGGGGGGGGGTTATTTAACCTTGAAACCCCCTTTATTAACAAGGGGGCCCTCAGATACCCCCTTCCCCATAAGTAAATAAGCATTGAGTACATAGTACCCCTTCTTATTCTCAAAAAAAGAAAAATAATTGTAATCTAGAAATAAAAACACCCAATGTTTGGCCTTTTATTAACCACTTGAAGACCAGGCCTATTCTAACACTTTTTGTTTACATATAAAACACTGTATTTTTTGCTAGAAAAATTATGTAGAACCCCAAACATTATATATTTTTTTGCAGAGGTCCTAGAAAATAAAATGGTGGGTGTTGCAATTTTTGTCACATAGTATTTGCTAGACATGTGCACTGCCGAAAAATGTGTTCGTTTTCGTTTCATTTTTTTATTTTTTTCGCTTTTCAGGTCATTCGTTATGATTGCAAATTTGAAACTTTGTAAATTCTAAAATTCTAAAATCCAAAAATAAGAAAGAAAATCTGAAAATTCGAAAGAATAACTAACTAAATAATAATATCCAACTTTTAAATTATAGGTATTGGAATTTCCTTTCAAATTTGGCTGTTAGTGAATGTAATGAATACAAATTTATCCGAAGTTATGAATTATCCGAAATAACGAATGCTGCATCTAAACAAATGGAATGGAGCGAATTAATAATAAATAATAAAACGTTTTTATTATTATTATTATTGTTATTTCGGATAAATCGTAACTTTGGATAAATTCGTATTTGGTTACCTTTACTAACAGCCAAATTTGAAAGGAAATTCCAATACCTATGATTTAATATCTAGTAATAGTTAAGTTAATATTAGTTAGTTATTATTTCAAATTTTCGAATTTTCGGATTTTCAAATTTTTGAATGTATGAATTTTTTTGAATTTTCGACTATTCAAATTTACAAAAAGTCAGAAAAATGTGTTAAATGGGTTTTCGTTAATTTGGATGAATTCGTTAAAATTTGTTAAAAATGTAATTTGGAACAAAACGAATTGCACATGTCTAGTATTTGCGAAGCGTTTTATCAAACGCAATTTTTGGGGGAAATATACACTTTTTACAATACAATTTTAATGCAAAAAAACACAATATAATACCCAATTGTTTGGTAAGATATAAAAGATGGTGTTATGCTGAGTAAGTACACATCTAACATGTCACACTTTAAAAGTGTGAACGCTTGTGGGATGGCACCAAACTACGGTACCTAAAAATCTCTATGAGCGGGGCTTTAAAAGTCTTTACAGGTTACCAGTTCATTATTGCTCTCACTATAACTTTCAAGGTGATACTCTACAAGTGTGGTGCCAACACCGGTCCCCTGTGCGTGCGCAGATAGGTGTGATCAGATGCTTCCCCAAGCCCAAAATGGCTTTGTTTACATACAACAAAACCAGAAGTAACAAAATACTCATTGCTTCTGTTTTCTTATACCGTAGAGATGATGGGGGAAGATCTATGGTAAGCAGGCAAAACCACCAGTTTTGGTCTCGGGCTCCCCAGTGGAATGGAAGAGCCCGGGAAAGGCACTGGAGAGCAGTGTAACAGCAATCCAGCTGCTAAATAGCCAATAGGATTTATTTTACATAAAAGACAAAAGGCATCTGTAAAAAACAATACAGGGATGATGCCTGTAGCTGCATAAACACTTAGGTTGGATGAGGTATATGTATGTTAGCCGGTCTTATAGTGATATTAAAGTCCTTTATTAAAGAAATTTAAAATCTCATAAACTGTCTTTTCTTGTAAATTCATCATCAATCATTATGCCTACCACCTGCTGACCTGCAAAAGAAAAAAAAATCAACCAGCCCACACAACCTATCCCGACATGTAACACTAGCCAAAAGACAGCTCCTTGGACTATCATCAGTTATATAAGGGAAGAGGTGGGGATGGTGGTGACATTATTGATCAGTTATTTTGGCAATAATATTTGGGCGAATCTTACGCATGTGACAACACCACGCTTGTCTGTACCAGGAAGTGTTCGGATCGATTCCTGGGACTGGCATTTTGTACTAAGTGCTTATCTATTTTACCTTTGTGAGTAGAATATTTATCTTTGACTCTTATTTGGGGACCTGTGTATGGCGCTAAAAGCTGATTTATACAATAGATTGGGAGATATCATAGGATCTCCTGGAGATGGCTTCTATATAGATCCTCCATTGATGAAATTTTAACCCACATGCCTATTTGACGCTGTAATTGAGTCCAAAGATTCTGGTAAGAGTCCTCTGTGCCTGGAGATTGCAAGCAGTGGATCACATAAGATTTTTATCAGCACAGTGGTGGATTTCTTTACACAATTGGCACTGATATATAGATTATTATATATTTTTACCTCTTTCATTCGGTTTGTATTTAATGTTGATGTCGCACTTTTATGAGTTTTAAAGTGTCACTTAAAGCGTGGCAATTTATACCTATTTTTTGCTAGCAGCTACTTTAAGATCTGCCAGCGTGATTTCTATTATGTTTAACGTCTCAGATATGGACATCATTAAAATGCTTATTGAAGTAATCATTGGAGAAAAGAACACTTTGTAAGTGCTACAAGTTGTATACTTAGTACATAACTACCAAATAGACAGAATATTCCAATATTATTCTTTTTTTTAAAGTACTATTGATAAAAACCTTTTTATTATGCTTCGTGCTGTGTTGGTTGAAGTAATATTTCAAATCTACCACAATTGTTTATGTTCGCACAACTTACAGGTTCACATTCATTTTCATCCAAGCACAGGCAGGAGATATGTGAGACAAGTGAGATGAACTGATTTTTGAACGCAGTGTAGCTTTACACTGCACAGTTGTCATTTTCTGAATGCACCATTTCTCCAGGCTAAAAATGAAGAGATCAGGTGACTTAGGAGGCAACATCGGTTCCCTAAGCTTCTCATTTTTTATATGAAAAAGATGGAAAACCAAGTAACCAGAGAACACTGACTCTGGTGAATCAATATTCCCCCCAAACAAACACATGAAATAAAATGTGCGGTCACGCAACACAGTATTAAAGACCAGCAAGCCTAAACTCAAAGCTGATTTTTATAAAACACATTCATACTTGAAAATATAGTATATTTGAGAAAGTCTCAGGAACCTATCAGACCTGAGGATATTTTACATAATTTTGTGATATACTTCATTGCACCTTGCTTTTTTACTGTACATTAATTTAACAGAAGAACACGATATTCAGCCTCTAATCAGCCTAAAAATGGCTGATCATACAATGCAATAGGTTACATGAAACCATAAAGAAAGCTTACTTTATTGTACCGTGCTCTATCACATTTGGGAATTTCTACATGCTTCTATATCACCTATAGTGGATTTTTATAGCTGTCAAATTTTTGGCCTGTATATTCTTTATACATTTTCAACCAAAAATGTTTTATATATTTTCTAATATATTTTTTTATAATTAGGATTAAAAAAAACGTAGACATTTATGAGTGTTGTCTTTATTTTTTTCAGTCATCTAGACATGAAGTATTGCATTTAAATCTAATGTATTTTTTTAACCAGTCGATATGTGGTGCTCTAGTCTCACATTTTGCTCTTTCTTTATCAAATGTAAAAAAAACAACAACATGTTTACAGAGTTCAATAGCACTAAGTGAAATGTACACATGCAACTGAATGACTCAGCAGTGACTCATCTCCCTTTTGGAGGGCTAAGTCGGAAGTTTCACTAAGTACCCTTTCACACTGGGGTGGTGGGTGTGTCGGCGGTAAAGCGTGCTTTACCGTTAATTTTGCAGCGCTATTTGGCCGCTAGCGGGGCGCTTTTACCCCCGCTAGCACCCGAGAAAGGGTTAAAACCACCGCAAATCGCTGCTGCAGCAGCGCTATGCCGGCGGTATAGTCACGGTGCCCATTTATTTCAATGGACAGGAGCAGTGGAGGAGCGGTATACACACTGCTCCAAAGATGCTGCTAGCAGGACTTTTTTTACTGTCCTGCTAGCGCACCGCTCCAGTGTGAAAGCCTTCGGGGCTTTCACCCTGTAGAGTCAGCAGCGGCTCTTTCAGGGTGCTTTTCATTCGCTATTTTTAGCGTTATTGTTGCAAAGTACAATTGATAGGTGCAGCGGAGTCAGTTCAAAAGAAACCAACAAGTACATCACAGTATACAGGAAATACAACACATCATAGAGAAATACATAGCATAGCATATCACTGAGCATTAGCGACATCTTGTGTCCTTTTTCTAAACTGCAGTCAAATACAGTAAGCTAAGCTGAAAGTTTGTTGTATCTCCAACACCCCTTCTCAACAACTAAGGCTTAGTCTGTTAAACCCATCTTCTTTGTAAGCCTTGAATGTCTTTCAGCAGTCAGGGGCTTTGTAAGGATATCTGCTGTCATATCCTCGGTTGGGCAATAAAGTAATTCAAGAAGACCTTGCTCTTGAAGATCCCTAAGAAAGTGGAACTTCACATCAATGTGCTTGGTTCTTGAATAAACTCCTTCCATGTGTGCAAGTACAATGCATCCTTGATTGTCCTCATAGATTTCAGTTGGTCCCAACTGTGGTTGACCTAAGTCTGTTAATAGCTGTCTCAGCCATATAACTTCTTGGCTTGCCTGCGCTGCAGCAACGTATTCTGCTTCAGTAGACGACAGTGAAACAGAGAGTTGCTTTTTACTAGTCCAACTGATGGCACCTCCTGACAGAAAAAATAAGTAGCCACTGGTAGATTTTCTGTCACTGGTGTCTCCTGCCCAGTCAGCATCCACATATCCTGTTAAGGTGCTTTCATCACTTGGTGGTAACTTTAGCTTGTAGTGCGAAGTCCCTTTAAGATAGCGAATGATTCGCTTTACAGCATTCCAGTCCTTTTGACTTGGCATCGAAACCTTTCTGCATAGGATTCCGACAGTTGCTGCAATGTCCGGCCTTGTAGCGGTGGTAAGGTACAGCAATTTCCCTATTGCTTTCCTGTATTGAGTATTAGTAGGTAATGGGTTATCTTGACAATTCATCTCCTTTAGGTAGTTGGTTTCCATGGGAGATTTTACTGGTTTGGCGTCTTCCATTCCAAATGTTTCAATTATTTCTTGTATTTTGTGTCTTTGGTTCAGAAGAAAGCTGCCATCTTCCTCTCTCTCGATCTGGATGCCGAGGTAATTATTTATGTTGCCAAGATCTTTGGTGTCAAAGTGCTGATTTAGTTTTTCCAGTATTTCTGCTTCATCCCCTTCTTGCTCAAAGCAAATCAGGATATCATCCACATAGATAAGCATATAGACCCATCTGTTTGCCAATTTCTTTGTGTATAAGCAGGGGTCTGCTTTACTCCTTTGAAAGTTTTGATGTGTAAGCACTTCATTTATTTTTATATTCCATGCTCTGGCTGCTTGCTTTAGACCATATATACTCCTGTGAAGTTTGCACACTAGGTCTGACCTTTGTTCACCTTTGAATCCTGGCGGTTGTTCCATGTAAATTTCTTCTGTTAAATCGCCATGTAGAAACACGGTTTTCACATCAAAATGTTTCACTTGCATTTTCCTTGTGACGGCTACTGTCAGTAAAGTCCGTATTGTAGTGTGCTTGACTACTGGTGCAAACGTCTCATCATAGTCCTCTCTGTATTTTTGAGAATAGCCCCTGGCTACTAGTCTTGCTTTGTACCGTTCAACTGTGCCATCTGCATTGTATTTCACTTTAAAAGTTAATTTACAGCCTATGGCTTTCCTTCCGGGTGGTAGTTCTGTAAGTGTCCATGCTTTAGTGTCATGCATGGATTTTATCTCTTCCTCTGCAGCCTTTATCCATTTAGTTGCTTCTTGTTCTGAAAGTTGAGATATGTCTTCCCAGTTTGCAGGTTCGTTGATACTGGCAGTACTTGCTTTGTATGAGAGACGTATAGGTGGTTTACCTTTGTTTTCTCTTGTTGAACGTCTCGTTTTTGTGTCTGAGCCTTCTTGTGTCTGCTCTTCAGTACTGGTTGAGTCTACACTCACTTCAACTGTTTGTTCGGAAGTTACAGAGATGGGCTGGTCAATGTCAGTTTTCTCTTCTATTCTTGCTTCTACTGTTGTCATTACATTGTCTCTTAAATCTTCAACAAAAGTTTTGCTGTTGCTAATGGTAACCTTGTCTGTTTTGGGATTTAGGATTCTGTAACCCTTGACATTGTCACTGTATCCAACAAAGATACCTTCAAACGCTCTGTTTTGGAGTTTAGTGTGTTTTTCTTCAGGTATGTAGATGAATGCTTTGCATCCAAAAACTCTTAGGTGTTTTACACTTGGCTTCTCATTGTGCCATAGTTCATATGGGGTTTTCTCCACTGTTCTGCAAATATGTAGCTGTCATAGCTGCCTCACCCCAGTATTTTTGTGGTAGTCCAAAGTCTGTCAGCATACATCTGATCATTTCAGTCAGAGTTCTATTCTTTCTTTCAGCTACTCCATTTTGTTCTGGTGTATACGGGACTGTCTTTTGATGTTCTATTCCATTCTGTTTTAGGTACTCTTGTATCTTACCTCCTGTGAATTCACCTCCATTATCGCTCCGAAGTATGAGAGGCTTCCTCTGAAACTTGTTACTTGTCTTTATTATATAGTCTTTAAATTTGTCAAAAACTTCACTCTTGTGTTGCATTAGGTAGGTGACTGTGTATCTTGAATAGTCATCTATATAAGTCACTATGTACCTGTTGCCTCCAGGTGTTGGTGGGTTTAGGGGACCACACACGTCACTGTGAACTAAGTCAAGTGGTCTTGAAGCTCTCTTCTAAATGACTTTGGGAAGTGTTGCTCTTGTAGCTTTGGATTTAATGCAACATTCACATTTAACGGTAATTGGACAAGGGGATACTATCAGATCCCTTGTCAGCTTCCTCCTCTGTAGTTCCTGTATGCATTCTGGGTGTCTGTGACCTAGACGTCTGTGCCATATATGTTTACAGTCATTGTGCTTGTGTGTACATAGTCTCACCTTTTCCTTCACTGTGTCGAGGTGATATAGATGATCATCCAGCTTGGCACTTGCTATTGTCTGTTTGCCGTTTAGAATGGAACACTTGTCACCTTGGAATTTTACAGTGAGTCCTCTGGCTGTTAGACGCTTCACAGATAAGAGTCCTCCTTCTAGATTAGGAACATAAAGCACATCTTTCACTGGTATGGCTAAATTGTGTCCCGCATCATCAGGGCATACAAGGGTTCTATGCCCATATTCTTCTGCATGTATTTTGCTTCCATCTGCAAGATAAATAGTTTCTTTGTTGCTCAGATCAAGTTCTGTGAAGAAACTTCTATCACTCGTCATGTGACTGGTTGCCCCCGAATCGATGCACCAGCCTTGGCATTTATTGTTGCCTGTCGCTTTCATGCACTAATTCCTTTCTTCTCTGATACTCATCTATGAGCCTGGTTTTTACAAATGCTAGTGTCAGATCTGTCTCAGGTCGTGTCTCCAGTGCATTGATTAGTGCAGTATATGTATCGGGCAAACTGCATAACAACATGGCTGCAATGTGACTGTCTGTTATATTCTCCCCGATCGATCTGAGTTGCGCAATCACTTCCAGCATTGCGTTTATATGCTCCTGCATGTCCTGTTCTCTGCCAAGTCTCATTTTGTAAAGTTTCCGCAGCAGAAAGGGCTTGCTGTTTAAACTGGATCTTTCATGCAGTCTTTTCAGTACATCCCACATGCCTTTCGCTGTGTCCTCATTGCGTATATGAATGAGCTGATCATCCTCCACTAGTAGGCTTATGGTGGCCCGTGCCTGTCTGTTTTT
Organism: Rana muscosa; assembly: GCA_029206835.1. Classification (NCBI taxonomy): domain Eukaryota; kingdom Metazoa; phylum Chordata; class Amphibia; order Anura; family Ranidae; genus Rana; species Rana muscosa. The sequence goes on along the minus strand of CM055117.1, from coordinate 538,655,073 downwards.
CTTGTCCCAGTCCTGATTATTATCCTGTGGCCTCTCTGTAGTGGTAACCTCCCACAAGTCATCTTTGGATAATAGCATTTCCACTTTAAACTTCCATAGCTGATAATTGTCATTGTTCAGCTTGGCCACTGAGAGTTTAAGCTCAGAGTTTCCGGCCATTTTATCCCTCCTTTATATATAAACAGTCTTACTTGTCTATAGGAGATGTAGCTGGAAAGCTTCCTTATGTTGATCTCCGCATCAGCCACACTGTCTTCCGTTCGAGGCTTTGTTCTGCCTGGGCCGCACCTGGTCATAAGTCTTTATCCGGATACTGGGCCCATAACCTGTTGCAAAGTACGATTGATAGGTGCAGCGGAGTCAGTTCAAATCAGACATTGTGTAGTAACAGGAACTGGCTTCTTTATTGGAACATAACCACACTAGCAAAGATGTCACTTCTCATTGTAAGAAGAAACACAGACAGGAAAAAGAAACAAACAAGTACATCACAGTATACAGGAAATACAGCACATCATAGAGAAATACATAGCATAGCATATCACTGAGCATTAGCGACATCTTGTGTCCTTTTTCTAAACTGCAGTCAAATACAGTAAGCTAAGCTGAAATTTTGTTGTATCTCCAACAGTTATAGCACCTGCAAAGCGCCCCAGTGTGAAAGGGGTCTAAAGGAGGCCCTCCTTGAAATGAGATGAACACTGCTATGCTGCTCTTTAACCCATAGCAGGCAGGAAATGCTTTGTAATATAGTAAATGTTTATTTGTAATATATATATATATATATATATATATACATATATATATATATATATTGTAGCAGGGTGCCTGTAAAACGGGTTAAATTTACAGGAAAGGTGATTGATATGTTCCTCCACGGATTCTTAGATTTGCAATCTAAGATAATTCCACCAAGACTTCAGGGTAAAGAAAGATATTGTATATACTCGAGTATAAGCCAACCCGAATATAAACCGAGGCACCTAATTTTGCCATAAAAAAAACGTGAAAACGTATTGACTCGAGTATAAGCCTAGGGTGTCCATCTGCATGCCTCACTGTGCCTTACTTTGCCTCACTGTGTCCAGGTGCATGCCTCACTGTGCCCATGCCTCACTGTGCCCATGCCTCACTGTGCCCATGCCTATGGACGGCAGGTACCGGGTCCCCAAATTTACCGGAGAAATTACCGCTTAACATGGGAGTCTATGGAAGGGGTGCCTGGATTTGAAAAATCGGTGCTCCCCGGCCGTAGGTTCCCCAGACAGCAAACTTTGCACACTTGTAGAGGAGAACTGGGGCTATATGTGTGCCAAGTTTGGGTTCCAGGGGATCTACAGCTGTCCGGTACCGGGTCCCCAAAGTCCAGGAGATCAGGCGCAAAAGATGACTCGAGTATAAGCCGAAGGGGGCATTTTCAGCACAAAAAAATGTGCTGAAAAACTCGGCTTATACTCAAGTATATACGGTAGTTCATTACCCTGTATTGGTAAAGTCCATTCCGGGGCTGGTTTTATTGGGAGTCTGATAGAGATCCGGGTGGCTCCCAAGTCCGTGGACCGCAGTTTAACGTTTTTCTTTCAGGTCTTGATTAAGGCAGCTGGTCCTAGCTCTCAGAGAGAGAGTGTGGGTCTCCATTTGAGGAGACATATTGGAGCATGGCTGCTTATCCCTGAATTTGGATACACATATGTGCGATTGTAAGGACACTTACTACCAAACCAAAGGACTGGTCAGACTACGGACACAGTAAGGCTCGGTAGAGCAGAAGTTTATTTTGTTTGATTGATGGCAAGATGCCCTTTTTTCTGTTTGGAAATATCCTGTGCATTAAACATGGTGTTTTCCTAGAGTCTGTGAGTTTGTCCCTGCATTGAGTCTGATCCCCCTACAATATATATGTGTATATACATACATATATATATATATATATATTGTGAGGGGGTTAGCTCGGCAGCGGGTGTGTGTGACCCCCGGGATGGGCTCCCCACACAAAAACAGGCCCAGCAAACGGAGGTTGTGGTTTTCAAAAAAAAAAGGTGCGGTTTATTTTCTATTTACAGTGACAAAACACAGCAAAGCCAAAAGAAACATAAACAAAATAAATCCTGGTCAACTTGACCTCTGACTAAACATACAGGTTTCCTAACTAACAACTGGGATCAGCCTAGTGCTGTCCTAGTCCCTAAGTCCCTGGTTTTAAATGTCCAAGCAAATAGCCACACAGGCTTTGTCTCACCGCACAGGGGTTCACTCTCCCTAGACAGTCCACACAGGTCTGGGTCCAGGCATGAGCTAACATCTAATGAATCTGGGAGTTTTTATAGAGGCCTAAATGAGCTGACAAGCTTCAGCTGGTCTCATCAACTCCCTGTCTGCACGACGCCCAGCACTCTCCCTAGAGGTATGAGTCATCCATGAGCCCACTAGCCTTAGCTGGGCTTATACAACTCTCCACCTAGTTGTATAAGTCGGCGTAAAGCCTGAATCTGGGCGAAATATATCTACCCCCCTGGATGCAACCAGGTGACTTTACCTTCCTGCTGTCACATACCCCCCCTCTTGTTTTAACCTCGGGGTTGGAACACCAGCAATCAGGCATTCATGTACTCGAGACAAAGCATCCACATTCCCCATTTGAACGCCAGGGCGATGCTTTACTGTGAAGTTGAATTCCTGGAGGGCCAGGAACCACCTATTCACTCTTCTATTTGTTTCCTTGTTTTGAGCCATCCACTTTAACGGAGCGTGATCCGTAACCATGTCAAAGTGCCTACCTAGCAGATAGTACCGAAGGGAATCTAGAGCCCACTTCACCGCTAAACACTCCTTTTCAACGGTGGCGTAATTTACCTCATGGGACTTCAACTTCCTGCTGAGGTAAATGACTGGGTGCTCTTCCCCGTTCCAGACCTGGGACAATACTGCTCCTAACCCCACATCTGACGCATCACTTTGTACGACAAAGTCTTTAGAGAAGTCTGGTGAGTACAACACTGGCTGGCTACATAAGGCTTGTTTCAAGAATTGGAATGCTGCCTCAGCCTCGGGGGTCCATTTAATCATGACCGACCCTTTCCCCTTCGTTAGGTTGGTTAGGGGCACAGCCTTAGAAGCAAAGTGGGGAATGAATCGCCGATAATACCCAGCGATTCCCAGAAAGGCTCGTACCTGCTTCTTGCTGTTGGGACGTGGCCAACTCTGGATGGCCTCGACTTTGTTGAGTTGGGGTTTTATTACTCCCCTCCCAATGGTGTACCCAAGATATTTGGCCTCCTCCTGCCCAATGGTACACTTCTTGGGGTTAGCCGTAAACCCCGCTTCCCGAACAGAGTCCAGGACTGCTTGCACTTTTGGCAGATGTGTGGCCCAATCTGTGCTATGGATAATTACGTCATCCAGGTAAGCCGCAGCATACTTCCGATGGGGCCTCAGCATCTGGTCCATTTTCCGCTGGAATGTGGCCGGCGCATTCTGTAACCCGAACGGCATTCTCTTATATTGGAACGCCCCGTCTGGGGTTACAAATGCGGTTTTCTCTTTGGCCAATTTGGCCAGGGGGATTTGCCAATACCCTTTTGTGAGGTCAAGAGTCGTCATGTATCGGGCTGTTCCCAGCCGGTCGATCAACTCATCTATACGTGGCATGGGGTAGGTGTCAAATTTTGTAACTTTGTTCAACTGACGAAAATCGTTACAAAATCGCCAGCTCCCATCCGGTTTAGGCACCAACACAATGGGACTAGACCAATCACTTTGGGACTCCTCTATCACCCCTAAGTTCAGCATTTTCTGTACTTCCTCCCGTATTGCCTCCCGTCGGGCCTCTGGGATCCGATAGGGTTTTAACTTCACCCTTTCACCGGGCGGGGTAATGATGTCATGCTCTACCCCAGATGTTTGTCCCGGCAGCTCAGAGAATACCTCCTTGTTGCGAAGCACAAACTCCTTAACCTCCTGTTGTTGGGGTTGTGACAAGGTGGCTGCTATTCCAACCTCAGGAATCACGCAACCAGTTTGAGCTGGTGACCAAGTGTCTGCGACTAGGGACTCTCTATCCCTCCAGGCTTTCAACAGATTAACGTGATAGATCTGTTCGGGCTTTCGCCTTCCTGGTTGTCTGACCTTGTAATTCACTTCGCTCACTTTTTCCATTATCTCGTAGGGGCCTTGCCATTTGGCAAGGAATTTACTTTCAACCGTAGGGACAAGTACCAGTATCCTATCCCCCGGGGAAAAGGTACGGGTCTTGGCTCCACGGTTGTACACTCTCTGCTGTGCTAACTGCGCTTGGGCCAAATGTTCCTTCACGATGGGCATTACCTGTGCAATTCGGTCTTGCATCAGGGCGACATGCTCAATCACACTCCTGTGGGGAGAACTCTCACTTTCCCAAGTTTCCTTGGCAATATCCAACAGCCCTCTTGGGTGTCTCCCATACAGTAACTCAAAGGGGGAGAATCCCGTAGAGGATTGGGGCACCTCCCTAATAGCAAACATCAGATAAGGAAGTAGACAGTCCCAATCCTTTCCATCTCTATCCACCACTTTCTTCAACATTTGTTTTAGGGTTTTGTTGAATCTTTCAACCAGCCCATCGGTTTGGGGGTGATACACAGATGTACGTAATTGCGTCACTTTGAACAATTTACACAGCTCCTTCATAACCCGGGACATAAAGGGTGTACCTTGGTCCGTAAGCAGTTCTTTACAAATACCCACCCGGCTAAACACAAGAGATAGCTCTTTGGCTATGGTTTTGGCCGAGGTATTTCGGAGAGGGATCGCTTCTGGATAACGGGTGGCATAGTCCATTATGACTAATATGTACTGGTGCCCCCTAGCGGACTTGATTATAGGACCTACCAAATCCATGGCGATCCTCTCAAACGGGACCTCAATGATGGGTAGAGGGACCAGCGGGCTACGGAAATGTGGCATCGGGGCCGACCTCTGACACACAGGGCAGGAGGAACAATAATTTTCTATGTCCTTCATCACCCCCGGCCAATAGAATCTCTGTAATACCCTCTCTCGGGTTTTCTCTGTCCCCAGATGACCTCCAAGAATGTGCCCATGGGCCAACTCCAACACCAACTTCCTGTAAGGTTTGGGCACCACAAGCTGCTCAACGGTTTCTTCTGCCCTTTTTGCCACCCGATACAGTAGGTCCTTCTCTACGCTGAAGTATGGGTAAGTGCAGGTATTATCTGGGTTCACTAACTCGCCATCTATTTTCACTACGTTTTCCCGTGCCTTTATTAGGGCGGGGTCTTTCAACTGTTCTGTGGCAAAGTTTTCCCTGTGAACCTCAAGATCAGAAAACTCCACAGACGGTAGGTTTTCGTCTGAGGAGGTGGGCTCCTCTCCAGTTTCTTGAGTCTCCCCTGCCAATACTGATAAGGGAAATTCCGGAGAGTCCTCACCACTCTCAGGGGAGTTCTGGCTATCACATTCCTGGTACATAGGGGCACCAGTGGGGGGCTCAGGATCATCCCACAGTTCCCAGAACTTCGGAAAATCCCTTCCCACAATGGCGTCATACGGTAACTGAGATACTAAGCCCACTGGATGAGAGAGGGTACCTTTGGGGGTCTCGAAACACACTGTAGTCACTGGATACTCTCGGGTGTCCCCATGCACACAAATAACAGCTACCTTGCTATTCCCAGAGACCTCTGTTTTAACTAACTCAGCCTTTATCAGGGTCACAAGGCTACCTGAATCCAGCAATACCACAACATTTCTACCATTAACACACATTTTGCATAAATGTTTCTCAGTTCCTCGAATGGCAGTGCATGCGACTGTCGCACACAGCGACTGACGTCTGCCCGTCAGAAAGTCACACTGCATGGGTTCCTCCACAACCGGGCAATTGGCTGCAATATGTCCCGCTTGCCGGCAGCGGTAGCAAACGATCCTTCTTGCCGCCTCTTGAGCCGCTGATTTCCCAGGCTGTTCTCGCCAAACTTGGGGTAGAGCTCCCACCCTCTCACTCTCTCCACCCTTACCCCTTGGAATCCTCTTATCCGCCCCTGGGGATGGTCTGGTCTTAGGGTGGAAAGTCCGAGTGTCTCTGGAAGAGGCCGTCAGGTTCTCTGTAGCCAAGTATTTCTCCACACGATCCACAAGACCATCGGCTGTCTCTGGGTCTCCATGGCTTACCCACTTTTGGATGGCAGTAGGAAGAGCTCTCAAAAACCGATCCATTACAACACGTTCCACAATCTTTGGTGCGGACAAAGTCTCTGGCTGTAGCCACTTTCTGCTCAGGTGAATGAGATCATACATTTGAGACCTGGGGGGTTTTCCAAGCTGGAAAGTCCAGTTATGCACACGCTGAGCCCGGACAGCCTGGGTGACACCCAGCCTTGCCAATATTTCAGCTTTTAGCATCACATAGTCTTTTGCTTGGTCAGGCTCTAGGTCATAGTAAGCCTTCTGCGATTCACCAGTTAACAGAGGAGCCACCAGTCCAGCCCACTGCTCCTCAGGCCACTTTTCTCTTTCAGCAGTCCTTTCAAATGTGGTCAAAAATACCTCTGGATCATCCTCTCCAGTCATTTTTGTCAATAAACGACTCACCCCAAAGGACGCGGTATTAGTGGGACGGCTTTCCTCACTGGTCTGCGGACGTTGCTGCATTACTGCTTCCATTTGTTGTAGTCTCTGCTCTTGCTTCTGTAACAGGTCTATGAAGCGGGCCTCAGATTGCTGCTGGGCTTGTTGCTGAGCTTCCAGACTCTGTTGGTGAGCTTGCTGCTGGGCTGCAAGGCTCTGTTGATGAGCTTGCTGCTGGGCTGCGAAGTTCTGTTGTTGAGCTGCAAGGCTCTGTTGATGAGCTGCAAGGCTCTTTTGCAAACCTGCATTTGTCTGCTGTTGATTGGCATTTGCTAGAGCCAGCTGCTTCAGTATCTCCTCCATGCTGGCTTAAAAAAAACTGCCACTGGTTCTCCACCAACTGTGAGGGGTTAGCTCGGCAGCGGGTGTGTGTGACCCCCGGGATGGGCTCCCCACACAAAAACAGGCCCAGCAAACGGAGGTTGTGGTTTTCAAAAAAAAAAGGTGCGGTTTATTTTCTATTTACAGTGACAAAACACAGCAAAGCCAAAAGAAACATAAACAAAATAAATCCTGGTCAACTTGACCTCTGACTAAACATACAGGTTTCCTAACTAACAACTGGGATCAGCCTAGTGCTGTCCTAGTCCCTAAGTCCCTGGTTTTAAATGTCCAAGCAAATAGCCACACAGGCTTTGTCTCACCGCACAGGGGTTCACTCTCCCTAGACAGTCCACACAGGTCTGGGTCCAGGCATGAGCTAACATCTAATGAATCTGGGAGTTTTTATAGAGGCCTAAATGAGCTGACAAGCTTCAGCTGGTCTCATCAACTCCCTGTCTGCACGACGCCCAGCACTCTCCCTAGAGGTATGAGTCATCCATGAGCACACTAGCCTTAGCTGGGCTTATACAACTCTCCACCTAGTTGTATAAGTCGGCGTAAAGCCTGAATCTGGGCGAAATATATCTACCCCCCTGGATGCAACCAGGTGACTTTACCTTCCTGCTGTCACAATATATATATATATTTATATATATATATATAGAGAGAGAGAGAGAGAGAGAGAGGGAGAGAGAGAATCCCACAAAAGTCAGTACACCCCTCACATTTTTGTAAATATTAAATATTTTATAATATCTTTTCATGTGACAACACTGAAGAAATGACACTTTGCTACAATGTAAAGTAGTGAGTAGGGTTGAGCGGACACCTGGATGTTCGGGTTCGACGGGTTCGGCCGAACTTCGGAAAAAAGTTTGAGTTTAGGACCCGAAATTGACCCTGAACCCGAACCCCATTAAAGTCAATGGGGACCCGAACTTTTGAGGACTAAAATTGCTCTAAAAAAGTAATGGAAAGGGCTAGAGGGCTGCAAATGGCAGCAAAATGTTGTTAAGAGCATGGCAAGTGCTTTGCAAACAAATGTGGATAGGGAAATAATAACTTAAAATAACATAAAATACATAAAAATAAAAATAATAATCTTGACCTAGGAGGACAAGGTCCATATGGAATAGGAGGTTGAGGTGGCAGTGGATGTGGTGGTGTAGGTGGAAGCAGCGGTGGAGGAGGACGAGGTAGCCAACACTGGTTTTTGTTTTTAATTTTATTTATTTTTAAATTAGGGTGCACCCCAAAAAGTGAGAGAGATCAAAAATACAACAATGGCTGGGTAAGGCCGGTATACATGTCTATTCTGCACAAGGTACGGACAAGTCCTGTGGGATCCATGCCTTGTTCATTTTAATGAACTTGAGCTTGTCCACATTGGCTCTGGACAGGCGGCTGCGCTTGTCTGTGATAACGCCCCCTGCCGTGCTAAATACACGTTCAGATAATACACTGGCTGCAGGGCAGGCCAGCACCTCCAAGGCGTAAAGGGCAAGCTCAGGCCATGTGCCCAGTTTGGAGACCCAGAAGTTGAAGGGGGCAGACCCGTCATTCAGTACGTGTAGGCATGTGCACACATACTGCTCCACCATGTTGGTGAAATGCTGCCTCCTGCTAAGACGTATATCAGCTGGTGGTGCTGGTTGTTGTGGCGTGCTGACAAAGCTTTTCCACATTTCGGCCATGCTAACCCTGCCTTCTGAGGTGCTGGCGGTGCCCCGGCTGCGTTAGCGACCTCTTCCTCCTCCTCTGCCTTCGCCTTGTGCTTCCACTGTGCCCCTGCTGTCAGGTGGGAATGCCACCAGCAGCGCGTCTACCAGCGTGCTTTTGTACTCGCGCATCTTACAATCACGCTCCAGTGAGGGAATTAAGGATGGTACGTTGTCCTTGTAACGGGGATCCAGCAGCGTGGCCACCCAGTAATCAGCACCAGTTAGAATGTGGGCAACTCGGCGGTCGTTGCGGAGACACTGCAGCATGTAATCGCTCATGTGTGCCAGGCTGCCCAGAGGCAACAAAAAGTCTTCTGTGAAAGGTGTATCGTCTGTGTCCTCTGTATCCCCCCAGCCACGCACCAGTGATGGCCATGAGCTGGTCTGGGTGCCACCCTGCTGTGAACATAGTTCCTCCTCCTCCATCTCCTCCTCCTCATCCTCCACCTCGTCATCCTCCAGAACTGTGCCCTTGCTGGACAATTGTGTACCTGGCGTTTGTTGGTGCAGGAACCCACCCTCTGAGCCACTTGTGAATGACTGCCCTGAAAGCCTTGGAAATGATCCTTCTTCCTCCTCCTCCTCCTCATCCTCCTGTGCCACATCCTCTTCCATCATCGCCCGAAGCGTTTTTTCAAGGAGGCATAGAACTGAGATAGTAACACTGAGAACTGCGTCATTGGCACTGGCCATGTTGGTGGAGTACTTGAAACAGAGCAACAAGGCACACAGGTCTCGCATGGAGGCCCAGTTATTGATGGTGAAGTAGTGCTGTTCCGCAGAGCAACTCACGCGTGCGTGCTGCAGCTGAAACTCCACTATCGCCTGCTGCTGCTCGCACAGTCTGGCCAGCATGTGCAAGGTGGAGTTCCACCTTGTGGGCACGTCACATATGAGGCGGTGAGCGGGAAGGCCGAAGTTACGCTGCAGCGCTGACAGCAGCGTGAGAACGCCGAAAGTGCGCACAGACGGCCAGCACTTTCTGCAGCAGCTCTGGCATATCGGAGTAATTTTTAAGGAACCCCTGCACCACCAAATTCAGCACATGCGCTAGGCAAGAGATGTGCGTCAAACCGGCTAGGCCCAGAGCTGCTACGAGATTTTGCCCATTATCGCACACCACCAGGCCGGGCTTGAGGCTCACTGACACAAACCACTCATCGGTCTGTTGTTCCATGTCCCTCCACAACTCCTGCACGGTGTGGCGTTTTTCTCCCAAACAGGAAAGTTTTGAAACTGCCTGCTGTCGTTTACCCCTGGCTGTGCTGAAGTTGGTGGTGAAGGTGTTACGCTGCCCGGATGAGGAGGCGGTAGAGGATGAGGAAGCGGAGTAGGAGGAGTTAGCAACAAGAGGCAAACTGAAGCGCCCTGCAATCCTCGATGGTGAAAGGACACGCGCCAAACTGCTATCCGCCTCAGGCCCACCCACCACTGCATTTACCCAGTGTGCTGTTAGGGAGATATAACGTCCCTGACCGTGCTTACTGGTTCACGTATCTGTAGTTAGGTGGACCTTGCCGCAGATGGCGTTGCGCAGTGCACACCTGATTTTGTCCCCCACTTGGTTGTGCAGGGAAGGGATGGCTCGCCTGGAAAAGTAGTGGCGGCTGGGCACGACGTACTGTGGGACAGCCAATGCCATCAGGCTTTTAAAACTCTGCGTCTCCACCAGATGGAATGACAGCATTTCAAAGGCCAAGAATTTTGCAATGCTGGCATTCAGGGCCAGGGATCGCGGGTGGGTAGGGGGATACTTCCTCTTCCGCTCCAGTGTTTGGGAGATAGAGAGCTGAACGCTTCCATGGGACATTGTGGAGATGGTTGGTGACCCAGGTGGTAGTGTTGCTGACAGATCCTCTGTTTGCAGGGTGGCAGGTGCCACTGTCACTACAGAGGTGGATGAAGAGGCCGAAACTGCCGCAGAAGAGGAAACAGGAGGAGCCAGAGACCTTTCTTGGTTTTTGATGTCATTGTCTACTCCACTGCAGCTCGTGCTTTGCACTTAGATGCCTGGTCATGCAGGTTGTGCTCAAGTTGAGAACGTTTATGCCTCGCTTCAGGCTCTGATTGCACAGCGTGCAAACCACTCGTGTCTTGTCATCAGCACATTGTCTGAAGAACTGCCACGCTAGGGAACTCCTTGGACCTGGCTTTGGTGTGCTCGGTCCCTTGCTGCATTGGGCAGTAGCAGGCGTACTGTCTAGGGGACGGACGCTACGCTTTTGCACCCTGCTCCCTCTTCTGCTGTGCTGGTGGCTCTGTGCGACCACTGCCTCTTCCTCTGAACTACACAGGTCACCTGCATGACGTTGATTCCATGTGGGGTCGAGGACCTCATCGTCCTCCACATCATCTTCCACCCAGTCTTCACCCCTGCCCTCCTTGTCGGTCTGCACAATTGCGAAAGCAGCAACAGTTGGCACCTGTGTTTCTTCATCATCCGAGACGTGCTGCGATGGTCCTCCCATGTACTCATCATGAAACATACGTGGTTGGGCATCTGTGCACTCAATCTTTTCCACTTCTGGGGCAGGGCTAGGTGGATGGCCCTGGGAAACTCTGCTAACAGAATCGTCAAAAAGCAGAAGAGACTGCTGCATGACTTGGGGCTCAGACTGCTTGGCTGGTTTGCAAGGGGGTGAGATGAAAGACTGATGGACATCGGCTGCAGGTGCCAACTCTGATCTTTCAGCAGTAGACTGGGTGGGAGACAATGTGAAGGAACTGGAGGCACTGTCAGCAACCCAATCTACTATCGCCTGTACTTGTAAATGTTTTGCCCTAAATTATTTATTTTTTTAAGATCAGAATAGGAGAACAGTATCTAAAGTGTGTATCTCACACGTACAGATATGCAGAAAATGCAGCAAAAATATTTTTTTGCCCAGAAAACGCACCAAAAATAATGTTTTGCCCTAAATTATAATTTTTTTGCAGAGCAGAATAGGAGAACAGTATCTAAAGTGTGTATCTCACACGTACAGATATGCAGAAAATGCACCAAAATAAATTTCTATGGCAGAAAACGCACCAAAATTTTTTTTTTTACCTAAATTATTATTTTTTTGAAGATCAGAATAGGAGAACAGTATCTAAAGTGTGTATCTCACACGTACAGATATGCAGAAAACGCACCAAAAATAATGTTTTGCCCAGAAAACGCACCAAAAATAATGTTTTGCCCTAAATTATTATTTTTTTGCAGTGCAGAATAGGAGAACAGTATCTAAAGTGTGTATCTCACACGTACAGATATGCAGAAAGTGCACCAAAAAAAAATTTTGTGCAGAAAACGCACCAACTATTTTTTTTTGCCCTAAATTATTATTTTTTTGAAGAGCAGAATAGGAGAACAGTATCTAAAGTGTCTATCTCACATGTACAGATATGCAGAAAATGCAGCAAAAAATATTTTTTGGCCCTAAATTTTTTTTTTTTTGAATAGCAGAATAGGAGAACAGTATCTAAAGTGTGTATCTCACAGTAACATATGCAGTGCTGGTGCACTGAGCTTGCATAAAATGCCCGCCGAAGCCAACCTAACTAACAGACGGATAAAAGTTATCTTTTCTCTGGCACTGGGCTCAGGGCAGGATAAAAAGATTGTGCACTGCACCCACACAACAAAAGCAAGGTAGATCGCTGAGTAATTTGATTTCTGAATCAGGACTCCTATCTAATTCTCTCCCTCAAAGCAGCATCAGCAGCAACCTTTCCCTACACTAACTGAAGCAGAGTGACGTGCTGTGCTATGTGCCTCTAGCTTATATAGAGGCTGGGTCACATGGCCAATCACAGCCATGCCATTAGTAGGCATGGCTGTGATGGCTTCTAAGGGCACACAAGTTAAACTAATGTTGATTGGCTGCCCTGCAGCTTTTTAAAATGCGCCATTACATCGCCGAACACCGAACCAGAACATACAGTACATTGTTCAGGTTCGGGTCCGGGTACCAAAAAACAAAAAGTCCAGTACGAACCCAAACTTTACAGTTCGGGTTGGCTCAACCCTAGTAGTGAGTGTACAGCTTGTATAACAGTGTAAATTTGCTGTCCCCTCAAAATAACTCAACACACAGCCATAACGAATGCCGCATCTAAACAAATGGAATGTCTAAACCGCTGGAAACAAAAGTGAGTACACCCCTAAGTGAAAATGTCCAAATTGGGCCCAATTATCCATTTTACCTTCCCGGTGTCATGGTATTTGTTAGTGTTACAATGTCTCAGGTGTGAATGGGGAGCAGGTGTGTTAAATTTGGTGTTATCGCTTTCACTCTCTCATACTGGTCACTGGAAGTTTAACATGGCACCTCATGACAAAGAACTCTCTGAGGATCTGAAAAAAAGAATTGTTGCTCTAAATAAAGATGGCCTAGGCTGTAAGAAGATTGCCAAGACCCTGACACTGAGCTGCAGCACGTTGGCCAAGACCATAGACATTGGAACGGACGTGCTGAATGGACGTGTATGCAGGAGCTCCTGCCATCCAGGGCTGCACAGTTCTCCCCCCCACGGTTCTCCCCCCCTCAGCCAGCATTTCCCCCACGGGCTACGGCTACTGCTCCCCATAGACCCAGGCCTCCCCCCAGCCCAGTTCCCCCAGCTTACCAGCCACCGCCAAGGCCGTCATCCACCGCCTTTCGGCATCCCTCTTCACCTGCGGCCTAGCTCCGCCATAGGAATCCTTCCGCCGGCAACCGGATCACCCAGCGAGCCCGAAGCAGCACTAGCATCTACCTGGCCCTCAACACCTTCTCCCGGTGTGAAACAGAGATCCGGCCTGGTAAGCAGCGGCCATCTTGGTATACCCAGGAGCTTTTCCTCCAACACTGACACTCAAAAAAAAAAAAACTTTTTATTTTTTCCCTACTTCTACTGATATTTCCCCAGTCACCACTATCTTTCACAAACTCTTTAAAACATTTTCTACTTACTACGGATATCTCCCCCTCGATGTACCCAGGCTACCCCAACCTACAGCACCGACCACCGCTACTCCACTATCTCCCCAGATCCACACACGGACAGGAGCTCTAGCCTCACCGCTTCACAGAGCAATCCACACACATGGTCAAGCGTAACGTACGTGTGTGACAGGAGCTCTGGTCGCACCACTTCACAGAGCAATCCACACACATGGTCAAGCGTAACGGATGTGTGTGACAGGAGCTCTGTCCTCACCGCTTCACAGAGCAATCCACACACACGGTCAAGCGTAACAGACGTGTGTGACAGGAGGTCTGGCCATCTGGCCATCCAGGACTCATCCTTGGATTCCTGCGTTTCTCTCCCCCAGCAAACGTGAACCTGGTGACCTGTGGCTTCCCCTGGACCCCACTCTCCCCTAGCTCAGGTCCCCCAGCTCACCATCGCGCCGCCCACAGCCGCTGACTGCCGCCTGCTTCCACCCGAGCGCCCGCCTCTAGACCGTTAGACCTGCAGGACAGACCGCGCCTGCGGCCTAGCTCCAGCCATCCCATTATCCTCTCCCCAATTCTCTTTCCAGCGGGCCTGCATGCGCCGACCAGGTAAGTACATCAGGGCACCTCCAACCAGTAGGAAGTTGATCCAGGGTTCACCCGATCGCCTCTCGGGGGGGTCAGGAAGGAATTTTTCCCCTGCTGTAGCAATTGGCCTAGGCTCAGCTGGGGTTTTTCGCCTTCCTCTGGATCAACGGGAGGGCGGTTAGGTCATTGGGCCCTATTCACCATCACCATCAACTTTGTTTTTCCCATCATGTGCAACTTTAAATACTCAGTGGACACTCTCCACAGGCTAAGTAATACCACCTCAACACTACCAACCTCCACCCAAAAAATACTACGAAAAGAGCAACTGCTGAGGATCAATCGACAATCGACCATCAAAAACACGAAGGCACCACTTCAACTACAACACTTATCATGCGCCCTGATCAACACCAGATCTGCAGTCAAGCACAGACAGGAAATCCACGACTTTATCACCCAAAACAACATAGATTGCCTCTTTATCACGGAAAGCTGGCTAACACCTGACTGTAACACCATCCTAACAGAATTGGTTCCTGAGAACTACCTCATCCTAACTGAGCATAGAATAGGACAAAGAGGAGGAGACCTAGCAGTGATCTTCAAATCTCACCTCTCTATCATCAAACCGACTCTACAGAACTCATTGCCTTTCATGGAGACACTCACTCTGCATCTTCAAACACCTCAAGACACCATCCACATACTGCTATGCTACAGACCACCAGGACCAAAGACAAATCTCCTCACACACTTCACCGAATTCAACTCGACATACACCTTAAAAACCAAAAACTTTCTATTACTCTGGGACTTCAACCTCTGGGCTAACTCCACTCAGGACCCCATCGCCACCTCCTGCATCAACCAACTGGAAGAACTAGGTCTGCAGCAACTGATAAATGCCCCCACACATGGTTCGGGTAACATTCTTGACCTCATCTTCAAACAAAATATGGACATCAACAAACTGGACAACATGCCGTTACCATGGACGGACCACCACGCTATCAAATTTAAAATCACCACCAACACCATCTCCCAAAAACCGAAACATTCAATAACAACATACTGGACAAGATCTCAGAAGAAACTACACTCGGAACTCTTCAAAACCACACTATCAAAAAAAAAATAGGAACGCTAAATCAAAACCACTCAACGGAACAAACACTCAACTCCTTAAACAAAGCATTACTACAAACTGCAGACACAGTCACTCCGAAACGTAGAGCACTCATCCGCAAAAACAACTCAGGCTGGTTTAATGACACTCTTACTCTACTGAAGCAAAAAACGCAGAAGAGCTGAAGGAGCCTGGAGAAGAAACCCAACAAAGAAAAACCACACAAACTACAAAGCACTCACTAAGAAATATCACAAAGCAAACTTCAAACACCATCAAAAAAGCCCTAAACCGACCTCGTGAACTCTTCAAACTAGTCGCTCAGACTATGAACCCAAGAGTTCTGTAATGAGCTATCGGATTTTTTTATCGACAAAATCAAAAACATTTGTGAAATAATTCAACAGAAAAAAACAACCAACCTCACTCGGCAAACAGAGGAAATTAATACGAACATTATACAATCGACAAAATTTTTGCTGGTCCCAATCACCATCGACACCACCAAAAACATCATCAGAAGCCTCCGAGACAGCACATCACCAAATGACATCATTTCTACAAAACTACTGAAAGAATGTACCGACATTATAGCACCTACATAACACATCTCGTAAATCAATCATTCAAAGAAGGTATGGTTCCGATCTCCCTCAAACAAGGCATAATCAACCCCTCCAAAAGAAACCCAACCTCGACCCCAAAGACCGAAACTACCGCAGACCGGTAACAAGCCTCAACACCATCTCCAAGATTATGGAGAAAGCAGTAGTACAACAGCAACAACTCCATTTGGACACTCACAAACTCTTGGTCCCACTACAATCAGGCTTCCGCCCAGGCCATGGCACAGAAACAGCACTTCTCAAAATATGGGATGACGCACTCGAAGCAGCAGATGACGGAGAATCATGTCTACTGGTGCTGCTGGACCTCAGTGCAGCGTTCGACAGAGTAGATCACAAAACTCTACTCATTCGCCTTAAAGAAGTAGTTGGAGTCACAGACTCAGATCTACCCTGGTTCGCATCCTTCCTAGAAAATCGTTCCCAGACAGTGAAACTAGGAGCCTTCACCTCTGAAACTCGTGTAATTTCTTGCGGAATCCCTCAAGGATCACCCCTGTCACCCGTGCTCTTCAACATCTACCTCCACTCACTCCTCAAAATCATCAGCAAACAGGACCTGTGCTACCACTCATACGCTGATGACACTCAACTCTACTTTCGCATCACCGAAAAAAAAGACCAATATCACGGACTAGAAAAATGCCTCACACTGATCGATGATTGGATGACCGAGAGCTCCCTCAAACTCAATGGATCCAAAACAGAACTTCTTCTTCTTCTCCACGCAAACTGAAAGACAAAAGCTAAGACTTCATGGACACCACCCACCATCCTTGGACAGACAATCACCCCGAACACCAAAGTCAAAAGTCTCTGAGTTAATTTTGACTCAGAGATGTCGATGGATGCACAAATAGGATCAGTAGTCAGCGGATCTCACCACCTTCTCCGCCTGCTGCGTAGACTCATCCCCTTCATTCCAAAAGAGGATATAGCAGTAGTAGTTGGAACAATCATCAATTCCTGACTGGACTACGCAAACTCCCTCTACATAGGACTACCTAAATACAAGATGGCGCGCCTACAAGTCGTCCAGAACATGGCAGCCAGACTGGTAACGGGAAAAAAACCCTGGGAATCCATCACCCCATCCCTTGAGGACCCTTCATTGGCTAACCGTAAAGGATCGGGTCACCTTCAAGACCCTCTGCCTCACCCACAAATGCACTCAAGGAAACGCTCCTCAATATTTATGCGAGAAAATAAAACACTACATCCCCAATCGCATTCTCTGATCAACTAACCAAAACCTCCTCCACATCCCCAAGTCCCGCTGCAAATCGAAGGGAGAACGAAGATTTGCAGTCCAAGGACCACGGCTATGGAACACTCTACCCATGGACATCCGCATGGAAGAAAACCATCAGGCCTTCAGAAAAAAACGTAAGACCCACCTCTTCTGAAGGATCAGGACGACACTGAATGGAAAAAGTGCCTTGAGGCGATTTAGTTCGCATTTGTAGCGCTATACAAGTTTCTCACTCACTCACTCATACAGTGGTTTAACATGATGGGTTCCACTCAGAACAGGCCTTGCCATGGTCGACCAAAGAAGTTGACTGCACGTGCTCAGCATCATATCCAGAGGTTGTCTTTGGGAAATAGACGTATGAGTGCTGCCAGCATTGCTGCAGAGGTTGAAGGGGTGGGGGTCAGCCTGTCAGTGCTCAGACCATACGCCCCACACTGCATCAAATTGGTCTGCATGGCTGTCGTCCTAGAAGGAAGTCTCTTCTAAAGATGATTCACAAGAAAGCCTGCAAACAGTTTGCTGAAGACAAGCAGACTAAGGACATGGATTAATGGATAGACACTTTTATTTCCAAATATTTTATTAATTTGCATAAAAGTACAGTGTACAATTAACATTGTACGTCGTGCAACGACGATGTGATAGATAATTAACAGATGAACATATATTCACTGACAAGTTGCAGACATTCCAAGCAGGAGGTGTATAACTATATGAGTATACATGAGGACACTCGGATCTCCCCTCTCCGATGGCACCCCCTATGGGATCTTTAGTGCCACCGAAGTGGAGAAGGTCCATTCAGTGCAGTGCGAGCACTGCAGGGTAACACCCACTGCTTGTTGGCAGTGTTTCATAAATTTGCTTGAACACGTTAACAAAGCCGGAAGTAAAAGAAGAGACGGTTAGTAGATATCAGAAGTGTACTTCAAGGATATTGCTCTGTCAGGCTATATGAAATATTGTAACAATAAGCTTAGGTGGCTGTCACAGCATCAGTCCAATCGGTCCAAGTCTGCCAGAGTGTTCGGGTTTTAACAGCCCGACCATTACTGGCGTTTGTTATCATCTCATAGCTAAAGTGTAGGGTTACTAAGTTGATAACTTGTTCTATGGTTGGAGTATTGTCTGATTTCCATTGTCTCGTTAAGTTGAGCCTGGCTGCCAGGAGTATGTGAGTCGTGAAGTGTCTAAGGGGTTTAGGTATGTCGTCTATGGTAAGGTTAAGAATGGCAAGCGCGGGTGATGGAGGGATATTGAGTTTAATCACGTTTGATATAAGATTAAAAATATCGTCCCAGTATTTTTGTATCTTGGAACATGTCCAGAAAATGTGGAGCATGTCTCCTGTGGTCGCTTTGCATCTCCAGCACTTGTTAGGGATTTGAGGACTGAAATTCGCTAATTTGGCTGGCGTGAGGTACCAGCGTAGTGATATTTTCTGAGTGAGTTCCCAAAGTGTTGAGCATTTGGTGGCCGCGTATATGGAGTGAAGTGCCCGTTGCCATTGTGCGACTGTGAAGGTATGTGTAAGATCAGTGTCCCATCTATGGTGCGGTTTCGTTTTGGAAAAAATTGACTTTTGGTGAAGGTTGTTATAGAAATGTGAGATGCCCTTTGTTTTGGAGGCAGGGTTAGTAAGGTATTCCCAGGTCTTAGGGTGGATTCTATATAGGGGTAGGGGTATATTAATCAAGCAGTGGTGGATGCGCAAGAACGTGAAGTGCTCTGAGGTAGGTAGACCATATTCGGCCTGTAGTTGGGAGAAGGATTTAACGTGGTTACCCCGTATTAAGTGTTGTAAGCAGTGGATCCCATTGAGGATCCATCTGGAGATCAGTAGATCTGGGGTCAAGTGATGAAGGGATTCTAAAGGGATTTTAAATTGTGGTGTGGTGGAGTTATAGCCCAGGGAAGTGACCATTTTTTTCCAGGCACTTACTGTAGCCTTCATAGTAGGGGAGAGACATGTGGGTATTTGGGTACCTAGAGGTGTGCTTAGGAGCCAGGTCTTTAAATTGGGGCGTGCAAGTGAAAGGTTCTCTATTTGTCCCCACATTGAGGTCATGGGGGATTGGAACCAACTGGGCAGTTGGGCTAGAATGGCTGCCATGTGATAGTCCTCAAAGTCTACTGATCCAATGCCTCCCGCCAGTTTGTGTTTAATTAACTTTAGATGAGCACATCTGGGTCGTTTGCCTTTCCAAAGATATTTGTTGAATATCGTCTGGAGGGATCTGAAAAAGGCTTTGGGTAGTGGAATGGGAAGGGTCCTAAAGAAGTACAATATTTGAGGGAGGCATATCATTTTGAAGGCCGCAAGCCTCCCTGACCAGGAAAGTTCATGTTTCGCTAATTGGTCCGAGGACAGACGGATGTTATGTAGAAGTGGTATGAAATTACAGGCGTATAAGTTGTTCAGTGATCTCGGGAGTCGGATGCCTAGATACGAAATGTCTGTATCTGCCCATGCAAATGGATATTGTGTTTGTAACAAGTTTCTCGTCGTGGCGTCCAAATTAATATCTAATATGAAGGATTTGGTTGTGTTAACTTTGTAATAGGAAACCGAGCTGAACCAATTTAACAGTTTTTGTACTTCTGCCAGGGAGGAAGTCGGATTGGTGAGGATAAGAATGACATCATCAGCAAATAGACTGATTTTATGAGATGTGGGTCCAATTTGGAGTCCTGAAATATTGGGGTGTGAGCGGATCTGCTCCGTCAGCGGCTCCATGAGCATGTTAAAGATGAGTGGGGATAATGGACAGCCTTGCCGCGTACCATTAGTGATATTGAATGGGCAGGAGAGCATTCCCCTCTGTATATACTTGGGCCGTGGGGTTTGAGTAAAGTGCCATGATGGCTTGTAGTATATGGCCTTTAAATCCAAATTTTTGGAGGACTGTCTTTAGGTACGACCAGTGGACCCTATCGAACGCCTTCTCTGCATCCAAAGATAGGAGCAGAGAAGGCGTTCCGGTGGATTCCACGTGGTGGATGAGATTGATCATCCTTCTAGTGGCATCTGATGCCTGTCTGCCCTTTGTGAAGCCTGACTGGTCCTTATGTATGAGGGCTGGCATTATCTCGAGTAACCTTGTTGCTATAGTTTTAGCATAGATCTTGAGATCAAGGTTAAGAAGGGATATTGGGCGAAAATTTTGGGGGACATTCGGCTCCTTCCCTGGTTTCGGTAACGTTATAATCAGTGATTTTAGATATTCAGTCGGAAAGGTGGAAGAGGAGGCAGCGTGGTTGAAAACTTCAGTAAGGTGGGGGGTTATGTGAAAGGAGAATTGTTTATAATATTCGCCTGTCAGTCCGTCTGGGCCTGGCGCTTTACCATTTGGCAGGGAGTCAATTGCATTTTTTATTTCTAGTTCTGTGAACGGACTATTGAGGTTTGTCAATTGCTCTTCAGTCAAGGTAGGTAGATTGAGCTTACAGAGAAAGTGGTCAATTCCTTCTTGTGTGGGTTGAGGTGTACACGGGTCCTGTCTCAGGTTGTATAGGTCACTGTAATAGGCGCTAAAGGCGTCGGCTACGTCTTGTGGGTTACTCAGGAGAATTTTAGTATGAGGGTGTCGGAGTTGGGCAATTTTGGTTTTGGTGCGCCTACCTTTAAGGCGTTGCGCTAGTCTTTTCCCCGCCTTGTTAGAAGTGGAGTAAGTGGTGGCTTTAAGCTTCCTGTGAAGAAATTCATAGGAGTGGAGGAGAAGAGTTCTAAGTTCCTGTCTAAGGGACAACAATTTGTTCGCTCGTGTGTCTCTAGGGTCAGCCTTGAGTTTTAATTCTAGGGACGCTATCTGAGTCGTCAGGTCGTCTATACGTTGCGTCCTCTTTTTTTTATGGTAAGAGCTTAATTTGATTAGGGTTCCTCTAATGAAAGCTTTATGTGCGCTCCACACCACGGCAGGGTCGGGCACCGAGCCCTTGTTTAATGAGAAAAAGTCGGTAATTTGAGCCAAAATTTCTGGGGCATAATTATCATGCTGGATAATGTAGTTGTTTGCTCGCCAGAGAAATGTGTTGCGTTGCAGGGTTAAGTCATCTATAGTAATTGATATTGGGGCATGGTCCGACCATGTCGCGGTGTGGATCGCAGACACACATATTTTTTGTAAAATCCATTTATCTGTCAGAAACAAATCAATTCTCGAATACGAGTTGTGTCTGGAGGAGAAAAATGTAAAGTCTCTTTCAGATCCATGTTGACATTGCCACACATCATAGAGGTCGTGGGTGGCGATGAGTTTTTTCAGAGGCGAGTCTCGCCTTTTCGCAGCTGATGTGGAGTCTATAACCACATCGGGGACTAGGTTGAAATCTCCACAGAGAATCAGATGACCTTTCTGAATAGGTTTGGCTATCCGAAGTAGTTTGCGTAGGAATTGCAACTGGTGTGAGTTTGGGGTATATACATTAACAAGAGTGTATTGAACTTGATTCATAGTGCAGGCAAGTATTATATATCGACCCTCAGGGTCTGTTACAACATCTAGTAGTTGAAAGTCCACACTATCTTTGATCGCTATCATGACCCCTTTAGTTTTAGTAGAATGTGAAGCGTGGAATATATGCGGGAACTGACGATTGGAGCATAGGGACTCATTGGATGGTAGTAGGTGGGTTTCCTGTAAACATAAAATGTCACTGTGGAGAGCCGCGGCGGTTTTCCAGAGTGAGTGACGTTTGGCTGGATGATTTAGTCCATTAGTGTTCAATGATAGGATTGTGAGCGGCATCTTGTAGCCAAGGAGGTAGCGGGTGCGATGTAGTTGCACTTACGGTTTGGTGATTCAGTCCAGGTCAAGGTTACTTGCCTACGAGACGGTGTAGCAGTGATGCGGCAGCCCAGGGTCCTGGAAATAAGGTGGTTAGGATGCTGTGGATAGAGCAATATGTTAAGCACTCAAGCGGTAGTATCAAGCAAAAACAAAAAAAATAAAGAGTTCACGAGCAAGTTAACAGCGAGAGTTTTCGCTTAGATTGTTCAGAAAGTAGAACTAGAAAGGTTCTCAGAGGGGGTGCCTCGCACCTCGGAAGCCTCCGTTTGGGGGTACAAACAGTTTTTATGTCTAGGAGCTGCAAAAACAGGGGTTCTCTGTAACATAACCCAGGGGAACTGCAAGAATAATTTTTGGCCAATTGTGGCGTATTTAACAGATGCCATTTAATGTTGTCCAGATTAATGTTGTCCAGTTTTCTGTTTGTAGGTGATCTTCCGTCAGGGTGTGGGGGTGGATTTTGGGGGTTCCAGGAGGATTCCCCAGTTGTGGAGAAGTCGCATTCCTTTGTCAAGATCACTGACGGTATGTGACTGCCCATTCTTCGTGATTAGGAGTGTGGCTGGGTAGCGCCATTTGTACTGAATCTTATGGTTCTGTAGACCCTTGGTGACTGGACTCAACTGACGTCTCAGTTGAAGTGTATACTTTGAGAGATCAGGAAAGAGTTGGATTCCTGTGAAGGGAGCTGGTATGGGCGTTTTAGCTTTAACCCCCATCAGGAGCTTTTCCTTGATATGATAGAAGTGAATTCTCATCAGGACGTCTCTGGGTACTGAGGCTGCTAGGTGGGATGGTTTGGCGATTCTGTGGATCCTGTCTATGATAACATCTCGGGGGGATGCTTCAGGAATAATGATATGCATCAACTCCTTGGCATACCGTGGCAGGTCCGCAGGAAGAACACTTTCCGGTACTCCTCTTAGCTTAACATTATTCCTGCGAGACCTGTCTTCTAAATCCGCCATCTTGGCGCGCATCCATGACTGCTCCTCTCTAATACCTTCACAAACATCTATTACCTCATTCACAGTGGAGGTACAATCAGTTAGGCCTCTCTCAACGTTTGTCACCCTGTCATCAAGGGAGTGGATGTCTGTAGTAATTTTAGTAAACAGAGAGGAGAGGTCAGTCATTAGGGAGGTCTGCAGTGAGAGAAGCATGTCCTTCAGGGTAGTGTCCATAACTGGTTGGCCTGAGGTTGGGAAGGATGCCATGGAGGTATGCAGGGCCTGGTTAGACAGGAGTGGGTTAAAAGACTGGGCCTCAATTTGTGAGTGCAGCGGCCGCTGCGGCGGCGTGTCGAGCCGCATTCTAGCTTTGGCAGGGCTACAGGTGAGGGGATCACTCTCCGGGGGCTGAGAGGATACCCCGAAGGTACCTGTATGTGGTGAGTCCTCCGGTATCTCGTCCGGGAGGTCCGTGTATGAGTCCCGCGGCGCGGCCTGGCCGGCGCCATCTTGGATGTCAGCATCGTGGTCCGCCGGCTTGTAGGCGAATTCCGTTAGTTTTTGCGGCTTGTAGTCCGTAAATCTTTTTCTGGACATGATCCTCAGCTGCTCCGGTGTGCCTAGAGCAAGGATGGCTGGATATTGTAGCTTTGGTGCGGCCGATGTCGCTGGATTCTATCCCCTGGTTCAGGAGCTGAGAGCTCACACGTCCACTCTCATCTCCGGTCGGCCACGCCCCCTGGATAGACACTTTTGATAACAGAAAAACAAACACTCCTGCGCACGAGTTGACCATCAAGCACTCAATAGTTTATAACAATGGCACTGGCTTTGCTGCCCTTCATGGATAGGGGTATCCTGGTAGTGAACAAGAAGAGAAAGAACAAGGGCGCACCAGCCTAGTGTATTATCGTTAGGATATGTTATTTATATAAAAACAACAAAAAGGTACTCACAAAGGTAGTAAAATGGTTTGCAATGTACAAGTGGTACCATGGATGGCTGCAACATGTAGAACCCAAACCACACTCCGACCGTTCATGAAGGACGTGATAGGAGACACTACCGGCTGACGAGTTCCAAAGCGCAAAGCTTCTTCATCAGAGCCAAGCAGTTACTGGATAGACATGCGCACTGCCAAAAAATGTGTTCATTTTCCTTTAATTCGCTTTTTTCTATTTTTTTTCCGTGTCATTCGTTATGATCGCAATTCGTAATTTTGTAAAGTCGAAAATTCGGAAATTTGAAAAAAATTGTAAATTTGTAAATTCGAAATTCGAAAGTCTGAAAACCTGAAAATCTGAAATATTAACTAACTAATAATAACTTAACTATTACTAACTATGAAATTATAGGTATTGGAATTTCCTTTCAAATTTGGCTGTTAGTGAATGTAACAAATACAAATTTATCAAAAGCCACGAATTATCCGAAATAACGAATGCCGCATCTAAACAAATGTAATGGAACAAATTAATAATAATAAATAACAATAAAAATAATAAAAACGTTGTATTATTATTATTATTTTGTTCTGTTCCATTTGTTTAGATGCGGCATTCGTTATTTTGGATCATTCGTAAATTTGCATAAATTCATATTCGTTACATTTACTAACAGCCAAATTTGAAAGGAAACTCCAATACCTATAATTTAATAGTTAGTAATAGTTAAGTTATTATTAGTTAGTTATTTCAGATTTTCTCATTTTCGGATTTTTGAATTTGCAAATTTTCTAATTTATGAATTTACAAATTTTTACGAATTTACAATTTTTTTTTTAATTTACTAATTTTCGAATATTAGATTTTAGGAATATTCGTAAAAGTTCATCAAAGGGGTTTTCATTAATTCAGATATTTCCGAAAGAACAAATTTGTCGAAATTCGTTACACTAATTAAAAATGAAACAAATTGCACATGTCTATTATTGGAACCATGTTCCTGTGGTCCGATGAGACCAAGATAAACTTATTTGGTTCAGATGGTGTCAAGCGTGTGTGGTGGCAACCAGATGAGGAGTACAAAGACAAGTGTGTCTTGCCTACAGTCAAGCATAGTAATGAGAGTGTCATGGTCTGGGGTTGCATGAGTGCTGCTGGCACCGGGGAGCTACAGTTCATTGAGGGAACCATGAATGCCAACATGAACTGTGACATACTGAAGCAGAGCCTGGGCCGCAGGGCAGTATTCTAACATGATAACGACCCCAAATACACCTTCAAGATGACCACTACCTTCCTAAAGAAGCTGAGGGTAAATGTGATGGACTGGCCAAGCATGTCTCTAAACCTCAACCCTATTGAGCATCTGTGGGGCATCCTCAAACGGAAGATGGAGGAGCACAACGTCTCTAACATCCACCAGCTCTGTGATGTCATCATGGAGGAGTGGAAGAGGACTCCAGTGGAAACCTGTGAAGCTCTGGTGAACTCCATGCCCAAAAGGGTTAAGGCAGTGCTGGAAAATAATGGTGGCCACACAAAATATTGACACTTGGGCCCAATTTGGACATTTTCACTTAGGGGTGTACTCACTTTTGTTGCCAGTGGTTTAGACATTAATGGCTGTATGTTGAGTTATTTTGAGGGGACAGCAAATTTACACTGTTATACAATCTGTACACTTACATTGTAGCAAAGTGTCATTTCTTCAGCATTGTCACATGAAAATATATAATTAAATATTTACAAAAAGGTGAGGGGTGTACTCACTTTTGTGAGATACTGTGTGTGTGTATATATATATATATATATATATATATATATATATATACTATATTGTCAAAGGTATTGAGAGGTCTGCCTTTACAAGCACATGAATGGCATCCCAGTCTTAGTCTGTAGGGTTCAATACTGAGTTGGACCACCCTTTGCAACTATAACAGCTTCAACTCTTCTGGGAAGGCTGTCCACAAGGTTTAGGAGTGTATCTATGTGAATGTTTGTCCATTGTTCGAGAAGCGCATTTGTAATGTAAGGCACTGATGTGCACCTATATATATATATATATATATATATATGTGTAGCGGCCTCACCCCATCTCTCTTGTCTAGGGGTATCACATACGACAGGGTGAGATGCGCTACAGCCCATGTCCTCCCCATAGCTGTGGGTGAGGTGAAAGCCAGTACCAGATATTTTCCTCGGGCCTGTGTGTTTTAGTCAAGGATCAAGTCCTGCCGTGCCAACACTTCCCTTTGCTCCCATTAACCAGAGTTCCACACACCGATCACAGTCCAACTCTTGTTTTATTGCATGACTCACAATAAACAGTGCTTCAGTAGCCAACTGGTTGAGACCCAATAACAGTTTGATACAGTGGAATGAGCAGGTCAAGGCACTATCCTGATTGTAAGCTAAACCACTGTGGTTTCACCAACGGTTACTATAGCCATCGGCTAAGAGAGAACTTAGAACTTGAGAGTCTCTACCAGCGACTCAAGAGAACGTAGATAGGAGTAGCTTCGCTGCGTTGCGGCCCCTGTCAGGGGAAGATGTCCCTCCAAGGGAGTTACCAGAGGCCCATCCGTCACCGGGTTGATGCTGCTCCGGACTCTCCGAATGGGTAACCTCCCCAGCCTCCTCGCCTCAGACATGGGCCACATCCACCTCAGGGACCCTCGGACTTCTCCACCCTCGCGGGACCCAGTCGAAGTCACTGGGCCCCAGGCCTCCGGTTTAGTACCTCACCCCAGGCTGAAGGTGCCTGGGATGGACTCCAACTCCATTCCGGTCAGGCCTAGGGTGCCTGGACCGGAACTCAGAACCGCCCGCACCCAGGCCTAAGGTGCCTGGGCACGTGATGAAGAAACTCCAGGAAAAGAAGACCTCGTGGCTAGGGCGTCTCCCCCTTTTATCCCCTCCCTCGACACCACGGCAGGTTCCCCGCCCTCGCCGTACCATCTCCGGAAAGGGCCAAAAAGGACAGCACTGTGGCAGCAAATTCTACCTCGAGCCTGCGGGCACAGCGCCACCCACAGACCAAGAAGAAGAATAAACCACCCAGTCCTCCACGAACACAAATGGTCCAACTCCTCTCATAATTTACACACCTGGATCATACTACCACCCAGGTGTATCCCACCTAAATTTAGAGACCCCGCTACATACTCCCCCCTGTGATTTGACGCTGGTCCCCAGCGTCTGGTGCAAACCCATGTCTCCCAAGAAGTGGTGACATAAGCCTGACCCCAGAGGTTTTCCCTAAAATTTTTAACCATAACCGTGCCAAGACCTGCTCAAAGGAAGGAGAACATAAAACAATAAACTTTTTCATAAGACCCTCTAAGCATGTACACATATACAATCCCTCCCTTTACTGTCTAAGAACCACCCCATACTCAGTAGTCTTGACAGCCGAATCTCCTGCAGAAGGGAAACAAACAACACACACAAAAAAAAACATCCTGACATTTTGTGTTAATTTGGAATGAATGGGTCTATCAGCCGAGAGACCTATTCGCTCCAATTAGTAAAGTGATGCAATGTAAAAAACAACAGCCGTTGCGCAACGCCACCACCAAGTGACAGTGCCACGGTAATGACACTTGGTTAAATCTTCATTCTTCCTGCGTCCCTACTCTGATTCTACCCCCAAAGTCTCTGTCTTTGAATGGTGAGAGAGAAAAAAAAAAAAAAACAGCTCTCATTCCTCCAAAGAGTAGAAAAAAAAAAAAAACACAAATAGAAAACTAGGGTACAGTTCGGATGCTCCGGCAAGGACACTTCCAGAAAGTTGCTGCAGAAAAAAAACCACACAAGTGAGTCTCTTCTCACAAGTAAAACTTCGGGTCAGGCAAGAACAAGGGCTTCAGATGCTTATCGAAAACCTCAATCGAATAGTCAACGTCCTCTCCATCTTTCCGACAGATAAGCACCTTGTCCGCATGAATATGTCGCCCCAGCATCCAGTCTGCTCTGCAGTCTCTGATCTTTTTCGACACAGGTAGCAAACAGGACAAGTATCGCGGGGCATGAGGCACTTTAAGTTTCTCCCAAACGAACTCATCATACCATCGCTGTCGCAGAACTTCAACCTCAAACAGCAAGTCCCTGGGCAGGTAAGGATATTCCCATCCGTACTCGTGGGCGACCCTCTGAGAAAAGAGTCGTTGCAATCGGGCCAAAGGAAGCATGGTGGCCCGCTCACCTTCTCCTGGTTGAACGATGGCCTCCGGGTGCCGAGGTATAGGGTTGAGCGAACCCGAACTGTAAAGTTCGGGTCCATACCGTACTTTAGCTTTTTCCCGAACCCGAACCCGAACCCGGACTTTGCGTGAAAGTCCGTGTTCGAGTTCGGGTTCGGCAATCTAATGGCGCAGTTAGAAATGCTTCAGGGGCCAGCCAATCACCTTTTAAATAGCTGGTATGCCCTTAGAAGCCATCATAGCCATGCCTACTAATGGCATGGCTGTGATTGGTCAGTGCAACATGTGACCCAGCTTCTATATAAGCTAGAGGCACACAGCACACACGTCACTCTGCTTCAGAATAGATAGGGAGAGGATCTTGGCTGCTGCTGTTGCTTATTGGGAGAGATTGAAAATACATGAGTTAGTCCTGATTCTGGAATCTGAGGGAAAAGATAGAGAGACAGTGTAGTGTAGGGCCAGGTTCCTGTTGGTGCTTTCAGGGAGAGAGATTTATTATATAGGAATAGGAGTCCAGATTCAGAGATATAACTCAGCGATCTGCATAGGTTTACCTGTTTGTGTTGCAGTGCACAGTCTTTTTACACTGCCATGAGCCCAGTGTCAGAGAAAATCTAACTTTTATCTGCAAGCTCAGTGCTGCATATATTACATTGAAAGATACACCGTTTCCATACTGTGGGTGTATTCTGCTCTTGGAAAAAGACCCATTTAGGGCAAAAAAAAGGCACTTTATTGTGCTCTTTTCCAAAAGACCCATTTAGGGCAAAAAAAAAAAATTGCATTTTATTTTGCTCGTGCAAAAAAAGACCGATTTAGGGCAAAAATAAAAATAAAAATTTGCACTTTAATGTACTCGTGCAAAAAGACCCATTTAGGGCCACAAAAAATATTTTGCAGTGTGTTATACATATGTGGAGGCGTGTGAAATAAACCATTTCTATATATTTGTCTTCTACTGTGCTATGCTAAAAAAACAACATTTTTTTTGAATAGCGTTTTCTGCAGTTCTGCAGCTGTGCGATTCAGCGGTTACGTACTGTGGGTGTGTTGTGGTCTTCCAAAAAACGCCATTTAGGGCCACAAAAAATATTTTGCAGTGTGTTATACATATGTGAAGGTGTGTGAAATAAACAATTTCTATATATTTGTCTTCTACTGTGCTATACTAAAAAAACAACATTTTTTTTTAATAGCATTTTCTGCAGTTCTGTAGCTCTGCGATTCAGCGGTTACGTACTGTGGGTGTGTTGTGGTCTTCCAAAAAATGCCATTTAGGGCCACAAAAAATATTTTGCAGTGTGTTATACATATGTGGAGGTGTGTGAAATAAACAATTTCTATATATTTGTCTTCTACTGTGCTATACTAAAAAAACAACATTTTTTTTTAATAGCATTTTCTGCAGTTCTGTAGCTGTGCGATTCAGCGGTTACGTACTGTGGGTGTGTTGTGGTCTTCCAAAAAATGCCATTTAGGGCCACAAAAAATATTTTGCAGTGTGTTATACATATGTGAAGGTGTGTGAAATAAACCATTTCTATATATTTGTCTTCTACTGTGCTATACTAAAAAAACAACATTTTTTTTTAATAGCATTTTCTGCAGTTCTGTAGCTCTGCGATTCAGCGGTTACGTACTGTGGGTGTGTTGTGGTCTTCCAAAAAATGCCATTTAGGGCCACAAAAAATATTTTGCAGTGTGTTATACATATGTGGAGGTGTGTGAAATAAACAATTTCTATATATTTGTCTTCTACTGTGCTATACTAAAAAAACAACATTTTTTTTGAATAGCATTTTCTGCAGTTCTGTAGCTGTGCGATTCAGCGGTTACGTACTGTGGGTGTGTTGTGGTCTTTCAAAAAACGCCATTTAGGGCCACAAAAAATATTTTGCAGTGTCTTATACATATGTGGAGGTGTGTGAAATAAAGGGATTTTTATAACAGCTTACCTGTAAAATCCTTTTCTTGGAGTACATCACGGGACACAGAGCGACTTAGTCATTACTAATGGGTTATATAGATTACCTTCAGGTGTTGGCACTGGCCAATTCCAAACCAGAAGTACCCTCCCCTATATAAGCCCCTCCCACCCGGGAGCACCTCAGTTTTGTAGCCAAGCAATAAGTGTCCCAAAAAGAGGGGTGGGAGCTCTGTGTCCCGTGATGTACTCCAAGAAAAGGATTTTACAGGTAAGCTGTTATAAAAATCCCTTTTTCTTTTTCGTACATCACGGGACACAGAGCGACTTAGTCATTACTAATGGGACGTCCCAAAGCAATGCCAAATGAGGGGAGGGATACATAAGCTGGGCGCCATCAGGCATGAGGCTCTTTTGCGGCCTGCAACACACTGCGCCCAAAGGCGACATCCTCCTGACTTCTGACGTCTACCTGGTAGAATCTAGTAAACGTGTGTACTAAGGACCATGTTGTGGCCTTACAGTACTTGAGCCAGGGAGGCTTGGTGATGCACTGCCCATGAAGTTCCAACTGCTCTTGTGGAGTGCGCCCTAACTTTGAACGGAGGCGGTCTCCTTTTCAAGCCATAGGCTTGTATTATGACCTGTCGAATCCACTTGGCTAAAGTAGATTTTTGATGCTGCCTGACCCTTTCTGGGGCCTTCCGGCAGAACAAACAAAGTATCCGTTCTACGAATCTGAGCAGTGGCTTTAAGATAAGCTTTAACTGCTCTTACTACATCCAAAGAATGCAATAACTTTTCCTCTACCGAACTAGGTTTGGGGAAAAAGGAAGGAAGAACCACATCTTGGTTCAAATGGAACCTCGATACCACCTTAGGAAGAAGGCTGGATGAGGACGTAATACTACTCTGTCCTTATGGATAACCAGATATGGCTCCTTACAGGACAAGGCGGCTAATTCCGATACTCTTTTAGCCGAACAAATGGCTACTAAGAAAATCAATTTCCTGGTGAAAAGAACCAAGAAAATGTGCCGCAATGGTTCAAATGGTTGTTTCTGTAGAACCAGGTTTAAGTCCCATGGACATATGGGAATACTAACCGGAGGGCTAATACGCATCACTCCTTGTATGAAAGCTTTGATTAATGAATGCAAAGCCAAGGGCCTTTGAAAAAAAAAATATTGACAAGGCCGTCTGACCCTTGATAGTACTCAAGGCAAGCTTCCTATGTACAGCCCACTGTAGGAAGTCCAGAATCCTACCTATTACGTACTTACGTGGATGCCATTTCCTGGCCTCACCCCACGTGATGTACGCCTTCTAGATCCTATAATAGATCTGCCTGGATACCGGCTTCCTGGCATTGATCATGGTAGATACCACAGGATTAGAGAGCCCTCTCTTTTTTAGAATGTGGGCTTCTATAGCCAGGCCGTCAAACCTAGGGCTGGTAAGGAAGGGTAGTATATCGGTCCTTGCGAAAGCAGGTCCGGACGATGTGGGAGGGTCCAAGGACTTCCCACTGACAATTTTACAATCTCCGCGTACCATGCCCTTCGGGGCCACACTGGAGCCACCAGAATCACTGGTTTCTTTTCTACCCTGATTCTGCGGATTAATCGCGGTGGGAATGCATATATCAGCTTGAACTGATCCCAAGGGAACACTAGGGCATCCGAACCGCAAGCTAGGGGATCCTTTGTGCGAGACACAAATCTGTCCACCTTTGCGTTGAATCTGGATGTTAGCAGATCTACATCCGGTGTTCCCCACCGCTGGCATATTGCCTGGAAAACCTCGGGGTGAAGAGACCATTCCCCCGGGCATAATTGCTGGCGACTTAAAAAAGTCCGCTCTCCAATTTTCCACTCCTGGGATGAAAACCGCGGATATGGCTGTGACATACCTTTCTGCCCATTCCCGGATGCATTTCGCTTCCCTCTGGGCTGCACGACTCCTGGTGCCACCCTGGAGATTGATATATGCCACTGCTGTGGCATTGTCTGATTGAATTCTGACAGGTGACCCTTGGAGTTTGGATGTCCATGCTACTAGGGCATACCGGGCTGCTCGTATCTCTAAGAGATTGGTGGGCAGGGCCTTCTCTGCTTCTGACCACTTGCCCTGGAGAGACCATTGCTCCAGTACTGCCCCCCAGCCTATGAGGCTGGCAACTGTAGTGACCACCTTCCAAGAAACCGGACTGAAGGGTTTCCCTTCCCAGATTCTGGGGCACCAACCACCAATGGAGGCTCTTGCGAACGGAAGGAGACAGGGACATTGGTAAGTCTAAAGCCTGAACTTTTTTGTTCCAGGCTGACAGTATGGCCCTCTGCAAGTTCCTTGAATGGAATTGACCGTAGGGTACCGCTTCGAATGAAGCCACCATTTTTCCCAGCAGCCTTATACACAGGCGTATGGATGGTTTTTCTTTTTTGTACCCACTAAGTGGGTCAAATCTTTCAAAGACGACACTTTCTCTGGAGGTAAGAAAATCTTTCTCTGATTTGAATCCAGTCTTAGCCCCCAAGTATTCCAGGCTTTTGACTGGTTTTAGGGCTGACTTGTCTCGGTTGATAATGCAACCGTGAGATTCCAGATACTTGATTATCTTGTGAACGACCACTTCTAGTTTTTTTCACTGAGTGGTCTATCAGCAACAAGTCGTCTAGATATGCCATTATCGTTACACCTTGTGTTCCTAGTTTGGCCAATCGTAGGGCCAGAATTTTTGTGAACACTCGTGGTGCCGTGGCCAGACCGAAAGGTAAGGCTCTGAACTGAAAATGGCGCCCTTCTACTGCAAGGCGTAGAAATTTCTGGTGGGCCGGACAGATGGGAATATGCAAATAAGCATCCCTTATGTCGATCGAGGCTAACCATTCCTGCCCTTGTAGGGCGGTGGCCACCGATCGGATCGACTCCATCCGAAAAAAGTCCTGATATGTAGGAACTTGTTTAGCCCTTTTATATTCAATATGGGCCTCATGTCCCCATTTGGTTTGGGGACTGTGACAAGGTTCGAGTAAAACCCGAACCCGTTTTCTTTCAAGGGAACCTTCATGATTACCCTTGGGGCAATAGTTGCTCTAGTGCCAGAAGGAGGGATCCACTCTTCTGGGGATCGCTTGGCACGTTTGACCTTATAAAATGGGCAGGAGGAATGTCTTTTAACTCCAGCCTGTATCCCAGACTTACTGCGGGGATCACCCATCTCTGATGGTGTCCCGCCAGGTCTCTGTGAACAACTGAAGTCTTCCCCTCACCCGACTGAGTGGGGGCAACCCTTCATGACTTAGGGGGAGGTTTTGTACCTCTCTTGACCCAGGGTTTCTTGATACCCTGTGATTGTCCCTGATTTCTGCCCCCTGGATTTGACCGCGGAGGCCGTCGGAACTGTTTCACAGCCGATGTGCCAGGGACTGGAGAAGTAGGCCTCTTAAAAGAAGGACTTCTACCCTTGTTCTTAACCGGTAAGAGTGAACTTTTACCGGCAGAAATTTTCTGGATATATTTGTCCAGATCTTCTCCAAATAAGCGTTCTCCATGAAATGGGAAGCTAACCAGCAGTTTTTTACAGGGAGCTTCAGCAGACCAGTTTTTGAGCCACAGAAGCCTACGCATATGTACTATAGACAGCGTAAAGCGGGAGGCCTGTTGGATTGTATCCTTTATGGCGTCCACCGCAAAACACAAGGCTCTAGGCAGGTCAGCTAGGGCAAGAGCCTGCTGATCTGGTAAGTCCCTTAAGACTTGTTTCAACTGATCTTTCACTGCTTGGCATACTCCAATCGCTGCTACCGCAGGTTGTGTCACCATGCTTGCTGTAGAGAAAGCAGATTTTAGTAAAGACTCCAATTTTTTTATCTATTGGGTCTTTGAACATTGGAACATTATCTACTGGACATGTCAGTGATTTGTTAACAGAAGAGATGGCTGCGTCCACTGTAGGGACCCTCCATTTTTTTATGAACTTATCCTCCATGGGATAGATCACCGGAAATCTCTTGGGGGGAGCAAATATTTTATCAGGATGCTCCCAATCCTGGTAAATAAGCCCTTCTAATAAAGGGTGGATTGGGAAGGAACAGACAGCCTGGGGAGCTTTTTGCGACCCCAGCGAGGAAACCGTAGTGGATGGTGGTTCCGCCAGAGGCATTTTAAATGCTGATCGGACCATACTAGTCAGAGACTGAACCCATAATCTTTCAGCCTGAGATGCTGAGAAAGGTTCTTCCACTTTTGATTCCTCCATAAC
Source organism: Rana muscosa (assembly GCA_029206835.1). NCBI lineage: Eukaryota > Metazoa > Chordata > Amphibia > Anura > Ranidae > Rana > Rana muscosa. The sequence continues at coordinate 538,620,804 of CM055117.1, read as the reverse complement.
TGAATCAACCTTATCCTGATCCCCTTCAGGTAGGTCGATCTCTGTGTGGGGCTGTTCCTCCACTAACAGGCACTCTGAAGGAGGAGACGGAGATCGGACGCGCTTTTCCTGAGACAGGGAAGCAGCGATCAATGCTGTTAATCTCTCTTCCAATCCTCCCAGAGTTGAGGATAAAACCTCCTCTGTTATATATACAGGAGCAGGTGGACTGGGGACAGCCGCAGCACCAGGCATTCCTGCGGGGTTTCTACGGCTACTGACCTCTGAATTCTCAGGGGAGATTGGTGCAGTACAAGCATGCCCAATATCCTCAGAGCCCGATGGAGACCCCTTTGGCTTCCTGGAAGATCTATTTCCGGAGCGTCTGGACGACATATCCTTTAAGCACAAAGCTGAGGTATTCCCGTCGTCATACACCAATTTTGCTGGTAATAATCTAACACAGGTGCTGCTATATACCAGCTGGTGTCCACTAAAGTGCCTTTCTATGGGGATGTCTGCATCAACCGCCTCTGTGTGCCACTGTTTGTTGCTAGCTCTGTTTGCATCCAGCTGACACTTGTACTGTGTCTTTTAACTATGCTGGGACGCCCGCACATGCGCAGAAGCGCCGCGGCGCGCATCGAGCGTCATCCACCCGCCCCGCCCCTTTTTTTCATAGGAGGCGCGTGCACGCGCCCGCGCGCGCGCCCGTGCGCCATTGGCGCCCTTTTCGAAATCAAACAGGGGACTAGGAGCCAGGGCCCTTTTTGCCGGAGGGCCTGTGCGGTGGATGAGCGCAGCAACAGGGCAGAGGAAGTGGATTCCCACAGAGAAACTTACCAGCTGCCTGGATCTTTTGACTTGAGAAAACCAAAGATCCACATGACAAGAAAAATGGACTACAGCGGCCTCTAGTGGTTTAACACAGGTACCGCGGTCCCCTTTTTTTTTTTTTTTTCTTGACTACTATTAAAATTTTACATTTTCAGTAGTTACAGGCAAACACAGATATTTAGCGGGAATACCGTTAGGTAACAGACAGAAAGACAAATTAGGCTTGGGGGTCCCCCAATAGAACCAAGTTCCTGGGGGCCCCCACTTACCTGATCCCCGCCGCAGGACTTTGTTTGGTCCACAGAAGTCCAAACTTCACCTATCACGGCAGGCATTGTAATTAAACCTTCAGGGACCGGGTTCCCAAGGATTCCACTCCCCTGGACCTGTATAGCACCCTGCACAGACAACATCTTGGTCGTGGGTATGACCAGAGCTCTGGATCCCAGGGTCCAGCCCTCCTAAGAGAAGCATTACAGGCAAAACCTTGCTCTTCTGCTGCAAGGCCCGGGTACCGACCGTTTAGCTATGAAGCTTTTTTGGTGGGATCCGGAACAGCTTACTAAGGCCCAAAAGAACCTGTACGCAAGCCCAGTGAAAACACATGTTACTCTTTGGCCAACACCTTAGACACTGGCAAAAAACTGAGGTGCTCCCGGGTGGGAGGGGCTTATATAGGGGAGGGTACTTCCGGTTTGGAATTGGCCAGTGCCAACACCTGAAGGTAATCTATATAACCCATTAGTAATGACTAAGTCGCTCTGTGTCCCGTGATGTACGAAAAAGAAAAACAATTTCTATATATTTTTCTTCTACTGTGCTATACTAAAAAAACAATTTTTTTTTTAATAGCATTTTCTACAGTTCTGTAGCTGTGCGATTCAGCGGTTACATACTGTGGGTGTGTTCTGCTCTTCCAAAAACACCCATTTAGGGCAAGATCCTAAATTTGGAAAATATGAGGAGAAGGTCAAAGGGACGTGGTGGCCCCGGTCATGGTGCTGCTGGTGGAGCTCCTGTTGCAGGGAGAGGACGTGGTGGATCTGTGCCAACTACACGCACAAGTGAAACACCTTCCTCAGGTGCGAGTAGGCGACCGAGCCTGCGGCGGTATTTTGTCGCGCCTAATGAGGCTTTACGAATGTTTAGGCCAGGACAAGTACAGGCGATAGTATGTTATTTTGCTGACAGTGCCTCGGGTTCCTTCACATTGTCTCCCACCCACTCTTCTGATGAAAGATCAGAGTTGGCACCTGAAACTCATGTCCATCAGTCTTTCACCTCACCCCCTTGCAAATCAGCCAAGCAGTCTGAGCCCCAAATCATGCAGCAGTCTCTTCTGCTTTTCGATGACTCTGTTAGCAGGGTTTCCCAGGGCCATCCACCTAGCCCTGCCCCAGAAGTAGAAGAGATTGAGTGCACCGATGCCCAACCACTTATGTTTCATGATGAGTACATGGGAGGACCATCGCAGCACGTCTCGGATGATGACGAAATACAGGTGCCAACTGCTGCTGCTTTCGCAATTGTGCAGACAGACAAGGAGGGCAGGGGTGAAGACTGGGTGGAAGATGATGTGGAGGACGATGAGGTCCTCGACCCCACATGGAATCAACGTTATGCAGGTGACCAGTGTAGTTTGGAGGAAGAGGCGGTGGTCGCACAGAGCCACCAGCACAGCAGAAGAGGGAGCAGGGTGCAAAAGCGGAGCGTCCGTCCCCTAGACAGTACGTCTGCTACTGCCCAACGCAGCAAGGGACCGAGCACACCAAAGCCAGGTCCAAGGAGTTCCCTAGCATGGCAGTTCTTCACACAATGTGCTGATGACAAGACACGAGTGGTTTGCACGCTGTGCAATCAGAGCCTGAAGCGAGGCATAAACGTTCTCAACCTGAGCACAACCTGCATGACCAGGCATCTAAGTGCAAAGCACGAGCTGCAGTGGAGTAGACACCTCAAAAACCAAGAAAGGTCTCTGGCTCCTCCTGCTTCCTCTTCTGCTGCAGTCTCGGCCTCTTCATCCACCTCTGTAGTGACAGTGGCACCTGCCACCCCCCAAAGAGAGGATCTGCCAGCAACACTACCACCTGGGTCACCAACCATCTCCACAATGTCCCATGGAAGCGTTCAGCTCTCTATCTCCCAAACATTGGAGCGGAAGAGGAAGTACTCCCCTAGCCACCCGCGATCCCTGGCCCTGAATGCCAGCATTTCAAAACTCCTGGCCTTTGAAATGCTGTCATTCCGTCTGGTGGAGACGCAGAGTTTTAAAAGCCTGATGGCATTGGCTGTCCCATAGTACGTCATGCCCAGCCGCCACTACTTTTCCAGGCGAGCCATCCCTTCCCTGCACAACCAAGTGGGGGACAAAATCAGGTGTGCACTGCGCAACGCCATCTGTGGCAAGGTCCACCTAACTACGGATGCGTGGACCAGTAAGCACGGTCAGGGACGTTATATCTCCCTAACAGCACACTGGGTAAATGCAGTGGCGGCTGGGCCTGAGGCAGATAGCGGTTTGGCGCATGTCCTTCCACCACCGAGGATTGCAGGGCGCTTCAGTTTGCCTCCTGTTGCTAACTCCTCCTTCTCCGCTTCCTCATCCTCTACCGCCTCCTCATCCGGTCAGCGTAACACCTTCACCACCAACTTCAGCACAGCCAGGGGTAAACGACAGCAGGCAGTTTTAAAACTTTCCTGTTTGGGGGTAAAACCCCACACCGCGCAGGAGTTGTGGAGGGACATGGAACAACAGACCAATGAGTGGTTGCTGTCAGTGAGCCTCAAGCCCGGCCTGGTGGTGTGCGATAATGGGCGAAATCTCGTAGCAGCTCTGGGCCTAGCCGGTTTGACGCACATCCCTTGCCTGGAGCATGTGCTGAACTTGGTGGTCCAGAGGTTCCTTAAAAATTACCCCAATATGCCAGAGCTGCTGCAGAAAGTGCGGGCTGTCTGTGCGCACTTTCAGGCGTTCTCACCCTGCTGCTGCTCGCCTGTCAGCGCTGCAGCGTAACTTCGGCCTTCCCGCTCACCGCCTCATATGTGACGTGCCCACAAGGTGGAACTCCACCTTGCACATGCTGGCCAGACTGTGCGAGCAGCAGCAGGCGATAGTGGAGTTTCAGCTGCAGCAATCACGCGTGAGTCGCTCTGCGGAACAGCACCACTTCACCACCAATAACTGGGCCTCCATGCGAGACCTGTGTGCCTTGTTGCGCTGTTTCGAGTACTCCACCAACATGGCCAGTGCCAATGATGCCGTTCTCAGCGTTACTATCCCAGTTCTATGCCTCCTTGAAAAAACGCTTCGAGCGATGATGGAAGAGGATGTGGCACAGGAGGATGAGGAGGAGGAGGAGGAAGCGGGATCATTTCAAAGGCTTTCAGGGCAGTCTTTCACAAGTGGCTCTGAGGGTGGGTTCCTGCACCAACAAACGCCAGGTACACAATTGTCCAGCAGAAAGGGCACAGTTCTGGAGGATGACGAGGTGGAGGAGGAGATGGAGGAGGAGGAGGAAGAGGAGGAGCCATGTTCACAGCAGGGTGGCACCCAGACCAGCTCGTGGCCATCACTGGTGCGTGGCTGGGGGGATACAGAGGACACAGACGATACACCTCCCACAGAGGACAGCTTTTCTTTGCCTCTGGGCAGCCTGGCACACATAAGCGATTACATGCTGCAGTGTTTCCGCAATGACCGCTGAGTTGCCCACATTTTAACTGGTGCTGATTACTGGGTGGCCACCCTACTGGATCCCCGTTACAAGGACAACGTACCGTCCTTAATTCCCTCACTGGAGCAGGATCGTAAGATGCGCGACTACAAGCGCATGCTGGTAGACGCGCTGCTGGTGGCATTCCCACCTGACAGCGGGCGTACAGTGGAAGCACAAGGCGAAGGCAGAGGAGGAGGAAGAGGTCGCCAACACAGCCGGGGCACCGGCAGCACCTCAGAAGGCAGGGTTAGCATGGCCGAAATGTGGAAAAGCTTTGTCAGCACGCCACAACAACCAGCCCCACCAGCTGAGATGGAACGTCTTAGCAGGAGGCAGCATTTCACCAACATGGTTGAGCAGTATGTGTCCACAGGCCTACACGTACTGGATGACGGGTCTGCCCCCTTTAACTTCTGGGTCTCCAAATTGGGAACATGGCCTGAGCTTGCCCTTTATGCCTTGGAGGTGCTGGCCTGCCCTGCAGCTAGTGTATTATCTGAACGTGTATTTAGCACGGCAGGGGGCGTTATCACAGACAAGCGCAGCCGCCTGTCCAGAGCCAATGTGGACAAGCTCACGTTCATTAAAATGAACCAGGCATGGATCCCACAGGACTTGTCCGTACCTTCTGCAGAATAGACATGTATACCGGTGTTGTGACAAAAACTGTCCGGCCATCGGATTGTGTCCGGCCTGTACTGCGAAGGCGCAGTGCTTGCGCAGTACAGAGGACAAGGAGATTCACAAAATCTCCGAAGATGAACGGCGCCTGCGCCGTGAGTGCAGGTTCAAGCCCCACCATCCAAGTGGACATACGGTAGCACATAGTAACAGGGCCCCTCACGGGCTCGCTTCGATCGCCACGCTTTGGGCACGGCCTCACTTGGCTCGGCTTGAACCACGGATGGTGTGGCCTTCACCTGAACTCACCACGCAGGCGCCGTTTGTCTTGGGAGATTTTCTAAATCCCCTTGTCCTACATACTGAGCAAGCGCAGTACAGGGTGGACACTATTCGACGGGGGACAGAATTCGACACATCACCGGCCTTACCCAGCCATTGTTGTATTTTTGAACCAGTGTTGGCTACCTCGTCCTCCTCCACCGCCACTTCCACCTACACAGCCACATCCACCGCCACCTCAACCTCCTACTCCATATGGACCTCGTCCTCCTAGGTCAAGATTATAATTTTTATTTTATTTTTTTGTAGCGCACAAATCCTTTCCCCCTTACCTGCCTTTATGTTGTTGGCTGCTCGCAGGAGGGAGAAAGGCACTACCAGCCCGTACCCTCCTATATAAAGAGGTTGAGCGGTGTACTTTACAGGACGTGTCCACAGCCGGAGTCAAAACTCCTCCAGAGGATGATTCTCACCTCTACTGTAGGTAGAGGCAAGTCCTTTAATTCCCAGTAAAGTCAATGTCCACACCAGCTGAAACTACAACTCTTATTCTCTCATGGCAAAATAAACTGTACTCGGATAGAAAAGGTTAGAGCAAAGAAACAGGACAGCTTAAGGTGTGGAGGAGGTCCAGGCACAAACGTAGCACATTCACTTTACTGCTTAGGTTTCTCAAACAGTTTTAGGTGCACGGTCTCTGCCACAGACCTTGAGGTTGGTCTCTGCCACAGACCGGCTGTACAAGGCCCCTGCCACGGACCTGGAGAACTTTGGTCTCTGCCACAGACCAGGGTGTATAAGGCCCCTGCCACGGGCCGGGTGAATAAGGCCTCTGATACAGTCAAGATGACCTTGAGCTTCTCCTTCTACGAACCTAGCCCATATCAAGGGGAACACATCTCTCCAGGGAGTCAACAGACCCTTCCTTCACTGTGAATCCCGCATCGGTTCATCAGAATGATCCTCCCTTCCCTGGAACAGGGTCCCCTACACGAGGCGGCACCCTAAGACTCCTCGACCCTTAGCGGACTCCAGACGAAGGCTCTGGACTCCAGGCTTTACTCCCGCCCCTAGGCCTCCATACCCAGGGCAGCAGGAACTCCAGGATAGTACCTCACCCCAGGCTAAAGGTGCCCAAGATGGAACAGGAACACATGCACCCAGGCCGAAGGCACCTGGGCACGGACCCCACTGGACATCAGCCCCCAGGCCAAAGGTCTGCCCCTTTTATATGCTCTCCCGGCATGCACAGCAGGTTCTCCGCCCCGCTGTACTACTGCCAAGAGGGGACACAAAAGGCACAGCACTGTATCGGCGGTTCAACCCTACCCTACCATGGCAGCGCCACCTGTAGGCCGCAGGGAACTGCACACCAATACTGTCCCCCGAGGACAAAATGGTCCATGAATCCTACAGAATTAGGGTGTTTGAGCCTATTTACCACTCAAACACTTCCCTTAAATTTAGCACCCCGCTACATTTTTATTTCAAAGTATTTTATTTTCCCACTAGCTTATCCATTAAATTGAATAATTTATTCCAGAAAGGGCGTATTCTGGGGCATTCCCACCATATGTGTGGCATCGTGCCGTTGAGTTTCTAAAGGTTCTTAATGACTTCCTGTACCTCTTCTGCTGAAAAGGGGGCCTCCAGCATATTTTTTTATTTTTTTAATGCTTTTTTAAGTTATTTCCCTATCCACATTTGTTTGCAGAGCACTTGCCATGCTCTTAACAACATTTTGCTGCCATTTGCAGCCCTCTAGCCCTTTCCATTACTTTTTTAGAGCCTTTTTAGTCCTAAGAAGTCCGGGTCCCCATTGACTTTAATGGGGTTCGGGTTAGGGTTCGGGTTAAAGTTCGGTCCCGAACCCGAACTTTTTTCCGAAGTTCGACCGAACCCGAACATCCAGGTGTCCGCTCAACTCTACCGAGGTACTTTCGCTACCTCGGATGGCTTTGCTCTTGGTGCCCGTAGTGATGCTCGTTGTACTCCCGCCAACATGACGGGTGAGGCTGTAGATTGTGGAAGGACAATTTAAGGAACTAGACTTCCTCGTAAGCTCCGGGACCTCCGCCCGGGGCGTGCTATCTCCTATAGACATAGGCGAATCTTGCGGTGCACATATCACAGGTAATGGGCGCTTGTCCCAGCCCTTCTGGTGAAACAGTTCATCTATCTCACCGTCATCTCCACAATCCGACAGTGACTCTAGGTCGGAGATGTCATACATCTCTGCGGGAAGGTAGTCTTTAGTAGACACGGAACTACCCTCCCTGGCGGGCTCCACCGACTGTGGACTCCCGACACCTCCAACCACCACCACAGTCCCAGCCCCTGGCTCACCTTGACCTTTCGAAGCACAGGGATTTCCAGGACTCTTCCAACCGGATCCATCCAGGTCCGGCAAGCGACGGGGTGAAGCTCTTCCACGACCATAGGAGGCCTGCACCAGGCCAACTTTCCTCTTCGGAGGTGGGAGCAGAGAATCTGTGGTGACCGAAGCAGCATCCTCTGATTTTTCTTTCTCAGTCTCTCATTGAGCAGTCACATCGCCCTGGTCAGCGCGTACGGGAACCTTCACAAAGGCCTGGATCTCCCCTTCCGGAGTAGCGGTACCTGTGAGGCTGTTGAGGCGAAGGGCCCGGGGCCTTACTGTGGATGGCTCCACCTCGAACAAGAACTCTTTGCATGCCTCGCAACGCCTGAATGGCTTCAGGTGAACCACCAGTCCCGAAGATCCGGGACAGATCACGCCGAGGGCCTCCGTGTCTCTGCAGGTGTACAGAGCCAACTGTCCTCGGGGCCTGAGTCTTATCCCTGTGTCTGTAAGGGGAGCAGCAAAGGTAGTCATCTTCGTGGGGTAGGGAACCATGATTCCACAGGGAGCTTGAGGCCATCCTGACTGTCTGCTGCTCCATCACGCACTGACCACGCGCCGGAGTCTCCACGTGAGTTCCTCCACATGGCCAGACTCCTCCCACGACTTGCACGTTTTTGCGGGCTTCCATCAAACTCCGCCCATGAACTGTGTAGTCACGGGGTGCCTCATGGCGCAGTGCAGTAAAAGCCCCCACATGTAGTACGTCACACGGCTGGACTTCTCCCTCTTCTCGCTCTTCCTCATGGGCCTTTCCTGTCTTAGGGTCATTTCCACGACTTTGAGCAGGGATGCACTTTGGCCGATCACATGGCCGACCTGCTCGGAACTCCTCCGGGCAGCAAAGTCCAGACACAGCCATTCTTACTTCCAAAGTCAAAACACACATCATCCCGGACTCACGAGCCCCCACGTGTAGCGGCCTCACCCCATCTCTCTTGTCTAGGGGTATCACATACGACAGGGTGAGATGCGCTACGGCCCATGTCCTCCCCATAGCTGTGGGTGAGGTGAAGGCCAGTACCAGATATTTTCCTCGGGCCTGTGTGTTTTAGTCAAGGATCAAGTCCTGCCGTGCCAACACTTCCCTTTGCTCCCATTAACTAGAGTTCCACACACTGATCACAGTCCAACTCTTGTTTTATTGCATAACTCACAATAAACAGTGCTTCAGTAGCCAACTGGTTGAGACCCAAGAACAGTTTGATACGGTGGAATGAGCAGGTCGAGGCACTATCCTGATTGTAAGCTAAACCACTGTGGTTTCACCAGCGGTTACTATAGCCATCGGCTAAGAGAGAACTTAGAACTTGAGAGTCTCTACCAGCGACTCAAGAGAACGTAGATAGGAGTACCTTTGCTGCGTTGCGGCCCCTGTCAGGGGAAGATGTCCCTCCAAGTGAGTTACCAGAGGCCCATCCGTCACAGGGTTAATGCTGCTCCGGACTCTCCGAATGGGTAACCTCCCCAGCCTCCTCGCCTCAGACATGGGCCCCATCCACCTCAGGGACCCTCGGACTTCTCCACCCTCGCGGGACCCAGTCGAAGTCACTGGGCCCCTGGCCTCCGGTTTAGTACCTCACCTCAGGCTGAAGGTGCCTGGGATGGACTCCAACTCCATTCCGGTCAGGCCTAGGGTGCCTGGACCGGAACTCAGAACCGCCCGCACCCAGGCCTAAGGTGCCTGGGCGCGTGATGAAGAAACTCCAGGAAAAGAAGACCTCGTGGCTAGGGTGTCTCCCCCTTTTATCCCCTCCCTCGACGCCATGGCAGGTTCCCTGCCCTCGCCGTACCATCTCCGGAAAGGGCAAAAAAGGACAGCACTGCGGCAGCAAATTCTACCTCGAGCCTGCGGGCACAGCGCCACCCACAGACCAAGAAGAATAATACACCACCCAGTCCTCCACAAACACAAATGGTCCAACTCCTCTCATAATTTACACACCTGGATCATACTACCACCCAGGTGTATCCCACCTAAATTTAGAGACCCTGCTACATATATATATATATATATATATATATATATATATATATATATATATATAATGGCCCTGCCACTGTGTAAAGGTAGGCAAAAATTACACAGGGTCCTCACAAACGCACATTGAGGGGATCCAGAGTGTCTGCACTAAGTGGAGAAAAATTATCTTACAGCTTTCTCTGGGTTTTGGTATTCTTGGATTGAGTTTGGAGGCTTCAAAAAACTTTGGGAGGGAAGAAGTCTCCAACAGAGTGTCCAGGTCTTGTCGCAGACCAGTAGGGTCTTGTCCAGTTGCACACAGCCTATAGGCCTAATGCATACTGGACGTTTTTACAACTGCTGTTATTGGCTTCAGGCATTTTATTCCTGCAGCCAGTAAACTCACCAGCATGTTATTCTATAAACTCCCCAGCATGTCATCCACACATATGCTTTTATCAGCGTTTTTTGGCAGGGGCGTTTTCTGGCTGGGAAAACCCCCCAAAACTAGTGGGATTGAAGAGGAGTTTGTTAGCTTTAAAAGTGCTCTAACTCTGAAAAAACTTGGCTATTCTGCGTTTTTTAGCGCTGTTGAGCCATTAGCTTTTGTTGGAGTATAGTTTTGCAAAAAAACACGAACACTAAAAAGTGCTAAAACAAAAACACTGCAAACAGCGTTTTTATGCAGCATTGTACAGCTAAAGCTACGGGCATTTTTATAACGTTCAGTGTGCATGAGGCATTATAATCACAGGCCTGGCCATAGCTTGGGACTCCAGCCAGTTGAATTAAAGTTCATTGCCCACTGTTTTGTGACCTCAAGACTAACACCTAATGTGCATTCCAATTAATGTATTAAATCATTTACAGTTTGTTAAACAATTCTTTTGTGTCAGAATGTGGTATGAATACATCATGGAGCATTGAATGAGTCATCATAAACTGTTTAACCCTGTTAAAACTTTAATAAAAACTTATTGTGAGGAAACTTCAGAGGTGTGAATGTAGCTTCCAGCTCACCATACACACTACAAACTTGACCATACAAACTTTGTACAATCAAATTTATTTTTACTAAAACTTAAGTATCCAGTCAATTTTGTATCCCGTCAGGCATATCATGTACTACACACTTTGATGCTGGTGGTTTCAAAACAGATTGTACAGTCAGATTGTAAAGCTCTAAATGAGCTATAGAGTTTACCAGGTGACCATGCTCAAGTAATCCACTTATACATTTTTTTTAATTATCTACTGTATCATAGATATAGTATAATGAACAGAAAGGATAATGCATAGAACAAGTAAGCGTTTGAGAAACTGCAACATAAAAACATCATTGCTCATCACAAGTACATACAGTACATGGGCAATACAAAGGTAGCACCTACTAGCCTGCAAGAAAGGGAACAATGTGAAAAGATTTGCAAGGAAATATAAATGGATGGACAAATTCAATTTCCCTTGCCCATAGTGGAAGTTAGAGTTAAACCATTTGACATCAATGGGTGCTTACAATGGTCAGCTTTTATTCACTTATGCAAAATCTTTATCCCAAACAGATTTTTTTTTCTGTAATTGCCTAAAAAGTTTTGGCTTGAGTTAGGCTTTAATTTTTTAGTAATTTATGTAAAATCCACTTAAATCCACAAGTCCATTCTTCTAGCACATCCATTTCCATAGATTGACAATGTTGCTGTTCATAAATACAGGAAAAGAGTCAGTGTAGTGATCCTAGGACAGAAAATGTACTATTGGTTGGATCACCGGGTAAAAAAAAGGCAGTAAGCCTAAAAAAAGAAAAAATGAATGCAGCCACCACATGGAAGGATTGGTAAACTGCAATAAACTACATCTTTGTATTTGGGGCTAGATACACATTAGGGTCACTGTACACAGCTTAAAAAAACACTAGTTCTTTTAGGAGGAAACAAACGCTCATATAAAGTGTTATTGCACAATCATTTAGGCGCGGTTAGGCATGTTTAGCATTTTTTCCTGCCAGAAAACTCCTCTAAAAAACGTAGTCCAGGAGTTTTTTTTCTGCCTCTAAACACTGAGCTTAAAATATGCCACTAAATGTCTCAAAGTGCACGGACACATATGATGACATTAAAGTGTAAGTTCACCTTTACAGAAAAATATGTAGAGGGAAACTTACACAGGACCCCCTCCTAGGGTTGCCACCTTTTCTTCAAGCCAAACCCGAACATGCCACAGCATGCAGTGGGTGTGGCCATATTGTGTTAACGAATGGAAGGGGCCTAAAGGGGCATGATTAAAGAAAACAAAAGCATTCTTGTACCGATAAAATATTCTCACTTTGCTGTGCCACAAGCAAGAGTCTCACTGACATGTATAAACCTCAGTACAATCATAAAAAAAAAAAACTCTTCCATTACTACAGAGGTAAGTGCAGAGGGTATTACGGTATGTTCAGGAAGGGAGTGCTAAGTGTAAGACATTATGTACAGGAAATGAGTGCAGAGGCTAGGTAGTATTTTTAGGAGAGGAGTGTGGAGGGGATGACAGTGGGTAGTATTTTCAGGAGAGGAGTGTGTAGGTATGACAGTGAACAGTATGTACAGGAGAGGAGTGTGGAGGGTATGACAGTGAACAGTATGTACAGGAGAGAAGTGTTGAGGGTATGACAGTGAACAGTATGTACAGGAGAGGAGTGTGGAGGGTATGACAGTGGGCAGTATGTACAGGAGAGGAGTGTGGAGGTATGACAGTGGGCGGTATAGGGTTGGAGAACTGTATGTATGGTATATGGGGGGGATGGAGAAGTGTATATATGGATGGTATATAGGGGGGGGTGAAAACTGTGTATATGGATGGTATATAGGGGGGGAGTGAGAACTGTGTATATGGATGGTATATAAGGGGGTGAGAACTGTTTTATATGCATGGTATATAGAGGGGTGAGAACTGCTTTATATGGATGGTATATAGGGGGGTGAGAACAGTGTATATGGAAGGTATATGGGGGGGTGAGAACTGTGTATATGGATGGTATATAGGGGGGGTGAGAACTGTGTATATGGATGGTATATAAGGGGGTGAGAACTGTTTTATAAGGATGGTATATAGAGGGGTGAGAACTGTTTTATATGGATGGTATATAGGGGGTGAGAACTGTGTATATGGATGGTATATAGGGCGGTGAAAACTGTGCATATGGATGGTATTAAGGGGGGGGAGAACTGTGTATATGGATGGTATATAGGGGGGAAACTGTGTATATGGATGGTATATAGGGGGGGAACTCTGTATATGAATAGTATATAGGGGGGGACTGTGTATATGGATGGTATATAGGGGGAGGGAGAACTGTGTATATGGATGGTATATAGGGGGAGAACTGTGTATATGGATGGTACATAGGGGGGGACTGTGTATATGGATGGTATATAGGGGGGACTGTGTATATGGATGCTATATGGGGGGGAGAACTGTGTATATGGATGGTATATAGGGGGGACTGTGTATATGGATGGTATATAGGGGGGACTGTGTATATGGATGGTATATAGGGGGGGACTGTGTATATGGATGGTATATAGGGGGGGTGGAGAACTTTGTATATGTATGGTGTATGAGGAGGAGAGAGAGAACTATATGGATGGATGGTATATGGGGGGGGGGGGCGCCAGAACTGTATAGATAGTGTATGGTGGGGGGAAGTGGTGAGGACTGTATGTATGGTGTATGGGGGGGAGGGGTGAGAAAACTTTGCCAAAAACTTACTTTACAAGCCAGTCTCCCAGCGCAATCTCTGCAATTTTCAACACACCAGCGGGGATTGGGGAGGCTCCGCCTTCAACCCCACCTCCGTGTCCCTTCTGCAGCCATTCAGAGGAGGAGAGCACTCAGCAATATGGAGGCTCTGCCTGTGTCCCGTCTGCAGCACACTGAGCTCGCTGACGGAGGCGCGCGCGCCTCTGACACAGACAGTGCATGGGGTAGATTAGATAGGGAGGCAGGCTCAGGCAGCAGGAGAAAATATGATAGCAAGAGGACCCAAACTCGGGAGTGAAGGGACACGGCCGTGGAGGCACAGGGAGCCACCGGCGGGTCTGAATAGTGTGCCCGGGTCTCAGGCGGGCAGAGACCTGGGCACATGTTTCAAAACCCATACTGTCCGGGTGAATTCCGGACAGGTGGCAACCCTACCCCCTCCTCTCCCCCTTCCCCCACAGTCCCGCTGACCTGTAGTGTGGTGATCTCACGTTTTGAGCCTTGCTATAGCCGCCTCACGGCTCCGGGGCTTAGAAAACCTTTTGCCATTCACGCGTCTTCTTCCCTGCTGAGAGGACGGGCTATGATGGTCCATGTGATGGCGCCGACCAATTGCAATGCTCCTAAATGTCCCTCCTGACAGGGTATGTTTAGGAGAATAAGCTCCGGGAATTTCTAAGCCCTGGAGCCGTGAGGCGGCTATCCTGGGGCTCAGAACGGGAAATCGCCATGCTGCAGGTCAGCGGGACAAGGGGGGGTGACGAGGGGGTCCTGAGTAAAGTGATATTACTTTCATCCCTAGCATATTTCCAGCTCCCTGTGGACTTTATATTTTCCTGTTCAGTAAAGATGGCAACATCTATCAATGTGTCTAGTATGTCTTAACTTTCTCTAGCAGCAAGCATTACCTTATAACATCAGGGAAACCTTACACTAAGTAGAAATACCTTATGGCAAATTCAGATAAAGGATGATTTTTTTTTTATTATCCTTAAAAACCCACGCATGTTTTAATTTTATTGATTTTGCAATTACCTTTCTATGTGTCTTTGTCCAAGTCTGGAAGCCTATGGATACTCGTAAAAATGGCCTGTTGGACATCTCTTGCAGGATAAGTCTTTAGTCTATATATACTGTAAATATGACTCCAGTATACAAAGTTATTTCATGTTTTCATGCACAAAAAACAATGAATGTCTTCCTTACTCATTTACTTGATTTTCTGCATGCTTTTACCTCCAAACAAGTACCAACACGAAGGAGTGAAATGAAGAGGAAAGTTTATCTATTTTATCTCTATTCATTCATTTGTAGTGATTGTAATCTTGAACGTGTTCTGATATGTACCATCTGGAATGCTAGGAGTGTTTTTGCTTGCTATCAACTGTGGCTTAAAGAGGAAGTAAACCCCCCCCCCCCGAAAAAATGGGATAAAATAAGACCCTGCAAGAGAAAGGCATAATGAGCTAGTATGCATAGCATACTAGCTCATTCTGTGGCACTTACCTGAAATCAAATCGAAACCTTGTTCCCCTCCACCGCCGCCATGTCCCCTCGAAGCGTCTTCCTGGTATCGCCGTTCTGCTGTGATTGGCCAGAGCGGCGATGACGTCACTCCCGCGCATGCGCACAGGATCGTCACGATCCCGCGCATGCGCGCAGGACCGGCATAATACCGGCTTGATCCCATTCATTATGCCGGTACGCTCAGTGCACCTGCGCCATTGTCTACGGCGCGCATTCGCCGTAGACATCGATGCAGTGTTTTCTGCAAATATCTCCTTAACTGTGTACGTTAAGGAGATATTTCTTGCACCTACAGGTAAGCCTTAATCTAGGCTTACCTGTAGGTGCAAGTTGTCAAAGTGGGTTTACAACCACTTTAAAATATAACTAAAGGCAAAACTTTTTTTTTTTTGGTTTTGGACAAAGTGGAGATGGATTAGTGACCCTGTCAGTTTTTATTGCTGTCTGCGCCCCTGGAAAGGAGATTCACCCTCTCTATTTATCCTGTTTCCAATTATCATTGAAAGTGAAAGTAAAAAGTAAACTCCAATTTTTGGGTTGTTCCCAGAAAAGTAATACAGTAAAACCTTGGATTACGAGCATAATTTGTTCCAGAAACATGCTTGTAATCCAAATCACTTGTATATCAAAGCAAATTTCCCCATAAGAAATAATGGAAACTCAGATGATTCGTTCCACAACCATTTATTCATAGATCCTTCAGTTTATAGTCCATATAAAAAAAGTATAGGAATGTGATAGGTTGTGTAACCATAAAATGTCCATCCACAAATGGCGGGGGATTAGAAGCAAAACCAGCAGGAGCTACAGAGTATAAAAGAGAAGAGAGGCGCCTCTAAGTGTAGGAAAATGTTACTAAATTTTGTACCTTCATTAAATTTAACCATATTGTTACACTAAGAGGTGCCTCTCTTCTCTTTTATACTCAGTTGTGACATGACGCTACTTGTATATCAAGACATCGCTTGTATATCAAGTCAAAATTTATTAAAAAATTTAGCTTGTCTTGCAAAATGCTCTCAAGCCAAGTTACTCTCAAACCAAGGTTTTACTGTAGATGGGAAAACTTCCAATGGGGACACTAGTTCTGGTGAGCTGGGGGTCCCCAAAAAATTCCTTTAATTTGCAGAGATATCCTCTCACTTCCTGTTTTGCTATGGTACAGGAAGTGAAGAGAAATCTCCGCAATGGGACAGAGATGGCAAAAAAAAAATCTTACTCTCTCTGAAATGAAAAAAAAAAAGTTTTGCCCATAGTTCTACTTTAAGGATGCATTCACACAGTCTGGTAAAGACAACTTGTACAAATGAAGTAAATGGGTGCAGGCACCATAGCTTTGCATTTGTGTGCCTGGAACTGATTATTTTTAAAGAGAGACCTGGAGAAAAATATTGGAAGGGCTGCATGACTTGGGGGAGAAATAGATCCTAGGAAAGAGTTGAAAGTTTAGAAAAAACAGCAAGATTGGAGGTTGAGGGTCAAGTTGCAGGGAGGAGCCGCAGGGGTAGGACAAACAGAGGCTGCTGGGAGTTCTTTCTGTGGCAGGGCTGCTGATAAGGCAATACATCCAGCATAGGTGTGCATTACATTATGGTGTGCACCCCAAAGCTCAAACACACATATGTATATTGTCAGAACATTTGGGGTTAAAAAGAATTACATATAGGCCTTTATATTATGCATATTACGTATTTTTCATATTGCTCATATTCATGTACAGGTATATTATGAAAGAGGGAGACCATTTTGTCTCTGAAGTTAAGCTCATAGCTCATGATGTGCTGTGAACAATACTACAGCCACTTTGGTTTCTACTTTCTCTTTAAGGGGTTAACCCACATTCGCTATCTTTAAATTTATTTCCTGTCTCACAAGAAGGCATTGTTTTTCTGTATCTCTTTCCCAGACCAAAAACTCAAAGCCTTTGAGCATTTAAGAAAATATACCAGCCTCCCCGGATGGTAATTCAAAGGTTTGGATACTTGGTAAAATAAACAAGATAAGGAACTCTTGTTTCAAGGGAGCCTAAAAACCTACATTAGTATTTTAGAATAAGTTACGAAACTGTAGGGCTTATTCAAAATTCCTGTTGTATTGTATATCGTTAATGTTTCTTTTATAGTATATATATGTATATATGTATAAACCCATATCTACATATATATATATATTATTACAAAATGTGAGATCCTAGCTGTTTTGATATTAGGAGCTGTATTTGTCAAAAGTAAGTTAAAAGTTATTCCAAATGACTTCAGTTTCGAGGAATGTTAACAACCCATTAGCAGAGAGGTGGGTAGATTTTCCCAAGACATTACTCTGAGCCATTCGCCGAAATGTCTGGTATACTTGACACATTTTGACACCGTTGGACAATCAATGGTATTTTTCTAAGGCTTGGTCAACAGGGGGTCATAAATTTTAATTGAACTCAGTGACCCTAACATTAGGACTTATTCCTTATACACCACTGCCCCTACAGTTTAAAAATGACATTGTTCAAGATGGCGTATATTTGGTTGCTAAGGCAACCTTCCAAAACAGTTAACTAGTAATAAGATACACACCCACTTTTGGAGTCAGATAAAAGTAGCAGCTGAGATAGCAGGAGAGATCGCAAGGAGATCGGAGAGCAGAGAGGAGATCTCGGAGGGAACTACAGATGGAGATCTCTCACTCGAGCTCTGGGGAACTCTATCTCTGAAAGGATCTCTTGAAGGAAGACGCTCACTGAGGCGATCTTAACGCAGACATGTAGCAATGGTGAAAAGTCCCTCTTGGGACTTTGCTTCTCAAACAGACAGAACTCTCAATTATTGGTAACGTATAAATCTTTTATCCTACATGCAATAGATGATTTGAGCGGATACCAAATGGGGCCATTCTATTATTTTAGTAAGCGTTAATTGGTTCTGGAGATTTCTAACTGCAGTATGACATCTTACGGAGGCAATTAAAGAAGAAACATATATATAAATACATATTTATATATATCACAATATTATTGTGAATCTTAGTGAATGGCCTGATGTTGGGATATGTTTAAACAAGCAATGCATTAGAGATAGCTTCATGTTTAACCACTTGTCCACCGCCCACCGTCAATTGACGGCGGGCGGAAGACACTCTCATTCTGACAGGACGTCATATGACGTCCTGCCTTTAAAACGAGCTGGGGACCCAATGCGCGTGCCCGGCGGTCGCGATTGCCGCCGGGCACCCGCAATTGCCCAGCACCAGAGCAGGAAAGTGGATCTGTGTGTGTAAACACACAGATCCACGTCCTGTGAGGGAGAGGGGACCGATGGTGTGTCCCTTGTACATAGGGACAACCATTGGTCACCTCCCCCAGTCAGTCCCCTCCCCCCACAGTTAGAACACATTGAGGAAACACATTTAACCCCTTCCTCGCCCCCTAGTGTTATCCCCTTCCCTGCCAGTCACATTTATACAGTAATCAATGCATTTTTATAGCAGGGATCGCTGTATAAATGTGAATGGTCCCAAAAATGTGTCAAAAGTGTCCGATCTGTCCGCCGCAATATCGCAGTCACAATAAAAATCGCAGATCGCCGCCATTACTAATAAAAAAAAAATGCTATAAATCTATCCCCTATTTTGTAGACGCTATAACTTTTGCGCAAAACAATCAATACACGCTTATTGCGATTTTTTTTTACCAAAAATATGTAGAAGAATACGTATAGGCCTAAACTGAGGAAAATTTTAATTGGAAAAAAAAAATGGATATTTATTCTAGCAAAAAGTAAAAAATATTGTGTTTTTTTTCAAACTGGACGCTCTCCTTTTGTTTATAGCGCAAAAAATAAAAATCGCAGAGGTGATCAAATACCACCAAAAGAAAGCTCTATTTGTGGGAAAAAAAAGAAGCAAATTTCATTTGGGAGCCACGTCGCACGACGGCGCAATTGTCATTCAAAATGTGACACCGCTGAAAGCTGAAAAATGGCTTGGGCAGGAAGGGGGTTTTCGTGCACGGTAGGGAAGTGGTTAAATAGACATTCTTGGCTAAATTACCAAGAATTGTCCACAGGACAACATATTGTCTGTATTTTCAAGAAGTGTAATTAGGAGATCTGTTTGTCTTGAGAAAGATAACATAATGTAAACAAGTTCGTATATCTAAAGCCGTGAAGTCACGGAAGGTTACATTTCTAGAGCTACCAAGTTTTAGATGTACAAATATCATTTAAGTATTGAACTGTGAATATACCTTGTCATATAGAGCTTGCATAGAAATGTATGTAAATATTATCTGAACCTTAATCATTATTTCTCTCTGATTGTAGAAGTATATCCATTCATTTGTTTGATCACGACTTATACCTGGTTTTAATTTTGCACTGTACTTTAGTTAATAAATATATATAATATTTTAAGCAATATTCATTTGTGTTACTTGTCTTCAAACTAGCACGGATATAACAAACTTAGAATTTCTTGATATTGTAGGTATTTCGGAATCTCCAAAATTAAGATTTGTCTATTTCCATAAGAACAATAATATTTTTATATTTCAGTATAAACATTCTGACATATTGTAGGCACTATGCTGAGATGTGTCAATGTTTCTGACAATATATATATATGCAGGGATGAGCCGAACACCCCCCTGTTCGGTTCGCACCAGAACCTGCGAACAGACAAAATGTTCGTGTAAACTTTAGAACCCTATTAAATACAATGGACTCGAACGTTCGAAATCTAAAGTGTTAATTATAAAGGCTAATATGCAAGTTATTGTCCTAAAAAGTGTTTGGGGACCCGGGTCCTGCCTCAGGGGACATGTATCAATGCAAAAAGACGTTTTAAAAACGGCCGTTTTTTTGGGAGCAGTGATTTTAATAATGCTTAAAATTAAAAAATAAAAGTGAAATTTTCCTTTAAATTTCGTACCTGGGGGGTGTGTATGATATGCATGTGAAGTGGCGCATGTTTCCCGTGCTTAGAACTGTCCCTGCAAAAAATGTCATTTTTGAAAGAAAAAAATGCATTTAAAACTGACTCGCGGCTATTAATGAATTGTCGGCTCCCGTCAATACATACAAAAGTCATTGATAAAAAAAAAAAAAAAGCGTGGGTGTTCCCCAGAATTCAATTACCAGGCCCTTCAGGTCTGGAATGGATATTAAGGGGAACCCTGCCGCAAATTAAAAAAATAAATTGACGTGGGGTTCCCCCAAATATCCATTCCAGGCCCTTCAGATCTGGCATGGATTTTAAGGGGAACTCCACCCCAAATTTAAAAAAAAATGGCGTGGAGTCCCCCTAAAAATCCATACCAGACCCCTTATCCGAGCACGCAACCTGGCCGGCCGCAGGGGAAAAGGGGGGGACGAGAGAGCGGCCCCCCCTCCCTCCTGAACCGTACCAGGCCACATGCCCTCAACATGGGGAGGATGTCCCCATGTTGATGGGGACAAGGGCCTCATCCCCACAACCCTTGTCCGGTGGTTGTGGGGGTCTGCGGGCGGGGGGCTTATCGGAATCTGGAAGACCCCTTTAACAAAGGGGACCCCCATATCCCGGCCCCCCTATGTGAATTGGTAAGGGGTACATTGTACCCCTACCATTTCACGAAGAAAGCGTAAAAAAATGTTTAAAAAAACACACAAACACCTTGAAAAAGTCCTTTATTTAAAAAAAACAAAAAAACATTCCAGCGGTGAAATCCAGTGTCCCGCGGCGATCCCGATGTCCAGCGCTGTCCTTCATTGGTTGTGCCTGAGCGGACCTGATGGGGAACTCCCTCTCAGTATTTTAAATGTATAGACCCGCCCCTTCTAAAGTTCCCCATCAGGTCCGCTCAGCGGACCAGATGCGGAACATGAGAAGGGGCGGGTCTATACATGTATTACCAAAGTGAGAGCAGTCCCCCATCAGGTCCGCCCCCTCGGTATGTCAGACCCGCCTACGTCATTGGCTTGAGCGGGGAACTTCCTTCACTATGTAAATTTAAATTACACAGTGAAGGAAGTTCCCCGCTCAAGCCAATGACGTAGGCGGGTCCGACATACCGAGGGAGCGGACCTGATGGGGAACTTTAGAAGGGGCGGGTCTATACATTTAAAATACTGAGAGGGAGTTCCCCATCAGGTCCGCTCAGGCACAACCAATGAAGGACAGCGCTGGACATCGGGATCGCCGCGGGACACTGGATTTCACCGCTGGAATGTTTTTTTTTTGTTTTTTTTTTAATAAAGGACCTTTTCAAGGTGTTTGTGTGTTTTTTTTAAACATTTTTTTACGCTTTCTTCGTGAAATGGTAGGGGTACAACGTACCCCTTACCAATTCACATGGGGGGGGGCAGGATCTGGGGGTCCCCTTTGTTAAAGGGGTCTTCCAGATTCCGATAAGCCCCCCGCCCGCAGACCCCCACAACCACCGGGCAAGGGTTGTGGGGATGAGGCCCTTGTCCCCATCAACATGGGGACATCCTCCCCATGTTGAGGGCATGTGGCTTGGTACGGTTCAGGAGGGAGGGGGGGCCGCTCTCTCGTCCCCCCCTTTTCCCCTGCGGCTGGCCAGGTTGCGTGCTCGGATAAGGGGTCTGGTATGGATTTTTAGGGGGACTCCACGCCATTTTTTTTAAAATTTGGGGTGGAGTTCCCCTTAAAATCCATGCCAGATCTGAAGGGCCTGGAATGGATATTTGGGGGAACCCCACGTCAATTTTTTTTTAATTTGCGGCGGGGTTCCCCTTAATATCCATTCCAGACCTGAAGGGCCTGGTAATTGAATTCTGGGGAACCCCCACGCTTTTTTTTTTTTTTTTATCAATGACTTTTGTATGTATTGCCGGGAACCGACAATTCATTAATAGCCGCAAGTCAGTTTTAAAAGACTTTTTTTCTTTCAAAAATTAAATTTTTTGCAGGGACAGTTCTAAGCACGGGAAACATGCGCCACTTCACATGCATATCATACACACCCCCCAGGTACGAAATTTAAAGGAATATTTCACTTTTATTTTTTCATTTTAAGCATTATTAAAATCACTGCTCCCGAAAAAACGGCCGTTTTTAAAACTTCTTTTTGCATTGATACATGTCCCCTGGGGCAGGACCCCGGTCCCCAAACACTTTTTAGGACAATAACTTGCATATTAGCCTTTATAATTAACACTTTAGATTTCTCCCATAGATTTTTCGAATTTGCCGCGAACACCCCAATTTGTTCGCTGTTCGGCGAACGGGCGAACAGGCAATGTTCGAGTCGAACATGAGTTCGACTCGAACTCCAAGCTCATCCCTATATATATGTAGCGCCCTACTCCTGTTGGGTAGATGCTATGTGTTAAATTTAGTTATCTGAGCTGTAGTTTAGCTCAGAAGGATTATGCAAAATGATTGGCTTTTTACCGGCTAGCTGGGTTGCGCGTTTTCCACCTGAGAGTAGGTGTCACTGTCACCACAGGTCAGGGTTGGAAATGCAGCAGGCTAGGTTTATTGGGTATTCCTTTCCCAGAAGTGGCTCAGGGGGCGTGGTCAACCCACTTTGCATTCTGGCATGGGGTACTTAAAAGACAGAGACCGCGCTATCGGGGTTCGTTCATTGCCGGATCCTGACCTGAGGGCCCTCCTGGCCTCAGGAATGTGCGTGCCATTTTCAGCCTCGGGGCCTGCTGGCCCGAGGCTCTGCAACTGAGAAGTAGGCCCAGGAGTTGCTGGGGCCTACTAGTCCAGGGATGGTCCTACGTGGTCTTGCCTGCGGGAAGAAGCGGAACAATTGGGGACTCAATTGAAGGACGCATCCTGGCCAGTTTGCCTCACAGTGCTGATGGCTGGCTGAAAGATTCTGGCACCGTGAGCTGTGTACTTTTGAAGGAACTTTTTGCAAAGTGTCAGTGTGGTTACACAATCTCGTGGCGTAAGATTGTGGAACGACGTGATGGCACTTATCAAGTCTGTGGCAGAGACTTTGAACGAGTTTCACTCCAGTTGCTGGGCCAGTGAGAGTAGGCCTATCCAGTGGTTGCTAAATCCAGTGTGGAACTGATTTTGTCCTCTGGTCCTCTGGATCTAAGATTGCGCCCGTGATCCGCAAAGCAAGGTACCTGAAGCTCCCCTATCCCTCTACCCCTCTGTTGGAACTGGTATAATAAAGCTCTTGAAGAAAAAGTAACCAAGCGTTGATGTGAACTTTCATGAAAGCTCTTCAAGAGGGATCCCTGACACAAGTGTGGTGAACAGAAAGGTAACGGTAGGCCCAAAACTTTAAACCAGCAGCTCCTACGATGGTAGTGCTACATATATATATATATATATATATATATATATATATATATATATATATATATGACAGTAGGGCAATGGACAGTGTATAACAGTGGATGGTGTCAGTGGGCAGGGACTGTTGTCAGTAGTTTCTTTGTATTTATTTTTTATTATTACATTTTACTATTAATTTTTTTTTATTATTTTTTACAACATTTTTTTACAATAATGTTTTATTATTTTCTTTTCCAATTTTTTAGGAGCACCATTGGGGTGCTTTGGTGAGATATCAGGGGCCTAAGCAGACCCCTGATATGTCACTTTTGAGACAGAGAAAGGGGCTGAGGACAGAGATTCCAGAGTCCCTTTCTCTGCAGCCAATTAACAGGGGGAATCTGTGCCGCACAGGGTGATTAGGGTGTGCCTGGGCACACCTGGCACACCCTGTGCGCACGCCTATGACATCCAGCCCTGTTGTACCAGGCCTCTTCAGCTCAACAATGTGGCCCAGGCAGCTTTATAGCTCATTTCTTCCTAAATAAAAAATAGAACTTTACTTAGCTACACCCCCACTTTTACTTGCTTACCAGGGTGTATAATTACATTATCAGGTCAACAGGGGAGCCCAGGAGGTGAGAGCAGAGGACGGGCTTTTTCTCCATTTTTGGGGTGCAGGCATATAATCCAGCACTGCATGTTGCACTGCACCTGCACTTTCAATGCCTTCCCTGGCAAATTGTTTATTTTATACATCCACTCCCTCAAAACGGAGACACTGATGTGATGCAGCTGAGAGGGCTATGCAGGACTAATCTAGCGGCGTTTCGTGGTGCACAGGCAAGCAGCCCACTGTACACAGTAACACTGAAACAGACTTAACTGTATAGAAGGTACAGTCCCCAGACTCTGTACTGTGTGTTGATGATCATCATCATTAGTATGATAATTACAGCACAGCGAGTGCTCTATGGCTCTGTCAGTGTCACATGGCTGTTGGGTGCTGTAATAATGATGATGATCATAAGCACAGTGAGGTGCTACTTTACACTTGTGTTTGATGGGGCAGTAAAAACATGCAGCTGGGCTGCTTTTTACTGCCCCCTACCACTCCCCTTTAAGAACCTTTTACCCAAGCTTTTCAATTAGGGCCACCAGTCATATTTTTTTTATGGATTGAAATCTCTGTTTAGGGGTGGGGTCAGGGACAGGTTCGATGTCAGGCTGCACGGTGCCCCATGATTTCTAACAGTGGCCCTGTTCTGGAGAGATCAGTGATAAAGGTGGTTATGCCACCCACCTGTCTTGTTTAATGTTAGTCATCAGATTTTATATGTGGTTGTCATAGCAGCGTTATGAGTTGGGGGTCTTTGCGGGGTCTGTGAAAAGTTGAAATTGTTACAAAGTGGTCGTCAGGTGGTTTATGCTCCCCACATTGGTGTTAGTTGTTTAATGGGGGCTCGGTACATGGGAAATAGAAAGTAGTAAATTCTGGAGCTGTGTTCAAGCCAGCAGGTTGCAACTGGGAACAAGGGTGGATCATGTTAACTACTTCAGCCCCGGAAGAATTTACCCCCCTCCTGACCAGAGCACTTTTTGCAATTCGGCACCGCGTCACTTTAACTGACAATTGCGCGGTAGTGCGTCGTGGTACCCAAACAAAATTTACGTCCTTTTTTCCCCACAAATTTTTTGGTGGTATTTGATCACCTCTGCAATTTTTTATTTTTTGCGCTATAAACAAAAAAAATGAGACAATTTTGAAAAAAAGCAATATTTTTTTACTTTTTGCTATAATAAATATTCCCAAAAAATATATAAAAAAAAATATTTTTTTCTCAGTTTAGGCTCATACAGTATGTATTCTACTTTTTTTTGGTAAAATAAAAAGCAATAAGCGTATATTGATTGGTTTGCGCAAATGTTATAGTGTTTAAAAAAAAATGGGGGTTAGATTTATGGCATTTTTATTAATAATTTTTTTACTAGTAATGGCGGCGATCTGCGTTTTTTATCATGACTGCGACATTATGGCGGACACATCGGACACTTTTGACGCTATTTTGGGACCATTGTCATTTATACAGTGATCAGTGCTATAAAAATGCACTGATTACTGTGTAAAAGACACTGGCAGGGAAGGGGTTAACCACTAGGGGGCGAGGAAGGGGTTAAGTGTGTCCTAGGGAGTGATTCTAACTGTGGGGGGGCTGGTCTACCAGTAACATGACATTGATCACTGCTCCCGATGACAGGGAGCAGCAGATCAGTGTCCTGTCACAAGGCAGAACAGGGAAATGCCTTGTTTATTTAGGCATCCCCCTGTTCTGCAGCTCCGTGACACGATCACGGGACAGAGGCAGACATCGAGTCCGCGAGTCCCGCGGGATTTTCAAAGCAACGTACAGGTACATTGCTTTGCCCACAGGAGCAATTCTACTCACGTATATGTTCATGAAGCGGTCAGGAAGTGGTTAAAGCCTTTTTTTTGGCTTGCAGACACCAAAGAACTATTCTTGTAACCAACAATTGGTATGTTATTTATTTGGCATGTTTTTGTTTTCGTTATTGTAAAACTGGAACTCTTAATCCCTTTGTGGGTAGAGGACTGTTGTGGCTATTTAAACCCAAGTTCACGTAGTCAGTGTGTTTTTTTTTTTTATTTCACTAAAGGGACAGACTTAACAAATCCATCAGTCATGCTTTTATGGTGTAACAGTATATTTGGTCTTACACTGGTGGCTTTTTATTAAACATGACAGAAGAACCTGGGTACACTCATAAACCATATATTGCATATCCTGACTTGCAATTAAGATGATAAAATAAACAAATGGCCATGTAATTAGAGGATGTGCAGACTGGGTTTTGGTATGCACATTCCACCCTATATAGTCATAGTCAACTATACTGTATCTTTAAAGTAGAGCACTGGAACACCTATAAATGTAATTAAATCAGTGATACACTCACCAAGTCGGCAACATTCCCAGATCTATTCTCAGCATCCTCTGCACTTCATATAATTTTCTTATAAAACTATCTTTGCCATGCAGTAAAAACAGCAGTCTGACAATAACAATAAAATCCATAAAAATAATGGCAGTACAGTGTAATTGGCTACAGTGTAAAGATCAATTTCCATCCACAACACCCCCAACCCACCCCCCCCCCCAACCTTTCAGAAGCCTCTTTTTTACATTCCTTTTTTTCAGGTGTCCTCTTCATCCTCTGCTTCCTTTAGTCTGAGTGGATCCTGAATGCTGCAGGGAGCGTAATAATGTGGCATCACTCTTTGCAGCATTCTCCTTGATTCCCTGGGTTTATATAAGGTAGAGTATATTACATTGGGCATCATTCTGGAAGAGGACCAGATCTCTGATCAATAAGTAAGAAACGGCGCCAGGGAGAAATTAATATTTCAGTGAGAACTACTAATTTTATTTTAGCAATGTCTAGCTAATTATTTTAAATAAGCAGGAGTTGGACTTTAAAGTATATATCTGATTAAACTTATTTGGTTTTTGATAGAGTGGGTAAGGAACCCTTGTTTTCACTATTATCTGGGGCCCCTTTAAAGAAATGTACCCTTCCTGTTCCGATGATTTAACCAGAAAGGAAGTGCAGCAAAATCTAGAACTAGGCTAGAACCCTGTCAACTTTGTATTGCTGTTCTTGTCCCTGTTGCAGATTTTCCTCCACTTCCTGTCTGCTAAAAATGTTGTCATTGTGAGAGTAAGTGAGGGGACATCTCTTGGGGAGTGTTGGGTGGAAGCAGAAATCGGAAAAAGTGGGTTTTATTTCCTTCTTACTCACCTACTAACTTTAAAAAAAAAGTTTTAACTGGAATTACAGTTTAGGGCAAAGTGACAGGGTTTGTGGAAACCCAGCTCCCAACCATCTTATACCAACCTTTTAGCTCTATTTTAACCTACAATTTCATCTTCTTTGAATGCTGCTGGAAAATATCCAGTATTACCAGATGTGGAGAAGTAAGTGACCACCTCTGTTAAGGCAGTGCTGGACTTTGTAGCTAATCATTAGGGTCAAGTTTTATATCATCATGGAGAGGAAAATCTTACTGCTTCCTTTTAAACTCTGATATAAACCAAAATCAGGCATTTTGGTGGTGAGCAAATAATATAAATTGGAAACCATGCAATGTTGGATGGAGCCTCCCCTGTGAAGTCATTGTGTACAGGAAGTAAACCTGAAGTACATGCTGTTTTGCTGGTTAGATGATTTTATTGTTATGCGCAACCCATTTTTGTGCTTGTAATTGTACTTTTTTTTTCATTAAATAATTTGTGTTTTGTGATCTCTACACTATGAGGAGCCTATATCTGCATACTTTTGCATGATTCTGAGTATGTGGGTGCATTTACCACTTATCATAACAACTCAGACGAACAACGATGGCTTTGGTGGAAAGAGCTGTTAGTGAGGTGGTGCAGCCACAGGCTGAGCGTGTTTAGACCTCTCTGAATAAGGGGGTAATTTTCATCTAGCAACTTATGTATTATTTCTGGTGACAGGTGATACTGGTGATTTGCCCATTTGGATATCAAGAGTCTCATTTGTGGGATATTGTTAAAGGGGACGTGTGTCATGTTCATCTTTTTACACTTCTCAGGAACTACTTTTTAATTGCATTTGATATCACTTTATTTGTCATTATGTTATATTGGTTATTTAATAGCGCAACACTTATTATTTATATTTTGGTGGCTGAAACACAATGAGGCAGGGGAGTGCATTTTTGGTCCTGGGCAGAAGGAACAAGTTTGGGAATCCATGTACTTGTACAGAAAAAGATCACTTTTCTAACTGAAGGCAACAGTTTCTTCAATGTTTCTTTTCTCTTCCCTTCCTTTTCTTTTTAATTCCAGTGTGACATTTCTTGTTCTTAAGTATATAACTTGAAAAAAGTTGATCCCCTGGTTTTCACTCCACCTTCAGGTAATGTTCATGACACACCCAGGTATGCTATTTGATTTAGTATTAAGCCAAGAGACGACATGGATGACAATTCGAGAGTATGAGGTCTGAAAGAGAGCAGTAACTGCATCGAGTCGTACATCTCTGGTAAGTGGTTTCTCTTAAAGTAAAAGACAGATATTTAGAATTATCATCTTTTTAAAAATGTGTCTAGTCCCAATAGAATATGGAACTGAAACTGCAACTTCTAAATTTGAGAAAGTTCTTCAAATATAGTAAGCATACCATATATACAAGTACTACGGGTAATCTAACTGACATTCAGTATACTATATTTTGTATTTAATGTTTTTGTATTTTGTGTATATTTTGTATTTTCTTCTATATTTATGTCTTTATATAACTGCCTGCAATACTTACGCCTTCAAGTTGAAACACAGCACACAGTGTTACACATACTTAAAATATTTGCTGAAAATTATTTTTGTTTCCTTAATACTTGTACTTTACTGATCTTTTTTGAATTATATACCGTCCACCTTTGCAAAGATTTGATCTTTTAAAGAGAATGCACAATATTGGGTAAATAGCTTGCTTTTTTTGTAATCTTGCTATGGATTTTTTTTATCCCTTCTGTCATTAATATTCTCCTGCAATACATAAACAAAAAAAATTCAATTTCCAAGAACTTAATTTTATCGACAAAACATTGCTTACTGGAAAAAATGTTTCAGCAGCATGTCCTGTAGCTTGCTCAAAAATCTATTTATAAAGGTTTTCACACAAAATACACACAACTTACATCCAGGATTCACATTATTTTTCTAAATGAATCCAACAATAAAATTGTGTAAATCTATTGATAACATTTTATAAACAGACTCCTCATTATCGCACAAACAACATGGCTTAAAAACACACATACTTAAGTTTAAATGATTTAGTTAATCATTTTAATGAGCCCCCTCAAAAATGTAAAGCATCTCTTCAGTAAACTGCAAGAAAAATAATAAATAACTTGCAAAAAAATGTTTATTTTTGCTTTTATAAGGAATTATAAAATCGTATTTGTTGCTCAAGTTCATAGCATTTTTATGATACATGATGGTAATATTGGTCAAAGTTATTTTAGTCTGAGTATTAAAGCCTAATTCTAAACTCACGCTGTAAAGCTCTGCGCAAACTGTTGGCACTATATAAATCCTGTATAATATTAACTCTGGGACATTTCAAAATTCTCCTGTGCAGTGGGGCTTTTACTTACACGATCCTCCACTTCCCTGACAGAGGGAATTTCCCTATGCTTCGGTGGTGGACTGTGCTACAGTGACTTCATACCCAGTGCAGGCAGGACTATGGATACTGCATTGGTTTTTTGACGTCAGGACCGTAGACTGCTGGAGCATGGGGGAAAAGACACCTGTGGGAACTTGTCTAGCAGGGTGGAGATGCAGAGGATCTGGTAAGCAAATCTACTATTTTTGTGTCCCTTAGGCCTAAACGGGCAGTTAACCTTTGCACTGCAGCCACAATCCTACAGCAACAGACACAGTTTTCCCAGAGTTAAATGGAACTATTAGAGCGACTGACTGCAGGAATTCAATTTGGCAGATGAATATAAAGTGTGTGGGGGGTATTTCTTTTCTAGTACTAATATACAAATAGCGATAAACAGTGCTAAAATGTACTTTTGGTGGGCACAAGAGACAGACAAATTAGTTCCTGCCAAATTCTAGGGTAGACTTGCTTTGTCTGTAAATTTCAATTGAGGGGAACAAGTTCCTCTGCACTTCCTGGCAGGCATCAAATCGCAGTGGTAATTGCAATGTGCATTGAGCCTGAAGACATTGGAAATGAATACTTAAAGCTGAACTCCAGCTTAAGCAAATATTGTCTAAATACAAGTGACATGTGTATACTTCAATCTTAGTGTGTTTTGTGGATGTCTTTCAGATCTATTTAGTTATTCAGTATGAAACTTTTTTTGTGCAGAAGCTTCTTGTACTAGAAACCAGTCACTGGTGCTCTCTCTTCTTGTGGGGTGACAGTTCTTGTGGGGTGACAGATCTTGGGTGCGCCCCCTCTTCCTGTTGTTCTTTGTGTCAGCCTGAAGTTATTGAACTGTTGGGTCTCACCCACAGGCTAGGTGCAGAATGATAATGTCACTGAAACATTTACAGGGTAATATTTGAGTTTGCAAATGCATTTGGTGCACACAAAGTGGATTTATATTATTTGTGACTATTGAAATAGATATTTAAATTAAATAATACTGTACATGTTTTTTGTTTGTTTTTTTGCCTGAAGTTTAGCTTTATTCCAGTGGCCCCTTGGGTGCTACCCCAGCTTGGGGGTACATTCGATTTCACCAGATTTACATGGTGTAAGACAATAGGTAAAACTGATGCCTGTCTTGCAGAGGGACACTTAAAGTATTACTAAACCCACAACAGTAAAATCAGTCTGTATATGCAGTAAAGCATGCTTGTTATACTCACTGTGGAAGAGGGGTTAATGCTGCGCATTGTGTAAAAAGGCTGTTTGATCCTGATCTCTGATAATCCCCTTCTTCCACAGTCCCTAAACCATCTCCTGATATAACAGATTCTAGGGGACAGGCTGCACATGCTTAGTTTGGTGTGTATTACTACAGAGTTTTTTTTTTCTTGGGAGAGTGCATGTGATCAGCACTGTCCAGGCAGAGGGTCAGGGGTCCTGCATCCAGATAGGACAGTTAGAGTAGAATGAAAACTCATCCTACAATCTTTAACCAGACACCAAGAGAAGTCACAAGACTGCTCTAACTGCTGATGAAAAAAGGAATTTAACAGTTTATATTTACTAAAATAATTGCATTTCCATGGTCTGTATACTGTGGGAGACCAGATATAGTAAATGCAGGGTCCTGAGTTTTTAGTACCAGTTTATCAGCTAATCAGGGGTAAAGTAATAATAATCATACATGTGCAACTTTGTAAAAGGTCCAGACAGAGAAAGAGTGGGAAGATGAAAAAAGTGACTTCCTGCAGGATGTAAAGAAATGATTCAGTAAGAAGGGTCCTAAAAAAAGAAAAAAAAAAAAATCTACTGTATACTAAATTGTTTTTACATGAAGACATAAAAGTATATTTAATATCATAATACAAAGACATTTATTTGCACTAGGGTGTGACAACAAATCAAAAGCCAGCTTTTAGAAGCTTGAAGATTATTTAAAGCTAATCTGTGAATCATTGCTAGGAGTGTGCAGTTTACACTTCAGCATTATATGAAGTACACTGGACTATTTTAAAAGACGTGCAGCAGGAAGCAATTGTATTTACCTACATTTATCATATTAGTAGAATAAAGTCTGTCAAGTTTTATCTGCTTTGGTCTAGATCAGGACTACATAGTGACAGTAACAAAGTGCTAGTGATAATAAATGCTAGTGTATTATTACTGATTACATAATAACATTTAATAACAGCAGTACTTTTTCTAGATTATCTGTACATTCATATGATGCATACCTCCCAACCATGTGAGATAAGAAAGAGGGACATACTGTATAATAACATGCAGTATTTAGGACATACCCCTGCCACACCCCCAGTAACACAAACTGTGAAGATGAATGCATAAAAATAAAAGGCTAAACCCAAACTTGTTTTTTTTTATATAATTACTTTTCCTAATTTCATTTTTTTTTTTTTAAACAAATGGAATAATGTCAAGATTGGACAAAAGGTTAAATTTAGTAAAACATTTTTTATAGTTACTTCCCTTCCGACCCAGTCTATTATAATATGAAGGACGAGCGGGGGCCCTGTCATCCTGGGAGGACGTCATATGACGTCCACCCAGGATCAGGCTGCGCTCTGGTGTGATCTGTCACCTGCTGTGTTCACCGTACTAGCCAGCTGCCAGTGCCATGTGATCACTGCGGGCAATCACAGCAGTAGGGATGAGCTTCGTGTTCGAGTCGAACATACGTTCGACTCGAACATCGGCTGTTCGATCGTTCGACGAAGATCGAACGATTTGGGCCGTTCGCGCCAAATTCGAGTGACGCGAACGGCCCACAATGCACTACGCCATCGCAGTGTCATCCAGGCGCTGTGATTGGCCAAGCATGCACTGTGACCCCGCATGCTTGGCCAATCACAGCGCCGGCAGCGAGGAGAGCAATGATTGGCCACAGGCCGTCTGATATACATGGTCCAGGAATACCTAGGGGCAAGGTCAGACTTGGACACCTTCCCCACCGAAAATCCTCTGGCTTACTGGGTCTTGAGGATGGATCACTGGCCAGAGCTTGCACAGTATGCAATTGAGCTACTGGCCTGTCCTGCATCCAGCGTTCTTTCAGAACGCACATTCAGTGCTGCTGGAGGATTTGTCACGGATCACAGGGTGCGCCTGTCCACCGACTCGGTTGATCGACTGACTTTCATCAAGATGAACCAGTCTTGGATCACCACCAGCTACCACACACCTGATGCTGATATAACAGACTAATTGATTTTAAAATGTCACATCCCTTCAAGACTGATGCTGATGCTGAGTGCCTGTGCTGTTATGTTGACTGGCTATCCTCCTCCTCCTCCTCAATGATACGATTAATGATGATAGCTTGGAAGATCATTTTGGTTTATGGGTGCCGCCACCAGTGGCTAAGGCCCAATTTTTCAGCCCCTGTTTAACAGGGGCGTGTAATTAAAATTTTGGATGCAATACTTTGCAACAGGCCTCATTGCTGTGCTCCAAGTACAGTATCTGTGTGGGGTTGCAGTGTTGTGCCACCAGTGCCTAAGGCCCAATTTTTCAGCCCCTGTTCAACAGGGGCATGCAATTATAATTATTGATCTAATAATTCACAGCAGGGCCCATTGCTGCGCCCACCAAGAGTAACTGTCAGGCCTTACAGTGTTGTGGCACCAACACCACCATCACCACCACCACCACCACCAAAGGCCTAATTTTTCAGCCCCTGTTCAACAGGGGCATGCAATTATAATTATTGATCGAATAATTCACAGCAGGGCCCATTGCTGCGCACACCAAGAGTAACTGTCAGGCCTTACAGTGTTGTGGCACCAGCACCACCATCACCACCACCACCACCACCAAAGGCCCAATTTTTCAGCCCCTATTCAACAGGGGCATGCAATTATAATTATTGATCTAATAATTCACAGCAGGGCCCATTGCTGCGCCCACCAAGAGTAACTGTCAGGCCTTACAGTGTTGTGGCACCAGCACCACCATCACCACCACCACCACCACCAAAGGCCCAATTTTTCAGCCCCTGTTCAACAGGGGCATGCAATTATAATTATTGATCGAATAATTCACAGCAGGGCCCATTGCTGCGCCCACCAAGAGTAACTGTCAGGCCTTACAGTGTTGTGGCACCAGCACCACCATCAAAGGCCCAATTTTTACTACCACTGATCAACAATTATATGTTATTACAATTCCTGATATAATAGTTGACAGCAGGGCGTTCCAGCACCCACCAAGAGTAACTGTGAGTGCTTACAGTGTTGTGCCAACACCAACACCTAAGGGGACAATTTCTGCAGAGTATATACGGCAGGTCCCTACTTTCAAACATCAAACTTACAAACGACTACTACTTGCAAACGGAAGAAGACAACAGGAAGTGAGAGGAAATCTACCCCTTGGAAGGAAAATTCTCTCCTGTAAGAATTAATATGGGAGAAAGGTGTCTCCTCTCTACTGATGTTTTATCACCAATCCTTGTTTCAATAAAAACACCACATTTCAAAAACAGTTGTCATTGGGACGCAAAGTGAGGTGAAATGTTCTGAACAGAGGCACAGACAGCAAAAAAAATGTGACAGGGGTGATAACCGTTCCCTATGTTTTCCAAAAAGCTAAAAAAAAGGAATTTGGCATGGAGCTACACTTAAACAATGCAGCTGTTCAAAATTACAAACAGATTCTACATAAGAACAAACCTACAGTCCCTGTCTTGTATGCACCGCCTGTATACGGCTGTTCAGAGTATATAGGGCCTTTTTTATTTTGTGTGCGGGGTTCCCCTTAATATCCATACAAGACCCAAAGGGGCTGGTAATGGGCTGGGGTAGGGGGGGGGTTGATGGGGTAGCTATGCCATTTTTCCTAAAAATTTTCATCCATATTACCGGGACCAGACATTGCATTAAAGCCGCAAGCAGTTTTAAATGGCTTTTTTTCCTTTAGAAATGTTATTTTGTGCAGGGACAGTTCTAAACACGGGAAACACGTGGCACTTCACAGGCATACTTTAGACACCCCCCAGGTACAATATTTAAAGGAATATTTGACTTTTTTTTTTCACTTTATGCATCATTAAAATGACTGCTCCCGGAAAACGTCCGTTTTTAAAACTTCTTTTTGCATTGATACATGACCCCTGGTGCAGAACCCGGGTTCCCAAACTCTGTTTCGGACAATAACATGGATAATAGTCGTTATAATTAGCACTTTAGAATCCGAACGTTCGCATCCATTGTATTTAATAGGGTTCTAATGTTCGTGCGAACTTTCGGTCCGTTCGCGGGTTCTGGTGCGAACCGAACCCGGGGGTGTTCGGCTCATCACTACACAGCAGATAACATGACATTTGTATACGTTAAAAGGGTTTTGATTTATGCCTTTCGAAGTGTACTATTGTGAGGAGCTGTGGTTGGTCACAGTGATAACATGGATCAAACTGATTTTGGTTATTTTTGCCAAAGAAATGTCACAGTACACATTTTGGTCTAAATTTATTAAGAGAGAATATTAATTTGCAAAATGTTATATTAGAAACGAAGGGGGCCCCAAGATTCCAACTAGCCCCCCGCCTGCAGACCCCTACAACCACCAAAGAGCCCCTTGTCCCCATCAAAATGAAGGCATGTGGCCTGGTATAGTTCAGGAAGGTACTTGCTCCTCCCCACCCCCCCCTTTCCTGAACTGCCGGGCTGCATGTTTGGATGAGGGTCTGGTATGAATTTTGGGAGGGACATTTTTTTTCAATTATTTTTCATTGGCAGCGTTCAGTGCTGTCAGTGGGGAAACTCAATTTTCGACGGATTCGAATTTGAATCTTTCTGAAAATTTGGAATTCGTTAGAAAATGAAGAAACCAAACAAAACGAAACACATTTTTCTGTTCTGCACATGTCTAGCGACTTTGTAGAGCACAAACAAAATGATCAGATTGGTCAAAGCCAAAGTTGTAACAAAGACGCACTTATCCAAAGTAGCATCAAAATCGTACCAAAGTTGCATCATAGTCACATCAAGTCGCACAGTAAAGTCACAATGGATCGCACAATTTTTAAGTCACACAAGTGTGAATGGACACTAACCCTCTCCCCCTGTTCGGAGCAAGAAAATCTCCTGTGTGTAAAATAACCTGTGTGTATGCATTGACTTGCGTTATGCAGCCATATATCTGAATGAGGTTTTGGATCGCAAGTGCACTAGGTTTAGACAGTGCTGTTTTATAGTCAGTGCTAATATATACTGAAACATTAATGTGTATGTAAACACTAACAATGAATTTCTCTTATTTTATCTCTTTTGGCCTGGTACTGTGTATATATACTATTAAAAGTGTTTTGTTATGTCTGGTTGATAAGTGAAAAAAATGTTTGTTGACTTTGTCATAAATATTTTTATTCGATAACTTCTGTACTCTCTCTGCCTGTGCAAAAGGTGTGGTTACGAGTTAAGGAGGGAGATGGAGATATAGAGAGATCTATGTTTCTCTTTCGTTCATGGACGGACACAGCTCCTTTTATTCTTGACCTTAGGGTTCATATGCCGTCTATCAGGAGAGGACTAGGCAGACATGTAAAACATGTAACAGCAAAGCTGAACAGTACCGCCCAGGGGGCGGTCCCTCTGGCTATAACCCCTCACCCTGCATCCAGCAGCTTAGTTTTTTTTCTGCCTAGCATAGGAGAAGGACCTGGCTCCCGGTTGGGACCATTGGTCCTGGAGATTTTTTGCTTTTTTTTGATTTTTTGATCCTGAGATCTACTATCAACAGCCGGCTGGGTGACAGGCTGGATAATATAGATCCTTGTAGTCTCCCCAGTCCAGCCATCGAGCATGAGCAGACCTTTAGCTATGTGCTGGGTCAGCCACGACATGCCCCGTTTGCTCCAGGGGCGGCCTGTGAGCTATATGCTCCGGGGCACACATATGACCGGGCTACTGCTGTCCGAGTCACAGTGTGCCATGGCTGACAGCCACTCCGTACTGCCGGAATGGGTCCAGCAGTCCCCGCAGGACAGGTAAGTAGGGTTCCACCTGTCTCGGCAGGATGGACCAGCTGGGCATTCCTTGGGAGGTCGACTAGGGGGTCTCTCACTCTCCCTTTCTTCTCTCCCTGTCCCTTCCCTCCTCCCCATGCACTGTGATGACTGGGCCTGCTGTGTACCTGACTGGGGGTCCTCCGGGGGGGGCTATGGGTCCTGGCTGTGGGGCTGCACTGGGTGTTCAGGGTCCGCTCTCCACAGGGGGGGTGTTCTGGGTCTGTCCATGTGGTATGCCTTCGCGCAGAGGGTCAGCTTGTTTGCCGCCATTTTCCTTACCTCAGAACGGCTGGTGGGCATTTTGGCGGTGCCCGGCGGGCATTTTCTTGTAGCCTGCGCTGTTTTTTACTGAGGCGGCTGGCGACCATTTTCTTGTAGCTCGCGCTCTTTTTCCTGAGGCGGCTGGCGGCCATTTTCTTGTAGCCCCAGCTTAGTTTTGGCCTCTAGCACTGGGAATATCATTCTGAATGGCGCAAACAGCACAGAACACCTCAGACACAGGAGAACACCTCAGGCACAGACAGTGCAGGAGAGAGAGCGGATGGCAGCGCTGTGCAGTACCTGGGTCAGGGTGGTGAGTCCTCTGGGGGGCCCCCTCAGTCTGTAGCAGCTAGGAGGGTGGACCTTTTGTGTACCTTGCCTTTAGTCCCTCAAGGGTATCAGACGAGTGTGCGTCAGCATGGCGTCAGAAGCTGGCGCTTCTTCCTCAGACATCCCTGTGGTAGCAATCGGTGCCCCTGCACCTGCGGTGCCTGTGGATGCTTTGTCGGCGGTCCTGGAATCCTTTGTTGCCAGGGTGGAAGCGGTGTGCGGGCATAAGGGGGGCAAAAAACACCCCCTCCCCCCACCATCTTCTGGGGAAAGCTCTGTATCAGACTCGGGCCTGGCTGTGGCGCACGGCCCCTGTTCCGACGTTTTAGAGGATGCAGATCAGGACCAATCGGACAGTGAGGACGACTCCGTGTCCGGGTCAGCGCAGGAAAGAGCGCTTGTTGAAACACTTATCACTGCAGTGAGGGAGACCCTAAAATTCGAAGCTATGCCCCATCTACTAAGGTGTCGGTCCCTTTTGGGTCCCACAAGCCGGCCCGCACTGCTAAGGTGTTTCCCTACCAAACTTATTTTGATAAGTTTATATACACAGAATGGAAACGACAGCAGCTGGCTTTTTCGGTCCCAAAACTCATGGCGGTCCGTTACCCCTTTGAGGAGAGTCTCCTGAAAAAATGGACATCTCCCCCGATTGTGGACCCCCCCGGTATCCAGGTTAAACAAGGTAACCACGATTTCGGTAGAGGGGACACCTGCCTTTAAGGACCCTGCAGACAGGAGGGCCGAGATGGTGGCCCGGTCCATGTTCACGGTGGTGGGGTCAGCATTGCGGCCAGTGTTGGCCACGGCCCTGGTGTCACAGACACTTACAGAATGGGCAAAATTGTTGCACAACGAGTTGGTAGAGCAACAGGCTTCCCCGGTCTGCGTTGAACTGGCCGACCAGTTGGTGCATGGCCTTAAGTATGTCTGCAATGCGGCCTTAGATACAGCTGCCTTGCTTTTCAGAGCATCAGTATCTGCTGTGGTGCTACGTCGCCTGATTTGGCTAAAATGCTGGTGTGTGGACCAGACTTCCAAGAGGGCGCTGGTGGATTTTCCCTTCCAGGGAGAGAGGCTATTCGGAGCCTCGCTGGATGACATTATTAAGAATGTCACTGGGGGTAAGAGAACGCTGCTCCCACAATCCAGAAAAGGTAAGGAGCCACGCCATAGGCCAGGGCCCTCCTTTTCCGCTCAGAAGCATTCTTTTCATCAGTCCAGGCTCGCAGGTAAGCGTTCCCAGGCCGACAAGGGGCCAGCTGAGGGACAAAAGCGTCCCTGGTTTCGCAAGCCAAACAAGCCTGCGAACAAACAGCATGAAGGTTTGCCCCCGCCCGACTCTTGGATGGTAGGTCGCCTTCACGAGTTTGCAGCTTGGTGGGCCTCCCTGCTTTCCGACCAGTGGGTTTGCGAAGTGGTTTCATCAGGGTACAAGATAGAGTTTCTTTCTTGTCCACCAAACAGATTTTTTCCCTCCAACCTTCATCTTCTTCCAGCTCGTCGGAACGCCCTGTTTGGGGCAGTGCAGGACCTGCTGATGCGCGGGGTAATAGTACCTGTGCCACTGAGATTCTACTCCAATCTGTTTATAGTCCCAAAAAAGGACGGGGTCTGTCTAATCCTGGATCTCAAGGCTCTCAACACCTTTGTAAAAGTACGAAGGTTCAGGATGGAATCAGTTCGCTCTGTGGTCGCTGCACTCCATCCGGGGGATTTTCTGGCGTCCTTGGACATCAAGGACGCGTACTTGCATGTCCCCATATATGTCAGGCATCAGAGATTTCTGCGCTTTGTAATCGAGGACGATCACTACAAATTTGTAGCTCTACCTTTTGGCCTGGTGTCGGCACCAAGGGTTTTCACCAAGGTGCTCACCCCAATACTGGCTTTGCTGAGATGGGCTACTGGACGACCTCCTTCTGAGAGCTGCTTCAGACTCAGAATTAGAGGAGGATGTGGCTATAGCCAGTCAGACCCTTTGAGAGTTTGGTTGGGTACTGGACCTCCAGAAGTCGGTATTGATGTTGACTCAACGCCTGGAGTACCTGGGCTTGATTCTGGACTCCTCAGAGGCAAGAGTTTTTCTCCCTTTGGAAAAGTTGCAGACTCTTCGGGCTGCGGTGAAGCTGTTGGCATCCCGCAGGTGGTCATCGCTGCGCTTTTGCATGCGAGTCCTGGGTCTCATGGTGGCCACCTTCGAGGCGGTACCATATGCTCAATTCCACACTTGAGTCTTGCAAAAGGAGATCCTGTCCAAATGGGACAAATCTCCGTTGTCCCTGGATTGTCAAATCTGGGTGAGCCAGCTAGTCAGGGCTTGCCTGTTCTGGTGGCTGAGATCTCCGGCCCTTCAGTCCGGGAACTCGTTCCTTCCCTTTCACTGGACGGTGATCACGACGGATGCCAGCCTGACCGGTTGGGGGGGAGTTTGGGGCGTACAGTCGACACAGGGTTGCTGGACACAGGAAGAATCCCGCCTGCCGATCAATGTGCTGGAACTTCGGGCGATCAGGCAGTGCCTCTCCACATGGTCACAGAGGCTGCAGGGACGTCCAGTCAGGATCCAGTCGGACAATGCCACAGCGGTGGCGTATGTCAACCATCAAGGAGGAACAAGAAGCTCAGCTGCAGCATTGGAGGTCGCTCACATCCTGCGGTGGGCAGAGCGGAGCGTGGCGGCTCTATCGGCCGTATACATTCCGGGCGTAGAAAACTGGTAAGCGCCCAAAGATCACTGGGCGGATGCGACAGATGTGTTGGTGGCTCCGTGGGGACAGTATCGGCTAATTTATGCCTTCTCCCCACTAAAACGTCTTCCTTGTCTGCTTCGCAGAGTGGAGACCGAGGGAATTACGGTGATTCTAATTGCCCCAGACTAGCCTCGGCGTCCCTGGTATGCTGACTTAGTACGCCTGGTGGCGGATGTTCCTTGGCGACTGCCGATGTGAGAGGACCTTCTGTCGCAAGGTCCTATACTTCATCCTGCTTTACAGTCGCTGGCTTTAACGGCATGGCTGTTGAAAGCCAGGTATTAAGAGACAGAGGCCTGTCGGATTCAGTAATTTCCACCATGATGAGGGTACGGAAGTCATCTTCTCTGAAGATTTATCATTGCACGTGGAAGGCCAACATCTCTATGTGTGAGGAGATGGAGTGGCGTCCACGGACATATTCGGTTTCCAGGATCTTGGTGTTCTTACAGCGTGGAGTGGATCAAAAACTTGCCTTAAGCACCATTAGGGGGCAGATATCAGCCTTGGTTGTCTTATTTCAACGACCCATGGTGGCTCATTCACTGGTGAGTACGTTTGTGCAAGGGGTTCGACATGTGGCCCCTCCGGTTCGACCACCACTGCCTCTGTGGGATTGGAATCTGGTGCTCTCGGTACTTCAGAAACCTCCGTTTGAGAACATCAGAGAGATTCCCCTTTTGACACTCTCCCAGAAAGTTGCCTTTCTGGTGGCTATTACATCAGTCAGGAGGGTTTCTGAGTTGGCGGCCTTGTCTTGCAAGTCTCCCTACTTGACCCTCCACAAGGATAAAGCGGTGCTACGCCCGCAGCCTTCGTTTCTTCCGAAGGTTGTTTCAGCTTTTTATCTAAATGAGGACATTGTGCTTCCATCCTTAGGTCCTCAACCATCGCACCCCAAAGAGGTTGCTTTGGATTCCTTGGACTTGGTCCGAGCTCTGCGGGTGTATCTGTCTGCTATGGCTCCGTTTCGGAGGTCAGACTCACTGTTTGTGTCGGTGACTGATCCAAAGAAAGGCCTGGCTGTCTCCTCGGCCACCATTTCTCGTGGATCAGACAGATCGTGATTCAGGCTTATGCCCTAAAAGGGCGGGCGCCAGTGGCGGCTGGTGCTCAAAAATTTTTTGGGGGCGCAAACAAACGAAAAAAACACCAGGGGGCCGGCCATCTGAATAGTGGGCGGCAGCTTCGCCGGTGACAATACATAGATTCATGCAATGCATGAACCTATGTATTGTTCACTTGAGTGACGGGCAGGGGAGAGAGAGGGCGGCGCTCCAGCGCCCACTATGGACGCACTGCCACTGGTGAGCGCCTCCCTTTCCTGTCACGGCGCATTCAACCAGGGCAATAGGTGCCTCCTGGGCCTTCCGACATCAAGCGTCTGTCTCCCAGGTGTGTAAGGCGGCGACCTGGTCATCCGTTCACACTTTCACTAAGTTTTACAAGGTTGATGTGCATGCATCTACGGATGCTTGCTTCGGCCGCAAAGTTTTGCAGGCGGCTGTTTAAGGTTGCAACTCCTCCGTTGAGGAGCTCTGGTTGTTTTGGGTGGAAGATTGTTTGCTTGCTGTTCCCACTCCTCGTTTTTTTGACACTGCTTGGGGACGTCCCTAAGGTCAAGAATAAAGGAGCTGTGTCCGTCCATGAACAAAAGAGAAAATAGGATTTTTGTACTCACCGTAAAATCTTTTTCTCTGAAGTTCATGGACGGACACAGCACCCACCCCTCCTTTTTATGTTTGTACTGCTTTTTGACGAACTGAGCTGCTGGATGCAGGGTGAGGGGTTATAGCCAGAGGGACCGCCCCCTGGGCGGTATTGTTCAGCTTTGCTGTTACATGTTTTACATGTCTGCCTAGCCCTCTCCTGATAGACGGCATATAAACCCTAAGGTCAAGAACAAAGGAGCTGTGTCCGTCCACATGAACTTCAGAGAAAAGGAGTTTACGGTGAGTACAAAAATCCTATTTTTTTTTTTATCTATCAGAAATAAAGTAGGCAGCACTGATACTACATGCTTAGGAATTCAGAGCTGTGTTGTCATGTCAGAGGAAAACAGGCATACGCTATTTTTCTTGCTCATCAACAGTTGCAGCATGTTTAACTGCTTCCCGACCAGCTGCCGGAGATGTACTGTGGCAGGTTGGCTCTCCAGCACAAATCTCCTTCATTGTATGTCGTGCGCGTACACGGCGATAGAGGCATGCATGCTTGGCCTTTCGCTAGCAGGGGAGCCAATCAGCCAATGGCGATTGCTCCACAGAGAGGCAGAACGAGGATCTGCCAATGTAAACAAACAGTTCTGTCAGGGGAGTAGAGAGAGATTGTCTGTTCCTAGTGATTAGGAACAGCGATCCCTCTCTATTCTGTCAGTACACTGCCCCCCCCCCCCCAGTTAGAAAGCATCTTGCTAGGGAACATTTAAACCCTTGATCGCACCCTGGTGTTAACCCCTTCCCTGCCAGTATCATTTCTACAGTAATCAGTAATCAGTGCATTTTTATAGCACCGATCGCTGTATGTCACTGATCCCAAAAAAGTGTCAAAAGTGTCCGATCTGTCCGCCGCAACGTCGCAGTCCCGCTAAAAATCGCAAATCACTGCCATTACTAGTAAAAAAAAAAAAAATGCCATAAATCTATTGCCTATTTTGTAGACGCGATAACTTTTGCACAAACCATAAACGCTAATTGGGATTTTTTTTTTCAAAAAATAGGTAGAAGAATACATATTGGCCTAAACTGAGGAAGAAATTTGTTTTTTTTACATTTTTTTTATATATTTATTAGAACAAAAAGTAAAAAATATTGTTTTTTTTCCAAAGTTGTCAGTATTTTTTTGTTTATAGCACAAAAAATAAAAACTGCAGAGGTGATCAAATACCACCGAAAGAAAGCTCTATTTGTGGGGAAAAAAAAGGACTACATTTTGTTTGGGTACAGCGTTGCATGACCGCGCAATTTTCAGTTAAAGCGCAGCAGCGCCGTATCGCAAAAAATTTCCTGGTCAGTAAGTGGGTAAATCCTTCCGGTCCTTAACCACTTAAGGACCAGCGCACGACTATATACATCCTTACTTTGAAGAGGGATATCTCGGTAACGGCAGCAGATGCTGCCACAACCGAGGTACTGTATCCATCTCTTCAGGCACCGGTCCTGTAAACGATAATGGTGGTGTCTGCGATGGATTCACCGTGAGATCACCGTTATCGGCGGCGGGAGAGGGCCCGCCACCCTCCTGCGCCCTCCGCAGCTTACCGGAGCCGTCG
The DNA here is from genome assembly GCA_029206835.1 of Rana muscosa. Classification (NCBI taxonomy): domain Eukaryota; kingdom Metazoa; phylum Chordata; class Amphibia; order Anura; family Ranidae; genus Rana; species Rana muscosa. Next base: position 538,577,668 of record CM055117.1, on the reverse strand, counting down.
GTAGTGGCGGAGGCGATCGGGCCCTCTTCCTAGCTGGGTATGGAAATGAGTGAGGAGAAGGTGCCCCCCACCCCTCTCCATACCATAGCAGGGCGGAAGCGACGTCAAAACGTCACTTCCGCCCATACGTCATAAAGGCTCATTTTTTTGTTGTCATTTTTTTAAATTTTTACAAATTCCTTGTAATAGGAATAAAAGTGACCCATTTTTTTTTTTTAAAAAGCAGTGTAAAAATAAATAAAATCAAGTAAAATAAATAAGAAAAAAAAGAAAAACATTTTTAAGTGTCCCGTCCCGACGAGCTCGCGCGCAGAAGCGAGCGCATACGTGAGTAGCGCCCGCATATGAAAACGGTGTTCAAACCACACAAGTGAGGTATCGCAGCAATCGTTAGAGTGAGAGCAATAAGTCTAGCCCTAGACCTCCTCTGTATCTCAAAAGATGCAACCTATAGAATTTTTTAAACGTCGCCTATGGAGATTTTTAAGGGTAAAAGTTTGACGCCATTCCACGAGCGGGCGCAATTTTGAAGCGTGACATGTTGGGTATCAATTTACTTGGCATAACATTATCTTTCACAATTTCAAAAAAAAAATTGGGCTAACTTTACTGTTTTATTTTTTAATTTAAAAAAGTTAATTTTTTCCAAAAAAAAGTGCGCTTGCAAGACCGCTGCGCTAATACGGTGTGACAAAAAGTATTGAAATGACTGCTTTTTTATTCTCTAGGGCAGTGGTGGCGAACCTTGGCACCCCAGATGTTTTGGAACTACATTTCCCATGATGCTCATGCACTCTGCAGTGTAGTTGAGCATCATGGGAAATGTAGTTCCAAAACATCTGGGGTGCCAAGGTTCGCCATCACTGCTCTAGGGTGTTAGAAAAAAACCAATATATAATGTTTGGGGGTTCTAAGTAATTTTCTAGCAAAAAAACTGTTTTAAACTTGTAAACACCAAATCTCAAAACGAGGCTAGGTCCTTAAGTGGTTAAGTGGTTAAAGCGATAAAACATGGAGAAATTCACATGATTTTTTTTTCTTGACTTAAGCCTCGTACACATGCCCGGGAATCCCGTCAGGAAAAAAAACGTTGGTTTTCCTGATGGGATTCCTGGCAAGCTTTCCTTGCTCGGCGAGTGTACACACGGCCATTCAAAAGAACCGCCGTTCATTTGAATGGCAAGAACACAGTGACATCATCGACTACGATGAGCATGCGCTCGTCACATTTAATGCCGTCACCGCCATCTTGCTACACCCTACACTACCCTTGTAAGCTACCGCGCATGCGTCTAAATCTCATCGAGCATGCGCGGGCTTACCTGGGACAGGTAAGCATACACACTCACGGTTTTCTCGGCAGGAAACACTCTGCCAAGAATCTCGACGAGAAAATAGAGCGTAGGTTCTCTATTTTTCGCGTTGGGATTCCCGGCAGTTTTCTTGCCGAGAAACCATGCACACGGCCGGTTGGTTTTCTCGGCAAAAAGCTCTCCCAGCAGCTTTCTTGCTGAGAAAACCGGCCGTGTGTACGAGGCTTAACACTTTAAAAAAAATCAGTAGTTCCTGTGATTATAAATTTACTCGAAATACATCAGACTGTCACTGTCATATATCAATGTACATTTGGTTACAACATTCATTCATAATTAGTGTTGAGTTCGGGTCCGTACCGAACTTTAGCTTTTTCCCGAACCCGGACTTTGCGCAAAAGTCCGGGTTCGGGTTCGGCAATCTAATTACGCATTTAGAAATGCTTCAGGGGCCAGCCAATCACCTTTTGATTAGCTGGTGTGCCCTTAGAGGCCATCATAGCCATGCCTACTAATGGCATGGCTGTGATTGGTCAGTGCAACATGTGACCCAGCTTCTATATAAGCTAGAGGCACACAGCACACACGTCACTCTGCTTCAGAATAGATAGGGAGAGGATCTAGTCTGCTGCTGCTGCTTTTAGGGAGAGATAGAAAAATACATGAGGTAGTCCTGATTCTGCAATCTGAGGGAAAAGATAGAGAGATAGTGTAGTGTAGGGCCAGGTTCCTGTTGGTGCTTTCAGGGAGAGAGAATATTATATGGGAGTCCAGATTCAGAGATTAAAATCAGCGATCTGCATAGGTTTACCTGTTTGTGTTGCAGTGCAGTCTTTTTACACTGCCATGAGCCCAGTGTCAGAGAAAATCTAACTTTTAGGGGAAAAAAAAAAAGGCACTTTATTGTGCTCTTTTCCAAAAGACCCATAGGGCAAAAAAAAATAAAAAATTTGCATTTTATTTTGCTTGTGCAAAAAAAGACCCGTTTAGGGCAAAAAAAAAATTTTGCACTTTAATGTACGCTTGCAAAAAGAGCCATTCAGGGCCACAAAAAATAGTTTGCAGTGTGTTATACATATGTGGAGGTGTGTGAAATAAACAATTTCTATATAGTTTTCTCCTACTGTGCTATACTAAAAAAACAACTTTTTTTTTGAATAGCATTTTCTGCAGTTCTGTAGCTGTGCGATTCAGCGGTTACATACTGTGGGTGTGTTCTGCTCTTCCAAAAAACGCCGTTTAGGGGCACAAAAAATAGTTTGCAGTGTGTTATACATATTTGGAGGTGTGTGAAATAAACAATTTCTATATAGTTTTCTCCTACTGTGCTATACTAAAAAAAAAAAAACTTTTTTTTTGAATAGCATTTTCTGAAGTTCTGTAGCTGTGCGATTCAGCGGTTAAGTACTGTGGGTGTGTTCTGCTCTTCCAAAAACACCCATTTAGGGCAACATCCTAAATTTGGAAAATATGAGGAGAAGGTCAAAGGGACGTGGTGGCCCCGGTCGTGGTGCTGCTGGTGGAGCTCCTGTTGCAGGGAGAGGACATGGTGGATCTGTGCCAGATACACGCACAAGTGAAACACCTTCCTCAGGTGCGAGTAGGCGCCCGAGCCTGCGGCGGTATTTTGTCGCGCCTAATGAGGCTGTACGAATGTTTAGGCCAGGACAAGTACAGGCGATAGTAGATTGGGTTGCTGACAGTGCCTCGGGTTCCTTCACATTGTCTCCCACCCACTCTTCTGATGAAAGATCAGAGTTGGCACCTGAAACCCATGTCCATCAGTCTTTCACCTCACCCCCTTGCAAATCAGCCAATCAGTCTGAGCCCCAAATCATGCAGCAGTCTCTTCTGTTTTTCGATGACTCTGTTAGCAGGGTGTCCCAGGGCCATCCACCTAGCCCTGCCCCAGAAGTGGAAGAGATTGAGTGCACCGATGCCCAACCACTTATGTTTCATGATGAGTACATGGGAGGACCATCGCAGTATGTCTCGGATGATGACGAAAAACAGGTGCCAACTGCTGCTGCTTTCGCAATTCTGCAGACAGACAAGGAGGGCAGGGGTGAAGACTGGGTGGAAGATGATGTGGAGGACGATGAGGTCCTCGACCCCACATGGAATGAACGTTATACAGGTGACCAGTGTAGTTTGGAGGAAGAGGCGGTGGTCGCACAGAGCCACCAGCACAGCAGAAGAGGGAGCAGGGTGCAAAAGCGGAGCGTCCGTCCCCTAGACAGTATGTCTGCTACTGCCCAACGCAGCAAGGGACCGAGCACACCAAAGCCAGGTCCAAGGAGTTCCCTAGCGTGGCAGTTCTTCACACAATGTGCTGATGACAAGACACGAGTGGTTTGCAGGCTGTGCAATCAGAGGCTGAAGCGAGGCATAAACGTTCTCAACCTGAGCACAACCTGCATGACCAGGCATCTAAGTGCAAAGCACGAGCTGCAGTGGAGTAGACACCTCAAAAACCAAGAAAGGTCTCTGGCTCCTCCTGCTTCCTCTTCTGCTGCAGTCTCGGCCTCTTCATCCACCTCTGTAGTGACAGTGGCACCTGCCACCCCGCAAACAGAGGATCTGCCAGCAACACTACCACCTGGGTCACCGACCATCTCCACAATGTCCCATGGAAGCGTTCAGCTCTCTATCTCCCAAACATTGGAGCGGAAGAGGAAGTACCCCCCTAGCCACCCGCGATCCCTGGCCCTGAATGCCAGCATTTCAAAACTCCTGGCCTTTGAAATGCTGTCATTCCGTATGGTGGAGACGCAGAGTTTTAAAAGCCTGATGGCATTGGCTGTCCCACAGTACGTGGTGCTCAGCCGCCACTATATTTCCAGGCGAGCCATCCCTTCCCTGCACAACCAAGTGGGGGACAAAATCAGGTGTGCACTGCGCAACGCCATCTGTGGCAAGGTCCACCTAACTACGGATGCGTGGACCAGTAAGCACGGTCAGGGACGTTATATCTCCCTAACAGCACACTGGGTAAATGCAGTGGCGGCTGGGCCTGAGGGAGATAGCAGTTTGGCGCATGTCCTTCCACCACCGAGGATTGCAGGGCGCTTCAGTTTGCCTCCTGTTGCTAACTCCTCCTACTCCGCTTCCTCATCCTCTACCACCTCCTCATCCGGTCAGCGTAACACCTTCACCACCAACTTCAGCACAGCCAGGGGTAAACGACAGCAGGCAGTTTTAAAACTTTCCTGTTTGGGGGAAAAACCCCACACCGCACATGAGTTGTGGAGGGACATGGAACAACAGACCAATGAGTGGTTGCTGTCAGTGAGCCTCAAGCCCGGCTTGGTGGTGTGCGATAATGGGCGAAATCTCGTAGCAGCTCTGGGCCTAGCCGGTTTGACGCACATCCCTTGCCTGGCGCATGTGCTGAACTTGGTGGTCCAGAGGTTCCTTAAAAATTACCCCAATATGCCAGAGCTGCTGCAGAAAGTGTGGGCTGTGTGTGCGCACTTTCGGCGTTCTCACCCTGCTGCTGCTCGCCTGTCAGCGCTGCAGCGTAACTTCGGCCTTCCCGCTCACCGCCTCATATGTGACGTGCCCACAAGGTGGAACTCCACCTTGCACATGCTGGCCAGACTGTGCGAGCAGCAGCAGGCGATAGTGGAGTTTCAGCTGCAGCAATCACGCATGAGTCGCTCTGCGGAACAGCACCACTTCACCACCAATAACTGGGCCTCCATGCCAGACCGGTGTGCCTTGTTGCGCTGTTTCGAGTACTTCACCAACATGTCCAGTGCCAATGACGCCGTTCTTAGCGTTACTATCCCAGTTCTATGCCTCCTTGAAAAAACGCTTCGGGCGATGATGGAAGAGGATGTGGCACAGCAGGATGAGGAGGAGGAGGAGGAAGCGGGATAATTTCAAAGGCTTTCAGGGCAGTCTTTCACAAGTGGCTACGAGGGTGGGTTCCTGCACCAACAAATGCCAGGTACACAATTGTCCGGCAGAAAGGGCACAGTTCTGGAGGATGACGAGGTGGAGGAGGAGATGGAGGAGGAGGAGGAGGAGGAGCCATTTTCACAGCAGGGTGGCACCCAGACCAGCTCGTGGCCATCACTGGTGCATGGCTGGGGGGATACAGAGGACACAGACGATACACCTCCCACAGAGGGCAGCTTTTCTTTGCCTCTGGGCAGCCTGGCACACATGAGCGATTACATGCTGCAGTGTTTCCGCAATGACCGCCGAGTTGCCCACATTTTAACTGGTGCTGATTACTGGGTGGCCACCCTGCTGGATCCCCGTTACAAGGACAACGTACCGTCCTTAATTCCCTCACTGGAGCGGGATCGTAAGATGCGCGAGTACAAGCGCGCGCTGGTAGACGCGCTGCTGGTGGCATTCCCACCTGACAGCGGGCGTACGGTGGAAGCACAAGGCAAAGGCAGAGGAGGAGGAAGAGGTCGCCAACACAGCCGGGGCACCGGCAGCACCTCAGAAGGCAGGGTTAGCATGTCTGAAATGTGGAAAAGCTTTGTCAGCACGCCTCAACAACCAGCACCACCAGCTGAGATGGAACGTCTTAGCAGGAGGCAGCATTTCACCAACATGGTTGAGCAGTATGTGTCCACAGGCCTACACGTACTGGATGACGGGTCTGCCCCCTTTAACTTCTGGGTCTCCAAATTGGGCACATGGCCTGAGCTTGCCCTTTATGCCTTGGAGGTGCTGGCCTGCCCTGCAGCCAGTGTATTATCTGAACGTGTATTTAGCACGGCAGGGGGCGTTATCACAGACAAGCGCAGCCGCCTGTCCAGAGCCAATGTGGACAAGCTCACGTTCATTAAAATGAACCAGGCATGGATCCCACAGGACTTGTCCGTACCTTGTGCAGAATAGACATGTATACCGGTGTTGTGACAAAAACTGTCCGGCCATCGGATTGTGTCCAGCCCATACTGCGATGGCGCAGCGCTTGCGCAGTACAGAGGACAAGGAGATTCACAAAATCTCCGAAGATGAACGGCGCCTGCGCTGTGAGTGCAGGTTCAAGCCCCACCATCCAAGTGGACATACGGTAGCACATAGTAACAGGGCCCCTCACGGGCTCGGTTCGATCGCCACGCTTCGGGCACGGCCTCACTTGGCTCGGCTTGAACCACGGATGGTGTGGCCTTCACCTGAACTCACCACGCAGGCGCCGTTCGTCTTGGGAGATTTTCGAAATCCCCTTGTCCTACATACTGAGCAAGTGCAGTACAGGGTGGACACTATTTGACGGGGGACAGAATTCGACACATCACCGGCCTTACCCAGCCATTGTTGTATTTTTGAACCAGTGTTGGCTACCTCGTCCTCCTCCACCGCAGCTTCCACCTACACAGCCACATCCACCGCCACCTCAACCTCCTACTCCATATGGACCTCGTCCTCCTAGGTCAAGATTATTATTTTTTAGTTTTAGTTTTTTTATGTTATTTTAAGTTATTTCCCTATCCAGATTTGTTTGCAGAGCACTTGCCATGCTCTTAACAACATTTTGCTGCCATTTGCAGCCCTCTAGCCCTTTCCATTTCTTTTTTAGAGCCTTTTTAGTCCTTAGAAGTCCGGGTCCCCATTGACTTCAATGGGGTTCGGGTTCGGGTCCGGGTTCGGGTTAAAGTTCGGTCCCGAACCCGAACTTTTTTCCGAAGTTCGGCCGAACCCGTCGAACCTGAACATCCAGGTGTCCGCTCAACTCTATTCATAATATATAGCAAATTCTTTAGGTTCTTGAATGAAAATTGTATTTGTACATCATATATTTATACAGTATATATATATATATCTATATATATATATATATATATATATATATATATATATATATATAGATATAGATATATATCATGTACATTATGGTTTCATTTTGACACACACACATTTGCTTTCGAAGATTTTGTCTAGGGTTTGGATATTTTGGCACAATTTCACCAGTCAGTGAAATGCGTTGGAGTCGATGGGGACAGTAAAACTAAAGTAGTTTTAAATAGTTTCTAAGGCTGCAGTGGGCTTTAAATAACTCCTGATGGTTAAGAAAGATCTTTTCAACTATCCTGGAACTTTTCTTGTGCCAATAAATGGTAACCCTAACCCTATTGCTAATCCTAAGGCCCTATTTACACTTTTCATAGCGGAAATGCGCATTCCCATGAATACCCATATGGAAGTTTCTCTGAGAGTCCAGTTTTATATACACCAGATCTTTTAGATCACAGCCTTATTGACCCCTAGACTGCAAAGCTGAGGGTCCATTAACTCTGGTGAGTGGGGTCAAAAGAGGGGAGTGTGGCACTTGAAACACCTTATACTGAACCACAAAGCACTTTAATTTGGAGCACTTAGCACTTTATTCATTATATATGTATATACTTTGTTAATATTGTCAAGGTCAATACTTTTTGAGCACATTATTAATATTCTACTAGCGCTGTTAATTCATGTATTCATTTTTCAAGGTTGTTGCACCTTTGTAATAGCTGCTGCGGTTTATTTATTGGGTTTATTTATTGTTTATTCACTATTCCATTTAGCACAAGATCTAATTAGTATATACACAATTCACTTGAATGGGCTGCCCTATGCACGACAAGCGCATTAAAGAAGTTTCCGCATCTTATCAGGAGTGGAGTGTTGCACGTTTTCACAGATATAATGACAAGTGTGTTGCATGCTTTTCCACGTTTCAGAAAACATGTGCAGAAACGTGAGATTCTGCCCACGTTTTCAAAACAGCCAAGTGTGAATAAGATCCAATAGAAACCCTAACCCTACTGCTAATCCTTTAATAACCCCAAATGTTTGTTTATAAGCAAAGTTAATTGATTGCCATGTTAGGTCCCTTTCACACGATCGGATCCGCCTGTCCGTTTTTAAGGTGGATCAGATCGGGCCACCCATTGACTTCAATGGGGAGGCGGGTGTCAGCGAATATATGTGTCCGCTGACACCAACCTGCCATCCGATCCGACAAGATCCACTCAAAACAGACATATGGCGATCGGTTTGGATGGGATCAGATGAAAACGGGCAGTCCATTTTCATCCAATCTCCCCATAGAGGAGAGCAGGGCTCTTACAGGTCCATATCTGCACAGGGAGCAGAGACAGACCTGTCATCCACTTGCTCAGCGGGAAAAGCGGTTCAATCCCCCCACTGAGCAAAACGGAGTCCGTCAAAACGGATCTGCTGCCTGTGAAAGGGGCTTTAGCAAGACAGTCATGTTATGCCTTGTACACACGATCGGAATTTCCGATGGAAAAATTCAGACGGAATTTTTTCATCTGATATTCCGACCGTGTGTGTGCCGTATCTGACTTTTTCCGTCGGAATTTAGCAAGAGAACATGTTCTCTTTTTTTCCGACGGAAATTCCGTTCGTCTGTAGGGAACTCCAACGGAGGAAAAAAAAACACGCATGCTCAGAATCAAGTCGACGCATGCTCAGAAGCATTGAACTTTATTTTTCTCGACTCGTCGTAGTGTTATACGTCACCGCGTTTTTGTCAGTCGGAATTTGGTGTGACAGTGTGTATGCAAGACAGCTTGAACAGAATTCCTTAGGAAAAATCCGTTGTGTACAAGGCATTAGTCATGACAAACAGATTATTTTGTTTATCAACAAACCTGTGTGTTCACCATATAAAAACAAAGTCAAGTTTACACAGTAATGGACTCTGACATAGCTTTAAAGGCAAATTTTGACAATATTGGATTACTAATGAAATATAGACTGTTTATTTAATAAAATGAAGGTTTACTTAACTTGGTAAATCCAAATAAATTGATATTAAAGTTTTTTTTTTTTTTGTCTTTACAAATAACAAACATGTTATACTTATCTTCTCTGTGCAGTGGTTTTGCACAGAGCATCCCCAATCCTCCCCTTCTCAGGTCCCCCGAAGGTGCTCCGGCTTTTCCCTCCTGCCAAATGCCCCCACAGCAAGCAGCTTGTCATGGGGGCACCCAAGTAAGCTAGTTTATGAGCCGCTGCTCTGTCTGTCCATTCGGACACAGAGTACGATTCAGCCCCACCCCTGCTCTCTCCTCATTGGCTCACTGGTTGTGATTGACAATGGCTCCCGCTGCTGTCTCAGCCATAGAGGAGGCAGAGACCCCAGAGAGCTTCTGCTCTTGTGCACATCGCTGGATCGAGATGGGGCTCCAGTAATTATTATTGGCACTGCTGCACACAGAATGCATGAAGGTAAAAAATCTTCAGCCTGTTTTTATTTCAACCATGAAATCATGAGCAGCCAAATATCATTTTGTATTTACTTTGCTCATGATTGCCCATATAGCAAGGATGCCTTGCCACAAATTTGTGGTGGTGTTGAATTGTAATTCTGTTAACTTGCTAAACATTTTCACTGGAAATTTGTACATTTGCACAGCACTTGAAACACAGGTTCAAGTTGACACTTTTCCAATCTGTAGAAAATTTGTGCGGCAAGTCTCTAGCAAGAGCAGAGTTGCAGTGGTGTGTCTACAGCAAGAGCTCTGAAAGTCTACAGCATGAAAATTCTGCCACAGTGACCCTTCTGGTGGGAGGACTATTGCACAACATAACTGAATCAGAACTTGCAGCAGACTTGCAGAATGTTTGCAAAGAAAGTTGATCTGGAATCATGCAATGCGGACTTGCTGCAATTGTGCAACAAACTTGTGAAGCCTTTCAAGTCTAGTAATAGCTTAGCAAGGCATTTGCAAACTTGCAGCACAATTGCTTGCTATCTGGATGATAATTTAAAGTGATCAGCCTCTACTACTTTAGTAAATCACCCCATTGACTCTGAAGAATTACAGAGTGGGCTAGAATCAACAATAACCGTCAGATGGCAATATAAATAATATGATTATATAAATATTACAACATGCAAGTACTAATATTTACAAAAGCTTAGCTTTAATAAGCAAATATGGTTTCATAGTATGTGATTTAGGATAATATAAAATTTATAAGAATAACACTCAGTATTTATATTTAAGATTCAGTTTAAAAATCCAGAAAGCAGGAAAGTAAAAAAAAATGTTTTTAAAGCATAAATTGTTTAAACTGTTTGAATAAACCACATTTTATATATTTTTTTTATTAGCAGATTCTTCAGAGTAACCAGAAGAGCAGCAATGAACTGGGGTGTGTATGAAGCTCTGCTGACAGGTGTCAATAAATACTCCACTGAATTTGGTCGGGTTTGGCTCTCCATCGTTTTTATATTTCGCATCTTGGTATATGGAGTAACTGCAGTCCGTGTCTGGGGAGATGACCAAAAAGACTTTGACTGCAACACTCGACAGCCAGGTTGTTCTAATGTCTGCTATGACAACTACTTTCCTGTGTCCCACATTCGGCTGTGGGCTTTACAGCTCATCCTAGTCACTTGCCCTTCTCTTCTTGTTGTGATGCATGTTGCCTATCGGGAAAATCGAGAGAGAAAACACAGGGAAAGATTGGGAGAAAAATGCGAGAAGCTCTACAAAGACATTAGCAAAAAGAGAGGCGGCCTATGGTGGACCTATCTTTTGAGTCTTCTAGTCAAAGCTGCTGTGGACATAACTTTCATTTATGTTTTTCATCGACTCTATACAAATTTCTTTCTTCCTCGACTAGTAAAATGCACGCTTAGTCCATGTCCCAACACAGTGGACTGTTTCATCTCCAGACCATCTGAAAAGAATATCTTTACTCTCTTCATGATTATTACATCTGCTTTGTGCGTCCTTCTGAACCTTGTGGAAGCATCATATCTTATAGGGAAAAAATGTAGAGAGACTATGCAAGCCAGAAAGCACAAAGCTTTGGAAGAGACATGCTCTGATCATTGTGTCAATATTTCTAAGCAACAATGCACAGACAAAAATTGTAAGACACAAGTCACAAGTATTGATTCTTAAGTATGCCATGGAAGTAAAGACAAACAGTGTACATGGACATTATCAACCAACAGTTCCTTAATTTTATGGATTCAATTCAGATACAGTTAGTATGCAGGATATCTAGAAACTTATTTTGCAACATTTGTATTGTATATAGCCTAGCATATTTATTAAATTCCCCCAAAATGTTGTGTTAAGTTTGTAATGAGCTTTTTATACGTTCATGTTTATATTAAACAGCTTATTAAAGTAATTTAGGAGACAAGACATGCATACCTATAACAGCTTTTTAGACCCTGTTTAAAGAAGCTTTAAACCATAACTGGATGCCGTTTAATTAGCTAAAGCCCTGTGTATCATAAACAAAACTGTTTTTTCCATCATTGCTCAGGACCTACTTTCTCATGGGGATAATTAGGGGTGGGCCGAATGTACTGCGGTTCAGTTCACGGGATATTCATCAAACATATCACAAATGTTGGTGGCAAATCTGTAAAATTAAAAATCCCAATTTTAGAGGCTAATAGGCAAGGAATTGGCAAAAAAGGCATGGGGAACTGGGCACTGCCCTGAGGGATATGTACCAATGCAAAAAACTATTTAAAAAAATATTGTTTCCTGGAGCAGGGATTTTAATATTGCTTAAAGTGAAACAATAAGAACCACTATTTCTTTAAAAATCTGCTTGGGTTATTCCTTACAGCTGTAGTAAACCGGGCTGTTTAAAACAATAATAAAAAACACATGTAAGGCAATTACATAATGAGCTAGTATGCATCGCATACTAGCACATTATGAAATACTTACTTTGAAACAAAGCCTTCCAGTGGTGCACTGTCACCGCTGAGAGGGCTGACATCTTTCCCCAATCTTTCTTCTGAGTTCGAACGCTCCAGCTATGTTATTGGCCGGAGCCGCAATGACGTCACTCCCGTTCATGCGTGTGGGAGCCCTCGGTTCCGGCATGAAGCTCTCAAGGTCCCGCAAGGTATGCCGGACCTTCAGAGCGCATGCGTAGGTGACGTAACTGGCTGAATCCAGGGTGAATAGTTCCTATACGGTGCACGTTTAGCTTTTAGGAGATATTCATTTTACCTACATGTAAGCCTTATTATAGGCTTACCATTAGGTAAAAATCACCAAGCGGGCTTTACTACTCCTTTAAACCTTAGTATATGTAATATATATACATATAAACCACACTCTTATGTAAATAATGTGATCCAATAAAAAAAGCCTTGCAAACTACCAATAGTGTTTAAAACAGTCCAAAACACTTTCTGCATTATTCTGTTTTCCACCTTGTGCAAATTGCATACACCAGGAATGGGGCTAATTGTACATATTCCATATAAAGAAAAATCAAGAGAAGGCAAGAGTATCCAATAGTGAAAAACGTTTATTATTAAAATAACATAACATTGGTAACATTATCACATTTGCTGGTGTCAGTCCTGGCACTAAGGTAAAAGAAGAGTAATGTCTTATCAGAGGCTAGCACCACCAGGGTATCCTGCTTGGAGTGAGTTGGCGTTCTGCTGTGCAAGATGATGTCACGTGCCTAGACCCACCGTTGAATTGGGAAGCCCTCTTTAAGATAAGGGGGCCCACAATCTTTGGACCATGATATCAGCCAGCATCCCTGCCCTTTGTTTACAGGGCCAGGGATTTCTGGCCAGTAAATGAGGTTATTCACTTCGTATATGTGAGGGTTTACAACCACTTTAATCACTTCCCGCCCACCATATAGCAGAATGACGGCCAGAAAGTGGTTGTAATATCCTGACTGGGTGTCATATGATGTCCAGCAGGATAAGCCACTGGTGCATGCCCGCGGGGGCACGCAGAGCGGCGATCTATTGTGTGGTGTGTCAGTCTGACACACCGCATCTCTGATCCCTGTATAGAGCTTATGGCGTAGGCTTTTTACCATGTGATCAGCTGTGTACAATCACAGCTGATCACATGGTAACCAGAAAGTGCTGTTTATTGGCTTTTTCTCTATTCGCGCTGACAGGGCACGAGTAGAGGAGATTCGATCGGCTGCTTTCTCGACAGGGGGGGTCTGCGCTGATAATCAGCGCATTGATTATCAGTGCAGACCCTTTGAGGGTGCCCATTAGAGCCCACCAGGGATGCCAATTAGAGACTAACAGGGATGCCCACTAGAGACCAGAAGGGATAACCACTAGAGCCCACCAGTGATGCCAATCAGTGCCCATTCAAAATGCCAATCTGTGCCCATCAGTGATGCCTGTCAGTGCCTCCTAAACAATGCTGTCTATCAATGTCTGCTATCAGTGCCGCCTATCAGTGCCCACCAGTGCCGCCTATCAGTGCTGCATATCAGTGTCCATCAGTGCTGCATATAAGTGCCCCATTATCAGTGCTCATCAGTGTCACCTCATCAGTGCCCATCAGTGCCGTTTTATCAATGCTCACCAGTGAAGGAGAAAAACTTACTAATTTACAAATTGTTATAACCAAAACAAATAAAAACCTTTTTTATTTTTTAAATGTTTGATCTTTTTTTTATTTGTAGCGCAAAAAAAATTATATCCCAGTGGTGATGAAATACCACTAAAAGAAAGCTCTATTTGTGGGAACAAAATTATAAATATTTTGTTTGGGTACAGTGTTGCACCACTGCTTTCCCATAGTAAAGCACCTCTCCCTACAGTGAGAAAGCAGAGGCTAGGCACACTGTTTACCCTTTGATCGCCCCTGATATTAACCCCTTCCCAGCCAGTGTCATTAGTACAGGGACAGTGCATATTGTTTAGCACTGATAACTGTATTAGTGTCACTGGTCCCCAAAAAGTGTCAAAAGTGTCAGTTAGTGTCCAAATTGTCCGCCGCCATATTGCAGTCGCTAATTGCTGACATTACTAGTAAAGAACAAATAAAAATAAAAAAAATTCCCATAGTTTGTAGATGCTATAACTTTTTCGCAAACCAATCAATATATGCTTATTGGGATTTTTTACCAAAAATATGTAGCAGAATACATATTTGCCTAAATTGATGAAGAAATTAGATTTTTTACGTTTTTTTATTGGATATGTTTTATAGCAGAAAGTAAAAAATATAGGTTTTCTTTTTCAAAATTGTCGGACATACCGGTATATTTTAATTGGGTACAGTGTCGCTCGACCGCGCAATTGTCAGTTAAAGTAACGCAGTGCCGTATTGCAAAAAATTACCTGGTCATGAAGGGGGATAAATCTTCCGGAGGTCAAGTGGTTAAGAATGCTTTCAGAAATAGAAATGTTAATTGTTTATTTTTTGGAGTTAACAGAATGGAAAGTAAATTAACTGAGGAAATCAAATCAATATTTGGTGTAACCACCTTTTGCCTTCAAAACAGCCTCAATTCTTCAATTCTTCTAGTTACACTTGCATACAGTTTTTGAAGGAACTTGTCAGGAAGGTTGTTCCAAACATCTGGGAGAAATAACCACAGATCTTTTGTGGATGTAGGCTGCTTCAAATCCTTCTACCTCTTCATGTAATCCCAGACTTTGTGTGTATATACAGTATCTCACAAAATAGAGTACACCCAGGGGCGGGCTGGGCCGGGGGGCAGGGTGGAAATTTCCCCCCAAGCCGCCTACATTATCTTTAAAACGGCCGTGGCCCTGGCTGTCTTTTAATGTATTTTTTTTGCTAGAAGTCGGCCGCGGCGGCCTCCAATTGGCTAGCTGTCTGCTGCTGCGCAGGCTGCGCTGCATTGTGGGAGTTGTAGTCCGGCCACGCTAAAGTTAAGGATCTTATCAGCGCAGCAAACTACAACTCCCACCTCCCAGGAGTCTCAGAGGCAGGTCATGTGGCACATCAGGGGAGGGTACGAGTGGCATCAAGAATGTCCAGTCACATGTGACTTGCTGAGCTCGTGGGCTGGGGCCGGGCGCTGGCTGCAGAGAAGAGAAGAGACGTGACAGAGTCATCATCACCCCCCCCCCCCCGAAGAGGTGCAAGGACCTGGCTCTCCACTGAAAGTCTGAAGTAAGGTGTGATGACCTCTGTTGTTGTGATAAAACTTATTTACTGTATCCCTTCAGTAGTATGATGCATAGCATAGTAGTCATGCAGTGACGGCTCGTGGGCAATCAACCAACCCCCCCCACCAACGGATTCAGCCAGCAACACCCCCGCCAGCAGACTCAGACAGCACCCCCCGCCAGCGCACTCATCCAGCACCCCCCTGCCAGCGGACTCCGCCAGCAATCCCCCCTGCTAGCGGATTCAGCCAGCAACCCATCCCGCCAGCAGATTCATCCAGCAACCCCCCCGCCAGCGGACTCAGCCAGCACCCCCCCCACCAGTGGACTCACCCAGCAACCCCCCACCAGCGGACTCACCCAGCAACCCCCCCCACCAGCGGACTCACCCAGCAAACCCCCTGCCTGCGGACTCACCCAGCAAACCCCCTGCCTGCGGACTCACCCAGCAACCCCCCTGCCAGCGGACTCACCCAGCAACCCCCCTGCCAGCGGACTCACCCAGCAACCCCACCCCAGCAGACTCACCCAGCACTCCCCTGCCGGCAGACTCACCCAGCAACCCCCCTGCCAGCGGACTCACCCAGCAACCCCCCCTCATCTAGCAAACCGCCCGCCAGCGGGCTCATCCAGCAACCCCCCCACCATCTAGCAACCCCCCCACCAGCAGGCTCATCCAGCAACCCCCCCCCCTGCCAGCGGACTCACCAAGCTATGCATGAATCTATCCACTGCATATAGGGGGTGGAGAGGAGAGAGTGGGCGGCACCTGGGCACCCCTACTGGGCCGCAACTGCATTTTGGTTCTGCTGTTTTGAACGGAGCCCTCAGTGCTTCTTGTGACCCAGTCACACATCAAACTGTATTTGGACTCTGGGCATTGGGCACTAAGGGCTAGTACAGAGGTGCAGAGATTTGCTATACTACATAGAACTGTGAGTTCGCTATCCCAAAAGAATGCATTCTTGCAATTGGATGGAGAGATTTTAAGCTCCCAGTTCTGTATAGAGGGCTGTGAGACAGACCCAGGCCCTGACACCCCGGGCCCCAGCTGACCCCCACAACCCATGGGCACTAATCAGGCTGCACTGAATGGCACTGATCAGGCTGTGCTGATGGGCACTGTCTGCACTGGTGACTGTGAGGCTGCATTGATGGACACTGATCAGGCTGCACTGATAGGCACTGGTGAGGCTGCATTGATGGGCACTGATCAGGCTGCATTGATGGGCACTGCACTGGTGAGTCTGCACTGATGGGCACAGTCTGCACTGGTGAGGCTGCACTGATCAGGCTGCACTGATGGGCACTGTCTGCACTGATCAGGCTGTGTTGATGGGCACTGTCTGCACTGGTGAGGCTGCATGGATGGGCACTGACGACTGTCTGCACTGGTGAAGCTGCACTGATGGGCACTGATCAGGCTGCACTAATGTCTGGGCACTGTCTGCACTGGTGAGGCTGCACTGATGGGCACTCTCTGCACTGGTGAGGCTGCACTGATGGGCACTGTCTGCACTGGTGAGGCTGCATGGATGGGCACTGATCAGGCTGCAGTAGTGAGGCTGCACTGATGGGCACTGATCAGGCTGCACTGATGGGCACTGATCAGGCTGCACTGATGGGCACTGATCAGGCTGCACTGATGAGGCTGCATTGATGGGCACTGATGATAGTGAGCTGAGTCAGTGCTTTAACCAGTTCAGCCCTGGAAGGATTTACCCACTTTCTGACCAGGCCATTTTTTGCGATACGGCACTGCATTGCTTTAACTGACAATTGATGTGTGATGTTGTACCCAAACAAAATTGACGTCCTTTTTTCCCCCCAGAAATGGAGCTCTCTTTTGTTGGTATTTGGTCACGGTTTTTATTTTTGCACTATAAATAAAAAAAGAGCAACATTTTGAAAAAGAACAACCAATATTTTTAACTTTTGTCTATAATAAATATCCCCAAAAAATATATATTTCTTCATCAGTCTAGGCCAATCTGTATTTTTTTACATATTTTTGGTAAAAAAAAAAAATCGCAATAATCGTGTATTGATTGGTTTGCGCAAAATTTATGGCGTCTACAAAATAGGGAATAGATTTATGACATTTTTATTTTTTTTATTTTTTTATAGTAATGCCAGTGATCAGCGATTTTTAGCAGGACTGCGACATTTCGGTGGACAGATTGGACACTTGACACTTTTTTGGGACCAGTGACAATTAAACAGCGATCAGAGCTAATAATACCCACTGATTTTTGTATAAATGTCACTGGCAGGGAAGAGGTTAACACTAGGGGGCAATCAAGGGGTTAAGTGTTCCATAGGGAGGTGTTTCTAATTGTGGGGGCAGTGTAGTGACTGGGAGTAGAGAGAGATCGATGTTCCTAATCACTAGGAACAGCAGATCTTTCTCTAACTCCCCTGTCAGGACGGGGATGTCTGTTTACAATGATAGATCCCAGTTCTGTCTCTCTCAGGAGTAGGGATGAGCTCGGTGTTCGACACGAACATCGGCTGTTCGGCGAAACCAGAACTTTGTGGGCCGTTCGCGCCAAATTCGTGTGACGCGAACGGCCCACAATACACTGCGCCATCGCAGTGCATTGCCAGCGCTGTGATTGCCCAAGCATGCACTGTGACCCCGCATGCTTGGCCAATCATAGCGCCGGCAGCGAGGAGAGCCATAATTGGCCACAGGCAGGATGCCTGTGGCCAATTATAGCTCAGGGGGGTTTAGTACACGCCCCACACTATAAAAGGCCGCCAGCGTGGCGGCCTTGTGTAGTGTGTTGGCGTGCAGGGACAGAGAAGGATAGGCAGGGAAAGTGTCTTTAATATTTTTGCATTAACCTTGTGCATTTACAGTGTGTTGGTATACAGGGACAGAGAAGAATAGGCAGGGACAGTGTCAGTGATATTCTTTCATTAACCTTGTGCATTTACAGTGTGTTGGTATACAGGGACAGAGAAGGATAGGCAGGGGACAGTGTCAGTGTCATTTTTGCTAAACCTCCTGCACAGTATACACCTGAAGCTACCCCTTATTGCTGTGTTTTCCTGTTGTGTAACACAGGCAGGCATCTGCAGCAGTTACAGTGGGTGTAGTGTGCCTCCTGCACAGTATACACCTGAAGCTACCCCTTATTGCTCGTGGTTTTTTTCTTTTGTGTTACACTAACAGGCATCTGCAGCAGTTACAGTGGGCGAAGTGTGCCTCCTACACAGTATACACCTGAAGCTACCCCTTATTGCTGTGTTTTCCTGTTGTGTAACACAGGCAGACATCTGCAGCAGTTACAGTGGGTGTAGTGTGCCTCCTGCACAGTATAAACCTGAAGCTACCCCTTATTGCTCGTGGTTTTTTCTTTTGTGTTACACTAACAGGCATCTGCAGCAGTTACAGTGGGTGTAGTGTGCCTCCTGCACAGTATACACCTGAAGCTACCCCTTATTGCTCGTGGTTTTTTTCTTTTGTGTTACACTAACAGGCATCTGCAGCAGTTACAGTGGGCGTAGTGTGCCTCCTGCACAGTATACACCTGAAGCTACCCCTTATTGCTGTGTTTTCCTGTTGTGTAACACAGGCAGACATCTGCAGCAGTTACAGTGGGTGTAGTGTGCCTCCTGCACAGTATACAAAAAGTGTAGCGCTAATCAAAAAAATTAACAAGAATGCATGACGCACTCAAATGAGTATATAAAAACGGTGCAATATAAAAAAAGACACTCAAATATTAAGTAAAAACAGTAAGAAGTCCTCATATATACAAAATGTCTATATGTGAAATACAAGTGAAAACTTGTGCAACTGAGTGTCCTAAAGTAATTCAAAAATTAAGGCAATGGTGAAATTCAAAAGTGGGTGTAGACTTTGAAGGGAAAGGTGACGGTGAGAAGATGAAGAGAACCACCACCAATAGGTAAGGAGCTTACCATATAGTTTGAACCCAGAGGAACATATGTTCAGTGGGTCAAACGGGCTTGGTGTGGTGGAACCACGATGGAACCTGGACAATCTGTATGCTGCAAATTGCTGTGCTGGAAATGGCCAAACATCAACATAGAGAGAGAAACCGCAGAAGAAAGATGACCTCTTAGCAGATAACCTCATATGCAGTAGTAGTCCGGGAAAATCCCAATCAATATGAGCAGGTAAGTATCATGTAATAGAGAAAAGAAACAGCCACATAGCGTAACTCTGTATATAAATCAAAATTTAATGTAGTGGAAACACTTACATTTAAGTTGATATAAAAGCGCTTTGCAAAGAATGTGGCAACAATGGAGTCCTCCCGGCGCGTTTCGTCTCCTAGGACATCATCTGGGGTGTCCCTCCACTGTTGCCCCCCTTGTATATATAGGAAAAGTGACCCCAATCAAGAGAGTTCATCCCCGGCCGCATTGTCAGTGGAAATGGCATTACTTCCTGGTTTTCCTAAGATGGCCGCCGGGCTTGTGTTCCAAGCCTCCATCTGGGTGCCTCTGACAAGACCAAGCCTCGTTTTGGTCTCTGATATCATGTGACTCCCTGACTGAATGCCAGGAAGCTCTCACTGTGGAAGCAATCAAGAGAGTTCATCCCTGGCCGCATTGTCAGTGGAAATGGCATTATTTCCTGGTTTTCCTAAGATGGCCGCCGGGCTTGTGTTCCAAGCCTCCATCTGGGTGCCTCTGACAAGGCCAAGCCTCGTTTTGGTCTCTGATATCACGCAACTCCCTGACTGAATTCCAGGAAGCTCTTACTGTGTGGATGATGTATCCAAGCCTCGTCCTGGCTGCAGAGACTTGTGACATGATGAGTTCCAAGCCTCGCTCCGGGAAAGCCTGATACAGTGTATTAATCCGAAAGACAGAGAACTTAACCACTTGTCCCCCGCCCACTGTCAATAGACGGCGGGCGGAGGATACTCTCGTTCTGGGAGGACGTCATATGACGTCTTCCCTTTAAAACGAGCTAGGAGGCGCGCGCGTGCCGCCGGCGGCGCACGCGCGCACCCGCCGCATTCACAAGGCCCCGGTGCGCGTGTCCGGCGGCCGCGATTGCCGCCGGGCACCCGCGATTGCCCGGGAAACAAGCAGGAAAGTGGATCTCTGTGTGTAAACACAGAGATCCACGTCCTGTGAGGGAGAGGGGACCGATGGTGTGTCCCTTGTACATAGGGACAACCATCGGTCACCTCCCCCAGTCAGTCCCCTCCCCCCACAGGAAGAACACTTTGAGGGAACATATTTAACCCCTTCCCGCCCCAGAGTGGTTAACCCCTTCCCTGCCAATCACATTTATACAGTAATCAATGCATTTTTATAGCAGGGATCGCTGTATAAATGTGAATGGTCCCAAAAATGTGTCAAAAGTGTCCGATGTGTCCGCCGCAATATCGCAGTCACAATAAAAAATCGCAGATCGCCGCCATTACTAATAAAAAAAAAAAAAAATGCTATAAATCTATCCCCTATTTTGTAGACGCTATAACTTTTGCGCAAACCAATCAATACGCGCTTATTGCGATTTTTTTTTTTTACCAAAAATATGTAGAAGAATATGTATCGGCCTAAACTGAGGAAAATGTTATAAAAAAAAAAATGGGTATTTATTATAGCAAAAAGTAAAAAATAGTGGTTTTTTTCCAAACTGGACGCTCTTCTTTTGTTTATAGCGCAAAAAATAAAAACCGCAGAGGTGATCAAATACCACCAAAAGAAAGCTCTATTTGTGGGAAAAAAAGGACGCAGATTTAGTTTGGGAGCCACGTCGCACGACCGCGCAATTGTCATTCAAAGTGTGACAGCGCTGAAAGCTGAAAAATGGCTTGGGCAGGAAGGGGGTTTTCGTGCACAGTAGAGAAGTGGTTAAAGGGGAAGTACCTTAATTGGCTCAAATATGACATATATATCGCCACTCTTAAAATGGTCAACATAAATGATAAAAAATTGTATAATAAAGAAAAAAAACTTATATAATAGGAAAAAGATTATGTAAAAACATTAGCCAATCCTGTTAAAGGTGCTATTAGATATTAAGTAAAAACCGTATATAAATATATGCATAAATATATAAAAAATTACACTGTCAGCAAAATACTATAATCGCATCCCTAGGTGAAAACCTCACGGTTGCTGGTATAATCACATGAGAATGCCCGTGAAATGAACTCTCCTGTATGGGTCATAAACATTATGATAGACCTATCTGGCATAGACAGTGACTCAGTTATAGCGCATATTACATGTATAAAAATCTCTTATACATAAAATGTATGATATAAAATTACATATAAAAATACATATAAAAAGAGGGAATAAAGAATGAAATAAAAAAATAAAAGAATGGGAAAAAGTTAGAGTACCCCCATTTAGCAATGCCCGATGTTCATTAAGATTTATTGATAAATGAATTGATATCCCACTCAACGTTTAGACCTGATGGTGTGTGGGACTGTAGTTCGTATATATCCAAAAAGTCTCTAATTGGGAGACCCCCATGTCATAGCTCCGCCCCTCCAGGGTGGAATGAACTGGTCAATAACCAGAAACTGGGTGCCCTTTGGATTACGATCATGGTGTAATTTGTAGTGTCTGGGCACGGTATGCTTAGTGTCCCCACTTTTGATAAGGGCAATATGTTCTCCCACCCTTACTGAAAAGGTACGGATAGTACGGCCCACATATTGTTTGCCACATGGGCATGTGATCAAATACACCACATGTTTGGTGGCGCATGTGCAAAACTTTTTTATGAGATATTTCTTATGGGTGATGGTAGATGTAAACTCCAAAGTTTTGCTCCTCCCTGAAATGTTGTACTGACACACTGTGCATTTTTTGCGCGGATAAAAACCCACGAGATGATGAAAAAAAGATGAGCGAACAGGAGGATTAATAATGTTGGGTGCTATCCTACTCTGCAGAGTGGGAGCTCCCCTAAAAATAACCTTAGCCCTATCAGGTATAACTGAATTCAAAACACGGTCATTTTGAAGAATGCCCCAATGCTTGGCCATGATAGCTTTGATGTGTTTGTGTTGAGTAGAAAAGGACGTTACCATGGCCCACTCGAAACTGTCATCTGCCTCTCTTTTGGGCTTGACTTCTAGAAGAGATTCTCTCCTAATATCCAAAGTATTGTGTAATTCTTGGTCAATCTCAATAGGGTTATAGCCCTTGTCTAGAAATCTTTGTTTCAAAACATTAGCCTGTGTTTTAAAGGTCTTAGTACTTGTACAATTTCTACGTAACCTCAAAAATTGGCTACGGGGGACTGACCCCAACCATGAACGATGATGACAACTATCTATGAGGATGAACCCATTACGGTCAGTAGGTTTAAAAAAAGTTTGGAACTCAAACTGTCTTTTGACAATTCTGATTTCCAAATCTAGAAAATGAATCTTCTCCATGTTAGCCTCATAGGTTAATGAAATACCCCTATCGTTGGCATTGAGATGGTCAAAAAATGTCTCGAGAGAGGACAAACTGCCGTTCCATAGGAGGAGGATGTCATCTATGTACCTGGCCCACAACACCAAAGAGGGGGTGTCTGTGGCATAGACGACATCCTCCTCCCACTTGGCCATAAAAAGATTGGCGAGGCTAGGGGCGAATTTAGCGCCCATAGCCACGCCACATAGTTGTAGATAGTATCGCTGGTTGAACCAGAAATAACTATGTTTTGTAGCGAATTCCAAAAGCTCTATAATGAATTTGCATTGGAACGGAGCAAGTGATGGTTCCTTGTCCAAAAAGTATTTAACAGCTTCAATGCCCCTTTCTTGTGGTATACAAGTGTATAATGAGGCCACATCAGCTGTGACTAAAATGTAGTCGTCCCGTATGTCAACATTTTCTAGCAACCTGATGGTGGCACCCGTGTCCCTAAGATAGGAAGGTGTCTGTCTGACCAGTGGCTGTAGAAAATGGTCTATGTACCGACCTATGCGTGAGGTGATGGAATCAATCCCACTCACGATAGGCCGGCCTGGTGGGTGGAGTGGGTCCTTGTGGACCTTGGGCAAGTAGTAAATGGTGGGTATTCTTGGTGCTTTAGGAATTAAAAATGCTTTCTCCTTCTGATTCAGAATATTGCAATCAAAACCCTTCTGTATCAAACTCTGGAGCTCTTTTTTATAAGAGGAAGTAGGATTGTTAGGCAATTCCTTATACGTATTTGGTTCATTCAAAATTCTATACATTTCTGTCTCATAATCCAGCTTGTCTAAAATTACAATGCCACCACCTTTATCCACTGGTCGAATAACAAGGTCCTTTTGTTGGCACAGGGACTTTAGACCAATGCTAGACACTGGTTGGTGGCATGTACGTTTCTCTGGCATATCCGCTAAGTCTTTAAGAACTAAGTCCCTAAAAATGGTGACAGCAGGTGCCGCAGGAACAGGGGGATTGAACAAAGACGGATTAGCCAATCCCGAATGTACTGTTCCAGAAGTGGCCGCTGCACCACCACCTCTATAAGGATTAGAAATCAAATACTGTTGTATGTTCAATTTTCGAATGTATTTATGGACATCAATAAAGGTACCAAATTTGTCCAATCTCTTGGGGGGGGGCGTACTTGAGGCCCTTATCCAAAACGGATTGCTCCT
The DNA here is from genome assembly GCA_029206835.1 of Rana muscosa. Classification (NCBI taxonomy): domain Eukaryota; kingdom Metazoa; phylum Chordata; class Amphibia; order Anura; family Ranidae; genus Rana; species Rana muscosa. The sequence goes on along the minus strand of CM055117.1, from coordinate 538,553,879 downwards.
CATTCGTGAATGTCTTGGTACTTAAATTGAATACACCCTGTCCAGCTAGATGCGCTGCTTTTTTTTCTCTTCTGTATTCTCCTCCCCCCTCTTGTCCCTCTCTTAGGTCTGGACCCCTTTTTCGTGATAGGGGGTCTGCGTGAAAAACCTGTTCTCTATGCGTATTAGGATTAGAATGATCATACCTATACGTTAGTTGTTCCTGTGTGTCTCTTGTGTGGGCATAGTTGTTATGATTACGTGAATCCCTGAGAGGAGAGAACCTATTGTACTTGTTAGTACTTGTGTATTGTAGGTGCACGCTGGTCTGCGAGTGCACGCGGGTCTGTTGGTCTGCGGGTGCACGTGGGTCTGCGAGTGCACGTGGGTCTGCGAGTGCACGTGGGTCTGCGAGTGCACGCTGGTCTGCGAGTGCACGCGGGTCCGTTGGTCTGCGGGTGCACGCTGGTCTGCGAGTGCACGCGGGTCCGTTGGTCTGCGAGTGCACGCTGGTCTGCGAGTGCACGCGGGTCCGTTGGTCTGCGAGTGCACGTTGGTCTGCGAGTGCACGCGGGTCCGTTGGTCTGCGAGTGCACGCTGGTCTGCGAGTGCACGCGGGTCCGTTGGTCTGCGAGTGCACGCTGGTCTGCGAGTGCACGCGGGTCCGTTGGTCTGCGAGTGCACGCTGGTCTGCGAGTGCACGCGGGTCCGTTGGTCTGCGAGTGCACGCTGGTCTGCGAGTGCACGCGGATCCGTTGGTCTGCGAGTGCACGCTGGTCTGCGAGTGCACGCTGGTCTGCGAGTGCACACGGGTCCGTTGGTCTGCGAGTGCACGCTGGTCTGCGAGTGCACGCGGGTCCGTTGATCTGCGAGTGCACGCTGGTCTGCGAGTGCACGCGGGTCCGTTGGTCTGCGAGTGCACGCGGGTCTGCGAGTGCACGCGGGTCCGTTGGTCTGCGAGTGCACGCTGGTCTGCGAGTGCACGCGGGTCCGTTGGTCTGCGAGTGCATGCTGGTCTGCGAGTGCACGCGGGTCCGTTGGTCTGCGAGTGCACGCTGGTCTGCGAGTGCACGCGGGTCCGTTGGTCTGCGAGTGCACGCGGGTCCGTTGGTCTGCGAGTGCACGCTGGTCTGCGAGTGCACGCGGGTCCGTTGGTCTGCGAGTGCACGCGGGTCCGCGAGTGCACGCGGGTCCGTTGGTCTGCGAGTGCACGCTGGTCTGCGAGTGCACGCGGGTCCGTTGGTCTGTGGGTGCACGTGGGTCTGCGTGGTACCTGTGTATTGTCTTGTTGAGTACCTGTGTATTGTCTTGTTGAGTACCTGTGTATTGTCTTGTTGAGTACCTGTGCATTGTCTTGTTGAGTACCTGTGTATTGTCTTGTTGAATAGTTGGGTCAGGAAGCTAGTGTTAGGTAATTTGGACAGGGTATAATCTCGAATCCTCATTAAATTAATAGGTACGATGCCCAGCGGGTGTGGCGAGGCGACTCGGTGTACATCTTGCAGCATGTATGCGTTCCTTGATCATCTGATCGAGGGCGATTACTGCTGAGCAAAATGTAAGCACATTGTTTCCCTGGAAGCCCAGGTTCTGAATCTAGGGAAGCAACTGTCAGCACTGGGAAGTCCCTCCACACTAAAGGAGAGCTGGATACGTACCCGGCAGGTGATGGCAGGGGCCAGCACAGAGGTGGGTGGAGTCAAAGAGGTGCAGGCACTAGAAAATAGTAGATGGGTGACAGTCAGGAAGGGTAGAGGGCGAAGTGCCAGGGAGGCCGATCCAGGGCTGGAGCATCCCAATAAGTATGCTCCATTGACATTGGTGAAACCAGTCCGGGACCAGCACTGCTGGAGCTGAGGGACTCTCCTAGCTGCCAGGGGAAGAACTCCTCCAGTGAGAGTGGGGGGGAAGCGAAGGGAAAGGAAAGACAGATTCTGGTGGTAGGGGACTCAATTCTTAGAAGGACAGAGAGGGCAATCTGTAACAAAGACCTGAAGCGCCGAACTGTATGTTGTCTACCGGGCGCTCGGGTTCGGCACATCACGGATCTGGTGGACAGATTACTGGGAGGGGCTGGGGAAGACCCAGCTGTCATGGTGCACGTTGGCACCAATGACAAAGTCAGAGGCAGATGGAGTGTCCTAAAGAACGATTTTAGGGACTTAGGAGCTAAATTGAGGAAAAGGACCTCCAAGGTAGTATTCTCGGGAATACTACCGGTACATCGAGCCACACCAGAAAGGCAGAGGGAGATTAGGGAAGTGAACAAGTGGCTGAAGAGCTGGTGTAGTAAGGAGGGGTTTGGGTTCCTGGAGGACTGGGCCGACTTCTCAGTCGATAACCAGTACTATAGAAGGGACGGACTGCACCTAAATGAGGAGGGTGCAGATCAGCTGGGAATAAGGATGGCCAAAAAGTTAGAGGGGTTTTTAAACTAGGTGACAGGGGGGAGGGTCCAGAGATAGTGAGAGTCAGCGGGGAACATATTCTAAAGGGTAGTATTAGGGGCATTAGTGGTAGGGTAACCAAAGAACATAAACCCAAGGTAAGTATAGTAGCAAGTCCTAGTTGCAATCTGGGAACACCCAAGAGGATAGTATGTGACCGGTCAAATAATATTAATGCATTAAAGTGTCTGTTCACCAACGCCAGAAGTCTGCCAAGCAAAATAGGTGAGTTGGAAGCTCTGGTGCATGAGGAGAGCTATGATGTAATCGGTATTGCTGAAACTTGGCTTCATTCCTCACATGACTGGGCTATTAATATTCCTGGCTATGCACTCTTTCGGAAAGACAGGGTAAAAAGGAAGGGTGGAGGGGTCTGTCTCTATGTGAGAAGTGATCTCAAAGCGAGTGTGAAAGAGGACCTGGTGGATGGAGAGTGTGATGAGTCTGAAGCATTATGGGTGGAACTGCATACAGATGTGCGTAGTTCAAAGCTAATCATTGGAGTTTGTTATAGACCACCCAATGTTAATGAGGAGTTAGAGACTCAGCTCCTTGCACAGATGGAAAGGGCTGCAAGGGCTGGGACGGTGATAATAATGGGGGATTTTAACTACCCAGAAATTGACTGGAGTAATGGAACTGCTGGGACAGTTAAAGGGCAAAAATTTATAAACCTATTGCAGGACAATTTTATGATCCAGTTTATTGAGGCCCCAACTAGGAATGATGCTCTGTTGGACCTGGTAATCTCAAACCATGCAGAGCGTATTACTAATGTTCAGATAAAGGAACACCTGGGTAGCAGTGACCATAACATGATTTCATTTGATGTTAGTTGTAAGCAAAAATCACATACAGGAAAGATAAAAACACTTAATTTCAAGAGAGCAAATTTTCCAAGGATGAGTGCTGCTCTCCAGGACTTAGACTGGGAAGGAATATTGGCATCAATGGGCACAGAACAGAAATGGGAATTCTTCAAAAAGACTGTTTGTGAACTCACTGCAAAGTATATTCCCATGGGCAATAAGTTTAAAAGGCTAAAAATAAAACCTATATGGCTCACTGCCAAAGTTAAAAAAGCTATAAACTATAAGAAAAGAGCTTTTAAAAAATATAAAAATGAGGGAACACTAGTGTCATTTAAATGTTACAAAGAATATAACAGGATATGTAAAAAGGAAATCAAGGATGCAAAAAATCAAAATGAACGACAGATTGCAAAAGATAGTAGGACAAACCCCAAAAAATTCTTCAAATATATTAATAGTAAAAAGGTCAAGTCTGAGCATGTAGGCCCTTTACAAAATAATCTAGAGTGGGTGACTGGGGACAAAGAGAAGGCTAATTTATTAAATATTTTCTTCAGTTCTGTGTATACAAAGGAGCATGGGGGAGCTCATGTCCAAAATGGGGGTGGTAGTGACACAGCCCCAAATCCACAATGGCTCAAAAGTGATATGGTCCAGAAATATTTAGATGGAATAAAGGTGGATAAAGCACCTGGACCAGATGGCATACACCCACGGATCCTAAAAGAATTGAGCTCTGTAATTTCAAAGCCATTGTATTTAATTTTTAGGGACTCATTAATGACAGGAATAGTACCACTGGATTGGCGCAGGGCCAATGTGGTGCCTATATTTAAAAAGGGAATTAAGTGTTTACCAAGTAACTATAGACCTGTTAGTTTAACTTCTATAGTTGGGAAAATACTGGAGAGATTAATAAAAGACCACATAGATGAGTTCTTGCTGGAAAAAAACTATTTAAGCAACAGACAGCATGGATTCATGAAAGACAGAAGTTGTCAAACAAACCTGATTTCTTTTTATGAAGAGGTAAGTAAGACCTTGGACAGAGGGGTGGCAGTGGACGTGGTATACTTGGATTTTGAAAAAGCGTTCGATACAGTTCCCCACACACGGCTCATGTGTAAGGTAAAGTCTACAGGATTGGAAATATCAGTTTGTAAATGGATAGAAAACTGGCTAAAAGACAGAATTCAGAGAGTAGTGGTTAATGATTCTTACTCTGAATGGTCCAAGGTTATCAGTGGTGTACCCCAAGGTTCAGTGCTGGGACCCTTACTTTTTAATATGTTTATAAATGATATTGGGTCTGAGATCAAAAGTAACATTTCTGTCTTTGCAGATGACACCAAGCTATGCAGTGGAATAACGTCCTTACAGGATGTCGCCAATTTACAAGCCGACCTCAATGCTCTGTCTAATTGGGCGACTATGTGGCAGATGAGGTTTAATGTTGATAAATGTAAAGTTATGCACTTGGGGGCTAATAAAGGGATTTTTATAACAGCTTACCTGTAAAATCCTTTTCTTGGAGTACATCACGGGACACAGAGCGACTTAGTCATTACTAATGGGTTATATAGATTACCTTCAGGTGTTGGCACTGGCCAATTCCAAACCGGAAGTACCCTCCCCTATATAAGCCCCTCCCATCCGGGAGCACCTCAGTTTTGTAGCCAAGCAATAAGTGTCCCAAAAAGAGGGGTGGGAGCTCTGTGTCCCGTGATGTACTCCAAGAAAAGGATTTTACAGGTAAGCTGTTATAAAAATCCCTTTTTCTTTTTCGTACATCACGGGACACAGAGCGACTTAGTCATTACTAATGGGACGTCCCAAAGCAATGCCAAATGAGGGGAGGGATACATAAGCTGGGCGCCATCAGGCATGAGGCTCTTTTGCGGCCTGCAACACACTGCGCCCAAAGGCGACATCCTCCTGACTTCTGACGTCTACCTGGTAGAATCTAGTAAACGTGTGTACTAAGGACCATGTTGTGGCCTTACAGACTTGAGCCAGGGAGACCTGGTGATGCACTGCCCATGAAGTTCCAACTGCTCTTGTGGAGTGCGCCCTAACTTTGAACGGAGGCGGTCTCCTTTTCAAGCCATAGGCTTGTATTATGACCTGTCGAATCCACTTGGCTAAAGTAGATTTTTGATGCTGCCTGACCCTTTCTGGGGCCTTCCGGCAGAACAAACAAAGTATCCGTTCTACGAATCTGAGCAGTGGCTTTAAGATAAGCTTTGACTGCTCTTACTACATCCAAAGAATGCAATAACTTTTCCTCTACCGAACTAGGTTTGGGGAAAAAGGAAGGAAGAACCACATCTTGGTTCAAATGGAACCTCGATACCACCTTAGGAAGAAGGCTGGATGAGGACGTAACACTACTCTGTCCTTATGGATAACCAGATATGGCTCCTTACAGGACAAGGCGGCTAATTCCGATACTCTTTTAGCCGAACAAATGGCTACTAAGAAAATCAATTTCCTGGTGAAAAGAACCAAGAAAATGTGCCGCAATGGTTCAAATGGTTGTTTCTGTAGAACCGACAGAACCAGGTTTAAGTCCCATGGACATATGGGAATACTAACCGGAGAGCTAATACGCATCACTCCTTGTATGAAAGCTTTGACTAATGAATGCAAAGCCAAGGGCCTTTGAAAAAAATATTGACAAGGCCGTCTGACCCTTGATAGTACTCAAGGCAAGCTTCCTATGTACAGCCCACTGTAGGAAGTCCAGAATCCTACCTATTACGTACTTACGTGGATGCCATTTCCTGGCCTCACCCCACGTGATGTACGCCTTCTAGATCCTATAATAGATCTGCCTGGATACCGGCTTCCTGGCATTGATCATGGTAGATACCACAGGATTAGAGAGCCCTCTCTTTTTTAGAATGTGGGCTTCTATAGCCAGGCCGTCAAACCTAGGGCTGGTAAGGAAGGGTAGTATATCGGTCCTTGCGAAAGCAGGTCCGGACGATGTGGGAGGGTCCAAGGACTTCCCACTGACATTTTTACAATCTCCGCGTACCATGCCCTTCGGGGCCACGCTGGAGCCACCAGAATCACTGGTTTCTTTTCTACCCTGATTCTGCGGATTAATCGCGGTGGGAATGCATATATCAGCTTGAACTGATCCCAAGGGAACACTAGGGCATCCGAACCGCAAGCTAGGGGATCCTTTGTGCGAGACACAAATCTGTCCACCTTTGCGTTGAATCTGGATGCTAGCAGATCTACATCCGGTGTTCCCCACCGCTGGCATATTGCCTGGAAAACCTCGGGGTGAAGAGACCATTCCCCCGGGCATAATTGCTGGCGACTTAAAAAGTCCGCTCTCCAATTTTCCACTCCTGGGATGAAAACCGCGGATATGGCTGTGACATACCTTTCTGCCCATTCCAGGATGCAATTCGCTTCCCTCTGGGCTGCACGACTCCTGGTGCCACCCTGGAGATTGATATATGCCACTGCTGTGGCATTGTCTGATTGAATTCTGACAGGTGACCCTTGGAGTTTGGATGTCCATGCTACTAGGGCATACCGGGCTGCTCGTATCTCTAAGAGATTGGTGGGCAGGGCCTTCTCTGCTTCTGACCACTTGCCCTGGAGAGACCATTGCTCCAGTACTGCCCCCCAGCCTATGAGGCTGGCAACTGTAGTGACCACCTTCCAAGAAACCGGACTGAAGGGTTTCCCTTCCCAGATTCTGGGGCACCAACCACCAATGGAGGCTCTTGCGAACGGAAGGGGACAGGGACATTGGTAAGTCTAAAGCCTGAACTTCTTTGTTCCAGGCTGACAGTATGGCCCTCTGCAAGTTCCTTGAATGGAATTGACCGTAGGGTACCACTTCGAATGAAGCCACCATTTTTCCCAGCAGCCTTATGCACAGGCGTATGGATGGTTTTCCTTTTTTGTACCCACTAAGTGGGTCAAATCTTTCAAAGACGACACCTTCTCTGGAGGTAAGAAAATCTTTCTCTGATTTGAATCCAGTGTTAGCCCCCAAGTATTCCAGGCTTTTGACTGGTTTTAGGGCTGACTTGTCTCGGTTGATAATGCAACCGTGAGATTCCAGATACTTGATTATCTTGTGAACGACCACTTCTAGTTTTTTTCACTGAGTGGTCTATCCGCAACAAGTCGTCTAGATATGCCATTATCGTTACACCTTGTGTTCCTAGTTTGGCCAATCGTAGGGCCAGAATTTTTGTGAACACTCGTGGTGCCATGGCCAGACCGAAAAGGTAAGGCTCTGAACTGAAAATGGCGCCCTTCTACTGCAAGGCGTAGAAATTTCTGGTGGGCCGGACAGATGGGCATATGCAAATAAGCATCCCTTATGTCGATCGAGGCTAACCATTCCTGCCCTTGTAGGGCGGTGGCCACCGATCGGATCGACCCCATCCGAAAAAGTCCTGATATGTAGGAACTTGTTTAGCCCTTTTATATTTAATATGGGCCTCATGTCCCCATTTGGTTTGGGGACTGTGACAAGGTTCGAGTAAAACCCGAACCCGTTTTCTTTCAAGGGAACCTTCATGATTACCCTTGGGGCAATAGTTGCTCTAGTGCCAGAAGGAGGGATCCACTCTTCTGGGGATCGCTTAGCACGTTTGACCTTATAAAAATGGGCAGGAGGAATGTCTTTTAACTCCAGCCTGTATCCCAGACTTACTGCGGAGATCACCCATCTCTGATGGTGTCCCGCCAGGTCTCTGTGAACAACTGAAGTCTTCCCCTCACCCGACTGAGTGGGGGCAACCCTTCATGACTTAGGGGGAGGTTTTGTACCTCTCTTGACCCAGGGTTTCTTGTTACCCTGTGATTGTCCCTGATTTCTGCCCCCTGGATTTGACCGCGGAGGCCGTCGGAACTGTTTCACAGCCGATGTGCCAGGGACTGGAGAAGTAGGCCTCTTAAAAGAAGGACTTCTACCCTTGTTCTTAACCGGTAAGAGTGAACTTTTACCGGCAGAAATTTTCTGGATATATTTGTCCAGATCTTCTCCAAATAAGCGTTCTCCATGAAATGGGAAGCTAACCAGCAGTTTTTTACAGGGAGCTTCAGCAGACCAGTTTTTGAGCCACAGAAGCCTACGCATATGTACTATAGACAGCGTAAAGCGGGAGGCCTGTTGGATTGTATCCTTTATGGCGTCCACCGCAAAACACAAGGCTCTAGGCAGGTCAGCTAGGGCAAGAGCCTGCTGATCTGGTAAGTCCCTTAAGACTTGTTTCAACTGATCTTTCACTGCTTGGCAGACTCCAATCGCTGCTACCGCAGGTTGTGTCACCATGCTTGCTGTAGAGAAAGCAGATTTTAGTAAAGACTCCAATTTTTTATCTATTGGGTCTTTGAACATTGGAACATTATCTACTGGACATGTCAGTGATTTGTTAACAGAAGAGATGGCTGCGTCCACTGTAGGGACCCTCCATTTTTTTATGAACTTATCCTCCATGGGATAGATCACCGGAAATCTCTTGGGGGGAGCAAATATTTTATCAGGATGCTCCCAATCCTGGTAAATAAGCCCTTCTAATAAAGGGTGGATTGGGAAGGAACAGACAGCCTGGGGAGCTTTTAGCGACCCCAGCGAGGAAACCGTAGTGGATGGTGGTTCCGCCAGAGGCATTTTAAATGCTGATCGGACCATATTAGTCAGAGACTGAACCCATAATCTTTCAGCCTGAGATGCTGAGAAAGGTTCTTCCACTGTTGATTCCTCCATAACTGAATCAACCTCATCCTGATCCCCTTCAGGTAGGTCGATCTCTGTGTGGGGCTGTTCCTCCACTAACAGGCACTCTGAAGGAGGAGATGGAGATCGGACGCGCTTTTCCTGTGACAGGGAAGCAGCGATCAATGCTGTTAATCTCTCTTCCAATCCTCCCAGAGTTGAGGATAAAACCTCCTCTGTTATATATACAGGAGCAGGTGGACTGGGGACAGCCGCAGCACCAGGCATTCCTGCGGGGTTTCTACGGCTACTGACCTCTGAATTCTCAGGGGAGATTGGTGCAGTACAAGCATGCCCAATATCCTCAGAGCCCGATGGAGACCCCTTTGGCTTCCTGGAAGACCTATTTCCGGAGCGTCTGGACGACATATCCTTTAAGCACAAAGCTGAGGTATTCCCGTCGTCATACACCAATTTTTGCTGGTAATAGTCTAACACAGTTGCTGCTATATACCAGCTGGTGTCCACTAAAGTGCCTTTCTATGGGGATGCCTGCATCAACCGCCTCTGTGTGCCACTGTTTGTTGCTAGCTCTGTTTGCATCCAGCTGACACTTGTACTGTGTCTTTTAACCATGCTGGGACGCCTGCACATGCGCAGAAGCGCCGCGGCGCGCATCGAGCGTCATCCACCCGCCCCGCCCCTTTTTTTCATAGGAGGCGCGTGCACGCGCCCGCGCGCGCGCCCGTGCGCCATTGGCGCCCTTTTCGAAATCAAACAGGGACTAGGAGCGGTGGATGAGCGCAGCAACAGGGCAGAGGAAGTGGATTCCCACAGAGAAACTTACCAACTGCCTGGATCTTTTGACTTGAGAAAACCAAAGATCCACATGACAAGAAAAATGGACTACAGCGGCCTCTAGTGGTTTAACACAGGTACCGCGGTCCCCTTTTTTTTTTTTTTTTCTTGACTACTATTAAAATTTTACATTTTCAGTAGTTACAGGCATACACAGATATTAGCGGGAATACCGTTAGGTAACAGACAGAAAGACAAATTAGGCTTGGGGGTCCCCCAATAGAACCAAGTTCCTGGGGGCCCCCACTTACCTGATCCCCGCCGCAGGACTTTGTTTGGTCCACAGAAGTCCAAACTTCACCTATCACGGCAGGCATTGTAATTAAACCTTCAGGGACCGGGTTCCCAAGGATTCCACTCCCCTGGACCTGTATAGCACCCTGCACAGACAACATCTTGGTCGTGGGTATGACCAGAGCTCTGGATCCCAGGGTCCAGCCCTCCTAAGAGAGGCATTACAGGCAAAACCTTGCTCTTCTGCTGCAAGGCCCGGGTACCGACCGTTTAGCTATGAAGCTTTTTTGGTGGGATCCGGAACAGCTTACTAAGGCCCAAAAGAACCTGTACGCAAGCCCAGTGAAAACACATGTTACTCTTTGGCCAACACCTTAGACACTGGCAAAAAAACTGAGGTGCTCCCGGATGGGAGGGGCTTATATAGGGGAGGGTACTTCCGGTTTGGAATTGGCCAGTGCCAACACCTGAAGGTAATCTATATAACCCATTAGTAATGACTAAGTCGCTCTGTGTCCCGTGATGTACGAAAAAGAAAATATGAATGCATCATACATACTAGGGGGAGTACAACTGGGGGGATCCGTAGTGGAGAAGGATCTGGGGGTTTTGGTAGATCATAAGCTCAATAATGGCATGCAATGCCAAGCTGCGGTTTCCAAAGCGAGCAAAGTCCTTTCTTGTATTAAGAGAGGTATGGTCTCCAGAGAGAGAGATATCATTTTGCCCCTGTTCAAATCATTAGTAAGACCTCATCTGGAATATGCAGTTCAGTTTTGGGCCCCAGTTCTCAAAAAGGATATTGGGGAACTGGAGAAAGTGCAGAGAAGGGCAACCAAACTGATAAGAGGCATGGAGGAGCTCAGCTATGAGGAGAGATTAGAGGAACTGAATTTATTCTCTCTTGAGAAGAGGAGATTAAGGGGGGATATGATCAACATGTACAAATACATAAGGGGTCCATATAGTGAACTTGGTGTTCAGTTATTCACTTTACGGTCAACACAAAGGACAAGGGGGCACTCTTTGCGTCTAGAGGAAAAGAGATTTCACCTCCAAATACGGAAAGGTTTTTTCACAGTAAGAGCTGTGAAAATGTGGAATAGACTCCCTGCAGAGGTGGTTCTGGCCAGCTCAGTAGATTGCTTTAAGAAGGGCCTGGATTCTTTCTTAAATGTACATAATATAACTGGGTACTGACATTTATAGGTAAAGTTGATCCAGGGAATATCCGATTGCCTCTCGGGGGATCAGGAAGGATTTTTTTCCCCTGCTGTAGCAAATTGGATCATGCTCTTCTGGGTTTTTTTTGCCTTCCTCTGGATCAACTGTGGGTATAGAATTGGGTATATGGGATTGTACGATATATGTTTATTTTTTTTTTTTTATTTTTTTTTTTTACGGTTGAACTGGATGGACTTGTGTCTTTTTTCAACCTGACTAACTATGTAACTATGTAACTATGTATTGTGAGTGGGTACGGGAGGCTGTTGGTAATAAGGAGAATGGTTGTAATATGATTCAGAGTGTTCTCCATACCGGGCTGGAGAAACATCATAAGAATGATGATCATTCTGATCATAATTATAATAAGTATGGGAGTAGCGAGGATCGCCTCTTGATTGGCCCCTTCCTCCTCGCCTACCTCTAGACTTACCCCAACCCCGTGGTTGATTATTTGGAGTATGGGGACTGTAATGGCGAACCCTAGGTGGTAAAGGGTAGGAATTACCATGATGTTGGTCCCTTACAGGAACAGCCTTGGGTTTCATGGGGGGTTGACTCCCTACGGCACCTGTTGCTGAAGGGACTGCAGAGGATGTAAGTGGTGGGGCAGGTGTTAAATCCATATCTATGGCTGAAGTGGATGCAAGAAGCTTCTGCCACCCAAAAACGGTACCGTTTTTATAGTCACCTACATCTCTAGAATATTTTTTGTGTTTTTTGAACTTCTGATCCTTATCCTCTTTTTCAAGATAATTCTGTAAATTAGAAGAGAGAGAGTTGTACTCCAGAGAGTTTTTGTGTGAAGACAGTTTCTCTCTGAGTTCTTTGATCTCCCTATCCAAAAGGGAAAGTTTATTCCTTTTTTTAGAGATCAAAAAGCTCAGAAATTTGATGCCGGCATCATTGAAGTAATTATACCAGGAATCAATGTCAGGTTCCCCTTGTTGGGGGTGGACATCCCATCTGAGGCTTCTTGGGACCATACGATCTGAGATGTATTGGTCTAAAAATGCGAGATCCCATTGTAAATGGAGTTCTGATGACATCACATTTCTTAGCCTCAGAAATAGACCTCCTATCTCTGTGTCACTACCAGTAGCTATGAAGACACCCTCCGTGTTAACGGTACGGGAAGCTCTGTAGTCAAATACATCCATGTTATATGGCCATAAATAGATGGGCTGCAGCAGTATGTGGTCAAAAAAACTAAAGTAGCATACAAAATAATTTTGCGCTGCCCTCTGGATAAGCTGCTTATCAAAAGTGGGGACACTAAGCATACCGTGCCCAGACACTACAAATTACATCATGATCGTAACCCAAAGGGCACCCAGTTTCTGGTTATTGACCAGTTCATTCCACCCTGGAGGGGCGTAGCTATGACTAGGGGGGTCTCCCAATTAGAGACGTTTTGGATATACGAACTACAGTCCCACACACCATCAGGTCTAAACGTTGAGTGGGATATCAATTCATTTATCAATAAATCTTAATGAACATTGGGCATTGCTAAATGGGGGTACTCTAACTTTTTCCCATTCTTTTGTTTTTTTATTTTTTTATTTCATTCTTTATTCCCTCTTTTTATATGTATTTTTATATGTAATTTTATATCATACATTTTATGTATAAGAGATTTTTATACATGTAATATGCTCTATAACTGATTCACTGTCTATGCCAGATAGGTCTATCATAATGTTTATGACCCATACAGGAGAGTTCATTTCACGGGCATTCTCATGTGATTATACCAGCAACCGTGAGGTTTTCACCTAGGGATGCGATTATAGTATTTTGCTGACAGTGTAATTTTTTATATATTTATGCATATATTTTATATATGGTTTTTACTTAATATCTAATAGCACCTTTAACAGGATTGGCTAATGTTTTTACATAATCTTTTTCCTATTATATACGTTTTTTTTCTTTATTATACAATTTTTTACAATTTTTTATCATTTATGTTGACCATTTTAAGAGTGGCGATATATATGTCATATTTGAGCCAATTAAGGTACTTCCCCTTTAAGTTCTCTGTCTTTCGGATTAATACACTGTATCAGGCTTTCCCGGAGCGAGGCTTGGAACTCATCATGTCACATGTCTCTGCAGCCAGGACGAGGCTTGGATACATCATCCACACAGTGAGAGCTTCCTGGCATTCAGTCAGGGAGTTGCGTGATATCAGAGACCAAAACGAGGCTTGGCCTTGTCAGAGGCACCCAGATGGAGGCTTGGAACACAAGCCCGGCCGCCATCTTAGGAAAACCAGGAAATAATGCCATTTCCACTGACAATGCGGCCGGGGATGAACTCTCTTGATTGGGGTCACTTTTCCTATATATACAAGGGGGGCAACAGTGGAGGGACACCCCAGATGATGTCCTAGGAGACGAAACGTGTCGGGAGGACTCCATTGTTGCCACATTCTTTGCAAAGCGCTTTTATATCAACTTAAATGTAAGTGTTTCCACTACATTAAATTTTCATTTATATACAGAGTTACGCTATGTGGCTGTTTCTTTTCTCTATTACATGATACTTACCTGCTCATATTGATTGGGATTTTCCCGGACTACTACTACATATGAGGTTATCTGCTAAGAGGTCATCTTTCTTCTGCGGTTTCTCTCTCTATGTTGATGTTTGGCCATTTCCAGCACAGCAATTTGCAGCATACAGATTGTCCAGGTTCCATCGTGGTTCCACCACACCAAGCCCGTTTGACCCACTGAACATATGTTCCTCTGGGTTCAAACTATCTGGTAAGCTCCTTACCTATTGGTGGTGGTTCTCTTCATCTTCTCACCGTCACCTTTCCCTTCAAAGTCTTCACCCACTTTTGAATTTCACCATTGCCTTCATTTTTGAATTACTTTAGGACACTCAGTTGCACAAGTTTTCACTTGTATTTCACATATAGACATTTTGTATATATGAGGACTTCTTACTGTTTTTACTTAATATTTGAGTGTCTTTTTTTATATTGCACCGTTTTTATATACTCATTTGTAGGGTTGTCCCGATACCACTTTTTTAAGACCGAGTACAAGTACCGATACTTTTTTTCAAGTACTCGCCTATACCGATTACCGATACTTTTTTTTTCAATGTCATGTGACAGTTTGAAAGATGGGGACTGATAGGTGGCACTTATGGGCACGGATCGATGGCACTTATGGGCACTGATAGGTGGCACTTGTGGGCAGTGATAGGTGGCACTGATAGGTGGCACTTGGGGGCACTGATAGGTGGCATTTATGGGCACTGATAGATGGCACTTGTGGGCACTGATAGGTGGCACTTGTGGGCACTGATAGGTGGCATTTATGGGCACTGATAGATGGTACTTGTGGGCAGTGATAGGTGGCACTTGTGGGCACTGATAGGTGGCACTGATAGGTGGCACTGATTGCACTGAAAGGTGGCACTTGTGGGCACTTATGGGCACTGATAGGTGGCACTTATGGGCACTGATAGGTGGCACTTATGGCACTGATAGCTGGCACTTATGGGCACTGATAGGTGGCACTTGTGGGCACTGATAGGTGGCACTTGGGGGCACTGATAGGTGGCACTGATAGGTGGCACTGATTGCACTGAAAGGTGGCACTTGTGGGCACTTATGGGCACTGATAGGTGGCACTTATGGGCACTGATAGGTGGCACTTATGGCACTGATAGATGGCACTTATGGGCACTGATAGGTGGCACTTGTGGGCAGTGATAGGTGGCATTTATGGGCACTGATAGATGGCACTTGTGGGCACTGATAGGTGGCACTTGTGGGCACTGATAGGTGGCACTTGGGGGCACTGATAGGTGGCACTGATAGGTGGCACTGATTGCACTGAAAGGTGGCACTTGTGGGCACTTATGGGCACTGATAGGTGGCACTTATGGGCACTGATAGGTGGCACTTATGGCACTGATAGATGGCACTTATGGGCACTGATAGGTGGCACTTGTGGGCAGTGATAGGTGGCATTTATGGGCACTGATAGATGGCACTTGTGGGCACTGATAGTTGGCACTTGGGGGCACTGATAGGTGGCATTTATGGGCACTGATAGATGGCACTTGTGGGCAGTGATAGGTGGCACTTGTGGGCAGTGATAGGTGGCACTTGTGGGCACTGATAGGTGGCACTGATTGCACTGACAGGTGGCACTTGTGGGCACTTATGGGCACTGATAGGTGGCACTTATGGGCACTGATAGGTGTCACTTATGGCACTTATGGGCACTGATAGATGGCACTTGTGGGCAGTGATAGGTGGCACTGATAGGTGGCACTTGTGGGCACTGATAGATGGCACTGATTGCACTGAAAGGTGGCACTTGTGGGCACTGATAGGTGGCACTTGTGGGCACTGATAGATGGCACTGATTGCACTGATAGATGGCATTGATTGCACTATCAGTGCCATCTATCAGTGCCCACAAGTGCCACCTATCAGTGCCCACAAGTGCCACCTATCAGTGCAATCAGTGGCATCTACCAGTGCCACCTGATAGGTGGCACTGGTAGATGGCACTGATTCCACTGATAGGTAGCACTTGTGGGTACTGATAGGTGGCTGGCACTGTGGGGGGTGGGGGGGAAATGACACAGGATTTAAGAAAAAAAAACTGCTGCAACGCCCATCATTCGGCTGCAGTAAGCAACAGCAGACATCTTGTTACACCCAGCCCATATAGCTTGGGCTGGGTGTAACAAGATGTCTGCTGCTGCTTACTGCAGCCAAGTGAAGGGTGTACCAAGATGGGCGTGGGGACGTTCAGCCGCTGACGGCGACCGAATGTGACAGCACCGGTCACCGATCCTGATGCGGCTGCGCCCTGAACCCCTGCCAGCTTACCAGGTTCAACTGCAGGTGAGGGACTCGCTCTCCGCCCGCGGACTCCGTCCACCGACTGTGCCCGCCCTCTTCAGCCAGACTCCGCCCGCACCTTCCTCTCCCGCCCTCCCCAGCCACTGACTCCTCCCGCCCTCTCCGGCCAGACTCCGCCCGCACTCCCCTGCCCTCTCTCCTGCCCTCCCCAGCCACTGACTCCTCCCGCCCTCTCCGGCCACAAAAAAAAAGTATCGGGTGAAGCATCGGGAGCATTTGTGCGTGTACAAGTACTCGCGCAAATGCTTGGTATCGGTCCCGATACCGATACTAGTATCGGTATCGGGACAACCCTACTCATTTGAGTGCGTCATGCATTCTTGTTCATTTTTTTGATTAGCGCTACACTTTTTGTTTCCACGCTTTTTACTATTTGTCTACTTGTTGTGTTAGCAGCTTATCCAGAGGGCAGCGCGGAATTATTTTGTATGCTACTCCTGCACAGTATACACCTGAAGCTACCCCTTATTGCTGTGTTTTCCTGTTGTGTAACACAGGCAGGCATCTGCAGCAGTTACAGTGGGCGTAGTGTGCCTCCTGCACAGTATACACCTGAAGCTACTCCTTATTGCTAGTTTTCCCATCTCCCTGCAAGCCATTAGAATGTCTGGAAGGCCAACAAGGAGAGGCAGACAGTCACGAGCCAATAAAAGAGGGCAAGCAGGCTCTGTGTCTGGGGGCAACAGTGCTTGTCGTGGACACGGTGCATTGTCATCAGCTCGTGGCCATGGGACACGCTTGTCCTTATTTTCGGCAGCTGGACGTGTTGAGCCGCATCATGCCGAAGACTTGTAAGAGTGGATGACCAAGCCCTCCTCATCCTCCTCATCCTCTCTCACCCAGGCTCAGGGTACTGGCAAAGCAGCTGCCAACGCATCCTCTTCCCTCATATCAATGTCATCAGTCACTCCTTCCCTAGACCCACCATATCCTCCTGAGTAGTGATGAGCCGAACACCCCCGGGTTCGGTTCGCACCAGAACCCGCGAACGGACCGAAAGTTCGTACGAACATTAGAACCCTATTAAATACAATGGATGCGAACGTTCGAATTCTAAAGTGCTAATTATAACAACTATTATGCATGTTATTGTCCTAAAAAGGGTTTGGGAACCCGGGTTCTGCACCAGGGGACATGTATCAATGCAAAAAGAAGTTTTAAAAACGGTCGTTTTTCGGGAGCAGTCATTTTAATGATGCATAAAGTGAAAAAAAAAAAGTCAAATATTCCTTTAAATATCGTACCTGGGGGGTGTCTAAAGTATGCCTGTGAAGTGCCACGTGTTTCCCGTGTTTAGAACTGTCCCTGCACAAAATGACACTTCTAAAGGAAAAAAAAGCCATTTAAAACTGCTTGCGGCTTTAATGTAATGTCTGGTCCCGGTAATATGGATGAAAATCTTTAAGAAAAATGGCATAGCTACCCCATGACCCCCCCCCCTACCCCAGACCATTACCAGCCCCTTTGGGTCTTGTATGGATATTAAGGGGAACCCCGCACATAAAATAAAAAAGGCCCTATATACTCTGAACAGCCGTATACAGGCGGTGCATACAAGACAGGGACTGTAGGTTTGTTCTTATGTAGAATCTGTTTGTAATTTTGAACAGGTACATTGTTTAAGTGTAGCTCCAGCCCAAAAATCTATTTTTAAACTTTTTGGAAAACATAGGTAAGGGTTATCACCCCTGTAACATTTGTTTTGCTGTCTGTGCCCCTGTTCAGAACATTTCACCTCACTTTCCGTCCCAATGACAACTGTTTTTGAAATGTGGTGTTTTTCTTGAAACAAGGATTGCTGATAAAGCATCAGTACAGAGGAGACACCTTTCTCCCATATTAATTCTTACAGGAGAGAATTTTCCTTCCAAGGGGTAGATTTCCTCTCACTTCCTGTTGTCTTCTTGCGTTTGCAAGTAGGAGTCGTTTGTAAGTTGGATGTTTGAAAGTAGGGACCTGCCGTATATACTCTGCAGAAATAGGCCCCTTAGTTGTTGGTGTTGGCACAACACTGTAAGCACTCACAGTTACTCTTGGTTGGTGCTGGAACGCCCTGCTGTCAACTATTATATCAGGAATTTTAATTACATATAATTGTTGAACAGTGGTAGTAAAAATTGGGCCTTTGATGGTGGTGCTGGTGCCACAACACTGTAAGCCCTGACAGTTACTCTTGGTGGGTGCAGCAATGGGCCCTGCTGTGAATTATTAGATCAAGAATTGTAATTGCATGCCCCTGTTGAACAGGAGCTGAAAAATTGGGCCTTTCGTGGTGGTGGTGGTGGTGGTGGTGGTGTTGCCACAACACTGTAAGCCCTCAGAGTTACTCTTGGTGGGTGCAGGAATGGGCCCTGCTGTGAATTATTAGATCAAGAATTGTAATTGCATGCCCCTGTTGAACAGGGGCTGAAAAATTGGGCCTTTCGTGGTGGTGGTGGTGGTGTTGCCACAACACTGTAAGCCCTCAGAGTTACTCTTGGTGGGTGCAGGAATGGGCCCTGCTGTGAATTATTAGATCAAGAATTGTAATTGCATGCCCCTGTTGAACAGGGGCTGAAAAATTGGGCCTTTCGTGGTGGTGGTGGTGGTGGTGGTGTTGCCACAACACTGTAAGCCCTCAGAGTTACTCTTGGTGGGTGCAGGAATGGGCCCTGCTGTGAATTATTAGATCAAGAATTGTAATTGCATGCCCCTGTTGAACAGGGGCTGAAAAATTGGGCCTTTCGTGGTGGTGGTGGTGGTGGTGGTGTTGCCACAACACTGTAAGCCCTCAGAGTTACTCTTGGTGGGTGCAGGAATGGGCCCTGCTGTGAATTATTAGATCAAGAATTGTAATTGCATGCCCCTGTTGAACAGGGGCTGAAAAATTGGGCCTTTCGTGGTGGTGGTGGTGGTGGTGGTGTTGCCACAACACTGTAAGCCCTCAGAGTTACTCTTGGTGGGTGCAGGAATGGGCCCTGCTGTGAATTATTAGATCAAGAATTGTAATTACATGCCCCTTTTGAACAGGGGCTGAAAAATTGGGCCTTTCGTGGTGGTGGTGGTGGTGGCGTTGCCACAACACTGTAAGCCCTCAGAGTTACTCTTGGTGGGTGCAGCAATGGGCCCTGCTGTGAATTATTAGATCAAGAATTGTAATTACATGCCCCTGTTGAACAGGGGCTGAAAAATTGGGCCTTAGGCACTGGTGGCACAACACTACAACCCCTCACAGATACTGTACTTGGAGCACAGCAATGAGCCCTGTTGCAAAGTATTGCTTCAAAAATTGTAATGACACGCCCCTGTTAAACAGGGGCTGAAAAATTGGGCCTTAGGCACTGGTGCCACAACACTCCAACCCCTCACAGATACTGTACTTGGAGCACAGCAATGAGCCCTATGGCAAATTATTGCTAAAAAAATTGTAATTACACGCCCCTGTAAAACAGGGGCTGAAAAATTGGGCCTTAGCCACTGGTGGCGGCACCCATAAACAAAAATGATCTTCCAAGCTATCATCATCAATCGTATCATTGAGGACTCGGAGGAGGAGGATAGCCAGTCAACATAACAGCACAGGCACTCAGCATCAGCATCAGTCTTGAAGGGATGTGACATGTTAAAATCAATTAGTCTGTTATATCAGCATCAGGTGTGTGGTAGCTGGTGGTGATCCAAGACTGGTTCATCTTGATGAAAGTCAGTCGATCAACCGAGTCGGTGGACAGGCGCACCCTGTGATCCGTGACAAATCCTCCAGCAGCACTGAATGTGCGTTCCGAAAGAACGCTGGATGCAGGACAGGCCAGTAGCTCAATTGCATACTGTGCAAGCTCTGGCCAGTGATCCATCCTCAAGACCCAGTAAGCCAGAGGATTTTCGGTGGGGAAGGTGTCCAAGTCTGACCTTGCCCCTAGATATTCCTGCACCATGTTTATCAGACGCTGGCGATGGTTGCTGGAACCGATCATACTTTGGGGCTGCGGACTAAAGAATTGTCTGAGCGCATCGGTCAGATGGCCACCTTCCCCACCGCTCCTTCTTTGACTGGCCGAAGCCTCAGCAACTCGTTGTCCAGGACCAGGAGTTTGCAACCTCCCAGTCTCTGGGAACGCGTTGCACAGACCTTTCTGCAAGGCCTCCCGGAGTTGTCTCATCCTCTGCTCCCTCTGCGACGGTAACATAAGGTCCGCAACCTTACCCTTGTACCGTGGATCAAGGAGAGTGGCCAGCCAGTAATGGTCCCTCTCCTTGATCCGAAGAATACGAGGATCCTTCCGCAGACTTTGCAGGATCAGGGAGGCCATGCAGCGTAGGTTTGCTGAGGCATTCGCTCCGGAGTCCTCTGGGTCACTAAGGACGACATGATCCGCAGCCACCTCCTCCCAGCCACGTACAAGTCCACTGGTTTCTTGGGACTGTAAATCATCCCTAAAAGACTGCTGCTGATGATGCTGAGTGCCAGCCTCCACCTCCATGCTGACACAATCCTCCTCCTCCTCCTCCTCCTCCTCCTCCTCCTCTTCCTGTGCGATGGGTGGGACAGAAGGAACACTGTCTGGGTAAAGGGGGCCTTGAGAGGCAAGGAAGTCCTCTTCTTCCTGCCTCTGTTCTGCCTCAAGTGCCCTGTCCATTTTTCCACGCAGCGTGTGCTCCAACAGGTGGACAAGAGGTACAGTGTCACTGATGCATGCACTGTCACTGCTCACCATCCTCGTGGCCTCCTCAAATGGTGCCAGGACAGTGCATGCATCCCTGATCATGCCCCACTGGCGTGGAGAAAAAAAACCAAGCTCCCCTGACCCTGTCCTGGTGCGGTAGTAGCACAGGTACTCATTGATGGCCCTCTGCTGCGTGTGCAGCCGCTGCAGCATGGCCAACGTTGAGTTCCACCTGGTGGGCATGTCACATATAAGGCGGTTCTTGGGCAGGTTCAACTCCTTTTGCAGCTCAGCCAGGCGAGCACTGGCATTATAAGATCTGCGGAAATGCACACAGACTTTCCTGGCCTGCCTCAGGACATCCTGTAAGCCCGGGTACCTGCCCAAGAACCGCTGCACCACCAGGTTAAGGACGTGAGCCACACAGGGCACATGGGTCAGTTGTCCCTGTCGGAGGGCGGAGAGGAGGTTGGTGCCATTGTCGCAAACCACCATTCCTGGCTTAAGCTGGCGTGGCGTCAACCACCTCTCGGCCTGGCCCTGCAGAGCAGACAGGACCTCTGCCCCAGTGTGGCTTCTGTCCCCCAAACACACCAGCGCAAGCACGGCATGGCATCTTTTTGCCTGCGTACTTGCGTAGCCCCTTGAACGGCTACGGAGCACCGCTGGTTCAGAGGACAAACCACAGGAAGAGGCCATGGAGGAAGAAGAAGAGGAGGGGGTGGAGGAGAGAGGTGTGTCACAACCAGTAGTAGCATTTTGGAGGCGTGGCGGTGGAACAACCTCCAACACTACTGCACCTTGTCCTGCATCCTTCCCAGCTGCCAAAAGAGTGACCAAATGGGCTGTGAAAGAAAGGTAACGTCCCTGTCCATGCCTGCTGGACCATGAGTCAGCGGTAATATGCACCTTACCGCTGACCGCCCTGTCCAGCGAGGCCAAGACATTGCCTTCCACATGCCGGTAGAGAGCCGGAATAGCCTTCCGTGAGAAAAAGTGGCGTTTGGGAACCTGCCACTGAGGAACCGCACATTGCACAAACTCACGGAAGGGGGCCGAGTCTACCAACTGAAAAGGCAGCAGTTGAAGCGCTAGCAATTTAGCCAAGCTAGCATTCAACCGCTGGGCATGTGGATGGCTGGGAGTGAACTTCTTTCGACGGTCCGGCAGCTGGGGCAGGGAAATTTGCCTGCTAGAATCGGACGTCGGTTTACTGCTAGCAGAGTGGCCGCAAGTACTTGGCTGTGACACACCTAATTCTACACCTTCATTCCTCTCAGTGCATGTTTCAGAGAGGACTGAAGTTATAGTGGGGTTGGAGATCCCAGCTGATGCGGTGCAAGGAGAGGTCCGCTTTGTTCTTTGGTGTGGGTCTTTGAGGTAGGCTTGCCAACGAGCTGCATGGCAGGTCAACATATGTCTGGTCAGGCATGTGGTACCCAAGCGGCTGATGTTTTGGCCACGCGATATACGCTTGAGACATATGTTGCAAACAGCAGCTGTGCGATCTGATGCACTAGCCTCAAAAAAGGCCCACACCAAAGAACTTTTTGAATGACGGGCAGAGGCAGCGCCCTGCACAGGCGGAGCTCTGCGGTGTGATTCCGTCGGTGTACTGCCCTTACGCTGGCCACCAAAGGGCATCCTGCCTCGTTGGAGATGTGCCTCCTCCTCATCCTCCTCCTCCTCCTCTCTCCTATTAGGCACCCACGTGGAGTCAGTGACCTCATCATCCCCTCCCTCCTCATCACTGGAGCCAATCTGGCAGTATGCTGCAGCTGCTGGAACATGACTGCCAGATTGGTGTCCTTCTTGAGCATCCCCTCTGTCTGCTCTCACGCTACTGCCTTCCTGTAGCTGGGTTTCATCATCAGACCCTTCGAAACGCTGGGCATCCTCCTGGAGCATGTACCCAACACTGTGCTCAAACAGTTCGGGGGACTCCTCAGGAGGAGGACATGGTGGGTCTAGGGAAGGAGTGACTGATGATGAGTCTGACATTGATACCAGGGAAGAGGACGCTTTGGCAGCTGCTTTGCCAGTACCCTGAGCCTGGGTGAGAGAGGATGAGGAGGAGGAGGAGGGCTTGGTCATCCACTCTACCAAGTCTTCGGCATGATGTGGCTCAACATGTCCAGCTGCCGAAAAGAAGGACAAGCGTGTCCCATGGCCATGTGCTGATGACAATGCACCGCGTCCACGACCAGCACTGTTGCCCCCAGACACAGAGCCTGCTTGCCCTCTTTTATTGCCTCCTGACTGTCTGCCTCTCCTTGTTTGCCTTCCAGACATTCTAATAGATGGCCTGCAGGGAGATGGGAAAAAAGCAATAAGGGCTACCTTCAGGTGTCCTTCTCTGTCCCTTTACTTAAGGATTTCTAAATATGGTTGAGGATGATTGCTTTTGCACAGAATAGCACAACGACAATTTCCCTGACTGTCCAAAAAACAAGGATTTCAAAGATGGTTGATGAGGAATGCTTTAGCACACTATAGCACAAGGAGAATTTCCCTCACTGTCCTTCCCTGTCCCTAGAAACAAGGATTATCACAGTGAAAGAAACTGACACTCTTCCTACCTATAGTTTTCTGTCCCTAGAAAAAATGTTTTTTTAAAGCTGATTGATGATCAATGCTTTAGCACACTATAGCACAAGTAGAATTTCCCTCACTGTCCTTCCCTGTCCCTAGAAACAAGGATTATCACAGTGAAAGAAACTGACACTCTTCCTACCTATAGTTTTCTGTCCCTAGAAAAAATGTTTTTTTAAAGCTGATTGATGATCAATGCTTTAGCACACTATAGCACAAGGAGAATTTCCCTCACTGTCCTTCCCTGTCCCTAGAAACAAGGATTATCACAGTGAAAGAAACTGACACTCTTCCTACCTATAGTTTTCTGTCCCTAGAAAAAATGTTTTTTTAAAGCTGATTGATGATCAATGCTTTAGCACACTATAGCACAAGTAGAATTTCCCTCACTGTCCTTCCCTGTCCCTAGAAACAAGGATTATCACAGTGAAAGAAACTGACACTCTTCCTACCTATAGTTTTCTGTCCCTAGAAAAAATGTTTTTTTAAAGCTGATTGATGATCAATGCTTTAGCACACTATAGCACAAGGAGAATTTCCCTCACTGTCCTTCCCTGTCCCTAGAAACAAGGATTATCACAGTGAAAGAAACTGACACTCTTCCTACCTATAGTTTTCTGTCCCTAGAAAAAATGTTTTTTTAAAGCTGATTGATGATCAATGCTTTAGCACACTATAGCACAAGTAGAATTTCCCTCACTGTCCTTCCCTGTCCCTAGAAACAAGGATTATCACAGTGAAAGAAACTGACACTCTTCCTACCTATAGTTTTCTGTCCCTAGAAAAAATGTTTTTTTAAAGCTGATTGATGATCAATGCTTTAGCACACTATAGCACAAGTAGAATTTCCCTCACTGTCCTTCCCTGTCCCTAGAAACAAGGATTATCACAGTGAAAGAAACTGACACTCTTCCTACCTATAGTTTTCTGTCCCTAGAAAAAATGTTTTTTTAAAGCTGATTGATGATCAATGCTTTAGCACACTATAGCACAAGTAGAATTTCCCTCACTGTCCTTCCCTGTCCCTAGAAACAAGGATTATCACAGTGAAAGAAACTGACACTCTTCCTACCTATAGTTTTCTGTCCCTAGAAAAAATGTTTTTTTAAAGCTGATTGATGATCAATGCTTTAGCACACTATAGCACAAGGAGAATTTCCCTCACTGTCCTTCCCTGTCCCTAGAAACAAGGATTATCACAGTGAAAGAAACTGACACTCTTCCTACCTATAGTTTTCTGTCCCTAGAATTTTTTTTTTTTAAAGCTGATTGATGATCAATGCTTTAGCACACTATAGCACAAGTAGAATTTCCCTCACTGTCCTTCCCTGTCCCTAGAAACAAGGATTATCACAGTGAAAGAAACTGACACTCTTCCTACTGTGAGGGGGTTAGCTTGGCAGCGGGTGTGTGTGACCCCCGGGATGGGCTCCCCACACAAAAACAGGCCCAGCAAACGGAGGTTGTGGTTTTCAAAATCAAAAAAAAGGTGCGGTTTATTTTCTATTTACAGTGACAAAACACAGCAAAGCCAAAAGAAACATAAACAAATTAAATCCTGGTCAACTTGACCTCTGACTAAACATACAGGTTTCCTAACTAACAACTGGGATCAGCCTAGTGCTGTCCTAGTCCCTAAGTCCCTGGTTTTAAATGTCCAAGCAAATAGCCACACAGGCTTTGTCTCACCGGACAAGGGTTCACTCTCTCCAGGAAGTCCACACAGGTCTGCTTCCAGGCATGAGCTAACATCTAATGAAGCTGGGAGTTCTTATAGAGGCCTAAATGAGCTGACAAGTTTCAGCTGGTCTCATCAACTCCCTGTCTGTATGACGCCCCACACTCTCCCTAGAGGTATGAGTCATCCATGAGCCCACTAGCCTTAGCTGGGCTTATACAACTCTCCACCTAGTTGTATAAGTCGGCGTAAAGCCTGAATCTGGGCGAAATATATCTACCCCCCTGGATGCAACCAGGTGACTTTACCTTCCTGCTGTCACATACCCCCCCCCCTCTTGTTTTAACCTCGGGGTTGGAACACCAGCAATCAGGCATTCATGTACTCGAGACAAAGCATCCACATTCCCCATTTGAACGCCAGGGCGATGCTTTACTGTGAAGTTGAATTCCTGGAGGGCCAGGAACCACCTATTCACTCTTCTATTTGTTTCCTTGTTTTGAGCCATCCACTTTAACGGAGCGTGATCCGTAACCATGTCAAAGTGCCTACCTAGCAGGTAGTACCGAAGGGAATCTAGAGCCCACTTCACCGCTAAACACTCCTTTTCAACGGTGGCGTAATTTACCTCATGGGACTTCAACTTCCTGCTGAGGTAAATGACTGGGTGCTCTTCCCCGTTCCAGACCTGGGACAATACTGCTCCTAACCCCACATCTGACGCATCACTTTGTACGACAAAGTCTTTAGAGAAGTCGGGTGAGTACAACACTGGCTGGCTACATAAGGCTTGTTTCAAGAATTGGAATGCTGCCTCAGCCTCGGGGGTCCATTTAATCATGACCGACCCTTTCCCCTTCGTTAGGTTGGTTAGGGGCACAGCCTTAGAGGCAAAGTGGGGAATGAATCGCCGATAATACCCAGCGATTCCCAGAAAGGCTCGTACCTGCTTCTTGCTGTTGGGATGTGGCCAACTCTGGATGGCCTCGACTTTGTTGAGTTGGGGTTTTATTACTCCCCTCCCAATGGTGTACCCAAGATATTTGGCCTCCTCCTGCCCAATGGTACACTTCTTGGGGTTAGCCGTAAACCCCGCTTCCCGAACAGAGTCCAGGACTGCTTGCACTTTTGGCAGATGTGAGGCCCAATCTGTGCTATGGACAATTACGTCATCCAGGTAAGCCGCAGCATACTTCCGATGGGGCCTCAGCATCTGGTCCATTTTCCGCTGGAATGTGGCCGGCGCATTCTGTAACCCGAACGGCATTCTTTTATATTGGAACGCCCCGTCTGGGGTTACAAATGCGGTTTTCTCTTTGGCCAATTTGGCCAGGGGGATTTGCCAATACCCTTTTGTGAGGTCAAGAGTCGTCATGTATCGGGCTGTTCCCAGCCGGTCGATCAACTCATCTATACGTGGCATGGGGTAGGTGTCAAATTTTGTAACTTTGTTCAACTGACGAAAATCGTTACAAAATCGCCAGCTCCCATCCGGTTTAGGCACCAACACAATGGGACTAGACCAATCACTTTGGGACTCCTCTATCACCCCTAAGTTCAGCATTTTCTGTACTTCCTCCCGTATTGCCTCCCGTCGGGCCTCTGGGATCCGATAGGGTTTTAACTTCACCCTTTCACCGGGCGGGGTAATGATGTCATGCTCTACCCCAGATGTTTGTCCCGGCAGCTCAGAGAATACCTCCTTGTTGCGAAGCACAAACTCCTTAACCTCCTGTTGTTGGGGTTGTGACAAGGTGGCTGCTATTCCAACCTCAGGAATCACGCAACCAGTTTGAGCTGGTGACCAAGTGTCTGCGACTAGGGACTCTCTATCCCTCCAGGCTTTCAACAGATTAACGTGATAGATCTGTTCGGGCTTTCGCCTTCCTGGTTGTCTGACCTTGTAATTCACTTCGCTCACTTTTTCCATTATCTCGTAGGGGCCTTGCCATTTGGCAAGGAATTTACTTTCAACCGTAGGGACAAGTACCAGTATCCTATCCCCCGGGGAAAAGGTACGGGTCTTGGCTCCACGGTTGTACACTCTCTGCTGTGCTAACTGCGCTTGGGCCAAATGTTCCTTCACGATGGGCATTACCTGTGCAATTCGGTCTTGCATCAGGGCGACATGCTCAATCACACTCCTGTGGGGAGAACTCTCACTTTCCCAAGTTTCCTTGGCAATATCCAACAGCCCTCTTGGGTGTCTCCCATACAGTAACTCAAAGGGGGAGAATCCCGTAGAGGATTGGGGCACCTCCCTAATAGCAAACATCAGATAAGGAAGTAGACAGTCCCAATCCTTTCCATCTCTATCCACCACTTTCTTCAACATTTGCTTTAGGGTTTTGTTGAATCTTTCAACCAGCCCATCGATTTGGGGGTGATACACAGATGTACGTAATTGCGTCACTTTGAACAATTTACACAGCTCCTTCATAACCCGGGACATAAAGGGTGTACCTTGGTCCGTAAGCAGTTCTCTACAAATACCCACCCGGCTAAACACAAGAGATAGCTCTTTGGCTATGGTTTTGGCCGAGGTATTTCGGAGAGGGATCGCTTCTGGATAACGGGTGGCATAGTCCATTATAACTAATATGTACTGGTGCCCCCTAGCGGACTTGATTATAGGACCTACCAAATCCATGGCGATCCTCTCAAACGGGACCTCAATGATGGGTAGAGGGACCAGCGGGCTACGGAAATGTGGCATCGGGGCCGACCTCTGACACACAGGGCAGGAGGAACAATAATTTTCTATGTCCTTTATCACCCCCGGCCAATAGAATCTCTGTAATACCCTCTCTCGGGTTTTCTCTGTCCCCAGATGACCTCCAAGAATGTGCCCATGGGCCAACTCCAACACCAACTTCCTGTAAGGTTTGGGCACCACAAGCTGCTCAACGGTTTCTTCTGCCCTTTTTGCCACCCGATACAGTAGGTCCTTCTCTACGCTGAAGTATGGGTAAGTGCAGGTATTATCTGGGTTCACTAACTCGCCATCTATTTTCACTACGTTTTCCCGTGCCTTTATTAGGGCGGGGTCTTTCAACTGTTCTGTGGCAAAGTTTTCCCTGTGAACCTCAAGATCAGAAAACTCCACAGACGGTAGGTTTTCGTCTGAGGAGGTGGGCTCCTCTCCAGTTTCTTGAGTCTCCCCTGCCAATACTGATAAGGGAAATTCCGGAGAGTCCTCACCACTCTCAGGGGAGTTCTGGCTATCCCATTCCTGGTACATAGGGGCACCAGTGGGGGGCTCAGGATCATCCCACAGTTCCCAGAACTTCGGAAAATCCCTTCCCACAATGGCGTCATGCGGTAACTGAGATACTAAGCCCACTGGATGAGAGAGGGTACCTTTGGGGGTCTCGAAACACACTGTAGTCACTGGATACTCTCGGGTGTCCCCATGCACACAAATAACAGCTACCTTGCTATTCCCAGAGACCTCTGTTTTAACTAACTCAGCCTTTATCAGGGTCACAAGGCTACCTGAATCCAGCAATACCACAACATTTCTACCATTAACACACATTTTGCATAAATGTTTCTCAGTTCCTCGAATGGCAGTGCATGCGACTGTCGCACACAGCGACTGACGTCTGCCCATCAGAAAGTCACACTGCATGGGTTCCTCCACAACCGGGCAATTGGCTGCAATATGTCCCGCTTGCCGGCAGCGGTAGCAAACGATCCTTCTTGCCGCCTCTTGAGCCGCTGATTTCCCAGGCTGTTCTCGCCAAACTTGGGGTAGAGCTCCCACCCTCTCACTCTCTCCACCCTCACCCCTTGGAATCCTCTTATCCGCCCCTGGGGATGGTCTGGTCTTAGGGTGGAAAGTCCGAGTGTCTCTGGAAGAGGCCGTCAGGTTCTCTGTAGCCAAGTATTTCTCCACACGATCCACAAGACCATCGGCCGTCTCTGGGTCTCCATGGCTTACCCACTTTTGGATGGCAGTAGGAAGAGCTCTCAAAAACCGATCCATTACAACACGTTCCACAATCTTTGGTGCGGACAAAGTCTCTGGCTGTAGCCACTTTCTGCTCAGGTGAATGAGATCATACATTTGAGACCTGGGGGGTTTTCCAAGCTGGAAAGTCCAGTTATGCACACGCTGAGCCCGGACAGCCTGGGTGACACCCAGCCTTGCCAATATTTCAGCTTTTAGCATCACATAGTCTTTTGCTTGGTCAGGCTCTAGGTCATAGTAAGCCTTCTGCGATTCACCAGTTAACAGAGGAGCCACCAGTCCAGCCCACTGCTCCTCAGGCCACTTTTCTCTTTCAGCAGTCCTTTCAAATGTGGTCAAAAATACCTCTGGATCATCCTCTCCAGTCATTTTTGTCAATAAACGACTCACCCCAAAGGACGCGGTATTAGTGGGACGGCTTTCCTCACTGGTCTGCGGACGTTGCTGCATTACTGCTTCCATTTGTTGTAGTCTCTGCTCTTGCTTCTGTAACAGGTCTATGAAGCGGGCCTCAGATTGCTGCTGGGCTTGTTGCTGAGCTTCCAGACTCTGTTGGTGAGCTTGCTGCTGGGCTGCAAGGCTCTGTTGATGAGCTTGCTGCTGGGCTGCGAAGTTCTGTTGTTGAGCTGCAAGGCTCTTTTGCAAACCTGCATTTGTCTGCTGTTGATTGGCATTTGCTAGAGCCAGCTGCTTTAGTATCTCCTCCATGCTGGCTTAAAAAAAAAACTGCCCGCATTCTCCACCAACTGTGAGGGGGTTAGCTTGGCAGCGGGTGTGTGTGACCCCCGGGATGGGCTCCCCACACAAAAACAGGCCCAGCAAACGGAGGTTGTGGTTTTCAAAATCAAAAAAAAGGTGCGGTTTATTTTCTATTTACAGTGACAAAACACAGCAAAGCCAAAAGAAACATAAACAAATTAAATCCTGGTCAACTTGACCTCTGACTAAACATACAGGTTTCCTAACTAACAACTGGGATCAGCCTAGTGCTGTCCTAGTCCCTAAGTCCCTGGTTTTAAATGTCCAAGCAAATAGCCACACAGGCTTTGTCTCACCGGACAAGGGTTCACTCTCTCCAGGAAGTCCACACAGGTCTGCTTCCAGGCATGAGCTAACATCTAATGAAGCTGGGAGTTCTTATAGAGGCCTAAATGAGCTGACAAGTTTCAGCTGGTCTCATCAACTCCCTGTCTGTACGACGCCCCACACTCTCCCTAGAGGTATGAGTCATCCATGAGCCCACTAGCCTTAGCTGGGCTTATACAACTCTCCACCTAGTTGTATAAGTCGGCGTAAAGCCTGAATCTGGGCGAAATATATCTACCCCCCTGGATGCAACCAGGTGACTTTACCTTCCTGCTGTCACACTACCTATAGTTTTCTGTCCCTAGAAAAAATGTTTTTTTAAAGCTGATTGATGATCAATGCTTTAGCACACTATAGCACAAGTAGAATTCCCCTCACTGTCCTTCCCTGTCCCTAGAAACAAGGATTATCACAGTGAAAGAAACTGACACTCTTCCTACCTATAGTTTTCTGTCCCTAGAATTTTTTTTTTTTAAAGCTGATTGATGATCAATGCTTTAGCACACTATAGCACAAGTAGAATTTCCCTCACTGTCCTTCCCTGTCCCTATAAACAAGGATTATCACAGTGAAAGAAACTGACACTCTTCCTACCTATAGTTTTCTGTCCCTAGAAAAAATGTTTTTTTAAAGCTGATTGATGATCAATGCTTTAGCACACTATAGCACAAGTAGAATTTCCCTCACTGTCCTTCCCTGTCCCTAGAAACAAGGATTATCACAGTGAAAGAAACTGACACTCTTCCTACCTATAGTTTTCTGTCCCTAGAAAAATGTTTTTTTAAAGCTGATTGATGATCAATGCTTTAGCACACTATAGCACAAGTAGAATTTCCCTCACTGTCCTTCCCTGTCCCTAGAAACAAGGATTATCACAGTGAAAGAAACTGACACTCTTCCTACCTATAGTTTTCTGTCCCTAGAAAAAATGTTTTTTTAAAGCTGATTGATGATCAATGCTTTAGCACACTATAGCACAAGGAGAATTTCCCTCACTGTCCTTCCCTGTCCCTAGAAACAAGGATTATCACAGTGAAAGAAACTGACACTCTTCCTACCTATAGTTTTCTGTCCCTAGAAAAAATGTTTTTTTAAAGCTGATTGATGATCAATGCTTTAGCACACTATAGCACAAGTAGAATTTCCCTCACTGTCCTTCCCTGTCCCTAGAAACAAGGATTATCACAGTGAAAGAAACTGACACTCTTCCTACCTATAGTTTTCTGTCCCTAGAAAAAATGTTTTTTTAAAGCTGATTGATGATCAATGCTTTAGCACACTATAGCACAAGGAGAATTTCCCTCACTGTCCTTCCCTGTCCCTAGAAACAAGGATTATCACAGTGAAAGAAACTGACACTCTTCCTACCTATAGTTTTCTGTCCCTAGAAAAAATGTTTTTTTAAAGCTGATTGATGATCAATGCTTTAGCACACTATAGCACAAGTAGAATTTCCCTCACTGTCCTTCCCTGTCCCTAGAAACAAGGATTATCACAGTGAAAGAAACTGACACTCTTCCTACCTATAGTTTTCTGTCCCTAGAAAAAATGTTTTTTTAAAGCTGATTGATGATCAATGCTTTAGCACACTATAGCACAAGTAGAATTTCCCTCACTGTCCTTCCCTGTCCCTAGAAACAAGGATTATCACAGTGAAAGAAACTGACACTCTTCCTACCTATAGTTTTCTGTCCCTAGAAAAAATGTTTTTTTAAAGCTGATTGATGATCAATGCTTTAGCACACTATAGCACAAGTAGAATTTCCCTCACTGTCCTTCCCTGTCCCTAGAAACAAGGATTATCACAGTGAAAGAAACTGACACTCTTCCTACCTATAGTTTTCTGTCCCTAGAAAAAAAGTTTTTTTAAAGCTGATTGATGATCAATGCTTTAGCACCCTATAGCACAAGGAGAATTTCCCTCACTGTCCTTCCCTGTCCCTAGAAACAAGGATTATCACAGTGAAAGAAACTGTCACTCTTCCTACCTATAGTTTTCTGTCCCTAGAAAAAATGTTTTTTTAAAGCTGATTGATGATCAATGCTTTAGCACACTATAGCACAAGTAGAATTTCCCTCACTGTCCTTCCCTGTCCCTAGAAACAAGGATTATCACAGTGAAAGAAACTGACACTCTTCCTACCTATAGTTTTCTGTCCCTAGAAAAAATGTTTTTTTAAAGCTGATTGATGATCAATGCTTTAGCACACTATAGCACAAGGAGAATTTCCCTCACTGTCCTTCCCTGTCCCTAGAAACAAGGATTATCACAGTGAAAGAAACTGACACTCTTCCTACCTATAGTTTTCTGTCCCTAGAAAAAATGTTTTTTTAAAGCTGATTGATGATCAATGCTTTAGCACACTATAGCACAAGTAGAATTTCCCTCACTGTCCTTCCCTGTCCCTAGAAACAAGGATTATCACAGTGAAAGAAACTGACACTCTTCCTACCTATAGTTTTCTGTCCCTAGAAAAAATGTTTTTTTAAAGCTGATTGATGATCAATGCTTTAGCACACTATAGCACAAGGAGAATTTCCCTCACTGTCCTTCCCTGTCCCTAGAAACAAGGATTATCACAGTGAAAGAAACTGACACTCTTCCTACCTATAGTTTTCTGTCCCTAGAAAAAATGTTTTTTTAAAGCTGATTGATGATCAATGCTTTAGCACACTATAGCACAAGTAGAATTTCCCTCACTGTCCTTCCCTGTCCCTAGAAACAAGGATTATCACAGTGAAAGAAACTGACACTCTTCCTACCTATAGTTTTCTGTCCCTAGAAAAAATGTGTTTTTAAAGCTGATTGATGATCAATGCTTTAGCACACTATAGCACAAGGAGAATTTCCCTCACTGTCCTTCCCTGTCCCTAGAAACAAGGATTATCACAGTGAAAGAAACTGACACTCTTCCTACCTATAGTTTTCTGTCCCTAGAAAAAATGTTTTTTTAAAGTTGATTGATGATCAATGCTTTAGCACACTATAGCACAAGTAGAATTTCCCTCACTGTCCTTCCCTGTCCCTAGAAACAAGGATTATCACAGTGAAAGAAACTGACACTCTTCCTACCTATAGTTTTCTGTCCCTAGAAAAAATGTTTTTTTAAAGCTGATTGATGATCAATGCTTTAGCACACTATAGCACAAGGAGAATTTCCCTCACTGTCCTTCCCTGTCCCTAGAAACAAGGATTCGCACAGTAAAACACACTGACACTCTCCCTACCTATCCTTCTCTTTCCCTAAACTAAAGGAATCCAGGTTAAGCAAGAAAAAATAAATGTCACTGTCCCTGCCTATGCTTCTCTTTCCCTGCTCCGGAACACACTACACTAGGCCGCCGTGCTGGCGGCCTTTTATAGTGTGGGGCGTGTACTAAACACCCTCAGCAATAATTGGCCACAGGCATCCTGCCTGTGGCCAATCATTGCTCTCCTCGCTGCCGGCGCTGTGATTGGCCAAGCATGCGGGGTCACAGTGCATGCTTGGCCAATCACAGCGCCTGGATGACACTGCGATGGCGTAGTGCATTGTGGGCCGTTCGCGTCACTCGAATTAGGCGCGAACGGCCCAAATCGTTCGATCTTCGTCGAACGATCGAACAGCCGATGTTCGAGTCGAACGTATGTTCGACTCGAACACCGAGCTCATCCCTACTCCTGAGGAGTCCCCCGAACTGTTTGAGCACAGTGTTGGGTACATGCTCCAGGAGGATGCTCAGCGTTTTGAAGGGTCTGATGATGATACACAGCTAGAGGAAGGCAGTAGCATGAGCGCAGAGAGAGGGGATGCTCAAGAAGGACAGCAATCTGGCAGTCATGTTCCAGCAGCTGCAGCATACTGCCAGGTTTGCTCCAGTGATCAAGAGGGAGGGGATGATGAGGTCATTGACTCCACATGGGTGCCTGATAGGAGAGAGGAGGAGGAGGAGGATGAGAAGGAGGCACATCTCCAACGAGGCAGGATGCCCTCCGGGGGCCAGTGTAAGGGCAGCACACCGACTGAATCACACCGCAGAGCTCCGCCTGTGCAGGGCGCTGCCTCTGCCCGTTATTCCAAAAGTTCTTTGGTGTGGGCCTTCTTTGAGTCGAGTGCATCAGATCGCACCGCTGCTATTTGCAACATATGTCTCAAGCGTATCTCGCGTGGCCAAAACATCAGCCGCTTGGGCACCACATGCTTGACCAGACATATGTTGACCTGCCATGCAGCTCGTTGGCAAGTGTACCTTAAAGACCCACACCAAAGAACAAAGCGGACCTCTCCTTGCTCCTCATCAGCTGGGATCTCCAACCCCACTATACCTTCAGTCCTCTCTGAAACCTGCACTGAGAGGAATGAAGGTGTAGAATTAGGTGTGTCACAGCCAAGTACTTGCGGGCACTCTGCTAGCAGTACACCGACGTTCGATTGTAGCAGGCAAATTTCCCTGCCCCAGCTGCTGGACCGTCGAAAGAAGTTCACTCCCAGCCATCCACATGCCCAGCGGTTGAATGCTAGCTTGGCTAAATTGCTAGCACTTCAACTGCTGCCTTTTTTAGTTGGTAGACTCTGCCCCCTTCCGTGAGTTTGTGCAATGTGCGGTTCCTCAGTGGCAGGTTCCCAAACGCCACTTTTTCTCACGGAAGGCGATTCCGGCTCTCTACCGGCATGTGGAAGGCAATGTCCATGCCTCGCTGGACAGGGCGGTCAGTGGTAAGGTGCATATTACCGCTGACTCATGGTCCAGCAGGCATGGACAGGGACGTTACCTTTCTTTCGCGGCCCATTGGGTCACTCTTTTAGCAGCTGGGAAGGATGCAGGACAGGTTACAGTAGTGTTGAAGGTTGTTCCGCCACCACGCCGCCAAAATGCTACTACTGGTTGTGACACACCTCTCTCCTCCACCCCCTCCTCTTCTTCTTCCTCCATGGCCTCTTCCTGTGCTTTGTCCTCGGAACCAGTGGTGCTCCGTAGGCGTTCAAGGGGCTACGCAAGTACGCAGGCAAAAAGATGCCATGCCGTGCTTGCGCTGGTGTGTTTGGGGACAGGAGCCACACTGGGGCAGAGGTTCTGTCAGCTCTGCAGGGGCAGGCTGAGAGGTGGTTGATGCCAAGCCAGCTTAAGCCAGGAATGGTGATTTGCGACAATGGCACCAACCTCCTCTCCGCCCTCCGACAGGGACAACTGACCCATGTGCCCTGTGTGTCCTTAACCTGGTGGTGCAGCGGTTCTTGGGCAGGTACCCAGGCTTACAGGATGTCATGAGGCAGGCCAGGAAAGTCTGTGTGCATTTCCGCAGATCATATAATGCCAGTGCTCGGCTGGCTGAGCTGCAAAAGAAGTTGAACCTGCCCAAGAACCGCCTTGTATGTGACATGCCCACCAGATGGAACTCAACTTTGGCCATGCTGCAGTGGCTGCACACGCAGCAGAGGGCCATCAATGAGTACCTGTGCGACTACAGCACCAGGACAGGGTCAGGGGAGCTCAGGTTTTTTTCACCATGCCAGTGGGGCATGGTCAGGGATGCATGCACTGTCCTGGCACGATTTGAGGAGGCCACGAGGATGGTGAGCAGTGACAGTGCATGCATCAGTGACCCTGTACCTCTTGTCAACCTGTTGGAGCATACGCTGCTTGGAATAATGGACAGGGCACTTGAGGCAGAACAGAGGCAGGAAGAGAAGGACTTCCTTGCCTCTCAAGGCCCCCTTTACCCAGACAGTGTTCCTTCTGTCCCACCCATCACACAGGAAGAGGACGAGGGGGAGGAGAAGGAGGAGCAGGAGGATTGTGTCAGCATGGAAGTAGAACCTGGCACTCAGCATCAACAGCAGCAGTCTTTTAGGGATGATTTACAGTCCCAAGAAACCCGTGGACTTGTACGTGGCTGGGAGGAGGTGGCTGCGGATCATGTCGTCCTTAGTGACCCAGAGGACTCCGGACTGAATGCCTCAGCTAACCTACGCTGCATGGCCTCCCTGATCCTGCAAAGCCTGCGGAAGGATCCTCGTATTCTTCGGATCAAGGAGAGGGACCATTACTGGCCGGCCACTCTCCTTGATCCACGGTACAAGGGTAAGGTTGCGGACCTTATCTTGCCGTCGCTGAGGGAGCAGAGGATGAGACATCTCCGGGAGGCCTCGCAGAAAGGTCTGTGCAACGCGTTCCCAGAGACAGGGAGGTTACAAACTCCTGGTCCTGGACAACGAGTTGCTGAGGCTTCGGTCAGTCAAAGAAGGAGTGGTGGGGAAGGTGGTCGTCTGACCGATGCGTTCAGACAATTTTTTAGTACGCAGCCCCAAGGTATGATCGGTTCCAGCAACCATCGCCAGCGTCTGATTTACATGGTCCCGGAATACCTAGGGGCAAGGTCAGACTTGGACACCTTTCCCACCGAAAATCCACTGGCTTACTGGGTCTTGAGGATGGATCACTGGCCAGAGCTTGCACAGTATGCAATTGAGCTACTGGCCTGTCCTGCATCTACTCGGCCGGGACAAGTTTCTTGTCCAAGAATCTCGTCAAGAAAACCACAAGTTTTTTCCTGACGAGATTCTCGGCCGCGTGTACGAGGCATAAGGCCTTGTACACACGGCCGAGAATCTCGTTAGGAAAAAACACTAATGTCTAAACCGCTGGCAACAAAAGTGAGTACACCCCTAAGTGAAAATGTCCAAATTGGGCCCAATTAGCCATTTTTCCTCCTTGGTGTCACGTGACTCGTTAGTATTACAAGGTCTCAGGTGTGATGTGAATGGGGAGCAGGTGTGTTAAATTTGGTGTTATCGCTCTCATTCTCTCATACTGGTCACTGGAATTCAACATGGCACCTCATGGCAAAGAACTCTCTGAGGATCTGAATTCTTTTATTTTTGCTCTACATAAAGATGGCCTAGGCTATAAGAAGATTGCCAGGTCCCTGTAACTGAGCTGCAGCACAGTGGCCAAGACCATACAGCGGTTTAACAGGACAGGTTCCACTCAGAACAGGCCTCGCCATGGTCCACCAAAGAAGTTAAGTGCACGTGTTCAGCGTCATATCCAGAGGTTGTCTTTGGGAAATAGACATATGAGTGCTGCCAGCATTACTGCAGAGGTTGAAGGGGTGGGGGGTCAGCCTGTCAGTGCTTATACCATACGCCGCACACTGCATCAAATTGGTCTGCACGGCTGTCGTCCCAGGAGGAAGCCTCTTCTAAAGAAGATGCACAAGAAAGCCCGCAAACAGTTTGCTGAAGACAAGCAGACTAAGGACATGGATTACTGGAACCATGTCCTGTGGTCTGATGAGACCAAGATAAACTTATTTGGTTCAGATGGTGTCAAGCGTACGTGGCAGCAACCAGGTGGGGAGTACAAAGACAAGTGTGTATTGCCTACAGTCAAGCATGGTGGTGGGAGTGTCATGGGGCTGCATGAGTGCTGCCAGCACTGGGGAGCTACAGTTCATTGAGGGAACCATGAATGCCAACATGTACTGTGACATACTGAAGCAGAGCATGATCCCTCCCTTCAGAGACTGGGCTGCAGGGCAGTATTCCAACATGATAACGACCCCAAACACACCTCCAGGAAAACCACTGCCTTGCTAAAGAAGCTGAGGGTAAAGGTGATGGACTGTCTCCAGACCTAAATCTTATTGAGCATCTGTGGGGCATCCTCAAAAGGAAGGTGGAGGAGCGCAAGGTCTCTAACATCCACCGGCTCCATGATGTCATCATGGAGGAGGAGTGGAAGCGGACTCGAGTGGCAACCTGTGAAGCTCTGGTGAACTCCATGCCCAAAAAGGGTTAAGGCAGTGCTGGAAAATAATGGTGGCCACACAAAATATTGACACTTTTTCAGCCCAATTTGGACATTTTCACTTAGGGGTGTACTCACTTTTGCTGCAAGTGATTTAGACATTAATTGCTGTGTGATGAGTTATTTTGAGTGGACAGCAAATGTACACTGTTATACACGCTGTAACCTCACTACTTTACATTGTGGCAAAGTGTAATTTCTTCAGTGTTGTCACATGAAAAGATATAATATTTACTAAAATGTGAAAATGTGAGGGGGTGTACTCACTTTTGTGTGATAATCTATATATATATATATATATATATATATATATATATATTGTGAGGGGGTTAGCTCAGCAGCGGGTGTGTGTGACCCCCTGGATGGGTTCACCACACAAAAACAGGCACAGCAGACAGTGGTAGGAGAAAACAAAAGGGTGTGGTTTTATTTGAACTATATACAGCCAAAAAAAGACAGCAAAAACAAAAGAAACATGAAAAGAAGTCCTGGTCAACTTGACCGCTCACTAAACACGCTGGTGTCCCTAACTAACAACTGGGTACAGCCTTGTGCTGTCCCAGTCCCTAGCTCCCTGCTTTTTTTAAGTTCTTAGCAATAACCACACAGCCTTTGGCTCACC
Source organism: Rana muscosa (assembly GCA_029206835.1). Lineage (NCBI taxonomy): Eukaryota > Metazoa > Chordata > Amphibia > Anura > Ranidae > Rana > Rana muscosa. The sequence goes on along the minus strand of CM055117.1, from coordinate 538,515,342 downwards.
GCACAGAGATCACACTCCCCAGACTATCCACACAGATCTGGTTCCAGGTTGGAGCCTCTCCCTTAGCATGCTGGGAGTTGTTGTAGAGGCCCTAACGAGCCCACTTACTTCAGCTGGGCTCATTAACTCTTCCCCTGCAAGACTCCCCGCACTCCCCCTAGTGGTATAAATCGGCATAAAGCCTGAATCTAGGACATATATACCTTCCATCCTGCATGCAACCTGGTGATTTTACCTGCATGCTGTCACATACCCCCCCTCTTGTTTTAACCTTGGGGTTGGAACACAAGCAATCAGGGATGCATGTACTCGAGACAAAGCATCCACATTCCCCATTTGAACGCCAGGGCGATGCTTTACCGTAAAGTTGAATTCCTATAGGGCCAGGAACCACCTATTTACTCTTCTATTTGTCTCTTTGTTTTGAGCCATCCACTTTAAAGGAGCGTGATCAGTAATCAGTAATAAACCTAGCAGATAGTACCGAAGGGAATGTAGAGCCCACTTCACCGCTAAACACTCCTTCTCAATCGTGGCGTAATTTACCTCATGGGACTTCAATTTCCTGCTGAGGTAAATGACTGGGTGCTCTTCCCCCCCGTTCCAGACCTGGGACAATACTGCTCCTAACCCAACGTTGGATGCATCACTGGCTGGCTACATAAGGCTTTTTTTAAGAATTGAAATGCTGCCTCAGCCTCTGGGGTCCATTTAACCATGACAGACTCCTTCCCTTTTGTCAGGTTGGTTAGGGGCACAGCCTGAGAAGCAAAGTGGGGAATGAATCGCCGATAATAACCAGCGATTCCCAGAAAGGCTCGTACCTGCTTCTTGCTGTTGGGACGCGGCCAATTCTGTATGGCCTCGACTTTATTGACTTGGGGTTTTATTACTCCCCTCCCAATGGTGTACCCAAGATACTTGGCATCCTTTTGTCCAATGGTACACTTATTGGGGTTGGCCGTAAACCCAGCTTCCCGGATAGAGTCTAGGACTGCTTGCACTTTTGGCAGATGTGAGGCCCAATCTGTGCTATAGATAATTACATCATCTAGGTAAGCCGCAGCATACTTCTGATGGGGCCTCAGTATCTGGTCCATTTTCCGCTGGAATGTTGCCGGCGCATTCTGTAAACCAAACGGCATTCTTTTATATTGGAACGCCCCGTCTGGGGTTACAAATGCGGTTTTCTCCTTGGCCGACTTGGCCAGGGGAATTTGCCAATACCCTTTGGTGAGATCAAGAGTTGTCATGTATCGGGCTGTTCCCAACCGGTCGACCAACTCATCTATACGTGGCATGGGGTAGGTGTCAAATTTTGTAACTTTGTTCAGTTGTCGGAAATCGTTACAAAATCGCCAGCTCCCATCCGGTTTAGGTACTAACACTATGGGACTTGACCAATCACTTTGGGATTCCTCTATCACCCCTAACTTAAGCATTTTCTGTACTTCCTCACGTATTGCCTCCCGTCGGGCCTCTGGGATCCGATAGGGTTTTAGCTTCACCCTTTCACCGGGCGGGGTAATAATATCATGCTCTACCCCATACGTTTGTCCCGGCAGCTCAGAGAAAATCTCCTTGTTGCGAAGCACAAACTCCTTAACCTCCTGTTGTTGGGGGTTTGACAAGGTGACTGCTATTCCAACCTCAGGAATCCACGCAATCAGACTGAGCTGGTGACAAAGTTTCTGCGACTAGGGATTCCCTATCCCTCCAAGCTTTCAACAGATTAATGTGATAGATCTGTTCGGGCTTTCGCCTTCCTGGTTGTCTGACCTTGTAATTCACTTCGCTCACTTTTTCCATTATCTCGTAGGGGCCTTGCCATTTGGCGAGGAACTTGCTTTCAACCGTAGGGACAAGTACCAATATCTTATCCCCCGGGGAAAAGGTCCGGGTCTTGGCTCCACGGTTGTACACTCTCTGCTGTGCCAACTGCGTTTGGGCCAAATGTTCCTTTACGATTGGCATTACCTGTGCAATTCTATCTTGCATCAGGGCGACATGCTCAATCACACTCCTGTGGGGAGAACTCTCACTTTCCCAAGTTTCCTTGGCGATATCCAACAGCCCTCTTGGGTGTCTCCCATAGAGTAACTCAAAGGGTGAGAAACCCGTAGAGGATAGGTGTACCTCCCTAATAGCAAACATTAAATAGGGAATTAGACAGTCCCAATCCTTTCCATCTTCATCCACCACCTTCTTTAACATTTGTTTTAGAGTTTTGTTGAATCTTTCAACCAACCCATCTGTTTGGGGGTGATACACAGATGTACGCAATTGTGTCACTTTGAACAACTTGCACAGCTCTTTAATAACCCGGGACATAAAGGGTGTACCTTGGTCCGTAAGCAGTTCCTTACAAATACCCACACGGCTAAAAACAAGAGATAGCTCTTTGGCTATGGTTTTGGCCGAGGTATTTCGGAGAGGAATCGCTTCCGGATAACGGGTGGCATAGTCCATTATAACCAAGATGTACTGGTGCCCCCTAGCGGACTTCATTATCGGACCTACCAAATCCATTGCGATCCTCTCAAAGGGGACCTCAATGATGGGAAGAGGTACCAGTGGGTTACGGAAATGTGGCATCGGTGCCGACCTCTGACACACAGGGCAGAAGGAACAATAATTTTCTGTTTCCTTCATGACCCCAGGCCAATAGAATCTCTGCAATACTCTCTCTCTGGTTTTCTCTGTCCCCAGATGACCTCCAAGAATGTGCCCATGGGCCAACTCTAACACCAACTTCCTGTAAGGTTTGGGCACCACAAGCTGCTCAATGGTTTCTTCTGCCCTTTTAGCCACCCGATACAGTAGGTCCTTTTCCACGATGAAGTATGGGTAAGTGCCGGTCTCATCTGGGTTCACTAACTCGCCATCTATTTCCACTACGTTTTCCCGTGCCTTTATTAGGGTGGGGTCTTTTAACTGTTCTGTGGCCAAATTTTCCTTGTGAACCTCGAGATCAGAAAACTCCACAGACGGCATGTTTTCGTCTGAGGATGTTGGCTCCTCCCCAGTTTCTCGAGTCTCCCCTGCCAATACCGACAACGGAAATTCTGGAGAGTCCTCACCACTCTCCGAGGAATTCTGGCTATCACATTCCTGGTATATAGGGGCACCAGTGGGGGGCTCAGGACAATCCCATAGTTCCCAGAACTTTGGAAAATCCCTTCCCACAATGGCATCATGAGGCAAGTGAGACACTAATCCCACCCGATGAGAGAGGGTACCTTTGGGGGTCTCAAAACACACTGTAGTCACCGGATACTCTCGGGTGTCCCATGCACACAAATAACAGCTACCTTGTTATTCCCAGAGACCTCTGTAGTAACTAATTCAGCCTTTATCAGTGTCACGAGGCTACCTGAATCCAGAAATACAACAACATTTCTACCATTAACACACATTTTGCATAAATGTTTCTCAGTTCCCCGCATGGCAGTGCATGCGACTGTCGCAAACAGCGACTGACGTCTGTCCGTTAGAAAGTCACATTGCATGGGTTCATCCACAACCGGGCAATTTGCTGCAATATGTCCCTCTTGTCGGCAGCGGTAACAAACAATCCTTCTTGCTGCATCTTGAACCCCTGACTTCCCAGGCTGTTCTCGCCAAACCTTGGGTAGAACTCCCAACCTCTCACTCTCTCCACCCTCACCCCTTAGAATCATCTTACCCGCCACTGGGGATGGTCTGGTCTTAGGGTGGAAAGTCCGTGAGTCTCTGGAAGAGGCAGTCAGGTTCTCTGTAGCCAAGTACTTCTCTACACGATCCACAAGATTATCATCCGTTTCTGGGTCTCCATGGCTTACCCACTTTTGGATGGCAGTAGGAAGAGCTCTCAAGAAACGATCCATCACAACACGTTCCACAATCTTTGGTGCGGACAAAGTCTCTGGCTGTAGCCACTTCCTGCTCAGGTGAATGAGATCATACATTTGAGACCTGGGGGGTTTTCCAAGCCGGAAAGTCCAGTTATGCACACGCTGAGCCCGGACAGCCAGGGTGACACCCAGCCGTGCCAATATTTCAGTTTTTAGCATCACATAGTCTTTTGCTTGGTCAGGCTCTAGGTCATAGTAAGCTTTCTGCGATTCACCAGTTAACAGAGGAGCCACCAGTCCAGCCCACTGCTTCTTAGGCCACTTTTCTCTTTCAGCAGTCCTTTCAAATGTGGTCAAAAACACCTCTGGATCATCCTCTCCAGTCATTTTTGTCAATAAACGACTCACCCCAAAGGACGCAGTGGAACTACTTGCCTCACTGGTCTGCGGACGTTGCTGCATTAACGTTTCCATTTGTTGCTGTAGTCTCTGTTCTTGCTTCTGTAACAGGTCTATGAAGCGGCCCTCAGATTGCTGCTGGGCTTGTTGCTGAGCTTCCAGACTCTGTTGCAAAGTTGCAATTGTCTGCTGCTGGGCTGTAAGGCTCTGTTGATGAGCTTGCTGCTGGGCTGCAAGGCTCTGTTGATGAGCTTGCTGCTGGGCTACAAGGCTCTTTTGCAAACCTGCATTTGTCTGCTGCTGATTGGCATTTGCTAGAGCCAGCTGTTTCAGTATCTCCTCCATGCTGGCCTTAAAAAAAACTGCCACTGGTTCTCCACCAACTGTGAGGGGGTTAGCTCAGCAGCGGGTGTGTGTGTGACCCCCTGGATGGGTTCACCACACAAAAACAGGCACAACAGACAGTGGTAGGAGAAAACAAAAGGGTGTGGTTTTATTTGAACTATATACAGCCCAAAAAATACAGCAAAAACAAAAGAAACATGAAAAGAAGTGCTGGTCAACTTGACCGCTCACTACACACGCCGGTGTCCCTAACTAACAACTGGGTACAGCCTTGTGCTGTCCCAGTCCCTAGCTCCCTGCTTTTTTTAAGTTCTTAGCAATAACCACACAGGCTTTGGCTCACCGCACAGAGATCACACTCCCCAGACTATCCACACAGATCTGGTTCCAGGTTGGAGCCTCTCCCTTAGCATGCTGGGAGTTGTTGTAGAGGCCCTAACGAGCCCACTTACTTCAGCTGGGCTCATTAACTCTTCCCCTGCAAGACTCCCCGCACTCCCCCTAGTGGTATAAATCGGCATAAAGCCTGAATCTAGGACATACAGTGGGGCAAAAAAGTATTTAGTCAGCCACCAATTGTGCAAGTTCTCCCACTTAAAAAGATGAGAGAGGCCTGTAATTGTCATCATAGGTATACCTCAACTATGAGAGACAAAATGTGGAAACAAATCCAGACAATCACATTGTCTGATTTGGAAATAATTTTTTTTGCAAATTATGGTGGAAAATAAGTATTTGGTCAATATCAAAAGTTCATCTCAATACTTTGTTATATATCCTTTGGTGGCAATGACAGAGGTCAAACGTTTTCTATAAGTCTTCACAAGGTTGTCACACACTGTTGCTGGCATGTTGGCCCATTCCTCCATGCAGATCTCCTCTAGAGCAGTGATGTTTTGGGGCTGTCGCTGGGCAACAAAGACTTTCAACTCCCTCCAAAGGTTTTCTATGGGGTTGAGATCTGGAGACTGGCTAGGCCACTCCAGGACCTTGAAATGCTTTTTACGAAGTCACTCCTTCGTTGCCCAGGCAGTGTGTTTGGGATCATTGTCATGCTAAAAGACCCAGCAAAGTTTCATCTTCAATGCCCTTGCTGATGGGAGGAGGTTTGCACTCAAAATCTCACGATACATGGCCCCATTCATTCTTTCATGTACACAGATCAGTCGTCCTGTTCCCTTTGCAGAGAAACAGCCCCAAAGCATGATGTTGCCACCCCCATGCTTCACAGTAGGTATGGTGTTATTTGGTTGCAACTCCGCATTCTCTCTCCTCCAAACACGACGAGTTGTGTTTCTACCAAACAGTTCTACTTTGGTTTCATCTGACCTTATGACATTCTCCCAATCCTCTTCTGGATTATCCAAATGCTCTCTAGCAAACCTCAGACGGGCCCGGACATGTACTGGCTTAAGCAGGTGGACACGTCGGGCACTGCAGGATCTGAGTCCCTGGCGGCATAGTGTGTTACTGATGGTAGCCATTGTTACGTTGGTCCCAGCTCTCTGCAGGTCATTCACTATGTCCCCCCCCCGTGTGGTTCTGACATTTTTGCTCACCGTTCTAGTGATCATTTTGACCCCACGGGTTGAGAATTTGCGTGGGGCCCCAGATCGAGGGAGATTATCAGTGGTCTTGTATGTCTTCCATTTTCTAATTATTGCTCCCACAGTTGATTTCTTCACACCAAGCTGCTTGCCTATTGCAGATTCAGTCTTCCCAGCCTGGTGCAGGTCTACAATTTTGTTTCTGGTGTCCTTCGACAGCTCTTTGGTCTTCACCATAGTGGAGTTTGGCGTGTGACTGTTTGAGGTTGTGGACAGGTGTCTTTTATACTGATAACAAGTTCAAACAGGTGTTATTAATACAGGTAATGAGTGGAGGACAGAGGAGCCTCTTAAAGAAGAAGATACAGGTCTGTGAGAGCCAGAAATCTTGCTTGTTTGTAGGTGACCAAATACTTATTTTCCACCATAATTTGCAAAAAAAATTCTTTCCAAATCAGACAATGTGATTGTCTGGATTTGTTTCCACATTTTGTCTCTCATAGTTGAGATATACCTATGATGACAATTACAGGCCTCTCTTATCTTTTTAAGTGGGAGAACTTGCACAATTGGTGGCTGACTAAATACTTTTTTTCCCCACTGTATATACCTCCCATCCTGGATGCAACCTGGTGATTTTACCTGCATGCTGTCACAATATATATATATATATATATATATATATATATATATATAATGTGTAGCACCCTCTACCGGTAGGTAGGTGCTAGAGTAGGATTTTTTTGCAAGGGAAACTGTCAGTGCAGGTAAATTTAGGCAGGCCTATGCTTCAGGCTAGGCCTGCTTGTTTTAATCTGGGGGCAGGGAGTGGTTAGTGTAGCAGTGGGTGTGATCACCTGTGCTCTAGTTCTGGGGTGCCTCCCCTGCTTCCAGGGAGAATGATCTGGAAGAGGAGCAGGGCACAGGACTGGAGTTGCAGGGAGCTCATGTGAGGAGCCCTTACCAATCCCCACTTGGAATTGGCAGGGGGCAGGCCTCCCATATAAGCTCAGGTCCCAGCCTACTGGGGAGGATATGTCGGCCAGGAGACATTGAGAATGGAGCATTAGGCAGCAGCAGGGGTCCCTCCCCCATCTGGGGTGGTGCGAGGCCTAGCGGATGAGCCCAGGAGAGCTGGGAAGGAGCTACATCATTACACGGTCAGGGATGGAGTGTCCTGGAACAGAGGGGCTGGAGAAGCTGTCGGAACAAGTGCCTAGATAAAGTTCTTCATCATGGACTCTGGGCAGGAAGAGGTTGGTGAGTGGACCACAGTGGATTACTGGATGAGGCATGCCAGGGGATCTGGGTGCGAGGCCAGAGGAGAGACTGTGGGGAAAGTGTCAAGTCGATGCGGCCTGAGAGTGCAGGATTTGCAAACTGGACTGGCTGAGAACAGTAGTCCGCCAAGCTACATGTGCTACTAAATTACTTGGCTGCCGGGGAGAGGAACTTCAGACCTCTGGCCTAGTAACAGCATCTATAGCAGTCAGCATTTGAGACTGTTCAGAGCGGTCTCATTCGCTCATAGAAGAAGGTGTGACAGGGAAGATAATGATCTACAGCACAGGTGTCAAACACAAGGCCCACGGGCCGAATCCGGCCCTCCAGTCCATTTCATGGGGCTCTCGCACCTCTCCTGTAGCTGCAGGAGAGCTCCAGCCCTCCTCTTGTCCTCCTCCAGACCCTTACTTTCTGCTTTCAAGCAATACATCCAGCTTCTTCCCAGCAACAGCATAAGGAAAGGGGGGTGCACTGTGATGTAAGGGAGAGCGGGGGACTCAACTTCTGATGGTGGGGTGGCTCTTGACATCTAATGTAAAGGGGAGGGGATGCGCTGGACATCTAATCTTACAGATACAACCGGCCCTTTTGAGGGCAATCATAATGCTGATGCGGCCCACAATGAAATTGAGTTTGACACACCTGATCTACAGTAAAGTTTGTACAGGAGGATAGAAGTCCTGGGAACAACAGTCTGCAGGAGAGGTGCAGTGGAGGAGAAATAGTCTGCATGGTGATGCAGGGGAAGTGACTGTAGATATTATATGTGCATCAATACTTCAAGGCTCAACTAAATTTCAAGTTCTTTAATATGATGGCAAAGCAACATGTTCTATGGGCATCCCATATCCCCTTTCCCCCAACCAAGTTATATCCCACCAATAAATAAAAACAAAACAACGCAAATGACTGTTCATTGTCTCTGAGGTGATAGATGGATGTCTGGCATGGGACAGCACAAAGGACTTAATTACTAAATAAATAATACAAACAACACACCATAATTTATTTTGGCTAATAATGGCCACAACGTTTATTAAGGGGTTACCCAAAGATAAACAATAAATCCATACAGGAAAATCTTTAAATTTAAAATTCCATAACCATAACTTATTACTTTATTAATCTTATCACGTAGTCCATACAGAACTGAACTGGATGACAAACCCCACTAACAAACGTCATGACAAGAGATAACATTTTGTTTAAAGGGAGGGAGGGTGGGAGCAGCACAGGCTCTTAACTCCGCGGGGTCCCCTCAGGCTATGAACAGAGCGGGAAAGACCGCCGGCTTTTAGAAACTCTGCCCGGCCTAATCCCGCCCGATCCAGCCAATCAGGACCTCTTGCTATGCTGCCCTGCATCTTCCATCACCTGGGGCAACCTAAACAAGAATAAAGAGAGGAGGGGGGAAACAGGGAAACGAGGCAGCCCTTTGGACTGTCCCATGGAGCCCCGCATAAACGCTAGGGGCTCATTCATGGGACAGCACAAAGGACTTAATTACTAAATAAATAATACAAACAACACACCATAATTTATTTAGGCTAATAATGGCCACAACGTTTATTAAGGGGTTACCCAAAGATAAACAATAAATCCATACAGGAAAATCTTTAATTTTAAAATTCCATAACCATAACTTATTACTTTATTAATCTTATTATGTAGTCCATCCAGAACTGAGCTGGATGACAAACCCCACCAGCTGAAGCCGCACAGGAACTGAATGGCTGAAGCACCCCAAACGCTGTGGCCTGCTCAATCATGTTTTGTAAACCTACGACAAAAATATATATACCAACATCCGACAGATGTACAAAGTCAGACCAGGAAGGAAACCCTCCAAATCTGTGTGGCGGTAGGAAAAACCACCCTGCGACAGTACTAAATTGTGTATAGTTCTATTAACGCGTTTTTTAATCCTATCTAAATAATGCAGATTACTTTCAGCTGACCAAAGGAGTCTAGGTACCATTTCTGAAAATACTATAACCGTAAAAGGAAATAATAACTTGAAAGAAGATAGATCCCTTTTCATATCACAAATCAAATCCCAAGTCTTAATTCTGCCCAGGTCATTAGCCCCGGCATGAATGATAAGTACATCCGGCGAAGGCCATTGCCCTAGCAAGAAAATCAGATGATCCTTTAAATTTCTCCATCTCAAGCCCCTTACCCCACACCATAAAACCTGAAAACGTCCTTCATCCAAACCAAGATTGGTTTTGCAATTCTTGATTGAAGTTCTCCTTTTGGCCCAAAAAATAAAGGAATGTCCTATTATCCAAATTACACTCTTGGAAACACCTAAGAAAAATCAAACAATGACAAGGTCAGGACGAACATACAATTTAAACCTATCACTATCCCAACGCCCCAATTTTTTAACCCCATCATTAGAAAAACCAAGAAGACTGGCTTCAGTGGCTGCACCTATTCTGAAAGAATGTGAAGAGAAGTGAAAGCCAGAGAGGTTAAGTTTTTTAAGGCAAAAAGACAGGACAGATGAAAACTGAAATCTTGTTAATGGAGACAAGTTACTGTGAATAAAAAATGAACCTGAAAAGGAGGGTCGAACAGAGAGATACTGAGTGACTCTAAAAACTGGACAAATGTGCAGAACAGGAGCCCTGTAAAGAGTTATCTAACGACCCTTGCCCAATTGGTCCATTTTGGATCTACGAAGAATTATTTTTTATTGAATCTTCATACACAGAGATATCCGAGAACACTAAAAAAGATGTGGAAACTTTATTAGGAGCTGTGAGTTCCCCTATTCTAAAAGCCCCAAAGAAAGCCATAACGAAAACCGCTCTGAACAGAGAAGTTTCAAATGAAGAAAAACAAACTAATTTTAACGTATCCATCAGTTTAGACAATAATTCAGAGGAAATTGGTCATCTACTGTCAACCGTTGGGACAGACTTTCTGAATCCTTTCATCACCTGCCTAACCGTAAAAAAGGAAGAAAGAGCAGGAAGACCAGAGATTTAAGAAAGAACAAAACCCCAGCTAAAACTTTGGTCACTGATGCTGGACTAAGATTATCCTGAATTAAAGAGGACACAAAGCGTAAAGCTGAATAAGCAGTCACAGAATGAAAAGCAAACTTATGCTGCGTGCACACGACCGTTTTTAATGTCATTGAATAAAACTGCATTTTTCTCAACGTGATTCTTCTCAAGCCTGCCTTGCCTACACACTATCGTTGAAAAAAATGCTTGAGTAAAGCGCGGTGACGTACAACACGTACGACGGCACTATAAAGGGGAAGTTCCATTCGGATGGCACCACCCTTTATGTTAGTAAAGTTTGTTGAGAGACGATTTGCGCTTTTCAGCCTTGTGCTTTTCAGTCCGTTACAGCGTGATGAATGTGCTATCTCCATTACGAACGCTAGTTTTACCAGAACGAGCACTCCCGTCTCATACTTGATTCTGAGAATGCGCATTTTTTTTCACGTCGCTAAAGCCTACACACGGCCGTTTTTCATGACGAGAAAAACGACGAGGTGAAAAACGATGAGAAAAATTAGAGCGTGTTCCAATTTTTTCATGGCCATTTTTCATGTCGTGAAAAATGCTATGAAGCCCACACACGATCATTTTTAATGACCATTTTAAAAAATTACATTTTTCTCGTCATTCAAAACGGTCGTGTGTATGCGGCATTAGACTCTATGCAAAAATTACACCACCTAAACCAAGTTTGAGAATACTCTTCCCAAGTCTTAGGGCGATGGAATTCCTCAGGTTTGCTTCAATTAGTCCCATATCAGGCCCCAGAGAAAACCTGGACATGAGAATCCTTCCTGATCCGCCTCTGGAGCGAGCTCCCGAAACTTCCGGAACTGTGAACGAGATAATGAATCGGCAATCTCATTAGTAAAACTGGGGACATGCTTTGCTTTTAACCAAATGTTAAAGGTCATACATTGTAATACCAAAAAACTGAGCAATTTTATTACTAATTCAGATTTTGATGATAGCCCATTTATAGCGAAAAACACTCCTTTATTATCCGTGTGGAGAAGAACACGCTTATTCTCAAACCTGCTGTGCCAAGTGGTAATGGCGACCACCACAGGGAATAATTCTAATAAGACAAGGTTACGGATAATATCTGGTGATCTCCAAGACTAGGGATGAGCCGAACACCCCCCCCCCCCCCGGTTCGGTTCGCACCAGAACCTTCGAACGGACCGAAAGTTTGCACGAACGTTAGAACCCTATTAAATACAATGGACGCGAACGTTCGAAATCTAAAGTGCTAATTATAATGACTAATATGCATGTTATTGTCCTAAAAAGGGTTTGGGGATTCGGGTTCTGCCCCAGGGGACATGTATCAATGCAAAACGAAGTTTTAAAAACTGCAGTTTTTCGGGAGCAGTCATTTTAATGATGCATAAAGTGAAAAAGAAAGTGAAATATTCCTTTAAATATCGTACCTGGGGGGTGTCTAAAGTATGCCTGTGAAGTGGCATGTGTTTCCCATGTTTAGAACTGTCCCTGCACAAAATGACATTTGTAAAGGAAAAAAAGCCATTTAAAACTGCTTGCGGCTTTAATGTAATGTCTGGTCCCGGTAATATGGATGAAAATCTTTGAGAAAAATGGCATGGCTACCCCATCACCCCCCCCCCCACCACCCCTACACCAGCCCATTACCAGCCCCTTTGGTTCTTGTAGGGATATTAACCACTTAAGCCCCGGACCATTTCGGGCCATTAGGACCAGGCCTGTTTTTGGGATTCGGCACTGCGCTGCTTTAACTGTAAATTGTGCGGACATGCAATGTTGTACCCAAATGAAATTTGCGTCCTTTTCTTCCCACAAATAGAGCTTTCTTTTAATGGTATTTGATTGCCTCTGCGATTTTTATTTTTTGCGATATAAACAGAAAAAGACCGAAAATTTTGAAAAAAAATGATATTTTCTACTTTTTGTTATAAGAAAAATCGAATAAACTCAATTTTAGTCATACATTTAGGCCAAAATGTATTCAGCCACATGTCTTTAGTAAAAAAAATGTCAATAAGCGTATATTTATTGGTTTGCGCAAAAGTTATAGCGTTTACAAACTAGGGTACATTTTCTGAAATTTACACAGCTTTAAATTTATGACTGCCTATCTCATTTCTTGAGGTGCTAAAATGGCAGGGCAGTACAAAACCCCCCCAAATGACCCCATTTTGGAAAGTAGACACCCCAAGGAAATTGCTGAGAGGCATGTTGAGCCCATTGAATATTTTTTTTTTTGTCCCAAGTGATTGAATAATGACAAAAAAAAAAAAAAAAAAAAATTACAAAAAGTTGTCACTAAATGATATATTGCTCACACATGCCATGGTTATATGTGGAATTGCACCCCAAAATACATTCTGCTGCTTCTCCTGAGTACGGGGATACCACATGTGTGGGACTTTTTAGGAGCCTAGCCACGTACGGGACCCCGGAAACCAAGCACCGCCTTCAGGATTTCTAAGGGCGCAAATTTTTGATTTCACTCCTCACTACCTATCACAGTTTCGAAGGCCATAAAATGCCAAAATAGCACAAAACCCCCCAAATGACCCCATTTTGGAAAGTAGACACCCCAAGCTATTTACTGAGAGGCATGTTCAGTCCATGGAATATTTTATATTTTGCCACAAGTTGCGGGAATATGACAAACTTTTTTTTTTTTGCACAAAGTTGTCACTAAATGATATATTGCTCACACATGCCATGGGCATATGTGAAATTACACCCCAAAATACATTCTGCTGCTTCTCCTGAGTATGGGGATACCACATGTGTGGGACTTTTTGGGAGCCTAGCCGCGTACGGGACCCCAAAAACCAAGCACCGCCTTCAAGGTTTCTAAGGGCATAAATTTTTGATTTTCACTCCTCACTACCTATCACAGTTTTGAAGGCCATAAAATGCCAAGATGGCACAAACCCCCCCAAATGACCCCATTTTGGAAAGTAGACACCCCAAGCTATTTGCTGAGAGGCATGTTGACCCCATTGAATATTTTTTCTTGTCCCAAATGATTGAATAATGACAAAAATAAAAAAAAAATGTACAAAAAGTTGTCACTAAATGATATATTGCTCACACATGCCATGGTTATATGTGGAATTGCACCCCAAAATACATTCTGCTGCTTTTCCTGAGTACGGGGATACCACATGTGTGGGACTTTTTGGGAGCCTAGCCGCGTACAGGGCCCCAAAACCAAGCACCGCCTTCAGGATTTCTAAGGGCGTAAATTTTTGATTTCACTCCTCACTACCTATCACAGTTTCGAAGGCCATAAAATGCCAAAATAGCACAAAACCCCCCCAAATTACCCCATTTTGGAAAGTAGACACCCCAAGCTATTTGCTGAGAGGCATGTTGAGTCCATGGAATATTTTATATTTTGCCACAGGTTGCGGAAATATGACAAACTTTTTTTTTTTTGCACAAAGTTGTCACTAAATGATATATTGCTCACACATGCCATGGGCATATGTGAAATTACACCCCAAAATACATTCTGCTGCTTCTCCTGAGTACGGGGATACCACATGTGTGGGACTTTTTGGGAGCCTAGCCGCGTACGGGACCCCAAAAACCAAGCACCGCCTTCAAGGTTTCTAAGGGCATAAATTTTTGATTTCGCTCCTCACTACCTATCACAGTTTTGAAGGCCATAAAATGCCAAGATGGCACAAAACCCCCCCAAATGACCCCATTTTGGAAAGTAGATACCCCAAGCTATTTGCTGAGAGGCATGTTGAGCCCATTGAATATTTTTTTTTGTCCCAAATGATTGAATAATGACAAAAAGAAAAAAAAATGTACAAAAAGTTGTCACTAAATGATATATTGCTCACACATGCCATGGTTATATGTGAAATTACACCCCAAAATACATTCTGCTGCTTCTCCTGAGTACGGGGATACCACATGTGTGGGACTTTTTGGGAGCATAGCCGCGTACAGGACCCCAAAAACCAAGCACCGCCTTCAAGGTTTCTAAGGGCATAAATTTTTGATTTCACTCCTCACTACCTATCACAGTTTTGAAGGCCATAAAATGTCAAAATAGCCCAAAACCCCCACAAATGACCCCATTTTGGAAAGTAGATACCCCAAGCTATTTGCTGAGAGGCATGGTGAGTATTTTACAGCTCTCATTTGTTTTTGAAAATTAAGAAAGACATTTTTTTCTTTTTTTTTTTCTTTTTTTTACATTTTCAAAACTTTGTGACAAAAAGCGAGATCTGCAAAATACTCAACATACCTCTCAGCAAATAGCTTGGGGTGTCTACTTTCCAAAATGGGGTCATTTGGGGGGGGTTTTGTGCCATCTGGGCATTCCATGGCCTCCGAAACTGTGATAGGCAGTGAGGAGTGAAATCAAAAATTTACACCCATAGAAATCCTGAAGGCGGTGCTTGGTTTTTGGGGTCCCGTACGCGACTAGGCTCCCAAAAAGTCCCACACATGTGGTATTCCCGTACTCAGGAGAAGCAACAGAATGTATTTTGGGGTGTAATTCCACATATGCCCATGGCATGTTTGAGCAATATATAATTTAGTGACAACTTTTTGTACATTTTTTTTATTTTATTTTTTTGGTCATTATTCAATCACTTGGGACAAAAAAAAAAAATATTCAATGGGCTCAACATGCCTCTCAGCAAATAGCTTGAGGTGTCTACTTTACAAAATGGGGTCATTTGGGGGGGTTTTGAACTGTCCTGGCATTTTATGCACAACATTAGGAAGCTTATGTCACACATCATCCACTCTTCTAACCACTTGAAGACAAAGCCCTTTCTGACACTTTTTGTTTACATGAAAAAAAAAAAATTTTTTTGCAAGAAAATTATGTTGAACCCCCAAACATTATATATTTTTTTAAAGCAAAGGCCCTACAGATTAAAATAGTGGGTGTTGCATTTTTTTTTCCACACAGTATTTGCGCAGCGATTTTTCAAACGCATTTTTTGGGGGAAAAACACACTTTTTTTATTTTTAATGCACTAAAAAACACTATATTGCCCAAATGTTTGATGAAATAAAAAAGATGATCATAGGCCGAGTACATGGATACCAAACACGACATGCTTTAAAATTGTGCACAAACGCGCAGCGGCGACAAACTACATTCATTTTTAAAAGCATTTAAAAGCCTTTACAGGTTACCACGTTAGATTTACAGAGGAGGTCTACTGCTAAAATTACTGCCCTCGATCTGACCTTCGCGGTGATACCTCACATGCATGATGCAATTGCTGTTTACATATGACGCTAGACCGACGCTTGCGTTCGCCTTTGCGCAAGAGCAGGGGGGGACAGCGGTGCTTTTTTTTTTTTTTTTTTTTATAATTTATTTGGCTTTTTTATTTTATTTTTAAACTGTGCCTTCCATATTTTATTTTTTTACCATTTTTATCGTTATCTCAGGGAATGTAAATATCCCCTATGATAGCAATAAGTAGTGACAGGTACTCTTTTTTTGAAAAAAATTGGGGGGTTAGACCCTAGATCTTTCCTCTGCCCTCAAAGCATCTGACCACACCAAGATCGGTGTGATAAAATGCTTTCCCAATTTCCCAATGGCGTTTTTTATATCCGGGGGGGGACATTCCCTCCCACTGCTTGTAAAAGCAGTCTAGAGGCTAATTATCTGCTAGAATTGCTTTTACATGAAAGCCGGCTGCTGGCTGAAAATAATGATACCAAGATGATACCTAAACCCGCAGGCATCATTCTGGTATAAACATTCAAAGTCCAGCAACATACCAGTACGTTGCTGGTCCTTGTTGGACATGTATTGTAATCTTTTTTTTCATACAGCCTATTGGCTGAACGAAAAAAAGAGATTGATTGGTGGGTATGCCCACCATTAGAATACCTCCCTTCATCCACCCACTTCTAATGATGGGCATATATGCCGAAGCATGGGGGCATCCTCCCGCAAAAAAGTTATGCCGCGTACACACGGTCAAGCCTTCGTCGGAATTTCGACCGTATGTACGCGGCATAAAAGGTTATGCCGCGTACACACGGTCAGACTTTTCCACGGGCAAGCCTCCGTTGGAATTTCGACCGTATATACGCGGCATTAGGAGCAAAATCGCTCCTCCGCCCCTGCTGCCCCCATGCTTCGGCATATATGCTCTTTTTTTTAACTGTGGTGGTGAAATCACCTCCTACAGCGTTGGAGTCACGGCTTTATGTATCGTGGGAGCAAACGCTGTTGCTGTCAAGATAAATAGATCCGCGCTGCAACTGAATGGTGTACCTGCTAAGCAAATGGTGGTTAACATTAAAACAAAGTAACATTACAGTACAACAGTAAGACCTTACCATGCCATACCTGCAAAGCAAATACCAAAACAAAACCTAGTAAAAAATAAAAAAATGTTTTAACGCAACCTGTGCCTAAAATATATATATGCCGAAGCATGGGGGCATCCTCCCGCAAAAAAGTTATGCCGCGTACACACGGTCGGAATTTTCCACGGGCAGGCCTCCGTCGGAATTTCGACCGTATGTACGCGGCATTAGGAGCAAAATCGCTCCTCCACCCCTGCTGCCCCCATGCTTCGGCATATATGCTCTTTTTTTTAACTGTGGTGGTGAAATCACCTCCTACAGCACTGGAGTCACGGCTTTATGTATCGTGGGAGTAAACGCTGTTGCTGTCAAGATAAATAATTCCGCGCTGCAGTTGAATGGCGCACCTGAAAACAAAAAATTACATACCTGAAAAGCAAGCATGATAAAACATTGCAGAATAGAATACAGTAAAAAAGAGCAGAACAATAGAGAGAAAATAGAGAGAGAGAGAACAATAAAACGACAACTATTTTTGGTTTTTTTATTTTATATTTTTTTTGTGTTTTGTTTTTTACGTTTTTTTTTTTTCTTTTTTACACTTTTTTTTGTAACTTTACAACTGTAATGGTTCGGGTCTCTCAAAATGTAATGGCATCTTGGGAGACCCTGAGTAAGTGTGTCCTTGTCTGTGAAATGCTGTACCCTACGCTAAAACTTCACTTTTGAGTGGTAGCGTTCAAAACATTCACCTTGGCAAAGACCAGGCTTGTCAGGACAGAGTGGACAAAAACTACGGGTGTCACGCCTAAATCCGCGCTTGCTACAGACACGACATCTTTTTTGGGGGTGGCTTTGGGTAGGGGTACTCGGGAGGACATACGAATAATGCCTCTCATGCAGCCGGCTTACTGCATTTGGTTGGGGATGGTGAGGTGCAGAACCGCCTGGATACAGGAGTTCTGTGACTATCTCATTCTGGAATTTTAGAAGAGATAACGTCCCGCCTGAAGCTCTGTATAGCACATGAGCGTTCAGCAAAGCCAATTGGAATAATGATAGAGACACTTTTTTGTACCAGCGTCTCGCCTTACGGTCAATTAGATACGGCGCCATCAACTGGTCGTTGAGGTCCACCCCTCCCATATTTTGGTTATATTCGTGGACACAGAGGGGTTTCTCCACAACACCAGTCGCCGTACGAATTTGGACTGTCGTGTCTGCATGAAGGGAGGTAAGAAGGAAAACATTCTTATTGTCCCTCCACTTCATAGCGAGCAAGTTATTACACTTCAAGCAGGCTCTCTCCCCCAGCCTAAGACGGGCATCTACAAGCCGCTGGGGAAAGCCCCGGCGATTAGGTCGCACGGTGCCACATGCTCCAATCTGATGATCAAACAAGTGACTAAACAGTGGCACGCTCGTGTAATAATTGTCCACATACAAGTGGTACCCCTTTCCGAATAAGGGTGACACCAAGTTCCACACTATCTTGCCAGCGCTCCCTATGTAATCCGTGCAGTTGACCGACTCAATCTGACTATCTTTTCCCTCATAAACCGTAAAGTTCACTACATAGCCTGTTGCCCTGTCACAGAACTTGTAGAGCTTGACCCCGTATCTGGCACGCTTGCTGGGAAGGTACTGCTTGAAAGACAAGCGGCCAGAAAATTTAATCAGGGACTCATCAACGCAGACAACTTGATCGGGAGTAAACAAGGCTGCAAAACGTTCGTTGAAGTGGTTTATGAGGGGGCGAATTTTATAGAGCCGGTCGTATTCAGGGTCCCCACGTGGACGACAAAGTTCATTGTCGTTGAAGTGCATGAACCGCAAAATCTGCTCGTATCGTGCCCTGGACATGGAGGCAGAGAACACGGGCATGTGGTCAATTGGGTGCGTGGACCAATAAGCACGCAATGACGGAAATTTATGTGTGCCCATGTTGAGGGAAAGGCCCAGAAAGGTCTTAAATTCGGAAACCGTAATTGGTTTCCAATTTCTGGCAATTTTAGGCAACTGGGGGTTAGCGGCGATAAATTGACCAGCATATAAATTACTCTGGTCCACAATAGATCTATAGAGATCTTCCGTGAAAAACAGCGAATAAAAATCAATTGGAATAAAATCAGCTGTTTCCACCTGAATACCGGGTTGGGCAGTGAATGGGGGAAGTATGGGTTCTGCAGAAGTGGTGGGGACCCAATCAGGATAGGCGAATTCTGCAGGAAGGGCAGTATGGGCACGACGGGCCTGCCTTTGTCTTCTTGGTGGCAGCGGGACACTACTTGTGCTTGCCACCTCGCCAGCTTGAACTGCACTTATGGGACTCGCCACGTCACCAAGTGTTACTGCAGTGCTGGATGTACGTCCAGGCTGTACTACGCCGCTGGTGCTTGCCAGTTCACCAGAAGGAATAGCGGCGCTAGTACTACTCTGCTCCATGATACGAGAGACCTGCGGTTCTTGCTCCTCAACAACCTCAGAAGATCGGGATCGGGTACACCTGACCTTAGCAGGGACCTCAACTTCGTCGTCAGAGCTATCTGACGTGGGGCCGCTGACGTCACTGTCTTCTACGGGAAGATATTCTGAGCCTGAATCTGACAGATACGTGACCTCCTCTTCACTATCTGTCATGCTCAGAATCTCGTAGGCCTCTTTACTAGTGTACCTTCGTCTTGCCATTTTGGGCTCTAAATTTAGGGGTACACTAGTAAGATTCACAGAAAAAAAAGCACCTGACTGTCGTCAGCAAATATATCAAACGCTACAAAAAAACTGTTAGCGATCGCAGGGATCAGGCCTGTCTCTGCGAACGCTGCAGTTATGTGTGTTGTGTTTGGTAAGTGACAGTGATCGATCGATACTGCACTTGGGTGGGCTGGGCTGGGCGGAGGGGCTAAACGCAGGCGCTAGCAGGTATCTGGGCTGATCCCGCTAACACTGCGTTTTTGGGAACCCTAAACCGCTGGGGATGCTAGTATAGATCTGATCAGATACTATACCACTAAGGGGGGTGTATGCTTTGCGCGTGGGTGTTAGCGTTACTGGCACTAACCTAACACTGCCTGGGGCGACGCAGACCCTCTCTGGCGCTAAAACCTAATTGATCTCACCCGCCGGGCGATCAGGGGGGTTAAACCTTTATTGGGTTATATACGGCGGGTGCCCAGATGCTATAAAAAGCAAACTAATCAACCAGCGTCACCCGTAACCTTTATATGGTGATCACTGGTGAAAGGGTTAACTAGGGGCAATCAGGGGGTTAAAACCTTTATTAGGTTAAATATGGGGGTACCCGACGCTATATAAAAACCTGACGGGTAACCTAAATAACTAAATAACTTACTGGCTAACCAGTGACACCAGTGACGCTTATACGGCGATCACTGGTGAAAGGGTTAACTCTAGGGGCAATCAGGGGGTTAAAATAATATATGGGGGTACCTGACACTAATAAAAACCTGCGGCGAACCTAAAAAAAAATAACTGCCTATCTAAAACACCAGCGACACGAATACAGCGATCGGAAAAACAATCGCTTAGTGATGCTGAAGTTAGGGGGTGAAAGGGTTACCTGGGGGGTGATCAAGGGGTTAAACCTTTATTAGGGGGGGGGTTAGGGGGCTACCCTGGACCTAAAGGGGCCTAATCCTAACTGCCCTGCAACTTTTTACAATCACAGATGACACTAAATGCAGTGATCAGTAAAATAAATGATCACTGCAATCAGTGACACTGTGATTGGGGGCTTTGGGGTGACCTGGGGGGTGATCTGGGGGTGACTGGGGGGTGATTTGTGTGCCTATGTGTACCTACGTGTCAGTGGACTGTTGGAGCACTAACCTCTGTCTTCTCTCCTCGGCGCCGGGAACGAAAAGACCGCGGCGAGGGAGATGACATCACTTCCTCCAGCCTGTGTTTACATCACATGGCGGAGGAAGCATTTTCATTGGCCGGGAGCGATCGCAAGGGGGGGGCGGAATCGAGCGGCCGCCCCCTCATGCCTGATCGCTCCCGAACACTTAACGGCCGCTCACTGCAGTGAAGGGGGGTCCGGATGGACCCCCCAACTGCACAAAGGCGATCACGTAGATCTACGTGATTCTGCCTGTCGGTGCCATTCTGCCGACGTAAATCGGCGGTGGGCGGTCGTTAAGTGGTTAAGGGGAACCCCGCACCCAAAATAAAAAAAGGCCCTATATACTCTGAACAGCAGTATACAGGCGGTGCAAACAAGACAGGGACTGTAGGTTTGTTCTTAAGTAGAATCTGTTTGTAATTTTGAACAGGTACATTGTTTGAGTGTAGCTCCAGCCAAAAAATCTATTTTTAAGCTTTTTGGAAAACATAGGGAAGGGTTATCACCCCTGTAACATTTGTTTTGCTGTTTGTGCACCTGTTCAGAACATTTCACCTCACTTTCCGTCCCAATGACAAATGTTTTTGAAAAGTGGGGTTTTTATTGAAACAAGAATTGGTGATAAAGCATCAGTACAGAGGAGACACCTTTCTCCCATATTAACTCTTACAGAAGAGAATTTCACTTCCTAGGGGTAGATTTCCTCTCACTTCCTGTTGTCTCCTTCCGTTTGCAAGTAGGAGTCGTTTGTAAGTTGGATGTTTGAAAGTAGGGTCCTGCCGTATATACTCTGCTGAAATTTGCCCCTTAGATGTTGGTGTTGCCACAACACTGTGAGCCCTCACAGTTACTCTTGGTGGGCGCTGGAAAGCCCTGCTGTGAACTATTATATCAGGAATTGTAATTATATGCCATTGTTGAACAGTGGTAGGAAAAATTGGGCCTTTGGTGGTGGTGCTGGTGCTACAACACTGTCAGCCCTCACAGTTACTCTTGGTGGGCGCATAAATGGGCCCTACTGTAAATTATTAGATCAAGAATTGTAATTGCATGCCCCTGTTGAAGAGAGGCAGAAAAATTGGGCCTTTGGTGGTGGTGGTGTTGCCACAACATGTAAGCCCTCATAGTTACTCTTGGTGGGCGCAGGAATGGGCCCTGCTGTGAATTATTAGATCAAGAATTGTAATTACATGCCCCTGTTGAACAGGGGCAGAAAAATTGGGCCTTAGGCACTGGTGCCACAACACTGCAACCCCTCACAGATACTGTACTTGGAGCACAGCATGGAGCCCTGTTGCAAAGTATTGCATCAAAAATTGTAATTACACGCCCCTGTTAAATGTATACTGTGCCACTAACTCCTGCAGATGCCTGTATTAGAGAACAGCAATGACGGGTATATACAGGTGTATACTGTGCCACTAACTCCTGCAGATGCCTGCATTAGAGAACAGCAATGATGGGTATATACAGGTGTATACTGTGCCACTAACTCATGCAGATGAATATATCCTAAATAAGTCCCATCAAAAATCAGCAATGAAGGGAAGCCGTGAAGAGGTGAACCGCAAAGAGTTTGAAATTCGGTGCATGCACACCCGTGTCCACCACCAACAATCAAGCTGCTTACCAGAGGTAAGAAACAAATAAGCCCATCAGCAATCCCAGGGGGAGATCCAGAGAAATCCAGATAAACTTCGCAGAGTTCCAACGTCACTTGATAGGCAGTGGATACAGCAAAGATTTCCCAAGGAGAGAGAGGAGGCTCAATAGTGCATTACCCAATGTAAAATTTATTTTTAAAACGGGTTTAAAACACTTACACAATGTACAATTTAAAGAACATAACAACTGGCCGGTCCGCCGTACCTGTCCTGTAGTGATGACGTCAGCACGCACACCTCCCGACGTACGTTTCGTGTTCCTACACGTCGTCTTGGGGATCAGGTGACGTGCTGACGCATCACAAGATATAGGAAGAAGGAAGCCAGGCCTCGCTCTGAGCGGCCAATGGAGCTGCGGCAATTACACCGAACCTCCACACCGCCTACAAGGCCCGGCCCAGAACCAAGCCTTGCTCTAGGCGGCCAATGGAGTCATGGCAGTTATACCAAGCCTCCACGCCGCCCACAAGGCCCGGCCCAGAACCAAAATAAGACCAAGCCTCACTTTGAAGTACAGGCAACGGTATATAAATGGGCAAATGTAGCCCCAAATATATTCTAAATAAGAGGGTACCACATAAAATGACATCTAGGTGATAAAACCCAATGGAAATTAACCATGTCGTGTAAGTGGACAGGTTTAATGCCTAATATGAAAGAACATCCACATGTCCACCACAGCACGGTATACCATTTGAACCTAAAAATAAAAAAGGTATATTATGAAAAATATATACATATGTTTGTGTCATATGAAAACACACGTATGTATAAATGATATTAAATTTTTTTTTTTTAAAAAGGATTTATATCTTTTCTTCTCATATGAGGAAAGAAACCTTTGTAAAATATCATGTATGATGGAGGTCAAAAAAAGACAAAAAAATACCTCCACCAAACCTGATAATAAAGGAGAAGAGGGGGGGGGTGTTATTCTGGCACGTAAGGGCCCAATAGGGGTCCATATTATGACAAAATTACACACATATAAATGTATATTGGTAGACAGTTCAAATCAACAAAATGCCAGACCTCACATAGCTCTCAGATATATGGACATAGCCCCCACTCGCACCAAACTAAGAGTTATCGATGAAAGCGTTGAGGTCTACCTCAACGTTCATCCCAAACGGTACATAACTCTTCAGTTTGTGGATCCAGGACATCTCTAGTCTAGAAATACTTCTAATCATAGAGTCTCCTCTCCATCTGGTAGAATATTTATCAATCCCCAGAAAGATCGTATTAGTGGGGTCTTTATCATGGATCTCTAAATAGTGCCGGGATACTGGGTGTTTTGGGAAACCTGTGAGGATATTTGTGATATGTTCATTCAATCTAACACGGAGAGGTCGCTTGGTCCTGCCCACATATTGAAGCCCACATGGGCATTGCAGGAGATATACGACCCTCTCCGTGGAGCAGGTAATGAAAGGCAATATTTTATGCTCAACATTAGTTACGGTGGATTTAAACGTATTGGTACGCCTATGGGTACATCCGCTCAACGAACATACTCTGCACCTCCTACACTGATAGAAGCCTAACAACTGATCAAGAAAGGTCTTATGCACAGACGGAGGATCTAGTATATTAGGTGCCACTCTCCCACGTATGGAGGGTGCACCTTTGTATACGACCTGAGGATGAACAGGTAATACTTCATGTAAAACAGGATCATTGGTAAGTATATGCCAATGTTTTTTAATCAACTGTTTAATGCCCCTATATTGGGCTGAATAGGTGGTAACAAATGGGATGGATGGTACTCTTGATTGAGACCTAGGCTTCTCAGCCAATAGGTCTTTCCTATCCAACAATGCCACTTCGTTTAAGGTATGAGTAAGTGAGTCATTGGAATACCCTTTTTCCACAAATCGACCAATCAAAATCTGAGCCTGTGTTAGGAATTCCTT
The DNA here is from genome assembly GCA_029206835.1 of Rana muscosa. Taxonomy (NCBI): domain Eukaryota; kingdom Metazoa; phylum Chordata; class Amphibia; order Anura; family Ranidae; genus Rana; species Rana muscosa. The sequence goes on along the minus strand of CM055117.1, from coordinate 538,491,163 downwards.
ATGGTCTGTACAGTTCCGTTTCAGCCTAATGAATTGGCTCTTCGGTACGGATTTAAGCCATGATGGATGATGGCAGCTATTGATAGGTATATATGAATTTCTATCAGTATTTTTAAAGAAGGTGGAGGTAGTGAAGGAGCCATCCTTAATACATATCTTTAAATCCAAAAAATGAATCTCCTCCTGACTTGCCTCAAAATTCAAAACAATACCCCTAGTGTTATTGTTGAGGTACTCCATATAGACATCCAAATATTGGCGCTCTCCATCCCACAGGAGGAGGACGTCATCAATGTACCTCGCCCACAACATAAGTTGGGGCGGTCGTTGGACATAGACGACGTCCTCCTCCCATAGGGCCATGAAGAGGTTGGCCAGGCTGGGGGCATACTTTGCCCCCATAGCCACACCTCTATCCTGCCTGTAGAATTGGTTGTTGAACCAGAAATAACTCCTAGAAGCAGCAAATGTTAATAATTCAAGAATATATGAAATCTGTTCATCAAACAATCCAGAGTCACGCCTCAAGTAGTATTCTACTGCAAATAAACCCAAATTGTGGGGAATAATGGTATATTATTATTATTATTAACGACGTCCGCCGTTACCAACCAAATATTGTTTTTGGGGGTAATTCCAGTCATGATATTAATAACCTGGCGTGAGTCCTTAAGATGCGAGGGCATCATCGAAACTAACGGTTGTAAAAAGCCATCAATGTAACGTCCTACCCGGGACGTGATGGAATCGATGCCACTAATAGGCCGTCCCGGGGGTGGATGGCATCTTTGTGTATCTTGGGAAGATAATAGAGAACAGGTGTACGTGGCGCCCTAGGCACCAAATACTCACTCTCCTTTCTATTCAATATCCCAAGATCGTCCCATCCCATCCCATTTGTTACCACCTATTCAGCCCAATATAGGGGCATTAAACAGTTGATTAAAAAACATATGGCATATACTTACCAATGATCCTGTTTTACATGAAGTATTACCTGTTCATCCTCAGGTCGTATACAAAGGTGCACCCTCCATACGTGGGAGAGTGGCACCTAATATACTAGATCCTCCGTCTGTGCATAAGACCTTTCTTGATCAGTTGTTAGGCTTCTATCAGTGTAGGAGGTGCAGAGTATGTTCGTTGAGCGGATGTACCCATAGGCGTACCAATACGTTTAAATCCACCGTAACTAATGTTGAGCATAAAATATTGCCTTTCATTACCTGCTCCACGGAGAGGGTCGTATATCTCCTGCAATGCCCATGTGGGCTTCAATATGTGGGCAGGACCAAGCGACCTCTCCGTGTTAGATTGAATGAACATATCACAAATATCCTCACAGGTTTCCCAAAACACCCAGTATCCCGGCACTATTTAGAGATCCATGATAAAGACCCCACTAATACGATCTTTCTGGGGATTGATAAATATTCTACCAGATGGAGAGGAGACTCTATGATTAGAAGTATTTCTAGACTAGAGATGTCCTGGATCCACAAACTGAAGAGTTATGTACCGTTTGGAATGAACGTTGAGGTAGACCTCAACGCTTTCATCGATAACTCTTAGTTTGGTGCGAGTGGGGGCTATGTCCATATATCTGAGAGCTATGTGAGGTCTGGCATTTTGTTGATTTGAACTGTCTACCAATATACATTTATATGTGTGTAATTTTGTCATAATATGGACCCCTATTGGGCCCTTACGTGCCAGAATAACCCCCCCCCCTCTTCTCCTTTATTATCAGGTTTGGTGGAGGTATTTTTTTGTCTTTTTTTGACCTCCATCATACATGATATTTTACAAAGGTTTCTTTCCTCATATGAGAAGAAAAGATATAAATCCTTTAAAAAAAAAAAATTTCAATATCATTTATACATACGTGTGTTTTCATATGACACACACATATGTATATATTTTTCATAATATACCTTTTTTATTTTTAGGTTCAAATGGTATACCGTGCTGTGGTGGACATGTGGATGTTCTTTCATATTAGGCATTAAACCTGTCCACTTACACGACATGGTTAATTTCCATTGGGTTTTATCACCTAGATGTCATTTTATGTGGTACCCTCTTATTTAGAATATATTTGGGGCTACATTTGCCCATTTATATACCATTGCCTGTACTTCAAAGTGAGGCTTGGTCTTATTTTGGTTCTGGGCTGGGCCTTGTGGGCGGCGTGGAGGCTTGGTATAACTGCCATGACTCCATTGGCCGCTTAGAGCGAGGCTTGGTTCTGGGCCGGGCCTTGTAGGCGGTGTGGAGGTTCGGTGTAATTGCCGCAGCTCCATTGGCCGCTCAGAGCGAGGCCTGGCTTCCTTCTTCCTATATCTTGTGATGCGTCAGCACGTCACCTGATCCCCAAGACGACGTGTAGGAACACGAAACGTACGTCGGGAGGTGTGCGTGCTGACGTCATCACTACAGGACAGGTACGGCGGACCGGCCGGTTGTTATGTTCTTTAAATTGTACATTGTGTAAGTGTTTTTAAACCCGTTTTAAAAATAAATTTTACATTGGGTAATGCACTATTGAGCCTCCTCTCTCTCCTTGGGAAATCTTTGCTGTATCCACTGCCTATCAAGTGACGTTGGAACTCTGCGAAGTTTATCTGGATTTCTCTGGATCTCCCCCTGGGATTGCTGATGGGCTTATTTGTTTCTTACCTCTGGTAAGCAGCTTGATTGTTGGTGGTGGACACGGGTGTGCATGCACCGAATTTCAAACTCTTTGCGGTTCACCTCTTCACGGCTTCCCTTCATTGCTGATTTTTGATGGGACTTATTTAGGATATATTCATTTTTACAGGACACATTCATTGTTATCACTGTTGGACTTTATTTATTCAATATATGTGTGGATTCATAATTTTTGATTATTAGTCAATTCACATTAGCGCACTTGTTCTTTTTTATTCTTTTGTATACTTTATATGTTATCACATATCACAGGTGCTGCTGTATATTTATTTATGTTACTGGCTAGCGCGGTTTATTGCTTTAATTTTTAACTCATGCAGATGCCTGTATTAGAGAACAGCAATGACGGGTATATACAGGTGTATACTGTGCCACTAACTCCTGCAGATGCCTGTATTAGAGAACAGCAATGACGGGTATATACAGGTGTATACTGTGCCACTAACTCCTGCAGATGCCTGTATTAGAGAACAGCAATGATGGGTGTATACAGGTGTATACTGTGCCACTAACTCCTGCAGATGCCTGTATTAGAGAACAGCAGTGACGGGTATATACAGGTGTACACTGTACCACTAACTCCTGCAGATGCCTGTATTAGAGAACAGCAATGACGGGTATATACAGGTGTACACTGTGCCACTAACTCCTGCAGATGCCTGTATTAGAGAACAGCAATGACGGGTATATACAGGTGTATACTGTGCCACTAACTCCTGCAGATGCCTGTATTAGAGAACAGCAATGACGGGTATATACAGGTGTATACTGTGCCACTAACTCCTGCAGATGCCTGTATTAGAGAACAGCAATGACGGGTATATACAGGTGTATACTCTGCCACTAACTCCTGCAGATGCCTGTATTAGAGAACAGCAATGACGGGTATATACAGGTGTACACTCAGAGGCGTATCTAGCGAAAATGGCGCCTATGGCAAGCACTGAAAATGCGCCCCTTTTAAAACATTTGAAACCCTACTTTCAGATAATGCTGTCAGTATATACAGTTATATAGGGAGAACAGTAGGTTAGTGGTAGGCACTTGCCTCACTTGGTTTGAATCTGGGCCAGGAAGCTATCTGCATGGAGTTTTCATGTTCTCTTTGTGTGGGCATCCTCCAGGTACTCCAGTTTCCTGGCACATTCCAAAGCCATGTTGGTAGGTGATGGTCACCTGTCTGTATGAAGTGGCAATGTATATGGCCAATCACATTCTGCATGCCACCCCCATGTCCGAAAAATGATTTAAGATGATCTCTGGCCCAAAATCTGCCAAGAGCTGGACAGGACTGAATGGAAGTATACATAGATATGTGTAGGGTCCTCTAGGATTGTAGGGTCAGTGTAGAATGTGATCAGCCATGTACACTGCCAGTCTGTACACAGGGTACAATTCACCTACCTGCATGTGTTTGGAGTGGGAGAGGAACCCCACAGGGAGAACATGCAAACTCCATGCAGCTAGTGTGCTGGGCAGGAGTGAAGCCATATATATATATATATATATATATATATATATAGAGCATGTAGAGTCCAGAGGCATGCCCAGGATGCAGGCCAACCATAAAATGTCAAGGACAACATAAAGCAGACAGGCAGTGTCAGCAGGCATGGCCGGCCACCTATCCCCCATGTTAGTGTAGAAATGGAAGGAGAGGCACTTACCTAGGAGGAGCAGTCTATGGGTCTGCTTGTACTCCCTCTTCTGCTCCTTCAGTACCCGACCTATGCTCTTGCTGACTTTCTTGGCCTCCTTCTCCTCCAGTCAGAGTTTGTCCCATCCCTTCTGCAGAGAATGTTGCTGTTGATGGTGCACCTGCTGGCCCTTGCTGGGCTTGTGCTGCTGCTTATTGCTGTCCCCAGTGCCGCTGGTGCTATCTTCCCAGTTCTGCAGTAGTAGAAGTAGCCCGTCTGGAACTTTCCCCTCTCTAGTCGGTTTACAGAGCTCCCCCCCCCCCCTGAGCTGCTGCTGTGATCCTCAGGTCCCTGGCTCTCATAGGCACTAACAGCTCCAGGGGGCTGCTCGGTGTCCGAGTTGGTGGGGGCGTTGGAGATGGAGCCGCTAGAATCACCGAACAGCCATGGACGGAGGCTGTAGCAGAGGCCCATTGTTCAGGAGATGTACACGTGCTGGAGCTCGGCAATCAATCAAGGGATCCTCCTCAGCGATGGCGACCTCACCTCACGTGACGTCACCGATGCGCTCGGGGAGAAGATGGAAGCAGGCTCCAGGGGAGGGCTGGCAGCCTTAGGCCTGGGGGGCAAGTCCAGTCAAGTGGCCCATTGAACCATCAATGCAGCCTGATCAGTGCCCATTAACGTAGCCTCACCAGTGCAGACAGTGCCCATCAGTGCAGCCTGATCAGTGCAGACAGTGCCCATCAGTGCAGCCTCACCAGTGCAGACAGTGCCCATCAGTGCAGCCTCACCAGTGCAGACAGTGCCCATCAGTGCAGCCTGATCAGTGCCCATCAGTGCAGCCTGATCAGTGCAGCCTTATCAGAGCCCATCAATGCAGCCTCACCAGTGCAGACAGTGCCCATCGGTGCAGACTGATCAGTGCCCATCAACACAGGCTGATCAGTGCCCATCAACGCAGGCTGATCAGTGCCCATCAATGCAGCTTCACCAGTGCCCATCAATGCAGCCTCATGAGTGCCCATCAATGCAGCCTCACCAGTGCCCATCAATGCAGCCTCACCAATGCCCATCAATGCAGCCTCACCAATGCCCATCAATGCAGCCTCATTGGTACCCATCAATGCAGCCTCACCAGTGCCCATTAGTGCAGTCTCGCCAGTACCCATCAGCACAGCCTCACCAGTGCCCGACAATGCAGCCTCACCAGTGCAGCTTATCAGTGGCCAACAGTGCGGCCTCATCAGTGCCCATCAGTGTAGCATATCAGTGCAGCTTAAGGCTACTTTCACACTGAGGCGCTTTGCAGGTGCTATAGTGCTAAAAATAGCGCCTGCAAAGTGCCCTGAAAGAGCCACTCCTTTCACTCCAGTGTGAAAGCCCGAAGGCTTTCACACTGGAGCGGTGCACTGGCAGGACGGTAAAAAAAGTCCTGCAAGCCGCATCTTTGAGGCGCTGTAGGAGCGGTGTATACACCGCTCCTACAGCGCCCCTGCCCATTGGAATCAATGGGCAGCGCTGCCGAGCCGCCAACAAAGAGCCGCTGCATCGGCGCTTTGCGGGCGGTTTTAACCCTTTTTTGGCCGCTAGCGGGGTTTAAACCCTGCTAGCAGCCAAATAGTGACACAAAAACGACAGTAAAGCGCCGCTAAATATAGCAGTGCTTTACCGCTGATGCCTCAGTGTGAAAGTAGCCTTAGAGTGCCGCCTAATCAGTGGCAATGAGTGCAGCCTCAACCTCCTTAATGAGTTTGCATTGATTTCAGCATACATGGAACACTTTGCACATGCTGAACTCAATGCAAACTCGTTAAACAGACAACATTCATTGAAAGTTCATTAATATACAGATCATGATTTTGCAATAAAGTGATTCATGCTGCAAACTCATTAAACAGTCCACCTTCAGTGAAAGTTCATGTACTGCAAAGTTTGCAAAACATGAACTTTCACTGAAGGGAGACTGTTGAGTTTGCAGCATGGATCACTTTATTGCAAAATCATGATCTGACTGTGTATCATCATAAGAGTAATTTATTACATTTTACCTTCTGTCCTTGCCAGGGGGTTCTCCTCGTGCTTCTCTCTCTCCTTCTCCTCCTGTCATCAGACAGACCCCTCCCCAAGAGAGGATGCAGTGGACCACAGCCGCACGGAGAGGGTGGGCGGAGCTATAGGCTCCGCCTCCGCCAGTCGAATATGTCGGCTGCTAATGGAGGAGGCCGCTCCGTACTACCCCCGCCCCCGCCCTCGGCCCCGCCCCCCGCATACACATTCACAATACTTGCAACTAGTACCGCCGCACTGCACAGCCACAGACAGAAAAAAAAAAAAAAGTAAACACAGGCTAAGGCAGCGCGGCCGTTTTATCAATAAGGTAGGCTTCCTGGGGGGAAATCTCCACCCACCCCCCCGCCCAGTCCACCAGCACAGAGGAGGAAAGCTCCGCCTCCCCGCCAGTTAGCCGAATGACGGTCTGGAGATGCAGTGGACGGTCCCACTCATCTGTAAGCATGGGGGCGCCCGCGCCTGTCACTCTCCATAACACTGCCATCCAGATCCAGCCAAGTAAGAGTGCAGTGCCGTGTCGCCGCCGGGGGCTATAGTGCGGGAGGCGGCCCGCAGGAGGACAGGTGCGGGTGGGAATTTTTTTTTTTCATTTAGTTTATTTGGGCGCCCCCCCAGGGCGCCCATGGCACTTGCCATGGAGTGCCATACCCTGGATACGCCACTGTGTACACTGTGCCACTAACTCCTGCAGATGCCTGTATTAGAGAACAGCAATGACGGGTATATACAGGTGTATACTGTGCCACTAACTCCTGCAGATGCCTGTATTAGAGAACAGCAATGACGGGTATATACAGGTGTATACTGTGCTGGGGCACACAACACCCACTAACTGCTGCAGATGCCTGAGAAAAGAACACACTGTCCCTGCCTGCCTATCTAGCTTAGAGAACAGCAAAGTGTAGATCCAGGTTTATACTGTGCTGGAGGCACACAACACCCACTAACTCCTGCAGATGCCTGAGAAAAGAATAGAACATAGAACACACTGTCCCTGCCTATGTATCTCTTTCCCTGCACGCTGGAACACACTGCACAAGGCCGCCGCGCTGGCGGCCTTTTATAGTGTGGGGCGTGTACTAAACCCCCCTGAGCTATGATTGGCCACAGGCATCTTGCCTGTGGCCAATTATGGCTCTCCTCGCTGCCGGCGCTGTGATTGGCCAAGCATGCGGGGTCACAGTGCATGCTTGGCCAATCACAGCACCGGGATTGCACTGCGATGGCGCAGTGTATTGTGGGCCGTTCGCGTCACTCGAATTTGGCGCGAATGGCCCATAACGTTCGATCTTCGGCGAACGATCGAACAGCCGATGTTCACATCGAACGTATGTTCGACTCGAACACGAAGCTCATCCCTATCCAAGACTCAGGCCAACTGTCTGCACACCAATGGCTGTCCAGGAAAGCACCAAAACCATCTGAACCTGATGCATCTGTAAATAGCCGGATCTCCAAATCATTAACAAAATCATCCTGCCATACTGCACTGCGGTTAAAATTTATCAAGAATTGGTCCCAAACACTCAAATCCTCTCTAATGGGACGTGTAAAATAAACATGTGAATAAGGGTTAGTAAGCCCTCTAGTGGCCATAGCGAATCTCCGAGAAAAGGCCCTGGCCACTGGAATTACTCTGGACGCAAATGCAAATAGTCCCAGTAAGGACTGAACATCGCGCAAAATAACCCTTCTTCTGGACAAAAAGTTAGAAATGAGTAACCTCATCCTTAATAATTTTGACACTGGCAGTCGGAATTCCATGGCTACAAAATCGATTGTAATGCCCTGGAATTCGATCACCATCACTGGGCCCATTGTTTTTTCAAGTGCTATAGGAATACCAAATGACGTACAGATGTTGAAAAAACAATCTAGCATATCTGAACAAACTTGAACTCCTGCTGGGCCAATAAATAAAAATCATCTAAATAATGTATGGCGCCACCCTGAGGGGAATTTTGTAACAAGACCCACTGTACAAATGTCGAAAAGGCCTCAAAATAACTGCAAGACTTGGGAAACCCCATGGGCAAGCACTTATCAAAGTAGAATTGACCCTCAAAGAGAAACCAAGGGAATTAAAACCCATTGGGTTGACAGGTAAAAAGCGAAATGCTGACTTTATATCTGCCTTCGCCATGAATGCTGCTTTGCCAAAGCGTTTTAACAAACACAAAGCTTCTTCAAAGGAAGAATATGACACAGATGACTCAAAATCTGATATCTCATCATTTAATGAATTACCATGAGGGAAGGATAAATGATGAATCATACGAAAAGAGCCCTGTTCTTTTTTAGGGACCAGGCCTAATGGGGATAAATGAAAATTTACAAAGGGGGGAGAAGAAAAAGGGCCAGCTATCCTACCCTCTTTTATCTCTTTCAGAATCTTTTCCCTAACTATATCAGGATTAGCCAGAACTGAACGTAATTTTTTTACATGCAAACAACCTTGACCCCCAAAAGAAGGCACCAAAAAGCCAAACAGGAAACCTTCATACAGAAGGACCGCTGTCCTGCGGCCTGGGTATTGATCTAGCCAGAACTGCATTTCTGACAGTTTCACTGACGTCCATGCTCTTTGCATTAATATCCCTTGATTGAGCTGTAGTGGCGGATTTCTTGAAACAGCGGGATGCAGGGTGCGTACCCGTGAGAATGAGCATTAATGCTTATATCTGCAGTTAGATAAAAATCTACACTGGGAATTATTGTATGAGAAGCATACTCCTTTACGAAAAGTAGACTGTGTACTATTACAGTAGGTGCCGCCGATTTTGTGTCAATCTCGCCTCTTCTAGCAGCGAGATTGACACCCTACGAGCCTCGTCGCGAGAGCCAGCGCCGAGCTGTCTCGTCATCGGGAAAGGAAAAATGTTGTTTTTCCTTTCACAATGAGTGACACGCATTGCTGACATTGAGGCCGGTAGAAGGAGATCCAACGTGGATTCCCGCCAATACCAGGCACTGTGTTTGGTATGAATCCTGAGCGGGAACTCCACGCCAATTTTTAAATAAAAAACCGGCATGGGATCCCCCTCCAGGAGCATACCAGGCCATACCAGACGGGGAAGACCGGGCCTCTCCGCTAGCAAAAGAGCTGGAAGAAGATAGCGGAGGCCCGGCAGAAGGAAGAAAGAATCGGAGAGCGAGAGAAGAACCGGAGAGCGCGGAGACGACACCGGAGACCCCTGAAGTCGGAAGAGACCCCCAGAGTCGGAAGAAGACCCCCGGAGCTGTGTAATAAATTACTTTAAAAAGCTGTGTGTGTTCTTTTATTGACATTTTTTTCCACCAGGTGAATGGGTAGGGGTACGATGTACCCCATACTCATTCACATAGGGTGGGGGCCGGCATCTGGGGGCCCCCTTATTAAAGGGGGCTCCCGGATTCTGATCAGCCCCCGCCCGTAGACCTCGACAACCAACGGCCAGAGTTGTCGGGAAGAGGCCCTTGTCCCCAGCAACATGGGGACAGGGTGCTTAGGGGTGGGGGGGAAGCATCAGGTTCAGCCATAATCCTACATCTTTCACCCCCCAGCGGAGGGAAGGGTGGACTGAAAGCTTTTGTCTAAAGCTCTCATCATAACTGAACCAAGAAATACCACCAAAGTGGCGATATGCCTCCGCCACTATGTCCAGATATTAAAACAATCCTGAGCATTCCTCAGGAAAACGTTCGCCCATTACAGATGAAAAGATACAAAAGGCCTGAAGCCAATTCTGGAAAGTTCTTGCAATTGCCCTCCTCCTATCTTCCTCAGACCTATCATCCAATCTTTTATCAGATTTCAACAAAAATTCTTTAGATGACGGGAGCAGGCATAACATGTCAATAAATTCTCCTCGCCATATTTTTTCCTTAACAGTACTGGACAGATGGAATCCCAAAGGAGAAAGCTCACAGGGGAGCGCCTCTTTAAGACATGTCTCAGAAACAAGAGGTTTTACAGATACAGGGATTGATACATTAGCTATAGCAGGAGGTATATTAGTATTAACAGTATTCAAAGGTAAATTATCAGTAATAGGATTTACCCTTGCATTCAAAGGGTTAATACTTACAGGAATGACTGGGTTACCCTGTGAACAAGAAACATTATCAGACATACTTACTCCACTTAAGCCACCGCCATTCCAAACAGTACCAATATTATTAACATTACTCAGCTTAGAAAGTACATTGGCTAAAGAACCAACTACTTTACCCAATTCTATTAAATTAACATCGTTTTTCTCACCATCACTGCGGTCCACGCTAGCAGATTGCCCAGACATTGTCACCTCATTTCAAAAGCCGGCGGCTGCAGCTAGCTGAGGTGAGTCACTTCTGGCTCTGCTTGAAGAAGAGCGTCACCTTGCCTGTTTAGCATTAATTCTCACAGGAGAAGAGGGAGAATCTTCTTTTCTCAACCTCTTTCCCCTGTTTCCTCTGCAAGGTCCTCTTTGAACAGCAGGGGGAGCAGCTTCTGAATGTACAGAAAGGACATGTTCCATGTCAGCAGGCGCTGACACTGACGGAACAGCATCGTCTTCCAGGCACCCCCTCAGCCACTCAGCTCCTCCCTGGCTCTCGGCTTTAGTAATGAGGTGGCGAAGCAGTTCTTCCATCTTCTGAGGTAACCGGCCGGAGTAGCACAAGCTCTTCACTCCGCGGGGTCCCCTCAGGCTATGAACGGAGCGGGAAAGACCGCCGGCTTTTATAAACTCTGCCCGGCTTAATCCAGCCCAATCCAGCCAATCGGGACCTTTTGCTATGCTGCCCTGCATCTTTCATCACCTGGGGCAACCTAAACAAGAATAAAGAGAGGGGGGGGGGAACAGGGAAACGAGGCAGCCCTTTGGACTGTCCCATGGAGCCCCGCATAAACGCTAGGGGCTCATTCAGCAGGGTGATATGGTGGATGTTAGTTACTAGTAGCAACCAAGCGCTACATATGTATGTGAGTTTTTTTTTTTGTTTTGTTTTTTAATACAGTACATAACTGCATTAGTTGGTACTTTTTTTGTATCTGCCTGGAGTTCAATTTTAATCTAGCATATGTTTTATGCTGAGTGGTACAATTCCAGTCCTTCTTTTATCAATGTTATATATAAAAGAATGCAGCCTAAAGAATATAATTGCTGTGTTTCTCATAACCTTGAGCTGATACTGCGAACATTCCAAGCATGGAACACAGACCCCGACTGATTTGAACAGTAAGCTAAAGTTCATTGATACACAGAGCCTTTATAAATGAAGATGTGGCATACATAACAGTTTTACTGTCCCTCTCTACAACCGTGTTTTAACAGTACTGATTTACTATTTACTTGGTTGCTTGAGTAAAAGCCAGTTATATGGACCTTGTAAAAGTGTTTTGACACATGTTATCAACAGACTGTTCAAACGCTTGAGATTATTGTTGCTACAACTGCAAAACAATGTTATATACTTGCGCGTGCAAGTTGACACCATACACAGTTATGGAAAGTCTTCTCAGAAGTTACTTTTTTTATTCTTTACAGTAAATAAAGAACTGAAAAATGACACCTTTGGCTGTTTTCATCCATACTATTTACTAAACAGTTTAAACTATACTAAAGGCATAAAGCAATGATATAAGTCTTTATGGCCTCCCTGGCATGCTGCATGCTGCGGCATGCTGCCTTCTACTGTAGAATTTAAACCGCTCTGCAATCTCTAATGGCTTTGGGTTGTAGTGCTCATGTAGCTTCAGAATTAACTCAGGCAGGGGCTTAGAGGCGGGCTTGTCTGGAGAAATTAGGTCTCTGAGAGTGCCATATGCAGCTTGACCCAATATTGTGAGGAAAACTGCAACTTTCTTTTCTGCAGCCACACTATTTGCTTCCATATACTGCTCCAGCCTCTCCACCCAGGAGCTCCATGATTCAGCAGCAGGATCAAATGTTTGCATAAACCCTATGAAGGACATGTGTGCTAAAATCCACCATCCTCGTCGCCACTCTTATGTCCCTTAGACACGGGTCTCTCAGGGTGCTGCTAGCAATGCTGCCAGTATCTGTTTAGCAAGTTACACACAGGCCGGATGAACTTCTTAACCATGGAGAGGGTTTATTACTCACTCAGAACATGATGACTTTGTTACATGGAGTCCTAATACAACAGGCTTCTGTCATTACCAGATGTAATCCCTTCTGTGTATCATGCTGCTGCTTCCCAGTCCCACACACACACACACACACACACACTTACTTCCTGGTACAGTCCCTCCCCCAGCATGCATCAGGAGAAAAGGGTGAAGGGTCACAGTGATCCAATACAAACATCACAAAAAGATATCTATATTTTTGAACATATATTCTTTAATCCCTCCCCCTCCCTCAAACGACTTCTACTTACCTGTTTACATCCCTGCCAGAACCAAGCTGTGCAGCCCATGGGGAACCACTCAACTGTCAATGAAAACTTTCCAGACAGTCCTTCCTTCTTTTGCACATGTGCGGACAAATCCCAATTATTTCTATGGAGAAGCAATTACCATGGGTCCCAACTATAAAATGTCTCTCCATCAGGATTGAATAGGAGGTTTTTTGCACATGTAGAGTATGTAGGTGATCACTCAGGCAATACATTTGGTCATTGTCAGTGTTCCCCTCTGGATGCTGTGACAGCAGGAAGGTAAAGTCACCTGGTTGCATCCAGGGGGGTAGATATATTTCTCCCAGATTCAGGCTTTATGCTGACTTATACAACTAGGGAGGGAGTTGATGAAGCCCAGCTGAGGCTAGTGGGCTCATGGATGACTCATACCTCTAGGGAGAGTGCTGGGCGTCGTGCAGACAGGGAGTTGATGAGACCAGCTGAAGCTTGTCAGCTCATTTAGGCCTCTATAAGAACTCCCAGCTTCATTAGATGTTAGCTCATGCCTGGACCCAGACCTGTGTGGACTGTCTAGGGAGAGTGAACCCCTGTGCGGTGAGGCAAAGCCTGTGTGGCTATTTGTTTGGACTTTTACTAAACCAGGGACTTAGGGACTAGGACAGCACCAGGCTGATCCCAGTTGTTAGTTTAGGAAACCTGCATGTTTAGTCAGAGGTCAAACTGACCAGGATTTATTTTGTTTATGTTTCTTTTTGGCTTTGCTGTGTTTTTGTCACTGTACATAGAGAAATAAACCGCACCTTTTGATTTTGAAAACCACAACCTCCGTCTGCTGGCCCTGTTTTTGTGTGGGGAGCCCAACCAGGGGGTCACACACACCCGCTACCGAGTTAACCCCCTCACAGTTGGTGGAGAACCAGTGGCAGTTTTTTTTAAGCCAGCATGGAGGAGATACTGAAACAGCTGGCTCTAGCAAATGCCAATCAACAGCAGACAAATGCAGGTTTGCAAAGGAGCCTTGCAGCCCAGCAGCAAGCTCATCAACAAGCTTCAGCTGGTCTCATCAACTCCCTGTCTGCACGACGCCCAGCACTCTCCCTAGAGGTATGAGTCATCCATGAGCCCACTAGCCTCAGCTGGGCTTCATCAACTCCCTCCCTAGTTGTATAAGTCAGCATAAAGCCTGAATCTGGGAGAAATATATCTACCCCCCTGGATGCAACCAGGTGACTTTACCTTCCTGCTGTCACAATGCCCATAAATGTTCTTAATTAGGAATAGAAAACATACATGGTTGTTGTCACACTCCTTCACACTTGCTGGGCATGCACAAGTGTGTGTACATATGCGTGCGTGTCATATATACACATGTAAGTGGGGCTGAGTACATACAGGTGTAGGTGTAGGGGGGGTTGAGTGCATACAGTTGTGAGGGGGGATAAGTGCGTACAGGTGTGCGGGGGGTCTAAGTGCGTATAGGTGTAGGGGGGCTGAGTGCATACAGGTGTAGAGGGGGCTGAGTGCGTACAGGTGTAAGAGGGGCTGAGTGCATACAGGTGTGAGAGGGGCTGAGTGCATACAGGTATGAGGGGGCTGAGTGCATACAGGTGTGGGGGAGGGCCGATTGCGAACAGGTGTGGGGGGCTGAGTGCATACAGGTGTGGGGGTGTTGAGTGTGTACAGGTGTGAGGGGACTGGGTGCATACAGCTGCTGGATTGGGCTCTCTCTTTGCTGAATTGGGATGTCTCTTTGCTGAATATATTTGTTGTTTTGCTTTAGATCTGGTATGGGAGGATAGATGGGGGGGTCATTGAAAAGGTAGTGCAGTTAGTGTAGGGTCCTGCCCAAAAGAGTCCACCTTGTCATGGTAGCAGGCTTCATTTTTTTTGGTCAAAATATACTGTAATTCCTTATTGTTGAAGTGGGAGTAAACTCCCTTGTATGATTTTTACCTATAGGTATTGTGAGGGGGTTAGCTCGGCAGCGGGTGTGTGTGACCCCCGGGATGGGCTCCCCACACAAAAACAGGCCATGCAAACGGAGGTTGTGGTTTTCAAAATCAAAAAAAGGTGCGGTTTATTTTCTATTTACAGTGACAAAACACAGCAAAGCCAAAAGAAACATAAACAAAATAAATCCTGGTCAACTTGACCTCTGACTAAACATACAGGTTTCCTAACTAACAACTGGGATCAGCCTAGTGCTGTCCTAGTCCCTAAGTCCCTGGTTTTAAATGTCCAAGCAAATAGCCACACAGGCTTTGTCTCACCGCACAGGGGTTCACTCTCCCTAGACAGTCCACACAGGTCTGGGTCCAGGCATGAGCTAACACCTAATGAATCTGGGAGTTTTTATAGAGGCCTAAATGAGCTGACAAGCTTCAGCTGGTCTCATCAACTCCCTGTCTGCACGACGCCCCACACTCTCCCTAGAGGTATGAGTCATCCATGAGCCCACTAGCCTCAGCTGGGCTTATACAACACTCCACCTAGTTGTATAAGTCGGCGTAAAGCCTGAATCTGGGCGAAATATATCTACCCCCCTGGATGCAACCAGGTGACTTTACCTTCCTGCTGTCACATACCCCCCCCCTCTTGTTTTAACCTCGGGGTTGGAACACCAGCAATCAGGCATTCATGTACTCGAGACAAAGCATCCACATTCCCCATTTGAACGCCAGGGCGATGCTTTACTGTGAAGTTGAATTCCTGGAGGGCCAGGAACCACCTATTCACTCTTCTATTTGTTTCCTTGTTTTGAGCCATCCACTTTAACGGAGCGTGATCCGTAACCATGTCAAAGTGCCTACCTAGCAGGTAGTACCGAAGGGAATCTAGAGCCCACTTCACCGCTAAACACTCCTTTTCAACGGTGGCGTAATTTACCTCATGGGACTTCAACTTCCTGCTGAGGTAAATGACTGGGTGCTCTTCCCCGTTCCAGACCTGGGACAATACTGCTCCTAACCCCACATCTGACGCATCACTTTGTACGACAAAGTCTTTAGAGAAGTCGGGTGAGTACAACACTGGCTGGCTACATAAGGCTTGTTTCAAGAATTGGAATGCTGCCTCAGCCTCGGGGGTCCATTTAATCATGACCGACCCTTTCCCCTTCGTTAGGTTGGTTAGGGGCACAGCCTTAGAAGCAAAGTGGGGAATGAATCGCCGATAATACCCAGCGATTCCCAGAAAGGCTCGTACCTGCTTCTTGCTGTTGGGACGTGGCCAACTCTGGATGGCCTCGACTTTGTTGAGTTGGGGTTTTATTACTCCCCTCCCAATGGTGTACCCAAGATATTTGGCCTCCTCCTGCCCAATGGTACACTTCTTGGGGTTAGCCGTAAACCCCGCTTCCCGGATAGAGTCTAGGACTGCTTGCACTTTTGGCAGATGTGAGGCCCAATCTGTGCTATGGACAATTACGTCATCCAGGTAAGCCGCAGCATACTTCCGATGGGGCCTCAGCATCTGGTCCATTTTCCGCTGGAATGTGGCCGGCGCATTCTGTAACCCGAACGGCATTCTTTTATATTGGAACGCCCCGTCTGGGGTTACAAATGCGGTTTTCTCTTTGGCCAATTTGGCCAGGGGGATTTGCCAATACCCTTTTGTGAGGTCAAGAGTCGTCATGTATCGGGCTGTTCCCAGCCGGTCGATCAACTCATCTATACGTGGCATGGGGTAGGTGTCAAATTTTGTAACTTTGTTCAACTGACGAAAATCGTTACAAAATCGCCAGCTCCCATCCGGTTTAGGCACCAACACAATGGGACTAGACCAATCACTTTGGGACTCCTCTATCACCCCTAAGTTCAGCATTTTCTGTACTTCCTCCCGTATTGCCTCCCGTCGGGCCTCTGGGATCCGATAGGGTTTTAACTTCACCCTTTCACCGGGCGGGGTAATGATGTCATGCTCTACCCCAGATGTTTGTCCCGGCAGCTCAGAGAATACCTCCTTGTTACGAAGCACAAACTCCTTAACCTCCTGTTGTTGGGGTTGTGACAAGGTGGCTGCTATTCCAACCTCAGGAATCACGCAACCAGTTTGAGCTGGTGACCAAGTGTCTGCGACTAGGGACTCTCTATCCCTCCAGGCTTTCAACAAATTAACGTGATAGATCTGTTCGGGCTTTCGCCTTCCTGGTTGTCTGACCTTGTAATTCACTTCGCTCACTTTTTCTATTATCTCGTAGGGGCCTTGCCATTTGGCAAGGAATTTACTTTCAACCGTAGTGTGAGGGGGTTAACTCGGTAGCGGGTGTGTGTGACCCCCTGGTTGGGCTCCCCACACAAAAACAGGGCCAGCAGACGGAGGTTGTGGTTTTCAAAATCAAAAGGTGCGGTTTATTTCTCTATGTACAGTGACAAAAACACAGCAAAGCCAAAAAGAAACATAAACAAAATAAATCCTGGTCAGTTTGACCTCTGACTAAACATGCAGGTTTCCTAAACTAACAACTGGGATCAGCCTGGTGCTGTCCTAGTCCCTAAGTCCCTGGTTTAGTAAAAGTCCAAACAAATAGCCACACAGGCTTTGCCTCACCGCACAGGGGTTCACTCTCCCTAGACAGTCCACACAGGTCTGGTTCCAGGCATGAGCAAACACCTAATGAATCTGGGAGTTTTTATAGAGGCCTTAAACGAACTGACAGGCTTCAGCTGGTCTCATCAACTCCCTGCCTGCACGACGCCCAGCCCTCTCCCTAGAGGTATGAGTCATCCATGAGCCCACTAGCCTCAGCTGGGCTTCATCAACTGACTCCCTAGTTGTATAAGTCGGCATAAAGCCTGAATCTGGGAGAAATATATCTACCCCCCTGGATGCAACCAGGTGACTTTACCTTCCTGCTGTCACATACCCCCCCCTCTTGTTTTAACCTTGGGGTTGGAACACCAGCAATCAGGCATTCATGTACTCGAGACAAAGCATCCACATTCCCCATTTGAACGCCAGGGCGATGCTTTACTGTGAAGTTGAATTCCTGTAGGGCCAGGAACCACCTATTCACTCTTCTATTTGTCTCCTTGTTTTGAGCCATCCACTTTAACGGAGCGTGATCCGTAACCATGTCAAAGTGCCTACCTAGCAGATAGTACCGAAGGGAATCTAGAGCCCACTTCACCGCTAAACACTCCTTTTCAACCGTGGCGTAATTTACCTCATGGGACTTCAACTTCCTGCTGAGGTAAATGACTGGGTGCTCTTCCCCGTTCCAGACCTGGGACAATACTGCTCCTAACCCCACATCTGACGCATCACTTTGTACGACAAAGTCTTTAGAGAAGTCGGGTGAGTACAACACTGGCTGGCTACATAAGGCTTGTTTCAAGAATTGGAATGCTGCCTCAGCCTCGGAGGTCCATTTAATCATGACCGACCCTTTCCCTTTCGTCAGGTTGGTTAGGGGCACAGCCTTAGAAGCAAAGTGGGGAATGAAGCGCCGATAATAACCCGCGATTCCCAGAAAGGCCCGTACCTGCTTCTTGCTGTTGGGACGTGGCCAACTCTGGATGGCCTCGACTTTGTTGAGTTGGGGTTTTATCACTCCCCTGCCAATGGTGTACCCAAGATATTTGGCCTCCTCCTGCCCAATGGTACACTTCTTGGGGTTAGCCGTAAACCCCGCTTCCCGGATAGAGTCTAGGACTGCTTGCACTTTTGGCAGATGTGAGGCCCAATCTGTGCTATGGACAATTACGTCATCCAGGTAAGCCGCAGCATACTTCCGATGGGGCCTCAGTATCTGGTCCATTTTCCGCTGGAATGTGGCCGGCGCATTCTGTAACCCGAACGGCATTCTCTTATATTGGAACGCCCCGTCTGGGGTTACAAATGCGGTTTTCTCTTTGGCCGACTTGGCCAGGGGAATTTGCCAATACCCTTTTGTGAGGTCAAGAGTCGTCATGTACCGGGCTGTTCCCAGCCGGTCGATCAACTCATCTATACGTGGCATGGGGTAGGTGTCAAATTTTGTAACTTTGTTCAACTGACGAAAATCGTTACAAAATCGCCAGCTCCCATCCGGTTTAGGCACCAACACAATGGGACTAGACCAATCACTTTGGGACTCCTCTATCACCCCTAAGTTCAGCATTTTCTGTACTTCCTCCCGTATTGCCTCCCGTCGGGCCTCTGGGATCCGATAGGGTTTTAACTTCACCCTTTCACCGGGCGGGGTAATAATATCATGCTCTACCCCAGATGTTTGTCCCGGCAGCTCAGAGAACACCTCCTTGTTGCGAAGCACAAACTCTTTAACCTCCTGTTGTTGGGGTTGTGACAAGGTGGCTGCTATTCCAACCTCCGGAATCACGCAACCAGTTTGAGCTGGTGACCAAGTTTCTGCGACTAGGGACTCTCTATCCCTCCAGGCTTTCAACAGATTAATGTGATATATCTGTTCGGGCTTTCGCCTTCCTGGTTGTCTGACCTTGTAATTCACTTCGCTCACTTTTTCCATTATCTCGTAGGGGCCTTGCCATTTGGCAAGGAATTTACTTTCAACCGTAGGGACAAGTACCAATATCCTATCCCCCGGGGAAAAGGTACGGGTCTTGGCTCCACGGTTGTACACTCTCTGCTGTGCCAACTGCGCTTGGGCCAAATGTTCCCTCACGATGGGCATTACCTGTGCAATTCGATCTTGCATCAGGGCGACATGCTCAATCACACTCCTGTGGGGAGAACTCTCACTTTCCCAAGTTTCCTTGGCAATATCCAACAGCCCTCTTGGGTGTCTCCCATACAGTAACTCAAAGGGGGAGAATCCCGTAGAGGATTGGGGCACCTCCCTAATAGCAAACATCAAATAAGGAAGTAGACAGTCCCAATCCCTTCCATCTCTATCCACCACTTTCTTCAACATTTGTTTTAGGGTTTTGTTGAATCTTTCAACCAGCCCATCGGTTTGGGGGTGATACACAGATGTACGCAATTGCGTCACTTTGAACAATTTACACAGCTCTTTCATAACCCGGGACATAAAGGGTGTACCTTGGTCCGTAAGCAGTTCTTTACAAATACCCACCCGGCTAAAAACAAGAGATAGCTCTTTGGCTATGGTTTTGGCCGAGGTATTTCTGAGAGGGATCGCTTCTGGATAACGGGTGGCATAGTCCATTATAACCAATATGTACTGGTGCCCCCTAGCGGACTTGATTATAGGACCTACCAAATCCATTGCGATTCTCTCAAACGGGACCTCAATGATGGGTAGAGGGACCAGCGGGCTACGGAAATGTGGCATCGGGGCCGACCTCTGACACACAGGGCAGGAGGAACAATAATTTTCTATGTCCTTCATCACCCCAGGCCAATAGAATCTCTGTAATACCCTCTCTCGGGTTTTCTCTGTCCCCAGATGACCTCCAAGAATGTGCCCATGGGCCAACTCCAACACCAACTTCCTGTAAGGTTTGGGCACCACAAGCTGCTCAACGGTTTCTTCTGCCCTTTTTGCCACCCGATACAGTAGGTCCTTCTCTACGCTGAAGTATGGGTAAGTGCAGGTATTATCTGGGTTCACTAACTCGCCATCTATTTCCACTACGTTTTCCCGTGCCTTTATTAGGGCGGGGTCTTTTAACTGTTCTGTGGCAAAATTTTCCCTGTGAACCTCCAGATCAGAAAACTCCACAGACGGTAGGTTTTCGTCTGAGGAGGTGGGCTCCTCTCCAGTTTCTTGAGTCTCCCCTGCCAATACTGACAAGGGAAATTCTGGAGAGTCCTCACCACTCTCAGAGGAGTTCTGGCTATCACATTCCTGGTACATAGGGGCACCAGTGGGGGGCTCAGGATCATCCCACAGTTCCCAGAACTTCGGAAAATCCCTTCCCACAATGGCATCATGCGGTAATTGAGATACTAACCCCACTGGATGAGAGAGGGTACCTTTGGGGGTCTCGAAACACACTGTAGTCACTGGATACTCTCGGGTGTCCCCATGCACACAAATAACAGCTACCTTGCTATTCCCAGAGACCTCTGTTTTAACTAATTCAGCCTTTATCAGGGTCACAAGGCTACCTGAATCCAGTAATACCACAACATTTCTACCATTAATACACATTTTGCATAAATGTTTCTCAGTTCCCCGAATGGCAGTGCATGCGACTGTCGCACACAGCGACTGACGTCGGTCCGTCAGAAAGTCACATTGCATGGGTTCCTCCACAACCGGGCAATTTGCTGCAATATGTCCCGCTTGCCGGCAGCGGTAGCAAACAATCCATTTGGCTGCCTCTTGAGCCCCTGACTTCCCAGGCTGTTCTCGCCAAACTTTGGGTAGAGCTCCCACCCTCTCACTCTCTCCACCCTCACCCCTTGGAATCCTCTTATCCGCCCCTGGGGATGATCTGGTCTTAGGGTGGAAAGTCCGAGAGTCTCTGGAAGAGGCCGTCAGGTTCTCTGTAGCCAAGTATTTCTCTACACGATCCACAAGACCACCGGCCGTCTCTGGGTCTCCATGGCTTACCCACTTTTGGATGGCAGTAGGAAGAGCTCTCAAAAACCGATCCATTACAACACGTTCCACAATCTCTGGTGCGGACAAAGTCTCTGGCTGTAGCCACTTCCTGCTCAGGTGAATGAGATCATACATTTGAGACCTGGGGGGTTTTCCAAGCTGGAAAGTCCAGTTATGCACACGCTGAGCCCGGACAGCCAGGGTGACACCCAGCCTTGCCAATATTTCAGCTTTTAGCATCACATAGTCTTTTGCTTGGTCAGGCTCTAGGTCATAGTAAGCCTTCTGCGATTCACCAGTTAACAGAGGAGCCACCAGTCCAGCCCACTGCTCCTCAGGCCACTTTTCTCTTTCAGCAGTCCTTTCAAATGTGGTCAAAAATACCTCTGGATCATCCTCTCCAGTCATTTTTGTCAATAAACGACTCACCCCAAAGGACGCGGTATTAGTGGGACGGCTTTCCTCACTGGTCTGCGGACGTTGCTGCATTACTGCTTCCATTTGTTGTAGTCTCTGCTCTTGCTTCTGTAATAGGTCTATGAAGCGGGCCTCAGATTGCTGCTGGGCTTGTTGCTGAGCTTCCAGACTCTGTTGGTGAGCTTGCTGCTGGGCTGCAAGGCTCCTTTGTAAACCTGCATTTGTCTGCTGTTGATTGGCATTTGCTAGAGCCAGCTGTTTCAGTATCTCCTCCATGCTGGCTTAAAAAAACTGCCCGCATTCTCCACCAACTGTGAGGGGGTTAACTCGGTAGCGGGTGTGTGTGACCCCCTGGTTGGGCTCCCCACACAAAAACAGGGCCAGCAGACGGAGGTTGTGGTTTTCAAAATCAAAAGGTGCGGTTTATTTCTCTATGTACAGTGACAAAAACACAGCAAAGCCAAAAAGAAACATAAACAAAATAAATCCTGGTCAGTTTGACCTCTGACTAAACATGCAGGTTTCCTAAACTAACAACTGGGATCAGCCTGGTGCTGTCCTAGTCCCTAAGTCCCTGGTTTAGTAAAAGTCCAAACAAATAGCCACACAGGCTTTGCCTCACCGCACAGGGGTTCACTCTCCCTAGACAGTCCACACAGGTCTGGTTCCAGGCATGAGCAAACACCTAATGAATCTGGGAGTTTTTATAGAGGCCTTAAACGAACTGACAGGCTTCAGCTGGTCTCATCAACTCCCTGCCTGCACGACGCCCAGCCCTCTCCCTAGAGGTATGAGTCATCCATGAGCCCACTAGCCTCAGCTGGGCTTCATCAACTGACTCCCTAGTTGTATAAGTCGGCATAAAGCCTGAATCTGGGAGAAATATATCTACCCCCCTGGATGCAACCAGGTGACTTTACCTTCCTGCTGTCACAGTAGGGACAAGTACCAGTATCCTATCCCCCGGGGAAAAGGTACGGGTCTTGGCTCCACGGTTGTACACTCTCTGCTGTGCTAACTGCGCTTGGGCCAAATGTTCCTTCACGATGGGCATTACCTGTGCAATTCGGTCTTGCATCAGGGCGACATGCTCAATCACACTCCTGTGGGGAGAACTCTCACTTTCCCAAGTTTCCTTGGCAATATCCAACAGCCCTCTTGGGTGTCTCCCATACAGTAACTCAAAGGGGGAGAATCCCGTAGAGGATTGGGGCACCTCCCTAATAGCAAACATCAGATAAGGAAGTACACAGTCCCAATCCTTTCCATCTCTATCCACCACTTTCTTCAACATTTGTTTTAGGGTTTTGTTGAATCTTTCAACCAGCCCATCGGTTTGGGGGTGATACACAGATGTACGTAATTGCGTCACTTTGAACAATTTACACAGCTCCTTCATAACCCGGGACATAAAGGGTGTACCTTGGTCCGTAAGCAGTTCTTTACAAATACCCACCCGGCTAAACACAAGAGATAGCTCTTTGGCTATGGTTTTGGCCGAGGTATTTCGGAGAGGGATCGCTTCTGGATAACGGGTGGCATAGTCCATTATAACTAATATGTACTGGTGCCCCCTAGCGGACTTGATTATAGGACCTACCAAATCCATGGCGATCCTCTCAAACGGGACCTCAATGATGGGTAGAGGGACCAGCGGGCTACGGAAATGTGGCATCGGGGCCGACCTCTGACACACAGGGCAGGAGGAACAATAATTTTCTATGTCCTTCATCACCCCCGGCCAATAGAATCTCTGTAATACCCTCTCTCGGGTTTTCTCTGTCCCCAGATGACCTCCAAGAATGTGCCCATGGGCCAACTCCAACACCAACTTCCTGTAAGGTTTGGGCACCACAAGCTGCTCAACGGTTTCTTCTGCCCTTTTTGCCACCCGATAAAGTAGGTACTTCTCTACGCTGAAGTATGGGTAAGTGCAGGTATTATCTGGGTTCACTAACTCGCCATCTATTTTCACTACGTTTTCCCGTGCCTTTATTAGGGCGGGGTCTTTCAACTGTTCTGTGGCAAAGTTTTCCCTGTGAACCTCAAGATCAGAAAACTCCACAGACGGTAGGTTTTCGTCTGAGGAGGTGGGCTCCTCTCCAGTTTCTTGAGTCTCCCCTGCCAATACTGATAAGGGAAATTCCGGAGAGTCCTCACCACTCTCAGGGGAGTTCTGGCTATCACATTCCTGGTACATAGGGGCACCAGTGGGGGGCTCAGGATCATCCCACAGTTCCCAGAACTTCGGAAAATCCCTTCCCACAATGGCGTCATGCGGTAACTGAGATACTAAGCCCACTGGATGAGAGAGGGTACCTTTGGGGGTCTCGAAACACACTGTAGTCACTGGATACTCTCGGGTGTCCCCATGCACACAAATAACAGCTACCTTGCTATTCCCAGAGACCTCTGTTTTAACTAACTCAGCCTTTATCAGGGTCACAAGGCTACCTGAATCCAGCAATACCACAACATTTCTACCATTAACACACATTTTGCATAAATGTTTCTCAGTTCCTCGAATGGCAGTGCATGCGACTGTCGCACACAGCGACTGACGTCTGCCCGTCAGAAAGTCACACTGCATGGGTTCCTCCACAACCGGGCAATTGGCTGCAATATGTCCCGCTTGCCGGCAGCGGTAGCAAACGATCCTTCTTGCCGCCTCTTGAGCCGCTGATTTCCCAGGCTGTTCTCGCCAAACTTGGGGTAGAGCCCCCACCCTCTCACTCTCTCCACCCTCACCCCTTGGAATCCTCTTATCCGCCCCTGGGGATGGTCTGGTCTTAGGGTGGAAAGTCCGAGTGTCTCTGGAAGAGGCCGTCAGGTTCTCTGTAGCCAAGTATTTCTCCACACGATCCACAAGACCATCGGCCGTCTCTGGGTCTCCATGGCTTACCCACTTTTGGATGGCAGTAGGAAGAGCTCTCAAAAACCGATCCATTACAACACGTTCCACAATCTTTGGTGCGGACAAAGTCTCTGGCTGTAGCCACTTTCTGCTCAGGTGAATGAGATCATACATTTGAGACCTGGGGGGTTTTCCAAGCTGGAAAGTCCAGTTATGCACACGCTGAGCCCGGACAGCCTGGGTGACACCCAGCCTTGCCAATATTTCAGCTTTTAGCATCACATAGTCTTTTGCTTGGTCAGGCTCTAGGTCATAGTAAGCCTTCTGCGATTCACCAGTTAACAGAGGAGCCACCAGTCCAGCCCACTGCTCCTCAGGCCACTTTTCTCTTTCAGCAGTCCTTTCAAATGTGGTCAAAAATACCTCTGGATCATCCTCTCCAGTCATTTTTGTCAATAAACGACTCACCCCAAAGGACGCGGTATTAGTGGGACGGCTTTCCTCACTGGTCTGCGGACGTTGCTGCATTACTGCTTCCATTTGTTGTAGTCTCTGCTCTTGCTTCTGTAACAGGTCTATGAAGCAGGCCTCAGATTGCTGCTGGGCTTGTTGCTGAGCTTCCAGACTCTGTTGGTGAGCTTGCTGCTGGGCTGCAAGGCTCTGTTGATGAGCTTGCTGCTGGGCTGCGAAGTTCTGTTGTTGAGCTGCAAGGCTCTGTTGATGAGCTGCAAGGCTCTTTTGCAAACCTGCATTTGTCTGCTGTTGATTGGCATTTGCTAGAGCCAGCTGCTTCAGTATCTCCTCCATGCTGGCTTAAAAAAAAACTGCCACTGGTTCTCCACCAACTGTGAGGGGGTTAGCTCGGCAGCGGGTGTGTGTGACCCCCGGGATGGGCTCCCCACACAAAAACAGGCCCAGCAAACGGAGGTTGTGGTTTTCAAAATCAAAAAAAGGTGCGGTTTATTTTCTATTTACAGTGACAAAACACAGCAAAGCCAAAAGAAACATAAACAAAATAAATCCTGGTCAACTTGACCTCTGACTAAACATACAGGTTTCCTAACTAACAACTGGGATCAGCCTAGTGCTGTCCTAGTCCCTAAGTCCCTGGTTTTAAATGTCCAAGCAAATAGCCACACAGGCTTTGTCTCACCGCACAGGGGTTCACTCTCCCTAGACAGTCCACACAGGTCTGGGTCCAGGCATGAGCTAACACCTAATGAATCTGGGAGTTTTTATAGAGGCCTAAATGAGCTGACAAGCTTCAGCTGGTCTCATCAACTCCCTGTCTGCACGACGCCCCACACTCTCCCTAGAGGTATGCGTCATCCATGAGCCCACTAGCCTCAGCTGGGCTTATACAACACTCCACCTAGTTGTATAAGTTGGCGTAAAGCCTGAATCTGGGCGAAATATATCTACCCCCCTGGATGCAACCAGGTGACTTTACCTTCCTGCTGTCACAGTATGGATATAATAAGGCTTACCTATAGGTACTGTAAATATCTCCTAAACGTGCACCGTTTAGGAGATATTTACTTTAGATGCATCCAGTGATGTCACCAGTACATGTGCTCTGAAGGAACGGCATACCCGTACTGTTCCGTTATAGCCGTGCAAAGTATTGTATATCCATGCATGCAATGTCCCAGAAGGGGCATATTATTTGGTTTATTTGTTTCTTTGGAAGACAAGAGTCTTCTGATCTCTGATTTGTTCATATATCCCAGCGAGCTATCAGGGTTGATTTGGGAAATACTATTCTGGATGGTGCTGTGTTTGGACATAGGAACCTTGTGGGTTTATACTGATATTATGCAGTTTATGGTGCAGCTGGCAATAGCGATTTCATAGCGATTGTATGAAGAAGGATTAAAAGAGAAGTATGGGAATTTTTTAACCCATAATCATACTTACCTAGGTGGATGCATCATCTATCCCCCGCCGCCTCAGCACTGAGAACCGAGCCATCGAACATCGCCGATGGCTCGCTTCCCTCAGCTCCCCGAGCGGAGAGCTGTTGACTGTCAATCAGCAGCTCTCCTGCTCTGCTCCTCCACAGTCACTGGAGCGCTGAGCTGTGGAGGGGTGGGGAGCAGCCATCTCACCCTCTCAGCGGCTCACTGAGAGGCTAAGACGGCCATCAGTCCAGGCACCTGGCAGATCCAGACTCCCAGAGACGGAATGATGTGGTGCCTGGACTGATCTGTGTGACGTCAGCAAAGAGCAAACTTCAGACTTCTCTTTTCTGAAAGTGGGTCACAGGAGTGCAAAATGAATTGTACTCCTGTGACCCATAGGAGAAGTCCAGCTAAACGAGCTTAGGTAGGTCTTCTCCTTTAATTGATGGGTGCAGATATGGAGATAAAAAATAGGACATTGGAAATACGGGATATCTTCCCCACTTAACATACTTTGTCTAACAGCACATTAATTACTTTCCTCTTTTGATCTGGCTACTACATGATGATGATGATGATGATGATGATATAGGATTTGAACTGCGCCGAATACGCCCCCTTAGGAGCGCGTCTAGGCGCACACTGACCCTAGAATCAACTAAGATGACTGATTAACTGGTAGAGGGCCCTGTGTTGAAAGTACAGAGTGTGACAGCAGGAAGGTAAAGTCACCTGGTTGCATCCAGGGGGGTAGATATATTTCTCCCAGATTCAGGCTTTATGCTGACTTATACAACTAGGGTGGAGAGTTGTATAAGCCCAGCTGAGGCTAGTAGGCTCATGGATGACTCATACCTCTAGGGAGAGTGTGGGGCGTCGTGCAGACAGAGATGAGACCAGCTGAACCTTGTCAGCTCATTTAGGCCTCTATAAGGAACTCCCAGCTTCATTAGATGTTAGCTCATGCCTGGAACCAGACCTGTGTGGACTGTCTAGGGAGAGTGAACCCCTGTGCGGTGAGGCAAAGCCTGTGTGGCTATTTGTTTGGACTTTTACTAAACCAGGGACTTAGGGACTAGGACAGCACCAGGCTGATCCCAGTTGTTAGTTTAGGAAACCTGCATGTTTAGTCAGAGGTCAACCTGACCAGGATTTATTTTGTTTGTTTCTTTTTTGGCTTTGCTGTGTTTTTGTCACTGTACATAGAGAAATAAACCGCACCTTTTGATTTTGAAAACCACAACCTCCGTCTGCTGGCCCTGTTTTTGTGTGGGGAGCCCAACCAGGGGGTCACACACACCCGCTACCGAGTTAACCCCCTCACAGTTGGTGGAGAACCAGTGGCAGTTTTTTTTAAGCCAGCATGGAGGAGATACTGAAACAGCTGGCTCTAGCAAATGCCAATCAACAGCAGACAAATGCAGGTTTGCAAAGGAGCCTTGCAGCCCAGCAGCAAGCTCATCAACAAGCCCAGCAGCAATCTGAGGCCCGCTTCATAGACCTGTTACAGAAGCAAGAGCAGAGACTACAACAAATGGAAGCAGTAATGCAGCAACGTCCGCAGACCAGTGAGGAAAGCCGTCCCACTAATACCGCGTCCTTTGGGGTGAGTCGTTTATTGACAAAAATGACTGGAGAGGATGATCCAGAGGTATTTTTGACCACATTTGAAAGGACTGCTGAAAGAGAAAAGTGGCCTGAGGAGCAGTGGGCTGGACTGGTGGCTCCTCTGTTAACTGGTGAATCGCAGAAGGCTTACTATGACCTAGAGCCTGACCAAGCAAAAGACTATGTGATGCTAAAAGCTGAAATATTGGCAAGGCTGGGTGTCACCCTGGCTGTCCGGGCTCAGCGTGTGCATAACTGGACTTTCCAGCTTGGAAAACCCCCCAGGTCTCAAATGTATGATCTCATTCACCTGAGCAGGAAGTGGCTACAGCCAGAGACTTTGTCCGCACCAGAGATTGTGGAACGTGTTGTAATGGATCGGTTTTTGAGAGCTCTTCCTACTGCCATCCAAAAGTGGGTAAGCCATGGAGACCCAGAGACGGCCGGTGGTCTTGTGGATCGTGTAGAGAAATACTTGGCTACAGAGAACCTGACGGCCTCTTCCAGAGACACTCGGACTTTCCACCCTAAGACCAGACCATCCCCAGGGGCGGATAAGAGGATTCCAAGGGGTGAGGGTGGAGAGAGTGAGAGGGTGGGAGCTCTACCCCAAGTTTGGCGAGAACAGCCTGGGAAATCAGCGGCTCAAGAGGCCGCAAGAAGGATCGTTTGCTACCGCTGCCGGCAAGCGGGACATATTGCAGCCAATTGCCCGGTTGTGGAGGAACCCATGCAGTGTGACTTTCTGACGGACAGACATCAGTCGCTGTGTGCGACAGTCGCATGCACTGCCATTCGGGGAACTGAGAAACATTTATGCAAAATGTGTATTAATGGTAGAAATGTTGTGGTATTGCTGGATTCAGGTAGCCTTGTGACCCTGATAAAGGCTGAATTAGTTAAAACAGAGGTCTCTGGGAATAGCAAGGTAGCTGTTATTTGTGTGCATGGGGACACCCGAGAGTATCCAGTGACTACAGTGTGTTTCGAGACCCCCAAAGGTACCCTCTCTCATCCAGTGGGGTTAGTATCTCAATTACCGCATGATGCCATTGTGGGAAGGGATTTTCCGAAGTTCTGGGAACTGTGGGATGATCCTGAGCCCCCCACTGGTGCCCCTATGTACCAGGAATGTGATAGCCAGAACTCCTCTGAGAGTGGGGAGGACTCTCCAGAATTTCCCTTGTCAGTATTGGCAGGGGAGACTCAAGAAACTGGAGAGGAGCCCACCTCCTCAGACGAAAACCTACCGTCTGTGGAGTTTTCTGATCTGGAGGTTCACAGGGAAAATTTTGCCACAGAACAGTTAAAAGACCCCGCCCTAATAAAGGCACGGGAAAACGTAGTGGAAATAGATGGCGAGTTAGTGAACCCAGATAATACCTGCACTTACCCATACTTCAGCGTAGAGAAGGACCTACTGTATCGGGTGGCAAAAAGGGCAGAAGAAACCGTTGAGCAGCTGGTGGTGCCCAAACCTTACAGGAAGTTGGTGTTGGAGTTGGCCCATGGGCACATTCTTGGAGGTCATCTGGGGACAGAGAAAACCCGAGAGAGGGTATTACAGAGATTCTATTGGCCTGGGGTGATGAAGGACATAGAAAATTATTGTTCCTCCTGCCCTGTGTGTCAGAGGTCGGCCCCGATGCCACATTTCCGTAGCCCGCTGGTCCCTCTACCCATCATTGAGGTCCCGTTTGAGAGAATCGCAATGGATTTGGTAGGTCCTATAATCAAGTCCGCTAGGGGGCACCAGTACATATTGGTTGTAATGGACTATGCCACCCGTTATCCAGAAGCGATCCCTCTCAGAAATACCTCGGCCAAAACCATAGCCAAAGAGCTATCTCTTGTTTTTAGCCGGGTGGGTATTTGTAAAGAACTGCTTACGGACCAAGGTACACCCTTTATGTCCCGGGTTATGAAAGAGCTGTGTAAATTGTTCAAAGTGACGCAATTGCGTACATCTGTGTATCACCCCCAAACCGATGGGCTGGTTGAAAGATTCAACAAAACCCTAAAACAAATGTTGAAGAAAGTGGTGGATAGAGATGGAAAGGATTGGGACTGTCTACTTCCTTATTTGATGTTTGCTATTAGGGAGGTGCCCCAATCCTCTACGGGATTCTCCCCCTTTGAGTTACTGTATGGGAGACACCCAAGAGGGCTGTTGGATATTGCCAAGGAAACTTGGGAAAGTGAGAGTTCTCCCCACAGGAGTGTGATTGAGCATGTCGCCCTGATGCAAGATCGAATTGCACAGGTAATGCCCATCGTGAAGGAACATTTGGCCCAAGCGCAGTTGGCACAGCAGAGAGTGTACAACCGTGGAGCAAAGACCCGTACCTTTTCCCCGGGGGATAGGATATTGGTACTTGTCCCTACGGTTGAAAGTAAATTCCTTGCCAAATGGCAAGGCCCCTACGAGATAATGGAAAAAGTGAGCGAAGTGAATTACAAGGTCAGACAACCAGGAAGGCGAAAGCCCGAACAGATATATCACGTTAATCTGTTGAAAGCCTGGAGGGATAGAGAGTCCCTAGTCGCAGAAACTTGGTCACCAGCTCAAACTGGTTGCGTGATTCCGGAGGTTGGAATAGCAGCCACCTTGTCACAACCCCAACAACAGGAGGTTAAGGAGTTTGTGCTTCGCAACAAGGAGGTGTTCTCTGAGCTGCCGGGACAAACATCTGGGGTAGAGCATGATATTATTACCCCGCCCGGTGAAAGGGTGAAGTTAAAACCCTATCGGATCCCAGAGGCCCGACGGGAGGCAATACGGGAGGAAGTACAGAAAATGCTGAACTTAGGGGTGATAGAGGAGTCCCAAAGTGATTGGTCTAGTCCCATTGTGTTGGTGCCTAAACCGGATGGGAGCTGGCGATTTTGTAACGATTTTCGTCAGTTGAACAAAGTTACAAAATTTGACACCTACCCCATGCCACGTATAGATGAGTTGATCGACCGGCTGGGAACAGCCCGATACATGACGACTCTTGACCTCACAAAAGGGTATTGGCAAATTCCCCTGGCCAAGTCGGCCAAAGAGAAAACCGCATTTGTAACCCCAGACGGGGCGTTCCAATATAAGAGAATGCCGTTCGGGTTACAGAATGCGCCGGCCACATTCCAGCGGAAAATGGACCAGATACTGAGGCCCCATCGGAAGTATGCTGCGGCTTACCTGGATGACGTAATTGTCCATAGCACAGATTGGGCCTCACATCTGCCAAAAGTGCAAGCAGTCCTAGACTCTATCCGGGAAGCGGGGTTTACGGCTAACCCCAAGAAGTGTACCATTGGGCAGGAGGAGGCCAAATATCTTGGGTACACCATTGGCAGGGGAGTGATAAAACCCCAACTCAACAAAGTCGAGGCCATCCAGAGTTGGCCACGTCCCAACAGCAAGAAGCAGGTACGGGCCTTTCTGGGAATCGCGGGTTATTATCGGCGCTTCATTCCCCACTTTGCTTCTAAGGCTGTGCCCCTAACCAACCTGACGAAAGGGAAAGGGTCGGTCATGATTAAATGGACCCCCGAGGCTGAGGCAGCATTCCAATTCTTGAAACAAGCCTTATGTAGCCAGCCAGTGTTGTACTCACCCGACTTCTCTAAAGACTTTGTCGTACAAAGTGATGCGTCAGATGTGGGGTTAGGAGCAGTATTGTCCCAGGTCTGGAACGGGGAAGAGCACCCAGTCATTTACCTCAGCAGGAAGTTGAAGTCCCATGAGGTAAATTACGCCACGGTTGAAAAGGAGTGTTTAGCGGTGAAGTGGGCTCTAGATTCCCTTCGGTACTATCTGCTAGGTAGGCACTTTGACATGGTTACGGATCACGCTCCGTTAAAGTGGATGGCTCAAAACAAGGAGACAAATAGAAGAGTGAATAGGTGGTTCCTGGCCCTACAGGAATTCAACTTCACAGTAAAGCATCGCCCTGGCGTTCAAATGGGGAATGTGGATGCTTTGTCTCGAGTACATGAATGCCTGATTGCTGGTGTTCCAACCCCAAGGTTAAAACAAGAGGGGGGGGTATGTGACAGCAGGAAGGTAAAGTCACCTGGTTGCATCCAGGGGGGTAGATATATTTCTCCCAGATTCAGGCTTTATGCTGACTTATACAACTAGGGTGGAGAGTTGTATAAGCCCAGCTGAGGCTAGTAGGCTCATGGATGACTCATACCTCTAGGGAGAGTGTGGGGCGTCGTGCAGACAGAGATGAGACCAGCTGAACCTTGTCAGCTCATTTAGGCCTCTATAAGGAACTCCCAGCTTCATTAGATGTTAGCTCATGCCTGGAACCAGACCTGTGTGGACTGTCTAGGGAGAGTGAACCCCTGTGCGGTGAGGCAAAGCCTGTGTGGCTATTTGTTTGGACTTTTACTAAACCAGGGACTTAGGGACTAGGACAGCACCAGGCTGATCCCAGTTGTTAGTTTAGGAAACCTGCATGTTTAGTCAGAGGTCAACCTGACCAGGATTTATTTTGTTTGTTTCTTTTTTGGCTTTGCTGTGTTTTTGTCACTGTACATAGAGAAATAAACCGCACCTTTTGATTTTGAAAACCACAACCTCCGTCTGCTGGCCCTGTTTTTGTGTGGGGAGCCCAACCAGGGGGTCACACACACCCGCTACCGAGTTAACCCCCTCACAAGAGCTATAAGAGGGGGAGGTAGAACAAAAAAAAAAAAAAAACGAATAGAGTGGGGGGGAAGAGCATGGGAAGAAACCATGTATATACCAGGATTATCGTCAGGTTTTTATCCGTAGGCTTGGATAAATAGAAAGGTCTTTAAACCCTTCCTGAAGCTCAGAAGGGAGGGCAATGTCCTTAGGGTCGATGGTAGTGAGTTCCATAGCTCATTGCCCTTTGTGACCAGGCGGATTGTAGTCTGCTAGTTGTTGGTTGTTAGATTTAGGTTGGCTGATCGATGATCTCGATGGTACATAGTGAGAGGCCCATTCAGACAGATAGATTGGGCCCAGCTTCCGGTGTGCCCTATACATATAGCACATTGCCTTAAATAGTACCCGCTTTGCAATGGGGAGCCAGTGCAATTTTGCAAGCACAGGAGTTATGTGGTCTCTTCTTGGACATCCAGAGACCAGGCGAGCAGCTTGGTTCTGGGTCACTTGCAATTTTTTTTGCCACTTTAGTAGAAGTCCAAGAAAAAAAATGTTGGAACAATCCAACCGGGAATGCACAAGGCCCTGCACTAGAGTTGGTCGGTTTTCATGCGAGAACAGTTCTTTAATTTTTCTGAGTCTCTGTATATAAAAATATGAGTCTTTAATACAGTGTTTTGCATGAGGAATAAATGACAGGCATGGATCGAAGATGATGCCTAGGTTTCTAACCTGTTTTTCTGGAGTTGGCATAGGGCAGAAATAAGTGGGCCAGGCTGAGAGGAAATTGGTGGAAGATTGAGGGCCCACCAGCATCACCTCAGTCTTTACTTCATTAAGGCCCAGTTTGTTATCGGCCATCCATTTTTGTATATGGAGAAGTCCATTTCTCAGATTTAAATGCATGTTAGTCCTGTCGGCGGAATCAGCCAAGATCTGCGTGTCATCTGCGTAGATCTGGCAAGCTAGTTTGTGTGTAGCAATGATGTCAGCTAGAGGGCGCATATAGCAGTTGAATAGCAGGGGCGACAATGCCGAACCCTGCGGGACTCCATAGAGAAGGGGTTCAATTGGCGAGCTGCATGTGTTCATCCGGACTTGATGGGTCCGGTCCTTAAGAAAGGATTTGATCTACCGGAGAAAAGTGCCTCTACATCCAAAAAGTTGTTTCATACGATCTCCCAGAATCTGATGGTCGATAGTATCGAAGGCTGCGGAGAGGTCAAGCAGCACCAAGGCTGCCGACCACCCCGCATCCTTTACCTTCAACAACCGTTCACGCATATCTAGTGCATAAGAGGTTACCAAAGTTTTCTCAGATGCCCACCTAACCAATTTCCCCTTGGATCCTGTCCCCCCTTCTTCCCCCACTATGGTCACTCTCTTCTTCTATCTTATGCTCTTTCACTCACATTTTCCATCTCTCCCTCCCTATTGGCACCTTTTCCTCACCTGCTTAAAAAGCCCTCACTGGACCCCACAAACCACAAGGTCTATCTGCTTGCTTCCATTTACCTCTAAACTGTTAGAACGCTTACACACTTACACACTTACACACGATCGGAAATTCCGACAAGAAAACCATAGATTTTTTTCCGACGGAATGTTGGCTCAAACTTGTGTTGCATACACACAGTCACACAAAATTCCGACCGGCAAGAACGTGTTGACGTACAACACTACAACGAGCTGAGAAAAATTAAGTTCAATGATTCTGAGCATGCTTCGAATTTATTCAGAGAATGCGTGTTTTTTTGCATGTCGGAATTGCATACAGACGATCGGAATTTCCGACAAGAACGAATTCTGAAACTAAATGAATTCCGCAACTAAATGAAATTAGTAACATAACGAATATATCTGAAACTAAACACATTTTTTCGTTCTGCACATGTCTACTGTGCAAACTGTTGGCGCTATATAAATCCTGAATAATAATCAAAGTTTAGCAATATGGACTACAATCGTAAAGCACCGTACCCTCCGATATTTAAAGGCATCGCCTGTACCTCTAGTGATAAGTGTATCAGGTGACATCATATTTGTATTCCCAAACAAAAAGGATTGTAGGATGAGTAGTTCTCCCATCAGATAATTGCTTTGCATGATTATGTGCCTAGACTACAAATCCCATGGATCTTTGCTACCATTAGGAAGATTGCTTGGGGTAACTATAAAAGAAGCAAAAGCCTGCGCGGAGCTCGCTTCCTCTCGGGCCAAACGCAAGACGGACCTCTCCGTGCCTGGAGAGAGGGATTGAGGCCTACCACGCCGAGTACCACCTTCCAACCCATACCTGAGGGGCCTAGCGCTGCCGTTTGCTGTCAGACATCCATCCAGCACCACTCAAGTCGCCTGCCAGTTGGTGTACCAAGCTTCACATCGGGAGATCGAGACGGCGGATCCTCTGCATGAGTGTCGCTACACAAGTTACTGTCCGGAAGACATTGTATCAGTCTGGTCGTTGGTGGGAGGGCAGTCGCCCAACCTTTACCCATTCTTTGTCACATTTTCACTGGGACACTTTGCACAGACATCTTTACTTTAGGAATACTCTACGGAATCTTTTTGAACACTGTGCTTAAACATCTTTAGCCTTCCTCACTACAAGAAACCTATTTCTTCCCACCACACCTAATTGGATTACAGTTAATGATCTCCTACACGCCGGTGAAGACCATCAGATCTGCAACGGGTACATTGAAGCTATTGTTGATACAAGGGCCATTATAACATAACTTCTAGACCTGCTCTGCATTATTTCTTTAAGGAAGTGTGTATATCATATTGTCATTTATTAATAGTTTGCCTTGTGTCTTTCAGAGGGATTCCTTTGCCGAGTTGGAGCTGTTGCCTAAAACTCAGCAGATCTATTACCTCCTTTTTGTGACAACATCTCTTTTAATTGGTTCAAGTAAATATTCTCAGAACATAAACACACAGAGTTGTCTGATTTATTACTCTAAAGTGATATAAGGATGTCTGAACCCAGAGTGTTAGGTGGGTTGGAATTTTCACCGGGTCATGGCCATGCAGATGAGCAGGTAATTCCAAGCAGTCCCTTAGGGGGGTGTGCTACAAAAATAATGATACTGTATCCTACATACCACCTAAGTTGTTTTTAATTTACTTAATTTTTTTCGCATGGTGATCTTAGTGTTGGGTTCACAAGGATGGTAGCTCTAATAACGGAAAATTGAATTCAAATACTTACCGTAATTTTCCTTTCCTGACGAGCTCCATGTCAGCACAGCTGGGTGAGGCCCCGCCCACCCCTACGTGATCAGGACTTAACTATAAATTTTTCACTCACCTCAGCCTCAGCGTTTCGTAACTATTACTACTTAACTGCGGGTTCTGTGCTGACATGGAGCTCGTCAGGAAAGGAAAATTACGGTAAGTATTTGAATTCAATTTTCAGTTTTCCTGACGGCTCCATGTCAGCACAGCTGGGAATTAACTAGCCAAAACCGGGGAGGGATAATGCTACACACTCCAATTCTGACTAAAACGGTAACAGAAAACATAATGCCTCTGACAAACTCAAGTGTCATGAATATGAATATTTTGGTGTCCACATAGTTGTATTGCGGATAGTTTGAGACACCCGGCCTGCTGTCACCCTCAAGGTCTGGACCCTTCTAGTGAGAGTGCCGTGATTCTCCTGGCACAGCCAGCCCTACAACCTGCAAGCCAAGGAGATGAGGTTATCAACCAAGAGATAATGATTTTACGGCTCCCAGCAAGATTATTATGTGTTCCACCTGAAAAGAACAAACAGATGTACAGAGCTCCTGATGGCAGGAGTCGCCTTGATTAAATATTTTAGCGCTTAGCCCACATCCAATGGGCTAACTTTTTGAGTACTCCCCAAAGGGAACGTAGGAGGGAAACATCTTGTGTTATATGAACTATGAAGGTCAGTTCAGGCACATATTAGAGCATTGGCATGAGCACCATCCTGCCTGCGAAGTACGCGAGTATGGGTTCTTTAAACCCAAGGACACCAATGCTGATGTAATTGCCACCAGTAAATCAGTTTCAGCGAGAAAGTACCACAGGGTGATTGAAGGCATCCAATGAAATAACATCCATCAGCATTGGTATATCTCATTCCGGAAACAAGTTTGAGGTTTTAACCAAATTGAATCTTGAAAAATTGTATAATTAAGCGTTGGAAGCTTGCTGAATGCCGGTGAAGACAGCGATAGCCAAAATGCATGCCTATAGCATGCTTGCGCATAGAATTAAGTCAAGCATTCGAAGCAGGCTTCTGAAGAGTCCAGCGTAAAATCTTGATCAGCGAATATACTGGGCATATATGCCCTGTTCTACTATAGGCATGCTTAGCGCTGACCTTTCTCGTTTCGTAGAACTATTCAAATCTTCACAGAGCATTCGACATCTATTAGGCTCTGCCTCTTTCGACTCAGGCCATCAGCCTGAGCCTGTCGGATGCTGGATGAATGGGACTGGAGAAGATTTGATCTACCAGGCAGAGGGCGTCACTCCTTGACTCTCATCAGGATGAGTAGCGGGTACCAAAACTGTCACCTTCCTTCGCCCCAGCCTTAGCTGGAAGCTGAAAATCAGAGGGAGCAGCTGAAAAAGGCATAAGCAGTCTTGGCGATCCATTCTGCGGTCAGCACCTCCACTCTGAGAGCTTGCGGCTCCTGGGCCCTGGAATGGAACTTCAGCAACTTAGTGCCAACTGGGAATGTAAGCGGTCTACCTCTGGCAGACAAAACACCAAGATCTGTTAGTTCTCGAAAGACTTGCATTTGTCTGGATCATCCATTGTTGTCAGACTTGACCTGGACAAATAGATCGTCTGAAGATTCTTCCGACCAGGCACATAGGTCGCAGATCGTTGGGAGGATTGACTTCGGTGAATTCTAGAATTAGAGAAAACTTCAGAAGTGAGAGACTGAGCCTTGTTTCCAGATGTAGGCCACTGTCGTGCTGTCCAACTTTCCAAGGACAGGCTTACTCTGGATGAGATGACTGAAGGCTAAGAGCCTGAAAACTCCAAGATGGAGTCAACTCCAAGATGGAGTCTTGGATCCTTGAGAAAAGACCATTGGTCCTAAGCTCATTGTTCCTGACGTAGGGCTCCCCTAAACTGGCTGGTATCTGCCTGTACCACCAGGTCATCTGAGCTGCTGGGGCGAAGCGATTTCTATGGCTCAATCTGAGACGTGAAGGATGAAAGATCTCCAAATATGGCCCAAAATGCTTTCCTTAGGGGACCACGTGTCCATCCACAAGCCATCCCTATGTTCACAGAGGAACCACATAGTGCCCCTAGGGCATGTATGGGTGGCACAATCCCAAAATAACAGAGAGCATCCTGACATGGAAGTTCTTATTGACTTCTTGGACTAAGCATTTGCTTCCTTGTCTTTCCTGGACTCCCATCCAGAAAAGCGCAGGAGCTACGCTCTCTGGCGTGAGCGTGGACAATAACTCTTTTCGGTCTTCTTTAACTCAGTAGACCTTCATCTTGAGGCAGGAAGCCAAACTGGCCACTATTTAATTTAGGCTTGCCCTTCTGCGATTAAGAAAAAAAAATGCAGTGACCGCGTTTGTCCTTGAGGGTCACACCTTCTGATGGTAAGGTCATGTGAATGGCCGATCCCACAAGGGACACATACTAGCCAACGGGGTAGTCCCAAACCCTGGACCTCTATTCGTTCCAAAGGGCAGAACTTTGACATCCTGCTGTGACGATATCCTCCAATCTTGACGAACAAGCACTTGATCCATTCCACATCCAGCCGTCTTCTAGAGGTATTTAAAATACTTCCAAATTTTCACCTCCTATACACAGGCATTTCACCAACCTTAGCAATCTGGACACAGGTCGTCCTCTTTCTCCTGTTCAGAAGAGACTGGAGAGAATTGATTGGACCAAGAAGGCCCTGAAAGAAGGCTGGACATTGCCAAACAGACGGTCCCCATACGAGAAGAATCTAGTCATTCCTTTAGAGCAGTGGTTCTCAACTCCAGTCCTCAGGGCCCACCAACAGGCCAGGTTTGCAAGATAACTGAAATGCATCACAGGTGGTATAATTTGCTGCTCAGGGATTGCAGTATTCTAGTCTGCATCTCACCAAGGTAATACTTAAAATCTGGCCTGTTAGTGGGTCCTGAGGACAGGAGTTGAGAACCACTGCTTTAGAGTGTCTTGACCATCTGCTTAATTGTGACAACTGGTTAGGTGTCGCCATCTTTATCCTAGGTTGCTTGAACTAGGTAACATCCTTGCCGTCTGCTTCTCTATGGAAGGATCTGAAGCGGATTGTTTGCTTGGGAAGGCTTGGAGAATTCACAGGGTGAGTGCAAACACTCTTTTAGAGCGTATTGACCACATGTTTCATGAGTACGACCACCTGTTAGGCGCCATCATCCATATCCTTGGTTGCTTGACAAAGCAGACTGTGTGCAGTCATGTCCATCCGGAAGTTTGGAGAATGGGCTGCTTCACCTGGTATGGACAGGCGGCTTCTCATTATCAGAGCAGATAACCCTTTCACAGGGTGAGCCCGAAAACACCCCTTTAGAGTGTATTGGCAATTTGTTTATTGGGTGTGACACCTTTTAGGTGTTACCCTTCTCCCTGGCTGTTTAAGCCAGTGGGATACATACTGTCATGCTCATCTGGAAATTCTGAAAATGCGCAGCTTCCATTGGTGTGGACAGGCAGCTTCTCATTGTCAGAGCAGATGACCCCTTTTACAGGGTGAGCCAAAAACACCCCTTTAGAGTGTATTGGCAATTTGTTTATTGGGTGTAACACCTTTTTAGGTGTCACCCTCCTCCCTGGCTGTTTAAGCCAGTGGGATACATACTGTCATGCTCATCCGGAAATTCAGAAAATTGGCTGCTTCACCTGGTGTGGACAGGCAACTTCTTATTGTCAGAGCAGATGACCCCTTTCACAGGGTAAACCGAAAACACCCCTTTAGAGCGTATTGGCAATTTGTTTATTGGGTGTAACACCTTTTAGGTGTCACCCTCCTCCCTGGCTGTTTAAGCCAGTGGGATACATACTGTCATGTCCATCTGTGTATTTCTCTTATAGAGCTTGAGGAGGGAAGTTTGCTGGCTTGGGAAAGCCATGAGACTGCTCCTTCATGTTCATCCATGTCTTCTTATTGAAGGGCCTGAAGCATGTTCGTTCTGAGATTGGTAAACACTAATAGATAACCTCACCACAGGGCTTGTGCACCATTCAGCAAACCAACCCATAGCCCCGGATCACACTGGTGCGTTTATGACATGCGACTCGACCAGTCAAATCGCATTAAAATAATATGCGGCAATTGCACCGCCCTAATCAGTGCAACGCTGCATCAGCGGCGCCACACCAACTTTAAAAAGGCAGTTTTGTACTACCTTGCGATTTCGGGTTGTGACCTATATTGACATCCTCACAGAGACTTGCACAGATGTCTCTAAAAATCGCGACCGGAACCGAGACTGACCAGCGGGAGACCAAGCTGAATAGCACAGCCTCATTCCCGCAACCCAGTGCGACCCTGGACTAGGGAAAAAAATGGTTAAATGCAGTAAATAGATTGCTTAGTAACAAACCCTGAGGGGTTAAACACACTAGAGGGAGGCAGAAGCTTCCATCTACAGCCCTGTTAACCAGATGGTGGTTAATTTGGCTAGAATTTTGTTTCAGAATTTCAAACAAAAAGGTAGGAATTTGTAACAAAATTACAACCATCTGCAGTGTACACAAACCAAGGGAATTGTAGACATCATAAACATGCTTCTCCATACTCTTTTTTTCTTCTTCTTTTTTTTTTTTTTAAGGAAGACCAAAGATCACATAGACAGATACGACAGATACGAGGATATCCCATCCAAAGTCCATGGCTGGATTCAGTAGACATCTTCCAGGTGGTTCCATCTACCTTCTCTGCAAAATGCTGGTCTTTGGAGGGGTTTGGCATAATGGCATGACAGTAAGCAAACATAAGCAGCCTCAAACAGATTATATCCATGTGTGAACAAAGTGTTACTTTGTGTATCTGTTATGCAGAGTACTCCTTGTCCAGTAATGCAGCATACATTGGATACAAAGCATTTAGCTCACCCAACCTCCGTCATCCGACCATCGATGTTGGCACAGCGCGGGTGCATAGGGGAGTACTCTGCCACAACCGCTGTCCATCTTGTTTGGACCAAGTGGACCCCAGACACGGCTGTTAGCCATGATAAAGCCGCCCCGAGGACCAGCAGTGGGGCTCCCTGGATTATGGTCATTTAGACTAGACACCAGGGACTTCGTCTAGCTTCATCCACACGTATGGACGGTCCGCCAGCCATTTAGACCAGCTAGGTAGAGGAGCACACCTCCGTCCTACACGTAGGAGGAAACGAGAAGAAAGCTGAAGCTGAGGTGAGTGAAACATTTATAGTTAAGTCCTGATCACGTAGGGGTGGGCGGGGCCTCACTCAGCTGTGCTGACATGGAGCCGTCAGGAAAAGAAAGTGTTCTTTTTACATTTTTGATATTTATAATATAAAAACGTGTACTGTATTTTTGCCATGTTCAGATGCTTGTGGTGCATTCATTTATGATCATCTCCATCCATTTTTGGGATTTGTTGGTGTAGTATGCCTTTGAAGGATGGAGTGCCCCTCCAAGATTGAGGGGAGTCAACACAGATGATATTTGTTTAATTGGTATCATACTTACATTTTTATATAAATGCAGGTGTTTTAAAGGTTTTCTGTTGATTGCAGGTCAGATTTTATGAGCTAAACTCGATCAGGCTAAAGTCAGTTGGTGTTAGAAGATTCTGAGCTGAGTTACTACATGTCCTATATGAGGTACAACAAGACCAATAAACATTTTTTTTATTTTTTTTTTGCAGTGGAGGATTGTCAGTTGAATGACAAATACTGCCCATGTTATTTGTAGCTTCCGTTAATTTGTATTGGCCATGACACACAACACTATGCATCCTGTTCCATTCACATAAGGGTGCGGTCACTAGCTTAGGCTCCATAACCACGGTAGCATTGTTTTTTATCTTTAGAAACTACCTTTTGATGACACTTTATATGTCAGCACTAGCGCAAGAGCTAAGCCATGGCTAATATTTGATCATTTCAGCTCTTACATGCACATGATATGCCTACAGGCTTTCTTCTGAAGGACGTACAATGGCTAAAATTGTGAAGTTGATATGTCACTAATCCCGTTCTCATGTCATTATCTGTTGTTGTTTTCTTCAATGTTCAGTACTGTTCTGGCATTGAATTGTCCATCAACTAAAAATAGGGAGGGTGAATCTGAGGCTCATCTGCTTTAC
This sequence comes from Rana muscosa, assembly GCA_029206835.1. NCBI lineage: Eukaryota > Metazoa > Chordata > Amphibia > Anura > Ranidae > Rana > Rana muscosa. The sequence continues at coordinate 538,449,184 of CM055117.1, read as the reverse complement.
ATAGTCCATTGCAATCCACCACCTGGGTTTACTCCTTCTCATCCTTCTTCCCCTGCTACCTACAACTACAGTAAAGCCTTGGATTGCGAGAATAATTTGTTCCAGAAACATGCTTGTCATCCAAAGCACTTGTATATCAAAGCAAAATTTCTCCATAAGAAATAATGGAAACTCAAATGATTCATTCCACAATCATTTATTCATAAGTCCTTCAGTTTATAGTCCATATAAAAAGATTATAGCAATGTGATAGGTTGTGTAACCATAAAATGTCCATCCACAAATGGCAGCCTCCACAAGGGGATTAGAAGCAAACTCCAACAGGAGCTACAGAGTATAAAAGAGAAGAGAGGCTCCTCTAAGTGTAGCAATATGTTGCTAAATATTCTACCATCATTAAGGCTCCATGTACACAGAAGCTCAAAAACGGTCGTTTTTAAAGCAGCAGAAAAAGCTAGCTTTTATCAGGGTTTTTTTACTAGCGTTTATTAACGTTTTTTAGTGTAGCGTTTTTTAGCTTTTTTTTTTTTTTTCAATGGATCAAAAAACGCTCGCGGACAGTGTTTTTGAGCGTTTTTGAGTGTTTATGAGCGTTTTTCGGCGTTTTGCATTTTTTGCGTTTTTTTCTGCCGAAAAACAGCACTTTGAACGTGAATTTCTTGCGTTCAGAAAAAAGCCCATTAACTCCACTGCTCGTTAAAGCTAAAAAACGTTATGTGTACATGAACACATAGGCTAACATAGAGTGCAGTTAATGGGCTTTTTAAAAAAATTCAAAACGCCAATAAACTGCAGTTTATTAGCTTTTGTGTACATGGAGCCTAAGGCCGGGTTCACACTAGTGCGACACGACATCCGTCCTACTTTGGATCCGACTTTGCCCTGCGACATGAAGCCGACATATGTCCGACTTTCAATGAACGGGGATCCGACTTGGATCCCCGCCAATATCAGGCACTGTGTTTGGTATGAATCTTGAGGGGGAACTCCAGGCCAAATTTTAAATTAAAAAAACGGTGCGGGTTCCCCTCCAGAGGCATACCAGGCCCTTGGGTCTGGTCTGGATTTGAACAGGCGCCCCTACGCCGAAAAAACGGCGTGGGGGTCCCCCCAAAATCCAAACCAGACCCTTTTTCGAGCACACAACCTGGCAGGCCGCAGGGGAAGAGGGGGGACGAGAGAGCGGCCCCCCCTCCCTCCTGAACCGTACCAGGCCGCATGCCCTCAACATGGGGGGTTTGGTGCTCTGGGGCAGGGGGGCGACCTGCGGCCCCCCCACCCCAGAGCACCCTGCCCCCATGTTGATGAGGACAGGGCCTCTTCCCGACAACCCTGACCGTTGGTTGTCGGGGTCTGCGGGCGGGGGGCTTATCGGAATCCGGGAGCCCCCTTCAATAAGGGGGCCCCCGGATCCCGGCCCCCCCACCCTATGTGAATGAGTATGGGGTACATCGTACCCCTACCCATTCACCTGGTGGAAAAAAATTGCAATAAAAAAACACTACACAGGTTTTTAAAGTAATTTATTACACAGCTCCGGGGGTCTTCTTCCGACTCCGGCGCTCTTCTTCCGACTTCCGGGGGTCTTTTCCGACTTCGGGGGTCTCCGGTGTCATCTCCGGTTCTTTCTTCCGCCGGGCCTCCGCTAACTTCTTTTTAGCTCTTTTGCTAACAGAGGCCCAGTCTTCCCGTTGTCTCGTCCGGCTCTCCGTTGTCCTTCTGCCGGCCCCTCCACTAACTTCTTGGTAGCTCTTTCGCTAGTGGAGGGGCGCGGTCTTCCCGTCGCTGTCGCTGTCTTCTTCCCTCTTCTCCTTCTCGATGTTGACGCGTCGCTTCCTCCCGCTGTAATACTGGCTCTCCGCTCCGCTCCGCATTAATATAGGCTTCTCATGACGTCACAGTCACATGTTCCGGGGTACAAATCAGAAACCATGGCATTACATCTACTATTCAAAGTAATGGACAACCTTTTAGAATTAATTGCGGAAAGGGGCAACTTGGTCCGAAAACCAGCTAAATCTGTGAATTGTAATTTTTTGTATACTCCTGAGTCCTGAATATATCTATGCAGATTTTTTCCAATCTGAAGAAAAAATCATCGTGATAGTCGGCAGATAAGACAAATATATGTACAGTTATTCAGAACCTAACAAATCTCCTGATTTGTTCATCTCAGTTAGGCTGTATGCAAATATTTAGATTCACAGCACTGCCAACCACCTGCCACCTTACATATTCCATTGATGCAGGTCTGCTCCTTTCTACCTTTTATTTTTTTTTTCTGTAAAGCTGTCTTATAATAGTTAAAATCATGACTCACCGTGAAAATAGCATACGATTAATAATATTTGCCTGTTTTGTTGCTCCCAAATCATACCTTTTGTAGTGTCACACCCAAAGGAGCTGCTGGTAAATTTGGGTCCTCCTTTCCTCTCTTGGCCCTAACTGGAGCCCCACTCCTACTGACACCACCAAATATCCTTGACCAGGGAGTCTCCTGGCAGCCACACAGTAACAATACGCACACACAGTTATAAAATAGATGACCGCATTGTATTAATGCCAATAAAGAGAATGGTAAACTATTCCACAGTCAACAAAAAAACAGTATGCAAGGTGAAACAGCACAGGAGCAATGCAATACAGTCTACAGTCACAACCATTTATTCATAGGTCCTTCATTTATAGTCCATATAAAAAGATTATCTGTGACCAGGTAGTGTAACCATAAAATGTCCATCCACAAATGGAAGCTTCCATAAGGGGATTAGAAGAAAAATCCATCAGGAACTACAGAGTATAAAAGAGAAGAGAGGCGTCTCTAAGTGTAGCTAAATGTTGTACCTTCATTAAATGTAACCATATTGCTACACTTAGAGCCCATTCACACAGGGGCAACTTTGGATCCGACTTCAAGTCGCCCCAGGTCACCCCTAGTCGCCTCAAGTCGCGCTGCATGAGAAAATCAATGTAAGTGAATGGAGCCGTCTTAATGCACACTACTGCAGTCGCTCTGACTTCAAAAAAGGTTCCTGTACTACTTCAATCTGACTTCTAGGCAACTGCTAGGCAACCTGTACCCATTGATTTCAATGGAAGTCGCTCAGAAGTCGGATCCCCTGTCTTAACAGAAGCAACTTTCCAGGAAGAAAACATACATTTCTCAGGCAAACCCCTCCCTCCCACAGAGCTGATTCTTGTTTGATTGGCCACTGGAATGTCTCCTGTCCTGGAGGCAACTTGAAGTTGCCTTGCAAGTAGCTCCAGGTCGCGCTGTGATTCATACTCAAGTCGTGTCCAAGTTGCCTCCCAAAGTCGCGCTGGAAGTCGTGTTGCCCCTGTGTGAATGGAGTCTAAGAGGCACCTCTCTTCTGTTTTATACTCAGTTGTGACACGACGCTACTTGTATATCAAGACATCGCTTGTATATCAAGTCAAAATGTATTAAAAAAATTTGCTTGTCTTGCAAAGCGCTCTCAAACCAAGTTACTACTGTATACAGCATATAAATGAGCATGACATTAAAAATAACTGATATAAGAACATGATTATTAGGAATATTAAGAGTATCTGGTAAATGAATATTAAAAATCATATACATCATGACATATATAAGTATAAATGAATGAATATTATGTGTGTATATTTATTCATGGAGAAGAGGGGGGGTTGGGGAGAAGGGTGAGAGGGAATAAAGGGGGGAAGGAAGAGAAAGAGGGGGGAAAGGGAGAAAGGTTGTGTTGGGGGGGGGTGTACATATTTAGTATGAAACTTTTTTTTATTTTTTTTAATTTGTGTAAAAAAAAAGATATCTAAAGATTATATCTAAAAACATATTGGTCCATAAGCCTTATATCTAAAGCCAAACATTTTTTTCATTTTTGATAAAGCAGGGAATGATTAATTTTCATTTACAATTTTTGTCATCTGTGTTATATTCTAGCAATTTCCCTTACTGTCTTGTAGACACAACAGGGAATGAAAAGAAACCTCTCTAAAGTATGGTCCTAATTGGAAGATACATATCCTTTATTCCTGTTCTGGCAACAACTCAAACTTTTAGATTTTCTCTCACTTTTAGTCCCTTTTGTTCTTCAGGACAAATGGAGAGGTTGATGCTCCCTAGAGGGTAAACATGCAGCAATAAACATCTGACAGGGGTTCTACATTTTAGGCCACCCAGTGTTAGCTGAGAACAGCTACCACAGTGACAAGGCTTATTTTTTTTTACCACTTCAGCCCCGGACCATTTGGCTGCCAAATGATCGGGCCACTTTTTGCGATTCGGCACTGTGTCGCTTTAACTGACAATTGCGCGGTCGTGCGACTTGGCTCCCAAACAAAATATACGTCCTTTTTTTCCCACAAATAGAGATTTCTTTTGGTGGTATTTGATCACCTCCACGGTTTTTATTTTTTGCGCAATAAACAAAAATAGAGCGACAATCTTGAAAAAAATGCAATATTTTTTACTTTTTGCTATAATAAATATCCCCAAAAAATCTATAAAAACATTTTTCTTCCTCAGTGTAGGCCGATACGTATTCTTTTACATATTTTTGGTAAAAAAATTGCAATAAGCGTATATTGATTGGTTTGCGCAAAAGTTATAGCGTCTACAAAATAGGGGGTCGTTTTATGGCATTTTTTTACTAGTTATGGCAGCGATCTGCGTTTTTTTTTATTTTTTTGTGACTGCGACATTATGGCGGAAACATCGGACACTTTTGACGCTATTTTGGAACCATTCACATTTATACAGCGATCAGTGCTATAAAAATGCACTGATTACTGTATAAATGTGAATGGCAGGGAAGGGGTTAACCAGTGGGGCGGAGAAGGGGTTAGGTGTGTCCTAGGGAGTGATTCTAACTGTTAGGCGTGACTTACTGTGACACGTCACTGGTCGCTGCTCCCGATGAGAGGGAGCACAGGGAGATACCTTGTTTACAAAGGCATCCCCCTGTTCTGCCATTCCGTGTCCCGATCGCGGGACACTGGCAGACATCGAGTCCACGGGTCCTGCGGGCACGGTCACGGAGACCAAGGCGGGTGCGCGCGCGCCCGCTAGGCGGCAGATTCAAGGCAACGTATATATACGTTGCTTTGCCTACCCGTGCCATTCTGCCAACGTATAAATGCGTGAGGCAGTCGGCAAGCGGTTAAACATTACCCTAATAAACATATTAGAGAAAACGGGAGGGGGGTTAATTCAGTTACAATGGTAATTGTAATATGCAGCATGGAGGGGGGTTAATGTACTCACTGATGCATTAGTGACCAATGGCAATTAAATAACCCCTTTGTGCTGCATTAGTGGCAGTGGCACCATCAATGTTAATTAACCCCTTTTTTTTTTTTTTTTTTCTTTTCAATATTTCTTTATTAATATTTTCAATACAGTGAACAAAAGATACATTTGTTACAGCAAATCGGATGTTCCGACTGGAGCAAATTGAATCAGAAAGAAGAATGTAGTTGAAATGAAACATAAATAGTCCTATAAATTGAACTAAACAGAAGTAAGTCATGTAATGTATTTAACCAATATATATAACCAATATAAACCAATATAAACTCCAGACGGGGGGGGAGGGGTAAGGAGGGGGGGCACCAGCTAGGTAGGCATCTTTGTTGTAATAGAGCATGAGGGTGAGTAGAGGGCAAGACAGAGAAGGAGTAAGAAAGAAAAAAAGAAGATATGTAAATGGGAGGAAGTTGCGATATAAGGAGATAATCAGGTAATCACCGTGCATTTGGGATGTGTGAGCCAAGATGACCACTTATACAGAAACTTTTCCATATTTAAGTTTTTCCTAGCAACTAGTCTCTCCATTTCACATTGGTGGTTTAAATCTGCAATTGTATTAGAGATGGATGGGGAATTCAAAGTTTTCCAGAGTTTTGCGATGTTCAGTTTCGCTGCAAGTAGTAGGTGTATTATAACTACTCGCGACTTGGGGGGGAATTTATCTATCCCTAGATGTAGTAATGCTAGCGAGGGGTTTGGGGTGGTTGGAATTTGTGATAATGTTGATATTAGGGCAAATATTTGTTTCCAGAATGAACTTATGGACCTACAAAACCATAGAATGTGTGCTATGGTACCCGCACTTCCACAGGACCTCCAGCAGGTAGAGGGATGTCCTGGGAAGAATTTGGATAGGCGGTAGGGTGTGAGATACCACCTGTGTATTGTTTCTGGAACGATTCCCAGAGCAATGGGAGGCTGTAAAGGTGTGTTTAAAGGCACGCATCCACATGTCAGGGGTGACAGTAATATTTAATTCTTCTGACCATTTTGAGAGGGATGATATTTGAGAGCAAGGCCGGCTGTCGCTAAGTGCAGAGTACATTACTGATATACCATGTTTCGGGTATGTTGCGTATGTGTAGAAGGTATGGATTGGTTCTGGTATTTTAACCACAGTAGGAATTTTAGACTTCCGAAGAAAGTGAGAGATCCTTGCATATGTAAAGGCTTCAGATTGAGGGAGTTGATAGTCATTTTAGAGTTCCCTGAAGGTTTTTAGGGTGTCTGCTTTGTATAGGTCTGATATGTTACTAATCTTATGTTTCTGCCAGTTCTCCAAATTAAGATTTTGTAGATGCGCTATTAGCAATCTGAGAGGGACTGGCAGTGTGTGGGACGGGTGTATTTTGGATGTCGTTTGGGTGAATTTCTTCCAGACAGCTAGTGAGGCCACAATTGAAGGGGGACTGTACGATGTGGTAGGAGGAAACCCAGCTGAAGTGATCAGTAGTATTTCACGTAGAGTATTAGATTTGTAGGAGGATGATTCTATGATCGACCAGGTCTTATTGGGAGTCGGGTGCCACCAGTAGTATAACTGGTCCAGGATGGAAGCATAGTAGTAGTTTTGTATATGGGGAAGGCTAACACCTCCTTGTTTGTGATGTCTAGTTAGAATGTAGTGCGCACATCTAGGTGGTTTGGTTTCCCATATATATCGTGAAATTTGTTTTTGTATGGAAGTAAAGAATGAGTGGGGCATAGGTAGAATTACTGTACGGAATAAGTATAATAGTTTGGGGAGGATTAGCATTTTAAAAGAGGCAATCCTTCCTAGCTTGGATAAGCCTGTTGTGCGCGTTTGGTTTAATAATTGGGGAAGCCGTTTTTGGAAGGCCCGGTAATTAAGGTCGTAGAGGTGGGGTAAGGACGAAGCTAAGTTTATCCCGAGGTACGGGATAGATTGACTCGTCCAAGAATAAGGAAGAGATCCTTTTAGGAGGGTTTTCTGTCTGTTTGTGAGATTAAGCGGGAGGATTAGGGACTTGGAGGAATTAATTTTATAGAAGGAGGCTAAGCTAAATTGGGTAAGGACATCTTGAATCGCAGGCAAAGATTGGACAGGGTTAGTGATCAGAAGTATGACGTCATCTGCAAAAAGGCTTATTTTATTTTCTATGTCGTTGTGCATGATGCCTGATATGCGCTTATCTCCTCTAATCCTTTCTGCTAGGGGTTCCATAATTAGAGCAAAGATGAGAGGGGAGAGCGGGCACCCTTGCCGAGTGCCATTAGTGATCCCGAATGGTGTAGACAAGGATCCATCAGTTAAAACTCTAGCTGAGGGGTTTGAGTAAAGTGATAGTATTGCAGACTGGAACCAGCCTGTGATTCCAAACTTAACTAGCACTGCTTTCAGGAATCCCCAATACACTCTGCCAAACGCCTTCTCTGCATCTATGGATAGAAGCAGAGAAGGCGTTCGAGATTGGGAGACCTGATGGATCAGATTGATGACTCGTCTAGTTGCATCCGGGGCTTGTCTATCTGGCATAAAGCCAACCTGGTCCGGGTGCACCAGAGAGGGTAGGCATTTCAGTAATCTAGCTGCCGGGACTTTGGCAAATATCTTTACGTCCGTGTTGAGGAGCGATATGGGCCTGTAGTTGGTCGTGGAGGTAGGGTCTTTCTCTGGTTTGGGGATGGTGGTGATAATCGACCGTAGCATGTCAAGAGGTAGAGAACCAGAGGTGGCAGCAGAGTTGAAGAGGGCAGTGAGATGGGGGGTGACGAGTTTGGCAAATGTCCTATAGTATTCATTCGTGTAACCATCTTCTCCAGGTGATTTATGGAGAGGGAGAGTGTAAATGGCTGTCAGGACTTCTTCATCTGAGAATGGTTGGGAGAGTTCCGCCGATTGGGCAGGGGTTATAGATGGGAGGTTAATTGAGGATAGGAAGTTTTGAACGGTTTGGTCCATTGGCTGGGGTGTAGCCGTGTCAGTTGTTAAATTGTAGAGAGAAGAGTAGTCGCTAAAGGCATTAGCTATATCCTGTGGGTTTGTAAGAATTTTTTTGGTGGTAGGGTGGAGGAGGGAAAATATTTTACATTTAGCTCGTTGGGCTTTTACCTGTCAGGCTAATAGAGCTCCAGCCTTATTACCTAAGGCATAGTATGAGGCTTTAGTGAATTTAAGGTCGTTTTCGAATTTATAAAGTAAAAGTGAGCGGAGTTTTTGTCGTTGCTCTAGGAGTTCACTGGCCAGTTTGTGGGAGGGATTTCGTTTATTTTGGTTTTCTAAGTGGGAAATCTGGGAAAGGACCTTGTCAACTTGCTTAGACCTCTGGTTCTTAACATTACTGTGAAGTTTAATTAGTAGTCCACGCATGTAGGCTTTATACGCCGACCAAAGTACAAACCTATCAGTGTCCGGATGATCGTTTGATTCAAAGTAGGCGTGGTGCTCTGTAGTAAGTTTTTGGATGTTGCTCGGGTCTGAGATGAGAGAGGCATCAAGTCTCCACTTTCGAGTTGCTCTGGGTCTACAGTTTCCTACAGTGATGGAGATAGGTGCGTGGTCCGACCATGTGATGGATCCAGTCTCTGATTTCGTCACGTCTTGAAGGGTTGTCTTGTCCACAAGGAAGAAGTCTATTCGGGAATATGAGAGTTGAGAGGAGGAGAAGTATGAATAGTCTCGCTTATTACTATGCTGGCATCTCCACGGGTCAAAGAGGTCATTCTTTTGAAGAAAGGGATTTAGTGCAGGTCGATGATTGGTAGCTGAGGATGTAGTGTCCAGGTTTGGGTCTCCAATTATGTTGAAGTCGCCTCCGATAAGAAGCCTACCTTTTCGGATTCGTGATACCTTCTTGTATAGTTGTTTGTGGAATCGTAGTTGTTTTTTATTCAGCCCATATACGTTGACTAGTGTGTAGGTGACTTGGTTAATGTTGCATATAAGTATCAGGAAACGTCCTTGGGGGTCTGCAACGGATTGATGTAGTTTGAATTGTAGTGAGTCCTGAATGGCAGTGAGGACTCCATTTTTCTTCTTTTGGCCTGAGGCTAAAAAGACTTGACCGTAGTTATTCAGGTTGAACTTGGGAGTTTTAGCAGATGTGAAGTGGGTCTCCTGCACCAAGAGGATATCGGCTCTTTGACTGGTGGCTTCCCTGAGAAGTGCGGATCTTTTTTGTGGAGAGTTTAGGCCTCTGGCGTTAATGGAGACAATTTTGAATGCCATTTTGAGAGGGTGAAGGCAGGATAGATTGTCCCCAGGTGAGGGTGGCAATTGGTAGCTTTAGGGTGATTTGTTATTCCGTCTCTTTGTTATGTGGGCAGAGTGAGTTGTCGCTTGTCCAAGGAAGGAGGGGTCCAGGAATAGGTAGGTTGGACAGAGGGTGGCGTTAGGCTGGTGCCGGTATAGGTGGGATGTTTGGGTTAAAAAAGGAGAGCCATGTACCCAATGGGACCCGGGCTCAATGTGCAGAAACTACTGCAAACAATCGGGGGGGGACAGTGGTCCTCTGTCAACTACAAGGGACAGGGATCACTGAACAGGCAGGCAGGTATCGGATAGGAGTGCTGCAGTTTCCCAGCCATTTGCTGGGTGCAGAGAAGGTTATGTGCTATGATTTTCAGATATCTGAAGAAGCTCCTCCGGTTTCCATGTGCGTAGGAAGTTGATCAACAGGGTTCGGTATTTCCTCTGGGATTATACGCCAATCCCTCAAGAGTTTAAGTCCTGAAGAGAGGGTTCGCACAGCATGGGTTTTGTTTTGGTACGTAACAAGCAGTTTAGTGGGGAAGCCCCATTTATATGGGATTTTATGATTTTGAAGCGCTTTAGTAATAGTCGTCAGCTGTCTTCGATTTTCCATAGTTGCTTTAGATAGATCAGCATATAGAGCGATGTTGGTGTAAGGATCATGAAGTCTTGCTGCATGTTTAGCTGCATACATGACTTTTTCTTTGACCGTGAAAAAGTGGATACGAGCTAGTACATCTCTGGGTGTGGAGGGAGGGAGGTGAGATGGTTTCGGGAGTCTATGAGCCCTGTCAATTTCCATGTCGCGGGCTGTTAGATCAGGTAAGAGGGTAGGCATCAGAGATTGCAAGAATTGTGTCAGATCGGATTGCTGGATCGACTCTGGGATATTGCGAAATGTTATATTATTGCGCCTGGAGCGGTCCTCCAGGTCTGCGAGCTTCAGATTGATTAGGTGGAGTTCATCCTTATGATCCGCAAATCCATCCACAAGCTCATTATGTGCAGAGAGTAAGTCTCCCATTTTTGTTTCTATATGAGTAATGGCCTGATCATGCTGCTATACAGTGGTTGACAGTGAGGAGACAGCAGTGGATAAGTCATTGTATAGGGTTTGTCTTAGGGAGAGCAGCATGTTCTTCATGGTGTTTTCAGACAGTGGCTGGTCTGAAGCAGGAAATGCATCCAGCACTGAAGACTGCTGTGGAGGGGGGAGAGAAAACAGGCCGGGAGCTGTGACAGGCAGAGGCTGCTGTGGCTCTTCCGTTCTAAGCCTCGTTTTCGCAGGGCTGGAAGTTGTGGGTGAGTTGGGAGGAGAGCACTCACCCTGTGTATCAGAAGAATGAGGGAACCCCGAAGGCATCATGAAGTTCTGACAGGTTTGTGAGAAGAGCCACGCCGACATTTCACGGCCGCTGCCGGCGCCATCTTGGCCGCTTGCCAGGCCTGCTGAGGGATAATAATCAGTGAGCCGTCTGGGGAGTTTAGCGTCCTTCCTCCTCTTTAACATGGCTCGCTCCCTTCTCTGATGTGTTAGGCTTTCAGGTGGGTAGTTGTCCCTTCTCTGGAGCCGCCGTGAATGTCACTCTGGCTGGTATAACTGCGGAGCTGTGAATCTAGGCAGCCATCCACACGAGCCGTCAAGCCATGCCCCCCTAATTAACCCCTTTTATGCTGCAGCATGAAAGGGTTGAAAAAAACACTGCTACTAATGTGATGTGTCACGCACTACCCGACCCGGCGCGTTTCATCAGCACGTCTGACGTCATCAGGGGTCATGTGTTCGGACCTGTTACTTCCTCCTCAATAAATACAATCACCATAATTTGGATATCCAATCTGCTTCAATCCTCACCAACGGCTCATTAGCCAGTCTAAAAACTACCATAGCAATATACAATACTTTATCAACTACTATTTTTTTGCATTATGAGTTAACAAATATATACAGTAAACCCCCGTTATATCGCGGTTCAGTTTTCGCGTTCCCGGTATATTGCGTTTTTTTCTGTAAGACCTATTAACATTATTTTATTGATTAAATCATTGTTAATTAAATATTTTTGTGTTTTCCATTGCTCTTGATATGTCTCTCAGTATCTTTTATGTGTTTAAATGTGTTTCTATTGTTTTAAAAGTGTGTTTAAAGACCTTAAAATGCTTTTAAAAGTACAGTGAAAGTTATAAAAACATGCCTAGTGTGTATTTAAATAGGGTATTTCTATTTCGCGGATTTTCACTTATTGCGGGTGGGTCTGGAACGTAACCCCCGCGATGGAAGGGGGTTTACTGTATGTAATTTTATTCCCAATCAACCCGTTGGGGGTTAGGAACTAAGAGCAATGAATGTTGCACCCTCTGGTGGAATCATATTAAACTAACACAGTGGATACCACTATGTGACTAAAAAAGGCAGCATAGGTTTACGCCATCTTGGGAATAAAAATATTAATACATCCAAAAAAAAACTAGATAAAGAATTTGGTCAGACTTAACTTGATGCCCAAAAAACTGTGGAATTGAAGCATAATTGAAACACCATCACAATCAATAATTTGAAATGTAACAATTTAAATCAATATTCACATTGATACCTGCAAGATAAAGTGTATTTAATTAAATAATCCATTCCGTCTAATTTTTAAATACTATCTGTCTCATGTTACCCCCCCCCCCCCCCCCCAATGTGTCTCATCCCTATCAATTCCCCAAAGAGAGGCCAAACTAGGGCTCTATTGTGGTGGGTTCTAAAATGATTTGATAAACTATGTTTAGGGAACTCTATATTATTCAGATGTTCATTTATTCTTATTTCTAATTTCCTGGCCGTGTGTCCCACATATTGGAGCCTACAAGGACAAGATATCAGGTATGTTACATGAGTGGAGACACAGAAAATAAATTTAGCAATTTTAAATTGTTTACCAGTACTTTCCATTTTCCTATTCTTCAATTTTGTTGTCCTACAAGCTTTACACCTTTTGCAATGATACAAAACCTGTGGTATCTAGATAGGTACATAACTTTTTAGGGGGATTATAAATATTAGGAAAAATTGTATTTCTTAAGGTTGGTGCCCTTCGATAAATAAATGTGGGTTGTTTAGGGAGGAAACCTGCTAATATGATATGTCTTAATAAAATAGGCCAATATTTTTATGTTCAAGCGATCTATAATCTCTATTAAAATCAACCAGGAACGCTATATTATTCATATAATTATTGGACCTTTTGGGTATCTCTCAGTAAGCACTGTCGGTCCATATTACTTACTTGTGCCTGACTAGGTATTAAGACATGATGGTAACCCCTTTCTTTAAATCTATTTACCACAAGTTCAGATTGTTGGACATAGTCGTCTAAATTAGCGCAATTCCGTTGAATGCACATAAGTTGCCCTTTGGGAATCGTTCCAACCACTTAGGGTGGTGGCAACTGGCTGTAGGGATATACCCATTCCTGATGATCTCTTTAAAGAAAGTTTTAGTAATTATACCTTCATTCGATTTAGTAAGTACTAGGTCTAAAAAGCTAAGTTGATGCATGTCCCAAGTTCTGGTGAATTTTAACCCATAACTATTAACATTTATGTTAACGAGAAACCTAGATAAGTTCTCCATAGAGCAATTCCAGAGAATCATGATATCATCAATGTGCCGTTTGTATAGGGTAATCTTGGAAGGTTCTCATTATGTATAGTCTGTTCTTCCCACTGGCTAAGCAGGAGGTTGGCTACACTATGGGCATATTTAGCCCCCATGGCTCCGCCCTTAATTTGATTGTAATAAGAGCCTCCCTGCCAAAAATACTTATTTGTCATGGCTAGATCTAATAAAGCCATCACTAGCTGTTTTTGTGCAGTTTTAGGGTCGGCATGGACATCCAATGCTTTCTTAGTGCTAGAAAAAACATCCTGATGTCTTAAGCCTCGTACACACCACCGAGTTTCTCGGCAAGAACCAGCAAGAAACTTGCTGGCAGAGCTTTCTTGCCGAGTAAATCGGTCGTGTGTACGCGGCTTTCAGTTTTCTCGTCAAGAAAACCGACAAGAATCTCGGCGAGAAAAATAGAGAACCTGCTCTCTATTTTCTCGTCGGGTTTCTCGTCGGCCTGTTTCTCGACGAGAAACCCGAGTGTGTGTACACTTACCTGTCGCCGTGGAAACCCGCGCATGCTCGAAATGACTTTGACGCATGCGCGGTAGCTTCCTAGGCATAGGTAGGGTGTAGCAAGATGGCGGCGACGGCATCGAATTTGACGAGCGCACGCTCGTCGTAGTCGATGACGTCACCGCGTTCGCTCCATTCAAAGAACTGCGGGTTCTTTGAAATGAGCGTGTGTACACTCGGCCGGAACAAGTTTCTTGTCCAAGAATCTCATCAAGAAAAACGACGAGTTTTTTCCTGACGAGATTCTCGGCCGTGTGTACGAGGCTTTAGACTTGTACACAGCGACTCCACATCAATGGTGACAAGAATCGTGTCCTGCAACAAGTTCATCAGGTGTTTACTTTACTGTCCCTAAGGTAGGAAGGACAGGTTTGAACAATAGGCTGTAAAAAACAGTCTATATATTCACCCACTTTAAAAAAAAATGAATCTATGCATCTAAGAATAGGTCTTCCGGGGGGACATTGGTTATTTTTATGTATTTTGGGACGTACGACCAGGAAATTAGGAATAAGAATAAATGAACATCTGAATAATATAAAGAAAGCGTTTCCTAAACATAGTTTATTGAATAATTTTTTTGCCCACCATAATAGAACCCTAGTTTGGCCTCTTTTTGTGGAATTGATAGGTTTAAGCCACATTGGCGGGGTGTAACATGAGATAGAAAGTTAGATGGAATAGATGTTTTAATTAAATATTCTTTATCCTGCAGGTATCAATGTGGATATTGATTTTAATTGTTACATTTCAAATTATTGATTGTGATGGTGTTTTAATTATGATTCAATTCCACAGTTTTTTGGGCATCAAGTTATGTCTGACCAAATTCTTTATCTATGTTTTTTTTTTATGTATTAATATTTTTATCCACAAGATGGTGTAAATCTATGCTGCCTTTTTTAGTCACATAGTGGTATCCACTGTGGTAGTTTAATATGATTCTACCAGTGGGTGCAGCATTCATCGCCCTTAGTTTCTAACCCCCAATGGGTTGATTGGGAATAAAATTAAATTTTAAAATTACATATATATTTTTTAACTCATAATCTAATAAAATAGTAGTTGATAAGGTATTGTATAAGGGTATGGTAGTTTTTAGATTGGCTAATGATCTGTTAGTGAGGATTGGAGCGGATTGTATATCCAAATTATGGTGATTGTATTTATTGAGGAGGAAGTGACAGGTCCGATCACATGACTTCTGATGACGTCAGACGTCCTGACGAAACGCGCTGTGTCGGGTAGTGTGTGACACGTCACTTCCGCCATCTCTTTGGAACACAGGTGGAACGCGATCGGTGGACCTGCTTGTTTTTATGGGCCCTTAAAGATTTACTACATTGTAAGTGATGTTTTTATTGGGAAAAAAAAACTAAAGTTACCTACTGCACTATGAGGAGCTCTCTCCTTTCTCCCTGATATATGTGATTTACTAAATACTCACCCGGCGGGCGTATATCATTCTGGGCCATTTCACTGGAGGATACATCTCTGTTATACTGCATATTATGACTATCTGTAATGGGTGTCACAAATGTCCGGTGAGTAGGATGTTTGCCTAGGGACTGGTCAAAGAAGGCACCATGTTTTTCCATATATGAAATATTAAGATATACTTCACTTTGACTTGATTGGAGACATCTGGTGGCGGTGTATGGACATTTGTATATCCAACAATCAATATTGTATTTAGCACTTTAATTATGTTGGCTTGCACATTCATTATGAATAGGAGCGCAGTATGAAAATGTATTGTTATTGTTTTCCTTTTATATTTTAGACTATTGAGTCTCACTACGAGCTGCTCTTTTTTGTAATTAATATTTCAATAATTTTTTGCACATATGTATATCCAGAGTGCACTGGTTGAAGGTTTTTGTATAATCTTGTTTTTTTCACAGGATTTATATAGTGCCAACAGTTTGTGCAGTGCTTTACAATGTTAGGGCAGACAGTACAGTTACAGTACAATTCAATACAGGAGGAATCAGAGGGCCCTCGTTAGAGCAGGGAGGGTCAAGTGATACAAAAGGTAATAACTGTGGGGGATGAGCTGATGAAGAAAGTTTGTAAGGTGGATGAGTCTGGCAGCAGCATTCATGATGGACTAATGGGGGGATAGCCTATTTAAAGGTAAGCCAATGAGGAGGGATTTGCAGTATACAAGGATAAAGATAACAATGGAGTAAATCAGGAGCTTTGTGGTTTCATTGGTTAGGAAGGGACATATTTTAGAGATGTTGCGAAGGTTGAGGCGGCAAGGGAATTCCAAAGGATGGGAGAGGCTTAGGAGAAGTCCTGAGCCTCTCCCATCCTTTGGAATTCCCTAACCCAATCTGTCCAACTATCTCTGACCCTATCCATTTTTAGACGATCCCTGAAAACTTTTCTCTTCAGAGAAGCCCATCTTGTTTCCACCTAACAACTGTTGTTTTATTTTCTTAATCAGCTCATCCCCCAGCGTAGAAATGATATTGAAAGCCATGGGAGGCTATCAGTTGACCCAGGGAGGAGGTGTAGATTGAACATAGGAGAGGTCCAAGAATGGAAACTTGGGGGACCCCAACGAAGAAAGGAAGCGGAGTGGAGGAAGTAGAATTGCAAGTGACACTGAAGGTGTAGTGGGATAGGTAGCATGAGAGCCAGTGAAGAGCGCAGTCACAGAGACCAAAGGAGTAAAGTTGTGAGTTTTTAAAGAGCAGTTTCTGTGGAGTGTTAAGGGCAAAATCCACACTGGAGGGGCCCAAGAAGGTTATTCCTAATGAGGTGGTCACTCAGTTGGTTGTAGACCAGGCATTCAAGGAGTTTAGAGGAAAAGGGGAGCAAGGAGCCAGGGCATAGATTGTTAAGATTGGTAGGGTCCAAGGATGGCTTTTTAAGTATGGAGGTGAACAGTGCATGTTTTAGAGAGTTAAGGAAGATGCCAGAAGAGAGAGGGAGAGATTGAAGATGTCGGTTAGAGAGTGTAGGATAGAGACAGAGGGTGACCGTAGTTTTTGAGAGGGAACAGAGTCCATTGGCAGGTGGTTAGGTGGGCATTAGAACTAAGTTTTCAACCTTGTCTACAGTAGAAGGGTTGAAAAGGGGGAGTGTTGATTGTACCTGTTGACATGGGGTGTTAAGTGGGAGAGATACCTGTAGAGTGGAGATTCCATCACAAATTGAATCGATCTCATGATTGAAGTGATTGGCGATCTCTTGGACAGTGAGTGAGTTAGTGGGTGGAGGCAGAGGAGGATGAAGTATAGAGTTAAAAGTAGAGGAGAGTTGACGGGGACTGGATGAGAAGGTGTTAATGAGTGATAAAAGAGGTCTGATTGGCAGTGAGGAGGCAGGAATTGTAATTTTGGAGGGCAGATTTGTATTGGTTGAAGTCTTTGAGAGACCTATCCTATGCCACAGATGCTCAAGAGTGCAGCAACGTTTTTTGAGACCTCTGGTTTCCTCTATCTGCCAGGGTTTTAAGGGTCGGGGCCTGATTCTGTGTGTAGTGAGGGGGCAAGCTTGTCCAGGGTGGAGGATAGGTATCTATTGTAGACTGAAGTGGCTAGATTGGGGCAGGACAGGATGAAATTTTGTCATAGATGTTCGTTCAATACACAATCGCTGCCAACCCCATTGATAACAGCATTGGGAAAAGCAGCATCTGAAGTAGCAACAGTCATTACAGTTTACTCGACAACATGGACATTTTAGAGGAGGAAGCCATAAGCAACAAATGGAAGAAATGGTTAGAACTTACAGTATCTCACAAAAGTGAGTACACCCCTCACTATTTTGTAAATATTTTATTTTATCTTTTCATGTGACAACACTGAAGAAATTACACTTTGCTACAATGTAAAGTAGTGAGTGTACAGCTTGTATAACAGTGTAAATTTGCTGTCCCCTCAAAATAACTCAACATACAGCCATTAATGTCTAAACCGCTGGCAACAAAAGTGAGTACACCCCTAAGTGAAAATGTCCAAATTGGGCCCGAAGTGTCAATATTTTGTGTGGCCACCATTATTTTCCAGCACTGCCTGAACCCTCTTGGGCATGGAGTTCACCAGAATTGTGAATGAGGGGTTAAAACCCCCAGAACCAGCGCAAAGTGGAAAGATAATAAGTAACAACAACAAGAGTAATTAAACAGATGAGTGTTGGTAAGGAGCAGTACGTTGTATAAAAGAAAAATGAATGAATATAAATCAATACTAAATTGATTAAACCGCGCTCCTTCCGTAATAAAGTGCAAACATGCAAAAGTGATTTAATCTGAGCACCAACATAATAGTATGATATTTTGTGTTTGGGCTTTTTATACACATATTAAGTTCAATAGTGCAAATAGTGAATATTCAAACAATGTATCAAAGTCTTCAGACAATGTATCAAATTCTTCAGATAGTGTACACAATCCTCATATCCCTGCTGGACAATAGGTAAATTTGACTGAAATATCTTCCACCACTATCACCTGTCACACATCCTACTAACCCAGTGGTTCTCAACTCCAGTCCTCAGGGCCCACCAACAGGCCAGGTTTGCAAGATAACTGAAATGCATCACAGGTGATATAATTTGCTGCTCAGGGATTGCAGTATTCTAGTCTGCATCTCACCAAGGTAATACTTAAAATCTGGCCTGTTAGTGGGTCCTGAGGACAGGAGTTGAGAACCACTGTACTAACCAGACTTCCATGACCCCTATTACAGGTAGTCATAAAGCACATATGGGTATATCCAGCAGGAATTGTGCACGATCCCAATGGCGATTATTGTTAATGTTGCTCAAAAAAACCTCCAAAGACTCCACTGTGCCGTTCCACAAAATTACGACATCATCGATGTACCTTTTGTGCAGAGCGATCTCAGATCTGTCAGTTCCAAAAATGCTACGCTCCTCCCACAAGCTCATTCGAATATTTGCCACACTGGGAGCATACTTTGCTCCCATAGTGACTCCCTTTATTTGCTTAAAGCAGGATTCCTCATGCCAAAAGTAGTTGTTAGACATAGCTAGATCCAAGATCTCAACTGAACTGAACTGTGGAAAAAAATGGAATTATACCACGCTAGAGAATAAAAAACATCCATATACAGCTGCAACAAAAAACATCAAATATCTCTATGGTGCAAACAAAAATTGTAAAAACATAAGTTGCGCTTATAAATATGAAAAATCACAAAGGATAAGTGACATATATAGTGAAAGGAAATTAATAAATAGTGAACATTTAATAAAGTCCATATAACAAAAAAATAAGGAAAATTGATTGATTGTGAAACAAAGTTAATTGTGAAAGCAAGATGATGATAATGGTGAGTCCGTTGATGCGATAAGTTCCAGATTCTATCCACCTTCAGCAGAGAAGAGGAAAACGAGGAGAAAGAGGAAAGTTCTCAATCTGAAGAGAGAATCCCACTCTGTATGTGGGAACCCTTACCCAAACTGGTGGACCCCCTAAAGAGCAAGGTCGTAAGCGCGAGCAGAATAAACCCTCTGTAGGGACTAGTAGATCTCCCGTGTCACCGAAATCCTCCTGGTATGGCCAGAGAACCTCCACGATACTCAATGATGCAGGACGAATAGACACTTTACTCTGGGAATGTACACTCAGACCAAAAGCCACGAGTGCAAAGGGATAAGGAACTCCAATAGTATAATATTGTTTTTAAAAAAGCCTTTAATGCTTAAAAGGAGCAAGCGGTATCAACCGCGTAATACATGTAAAACAGCTGGCAAGCTTAAAAATCAAACACCCGTGTTTCGGGGTCACATGGGTTCCCAAAAGCCAATATGTACGAATGAGACGCAACTGTACACGAGTTGAGGATTTCAATATACAAGCTAAGATCCTCACAGATAGACTCATAGATAAGGGATATGAGGCCCCTGCCCTAAATCGTAGATTTACAGAGGTACAACTGTTGGATCGTGATCATCTACTTGCAGATAAGCCTGTGGTGGCGGGATACGAGAACAACAATTCTTTTCGTCCTTTCATTACAGGTTATTCCCACCAACATTTTTCGATCAAAAAACTTCTGCGCAAACATTGGCACATAATTAAAAATGATCACGTGTTGGGATCTATCCTCCCCAAGAAACCACAATTAGTGTTCAGGGGGGTCCCCTCGATTAAGCATCTTGTAGCCCCTGGTGTTTGTGATCCCCCACCAATAAACTAATGTTCTTTCAGAACTTAGTTTGTTACTATAAGTGTAACAACTGTGCAGTATGTTCTATCAATGCCATTAGGGTTAAGAAAACCACTCAGTTTACCTCTCTAAATACCTCACAAGAGTTTCCAATAAAATCATTCATTACTTGTTCCACTCTTGGTGTTGTTTATCTTCTGACCTGTCCTTGCGGGCTTCTGTACGTGGGACGTACGGTACTGTACTGTACGTGGGACGTACTGTACTGGACATACTGTACGACCGTTACAGGTCAGACTGAACGAATACATAGGAAACATTAGGAGAGGTTTTAAAGGCCACCCTGTCTCTAGACAATATCTAGAGGTACATAAACAGAACTCTAAGGGTACTTCGTTTTTTGGGATTGACAAGCTTAGACTACCCTGGAGATGGGGACCTAAGAGGCGCGCTATTTCCAAGTTAAAAATTAGTTGGATATACAAAATTAGATGCCTCAGACCTCTCGGCCTGAATGTTGATATAGATTAATGCCTTTATTGACAATGCCTGATAGCGCTATCGTATGCTTTCAACATTTATTACCTTTAATGTTTATTCTTAAAAATTTCCTATACGGTATTTAAGTCTATATTGTTAATTTTATATTCTTGGTCATATTGCCTTTATGTATTCTGGGAGAACACCACTTCGATATGATGCGCGTTTAGGTCCAAATACATTTAAGAACTTATTATTAACATATTTTATTTAGTGCAACTATTAATACCTCATTTAACTTTTTAATTCTTTATATAATACCCTTTAGGAATGCAGGCGATTGTATCGTACTGT
Organism: Rana muscosa; assembly: GCA_029206835.1. Classification (NCBI taxonomy): domain Eukaryota; kingdom Metazoa; phylum Chordata; class Amphibia; order Anura; family Ranidae; genus Rana; species Rana muscosa. Next base: position 538,428,509 of record CM055117.1, on the reverse strand, counting down.
AGTATTATAAATACCCTTTTTCTCCATTAATATTGGATCTTGTTTTTCCTTTTCTTTTTTTGTTATCAATATTCATTAGTTACGATCATCAGATCGAGGTATGGTGTTCTCCGTCCTGTATTTGTATAATTGTGAGTCACAACATGGCGGCCGGATGATAACGATGTTTGGTTACTGTTGTGTGATATAAAGGTGATGTTTCAGCGCATCGCCCGTGCCCCTGGAAGACGTCACGTATGACGAAACATGTAGGGCGGTGCTACGCGCTGACGCCATCATGCCCCATGTGACCCCGGAACACAGGTGTATGATTTTTAAGCTTGCCGGCTGTTTTACATGTATTACGCGGTTGATACCGCTTACTCCTTTTAAGCATTAAAGGCTTTTTTTAAAACAATATTATACTGTTGGAGTTCCTTATCCCTTTGCACTCGTAGCTTTTGGTCTGAGTGTGCATTCCCAGAGTGAAGTGTCCGTTCATCCTGCCTCATTGAGTATCACAGAGGTTCTCTGTCCATACCAGGAGGATTTCGGTGACACGGGAGATCTACTAGTCCCTGCAGAGGGTTTATTCTGCTTGTGCTTACGACCTTGCTCTTTAGGGGGTCCACCAGTTTGGGTAAGGGTTCCCACATACAGAGTGGGATTCTCTCTTCAGATTGAGAACTTCCCTCCCTTCTCCTCTTTTTCCTCTTCTCTGGTGAAGGTGGATAGAATCTGGAACTTATCGCCTCAACGGACTCACCATTATCATCATCTTGCTTTCTCAATTAATTTTGTTTCACAATCAATCAATTTTTCTTCTTTTTTTGTTATATGGACTTAATTGAATGTTCACTATTTATTCATTTCCTTTCACTATATATGTCACTTATCTTTTGTGATTTTTCATATTTACAACCTCAATGAACTGTAGCTCCCCAGTGCCGGCAGCACTCATGCAGCCCCAGACCATGACACTTCCACCACCATGCTTGACTATAGGCAAGACACACTTATCTTTGTACTCCTCATGTGGTTGTCGCCACACACGCGTGACACTATCTGAACCAAATACGTTTATCTTGGTCTCATCAGACCACAGGACATGGTTCCAGTAATCCATGTCCTTAGTCTGCTTGTCTTCAGCAAAATGTTTGCAGGCTTTCTTGTGCATCATCTTTAGAAGAGGCTTTCTTCTGGGACAACAGCCATGCAGACCAATTTGATGCCATGTGCAGTGTATGGTCTGAGCACTGACAGGCTGACTCAGCACCCCTTCAACCTCTGCAGCAATGCTGGCAGCACTCATATGTCTATTTCCCAAAGACAACCTCTGGATATGACGCTGAGCACGTGCACTCAACTTCTTTAATCAACTATGGTAAGGCCTGTTCTGAGTGGAACCTGTCCTGTTAAGCCGCTGTGTGTTCTTGGCCACCATGCAGCAGCTCAGTTTCAGGGTGTTGGCAATCTTCTCTTAGCCTAGGCCATCTTTATGTAGAGCAACAATTCTTTTTCTTCAGCTCTTTAGAGAGTTCTTTGCTATGAGGAGCCATGTTGAACTTCCAGTGACCAGTAAGAGAGAGTGAGAGCGATAACACTAAATTTAACACACCTGCTCCCCAATCAAACCCGATACCTTGTAACACTAACAAGTCACATGACACTGGGGAGGGAAAATGGATAATTGGGCCCAATTTGGACATTTTCACTTAGGGGTGTACTCGCTTTTGTTGATAGTGGTTTAGACATTAGTGGCTGTGTGTTGAGTTATTTTGAGGGGACAGCAAATTGACACTGTTTTACAAGCTGTAACCTCACTACTTTACATTGTAGCATAATGTCATTTCTTCAGTGTTGTCACGTAGAAAGATAGAATAAAATATTTACAAAAATGTGAGAGGTGTACTCACTTTTGTGAGATACTGTATAAAAAAGACCATAACTCAGGACAAAAAATAGTATGAAATGTAATAGAACCCCCAAAACAAAATACTCAGATGTTTTGGGACATTAGACTTTCGCAGATGTGGCTGGTGTTACAGCTGCGTAGGAGTCCCAAAAAAATGTGAGAAAAATAAAAAAATTCACCAGTACAAATCAAACATATGCTATTGAAGACTTAATATCACTTGAGACTAAAGGGATAGTGCATGCTATAAAATGCCCCTGTAACTTGATGTACATTGGAAGGACAAAAAGGGCCTTCAAAGTCAGAATAGAGGAATATCAGAAAGGGGTTTGACAAATACCTTCTGTCAATACACTTTAGAGATAAGCACAATCAGAACCCAGAAGGGGTGCAATTTTGGGGGTGTGGAAGCCCCTAAACATCATTGGAGAGGGAGTAATTATATAAGGGAAATTAGTAAATGGGAGTCTTGGTGGATACACCAATTGGGATCTTTGGTTCCCGGGGAGATAAGGCAAAGACTTTGATTTGTGGTGCTTTTTGAGCATACGCTAATAGATAACCTAGTTCACCTTATATATTATTTATCCTTAAGCCTGTAATATAATTATTAATAGTTTATTTGGTTTAAAACCCATATAGTTTAACTTAGTACATATTAGGGTAATACATATGCAATGGAGTATAAGTAGGAGGGGGTTAATTATGATGTGGAAACAATATAGTTACATAGTTACATAGTTAGTCAGGTTGAAAAAAGACAAAGTCCATCCAGTTCAACCATAAAAAAAAATCAAAAAAAAAATCGTACAATCCCATATACCCAATTCTATACCCACAGTTGATACAGAGGAAGGCAAAAAAAAACAGCAGAGCACAATCCAATTTGCTACAGCAGGGGAAAAAATCCCCCGAGAGGCAATCGGATTTACCCTGGATCAACGTTACCTATAAATGTTAGTACTCAGTTATATTATGTACATTTAGGAAAGTATCCAGGCCTTTCTTAAAGCAATCTACTGAGCTGGCCAGAACCACCTCTGGAGGGAGTCTGTTCCACATTTTCACAGCTCTTACTGTGAAGAAACCTTTCCGTATTTGGAGATGAAATCTTTTTTCCTTTAGACGTAAAGAGTGCCCCCTTGTCTTTTGTGTTGACCGTAAAGTGAATAACTCAACACCAAGTTCACTATATGGACACCTTATATATTTGTACATGTTAATCATATCCCCCCTTATTCTCCTCTTCTCAAGAGTGAATAAATTCAGTTCCTCTAATCTTTCCTCATAGCTGAGCTCCTCCATGCCTCTTATCAGTTTGGTTGCCCTTCTCTGCACTTTCTCCAGTTCCCCGATATCCTTTTTGAGAACTAGTGCCCAAAACTGAACTGCATATTCCAGATGAGGTCTTACTAATGATTTGAACAGGGGAAAAATTATATCTCTCTCTCTGGAGTCCATACCTCTCTTAATACAAGAAAAGACTTTGCTCGCTTTGGAAACCGCAGCTTGGCATTGTATGCCATTATTGAGCTTATGATCTACCAAAACCCCCAGATCCTTCTCCACTACGGATCCCCCCAGTTGTACTCCCCCTAGTATGTATGATGCATTCATATTCTTAGCCCCCAAATGCATAACTTTACATTTATCAACATTAAACCTCATCTGCCACATAGTCGCCCAATTAGACAGAGCATTGAGGTCGGTTTGTAAATTGGCAACATCATGTAAGGACGTTATTCCACTGCATAGCTTGGTGTCATCTGCAAAGACAGAAATTTTACTTTTGATCCCAGACCCAATATCATTTATAAAGATATTAAAAAGTAAGGGTCTCAGCACTGAACCTTGGGGTACACTACTGATAACCCTAGACCATTCAGAGTAAGAATCATTAACCACTACTCTCTGAATTCTGTCTTTTAGCCAGTTTTCTATCCAATGGTTGGTTCCCTTCCTTTCCTGGTTTATTTAGTGATATTTTGGGGTCCATTTTATATTGCTTTTAATATAAATATTTTAATATTTCATAAATTGTATCTAAATGTATCTATAGATATTATTATCCCTTAATATAAAATAAAGTATTAAATCTGTCTTCATTTATGAAGCAGTGAAAATTTTTCACTGCTTCATTATCCAGCATTCACAGAGGAGATTGTTCTCCTCTTGATGCCAGTTTATGAAGCGGTGTAGATCGCTTCTCCTTTGGAGGAGTGAAGCGATCTACAAATGCTTCGAATAGTGTAGAATGCCCCCTGATACTGGAATCTCAGAGACATCATGAGATAAAAGTACCAGAAATTCACTGAAACAGAGATGTCCGTTAATTAAGCAGTGATAAATTATCACTGCTCAGTACACCAGGGGCAGATCCAGGGGGGCCAATTGCAGGTGAGCGGCGGCCAGTCAGCGGGTGAGTGAGTGGACGCTCGGCGGGCGGGCAGCTCGGTGGGTGGGTGAGTGAGCGGGCGGAATGGCGGTTGGGTGAATAAACGGGCGGGCGGCTCAGTGGGTGAGCGGGCGGGCCAGTCAGCAGGTGAGCAGGCGGCTGGCCAATCAGCAGGCCGGCGGGTGGGGGAGCAGAGAGATGACTTCATCTCTCACTGCCAGACTTTACTCTGGGACACAGGATGTGACAATCCCAACCTTAGCAGGAAAGTGACAATTGTAGCAGGCAAGTGACAATCCACAACATGTGGCAGGTGACGTGGCAAGTGACAATCCGCAACGTGTGGCAGGTGACGAGGCAAGTGACAATCTGCACCTAGTGACAGGCGACGTGGCAAGTGACAATCTGCACCGTGTGGCAGGTGACGTGGCAAGTGACAATCTGCAACTTGTGGCAGGTGACGTGGCAAGTGACAATCCACATCTGGTGGCAGGCGGCGGTGGCAAGTGACACGCCCAGGGCTCCCATTGATGATGAGTTGAACTATTTCATTTTATATAACAATGTAATAATAGAAATAATGTGCTTCAATTATCCTGACACCATAACAACCATGTTGCCAGGATGATTGAAGCACCAACACCAGCCATTTCCCAGATAAATTGCCCGCAAAAAATTTTTTTTCTGGCAGTGCCCCTCCCGAGACTAGACATTGGATCTGCCCCTGCAATAAACTGACATTCCTGGAGGAGACTGCCCACCTAGTTAACAAAATATCTGCCCCCCTATATATATATATATATATATATATATATATATATATATATATATATATGTCACTGTTGGGGAGCGGGGAAAAATGATGAAGCAAAATGTGGCTAGGAGGGTCATCACCATATTCGTACTGTGAGGATGAGAAAAAACAATAGGGCAATAACAAAGCATTATTGCAACATATTGGGGATTTGAGGCTTACTACAAACATGTAACAACAATGACAATCATGAAACTGTGCAGAGTGAGCAGCCTTAAAGGGTTTGTAAAAGGTAATTAATTTTTCTCTTACAAATAACAGACATGTCTTACCTTCTCTGTGTAATGGTTTTGCACAGAGCAGCCCTATCCTTCCTCCTCTTTTCTGGTCTCCCGCCAGCGCTCTAGGCCCCTCCCCCCTGCTGAGTACCCCCATAGAAAATCTCTTGCTACAGGGGGAACTTGCGTGTGCTGGCTCCCGCGCCCCGCTCTGCTGGTGCATCTCAGCCAATGCGGAGCGAGAGACTCTGCTCTCATGCACATAACTAGATGGAGATCAGGCTTGGGTAAGTATCAGGGGGCTGAGGGGGGAGCTGCACATTGAAGGTTTTTTACCATAATGCATAGAATCCCTGAAGGTAAAATACCTTTAGCCTTTAGAACCAATTTAAGCACAAAGACTAGTATGGTAAAGTGCATGCTTACTTCTTTGCAGACTGGCAATAAATGAAACAAATAATTACTTCCGAAAGGGCAGCTAAATTAAAGCATTATCAAACAAATAACACTCAGCAGTCAGCTTGTAGAGCACACAGGTACCATTTCTGCAATTGTTGCTCTTATCTGCCCCACATTACATCATTACTCTAATGCCACTGCTGTCAAAAGCAGCAGCAACACGAGCAGCAGTTGACAAACCAAAGCCATACATAGAAACTGAAAGGATAGTGATGGTTTATCTGAACTACCCCATATTCTCATGTATTTTTGTATCTGCAGACTGGATTGCCTTGACTTACCCAGCCTACCATTCAGGTTCCTTTATACCCATTCTCCAGCATCCCTCAAGAGAGAGTACCAAGTGCAACCATTTGCATTATCACCAACAAGCACACTATTGGCATGAGCAACAAAAGACTAAAGCCTAGGACACACAGGCTGAATGTCGAGTGACAGCGGCCAATTTAATAAAAACTGGCCGACATTTGGCCCGTGTGTATGGTAGCCGGTCCGAAAGAAGCCAACGGGCTTCTGTCGGACGAGCATGCTGGAAAATCAGCAGCCAGCTGACCGGAGTGTTCTGCCATGGCCATCCCCCTGTCCGAACACAATAGAACAGTAGGGAAGATCGCTGTACTAACATCGGATTGTTAGTACAGCAGCTGTGACCGGAGCTGTCGTTTTTTTCCTTCAACCCGCTGAGTTGAATGAAAAATAACTAGTGGTATGTACTAGGCTTAAAGGAGTAGTAAAGTTACATGTTTTTTCACCTTAATGCATCCTATGCATTAAGGTGAAAAAACATTCGACAATACCGCCCCCCCCCCGAGCCCCCGTTTTTCTTACCTGGCCCCTCGAAAGTCCCATGCTCGTCCCCGTCATCCTCTTCGTTTTTCTGCCTGGCCGCCGATTGGCTACACTGGATAGATTGAAAGCAGCGCAGCCATTGGCTGGCGCTGCTGTCAATCACATCCAATGACGCGGCACGCCGGGGGGCGGGGCCGAGTGATACAGTCGGTGGCTATGGCCGCCGCTGTATCACGGGAGCGCGCCCGCAATCACTCCACACCATGCGAGCTCACTCGCATTAAGGTGTGGAGTCCTTGCGGGGAGGAGCCAAGACAGCCGCCGAGGGACCCCAGAAGACCAGGATCGGGGCCACTGTGTGCAAAACGAGCTGCACAGTGGAGGTAAGTATAACATGTTTGTTATTTTTAAGGAAAAAAAAAAAAAGGTATAGTGCTCCTTTAAAAGAATCAGGGCTGAATGAGCCAACATTTGCTAGATAAGGCTGACAATAATGAATATATCCACTGAAAGCACTAGTAATTGCTCTAATATCCTTCCACCTGCAGTCTACTCAACACAATGTACATACTGTATAAGTGCAATATTTACAAAAAATATGAAATTAGCGAAAAGTACAGAAGGTCCTCATATTACCTTTTTATGCCAGTTCCTCTAGATCTAGAACATTTAGATTACATAATCTTACTCAAAATAACACAAATCATGCAGGAACAATGGAGAAAGTAGGAGCATGATGAGACATCATCTGCCTGTAGGACAATCAATTTATCCTAAAATGGCATTTTTATAGCTGCCATGTTAGGACAATCAGTTTTTCCTAACATGGAAATTATGCAAAATGGGCCATATACTGCAGTGTATTAAACAATGCAGGGAAGGTATGATCTCCACCCAATTGTCTTCCTCATTGTACCTTACATTTTAAGACATATAATAAAGTACAGACATTACACAATACAGGCGGTCCCCAAGTTACAAATATCCGCCTTACATATGACTCATACTTACAAACGCAGTGGCGTATCTAGGGTATGGCACATATGGCTAACGCCCTGGGCGCCACATGAAGGGGGCGCTCGTGTGTGACTGAGGATGTTCCGAGGATGCCTGAGAGTTAGCCGATCCAACATGATCCTATCTGTGCCTCTGCAGAAATTGTCCGCCCCCCCGGCCGACTCTCAGCCAATCAGCATTCAGATGCCTGCTATAACCTGCCCACCTCCTTCCACTGCCCGCCAGATTTGATGAAGATATGGATAGCCATTAGCCGGAAGTGGGACTGTACTGTATGGGGGGAGCGCCGGGCAGACGTCTGAACTGTTGTCTGTACTTTACAAGTAAGCAGTGGTATTGCTACCTTTTGGCAGTTTTTTTTTCTACAGCTGGAAACACAACTCCAGGTCGTGCCTGCATGTGTCCTCCTCCTTTCTGTCTCTCACTCCCAGTCCCAAGCCTGTCACGATCTGCTCTACACCCAGGCAGCACAGCTGCACACTGTCCTCTACTCTCCAGCTGCTGCCTGGGTGTTATGTGTATATGAGCTGCTCCCTGGTGCAGTGACAATGTCCTCCGCTGCCCGAGGGGGGGAGGGGGCTTGCTGATGTTTTTTTGCTGCTGGACAGAGCTATATTCTATGTAGGGGGGTGTTTTGTTCAGGGAGGTCTAAACTATTGGAGAAGGGGGGTGGTCTGTGGGGGACACAGCAGTCGGTCTCTCTGTGGCTCTGCAGAACAATGTGGAGCAGTCTGTGTGCGGAGCAGTCTGTGTGCGGAGCAATGTGGAGCAGTCTGTGTGCGGAGCAATGCGGAGCAGTCTGTGTGCAGGACAATGCGGAGCAGTCTGTGTGCAGGGCAATGTGGAGCAGTCTGTCTCTCTGTGGTTGTGCAGAGCAATATAGAGCAGTCTATGTGCAGAACAATGTGGAGCATCTGTCTCTCTGGTTGTGCAGAGCAATGCGGAGCAGTCTGTGTGCAGAGCAATGCGGAGCAGTCTGTGTGCAGAGCAATGCGGAGCAGTCTGTGTGCAGGGCAATGCGGAGCAGTCTGTGTGCAGGACAATGCGGAGCAGTCGGTCTCTCTGTGTTTGTGAAAGAACAATGTGGAGCAGTCTGTGTGCAGGGCAATGCGGAGCAGTCTGTGTGCAGGGCAATGCGGAGCAGTCTGTGTGCAGAGCAATGCGGAGCAGTCTGTGTGCAGGGCAATGCGGAGCAGTTTGTGTGCAGAGCAATGTGGAGCAGTCTGTCTCTCTGTGGTTGTGCAGAGCAATATAGAGCAGTCTATGTGCAGAACAATGTGGAGCATCTGTCTCTCTGGTTGTGCAGAGCAATGCGGAGCAGTCTGTGTGCAGGGCAATGCGGAGCAGTCTGTGTGCAGGGCAATGTGGAGCAGTCGGTCTCTCTGTGTTTGTGAAAGAACAATGTGGAGCAGTCTGTGTGCAGAGCAATGTGGAGCAGTCTGTCTCTCTGTGGTTGTGCAGAGCAATATAGAGCAGTCTATGTGCAGAACAATGTGGAGCATCTGTCTCTCTGGTTGTGCAGAGCAATGCGGAGCAGTCTGTGTGCAGGGCAATGCGGAGCAGTCTGTGTGCAGGGCAATGTGGAGCAGTCGGTCTCTCTGTGTTTGTGAAAGAACAATGTGGAGCAGTCTGTGTGCAGAGCAATGTGGAGCAGTCTGTCTCTCTGTAGTTGTGCAGAGCAATGAGGAGCAGTCTGTGTGCAGGGCAGTGAGGAGCAGTCTGTGTGCAGGGCAATGAGGAGCAGTCTGTGTGCAGGGCAATGAGGAGCAGTCTGTGTGCAGGGCAATGAGGAGCAGTCTGTGTGCAGGGCAATGCGGAGCAGTCTGTGTGCAGGGCAATGCGGAGCAGTCTGTGTACAGGGCAATGCGGAGCAGTCTGTGTACAGGGCAATGCGGAGCAGTCTGTGCAGGGCAATGTGGAGCAGTCGGTCTCTCTGTGGTTGTGCAGGGCAATGCGGAGCAGTCTGTGTGCAGGGCAATGCGGAGCAGTCTGTCTCTCTGTGGTTGTGCAGGGCAATGTGGAGCAGTCGGTCTCTCTGTGGTTGTGCAGGGCAATGCGGAGCAGTCTGTGTGCAGGGCAATGCGGAGCAGTCTGTCTCTCTGTGGTTGTGCAGGGCAATGTGGAGCAGTCGGTCTCTCTGTGGTTGTGCAGGGCAATGCGGAGCAGTCTGTCTCTCTGTGGTTGTGCAGGGCAATGTGGAGCAGTCGGTCTCTCTGTGGTTGTGCAGGGCAATGCGGAGCAGTCTGTGTGCAGGGCAATGCGGAGCAGTCTGTCTCTCTGTGGTTGTGCAGGGCAATGTGGAGCAGTCGGTCTCTCTGTGGTTGTGCAGGGCAATGTGGAGCAGTCGGTCTCTCTGTGGTTGTGCAGGGCAATGCGGAGCAGTCTGTGTGCAGGGCAATGCGGAGCAGTCTGTCTCTCTGTGGTTGTGCAGGGCAATGTGGAGCAGTCGGTCTCTCTGTGGTTGTGCAGGGCAATGCGGAGCAGTCTGTCTCTCTGTGGTTGTGCAGGGCAATGTGGAGCAGTCGGTCTCTCTGTGGTTGTGCAGGGCAATGCGGAGCAGTCTGTCTCTCTGTGGTTGTGCAGGGCAATGTGGAGCAGTCGGTCTCTCTGTGGTTGTGCAGGGCAATGCGGAGCAGTCTGTGTGCAGGGCAATGCGGAGCAGTCTGTCTCTCTGTGGTTGTGCAGGGCAATGTGGAGCAGTCAGTCTCTCTGTGGTTGTGCAGGGCAATGCAGAGCAGTCTGTCTCTCTGTGGTTGTGCAGGGCAATGTGGAGCGGTCTCTCTATGCATGGCAATGTGTGCCAGTCATCAGTGATTTATTTTTTTTGTTAAGGTTATCTGAAAGATGGGTTTCAAATGTTTTGACAGGGGCGCAGTTTCACTGCTTGCCATAGGCGTCATTTTCACTAGATACGCCTCTGTACAAACGTGAGAGGAAATCTTCCCCTAGGAAGGGAAATTCATTCCTATATATTTATTATGGTAAAAAGGTGTCTCCACTGAAGCTTTATCACCAATCCTTGTTTCCACTACAACCCAAATTTTTCAAAATCCAATTGTCACAGTGACAGAAAGTGAGGTGAAATCTTCAGAACAGGGCACAGACAACAAAACAAACGTTACAGGGGTGTTACCCTTCCATATGCTATCCAAAAAAACATAAACATAAACAAAAATTTTGGGGCTGGAGTTACAGCTAAAAAATGTACCTGTTCCAACTTACATACAAATTCAACGTAAGAACAAACCTACAGAACCTATAGAGTTTGTAACCCGGGACTGCCTGTACAGTACTGTAGTAAATTAAAATTTCTGTATTTTCATTTAAAAATATGGCAGCCAATGCTATAATGAATATCTCTCCCCTCCCCCTGTGTACATTTGAATTAGCAGGTTCTGGAACCTCCTTCTCTCGGTGCTCCTCATGTGTCAGCCATTGTTCCTCGTACCTGCAACCATCCTGGCATGCAGCTCCTGGTACCACCAATAAAAGAACCAGAGCAGCTAGTAATTGTTAGTTAATAAGAAGTTTCTCCAACAGCTACCGTATATACTCGAGTATAAGCCGACCCGAATATAAGCTGAGGCACCTAATTTTACAAAAAAACTGGGAAAACGTATTGACTCGAGTATAAGCCTAGGGTGTCCATCTGCATGCCTCACTGTGCCTCACTTTGCCTCACTGTGTCCATGTGCATGCCTCACTGTGTCCATGCCTCACCGTGTCCATGCCTCACCGTGCCCATGCCTCACTGTGCCCATGCCTCACTGTGTCCATGACTAGACTGACGTTTAACATGGGAGTCTATGGAAGGGGTGCCCAGCTTTGAAAAATCGGTGCTCCCCGGCCGTAGGTCCCCCAGACAACAAACTTTGCACAATTTTAGAGTGTGGCTACATGTGTGCCAAGTTTGGGGTCCAGGGGACCTAGGGCTGGCCGGTACCAGGTCCCCAAAGTCCAGGAGATAAGCGCAAAAAGTTGACTCGAGTATAAGCCGAGGGGGGCATTTTCAGCACAAAAAAATGTGCTGAAAATCTCGGCTTATACTCGAGTATATACGGTACTTCTCGTCTCCAATGTAAAGACCTTGCTACATAGGATTATTGAGTGGACCAGAAAGGGTAGCCTGTCTGGAAATTACCTCACTGGCTTTTCCTAATGCCCCTATTGAAATGCCATTCCAGCCTGAATTCAATGTGCCCATCACTCCTGAGGCTCCTTTTGAAATGCCACTCCAGCCTGAATTCACCACCATCTGAGACTGCTATGCTTGGTTGATGTTGCATCCCCTATTGCTGCTCTTCTGCACTGAGGAAAGACAGGGATTTAGTTCCCTGTCCCCATCTAGAAATGTTCGCATCAGAATGTCTATTCCTCTTGCCCTGGGGAATGTTAAGGGGGGCTTGTGCATCCTACAGCACTGAGACCTCTTTTATTACTGTAGAAATTGCCACTGGTCCAGTGGCAGGTAATTCTATACTAGCTGCTTCTTTCTCTCTGGCTACTATATTCTCTGAGTCTTCTGGTGGACAAGATGCTGGACTTCTTCAGGAGCCCCATGCTTGGTTTCATTTATCCATGTTGAATCTGATAGCACTGGTGATTCCTTTGCTATTCCTGTGCTATTCTCCTTGTTAAAGTATTTTATTGAATGAGATATAACAGAAATGTACAGAACATACATTTACAATGGTTGTAGAACATTGACTACATATTTCTATTATAAAGAATATGTAGTAAATTCATGATCTACAATGTGCATATTGCTGTATAGTTTCTAAGGGCTAAGCAGAAATCAACGGTGGATACATCCACGCACTAGATGTATGTTACAGTAGATGGTAAGATAACGAACAAACAAATATTATTTGGTTTAGTACAATTAAGAACTAATTACATAGTGCAATATTATAATGCCGCTTAGATAATGCTTTTTAAATAAAAATAAAGATCTAAGTGAACTTTAAATGGACGTAAAAGATAGCGTAAAAATGACATGAAAATAGAAATGGATAAGTAGGTAACCTAAAAATAAGTAGAATAGGATAGTAGGAAAGTAGAGGGAGGGGGGGTATAGGAGTCCACTCGGATGGCTCGAGTTCATTGGTCTTTGACCTGTGTATTACAACAGGATAATAGAGTGTTCACGATATGATCCACCTGCTACCATGGCATGAGAATCAAGTCTTCGCGGAATGAAGATAGGTGATATTTAATCCATGGGTTCCATAACTTTTCAAAGATTGGAATTTGATCTCTTTCTATGGCTAGCATTTTGGCGTGAGCCATAAATCCATTGACTCTATGTATAGTCTCGGCTATTTCCAGTTTAGGGGTCTTCCATGCTTTTGCAATTGTTTGTTTGGCTGCCGTAAACAATTGAGTGAGAAGTTTAAATTGTTTATATGTGATGTAATCTGGTTTTAAATTGAGCAAGGCCGTGGCTGGGTCAGGATGTATAGTGAAGCCAAATATTCTGGAGGCAGTTTCAAATATCTGTTCCCAGTATAATTATATCAACGGGCAAGACCACCAAATGTGTAGGTGGGTGCCCGGGTCGGGACAGCCCCAGGAAGCATTGGCCTGTTTGGTTTGGCGTAAATTTCGCCAATCTATAGGGAACGAGGTACCAACGGGTTAGAACTTTATAGTTGGTTTCTACCGCCAAAACATTTGGTGAAGAAGATTTTGTTATAGACCATATTTTGGACCAATCAGCCACATCGAATTCTCTTTCCAGGTCCTCCTCCCATTTACGTGCATAAGGTGGTTTGTCTAAACCTGGGTAAATTGTAATGTGGGTGTATATTGACGATATTAGTCCTCTTGAATGGGGGTCTTTTAAACATGTAGATTCAAATATTGTAAGTTGGGATAAAGGGGTGTCAGTAATTAACAAAGGTGCGTAAAAGTTTTTAATTTGGAGATATCTGAAAAGTTCAGAGTTCGGCAAGTTATAGGTGTCGCAAAGGGTAGGAAACGTATGAAAAGATGATGTAGAGGTTAGGTAATTAAGCCGAGTAATATTTAATGAATTCCATACCCTAAATGACTTGGGTGAGACCCATGCTGGGTAAAAAGCAGGGTTTTTAAGGAATGATAAGAGAGGGTTGTGAGGTGATTGTAGCTGATGTTTAAATCTAAGGTTATCCCATACGGCTAAAAAGTGTTTTATAATAGGGTTACTTAGGGTTTTTCTTTCTTTAGGGAGGAGCCATAGTACATTGGATATAGATAGAGGGTCACATTCTGCTGCTTCTATTATTACCCATATAGGTATATCGTCATTAGTGTGATATTTAGTGAGGCTGGCAATATGTGCCGCTCTATAATAATTAGCAAAATTAGGGAACCCAAGGCCTCCCTTAAGTTTCGGTAAATAAAGTGTATGTAACGATACACAGGGTTTTTTGGAGCCCCAGACATAGTTTGATGTTTTTCTTTGGAGTATTCTAAGATAATAAGATGGGATAGGGATTGGTAAGACTCTAAATAAGTAGAGTATTTTAGGGAGAATTGTCATTTTGACTGCATTAATTTTACCTATCCATGAAATTGGGAGATGTGTCCATTGTTGTAAAAGAGTTGTTATTTGTTTGAGAAGTGGGGGATAGTTTGCTGCAAAGAGATCTAAGTTTGAGGCTGTTAGGTGAATCCCTAAATAGGGGATTGACCTCTCAGTCCATATGAAAGGAAGTGCAGTTTTGGCCGAGTCTGATTCTATTTTAGTGAGGGATATATCTAGGGCCATGGATTTTTTGGGGTTTATTGTAAGTCCCGAAATCACTGCAAATTTATCTAAAACGGATAGAAGATTAGGTCCAGAGACTTGTGGGGATGATAGAAATAGGAGTATGTCATCCGCAAATAGGCATAATTTATGATGGTATCCAGCTAATTTGATGCCTGTGATTGTCGGATCTGTGCGGATTCGTTGAGCTAGGGGTTCTATTAGGAGGGCGAATAGGAGGGGGGAGAGTGGACATCCCTGGTGCGTTCCTCTTTCTATATTAAAGGAATTAGATTTATAGCCTGCGTATTTTATATATGCAATTGGTTTGTTATAGAGTGCTTCTATCCATGTTAGGAAGTGAGGGCCAAAACCCCATTTTTGTAATGTGTAATTAAGGTACGGCCAGGCTATGGAGTCAAAGGCCTTTTTTATATCTAGGGACAGAAAACAGGAGGGTATACGTCGTTTTTTGGCTATGTGGGCTAGCAATACGGCCCGACGGACATTGTCTCCCGCCTGCCGCTTTGGCATGAATCCTACTTGATCCTTATGGATGAGCTTGCCTATTATTCTATTTAGTCTTTTGGCCAATATTTTGGCTAAGATTTTGATATCTAGGTTCAGAAGGGAAATTGGGCGAAAGTTTGTACATAGGGTATCATCCGTGAGAGGTTTTGGGATCATACAAATAATGGCGGTCAGGGTTTCCTGTCTAAAGGATTCTCCTTTCAATAGTACATTGAAGGCGTCTGCTAAGATTGGTGATAATATGTCTGTATAGGTTCTCTGTAATATAAAGCAGAGTAGCCATCTGGGCCTGGTCTCTTGTTTATTTTTAATTCTTTAATAGCCTTGGCGACATCTTCTGGTGAAATAATTTCTTCTAGGATTTTATTTTGGTCAGGGGAAAGTCCTGGCAAATGTAAGTCGGAGAAAAATGTATCTGCAGCTAGCGGGTCAAAGTTATTAGATGAAGCATATAATGAGGATAGGTGGGAATGAAATTTTTTGACTATTTTGTGAGGGTTGCTTGTGTATACTTCCTTTGCTAGTTTTAGCTGAATTGGTTTAAAGGGTTTGTTTAGGGAATTGAGTGTTCTTGCAAGGTATGTCCCGGGCTTATTAGCTTTCATGAAGCGGTTAAATCTTGAGCGTTTATAGGATTTTTCTACGGCTTCTGTGAGAAATAAGTTGTATGCAGTACGGGTCTTGTCTAATCGGGATTTAGTTAATGTGGATGGATTTTCTTGATGGGATATAAAGGCCGTGTTAAAATCCATTTCCAGTTTACGGGCAAGGGTTTTCCGTTCTCGTTTAAATATAGCTGATTGTTTCTGGATTGTGTTGCATATCACAGGTTTATGGGCTTCCCATAGAGTTAGCATACTAATTTCTGGGCTAGAGTTAAGGGTAATGTATTCTTTTATGTCTTGTTCAATAGTTTGGCGATAAGCTGGGTGTTTGAGTAGAATGTCTGGGAGATTCCAAGTATGATCATGGCCTTTGGGTAATAATGATTTAATGGAGGTGAGTACAGCATTATGGTCGGACCATGGAATGGGGACTATGTCTGCAGCAATGATTTCAGGGAGCATGCCTATAGTTAGAAATATATGATCAATCCTTGAAAATGTTTTGTGGGGATGGGAATAGTATGTGTATTTCCGTGTAGTGGGGTTGGCTTCTCTCCATGAATCTACTAAATTATGTTTGGATAGGATTTGTAAGAAGGACTTCTTGACATTTGTTTGTGATGGTGTGTACGGGGATTTATCCAGAAATGGGAGGAGGACCTGGTTGGAGTCACCACAGAGCATAACTGTTCCTATTTTATGATCATTCACTACTTGTAATAAATGTGACATAAATGGATTGGGTTGTTTATTTGGTGCATAATAAGAAACTACAGTTATTGCGGTATCCACTATGTGACCCGTAAGAATTAAGTATCGTCCTTCAGGATCTTTTATTTGTAATTGGAGTATAAATGGGGTAGAACGATGGAAGGCTATGAGAGTACCCCGTTGCTTGGAGGCAGCCGAGGCCGTGTAGGTTTGTGGATAGAAATGGGATATAAATTTGGGTGTGGTGGTTTTTGTGAAGTGAGTTTCTTGTAAACAAACTATGTGTGCCTTTTTGGCATGAAATACGCGGAAGGCCTTGGTTCGTTTTTGAGGAATGTACAGTCCCTGAACATTCAGGGACAAAATGTTTAATGGTAGTAGGGTGGATAAGGAGGACTTACCTGTTGCCAAGTAATTCGTGTTATTCAATGCGATCCGAGTGGACTCGAAGAGGGGGAAGGAAAGCAGATAGAAGATGAATACTAGAGTGATAGAATGGAATAAAATTTGACTGTTTAGACAAAATAATACATATACTAACATAAAGACACATTCAAGTGTTTTCCGCAAGTGGGGGCAAAAATCCCCCACTGGGGAAATAGCGCCTCCGTCAGACTTCCACATGTTTTATGTGGTCGAATGAGGGAGGCAAAGTAGGGCGCACGGATCTCCCGTTCAAAAGGGGGGGAGAGCCATCTGAAAAGAATAATACGATAAAGAATAATTCGTTAACCTAATAATGCATATGAAAACTGTTAAGATTATAGGTAAATACTCCAGGGGAGGGACTATAGGGGTGACAAAAATTTAAGAAAATCTGCTGATTGCTCCAGGATCTCCTGGTGAGAAAGCTACCTAAACTAGAGGGGTGGTAATAAAGGGTGAGGATAGAGCAGGAATTGGGGGTCCTCCTTTACACACTAGGAGTAATAACTAAACTGTCGGCTAGGGGAATTAATAAAAAAGATCCCCAGAGGTAAATAATACTGTTGTTCTAGTAGTTCCCATTCAGTAATATAAGATCAATCATTTGCCTTACAAAGAGGGGGGACTGGTAAAATAAGTATGACCTATGTTCTTCAATAGTCTAGTGAACGTCAGGAGAAACTATATAATGTTCTTCTTCAAGAACCAGAAAATCTAGGATAGCAGGACTTTTGCTTACCCTAAGTCATGCTTAAAAAAAAAAAAAAACTAGATCAAAAAAGACAAAAAAAGATAGAAAAAACTTCAACCGTATGCTGGTTAGCATTTTTAGTATTTAAGCTTAGTATTTAAGCTTAACTGGAAAACTATGAGCAATCAGTATAAGTGAAAAGGGTCTGCATCTGGGGCAACACTTATTATTGTGCATTAGTTTGTAAATGAGTGCTATGTGTTGCACAATATGTCTTCAAAAGGTCCATAGCAGGGTAAAAGCGAACAGGTTGATTTCTTTGAGGTTTCTGTCAGTCCATTGAATCTTCTCTTTCCTGAGGAGGAGATGTATGACGACTTCTCTTGTGGGATGGATGATTTCCATTTTCCAAATTGGGTTGGGAGTGATGCCCTTTGGATGAAAGGGGCATTGCTCTACTCTGCAGGGAGGTATTTCTTGGATCTGGATCCATTAAATGTAGATCTATGAGTGTTTGTTGAAGTTCTTCATAGGTTCTGCAAGTGTATCTTTTCCCTTTATAGGCGAATCGTAAAGAGAATGGGAATCCCCATTGATATGGGATATCATGGCTTTGGAGTTCCTGAAGAAGGGGCTTTAATGCTCTTCTCTTAGAAATTGTAGTTTGGGACAAATCAGCAAACAGTTGGTATTCATGTCCTTGAAAATTTAACTGTTTTTTATCTCTGGCTGATGACAGAAGCATTTCTTTTGTGCGGTAGTAGTGTAGTTTCACTATGATGTCCCGTGGAGGACCGTCAGGTTTTTTAGCAGCAAGTGCTCGATGAATTCTGTCAAATTCCATTCTTTCAATGGGAATGGCTGGTTGCAATTCCTGGAACAGTGCAGTAATTGTAGATTGCAGGTCAAGAATTGCCTCAGGGATACCCCTGATTCGCAAATTGGACCTCCTGTCCCTATTCTCATGGTCTTCTAGCTTATTGTGAAGCAAGATATTTTCCTCTTTGAGATTTTCAAGTTCCATTGAATGTTCCAGAGAAATATTTTCTAAGTCCTCAGTTTTTATCTCTAAGGCAGCTGTACGCTTAGGCTCCATGTACACAGAAGCTCAAAAACGGTTGTTTTTAAAGCAGCAGAAAAAGCTAGCTTTTATCAGCGTTTTTTTACTAGCTTTTATTAGCGTTTTTCAGTGTAGCGTTTTTTAGCTTTAAAAAATAAAAATAAATTTCAATGGACCAAAAATTGCTAAAAAACGCTCGCGGCCAGCGTTTTTGAGCGTTTATGAGCGTTTTTCGTTTTTTTCTGCCGAAAAACGGCACTTTGAACGCAAATTTCTTGCGTTCAGAAAAAAGCCCATTAACTCCACTGCTCATTAAAGCTAAAAAACGTTATGTGTACATGAACACATAGGCTAACATAGAGTGCAGTTAATGGGCTTTTTTAAAAAAACGGCAAAACGCCCATTAACTGCAGTTTATCAGCTTCTGTGTACATGGAGCCTTACCAATTTCCCTTATCTCTCTTGTGAGGTTTGAGGTAATTTGATCAGATGTCTGCTTTAGTGCTTTATGGAGCATATTTTCAAATTGTTTAAATATGGCTGGAGTTATTTGTGAGGTCTGAGGAGAGTCTTGTATGGTAAATAAATCATTGTCAGAGTCAGCTGAGAATATAGGCTGTGACAGGTTTAACTGGTGTGAGCGCATAGATGCTGTGAATGAGGCAGAGGATTGTGCCCCTTTAGTCACGGTTCTCCCCTTAGGAGCTTTCATGACAAGATTTTTTAACTTGGTACCGCTCCCTCTCTGAGCCATAATTCTGCCCACAAAATGGACTACAGGGTCTCTGGTACTTGTTCTACCCCTCTGGTATGTAATTATACTTGCGGGTTAACGCTGGATACCGGCTCTCCCCACGAACGGTACGGAGCTCTAGCTCTGCATTACCGCACCGCTAGACTCCGCGCATGCCCCCTCTTCCTGTGCTATTCTCATAACATGCACGAATGTCACTATGAAGAGGCCATGGTTTGTAAAACACAATTCACCTTATGGTATTTATCTGAATATGGCAATGAAAAGGAAACATTTGGAATGGTAAGTTTATGGATTTGCTGTTATTTGTTTCCTTCCTCTAAGGAATTTTTAGGTAAAGCCAACTGTAAAGACGGTGACCAGTCTGATGACGGTAGGCATATACCTATTAGATTTTTTTAATCAAAGGTTTCATCTCTTTTGTATTTATGTTAGTGTTTTAGTTGAAAAATGTTCCTGAGTGGAGTAATGGCATTTTTCAACACATTGATAATGTTTTAGAAGCATACATGTATTTTTCGGTCTGTGTTGGTTTTACTATGAGGCTTTTCATAAGAAACTTGCGGTTCACGCATCTTTAAAGTGCAGAGTCAAAAATGTTGGTTTATGGGATTTGAATTAGCTTTAACTCGAGCTAGCAGTGTTTATTCTGTAGCTTCTGCAACATGGATCAGTTATGTGATTGTATGGTGGTAATAGCTTTTCTTTTGTTTAGCGTTTGATGAATTGTTCTCCTTGTATGGGGTTTTTCTCTGTTAACCAAGCTCAGAGGATCTTACTAAGGGTTCTTGTACTCTAAATAAATGGGTTCCCTATTACTCTGGTGATCTTAAAACAACTGTGTTCTGCTGCGTTAGTAATTTGCTTTTAGTTCTGTTAAGCCTTGCTTTTTAATAATCTGAATTAATAGTAATAAATTATAATACAAACTTTTTATTATTATTACTTATTATTATTAGTTTGTTACGTTCCATTCGTTTAGATGCGACATTCGTTATTTCGGATAAATTCGTATTTGTTACGATCACTAACAGCCAAATTTGAAAGGAAATTCCAAAACCTATAATTGAATAATTATTAGCTAGTTAGTTAGTTATTATTTCGGATTATCAAATTTTCGTTCTTCTTTTTGGACTTTTTAATTTTTGGATTTTCTTTATTTTTGAATTTCCAAATTTTCGGATTTCCGAATTTCCGAATTTATTTAAAATAACAAATTTCAATCATAACGAATGACCCGAAAATGCTGCCACTGTGCCCATTAAATTCTGCCACTGTGCCATCAAATGCTGCCACTGTGCCCATCAAATGCTGCCACTGTGCAATTGAATTCCGAACCACTATGCCCATCAAATGCTGCCACTGTGCCATCGAATGCCACCACTGTGACCCCCCGCCTGCTCGCCGTCTGCCTGGCACTTACCCTGTCTCAGTGGGGCAGCAGGTGACGGCAGCATGCGACTGTGCCGCCACTGTGCCCCATCAAATGTAGCCACCCTGCCCCATCAAACGTAGCCACTGTGCCCATCAAATGCTGACACTGTGCCCATCAAATACTGCCGCTGTGCCCAATAAATGCTGCCACTGTACTATCAAATGCTGCCACTGTGCCCATCAAACGCTGCCACTGTGCCATCAAATGTCGCCACTGTGCCCATCAAATGCTGCCACTGTGCAATCGAATGCTGCCACTATGCCCATCAAATGCTGCCACTGTGCCATCAAATGCCGCCACTGTGACCCCCCTGCCCGCTCGCCGTCTGCCCGCCACTTACCCGGTCTCGGTGGGGCAGGAGGTGACGGCAGCAAGCGGTGTCCTCCATGTGTCTCCTCCCAAAAGGCGTCCAATCACAGCGCCTGTCGTTTCAGCCAATCAGGTGATGGGTAACAGACCCGAGCACCTGATTGGCAGAGAGGCGGTTCAGTGTTAGGAAAGCGAATATTCATTCGCTTTTGTAACACACCTGGGTGGTCTGCGAGCGCCAAGCATGGCACTCGCAGTTCACCTATTTTGAAGCCTTTTAGAGCCTATGGCTCTAATCAGGTGCTTCAAAAACACCCCGCCGCTGTAATTCAGGCGTCCATTGCCCGAATAGGGGCCAGGCACCTGAATAGGAGGTGGCAGCATGCATCTATCCATTGGTCATAGAGGGTGTGGCTGGAGAGAGGGGGCGGTGCCCGTGCGTCCTTATGGATGCACCGCCACTGCCTGACACCTCCCCTGCACAGCCTTTCACTGAGAAGATCAGAGTGCTGCTGTTTCTCCTCCCTCTTACGCAGTTGAGAACAAAGTGAATGTCATCACTTATTTTAAAAAAAAGGTATTTTTTTATGTATTTTATATTTATACACAAATGTTTTACCTTTTATTTATATTTAACACTGAATAAATTGTTTTATAATGTGACTGTTTACAATCACTTTAATTAGTGGATGTGTACGGATTATTTTTGGAGAAAAAATATATGGTTTACAGTCACTTAAATCCAAAGCATGAGCGTGCCAGGCAGGTAATTAGTCTTTTCAGAAGGAGACATTAGCGGTGACAGTCGTGTTTTAGTCCTAACAGATATATTGCAAACGAGCATTTTTTTCTTTCTCTGGAAGAAACAAGAAGAAAACCTACAGAAGCCTGTAGTGGGGAAGTTTTCCAGTTAACAGTGTGCATTTACTTGTTGAGTTGCTCATCAAAGGGTTAACAATCAAATGGAATTCCAGCACACCTTTACCTGCCCACTTCTCACAGATTGGCTGCAATACAGACAGATCCGGTTTCCTTTTAGCATGTTAGAAGAAAAACTTTTAATCAAGTACGGTAACTGAAGGCACTCCCTGGGAACTGGATTCTATTTTTTATCTGTTTCGGAACAACAAAAGACAAAATCACTCCCCTTTTGTACCGAAATACAAAATGACAATGGTGTATTCATAAGCAATTCCCAAAAGGACATCGTAGAAAAAGGTAAGTGTTTAATTCACGTATACGTTACAAGACAGTACAGAGGGCTCTAGAGACTTAAGACCCCATACACACTATTAGATTATCTGCAGATTTTTGTCTTCAGATTTACCAAAACCATGTAGTGCAAGGGCCTCTCTGATTGCATACAAATTGAAACACTTAAGGTTTGACCTCCATATTATATGGTTTTGGTAAATCTGAAGACAAAAATCAGCAGAGAATGTAATAGTGTGTATGGGGCTTAGGAGTATTCAGAGATATGTAATGTAGAATTCAACATGTAACAACTTATCAACAAAGTGAAGCACACATATGGTAGATATTCGAGAGTCATGTACGTGACTGATATGGAACTGATATGGAATCACAGGAACATAGTATAAATACTTATACTTACAGTATATATGATTATGTATAATTAACATTCTACTGGCTGACTGATTGGACGCTATCTACCTGCTGAACTGAAATGGACTGACCTTGGCAAGCTTTGGCATATGATGTACCTGTATTCTAAGCACCATTGTTGTGTTTCTGTTAATCCACATCAAGCTACGGATACATTAATTATATTATTTGGATACATATTAAGGCCCGGTTCATACAGGGGCGGCGTGACTTCGGGGGCGACCTCGGCGGCGCGATCTCAAGACGACTTGAGACGCCCGCCGAGGCGATTTGCATAATGACTTCTGTATAGAAGTCAATGCAAGTCGCCCTGCGTCGCCCCCAAAAGTAGTACAGGAACCTTTTTCTAAGTTGGAGCGACTCAGGTCGCTCCTATTAGAACGGTTCCATAGAACAGACCGGGACACGACTCCTCAGGCGACCGAGTCGCCTGAGGAGTCGCCCCTGTGTGAACCGGGCCTAAAACAATGTCATCTGTATAATAATGATCGCAAACTAAACTGCACACAAAATACATTTGGTTTTTTTTGTACAGTTTTTGCAAAACATGAGCTGGCATGATTTGTAGTCGCAATAGGCAATAGGTAATAAAAAAAAAAAAAAAGTGAAAAAGTAACATTATACAATATTGCATTTGTACAGAGTAGCGTATGTTCTTCAGGATGACCGCAGTCAATTTCTTAATTGCTTTTAATGGACACAAAGAAGTACAGATCGTAAAATTATTATAAAAGTGATGAAGCAATTTAGGACATATACAAGTTGAGGACATCCCCAACTTGTGCTTGCCACCATATTCATAAAGTATCTTTTTTAATGTGGTGAATTTTCAAAGGCATATATCAGTCATAGTTACTGTAGTTAATAATAGTATTTAAAATACAAGAAAATACTGCCAATAATAATAATAATAATATTATATATATATATATATATATATATATATATATAATTATTTATTTTATATAATATTATATACTGTATAATGTTTGTGGTATTTACTGATGTTGATTTTGATTTTACTGATGTTTCTTTTTTAAACTACTATTTTATTTGCAGCTTTGCAGGTATTTTAAGCTATGAATATACTACCTGTATATAAGGCAGCCACAATAACAATATGAAATAAAGACAGTAACACTGATATAAACATTTTATGTGTGATTAAAGTGGTATTAAACCCAAAACCGTAAATGTAATATTGCAGCTTACCAATCATTAGATGTGGTGGCTGCCTTTGTTTTCTTTTTTTTAGCCTTTTTTTCCCTCTGTTTTCACCTGGTGATCTGGCCAGTAACACATCTCCTGCATTAGAGTGCCGCCACTCTGGATGACGGAGCACAGGGGTACATTTGAACAGCAGCATTGTCAGTCAGGGGGAAAGGAAGTGTTAAATGTACTAGCAGATTTAGATACACTAACAAATTTACGTTGAACTCCAGCTAACACTTTATAATCAGTTACAGCTGTTTTTTGTTTTTCTTCTCCTTTTGGCATAAAGGTTTTGCATGAAAAAATAAAGCTGTTTATTGTAAGCACCCCTGTCAGTGGTAAATGGTTTATCTCAACACTAACTGCTATATTTTCAGAAAAGCTGAAAAACAGACTTACTGGCCAGATCATCAGGTAAAAATATAGGAAAGAAAGCCTAAAAAAGAAAACAAATGCAGTCACCACATCTGAGAATTGGTAAGCTGCCAGTGGCAGCCCGTTCCCTATATGACCAATGGATAGATTCATGCATCTATCCATGGCCATCGCTGCCACCCCCTATTCAGGCGCCCACACCTTTTTGGGCACTGGGCGCCTGAATTACAGCAGCGGGGGTGTTTTTGAAGCATCTGATTAGAGCCATAGGCTCTAATAGGCATCAAAAAAGGTGACCTGCGAGCGCCATGCTTGGCGCTTTCAGTTCCCCCAGGTGTGTTAGAACAGCGAATGAATATTTGTTTTCCTAACACTGAAGCGCCTCTCCGCCAATCAGGTGCTCCGGTTTATTACCCGTCACCTGATTGGCTGAAACAACAGGCGCTGTGATTGGATACCTATCAGGAGGACGGGAGGAGATGCATGGAGGACACCGCTTGCAGCCGTCACCCACTGCCCCACCGAGACAGGGTAAGTGCCGGGCACATGGCGAGGTGGCGGGGGGGTCACAGTGGCAGCATTTGATGGCACATTTGCAGCATTCAATGGGCGCAGTGGCTGCATTTGATGGGCACAGTGGCTGCATTTGATGGGCACAGTGGCTGCATTTGATGGGCACAGTGGCTGCATTTGATGGGGCACAGTGGCTGCGTTTAATGGCACAGTGGCTGCGTTTGATGGGCACAATGAAGCTACAATTGATGTTTTTTTTTCAGAATTTTGTTTGTTCCCCACAAAAATTTTGAGCACCAGCCACCGCTGTAAGCTGCAATTTAATAAATTGCTGCTTTTGGATTCAATACAACTTTAAATATAT
The DNA here is from genome assembly GCA_029206835.1 of Rana muscosa. Lineage (NCBI taxonomy): Eukaryota > Metazoa > Chordata > Amphibia > Anura > Ranidae > Rana > Rana muscosa. The sequence goes on along the minus strand of CM055117.1, from coordinate 538,403,581 downwards.
CAGTAGCAAATTATTATTTTGGTAAATATTGTACAAGATTTGCATATTAACCACTTCCCACCCATCCAATAGCATAATGATGACTGGGCGGGACTTTCGTTGTTCCAGGTGGACAGCATATGACATCCTCCCAGATCGTGCCTTGTGCTGTGGTGTGATCGGCCACCGGCTGTGTCCACCGGACACAGCTGATGACTTATCACTGTACCGGCCGGCTGCCGGTACCATGTGACCGCTGTAACCAATCACAGCAGGCCACATGACAGTTGTAAACTATGGATGGCTTCCCTTCAAGACATCCATTGTATACAATTGTGTTGCTAGCTGTGATTGGTCACAGTGATCACATGGTACAGACTGGGCCAATCACAGCCCATCTGTGTCATGTGATCAGCTGTGGCCAATCACAGCTAATCACAACAAAACAAACTGAATGAATTGATTTAATTCAGTAAAATGCTTGCTTATATTAATGAAATTGCTTTAAGCAAACATAACGTGTAAATAAACAAACAAATACTGATCCCTTCACCAGAGTAGTACAATGTTACTATGGTAACATTATAGTGCTCTGGTCAAAGTGTGCTAAAAAAAATTGTTAAAAATAGAAAAAATATATAATATAAAAAAAATGTAAAAAAAAAAAACCCAAAATTAGTTTTTTGGTCTTTTTTTTGTTTATTTGTCAAAAAAAAAAAGCAGTAAGTAAATACCACCAAAAGAAAGCTCTAGTTGTGTGAACAAAATTATAAAAATTTTGTTTGGGTACAGTGTGGCAAGACCACGCAATTGTCACTCAAATTGTGACAGCGCTGAAAGCTGAAAAATAGCCTGGGCAGAAAGGTGTTAAAAGTGCCCGGTATTGAAGTGGTTTAATAATACATATAGGAAAAGCATTAAAAAAGTGTTTTTGAAGTAATTTTAGCATTCTTATCTATAGAAACATACCTTTCAATAATCCACAGTTCTCAATTTAAAAAAACGGCGCTTATACGTTTTTAGAACATGGTTGATCCAGGTCACATGATCCGCACATCAAGGACCTGCGAGTGGGCTACGATGGTGGGTACTGTCAATCAAGGGAGGGGGGATGGCGGGGGGCGTGACTACACACTGACCATGGAGAGTACAGTCTGTATGCTTGCAAATGGGATGAAAAGTGATGCAAACTGACCACGCCAGCGCGGATAGGCATCTGTGCTTAGCATGGCCAGTTTACAACCATGAACTGGGGAACTGGCAGGATCAACCAGGTACAACGTAAGGAGTACAATAAAAATTGCATTTTGTTGTGAAAAAACACAGTTAAAAGCCTTAAAGAGACAGATTTATTACATTTTAAAGTTACAAACACTTTAAAGTAGTATTAAACCCTCAGCATTTTTTATTTTTTTTTTGTTAAAAAGAGAAGTAGGGCCAAAGCTCTTTTGGCCATACATCTCCTGTGGGTCACAGGAGTGAATTTCATTCTGCACTCCTGCAACCCAGAATCAGCCAACAGTGGGCTAAAGTCCATTGTCGGCTGATGTCGTTCAGATGGTTCAGACTCTGGAGGGATCTCGACTTTAATGTAGGGATCCACCCAGATGCCTGGACTGGCAGCTGGCTCAGCGCACTGCTAAGAGCCTGAGCCAACCACTTCCGACCCCTCCACAGCCCAGAGCTCCAGTGAGCGCTGGAGGGGAAGAGCAGAGAGCTGGTGACTAAGGGCCCTTAGTCGATCCCCACTGAGTAGGCAGATGACAGGTCTGTCTCCGCACACCGTGCAGGGACCGACCTGTCAGAGCGCCGCTCTCCTCTATAGGGGATCGGATGACGACGGACCGTAGAGTTCGTTGTCATCTGATCTGCCAGACGGATGGAAAATAGGGTTTTCCTCCGTTACACTTTGGCGGATGGGAGCGGGGCGGACTTCAGCGGGCATTTTACCGCTGACATCCGTGGCTCCATAGAGGTGCACGGGGCGTCCGTTCAGGTCCGCCTAAAAAACTGACAGGCGGACCTGAACAGTCTGCCTGTGTGAAAGGGGCCTTAGTCACCAGCCAGTCACCGGCTCTTTGCTCACCGAAGACTGAGAACTGAGACATTAGCAGTATTTGCTCTAAGACCCCTTTCACACTGAGCCGCTCATAGCGTTTTCTACCTGCTATTCTGCTATTTCTACCGCCGATGCTATGGGCGGATTTACCCTCCGCTAGCGGCCGAGAAAGGGTTAAACTGGCCGCAATGCGCTGCTGAAACAGCGCATTGCGTGCGGCATAGTCGCGCTGTCCCATTGATTTCAATGGGCAGCAGCAGTGGAGGACCGGTAAACACACCGCTCCTTCTCCGCTCCAAATATGCGGCTAGCAGGACTTTTTTAACTTCCTACTTGCGCAACGCTCCAGTGTGAAAGCCCCTCAGCTTTCACACTGGAGTGAATGTAACAGCTTTTTAAGGGCGGATTGCAGGCGCTATTTTTAACGTTATAGCGCCTGCAATACGCTCCAGTGTGAAAAGGGTCTTAGTGTAGAGGCAGCAGGGGACAGATGCAGCATCGGAACAATGGTGAATCCACCTAGCTAAGTATGAATGTTTTTTTTTTTTTAATCCCGCATTCCTCTTTTAAGTTGAAGAAGCTAGACTTGCGTCCATTTACCCATCAGCAGATTCACGTTGCTTCAGGGGATGCCAACTCTTGGGCTCAATGGTGCACGTCTGGTGGGAATGTCCCAGAATCAGACCATTCTGGAAGAAAATCTTTAACCTAATTAACAAGGTCACCAAGTGCACGGTCCCCAGGTCTGCAACTGTCGCCATTCTAAATGTCCATATCTCACATATGTCCAAGCCCAAACAGAAACTGATCCACTTTATTCTCCTAGGAGCAAAGCTCACTATTGCTAGGGCATGGAAGCAGCCAAAGATATCCATTACAGCAGTACAACGCAAGATTTCATGGATTATGGCCCAAGAAAAACTAGCCAGCATCCTAATGGATACAACCCAAAAATTTGAAACAGTGTGGGAACATTGGGCTGCAATTTAGGGAATCTCTCTCATTGCTGGGGTTCACCACAACTAGCTCCTTTTCCTATTCTTCTCTTCTTTAACTTTTTTTCTCTTTCACCCTTATATCTTACACCCTTGTTAGATTGGTACAATTTGGGGGGATGTTATAATTGGTTTGAATTAAAGCTATTGGGCAACACTGAAGGCCTAGTAGCCTTCATCATAACGTGAAGCCAACTTCCGCTCTGCCTATTTGTTTGTCAGAGGGCTTCGGGCGGGTATGTGATGGCGAGGGGGAAGCCTCGCCTGGGCACAGGATGTTCCCATCAGGGGGTTACGGGTCAGGGATGACCCTGTCGACCAACTGTCCCCTTATCCCCTATGTCAAATGCCTAATACCGACTTGCCAGGGGAAATAACTCAGTAATCTCTCATTAAGCCCACATTGGAACCTCGAAAGACCTGATAGGGCCTTGTTACTGTTGCTGTTGCTTTGTTACACATCCCACCCCAATACGATGTTAAATTTCTTGTTATATGTCGTGACGATATTATGTTCTGTTTATTTTCTGCAATGAAAAATAAAAATCTTTTGAAAGTAAAAGTTGAAGAAGCTGTGATTTAAACAGGTGCTCGAAGTGCTTAAAAACTGCGGGTTTAATATCAATTTAAAGAGCACTTCTACCCTCACTACTAAATACAGGCAGGTAATCTGTATTAGGTGTAGCTACATAAGTACTGTGTGTTACAGGGATTGAAGCTCAGTCTTAGGCCTCTACATTCTCACAGTGTTACAAAAGCCAGGTTAGATAAGCCCCTCTGTGCAACTTGCACCTATAGGTAAGCCTATAATAAAGCTTACTTATAGGTACTGTAAATGTCTCCTAAATGTGTGCCCTCTGTGCCGTTTCTTCACTAGCAAGTGCTGTGACTGACGGCTCTCGTGTGAATGCGCAGGAGTGACGTCACGCGACTCCGGCCAGGCACAGAGCCGGAGTCCGTGGCCCCAGAAGGAAGAGCGGCAAAGATGGATGCGGCCACTAGTGGGGACAACGCGGGCTTCGTTTGCAGGTAAGTGCCACATAATGGGCTAATATGCGATGCATACTAGCCCATTATGCTTTTACTTTGCAGGGGAAAAAAAGAGGAAGTAAAACCCATCAGGGTTTACTTCCTCTTTAAGTATCTGTCTGTACTCCCTAATTTTCTCAGTACACATGCTTGCTTGGTTTATCAGAGCGTGCATGTGCATGTGACATCCAGCTATGAAAAAGCACTGAGTGGTCAAATGATGTCTGCTTACCAGCTTAAAAAAATTCTGAGATGACAGATAAATGGTGGCTGTCATGGCTGTCCCCTAATGAAAATGTTCTTTGCTTAGCTGTGCTTGGTTTCCCTTCTATTGATTCAAAAAACTAGAACAAGTTATCCGCAAACTAATGTCAGGATCTTTTATCTCTATACTTTTTCTATGTCAATAACTTAGAAAGCCTATGTCCAAAGAACCAGCATTACTGTCAAGCAAGTAGAATTCTCTTAAAAGATTTCAGCAATGGCACCCTACATAATTGTTTCATTACAGGAGCACTTTAATGCCATTTTCCAAGATTTGGACATAGTCTGCACATTAGGGCCGAGTTCACATATGTGCGGCAGTGGGTTCATGCCTGGGGTCTGGTGTGTGTCTGTTCACTGGTTCAGGTGCGATTCAGGTCCAAATTGTTGCCTGCATTCGCATCTAAACCAGACCCAAACATGTACAGGACCCTTTTTCAATCTGGACTGTGGCCGCCCAGGACACTTGCCTGTCATACGATTGGATGCAGGGAAACCCGCATCCAATGCGCATATGTGTGAACTCGGCCTAAACATATACTGACACACAAATTTCTGCATAACATTTGATATATTGTCTACATTTTAACATTTGCATGTAACCTACAATTTGGAAAGATTTTTTTCTTAATAACCTTTCTTTTCTGTTTTCAAAAGGTAAACCATGAATTGGGGTGTCCTTCAGGGCCTTCTGAGTGGAGCAAGCCATTTCTCAACAGGCTTTGGACGCATTTGGCTATCTGTCGTCTTTGTCTTCCGCCTGTTGGTTTACGTGGTAGCAGCCGAAAGGGTTTGGGGTGATGAACAAGGCGACTTTGACTGTAACACAAAACAGCCTGGATGCACCAATGTCTGTTACGATCATTACTTTCCAGTGTCCCACATCAGACTCTGGGCTCTTCAGCTTATTTTGGTCACCTGTCCATCTCTTCTCGTTATTATGCATGTGGCCTACCGGGAAGATCGTGAAAGGAAACACAGGGAAAAGCAAGGAGAGAACTGTGGACGGCTGTATACAGACATTGGAAAGAAGCGAGGAGGTTTATGGTGGACCTATCTTACCAGCCTTGTAGCCAAAGCTTTGGTGGATGCAGTGTTTCTCTACATCTTTCATCGTCTTTATAAGGACTTTTCATTGCCAAGACTTGTCAAGTGTACGTTGAATCCATGTCCCAATATTGTTGACTGCTTTATATCAAGACCTACTGAAAAAAACATTTTCACATTGTTTATGGTGATCGCATCAATAATCTGTATTTTGCTTAATCTGTGTGAGATAGGATATCTAGTGACTAAGAGGTGTCGTGAATGTGTGATTCAAAGACATCTCAAGAGTCAGTCGACTCATGTCATTGCATATCTTCAGAAGCAAGAGATATTTCACGCTAACAACAAGCTCAATGAGGAACTTGACCAGCTGAATCCCTGTGATTGTGTCATGCCACCAGAAACGAAATTGAAATAACCTCAGGTCACGGAATCAAACCTCAGGAACAGAACCCCACCAAAAACACATTTTTACAATGAACTGTTATGACATCACTTAAATTAGACTAAAAACTTTTTTCATTCTTTGAAAAAAATATATGTGAGAAAAACAAGAAAAACCAGCAATGGATAAGTAACTTTTCAAGGACAGATTGGTGAACAAGTAATGCTTATCATTGCCACATTGCTTTTACAAACTTTCTTCTCCTGTTCTAACCTGTTTTCGTGTGTTAAGCAAGGTGATCACAAAGAGTGCCCCAGGAAAAGTCATGGGCATAGCTGTTCACATTACCAGACTCTGACATTTATAGTCCTCATGGGACTTGTTAGGGCTGTTTTTACAGCTGCTTACAATCATAATTTGATAAAGCACTGTACCGAACAAAGGTCCCTGAACTTTAAGATATACTATTGGAACATGACTGAGAAACACTTGTCTTGTGTTGCTATTTCATTAAAAATGCTTTATCTTCTTTTGCAGATTTTCTCACATTTAAAACTAATTTTGCCACTAACAATTAGCCACATATCAATTTACAGATTACTTGTTGACATAATATTCTGCTCATCTGAATGCGAGACATTAACTACTGAACTTACAAAAGATATAATGTGTGTGTATGTGTATATATATATATATATATATATATATATATATACATACACACACACACACACACACACACTGTGCCTTGAAAAGGTATTCATACCCCTTGAAATTTTCCACATTTTGTCATGTTACAACCAAAAACGTAAAATAATTTGTTGGGGATTTTACGTGATAGACCAGCACAAAGTGGCACACAATTGTGAAGTTAAAGATAAATGATAAATGGTTTTCAACATTTTTTACAAATAAATAACTGAAAAGTGTGGTGTGCATTTGTATTCAGCCCCCTTTACTCTAATACCCCTAACTAAAATCTGGTGGAACCAATTGCCTTCAGAAGTCTCCTAATTGGTAAATAGAGTCCACCTGTGTGTAATTTAATCTCAGTACAAATACAGCTGTTCTGTGAAGCCCCCAGAGGTTTGTTAGAGAACCTTAGTGAACAAACAGCATCATAAAGGCCAAGGAACACACCAGACAGGTCAGGGATAAAGTTGTGGAGAAGTTTAAAGCAGGGTTAGATTCTAAAAAACTATCCCAAGCTTTGAACATCTAACGGAGCGCTGTTCAATCCATTATCCAAAAATGGAAAGAGTATGGTACAACTGCAAACCTACCAAGACATGGCTGTCCACCTAAACTGACAGGCCGGGCAAGGAGAGCATTAATCAGAGAAGCAGCCAAGAGGACCATGGTAACTCTGGAGGAGCTGCAGAGATCCACAGCTCAGGTGGGGGAATCTGTCCACATGACAACTATTAGTCGTGCACTCCACAATTCTGACCTTTGGGAAGAGTGGCAAGAAAAAAGCCATTGTTGAAAGAAAGCCATAAGAAGTGCAGTTTGAAGTTTGCAAGAAGCCATGTGGGGGACACAGCAAACATGTGGAAGAAGGTGCTCTGGTCAGATGAGACCAAAATTTTACTTTTTGGCCTAAAAGCAAAACGCAATGTGTGGTGGAAAACTAACACTGCATATCACCCTGAACACACCATCCCCACCGTGAAACATGGTGGTGGAAGAATCATGTTGTGGGATGCTTTTCTTCAGCAGGGACATGGAAGCTGGTCAGAGTTGATGGATGGAGCCAAATACAGGGCAATCTTAGAAGAAAACCTGTTAAGCCCCGTACACACGATCGGTTTGACTGATGAAAACCGTCCGATGGATGGTTTTCATCAGACCAACCGATCGTGTATGGTACCCATCGGTCTTTTTTCCATCGGTTGTAAAAAATAGAACTTGTTTTAAAATTTCCGATGGATAAAAAACCGATGGGAATTTCCGATCGTCTATGGGCAAGTCCATCGGTTAAAAAACCCACGCATGCTTAGAATCAAGTCGACGCATGCTCAGAAGCATTAAACTTCATTTTTCTCGGCTCATCGGAGTGTTTTACGTCACCGCGTTTGGAACGGTCGGTTTTTAGACTGATGGTGTGTGGCCAAGACTGATGAAAAACAGTTTCATCGGATTTCCGATGGACAAATCCATCGGACGAAAATCCATAGGTTATCCGATCGTGTGTACGGGGCTTTAGAGTCTGCACAAGACTTGAGACTGGGGCAGAAGTTCACCTTCCAGCAGGACAATGACCCTAAACACACAGCCAGATCTACAGTGGAATAGTTTAGATGAAAGCATATGCATGTGTTAAAATGGCCCAGTCAAAGTCCAGACCTAAATCAAATTGAGAATCTGTGGCAAGACTTGAAAATTACGGTTCACAGATGCTCTCCATTCAATCTGACAGAGCTATCTGAGCTATTTTGCAAAGAAGAATGGGCTAAAATATCTCTCTAGATGTCCAAAGCTGGTAAAGACATTCCCAAAAAGACTTGCAGCTGAAATTGCAGCTAAAGGTGGTTCTACAAAGTATTGATTCAGGGGGGCTGAATACAAATGCACTCCACACTTTTCACATATTTATTTGTAAAAAAGGTTGAAAAACATTCATTATTTTTATTCCACTTCACAATTATGTGCCACTTTGTGTTGGTCTATCACATAAAATAACAATAAAATACATTTACGTTTTTGGTTGTAACATGAGAAAATGTGGAAATTTTCAAGGAGTATGAATACTTTTTCAAGGCACTGTATATATCTATAATGAGAGAAATTTGCAATCACTTACTCGTCTATAAATGCTATTTCCCTGGTTGCTATGTTGATGCTTCAGTGACCTGGAACATGTATAGAGTATAGACATTTTACTAACATTTGCTGCACTGCTGCATACTTTCTCTAGACCTGGGAATTTTCAAATAAAAAGCCAGCTTTTATAGGTTACTAATTTTCCTAATGACCATCTCTCTTACCCTGGAAGGGAGATACACTTTTCTTTTTATCCTGGCCACCATTATCACTGAAACAGAAAGTATGGTAGATAAATATCAAACATTATAAGCTCTAATCAGACCAGAGAGAAAGGGGAAATTTTCTAACAGGGAAATCTGTTCCAGTCTAAGATGGGATTCCCCCTCACTTTGGGGATATTTCCTCTAGCTTCCAAGGGTGTATACCAGTCAGGAAGTATGGGGAAATCTCACTAATGGACGCATATGGTAACAAAAAATGATAGTAGAGGTATTAACCGTTTCCTATTATATCAAACATGAACAAAGTTTGGACTTTAGATATATTTAGAAAAGTTCAAATGAATCCTCCTTGGCGTTAGATAGTAAATTACTTACCTGATTATCTACAGAGCAGTTCTAAAACGACTCTTCAGGTAATGAGAATCAATAAGAGTAAAGGAAGTAGTCACCTTTAGTCTTGTAAAACAATGTCCCCATGGCTTCTTACATAATCAAAGACATTAAATATATGAGAAGAAAGCATCATATGATTTCCTTTTCTGTGATGCTGCTATCCTCTCCATTTGTATTTTTAATGTTGGTGACCAGGTGTAAGGACATCTTAGTGGCCAAACCTGGACGCAGACGGAAAAAGCCAAAAGGCTTAAAGCGAACTTATGCTTTGCCCACAAAGAGCAAAGTAACATGCTTACTTTAACTTAGCAGTCCACATAAGCACATACCTTTTCTGAACTCTCATGTTGCTTCTGTTTTAGTTAAAGTGGACCTACACTTCATCTGAATTAATGCTATTTAATTCATTTTTTAATATTCATAACAAACTTACCCATCCATCCCTGTCTCCAGGCTTTATTTTGCTGAGAAATCACTTTGACAAACACCCCCCTAGCATTTCTGGCCGTGGCCATCTTGAGTAAGGGCAGATAATTCATGATTCATATTACTTCCTAGAATCCACCTGCCCTTAGCTCAGGCATGCACGCAGGAAAGGGTGTGCTTAGCTGAGAAAGTCCCTCCTCCCCTACTGAAAACTCCTGGGATGCATTGCATCATTTGCCTAGGTATGGAAACCAGGAAATAACTGAGGAAATGTAAGAAAAATTTAAAAGTGGGGGATTTGTGGTCCCTAATGCAAGGCTATATTTTCTTGCATCGCAACTACAACACTGGTACGGCTGGGAGGATGTAGATATGCAGGACCCCATACAGAAGTTCATATTATCCCAATTTAGTATGTATCCATTAGTTCAATCGGTAGTGGCTTATCAATTCTATGTTAAAAGAATGTTCCCTACTTTTCACCTGATCCATAGGCTATGGGAAGCAGTACGGACTACCACCCAGCATAAAGGCTACACGAAACATATGCCTATGGGATAATCCATGTTTAGAGTGAATTAAATAAGTTAGTTGGGTTTGCAAGGTGGAAACAGACTGGTATAGTATTTATATATCAGTTATATGAAAAGGATGTCTTGTTACCTTTTAATACACTGAAAATAAGTCATGCACTACAATGTCAGACGTTCAATTTTCAGCTGCAATATAATTCCTCTAAAATTTTATCCATGGCCATCTCTACATCCTGTATGAAACAGGGGTTAATGTGAGATTTTTATTCTGCCCTACAAATCGCAGATAGCGCCCGAATGCAGGTAAACAGCTTCACTTCCTGGCAAAGGGATTTAGAATTTTTTGGACGAGGAGGAGTGGACTCGGGCACTGGAGGTGATACCGAAAGTCTCTCTTTTGCCATCTCAGCGGCTGACTCAACTTTTTATTCTACATAGGGTTCATTACACCCCACAAAAGCTCTATGGTTGGGGAAAATCCATAACACCGTTATGTCCCTATTGTGCTTTAGCTGATGGCTGTCTTATTCGCATGCTCTGGCGATGTCCCAAACTTCATCGCTATTGGGAAAGAGTGTTTATAACTATAAATTCATTATGCTCAACTAAAGTGGTAGAGAACCCTAAATTTGCACTTCTGGGAATAATCCCTGAGGGAATTCTACCAGATGAGATGCATACTATGTGGACTAGGTCCTTATATCTAGCACGCAAACTCATTCTACATAAATGGACCTCTCCTGCAACTCCAACCCACAAACAGTGGTGTGAGAATTTGAATTATATACTAAAAAGCAAAAAACTAACATATAAACATAGGGGATGCCCCAGAAAATTTCAAAAAATATGGTCCCGTCGGATAGATCCTAGTAATTTACTATATAATGCTTTACCCAATGTCATAGAGGAGAGTAGTTAAAATGCATGTGAATGTTCACCTGTTTGTATAGGTTTGGCAGAGAGAAAAGGGCTTATTGGATAGGTTTAATAGGTACGGTTTTGGGGGTGTGGCCACATCTTTGTAGCACACATTATAATGTATAGTTTCTACTAATTAAAGTTGATAATGTTGCTCCATAACATATGATTGTGCTCTTGTGCATAATCCTATTTTGACTGTTCTAAGTGTATGATTCTATGTTACCTATTGGGCCAGAGAGGTGCAATGTTTGTTTGTTTTTATAGATTTTGTTTAGTTTAATTTGGTTTAGTTTATGTAAATTATTGTATATCATAGGGAACGTCTCTTCAGGTTGTCCCTACACTGCTTTAATTGTATTTAAAAAAAAAATAATAAGCAAATATTATATACTCTCCTATCCATTTACTAATGCTAACAGCATAATGATTAAAATCATCAATGTTGATTGAGAGAGTGAAGTTCTGCTTATCAAAAAGCTAAGAACTTCCTGTGTGATAACTGTTTGGCCTAGCACTGTTACAGATTGACGCACATGATTCTTCATACCTGGAAGTATTACCTTTGGCTCCTAGTGAAAAAATTTAGGGGGGGGGGGGTGTAAATATATGCTAGGGGGACAATAATTGGACCTGATGATTTTACCCAAATGGGCAAAACACATAAAGGGTTAGTATAAACACTGTACATTCAGTTCTTTACATAAAGTGGTTCATATAAAAAAGGTTTTAAAAACATTAATGAATAAGTATGTGAACGTTTTGGGAGGCTTTACAGATAAGAACAGAAGCTAAGTAAAATTTTCAAGTAGAGGTTGACGATCTGGTAAACACATGGAAGAAAACAATTAGCAGTCATCTCATTGCCTCTGCTTTCCTACAATGGCACAAGAAAATAAGATGCGCAGGAATGTTAAACATGGTAATATCTGAACAGGTGGGAGACATTACAAGCTGCACATAGTAGAAAATCATTTTTACATAATTACTATGGAAAAGTTGTTTAGTGTCTGTGGTTTATCTTTTTTTTTTTTTTATATGTGAGTATGTGTATACAAGAACAATATGAAATATGTAATATTTAGCAAATTACTCATTTACTATGCAATTATTTATTTTTAATGTTATGTTTTATTAGTTGTTAATTGTTTTTATAACAATTTATATAACAAAAGCAATAAATTGGATTTTTTTCTGAATCTCTAGTTGCAGCTTCAGTATATATTATAAATACAATTCCATTTAACTGTAACTGCAGCCCAATATATTACAAAAAATTGTGGTGCTAAACTGGCATTTATTTTTATATTACTCATTTAAAAAAAAAGGTTCTGAGATAAAAACAAATTTAAAGTGTTTCTTTTCAAAACATTTAAAATGTTTGCAATTTTGCCTAGCTACAGTGGGAGAATAAAGTGTTTAATCCCCTGCTGATTTTGTACATTTGCCCACTGACAAAGAAATAACCAGCCTATAATTTTAATGGTCGGTGTATTTTAAAAATGAGAGACAGAAAACCAATAAAAATATCCAGGAAAACACCTTTCCAAAAAAGTAAAAAATTGATTTTCATTTTTAAGAGAGAAATAAGTATTTGATCCCCAATCAATCAGCAAGATTTCTAGCTCCCGGTTGTCTTCTATACAGGGAGTGCTCCTAATCTCAGCTTGTTACCTGTATTAAAAAGACACCTGTTCACAGAAGCAATCAATCAGATTCCAATCTCTCCACCATGGCCAAGACCAAAAGAGCTGTTCAAGGATGTCAGGGACAAGATTGTAGACCTACACAAGGCTGGAATGGGCTACAAGACCATCGTCAAGCAGCTTCTGGGCCTGCATCCCTTTAGACGGGTTCCTTTAGAAAGTATCTCTACAGAAATGTAATTTTTGTTGCAGGGGATGCCTGAAATCTGACTTGTATCTTAGTGCAGATTTCTGGGAAAATTGATGAGCCAATCACACAAGCAGGAAATTATGTTTCTGGGGAGTTGTCAGTACACACTCTGTACAGAACAACCCCAGGTAGCCATATTGCAATGCATTCTCCGAAAATTACAGAGCTGCAGATTGAAAAGGAAAGGTAATTTTTAATAAAATTCAGTTAGTGTCGCAATTATATGTGCTATATAATTTTTTCTTTATTTGCATTTTTTTTTCCCCACGAAAGTGGAGTTACCCTTTAACCACTTGCCGACCAACCGCCGTCGTTATATGGCAGCAGGTCAGCACGATCCCGCAAACCAACGTAGCTGTATGTCGGTCCCTTTAAGCGGGATAGCAGGCGCGCGTGTGTGGGTGTGCCGATGCTCGTAACTGGCGGTCGCGATGACCGCCGGCCACGATGACCGCCGGCCGCAAGCGATCGCGGGCACAGGTGGCAGAACAGGGACGTGTGTGTGTAAGCACACACATCCCTGTTCTGTGAGGAAAGACAGATCGTGAGTTCCTAATAGCTAGGAACCATGATCTGTCATTTCCTCTAGGTCAGTCCCACCCCCCTACAGTTAGAAACACACTAGGGAACACAATTAACCCCTTGATCGCCCAATAGTGTTAACCCCTTCCCTGCCAGTGACATTTTTACAGTAATCAGTGCATTTTTATAGCACTGATCGCTGCATAAATGCCAATGGTACCAAAAATGTGTCAAAAGTGTCCGCTGTGTCCGCCATAATGTTGCAGTTCCGAAAAAATTGCAGTTTACAGCCATTACTAGTAAAAAAAAGCATAATAATAAAAATGCTATAAATCTATCCCCTATATAACTAGATGATATAACTTTTGCGCAAACCAATCAATATACGCTTATTGCGATTTTTATTACCAAAAATATTTAGAAGAATACATATCGACCTAAACTGTGAAAAAATTAGCTTTTTTTTTTTTAAATGGGTATATTTATTATAGCAAAAATTAAAAAAATATTGTGTTCTTTTCAAAATTGTCGCTCTTTTTTTGTTTATAGCGCAAAAAAGAAAAATCTCAGATGATCAAATACCACCAAAAGAAAGCTCTATTTGTGGGAAAAAAAGGACGTCAATTTTGTTTGGGTACAGCGCACCATGACCGCACAATTGTCAGTTAAAGCGAAATCGCAAAAAACGTCCCGGTCTTTGAGCAGCCAATCCTTTGGGGCTGAAGTGGTTAAAAGGGTTGTAAACCCTTGTGTTTTTTCATCTTAATGCATCATATGCATTAAGGTGAAAAAACTTCTTCTAGTGACCGGCCCCCCAGCCCCCCCCCCCTGTTTTACTCACCTGAGCCCTGGAATTTCCGAAGGTGGAGACGGGCTCTTCCTCTGCCCCGGGTTCTCCGCTCTTGATTGGATAGATTGATAGCATCACAGCCATTGGCTCCGCTGCTGTCAATTAAATCCAATGACGAGGGCTGCGGGGGAGCGGGGCTGAGTCCCACATTCGGCGTTGAATGCTGGACTCGGGAGCGTGGCCGCAATGTAACCCCCCCCCGGGAGAGTGCTTCTCCTAGGGAGTTATACGATGCAGGGAGGAGCCACAAGAGCCGCAGAGGGACCCCAGAAGTCGAAGATCGGGTCACTCTGTGCAAAACAAACTGCACAGTGGAGGTAAGTATGACATGTTTGTTATTTAAAAAAAATTAAAAACTTAGCTTTACAATCACTTTAACCACTTTAAGATCAAGCCTGTTTTTCAGACTCGGTGTTTACAAGTTAAAAATATTTTTTTTTGCTAGAAAATTACTTAGAACCCCCAAACATTATAAAAAAAATTTATAACACCCTAGAGAATAAAATGGCGGTCATTGCAATTATTTGTGTCACACCGTATTTGCGCAGCGGTCTTACAAGCGCACTTTTTTGGGAAAAAATTAAGACAACAGTAAAGTTAGCCCATTTTTTTTTTATATTGTGAAAGATAATGTTATGCCAAGTAAATTGATGTCACGCTTCAAAATTGCGCCCGCTCGTGGAATGGCGTCGAACATTTACCCTTAAAAATCTCCATAGTCGACGTTTACATTTTTGTACAGGTTGCATGTTTTGAGTTACAGAGGAGGTCTAGGGATATAATTATTGCTCTCGCTCTGACAATCACGGCGATACCTCACATGTGTGGTTTGAACACCATTATCATATGCGGGCGCTGCTCACGTATGCGTTCGCATCTGCGCGTTAGCTCGTCGGTACGGGGTGCTTTAAAAAAAAAATCGTATTTATTTTACTTCATTTTATTGATTTTAAAACAGTTTTAAAAAATAAATAAATTGGGTCACTTTTATTCCTATTACAAGGAATGTAAACATCCTTTGTAATAGAAAAAAACATGACAGGTCCTCTTAAATATGAGATCTGGGGTCAAAAAGACCTCAGATCTCATATTTGGACTTAAATGCATAAGAAAAACAAAATAGTCATTTGAAAAAATTGATAGTAATAGTGATAGTGATATGGAGACGGGTGGGGGCCATCTTCCGACCGCCGATAAAAGTGATCTCACGGCGTGTCCGCCACAGAGACCACTTTCATCTTGTAGAGGACCGCCCGCTGAAGAAGAGGATACCGGGGTTATGGTAGCTAGCTGCTACCATAACAACGGTATTCCTCTTCAAAGTGAGGACGTAAAACTGCGGTGGGCCGTCCGGAAGTGTTTTTTAAGTAAAATGTGGCTAGGAGGGTCATCACCATCTTCGAACTGTGTGAGGATGAGAAAAAGGAATAGGACAATAACAAAGCATAATTGCAACATATTGGGGATTTGAGGCTTACTACAAATATGCAACTATGACAATCATGAAATTGTGCAGAGGGAGCAGCCTTAAAGTGTTTGTAAAGGTATTTTTTTCTATTAAAAATAACAAGATCAGGCTTGCGTAAGTATGGGGGGGGGGGGAGCTGCACACTGAAGTTTTTTTGCCATAATGCATAGAATCCATGAAGGTAAAAAAACCTTCAGCCTTTAGAACCACTTAAAGCACAAAGTATGGTAAAGTGCATGCTTACTTCTTTGCAGACTGGCAATAAAAGAAACAAATAATTACTTCCAAAAGGGCAGCTAAACTAAAGCATTATCAAACTACACACAGCAGTCAGCTTGTAGAGCACACAGGTAGCATTTCTGCAATTGTCGCTCTTATCTGCCCCACATTACATCCTTACTCTGATGCCACTGCTGTCAAAAGCAGCAGCAACACGACTAACAGTTGACAAACCAAGGCCATACATAGAAACTGAAAGGATAGTGATGGTTTATCTGAACTACCCCATATTCTCATGTATTTTTGTATCTGCAGACTGAATCGCTTTGACTTACCCAGCCTACAATTCAGGTGCTTTCATAGCCATTCTCCAGCATCCCTTGAGAGAGAATATCAAGTGCAACCGTTTGCCCTATCACCAACAAGCACACTATTGCCATGAGCAACAAAAGACTAAAGCCTAGGACACATGGCCAAATGTCGAGCGACATCGGCCAATTTAAAGGGTAAGTTCACCTTTACAGAAAAATCTGTAAGGTGAACTTACACAGGACCCACTCCTTACCCACCCCCTGTCCCGCTGACCTGCATGGTTGCGATCGCCCGTTCTGACCCCCGGTATAGCCGCCTCACGGCGCTGGGGCTTAGAAATCCCTGGAGTTTAATCTCCTAAACGTATCCCGTCAGGAGGGACGTTTAGGAGCATTCTAATTGGTCGGCGCCATCACATGGGTGGTGCCGACCAATTAGAACCCACGTAGCCGGTCCTCTCAGCGTGGAAGAAGAAGAGAGACAGCTGAGAGGATTTCTAAGCGCCGGAGCCGTGACCTGCATGGCTTATATACCAGGGCTTAGAACGGGCGATCGCCGCCATGCAGGTCAGCGGGACGGGGGGGGCGAGGTGGGGGTCCTGTGTAAGTTCACCTTACAGAGTTTTCTGTAAAGGTGAACTTACATTTTAATAAAAACCGGCCAACATTCAGCCTATGTGTATAGTAGCCGGTCCGACAGAAGCCAGCCGTTTGGCGGGCTTCTGACTGACGAGCATGCTGAAAAATCAGCAGCCGTCTGACTCCCGATCAGCGCTCTCAGCCAATGGCTGAGAGCGCTGACCAGAATGTTCTGCCAGAGCCCTCCCCCTGTCTGAACACAATAGAACAGTAGGGGAGGTCGCTGTACTAACATCGGATTGGTAGTACAGCAGCTCCGACCAGAGCTTTCCTTTTTTTCCTTCAACCCACTGAGTTAAATGAAAAATAACTAGTGGTATGTACTAGGTTTAAAAGAATCAGGGCTGAATGAGTCAACATTTGCTAGATAAGGCTGACAATAATGAATATATCCACTGAAAGCCCTAGTAATTGCTCTAACAGCCTTCCATCTGCAGTCTACTCAACACAATGTACATACTGTATAAGTGCAATATTTGTAAACAAAAAATGAAATTAGCGAAAAGTACATGAGGTCCTCATATTACCTTTTTATGCTAATTTGAATTAGTTGTATATGCCAGTTCCTCTAGATCTAGAACATTTAGCTTACATAATCTTACTCAATATAACACAAATCATGCAGGAACAATGGAGAAAGTAGGAGCATGATGAGACATCATCTGCCAGTAGGACAATCAATGTTTCCTATGTAGCATGGTGTTACCATTGCAAGCATCTTAAAGGACTGCAATCTGTGCTGTGAATAAGTTTGGCTCCCTTTGGTCGATATTTCATGCTAGTTAGTTACAACTTGTTTTGGTTCAGTTATCAAGAGACAAAGACTCAATTACAGTATGTAGCACAGAGACTACATTGCCCACAAGGCCACTGTGCTACCATAGGGCAGTGCACCGCGCAAAGCCCGATGGGAGGAGCTATTTAAGACAAGCACGCCGGACAGCACACTCTCTGGGGATGCCATCTTCAAGCCGGCTGGAGGCCTGTGTTTAGGCCTGTTGTGAGCATGCCTAGGCCCGAGAAGCCTGGGCCTGTTGGGACTGAGGGGGATCGCCTAACCAGAGAGGGATTCCTGTGGAAAGTCTCGCTGATCAACCGGAGGAGGATCGGTCTGCAGCTTGCAGCATCCAGAGCTTTTTATCCATCATTATCCAGAGGACGGCCGGGTAGAGAACCAGGGGCCTCGTGTCACTGAGAGACGGACCATTGAAGGAGGACTCCGGGCTGAGAGGAAAAGCAGCAAAACAAGGCCTCATCTGGTGAGCGGGTACTTGCCCATCAATTTAGTTAATTGACTGCCAGGAGTGTGACTATCACAAGCTTTACTTGTGCTTGTAGGCATTTGCATCTCCACATGTAGAAAGTTAACGCCATGGGGAAATAAGTACCCCCTTGTACTGTTAGTTTGTGTGACTCAATGAGCAGTTTTAATCTTCACCCTATCTTTTGGATTACAAAGTTTATGTGCACCAACGTGGCTAGCTGAAGATTGACTGACTCCTAAAGGAACAATCATCTACTTTCTTTCCTTGCAAGTTGTTGCTATAGGACACGTACCAGTTGAACTGTCCATTAGGGGGAGCCATAGAGTTGTGATTTTGCATGATTAATGATAACTGTTTGTGTCGCCCCGTGTTTTCTACTGTTTACGTGAGACTTGGTGGAGAGGTGCCCCAGTGTTGATATTACTGCACTGGGAGATTCCTCCACCATACCCTCGTTCCGGTCTGGCCCTCAGGTTATGGTATTAGGGTCGGATTTCAGAGGTATTTTGAACTGGTGGTATTTCATTCATTGATTTATACAGGGAGCTGTATGTATTCAATGCCTATTGTATAACCATTATTTCATTATTCTACCAAGTAAATATATCCCCATTGGTTAAGCTACAATTTGTGTGGGACTCTGTCTTTGCAGCTGAGTGGCAGGTGAACAACATCAAGGTAACACCCTTTTATTGCATTTATCATTGTGTGTGTATCATTGAGGTCCCTTATTGTGGTCCTCAATCATAATATTGTCCATTTGTGCCAGAGGGAATTTGAGCCAAATTCTGGGGGGTGACAGGCAGAGTGCAAGCCCAAAATTAAACCAGCAGCTTCTACGGGGGTAGTGCTACACGTGGGGACTCGTCCGGGATTCCTGCGACTCTGCAACAAACCCCCCTCCTAGACGGAACCTCTACCGGCACCAAAATGGACACTGTTACTGCCCTGGCATGGTGCAAGGAAGAGAACGCCCGCACAGACTCCAGCAAAGTGCTTGAAATTCCAGGAGAATCCTGGGGCGAAGAACAGTTAATCCAAGCCATAAAGATCCTGTCCCCAGACCAGAAAGCATGGGTGATTGCCGTAAAGACAGACACAGGGACCCCAAATACTTATGCATTGATTGAGTGGAAGCAGAAAATCCCTGAACACTTCAAGAGTGCCAGTGTGAAACTAGCCAGCAAGGGAGAATTAAAGGTG
This sequence comes from Rana muscosa, assembly GCA_029206835.1. Lineage (NCBI taxonomy): Eukaryota > Metazoa > Chordata > Amphibia > Anura > Ranidae > Rana > Rana muscosa. The sequence goes on along the minus strand of CM055117.1, from coordinate 538,384,193 downwards.
ATACACCCAGAAGTAGCCAAAGGAGGCCCTGCCTCATCCAGTCAAGCTGACTCTAGCAAACCAGAAGTTTCCGCTAAGTCACCTCTGGCCACCATCAGACCTGAACTCTGTGCTGTCCTTGGGGAATTTGTTGCAAAGTGCCAAAAGGATCCCCAATCATACTCAACTGCTGGTTACAGAAAGCTTAGGATCTTCTCTGGAAGGCAACCAGTACCTTCAGGGGAAGACAGTTTTGAAGAATGGCTGGATCAGGCTACTCAAGCTTTGGATGAGTGGGACATACCAGAACCACATAAGAAGCAGAGGATCACTGAGAGTTTAAAGGGGCCTGCTTTGGAAGCCATTCGCAACTTGAAACTTAGTAAAAAGAACTGTACTGCGCAAGACTATTTGAGCATCTTACAGGATGTAATTGGCCGCACTGAGAAAGTCTCCGACCTCATCTACCAAATGGAACACTCTTATCAGAAAGAAGGAGAGAAGTTGTCGGAATACATGAGGCGTCTGGACAAGATCATACATCAGATCCTGTTGAAAAAGGGGTTAGAGCCCCGGAAGGTGGATGAGATCAGAGCAGCGCAAGTTTTGAGAGGGGCTCAACCTTTAGACCCCATTATCCTTCTGTTGAGAAGCTGGCAGGACGCCCTTGATAAAGTCACGTGTGTAGTGATGCAACGCGTTGGGAGGAGGAGCTTAGTGACGTTGACTTCCGGTTTACGGCCGTGAACCGGAAGTGTGTACGGCATTTTTTGCCGTTTTTATTACTTGGTATTTTTTAATTTCTGTTTTTAAGCCATATATTTTAAATAAACACAGTTTTTTGGCTTTCATATACTTACTTCACCATGGAGTCCTTTCTGTTTTATTCCTGAACCTTGGAGCAAGTTATATTATAGGAAGATACGGTGGGAAGTGGTGGGAAGTGGTGGAAGAGGCGGCAGCAATCCCGGTTTGTGTACAAGAATTGGAGAGCATCACCTGGAGTGTTGGAGAACCATTAAGGCATTATCTGACCCCTTGGGGTCCATCAGTCGCTGTTCTACCCTCCTCCATATATGCGCATTGTATCCACCTTGTTTGTGGATTATATCAGTACCACACTTGGTTTGCCTACAATACCAGGGTTCCATAGTGAAATATCACTTGGACCTAGCTGTAGCCCAATAGCCATACACACATAATATGGTTTACTGTATCTATTTCACATGCGCATTATATCTAGACTGCCCCTGATTATGCAGCTTACCCCCCCTTCTTGGCTCATTTTATATTGTTTATTTATTGCTTTCGGTCATAATACACGCCATGTATCCAGCATAGCCACTCCACATTCATACTATATGGATTTTTTTGTACTTATTATTACCTGTAGACCTTTTTTGCATTTGCGTTTTGACATACAGCATCATTTACAAACCGCCATGTTTTGTGTTATATACATGTTCTTAGATATATTCCCAATTTCTTTCAGACACACTGTTGGTTTTCTGGGGTGCCCAGCCATTGCTGTTTGGGTATTTCCCACAGACCGCACAGCCTATCCGGATTTCCCGTGGGGCGTTGTTCGTATGCCTTGCCCCCTCAGCTCCCGAGCCGGACTTTGGGTTTGCCGCCGTTTTTTGGTACGTGGTGCTTGGATTTGTTGGTCCAGACTTTGGTGAGTACAAGGTTAACCCTTGGCTTGACCCCCTCACCATCCCCCACACCTTCCACTACAATGTTGCCATATATTCATTCTCTTTATTATTTGTTCCACCTCATAACAGATATGATGATTGTGCATCTGCCCCTGATGAGCGAGTAGAGCTCGCGAAACGCGTAGGGCCTACCTGATGCCCCATCCATCTGATCTACCCAGTATCTGTGCCACTGTACTTCAATTACCATATATGCCAACACTATGTGTACCTCACATGAATTCATGTACTTTTATATTGTGTGCAATTTACTCACTGGTCTTTCTGTATATGTACATTTACCTTTTATCATTGTTATATGGATGTATTGTTGCTTGTTTTTTATCTATGTTCTGTACTTTTGCTGTACATCACGGCCACTATGCCTGGTGACACACACTCATTGTTGTCTCCTCCTTTGATGTACAGACATATCTGTTACGAATAAAATAGATTACATCACAATTTCTCCTTGCCTTACATGTGCCTATCTCTTCCACCTCATACAAAGTCCCAGGGCGTCTCTCTTTGGTTTTGGTTCGTATAGGGATGGAGATGGCTGAGCAGCTGTAGTAGTTCCTATTTTCCCTTTTTTTGTGTATATCGGGTGGTAGACACCCATTTAGCCCCTAATAGGTCTCCTGCAGCTCTGGCCATGTATGCATTTTTACTATTTGTCATTTCTAGTACAGTTATTGTTTGGCCAGTTGCCTTTTTCATATTGCACTGTGGGTACTCTCTGGGCCACTTGTCCTCTCCTCCCTGTTTCCACGGGCGCTGGCATTTTCGGTTTTTGGCTCGGGGGCTGCGTTGCGTGAAAGGGAGGTTTCACTGACCTCCTGCTGTCCCCGCCCATCCCTCGGGATGGGCGGGGCCACCCACGCAACGGCATCATGTCTTTTTCACGCCCGCTGGTGCAGCGTCTCTGACGCCGCCGCTGCGGGCTGTGTGGGACATCCCGGATGTAATGCTACCAGCGCCCTCATGACGCTGGGCTGCGCACATCCGCACATGATGCTAGGGGCGGAGCCATCAGACTCGCCCCGGGTTTATATCCGGATGGCTGTGCGGTTGGACCAGCATTTGCGGTCTTCCCATCTGGCGTGCTGGACACCTTCCTATGGCTGTGTTTCCCTCAGATTTCTGCAACAAGGTAGCCTCCCCACTCATGACTGTTTCAGTCATATTGGGTTTTTCATTGACATTACGTTTCTACCCTCCTCCATATATGCGCATTGTATCCACCTTGTTTGTGGATTATATCAGTACCACACTTGGTTTGCCTACAATACCAGGGTTCCATAGTGAAATATCACTTGGACCTAGCTGTAGCCCAATAGCCATACACACATAATATGGTTTACTGTATCTATTTCACATGCGCATTATATCTAGACTGCCCCTGATTATGCAGCTTACCCCCCCCCCCTTCTTGGCTCATTTTATATTGTTTATTTATTGCTTTCGGTCATAATACACGCCATGTATCCAGCATAGCCACTCCACATTCATACTATATGGATTTTTTTGTACTTATTATTACCTGTAGACCTTTTTTGCATTTGCGTTTTGACATACAGCATCATTTACAAACCGCCATGTTTTGTGTTATATACATGTTCTTAGATATATTCCCAATTTCTTTCAGACACACTGTTGGTTTTCTGGGGTGCCCAGCCATTGCTGTTTGGGTATTTCCCACAGACCGCACAGCCTATCCGGATTTCCCGTGGGGCGTTGTTCGTATGCCTTGCCCCCTCAGCTCCCGAGCCGGACTTTGGGTTTGCCGCCGTTTTTTGGTACGTGGTGCTTGGATTTGTTGGTCCAGACTTTGGTGAGTACAAGGTTAACCCTTGGCTTGACCCCCTCACCATCCCCCACACCTTCCACTACAATGTTGCCATATATTCATTCTCTTTATTATTTGTTCTACCTCATAACAGATATGATGATTGTGCATCTGCCCCTGATGAGCGAGTAGAGCTCGCGAAACGCGTAGGGCCTACCTGATGCCCCATCCATCTGATCTACCCAGTATCTGTGCCACTGTACTTCAATTACCATATATGCCAACACTATGTGTACCTCACATGAATTCATGTACTTTTATATTGTGTGCAATTTACTCACTGGTCTTTCTGTATATGTACATTTACCTTTTATCATTGTTATATGGATGTATTGTTGCTTGTTTTTTATCTATGTTCTGTACTTTTGCTGTACATCACGGCCACTATGCCTGGTGACACACACTCATTGTTGTCTCCTCCTTTGATGTACAGACATATCTGTTACGAATAAAATAGATTACATCACAATTTCTCCTTGCCTTACATGTGCCTATCTCTTCCACCTCATACAAAGTCCCAGGGCGTCTCTCTTTGGTTTTGGTTCGTATAGGGATGGAGATGGCTGAGCAGCTGTAGTAGTTCCTATTTTCCCTTTTTTTGTGTATATCGGGTGGTAGACACCCATTTAGCCCCTAATAGGTCTCCTGCAGCTCTGGCCATGTATGCATTTTTACTATTTGTCATTTCTAGTACAGTTATTGTTTGGCCAGTTGCCTTTTTCATATTGCACTGTGGGTACTCTCTGGGCCACTTGTCCTCTCCTCCCTGTTTCCACGGGCGCTGGCATTTTCGGTTTTTGGCTCGGGGGCTGCGTTGCGTGAAAGGGAGGTTTCACTGACCTCCTGCTGTCCCCGCCCATCCCTCGGGATGGGCGGGGCCACCCACGCAACGGCATCATGTCTTTTTCACGCCCGCTGATGCAGCGTCTCTGACGCCGCCGCTGCGGGCTGTGTGGGACATCCCGGATGTAATGCTACCAGCGCCCTCATGACGCTGGGCTGCGCACATCCGCACATGATGCTGGGGGCGGAGCCATCGGACTCGCCCCGGGTTTATATCCGGATGGCTGTGCGGTTGGACCAGCATTTGCGGTCTTCCCATCTGGCGTGCTGTACACCTTCCTATGGCTGTGTTTCCCTCAGATTTCTGCAACAAGGTAGCCTCCCCACTCATGACTGTTTCAGTCATATTGGGTTTTTCATTGACATTACGTTTCTACCCTCCTCCATATATGCGCATTGTATCCACCTTGTTTGTGGATTATATCAGTACCACACTTGGTTTGCCTACAATACCAGGGTTCCATAGTGAAATATCACTTGGACCTAGCTGTAGCCCAATAGCCATACACACATAATATGGTTTACTGTATCTATTCCACATGCGCATTATATCTAGACTGCCCCTGATTATGCAGCTTACCCCCCCTTCTTGGCTCATTTTATATTGTTTATTTATTGCTTTCGGTCATAATACACGCCATGTATCCAGCATAGCCACTCCACATTCATACTATATGGATTTTTTTGTACTTATTATTACCTGTAGACCTTTTTTGCATTTGCGTTTTGACATACAGCATCATTTACAAACCGCCATGTTTTGTGTTATATACATGTTCTTAGATATATTCCCAATTTCTTTCAGACACACTGTTGGTTTTCTGGGGTGCCCAGCCATTGCTGTTTGGGTATTTCCCACAGACCGCACAGCCTATCCGGATTTCCCGTGGGGCGTTGTTCGTATGCCTTGCCCCCTCAGCTCCCGAGCCGGACTTTGGGTTTGCCGCCGTTTTTTGGTACGTGGTGCTTGGATTTGTTGGTCCAGACTTTGGTGAGTACAAGGTTAACCCTTGGCTTGACCCCCTCACCATCCCCCACACCTTCCACTACAATGTTGCCATATATTCATTCTCTTTATTATTTGTTCTACCTCATAACAGATATGATGATTGTGCATCTGCCCCTGATGAGCGAGTAGAGCTCGCGAAACGCGTAGGGCCTACCTGATGCCCCATCCATCTGATCTACCCAGTATCTGTGCCACTGTACTTCAATTACCATATATGCCAACACTATGTGTACCTCACATGAATTCATGTACTTTTATATTGTGTGCAATTTACTCACTGGTCTTTCTGTATATGTACATTTACCTTTTATCATTGTTATATGGATGTATTGTTGCTTGTTTTTTATCTATGTTCTGTACTTTTGCTGTACATCACGGCCACTATGCCTGGTGACACACACTCATTGTTGTCTCCTCCTTTGATGTACAGACATATCTGTTATGAATAAAATAGATTACATCACAATTTCTCCTTGCCTTACATGTGCCTATCTCTTCCACCTCATACAAAGTCCCAGGGCGTCTCTCTTTGGTTTTGGTTCGTATAGGGATGGAGATGGCTGAGCAGCTGTAGTAGTTCCTATTTTCCCTTTTTTTGTGTATATCGGGTGGTAGACACCCATTTAGCCCCTAATAGGTCTCCTGCAGCTCTGGCCATGTATGCATTTTTACTATTTGTCATTTCTAGTACAGTTATTGTTTGGCCAGTTGCCTTTTTCATATTGCACTGTGGGTACTCTCTGGGCCACTTGTCCTCTCCTCCCTGTTTCCACGGGCGCTGGCATTTTCGGTTTTTGGCTCGGGGGCTGCGTTGCGTGAAAGGGAGGTTTCACTGACCTCCTGCTGTCCCCGCCCATCCCTCGGGATGGGCGGGGCCACCCACGCAACGGCATCATGTCTTTTTCACGCCCGCTGGTGCAGCGTCTCTGACGCCGCCGCTGCGGGCTGTGTGGGACATCCCGGATGTAATGCTACCAGCGCCCTCATGACGCTGGGCTGCGCACATCCGCACATGATGCTGGGGGCGGAGCCATCGGACTCGCCCCGGGTTTATATCCGGATGGCTGTGCGGTTGGACCAGCATTTGCGGTCTTCCCATCTGGCGTGCTGGACACCTTCCTATGGCTGTGTTTCCCTCAGATTTCTGCAACAAGGTAGCCTCCCCACTCATGACTGTTTCAGTCATATTGGGTTTTTCATTGACATTACGTTTCTACCCTCCTCCATATATGCGCATTGTATCCACCTTGTTTGTGGATTATATCAGTACCACACTTGGTTTGCCTACAATACCAGGGTTCCATAGTGAAATATCACTTGGACCTAGCTGTAGCCCAATAGCCATACACACATAATATGGTTTACTGTATCTATTTCACATGCGCATTATATCTAGACTGCCCCTGATTATGCAGCTTACCCCCCCCCTTCTTGGCTCATTTTATATTGTTTATTTATTGCTTTCGGTCATAATACACGCCATGTATCCAGCATAGCCACTCCACATTCATACTATATGGATTTTTTTGTACTTATTATTACCTGTAGACCTTTTTTGCATTTGCGTTTTGACATACAGCATCATTTACAAACCGCCATGTTTTGTGTTATATACATAGTTACATAGTTAGTCAGGTTGAAAAAAGACACAAGTCCATCCAGTTCAACCGTAAAAAATAAAAATAAAAAAATAAAAATAAACATATATCGTACAATCCCATATACCCAATTCTATACCCACAGTTGATCCAGAGGAAGGCAAAAAAAACCCAGAAGAGCATTATCCAATTTGCTACAGCAGGGGAAAAAATTCCTTCCTGATCCCCCGAGAGGCAATCGGATATTCCCTGGATCAACTTTACCTATAAATGTCAGTACCCAGTGTGACAGCAGGAAGGTAAAGTCACCTGGTTGCATCCAGGGGGGTAGATATATTTCTCCCAGATTCAGGCTTTATGCTGACTTATACAACTAGGGTGGAGAGTTGTATAAGCCCAGCTGAGGCTAGTAGGCTCATGGATGACTCATACCTCTAGGGAGAGTGTGGGGCGTCGTACAGACAGGGAGTTGATGAGGCCAGCTGAAGCTTGTCAGCTCATTTAGGCCTCTATAAGAACTCCCAGATTCATTAGGTGTTAGCTCATGCCTGGAACCAGACCTGTGTGGACTGTCTAGGGAGAGTGAACCCCTGTGCGGTGAGGCAAAGCCTGTGTGGCTATTTGTTTGGACTTTTACTAAACCAGGGACTTAGGGACTAGGACAGCACCAGGCTGATCCCAGTTGTTAGTTTAGGAAACCTGCATGTTTAGTCAGAGGTCAAACTGACCAGGATTTATTTTGTTTGTTTCTTTTTGGCTTTGCTGTGTTTTTGTCACTGTACATAGAGAAATAAACCGCACCTTTTGATTTTGAAAACCACAACCTCCGTCTGCTGGCCCTGTTTTTGTGTGGGGAGCCCAACCAGGGGGTCACACACACCCGCTACCGAGTTAACCCCCTCACAGTTGGTGGAGAACCAGTGGCAGTTTTTTTTAAGCCAGCATGGAGGAGATACTGAAACAGCTGGCTCTAGCAAATGCCAATCAACAGCAGACAAATGCAGGTTTGCAAAGGAGCCTTGCAGCCCAGCAGCAAGCTCATCAACAAGCCCAGCAGCAATCTGAGGCCCGCTTCATAGACCTGTTACAGAAGCAAGAGCAGAGACTACAACAAATGGAAGCAGTAATGCAGCAACGTCCGCAGACCAGTGAGGAAAGCCGTCCCACTAATACCGCGTCCTTTGGGGTGAGTCGTTTATTGACAAAAATGACTGGAGAGGATGATCCAGAGGTATTTTTGACCACATTTGAAAGGACTGCTGAAAGAGAAAAGTGGCCTGAGGAGCAGTGGGCTGGACTGGTGGCTCCTCTGTTAACTGGTGAATCGCAGAAGGCTTACTATGACCTAGAGCCTGACCAAGCAAAAGACTATGTGATGCTAAAAGCTGAAATATTGGCAAGGCTGGGTGTCACCCTGGCTGTCCGGGCTCAGCGTGTGCATAACTGGACTTTCCAGCTTGGAAAACCCCCCAGGTCTCAAATGTATGATCTCATTCACCTGAGCAGGAAGTGGCTACAGCCAGAGACTTTGTCCGCACCAGAGATTGTGGAACGTGTTGTAATGGATCGGTTTTTGAGAGCTCTTCCTACTGCCATCCAAAAGTGGGTAAGCCATGGAGACCCAGAGACGGCCGGTGGTCTTGTGGATCGTGTAGAGAAATACTTGGCTACAGAGAACCTGACGGCCTCTTCCAGAGACACTCGGACTTTCCACCCTAAGACCAGACCATCCCCAGGGGCGGATAAGAGGATTCCAAGGGGTGAGGGTGGAGAGAGTGAGAGGGTGGGAGCTCTACCCCAAGTTTGGCGAGAACAGCCTGGGAAATCAGCGGCTCAAGAGGCCGCAAGAAGGATCGTTTGCTACCGCTGCCGGCAAGCGGGACATATTGCAGCCAATTGCCCGGTTGTGGAGGAACCCATGCAGTGTGACTTTCTGACGGGCAGACGTCAGTCGCTGTGTGCGACAGTCGCATGCACTGCCATTCGAGGAACTGAGAAACATTTATGCAAAATGTGTATTAATGGTAGAAATGTTGTGGTATTACTGGATTCAGGTAGCCTTGTGACCCTGATAAAGGCTGAATTAGTTAAAACAGAGGTCTCTGGGAATAGCAAGGTAGCTGTTATTTGTGTGCATGGGGACACCCGAGAGTATCCAGTGACTACAGTGTGTTTCGAGACCCCCAAAGGTACCCTCTCTCATCCAGTGGGCTTAGTATCTCAGTTACCGCATGACGCCCTTGTGGGAAGGGATTTTCCGAAGTTCTGGGAACTGTGGGATGATCCTGAGCCCCCCACTGGTGCCCCTATGTACCAGGAATGTGATAGCCAGAACTCCTCTGAGAGTGGTGAGGACTCTCCAGAATTTCCCTTGTCAGTATTTGCAGGGGAGACTCAAGAAACTAGAGAGGAGCCCACCTCCTCAGACGAAAACCTACCGTCTGTGGAGTTTTCTGATCTGGAGGTTCACAGGGAAAATTTTGCCACAGAACAGTTAAAAGACCCCGCCCTAATAAAGGCACGGGAAAACGTAGTGGAAATAGATGGCGAGTTAGTGAACCCAGATAATACCTGCACTTACCCATACTTCAGCGTAGAGAAGGACCTACTGTATCGGGTGGCAAAAAGGGCAGAAGAAACCGTTGAGCAGCTGGTGGTGCCCAAACCTTACAGGAAGTTGGTGTTGGAGTTGGCCCATGGGCACATTCTTGGAGGTCATCTGGGGACAGAGAAAACCCGAGAGAGGGTATTACAGAGATTCTATTGGCCTGGGGTGATGAAGGACATAGAAAATTATTGTTCCTCCTGCCCTGTGTGTCAGAGGTCGGCCCCGATGCCACATTTCCGTAGCCCGCTGGTCCCTCTACCCATCATTGAGGTCCCGTTTGAGAGAATCGCAATGGATTTGGTAGGTCCTATAATCAAGTCCGCTAGGGGGCACCAGTACATATTGGTTATAATGGACTATGCCACCCGTTATCCAGAAGCGATCCCTCTCAGAAATACCTCGGCCAAAACCATAGCCAAAGAGCTATCTCTTGTTTTTAGCCGGGTGGGTATTTGTAAAGAACTGCTTACGGACCAAGGTACACCCTTTATGTCCCGGGTTATGAAAGAGCTGTGTAAATTGCTCAAAGTGACGCAATTGCGTACATCTGTGTATCACCCCCAAACCGATGGGCTGGTTGAAAGATTCAACAAAACCCTAAAACAAATGTTGAAGAAAGTGGTGGATAGAGATGGAAAGGATTGGGACTGTCTACTTCCTTATTTGATGTTTGCTATTAGGGAGGTGCCCCAATCCTCTACGGGATTCTCCCCCTTTGAGTTACTGTATGGGAGACACCCAAGAGGGCTGTTGGATATTGCCAAGGAAACTTGGGAAAGTGAGAGTTCTCCCCACAGGAGTGTGATTGAGCATGTCGCCCTGATGCAAGATCGAATTGCACAGGTAATGCCCATCGTGAAGGAACATTTGGCCCAAGCGCAGTTGGCACAGCAGAGAGTGTACAACCGTGGAGCAAAGACCCGTACCTTTTCCCCGGGGGATAGGATATTGGTACTTGTCCCTACGGTTGAAAGTAAATTCCTTGCCAAATGGCAAGGCCCCTACGAGATAATGGAAAAAGTGAGCGAAGTGAATTACAAGGTCAGACAACCAGGAAGGCGAAAGCCCGAACAGATATATCACGTTAATCTGTTGAAAGCCTGGAGGGATAGAGAGTCCCTAGTCGCAGAAACTTGGTCACCAGCTCAAACTGGTTGCGTGATTCCGGAGGTTGGAATAGCAGCCACCTTGTCACAACCCCAACAACAGGAGGTTAAGGAGTTTGTGCTTCGCAACAAGGAGGTGTTCTCTGAGCTGCCGGGACAAACATCTGGGGTAGAGCATGATATTATTACCCCGCCCGGTGAAAGGGTGAAGTTAAAACCCTATCGGATCCCAGAGGCCCGACGGGAGGCAATACGGGAGGAAGTACAGAAAATGCTGAACTTAGGGGTGATAGAGGAGTCCCAAAGTGATTGGTCTAGTCCCATTGTGTTGGTGCCTAAACCGGATGGGAGCTGGCGATTTTGTAACGATTTTCGTCAGTTGAACAAAGTTACAAAATTTGACACCTACCCCATGCCACGTATAGATGAGTTGATCGACCGGCTGGGAACAGCCCGATACATGACGACTCTTGACCTCACAAAAGGGTATTGGCAAATTCCCCTGGCCAAGTCGGCCAAAGAGAAAACCGCATTTGTAACCCCAGACGGGGCGTTCCAATATAAGAGAATGCCGTTCGGGTTACAGAATGCGCCGGCCACATTCCAGCGGAAAATGGACCAGATACTGAGGCCCCATCGGAAGTATGCTGCGGCTTACCTGGATGACGTAATTGTCCATAGCACAGATTGGGCCTCACATCTGCCAAAAGTGCAAGCAGTCCTAGACTCTATCCGGGAAGCGGGGTTTACGGCTAACCCCAAGAAGTGTACCATTGGGCAGGAGGAGGCCAAATATCTTGGGTACACCATTGGCAGGGGAGTGATAAAACCCCAACTCAACAAAGTCGAGGCCATCCAGAGTTGGCCACGTCCCAACAGCAAGAAGCAGGTATGGGCCTTTCTGGGAATCGCGGGTTATTATCGGCGCTTCATTCCCCACTTTGCTTCTAAGGCTGTGCCCCTAACCAACCTGACGAAAGGGAAAGGGTCGGTCATGATTAAATGGACCCCCGAGGCTGAGGCAGCATTCCAATTCTTGAAACAAGCCTTATGTAGCCAGCCAGTGTTGTACTCACCCGACTTCTCTAAAGACTTTGTCGTACAAAGTGATGCGTCAGATGTGGGGTTAGGAGCAGTATTGTCCCAGGTCTGGAACGGGGAAGAGCACCCGGTCATTTACCTCAGCAGGAAGTCGAAGTCCCATGAGGTAAATTACGCCACGGTTGAAAAGGAGTGTTTAGCGGTGAAGTGGGCTCTAGATTCCCTTCGGTACTATCTGCTAGGTAGGCACTTTGACATGGTTACGGATCACGCTCCGTTAAAGTGGATGGCTCAAAACAAGGAGACAAATAGAAGAGTGAATAGGTGGTTCCTGGCCCTACAGGAATTCAACTTCACAGTAAAGCATCGCCCTGGCGTTCAAATGGGGAATGTGGATGCTTTGTCTCGAGTACATGAATGCCTGATTGCTGGTGTTCCAACCCCAAGGTTAAAACAAGAGGGGGGGTATGTGACAGCAGGAAGGTAAAGTCACCTGGTTGCATCCAGGGGGGTAGATATATTTCTCCCAGATTCAGGCTTTATGCTGACTTATACAACTAGGGTGGAGAGTTGTATAAGCCCAGCTGAGGCTAGTAGGCTCATGGATGACTCATACCTCTAGGGAGAGTGTGGGGCGTCGTACAGACAGGGAGTTGATGAGGCCAGCTGAAGCTTGTCAGCTCATTTAGGCCTCTATAAGAACTCCCAGATTCATTAGGTGTTAGCTCATGCCTGGAACCAGACCTGTGTGGACTGTCTAGGGAGAGTGAACCCCTGTGCGGTGAGGCAAAGCCTGTGTGGCTATTTGTTTGGACTTTTACTAAACCAGGGACTTAGGGACTAGGACAGCACCAGGCTGATCCCAGTTGTTAGTTTAGGAAACCTGCATGTTTAGTCAGAGGTCAAACTGACCAGGATTTATTTTGTTTGTTTCTTTTTGGCTTTGCTGTGTTTTTGTCACTGTACATAGAGAAATAAACCGCACCTTTTGATTTTGAAAACCACAACCTCCGTCTGCTGGCCCTGTTTTTGTGTGGGGAGCCCAACCAGGGGGTCACACACACCCGCTACCGAGTTAACCCCCTCACACCAGTTATATTATGTACATTTAAGAAAGAATCCAGGCCCTTCTTAAAGCAATCTACTGAGCTGGCCAGAACCACCTCTGCAGGGAGTCTATTCCACATTTTCACAGCTCTTACTGTGAAAAAACCTTTCCGTATTTGGAGGTGAAATCTCTTTTCCTCTAGACGCAAAGAGTGCCCCCTTGTCCTTTGTGTTGACCGTAAAGTGAATAACTGAACACCAAGTTCACTATATGGACCCCTTATATATTTGTACATGTTGATCATATCCCCCCTTAATCTCCTCTTCTCAAGAGAGAATAAATTCAGTTCCTCTAATCTCTCCTCATAGCTGAGCTCCTCCATGCCTCTTATCAGTTTGGTTGCCCTTCTCTGCACTTTCTCCAGTTCCCCAATATCCTTTTTGAGAACTGGGGCCCAAAACTGAACACACTGTTGGTTTTCTGGGGTGCCCAGCCATTGCTGTTTGGGTATTTCCCACAGACCGCACAGCCTATCCGGATTTCCCGTGGGGCGTTGTTCGTATGCCTTGCCCCCTCAGCTCCCGAGCCGGACTTTGGGTTTGCCGCCGTTTTTTGGTACGTGGTGCTTGGATTTGTTGGTCCAGACTTTGGTGAGTACAAGGTTAACCCTTGGCTTGACCCCCTCACCATCCCCCACACCTTCCACTACAATGTTGCCATATATTCATTCTCTTTATTATTTGTTCTACCTCATAACAGATATGATGATTGTGCATCTGCCCCTGATGAGCGAGTAGAGCTCGCGAAACGCGTAGGGCCTACCTGATGCCCCATCCATCTGATCTACCCAGTATCTGTGCCACTGTACTTCAATTACCATATATGCCAACACTATGTGTACCTCACATGAATTCATGTACTTTTATATTGTGTGCAATTTACTCACTGGTCTTTCTGTATATGTACATTTACCTTTTATCATTGTTATATGGATGTATTGTTGCTTGTTTTTTATCTATGTTCTGTACTTTTGCTGTACATCACGGCCACTATGCCTGGTGACACACACTCATTGTTGTCTCCTCCTTTGATGTACAGACATATCTGTTACGAATAAAATAGATTACATCACAATTTCTCCTTGCCTTACATGTGCCTATCTCTTCCACCTCATACAAAGTCCCAGGGCGTCTCTCTTTGGTTTTGGTTCGTATAGGGATGGAGATGGCTGAGCAGCTGTAGTAGTTCCTATTTTCCCTTTTTTTGTGTATATCGGGTGGTAGACACCCATTTAGCCCCTAATAGGTCTCCTGCAGCTCTGGCCATGTATGCATTTTTACTATTTGTCATTTCTAGTACAGTTATTGTTTGGCCAGTTGCCTTTTTCATATTGCACTGTGGGTACTCTCTGGGCCACTTGTCCTCTCCTCCCTGTTTCCACGGGCGCTGGCATTTTCGGTTTTTGGCTCGCGGGCTGCGTTGCGTGAAAGGGAGGTTTCACTGACCTCCTGCTGTCCCCGCCCATCCCTCGGGATGGGCGGGGCCACCCACGCAACGGCATCATGTCTTTTTCACGCCCGCTGGTGCAGCGTCTCTGACGCCGCCGCTGCGGGCTGTGTGGGACATCCCGGATGTAATGCTACCAGCGCCCTCATGACGCTGGGCTCCGCACATGATGCTGGGGGCGGAGCCATCGGACTCGCCCCGGGTTTATATCCGGATGGCTGTGCGGTTGGACCAGCATTTGCGGTCTTCCCATCTGGCGTGCTGGACACCTTCCTATGGCTGTGTTTCCCTCAGATTTCTGCAACAAGGTAGCCTCCCCACTCATGACTGTTTCAGTCATATTGGGTTTTTCATTGACATTACGTTTCTACCCTCCTCCATATATGCGCATTGTATCCACCTTGTTTGTGGATTATATCAGTACCACACTTGGTTTGCCTACAATACCAGGGTTCCATAGTGAAATATCACTTGGACCTAGCTGTAGCCCAATAGCCATACACACATAATATGGTTTACTGTATCTATTTCACATGCGCATTATATCTAGACTGCCCCTGATTATGCAGCTTACCCCCCCCCTTCTTGGCTCATTTTATATTGTTTATTTATTGCTTTCGGTCATAATACACGCCATGTATCCAGCATAGCCACTCCACATTCATACTATATGGATTTTTTTGTACTTATTATTACCTGTAGACCTTTTTTGCATTTGCGTTTTGACATACAGCATCATTTACAAACCGCCATGTTTTGTGTTATATACATGTTCTTAGATATATTCCCAATTTCTTTCAGACACACTGTTGGTTTTCTGGGGTGCCCAGCCATTGCTGTTTGGGTATTTCCCACAGACCGCACAGCCTATCCGGATTTCCCGTGGGGCGTTGTTCGTATGCCTTGCCCCCTCAGCTCCCGAGCCGGACTTTGGGTTTGCCGCCATTTTTTGGTACGTGGTGCTTTTTATTTGTTGGTCCAGACTTTGGTGAGTACAAGGTTAACCCTTGGCTTGACCCCCTCACCATCCCCCACACCTTCCACTACAATGTTGCCATATATTCATTCTCTTTATTATTTGTTCTACCTCATAACAGATATGATGATTGTGCATCTGCCCCTGATGAGCGAGTAGAGCTCGCGAAACGCGTAGGGCCTACCTGATGCCCCATCCATCTGATCTACCCAGTATCTGTGCCACTGTACTTCAATTACCATATATGCCAACACTATGTGTACCTCACATGAATTCATGTACTTTTATATTGTGTGCAATTTACTCACTGGTCTTTCTGTATATGTACATTTACCTTTTATCATTGTTATATGGATGTATTGTTGCTTGTTTTTTATCTATGTTCTGTACTTTTGCTGTACATCACGGCCACTATGCCTGGTGACACACACTCATTGTTGTCTCCTCCTTTGATGTACAGACATATCTGTTACGAATAAAATAGATTACATCACAATTTCTCCTTGCCTTACATGTGCCTATCTCTTCCACCTCATACAAAGTCCCAGGGCGTCTCTCTTTGGTTTGGGGTTGGGGTCCATCAGTAAGGTGAGAGGCTGGTGTCATCGGGGGAGGATTGTGCACTTACACCTGTTATGGCTCATTC
Source organism: Rana muscosa (assembly GCA_029206835.1). Classification (NCBI taxonomy): domain Eukaryota; kingdom Metazoa; phylum Chordata; class Amphibia; order Anura; family Ranidae; genus Rana; species Rana muscosa. Next base: position 538,368,287 of record CM055117.1, on the reverse strand, counting down.
CCTACTGATTTCCTATTGATGTGACAAGCTGGACTTCCACACCTGTTCTTTTCCTTTTTTCCGGTCTTTGGTTGCTGGATACTTTTACTCTTTTGGGAGACTTTTTTATTACTTTTTGGGACACATTAATATTCTATATTTTTGGCAATTTTTGCACATACCATTAGTAATTTTATTGGATTATAGCACGTTTTCACTTTAATTATTTGTTTACACATGGACATTTAGCGCTGCTTCAATATTTTTCTAACATGCAAGTTATTGTCGTAAAAAGGGTTTGGGGACCCGGGTCCTGCCCCAGGGGACATGTATCAATGCAAAAAAAAGTTTTAAAAATGGCAGTTTTTTCGGGAGCAGTGATTTTAATGATGCTTAAAGTGAAAAAAAAGTGAAATATTCCTTTAAATATCGTACCTGGGGGGTGTCTAAAGTATGCCTGTGAAGTGGCACGTGTTTCCTGTGTTTAGAACTGTCCCTGCACAAAATGACATTTCTAAAGCCCCATACACACTATCAGATTTTCTGCTGATTTTTGTCATCAGATTTACCAAAACCATCTAATATGAGGTCAAACCTTAAGATTTTCAATTTGTATGCAATCAGGCAGGCCCTTGCACTACATGGTTTTGGTAAATCTGATGACAAAAATCAGCAGAAAATCTGATAGTGTGTATGGGGCTTAAAGGAAAAAAAGTCATTTAAAACTGCTTGCAGCTTTAATGTAATGTCTGGTCCTGGCAATATGGATGAAAATCATTGAGAAAAATGGCATGGGTACCCCCCCCCCCCCACCCCCCACCAGCCCACTACCAGCCCCTTTGGGTCTTGTATGGATATTAAGGGGAACCCCGCACCCAAATTAAAAAAAGGCCCTATATACTCTGAACAGCAGTATACAGGCAGTGCAAACAAGACAGGGACTGTAGGTTTGTTCTTAAGTAGAATCTCTTTGTAATTTGGAACAGGTACATTTTTTAAGTGTAGCTCCAGTCAAAAAATCTATTTTTAAGCTTTTTGGAAAACATAGGGAAGGGTTATCACCCTTGTAACATTTGTTTTGCTGTCTGTGCACCTGTTCAGAACATTTCACCTCACTTTCCATCCCAATGACAAATGTTTTTGGAAAATTTGGGGGTTTTATTGAAACAAGGATTGGTGATAAAGCATCAGTGGAGAGGAGACAACTTTTTCCCATATTAGCTCTTACAGGAGAGAATTTCCCTTCCTAGCGGTAGATTTCCTCTCACTTCCTGTTGTCTCCTTCGGTTTGCAAGTAGGAGTCGTTTGTAAGTTGGATGTTTGAAAGTAGGGGTCTGCCGTATATACTCTGCAGAAATTTGGCCTTTAGGTGTTGGTGTTGCCGCAAAACTGTAAGCCCTCACAGTTACTCTTGGTGGGCGCAGGAATGGGCCCTACTGTGAATTATTAGATCAAGAATTGTAATTACATGCCCCTGTTGAACAGGGGCATAAAAATTGGGCCTTAGGTACTGGTGCCACAACACTGCAACCCCTCACAGATACTGTAGTTGGAGCGCAGCAATGATCCCTGCTGCAAAGCATTGCATCAAAAATTGTATTTACATGCCCCTGTTAAACAGGGGCTGAAAAATTGGGCCTTAGCCACTGGTGGCGGTGCCCAGAACTAAAAATGTTCTTAAAAGCTATCAGCATGATAATTGAGGAGGAAGAGGATAGTCACTGAGCATAACAGGATAGTCACTCAGCATCAGCATAGGCAGTCTTGAAGGGATCTGACATTTCAAAAAAAAAATATTCGGTTACATCAGCATCAGGTGCTTGGTAGCTGGTGGTGATCCAAGACTGATTCATTTTTATGAAGGTCAGTCGATCGACCGAGTCGGTGGACAGGCACACCCTGTGATCGGTTACAAAGCCTCCAGCAGCACTGAATGTGCGTTCCGAAAGAACGCTGGATGCAGGACAGGCCAGTACCTCAATTGCATACTGTGCAATCTCTGGCCAGTGATCCATCCTCAAGACCCAGTAACCCAGAGGATTTTCGGTGGGAAAGGTGTCCAAGTCTGATCTTGCCCCTAGGTATTCCTGCACCATGTACACCAGACGCTGGCGATGGTTGCTGGAACCGATCATACCTTGGGGCTGCGTACTAAAAAATTGTCTGAACGCATTGGTCAGACAGCCACCTTCTCCACCGCTCCTTCTTTGACTGACCGAAGCCTCAGCAACACGTTGTCCAGGACCAGGAATTTGTAACCTCACAGTCTCTGGGAACGCGTTGCACAGACCTTTCTGCAAGGCCTCCCGAAGATGCTTCATCCTCTGTTCCCTCTGCGATGGCAGGATAAGGTCCGCAACCTTACCCTTGTAACATGAATCAAGGAGGGTTGCAAGCCAGTAATGATCCCTCTCCTTGATCACACGAATACGAGGATCCTTCCGCAGGCTTTGCAGGATCAGGGAGGCCATGCAGCGTAGGTTTGCTGAGGCATTTGGTGCGGAGTCCTCTGGGTCACTGAGGACGACATGATCCGCAGCCACCTCCTCCCAGCCATGTACAAGTCCATGGGTGTCTTGGGACTGTAATTGATCCCTTGAAGACTGCTGCTGATGCTGAGTGCTAGTCTCCACCTCCATGCTGACACAATCCTCCTCCTCCTCCTCGTCCTCCTCCTCGTCCTCCTCCTCGTCCTGTGTGATAGCCGGGCCAGCAGGAACACTGTCTGGATAAAGGGGGCATTGAGAGGTAAGGAAGTCCTCCTCTTCCTGCCTCTGTTCTGCCTCAAGTGCCCTGTCCATTATTCCATGCAGCTTGTGCTCCAACAGGTGGACAAGAGGGACAGTGTCATCGATGCATGCACTGTCACTGCTCACCATCCTTGTGGCCTCCTCAAATGGTGCCAGGACAGTGCATGCATCCCTGATCATGGCCCACTGGCGTGGGGAAAAAAATCCAAGCTCCCCTGACCCTGTCCTGGTGCCATATTGCAACAGATACTCATTGATGGCCCTCTGCTGCATGTGCAGCTGCTGCAGCATGACCAACGTAGAGTTCCACCTGGTGGGCATATCACAGATTAGGCAGGTTTTTGGGCAGGATGCAATCCTTTTGCAGCTCAGCCAGCCGAGCACTGGCATTATATGACCGGCGAAAATGCCCACAGAGTTTCCTGGCCTGTTTCAGGACCTCCTTTAAGCCCGGGTACCTGCCCAAGAACCGCTGCACCACCAAGTTAAGGACGTGAGCCAAACAGGGCACATGGGTCAGATGTCCCTGTTGGAGGGCGGAGAGGAGGTTGGTGCCATTGTCGCAAACCACCTTTCCTGGCTTAAGCTGGCGTGGCGTCAACCTTCTCTGAGCCTGCCCCTGCAGAGCTGACATAATCTCTGCTCCAGAGTGGCTCCTGTCCCCCAAGCACACCAGCTCAAGCACCGCATGGCATCTTTTTGCCTGCGTACTTGCGTAGCCCCTTGAAAGCCTACGGAGCACCGCTGGTTCCAAGGACAAAGCACAGGTAGAGGCCATGGAGGAAGAAGAGGAGGGGGTGGAGGAGAGAGGTGTGTCAGAATCACCAGTAGTAACATTTTGGAGGCACGGTGGCGGAACAACCTCCAACACTACTGCACCTTGTCCTGCATCCTTCCCAGTTGCCAGCAGAGTCACCCAATGCACCGTGAAAGATAGGTAACGTCCCTGTCCATGCCTGCTGGACCATGAGTCAGCGGTATTATGCACCTTACCGCTGACCGCCCTGTCCAGCGAGGCCAAGACATTGCCTTCCACATGCCGGTAGAGAGCCGGAATCGCCTTCCGTGAGAAAAAGTGGCGTTTGGAAACCTGCCACTGAGGAACCGCACATTCCACAAACTCATGGAAGGGGGCAGAGTCTACCAACTGAAAAGGCAGCAGTTGAAGTGCTAGCAATTTAGCCAAGCTAGCATTCAACCGCTGGGCATGTGGATGGCTGGGAGCGAACTTCTTGCGGCGGTGCAGCAGCTGGGGCAGGGAAATTTGCCTGGTACAATCGGACGTCAGTGTACCGATAGCAGATTGCCCGCAAGTACTTGGCTGTGACACACCTAATTCTACACCATCATTCCTCTCAGTGCAGGTTTCAGAGAGGACTGAAGGTATAGTGGGGTTGGAGATCCCAGATGATGAGGAGCAAGGAGAGGTTCGCTTTGTTCTTTGGTGTGGGTCTTTTAGGTACGCTTGGCAATGGACTGCATGGCAGGCCGACATATGTCAGGTCAAGCACGTGGTGCCCAAGCGGCTGATGTTTTGGCCACACGAGATACGCTTTAGACATATGTTGCAAATGTCAACGGTGCGATCTGCTGCACACGTCTGAAAAAAGGCCCACACCAAAGAACTTTTGGAATAAACGCGCAGAGACAGCAGCGCCCTGCACATGCGGAGCTCTGCGGTGTGATGCAGTCGGTGTGCTGCCCTTAAGCTGGCCCCTGGAGAGCATCCTGCCTCGTTGGAGATGTGCCTCCTCCTCCTCCTCCTCTCTCCTATCAGGCACCCACGTGGAGTCAGTGACCTCATCATCCCCTCCCTCCTCATCACTGGAGCAAATCTGGCAGTATGCAGCTGGGGGAACATGACAGATAGCTGTCCTTGTTGGGCACCCCCTCTCTCTGGGCTCACGTTACTACCCCCTCTCTCTGGGCTCACGTTACTACCTTCCTCTAGCTGGGTTCCATCATCTGAGCCTTCAAAACTCTGGCTATCCTCCTGGAGCATGTACCCAACACTGTGGTCAAACAGTTCGGGGGACTCCTCAGGAGGACATGGTGGGGCTAGGGAAGGAGTGACTGATGCCATTGAGCCGAGGGAAGAGGCAGCTTTGGCAGCTGCTTTGCCAGACAAAGTACCCTGAGCCTGGGTGAGAGAGGATGAGGAGGATGAGGACGGCTTGGTCATCCACTCTACCAAGTCTTGGGCATGTTGCGGCTCAACATGGCCAGCTGTCGAAAAGAAGGACAAGCGTGTCCCACGGCCACGTGCTGATGAGGATGCACCGTGTCCACGACCAGCACTGTTGCCTCTAGACACAGAGCCTGTTTGCCCTCTTTTATTGCCTTGTGACTGTCTGCCTCTCCTTGTTTGCCTTCCAGACATACTAATGGCCTGCAGTGAGATATAGCTGCACAAATGTGACATGTATATATATATCTGTACTGATTATAATGCAGCTATCAGAATCAACTGCCTGCTGTGGTATTAGTATGGGAAAAGCAGCAATTGTCTTCAGTTAGTTTTAGGTGAAAAGGACACAGTACATTAACTGAATATACTTGCAGCTCTCTGCCTGTGGTTTTATTATTAGAACACCACTATTAGTCACTAACTGTATTCAGGTAAGCTTTAGGTGAACTCCTATGCAAAGCACACAGTACACTAAAGCCGCGTACACACGAACGGTTTTACTGATGAAAACAGTCCGATGGATTTTTTTCATCGGACAAACCGATTGTGTATGGGCCCCATCGGTCTTTTTTCCATCGGTGTCAAAAGATAGAACATGTTTTAAATTTTTCCGATGGATAAAAAACCGATAGCAAATTACGATCGTCTATGGGCAAGTCCATCGGTTAAAACCCACGCATGTTCAGAATCAAGTCGACGCATGCTCAGAAGCATTGAACTTCGTTTTTCTCGGCTCATCGGAGTGTTTTACGTCACCGCGTTTGGAACGGTCGGTTTTTTGACTGATGGTGTGTAGGCAAGACTGATGGAAGTCAGCTTCATCGGTTTTCCGAAGGAAAAATCCATCGGTTTAAAAACCATAGGAAATCCGATCGTGTGTACAGGGCTTAAGTGAAACACTGACTGCAGCTAGCACAATCACCTGCCTGCCTGTCACAGCGTAGAGAATAACAGGAACGGATCTAGCTAAACTGAATACAGTGTATAAATATATATACAACACCTAGGATGCATATATATCCTCTACACACTGTAACTGCAGCTAACTGACTCGCATGCCTGCTCTATCTAACTCAATATAAATGACACTGTCTCTCTCTGTAATCTCTCTCTTTAAACAACTCCAACACACTACACAAGGCCGCCAAGCCGGCGGCCTTATATAGTGTGGGGCGTGTACTAAACCCCCATAGCCATAATTGGCCAAAGCCATCCTGGCTTTGGCCAATTACGGCTCTCTGTTCAGACGGCGCTGTGATTGGCCAAGCATACGGGTCATAGTGCATGCTTGGCCAATCATCAGCCAGCAATGTACTGCGATGCCGCAGTGAATTATGGGCCGTGACGCGCCACTCGATTTTGGCGCGAACAGCCCATAATGTTTGCAATTCGGCGAACAGACGATGTTCGACTTGAACATGGGTTCGACTCGAACACGAAGCTCATCCCTAGTTGTGACTGATCATTTCAGTAGGTATGCCCAAGCATTCCCAACAAGGGATCAGCAAGCATCAACAGTGGCCAAGGTCCTAGTAGAGAAGTTTTTCGTCCACTATGGCTTGCCCCAACGCATACACTCGGATCAAGGGAGAGACTTTGAAAGTAGCCTCATTAAGAGACTTTTAGACCTGTTAGGCATCAAAAAGTCCAGAACCACTCCTTACCACCCCCAAGGGGACGCTCAACCTGAGAGGTTTAACCGTACCCTTCTTGACATGCTTGGGACATTAAGCTCAGAGAAGAAGCAACATTGGAGTAAACATGTAGCCGCCATTGTACATGCCTATAACAATACTGCCAATGATGCTACAGGATACTCTCCCTATCGCTTAATGTTTGGAAGAGAGGCTCGATTACCATTGGACCTGGCCTTTGGCATATCTCTGGACCACACCTCAGCAACCTCCCACAGAGGGTATGTCGATCGTCTGAGGAAAAGCCTGAAGACCGCCTATGACAAGGCCCAAACTACCTCGGACAGGAGGGAACTGAGGAATAAAAAAAACTTTGATCTCAAAGTCAGAGTACAGGACTTACAACCAGGAGACAGAGTACTTTTGAGAAACCTGGGTGTTCCTGGTAAGCACAAACTGTCTGACCACTGGAAATCATAGCCCTATGTTATCTGCAAGCAACTACCAGGACTCCCAGTATACCAGATGAGGCCAGAAGGAAGTGTAGGCCCACTAAAGACTTGGCATCAAAATCATCTGCTCCCCCTCTCAGAGGCAGTCCGCCTGCCACCAATGTCAGATCTACAGACAACTCCCTCAACCTCTCAGGGGCCTCGACCAGTCACTAGATCCCAGTCAGCACTTCAAGATGTGGATAATGAAGACACAGAGGATGAAGAGGTGGAATCTGACTGGCTGTGGTCATCCCAACTACCAGGGCCTGCGACCACTCCCTTATACTCACCTGAAATGACTGACACTGGGACTCTCAGACCAGAGGCCCCTGAGTTTGTGCCCCAGGATCTGTTTCCGGAAGAGCTGGTAGATGGTGAAATTTCAGTGCCAGTGGAAGATCCGGAAGTAATCTTATCCGTTGCAGAAGATGATTTGGAAGCTGACATACAGAGAGGGGAAGTAGTAGAAGAAATGGAGTCCAGTGTGACTGAACAGGATGAAGGAGAGGCTGAGGAAGATGTTGAACCCAGTAAGCATGAAGCACAGAAGCCTAAAGAGCAAAAAGAGAAAAGAGCTATTCACCTACCCAAGAGACTATCATATGATCAGTTGGGTGAAAGCTCAGAGAAGGCTGTGCTTACCTCAAAAAGGAAATCAGACATACCTGATCCTTCCACTCACCATTTAGTGGAGGGCAATCCCAGCTCACCCCCTGGCACATCTGGCTGGGCCATTCCTGTTACGGTGGCCTGTAGACAGGACAACCCCCCTCTCTATACTAACTGGTGGGAGGTTCCTCTGTCAGAATTTTATGAAAGAGCAAACTGTTTACTTTCTTGTTTACTTTAACCTGTTTCTCTCCTCGTGTATTAAACAAAGCTTGTAGCAGGTCACAAATTGCTGTTGTCTTTGAGGACCAAAGTTTTCAAGTGGGGGGAGTGTGTAGCTAGGTGTTACCATTGCAAGCATCTTAAAGGACTGCAATCTGTGCTGTAAATAAGTTTGGCTCCCTTCGGTGGTTATTTCATGCTAGTTAGTTACAACTTGTTTTGGTTCAGTTATCAAGAGACAAAGTCTCCATTACAGTAAGTAGCACAGAGACTACATTGCTCACTGTGCTACCATAGGGCAGTGCACCGCGCAAAGCCTGATGGAAGGAGCTATTTAAGACAAGCGCGCCGGATAGCATGCTCTCTCGGGATGCCATCTTCAAGCCGGCTGGAGGCCTGTGTTTAGGCCTGTTGTGAGCGTGCCTAACCCGAGAAGCCTGGGCCTGTTGGGACTGAGGGTGGATCGTCTAACCAGAGAGGAATTCCTGTGGACAGTCTCTCTGATCAACCGGAGGAGGATCGGTCTGCAGCTTGCAGCATGCAGAGACTTTTAACCATCATTATCCAGAGGATGGCCGGGTGGAGAACCAGGGGCCTCATGTTACCAAGAGATGGACCATTGAAGGAGGGCTCCGGGCTAAGAGGAAAAGCAGCAAAACAAGGCCTCATCTGGTGAGCGGGCACTTGCCCATCAATTTAGTTAATTGACTGCCAGGAGTGTGACTATCACAAGCTTTACTTGTGCTTCTAGGCGTTTGCATCTCCACACATAGAAACTCAACGCCGTGGGCAGAGGCGTACTAAGGGGGGGTGAGGGGGTGGGTACTACACACTGGGGGGGTGTCAGACCGGCACCCCCTCCGTGATTGTACTACACCCACCGCCACGGTGGCAGCGCCACAGGTTTAGGCAGCGCCGCAGCGGCACACTGTGACAGGCAGGGAGAGGGGAGCTAGCTACAGTGGCGAGGGGGAGGGGGTGTGCAGGGGGGTGACACCGCTGCACCTACCATCCCCTCCTCTCCTCTTGCTGGCCGTGGGCTGCCTGTCTGTGCGATTCCGGATGTCACACAGGCACAGCCGAGCAGTAGAGTGAAGCTGCCTCCCCCTCCTCTCTGTTTATGTGTAAACAGGGGTGAGGGGACCTGCTGTGCATGTGCCGCTGCGCTGATCTGAGGTGCTGAAGGAGGGGCTGCACTGAATGGGGGAGGCTTCACTGAGCGGGGAGCTACACTGAACGAGCGGGGCTACACTGAACAGGGGGGGCTACACGGAACGAGGGGGCTACACTGAATGGGGGGCATCTGCTCTGAATAGGGGGGCTACTCTGAATGGGGGGCTACACTGAACAGGGGGCTACACTGAATGGGGGGCTGCACTGAACGGGGGGCTGCACTGAATGGGGGACTGCACTGAACGGGGGGCGTCTGCGCTGAAGGGGGGGCTACACTGAAGGGGGGCTACACTGAAGGGGGGCTGCACTGAACGGGGGGTCTGCACTGAATGGGGGGCTGCATTGAACAGGGGGGCTACTCTGAACGGCGGGGCTACACTGAATGGGGGAGCTGCACTGAACGGGCGGCTACACTGAACGGGGGGGGCTACACTAAAGGGGGGCTACACTGAATGGGGGGCTGCACTGAACGGGGGGGGGCTGCACTGAACGGGGGTCTGCACTGAAGGGGGGTCTGTGTAACATGCAGGGGGTCCAGAGATGCAGGGTGATGTGTAATGTAAAGGGGTCCAGAGATGCGGGGTGCTGTGTAATGTAAAGGGGTCCAGAGGTGCAGGGTGATGTGTAATGTAAAGGGGCCCAGAGGTGCAGGGTGATATATAATGTAAAGGGGTCCAGAGGTGCAGGGTGCTGTGTAATGTAAAGGGGGCCAGAGGTGCAGGGTGCTGTGTAATGTAAAGGGGGCCAGAAGTGCAGGGTGCTGTGTGATGTAAAGGGGTCCAGAGGTGCAGGGTGATGTGTAATGTAAAGGGGTGCAGGAGACTGTGTAATGTAAAGGGGTCCAGAGGTGCAGGGTGCTATGTAATGTAAAGGGGTCCAGAGGTGCAGGGTGCTGTGTGATGTAAAGGGGCCCAGAGGCGCAGGGTGCTGTGTAATGTAAAGGGGTCAGAGATGCAGGGTGCTGTGTAATGTAAAGGGGTGCAGGGGGCTGTGTAATGTAAAGGGGTCCAGAGGTGCAGGGTGTTATGTAATGTAAAGGGGTCCAGAAGGGCAGGGTGCTGTGTAATGGAAAGGGGTCCAGAGGTGCAGGGGCTGTGTAATGTAAAGGGGCCCAGAGGTGCAGGGGGCTGTGTAATGTAAAGGGGCCTAGAGGTGCAGGGGACTGTGTAATGTAAAGGGGCCCAGAGATGCAGGGTGCTGTGTAATGTAAAGGGGCCCAGAGGCGCAGGGGGATGTGTAATGTAAAGGGGTCCAGAGACTTAGGGGATTGTGTAATGTAAAAGGGTCCAGAGGTGCAGGGTGATGTGTAATGTAAAGGGGTGCAGGGGGCTGTGTAATGTAAAGGGGTCCAGAAGGGCAGGGTGCTGTGTAATGTAAAGGGGTCCAGAGATGCAGGGTGCTGTGTAATGTAAAGGGGCCAAGAGGTGCAGGGGGCTGTGTAATGTAAAGGGGCCCAGAGGTGCAGGGGCTGTGTAATGTAAAGAGGCCCAGAGGTGCAGGGGACTGTGTAATGTAAAGGGGCCCAGAGGTTCAGGGGACTGTGTAATGTAAAGGGGCCCAGAGATGCAGGGTGCTGTGTAATGTAAAGGGGTCCAGAGATGCAGGGTGCTGTGTAATGTAAAGGGGTCCAGAGATGCAGGGTGCTGTGTAATGTAAAGGGGTCCAGAGATGCAGGGTACTGTGTAATGTAAAGCTGCCCAGAGATGCAGGGTGCTGTGTAATGTAAAGGGGCCCAGATATGCAGGGTGCTGTGTAATGTAAAGGGGTCCAGAGATGAAGGGTGATGTGTAATGTAAAGGGGTCCAGAGGTGCAGTTGTGGAGAGGGGGTACACAGTAGTGACAATGAGATATTGAAGGATGCAGAGGTATGCCGGGGGCACAGTGGGGTGTTTTTACATTTTAATGTGGGGGGGGTGCCAGATATAGTATCCGCCCCGAGTGCCAAATGCTCTAGGTACGCCCCTGGCCGTGGGGAAATTAGTACCCCCTTGTACTGTTAGTTTGTGTGACTCAATGAGCAGTTTCAATCTTCACCCTATCTTTTGGATTACAAATGTTTATGTGCACCAACGTGGCTAGCTGAAGATTGACTGACTCCTAAAGGAACAATCATCTACTTTCTATCCTTGCAAGTGGTTGCTATAGAACACGCACCAGTTGAACTGTCCATTAGGGGGAGCCATAGATTTGTGATTCTGCATGATTAATGATAACTGTTTGTGTCGCCCCGTGTTTTCTACTGTTTACGTGAGACTTGGCCCTCAGGTTACGGTATTAGGGTCGGATTTCAGAGGTATTTTGAACTGGTGGTATTTCATTCATTGATTTATACAGGGAAAGCTGTATGTATTCAATGCCTATTGTATAACCATTATTTCATTCTTTTACCAAGTAAATATATCCCCATTGGTTAAGCTACAATTTGTGTGGGACTCTGTCTTTGCAGCTTAGTGGCAGGTGAACAACATCAAGGTAACACCCTTTTATTGCATTTATCATTGTGTGTGTATCATTGAGGTCCCTTACAGCCAATTGGGGTCCTCAATCATATTATTGTCCATTTGTGCCAGAGGGGATTTGAGCCAAATTCTGGGGGTTGACAGGCAGGGTGCAGGCCCAAAATTAAGCCAGCAGCTCCTACGGGGCTAAGCGGACCAGATGCGGAACGTGAGAAGGGGCGGGTCTGTTCATGTATTACACAGTGAAGGAAGTTCCCATCAGGTCCGCCCCCTCGGTATGTCAGACCCCGCCTACGTCATTGGCCTGAGCGGACCTGATGGGGAACTTCCTTCACTGTGTAATACATGAATAGACCCGCCCTTTCTCACGTTCCGCATCTGGTCCGCTTAGCCTTACACCTAGTCATTGGCTGAGCGGACCTGATGGGGAACTTTGGAAATTCCCCATCAGGTCCGCTCAGGCTCAACGCTTTTTTTTTATTTTTATCAATGTCTTTTCTATGTATTGATAAAAGCCGACAATTCATTAATAGCCGCGAGTGAGTTTTAAATGACATTTTTTCCCCAAAAAAAAGCTTGGGGGTTCCCCCAAATTCAATTACCAGGCCCTTCAGGTCTGGAATGGATATTAAGGGGAACCCCGCCGCAAAAAAAAAAAATGGCGTGCGGTTCCCCCTAAATATCCATACCAGGCCCTTCAGATCTGGCATGGATTTTAAGGGGAACTCCACCCCAAATTTAAAAAGAAATGGCGTGGAGTTCACCCAAAAATCCATACCAGACCCTTATCCGAGCACGCAACCTGGCCGGCCGCAGGGGAAGAGGGGGGGACGAGAGAGCGGCCCCCCTCCCTCCTGAACCGTACCAGGCCACATGCCCTCAACATGGGGAGGATGTCCCCATGTTGATGGGGACAAGGGCCTCATCCCCACAACCCTTGCCCGGTGGTTGTGGGGGTCTGCGGGCAGGGGGCTTATCGGAATCTGGAAGACCCCTTTAACAAAGGGGACCCCCAGATCCCGGCCCCCCCTATGTGAATTGGTAAGGGGTACATTAATGAATTGGTAAGGGGTACGCTTTTTTTTTTTATCAATGACTTTTCTATAAAAGCCGACAATTCATTAATAGCCGCGAGTGAGTTTTAAATTACTTTTTTTCCGTCAAAAATTTAATTTTGTGCAGAGACAGTTCTAAGCACGGGAAACATGCGCGACTTTACATGCATATCATACACACCCCCCAGGTACGAAATTTAAAGGAATTTTTCACTTTTGGATCCGAAATTCGTAAACAAAATTTCGTATTTCGTACAGAATTTGTATACATAAAAATTCGTATTTCGGATTCGTACGAATGTACAAATTTCCGGAAATTCGTACGAATTTTAGATTTGTACGAAACTAATCGCACATGTCTAACATATAAGAAACTACAGACATTACACAATACAGGCAGTCCAAGTTACAAACATCTGCCTTACATATGACTCATACTTACAAACAGAAGGAGGCAACAGGAAGTGAGAGGAAATCTACTCATAGGAAGGGAAATTCATTCCTATAAGAGTTATTATGGGAAAAAGGTGTCTTCACTGAAGCTTTATCCTTGTTCCTTGTTTCCACTACAACCCCAAATTTTCAAAATCCAATTGTCACAGCGAGAGAAAGTGAGGTGAAATCCTCTGAACAGGGCACAGACAACAAAATAAATGTTACAGGGGTGTTACCCTTCCATATGCTATCCAAAAAACATAAAAATATTTTTTTGGCTGGAGTTACAGTTAAAAAATATACCTGTTCCAACTTGCATAGAAATTCAACGTAAGAACAAATCGTGTTTGTAACCCGGGACTGCCTGTACAGTACTGTAGTATATTTAAATTTGACTTGTGATTAACACCCCTCTGTATTGTTATTTAAATTGTTGCTCATGTAGCGGCCCCCCCTCCCTCCTGAACTGTACCAGGCCACATGCCCTCAACATGGGGAGGATGTCCCCATGTTGATGGGGACAAGGGCCTCATCCCCACAACCCTTGCCCGGTGGTTGTGGGGGTCTGCGGGCAGGGGGCTTATCGGAATCTGGAAGACCCCTTTAACAAAGGGGACCCCCAGATCCCGCCCCCCCTATGTGAATTGGTAAGGGGTACCCCTACCATTTCACGAAGAAAGTGTAAAAAAATGTAAATAAAAACACACAACACCTTGGAAAAGTCCTTTATATAAAAAAAAAAAAAACATTCCAGCGATGAAATCCAGTGTCCCGCAGCGATCCCGATGTCCAGCGCTGTCCGTCATTGGTTGAGCCTGAGCGGACCTGATGGGGAACTTCCTCCGCAGTGTTTTAAATGTATAGACCCGCCCCTTCTAAAGTTCCCCATCAGGTCCGCTCAGCCAATGACTAGGTGTAAGGCTAAGCGGACCAGATGCGGAACATGAGAAGGAGCGGGTCTATACATGTATTACACAGTGAAGGAAGTTCCCCATCAGGTCCGCTCTACGAGGGGGCGGACCTGATGGGAACTTCCTTTACTGTGTAATACATAAATAGACCTGCCCCTTCTAAAGTTCCCCATCAGGTCCGCTAAGCGGACCAGATGCGGAACGTGAGAAGGGGCGGGTCTGTTCATGTATTACACAGTGAAGGAAGTTCCCATCAGGTCCGCCCCCTCGGTATGTCAGACCCCGCCTACGTCATTGGCCTGAGCGGACCTGATGGGGAACTTCCTTCACTGTGTAATACATGAATAGACCCGCCCTTTCTCACGTTCCGCACCTGGTCCGCTTAGCCTTACACCTAGTCATTGGCTGAGCGGACCTGATGGGGAACTTTGGAAATTCCCCATCAGGTCCGCTCAGGCTCAACGCTTTTTTTTTTATTTTTATCAATGTCTTTTCTATGTATTGATAAAAGCCGACAATTCATTAATAGCCGCGAGTGAGTTTTAAATGACATTTTTTCCCCAAAAAAAAGCTTGGGGGTTCCCCCAAATTCAATTACCAGGCCCTTCAGGTCTGGAATGGATATTAAGGGGAACCCCGCCGCAAAAAAAAAAATGGCGTGCGGTTCCCCCTAAATATCCATACCAGGCCCTTCAGATCTGGCATGGATTTTAAGGGGAACTCCACCCCAAATTTAAAAAGAAATGGCGTGGAGTTCACCCAAAAATCCATACCAGACCCTTATCCGAGCACGCAACCTGGCCGGCCGCAGGGGAAGAGGGGGGACGAGAGAGCGGCCCCCCTCCCTCCTGAACCGTACCAGGCCACATGCCCTCAACATGGGGAGGATGTCCCCATGTTGATGGGGACAAGGGCCTCATCCCCACAACCCTTGCCCGGTGGTTGTGGGGGTCTGCGGGCAGGGGGCTTATCGGAATCTGGAAGACCCCTTTAACAAAGGGGACCCCCAGATCCCGGCCCCCCCTATGTGAATTGGTAAGGGGTACATTAATGAATTGGTAAGGGGTACGCTTTTTTTTTTTTTTTTATCAATGACTTTTCTATAAAAGCCGACAATTCATTAATAGCCGCGAGTGAGTTTTAAATTACTTTTTTTCCGTCAAAAATTACATTTTGTGCAGAGACAGTTCTAAGCACGGGAAACATGCGCGACTTTACATGCATATCATACACACCCCCCAGGTACGAAATTTAAAGGAATTTTTCACTTTTGGATCCGAAATTCGTAAACAAAATTTCATATTTCGTACAGAATTTGTATGCATAAAAATTCGTATTTCGGATTCGTACGAATGTACAAATTTCCGGAAATTCGTACGAATTTTAGATTTGTACGAAACTAATCGCACATGTCTAACATATAATAAACTACAGACATTACACAATACAGGCAGTCCAAGTTACAAACATCTGCCTTACATATGACTCATACTTACAAACAGAAGGAGGCAACAGGAAGTGAGAGGAAATCTACTCATAGGAAGGGAAATTCATTCCTATAAGAGTTATTATGGGAAAAAGGTGTCTTCACTGAAGCTTTATCCTTGTTCCTTGTTTCCACTACAACCTCAAATTTTCAAAATCCAATTGTCACAGCGAGAGAAAGTGAGGTGAAATCCTCTGAACAGGGCACAGACAACAAAAAAATGTTACAGGGGTGTTACCCTTCCATATGCTATCCAAAAAACGTAAAAATATTTTTTTGGCTGGAGTTACAGTTAAAAAATATACCTGTTCCAACTTGCATAGAAATTCAACGTAAGAACAAATCGTGTTTGTAACCCGGGACTGCCTGTACAGTACTGTAGTATATTTAAATTTGACTTGTGATTAACACCCCTCTGTATTGTTATTTAAATTGTTGCTCATGTAGCGGCCCCCCCTCCCTCCTGAACTGTACCAGGCCACATGCCCTCAACATGGGGAGGATGTCCCCATGTTGATGGGGACAAGGGCCTCATCCCCACAACCCTTGCCCGGTGGTTGTGGGGGTCTGCGGGCAGGGGGCTTATTGGAATCTGGAAGACCCCTTTAACAAAGGGGACCCCCAGATCCCGGCCCCCCCCTATGTGAATTGGTAAGGGGGACATTGTACCCCTACCATTTCACAAAGAAAGTGTAAAAAATTTAAATAAAAACACACAAACACCTTGGAAAAGTCCTTTATTTAAACAAAAACAAAAAAAAAACATTCCAGCGATGAAATCCAGTGTCCCGCGGCGATCCCGATGTCCAGCGCTGTCCGTCATTGGTTGAGCCTGAGCGGACCTGATGGGGAACTTCCTCTGCAGTGTTTTAAATGTATAGACCCGCCCCTTCTAAAGTTCCCCATCAGGTCCGCTCAGCCAATGACTAGGTGTAAGGCTAAGCGGACCAGATGCGGAACGTGAGAAGGGGCGGGTCTATTCATGTATTACACAGTGAAGGAAGTTCCCCATCAGATCCGCTCAGGCCAATGACGTAGGCGGGGTCTGACATACCGAGGGGGCGGACCTGATGGGAACTTCCTTCACTGTGTAATACATGAATAGACCCGCCCCTTCTCACGTTCCCCATCTGGTCCACTTAGAAGGGGCGGGTCTATTCATGTATTACACAGTGAAGGAAGTTCCCATCAGGTCCGCCCCCTCATAGAGCGGACCTGATGGGGAAATTCCTTCACTGTGTAATACATGAATAGACCCGCCCCTTCTCACGTTCCGCATCTGGTCCGCTTAGCCTTACACCTAGTCATTGGCTGAGCGGACCTGATGGGGAACTTTAGAAGGGGCGGGTCTATACATTTAAAACACTGCGGAGGAAGTTCCCCATCAGGTCCGCTCAGGCTCAACCAATGACGGACAGCGCTGAACATCGGGATCGCCGCGGGACACTGGATTTCATCGCTGGAATGTTTTTTTGTTTTTTTTTAATAAAGGACTTTTCAAAGGTGTTTGTGTGTTTTTATTTACATTTTTTTACACTTTCTTTGTGAAATGGTAGGGGTACAATGTACCCCTTACCAATTCACATAGAGGGGGCTGGGATCTGGGGGTCCCCTTTGTTAAAGGGGTCTTCCAGATTCCGATAACCCTTGCCCGGTGGTTGTGGGGGTCTGCGGGCAGGGGTCTTGTGGGGATGAGGCCCTTGTCCCCATCAACATGGGGACATTCTCCCCATGTTGAGGGCATGTGGCATGGTACAGTACAGGAGGGAGGGGGGCCGCTCTCTCGTCCCCCCCTCTTCCCCTGCGGCCGGCCAGGTTGGGTGCTCGGATAAGGGTCTGGTATGGATTTTTGGGGGGACTCCACGTCATTTTTTTTTAATTTGGGGTGGAGTTCCCCTTAAAATCCATGCCAGATCTGAAGGGCCTGGTATGGATATTTTTTTTTATTTGCGGCGGGGTTCCCCTTAATATCCATTCCAGACCTGAAGGGCCTGGTAATTGAATTTGAGGGAACCCCCACGCTTTTTTTTTTTTTTTTATCAATGACTTTTCTATGTATTGATAAAAGCCGACAATTCATTAATAGCCGCGAGTGAGTTTTAAATTACTTTTTTTCCGTCAAAAATTACATTTTGTGCAGAGACAGTTCTAAGCACGGGAAACATGCGCGACTTTACATGCATATCATACACACCCCCCAGGTACGAAATTTAAAGGAATTTTTCACTTTTGGATCCGAAATTCGTAAACAAAATTTCGTATTTCGTACAGAATTTGTATGCATAAAAATTCGTATTTCGGATTCGTACGAATGTACAAATTTCCAGAAATTCGTACGAATTTTAGATTTGTACGAAACTAATCGCACATGTCTAACATATAATAAACTACAGACATTACACAATACAGGCAGTCCAAGTTACAAACATCTGCCTTACATATGACTCATACTTACAAACAGAAGGAGGCAACAGGAAGTGAGAGGAAATCTACTCATAGGAAGGGAAATTCATTCCTATAAGAGTTATTATGGGAAAAAGGTGTCTTCACTGAAGCTTTATCCTTGTTCCTTGTTTCCACTACAACCCCAAATTTTCAAAATCCAATTGTCACAGCGAGAGAAAGTGAGGTGAAATCCTCTGAATAGGGCACAGACAACAAAATAAATGTTACAGGGGTGTTACCCTTCCATATGCTATCCAAAAAACGTAAAAATATTTTTTGGGCTGGAGTTACAGTTAAAAAATATACCTGTTCCAACTTGCATAGAAATTCAACGTAAGAACAAATCGTGTTTGTAATCCGGGACTGCCTGTACAGTACTGTAGTATATTTAAATTTGACTTGTGATTAACACCCCTCTGTATTGTTATTTAAATTGTTGCTCATGTAGCGATACCCCCGAGAGGGCTGCTGGATTAATTTGGATCCTGCTGTTACCCCACATTTCACCGTCCCAGAACTTAAGAGTCTATGTTAAGTAGTTTTGAAAGATGTGATTGCCAGTCACTTCAGTCTTTTTCTCAAATGCTTTATTAAACAACTTCAGGTAGAAGGATAGAGGGTTAGGGGAAATTCAGATACCTTGGTTTTGCAGATCACTAATGCGGTTCTTGAATTCAGAGGACAACAGCTTCTGTCACTGGATCTTGCGACAACCGGATAGGCCTCGCACACCGACCTAGCAGCCGGTATGAATCACGGACAAAGTCTCTGCCACAGACTTGAGTGATAAGTGGAAACCCCTGGATAATCCTCTGCCACAGGATTGTTTAGCCAGTAGTCAGTCAATTAGTTAGGTCAGCTGCACAGTACCTGAGCCTTTAAGCCATCCGGCAGTACTGTGAGGTAAATTAACTTCAGTGCATCCTCCAAACGAGTCACCAGGCCCTTCCTGAGAAACCAGCCTTCAGCTCGGTTCTCTCCAGCAAGGTCCTCCCCTGGAATCTTCTCCGTTTGAGTGGCTTCTTCCCGCAGGACAGACAGCACACGACCACCTTTAGTTAAGTAGGCCCCAGACAGGCTTCTGGGCCTACTTGCAGCAAACACAGCAGCATAGCCTCAGGCGTGGAGGGCCATGAGACAGGAACTCCCCAAAGCACATGGCACTGCCCCTTAAATATCCTTCCCCAGCATACCCAGCCAACGCTGTATCCTGGCCTAGGCCAACAAGGCCCAGGCCTAGGGCAGCACTTTGCAGGGGGGCAGCACGGAAAGAGTCCCCGCCGGCTTGCGCTACACTGTTAGTGTAGCGCAAGTCTTATGGGGTGGACTGGGCTAAGAGGCAAATTAGTCTAGCACCCCCATAAAGCGGCCGCACTGCTTCCGGTATGTGTGCGGCCGTCATTCTGCAACTGTGGGGGGGGGGGCAGCACTGCTTCTAATTTTTACCATCCCTGTCCCATTGCAGAGATTTCCCTTCCTGCCTCATAGCCAAACAGGAAGTGAGAGGAAATCTATGTAAATTAAAGGGAATCCAGTGCCGCCGGCTCACTCGGAAATTTCAGGGCGGGTCTTAAACTGAAAGGGGTGTGCCATATTTAAATTAGGGGGTGCACGAGTTTAGTCAGGCCTAGGGTAGCACAAAACCTAAATACACTACTGTACCCAGCTACAAAGAAGCTCCTGATTGGGCTGTTTCTGGGGAAAGAATATCCAATGCACTTCAGCTCGGTGTATTTCTCACACTGGCCTGTGACAACAGTGACACCTACTGGCAACAGTGGGAAATGCACACAACACAGCCAAAGCTGGAACAGAACCCAACACTTTACATAATCACTCTGAGCTATTTACAGCTCAGATACCCCTAAATTTACACATAGCGCCAGTTTAAAAGTAACAAGGCGCTACACTTACATATTAATTTATTGAGGACATTTGGTATATGGCAGACCCATCATTCACATCTATAGGGTGAAAAGGTGAAAGCTGCACATGGAAAGCAAATATAGCAAATATTTTGCGAATGGAAATCATTGGTTGAAATGAAACATAAATTAAAAAACACTTATTTTCTGTAAAATCTGTCATTCTTCATTACCAACATGAAAACAGAAGCGTAAACAAGTATTCCCATCATGGAATTATGGCAGCCAATGTTATATTGAATATCTCTCCCCTCCCCCTGTGTACATTTTAATTAACAGAGCACTCTGGTTCTGGAACCTCCTTCTCTTGGTGCTCCTCATGTGTCAGCCATTGTTCCTCGTACCTGCAACAGTCCTGGCATGCAGCTCCTGGTACCACCAATAAAAAAAACAGAGCAGCTGGTAATTGTTAGTTAATAAGAAGTCCCTCCAACAGCTACTTCTCCTCTACAGTTTGAAGACTTTGCTACATAGGATTATTGCATGGGCAGAGGAACCAGAAAGGGTAGCCTGTCTGGAACTTACCTCACTGGCTTCTGCTGATTCCCGTGTTGAAATGCCATTCCAGCCTGAATTCAATGTGCCCATCACTCCTCATTATCCAGTTGAAATGCCACTTCAGCCTGCAATGACCACCATCTGGGACTGCTATGCTTAGTTGATGCTGTATCACCTATTGCTGCTCTTTTGCAGTGAGGAGAGACAGGGATTTAGTTCCCTGTCCCCATCTAGGAATGTTCCCATCAAAAAGAAGTCTGTTCCCCTTGCCCTGGAGAATGTTAGGGGGGGACTTGTGTGGCCTACAGCACTGAGACCTCTTTTATTACAGTAGAAACTGCCAGTGGTCCAGTGGCGGGTAATTCTATACTAGCTGCTTTTTTTCTCTCTGGCTACTATATTCTCTGATTGTTCTGGTGGACAAGATGCTGGACTTCTTCAGGAGCCCCATGCTTTGTTTAATTTATCTATGTTGAATCTGGTTGCCACTGGTGATTCCTTTACTATTCCTGTGCTATTCTCATAACATGCACGAATGTCACTATAAAGAGGCCAAGGTTTGTGAAATTTCACCTTGTGGTATCCATTAGAAAATGTTTTTTTTCTATTAAGCCTAGCTTTTTTCTCATTCCATTTGCATTGACCTCACTGCTACTGTATACATATTTCAAAATTAGAACCCAGCAATAAGACATGCAACAAAACCTTGGGAGACAACTGCCCATGTTTATGTCGGTCTGTCCATTTGGCTGGCTTCTGTCGGGTGTGCATGCTGGAAAACCAGCATCCTACCGACACAATGTCCAATGGCAGAGAGTGCTGATCGGAGCGTTCTGGTCAGGGGGCCGTCCTCCTGTCACAACACAGCAGTTTAGCAGAGGGAATCACTGAACTTACCTCGCATGGTTAGTACAGCGGCTCTGCCCGGAGCTGTCAGTTTTTTTTGTGCAACCCGCTGGTTTGCACGGAAAAAAAAAACTGTTATGCCGCGTAAACACGGCCATTTTAATGTCATTGAAAAAAACTAAGTTTTTCTCGAAGTGATTCTTCTCAACCTGCCTTGCCTACACACTATCGTGAAAAAAAATGCTGGAGCAAAGCGCAGTGATGTACAACACGTACGACGGCACTATAAAGGGGAAGTTCCATTCGGATGGCGCCACCCTTTGGGCTGCATTTGCTGATCCTCGTGTTAGTAAAGTTTGGTGAGAGACGATTCGCGCTTTTCAGCCTCGTGCTTTTCAGTCCGTTACAGCGTGACGAATGTGCTATCTCCATTTTAAATGCTAGTTTTACCAGAACCAGTGCTCCCGTCTCATAACTTTCTTTTGAGCATGCACGTTTTTTTCCCGCCATTAAAGCGTACACATGGCCGTTTTTCACGACGAGAAAAACACTGACGTGAAAAATGACGAGAAAAAATAGAGCATGTTCTAAATTTTTAATGCCCATTTTTCTCGTCGAGAAAAATGCTCTGGAGCCTACACACAATCGTTTTTAATGACCAATTTAAAAAATGGCATTTTTCTCATCATGAAAAACGGTCGTGGGTATGCAGCATTAGGGCCAGTTCACACCAGACGCAGTTATGTTCAGTTCCGTGTGCTTTTTTTCTGCACAAAATGCATGCAGTGTTTTCCATGTATTCCAATGGCTCTACTTGGCTCTAGTTCACACCATGCAGTCAGTTTCCGGTCAGTTTCTGCACCGGAAACTGACTGCATGGTGTGAACTAGAGCCAACAAGAGCCATTGGAATACATGGAAAACACTGTGCATGCATTTTTAGTGCAGAAAAAATGTGCACAAAACTGTACGGAACTGCGTCTTGTGTGAACTGGCCCTTAGTGTGTACTCGCCTTTAGAGTACTAGTTCCATGGCCAGTATTTTCCTTTCATGACATTGTTTACATTACTCTGTTAGAGCCGGTTCATACTGGGGCAACACGACTTCCAGCGCGACTTCCAGAAGCAACTCAGACACGACTTGAGCATGAATCACAGCGAGACTTGGAGGAGACTTCAGCACGACTTGTGGTCATTAACAACACGACTTGAAGTAAATTCCTTGTGGCTTCTGGGTAAATTCCTTTCTGCTTCCTGTAAAGTTGCCTTCAAAATGAACAGTGATCAGACTTCTAAGCGACTTCCATTGAAATCAATGGGTACAAGTTGCCTACAGGCCACCTAGAAGTCTGATTGAAGTAGTACAGGAACCTTTTTTGAAGTCGGAGCGACTGCAGTCTTGTACATTAAAACATCTCCATTAACTTCAATTAGTTTATAAAATAGCGCGACTTGGGGCAACTCGGGGCGACCTGAAGTCGCGTCCGGAGTCGCCCCTGTGTGAACCGGGTCTAACCGCATTGTTTATAATTCTATTCTGCCAACGAGGATCTGCATTGCTGGAAGACATGATTGACAATCAATCTACATTTTAGGACTTTTTTTCAATAAAGAACTTGTCAAGGTTGGGCTGTGCCCATCCTCCATGCCATTTGTTAATCGCTTGTCTATTAGCCTTTTAAATAGTAAAATGGTCAGAAATGTTATTCAGGTAATTCAGGAAATTCAGGTTCAGCTCCTATTGACCTCAATGGGGTTTGAATTAACATTCAGAACTTGGGAGCTGTTAGACGAAAGTCCCGCAAACCAAACCTAGATACGTTTGGCTCACCCCTGCTTTATACATTCTTTAACAGGGTACCTGATAAATCACATTGTGAACAAAAGGTTGCTGCTTGCTATAACTGCATTTCATTTATTTCCCTATGTTTGCAGAATCTATTCTTTCTTCCCTCTTTTTGTTTATCAAGACTTGACATGCACTCTGTACTATTTACCAAATGAGGCTGTCTTAGTTTGTTGTACTTAGCCCAAAGCAAAGCAATTACAGCACGCGTTTGTCTGGAAGGTAGCTAACCACATTTGAGCAGTTGTGATACATTACAGATAGTTCTAATAAATTCACGTAACTAACAAATCAAACAAAAAGCTAAGAAAGTATGCTCATATTTGTCTGAGCAAGTTAAAACATAACACTTGCATATGAACTTTTGTTCCATGCATGCAAAAGCTAAATTGTCCAGAGATGAGAAAGACTTGTGATTTTTCTGCAAATCTGGCTATTTCACCCGAAGTGAGAAACTGCCAATCTAATGTAACGCTGACGCAGATAGCAACACATCACTATTGTTTTTAGGAAGCCTGTTTTAGGCTGTGTAAGCAAAAGTATCTTGCTTAGTAATATAATTGATAACAGCATTGAGGCTTACCACAACATTGGATTATTGTTTTAAAAATTGTGTTAGGCTATGAATGTCTAATTTAGTTACTTGGAGATTTAGGTCCATTTTTAAGTGTGCTTCACTCCAAAGAGCTCGCTGTATTGCAATCACCTTGTCAAACAGTGAAACAACTATATATTTAACACTTTAAGCAGAGTGCAGCATACAACACATTCCAAACTGAATGTTCTCTGCTTATGTTCATCACAGGCATCAAACTGTAGTTAAACTGTAAAAGCGCATTGTCTTTTGTTAATAGATTCCTAGAAACAAGCGCTGAAGTAACAACCAGATGAGGCACACTGGTTATACCATGGTGTGTTGGTCTTACAACTTGTCATACTGGAGTTTGGCCCTATTTTTCTAGTGCAAAGTTACCACAGTTTGTTTAAACAGGCCTTTAGGCGTATTAAAAGGTAACTTTTTATGTCAGTCATAGAATTTTGTTTCCTGTACTGTAAAAAAATATTAAAGAAGCAGTGACACCCATTCTATTGATGTTACAGGAAGAACCGGTATCCCACAGTTGCCATATACTTTCAAGCTGTGTCCTTGCAGACCACATTGGAGTTCCCTGCTGCATCTGGAAAGCAGCATTAACATGTCTTACAAATTAAGAAAAGTAATACCTAATGTCTGAAATTAAGGCCGGCCATACACGGTTAGAATCTCTGAACCGGCCGAGATTCGAACCATTAATGAGCAGGCTGAATGTACCAAGTTGATCTTTCGACCAACCAGTCTGCTAGCCTCTCTTGCGATTATCGCTAGCGATAATTACTGTTTTCCCTGGGAGATGACAATTGCCGATTCCCCTGCCAGCACTGCCTGCGTTGATGGGGGAATCGTGCAAATTTTCTTCCTGCAACCCGTAGGTGCAGGAAAGAATTGGGCACCATGTAAGGTCTGCCTAAGTTGTGCACAACAGTAGACATCCAAATGTTTGTGAAACATATCGGTGCAGGACAAATTCTATTTCCCTGTTATAACGGTGTACCTTAAATAAAAAAGTTAAGGCCAAGCAATGGTATGAAGTCAGTCTAATAGATAAAATAAATATGATCATGAGTATATTGGGCATAGCAGGCATGGGTACATGCTGTCCTTGATGATGCCCTGGAGGAGGGGCGAAATGCATTGACAAATTTCCGGTCAACACTAAGAACCAGTGACGCTGCTTCCGGTTCTTGTGGAACGCACGCCGTTGTGAACCCGGAACACACTGACGCTCGGTTATCATTGAAGGCTTGTGAGTTTTCCCAATAACAGCGTATTGTTAATCTGTTCCTAAGCGGTACTTCACAAGTTGCTTTTTCTTTTTATTCCCCACATGGTCCTCTGATCTCTGCTGCTATTGAGCCAACTGTTGAATTTCACCGAACATTATTGGTCCTAGAAGCTGGATGTTGGGTGACTTTTATTTTATTTTATTTTAAAGCATTTTTTTCCCTTCCTTCTATATTACAACCACTGTTGCAAATGGGACATTATTTCTTTGATGTTGAAAACCATCTGTAGTACTGTGAATTACTCCTAGAGCTATTTGTCTGGTTGTTCAGTTCATTTAATGTTTTGCACAGTATATTTTCTGGTTTTACTTAGTTGATCACTTTTTAGTGGTAACATTTAGTATTACACCCACTGCATTTCTGGTGACACCAATCATTGGTGCATAATCTTTTCACTAATAGTGTGTACCATCATCCCGAAAGGTTTAGATGGTTGACATTCACACATACGTTTGTATTGAGCACATTTATATTCGCTAGCGCTGCATTTTATAATTTTTTAGGCATGGATACAGGGCATCACTGGCTCTCCGGTCCTGATGGTCAGGGGAGGAAGACAGAGCGAATCAGTCTGGAACGGAGTGACAGGAACAAGCGGGAAGCTTCCTTCCGGGTCCGTGCAGACTGAAAAGCAGCGATGATCACAGGCAGACAAAGGGCGGTCAGAGGACCGCAAAACAACAGTAGAGACAAATGTAGGACTACATGGTTTGGGTAATCTCCCCTTCGCCAGGTCACATGACCATCGGGACCGGAGAGCGATCTCTTTGGGCTTGGATTCCACACTTTGGAGCATTGGGACTCCTCTCGATCCCTCCCAATCTGGCCACTGGGTGTATTGAGGGTGAGAGCCTTACCCGATCTTCCTGGCAAGCCATCCCTGCTCCAACTCAACATCAGGGTTTCTGACAGCCATCCAATCCTCCGCTAAAACAGAGCTACACATGTCAGCTGTGAGTTTTTGTGTTATCCAGTCAGCTTTCATTTGACTATTGCTTGTGACTACCAATGGATACGTGTTAAAGTTTTATACTTTTTTTATTTTATCACAATGTTGGATTATTAATTTACTGGATCAGTGCTCCTTGTTTTGAATTAAATTTTTGTTGTAAGAGTGAGCCTGTTTGGTGAAGCTTGCCTTAGCTTGGCTTTGCTTTGTTATCACTGCTCTATCCTACTCCTGCCTGACATACTAAGCCCTAAGGTGGTAACTAACTCTGCCCCCGCCGCCTCTCAGCCATTTAGCATTTGGCACTATACTGTAACCCACCCCCTTCACCAGCCGTGCCACATATGACTCCGAAAAGGCAGGCTGGATCAAAATAGGCAGGAGTCAGGACTGTGCATTGCTAAAAGGTAGAGTTTTAAAATTTTTAATTGCTCCTGGAAGTTGTTGCAGAGCCAATATCATATGTCAAAATGTTTTACATACAAGGGACAGTTTCAATATATGAGGATGAAGGTGCCTTCAGATTGATAACATATATAGTATATGTTTGATTATCTCCTGTACTATATCCGCAGTCTCTGATTGTCTCCTGTAGAACATTTGCAGTCTCTGACCATCTCTTGTAGCACATTCGCAGTCTCTGACCATCTCTTGTATTATGTCTGCCACTAAATAATATGCACAACCCTTTGGTGTGTCAGGGGCTGCAGTTGAAGCCCCCACAATCTCAACAGTTGACCATACTGTAGTAGAGAAGCTACCTGTATTTCCAAAAAATAAATGGAGTATATGAGTGTCAGATCAAGACCTTTATGGCTTAAAGTGTCAATTTCACAAGTAGTGCAGTCCCTTCTGCCCCTCTATAAGGTGATTCAAGGTGGATCTCTTTGCAGAGGCAGTTTGCAGGCATTCAGTAGGAGATACTGCATTTGGCTTCTGGCTGGGGCGACTGTGACTTCAATGGGCAAGTTTGATAGGTGACACCGCCAGTGAAGCTTGACATGTCTTGGGGGGGCCCAAGAAAATGTTTGCCCAGGGCCCAATCAATATTAAAGACGGGCCCGAGTGGAGGGTAAAAAGTGTATATCTTCATAGAACAATTTTGGGACAGTTATACATGGGTAGAAATTTTCTTGGGGGAGGTGAAACAACCAGCATGTTTCTAACCACCATTGGATAGCCATCAAGTTGAAACCTGTACCCTTCACAATGATTTTTTATTGACTCTTTGTACAGAGATTTTAAAGAATGTTGGAGATTGTCTTCAGACTCTCATTTTATAGACTAATGAAATCAGAGGTAAAGGTTCAGGGCAAGGTTGGGTTAGCAGTGAACCCAACTCATTCGCAATTCGTGAACATGGCAAAACAATGTGGCCGTTTGCCACCATAGCAACCAAATACCAGTATTGCATTTGCTGGCCTCTAAACTTATGCCAATAATGAGGGCTTTGTTTTATGCCAGCCCCTTACTATAAAAAGGCAGGGTTCCCAGCAGCCATATTTACAATACATTTAACTGTGATGCCCTGTACACACGACCAGTTTTAAAAAAACAACGGTTTTCCAGATGGAATTCCGGCCAAGCTTGTCTTGCGTACACACTGTTAGACCAAATTCGGCCTGTCCAATGCGCAGTGACGTACAACACGTACGACGGCACTATAAAGGGGAAGTTCAATTCCAACGGCGCCACCCTTTGGGCTGATTTTGCTGATCTCGTATTATCACGCGTTAGTAAAAGTTTGGTGAGAGACAATTCGCGCTTTTCAGTGTTCGTGCTTTTCAGATCGTTTTCTGCTCTTCAGTAGGTGCTTGTGGGTTCGTATCTGTCTTTCAGGGTGTGTAGTGAGTTTGAATCTGTTTTTCAGTGCGTTCCAGTCCGCTCGTTTCTGATTTTCAGGTCGTTCTTTATAGGCCTTGCTGTTTTCAGTGCGTTCTGTTAGCTCGTTCTGACCAGCCGACCATTTTCTAGCCATGTTGCGGGTACGTACTCGTCGTAGAGTTCCTGCTGTGCATAGGCTTGGTGTTGGGCTTCTTGCTTTAGCCAAGCTCAATCCATGAACAGGGTGAGGAGGAGTTTATGGACAAAGAGATGGATGCTCCAGCGTGACCAATTCTGTCACATGCCTTTGCTGCGGGAGATCCAGGAGAATAATCCTGATGACTTCAGGAATTATCTCCGGATGACGGGCCCCGTTTTTCACCGTCTGTTGGCTTTGCTGTCCTCTTATATTACGAAGCAGGACACCTGCATGCGGCAAGCCATCACTGCCGAGCAAAGGCTAGTTGCCATGTTGAGATACCTGGCAACTGGGAGAAGTCTGCAGGACCTCAAGTTCATGACAGGCATCTCCCCCCAGGCTCTGGGGATCATTATCCCAGAGACCCGTTCTGCCATAATCCAAGTCCTGCAGAAGAACTATATTAAGGTTAGTTTTCTCCTTTAACATCACATTCTATGTATTCAATGTTTGCTAATGTATTGTATTTCTTTCATCATTCCCTAATTACCATGATTATAATATGCTGTGAATGCCCCCTTTGTCCTCATGCATGCTGTAAGCTTTTAATGCTCCTTTTTTGGCCTACATGCATATTTGCCTTCATGCTATCCTTGGCCCATACACACCTAGCCTAGTCACTTCCCAATGTATTTGGTCAGCTCCATTGTAGTGCTTTTCCCTAAACACCCCCTAAAATGTGTACAAATGTTGTTGTTCTCATTAAATTCCGGCAGAGTAGCAGAGGCTTTTTTTTGAGGGCCCAAACTCATGTAGAACCCCCCCTAAAATGTGTACAAATGTTTTTGTTCTCATTAAAGGGGTTGTAAAGGTAAATGTTTTTTCACCTTAATGCATCCTATGCATTAAGGTAAAAAAACATCCGACAATACCGCCCCGCCCCCGTTTTACTTACCTGACCCCTCAAAAGTCCAGCGCTCGCCCCCGTCATCCTCCTTGCTGTTCAGCCTGGTCGTTGATTGGCTACAGTGGATGGATTGAAAGCAGCGCAGTCATTGGCTGGCGCTGCTGTCAATCACATCCAATGATGCGGCGATCCGGGGGCGGGGCAGAGTGATACAGTGAGCGGCAATAGCCACTGGCTGTATCACTGGAGCACGCCCGCAATCACTCACCACCATGCTCGCTCGCTCGCATATAGGTGGTGAGTGATTGTGGGGAGGAGCCGAGACAGCCGCCGAGGGACCCCAGAAGAAGTGGATCGGGGCCACTGTGCAAAACGAGCTGCACAGTGGAAGTAAGTATAACATGTTTGTTAATTTATTTACAATCCCTTTAAATTCAGGCAGAGTGGCAGAGGTTGTTTTTTTTGAGGTCCCAAACTCATCTAGAACCCTCCCCACCCCTAAAATGTGTACAAATGTTTTTGTTCTCATTAAATTCAGGCAGAGTGGCAGAGGCTTTTTTTTGAGGGCCCAAACTCATCTAGAACTCCCCCCCCCCCAAAATGTGTATAAATGTTTTTGTTCTCATTAAATTCAGGCAGAGTGGCAAAGGCTTTTTTTTTTTAGGGCCCAAACTCATCTAGAACCCCCCTAAAATGTTTACAATGACCCATCAGAGGGGGTGAGGAATCTGATAAGTGGACCTTCTATTTTTGGCTTTAAATACTCCTTAAAATAAATGTTATACTGATGTTGGCCAAGAATGTTTTTGTATAATCTGCTTGCAATGTTATGTGCAAAAGTACAATTTTTTTTGGGGGGTTGACTCCACAGTTTTCTTCAACGCCACAGGAATGGCAGACCGTGGCATCCAAGGTTTTCCCACCGGTGGGACTTTCCCAACTGTGGAGGTGCAATAGATGGGAAGCACGTCCACATAGTGCCACCACCCCATTCGGGGTCATACTATTTTAACTATAAGGGGTTTCATAGTATCGTGTTAATGGCGATGGTGTCGGCACAATATGAGTTCCTCTATGTGGACGTGGGGAAGAATAGCCGGATGTCGGATGGTGAAGTCTTTGCCCAGACGGAGTTTGCTCGACGTCTCGAGAGGGGTGGCCTGGCATTGCCACCTGATGAAGACAACGAGGAAGGACTCCCGTTCGTGTTTATTGCTGATGAAGCCTTTGGTCTGGGACCACATCAGATGAGGCCATTCCCCCAGAGGACCCTCAACCCGGAGAGGAGGATTTTGAACTACCGGCTGGCCAGAGCCTGAAGAGTCGTTGAGAATGCCTTTGGGATAATGGCCAGCCAGTTCTGCCTGTTTCTGACAGCAATCCACATAGCGGAATACAAACTCAACCACATGATCTTTTCCTGCTGTATCCTGCACAATTTTTTATGCCAAAAATTACCAAATTATCTTGGCTCAGTTGGGCCTGAGGCCGGACTTTCAGGGAATACCCTGACGGGCCTGGAATCTGGCCATCCTGGCTTGCCCCCCCCCAAAGCGCCCGTGAAGTTCGGCAGAAATATGTTGATTATTTCACGGGTAGGGGGGCCATTGCTATGCCAGCCAATGTTTAAATCCTTTTTTTATAATAAAAAAAAAATTCTGCTAAAATCTTGAATTTTATTTATTGCTTGTGTTTCTTTTAGCTGTCTCCTAGTGCACTTGTAGTGCCAAGTGGATTTTCCTTTAGTAAATAACCCCCATTGTCAATGTAAACACCAAATTATTAAAAAATTGAAACAAATACAAGATAATAATGTTGTTGTGGTAATTTGACACAACAAAATAAAAAATAAAAAATGAAGATCACTAGAAAAAAAAAAGCAGATCTGGATTAAAATTTTTACCAAAAAAAGACAATTAAAAAAAATTATAAACATTATTATGGAGATCTGGATCTAAAAAACTAATACATATTCATGAGATCACGAAAAATAATAAACAAGTTTGTCAGAACTCTGAATATCAGCAGCAAAACAACTTCATTATTATAGCATTATAAAGAAGAAAAGAATGCGCTGCATTAAACGATACAATAATTTTCAGCGTGACGAATGTGCAATCTCCACTACTAACGCTAGTTTTACCAGAACGAGCGCTCCCGTCTCATACTTGATTCCGAGCATGCGTGTTTTTTTCCCGGCGGAAAAACATACAGACTGGAAAAAAGAGATCCTGCTCTCTCTTTTTGTCCGGCAGTTTTCCCGTCGGAAAAACTGCGATGGAGCATACACACTGCCGGGATTCCCGGCCAAAAGCTCTCATAGCAATTTTCCCGTCGCTAAAACCGGTTGTGTGTACGAGGCATCAGAGTAAAAAAACAAAAGAGACTACCGCTGATAAAATGCATAGGGACAGATTGGTGTAGGGCTTGTAGCCATTGGTGATTTAACCACTTTGCGCCCACCATACGACAAATGACGGCCGCAAAGTGGTTCTAAAATGCCGGAAGGCCGTCATTATACAGCCTTCGCTCCTCCGGCCACTGGGGGGTGCGCGAGCGCCGCCGCTGGCACGCGCGCATGCCCGGCGCATCACTGAGATGCCGATGCGCGTACCTGGCGGCCGCGATGTCCGCCAGGTACCCGCGATCGGCCGGTACACAGACAAGGATGTGGATCTGTGTGTGTAAACACACAGATCCACGTCCTGTCAGGGAGAGGAGACCGATGCTGTGTCCCTTGTAGATAGGGACACAGATCGGTCACCTCCCCCAGTCAGTCCCCTCCCCCCACAGTAAGAATCACTCATAGGGCACACATTTAACCCCTTCCTCGCCCCCTAGTGTTAACCCCTTCCCTGCCAGTCACATTTATACAGTAATCAGTGCAGTTTTAGTGCACTAATCGCTGTATAAATGTGAATTGTCTCAAAAATGAGTCAAAAGTGTCCGATGTGTCCGCCGCAATATCGCAGTCCTGACAAAAATTGCAGATAACCGCCATTACTAGTAAAGAAAAAATAAAATAAAAAAAAAGTCAGAATTCTATCCCCTATTTTGTAGACGCTATAACTTTTGCGCAAACCAGTCACTATACACTTATTGGGATTTTTTTTAACCAAAAATATGTAGAAGAATACGTATCAGCCTAAACTGAGAAAAAAAATAGATTTTTAAAAAAAATTGGGATATTTATTATAGCAAAAATCAAAAAATATTGTGTTTTTTTTCAAAATTGTCTCTCTTTTTTGGTTTATAGCGCAAAAATAAAAAGCGCAGAGGTGATCAAATACCACCAAAAGACAGCTCTGTTTGTGGGAAAAAAAGGACGTCAATTTTGTTTGGGAGCCACGTCGCACGACCGCGCAATTGTCATTCAAAGCGTGACAGTGCCGAAAGCTGAAATTTCGCCTGGGCAGGAAGGGGGTTTATGTGCCCAGTAAGCAAGTGGTTAAAGTACATGTAAACCCTTACTGAATATCATTTAGGCAGCATAATGCTGTGTATTTTTTCCAGATGCAATTATTTTTTTATTTTTTTTACAGCCTAACTAATTGTTACAGGTTGCAATATTTTTTTTTTAACATTCCAGAAGCTTATTTTTTTCTTTGGGAAATCATGTGGCAAGATGATTTGCAGGCAGGAGATTGTGCAGAGCATTTTTATCCTATACCACAAAGTGCCCAAACAAGGACCAACAACTGATTGGTAAACAGGTCTTCAATTGTCAACATCTGAGCCACTTTTTTCTTTGAAATGGGATAGTTTTCCTTATTTTTTTTTAGATTATATCTTTATCCCTGAGGTGATTAGAGTGCATCAGATAGTCCATTCAAGAGATTTTTTTCAGACATGACTATTAATTGAAATAACAATGTGCACCTAAGCCACCTCACTCACTTTTACCGCACCCCCAGATAAAATAAAAGTTATGCATTCATTCACATGGGTGCTGAGGCCCATTGACTGCAAAAGAGTGGTTTGTTTATGAAGCTTGAGCCGCTAGTTGCTAGGCATAGACTTTAGCTTTTCCTAATTTAACTGGCATTGTGGTTGGGATGAGCAGCCCCGAACGCAGATTGTGTGCATTCAGGGCCACTTACCCGAATGGCTGGTCTTGGTAAAAATGCAATATTGCATGTCTGGTCTTAAAGCATGAATGGCTCTTTGGCTATTGGTCAAGCTCCATTCTTTACCTGAAGGAAGCTGATTCATGATGCAATGGATGATGAAAGCTTGTTTCAGTTATGTAGGAAGCCAAAACTTCCTACCTTCTTTGTCTGTCTTTCCACTGTTACAACAATGCGAAGTTTGCTTTCTGTGCAATGGCGGTTTGTTTCTGCACAGTGACTAATTTAAATGACTAACAAGACTGGTAGTACAGCAAGGATTAGCAATTATTAAGAAGAAGAAAAAAGAAAGGGAAGGGCTCCAAAATACCAACTCTTATTAAAGTTCACAGGGTCAGTAATTCTGTTTACATCTTTATGTATAATCAGAACATTAAGCTCTAATAGGTGTGCCAAGGTAAACTGTACGAGAACTGAATATATACACGTAGACAATGCAATCGTTATTGTCTGCAAAAACAAATAAAACAGATTTGTTTTTTTTCTCTTTTGTCTAGAAGAAAACAATTAGTATATCTAGCCTGTTGTTATACAACGATAAAAAGGTTGCCAGTTGGTGTATTTGTGAAAGATGTAGCAGAATAATTCCACTGACATTTTGTGCAATGTATGTTACTGTTCAACAATGTTATTGCTAGCGTTGAAGGTATACTGTAAACAGTGGCCCCCCCAGTCACTTGCTTGGGAGCCACATTCATTGCCAGGATCTTGGAATTGGCAGATGTCAGAGCACAGTTCCTGACAATGACCGTAATGCCCAAGCCTACATGCTACTCACACCTCCTCTGTAACCCCAGTCTTCACACTAATGCTCCCTAATGTAATTACAAGCCCTTGTTTGCATATCCACCTCTCTTTTCCAAAGACAAAAAGTTACCAGTGCCAAAGCTCCAGAGTCAGAATCAACTGTTCCGGGTGTGTTTTAACTGCTTTCAACAGTTCTTTTGGAAATCTGATTCTGTAATGGGAAATAAGCTTTATATTTAAGTACATGATTATGATCATCATAATCTAAATAATCTCATGAGTGTCCAGACTTCATAAATAATCACATATACAGACTCTGCTTAGTAATGTTGAACACTGACTGTGTTTTTCTGCTCATCTCTCTCATCTGATGCATGAGATTGTAGGCCACACTCTCCCGAACAAAACCATTCCCCAGATACGACCCAAGAATAAATTGGACAAAGAATCCAGTTTGTCAAAATTTGGCCGCGGCACATTTATTGGTTTAATATAAAAATAACAATTTCCTTTATATTGATAATACATTTCAAACATCACTTAATGAAAACAAAATTATTAATCTGCCCAGTTATCAGAACTCGAGCAGCAAGTCACCAACTTTCAAACATATAGAAATCACGTCCCCCCTAGAAATCCAGGGTGACCCAACCACATAAACAGTGCACGTGACTAGGGAGGGAGCTCTTCTGCTGCTGCTCAGGTCCCAGGGGAAAAGGAATAAGCCCCCTACACACAGCTCTTACATAGACTATCCCAACTTCCAGAAAATTCCTCACATTCCCATTGGATTTTCCTGGAAGTACCATTAACATATTTAAAGGGACAGTAACCTTTTCCTGCTAAAACCATGATAAACAACAATTAAATGTTATTTTAAAGCTATGAGATGAGGTGGCCACAATCTCAAGCAGGTGGGCCCAAAATTGTGCCCCCCCCCCTTTTTCATTCTCTTAATGAAAGTTTAAAGCTGGCTATATACTTCTAGCTTTTCGAAAGAAAATTCGTACAAAACTTTGAAGGAAAATTGTTAGTACATTGCCTGGCTTGATTAATGTCATTCAAAGGTAGTCCAAAATGTATTTTGCTTTTAACCAGTGGCAGCCCATCCACTAGGGGTGCCCCCTAAGCTCTAATAGGTGTGCCAAGGTAAACTGTACGAGAACTGAATATATACACGTAGAAAATGCAATCGTTATTGTCTGCAAAAACAAATAAAACAGGTTTGTTTTTTTTCTCTTTTGTCTAGAAGAAAACAATTAGTATATCTAGCATGTTGTTGTACAACGATAAAAAGGTTGCCAGTTGGTGTATTTGTGAAAGATGTAGCAGAATAATTCCACTGAAATTTTGTGCAATGTATGTTACTGTTCAACAATGTTATTGCTAGCATTGAAGGTATACTGTAAACAGTGGCCCCCAGTCACTTGCTTGGGAGCCACATTCATTGCCAGGATCTTGGAATTGGCAGATGTCAGAGCAAAGTTTCTGACAATGACCGTAATGCCCAAGCCTACATGCTACTCACACCTCCTCTGTAACCCCAGTCTTCACACTAATACTCCCTAATGTAATTACAAGCCCTTGTTTGCATATCCACCGCAGGCCCCTATAGTGTAGCAGAAAATATGAAAAGTCTATTGGTGCTAGCTGTCCTAACAGATGGACTACTGCTCCCAGTCAGCCCTCTTCAGGCCCTGCCAGCCCTTCTGGCTGCAGCTGCCTGACTCCACTGCCCGTGACATTGCATTCCTCACTGGCCCCACACCCAGCTCTGACTGTTTCCTCTCAGTCCTCTCTTGCATGCCTCTCCAGTCCTCCCGATAGCACATGTCACTCACCAGCCCTCCTGCAGGAAAACCGGTGGTTCCCTCCTGAAGACTTTCCCGGCAGTACTAGCTCCTGCTGTCCTCTGACTCCTGTACAGATCCTTCATGAGTTCTTGAAGAGATCTGTCCTGCACCTGAGACCCAGGCCCAAGGTCACCCCCCCCCCAGAATGGGGAGAGCCCTCCAAAGGCCCGACAGCCTAGTACTCCATACTCAGTTTTTCCACCCGACAACTCCTCCCCAGCTGGGCTGACCCTGGTATATTAAGGAGGCCTGACCCCTGCAAATCGTAGTTGGGGATTTGTCAGGGCTCCCTGAGACACCCCAGACAGCTCTACCTCCCTTACCCGCCTTTCTTCTAGAATCCTCTAGAAGGAAAAGGGAGGTGACAGTGGAGTGATGCTGTCTGTGAGTCACCAGCCTACTCTGAGCCACTCCCAGCCCACACAGATCGAAACAAACAGGCCTAGCTTCCAGCCTAAATTTACCTGGTTTCTATAAAAAAAATCTCACCTCTAGCACCTACCTAAGTAAAGGGTGCTATATCACTAAGGCTCAAGAAGAAAAAACGTATACCTACCAAATAACAGCGTACCAACCATTGTTGGGGGGGGGGGCACGACAAAGGGGAGGAAGGGTGGAAGGGCAGGTCAAAAGATACAGGAGGTGAGTTCAGCTGACAGACCTGAGGTAAATGCTGACTCCACCCAGTGACTGGAGAGGATATAAGTAAAAAGGTAACACTCATTGGCTAGATGTTTCCTGCCAAAAGATTTGTCGCCAATCTAGTGCTCAGTAGCTGAGGTAAATCTTTCTAGCAGCAACAGCAGACAGCTTGTCACCAAAAACACAAAACAGAAATAACCAGCAATACAGCCATAGAAAGACATGTACTTAACAATCATCATAGCCCTCTATTAGGAGTAAAATTAAAAAACAAAATGGGTGACAATCTCACTTCTCAATTTTTTTCTTTCATGGCCCTGATATTCTTTGATACACAGATGATTAGTAGAGAAAGCATTTATGGTTTTGTGTTTAGCCAGGTGTTTGGCTAAAGACAGAGTGTGATTTAGGACAATGTGCCCCCAGCTGTCAGAATACAATACCGTGAGCAGGGGGGGTTTCCCCATCCACATCAAATGTGTGGATGGGAGGGTTAACATTTAGGAGGAGTATCTGGGTGGTAGTATGACCCAGATACACTAATTGTTAGGAATCTATGGCCAATTTGATTTGTGGAGGATATAATGGTGCTCAGTTCCCTGCGGCCCCTGTCTGGTGCTGTCGCCTTGGGCTGGGGTTGAACCATCATTGTAGGGCCGTGCCCTTTGTGTCCTCTCGCGGCAGTAGTACGGCGGGGCGGGGAACCCGCTGTGCCTGCTGGGAGAGGGTATAAAGGGCGGACATCTTGCGCACGAGGTCTGAGCCCCAGGCACCTTCAGCCTGGGGGCTGCTGTTCTGTCGTCCACGCCCAGGTGCCCTAGGCCTGGGTGCGAGGGAGTTCGAGTTCCATCCCAGGCACCTTAGGCCTGGGGTGAGGTACTAGCAAAGACCCGTGGCCCAGTGCCTTCGGCTGGGTCCCGCATGGGAGAAGATGCCTAGGGAGCCCACCGAGTGAGGGGACCCGAGTCTCAGGCGAGGAGAACCAGGGAGGTGACCTGGCCTGAAGATCCAGCGCAGCATTGGCTGGTGACAGTGCAGGCCTCTGGGGACCGTCCGGGATGGATCATCTTCCTAACAGGGGTCGTCATTAGAAGGTAGTTCATGTTCTATGGTCTTTGCAGAGACCCAGCTACATCAGGTCGGTGGCAGAGGCTTATTCTAAGGTCTGTGGCAGAGACCTCATCGTTCACCCGGTCTGTGGCAGGGACCAACCTCACGGTCGGTGGCAGCGACCGTGCGCCAAAAGTTGTTGTGAGTTCCTAGCAACTTATCTGATCCGAAAGGATTGTGCCTGAACCCTCACCCCACCAAGTTTGTGTTTGTATCAACCTGTCTGCTTGCAAAGAGACATATTTATCTCTGCGGAAATAAATTTAGATGTTGTACTGTCACCTGGTGTGGGCTTACTTTTCTGGGAGCAAAGTGTTCTACATTCACCTATCTACTGGTCATTTTTGAAGTGGAATCTCTGGACAGGGACACAGACCCGAAGGTAAAGATCTTAGCTCAAACCTCTACACACCTAAGAGGGGCGAGCTGGTGGCAGCAACTCACTCCTCCCCCTTGGTTCCCCTAGACGAGTAAACAAGCCGAAAAGAAGAAGGGAGAGAGCGGGTGAGACCGCTACAGGAGAATGTAAGCATTTTCTTTCGTTCAACCCACTGGATTATAAATTATAGAAACATATTCAAAATACTCAAAAGCAAAATATTTTTCCCATCAGCAGTAGCAATAGTCATCTCATATAAAAGGTAATTTGCATACTATCACAATATTTTAAACCAGGCTCAAACCAGAAAAACAGGTGAACCTTTTATGTAATAGAGGTGATACGAGCAAAAAGGTGTTATGTAGGACACCAAAACTTGCACTAACATGCAGCTGGATTTCACTCTCTGTGTCTGAAGATGAACAGAACTAAGCTGTTAGTTCAGATTGCATGGGAATCTCCCAGTCTAATTTGTGGTATTCCCTTGTAATTTTGCAGGCCATCCTGCTCTATCAGGAGCTATGACAGCATCTCCTGATAGTTAAATGAGCACTGACTAACAAAGCCACAAGCACAGACAGAATGCCTTTCAGCCTTAAAGCAGAACTTCACCCAAACGGGAAAGTTCCGCATGTTTGCATCCTCCCCCAACTGCCACATTTGGCACTTTTTTTTGGGGGGGGCAGGTATATTGACCGTTTCACCCCCCTCCCTCCACCTGCAGCTTTTTGGGACACATCATAGGTCTCAGAAGACTGCGGGACCATTCAGAAAGCATGGTGCAACTCGCACATGCGCATCAGGAAACTGGCTGTGAAGCTGCAAGGCTTCACTGACGGTTTCCCTTAGTTAAGATGCCGGCGCCTGGACCTGAAGCCGATTGAAGAATCGGCTCTTGTGAGGACATTGCTGGATCCCTGGACAGGTAAAGGTCCTTATTTACTTTAAAAAAATTTGGGGGGAGACTGGAGCTCCTCTTTAAATGTAGCACTACCCCCGTAGGAGCTGCTGGTTTAAGTTTTCGGCCTGTACTCTGCCTATCAACCCCTATAATTTGGCTCGATTCCCCCTTGGCACAACTGGACAATAATGTGATTGTGGGCCCCTAAAAGGCTATAGAGGGACACAATGATACCACACAACAATAAATGTAGTTAAATATTGTTACCTTAGTGTGGTTCACCTGCCACACAGCTGCAAAAGATAGAGTCCCACACAAGATGTAGTTCAACCAAAAGGTAATATGCTTACTTGGTAGAGAAAATGGAATAGAGATTACACAAGTAGCATTTGACTCAAACAGGTCCCTGTCAGAGTCAACTGACATACATATGCATAACAATTTCAGGGTTTCACTATAAAAAAGGGACCCGATTAACACAACTTAGGGTCAGACCTGAGGAAGTGCACGGTGGAGGAATCTCCCAACGCAATAATGACAGCAATAAGGTACT
Organism: Rana muscosa; assembly: GCA_029206835.1. Classification (NCBI taxonomy): domain Eukaryota; kingdom Metazoa; phylum Chordata; class Amphibia; order Anura; family Ranidae; genus Rana; species Rana muscosa. The sequence continues at coordinate 538,329,317 of CM055117.1, read as the reverse complement.
TCTCCACCAAGTCCCACCCAGCTCACTGAAATAGCACAATGACAATAAAAGTGAATGCAAACAGTTAGCTTACACATATGAGTTCAATAAACGATTTGGCTCCCCCTAGTGGGCAGCTCAACTGGTGCGTGTCCCGTTGTATCAACCTAAGCAATAAACTGAACTGATGATTGTTCCTAACAGCTTCCAGTAATCTTCGGCTAGCTTTGTTGGTGCACTTGAGTATTTGTAATCCAACAAACAAGGTGAAGAAAGAATGAACACTTGAAGTATGCAGTATAAGGGCAAGAGAAACGCTGATTCTCCCAAAGCGCTATATCACTCCCGGGCGTAACGTGTCTCCACTTACGACACTGCAGTTGCCAGCAAGTACAAGTAAAACTATGGAAGGCACCTTCCTGCGACCCAGTTAGTTATGTTGGTGGGCAGGTGCCCTCTCACCAAATGAGGCCTCGCCTCGCCGGTATGCTCCGTCTGGACCCTCTTGGTTCTCAGCCTCCCTGCAGGCCGTGGTCCCTGGTCCTCTGCACAGCCGCTCACGAGGTGCCGATGGATAGATGACTCTGGATGCTGTGGAGTGTAGAGCGGTCCCTCTCCCTGGTCCGATCAGCAGGGCTGTGACAGGAATCCCTCCGTCAGGCGATCCGGTCTCCGGCCTAAGCACGCTCGCTGCAGGCCTCTTGCCTGTTGCAAGATGGCGTCCCAAGAGACGGAACAAAGCCCCGCATTGCCTTAAATAAGTTTTCCCAGCAGGCTGTGTGTGGCGCCATGCACTTTGGTAGCACAGTGGCGCTGTGGGCCCTGTAGTCTATTTCCAACCCACAATAACAGAGTCTCTGTCTCTCTGCACTACAATGTCCGTCATGCATTGTTCTTGTCATAGCTGAACCAAACAAATTTCAGCAGTATGATACAGACGGACACCAGAAGGAGCTAAGTTCCTATTGGGCACAAACTGTAGTCGGTAAGCTACGTGCAAAAGTGACACCTTGCTACATAAACATAAATCCGGCCCGCTAGGCCTTGTCATGTGGCCCGCACAGCGCCACGCCAGCCTCCACCTCCTGTTCTCACAGCCGCTTTCTGCTGTCACAAACAGGTCTCCTTGGCAGCCGGAGTAAACACTTCCTCCGCTCTCCTCCTCAGTCTCCCTAGCCATGCCGGCTGTGTGTGTAGCTGAGCGCATGCGCTGTCAATCCAGCATAGCCTGTCATTGGCAGGGGTACCTGGTGGCTCTGGCGGCTGTGTGTTCTAATCTACATCCAGCGGCTGCATCTTGAGGGAAGGGTTTTGAAGACTTGTAGTGTGGCTATAAAAGCATTCTTGTAAATGCCATCTTACACCAGGTAGGAGAGAGTACAGATGTGAGGTTTGCTTTGGGAGGTGGGGGGACTGGAGGTGTGTAGGAAGATGTGTTTAGAGGTGGGGGATAGGGGCAGAGTGCTGGATGCAGGGGTCAGAACCCAGGAGGAGGGTTGGAAGTGAGACGTTGCACATTGGGCACAGCGCACCCCTAAGCTCTGCCCTCTGTATGTCACGCGCCCCTGAACCCTGCCCTCTGTACGTAGTGCACCCCTGAATCTCTACACGTAGAGCACCCCTGAATTTCTGCCCTCTGTACGTAGCGCACCCCTGAATCTCTGCCCTCTGTACATAGCGCACCACTCACTCCCTGCCCTCTGTACGTAGCACACCCCTGAATCTCTGCCCTCTGTACGTAGCGCACCCCTGAATCCCTGCCCTCTGTACATAGCGTACCCCTGAATTCCTGCACTCTGTACGTAGCACACCCCTGAATTCCTGCACTATGTACGTAGCGAACCCCTGAAACCCTGCCCTCTGTACATAGCGTACCCCTGAATTCCTGCACTCTGTACGTAGCGCACGCCTGAATCCCTGCACTCTGTACGTAGCGCACCCCTGAATCCCTGCACTTTGTACATAGCGCACCCCTGAATCCCTGCACTCTGTACATAGCGCACTGCTGAACCCTGCACTCTGTACGTAGCATAATCCTGACGTAATCCTGAACTCTGCACTCTGTATGTAGTGCGACCCATATACTACTGGCCTTTTGAGGGCAACCACGCTGCTGATGCGGCCCTCGACGAAATTGAGTTTGACACCCCTGATTTAGTGCATGGCCATTTTTATTTTTATTTATTTTACAGAGAACACGTGGATGTTCAATAATGATTTAGAGTATCACAAATGATATCATTGAAGCAGATATTTAAACAAGCAGCTAGCATAATGCAAATATAAGACTTTGTTGTGATTTTAACTAGTACCGGTAATTATATTCGAATTTACAAGCTATTTAAGTTAGGCCTTTCTTGATATTAAACAAGCGGATAAACCATTTACATAGCATTACAAAAAATAAACTTTGTACAGCATGTTTTTTTAAGCAGAAATACGTCAGCATTTAATCTTGTATGTCAGCAATGGGATCATTGGAAGTGAATGGTTCCAGCAAACAGAATCTTTAAAATAAACATATTTAGTAATCTAGAATATACCCTTGCAGTCCAGATTTTGGATCACACAGCATATAGATATATGAACTCCAATATTACATTGTCTAGTGTGATAAGAAATTAAATATAGTATTATAGTGAAAGCAAGCAATTATATAAATTCTTAATATTGCATATTTTTTGCTGCTGCTGCTGTTAGACCCCTTTCACACTGAGAGCGTTTTGCAGGCGCTATAGCGCCTGCAAACCCGCCCTAAAACAGTTGCTCCATTCACTCCAGTGTGAAAGCCTGAGGGCTTTCACACTGGAGCAGTGCGCTGGCAGGGCGTCAGAAAAAGTCCTGCCAGCAGCTTCTTTGGAGCGCATTAGGAGCGGTGAACTCACCACTCCTAATGCGCTCCTGCCCATTGAAATCAATGGGCAGCGCCGCCGTACCGCCGGCAAAATGCTGCTGTAGCGGTGCATTGCGGGCGGTTTTAACCGTTTTTCAGCCCCTAACGGGGGTTAAAAGCACACCGCTAGTGACCGAAAGCGCAGCAAATCTGACGGTAAAGCGCCGCTAAAAATAGCGGCGTTTTACCGCCGACGCTTTGGGCGGCACAGTGTGAAAGAGGTCTTAGAGTCTTCAGGTTATAATACTAATCCTTTCTTTATTGCTTGGTTGTGGGTAGGGCTTTTCATCCAAAAAGGGGAACTCTGAAAATGTTGCTTGGTAATGGTCCAACTATGCAGGCAGAGGTCGCAGTCATGAGAAATCTGCATTAGGGAGCATCTCCAACTTTAGAAGCAAGCACATGTCATGGCACAATTAACTCTTTGTGTCTCATTTATTTTAAGAACCATGTTACACTAGACCAACTGTACACGATCTTCCTTACATGGTGCAGCCCTTGTGAGGGGATACCATGCAGCCTGTATCCCACTCTCCAACCCAGCTTTGATGTCACCTCACTCCCAGTGACATGCTATTGAGGATCCTCCTTCCACTTTTCTCCATGTGACATGCGGCTAGATACATAGGAGCTCCATGATGTGGTTCTGGTCCCAGTTACATAGGGGCACCAGCTACTGGGGTGGGGTCACATCAGGCACCCCTTCGCTACCAGAGCACACCAGTTACTAATGGCAACAGCAAATAGATCTTCTCATGCAGCATTCTTGGTAAAATCCTGCAAAGCAAATCTTGGTAGTACACATCCTCAGTTGTAAGCCCTTGTTCTATTGATACACCTGCCATATATGCACCCCTTTGAGAGACTTCACACCAGGCACCCTAGTAACCTGGGAACTTTTACTTAAGTTTCTTGCAAGTTAACAGATTACAGTCTTTCTCAGTCCAGTTAATTATATTTAGGATAATTCAGGCTATACCATGCAATACCTATTATGAAAGGAAAAAGTCCTCCTATCAGAGTCCATGTTCTGGCTTCAGTACCCCGACTGGGTACCCCAAAAGGGTGGCCACATGTTTCTGCGAGAACTACATCTTGCAGCAGGGCTTTCTGCTAGTTCCTATGTGGAAGAGCCTCTCTCTAAAGGTTACCTCCTCTTGTATTAATGGGCCACAGAGACAGGAACATGAACCCCCACGAGTTAGCAACCTAAACCCCTTCATACCTTCCTGGGCAGCCTGCTGACTCACTAACACATTACTATACAGAGAAAGTTAAAGGGGTTGTAAACCCTCATGTTTTTTCACCTTAATGCAACCTATGCATTAAGGTGAAAAAACTTCTTGCAGTCACCGGCCCCCCAGCCCCCCCGTTTTACTTACCTGAGCCCGGTTTTCTTCTCCTCTGGGACGAGCACACCAGCTATGACTGCTGTCTCGTGTCCTGATTGGATAGATTGATAGCAGCACAGCCATTGGCTCCTGCTGCTGTCAATCAATTCCAATGATGCGGAGCGCCAGGGGCGGGGCCGAGTCATACATTCAGCGGCTATGGACGCCTAATGAATGACTAAGGTAACCCCCTCAGGAGAGCACTTCACCCAGGGGGCTATCTAATGCAGGGAGGAGCCGCGAGAGCCGCCGAGGGACCCTAGAACACGTGGATCGGGGCCACTCTGTGCAAAATGAGCTGCACAGTGGAGGTAAGTATGACATGTTTTTTGTTTAAAAAAAAAAAAAAGTTATCCTTTACAATCACTTTAAATAGGCATTCACATAATAGCAGTGCCAATATCACATACAGCAACAAAAATACAGTAAACTTTTTTTTACTCCACCCGTAAGCACCTACTTGCATGGTGACTTGCTAAATTTGGAGAAGTATGTCCATAGAATACATCATATAACATCATAGGATACATGCCTGTCCTGAGTTAGTACCTCAATAAGTAGTGAACATAGTATCAGCAGCAGGTATTTTGCCTATGCAATTTAGTGAACTTGTGCAAGTTTGACAGTTTTTTCATGCAGTGCAATACTGCAAGTTCCTAATGAGAGTGATAGAATCTGATTGTCATTGATTCATTTTTTTTGTCTTATGTCTTATGCCGCGTACACACAGCCGTTTTTCTCATCGAGAAAAACGAAATTTTTCCCATTCGACGAGAAAAACGATAGTCTGTGGGCTTTCTGTCGTTTTTTTCGACGAGAAAAACGGCATTAAAAACGACGAGAAAAATTAGAACATGTTCTAATTTTTCTCGTCGTTTTTTTCGACATGTTTTCCGCGGCAGTGTTTCCCATAGGGAAACACTGCCGCGGAGCCCACAGACGGTCGTTTTTCTCGACAAGAGAAAAAACGACGTGAAAAACGACCGTGTGTGGGGAACAAGCTGTTCCCTCGTTTTTAATGACATTATTCACGGCGGTTTTTTAACCGCCGTGAATAATGATCGTGTGTACGCGGCATTATGTTGTGCGTCCTTCAGTGTGGGAGGAATCTGCCTCTCCATCAGTGGCGGCTGGTATTCCAAATTTTTGGGGGGCAAAAACTAAAAAATTCTCTGCAATGCTCTGCGCTCCGAGACCACCTTTTTTAAAGCCTATTAGAGCCTATGGCTCTAATCAGGTGCTTCAAAAAAAACATCCACGCTGCTGTAATTCAGGTGCCCGTGTCCAAAAAGGGGCCGGACGCCTGAATAGGGGGTGGCTACAGCGGCCATGTATAGATTCATGCAATGCATGAATCTATCCATTCTACACAGAGGGGGTGGCGTGACAGAAGGGGCGGCGCCCGGCTGCCCCTAATGGACGGGCCGCCACTGCCCTCCTTTAGAATGAATAAAGATTGTAGGCATGCACAAAAGAAGAAACAGGCCAGGAGGCCATGTAGTTTCCAGTGGTCTGCATAGAAAAGACATCTGTTCAGAATGGACAGGTAACGGTACCTTGGGGACAGTGCAGGAGAACTTAAGGGTAAGCTAATGAAAAGTACAATCATTCCTTAACCACTTTAGCCCCGGAAAGATTTGCCCCCTTAATTTTTTGCGATAAGGCACTGCGTTGCTTTAAATTGTGTGGTCGTGCAACATGGTACCCAAACACAATTGATGTCCTATTTTACCCACAAATATAGCTTTCTTTTGGTGGTATTTGATCAACTCTGCTGTTTTATTTTTTCCGCTATAAACAAAAAAAAAAAAACTTTTTTTTTTTTAACTATTTTTTTTATGTAGCGCTACCCCCAGTTAAGAGAGCCGCTGGATTTTTGTTTCGGGCCCTGTGTACAGCACCACCAACCCCCGGCAATCTTACTCGACCCACTCTGGCACAGTTAGTCTAGGGATTATACTTGTATCACAATCAAACAGTATTGCAAGGGTTACCTCTTTGCAATAAGACAACACACTGATGCGAGAAATCAAGTATAACGGTTTTACTTTCGTTTTAAAAGGGCATAGGCAGAACATAACATATACAACTCACTTACAGAGCCCTGCAGCAATAGGTATAGCACGCAATAATGACGCAGCGCGGTAATCCACCACGCGCAGCTATTATTGTATACGCGCCCTATGGCGCACTAAAACAATAGTCTATCTCCCCTCCCTGGTCAGGCCTGACACAGAATAAATCTCAGTCTTTTCATTAAGGATTTCTTCGCATGCAAACTTTCAGTGGTGCACTTGATGAAACAGTATTTTTGTAATCCACAAAGTAGGCAGTCACAAAAAACATTATACTGGAGACCCTTTTTAAACTCTGTCCTGCTACTGGTCTCCAGTGAAGTAACAAACAAACGATCGGTGGGCCAAGGCAGTCTATAGGCCTGAACACAGTACAGTCTATTGGATTGAGCAAATGCTCGCTCACCACTCCGGACGCGATCCCAGTCCGGGACTTCCACCTGCTGTGTCTCCGCACACAGCGTCTGCCACGATCGGGTCCCCGATCCAACTGATGTCCTCACTCGACAAGTCAGATGCCCTCAGGCTCCGCAGTGGGGTGGAAGGCTCTTCGGAAGTTGCGCAAGGCCCCAGGCTTCAGGCCTTGCACTGCAGCAGATCCGCACAGGAAGACTGTTGCTTGCAGCGCAGTGTCCAAAAGAGGCTGAGCTCCGCCTCGCCTCCTTCTTAAATAGCCCCTCCCATGAGTCTCTGCGGTAGCCAATTGCACTCTGGGTGCCGAATGGGGTTCTGGGTAACGTAGTCCCGGGGCCTTAAAGGGGACCCCGCTACACACTCCCCCCACTTAAACTCTTTGGTCCCCAAAGATAACCTAACATTAAATTACAGAACGTACAACATCAATCAAAGTTTCGTATGATGTTGGCAGAGGAAATTCCCACCAAAAATGAGGCGGTGAACTTCCCTGCCCACAGGTCACACTATCGCTAGTGTCCTGCCTAACTGTGCCAGAGAGTGAGTTGGGGTTTCCCCCCACTAAATGAACAGTGGGAGGATCAGGGTCTTCCACACTCCTCCTGGCAGTAACCACAGTGTCTTCCGCACTCCTCCCCATCTGTGGGTAAGTTAATCTTCTGGGAGGATTTATGGCCCTTCGCTTCCTCTGTCCTCTTGGGCTTTCTGTTAAAACAGGTTCCTCTTCTGGAATCAACTTAGGAATTTCCTCTGGTTCGGGAGCACTGGACTCCGGAGCAGGGAGGTACATGGACTCCCTCGGATCTTCTTCTGGGAGTAAGTCACAGGCACTCTCCCAAGAATCTGACCAAGGACTGGACGGGATGAACTCAGTAGCTTCTGCATTCAGTTTGGAGCTCACTGGAGATGATAGGCACCCGGTTGACTCCTTCACTGGGGGCCCGCTGAAGTTTTCCGGCGGCTTGCGGTTATTCATCTTTTTTTTCTTTGGACTGGCACACACTCTGGCGAGATGACCAGCTCCTCCACAATTAAATAACAAATCACATCCCCCCAATCTTCCAGGGATGCGGGCGCTGAGGTATTAGGAAACAGCTCCTTCCTCGGATTTTCCCTCTCTGGTTCCCTTGACTTCATTTCCATCAGGGAGGTCAGCATCCCCAATACTTGGGACATCTGCGATTTCAAGGTATCCACCTCTGAGTCTCTTTCCAGTGTCATGGCCGTTCTGACCATCACCGGAGGAGGATTTACCGACTCAACTGGTTGGTTCTTCTTCTCCTCCAGCATAGCTTCTTCCTCTCTGACTACTCGGATCAAGTCAGGGTACTCCAGGCTCTTCCTGTCCTGTCTGGTGCGTAGCGCCAGTGCGATGGGGTCCAGGGGCTGAGATCCTCTCATCACCTGCTGAACACGGGCCTCATCCACCTTCCGCGGGTCAATCCCCTTCTTAAGGATCATCTTATGCAGGATCTTATCCAGGCGCCTCATGAACTCTGACAGTTTCTCTCCTGTCTTTTGGTAGCAGTGCTCCAGCTGGTAAGTGAGCTCAGTGATTTTCTCTTGAGGTTGCGTATGGCCTCTAGAGCAGGGCCCTTCAAGCTTTCAGCAATTCTCTGCTTCTTTCTGTGGTCTGGGACTTCCCATTCTTCTAAGGCCTGAGTGGCACAGTCTAACCACTTCTCAAACCCCTTTTCACCCGAAGGTACAGGTTTCCTTCCGGAGAATATTGTGAGTTTTCTGTATCCCGACATTTGGTAGTCTGTAGGATCCTTCTTACACTGGGCTACAATTTCCCCCAGGACTGCTCATAATTCTGCGCTGAGGGTGGCAGGTGGCGATCCGGGACTTTCCTTTTTCTCCCGTTTTTCTGCTTTTGGGGTGGGTGATGGAGATAGTTTCGGTGTCTGAAACCGTCCTCCTGGCTTGAGCGGCAGCGCGTGTATTAGGCTATAAGTCTGATCATCTATTGCTTCTACACTTGGATTCTTGAAATGCTCTGGGACTCCGTTCTTCCACTCTATTAGTGCGTGGGTCAGTGAAGAATTTGACCTGACATCCACTACCCATACCTTTTGGTGCGGTGATAGCGACATCACTAGCTGCTTCATCGCTTTTTCTTGCCAGATCCCTGGGAGTTCTATTACTACTACCCCGGCTGGATCTGTGCCGACCACTTTGCACCACTGCCCTACTTCTAGTGGGTCCATGCTGGTGCTTTTGGCGTGTTACTTGCTGCAACAGGATCCCGGACTCGAGAGCCCCCACGTGTAGCGCTACCCCCAGTTAAGAGAGCCGCTGGATTTTTGTTTCGGGCCCTGTGTACAGTACCGCCAACCCCCGGCAATCTTACTCGACCCACTCTGGCACAGTTAGTCTAGCGATTATACTTGTATCACAATCAAACAGTATTGCAAGGGTTACCTCTTTGCAATAAGACAACACACTGATGCGAGAGATCAAGTATAACGGTTTTACTTTAGTTTTAAAAGGGCATAGGCAGAACATAACACATACAAGTCGCTTACAGAGCCCTTACATAACACATACAACTCGCTTACAGAGCCCTGCAGCAATAGGTATAGCACGCAATAATGGTGCAGCGCGGTAATCCACCACACGCCGCTATTATTGTATACGCGCCCTATGGCGCACTAAAACAATAGTCTATCTCCCCTCCCTGGTCAGGCCTGACACAGAATAAATCTCAAGCCTCAAACACACGGCCGATTTTCTCGTCGTTAGAAACACGTCGTTTTTTTCGACGAGATTCTTGTTAACCTTGACGATTTTCTCGTCAAGCTTTCCATGCGTACACACTGACATTTCCCAATTTCCTCGTTGTTCTCCGCGGTCACGTCCAGCACGTACGACGGCACTATAAAGGGGAAGATCGATTTCCCTGGTGCCATCCCTTGGGCTGCTTTTGCTGATCTCGTGTTACTGCGTGTGAAGTAAAAGTTTGGGAAGAGACGATTCGCGCTTTTCAGTCTTTGTGCTTTTCAGTTCGTTTTCTGAGGTTCAGTTTGTGCTTGTGGGTTCGTATCTTGTCTTTCAGGGCGTCTAGGCAGGTCGTATCTGTTTTACAGTGCGTTCTTGTCCGTTCGCTTCTGATTTTCAGTTCGTTATTCATAGGCCTTGCTGTTCTAAAGTGCGTTCTGTTCTGTACGTTCTGATCAGACGACCGTTTCCTAGCCATGTCGCCTGGACGTTCTCGTCGTCGAGTTCGTGCTGTGCGTGCGCTTGGTGTTGGTCTGCTTGTTTTGGACCAAGACCAGTCCATGAACGGGGTGAGGAGGAGTTCATGGACCAAGAATTGGTTGCTCCAGCGGGACCAATTCTGCCATATGCCTTTTGCTGCGGGAGATCGTCGAGAATAATCCTGAGGACTACAGGAATTTTCTGCGGATGTCTGACCTCGTTTTTCAGGAACTGTTGGCTTTGGTGTCCCCCTATATTACCAGGCAGGACACCGTTATGCGGGAAGCCATCAGTGCTGAGCAGAGGCTCATCGCCACCTTACGTTACCTGGCGACAGGGAGAAGTCTTCAGGACTTGAAGTTCACGACAGGCATCTCCCCCCAGGCTCTGGGCCTCATAATCCCAGACACCTGTTCTGCCTGCAGGAGGACTATATTAGGGTAAGTTTTCTCCATTAACATCACATTTTATGTATTTCATGTATGCTAATGTATTGTATTTCTTTCATCCTTCCCTAATTACCATGATTGTAATATGCTGAGAATGTCCCCTTTGTCCTCATGCATGTTGGAAGTTTTTAAATGCCCCTTTTTTCTCCTCCATGCATATTTTCCTTCACTAAGCTTTCCAGCAGGGGCGCCTGTTGCTCCAAATGTTTGGGGGTCCAAACCCAATTTTAGGAACTAAACTTCCTCCTTTTTAGCGACTGTGCCTATTAAACGCCACCAGTTGCCCCTTCCAATGCAGCCATTTTGTCCCCTCCAATGCAGCCATTTTGTCCCCTCCAATGCAGCCATTTTGTCCCCTCCAATGCAGCCATTTTGTCCCCTCCAATGCAGCCAGTTAGCCCCCTCCAATGCAGCCAGTTTGCCCCCTCCAATGCAGCCAGTTTGCCCCCTCCAATGCAGCCAGTTTGCCCCCTCCAATGCAGCCAGTTTGCCCCCTCCAATGCAGCCAGTTTGCCCCCTCCAATGCAGCCATTTTGTCCCCTCCAATGCAGCCATTTCCCCCCCAGCCCTGCACTTACCTTCTTCTGGTCAGCGCCATCCTTATTCTGTCCTTGATGTCTTTTCCTGCCCTCGATGTTGCATCAGCCAATCATGTAACCGTAAAACAGACTTGGTGAACATGATTGGCAGAGCAGCCTGTCAGTGTTTACCCAAGGAATGTCCCCCCCCCCCCTGCATCCCCAATTTTACTTTTATCAAGCCAATTACATCCCTCAGGCTGGATTTTGCAAGCCTATTTGCCCTCCTGTTTCTGATATGCAATTTTCACCCCATAAATGCCGCAGTTCTTCATATGTCGGTCGCTTAACAGGGGGCCACCCACCTGAATATTGTGCGGCATTGACAATACATAGGTTACTGCAACGCATGAACCTATGTGATGTTCTGAAAGACGGGCGCAGGATAGAGGGGGCAGTGCTCCAGCGCCCACTCTGGACGCACCGCCACTGCAATGCTATCCTGTGGCCAAACACATCTACCCCCCCCCCCAAAATATTTTAAGAATGGACCATCAGAGGGGGTGATGAATATGAAACATGAGCCTTCCATTATACTTATTAAAAACACCTTAAACTGAGATTTTTATTGATGTTGGCCTCTAATGTATTTTCTTATAATCTGCTTGTAATGTTCTATTCTTAAATTCTAATTTTTTTTTATCTTGTTTGATTCCCCAGCTTCCTTCCACGCCACAGGAATGGCAGACTGTGGCATCGGAGTTTGCTACGCGGTGGGACTTCCCCAACTGCGGTGGTGCCATAGACGGGAAGCACGTCCGCATCGTGCCGTCACCCCGTTCTGGGTCCTACTACTTCAACTACAAGGGGTTTCATAGCATTGTGCTGATGGCGGTGGTGTCAGCACAGTATGAATTCCTCTATGTTGATGTAGGGAAGAGTTTGCCCTCCGTCTCCAGAGTGACGACCTTGCATTGCCACCGGATGCAGGGAATGTTGAAGGACTCCCCTTTGTTTTTTTGGCTGATGAAGCCTTCGGACTTGGACCGCACCTCATGAGGCCATTTCCACAGAGGACCCTGACCCCAGAGAAGAGGGTGTTCAACTACCGGCTGGCCAGGGCACGAAGAGTCGTTGAAAATGCCTTCGGGATAATGGCCAGCCGGTTCCGCCTTTTTATGACTCCCATCCACTTGGCGGACTACAAAATAAACTATGTAGTTTTATGCTGCTGTGTGCTCCATAACTTTCTCAGCAGAAAATCAACTTCTTATATGGCCTCAGTTTTGCCGGAGGCAGGACTTTCCTCTGGCAATCGGCTGCCGGGCCTCGAATCTGCCCGTCTTGGCTTGCCCCCCCAAAATGCCCGTGAGGTTCGTGAGAAGTATCTGGAATATTTCACGGGTAGGGGGGCAATTCCTATGCCAGGCCATGTGTAAAGATGCATGGAGAACGAACTCAATAAAAATCTGATATAATCTTTTAACTTTTGTTTTTTCATGTCTCCTAGTTTGTCTTAGTGCATTTGTAGTGCCAAGTGTATTTTCCTTTAGTAAATACCAACCATTTCACTATGTAACCCCACAAAAAAAAAAATAAGGTTAGAGCGTATTTGAAAAAGAAGCTACACGTTGTTTGTGTTCAAACATTTTAGTACTCTGTGCACATTCACACACATGGTAATATTTTTTTTTTTGGGGGATTTTGGCTGGCCACAAACCGGCAATTTTTTTAATATGAAAATAGAAAACCATCAGTTGCATTGCAAAAAGTACAACATTGGATACCTCTGAGCAATATGAGGCATTCACGTACACAAACTATGTCTCTATGTGCCCGTCCTAATATGGGGTCTTGCCACCCCTTGCCCAGCCAAAAATTGAATATGCACACATTTTAAAGTCATTTCCAATAGGGATTTGAGACTCCTGATCCCTATTGTCAACATGTGCCATCTGCCATCGGGGGTGATCAATGGACGTGTTTTGTGGGTGCAACCCCTTCTTCAGTTCACCTACTTGAGATACGAGGAAGGGGTTGCACCCACAAAAGCCGTACATGGATATCCCCTGATGGCAGATGGCACATGTTGACACACTGTGTGCATATTCAATTTTTGGCTGGTTTGATTGTCAAAAAGGTAATAAAAAGGGGGAAGAACAATCATTAAACAAAATTTGGGGTTTTGATGCCTTATTCAATTCTCCCCAAAACATCGAGAATGTCTTTAAATGTTTGATCCATCACATGAATTCTTTGTTTAATTCTGTCCAGTTCTGTGCTACATTCCATCACTTGCTGTATTATTCGGAGGGCACTGTCAGCAGAGAAACGTGTACTATCCTTCACCACAACATTTACATCCCCTAAAAACAAAATAAAAAAGGTATTATAACTCTGCAGGCCTACATCTCTTACCTGAAGCTGGGGTGACAGATACTGACCTGTTGTGGTGACCAGTTCCACCACGTCATCCACTTCTCCTTCCTGCACTTCTCCTTCCTCCACCTCTTCAACTTCCTCAACACCCTCAGGTTGTGGGTCTTTGTGAGGTTGGGGTTGTTTCGAAGCTATGGGTTTCATGTGCTCCCTGGAGTGTTCTCCTCCCAGTCTTCTCTCCCCTATGAGAAGCAAACCAAAGGTCTAGTTATCACACAGAAATTCTCTATGAAAAATTAAAACAGGCTAAATTGCTTGAAAGTGGGGTACAAGTGTGTGTTTGTGCGGAATTTAAACATGAATGCATTATATATGTCCAAGAATCGGTTTAGTATTCACCTTTGGCTGTCAATTTTCAGACATGGAGGCAGCACAAAAATTCACTGATGCACCTGTGTGGGACACCCCAAAAAGGCGGTTTTTGTGGCCCACACTATAGTGCTCCAAAGTACAGATGTGGAAGCAGCTGCTGAGTGTCCTCTCCTTTACACTGATTAAAGTTTGCATTTCATTCTCTTTACAAACACATCATCTAGCCAACAATTTAAAGAAATCCGGCAGATGTCTAATTACATTTGAGGGTGAAAAATAACCCAAAAAAGAGGAGAGTGGCCGAACGATGTGTCTGTAACGAACGATTACTGTGCCAAACCAAGTTCAAACTATGACATTTTGGAAGGGAGTACAATAGGAAATAAAAAAAATGGAGCAACATGGAAGTTGAGAAATAAATTAATAGCATAAAAGTGAAAAATTTACTTACTTTTTGCTAGCATTCTCTTAATGCTCCTTAACTGCTCCGGCTCCCTCAGTTTGAGGTCTGACCACCTCTTTCTGAGCTGCTCATTTGAGCGTTTCACCCCAAAATTCTTCTTCAGACTCTTCACGACTTTCTTCATGATTTTGGCCTTCCTTCTATTTGGTTTGCTATACGGCCCATGCTTTGCGTCATAATCCGACTTTAGCAATATGTCCACCATCTCCGCCATCTCCGCATAAGACATATTAGATGCCTTGAATCTCCTCCTTGATCGTGACGTTTCCTCAGTCTCCGGGCTTGTCTCCTCCTCGTTATTTGAGGAATTATCAGACACCTGCTGTAAATCCGCCATATCTGTCTGCGCGCCGAAAGAGAAGGGGCGGGGAAAAGATGTTAGTTAGAACGTCATGGGCGGACGACGTGTGCGGAGCGACGTGTGCGTAGTTGCATGCATGCGTGGTGTATATATAGCAAACACACATGTGACTATACTACGTTCGGTGTGCGGAGAGAGGAGTTCAAGTGACGGACGTGCGAACGAAGGTATGTGATTTTGTGACTTTGAACAATTGTTGGCCTATACTGTCTTGAGAATGTTGAAGGATATATATGGTGAATAAGATTTTAAGGAGGTTAGACTGTGTGCCTCATATTAGTTAATTTTTTTTTGACTTGCAGACCCAAAATGAATGTCTTTATAAGTGACAAGGAATTTCTTGCGGAATTTATAGACCGGGTAAGGGAGCTGCCCGCTCTGTGGGAGACCAAAAACCCCATCCATTAAAAAAAAGGGGTGAGAAAAGCAGCGCTGGAGAGCCTGCTCCCATTTGTGCAGACCAAGGTGCCCACAGCCACAGCAAAACAGGTGGACACTAAAATTGGGAGCTTGAGAGGCACATACAGGACTGAACGCTCTAAGGTCCTGGCTTCTCAGAGGTCAGGAGCAGCAGCAGATGATGTGTATGTCCCCAATTTGTGGTACTACAGCAGGATGTCCTTTCTGGATGACCACATTGAGGCAAGGCCATCACTATCCACTCTTCCCCCCAGACTTCCCTGGAGCCAACCTGAGCCTTCTCTGGAGCAAGAGGAGGCAGCCATCCTGGATGAACCTGATTTGGCCATCTGGAGCCAGGTATAGTATTTATAGAAAATGTATTGTGATAAACCTAATGTTTGACAAATATGTCAAGATGACAAACATAAACTATTTTGGGTTCCACAAGTGAAATCAAGATCTCTAGACATTAGTCTGGCCTAAATTGGGTGCTAAATAGTCAATCTGATGTAGTTGTAAATTGTAAAAAAAAATTTAAGGATTTACATTCTAATTGCTTCAAACATGAGCTGAAAGTTGGATGAAAACAATAAAACAAAAAATTAAACTATGTCCCTTTTTCATACACAGGATGAAATCAGCCAGGAGGAGGGTCAGGAAACTGTCAGGCAGGAGGAGGCAGGGCCCAGTGGCAGCCAGGAGGTGGCAGGGCCCAGTGGCAGCCAGGAGGTGGAAGGGCCCAGTGGCAGGCAGGAGGTGGCCGGCCAAAGGAGAAGCACAACATCACAGGTGCCTCCCATCCGACTTCCCAAAAGAAGCAGGAGGGACAGGACCACCAGTGAGGCAGCAATGGCCCTTATTAAAGAGGCCCATGCCACCCTCAAGGAGCCCACATCCCCTGAAGAGGCCATTGCCGGCCTAGTGGAGGCAAAGTTCAAGGTGATGAGCATGGAGCAACGCCTCCTATGCGAGCCCCTGCTCATCACCTTGCTGAACAAGGGGGTGATGGAAAAAATTACCCCAATACCGCTATTTGTGAGGTGGCACAACTCTCACAACCTCAACCTCCTCCTCCACCTCCACCTTGTTCTTCTGCCCCACCCCCTTCTCCTCCACCTTGTTCTTCTGCTCCACCCCCTTCTCCTCCACCTCCTCCTCCACCTCCACCTTGTTCTTCTGCCCCACCTCCTTCTCCTCCACCTCCTCCTCCACCTTCTTCTTCTGCGCCACCCCCTTCTCCTCCACCTCCTCCTCCTCCTGACAGGAGTACCCCTCCAGTGGCCCAGCCTCCAGCCACACGAAGAAGGAAGGCTGCAGGGAAGGCTGCAGGGAAGGCTGCCAAGAAGACGAGGAAGTGATGGCCTTGCTTCATTGTGGTCGGACAGAAGGCAGCCTGTTGTAGTACCACACACTTGGGACATATATATCACCTGCTGCTGTTCCTGACCTCTGGGAGGTCAGGATCAGATTGTGCTCAGAACTGTTGGCCTTCTCAAGCTCCCAATTTTAGTGTCCACACAGGGTTGATGTGTGGTCTGGGGTCCCTGGGATGCACAAATGGCAGCAGGTTCTCCAGCGCTGCCTTCTCTTTATTTTGTTTCAAACATGAATAAATGTTATTTTTGTTTAAGTTCATACTTGACTATGTTTATTTTTACAATTTTTTAATTTAGCTTTGGAGTAAGCAGATACATTTGACAGCCAAAAAAAGGGACAGATAACAACCCCCAAAAAAACAATTAAAATATATTTTTGAAAATAGAGGGTGTAAAATTTACCAAAAATAAATTAAAATATTCAGTGGGAGATCACTATCAAAACATTGGCAAATTACTATTAACATCTGTTTGAAAAATATAAAACAGTAAAATATTCAGAAGATCTTGCACAATATAATACACATATATCTTCTGAAGAGCAGCATGAAAAAGGTTAAAAAAAGATAGTCCTAACTCTGTGTGAATATCAGCAGCAAAAGAAGTTCATTCGTTTTGATTAATGTAACATTCTAAAGAAGATTTCAATGCACAAAATTTAAACGATGCAATAATTTAGAGCGTGACGAATGTGCTATCTCCATTACGAAGGCTTGATTTAGCAGAAGATGCGCTCCCGTCTCATACTTGCTTCTGAGCATGCGCGCTTTTGGAAGAGTCGTAAAAGCATACACACGAACCATTTTCTCGTCACAAAACAGGCCGACGAGAAACACGACGAGGAAATCTTGAATCCTGACGAGAAAATAGAGAGCAGGTTCTCTATTTTCTCGTCGAGATTCACGGCAGTTTTCTCGTCGTAAAACCATACACACGAACGGTTTTCTCGAGAAAAAAGCTCTCGCGGCACTTTTCTTGCCGGTTTTGGACGAGAAACTCGGTCGTGTGTACGAGGCTTCAGTCTTTTCATTAAGGATTTCTTTGCATGCAAACTTTCGGTGGTGCACTTGATGAAACAGTATTTTTGTAATCCACAAAGTAGGCAGTCACAAAGAACATTATACTGGAGACCCTTTTTAAACTCTGTCCTGCTACTGGTCTCCAGTGAAGTAACAAACAAACGATCCTAGTCCAGGACTTCCACCTGCTGTGTCTCCGCACACAGCGTCTGCCACGATCGGGTCCCCGATCCAACTGATGTCCTCACTCAACAAGTCAGATGCCCTCAGGCTCCGCAGTGGGGTGGAAGGCTCTTCGGAAGTTGCGCAAGGCCCCAGGCTTCAGGCCTTGCACTGCAGCAGATCCGCACAGGAAGACTGTTGCTTGCAGCGCGGTGTCCAAAAGAGGCTGAGCTCCGCCTCGCCTCCTTCTTAAATAGCCCCTCCCATGAGTCTCTGCGGTAGCCAATTACACTCTGGGTGCCGAATGGGGTTCTGGGTAACGTAGTCCCGGGGCCTTAAAGGAGACCCCACTACATTTACTTTCTGCTATAATACATATCCAAAAAGAAATATTTATAAAAAAAAATGTATTCATCAGTTTAGGCTGATATATATTCTTCTGCATATTTTTGGTAATCGCAATAGGCGTATATTGATTGGTTTGCCCGAAAGTTATCGCTTCTACAAACTACGGGATAGATTTAGGGACTTTTTTTATTACTATTGTTTTTACTGGTAATGGCAGAGATATTTAGCGGGACTGCAACATTCCACCAGAGAAATCTGACCCTAAATTACACTTTTTGGGGACCAGTGACAATATTACATTGATCAGTGCTATAAAAATGCACTGATCAATGTAAAAATGGCACTGGCAGGGAAGGGGTTAACACTAGGGGCGATCAAGGAGTTAACTGTGTTCCCTCAACATGTTCTAACTGTAGTCAGCTTGACTCTGGCAGTACCTGGATTATTTGTCTTGGGTTTGACATCTACAGTGTCTTGCAAAAGTATTCACCCCCTTTGGCTTGGCTTGGCTTTTTACCAATTCTGTTACATTACAGCCTTTAGTTCAATGTTTTTTTAATCTGAATTATATGTGATGGAACAGAACACAATAGTCTAAGTTTGTGAAGTAAAATTAGAAAAATAGATCAACATTTTTTTATTTTTTGTTATTGCTTATTCCATACAGGAAATACAATTGACAAAAGTTAATCACAGAAAAGAAATACAATCATTTCATTTACTTTCTAAATATACAAAAAGTGCAAAAAGGAGTAATAAGTAAATCTAACACTAGAAAATCCACAAAAAACATCTAACAAGACATAACAACAACAAAGACACACCTCTAAGTTAGTTTCTAATTCCATTTATATTGCACCATTCTCCTCTTCCTAATTTAATGTATATCGATCTCCTCATCCCCTCCCATCTCCCCCTTCCCCCTCTCTCCCCTCCTCCCCACAAGAGCCATCATACAATAAGTTACTAGAATCAAGCCAATAGGACCATATTTTATCAAATTTTTGGGGAACACCTATATGTTTATATGCCCATCTTTCTCTTTTTAATATATAATTTTATTGCCCCATTGTTTATGGGTTGGTGGGGTAGTATCAATCCACTTTTGAAGAATAAGTTTGCGAGCTAAGTAAAGAGATCTAGTCCACATTGTATACATCTCTACAGGTAGAGCGCCATCTGGAATTATACCCAGTATTGCTGATTTAGGGGTATTTGTTATTTCTGTCAAGCATATTGTATTCAAGGTCAGAAACACTTTCTGCCAATATCTATGTAGCTTGGGACAACGCCATAACATATGAATAAGGGAGCCATTGGATACTGAGCATGGCGGACATGAAGGCGATGTATATTTACCCCAGGCAAATAGTTTGAGGAGTATAGTGGGTTCTATGCAAAATAAAAAGCTGGATCAATTGCTGGGATGGTGAAATAGATACCTCAGGTAATATCTCCATAGCACGTATCTACTCTTCTTCATTAAGATTCATCAAGTCTTTTTTGCCAATGTGTAAAACTATTTGCCTGGCCATCTGCATTGAGTAAAATAAGATAGAGATCCCTTATTATTCCTCGTTTATTAGGCCGTATTGTGGTTGATTTCAGCAAGATCTCTGATGGGTTATATTGTAGTTGGAATGATGAGGCCTGACATTGTAATGCGTGGCGTATTTGGAGATACTGATAGAAGTTGCTATTTAATAGTTGAAAGTGCTCTCTCAGTTTATTAAAGGGCAATAGAATGTCCCCTTCAAAAAGCTGGTAGAGACAAATTAGCCCAGCTTTTTTCCATTCCCATAGTTCTTGTATTTTATTCAGCTTAGGTAGACAATAATTGTCCCATATTGGCATATGTCTTGTATAGCCCTTATGATGAGTAATAATACGTGTTTCCCAAAGTTTATGGATTAACTGAAATGTTGGAAACTTTCTCTTCTCATAAAATTTGTGAGACACTATTTTCTGAACTAATGGAGATGGTTTAAATTGGGTCATTACTAAATTCTGTATGGGGTCTTGATTATCTACCTCCTCCCAACCACACCAGTGTTGAAGTTGTGCTGCAATGAAATTAAATCTTGAATTAGGGACAGCTATCCCTCCTCTATCCTTTGCTTGTGGCAGGGTTTCTAGGTTCATTCTTGGTTTTCCATGCTTCCTTATAAGGTCTCTAAAGGTTGCATCTATTGTCCTAAATAGTTTTAATGTCAACCAAACTGGACAATTATGCAATAAGTATAGCAGTTGGGGCAACCATACCATTTTCACCAGGTTTGCTCTCCCTATAATAGTCAATGGAAATCTGCACCAAGTTTTACCTTGTTGCCTAAATTTACCAACAAGAGGAAGGATATTTTTGTCTATATATTTGTTAATATTTGGAGTGACTATTATCCCTAAGTACTTAAATGATGAGACATGCTTAATCTGGTGAACCTGGGCTGGACACCCCAGCTGTATCGGGTAAATAGGATCAGTGTGCATTATTACGGACGTATCCCAATTTATAGTAAATCTTGAGAATGTACTGTACATATCTATAAGTGAAATAACCGTAGAGAGAGAAATATGTGTGTAGCGCTACCCCCAGTTAAGAGAGCCGCTGGTTTGATTTTCGGGCCCTGAGTACAGCTCCACCAACCCCCGGCAATCTTGTATAGTCCCCTATGGTACAGTTAGTCTAGGGATGTTTTCTATCGTAATCTACACCTGGTAACATAGACACTTTAACTTCTGATTAAGTGTAAGCACTATGAGTAATGACAACACAGTGATAGCAAATGGCAAGGTATAACAGCTTTACTTTAGGTTAAAAGGGCATGGATTAAAACATAACATATAACTGGCTTACAGAGCCCTGCAGCAATAGGTGTAATATATGTATGGCAATAGCACAGCGCGGTAATCCACCACGTGCAGCTATTGCTATCTACGCGCCCTATGGCGCACTAAACAATATTCTATCTCCCTTCCCTAGTCAGGCCTGACATGGAATCAAACTCAGTCTTGTGAATAAAGATTTCTTCGCATGCAAACTTGAAATGGTGGTGCACGTTCAGGAACAGTATTGTAATCCACAAAGTAGGCAGTCACAAGGAACACTATGCTGGAGACCCTTTAACTCTGTCCTGCAACCGGTCTCCAGCGGAAACAGCAAATAAACGAACGGTGGGCCAAGGCAGTCTATAGGCCTAAACACAATACAACCGATTGGATTGAGCAGGTGCTCGCTCACCACTCCGGACGCGATCCCAGTCCGGGACTTCCACCTGCTGTGTCTCCACACACAGCGTCCGCAACGATCGGGTCCCCGATCCAACTGATGTCCGCAGCAAACTCTGTCAGGTGCCACCCAGGCTCCGCAGCGGGATGGAAGGCTCTTCAGAATTTGCACAAGGCCCCAGGCTTCAGGCCTTGCACTGCAGCAGATCCACACAAGAAGAAGCTGTTGCTAGCAGTGCAGTGTCCAAAGAGGCCGAGCTCCGCCTCGCCTCCTTCTTAAATAGTCGCTCCCATGATTCTCTGCGGTGGCAACACTGCGCCCTGGGTGCCAAACAGGACTCTGGGAGATGTAGTTCCAAGAGTCTTAAAGGAGACCCCGCTACACACTCCCCCCACTTGAACTCTTTGGTCCCCAAAGATATTTTTTTTCTTTTAGCATACACTACGTACAATTCTAGACAATGCTGTGTATGATGTCGGCAAAGGGAACTCCCACCAAAACTGAGGGGTTGAATTCCCTTGCCCACAGGTCACACTATCATGAGTGGCCTGCCTAACTGTGCCATAGGATGAATTGGGGTTGCCCTCCACCAAATGAACAGTGGAGGGAACTGGATGCTCTGTACTCCTCCTTGCAGTGACCACTGCCTCCTCTGAGCTCTTCCCCATTTGTGAGTAAGTTAACTTCTTGGGAGGCCTTATGACTCTTCTAGCTCTTTGCTCTCTTGGGACTTCTGGCTGGGACACTGCAGACTCCTCTTTTGGAACAGGCTTGAGGGATTCCGCTGGCTCTGAAACACTTAGTTCAGGATCCTGGAGGTACATAGAGTCCCTTGGGCCCTCCTCTGAGTATGTGTCACAGGCATCTTCCCAGCAATCTGACAAAGGGCTAGATGGAACTAATTCAGTAGCTTCCGCATTCAGTGTTCTGTCTATAGTGTCTTTGGCAGGAGGAAGATCTATAGCGGAAGTTCCCGGAGTTGGGGAAGGCCATAACCAATCAAGTTCCTGTCTCTCATCTTCACCTTGCTCAGAGGTCTCTACATCTTGATTTTGGGAGGACTGGGACCGAGTGTTTGGCCTAGGGGTATCCAGAAAGTGCTCTCTCAGTTTATTAAAGGGCAATAGAATGTCCCCTTCAAAAAGCTGGTAGAGACAAATTAGCCCAGCTTTTTTCCATTCCCATAGTTCTTGTATTTTATTCAGCTTAGGTAGACAATAATTGTCCCATATTGGCATATGTCTTGTATAGCCCTTATGATGAGCAGGGATGAGCCGAACACCCCCCTGTTCGGTTCGCACCAGAACCTGCGAACAGACAAAATGTTCGTGTAAACTTTAGAACCCTATTAAATACAATGGACTCGAACGTTCGAAATCTAAAGTGTTAATTATAAAGGCTAATATGCAAGTTATTGTCCTAAAAAGTGTTTGGGGACCTGGGTCCTGCCCCAGGGGACATGTATCAATGCAAAAAGAAGTTTTAAAAACGGCCGTTTTTTCGGGAGCAGTGATTTTAATAATGCTTAAAATGAAAAAATAAAAGTGAAATATTCCTTTAAATTTCGTACCTGGGGGGTGTGTATGATATGCATGTAAAGTGGCGCATGTTTCCCGTGCTTAGAACTGTCCCTGCAAAAAATGTCATTTTTGAAAGAAAAAAAATGCATTTAAAACTGACTCGCGGCTATTAATGAATTGTCGGCTCCCGGCAATACATACAAAAGTCATTGAGAAAAAAAAAAAAAAAAGCGTGGGGGTTCCCCAGAATTCAATTACCAGGCCCTTCAGATCTGGCATGGATTTTAAGGGGAACTCCACCCCAAGTTTAAAAAAAAAATGGCGTGGAGTCCCCCTAAAAATCCATACCAGACCCCTTATCCGAGCACGCAACCTGGCCGGCCGCAGGGGAAAAGGGGGGGACGAGAGAGCGGCCCCCCCTCCCTCCTGAACCGTACCAAGCCACATGCCCTCAACATGGGGAGGATGTCCCCATGTTGATGGGGACAAGGGCCTCATCCCCACAACCCTTGCCCGGTGGTTGTGGGGGTCTGCGGGCGGGGGGCTTATCGGAATCTGGAAGACCCCTTTAACAAAGGGGACCCCCAGATCCCGCCCCCCCCCTATGTGAATTGGTAACGGGTACATTGTACCCCTACCATTTCACGAAGAAAGCGTAAAAAAAATGTTTAAAAAAACACACAAACACCTTGAAAAAGTCCTTTATTTAAAAAAATAAATAAATAAACATTCCAGCGGTGAAATCCAGTGTCCCGCGGCGATCCCGATGTCCAGCGATGTCCGTCATTGGTTGTGCCTGAGCGGACCTGATGGGGAACTCCCTCTCAGTATTTTAAATGTATAGACCCGCCCCTTCTAAAGTTCCCCATCAGGTCCGCTCAGCGGACGAGATGCGGAACATGAGAAGGGGCGGGTCTATACATGTATTACCAAAGTGAGAGCAGTTCCCCATCAGGTCCGCCCCCTCGGTATGTCAGACCCGCCTACGTCATTGGCTTGAGCGGGGAACTTCCTTCACTATGTAAATTTAAATGGCGTGGAGTCCCCCAGACTCCAGACCCCCACAACCACCGGGCAAGGGTTGTGGGGATGAGGCCCTTGTCCCCATCAACATGGGGACATCCTCCCCATGTTGAGGGCATGTGGCTTGGTACGGTTCAGGAGGGAGGGGGGGCCGCTCTCTCGTCCCCCCCTTTTCCCCTGCGGCCGGCCAGGTTGCATGCTCGGATAAGGGGTCTGGTATGGATTTTTAGGGGGACTCCACGCCATTTTTTTTTTAATTTGGGGTGGAGTTCCCCTTAAAATCCATGCCAGATCTGAAGGGCCTGGAATGGATATTTGGGGGAACCCCACGTCAATTTTTTTTAATTTGCGGCGGGGTTCCCCTTAATATCCATTCCAGACCTGAAGGGCCTGGTAATTGAATTCTGGGGAACCCCCACGCTTTTTTTTTTTTTTTTTATCAATGACTTTTGTATGTATTGCCGGGAGCCGACAATTCATTAATAGCCGCGAGTCAGTTTTAAATGCATTTTTTTCTTTCAAAAATGACACTTTTTGCAGGGACAGTTCTAAGCACGGGAAACATGCGCCACTTTACATGCATATCATACACACCCCCCAGGTACGAAATTTAAAGGAATATTTCACTTTTATTTTTTCATTTTAAGCATTATTAAAATCACTGCTCCCGAAAAAACTGCCGTTTTTAAAACTTCTTTTTGCATTGATACATGTCCCCTGGGGCAGGACCCGGGTCCCCAAACACTTTTTAGGACAATAACTTGCATATAAGCCTTTATAATTAGCACTTTAGATTTCTCCCATAGATTTTTCGAATTTGCCGCGAACACCCCAATTTGTTCGCTGTTCGGCGAACGGGCGAACAGGCAATGTTCGAGTCGAACATGAGTTCGACTCGAACTCGAAGCTCATCCCTAATGATGAGTAATAATACGTGTTTCCCAAAGTTTATGGATTAACTGAAATGTTGGAAACTTTCTCTTCTCATAAAATTTGTGAGACACTATTTTCTGAACTAATGGAGATGGTTTAAATTGGGTCATTACTAAATTCTGTATGGGGTCTTGATTATCTACCTCCTCCCAACCACACCAGTGTTGAAGTTGTGCTGCAATGAAATTAAATCTTGAATTAGGGACAGCTATCCCTCCTCTATCCTTTGCTTGTTGCAGGGTTTCTAGGTTCATTCTTGGTTTTCCATGCTTCCTTATAAGGTCTCTAAAGGTTGCATCTATTGTCCTAAATAGTTTTAATGTCAACCAAACTGGACAATTATGCAATAAGTATAGCAGTTGGGGCAACCATACCATTTTCACCAGGTTTGCTCTCCCTATAATAGTCAATGGAAATCTGCACCAAGTTTTACCTTGTTGCCTAAATTTACCAACAAGAGGAAGGATATTTTTGTCTATATATTTGTTAATATTTGGAGTGACTATTATCCCTAAGTACTTAAATGATGAGACATGCTTAATCTGGTGAACCTGGGCTGGACACCCCAGCTGTATCGGGTAAATAGGATCAGTGTGCATTATTACGGACGTATCCCAATTTATAGTAAATCTTGAGAATGTACTGTACATATCTATAAGTGAAATAACTGTAGAGAGAGAAATATGTGTGTAGCGCTACCCCCAGTTAAGAGAGCCGCTGGTTTGATTTTCGGGCCCTGAGTACAGCTCCACCAACCCCCGGCAATCTTGTATAGTCCCCTATGGCACAGTTAGTCTAGGGATGTTTTCTATCGTAATCTACACCTGGTAACATAGACACTTTAACTTCTGATTAAGTGTAAGCACTATGAGTAATGACAACACAGTGATAGCAAATGGCAAGGTATAACAGCTTTACTTTAGGTTAAAAGGGCATGGATTAAAACATAACATATAACTGGCTTACAGAGCCCTGCAGCAATAGGTGTAATATATGTATGGCAATAGCACAGCGCGGTAATCCACCACGTGCAGCTATTGCTATCTAAGCGCCCTATGGCGCACTAAACAATATTCTATCTCCCTTCCCTAGTCAGGCCTGACATGGAATCAAACTCAGTCTTGTGAATAAAGATTTCTTCGCATGCAAACTTGAAATGGTGGTGCACGTTCAGGAACAGTATTGTAATCCACAAAGTAGGCAGTCACAAGGAACACTATGCTGGAGACCCTTTAACTCTGTCCTGCAACCGGTCTCCAGCGGAAACAGTAAATAAATGAACGGTGGGCCAAGGCAGTCTATAGGCCTAAACACAATACAACCGATTGGATTGAGCAGGTGCTCGCTCACCACTCCGGACGCGATCCCAGTCCGGGACTTCCACCTGCTGTGTCTCCACACACAGCGTCCGCAACGATCGGGTCCCCGATCCAACTGATGTCCGCAGCAAACTCTGTCAGGTGCCACCCAGGCTCCGCAGCGGGATGGAAGGCTCTTCAGAATTTGCACAAGGCCCCAGGCTTCAGGCCTTGCACTGCAGCAGATCCGCACAGGAAGAAGCTGTTGCTAGCAGCGCGGTGTCCAAAGAGGCCGAGCTCCGCCTCGCCTCCTTCTTAAATAGTCCCTCCCATGATTCTCTGCGGTGGCAACACTGCACCCTGGGTGCCAAACAGGACTCTGGGAGATGTAGTTCCAAGAGTCTTAAAGGAGACCCCGCTACACACTCCCCCCACTTGAACTCTTTGGTCCCCAAAGATATTTTTTTTCTTTTAGCATACACTACGTACAATTCTAGACAATGCTGTGTATGATGTCGGCAAAGGGAACTCCCACCAAAACTGAGGGGTTGAATTCCCTTGCCCACAGGTCACACTATCATGAGTGGCCTGCCTAACTGTGCCATAGGATGAATTGGGGTTGCCCTCCACCAAATGAACAGTGGAGGGAACTGGATGCTCTGTACTCCTCCTTGCAGTGACCACTGCCTCCTCTGAGCTCTTCCCCATTTGTGAGTAAGTTAACTTCTTGGGAGGCCTTATGACTCTTCTAGCTCTTTGCTCTCTTGGGACTTCTGGCTGGGACACTGCAGACTCCTCTTTTGGAACAGGCTTGAGGGATTCCGCTGGCTCTGAAACACTTAGTTCAGGATCCTGGAGGTACATAGAGTCCCTTGGGCCCTCCTCTGAGTATGTGTCACAGGCATCTTCCCAGCAATCTGACAAAGGGCTAGATGGAACGAATTCAGTAGCTTCCGCATTCAGTGTTCTGTCTATAGTGTCTTTGGCAGGAGGAAGATCTATAGCGGAAGTTCCCGGAGTTGGGGAAGGCCATAACCAATCAAGTTCCTGTCTCTCATCTTCACCTTGCTCAGAGGTCTCTACATCTTGATTTTGGGAGGACTGGGACCGAGTGTTTGGCCTAGGGGTATCCAGAATGGAGTCTGTGCTTGAGGAGTCCCTTGCAGGGGGTATCCGAACTGCTTCAGCAAGTGGGAGTAAGTGGTTTTGATGCCAAGTCTTCAATGGGCCCACCTTCCCTTCTGGCTTCAATTTATAGACAGGTAGGCCCGGCAGCTTCTTACAAATGACATAGGGTTCAGGTCTCCATCTGTCTGCAAGCTTGTGCTTCCCAGGGACTCCCAGGTTTCGTAGAAGAACTCGGTCTCCTTCTTGCAGGTCCTGGATCCGAACCTTCAGGTCAAAGTTCCTCTTGTTGCGGGACCCCCTTTGGTCTGAAGCCGCTTGGGCTTGTTCATAGGCCACCTTCAAGCTGTGTCTGAGTCTGTCCACATATCCCTTGTGGGATGTGGCTGAGGAATGGTCTATGGAGGTACCAAAGGCCAGGTCTACCGGTAATCTTGCTTCTCTCCCGAACATGAGACGGTAGGGGGAGTAGCCTGTAGCATCGCTTGTGGTACTATTGTAAGCGTGGATTATAGCTGCTATGTGCTTGCTCCAATGTTGTTTCTTCTCGCTACTCAGGGTCCCCAGCATATTGAGCAGAGTTTGGTTGAACCTCTCCGGTTGAGCATCCCCTTGTGGGTGGTAAGGAGAGGTTCGGGTCTTCTTGATCCCTAAGAAATCCAGAAGCTTCCGAATCAGCCGACTTTCAAAGTCTCTCCCTTGGTCTGAGAGAAGTCGCTGTGGTAGCCCATAATGGACAAAATACTTCTCCATAAGTACCTTGACCACCGTGGAAGCCTTCTGGTCTTTGGTTGGGAAAGCCTGGGCATACCGGGTGAAATGATCAGTTACTACCAGAACATTTCCTAGTCCACTCAGGTCAGGTTCGAGGCAGAGAAAATCAATGCATACCAGATCAAGTGGGCTTTGGCTTTGCAGATGGCCCATTGGGGCAGCTTGATGAGGTAAAGTCTTTCTCTGGATGCATCGTGCACATGAATGGCAGTATTCTTCAACTTCAGCCCTCATGCAGGGCCAATAGAAACGGTTCCTAACCAGTTGGAAGGTCCTTTCCGCCCCTAGGTGTCCATGATTGTCATGCAGGGCAACCAAGACAGTCTCTCTGTGGTTCTCAGGGAGAAACAGTTGCCATTTGTCTTCCAGGTCATCAGAGGGGCCCCTTCGGTAGACCACTCCCTGATGCACCTGCAACCTGTCCCACTCTTTCCTCAACAGGCGAGCTTCATTTGAAGGATGGCGCAGGAGTCTATTTGGATCCTGATTCTCCAGGGCCTCCAGAACCAATCTCCCCATAGGGTCTTCCAATTGGTCACATCTCAACTCCTTCTTTGACAGTTTTGGCAGATTATCTTCTTCCAACAGGGTTACCCCACAGTATTGCTTGGGAACCCCTACCATAATAACTCCTATGTCTTCTGCCCTTAAGCCCCCTCTGGCTTGAAGTTCAGCACCTTGGCAAAGGGCCCGCACCCCGTCAGGTGCCACCTGGGTCCAGTCTTCTGCATCACTGGTAGGGGCATGAGATCTTCTAGACAGGGCGTCTGCGTCTCGATTCCCAGCCCCAGGCCTGTATTTCAGGCTGAAATTGAACCCAGACAGTGCAGCCAGCCATCTATGTCCTGTGGCATCCAACTTTGCTGTGGTGAAGAGATAAGTAAGGGGGTTGTTGTCGGTTTTCACAGTGAATTCTGCCCCATACAGGTAGTCTTTAAGTTTGTCAACTACCGCCCACTTGAGGGCCAGGTACTCCAGCTTATGAGTGGGGTAGTCCTTTTTTAGAGGGGGTCAGACTTCTGCTCACGTAGGCAACGGGTCTCAGTTGTCCTTCATGGTCCTGATAGAGCACTCCTCCCAGACCGTCATGACTGGCATCTACGTGGAGTTCATAAGGTCTCTTTGGGTCTGCATAGGCCAAGACAGGAGCGGTGGTTAGGCTTTTTTTTAACATCTGAAAGGCCTCTTCACACTTTTGGTTCCACTGGTCTTGGACTGACTCTCCCAGCTTCCTGGGGCCCGAGTCATCCTCTTCCCCTTCCGTCTTGAGTAGCTCATTCAGGGGTCTGGCAATTCGGGAAAACCCCTCCACGAACCTTCTATAATAGGAACAGAACCCCAGGAAGGATCTTAATTCTGTTACAGTGGTAGGCAGTGGCCAGGAAGTAACTGCCTGCAACTTCTCAGGGTCTGTGGCTACCCCTTCTTCAGACACTATGTGTCCCAGATAGTTAACAGAAGATTGGTAGAATCTACACTTCTCGGGTGAAAGCTTGAGTCCCTCCTCACTGAGTCTTCTCAAAACTTTCTCCAGCCTCTCTTTGTGTTCTTCCAAGGTCCTCCCGAAGACAATGACATCGTCCAAGTACACAACGACCTCGATAAGGTTCATGTCTCCTACACTCTTTTCCATGAGACGTTGGAAGGTGGCTGGGGCTCTGGACAAACTCTGGGGCATTCGGTCGAATTCAAAGAACCCCACTGGGGTTATGAAGGCTGTCTTCTCCTTGTCTTCCGGATGCATAGGGATCTGATAGTATCCACTCTTGATGTCCATCATGCTGAACCACTTGGCTCCAGACAAGCTCTGTAGGGCATCCTCTATCCTCGGAGTGGTGTACTGGTCAGGGATGGTTCTCCTGTTGAGGGTCCTGTAGTCTATACACAACCTCAACGATCCATTCTTTTTTCTGACTACTACTATCGGAGA
The DNA here is from genome assembly GCA_029206835.1 of Rana muscosa. Taxonomy (NCBI): domain Eukaryota; kingdom Metazoa; phylum Chordata; class Amphibia; order Anura; family Ranidae; genus Rana; species Rana muscosa. The sequence continues at coordinate 538,299,686 of CM055117.1, read as the reverse complement.
GGCATAGGGACTTCTAGACTCCCAAATCACACCGGTCCTCTTGAGTTCTCCAAGTTGTTCCCTCAGATCTTCCAGGTCTGCTAATGGGACTCGCCTGACTCTCTCCCTGAAGGGCTTGTCTTCCTGGAGGCGGATTCGATGGGTGGCAATCCCTGCACACCCCACATCGAACTCATCTTGAGAGAAGATCTTCCTCCACCTGGTCAACTGGGCCTTGGCTCTCTCTTTCCAAGCCCTGGGCAGGTTTGGGTTCTCCATGGAGAGTTTCTCCCAAACATTCCCTCCTTCACCCGTTTTTTGTCCTTTATTTGATACGTTTATAAGTTTTAAAAATACTTTCCCCCCCCCACTCCTTTCTCTGACACTTTTTAAACAGCTTTTTTTTCTTTCTGCTAATTAAGGGGAGTGGTTAATTGTTCACAGGTGAGTATATAAGTGTCTGTACAAACTCCCTTAGGAGCTGGCTCCCTGCTGATGGTGACTTGCATGTGGATTTTGTGAACATAAGTGGAATTTTGAACTAAAGTGGACAGTTAAAAACCAGGAGTTTAAAACAGGAGTTAAGACAGGAGTCTTCTAAACTGTGAGTAACATTATAAACTTCCTACAAGTAATTATATTGTAACTGGGAAATGAGTGCTAGCAGGGTTGAAGGTTTTGCTCAGTGCACAGTGTGCCACATGTATACAAAATTGGTGCAACAGCTGCAGGATGGATACCGCTGTGACAGATGTGAGCAGGTTGCCCTTCTGGAAGCTCGCATTAGAGATCTGGAGGAGCAAGTTGCAACACTGGGCAGAAAGGACAACCTTGAAAGGGGTCCTCTGCTCGCTGAGCAGGTGGTCAGTAGGGCTGATGTGGAGGGTGGAGTGGCAAGTCAGGATTATCAGATAGGAAGATGGGTTAATGTAGTTAGAGGGAGTGGAAGGGGCTTGCAGAAAAGGAAGGCCAGTCCTTTATTTGTGCATTAAAACAAATTTTCCACGTTGGGTGAAGATGTGGAGGTGGCAAACACAGAGGTGGCAGCCCTAGATGTCACTGCTACCCCTAACAGCCGGGAGAGCATCCCATCTAGTAGAGGTGGTGAGGGGAGTGCAGGTAGGCCTAGACAGTTGGTGGTTATAGGGGATTCTATAATCAGAAGGACTGATAGAATAATTTGTTGCCAGGATCGCCTCAACCTAATGGTTTGCTGTCTCCCTGGTGCCAGGGTTCGGCATGTGGTGGACCGGGAGGATAAATTACTTGGAGGGGCTGGGCATGACCCAGCTGTCTTGGTCCACGTTGGAACCAATGACAGTATACATGGAAGGTGGAGGCTCCTTAAGAATCAATTTAAAGAACTAGGCTGCAAGATGAAGGCAAGGACCTCCAAGGTGATATTCTCTGAAATATTGCCTGTGCCATGCGCAACACAGGAAAGGCAGGGGAAGACTAGAGAGCTGAATGCATGGCTAAAGACCTGGTGTAGGGAGGAGGGATTTGGGTTTCTAGAGCCCTGGGCTGACTTTTCATTGGGGTGCAACCTATATGCTAAAGACGGTTTGCACTTGAATGGAAGGGGGTCTGCTGTGCTGGGGGAGAGGTTTATGGGAAGGCTGGAGGAGTATTTAAACTAGGTTTGAGGGGGGAGGGTGAACTAGAATTACATCGGGCACACAGGTCAGTTAGTGGTCAGACATTAATGGAGAGTGGAATGGGGATAGATGGGGGGAGGGTTATGGCAGGTGACAAGAAAGTTCCCATGTTGCAAACAGCCATTGGAAACTATAGTGCCATTTGTACTACTAAAAATTATATGAAAAACACCAGAGAAAAATGTAATACATTAAACTGTTTGTTCACCAATGCCAGAAGTCTGCCAAGCAAAATAGGTGAGTTGGAAGCTCTGGTGCATGAGGAGAGCTATGACGTAATCGGTATTGCTGAAACGTGGCTTCAATACTCACATGACTGGATTATTAATATTCCTGGCTATGCCCTCTTTCGGAGAGACAGGGCAAAAAGGAAAGGTGGCGGGGTCTGTCTCTATGTGAGAAGTGATCTCAAAGCGAGTGTGAAAGAGGACCTGGTTGATGGAGAGTGTGATGAGGCTGAAGCATTATGGGTGGAACTGCATACAGATGTACGTAGTTCAACGTTAATCATTGGAGTTTGTTATAGACCACCCAATGTTAATGAGGAGGTGGAGACTCAGCTCCTTGCACAGATGGAAAGGGCTGCAAGGGCTGGGATGGTGATAATAATGGGGGATTTTAACTACCCAGAAATTGACTGGAGTAATGGCACTGCTGGGACAGTTAAAGGGCAAAAATTTATAAGCCTATTGCAGGACAATTTTATGGTCCAGTTTATTGAAGCCCCAACTAGGAATGATGCTCTGTTGGACCTGGTAATCTCAAACCATGCAGAGCGTATTACTAATGTTCAGATAAAGGAACACCTGGGTAGCAGTGACCATAACATGATTTAATTTGATGTTAGCTGTAAGCAAGAAATACATGCAGGAAAGATAAAAACACTTAATTTCAATAAAGCAAATTTTCCAAGGATGAGGGCTGCTCTCCAGGACTTAGACTGGGAGGGAATATTGGCATCAATGGGCACAGAACAGAAATGGGAATTCTTCAAAAAGACTGTTTGTGAACTCACTGCAAAGTATATTCCCATGGGCAATAAGTTTAAAAGGCTAAAAATAAAACCTATGTGGCTCACAGTTAAAGTTAAAAAAGCTATAAACAATAAGAAAAGCGCTTTTAAAAAATATAAAAATGAAGGAACACTAGTGTCGTTTAAATGTTACAAAGAATATAACAGGATATGTAAAAAGGAAATCAAGGATGCAAAAATTCAAAACGAACGACAGACTGCAAAAGATAGTAGGACAAACCCCCAAAAATTCTTCAAATATATTAATAGTAAAAAGGTCAAGTCTGAGCATGTAGGCCCTTTACAAAATAATCTAGAGTGGGTGACTGGGGACAAAGAGAAGGCTAATTTATTAAATACTTTCTTCAGCTCTGTGTATACAATGGAGCATGGGGGAGTTCATGTCCATAATGGGGGTGGTAGTGACACAGCCCCAAATCCACAATGGCTCAAAAGTGATATGGTCCAGAAATATTTAGACAGAATAAAGTTGGATAAAGCACCTGGACCAGATGGCATACACCCACGGATCCTAAAAGAATTGAGCTCTGTAATTTCAAAGCCATTGTATTTAATTTTTAGGGACTCATTAATGACAGGAATAGTACCACTGGATTGGCGCAGGGCCAATGTGGTGCCTATATTTAAAAAGGGAACAAAGTCTTTACCAAGTAACTATAGACCTGTTAGTTTAACTTCCATAGTTGGGAAGATACTGGAGAGATTATTAAAAGACCACATAGATGAGTTCTTGCTGGAAAAAAAACTATTTAAGCAACAGACAGCATGGATTCATGAAAGACAGAAGTTGTCAGACAAACCTGATTTATTTTTATGAAGAGGTAAGTAAAACCTTGGACAGAGGCGTGGCTGTGGACGTGGTATACTTGGATTTTGCAAAAGCGTTTGATACAGTTCCCCACACACGGCTCATGTGTAAGGTAAAGTCTACAGGATTGGAAATATCAGTTTGTAAATGGATAGAAAACTGGCTAAAAGACAGAATTCAGAGAGTAGTGGTTAATGATTCTTACTCTGAATGGTCTAAGGTTATCAGTGGTGTACCCCAAGGTTCAGTGCTGGGACCCTTACTTTTTTATATCTTTATAAATGATATTGGGTCTGAGATCAATAGTAACATTTCTGTCTTTGCAGATGACACTAAGCTATGCAGTGGAATAACGTCCTTACAAGATGTCTCCAAATTACAAGCCGACCTCGATGCTCTGTCTAATTGGGCGACTATGTGGCAGATGAGGTTTAATGTTGATAAATGTAAAGTTATGCACTTGGGGGCTAAGAATATGAATGCATCATACATACTAGGGGGAGTACAACTGGGGGGGGGGTCTATAGTGGAGAAGGATCTGGGGGTTTTGTTAGATCTAAAGCTCAATAATGGCATGCAATGCCAAGCTGTGGTTTCCAAAGCGAGCAAAGTCCTTTCTTGTATTAAGAGAGGTATGGACTCCAGTGGTATGGACTCCAGTGAGAGAGATATCATTTTGCCCCTGTACAAATCATTAGTAAGACCTCATCTGGAATATGCAGTTCAGTTTTAAGCAGCAGTTCTCAAAAAGCATATCAGGGAACTGGAGAAAGTGCAGAGAAGGGCAACCAAACTGATAAAAGGCATGGAGGAGTTCAGCTATGAAGAAAGATTAGAGGAGAAGAGGAAGATTAGAGGAGAAGAGGAGAATAATGGGGGATATGATTAACATGTACAAATATATAAGGGGTCCATATAGTGAACTTGGTGATGAGTTATTCACTTTACGGTCAACACAGAGAACAAGGAGGCACTCTTTACGTCTAGAAGAAAAAAGATTTCATCTCCAAATACGGAAAGATTTCTTCACAGTAAGAGCTGTGAAAATGTGGAACAGACTCCCTGCAGAGGTGGTTCTGGCCAGCTCAGTAGATTGCTTTAAGAAAGGCCTGGATACCTTCCTAAATGTACATAATATAACTGAGTACTAACAGTTATAGGTAAAGTTGATCCAGGGTAAATCCGATTGCCTCTCGGCGGATCAGGAAGGAATTTTTTCCCCTGCTGTAGCAAATTGGATCATGCTCTGCTGGGGTTTTTTGCCTTCCTCTGGATCAACTGTGGGTATAGAATTGGGTATATGGGATTGTACGATATTTTTATTTTATTTATTTATTTTTTTATGGTTGAACTGGATGGACTTTGTCTTTTTTCAACCTGACTAACTATGTAACTATGTAACTATGTAACTATGTCTTCTCCGCATCCGACAGAGCAACTGGGGTAGCAGGGCTCACCTGGCCCAGCAACATCCTGGCTGGCATCTCCATGGGGCCATTCGTAGTATTCCTGACACTCACAGGGACCTTATAGTGGGCCTTCTTCAGAGCCCTCAGTGGGACCACTTCTGGGATTACTTCCAAACCCAAGTGTTCTTCCCTTGGGTCTGGCTCCAACATGACAAAGGGTCCAGGTTGCTCCCAAGTAAGCTTCACAGTGGCTCTGAGACAGGTTACTTCGCCGGGCTGCAACACCACTCCCTTGTTTCCAAGTCTCCAGACCTTCCCCACCCCCTCTTCCGGGGCCTTCTGCTCCAAGACTAACCGCTGGTAGGCTGTCTTCAAGATGGGGTGAATCTTGGTGGCAGCAGAGTCTTTCCTGCTTGCAAGAGGGGTCAGAAGCCTCCGGACCAGGTCCGTGTTCGTCCCCAATATTAAGGAACTCTTGTTGGCTCCAGGCGGCCGAGGACACACAACTGCCAGAGTATCAAACACTTCAGCCTTCCCGGCCACAGATGGGTCGAAGGTTAGTTTTATGGGCAGGTAGCCATCATAAGGGAAGCTCTGGGTCCCGATTCCCCAGATTTCTAGTTCTTCTATCTTCTTGATGGGTAGGTGACTTAAGTGTTTGTCATAAAAGTCCCGATACAACAGGGTCACCTGTGCCCCTGTATCCAATATGGCTTTTGTGTAAACTCCCTCCACTTGAATGGGCACTATGGGGGATGGGCCCACCAGCTTCTCTGGATATCGCCTCAAAGGGGTCTCTTTCCTTGGATCTTTGCGGTTCCCTTTTGGACTTCCCTTTTTCCACTTCTCTTTGGACTTAAGCCTCTCCTGGGCCTGGTATGCATTGATCTCCCTCCTGTTAACGGGTGTAACTACCCGCTGAGGGACATTACACTCTTTCCTTGGGGTACGTTCCCACTGAGGAACCTTGTGTTTCTTCTGAGGGGTCTTGTCCTCTCTTTTCTTGGGCTTCGCATTCAGTTTGGAGCTCACTGAAGATGATGGGCACCTGGTTGACTCCTTCACCAGGGCCCTCTGAAGTTTCCCGTCGGCTTGCGGTTGTCTGCTTTCTTTTTCTTGGGACTGGAACATACAGCTGAAATATGGCCAAACTCTCCACAGTTAAAACAGATCACATCCCCCCAGTCTTGTAGGGGAATGGGCACTGAAGCATCTGGGAACAACTCCTTCTTCTGTCCCTCTCTCTCAGGAACCCTTGAATCTTTTGTAATCAGGGAGGTCAGCATCTCTAACACCTGAGACATCTGCGATTTTAAAGCGTCTACTTCTGGGTCTCTTTCTTTTGTCATCACCGAGTTGACTATTACTGGTGCAGCAGAAGTATGTGCCTTGATCACTTGTTGATCCATCTGTAGTGACTCCTCGTCCCTAATAATTTTTATCAGATCAGAGTAAGTCAGTGACATCCCCCCTCCACTGGATTGAGCGTCTTGATGCCACACATGCCCCTGGCATCAATGAGGCTCAGTCCTACAAAGCGTTTCTGTAGACAAAATCATTTTAGGGTTAATCGCTGTGTAGAAATTTAATAATTTAATAGTTTAGAAAATAATGAATATTAAAAGAATACCTTGTAAATTAACTGATTAAGATGTCCATATGGGGGCCCCTTTTGATCCTCTCCCCCTTCTCCCAATTAATGAATCAATAGCTATGTAAATATACAGTAGGTTACTTACAGAACCATTTATCTATTGTTGTTATAAGTCTCTAACTACATACTTTGAACTAAATTGAAAATGACCCATAATTCTATATTAGATCAAATGGGATTTCCTTTTAGCTTTATAGTGTATATTGAATAGTAACAACCTGTTCGTCTTTTTTGAACATATAAATTTTCTGTATATTTTTTAGGTTTTCATTTTTGTTTTGAAACTCGGAGACTACATAGGACCCCTTTTCACTGGCCTCCAGTATGGCAGGGTTTGGGTTAATGGACGGTACCATGTATGGCCGCTGTGTGGCCACCCGAGCGCTGTCAGGCAATGCCAGGCAGCGCATTAGCCATCTCTGGGTGCCGAATCCCCTGTCTCCTATTGAGATGGCTTGGCTCAGCTTCACGCTGCCGCAGCCACTCACGCATTACGTTCGGAAATTATTCCGACACGTACGCGTGTTGTTTTGTTGCGCGCGGCCACGCTGATCCTCCGGCCGTTCCGAATGACGTCACGCCGAGCCTTCCCATTGGCCCGGACGTTGACTACGGAAGAGGCGCGCACCTTTAAATCACGCTGCTACAGCGTGATGTATATCGAGCCGACATCTCAGACACGACGCTGCTGCTGGGAGGTGAATATATGGGAACATAATGTCAGGTATGGATACACTACTTCTGAGTGTTATCTTTAACTAGCTGAACCTTACTGAACCGCATTAAGTAAATTCTGCCTGTGGCTTCTTCTATCCAGGTCCAGTCTATTGGTAATATACCGCAATATGTCCTGATGGACATTACATCACAAGGCTTATGTTAACAAGTGGACGCACCTGATGTTTGTTGCTTCCATTCTGATACATGGGCAGCGTTTTTGGCTGTCTGGTGAATCCCTCACTATATAGCCGACCATCTGTCTACACTCAAACCATAGTAGCGGGTAAGTCTCTACCCCTCTGAAATAAGATAATGACTGAGGTATTGCAGTATCAGAATTTCTACTTAAACATGATGTTTTATATGAACACTCTGGTTATTATATATATATATATATTTCTTGTATATATATCTCAGGGTCCACCATTCTGTCATAGAGTTTTGGAGACTCGGTCCTCCCCTTTTCTACTCTGATACAACTTGTAACCTCCCTTGGTCCCCCCTTGCTTCTAAGGGAACTACGTGTGTTTGAAAGTAAGTTGGACTATATACTTTCTTTATGAATTATATTTATCTATATAATTATAGACAATCTTGGTTTGAGTAATCAGATGTCTTAATAGCAATCATATCATTTAATCTAGTTTTTTCAATCAAGGACGCCCAGGACGGCGTCCTGGTTAGGAGTTTACCAGATGGGAACCCAGTGTCAGGTAATACTATTCTTTTGAGCGCTACTCTTAACCAATTAAATTATTGGATCACATGAAGTAATTACCACCGTTGGTTTTTCTCATTTAGATCTATCGTTTAGACTAACTGTTCCATTGTATCCTGATTGAAAACTCATCATGAGGCTAGTGGCAACAAGTGGACGTACTTGATGTTTCTTTGCCTCTACTTTTTCTTTATATATGGGCAACGCTTTGTTTGATCCCCTGGTGAATTCTTCACTATATAGCTGATCAGTTCTCTATATCTTAAATATATTAGTGGGTAAGTTTCACCCCTTAGCAATAAGATAAGGATCGAGACATCATGTAGTTAGAACCTGTATCTTGCCTATATCATTTTTAATTATTATTTTTTTTTTTTTATATGAATATTTTTTTTTTTTTTGGTTACCATACACTCTCTCTGCATATACACTCTGGGATCCACCATTTTGATTCCCAGACTGTTGGAGAGTTTTTCCTTTTTCCAACTACTTTCTAGCATATTATCCTGTGGGGCTCCCTTTTTCCTTGTTTTTCCCCCCCCTGAACCTAAATTATCTATACAATGTTAGACATCTATGGTTCAAGCAACCAGATGTCTTCAAAAGTAAGCACTTATAACTACTAATCTGATATTATTAATCAACAATAGGTGCGCGCCTCCACAGTGACCGTCAGGTTCGGTCTATACCTATCCCCTGTTCACAAGGTCAGTAAGTACATCTCAGGTCTCTCTTCGTGTTCCTCTGCAAAAATGTAAACATTCCCCTTTCTTCTATAAGGGTCTCTAAATGTATTATAGCATTTTTTTATGCATGATGACAAATTATAAATTCTTTCTGATGTATGTTCTATGTCTAAATATATTCTCTGTTTAGTTCACATGATACGCTCCTGAAGAAGCGTCAGTGGACGCGGAACTTGTCGAGCGAGAGTGAAAATATCACATCTTTTCCTACAACCTCTGCCGTTTCAACCATACCTCAACTTTTTGGAATGTATCTAACTGGTTTATGGATGAACAATATCCTTATATGACCTTCATTAGAGCTATGGTGTTGTACTATAACGGTATTGGTGTATCGTCTCTCCTAGAACATGTGAACAATTTTTAAACAGGAATATTTATATGGTAGATTATTGTACAATAAAATTATATTTTTTATATAAACTGTGTACAGTGCCTAAAAAGTCCAAGTCCCTCTATTTAGTTTTTTCTATATCCCCCCTCCAGAGGTTTTCAGGTGAAGCCAGACTGGATCCGAGCGTAATGCTCCCTTTAACACTTGCTTCATTCTTGCCGCATCTGTGTCTTGGGGCAACATCCCTTTCTTCACCACGATCTTGCAAAGCATCTTGTTGAGTCTTTTTACATACTCTGAAAGCTTCTCATTCGGCTGTTGGAAAGTATGTTCGAATTGGTACACTAATTCTGTCACCTTTTCCAGCTGACCAAACTCCTCTTGTAACATGGCTAAACAGTCCTGAGCTGTGCAGTCAGCATTGCCAAACCGGAAGCTTTTCACCGCTTCTGCTGCATCGCCTTTCAAACTTTCTATCACGCGCTGTCTCTTCTGCGCTTCAGGCACCTCCCATGCCTCTACTGCTAGTAGTGCCTGCTCAACCCAGGTATCAAAATCTTCTTCCCCTACAGGGACAGGAAGCTTCCCTGAGAATGACTTTAGTCTGCGGTAGCTAGCCTCTACATGTACCGTACTTGACCTCTGGCACTTTGCTAGCAGATCCCCTAAGGCGTTTATTAATTCTGGTCCTATGGTAGTGACCAGTGCAGCCGGGGGCGTCACCCTTTCTTTTCTTTCAGGTGAGACACGGGGTGTCCCTTGTGGTGATCCCGTTGGGGATGGTTCCGTCTTGATTATTGCGTGTGCCAACTTATAAGTTCTATTGTCTGTGGTGCGCACACATCTGCGCTTAAAGGTTTCCGGCATTCCGTCCCACCATTCTATCAGCGCATACTGATATGAGATGTTTGGGTCTGACTTCATGTCCATCACCGATGGTGTACAATCTGGGGACATTGACACCACCAGTTTCTCTACCGTCTCTGTTGACCATTCCTCGCCTGGGAGGCTGATGACCACCGACTGATCTGGTTCTGTCTTAGCTGCTTCGCACCACGCTTTTACTTCTAACGGGTCCATGCCAGTACTTTTGGCGTGTTCACCTGCTGTATCAGGATCCCGGACTCGAGAGCCCCCACGTGTAGCGCTACCCCCAGTTAAGAGAGCCGCTGGTTTGATTTTCGGGCCCTGAGTACAGCTCCACCAACCCCCGGCAATCTTGTATAGTCCCCTATGGCACAGTTAGTCTAGGGATGTTTTCTATCGTAATCTACACCTGGTAACATACACACTTTAACTTCTGATTAAGTGTAAGCACTATGAGTAATGACAACACAGTGATAGCAAATGCCAAGGTATAACAGCTTTACTTTAGGTTAAAAGGGCATGGATTAAAACATAACATATAACTGGTTTACAGAGCCCTGCAGCAATAGGTGTAATATATGTATGGCAATAGCACAGCGCGGTAATCCACCACATGCAGCTATTGCTATCTACGCGCCCTATGGCGCACTAAACAATATTCTATCTCCCCTCCCTAGTCAGGCCTGACATGGAATCAAACTCAGTCTTGTGAATAAAGATTTCTTCGCATGCAAACTTGAAATGGTGGTGCACGTTCAGGAACAGTATTGTAATCTACAAAGTAGGCAGTCACAAGGAACACTATGCTGGAGACCCTTTAACTCTGTCCTGCAACCGGTCTCCAGCGGAAACAGCAAATAAATGAACGGTGGGCCAAGGCAGTCTATAGGCCTAAACACAATACAACCGATTGGATTGAGCAGGTGCTCGCTCACCACTCCGGACGCGATCCCAGTCCGGGACTTCCACCTGCTGTGTCTCCACACACAGCGTCCGCAACGATCGGGTCCCCGATCCAACTGATGTCCGCAGAAAACTCTGTCAGGTGCCACCCAGGCTCCGCAGCGGGATGGAAGGCTCTTCGGAATTTGCACAAGGCCCCAGGCTTCAGGCCTTGCACTGCAGCAGATCCGCACAGGAAGAAGCGCAGTGTCCAAAGAGCTCCGCCTCGCCTCCTTCTTAAATAGTCCCTCCCATGAGTCTCCCATGAGTCTCTGCGGTGGCAACACTGCACCCTGGGTGCCAAACAGGACTCTGGGAGATGTAGTTCCAAGAGTCTTAAAGGAGACCCCGCTACATGTGTATCCCCTAGAAACACCAGGGCATCATCTGCAAAGAGTGCTATTTTTTCCTCGCTCATACCTCTCCGAAACCCCACAATTTCTGGACACTCACGAATAGCCTCCGCCAGTGGTTCTACGGCTAGTGCGAACAGGAGTGGAGATAAGGGACAGCCTTGTCTTGTTCCTCTTTTTAGACAAAACGGTAATGAAGTGGATCCATTAATCTGGACTCACGCACTCGGACTACTATATAGCAGTTGTATCCACTTTATAAATTTTGGTCCTATTCCAAAGTGTCTTAGGCAGGTCCATAGGAAGTCACACTCTATGCTATTGAATGCTTTGGTCGCATCCAAAGACATGATAGCTCTATTTCCTGTATTATCTATGGGTAATTGTAAATTCAAGAATAATCGTCTAATGTTATTAGCTGCTGATCTGTTAGGGATGAATCCTGATTGATCACAGTGTACCAATTTGCCAATATACCTCGATAGTCTAGTTGCCATTACTTTTGCCAATAGTTTAACATCTGATGTCAATAATAAGATTGGGCGATATGCATCGGGCTTATTTTGATCTTTACCTGGTTTCAAGATAGAAATAATCACTGCTTCATTCATTGAGGGGGGTAGAGACCCGACCTTATGGGCATAATTAAAGACTAGGGATGAGCTTTGAGTTCGAGTCGAACTCATGTTCGACTCGAACATTGCCTGTTCGCCCGTTCGCCGAACAACGAACACATTGGGGTGTTCGCGGCAAATTCAAAAAGTCTAAGGGAGAAATCTAAAGTGCTAATTATAAAGGCTTATATGCAAGTTATTGTCCTAAAAAGTGTTGGGGACCTGGGTCCTGCCCCAGGGGACATGTATCAATGCAAAAAAAAAGTTTTAAAAACTGCCGTTTTTTTAGGGGTGGAGTTCCCCTTAAAATCCATGCCAGATCTCAAGGGCCTGGTATGGATATTTAGGGGAAACCCACGCCATTTTTTTTTTAATTTGCGGCGGGGTTCCCCTTAATATCCATTCCAGACCTAAAGGGCCTGGTAATTGAATTTGGGGGAACCCCCACGCTTTTTTTTTTATTTTTATCAATGACTTTTCTATGTATTGATAAAAGCCGACAATTCATTATAGCCGCGAGTGAGTTTTAAATGACCTTTTTTCCTTCAAAAATGACACTTTGTGCAGGGACAGTTCTAAGCACGGGAAACATGCGCCACTTTACATGCATATCATACACACCCCCCAGGTACGAAATTTAAAGGAATATTTCACTTTTATTTTTTCATTTTAAGCATTATTAATATCACTGCTCCGTAAAAACGTCTATTTTTTAAATCTTTTTTTGCATTGATACATGTCCCCTGGGGCAGGACCCGGGTCCCCAAACACTTTTTAGGACAATAAATTTCATATTAGCCTTTATAATTAGCACTTTAGATTTCGAACGTTCGAGTCCATTGTATTTAATAGGGTTCTAAAGTTCATACGAACATTCTGTCTGTTCGCAGGTTCTGGTGCGAACTGAACAGGGGGGTGTTCGGCTCATCCCTGTTAAAGACCATCAGCAAATCGGGTAGTAGGACATCCCTGTATATTTTATAGATTTCCCCTGGTAGACCATCCGATCCAGGGGATTTATTATTGGATAAGTTGGCCGCTGCATTCCTCAACTCCTCCAATGTTATTGGACTCTCCATATCTCTCTCTCGCTATCTAGTAACATTGGCAAATTGATAGACTGAAAAAAACTTTCCATGTCCCCCTCCTGGTCCCTCATCCTGCTTTTATATAGCTCTTGATAAAAAGCCAGAAAAACTTCCAAGATCTCTAGAGTATTATTAGTCTTCCCATGCGAAGGGGATTGGATTTCTGTTATAAAGGATGAGGGGCGCTGTGTCCTCACAACAGAAGCCAATATATGTCCTGGTCCTTCTCCCTCCTCAAAATAAGTGTAGCGATACCTCCAACTAAGAAGGCCGCAGATTTAGTTGGGCCCTGAAGACAGCTCCGCCAACCCCCGACAATATGCTCAACCCCCTACTGGCACAGCTAGTAAGGGGAGATAGGACCGCGTGACCACAACTCTAGGTGACGCAGTCCTATGGCAAACACACACACAGTGATATACTTTAAAACTTCTATTAAAGTAAGTGAAACTGACACCAATGTACTTGACCCAGATATTTTACTGAGGCTAATGGGCAAGTAATAAACAACAGTATAACAAGTTGCAGATCCCTGCAATAAACAGTAATAAAGATAAACAGAGTAATCAGAATAATAAAGTATTGCTATGCAACTCTAGCGCTGCCCTTTTACAGCCACTTCCCCTCATGGGTAGACTAACACCCAGCAATGTCTACCTATGCAGTCAGGCCTGACTGATCTAAATGGAAGTTCAGTGAAACAATATTCGCTAGCAATCTTTGGTGGTGCACTTGAAGAACAACTTTGTAATCCAAACGAATAGTAAAGATAAAAGTATCTGTCTTTAAACAGCTCTCACCACCCGGACAAGTCCAAGTCTGTTTCCTCCATCGATTCGTCTGGGAACAGGAATCCACCGACATCCAAGTCTTCAATCCTTCTGGTGTACTGCAGCAAGGATGAGAAGATGTCTCTAAGGCTCTGCTAGGCTGGCAGAGGGGCTCTTTGGAAAGGAGCACACGGCCCAGGCTTCAGGCCTTGTGCACACAGCAGTTCAGCACAGAGATCCTCTTGCTAGGAGAGGGGTGTCCAAAGAGAGCCAACAAACTCCACCTCCCCTTTATAAAGTCTGCCCCAGCAGTCTCTGTTCCGGAGCAATGTACCCTGGGTGCTGCAAGATGTACTGGGAGATGTAGTCTCTCTCTCCTCTGCTTTCACTTCCAGTAATGTCTCTTTACTTCCTCCCGACTCACCTCTCACCGGGAACTTCCTGTCTCTCTGTCTTAAAGGGGAATACCCCGCTACACACTCCCCCCACTTTAAATCTTTGGTCCCCAAAGACATCTAACATTTTTAGATCTGCAAAACATTTTAGATTCAATGCGGCTGCATAGGATTGACAGAGGAGCCTCCCACCAATCATCATAGGATGGGGAGCTGTCCTGTCTACAGGTCGCTTCAGTGGGGGCGACCTGTCTAACTGTGCCAGAGAGTAAGCTGGGGTTGCCCTCCACTAAATGGACAGTGGAAGGATCCGGATTCTCAGCATTCCTTCTAGCAGTGACTACAGAGTCTTCCGAACTGTTCCCCATTTGTGGGTAGGTCAGCTTCTTAGGAGGCCGGATGACTCTTCGAGCCCTTTGCTCTCTTGGGATTTCTGGCTCTGGCGCCTCAGGCTCCTCTTCCTCTGAACAACCATCCTGGGCATCTTCCCAGTATTCTGCTGAAGGACTAGAAGGGATGAACTCTGTGGCTTCTGGGTTCAGTGTTCCATCTTGAGTGTCTTCAGTGGCTGGAAGATCTATGGTAGAAGTTCCTGGAGTTGGGGAAGGCCACAGCCAATCAAGTTCTCCTTCTTCATTTTCACTAAGTTGAGAGGCCTCTCCATCTTCAGCTCGGGAGGTCTGCGACCGAGTGTTCGGCCTAGGAGTATCCAGGATAGAGGCCGGTTCAGGGGAGTCTCCCGCAGGAGGTATTCTAACTGCCTCAGCAAGTGGGAGCAGGTGATTCCGATGCCACGTCTTCAGTGGGCCTACCTTTCCTTCTGGTTTCAACTTATAGACAGGTAGGCCCGGCAACTTCCTACAGATGACATAAGGTTCAGATCTCCATCTGTCTGCAAGTTTGTGCTTCCCAGGGATCCCCAGGTTGCGTAACAGCACTCGATCCCCAGGCTGTAGGTCTTGCACCCGGACCTTCAAGTCGAAGTTTCTCTTATTTCTAGCCCCCCTTTGGTCGGAAGCTGCTTGAGCTTGCTCATAAGCTACTTTCAGGCTTTGTCTGAGCCTGTCCACGTACCCTTTGTGGGATGTGACTGAGGAATGGTCCAGAGAGGTGCCGAAGGCCAGGTCCACAGGTAGTCTCGCCTCTCTCCCAAACATGAGTCGATATGGGGAGTAGCCTGTAGCATCACTGATGGTGCAGTTGTAAGCATGTACTGTGGCTGCTATGTGTTTGCTCCAATGTTGCTTTTTCTCACTTTCCAGAGTCCCCAACATGTTGAGCAAGGTTCGGTTGAACCTTTCCGGCTGAGCATCTCCCTGTGGATGGTAAGGTGTAGTTCGAGTCTTCTTGATTCCCAAAGAATCCAGGAGCTTCCGGATCAGTTTACTTTCGAAGTCCCTCCCTTGATCTGAATGGAGTCGCTGTGGCAGCCCATAGTGGACAAAGTACTTCTCCACAAGTACCTTGGCTACGGTGGAGGCCTTCTGGTCTTTGGTCGGGAAAGCCTGGGCATACCGGGTGAAATGGTCGGTTATCACCAGAACATTTCCTAGTCCACTCAGGTCGGGTTCGAGGCAGAGAAAATCAATGCATACCAGATCCATTGGGCCTTGACTTTGTAGATGGCCCATTGGGGCAGCTTGATGGGGCAAAGTCTTCCTCTGGATGCATCGGGCACATGAGTGGCAGTACTCTTCTACCTCTGCCCTCATGCAGGGCCAATAGAACCGACTTCTGACAAGTTGGAAGGTCCTTTCAGCTCCTAGGTGGCCATGATTGTCATGCATGGCGACTAGAACAGTCTCTCGGTGCTTTTCTGGCAGAAACAGCTGCCATTTATCTTCTGAGTCATCAGAGGGGCCCCTTCGGTAGACCACTCCCTGATGTAACTGCAACCTGTCCCACTCTTTCCTCAGCAGGTGAGCTTCTTTTGAAGGTTGACGCATGAGTCTGTTTGGATCCTGATTCTCCAGGGCCTCCAGGACCAATCTCCCCATGGGGTCTTCCAATTGGTCACACCTCAACTCCTTCTTGGACAGTCTTGGCAGGTTGTCCTCTCCCAGTTGAGCTACTCCACAGTAGTGTTTGGGGACTCCTACCATGGTAACTCCTATTTCCTCTGCTCTGGAACCTCCTCGAGCTTGGAATTCAGCTCCTTGACAAAGGGCCCGCACCCCGTCCGGTGCCACTTGGGTCCAATCTTCTACGTCACTGGTGAGAGAATGAGATCTCCTGGACAGAGCGTCTGCATCTCGATTCCCAGTCCCTGGCCTATACTTTAGGCTGAAGTTGAATCCAGAAAGTGCGGCCAGCCACCTGTGTCCAGTGGCGTCCAGCTTGGCCGTGGTGAAAAGGTAGGTAAGGGGGTTGTTGTCGGTCTTCACAGTGAACTCCGCCCCATATAGGTAGTCTTTGAGTTTGTCTACTACCGCCCACTTAAGGGCCAGGAACTCCAGCTTGTGGGTGGGGTAGTTCTTCTCCGAGGGGTTCAGGCTCCTACTCACGTAGGCAACAGGCCGCAGTTGCCCTTCGTGTTCTTGGTAAAGTACTCCTCCCAGACCGTCATGACTAGCATCCACGTGCAGTTCATAGGGTTTGGTTGGGTCTGCGTAGGCCAAGACCGGGGCAGTGGTTAGGCTCTCCTTTAATGCCTGGAAGGCCTCTTCACACTTCTGGTTCCACTGATCTCTGACTGACTCTCCCGGCTTCCTGGGCCCTGAGTCGTCCTCTTCCCCCTCGGTCTTGAGTAGTTCATTCAATGGTCTAGCAATTCGGGCGAATCCTTCCACAAACCTCCTGTAATAGGAGCAGAACCCCAAGAAGGATCTGAGTTCTGTTACTGTTGTGGGTCGTGGCCAGGAGGTAACTGCCTCCAATTTCTCAGGGTCTGTGGCCACCCCCTCTTCAGACACTATGTGCCCCAGATAGTTCACAGAAGACTGGTAGAACCGACACTTCTCAGGCGAAAGCTTGAGTCCTTCCTCACTTAGTCTTCTCAACACTTTTTCCAGCCTCTCTTCGTGTTCTTCCAAGGTTCTCCCAAAGACAATGACATCGTCCAGGTATACAAGGACTTCAATAAGGTTCATGTCTCCTACAGTCTTCTCCATAAGACGTTGGAAAGTAGCTGGGGCTCCAGACAGACCTTGGGGCATCGGATTGAATTCAAAAAACCCTACTGGGGTTATGAAAGCTGTCTTCTCCCTGTCTTCTGGGTGCATAGGTATCTGATAGTACCCGCTCTTGAGATCCATAACGCTGAACCATTTGGCTCCAGGCAAGCTCTGTAGGGCATCCTCTATCCTCGGAGTGGTGTATTGGTCAGGTATGGTTCTCCTGTTGAGAGTCCTGTAGTCGATACAGAGCCTCAATGATCCATTCTTCTTTCTGACCACCACTATGGGAGAGGCATAGGGGCTTCTGGACTCCCGTATCACACCAGTCCTCTTGAGTTCTGCAAGTTGTTCCCTTAGATCCTCCAGATCTGCTAGGGGGACCCGCCTGACCCTCTCTCGGAAGGGCTTGTCTTCCTGGAGGCGGATCCGATGGGTGGCACTCTTTGCACACCCCACATCGAACTCATCCTTGGAGAAGATCTTCTCCCATCTATTCAACTGGGCCTTGGCTCTCTCCTTCCAAGCTCCTGGCAGATTCGGGTTTTCCATAGACAGCTTCTCCCAAGCATCTCCTCCTTCACCTGTCCTCTTCACTTCTGACAGGGTAACAGGGACCGCAGGGCTCACCTGGCCTAGCAGCATTCTGGCTGGGATTTCCATGGGGTCTCTGGTAGTGTTCCTAACACTCACTGGAACTCTACAATGGGCCTTCTTCAGGACCTTCAGCGGAATCACTTCCGGTATCACTTCCAGACCTGAGGACTCTCCTTTTGGGTCGGACTCCAGCACGACAAAGGGTCCAGGCTGCTCCCAAGTAAGCTTCACAGTGGCTCTGAGACAGGTTACTTCGCCAGGCTGCAACACTACCCCTCCTCTTCCAAGTCTCCACACCTTCCCTATCCCCTCCACCGGGGTCTTCTGCTCTAGGACCAGCCTTTGGTAAGCCGTCCTCAGCATGGGATGGATCTTGGTGGCTGCTTGCCCCTTCTCTTCCACTAAAGGGGTCAGGAGTCTTCGGACCAGGTCCGTGTTCGTCCCTATTATAAGGGAGCTCTTGTTGGCTCCTGGCGGCCGAGGGCACACAACTGCCAGGGTGTCAAACACTTCGGCCTTCCCAGCCACAGATGGGTCAAAGGTCATCCGGATGGGCAGATAGCCATCATAGGGGAAGCTCTGGGTTCCAATTCCCCATATTTCCAGCTCCTCTATGTTCTGGATGGGCAGATGACTCAAGTGCTTATCGTAGAAATCCCGGTATAGTAGGGTCACTTGTGCCCCAGTATCCAAGATGGCTCTGGTGTAAACTCCCTCCACTTGAATGGGCACTACAGGAGATGGGCCTACCAGCTTCTCCGGATATGGCCTGGCAGGAGTCGCCTTCTTCTGGTCCTTTCCCTTCGGACTCTCTCTCGTCCATCTCCCTTTTGACTTTAGTCTTTCTTGGGCCTGGTATGCATCGTTTTCCCTCCTTTTAATGGGCGTACAGACCTGCTGAGGGATATTATAGTTTTTCTTAGGTGTGCATTCCCTTTGGGGAATGCTGTGCCTCTTCTGAGGGGTCTGGCCCTCTCTCTTTGGGGTGTACCCCTGCTGAGGGATACTATAGTTCCTCTGAGGAGTTTTGTCTTTTCTCTTCCTTAGCTTCTCATTCAGTTTGTAACTCACTGAAAATGATGGGCACCCGGTCGGCTCCTTCACCGGGGCCCGCTGAAGTTTCCCGCCAGCTGTTTGGACTTTTCCTCAACTACCAGGCTTGGGCATACTCGCCTGAGATGTCCTTTTCCTCCACATTTGAAGCAGGCTCTCTGTATTGGTTTCATAGAGCGGTTAGTGGTAGGGGTCTTTGGTGCCATGAGTGGTGAGACCTCTTCTGTCTGGGGTTTCACCAGACGAGTCATCAACATCGTCATCATCTCTAGTATTTCTTTCTGGGTCTGGAACAGCTCCTCCAGTCCAGTCTGACTTGTGGGGAAGTGGTGAATAGGTGAAGACCATGATCCCTGTTCAGTGCTTTCTGCCAGTACACTAAGCTCCCGAGTGTCTGAAGGGACATCTATCTGTTGTACTTTGGCACTTGTGGTGCTAGGAGATTGAAGTTTCCTCTGTTTTTGGTCCTTCTCAATCTCCATCTTATCTGCTTCATTCATTTTCTCAATGAGGACCTCATCCGGAGTTGAGGGATCTTCCAAATGCTGCTTCAGCTGTAGCTTGATGTAGTCACTCCTCAATCCCGTAGTCACAGATCTCCGGAATTTCTTTTGGACTAGCTCGACTCCAAAATGCTCCCCATTTCCTTCATCCTTGGATGTGGACAACAGGCGGTCCTTGAGCTCAATAGCCCGGAATAGGAAGTTCTGAGGAGTCTCTCCACTCTCCTGGGTCATATTTATCAGTCGATGAAATAGCTCGGCGGCATCTTCCTCCTCATAATAGCTTTTCAGTATCCTCTTTAGCTGGTTCAGGGTCAATCCACCCTTCCTCTCTAACATGCCCCTGACACTTGAACCTGGGCTGATGGCATGGATTACAGCCTCTCTAATTTCAGATTCCTGATATCCTTTCTGTAACCCCAACTCTATTTGATGTAGGAGGTTGGTGTAGGACAGTTTGTCCTTCTGCCCTCTTTCTCCTATCTGGCCATCAATGCAGAAATCCTTCCGGATGGTTACTTCCTGCAGGTGACCCTGAGCTCGTTTCTTCTGTACCTTCCCAGGTTTGGGCTTTACCTGACCATCTTTCTGATCCTCAGGAGCGACACGTAACTCCTTAATGCGTTCAGCTATCATACTGGAAGTCTCCTGAAACCTCTCTTGTATGTCACGGTACTGTCGTTTCAGATCAATCAGCTGTTGCTCTGCCTGCGATTTAACAGCAGCCCCTGCTTTCCTGTCCAAGGGTTCTAACTGCTTCTGACTGGGATGTGTCAGGTGGAACTCAGTCTTTTCGGACAATTTTATACTGGCACCGTGGAAGTTTTCAGGGACATCCTGTCCCCACTCTATCAGTGCATAGGTGCAGTTGGTCCTTGAGTCTGGTCTCATTGCGACCACGTAAGCCTTTCTATCCGGGGACAATATTTGTACCACCTCTTTAATTTGTTTTTCTCTCCAGTCACTCCCTGGAAGTTCAATGGCCACGCTCGCTTCTGAGCGTGTCCCTTCTGCTTCGCACCATTGGACTACATTGATGGGGTCCATGCCGGCACTTCTGGCGTTCACCTGCTGTATCAGGATCCCGGACGAGAACCCCCACGTGTAGCGATACCTCCAACTAAGAAGGCCGCAGATTTAGTTGGGCCCTGAAGACAGCTCCGCCAACCCCCGGCAATATGCTCAACCCCCTACTGGCACAGCTAGTAAGGGGAGATAGGACCGCGTGACCACAACTCTAGGTGACGCAGTCCTATGGCAAACACACACACAGTGATATACTTTAAAACTTCTATTAAAGTAAGTGAAACTGACACCAATGTACTTGACCCAGATATTTTACTGAGGCTAATGGGCAAGTAATAAACAACAGTATAACAAGTTGCAGATCCCTGCAATAAACAGTAATAAAGATAAACAGAGTAATCAGAATAATAAAGTATTGCTATGCAACTCTAGCGCTGCCCTTTTACAGCCACTTCCCCTCATGGGTAGACTAACACCCAGCAATGTCTACCTATGCAGTCAGGCCTGACTGATCTAAATGGAAGTTCAGTGAAACAATATTCGCTAGCAATCTTTGGTGGTGCACTTGAAGAACAACTTTGTAATCCAAACGAATAGTAAAGATAAAAGTATCTGTCTTTAAACAGCTCTCACCACCCGGACAAGTCCAAGTCTGTTTCCTCCATCGATTCGTCTAGGAACAGGAATCCACCGACATCCAAGTCTTCAATCCTTCTGGTGTACTGCAGCAAGGATGAGAAGATGTCTCTAAGGCTCTGCTAGGCTGGCAGAGGGGCTCTTTGGAAAGGAGCACACGGCCCAGGCTTCAGGCCTTGTGCACACAGCAGTTCAGCACAGAGATCCTCTTGCTAGGAGAGGGGTGTCCAAAGAGAGCCAACAAACTCCACCTCCCCTTTATAAAGTCTGCCCCAGCAGTCTCTGTTCCGGAGCAATGTATCCTGGGTGCTGCAAGATGTACTGGGAGATGTAGTCTCTCTCTCCTCCGCTTTCACTTCCAGTAAAGTCTCTTTACTTCCTCCCGACTCACCTCTCACCTGGAACTTCCTGTCTCTCTGTCTTAAAGGGGAATACCCCGCTACATAAGGTTGCTGTAAAAAAAATATATATATATTTTCTGCTTTCTTTATGGCTACTTATGACTATGTATCCATTGTGATTGTGTGTCTTTATTAGAGTTAGTTACATATACAGCTTCAGCTTGCATCATGTTATCAGTCATATTTTTTTCCCATTTTCCAAATTGTTTCTTTTTTTTTATATCTGTGAGATAAGAAGGCCTCTTAGATAGGCTTTCTGTGCATCCCAATAGATTAAGAGCGATACAGTGGTATTATCTGCTGAAAGGTAATTAATAAGCTCTGATTTAATATCCTCTGGAGGGAAAAGTGAAATCCAATAAGGATTCACCTTCCATAACTTATCCCCTATATTAGTCCTAAAAAGAAAAGACAAGACCAGGGGAGAATGGTCTGATATACCTCTGGCCTCATATTTAATCTCACCAAGATACGGTAATAGAGAATGATAGACTAAGGCCTGATCTATTCTGGATAGAGTTTTATGTGTGCTCAAGGAGCATGAGTATTGTCTACTCGTTGGGTTTCGCAACCTCCAGAGATCAAGCAGACCCATCTCCACTATGTATTTTACAAAAGCCGTAATCCCCTGCGGGTGTTTCTTATCGGGTAAATAGATGTTTGTTCATTGATGGAGCCATGTAGCTATTAAAATCACCTATTAGAAGCAATAAACTATCAGATTTTATTTTTTTTTCAAAAAAAAATAGAAAAATATATACATGAAACTATTTTTCAGAAATAAAACACTGAAAATTGGCGTATGTATTTACCCCCTTGGTATGAAGCCCATAAAAAGCTCTGGTGCAACTAATTACCTTCAGAAGTCACATAATTAGTGAAATGATGTCCACCTGTGTGCAATCTAAGTGTCACATGATCTGTCATTACATATACACACCTTTTTGAAAGGCCCCAGAGGCTGCAACACCTAAGCAAGAGGCACCACTAACCAAACACTGCCATGAAGACCAAAGAACTCTCCAAACAAGTAAGAGACAATGTTGCTGAGAAGTACAAGTCAGAGTTAGGTTATAAAAAAATATACAAATCTTTGATGATCCCTAGGAGCACCATCAAATCTATCATAACCAAATGGAAAGAACATGGCACAACAGCAAACCTGCCAAGGGACGGCTGCACACCAAAACTCATGGACCGGGCAAGGAGGGCATTAATCAGAGAGGCAGCACAGAGACCTAAGGTAACCCTGGAGGAGCTGTAGAGTTCCACAGCAGAGACTGGAGTATCTGTACATAGGACGACAATAAGCCATACACTCCATAGAGTTGGGCTTTATGGCAGAGTGGCCAGAAGAAAGCTATTACTTTCAGCAAAAAACAAAATGGCACGTCTTGAGTTTGCGAAAAAGCATGTGGGAGACTCCCAAAATGTATGGAGTAAGGTGCTCTGGTCTGATAAGACTAAAATTTAACTTTGACTTTTTCTGTTATTTTGTCCTATTTGTTGTTTTCTTTACAATAAAATAAAACATCTTCAAAGTTGTGGGCATGTTCTGTAAATTAAATGATGCAAATCCTCAAACAATCCATGTTAATTCCAGGTTGTGAGGCAACAAAACACGAAAAATGCCAAGGGGGTGAATACTTTTGCAAGGCACTGTATATTGGCATATTAAATCATTTGAGGATTATTATAGTGAGAACGTGAACCCATTTGGGCTCAGGGTCCAGATCTTTCCCTCATTTGACAACATTGATCCTGTATTTAAAATTGCTTGGGAAAACAATTTAAATGATGTTCCAAAACAATGATGTTACTGTTAATTGATGAATACCGCAAACACATAATTGATTTAGATGGTAAATTGGAAAAATTACAAAATTAAATGATACCCTTAAAGACGCTTTTTACAGAGTTTGAGGAAAAAACTCAAAAAGTCATTTAGAACAATTTAACAAAGATATTTTGATTAAAAAGGATAAAAAATGTCAGCGTGATGAGAGGGCTTTCGAAGATGGAAAAGTCTACAAATGGCAATCGAACCAAACTAATAAACATAACTTTCCTAATGTATTGAGTAGAAATAGATGTACGAATGTTCACGAATTACCTGTACACTCACCTATATCTTCCTCTTTCCAATCTTCTACCCAGCACAAAGGTAGGAGACGAGAAAAACGTCACCATCACTGTGACGAGTTGCATGATGATTCCTTTCACATGGGGGGTTCTCCCCCACGGTCAGGTAACAGTCATGGTAGTCACTCTTGTCATAACACAAAAAGTGACACATCAGATACACATACTCCGGCTAGCTATCCCAGATCTTCCTCCAACACATCACTTATTGCACCATCTACTCCATGTCCACACCAGCCACCACTAGGCACTTTTTTAAACCAAATAAGTGGTTGAATACAGTCCGATCAAAAAAAGTCTCAAGCACACCCGTCCAAAATACACAAACCCAACACGCACAAACCACGTTAAATGCTGTGAATTTATCCTCATACCTTTTGGATCAGAATGAGATGGCTGTTCTGGCACGTGGCCTCACTTTTTGTCCAGACTCTGGTCTCGACAAGTTTGAGTATTTGACAGGTATTTGCACCCACTTCTGGGCATAGACCCCCGCATATCTTCCGCAGTCTACGCCATGTGCGGCGCCCCCCCTGCTGTCTTTTGGGAGACACACGGGTCCCAGAAGACAGCAGGGACCAGTGGCATTGCGCAGCTCAAGTCGCACATGCGCAGTAGGGAACTAGGAAGTGAAGCCGCAAGGCTTCACTTCCTGATTCCCTTCCTGAAGCTGGCAGCGGAAGCATCCGAGGACTGAGGGACGTGTCGGCCTCGGGTGCCGACATCGCGGGCGCGCTGGACAGGTAAGTGTCCTTATTTTAAAAGTCAGCAGCTGCAGTATTTGTAGCTGCTGACTTTTAAAAAATTTGGTGGACCTCCGCTTTAAGAGCGTATATGCTAAAAAACAAGTTTTAGAACCTGGGCAAACCAATCAAGAAGTACAGGCCTTGGACAATTTGATATCACTACTGGAAGAAAATGAGCCGGAAAATCGTATTGATTTAATTGATATAGAGGCTCTTCTTGCAGCCGTGGATAATACATCCACTGCACAGAGCAGCATCTATAATATTGATACCTCTTTAAAAAAGAACTATATACCCTCCACCCAGTTCTAATAACAATGCAGCGGTTTTCCTTAAATTGGTATCTGCCGATTATCAAAAAATAAAAAACTTTTCTGGACTACACCCTAATCTTGACCATGATGAGAAGAGGGCGCTGGACTCGCTGACCTGTAACCACAACATTGTCATGAAACCCTCTGACAAGGGTGGCAATGTCATGGTTATGGACAGCGCTCACTATATTGGAATGTGCAGGAAAATACTCAGCAACCCCGGATGGTACCGACCTATTCCAAGGTCACTGCTAGACAAATTTACCCAAGACTTTTACCTGATGGTGGATGGGGCATTCTACCATAATGTCATATCCAGACAAATATGGGAATTCATAAGAGTAGGCTTCCCTAGAGAAGATGCATAAGCATTCTACGAATCCCCCAGGTAGACCAATTACATCTGGGTGTGGCAACCTAACTGAAAATCCTGAAAGTCGTGTAGTGGACAGTCACCTCAAACCTTTTGTAACATGTATGCCATCCTATGTACGTATCCACTTTTTGCAAATCATTCAAGATATGCACATTGCTGATAACACTCAATTGGTGGCTATAGATGTTGAGACCATGTATAGTACCATTCCCCATGAGAAGGGCCTTACAGTGATACATCACGTGCTGTCACAGTCTAGCGAATGTGAACCCCACTATACTGATTTTATTTTAACATCTCTCAAATTCATACTTCATCATAACGCCTTTTGCTTTGATGGTTCCCACTACCTCCAGGTACAGGGGGTGGTGATGGGGACATGCTGTGCCCCATCGTACACCAACCTGTACCTGGGGGAGTGGGAACATTCACTGCTTACCAATGACTCACTATCTATGTATATGGGCCATGTGCTTGCATGGCACCACTACATAGATGACGTTTTCCTCATTTGGGATGGATCCGATGATCTTTTACATAAATTTATGGCCTGCATTAATATCAGTGAATTTAACCTAAGCTTCACCATGTCACATAGCACAACTGAGATTGTTTTTTAATGAGAACATCTAAAAAGGTAGACAGATGGCAGCCTTTCTAGTGAGTTATACCGTAAACCTACACCAGGGAACTCATTATTACACACATCAAGCTTCCATCCGAAACCTTTACTGGCATCAATCCCTTACAGCCAATATTTGAGGGCTCCCTGGAACTGCTCAGATGATTCCAGCTTCAAAAATGAGGCTGATACTGAGGACTAGACTCCTGGAAAGGGGATATTCCAGTGTGTGCCTCAAGAAAGCCTATGGAATCAACTTATCCCATTGAGAATTACTAACTGCACATAAACAACCCTCAAATGACAATACAACCAGAATTATTACTACCTACTCGACACAGCACAAAAAAGTTAGGCGCATTTTGAACAAGTACTGGCACCTTCTAACCATGGACTCAATGCTTGTCCCATTTGTTTCTGACTCGCCGGCTGTAGCCTACAGGAGGGCCCCCTCTGTGGGCGACAAGTTGGTAGCAAGCGAATACAAATCTACTAAAGGTGATATATGTAAGACTCTGGGAACTTTTGCATGCGGTGGATGTGGCTACTGCCAGTGCCAATATGTGGTTAGGCATAGACACATTGATTTACCCAATGGACATAGATTCCGCCCCAAATATTATGTGAATTGTAGGACTCCCGGCATAGTGTACCTGCTTACTTGTGAATGTGGGTGCTACTATGTCGGGAAGACCATAAATGAATTCTCGAAACGAATATACCAACATTTATCCACCATACGCAAATGAGATCCTGATGTACCCATTTGTCGTCATATGGCATCGGTCCACCGAGAATCCATCCCCAAGGTATATTTTCTGGCACTTGACCGTATACATTTCAACTCCAGGGGTGGCGACTTCAACAAACGTCTCTTCCAATGTGAGTTGAGATGGATGTTTAATTTACAGACCACATCACCACCAACCCTAAATGAGGCACTCAACTTTAAATCTTTTCTTCCAGGCTTTGTCTCAGGGGGCTGTGAATTAAATTTATAGCTCCCTGTCGTGGATATTATGCATAGCGACATCTCAACTTCTCTGCTTTGTGCTGTATTCCTAATACTATGGTTCCATAGACCTATTAGCTATGTGAGTGCCATTTTGATATTGCGGGGATACTGTAATCAGTGACACCATAACTTTTGCACTTTGTGATGCATCCCTCAAAGTGCAGCTCTATGACTTCATGATTACCTCTATAACTATATATATGTAATATGGATCACTTATCTTACTGTAAATTATGTCTACATATTATTCACTTGCTATGCTTCATGGTGTTGTATTACCAATTGTCATGGATATGCAGCAGTGTTTGTCTGTCAGCTTACCTTCCTTCCCATGTGTTCATCTTAGAGGCCTGAGCCCTTTCACCTGGCTTCCTTTATAATCTCCTCCCAGCCTGACTCCACCCCAGGCCCTATCACTGAACACTATATTAACCTGTGCACTGCAAGCCTGCTTTGCTGATCAACGTGTTTGTTAGGCATTGTGTGTTTGGGTTCCTGCCTGCCGTGTGCTACGTCTGTCTCTCTGTTACGTTATTGGCTTGTCCCTGACCATCCCTGTCTGCTCGTGACCCTTGACCTTCGGCTCGTTCTTCGTTATCCTTGTCTGCTTGTGGCCCCTGACCTTCGGCTTGTTATTCGGTTCTCTCTATCGTGTGCTGCTGCTTCCCCTTATCCTACGGGGCGTGAGCTAGGAAACTCCAGGGGCCGCGACCTGGTCCCAGCCTGCAGCGTAACATCCTCACCACTAGAGGCCCTGGAGAAGACCAGCTGGGTCTTAGACTCCGCGCCCTGGGGAATCTTGGCTCTCGCTTCCGTTGGGATCCCGGTTGTGCTCCTCTGGTCCCGCTTTCCACAACCACCCAGTTTCCTATCCACAGAAGCCAGCCATAGGGTTCACTACCTCGCGGTGCACTCCTGTCCCCCTACGGTGTGAATCTGTCACCTGGCCACAGGTGACCCTGACAGTTTGATCAGCCATGAACCCGGCTGACATCCCGCTACCCGCTGATCCATTGCAGGGCATAGTTTGCAGACTTGAAACCCAGGAATCGAATCAGACTCAGGTGATGCGATTCCTCCAGGATCTGGCTTCTCGCTTCGAGCAGCTTCAGGCCTCCTTGGGAACCCCGAATCCGCAACCTCAAATACAATCAGCGGCTGCACCTATTGCACCAGTCGCAGCCACACACTCGCTACAACTGCCAGCTCCGTCCCGTTTCTCTGGGGACTCCAAGGCTTGCAGGGGGTTCCTTAGCCAATGCACGATTCATTTTGAGCTCCAGCCCCAAAACTTCCTGTCTGATCGGGCTAAGGTAGCCTATATCATTTCCCTCCTCTCTGGTGAAGCTTTAGCCTGGGCAGCCCCTCTGTGGGAACTGAATGATCCAGTGGTTTCTAGCCTGTCTGGCTTCTTGAAACTTTTTCGGAATATCTTCGAAGAACCGGCTCGTGTCTCTTCAGCGGCCAGCGCCCTTTTACGTCTCCGCCAAGAGTCTGCTTCTGTGGGACAGTATGCGCTTCATTTCCGCATACTGTCGGCTGAGTTGAGCTGGAACAATGAGGCCTTAGTCGCAACCTTTTTGCATGGCCTGTCTGATAGAGTGAAGGATGAATTAGCAGGAAGAACCATCCCCACTGATCTGGCCGGCGTTATCTCCTTGTGTAACCAGATCGATATTCGCTTTCAGGAGAGGACCTTAGAAAAGCAACGCCAGCACTCCTTGGTTCTTAGTCAGCCTGAGCTCCCCTCTCTTCGACCCGTAGAGCATCTCCTACCAGCTGAGGAACCCATGCAGCTGGGTCGGACCAGGCTATCCCCCGAGGAACGTGCTAGGCGCAGAACTCTTGGTCTGTGTCTTTACTGTGGGGGCAAAGGTCATTTTCGTGACACTTGCTCTCTTTGTCCAGAAAAACGTTCGGGTCCACTTCATCTGGAAAGTGGAGTATTGGACCCAGAAATATCACCTTCCCCTTCTCGTCTTCTGCTTTCTGTGTTCCTTCATGTTGGTGCTTCTTCTCATTCGGTCTCAGCATATCTGGATTCCGGAGCCGCTGGTAATTTCATGGACTGGGAAATCGCATCGTCCATGAGACTTACTCTTTTGCCCCTCACCACGCCTTTGGTGGTCTTGGCGATTGATGGTACTGTTCTCCCAGGGGGACCTATCCGCTTCCAGACCCTCCCTGTTAAGATGTCGGTAGGGACACTCCACCAGGAGTGGATATCCTTCCTTATCTTACCCAAGGCCTCAACGCCTATAATTTTGGGTCTCCCATGGTTACAGCTCCATTCTCCTCATGTGGACTGGACTACTGGACAGATCCTGGCTTGGGGTCCCTCCTGTTCCTCGTCCTGCCTACCCAAGGTTGCCCCCTGTGAATCTGAGCCGGTCATTCATTCCAGGTTGCATAACCATTTACATTTCTCTGTCCCTAACCACCCTTGGACGCACAGCCAGGCTAGCTTGTCTACAAGTCCTGCAGTCGCTACGTCTTGCGATGCGATTCAGGTAGTCGCTACACCTGACTCAGCTATTCACTCTGCCTCTGTACTAGTTATGCCAGTCCAGCCCATGCCCAGTGAGCCTCCTACTTTTTCTTGTTCGGGACATTCTGCTTGTCCTTCAGCTATTCAGCTTGACTCCTGCGACATGTCACCTTCTAACCAACCTGACTTCAGGGTTCCACTGACATCTGCCCAGTCTGATGGTCCTGTGCAAGATGACCAGTTCCCCTTTAAGGGTCTAGGGGACCCCCCTCAGATTCCTGTTGATCCTCTCATGCCCTTGCTTATTCCTAGAGAGCCTTTGGTCCTCAATAGATCTTCTTGTCATCTCCCTACCTCATTTTCGGTCTCTGAGGATAATCTTAAGTATGAGGTTAGACAAGTTCTGGATTCTCGGCTCTGCAGAGGCATTCTTCAGTACCTTGTGCATTGGAGAGGTTTTGGTCCTGAGGAGGCGTCTTGGATTGCTGCATCTGATGTCGCTGCACCTCATCTGTTGAGAAGGTTTCATCAGAGATTTCCCTTTAAGCCTGGGTCCAGGCGGGGGAGGGCCCATAAGAGGGAGGGTACTGTCATGGATATGCAGCAGTGTTTGTCTGTCAGCTTACCTTCCTTCCCATGTGTTCATCTTAGAGGCCTGAGCCCTTTCACCTGGCTTCCTTTATAATCTCCTCCCAGCCTGACTCCACCCCAGGCCCTATCACTGAACACTATATTAACCTGTGCACTGCAAGCCTGCTTTGCTGATCAACGTGTTTGTTAGGCATTGTGTGTTTGGGTTCCTGCCTGCCGTGTGCTACGTCTGTCTCTCTGTTACGTTATTGGCTTGTCCCTGACCATCCCTGTCTGCTCGTGACCCTTGACCTTCGGCTCGTTCTTCGTTATCCTTGTCTGCTTGTGGCCCCTGACCTTCGGCTTGTTATTCGGTTCTCTCTATCGTGTGCTGCTGCTTCCCCTTATCCTACGGGGCGTGAGCTAGGAAACTCCAGGGGCCGCGACCTGGTCCCAGCCTGCAGCGTAACATCCTCACCACTAGAGGCCCTGGAGAAGACCAGCTGGGTCTTAGACTCCGCGCCCTGGGGAATCTTGGCTCTCGCTTCCGTTGGGATCCCGGTTGTGCTCCTCTGGTCCCGCTTTCCACAACCACCCAGTTTCCTATCCACAGAAGCCAGCCATAGGGTTCACTACCTCGCGGTGCACTCCTGTCCCCCTACGGTGTGCATCTGTCACCTGGCCACAGGTGACCCTGACACCAATATATTGGTTTTTACTTTTTTCTCCTTTCCTTTTGTTTTATTTTTCTTTTCAAGTTTATCATTTTCCTTTTTTTCCTTTTTTGTTTTATGTCATTGTGATTTTCCCATATTGTAAACATGCTGGCTGTCATTGTCCTTTTGGTCCACTGGGTGGCGCACTGTGTGCTCCCTGGGCTGCCTTGCTCTCGCACCACCCAGCGGGTAGGCTCCACCTATGCATGGCCGATGGAAGACAGGGGATCCCCTGCCTCCACACCAGGCCATATGTGCAGGGAGGAGCTCCTACCTGTCCTCGCTGTGTCTCCGGCACAGAAGGGGATTTCTTTTTTGTCCGTTGACGCGCAGACGCGTAACGTTATCCCACCCCCAGGGGTGGGGCTACGCCGCCCACGTCAGAGAACCACTCTGAATCCGGCCTCAGCGGTTTTATATGCAGCAAATTGGGCTGGATACCCAGCACCACGCCCTGTGAGGATTGGCTCCCTCATCAGGTTTATCCCTAATTTATAGTGCTCACACACAGCTGGCATGTCTCGATTCGAGCACGGCCACTGTGATATGTGCACTCGTACTAGCATATTGAAAGGTAATGTACTTTTGAACACAGGCAACTCTAGGCAATTAAAGAGGAAGTAAACCCTGATGGGTTTTACATCCTCTTTATTTCCCTGCAAAGGTAAAGCATAATGCATAGTAGCCCATTATGTGTCACTTACCTGAAACCGAAGCCTGCGATGTAACAGCTGTCCCCTCTAGCAGCGAGCGTCCATCTTCACCCCTCTTCCTTCAAGGGGGTCGCGAACTCCGGCTCTGTGACTGGTCGGAGTCGCATGACGTTGCCCCTTTAGAAACGAAACGATCGCCGTTTCTAAAGTGCGCCTGCACCGTATTGTAAATATCTCCTAAACCGTGGAGGTTTAGGAGATATTTCCAGCACCTACAGGTAAGCCTTAATCTAGGCTTACCTGTCGGTAAAAGTGGTTGTACA
This sequence comes from Rana muscosa, assembly GCA_029206835.1. Classification (NCBI taxonomy): domain Eukaryota; kingdom Metazoa; phylum Chordata; class Amphibia; order Anura; family Ranidae; genus Rana; species Rana muscosa. The sequence goes on along the minus strand of CM055117.1, from coordinate 538,268,304 downwards.
GGGTGTACAACCACTTTAATGCCCCTGTTTTGCTGTCACAGCACACTGATGGTGTCTGTGTATTAATCTTAATGTATTGAATAATTTCCTCTCGTTTTTCTCGGGCTTTTTAGACATACCGTATATACTCGAGTATAAGCTGACCCGAATATAAGCCGAGGCACCTAATTTTACCACAAAAAACTGGGAAAACGTATTGACTTGAGTATAAGCCTAGGGTGTCTATCTGCATGCCTCACTGTGCCTCACTGTGTCCATGCCTCACTGCATGCCTCACTGTGCCCATGCCTCACTGTGCCCATGCCTCACTGTGCCCATGCCCCCTACCTGATATCCGGCGTTGTGTGACTAGACTGACGTTTAACATGGGAGTCTATGGAAGGGGTTCCCGATTTTAAAAATCGGTGCTCCCCGGCCCTAGGTCCCCTGGACAACAAACTTTGCACACTTGTAGATGAAGGGGCTACGTGTGCCAAGTTTGGGTTCCAGGGGACCTAGGGCCGACCGGTACCGGGTCCTCAAAATCACAGAGAAATTACCGTTTAACATAAGAGTCTATGGAAGAGGAGCCCGGCTTTGAAAAAACGGTGCTCCCCGGCCGTAGGTCCCCCGGACAAAAAAAGTTGGACACGTGTAGAGGAAAAGGGGGGCTATATGTGTGCCACGTTTGGGGTCCAGGGGATCTACGGATGGCCAGGATCAGGCACACAAATTTGAAGATGGACACAGACTCGAGTATAAGCCGAGGGGGTCTTTTTCAGCACAAAAAAATGTGCTGAAAAACTCGGCTTATACTCGAGTATATACAGTAATTACTTTTTTGTTAATAAGGTTATGGCATAAACACTCAAATCCGGACAACACATCCCTTGATACAAATTCAAAAAAGAAGGGGGGGTAACAAATCCTGGGACTTTAAAGGGTGTTTGATTGATGAGGTAGAAATACAATCACAGTATTAGGAATATTCAAATTTTATTTTTTAAACACACAGATCCACGTCCTCTCAGGGAGAGGGGACCGATGCTGTGTCCCTTATACATAGGGACAACCATCGGTCACCTCCCCCAGTAAGTTCCCTCCCCCCACAGTTAGAACACAGCTAGGAAACACATTTAACCCCTTCCTCGCCCCCTAGTGTTAACCCCTTCCCTGCCAGTCACATTTATACAGTAATCAATGCATTTTTATAGCAGGGATCGCTGTATAAATGTGAATGGTCCCAAAAATGTGTCAAAAGTGTCTGATGTGTCCACTGCAATATCGCAGTCACGATAAAAATTGCAGATCGCCGCCATTACTAGTAAAAAAAAAAAAATGCTATAAATCTATCCCCTATTTTGTATCTGCTATAACTTTTGCGCAAACCAATCAATATACACGTATTGTGATTTTTTTTACCAAAAATATGTAGAAGAATACGTATCGGCCTAAACTGAGGACATTTAAAAAAAAAAAAAAAAAAAAAAAATGATATTTATTATAGCAAAAAAAAGCTCTTCTTTTGTTTATAGTGCAAAAAAAAAAAAACGCAGAGGTGATCAAATACCACTAAAAGAAAGCTTTATTTGTGGGAAAAAAAGGACGCAAATTTAGTTTGGGAGCCACGTCGCACGACCGCGCAATTGTCATTCAAATTGTGACAGCGCTGAAAGCTGAAAAATGGCTTGGGCAGGAAGGGGGTTTTCGTGCCCGGTAGGCAGGTGGTTAAAGCAGGTTATGCTAAAGATTACAAAAAATCATACAACGGATGGAACAGCAAGTTAGTTAGTTTGAAAAGCAAGGCATTCAAACAGATCAAAGTACTGATATTATTGATTAAATAACCAATAGGTAGATATCATTAAGTATTTATTAAGTAATAATCAAAGAAATAGAGAATAACATAATAAACAGAGTGCACGCTGAGCAAATCTCACCAAGGCAGCCAGTCACGACCAGTGTAGAGATGGTTAGAAATAATCAACAGGATCCCATAAAAAAAATCATATTAATGCATATCCAGAAATCACTTTCAAGAGATCTCGATCGCTTCGAGATAGCCTTGTTCACAGTCATCATATGTCTCGACTAACTCCCTCACAGGAACCCAAAGGTACCAGACCTTGCCACAAATGTCAGTTCTGTAGATACGTCCATTCTGCACGAACTTTGGTTCTTCCGAATGGGCGTATCTACAGGCCGCAATTTTCTGTAACTTGCCAATCCATTGGTATAGTTTACATAATGCAATGCGAATGTAAGGCCTTTTACATTGGCAAGACAAAACTACCCTTTTTCCATCGTAATTAGTCGCTATATGGGTTTATTTCACTAATTCGACAGTCATAAAAAGCATTTCTCAGCTTTGGAACATGTCCCCCCTGGGGACAGAGGAGGGGATTATGACAAAATACTCCTCCAAAGGGAAGCCAAATGGATACACAATTTATCAGCTTTAAAACATCCAGGTTTAAAAGATGCATTTAGTTTTAAACCCTTTTTGTAATTTTATTTTATTCTTGTTTCCCAACTCTTTCCCCCTTTCTTTGATTAATTTTCTTCTTCTTTTTTTTTCTATTTCTTTGTTGATTTTCTATATTTGTGTATGAGGAATTGGCAACATTGATTGTTGCTGATCACAAATGTAAAGTGTATTTCTGTGCACTGAAACTAAATACTACATATGTACTTCCTATGTTTTTCCCCCTATGTACTTTGAATCAGAGTGCAGGCTGGGCAACATCTTGGAGCCTTTTTCACAATCCATACTCACCAGTACAGCTTTTGCCAAAACTGTTAAAGAGTGAGTTAAAAATTAATCAACAAAGTCAATCCAATTTATGCTGTTATTGAAAAAGCATAAGTTCCCGATTCAGTGCCTATCATTCTGGCAATTTTTGCCCATTCTAGGCCATATGGACGCCCTGGGCACTCTGTGGACCAGGTGTCCTATCAATCGCCAGTTCCATCGTGGGCCCTTGGATATTTACTGAGGGCTTTCACATTGAGGCGTTGTGCTGGCTGTGCGTTGGAAAAAATCCTACAAAGCTTTTTTGGAGCATCGTTGGGGCGCATAAAATAGCGCTGTAAAAATGCCTATCCCCATTGAAATGAATGAGAAGCGCGGTAAAAACGCATAGGCGTTAGCGCTATTTTTAAAAATAGAGCTAACGCCTATGCGTTTTTACCGCTAAAAATAGCGCTAACGCGGTAAAATCGCTGTAAAAACTTGCGGTAAAATCGCAACGCCTCAGTGTGAAAGGGGCCTACCCCCGTAGGAGCTGCTGGTTATATTTTTGGGTCTGCACTCTGCCTGTCAACCTCTTAAGTTTGGCTCGATCCCCTCCCTGGCACAACTGGACAATAATATGATTGTGGAACCCAATGGCAATAAGGAACCACAATAATACCACGGATATATTTATATATGAATATTTGAATGTTGTTACCTTGGTGCTGGTCACCTGCCCCACAGCTGCAATAGACAGAGTCTCACACAAGATGTAGCTTAACTACACTTGTTTACTTGGCAAAAGAATAAAACAATGGTTACACAGACATAATTGACTACACACAGCTCCCTGTAAAAGTCAATGTGACACCACTGGCCTAGAAAGTCTCTGCTCCCAGACTCACATAGGATAACCTAGGGTCAGATCTGAGTGGGTGTATGGTGGAGGAATCTCTCAATGCAATGGCACCGGCACTGGGACACCTCTCCACCAGGTCCCAGACAACTCACCCAAACAGTGAAATAATCAAAAGATAAAACAGTTGTATAGAACACATAAAATCACAAGCTATATGGCTCCCTCTAGTGGACAGTTCAACTGGTGAGTGTCCCGTTGTAGAACTCCCAAGGTTTAAAGTAAGCGGATGACTGTTCCTTTAATTTCTGTCAGTCTTCTGCTAGCTTCGTTGGTGCACTTGTCAATTTGTATTCCAGATAAAACAAGGTGAAGAGGAATAACAATCACTTGATGCATGTAGTGTATAGGCAGAGCAAACAATAGTTCTCCCCAGCTTCTGTATCACTTACAGGTGTGACGTATCCCTACTTGCGGCACTGCAGAGGCCAGCAAGTATACGTGGAATTATGGAAACCACCTTCCTGTGACCCAGCTAACTATGTTGATAGGCAAGTGCCTTCTCAGCAAATGAGATACGGTCTAATATAACACCTTGCTACATAAGTACCTTAAAGCCAAATACTATATAGCTTATTATGTAAAACTACCTGTTCTTATGTACTACAGTATAAACATTATGTGATTATATCTATGTTTCAGATAAAGATAAAGTCACCCAAATGTAAACCTCCCCTGATGAACGAAAATACATACCAATAAATTTCCGAAACATGTTGGGTTACATGCTAAAAATATTCATGGATTGACCTCAGCTTGACTCTGGCAGTACCTGGATTATTTGCCTTGGGTTTGATATATACATATATGTATTAATTGGTTCATTGGTATACTTTGTATATTTTAATATCACTTTTCATGGCCATGTTCAAATTTAATCATATTGTGTACTCAAAGTGGAACTTTGTTGCCTTTTACTTACTTAGTTACCCCCATTTATGCCTTAAAAGTCCAGGGGGGGGTGGCTTCTGCACATCTATTTTCTGACATCCATACCTCAGTCTTTCAAAGACACAGACTAGTCCATAGCTTTGTTTTGTTCTTTATTTGAGGAGATTAAACTTGGATGGGGATTTGGGAATTATGGGATGCCAAGGAATTTTAGAACAACCAATTGGTGAATTTGGAACACTCAATTGGGACAAACTATGTACACTCCCTGAACATATTACTACTTCAGTCTCCTCCAGCACTTTCCTTGCTTGCAGACTGTTACTCCTCCAGGCTAGCTAGCACCGCATGGGTAGGCCTGACACTGCTTCAGCCAGGCCTTAATGAACTGCCTTTTGCGGGCAGGGACCATGGGCCCCTGTGGTGTAGAAATAGTTCTGGTGCTCTTTTCAGCTACCACTCCCAGATAGCTCTCTTCAGACCCTGCCAGCCACCCTGGCTGCAATGACTTCTTTCCACTGCCCCTTCCACGGTCCTCTCTTCTGGTTCTGCATCCATCTTAACTGCAATCTTCCAGTTCTCTCAGGCATGCCTCCCCAGTCCTCCCGACTGTGCTCACTCACTAGCCATCTTGGTTGCGACCAATAGTCCTCCCTGGAGAATCTTAGAAGTGTACTCTTCTGCTGTCCTCTGCTAGCTCTCTCATGTGCCCTTTCTTCCTGGATCTTGGCACTCCTCCTGGATGCACCCAAGCCCCAGCCCAGGGTCACCCCCCCCCCTGAGACTGGGGAGCTCCCCATGGGCCCCGACAGCCTCTACACTCTCACTCCAGCTCTTCCACCCGACAATTCCTCCCCAGCTGGGCTGACCCCAGTCATTTAAGGAGGCCTGCCCCTGCCCCTAAGTTTGGGATTGGTCAAGGCTCCTTAAAATACCCCAGGAAGCCCCACCCCTCTTCCCCTTCTCTCCTAGCACTTTCTAGAAGAAAGAGGGAGGTGACAGTGACGTGATGCGGCCTGTGAGTCACTAACTGCTACCCTGAGCAACTCTCAAGCCAGAATGAAAACAAACAGACCTAGCAACCAGCTAGGCCTGCATAAATTTACCTACTCTGCCAACAAAAATCCTCTCTCTAGCACCTACCTAACTAGAGGGTACTATGCTATTATTAGGGTTTTCTGCTTGTGGCTGAAACACATAGGTAGAGATATTGATGACAGAATTTCCTAGGGATGATTTTCCTTTTTTTCTTTGGAAAACCTTTTTCTCCTTGTTCAGGTTCAAGATTTTTTTTTTCCTGCACAGGTGACAATTTTCTTTGACCTTGTAACATAGTTGAAATAAATTAAACACCTTGAGGATCTCCTTGTCGGCACCCTTTGCTAGTCTAAACAAGAATATGGTTTTGAAGCCAAGTGGTTCTTTAAAATGCTCAAGAATGTCAAGCCTCTGAAGAAAAGTCTGCTGTGTTCATGGGATTGTATTTCCCTAATCTACCAACAGAAGATTCTTTTGAGTCTTAAATTACAGCTGCCTTAAATCACTTCTGTACATGAGTATACTTGTACTAAGATGGGATTGCTATTGCATGCTCGTAAACTAAATATATATAAAAAAATATATATATATATATATATATATATATATATATATATACACACACACACACACACACAGGGTTAGCTCAATGGGGGATTACAATCCCTGGGAAACAGGTAGTCCAAACAGCAGGTTTTCTTAAAATCTGACTTGTAGCCAGTTTTATTTTGAAAGGTTGCATGAAAATTATACAAACAAAACAGAAAATAAATCTAAACATTGCAGGTTCCTAATGCCCCGTACACACGGTCAGACTTTTGGCCAACAAACTTCATTTTGAGCAAGTTGGACCAACAATCCAACCGTGTGTACGCTCCATCGGACAAACTTTTTTTGTTTTTTGTTTTTTGTTTTCATCGGACAAAAGTTGGGTCTGCAAACGGACAAACTTTGGCCACCAAAGGTCCGATGGAGCAAAGTCCGACCGTGTGTACAGAAAAACACCGGACTTTTGTCCGATGGACAAAACAACTAATGTTAAAATCAACCAACAATAGCAGAAGTTGACCAAAGGGTGGCGGTAAAGAGCAGAAAAGAGCAGAAAAACCACGTGATGTTGCAAAAAGTTTTGGGAAAGGTTGCAGAAAAGTCCTGTAGTGTGTATGCTATTGGTGTGCCCGGCCAACTCCGTTCAGACAAAAATCCAGGGAAAAGTCCGATGGAAGTCCGACCGTGTGTATGGGGCTTAAGTCACAGGTGAAGGGCTTCTCCCAGTCACCCACAAAACAAAGATAATGCAAACCTTTACTTTCCGGACTGGATTCCAAATTAGTTCTCTGCAAATGAACGCATGTGAAGTGAAACATAATGTCCAAGAAATGCCTTTGCCTTTTATAATGTCACAATATATACCTGTATATATACAGTATATACTTCATTGTGTGACAGGGGATTGTTCAGCTCAGTGATAGATGCGTTTTACTGTAGTGAGTTCACATCAGACAGGCATTTATAGTTAAGGGCCTGGTAGCCCACGTTTATTAAATGAGAAAAAACAAAACAAAAGACCACTCAGGAATCCCACGCAGGGGTTTAAACATCATTCAAAGATAACTGAAAATATTCTATTAGAGACTCTAGAGCCCCTCCCCATTTACTAAACCGAAATCTGGGGGAGCTCACCCTAAAGGAGCCCTCCCCCCTAAATCCCCTATGTGGAGGAATAAAAATAAAACACATAGACCACAACCCGTTCGGAATGATGATAGAGGGTACGGTGGTTCATTTGAGACCCCCTTTGGGAGAGAACCCTATGGGGGTCACTCAGTACCGGTCTATAATCGATTCCAACCCTTCCACGATGGCCAATATCCATATGGTGATTGGGATCATTACCATGATAACCGTACCCCCAATAGGGATACGTGGAATGATGGGTCTTCTAGACATTATCCACCTCCCCTTCCTCCTCGTCCCTCTAGAGGGGATTACTCTCGTGATTTTGGGTATCAACAGGAACCATGGCGATACCGATCTTACCCTCAATATGGGGATTTTCCCAGGGTAGACCAAAACCAGAGACCCAGAGAAAGAAGAGAGGAACCAGAGGAGGAAGGAGATCGAGGCAACAAAAGAAAAAGGGTGTAATAGGCCAGGGTATTTATAACCTGAGCTCTGTCACCCTCTCAACAGATGAAAAAGGGATTTTTATAACAGCTTACCTGTAAAATCCTTTTCTTGGAGTACATCACGGGACACAGAGCGACTTAGTCATTACTAATGGGTTATATAGATTACCTTCAGGTGTTGGCACTGGCCAATTCCAAACCGGAAGTACCCTCCCCTATATAAGCCCCTCCCATCCGGGAGCACCTCAGTTTTGTAGCCAAGCAATAAGTGTCCCAAAAAGAGGGGTGGGAGCTCTGTGTCCCGTGATGTACTCCAAGAAAAGGATTTTACAGGTAAGCTGTTATAAAAATCCATTTTTCTTTTTCGTACATCACGGGACACAGAGCGACTTAGTCATTACTAATGGGACGTCCCAAAGCAATGCCAAATGAGGGGAGGGATACATAAGCTGGGCGCCATCAGGCATGAGGCTCTTTTGCGGCCTGCAACACACTGCGCCCAAAGGCGACATCCTCCTGACTTCTGACGTCTACCTGGTAGAACCTAGTAAACGTGTGTACTGAAGACCATGTTGTGGCCTTACAGATTTGAGCCAGGGAGGCTTGGTGATGCACTGCCCATGAAGATCCAACTGCTCTTGTGGAGTGCGCCCTAACTTTGAACGGAGGCGGTCTCCTTTTCAAGCCATAGGCTTGTATTATGACCTGTCGAATCCACTTGGCTAAAGTAGATTTTTGATGCTGCCTGACCCTTTCTGGGGCCTTCCGGCAGAACAAACAAAGTATCCGTTCTGCGAATCTGAGCAGTGGCTTTTAGATAAGCTTTAACTGCTCTTACTACATCCAAAGAATGCAATAACTTTTCCTCTACCGAACTAGGTTTGGGGAAAAAGGAAGGAAGAACCACATCTTGGTTCAAATAGAACCTCGATATCACCTTAGGAAGAAAGGCTGGATGAGGACGTAATACTACTCTGTCCTTATGGATAACCAGATATGGCTCCTTACAGGACAAGGCGGTTAATTCCGATACTCTTTTAGCCGAACAAATGGCTACTAAGAAAATAAATTTCCTGGTGAAAAGAACCAAGGAAACGTGCCGCAATGGTTCAAATGGTTGTTTCTGTAGAACCGACAGAACCAGGTTTAAGTCCCATGGACATATGGGAATACTAACCGGAGGGCTAATACGCATCACTCCTTGTATGAAAGCTTTGACTAATGAATGCAAAACCAAGGGCCTTTGAAAAAAATATTGACAAGGCCGTCTGACCCTTGATAGTACTCAAGGCAAGCTTCCTATGTACAGCCCACTGTAGGAAGTCCAGAATCCTACCTATTACATACTTACGTGGATGCCATTTCCTGGCCTCACACCACGTAATGTACGCCTTCTAGATCCTATAATAGATCTGCCTGGATACCGGCTTCCTGGCATTGATCATGGTAGATACCACAGGATTAGAGAGCCCTCTCTTTTTTAGAATGTGGGCTTCAATAGCCAGGCCGTCAAACCTAGGGCTGGTAAGGAAGGGTAGTATATCGGTCCTTGCGAAAGCAGGTCCGGACGATGTGGGAGGGTCCAAGGACTTCCCACTGACATTTTTACAATCTCCGCGTACCATGCCCTTCGGGGCCACGCTGGAGCCACCAGAATCACTGGTTTCTTTTCTACCCTGATTCTGCGGATTAATCGCGGTGGGAATGCATATATCAGCTTGAACTGATCCCAAGGGAACACTAGGGCATCCGAACCGCAAGCTAGGGGATCCTTTGTGCGAGACACAAATCTGTCCACCTTTGCGTTGAATCTGGATGCTAGCAGATCTACATCCGGTGTTCCCCACCGCTGGCATATTGCCTGGAAAACCTCGGGGTGAAGAGACCATTCCCCGGGCCTAATTGCTGGCGACCTAAAAAAGTCCGCTCTCCAATTTTCCACTCCTGGGATGAAAACCGCGGATATGGCTGTGACATACCTTTCTGCCCATTCCAGGATGCAATTCGCTTCCCTCTGGGCTGCACGACTCCTGGTGCCACCCTGGTGATTGATATATGCCACTGCTGTGACATTGTCTGATTGAATTCTGACAGGTGACCCTTGGAGTTTGGATGTCCATGCTACTAGGGCATACCGGGCTGCTCGTATCTCTAAGAGATTGATGGGCAGGGCCTTCTCTGCTTCTGACCACTTGCCCTGGAGAGACCATTGCTCCAGTACTGCCCCCCAGCCTATGAGGCTGGCATCTGTAGTGACCACCTTCCAAGAAACCGGACTGAAGGGTTTCCCTTTTTCCAGATTCTGGTACCAACCACCAATGGAGGCTCTTTGCGAATGGAAGGGGACAGGGACATTGGTAAGTCTAAAGCCTGAACTTTTTTGTTCCAGGCTGACAGTATGGCCCTCTGCAAGTTCCTTGAATGGAATTGACCGTAGGGTACTGCTTCGAATGAAGCCACCATTTTTCCCAGCAGCCTTATACACAGGCGTATGGATGGTTTTTCTTTTTTGTACCCACTAAGTGGGTCAAATCTTTCAAAGATGACACCTTCTCTGGAGGTAAGAAAATCTTTCTCTGATTTGAATCCAGTCTTAGCCCCCAAGTATTCCAGGCTTTTGACTGGTTTTAGGGCTGACTTGTCTCGGTTGATAATGCAACCGTGAGATTCCAGATACTTGATTGTCTTGTGAACGACCACTTCTAGTTTTTTTCACTGAGTGGTCTATCAGCAACAAGTCGTCTAGATATGCCATTATCGTTACACCTTGTGTTCCTAGTTTGGCCAATCGTAGGGCCAAAATTTTTGTGAACACTCGTGGTGCCGTGGCCAGACCGAAAGGTAAGGCTCTGAACTAAAAATGGCGCCCTTCTACTGCAAGGCGTAGAAATTTCTGGTGGGCCGGACAGATGGGAATATGCAAATAAGCATCCCTTATGTCGATCGAGGCTAACCATTCCTGCCCTTGTAGGGCGGTGGCCACCGATCGGATCGACTCCATCCGAAAAAGTCCTGATATGTAGGAACTTGTTTAGCCCTTTTATATTTAATATGGGCCTCATGTCCCCATTTGGTTTGGGGACTGTGACAAGGTTCGAGTAAAACCCGAACCCGTTTTCTTCCAAGGGAACCTTCATGATTACCCTTGGGGCAATAGTTGCTCTAGTGCCAGAAGGAGGGATCCACTCTTCTGGGGATCGCTTGGCACGTTTGACCTTATAAAATGGGCAGGAGGAATGTCTTTTAACTCCAGCCTGTATCCCAGACTTACTGCGGAGATCACCCATCTCTGATGGTGTCCCGCCAGGTCTCTGTGAACAACTGAAGTTTTCCCCTCACCCGATTGAGTGGGGGCAACCCTTCATGACTTAGGGGGAGGTTTTGTACCTCTCTTGACCCAGGGTTTCTTGTTACCCTGTGATTGTCCCTGATTTCTGCCCCCTGGATTTGACCGCGGAGGCCGTCGGAACTGTTTCACAGCCGATTAGCCAGGGACTGGAGAAGTAGGCCTCCTAAAAGAAGGACTTCTACCCTTGTTCTTAACCGGTAAGAGTGAACTTACACCGGCAGAAATTTTCTGGATATATTTGTCCAGATCTTCTCCAAATAAGCGTTCTCCATGAAATGGGAAGCTAACCAGCAGTTTTTTACAGGGAGCTTCAGCAGACCAGTTTTTGAGCCACAGAAGCCTACGCATATGTACTATAGACAGCGTAAAGCGGGAGGCCTGTTGGATTGTATCCTTTATGGCGTCCACCGCAAAACACAAGGCTCTAGGCAGGTCAGCTAGGGCAAGAGCCTGCTGATCTGGTAAGTCCCTTAAGACTTGTTTCAACTGATCTTTCACTGCTTGGCAGACTCCAATCGCTGCTACCGCAGGTTGTGTCACCATGCTTGCTGTAGAGAAAGCAGATTTTAGTAAAGACTCCAATTTTTTATCTATTGGGTCTTTGAACATTGGAACATTATCTACTGGACATGTCAGTGATTTGTTAACAGAAGAGATGGCTGCGTCCACTGTAGGGACCCTCCATTTTCTTATGAACTTATCCTCCATGGGATAGATCACCGGAAATCTCTTGGGGGGAGCAAATATTTTATCAGGATGCTCCCAATCCTGGTAAATAAGCCCTTCTAATAAAGGGTGGATTGGGAAGGAACAGACAGCCTGGGGAGCTTTTAGCGACCCCAGCGAGGAAACCGTAGTGGATGGTGGTTCCGCCAGAGGCATTTTAAATGCTGATCGGACCATATTAGTCAGAGACTGAACCCATAATCTTTCAGCCTGAGATGCTGAGAAAGGTTCTTCCACTGTTGATTCCTCCATAACTGAATCAACCTCATCCTGATCCCCTTCAGGTAGGTTGATCTCTGTGTGGGGCTGTTCCTCCACTAACAGGCACTCTGAAGGAGGAGACGGAGATCGGACGCGCTTTTCCTGTGACAGGGAAGCAGCGATCAATGCTGTTAATCTCTCTTCCAATCCTCCCAGAGTTGAGGATAAAACCTCCTCTGTTATATATACAGGAGCAGGTGGACTGGGGACAGCCGCAGCACCAGGCATTCCTGCGGGGTTTCTACGGCTACTGACCTCTGAATTCTCAGGGGAGATTGGTGCAGTACAAGCATGCCCAATATCCTCAGAGCCCGATGGAGACCCCTTTGGCTTCCTGGAAGATCTATTTCCGGAGCGTCTGGACGACATATCCTTTAAGCACAAAGCTGAGGTATTCCCGTCGTCATACACCAATTTTGCTGGTAATAGTCTAACAAAGTTGCTGCTATATACCAGCTGGTGTCCACTAAAGTGCCTTTCTATGGGGATGCCTGCATCAACCGCCTCTGTGTGCCACTGTTTGTTGCTAGCTCTGTTTGCATCCAGCTGACACTTGTACTGTGACTTTTAACCATGCTGGGACGCCCGCACATGCGCAGAAGCGCCGCGGCGCGCATCGAGCGTCATCCACCCGCCCCGCCCCTTTTTTTCATAGGAGGCGCGTGCACGCGCCCGCGCGCGCGCCTGTGCGCCATTGGCGCCCTTTTCGAAATCAAACAGGGGACTAGGAGCCAGGGCCCTTTTTGCCGGAGGGCCTGTGCGGTGGATGAGCGCAGCAACAGGGCAGAGGAAGTGGATTCCCACAGAGAAACTTACCAGCTGCCTGGATCTTTTGACTTGAGAAAACCAAAGATCCACATGACAAGAAAAATGGACTACAGCGGCCTCTAGTGGTTTAACACAGGTACCGCGGTCCCCTTTTTTTTTTTTTTTCTTGACTACTATTAAAATTTTACATTTTCAGTAGTTACAGGCAAACACAGATATTTAGCGGGAATACCGTTAGGTAACAGACAGAAAGACAAATTAGGCTTGGGGGTCCCCCAATAGAACCAAGTTCCTGGGGGCCCCCACTTACCTGATCCCCGCCGCAGGACTTTGTTTGGTCCACAGAAGTCCAAACTTCACCTATAACGGCAGGCATTGTAATTAAACCTTCAGGGACCGGGTTCCCAAGGATTCCACTCCCCTGGACCTGTATAGCACCCTGCACAGACAACATCTTGGTCGTGGGTATGACCAGAGCTCTGGATCCCAGGGTCCAGCCCTCCTAAGAGAAGCATTACAGGCAAAACCTTGCTCTTCTGCTGCAAGGCCCGGGTACCAACCGTTTAGCTATGAAGCTTTTTTGGTGGGATCCGGAACAGCTTACTAAGGCCCAAAAGAACCTGTACGCAAGCCCAGTGAAAACACATGTTACTCTTTGGCCAACACCTTAGACACTGGCAAAAAACTGAGGTGCTCCCGGATGGGAGGGGCTTATATAGGGGAGGGTACTTCCGGTTTGGAATTGGCCAGTGCCAACACCTGAAGGTAATCTATATAACCCATTAGTAATGACTAAGTCGCTCTGTGTCCCGTGATGTACGAAAAAGAAATGTCCATACTAGATAAAGGACTAAAATTCGCTCCTCCATGTAGGCTGAATAAATTTCAGACCTACATGGATATACACAAGTATAGCAGAAAACTCAGTGTAAAGAGACACATTATGTCTAATCCCATCGGACCTAGTTCAATAAGGTCCGACGGTATATTACATTCAAGTTTGGCAAATGCGTCCCTGTTTAACCCCCCAGGAGGATTGACTCCTTCAGTTAGAGTGTTCAGGGACGTTCTTCTTAGGGATTTGGAAAAAATTAAAATCAAAAATTTAAAAATTAAATAAGTCTCTTCAGACAGGTCTGGATCAGCTATGTGAGAACAAGCAGATCATTATCCGCCCCGCGGATAAGGGGGGTGGAATTGTTATTTTGAACAAAACCGACTACTTAGAGGAGTTAAATTCCCTGGTTGAAGATACGGACACATATATTCCATTATCCAGGGACCCACGTCCCGCGTATAGAAGAACCCTTATCAACTTAGTTGAGGAAGGCTTCAGTACAGGAATCTTGAATAAAAAAGAAAAAGCTTTTTTAGTCCCTAGCTCGTCCAGATTGCCCATCATCTACTATTTGCCTAAAATACACAAGAACCCAACAAATCCACCAGGTCGTCCCATTATAAGTGGAATAGACTCTATCACTTCTAGAGCCGGCAAATACATTGATGGGTATTTACAACCCTTAGTCAAAACATTACCAGCTTACCTCAGGGACAGTAAACAAGTTATCAATTTATTGGGTGAAATCCCGTATGAGGATGACATCTGGATGGTTACCGCGGATGTGACATCCTTATACACGATCATACCCCATGAGCGGGGAATCTCCTCAGTAAAATATTTTTTGGATAAGAACTCAGGACTACAACGCAAACATAGGAAGTTCATTATGGAACTTCTTAATTTTGCTACTACTCATAACTTTTTTTGGTATAGTGGAAAAAATTTTCTGCAAGATAGGGGGGTTGCCATGGGGGCAAAATTTGCCCCCAGCTTGGCTAACCTTTTTATGGGGAAATGGGAGGAGGACGTCATCTATGCTGTTGAGAGACCCCAACTTGCTCTTTGGACCAGGTACATCGATGACGTCCTCCTCCTATGGAGGGGATCCAAGGAGTCTCTGGATTTTTTCATGGAGTCTTTGAACTTAAACGACAGGGGTATTGAGTTCAAATACGAAGCAGACCAGAAGTCAATACATTTTTTGGATCTCCAGATTAAGGTAGAGGAGGGACGTTTTATTACATCCACATATTTTAAAACTACGGACAGGAACGCATTTATACCCCAAGATAGCTGTCACCATCGTTCATGGCTTAATGCAGTTCCCAAAAGCCAATACTTGCGACTCAGGCGAAATTGCACCAAACTAAGTGACTATAGAGAACAGTCTGATATCCTGACTAGGAGGTTCCTTGAAAAGGGGTATCATGCCGATGACCTTGAACACAAACGTTTGGAAGTGGAATTACTTGATAGGGAATCACTTTTGAGTGACAGAAGTGTTAATCCAGTTGATCAGACTCTCTTCACCTTACCATTCATTACTGGCTTCTCCAACCAGCATTTTTTGGTGAAAAAACTGATTCACAAACACTGGCACATTATTAAGGATGATGTGGTGTTGGGACCCATATTACCCGATAAACCACAGGTGGTATTCAGGGGTGTACCTTCTTTGAGAGACTCATTGGCTCCAAATGTATGCGATCCCCCCATTAATAAACCTATGTTTTTCCAAAATCTAGTGGGTTATCATAAATGTAAAAGATGTGCTGTTTGCAATATTAATCACATTAAGGAACGGAAAACTACCACCTTTGTTTCCAATAGTACCTCTAAACAATATGATATTAAAACTTTTATCACATGTTCAACTACCCATGTTGTGTACCTCCTCACCTGCCCCTGCGGGTTACAGTATATAGGGAGGACTGTTAGGGCGTTTCAAGTTAGGCTCAATGAGCATATTGGAATCATCAGAAGAGGGTTCAAGGGGCACTCTGTATCTAGACACTATAGGGATGTCCATAATAGGGACCCTAGTGGGACGTCCTTTGTGGCCATAGACAAGTTGAAAAGCCACTGGAGGGGGGGCCCTAAGAGGCGTGCGATATCCAAACTCGAAATGAGTTGGATATACAGGATTAAATGCCTTAGACCATTTGGGTTGAATGTCGATATCGAAATCAATGCATTTATGGATAACGCATGATTTGGAACCCCACTAAATTATTTTCCCAATTATTTTTATATCTCTTGTTGAGATTGGGATGTTTCCTTGTTGCTATTGGGGGATGGGTGAATACTTTCCCTTCCCTGGCACTGGAGATACGTCTCTACCTTTTTATCATAACTTTTTAGTCATGATGTATAGTGAGGTTAGAATGTAATTTACTTTTAAGTGTTGAATCTGTTATCCTTTCGCTTCACGGGAATTAGATTATGGGTTGTGACCCCTCCCTCTACCATGAGTGTGAGGCTATTGGGTTTTGTTTATGTTCCACCTTCCGGACTCTGACACGGAAACGAGGCGTGGATACGCCATGACTTTATCGTCATGTCGACAGATCCCAGAATGAGACGAGCAGACGTCATGGCTATATTGCCATGACGATAGATACGGGAGTGAGACGTGGATGCGTCATGACCTCAATGTCATTACGACTGACACGAAAGCGAGGCGTGGAACGCGCCTCGCTATTATTTATAGAGTGACACTTCAGTGCGTCGCCCGTGCCCTTTGAGAACATTTTTAGGAAACAAAACTAGTCAGGGCGGTGCAACGCACTGACGTCACTACCACGTGACCCCGCTAGCACGGGCGAACGCCACATTGCATGCCGGCAATTTTAAACTTTGTTTGTTTTTTATTTTTATTTTGTACTGCTGTTTTATCTGTATACCTCTACTTATTGGGAATAAATATACCTTGAGGTATTACACTACTGGAGTCCTTTTCCCTTTTCTTTCATGGTTCCTACACCAACTTGAAAGTTCGGTTTTTTCCTGGTTTGGAGTGATCATTCGCAGCACCTGCAGTAAAAGGATCAGTATAACGGAGGCTAAGAACCTACACTGGTATCATCGTTTCGCGAAATCAGGTGGATTAACTCCTGTACCCCGCAGAGGGTGATATCTGCATGCCTGCTAGACCTTGCCATAGTGGAGGTCCATCATTTCTGGTAACGTACCCATCTTTTACGTATTTACTCACCGCGGTGGATGTGGTCTTCTTCGACATCTGTGGATTCTTTGGGACTTATCTCCTTACACCATCATCCTCCCCCTTGATTACATCTTTCAAAGTTCCTTTTTTTCTTCCCCTTCTTTCCAGTGTGAAGGAAACATTTCTATATGTGGTGGACATTATTTTTTGCAATTTTGTGTTTTTTAAGTTATTTAACCACTTGACCACTGGGCACTTAAACCCCCTTAATAACCAGACCAATTTTCAGCTTTCGGTGCTCTCACATTTTGAATGACAATTACTCAGTCATACAACACTGTACCCATATGAAATTTTTGTCCTTTTTTTCACACAAATAGAGCTTTCTTTTGGTGGTATTTAATCACTGTTGGGTTTTTTATTTTTTGCGCTATAAGAGAAAAAAGACTGAAAATTTTGTAAAAAAATGATTTTTTTTCGTTTCTGTTATAAAATTTTGCAAATTACTATTTTTTCTTCATAAATTTTGGCCAAAATTTATACTGCTACATATCTTTGGTAAAAATAAGTACAAATTGGTGCATATTATTTGGTCTTTGTGAAAGTTATAGAGTCCACAAGCTATGGTGCCAATATCTGAAAATTGATCACACCTGAAGTACTGACGGCCTATCTCAATTCTTGAGACCCTAACATGCCAGAAAAGTGCAAATACCCCCCAAATGACCCCTTTTTGGAAAGAAGACATTCCAAGGTATTCAGAAAGAGGCATTGTGAGTTTTTTGAAGTTGTCATTTTTTCCCACAATTCTTTGCAAAATCAAGATTTTTTTTTTCTCTTTTTTTTTTTTCACAAAATTGTCATATTAGCAGGTTATTTCTCACACACAGCATATGCATTCCACAAATTACACCCCAAAACACATTCTGCTATTACTCCCGAGTATGGCGATACCACATGTGTGAGACTTTTACACGGCGTGGCCACATACAGAGGCCCAACATGCAGGGAGCACCTTCAGGCGTTCTGGAGCACCAAGGCCAATTCTGACATTTCTCTCCTACATGTAAAAATCATCATTTATTTGCTAGAAAATTACATAGAACCCCAAAACATTATATATGTTTTTTTAGCAAAGACCTTAGAGAATATAATGGTGGTTGTTGCAACTTTTTATCTCGCACGATATTTGCGCAGCAATTTTTTTAACGCGTTTTTTACGGAAAAAAAATGTTTTGTGCTTAAAAAAAAAAAAAAACAGTACAGTTAGCCCAATGTTTTTGCATAATGTGAAAGATGAAGTTACGCCGAGTAAATAGATACCTAACATGTCACCCTTAAAAATTGCACACACTTGTGGAATGGCGCCAAACTTCGCTACTTAAAAAATCCCCATAGGCGACGCTTTAAATATTTTTACTGGTTACATGTTTTGAGTTACAGAGGAGGTCTAGGGCCAAAATGATTGCTCTCGCTCTAACGTTCGCAGAGATACCTCACATGTGTGGTTTGAAAACCGTTTTCATATGTGGGCGGGACTTACGTATGCGTTCGCTTCTGTATGCGAGCTCACGGGGACAGGGGCGCTTTAAAAAAAAAAAAAAAAATTATTCTTCATTTTACTTTATTTATTTTAGTTTGACATGTTTTTCCGCCCTAAACATTTTTTTGATCACTTTTATACCTATTACAAGGAACGTAAACATCCCTTGTAATAGGAATATGGCATGACAGGTCCTCTTTACAGTGAGATATGGGGGGGGGGGGGTGTCAATAAGACCCCACATCTCACCTCTAGGCTGGGAAGCCTGAAAAAAATACAAAAAAAAAAACAACAATCCTGGCTTTGATCGTAGCGGTGAGTCGGTAGAAGCACCGGAGGGCGGCGGGGGGGGGGGACATCCCCTCTCGCCTCCCGTAAGAATGATCAAGTGGCGGAACAGCCGCTATGATTGTTCTTATGGTGTAGGGAATCGCCGGCTGAAAAAGCCGATATCTGAATGATGCCTGTAGCTGCAGGCATCATTCAGATATCCCCGCACAAAGTCAAGGACGTCATATGACGGCCGGAGGGCGGGAAGTGGTTATTGCAGAGTATTGCCGGGCATTGCGGAGTATTGCCGGGCATTGCGGAGTATTGCCGGGCATTGCGGAGTATTGCCGGGCATTGCGGAGTATTGCAGGGCATTGCGGAGTATTGCGGTGTATGGCAGGGTATTGCGGTGTATGGCAGGGTATTGCACGGGTATTGCACAGGGTATTGTGGAGGGTATTGCAGAGTATTGTGGAGGGTATTGCAGAGTATTGTGCAGGGTATTGCAGAGTATTGTGCAGGGTATTGCAGAGTATTGTGCAGGGTATTGCAGAGTATTGTGCAGGGTATTGCAGAGTATTGTGCAGGGTATTGCAGAGTATTTTGCAGAGTATTGCGCAGGGTATTGCAGAGTATTTTGCAGGGTATTGCAGAGTATTTTGCAGGGTATTGCAGAGTATTGTGCAGGGTATTGCAGGGTATTGCAGAGTATTGTGCAGGGTATTGCAGAGTATTGCACCAGGGTATTGCAGAGTATTGCACCAGGGTATTGCAGAGTATTGCACCAGGGTATTGCAGAGTATTGCACCAGGGTATTGCAGAGTATTTCGCAGGGTATTGCAGAGTATTTCACAGGGTATTGCAGAGTATTTCGCAGGGTATTGCAGAGTATTGCACCAGGGTATTGCAGAGTATTGCACCAGGGTATTGCAGAGTATTGCACCAGGGTATTGCAGAGTATTGCACCAGGGTATTTTGCAGAGTATTGGCAGGGTGTATTGCAGAGTATTGGCAGGGTATAGCACAGGGATGGCTGAGCAGGGATGGATGGATGGCTGGATCTGTGACTGCAATTGTCACAGATCCAGCCCACAGTGCTGCTGCTGCCATCCGCTCCCTCCCCCTCCCCTCTCACACTGTACCGATCGGTACAGAGAGGGGAGGGAGGAACCGGCGTCATCAAATGACGCCGGTCTGTTTACAAGTGATTGCTCCGTCATTTGACGGAGCGATCACGTGGTAAACGGCCGCTATCAGCGGCGATTTACCGCGATTCGTGATCCGCCGGGTCCTCTGGACCCGGCGGTCACGGAGTTTCCCGTGTGCGCGCCCCAGGGGGGCGCGCGGGAGCGCGATTCTGGGAGGACGTTATATAACGTCCTCCCAGAGTTAAGCAACCACCTTGTCAACGTTATTTGTCGGCAGGTGGTTGTTAAGTGGTTAAGGACTTTTTTTCAATATTCATATTCATTTGCACATTATTGTTGCTCAGCCTCTGGTTAGCTAATTATTCAACCTGATGGTCTGATCGGCCTTCAGCAATCAGTGTTTATTTTATGTTTGCACGTTTTCATTATATTTACACTTCACTGAGAGAAATATATATGGTGGGACTATTTTTACAGGTATTACTTGATACTATTCATTTAGTGTCACCTGTGTAGTCTATCAAGTTTGTAATATTTTTAGGGGCGCAACATTTTTTATATTTATATTGCTTGTATATGGTTTCACATATTATATTGATGCAGCCCTGGTGTGACTAGCACTAACATTTTTCCATCATTTTATTTTCCACATTAGCGCAGTTAAACACCTTTTTATCCATATTGGTGTGCCCGGCCAACTCCGTTCGGACAAAAATCCAGGGAAAAGTCCGATGGAAGTCCCGACCGTGTGTATGGGGCTTAAGTCACAGGTGAAGGGCTTCTCCCAGTCACCCACAAAACAAAGATAATGCAAACCTTTACTTTCCGGACTGGATTCCACCTTAGTTCTCTGCAAATGAACGCATGCGAAGTGAAACATAATGTCCAATAAATGCCTTTGCCTTTTATAATGTCACAATATATACCTGTATATATACAGTATATACTTCATTGTGTGACAGGGGATTGTTCAGCTCAGTGATAGATGCGTTTTACTGTAGTGAGTTCACATCAGACAGGCATTTATAGTTAAGGGCCTGGTAGCCCACGTTTATTAAATGAGAAAAAACAAAACAAAAGACCACTCAGGAATCCCACGCAGGGGTTTAAACTTCATTCAAAGATAACTGAAAATACAAGCCCACCTGGCTACTCTTCAACAGCACTGCTGCTATAGGTACTGGTCCCTCAAACCACCAGCTCTTCCAGTTTCACAGTCTTGGATGCACACAGCTTTGGGCTTCTTAAACACACACAGCTTGAAGTCCCTTAATGCACACAGCTTCTGGCTCCTTGGACGCACACAGCTTAAAGCCCTTCAACGCACACAGCTTTGAACTTCTTAATGCACACAGCATCTATCCTCACACAGAGACTATCTCACTAGCAGCCACTGCTCCAACGCCACCTTCTGCTCTCACCAGCCCCTCGTTATATGGGCTGTGTGCACCTGGGCACACACTCTTCTGGCTATCCTTTAGACCCAGACACAGGGTTGGAGATCCCATCCCACCCAAGACTCTGAAGGATCTCCAAACTAAAGAGCCCCTTCCAGAAATTAGAAAGATCTGGAGAAAACTGCCAGAGCAGTTTTCTCTGTTTCAAGTCTACACTCTGTAGCTCTGCAATCTGGCGATATGCACACTCTGTGTCCACTTTAACCACATTTTTATAGGGACAGAGCCTTGCTCTGCCAAAATTGTCAAAAGTTTTGGGACACCTGCTTTTACACGCACATGAATTTTAACCACTTCCCGCCCAGTCAATAGCGAATTGACGTCCGGGAAGTGGTTGCAATATCGATACTGGACGTCATATGACGTCCTGCAGGATATTGCCTTGCGCGCGCCCGCGGGGGCGCGCAGCGCGGTGATCGGGGACGGCATGTGTCCCTCGGACACAGCGCTTCCCCGATCACGGTAAACAGCCAATTTCATTGGCTGTTTACCATGTGATCGGCTGTGTCAAAGTCACAGCCGATCACCTGTCAAAACAAACACGGCGGCGCGCTCCGTGCGCGCCGCCACAGGCTTGCAGAGCGGGGATCGGGGAAGGCGAGTGTCCCTTGGACACAGCGCGTCCCCGATCAGAGTAAACAGCCAATGATTTGGCTGTTTACCACGTGACCGGCTGTGTCCAATCACAGCCGGTCACAAATGTAAACAAACTCCACAGGAGTTACTACCTGATCCCTGCTCTCTCCTCACACACCGATCTGTGAGGAGAGAGAAGAGATCAGTAAGTTAGCTCAGTGTAGTTTGTCTACATAAATTTACAGTGCACAACACGCCCCCCCCCCATAAAGAGGACCTGTCACACAGCCCAGCACATCAATCAGCCCAGCCAATCAGCCCATCTGTCAATCAGCCCATCTGTCAATCAGCCCATCTGTCAATCAATCAGCCCATCTGTCAATCAATCAGCCCATCTGTCAATCAATCACCCCACCTGTCAATCAATCACCCCATCTGTCAATCAATCAACCCATCTGTCAATCAATCAATCAGCCCATCTGTCAATCAATCAGCCCATCTGTCAATCATCTGTCACAGGCCCACCTCCATCGGTACCGCCATTGGCACCGCCACACAGGCTACCAGTACCGCCATCGGTACCAGTACCACCACCAGTACCGCCACCAGGCCCAGCATCTATACTGCCACACAGGCCCGCTACCAGTATCACCACTAGTGCCGCCATCGGTACCACCACCAGTACCACCACCCGTACCACCGTCGGTAGTGCCACCACCACCTGTACCACCACCTGTACCGCCATCGGTACCATCACCACCCGTACCACCACCACCTGTACCGCCATCGGTACCACCACCACCTGTACCGCCATCAGTACCACCACCACCCATACCGCCATCGCTACCACCACCACCCGTACCGCCACCTGTACCGCCATCGGTACCGCCGCCACCACCACCACCCGTACCGCCATCGGTACCACCACCACCTGTACCGCCATTGGTACCACCACCACCCATACCGCCATCGGTACCACCACACAGGCCCACCACTAATACCTCCATCGGTACTACCACACAGACCGCCACCACTACCACCAGCAGTACCATTACACAGGCCCACCAATAAGCACTGCCATAATGTCCCAAAGGGTTTACACACCTGAGGAGGCATATGCCATTCTTGCCATGTCGGATGATGAGAGCAGCGGGAGCTCCCATTATCCGATTCTGGTTCGGAATACGAGCCAGTGGAGGATAGTGGCTCAGAGTCCGAGTCCCCGGAGGAAACCGTCCCTCCCAAAAGAATGTGATCGGCACCAAGATCAGCACCAAGATCAGCACCAAGATCAGGAGAACTGCCCACCACCAGCAGCGCCATACCCCAGGAAGAGGAGCCCAGTACAAGCAATGGAAGTGCACGCCCAACCCGAAGAATCCAGCCCCAATCCTACCTTCCCGATGCCCTGGCAAACCCCTTATGGTTGCCTGCCAACTCAGGATCCGCTATCATCCCCCCTTTCACCGCACAGCCAGGTGTGCAGCCCAACACTACAAATTTTTCTAAATTTGATTATTTTTGTTTATTTTTCCCACAAGATTTGCTGCAGAATATAGTGGATCAAACGAATCTGTATGCATCCCAATTTATTGCTGCCAACCCCGATTCTTCCTACGCCCGCATGTTCCAGTGGCGGCATCTAACATTGGAGGAATTTAAATTATTTTTGGGCCTTATGTTCAATATGGGGCTTACAAAAAAGAACGAAGTCCATTCATATTGGTCCAAACGCCCCATCCAACACATGCCCATATATTCCGCTGTCATGTCCAGGAAAAGATACAACATGATTATGCGCTTTCTCCACTTCAATGACAATTCACAGTGCCCTCCCCGAGATCATCCCAACTACGACAAATTGTACAAGATACGCCCCCTAATCAATGCCTTTTCCCAGCGATTTGAAGAAGTTTTCATCCCAGACCAAAAAATTTGTGTGGACGAGTCCCTCGTACATTTCACCGGCCGACTGCAGTTCAAGCAGTACATACCAAGCAAGAGAGCCAGGTATGGGTTAAAATTTAATAAATTATGTGATCGAGCCACTGGATACGTCTGCAAATTCAGGATCTACGAAGGCAAAGACTCCCAGCTCCAGCCCCGTGATTGCCCCACATATATTGGAACCAGTGGGAAAATTGTCTGGGAGTTGGCATACCCCCTGTTCGGAAAAGGTTACCATTTATATGTTGATAATTATTATACCAGCCTGCCCCTTTTTCGCCACCTTTACAGTAAACAAACCCCGGCCTGCGGTACCTTCAAAAAAAAACGGAAGGGATTCCCACAAAATTTATTGACAAAAAAATTGCGACCTGGAGAATCGGCATCCATGAGGAACGAGGAGGTGTTGGCCATGAAGTGGAGGGACAAGAAAGATGTCCACATCCTCTCTACGATCTACAATGACACCATGGTGGAGATCCCAAGAAGACGCGGCTCCATTGTAAAGCCTGAATGTGTCCACGACTACAATTTGTACATGGGGGGGGGGGGTGGATTTAAATGACCAGATGCTACAGCCCTACTTATCAACCAGAAAGTCCCATTATTGGCACAAAAAAGTTGCGTTTCACCTGTTTCACATGGCCCTTTTTAATTCGTTTGTCTGCTACCAAAAAGCAACTCAAAATCACCGACTCCACTACCTCCAATATATCGAAGATATCATCGATGCCCTCATTTACCAACAAGATCCCGCCCCAGGAAGCATTCGCTCTGATAGTGTGAGTCGGCTTCACGAGCGACACTATCCCTTTAGCATCCCCCCCACAGAATCTGGAAGAAGACGCCAAAAGAAATGCTGTGTATGCAGCAGAGGAGGAGTAAGAAGAGACACCAGCTATTATTGTCCCGATTGTCCCTCCCAACCTGGCCTGTGCATCGGAAATTGCTTCAAAAATTATCATACATCCATTAGTTCCCCTTATTATTAACAGACTGCCACTTCCCTATTTGCCTGCTACCATGTTACTAACTACCTTCCATGTTAATTAACTGACCCTGGCCTGTTTACCGACGATGCCTCTGCCTGCCGATTTAAACCACGTTTCTGACTTCCACGTGTACCGACCTTGGCCTGTTAATCGACCATGTTTTTGCCTGCCACTTGGACTGATCTTTTGGCCATCTACTTTTAGTACACAGGGGTCTCACATATGTGAGGGGCTTCAGAATAGCGTTCTGAGTAGAGAAAAACTGTTTTTCGTTTTCTGTGCTCCAAGAACAGGGTCTGGTTGCCCGGAGGCTTCAAAGCGATTTGGGTGGGAGAAGCCTCTACCCCTGTCCCCCTGGCCCTAAGCTTGATGGTCCTTCCTGCTGCCTGGACCAATAATTTGGCTGTGCTGACCATATTACTGCCTGTAATGACCCATGACATTATGGACCATGTTTCTTCCTGCTGCTTGGACCAATACTTTGGCTGTGTTGACCATATATCTGCCTGCTGCCTCTACTGACTTTGGACAGCATTTCTGCCGGGACACCTCTGCCTGCTACCTGGACCTGTGCTTTGGCTGTGCTCTGGCTGTGCTGACAGTATCTCTGCCTGTGCGAACTATGGACAGTATTCCTGCCTGCTGCCTGGATGATTGCTTTTGCTGTCGCTGACCTCATCCCTGCCTGCTGCCTGGACCGATGCTCTCCTCTGTGGACCACTGCACTTCTAAAACCACAGGTAATCTTTTGTTATTTGGTATGTACCTGCTATGTGTTAGATATATGAAGGGCCTTCAAAAATGTGATCGGTAGTCAGAAAATGATATGTGCAATTAATGCTGCTAGAATGCCTGGAGGTGCTACTTGGATGTTGGGCCTCTGTATGTGGCCAGGCTGTGTAAAAGTCTCAAACATGTGGTATCGCCATACTCAGGAGGAGTAGCAGAATGCATTTTGGGGTGTAATTTTTGCTATGTACATATTATGTGTTAGAAATATCTTATAAATTGACAACTTTGTGTAAAAAAAATGCATTTTAATTTTTTCTCCACATTTTCCAAAACCTTCTGGAAAAAAATGAACCGTTCAAAAGACTCATAATGCCTCATAGATTATACGTTGGGGTGTGTGCTTTCAAAAATGGGGTCATTTTGTGGAAAATTCTATTGTCCTGGTGCTCCAGGGCCTTCAAAATTGTAATAGGTGGTTGAGAAAGGATATGTGCGATTTATGCTTGTAGAACGCCTGAAAGTGCTACTTCAATGTTGGGCCTCTGTATATGGCCAGGCTGTGTAAAAGTCTCACACATGTGGTATCGCTATACTCAGGAGGAGTAGAAGAATGCATTTTGGGGTGTTATTTTTGCTATGTATATGCTATGCGTTAGAAATATCTTATAAATGGACAACTTTGTGTAAAAAAAATGCATTTTCATTTTTTCTCCACATTTTCCAAAACCTTCTGGAAAAAAATGAACCGTTCAAAAGACTCATAATGCTTCATAGATTATACGTTGGGGTGTGTGCTTTCCAAAATGGGGTCATTTTGTGGAAAATTCTATTGTCCTGGTGCTCCAGGGCCTTCAAAATTGTAATAGGTGGTTGAGAAAGGATATGTGCGATTTATGCTTGTAGAACGCCTGAAAGTGCTACTTCAATATTGGGCCTCTGTATATGGCCAGGCTGTGTAAAAGTCTCACACATGTGGTATCGCTATACTCAGGAGGAGTAGCAGAATGCATTTTGGGGTGTTATTTTTGCTATGTATATGCTATGCGTTAGAAATATCTTATAAATGGACAACTTTGTGTAAAAAAAATGCATTTTCATTTTTTCTCCACATTTTCCAAAACCTTCTGGAAAAAAATGAACCGTTCAAAAGACTCATAATGCTTCATAGATTATACGTTGGGGTGTGTGCTTTCCAAAATGGGGTCATTTTGTGGAAAATTCTATTGTCCTGGTGCTCCAGGGCCTTCAAAATTGTAATAGGTGGTTGAGAAAGGATATGTGCGATTTATGCTTGTAGAACGCCTGAAAGTGCTACTTCAATGTTGGGCCTCTGTATATGGCCAGGCTGTGTAAAAGTCTCACACATGTGGTATCGCTATACTCAGGAGGAGTAGCAGAATGCATTTTGGGGTGTCATTTTTGCTATGTATATGCTATGCGTTAGAAATATCTTATAAATGGACAACTTTGTGTAAAAAAAAATGCATTTTCATTTTTTCTCCACATTTTCCAAAACCTTCTGGAAAAAAATGAACCGTTCAAAAGACTCATAATGCTTCATAGATTATACGTTGGGGTGTGTGCTTTCCAAAATGGGGTCATTTTGTGGAAAATTCCATTGTCCTGGTGCTCCAGGGCCTTCAAAAGTGTAATAGGTGGTTGAGAAAGGATATGTGCGATTTATGCTTGTAGAACGCCTGAAAGTGCTACTTCAATGTTGGGCCTCTGTATATGGCCAGGCTGTGTAAAAGTCTCACACATGTGGTATCGCTATACTCAGGAGGAGTAGCAGAATGCATTTTGGGGTGTCATTTTTGCTATGTATATGCTATGCGTTAGAAATATCTTATAAATGGACAACTTTGTGTAAAAAAAATGCATTTTCATTTTTTCTCCACATTTTCCAAAACCTTCTGGAAAAAAATGAACCGTTCAAAAGACTCATAATGCTTCATAGATTATACGTTGGGGTGTGTGCTTTCCAAAATGGGGTCATTTTGTGGAAAATTCCATTGTCCTGGTGCTCCAGGGCCTTCAAAAGTGTAATAGGTGGTTGAGAAAGGATATGTGCGATTTATGCTTGTAGAACGCCTGAAAGTGCTACTTCAATGTTGGGCCTCTGTATGTGGCCAGGCTGTGTAAAAGTCTCACACATGTGGTATCGCTACACTCAGGAGGAGTAGCAGAATGTATTTTGGGGTGTAGTTGCAATTATGCATATGCTGTGTGAGAGAAAAAAACTGTTAATATGACCAGTTTGTGTAAAAAAAAAAAAAAAAAAAATAATTAAATTTTCCCAAGAATTGTGGGAAAAAAATACAACTTCAAAAAACTCACCACGCCTCTTAGTAAATACCTTGGACTGTCTACTTTCCAAAAAGGGGTAATTTTGGGGTATTTGTACTTTCCTCGCTTGTTAGTGTCTCAAGAAATGAGATATCCCTTCAGTACATCAGGCGTGATCAGATGTGATAAATTTTCAGTGATTGCCACCATAGTTTGTAGACTCTATAACTTTCACAAAGACCAAATAATTTACACTAATTTGGGTTCATTTTACCAAAGATATGTAGCAGTATACATTTTGGCACAAATTTATGAAGAAAAATTACTTATTTGCAAAATTTTACAATAGAAACTAAAAAAAAAGTGTTTTTTTTTTTTAAAAAATGCTGTTTTTTTGCTTATATCGCAAAAAATAAAAAACCCAGTGGCGATTAAATACCACCAAAAGAAAGCTCTATTTGTGAGAAGAAAATGATAAAAATTTTGTTTGGATACAGTGTAGCATGACTAAGTAATTGTCATTCAAAGTGTGAGAGTACTGAAAGCTGAAAATTGGTCTGGGCGGGAAGGTGCATAAGTGCATGGTATTGAAGTGGTTAATAGCATCCCAGTCTTAGTCCAAAGTGATCAATATTGAGTTGGCCCACCCTTTGCAACTTTAACAACTTCAACTCTTCTGGGAAGGCTGTCCACAAGGTTTAGGATTGTGTCTGTGGGAATGTTTGACCATTCTTCCAGAAGCACATTTGTGAGGTGAGGCACTGATGTTGGACGAGAAGGCCTGGCTCACAGTCTCCACTCTAATTCATCCCAAAGGTGCTCTATCGGGTTGAGGTCAAGACAGTCAAGTTCCTCCACCCCAAAATCGCTCATCCATGTCTTTATGGACCTTGCTTGGTGCATTGGTCCAAATCATTTGGTGGAGGGGGGATTATGGTGTGGGGTTGTTTTTTGGGGCTGAGCTTGGCCCCTTAGTTCCAATGAAGGGAACTCTTAAGGCATCAGCATGCCAAGACATTTTAGACAATTTCATGCTCCCAACTTTTTGGGAACAGTTTGGGGATGGCCCCTTCCTGTTCCAACATGACTGCACACCAGTGCACAAACAAAGTCCAGGACATGGATGGGCAAGTTTGGGGTGGAGGAACTTGACTGGCATGCACAGAGTCCTGATCTCAACCCAATAGAAACTTTTGGGATGAATTAGAGCGGAGACTGCGAGCCAGGCCTTCTCGTCTAACATCACAAATGCACTTCTGGAAGAATGGTCAAATGTTCCCATAGACACACTCCTAAACCTTGTTGGACAGCCTTCCCAGAAGAGTTGATGCCGTTATAGCTGCAAAAGGTGGGCCAACTCAGAATTGAACCCTACGGACTAAGACTGGGATGTGCGTTGAAAGTGTAATTGTTGATGCGCCTATCCCCTCTGTGCTGCGCGACAATAATAACATATATACAGGTGATAATCGAAAAATTTCAATATCGTGCAAAAGTTCATTTATTTAACTAATGCAACTTAAAAGGTGAAACTAATATATGAGATAGACTCATTACATGCAAAGTAAGATAGTTTAAGCCGTGATTTGTCATAATTGTGATGATTATGGCTTACAGCTCATGAAAACCCGAATCCACAATCTCAGAAAATTTGAATATTGTGAAAAGGTGCAATATTCTAGGCTCAAAGTGTCCCACTCTAATCAGCTAATTAAGTCATAACACCTGCAAAGGGTTCCTGAGCCTTTAAATGGTCTCTCAGTCTGGTTCAGTAGGAATCACAATCATGGGAAAGACTGCTGACCTGGC
Source organism: Rana muscosa (assembly GCA_029206835.1). Classification (NCBI taxonomy): domain Eukaryota; kingdom Metazoa; phylum Chordata; class Amphibia; order Anura; family Ranidae; genus Rana; species Rana muscosa. The sequence goes on along the minus strand of CM055117.1, from coordinate 538,238,746 downwards.
AGTTGTGCAGAAAACCATCATTGACACCCTCCATAAGGAGGGAAAGCCTCAAAATGTAATTGCAAAAGAAGTTGGATGTTCCCAAAGTGCTGTATCAAAGCACAATAATAGAAAGTTATGTGGAAGGGAAAAGTGTGGAAGAAAAAAAGGTGCACAAGCAGCAGGGATGACTGCAGCCTGGAGAGGATTGTCAGGAAAAGGCCATTCAAAAGTGTTGGGGACTTTCACAAGGAGTGGACTGAGGCTGGAGTCAGTAAAAGTGATAAAAAAGTAAAAAAAGTGTAAAAAAAAAAAAATAATAAAAAAAAAAATTAAAACGCCCCTGTCCCCAGTAGCTCGCGATCAGAAGCGTAAGTCCCGCCCACATATGTAAACGCCGTTCAAACCACATATGTGAGGTATCGCCGTGTGCGTTAGAGCGCGTGCAACAATTCTAGCACTAGACCTCCTCTGTAACTCTAACCTGGTAACCTGTAAAAAAAATGAAAGCGTCGCCTACGGAGATTTTTAAGTACCGAAGTTTGTCGCCATTCCATGAGTGTGCGCAATTTTAAAGCGTGACATGTTAGGTATCTATTTACTCGGCGTAACATCATCTTTCATATTTTACAAAAAAAATTGTGCTAACTTTACTGTTTTGTTATTTTTTTAATTCATGAAACCATTTATTTCCCCAAAAAATGCGTTTGAAAAATTACTGCACAAATACTGTGCAAGAAAAAAAGTTGCAATGACCGTCATTTTATTCCCTAGGGTGTCTGCTAAAAAAATATATATAATGTTTGGGGGTTCTGAGTAATTTTCGAGCAAAAGAATGATGATTTGTACATGTAGGAGAGAAGTGCCAGAATAGGCCCGGTATTGATGTGGTAAAAAAAGCCCGGTGTTGAAGTGGTTAAACATAACCAAATTCATCTATAATATATTAAAAAACTAAAAGGTGCTCATCCATGTCGCTGGCTGGTTGGTAAGTTTGAGCTTGGAAATCTTTTTGTATTTGTTTGACAATTGTTTACCTTTGTTTCTGTATATTTTAATTTCAAGCATTAAAATATATGAACACAAAAATCAATAACATGTTTGTTCGTGGCTCTGCTAGTCAACAGCAATAATGTGACTATTCATTGCAGACATGCAATATCTAACACAATAATACCTGATCATTACAAGAACTTACATGTCTATTGCACAGAGGGAGTATTATACAGTATGTGTACAGGGTGTAGTGCCAAAAACTCCTAGAAAAGCATCCCTAGGGCAAATGCTTGTGTTCACATTATAAGATGATTTGATCATACAGACAAGTCCCTACAAATGTGATTTTTACTGGAAATGTTTCAACTGTTTGGAGACATTAGATTTCATATTAACCGGTTAACGTCCGGCTCCTGTACATATACGTCAGCAGAATGGCACGGCTGGGCAGAGTAACGTTTATATACGTCACTTTAAAAGCCCCTGCCGCAAGCTCCGTGACCGTGCCCGCGGGACCCACGGACTCGATGTCCACCGGTGTCCCGTGATCGGGTCACAGAGTTGCAGAATGGGGAGAGACAAGTGTAAACAAGCATCTCCCCGTTCTGCCTAGTGACACTGCACTGATCGTCTGACCCCTCTCATCGGGGGCAGCGATCAGTGACGTGTCACTTGTAGCCACGCCTTCTAACAGTTAGAATCACTCCCTAGGACACACTTAACCCCTTCAACGCCCCCTACAGGTTTACCCCTTCACTGCCAGTGTCATTTTTACAGTAATCAGTGCATTTTTATAGCACTGATCGCTGTAAAAATGACAATGGTCCCAAAATGGTGTCAAAAGTGTCCGATGTGTCTGCTATAATGTCACAGTCACGATAAAAATCGCTGATCGCCGCCATTACTAGTAAAAAAAGAAATTATTAATAAAAATGCCATAAAACGATCCCCTATTTTGTAGATGCTATAACTTTTGCGCAAACCAATCAATAAACACTTATTGCGATTTTTTTTACCAAAACTATGTAGAAGAATACGTATCGGCCTAAACTGAGGGAATTTTTTTTTATATATTTTGGGGATATTTATTATAGCAAAAAGTAAAAAATATAAAAAAAAAATTAAAATTGTCGCTCTATTTTTGTTTATAGCGCAAAAAGTAAAAACCGCAGAGGTGATCAAATACCACCAAAAGAAAGCTCTATTCGTGGGGAAAAAAAGGCGTCAATTTTGTTTGGGAGCCATGTCGCACGATGGCGCAATTGTCAGTTAAAGTGATGCAGTGCTGAATCGCAAAAAGTCCTCTGGTCTTTGGCCAGACAAATGGTCCAGGGCTTAAGTGGTTAAACTTTTAATTAATCGCGAAATCTGATAAGCGTAAAGAACATTCCTCTGAAAACATATAGGGTTTCCTTCCTGGGGGGCTTTTTACACATAAACTAACTGACTGATTTGTTGTACAAATCGTTTTACTTTATGTCCAGCCTCCTATATGTCCTTTCTCTTATCCTAGCCCCTGCTTTCTACTCTCATTAGACAGCGGAGAGCATTGACTAAAGGCACAGAGATGATTGGACTGGCTCTGGCCCTGTGATTATTGTGTTGACCAATCACAGCAATCATCAATGTAAATAGTGTAGTACTGTTTACATTTAAGCCCAATAGAGGAGAGGACAGAGAATATAATAAATAAATGCATTAATTAAATCCCTTGGCTGCATCAGAGGAGTGGAACAAGGAGCATCAAAATGGGGGGAGTGGTTAAAATGCCAGTGTGACAGGGGGGTCACTTTGGACACAGGGTGAGCCAGGAAACAATGGACATTAAGAATATGGCTTGGATTGCTTGAAATTGAAATAGTAATATTAGCCCACAATATGTACTGGTTGTTTTATTCTGAACTCAACAGGTTAATTTAAGAGATGTATATAGGGGAGCTCCTTATGTTTCTATTGTGTAAAGTCTTTTGATAATGGGAGTTAAGCCTGTAATTATAGGTGTTGTAGCAGACAGAGTGGCTACAGATCCTTTCATTGTAAGATGTGTATTGAAAGTTCGTATGCAAATATTGTGTGAAGTCTTTTGATAGATGGGAGACAGTAAGGCTAGTCTAGAGGTCATGGGTCTGAGACAGCAGCTGTAGCTAATTGACTCATGTAAATTGGGTCTGGTCAGATGGGTATTGGGAGACAAAAGCTAACCTGTTGTCTTCTAGGAGGTGTCAAAATAATGTGTATTGGGTCTTGTTATGTTGTGGGTGGAGCTGGACCATTGTTCATTTTAGATTAATGCAGTATTGGATGTGTATAAAAGTTACAATGTTTTCTTTAATAAAGTCAGTCTATCCTTGGAAAGATACAGAGTGCGTCTCGTTCTTTCAGAAGGATTAATTCCTATGGGAAGGGGTCGGCTGGCTGTGGAGTATCGGCAGTGAATTTGTGTCCAGGAGAGGGAAGAGATCTAAACTGCGTTACCCCCTTTGATATTTGGGGTGTCGTTACATTGGTTGGCAGCAGCGGGATTTTCCCTCCAGTTCCTGGGACACTCCAAACCACCACAGTGAATGACCAGCTATGCAGCCTGCAGGAAAGCCACGCTGAAAGACTTACTTGAGAGCCGTGGAGGGACTGGTGGGACAAAGAACAAGGCCACCTTGATCAGGGAGCTAGCCGAGATGGACCAGAAGGATGGTGATGCAAGACCCCGGTCAATTGAAGATTTGTTTCAGCAACAAGTTCGAGAGCGGTTGGCATTATATGGCGCTAACCCATCAGAGACCGCCATACAGGAAGCCATTAGAGGCATCCAGCTGCAGGATGTGCGACAAAAGAGAGAACGAGAGCGACAAGAGAAAAAAACTAGAGCGACAAAAGAGAGAACTAGAGCGACAACATGAGCGGAGAATGGCGGAAATACGGCAATCAGAGATCGCCTACAGACAGCTGCTAGAACCTGCTCAGCAGCAGGGTGGTGCGACCTGTGCCTGGGACTATCAGGAAATACCAGTGGACAACTCTGGGATCCTGGCTGAAGAATCGGCAGTGGAAAATCTGAAGATTGCCATCCCTAAAGCCGAAGTGGATGATATGGAGTTCCAGGGAGCTAGCCTGGCTGAAGAATCGGCAGTGGAAAATCTGAAGATTGCCATCCCTAAAGCCGAAGTGGATGATATGGAGTTCCAGGGAGCTAGCCTGGCTGAAGAATCGGCAGTGGAAAATCTAAAGATTGCCATCCCTAAAGCCGAAGTGGATGATATGGAGTTCCAGGGAGCTAGGGCAGTTGGCTCATCTCCCCAGCCACAGATTACAGAAGGTATGGACTTAAAGGACTGTGCAGAGGATGTTATGGATTATGCATCGCCTGCTCAAGTACTGGCAGCAGGACAGAGTGCTACAGACCCCTGCTCTACACCCGTGGCAGTTTTGGAGGCCCGAGGTGAGAAGGTGATGGTTCCTCTTTCCCAGGGGATTTCAGAGATGCAGGGGGGAGAAGCAGCCCTTTTCCCTCCCCAACAGTTAGCCAGAGCAGATGGTGTGTAGTCCCCAGCAGAAGTTCTGGCAACAGGGCAGAGTGATAGCAACCTCTGCCCAGCACCGGAAACAACTGTGGAGTTTCAGGGAGCCGGGGCAGTTGGCCCATCTCTCCAGCAACAAGCTGAGGTGGTAAAGCTTTTACCCCCAGCTGAATCAGTGGCAGCAGGGCAGAATGCTACTGCCCGCTGCACACAACTGCCACTTGAGCGGATATCGGTGGATGGGACTGCGGTCTCCACTCACAGCAACCCAGCACAAGAGCTGGCAACAGAGCAGAGTGCCGCGGGCCTCTGCTCTCAACTAACAGAAGAGGTAGTTCCTGTGGTACTAGATGGGACTTTGGTCCTCACTGACACAACCCCAGAAAATGGTGTGACACTGGGACAGGAGGATGTCAGCCTTGCTTTGCAAGTACTGGGGGATTTTCACCTACCACAAGTGGATGGGACTTCAGTCTCCACTTGTATACCTCAGGGATGCTGGGCAGTCGGCCTAGATCCCCAACAGCATGAAAGACTGAGCCCAGTCACCCTGTCTTCTCCCCAGCGGCGGGTATGTTCTCTGAGAGAGGCAGAGGTTGGCTGGGTAAGTAATGCTCTGTTTAGAGCAATTTATTTGGGGTACTGTGTGGATACCGGCATTAGAAGAATGGACCTATGGACTAACTTCGGAGTCAACCCGTCTGGGGTCACCTCCTGTGTTAGTCTCCTGCCGAAAGGGGAGATGTGTGACAGGGGGGTCACTTTGGACACAGGGTGAGCCAGGAAACAATGGACATTAAGAATATGGCTTGGATTGCTTGAAATTGAAATAGTAATATTAGCCCACAATATGTACTGGTTGTTTTATTCTGAACTCAACAGGTTAATTTAAGAGATGTATATAGGGGAGCTCCTTATGTTTCTATTGTGTAAAGTCTTTTGATAATGGGCGTTAAGCCTGTAATTATAGGTGTTGTAGCAGACAGAGTGGCTACAGATCCTTTCATTGTAAGATGTGTATTGAAAGTTCGTATGCAAATATTGTGTGAAGTCTTTTGATAGATGGGAGACAGTAAGGCTAGTCTAGAGGTCATGGGTCTGAGACAGCAGCTGTAGCTAATTGACTCATGTAAATTGGGTCTGGTCAGATGGGTATTGGGAGACAAAAGCTAACCTGTTGTCTTCTAGGAGGTGTCAAAATAATGTGTATTGGGTCTTGTTATGTTGTGGGTGGAGCTGGACCATTGTTCATTTTAGATTAATGCAGTATTGGATGTGTATAAAAGTTACAATGTTTTCTTTGATAAAGTCAGTCTATCCTTGGAAAGATACAGAGTGCGTCTCGTTCTTTCAGAAGGATTAATTCCTATGGGAAGGGGTCGGCTGGCTGTGGAGTATCGGCAGTGAATTTGTGTCCAGGAGAGGGAAGAGATCTAAACGGCATTACCCCCTTTGATATTTGGGGTGTCGTTACAGCCAGTAACCCGCAATAATAGGGAAAGAGGCAGGGCCGAAACTATGGGGGGGCAGGGGGGATGTCTGCCCCGGGTATAGCATCTAGGGGGTGCCGCCAGGGGTGCCGCCCCCACTCACACTGGGAACCGCTGCTCAAAGGGTGACACTCCTGCCCGATCAAGTGTAATGGGCAGGCAGGTCTCCCTCCTAGTCCTGCTCAGTGTCCAAACAGCCTATGTCTTTTCTGCGTTAGGCATCCTATAGAAGGAGAGGCTTCAAAAAAGGTGCACTGGGGGGATGCAGTGAAGGCCCTGGGCTGGGGGTGGGTTAGAGGAGGCCCTGGACTAGAGGGTGCAGTGGAGGCCCTGGCCTGATGGGAGGTGCAGAGGAGGCCTTGAGCTGGGGAGTGTGAAGGAGGCCCTGGGCTGGGGGTGCAGAGGAGGCCCTGACCTGGGGGGGTGCAGAGGAGACCCTGGACTTGGAGAATTAGAGGAGGTCCTGGGCTGGGGGGGAGGTTCAGGGGGTCCCTGACCTGAGGGGGGTGCAGAGGAGGTCCTGGACTTGGGGGATGCAGAGGAGGTACTGGACTGGGGGGGTGCAGAATAGGCCCTGGACTGGGGGTGCAGAAGAGGCCCTAAATCTGGGGGGGTGCAAAGGAGGCCCTGGACTGGGGGGGTGCAGAGGAGGTGCTGGAGGGGGGGTGTAGAGGAAGCCCTGGACTTGAAAAGTGGGGTTGATAAATTACCTGGATTCAGGGAGCAGGGTGCAAAGGAGACTCTTAGCTTGGGGTGGGCTGTAAAGGAGGCCTTGGACTAGGAGAGGAGTGCAGAGGAGGCCCTGGACTAGGGGGGTGGGTGCAGAGGAGGCCATTGACTAGGAAATGATGGGTGGTGTGGCAAAGGCTCCTAGATAAGGGGGGCACAAGGGCGTACTGGACTAGGTGAGGGGGTGCCTGGAGGTCTCAGATTAGGAGAGGGGGTGTCTGGAGGCCCTGGACTATGAGAGGAGGGTTGTGGAGTCCCTCTGGAGTAGAAAAGAGGGTGCCTGAAGGACCTTCCAGCTTCTGGGAGAAAAAGCCTGTATTTAAAGCCTGGGCTGAGGAAGACCCTGCCTGGGCCGAGGAAAAGCCTGCCTGGGCCCTGGAGGGTGAGTCTACAACATAAATAGGGACATTTATACATTTTTGCAAGTAATGCCAAAGCCTGTTTGGTTGTACTTTTCCTGTTGATCACATCAGTGCAGATTGTTTTGCACTCCTGTTACCCATTTTCAGCTGAGAGCCCGCTCTTGGCTTATGTGACTAGGGTAATTTATCAAAACTAAAATAGACAGAATTTGGAATAGCTGTGCATGGCAACCAATCAGCTCATAGCTTTCATTTTTAAAGCTGAACAAGCTGAAGATATAGCTGATTGGTAACCATGCACAGCTGTTCCAAATTCTGAATGCATTCTAAGTACAGCACATTCTTTGTTAAAGTGGTTGTAAGGCCGGGTTCACACTAGTGCGACACGACAGCCGTCCTACTTTGGATCCGACTTTGCCCTGCGACATGAAGCCGACATATGTCCGACTTTCAATGAACGGGGATCCGACTTGGATCCCCGCCAATACCAGGCACTGTGTTTGGTATGAATCCTGAGCGGGAACTCCACGCCAAATTTTAAATAAAAAACCGGCATGGGTTCCCCCTCCAAGAGCATACCAGGCCCTTGGGTCTAGTATGGATTTTAAGGGAAACCCTACGCCAAAAAAACCGTGTGCGGGTCCCCCCAAAATCCAAACCAGACCCGTATCCGAGCACGCAACCTGGCAGGACGCAGAGGAAGAGGGGGGGGGGACGAGAGACGATTATCGGAATCCGGGAGCCCCCTTTAATAAGGGGGCCCCAGATCCCAGCCCCCCACCCTATGTGAATGAGTATGCGGTACATCGTACCCCTACCCATTCACCTGGTGGAAAAAAATGGCAATAAAAAAACACACACAGCTTTTTAAAGCAATTTATTGCACAGCTCCGGGGTCTTCTTCCGACTCCGGGGGTCTCTGGTGTCGTCTCCACGCTCTCCAGTTCTTCCTTCCTTCTGCCGGGCCTCCGCTATCTTCTTCCAGCTCTTTTGCTAGCGGGGCCCAGTCTTCTCCGTCACCTTCTTCCCTCGCTCTCCGGTTCTTCCTTTCTTCCTTCTGCCGGCCCCTCCACTATCTTCTTCCAGCTCTTTTGCTAGTGGAGGGGCCGGTCTTCTCCGTCGCCGTCTTCTTCCCTCTTCTCCTTCTCGATGTTGACACGTCGCTTCCTCCCGCTGTAATGCTTGGCTGTTCGCTCCGCAGCGATTTATTATAGGCTTCTCATGACGTCACAGTCACATGCTCCCATGACGTCACAGTCACATGCTCCGGGGGCCACCCGGAGCATGTGACTGACGTCATGAGAAGCCTATAATAAATCGCTGCGGAGCGAACAGCCAAGCATTACAGCAGGAGGAAGCGACGTGTCAACATCGAGAAGGAGAAGAGGGAAGAAGACGCCGATGGCGACGGAGAAGACCGGCCCCTCCACTAGCAAAAGAGCTGGAAGAAGATAGTGGAGGGGCCGGCAGAAGGAAGAAAGAAAGAACCGGAGAGCGAGGGAAGAAGGCGACGGAGAAGACCGGGCCCCGCTAGCAAAAGAGCTAGAAGAAGTTAGCGGAGGCCCGGCAGAAGGAAGAAAGAACCGGAGAGCGGAGACCCCCGAAGTCGGAAGAAGACCCCGGAGCTGTGCAATAAATTGCTTTAAAAAGCTGTGTGTGTTTTTTTATTGCCATTTTTTTCCACCAGGTGAATGGGTAGGGGTACGATGTACCCCATACTCATTCACATAGGGTGGGGCGCCGGGATCTGGGGGCTCCCTTATTAAAGGGGGGCTCCCGGATTCCGATAAGCCCCCCGCCCGCAGACCCTGACAACCAACGGCCAGGGTTGTCGGGAAGAGGCCCTGTCCTCATCAACATGGGGGCAGGGTGCTTTGCGTGGGGGGGCCGCAGGTCACCCCCCTGCCCCAAAGCACCAAACCTCTCATGTTGAGAAAAGCAAGGGAGAGGCGCCTCTGAGTGCAGACGTTTTAAAACAATTTAATAAAAGATAGTGCTACAAGCAACTCACATTTGTATGGTTAAAAACGTGCATTGTACGAAATCCAGTTAGAAGAGGAAGATGTCATCAGGTCTGTCACGGAGTAAAAAAAAAAAAAAAAAAATTCTAGTCAAACATTGGAACATCCTACAGCAGGACCCACATTTGAAATCTGAACTGCCATCTCACCCTAGAGTTACCTACCGAAGGGCTCCGAATTTGAAGAACAAACTCGCCCCCAGCAAACTCAAACCAACCATTACTTCATTTACACCCATACCTGTTCTCATACCCATCACAGGAATGTATCAATGCCGCAAAACACTTTGCAAAACGTGCAAATTTGTTCAACATGGCCAAAAAAGTTTCAGTACAAAAGGGAAAACATATCAGCTGAGGGAATTCTTCAACTGCTCATCAGACTTTGTGGTATACGGCCTTAGTTGCCCTTGTGGCCTAATGTACGTAGGCTGTACCATACGTCCATTAAGACAGAGATTTGGGGAACACCGTAGATTTATAGAGGGTGGTACAGACCCTCACAGCGTCCCCAAACATTTCGCCAGATTCCATCAAGGAGCCACTGTAGGACTCCAGGTGTGGGTTATCGAACAAATCGATAAATCCCTCCCTGCAGCTGAAAGATTCAAGAAACTATGTGCCCGCGAGACCTATTGGATTTATAGCCTAGATGTTCTCTCACCTGGAGGTATCAATGAGAGCATCGAAATACACACCATCTTATAATATTTTTAAAAAAAATCTTTTAATATTTTAATATTTCAATATTTTAATATTTTCTTTCCCTCTCCCACGCTACTGCTGCTATTATTAACTTTAATCTAACAATCTTGAGACCATTTCCAATACATAATATTTTTAATAATATTTTTAATATCTTTAATACTGTGATAACCTATCCTGCCAACATGTAATTCCACATGTAATTCCACTTCTGATACTATATGTGTTTTACAGGTTATCATATACCGTATATTGTTGTTTCGATACTTGGGGGTGGCGGGTGTGTGTAAGTATAGCCCCCAAAAACAACAACCCCCCCCCCCGTGGACCCCTCTCTATCTTTCCCTCCTGTGCCACCTATCTATATTTCTGTCTCTCTTCTAATCAACCCCCCCCCCCTCTTTCTCTTTTCCCCCCTACCCCCTTCCCTTTTTTTATTTTTTTATTTTTTTATTTTTTTCCCCTTCCCCCCCCCCCTCTTGCTGTTTCTACCCACCCCCTCTCCTACTTCTTTTCTTTATTATCCCCTTCCCTTCTCTAACCCCCGCCCCCCCCCCCCTCTTTTCCTGATTGATTACTGTTGCTGTTCATGTATGTGTATATGTGTGTATGTGTATATATGTGTATATATGCATACGTATACACATTTCTTCATATTTTTCGATATCTGTGTATTGTTGTAATGCCATATTTACTACTACTATGTACCCCATGTTATTTTCAATCATGTACTTGCATTTGTATGTGCGTGTATGTATGTGCATGTATGTGCACACATAACTTTCATTACCTTGGTCGTTCATGCATATTTTGTACATGCTTTTCTATGTATGCATGTTTTTATATGTGTGTTTTATGCATGTGCATATATATATATATATATATATATATATGTATGTATATGTGTATGTGTGTATGTATATATATGTGTATATTTTTCCGTCCCTCATGTTCATGTATCCCTCTAGACATTATGGTCCCATTCCATACACCTTCGGCATCCATATGCACATACACCATCCGCTGCTGGTCACTATACCAATCCTTTCCCCCCCCCTTCCCCCCCCCTCCCCATATAAATATAAATACAAATATATGTGTTAGCTAATATAATACAATAACATAAACAGCCCCCTAATAACCCACAAACACCCCCCCCCTCAAACCATTATTATGCACAGATTAATTTTTTGATTTTTTATTTTTTTTTATCATCTACCCCAGCTGGCCCCTGCTATTCCCCATGAATACATTTGTATATGTATATTTCCTGCCCTCCTCCCACACTATCAGTTCCCTCTCCATTTCCGTTTTTATTTTATATATTTTTTATATGTCATTTCATGTTCAATTTGTCCCCATACTACCACCTTCATCTGGTCCCATTATCTAGAGCTCTCTCTGCTGACACTTCCAAACAAACCCCCCCACCCCAGTTCCGTCTCTCTTCTATCTCCGCCCCCTCCGCTTCCGTCCGCCCACTGCCTTGTCTATCAAATACTAGCTCCTCCAACCCATTCACTAGCTTGACAAAGGAGCGCGACTGCCACACTACACGCAGTACGCCGGCTCGGGAAACGCGTTGCACGCCAGTGACGTCATCGGCCCTCGCCTGCTATTCAATCAACATCTCCAAGGCCCTGCACTGCTTTTCTTCACCGCTGACGGCCGTATCCATACCATCTACAGCAGTGAACTGACTATCAGCAGCACAGCGCCCCAGCAGGAGGAGATACTCCGTGATAGACCTGATGACATCTTCCTCTTCTAACTGGATTTCGTACAATGCACGTTTTTAACCATACAAATGTGAGTTGCTTGTAGCACTATCTTTTATTAAATTGTTTTAAAACGTCTGCACTCAGAGGCGCCTCTCCCTTGCTTTTCTTTACAGTACCCTGGAACATGGTTTCTGTTTCACCTTGAATGGCAGCCCTGAGCTTGCACATGTGACTTCTCCTATTATTATTACTATTCTTCCAGCCTCCGCTTCATCCCTCTCCCCCCGGAGCCTGGACCCCATGTTCACTGACTGTACATCTTTTTGTACATGCGCCATTTGATTATATACCTTTGAGATATTAGTGACTTTGGACTCATGCGCATTTTTTACTTGTGTTATACCCCTCATGTTGAGAGCATGCGGCATGGTACGGTTCAGGAGGGTGGGGGCGCTCTCTCGTCCCCCCCTCTTCCCCTGCCAGGTTGGGTGCTCGGATAAGGGTCTGGTTTGGATTTTGGGGGAACCCCCACGCCGTTTTTTTGGCGTAGGGGTTCCCCTTAAAATCCATACCAGACCCAAGAGCCTGGAGTTCCCCCTCAAGAGCAGCACAGCACAAGTCGCATGTCAAAGTCGGATCATGCAAGACTGCGGTCCGACTTTGATCCGACTTCAATGATAGTCAATGGGCTAAAGTCGGACCAAAGTAGTACGGGGAGCAGTGTCGGACCAGTTAAGACGGCTCCCATAGGGAAACATTGATTTTCACACGTCATGCGACATGAGCTCCCAATGTCGGAGCGTTTGTCGCCCCAGTGTGAACCCGGCCTCAAGGCACAAGGTTTTTAATCTTCATGCATTCTATGCATGAAGGTAAAAAAAAAACTTCTGTGTGCAGCAGCCCCCCCAGCCCCCCTAATTCTCACTCGAGCCACCTCTCGATCCAGCAATGTCCATGAGAGCCTTGGCTGTCTGGGGACTCGCATTCCTGATTGGCTTTTGGCAGTAGCAGAAGCCATGGGCTCACACTGCTGTCAATCACAGCCAGTGAACCAATCAGAAAAGGGAGGGAATGGAGTCGAATAATGGCTCCGTATGTGAATGGACACACAGAGCCGTGGCTCAAGAGAATGCCTGCTTGGGTGTCCCCATAGAAACCTGCTTGCTTTTGGGGCACCCAGAAAGAGGGAGGGGCCAGGGGTGCCGGTGAGAGACCCAAGAAGAGGAGGATCCAAGCTGCTCTGTGCAAAACCACACAGAGCAGCTAAGTATAACATGTTTATTATTTGGGGGAAAAAAACATGACTTTAATATCACTTTAAGGTTAGCTGTGTGTAGTAAAGCAGTTGTTCTCAACCCTGTCCTCAAGTACCCCCAACAGGCCATGTTTGCAGGTTTTCCTTTATCTTGAACAGTTGCTTTAAATCAGCCAATGGCTTGGTATTTTGGACAGCTATTTTAGCTAAGAGAAATTCCCAAAACATGGTCTGTTGGGAGTACTTGAGGACAGGGTTGAGAACCACTGTAGTAAAGGATATGCAACAGAACAGTTTTATTTTATTAAAATTAGTGTACTGAGGTTTGTACTGTCCGTTTCATACTCGCATGTGGCACAGTCATTAAAGCATATGGCCCTTTAAGCCCCTCCCACTGTTGATGCAATCTGACCACACCCACAGTTTTGACGTGGCACCGCTATATTGCCACATACCATTTTTCTTAGGAGGGGGGGTGCAAAAAATGACCAGCCCCGGGTGCCAGATGTGCTAGCTACGCCACTGGAAAGAGGTGAGAGGGTGGTTTAAAATATTACTCACCGCTTGGGATGAGCTTTATGTTCAGGTCAAACATGAGTTAGACTCGAACATTGGCTGTTCGCCCGTTCGACGAAAAACGAACATTATTGGGCGTTTGCACTCAATTCGATCTGCGCAGTATGCCCCATAATGCACTGCGAGATCGCAGTGCATTGCTGTATGATGATTGACCAAAGCATGCACTAGACCCACATGCTTTGGCCAGCCCAGCGCCGTCAGCAAAGAGAGACATAATTGGCCAAAGGCCTTTGGCCAATTATGGTTCAGGGGGACTAAGTCCACGCCCCACACTATATAAGGCTGCCTGCACATCGGCCC